>CM075659.1:54505971-59505971 GCA_037954105.1 Canavalia gladiata | reverse complement strand
TATTGCTGAAGATAGCTAAAATGTAAAATGTATCATTTTTTATTTGAAAACTAAACATCATGTCTTTTTAGATGACCCATACTCTTTTGTTCCTTGCAAGAGGATAAATGTAGCTTAATAGATGATGGTTTATCCTACATTGAAAAGCACTTGCTTTTTCTAACAATGTCACTTTGCTAACTTCTAGATATTTTTTGTATTTAGATGCTGGCCCCCCCTCACCTGCTGAGCATTTGCGTCAAGTTTTCTACAGAATGGGTTTGAATGACAAAGTAATTTCATTTATTTCTCATAAGGATTAAGGTAGTATATTGGATTCTTGTAATATGCCTGATTTTGACCATCAAGTTACTGTATCTGCAGGAAATTGTTGCCTTATCTGGTGCACACACACTGGGGCGGTCTAGACCAGATCGTAGTGGTTGGGGCAAGCCTGAGACTAAATATACGGTATATTGTCTTCCTTTTTGCCCCCAAGATATAATGAAATGATTTTGTATTAGTCTTTGAACTCTTTTGAAACTATATTCTAACTTAATTTCATATTTGATGATGCGATGCTCTTGAGCACTATGGCCATTGGTTTTGAGACTAATGATAACTGTATGCAATAATCAGAAATATGGGGTGTTATGTTGTATGTTAAAATTTTTTATCACTTGTGTATAAAATAGCCATTATTTGACAGTTCTTTCTCTCATTTCATAGCTTAATTCCCATATAACAACTTCAAGTCACTTGACTGTATTTTTTGGAATGATTGATAAGAAGATAATGGGCGTTGGGCACCACTAATATGTAAAGACTCTAGAGTCATGTCAATTTTCTGATGGTGATTTTCCCAGATCTTCAAACATTCAGGAGTGTCTTCTGAAAGGGTTCCAATTATGCCTCACCTTGAGGCTTTCTTTGAAATATAAATTTGTGATTTAAATATTAAGAGTGGTTTCTACTTTACAAATCAAAGTTTTGGACTTGGTATCAATAGATCTTTGTGGCTGAATTCTTGCTTTGCTCGTTTGTAAAAAGAAAAAGATTACTTGATTTTTCTGTTGCACTTTGAAATAAATAATTGATGAAAGGGAAATCCCCTTCTTAAATAGTTGAAATGGAGCTCTCGGCAAATTTTCATGGGACACTGCATGTACATATTAACTTCTGGTTGAAATCATTAAGAAGGTTCATATCACTTTGTTTTGGAGTGGAAGACATTATTGATGCAACATCTCTTGCCTGAACTGGTAGCTAGTGTGGTCTTGCTGATAATCTACCAGCTTTCAGTTGTAGTATTACTTGAACACAATAAAGCAGTAGGAAATTCATGTGTATTTCTCACTCTACAGAAAGATGGGCCAGGAGCACCTGGAGGACAATCCTGGACAGTGCAATGGTTGAAATTTGACAACTCATACTTCAAGGTCAGAATGTTTTCCCCCGTGGAGGAGGGTGTTTTATAAGGGAGAGCGTAAGAAGAGAGGGGAGTATGTAGGAATTTGCCTTTTTCTTTTTGTAACTGTGGTTACATACAGGACATCAAAGAAAAAAGGGACGAAGATCTATTGGTATTGCCAACTGATGCTGCTCTTTTTGAAGATCCATCCTTCAAGGTAAAGCAGCTGGAGTTTTATTTTCTTGCATATTATAATTCAACAAAATAAAATAAAATTTGTGATATACACTATACCTAAAAAACATTGTTTTAAATATTCAGGTATATGCTGAGAAATATGCTGAAGATCAGGAAGCATTCTTTAAAGATTATGCTGAAGCTCATGCCAAACTTAGCAACCTTGGAGCCAAATTTGATCCTCCAGAGGTCTGTTCATTTTGAGTTACTGTCACTGTTTTATACATACATACTGAATTAGGTACACTTGCGTTTAGCTCAAGTAGCTTAGCACACCGAATTATGTATTTATTACTGGAAACTCTGGTTAAGGCTAGAATTACAGTACAGAACATAGAGAACACAGGCTTTACCCCTTATAAAGATTCTCCTCCTTCTGGATTCAGCAAACAATAAAACTACCAAATGACCCACCTCCAAGCCCTGTACATATATCCCTATCAGCTTGTGTGACCAGTGACTTGGTAGATTTGGATCTTGCAGACTTAACTTTGTTACCATTTTGTTTTCATGTCTATGTGCATATTTATTGAGTCCAAATAACAAGGCAATTGACTTAGTTACTAAGCGAGAGTGTCCTTTGCAATATGTTTGTTGCAGGGCATTGCAATAGATGATTCTCCAAATGCAGGGGCAGAGAAGTTTGAAGCAGCCAAGTACTCATCTGGAAAGGTTCTTTTCTTGCATGATTTATCTAATGTTCCTATTCATTTAGTTGATACCTGTAGAAAATTTATTGGGTTTCCATGTAAGACTTGCATTGGATATATATTGCGTATCGTTCATTGTTTTACTTTCCCTGGTTTGGTGCAGGAGTAAAAACAAGTGTCATGTTTTCTTGTTCCAGTACCTTTTAGTAATACAAGAAGAAGCTATTTTCAAATCATGTGATATCACATGTAAATTTTGGAGTTTTAAATGAAGAAGAAAGGAATAAAATTCAGTAGTGTGCCTATTTGAATTGCAGAGAGAGCTGTCTGAGGCTATGAAGCAGAAGATACGGGCTGAATATGAGGCAGTTGGAGGAAGCCCAGATAAGCCTCTACGGTCAAACTATTTTCTAAATATCATGATTACTATAGCTGTTTTGGCAATTTTGACATCACTGCTTGGATACTAGTTGGATTTTGTTTTTCTGGTCTTTGCTATAATTGCATTGGCATTTGCACACGTGTTCTAATTTTTGCCCATGGAGCAAGTATTTCCTTGATTGAGTAAGCACTTGAAAATGGCATATTAATGCATTTATAAATCATATAATCATGACATGGTCTGGGAATAGGGAGGTATAACAAAATCTATCCCTAATGGGTTGGTAAAACAAGGTGGTAGAGGCTAGTGGATCGGTACCTCATGACTTGATCATATGTTTATGAATTATCCCTTTTTTTCTTGTCACATGAATTATCCTGATCTTTTTGGTCTCACCTTGCCTTTATTTTCCCGACAGAACCTAGAGAGAGATTGGAATAGCAAAGTTTATGAATAAAAAAATTCAAGTGTCTTCTTTAATTCTACTCTCTTTATTTAAGGGTCATAGGTAAATTTAACAAAAGTAAGATAGAGCATTCAATCCTCCCCATTTCCGGAAGAAAAGGGGGTCAAATGGGTGGATCCCCTATGCGACTGTTTTCCCATCTTTTGAAGCTGCCAAATAGTATAATACATACCTGATCCATCTAGTACCATTTAGTTCCATACCACCTCAAATCTAAATTCACCCGAAGTTTAATGAAGAAAACTTCTCGCTGAGGTCATTAGCATTTGAGACTTGACAGAAAGATGGTTGGGCAAAAGGAAAGGCTCTGAGGGTATGGTTCTTCAATCTATGTAGACCAAAGATGCTTCTAGTTAAATGTGGACGAACTATAACAAAACCTGGAGGTGTGGGTGCGGCTTTATGTGAATGATATTTTTTATTCATTGGGGGCTGAATGGCGTTTGTTATTTGTTTTCTCTGATAAATTCCTCTGCCGAAAATGTTAGTTCTGCATTTTTTTTTTAGTTTGGGATCGTCTATGGTTTGCTCAAGATTAATGTCTAATATAAATTTTTAAGTTCTGATTCTATGAATGATTATTATCAAAGGTCACCACTTATTAAAGCTTAATGCTTGCATTTTTATGTGGAAGTTCATGAATGATTTTATTTCTAACCATTCTCGTCTTTCCATTCTTTTTTGGTTGAACATTATCATCGTTCAATTTTAGTATATCGTACAAAATTTCTTCAGAATTGAGTTCAGAAACCTCGTCCAGTAATATTCTGACCTTGTGAAATCTCGGCAATCCTTTGTGACTCTTCAATGCCATTTTTAACGTCGTACTTTCTGACACTTCAACATTATTATTGGGTGAAACTCATTTTAGACTCACTAAATACGAAGTGGAATCCATTAGTTGGGACTGAGAGATCAACACTATATGGCGACATTTACATAAAGTTCACCTAATAATATTGTGTAAAAGAGGATTTTACTAGCATTCTTCTCCCGTTTCCTGGACCATTATGTGAGCTATGATCTATTGTAAACAAGTATATTAACTTTAGGTGGGCTGGATTAGGTTGAGAAACCGATCAATCTCACCATGTATCATTTTACCGTGTTTTTCTATTAGTCCTTATACTTTGAGAGGGAGAGGCTTCTCTTTTTCTCATGCAAAGAAATTCTTCAATAAATTTGATATATACCACTCATAGAAATCAATAAAATATTGATAAATTATTTTAAATGTAAAAGGATTGACAAAATGATTTAGTTTCATGCAAAAGCTTAATTTATTTAAAGCAAAATGATATTTGTTAGTCTTTATTAGTTTGAATTTTTAATGTATATCTGGATGGGAAAAAAAAAAGGAGATGAAAGCTTGCTTTCAAGGAGAGTTCTCTTCATTCGGGAGTTTACTTAGAAAGCCTTTTTCTTCCCTCTGGTTCCTTTTCTGTTTTCATCTATTTAAAGGTCTCTAAAGAGTAAGAAAAACATAGGGAAAAAAACATAAATAGTAGTTGATTTTTTAGAGAAAGAAATTCTTTTTTTTTAATATATTTTCTCTTTAACTTAAAATTAATTTTTTCCTTTTTCTTTACTCTTTTTCCATCCAAACAAATAAAGCAGAAGTTATCTTAAGAATATTTTTTCCCATTGCTTAAAACACTTCTCACTTTCATGGACCCATCCGGTGGTTGAACAGAAGGCAAAAAGAAATAACTTTTTCTTTGAAGTTTGAATTCAACTTCCGGCAAAACAAACAATACAGAAAATAGGGAAAAACATTTTGGCAACCCTACACTGACATTGACAATGTGTAAAATTTCTTTTGAACTTAGTAATATAATAATCCCCAAGTTCATATTGGTTGAATGGTTGAACTGACTTTGATTCCTCTCTTATTCTTTTAATTTATATTACGCAATTTATAAATGAGGTGGTTGCATATCACTTTGCCGTTAGTTGTTTTTTGTTCTACGTAGTGTCATTTAATGTTAATGGGTTCACTTTCCGAAATATAAATTTTCAATGATAATATAAAACTAGTAATGGAATCTGTTAGGATTAGAGATCAAAGCCCTGCGAGTTGGAGATAATTTGACTTGTTTGTTAATTACTCGTCGGTAGCCCATGTTTCATTCTGAGGGTTCAACCAGATTAGTCGTAAATAGAAATTGAGTGGATAAAAATATGAATAATTATGCTGCTATTTCTCTTTACAAAAAATAATCATGCATATATATATATATATATATGAGTTGGTCTGAATAGAAGACGTTTAAATTTCTTAAGCATGCCTAAAATTTAAATATGATTGAAAAATAAATTTGTGTCGTATGCTATTTTTCAGGCAATTGTAAAATTGCCCACCGTACGTGTAAAAAATAGAAATAGAAATGGAGTCAAAGGAATATGTTGGGTAATGGGTAATGAGACATTCACCGAAAGAAGTATAGTTTAGTTCCCGCTTTTTATACAAGTGTGTTGGTTTTTTGCTTCCTATTGCCTAGAAGTCTAGATACTCTAGCACAAGGTTAACAGGCATTATTCTGAAATTGTCAAAGAAAAGTTGCTTGTTTATTTTATCAATATTTGATGCATTGTCTTGTGTGTGTGTGTGTGTATATATATATATTTGTCATTCTATGAAAATGGGGGGGGGGGATAATATACAAAACTGTAAGTGTGAATGCATAACATTTTTCACAACGTGTTCTATATGTATTATATACATTTTTTAATTTCAATGAAGTAATTATTTAAAATGATGATAGTATAAACATTTATATAAAATTTTATGAACTATATTTTGTCAAACAAATTGCTTGGTCAAAGTTCGAAAGCTGACCGGTGTTGGATATGAACCGTAGTCATTTATAGTTTGCTTTGTAAGTTCAAAGCTGCGAAAAATCGCAGTTTGTTTCCCAAATAGGAACATATGGGTTCTTGTGTTAATTATAACTCTCGTAGATGCATCACGTTTCTTAAGCTTTTTGTTCTTGTGAATTATGAAGATTCTCTCTTTCACCTTTCTCTTCAGCTTTTTAGTGGTGAAAGGAAGTGCAAAGTTCCTTATCTTTCTCCCACTTTTGTGGCACTTACCCAGTTACCCTGATGAGCCATTACAACTTTACAAGATGTTCAAAGTAGACACATGGGTATCGGACCCCCCCCCCCCCCCCCAACAAGTGAAGGTTTCATATTAGAAAACGTTGGAAGTTGCATTTTAAATAATGGAGTTATGTGGACGTGGTCGTCTTCTATTTTATTGGCTCTCATTAGTTAAATTACTCCCAATTTCTTTACTTTTCTGCCTAAAATCAAGTTGAAGCTTGTCGAGTTACATATGTACCCGCTGCATGTCATGCTTTGCTGGGCTAAAAGTCTTCTCTCCAAGGAGATTGAAAGTTTGAGACGAAACTTACAAGGATAGGTTTGAACTTAATAAATGGATGTGAAGTAGGTAGTATCACCACAAAATCGCCAAGCATTTGCTAGGGTTGCACTATTTTTTATTGACTAATTATATGTCTAGTTTGGAGTTGAATCAAATTAATTTTAAATTATTGAGTATTTTTCAGATATGTATATAAATTAATTTGAGTTATATTTTTCTAGGATATGTATTTTATATTAAAAATATAATAAATATTTTTTATTACTAAAATAAATAGATCCTGAGTATAGAAAGTTTTCCAATTTAAGGTATTGTCGTTTGGATAATGATGTCATGTTTGTGTATGTGTATGTATGGTTCATTAGCTCTACGCCTTGTATACGGTTAATATGCTTTTTTCTAAAGTACTGATGCTCCCAAAATTATACCTCACTCAATTTACAGATTTTATCAAACAAGGGGTTTTTCAAATACTAGCGTGTTATATGAAATAGATGTTCAATAAAAATCTTTTCAATTGGTTCTTCAATATTAAAACAAATAGATCGTTAGTTTAAAAAAAAAATTCATAACTTGGATAATAATGTCATGTTTATGCTTGCATGGTGTTGGTGACTCTATACTTTGGTATTCGGTTAATGTTTTTCTTAAATACTGATGCGCTTCTTATGCTCCAATCACACAATTTACAAAATTTACAAATTGTTACTAGTGATTTTTTAAATATTGATGGATAAGAAATTAAAAATCATATTAACACTTTTAAATATTTATAAAAAAATATATAATACTCTTTTATTTTTATTTTTTTATAGCATATAATATCATAAAAATTTAAAAAAATTGTGTAAAATTATATGAATAAAAAAAATATGCGGTATTATGTTTGTATTATATCTTTATATAAATAAAATGATATTTATATAGAAAAATAAGAGAAAACGTATTGGATGCTTTTAGATAAATTTCAAAGGTGTTAATGAAATTATTTCTATAAAAATAATAAAATTAAATAATTTTTTGTTTTTTTTAAATTCTAAACTTTTGATTTTTATTCTTTATTTTCAAAATTTTTTATTATAATTTATTATATTTTAAAATAAATTAATTTTAATTTATAAAGTAACTCATATTTAATAAGTGATATATATTAGATTAAAACTAATTTATTTTAAAAAATAAGAAATTAAAATCATAGATTTTAAAAATAAGAACTAAAATAAAAATTTTAAAATTTTAACATTAAAAATATATTTTAACCTAAATAATAAAACATTCAGAACATTATATATATATATATATATATATATATATTAAATGTTAAATAATTTAGGTATATTATTAAATAATTTATTCTTTTATATTTTAATAATATATTATATATTAAAATAAAATTATATAATAAAATATTTATTAAATTTTATATAAATTTTATAAATATAATTTATTTTATAAAAATTTTAAACTAATAATAAATTATATATTTTATAAAAAATTATTAATTGGTATAATTATCTAAGTTTGACACTTATTCTAAATAGATTCTAACTTAATATAAAAAATGTATCCTATAAAAACACTTAGTTGCGGATTTGTGGTATAGATGAAAATAAAAAATTTGGATCATGTAATTATATATGAATGGTCAATATTATAAATTAGATAATAATTATATAATAACTTAAAAATTGTTAAAAAAAATTAATATTTTATTTTACTTTATTTAAATTCATGAATTTTTTTTACTTTTACATTGATTATTGTGTGTTGAAATTTTAGATAAATAAGTAAAAAAAATGATTTTGCACATTTAAGATTGGATTAGTCCAACTTAAATCAACAATTTTTCGTCCCTTCCTCTTTAAAAAGAGTATCGTCACATATTTTAATATATAATTTCTATATTTACATTAAAAAAAATTATTTATTTTAATAAGAAAAATAGCATGATATAATACAATTGTTTAATATAAAAAATATTTTTTTAGTACATTTTTTATTATTATTTGAGACTTGTGAAAAATTTTATGCAATGATAATTTATTTCTTATTTAATGAGTTTTATAATTTTATAATTTGGAATCCCATTTAATTATAATAAATAATAAAATTACGTTAAAAATATATTTGTCATAGATTGTTATATAAAAGGATTTTTCAATATTTTTAATTAATTACAACATTTCATAATTTATTATCTTCTCATTTACAATAAGTATTAACTATCTAATTATCATGAAAAATATATTCTTAATATTTAATTTTATCAAGAGATTATAGATAAAAAATTTCCTCCGTCTCATCCTTGGTAATGGGAGACAATTCTTTGTAATTCTTTTTTTAAGTATGTAATATTCTTTTCTTAACTTAAAGATTAAAGTATTTTTTATAAATTTTTTTTTTCATATAAAAAATTCATAGAATAAGATCACCTAAAGATGAAATCAATATTGGATTCAAAGATCGAAATTGAGATTCAAATAATCAATATTATTAACATTTCCCTATTTATAATATATAATATATAATATAATATTTATTCTGGTTTTCAAGATTTTAGTTGGATGGAGAATAAAATAGGAAGAAAAAATATAAAATTAAGTAGAAATAAAAAATAAGAAATATATTATTTGGACCAATAAAAATAAAAACATGTAAAAAATCATCTTTACTTATTTGGATGAATAAAAAATTAAAAAATAAATTATTTAATTTTTTTTACAATAATATAAATATTTTAATTATGTTTTCCTATAATAATTTTATGCTAAAATTTATTTATTTTTGTTATATAAATATTATTAAATAATAAAACTATTTAAATAAAACAAAAATAAAAATAATCACATCTCCTTCTCTTCACTTTTCTCGTCTATTTTGGAAAGAAAATTAAAATATAAACTCCTACCATTACAAATAATTTTCCATCTTATAAAATTAATTCATCAAAATTTTACAATAATTTTTAACTATCTCTTTTCCATCTTATCAAATTTTACCAAAACAAATATAACAGTTCTAAACAATGAAAACGAATTGCAATGCAAATAAACATAAATCACTTTTATTCAATATATATTATAAATTATTTATTATTTATTTTTATCTATTAATTATTTAATTTTATTTAACCTTAAACCCAACATACTAATAGTGTAAGATTGGTGACCATTATTTAGTGGAAAATTTGATCCTTAATCTTTTATATTTTTACTATCTCCATACACTTTCTATCATTATAAAAATTTGTAGTTATTTTTTTTAATTATATAAATAGATAATATATATATATATATATATATATATATTATGATTATACCATTCAAATCTTCAATAAAATATTTTTAGATAAATAATTTTTAACAAATATAATTTTTTAATAAAAATTAAAATTATTATTATTTATTTTTTAAAATTATAATTAAAAAACATTTTTTTTACTATATAAAGAGGTTTCTCTTCATCTTTTTGCCAAGTGCACTGCTATTTTTACACACAAATAATGAGTATATATTCAACCACATTCAGATCAAATGGCTGAATTTCTATAAAAATAAAATAAAAATTAGATGGCGGAAAATTTTTTTCTAAAAAAAAAATATCAAACAACTTATACTTAAATATATCAAGGTATTTCGGAAGATAAGTTTTTCCCCTTTTGCTAACCGCCTGCTCCTCTAACATGATAATATGCCTTCGACGTGACAGTTATGTCCGAAAAATATACATTTAGATAAAAGTTAAGCATGTCGAAAGAGAGAAAGTTCTTGGATGCTTCATGATAAGTTATTCGTATTCAATGGTATGTTTTATTGATGTGCTTTATTTTTGTGGATGAATTTATAATGCTAATCTTCATGCACCCTCAAATCTCTTTTGAGATGTTTTAAATGTTCATGTAGCGTGTAAATCTATAATCAGTTCATATAACGAATGAAATGTTATATGATTAATTATAATATTAATAACATTAAATAGTTGTTGAGCAAATTTGTGCTTTATTGCCCTCAAAGACTATCTCGTAATAAACAAAATCGATGAAAGGTAGACACGATATGATTAATCACAATATTAATGTCGATAAATAAGCGTTAAAAAATTCATAATTTGTCGTTTTATTACCTTCAAAGATTACCTTGTAGTAATTTTATTAAACAACACTCATGTCTTTCATGATTACGAAGTCAATCAGAAGAAGATTGAAACAGATAAAGATAAATGGGTAAATGCATACCTTTTTATTATATTTTTTAAAATTAATTTTCATGGTATTATTTAAATAAAACACAGTAAATGAAAAAAAATTAAATGTAATATTTCAGAA
Organism: Canavalia gladiata; assembly: GCA_037954105.1. NCBI lineage: Eukaryota > Viridiplantae > Streptophyta > Magnoliopsida > Fabales > Fabaceae > Canavalia > Canavalia gladiata. The sequence continues at coordinate 59,495,134 of CM075659.1, read as the reverse complement.
ATATAAAATGTAATATTTTCTATTTAATAAATAAGAATAAAAATAAAAAATAATATATAATTAGAATTATTCTAAATAAATACAAAAATGATATAGTACAATATCTTTTATATGCCTAATGTACATTCTAAATTTACAATAAAAAATATATATAATAAAAATTTATTTTAAAAACAGAATTTAATATATTAATAATATTAAATATTACAATTTTTAATAAAATTTTATTATTTATTATTTTAAATACATATTAAAACATGATATTTTTCCCTTAAAAATGATGCAACTTCCTTTATTCCCATCTACTACATAAATACATTTTTTGAAAAAAAAAAACAAACTAAACAGCATTTTTCCTAAAAAACACTAAAAATAACAAATCAAAGAAACTAAATTAATAAAATAAAAACACAAAATAATTTAAAATTACATCTCAAATAATTACATAAGTACATATTATTAATGAAAAGCTCAGTGATTCCCTCGTAGTGGAGTAGTACTGTGTTGTAAATTTTAAAAATTCGATTCATTCTTTTGTTGGTTAACAGCGTAGTAAGGCATCGTGAGTACCCAAAAAAGAAGCATAGAAGCTGGGTTACGATTTTCATCAATCATCACGCCTCCAAAGCAGAATAAAAAGAAAGGTAAATCACTTTTCCTTTTGATGACTTTTGGCACAAAGTGTCAAGGTAACTTCTCATAATCTTATTGTAAATATTTGGGAATTTTCTAATAGGATTATAATTCAAATACTATGTTTACAAATCGGATCATTATTCGAAATATGAACAAGATTATTAGCGGCGTTCAGAAAAAATGATAACTCATAAATTAATCTAAACTATTTTAAAATTTTAAATTTTTGAAGTTTTGAACTAATTTTTAAATTTAACATTTTAATTTTAGAATTACAGTTTGGATCATCAACTCATTAAAAAAGTTTGTATTACAAAAAAACCAGTTTAATTATCTTTTTAGTACATCAATAATTTTAGCGTTATCTAAAGAGTAAATTTTATTTTTTTCAACTTCTTTTTTCTTGAATGCATACAAATAGGATGGATCTTAATGGCAAGTATCATTCTTTGGAGCATGAAGATAACTACGTACTATTTTCGTAAGACATCACATCAAATGTGTTAGATAGAAAATAGATGCATGAATCAGTTTGATCATTGATTCTACATTTTTTTTTTTTTGCTTTATAAGATGCTATAATAAAAAAATATTTAAAGTTATCAGGTAACTAAATAACAACTTCAAAATATTTCAAAACCATTTTTTAAAATCAGTTTTTGGGTTCAAAAACAAGTTTTTTTTTAATAGAAACTAGTTTAAAATAAATTTCAATTTTGAAACCAACTTAAATCTAAGACAAGGTTTTCAAACTGATTTAAATCTAAAAAACTATTTTTATAACCGATTTATGTTCAAACTAATTTTAAAACTGGTTTAGATCTTATCCAATTTCGAAACTGATACTAAATCAAACTAGTTTTGCAACCAACTTTGAAACCGGTTCACAAGACAAAAGTTTGATTTCTTAAAACTACAGTTTTTTCTTGATTTGGCTTGGTTTTAATTTGATTAACACTGGATTATTTAGGAAACGAAAACTACTCATCAAAAGACTTAAAGTTCACACAAAGTAAACATGACTAGTGAAAAATCACTATGAGCAGTTAAGCTTCAATTATCCATGTTCTTCTTATATGTAACAATCCCCACCCCACACTCAAGTTTAGCGTCCAAATTGATGATTAAGTCATAAATTTCAACCATACCCCTTAATTAAAAGTATTAATCCCTTGGATGAATTCAAACAAGACATGCGTTGGATTTAGGAAGTCAAAATAATCAACTCCTATCTCTAGGTAATTGGTCAATTATATTGCTTATTTTAGATCTAAATTTTAAACCAAGTGTGCAATTGTGAGAACAACCTTAGATCATTCCATAAGTTGTCCATATATCCACAAAAACTATTTAAAAAGTAAGCTATCAATTTCAGCATAAAATCTTGAAGTGAGATTAAGAAAACCATATTATAAGTTTAGATTGGGAATTATCTTCTCCTAACCTAACAATTCGGAGAAACATATTGAAAAAAGAAAAATAAGAGAAGATGATTGGAATTGAAAGTTCAATCTTAAAATAAAAAATTCATTATTCTCATCTTATTCAAGCTTAACATAATCCAACCGTTCCGATTCTTGTTTGCTGACATCAATTGATAGGTTTTGGGCGTTGGCCATATAAAATCCGAATGTGATCACATGCATATAACACAAATATCTAAGGACAATAATTTTGGTGCAATTCTGATATGGTCTCTTTGAGAACTTGGTGTAACCATGAGCATTAGTTGGAGTGCAAGAATTAGTGTGATTTCCCACACTTGTTAAAACCTATCATGTTTTTTCTTTTGTTTTTGCGTGGTCACACTCTACCGTTGGCGTTGAGTCAAATCTTCTCACAGCAAGCTTAGCGTGGCCACGATAGTTTTTGAGAATATCATACATAATCTTCTCAAAATGTCATATCCCGAAAAAATTGTTCAAATTTCATTAAATTTTTCACTTTTAAAAATTTTCAAATAATTTTCTAATTCAAAAGTTGTCCTGAACTTTAAATTATTTAAATAAAAATCATATTTAAGATTTTTTAAAATAAAAAGAAACATAAAGACTTAATTGTAATTTAAATAAAATAATTATTAAAAAATTAAATCACACATTTGTCAGAACTAAAAAAGCAATTAAACATAATTAAAAAAAATTTCTTATTTAAACCTTAGTTTACTTTTACTAATTATAAAAATCACTGTTATTACACCAAAAACTCTAACCATAATGCAAAACCGTCTTTCTATCAAAGTTACTGTTATTATTATTATTAAAACTAAAATCCTAACCGTGACCTTGAGTCCCAGAAACGGTGAAACAATACAATGAAAGTGACTGAGAGGTTTCTATGAAAGGAAAACAATAAGAAAGCGTTTTTAATTGGAAAAATGACAAAAAGCGAACAAAGAGAATGCATTGTGTAAGTAAATGGGGACCCTCAAATGCTTAATTTTCTCAGTGGGCTGCACGAGAATTAGATTCTGTTTACGCGTTTCGTTGTTGACAATTAGGGAACCCGACTATTGTCTCAGTCTCAAATCTAAATATTTGAATTCTTTCTCAGTATCATTTTTCTTTTTTCTTTTTTCTCAAAAAGGACAATAGTTCAAGACTTTGGAATTTGAATGGTTGGAACTTGAACTTCAAATTTGTAAAGAAGCATCCCTATCTCCGACGTGTTTTTATTGGAGACCGGTCTGACGTGTTTTTACGGGAAACGCACGTTTTGTATAGACTATTATTTTCATTTTTATTTTTATGTTTCAATAATAATTTATTTTATTTTAATTAGTATTTACAATATTAAGAAATTATTAAATATTTTTTATTATGCCTTTAACTATTGTTCATATGTATCTTTATAAATAATTTAATTCATATAAAATAAAAAACCACATGATATTTTTTACGAAATAAAAATGATAAAAATCTCAAAATAAATATGTTAATTTTTTATACTTGATATGATTATTTTAAAATATTTTTTCATTAATATCAATCTTTAAAGAAATTGAGTTATTTTTTGTTTTTATATAAATAATAATAAAATTAATATATTATATATAAATATTTTTCAAAAATAAATTTAAATTATTCTCTGTTCACATATTGATTAAAATTTTTTGTATTTATTATATTTATTGGAAATGACAAGGAAGTCAACTGCGGGGATCCACATGATAAATGATAAAAGGATAGGACTACTGTCCCCCTACCCACCCTCTCTCTTTTAGTAGTCTGTGCCAAGCCACATTTATACTCAAGTATAATTCATTAATTTTGCAAAAAAATCATTAAGAAATAATTCTATTTTTTTTTTATCAGTTTTGTTAATTTCAGTTGTTAAAGTTAGTTATATATATATATATATATAATAATTTTTTATAATTTTATGGTTTTGATAAATTTTTTATATTTTAAAAAATATTATTAAAATACTTTAAAACAGTGTTAAAATTAAGGTAAACCCGTAGTGATCTAGGACATGATGTTTTGAAAATTTATTTCCATCCGATCTATTTAATTATTTAGATTTATTAAAGGATTTTTAATAAATAAATAGATTTAAGTTAATAAAAAATTTATTATAATTTTATACTTTATTTTAATATATCAGATATAACAATATATAATATATATTATATTATGTCATATAATATATAAATATTAATGTATAAGATCTAAGATATAAATATTTATTATAATTATTTTAATATATTAAAATTTTAGACTTTTAATTATCTATATAAATAAATTTTAAATTTATCTACTGATTTTTTATATTATAAATTTTTTAAATTTTGACAATAAAAGAAATTTTAAAAGCTGAAAGTCTAACATGACCTACCTACTTTTGCTCCTGTTTCACAATATGAATGCGAGACTGTCATCTCTACTTTCGTCGCAAAACCCTCAACTATGCTATATGTATATACGAAACTTTTTATTTTAAGAACACAATGGTTGAAGTGTACTAATAACAGTTTTTAATAAAAATAACTTTCCAAATAAATTGAAGTGTAATGTATATAATTTTTAAAGAAAAAGGAGTGTGGTTTTTTAAATAAATAGAAAAATAATATTGTTCAAATATCATTCACAGCAGAAATAAGTAATATATCATTCTCTTTATTTAATCTTTTTTAAATTTCTTGACTGATATATTTATCATTTAGAAGGAGTTAAATATTATTCTTTTATGTCATCGTATCTCTTATTTCACGAACCTTTTTTTTTCTTCTATGAAAAGACTCGATGTGTTTTTTGAACTTATTTAAAAAATAATTTTGTTTGCTAATTTTGTAAGACAGATAAAAAACAGTTATTTTTAACATTTATTATTTTTCGCATTATTTATGTGTACTATTTATTTTTTAAGATTTATAATCGTTTCCAAGTTTATTGTTATTGAAGTTAGTAATGGAAGAAGCTCGCATAAGAAAATATTACAATGATTATTGAATGTGAAAATTAATTGATGGAAATTAATCTAATTTAATTAGAGATATTTGATTTAAACTTAGGTATATAGTTATGTTGAAAAAAATTTATTTGTTGTTATTAATAATATTTCTATATACCGAATTTCAATAAAATTATTGTCAGCTAATAATATCTATAGTCTAAAAAAAATATCACTAGGAAAAAGAAAAAAAATACTATATTGATTATTATACTTTTTAATAAAAAAAATTAATTCATATAAATCATCTGTGTGCTTTTAATAAATTAATATTTTAATAATAAAGGTTATTATGCGAATTATACTCACTGTTCAAAAAATAATGATATCTGAATATAGAATTCTATCTAAGTTATTCTAACTTTATAATATTAGGTTGATTCTAATATATATATATATATATTATACTTTTAAAACATAAGTTTGTCCAACATGGACGTAGTTTATCATTACACTTAACCTGTTATAAAATGTAAATATTTTTAATGTAAAAAGATGGTCCAAATTAGAAGAAATTAAGAATAATCCTGTTAAAATTTTAATAAATAATTAACATTCTGGTTTAGTAGTTATTAATAACCAATCGCGTATTAAAAATTATAGGCCTTTCTCATAGAGTTGGCCAGAGTTTTTTTAGTAAATTTTATAATGTAATGAATAATAAAATTTAAAAGGTCCTTTTAATACGATGAAAATATTATTTGATTAGTAAATATAGTTAATATAAATAAATAATTTTTGTAAATAAATTTAATAGATCAATATTAATATATAAATTTTTTAAAAGTAAGAACAATTATTTTAAAAAAGTTAATATAACATATCATATTACTTATCTTAATATTTTTTGAATTTATGATTTAATGTAAATAACTTTAACTTGTAATTTAAAATATCATTTCATTGAAATATAAAGACAAAACATTTATTATAAAATTGAAAATTTTTATTTAATGTTATTTAAATATATTAACATTCTTATAGACAAACTTAAAAAAGTAATATTTAAGCTATGAATCAATGTAAATTAACATGATTTTGATTTATAATTTTAATTTAAATATTAATATTATAAAATAAGTAGTTATAGTCTACATAACACATTTTTTTTATATTTTAATACTTGTTCAATTGTTGTTGATTCATCATATACATATAAAAACTATTAAATATGATATATGATATTATATGTTCCTATAAGTTAAATTTAAAGTCTAACATTATTTTTATAAATAATTACAAAAATTTAAGTATATATTAATTATTTTAGGTGTAAGATTTAAATATGTTTAATTGTTAGATTAAACGTGTCTAAAATATTGAAGTACACAAATTTATGGTAACAATTTATTTTACATGTTGGGGTACAAGTTAAGATCCAAAATATTAAAGTGCAAAATTTAAGGTTAAAACATGTCTTAAGCACTAGGTTAGAGTAGAGGTATAGGGTGCTTAAGTGAGAGATTTACGATAGAAACTTGGTGTATCCATTGAGTCATAAATCACATGGTTAAGGGTGTTTAAGTACAAAGTTCATGATTAAAATCTATTTTATTTTATTTTTTTGTTGAGACATGAGTTAATATATAGAACATTTGAGTATAAGGTTGAAATATGCCTTATTTGTTATATTACAAATTGACATCCAAGGATTTGAAATATAGGTTTGAGGTTCCAACATATTTAGAAATAATGATGTAAGCTACTCAAACCACTCTTATTAATAGGACATATTAAAGAATATGTTAGAATTTCATATTTTAAAATACACTTTAAATTTATTAAATAAGCAATATATTTTTATAATTTAAAAATATTAAAATTAATATTAAAAATTATTTTACATTATCATATTTATATATTATATTATATGATGGTAAAAGCATAAGATGCCATCACACGTTATATATCAGGTGAATATAATAAATATTATATAACAAACGAATCACTCGAAGAAGAAAAAAAACAATAATTTTCAACCATAAAAATTAAAATAATTATTTATATTGAAGGAAACCTCTTATGACAAATAAAACGTAGCGATCTAACTATTTATTAAAATTTCAACAATTTTGATGGTTATTTTTAACTTCGTTTAATTTAAACCATTTTTTATTTGTTCATGTTAGAGAAATCCTTAAAAAATTTAAAAATGGAAAATTTGAATTCAACAATATATTTTTTTCTAAAAATAATTAAATAGAAAATATATAGATTTAAATCATTATATTCTATTTTTCTTATCCTTCTGTTTAAGTATATATCTATCAATGTGTCAATGACAGGCAAAAAGGAATCCAGCATTTTTAATTACAACAACATGGCTCATTCTTTACATAGAGTACCAAAATAAACATACCAATTTTGCAAAAGAAAAAAAAAAAATGGAAATTCCCTGTAATAGATGGTTTTAGGTGTAATTAGACAGCCCACTGGCGAGGGTCATAAACTCGTTGTTAATTACTTATTAAAAAAGTGATTAAAAAATGGTGTCCATTGGGTGGATTATTGTCTGGTTGCGTTTCAGGTCTATTAGAACTAAGAAGGGACAAGTTTTGCTGAGGACATAAAAACAGTAGCATCTTAACTATCATTATACCACAAATATATATTAACGGTGACGTGCTGGTGGGGTATGTTATCAACTCTGAATTCCCAATCAGAATTCAGCCCCCAACTAACCATCTATTTTTTGAACATTAACAAAGGCAGATAACCTTTCTATTTCAATTTCAAAAACTAAAACGCTATTCTATTTTAGAAGAAAGATTGGTAAAATGTGACTTCCTCTCATATGATTATTAAGTTGTATGCAAGGAAAACCTTTTCTTTGTTGGGATAGTAATCGAAACTTTATTTTTCTTCAAATCATGCATAACAACAATTCGACGACATCTAATTTTTAACCCTGTAACTATCAAATTATGCAACAAAATTTACCCTTCACATACTAGAAGAAAATTTAAGTAATAAATACAAATGTTAACTTGCATATTTTCCTTTTATAAAACATTGTTTAGTTACATAAAAAAAATACTATATGAAAAAAAAAAAGCGTTGCTTGTATGGCGTGTCTCCCTCAATATTTCTCCGTTTGGTTTATTAGTAGTTTAGTACATGGGAGCAGCTTACCAAACACAGGCAAAATTTGCTTATGTAATGTAGAAGAGTAAATTGCATTCTTAGTTCATGTGTGCAGGTCAACTTAATTTAAGAAAAACATTTTTTATAAATTATTTAAAAATGCATAAAATCATTTTTTAAATAAATCAATCTAAATAAAGTTGGATTATTAATAAACAAATTTTCCTTAAATGAATTATTAAAATTGAGAGGAAAATATTTATGAGGGATGTACCTATCTTGTTTTGAATATATTGAGCAAAGATTTCAATTCAACTTAAAAAGTTTAGTGGAGTTTAGTAAGAATATGAAATAATTTATATAAATTTATACTCATTAGATTTGTATTTGAGAATAACATGAAAAAAGTGCGGGTCAAGATATATGGAATAACTTAGTATAGTTCTTTGAGCCATTCTAATTTGATTTTTAAAAATCAAAATAAAATCGATGATATCTAACAGTAATTTATATTCTGGGATGAATAAAGCATAGTTTCAGAGTGATATAATCGTGAAATAAACACGTTGGTTGTTGAAATAATTTATAATTTATTATAAATTTATATTAATTTATCCTAAAATATCTTATTATTTTGTTGTTATTTCAAAATGCTGGTGTAAGATTATTTATTCTCTTATCATATTGGGGTTTATCTCACTTGCCTTTGGAAACAATTCAGCATGTATATAGGTTACGTAATTTGTACATCAAAATTGTTACACTGTACTAATATTTTCCTGTTTAAAAATATTAGAAAAGCATATGTTAAAAATATGTCGTTTTTCTGAATTAAAAATTGTTGTGTGAAAATTATGAAAAAAAAATGATGATTATAATATTATTTTATTAAAAAAGATACACGATACATTGAAAAAAAAATCGTTACCATATAAAATAAAATTTAAGTAAATTTATAGTGCAATCTAATTTTAAATTTGTCGATTAACACAACAATAGCAAGAGATTATACACTCTCAAAATTTCAACATACAGTCTCATATAAAATTGTTTATAGCAGAAAAAAACTAGAGAGTAAAAAGAATGTAATGTATCATATGTAGAGTACAAGTGATTAGGGTTATGCAATATACATAGCATTCATGTGCAATAACGGTTGTCCATAACGACCAGAAAAATAAATGCCCAATGGTTACAAAATTAATAAATATTATACAAAACCAAATTGCACAGCAGAAAATAAAATTATACAATGATAAAAAATAATTATACAACAACTAAAAAATTATGCAATTAAAACATGCGGCAATATAACAAAGTAGATTATTTAGTGATTATTTTCGAATGTTTATAACAACTAAAAGAGAATCAATAAATAAAAGGTTTATCTGAAGAATAAAACTTTCTCCATATAATAATCCAACCTAATCCAAACTAGGTGTATGTGTATTTTGAATAGGTTAAGGAATCCATTTTTTAATCCGTTATCCAAAATAACTAAATAGATAAATAGTGGTATGTGAAAGCTAAAAAAAATAAAAGTTAAGCAATGTAAAAATTCTTAGAAGTAAAGATATATGCTTACTAACCATCCCTCAACATATTTTGCTTTTAATGTGGAACGTTTGTGTTTCGTGAATAATTTGTTAGGTTTACCATACATTTTCGTAAGTTGATCATAATTGCATAACTAAATTGTTTGTAATTTAAGAAAATAAAATTTTTATTTTATTTATTGTTTTTTAACTTTATTTATTTTAAATAATGATATTATTTTATTATTAATGTATTTACACGATTTTAATAGCTATTTTTTTTACCCTTTTAAATTAAAGGATAATAAATTCTGACTATTAAATATATAATATGTGTCTAATATAATTTATTATGGTCAATAATAAATTATAATATATAAATTTTGTTAATGAATATTTACAAAAATTTATATTTACGTATAGATTTTTTTATAAATATATATATTTTATTATAATTTTATAGAATTAATGTTTATTTAATTTAATCTTCAGTTTAAATACATTTCAATATATGTATAATAATATTAATTATTAACCATTAATAATAATAAAATTTATTAAATTTAAATTTAATATATAAATAGAAGTAATATATTTTATATTATAATTTTAATAAATTAATTATTTTTAAATTAAAAAATGAGATCAGAAAAAAATTAATATATTTAAAAATATATTAACAACAAGATTGAAAATATTTTTATTAAAAATTAATTATATATTATAAATATTTATTGAAAAATTGTTATTTATATTAAAAATATTTATTTTTATTAAAATATTTAAAATATATATCATATTATGATAAAAATTTAAATTTAAAATAATACAATTAAAAATTTGTATAATATAATTTGAAATTTATATTAATATATTAATTTTAAAATTTTTACTGCATTATATATTATAAAATATATTTAAATTTATACTAATATATAATAAATATTCAAACTAATATATATTTTAAAAATCATTTATTTATTATACAAAATTTATTTTTATGTATTCTTTTACTTTAACATTTAAAATTTCATTTTAAATTAGTGTGTAATATATAAATAACATATTTTTATTATAATTTTATCAAATTAATATTTAATTAATTTATTTTTCAATTTAAATATATAAATAATTAAAATGTGTATAATAATATCAATCCATATTTATTCATAATAATAATAATAAATTATTAAATTTAAATTTAATATAAAAGTTAGAAATAATATATTTTGCATTATAATTTTAATAGATTAATTGTTAAAATTGAAATAAACTGAGACCGATAAATGAATTAAATTTAATATAATATATTTAAAAATATATTAATATCAATATTCCAAAATAGCATATAAATAAATGAGGCTCAGAATGTTTTTATTAAAAATTAATTTATATTATAAATATTTACTAAGATTATTATTTCTATTAAAAATGTTTCTTTTTATCAAAATATTTAATAAAAAATTGTAATAAATATTATATTATGTTAAAAATTTAAAATTTAAAATATTATAATATAAAATTTTTTATATCATAGTTTAAAATTTATATTAATATATTAATTTTAATTTTTTATTATATTATATATTATACAAAATATTTAAATTTATACTAATATTAATTAATTTTTATTTTATAATAATTTTAATATATATTCTTCATCCTAATATTTATACTAACATTATTATTATTTTTATTTAAATTTTTATTATATTATATATTAAGAATATTTATTTATTATGAAAAATTATATTTATTTATTATGATAAAAAAATTAATAATAATGGTCTAAATAATCTTTTTCTTTGTATAAATATAAATATAAATAATTATTATTATAATTTTTATTAGCAATAAAGTGAAGTAAATATTTAACTTTAACATATTAAATGAAACTATACATATATCACTTTAGTAATAATGAGAATTTAGTATTTCTAATTTAATAAGATGTCAAAAAAATAGCTTCATAATATTACTATTCATCGGTTCAGTTTCACGAGTAAATTTTGTGTAGACACACAGCTAATGCATTAACATTACACATAAATAATCATAAAATTAGATCTAATTAAAATAAAGATAAAGTATAGGTTCGTTGGCAGCAACGGATCGGAAACGAGGTGGTTCGTGACTGCCGGAGGCGGGAGTTGAGGCTCCGGTGCATGGTGGCCTCACCGACGAGTTTACCGGCAACGAAATGGGGTATCCCGGCGGCGAGGTTTACGACGCTAATGACAACGGTGTTTCGACGGCATGAAAATGGTGGTTCCCAATTTTTAATGGATGCGGGTCTTGGTTAGTGGCGGCGGAGATACGAAGGTGCTGTGGTGGCCGTCGGGATTGTCACCGACGACAAAGGCTACTAAGAGAACAAATTGAGTTAGAGAGGAAAACGACTTAAAAATGCAATCCCCGCCCTTTTCTAAGATTTTAAAAAGTGCCTTATTTTTTTTTAATATTATGTAATTTTATGATTGTGCTATGTGTGTCTATACAATATTTACTCTTGTTTTATACAGTGGAAAAATATCTATATATCGTATCTAATTATTTATGGATTTTTTTTTGGTAACATAAGTATTTTTGGATTTGGTTTCTTTAATTTTTTGTTTAGTTGTGAGAAAAAAAGAGAGTAAAACATAGAAGGAAGTGAAAATTTTTAAAATAGGTTGATTAAATTTTATTACATAGAAAGGAAATACAAAAAATAAATTATATTAAATAACATTTAAACACTTACATTACATTAAAATAAAATAAAAATGAGATATTTTTATCTTTACATTATAACATTTTCCTTTTCTATTGTTTTTCATCTCAAATTAGGTAGAAGGACTTTAACACGGACTTCACATGTTATTTTGTTGTTGTTGATTCTTGTCCATTCTGAATAGAGAGAGAATCCTTTGTTTTCAAAGTTCTCTTTCTTTGCAAAAGGCTGTTGACTATTTAAATTGTGATGCATAAAATATATACATGTATATGATAAATTATAAAATGTTAATTGTTTATTAACTCAATTTTATATTTTAAATTATTTTTTATTTCAAGGATTTAAATGTTTTTATTTTACTTTTCTATAGAATGTTATCTTAAAAAAATATTTTAAGTGAGTTTATATTAATATTTTGTGTCGATGAGAATGAAACAAAGGAAAAAAAAACCAAAATGGATGTAAATAAGAATGGAATAGAGAAAAAAGCCTGTTATTTTAATGCATGGAAATAAAAAGAGAAGTATTTTTTTTATTTGTTTAGCGTAATTCAAAAAAATACAAAAATAGTTATGTTTTATATTAACTATATTAAATTTTGTTTAAATTTTTTAAAGATATTTGTTAAACATTTTATTGTGAATGTATTGGACATATAAAAAAGATGCAATAGGTAATACATAAAAAAAAAAAGAAAAGTAAAAGAATATATATCAAGATAAAATACTGTACATGTTAAGTATGTATAATATCATTACTTTAAAATTTTTTATCTTCTTATTAATTTAATATTATTTATTCATTTTTATAAAAAATAATTTAATTTTCCAAGCACTCAAAACAAAGAAATTACAGCCCCATCTGCCTCCATTTCCCGACAATTGCAAGGTGAAATGTTTTTTATATGAACCCGAACTCTAATTTTTTTTTCTTTGTTTAAATCCATTTAAATAATACAAAATGTATTTTTCTTCTTGATTTTTTCCGTTTATTTTTACCCTGCCAAACATAATGTACAGATGCAAACTTAAAGGATTATTATTTATAAAATAAATATATTCATATGCATCCAAACACAGGATTAACTCTAAATTACAATAAATTAACAGACTCCACTTGTTTTTACTTTTTTCTGTTGTTAAGACACATAATTATTAGTAGTTAAGAAGTTATTTCTAAAATTATTATGAAAGGGGTTGTTAAAATATACAAGATACTTTAATGGGAAAATTTAATAAGAGTTGACATTATACTAATCCTAATTAAGCAGCTTTATTCTCACTTTATAGGAGTATTACAATCATCCACGCCAGATTCAATCATAAACCTTGTTTATAAAAAGAAATTTTATTATATAAAATTTCAACCAATTTAATATAGTTAAATTATATTTTCTTCAATTTTATAAAATATTTTAAATTATATTTTCTTCAATTTTATAAAATATTTTAAAATAAACTAATCCTTAATATATTTTTGTAATAATTTTTTATTTTCTTGTTTATATTTTTACAGTTTTAATAATATAAATAATAAAATAAAATATTTCATTATAAATAAAAATAAATAAAAAATAAATATTATATTATTTTTTTAAAATATGTTAATTAGTTTTTATTATATATTTTTACTATATGTGTTTTGATAAAAATGATTTTATAACAATGACAAAAAGTACCATTTAATAGCAATTTTTAACATATATTAAATAACATATAAGAAGATTTATTTTAATAAATTTTATTAAAAATTAACGAATTAAATATCTTAATAATATTAAAAATTATAATTTTTATAAAAAATATTTTTTATTAATATTCTATTTTATTTTTTTAAACATATATTTAAAAAATAATTTAATAATATTTTGGATGCATGATTAAAGAACATTTGATAGGAAGTAAAAGTTTAAATCTCTTACAAAATTTTAAATATTTAATATAAAAAGAAATGTATTTAAAATTTTCAAACTATAAATTATATTTATTTTTAATCATTTAATAAGTAGAAAATTTTATAGAAAAACATTGGAACTGGATGAATTGAAGACCGCGGAAGCATTGAAAATGTTAAAATAACGGGGACCATGGGACGGAGCCCACCTTTTAACTTATGGCAGAATATTGACGTTAAATTGCATGGGTAATGACCACGTGGAACGAATCTACGCGACGGGGTTTATCGAAGTTACTGCGACTCTGCGAGCGTGAAAGCAAGGATAAATGTAAAAAAAAAAAAAAAAAAAAAAAAAGAAAGAAAAGAAAAGAAATAAATAAAGAAGCATGAGATGGTAATAATGATGAAAGGGGGTCCGTTGCGAATGGCGGGTCTCCTCCTTCCCCCTCTGTTCTCTTCTGCAACTTTTAAATCTCACTGGCAATTTTCTATCACTAAAACATAATACACATCCCCAACATCACCAATCTCCATGCCAGTTTTCCCCATTTTTTTATTGCATACTATTCTATTTTTCATTTTCTAATATTCAAAATCTCTCTCTCTCTCTCTGGACTCTTCGCTGTTCTACTGTCCTGTTCTCCCTCCCTAATTGATCCTTCTGCATGCACGCTCGCTCTTCAACCTCAACGATCCTTTTTCTCTCTCATTTTCAATCATCATGCCACGCCATGACCCAGCGCGATCCTGAACCATGTTCTTCGCCGTCGACGGCGACAACCCAGTTTCCGATCTGAAATGGGCTGCGGAGGCTCCAAGGTGGAGGACTTCCCGGCGGTGGTTCTGTGCAGAGAGAGAAAAGAGTTCCTGAAAGCCGCATCGGAGCAACGCTACGCTCTGGCCGCAGCACACGTGGCATACTTCCACTCCCTAAGAGAAATCGGCGATGCCCTTCGCAAATTCGCGGACCAAGACCTTATTCTCCCCACCGGTTCCTCCTCTCCGGTTCTCACATTACCCTCCGATGAACCCAAACCCAAAAACAAAAACAAAAACAACAACAACAACAGCAACAAACTCTCTTCTTCTTCCCCTTCCATTTCCCATGCTGATTCTCCTTCTCCCGAGGGTTCTCACCTTCACTTGTCCTCCGGATCCGAGTTAAGTTCTCCTTCTCATTCTCATTCTCATTCTCATTCTTCTTCCCCTCACATTCACATTCACGAAAGCCCCGAGGAAGAGCCAGAGCCACCACCTTCTTCATTTTCCCCTCCTCCTTACGACTACTTTCAAAATTATCACTATGCTCACTACATGAAGAGCTCCGCTCCTCATGGAAAATCCATGGTGTACGAAGAGCCAGAGAGACACGTGGCAACAACGGGGCAATGGCCTCCTGATCCTTCTTCTTATGGCTATGGCTATGGCTATGGTGGTTTCTACGGGTTTCCTGGTGGGGATTATCCTTATTATCCTCCTCCGCAGGGACCCTCGTCGTCTTCTCCGCCGCGTCCTCCTCCGGCGCCGCCGTCACCGCCAAGAGTCTCCACTTGGGATTTCCTGAACGTTTTCGAGTCCTTTGATAACGGGTACCCGGGTTACCTGAACGGGTTCGGGTCGAGCGCGAGCAGTCCTGATTCGAAGGAGGTGAGGGAGAGAGAAGGGATCCCGGAATTGGAAGATGAAACGGAACAGGAAACTGTGAAGGAGAAGAAGAAAATGGGAGAGGAAAAGGGTTTGAATAAAGGGAGAGATTTCGGGGAAGGTCCTTCTAATACGAAGGCGGTGCCATTGCAACAGGTTAGTAGCAGCGAGGGAAGTTCCAAGACGGTGAGGTTCCATGGCAGTGATAATAGCAGTTCTCTTTCGCCGCATGAGAAGGAGATCAAGAGTAGCCCTGACACTGTTGTTTCTAAAGGGTCTCCTCCGAAGAAAGGGGTGAGTTTTGAGGTTGAAGTTGAGGTTGATGAAGCGACGGTTACAACTGTGGATGGTGACTCTTCCATCTTGAGTAGCATAACCACTTTGTCTGCACATGGCACTAGGGACCTCCGAGAGGTTGTTCAGGAAATCAGAGATGAGTTCGTGACGGCCTCTGATTATGGGAAAGAGGTTGCGCTACTGCTTGAGGTTTGCAAACCGCCTTATCGCTCCAGGGTTGCTGCGATTAGAGGTATCGTTGTATTTCCTCTTTTCTGTCAAAGGGATGGACTGTGTTTTTGTGCAATTTGAGCTTGTAGCCATTACTGTCTCTGTGGGTATTAGTGTTTTGCCTATTTGCTCCTTTTGCTCATACATGAACCTGTATATGAACGATTATGATCTAACTAGATACTTTTTAAGATTTTGCTTTCATAATTTGGCCTTTTGATTTGGGAGATTTTGTTTCTTTTCATTATGATGGGGCTTTGTTGGTATATATAGTTATATAGTTACCTCCATTCTAAACCTGGTGCATGTTTTGGCTTTTGAATAATAATAATAATTTCTGTTCACAAAGTATCTGAACTGAGTCCAAGGAGTTCTCCACACTCTAGATTATTTTTGCTACCCTTAGTTCCCCATCAAAAGGGGGAAGGGGGTCTTATTTTGTCAAGGGTGTAAGAAAAATATGGAATCTATGCAGATATTAGGTATATCTGCCAGATTATTTAGGAAGCAAGAACCTAGCATCAGAAACTCCTCAACCAATTTACCCACTGGGTCTGTATTTTTTCCTTTTCTGTTCTTTTGGTTTAGGCAGCATGCTCATAACTTGCTAGAATAAACAAGGGTCATGCAATCTAATGATCATGTTATGGACACCGGTTTTGTTGTGATAGCCTGTATGTATCTAAACAAACATAATCTCAAGACATTAGATAGCATTGAGAAGAAGGCAAGAAACTATTTTCTTGATTAAATGGAGGCAGGTTTATCGTAAAATTGCATTCTTTTCAATTTTGTGCAATAGCCTCCTAGTGATTTGGCAAGTATGAGTTCCACGAGCAGAATCTTTCACGCTAAGTGTTACCAATTATATTAATAAGACGTGTTTTGTGGTTTTTCTCCCTTATTTTAGACAGTTACTCATTTTCTTTTGTACCATTCACCTTCCTTCTCTTGTAAAACAAATAACCTAGTTAGGATAGACAGACTGCAGACTGTACCGGATTGTGTAATAAATTGACAACCAAGTTGAATAACTGTAAGGGGAATATATATTTCATTATTCACCCTTTAGTTTTATATTCTCATATTCCAGCCTGCCGGATTAGTGCTTCGAGAAAATACAGGTGCAGTTTGATTTAAAGGTCAAAGTAAAATTGTAGGAAAAAGGTAAAAGTGAAATGAGTCCTTCAGATGAACCTTCTACTGCTATGCACGTGTGCACATACGCACACACATTGTGCTGCTTTATTATTATATTTTTTTGAATTTTTATTCTCCAAATCATCATTTACAACAAGTTCAAAACTTGATCAACTAAATGTTGTTATGTGTTTTTATGCAGTTATCTTTTCTAGAATCTTGCAGATGCTAGCACCTTCCAGGTTACCTTCACATCGTCTACCTAGATTGCCAATACAATTTACTACTAGGGAAATGAAATTGGCACAAGCTTACTGTGGGGAACCTGGGAAAGACTTCAAGACAAATCCAGAAAACCTTTCATCTACATTGGAGGAACTTTATGCATGGGAAAAGAAATTGTACAAGGAAGTTAAGGTATGAATACAATTGCATTGAAATTACTCAAGAGTCAAGAGCTTTTATTCTCTAAACTGAAATGATTCATAAAGTTGGAACTGGTTCGACCTATTCATAGTTTGATATCCATCTTACTGATTTACTATGATATAGTTTCCCTTTTGTACCTTAAATGTTGGAGGTAGGATATAATTTGAAACTTCAATACTCAATAATATGTATTGTTTGATGTCAAATATGTGCTGAATATTCAGCATAGTTTTCCATTATATATTACTTTTAACTAATCAATAAATTGTAGATTATATCACATGCTTGTATAACAAGTGACTCTAGATGATATCACAATCTGTTAATTTCATATTGTGCTTATATGTTCATATTTTTGTCCTGTTTAGGATGAAGAGAGGTTACGAGCTATTTACGAGAAACAGTACAAGAGACTGAAAACATTGGATAATCGAGGAGCTGAATCTAGTAAAATTGATGCTACTAGGGCATCGATAAGGAAGTTGCAAACCAAAATCAATATTTGCATCAGAACTGCTGAAACTATAATGGGAAGGATACATAAATTGAGGGATAGTGAATTGCAGCCTCAACTTGCAGCTTTGATTAATGGGTATCAAATTGCTTCATTCATTTACTAATTCAACGTTTATCTGTCGTTGCTTGGTAATTCGGTCACGAAAAATTTAAAATTTTGATTCTGATGAGAAGATAACTTCAAAGTGCATTTTTTTGGTTATTATTTCGAAAGGGCAATTTGTCTGGTCTCTCTTCCCTTTTAAGGATTTGATCAAATTGAGTAATGATGAAGTAGTAATGTTTTTAAATGCACAAGAGCCATTAAAATTTGAAGTTTCACATCATTGATGGCCTTGATTTAATGTCTGTCTGTGTGAATTTTAATGGTGGTTAATGATCTAATTGTTAGAATTGTTTTGTTTTTCTGTACAAATTAATTGAGTAAAGCCCTGTTCTTATCCTCCTATGATGCTTCAATTAACTGTTTTGTTCCCCGCAGTTCAATTGGCTCAATGCCATTCCTCTGTCCATCTAAGAATGAGAAATCCGTAATGGAATGTTTGTTTGCAATGTAAAAACCTTGCTGTAACTATTAATGCTGATATCAGAGCCCTCCTGATGCCAAGAATTGATAGTGACAAAGTACTTATGTGCCAAATCAGACATTGCATTGAGGATTTTGTCTTAGATTCATAGAGGGATATCACTGAGCCAAATTATATTTGAAGGATTGATGAGAATAGGCTTAGGCTTCAGTGATTATGTCTTCTCAGATGGGAAGTGGTTGAAGACATTGTTAGAATATCCAAAATATCTTATCATATCTTAGATTAGTTTTATCCTTTTTGGTTTTGGAGTGGTTAATCTGTTGTTTTTTCAACACAGTTGACTTGTTTTTTTTTTGAGTTAGAAGTTTAAGAACTATTGATTTGACGAATAGCCTATTTGTCAGCAGATTCATAAGAATGTGGAAATTCATGCTCAAATGCCACCAGAAACAGTTCCAAGCTATCATGGAAAGTAAAAGTCAATCTCTCAGGATTAACATTGGTCTGCAAAGAGAGGAAGGTTTGAGGGCCATCTTAGAACTTGAAAAGGAGCTTTTGAATTGGTGCAGTCAGTTCAACAATTGGGTTAAGACTCAAAAATCTTATGTTGAGAATTTGAATGAGTGGCTCATGAGGTGTCTTCCTAATGAACCCGAAGAAACAGCTGATGGTATTGTCCCTTTCTCTCCAAGTCGGCTTGATGCTCCTCCTGTTTTCATAATTTGCAATGATTGGCATCAAGCAATGACTAGAATATCAGAAAGAGGGGTGGCAGATGCCATGCATGAATTTGCCGTAAAACTACATGAGTTATGGGAGAGGCAAGATGAGGAGCAACGCCAGAGAATCAAAGCAGAGTATCTCACGAAGGACTTAGAGAAACAGCTTAGAACTTTGCGTGCAGAAATGGGAGGCTCAGAACATGAGCATGATAAAGTTTCAGGAAAGACTACACTGTCAATGCTTGCTTCTGATAGCGGTGTTTCACCACTAGATGATCTAAAGGTAGACTTAGATTCTATGAAGAAAAAATTGCATGAAGAGAGGGCGAAGCATAAAGAAGCCATCAAGCTTGTTCGTGATGCAGCTTCTAACAGTTTACAAGCTGGTTTGATTCCCATTTTTAAGACACTAGAAAGTTTCACTTCAGAGGTGGTGAAAGCTCATGAACAAGTCAGGCTTCAAAATGCTGAGGACTAATAGAGATGCTGGCTATTTGGTTTCTTTTAGGGTCATGTGTTTGCGTTGACTAGTGTGGATTGATTGGAGGAGTTTAGAGAGTACGTTGAAGATGTAGAACTAACCACCAGTTTTGCAGCTAGAGTTAATCTTATTCCGTAGGAAAGCACCTCTTGAATTACCCTTGAGACCTAAAGAGATTTGCTTGGAACAAGTTTCAGCAAGGGTTTGGGTGCCCAAATGTCAGGAGTGGTCAGCGCCTGTTACACCCAATCTACAGTTAGGTGAAAATTGTACAGAGAAAAATTCATTTATTGGTTGATTGGTTGTAGGTGATTGTATAATGTATATGTTGCATATGCCTAGGAGTAGGATGTTATCAGGAGGAAGCAGGGGATTTTAGAAGTTTCAAGATTGATCTAGTGAATTGAAATATGCTTTAATTTCCCTGCAGTTTTGACTTGTTTCCTCTTCTATATTTATTCGGTTGTCCTGATTCTGCTTGACTCTGAAGCCAAATGTGGTACTCATTTTATTTAAACTACAAATATCAGTACTATATGACATTGCTTTTCCTTGAATTGTTGGTAATATTGGTACACTCAAATCTAGACTCAAACTGGTTTCAATGCTCTTAGAAGTGTAAATTAATCTAATAAATGTCCCCACTAGTGCTGCTGTGCTCGCTGGTTTCTGGAACGACTATGACTAGGATCAATAATACATACGATCCTCCGTGGTCTCTTATTTTTAATACATGTACTTTTCGTACCTTCCCAGCTATTTGGATTGGAAATTTGTTTTCTGTTTTTATTTTTATTTATAAAAATATGATTTTATTTTTATTTTGTCTTCTGTTTTACTAAGTAGAAAAATTATTAACCAACAATAAATTAGAAAAATTAAAAGGGTAATAACACCTATTCTCTGATCGGTGTTCACATAACCAAGCCATCTATGCTAATACTAAGTTCATGTGTTTGGATTTGTGTAATGAGGAAGGCCATCCAACGCACGGGGGACAATTTTGACTATACCAAAACAATGTCATTCGGTGGAAACTCGAATAGGAAAGATGGGAGGAGCTGATGAATAATAAAAGGTGGATAAAGGATGAAAAGAAGGAGGAGGAGAGGATCAGATTATTAACCAGATAAAAAATAATAATATTTATTTTTCTTCGAACATGGTTAATATATTCTTTTAGTGACAACTAGAGATGAAAGATATGAAGACCATAAATTAGATTGAGGAATCAGAAAAAAAGGAGAGAAAAACAAGCTTTCACTTAAAAAAAAAAACCCTACTAAAATAGATAGAATAACCTCATAGGAGAAACAGCTCCCTTAAAGGGGAGGAGGGAGAGGAAGATTTTATGAGAAAACTTACTTTATTTATTTGTTAATGGTTACTTGTTAGCTTCAACCACAATTACAATTAGGCTGGTACAAAAAGTCTAATTTGCCCAAACTAAACTACAACACAAATCAAACTACAATATCAATTCAATCCATTGATTTACTTTTAACAGAAATCAATCTTTATCAGTTTGGCGCCCAACCTGTTTTTGCCCAAATGTATTGTTTATTGACCAAAATCATGTTTGACTACTTCAAAATTATTTTTAATTAAAATTATGCTAATTTCAATTTAATTTTCTAATTTATCTTCTCGTAATATTAAAAACCCATTTTTCTTAAAAAATTAAGAGGTGATTAATTTTAAAAATTTAATAAATGAAAAAGAAGACCAGACTATATTTTTTATATTTTTAATTTGAATCATGACAAAATTTATTTTCCAATTTTATAAGTTATTTAAGATTATATATTTATAACCATTTGATTATGATAGATGAGTGAAAATTACCTTCCGGTATGGATGAGAATCGAGACTTTTTTGTTATACTTACATGGTATGAAAGTTAAATTATAATACCTAAGTTAAATCAAGGATTATTATGTTATTTAAAAAAATAGATTTTTTTTATTTGAAAGATTATTTATTTATTTATTAATATATATCTATATCTTAATTATCACTAAAACAATAATAGAGAATAGATAAAAATTATGTAAAATATATAAAAAAATAATAGTCAAATAATACATATGATATGATTCTAAAAATTTATGATATTTAAGTAATTTATATACTTAATTTTATTATTTATCTAAATTTTTTGTTTATGCATTAAAAAAAATATCAACAAATCTTGGTGGCAATAAAATATCTAAACCACTCAAGATGATGAAAAATTTAAATAATTGTGTGCATATTTATTTCTTACTTATTGGAAGGATAGAACGTACTTATTAAATTTAAGTGAATAAATGGAACTCTGTTGATCCAAAATTAACTTCATGTAAGTCTTTGCTTGTAAAAATCTAACGAGTGTTTTGCTCTTTGTTGATGCTAATTCCTGTCAACTTAACATTGTTTACTCAACACTATTGGCTTGTATTATTTTTTCTAAAAAACAGTTATAAATTTTTTAATATTTTTAATTAAAATTTTTATGAATTGTTATACATATTCCTGCTCTCGCCATGCTCAGATTCAGACTTAGATATCTGTAACCTAAAAAATGGAAATCAATTACATCTTACTAATTCTTCTAACAATGGATCACATCGAGGGTTGGAAATGGGAGCTAAATTGAATGCTAGGATATAAAGGGCTCTCAGAATGGTATATTGCTGTACAATAAAGGATTTACATCAAATCCAACCTAGCGAAGCCCGGAGTGAGGGAGATTAACTTATTCTTATAATATTTTTATAGTTACTTTTAATTTTTTTAGGAAAATAAAATAATTTAAATAAAATAAAAAATCATATTATGTATATTAAATAGAAAAAACATATTAATAAAATATTAATTTGGTATCTTTTATTTAATATTATTATAATTAATTATATAATTATTAATATTTTTATTTTAAATATTAATTTATTATAAATATATAATAATGAATACATTTTTATTATTAATATTATTATTGTTGATATAATTTTTAATGTCATGTAAGCTTCCATTTAATGAGTGTTCGAAAATTCGCATTGCTGAGATGTCGTACAGAATGCATACTTCTTAATATGAAAATCTATTTCTATTTACTGTTATTTGATTTTATATATATATATATATATTTTGCTTTCAAAAATTTAAATATATATTTTAAAAATAGAAGATGAATTTCCATAAAATATGTGAAAGTAACTCATTAATCGTCCAAAAAATACAACACACCCCAGTGAATTGAATGTTTTTTTTAAATAGAATTAGAGAGGAATGAAATAAAGGAGATAAGAATAAACAATTTTTTTTTATGTAAAATTTTTAAGTTCTCATTTTTTTATCCAAATATATAAGTGCATACAATGGATCTGAAATATAAAATAATTGGTTAGAAATTTATAAAAAATTTAAAATTTTTGAAAGGAATTTATAGAATGTAAGATTAAGGATTAAAAAGAAAATATTAAGTATAGTAAAAAAATAAATTTCTTTTAGGTAAATTTAGTATTTTGACTGATAAATGTTAAAGAAAAACAAATTTAAATAATCTATTTGATTTAATATATAAAAATTAATTAAAAGAAATTAATGAAAAAGAATTTATTGAATTGTATAAACTAAATGAAGACTTTTTGACTGTCAAATGAAAGTTTGTTTGCATTGTTATTTATTATTTCCCTCCTTTGTCAAACGTTGGCTGCGCAAGTAGACGACTACCAAGCGAACGGCATTGCTTATTTGCACTGGTTTTCAATCGGTCCTTCTTTGTTGCTTTACTTTTGACATCTCAACCTTTTAATCTCTGTATTAATAACGGATAATAAAATTCGACCACAACAAATGGTTTTATCCCATCATCGATTCTTTTCCTTAATCGAACAATAAATAAATGCCACGTAATCATTCCAATTCATCTCATTCGTTGAACCAAACAGCCATAAATGTCTGCCATACACCTCACCAATATGCGATTAATGCCCTCAAAGTATAATTGATTGTCTTTAATTGCCTAATTATCATAGCTAGAGAACCCGTTTTACTAGGGGCGTTGAAAAAAATATATTAAACACATAATATTACCCTAACTAAAAGAATGTAAAAATGGAAATAAATTTGTGTGACGAGAATGATCGAATGAGATTCAGCCACGTAAGAGAGTGTGCCAACGTGGAGAGAGTAGATTTGTTATACAGTATGCGAGCGAGTTGGAAAAGTCCAAAACATGTAAGAAGCAGTCGCTCACGTGTCCTTTGGTATGCTTTGCGAGGTCTGTTTCTTTCTACTCTACAAAACCCCCCTTTCAGTACATCTCTCAAGCCCAAAATTTTCAGAGCTTCTTCAGAGGAACGATGGCGGGTAGGGTTTCGATTTGCTTCCTCTTCGTGTTCGCACTCTCTCTCTTCGCGTTGCTTCCTTCTCAGATCTCGGCCGATGAACCGGAAGCCAAGGAATTCGTGATCACATTGGACCACTCCAACTTCGCTGACACTGTCAGCAAGCACAATTTCATCGTCGTTGAGTTCTACGCACCCTGGTAATCTCTAGGTTCCGCCATTTGTTTCTGCTCTTTTTTTTTCTGATGGAGATTTAATTGTCCGGATCTGTTCTCTTTGCTTTAACCTTGTTGTCAATGTTGCTTTTACTAATTTCTTGTTAGAATTTCTTATTTTTAGCCGATCTTCCTATTTTACTTTGATTTTGGTTTAGTTTTTATAGTTTGTTCGTGTTTTGAATTCCTTTCAATGATTAGTGCGATCCTATGCTGGATTTTCTTTTTTGTTTTAGCTGGTGAATATGTTGTGTTTTGTTAATGTTTCCTGTGGCAGATTGTCGAATTCTTTTATATAAGACCAATTGTTATCGGTATTAGTGTACAACAGTTTTCGTATAATTTTTACTTATTTTTTAACTTTCTTTCTAGGTGTGGCCACTGTAAGAGTCTTGCTCCGGAGGTAATTTTGTTCACTTTTAATTTTGGGGTTTCCTTTAAGTTTACCTGATATAATTATGCAAATGCTGATTTTCTAGCATCTTTATTTCTGCAGTATGAAAAAGCGGCTTCTATCTTAAGCAGTCATGATCCTCCGATTGTTTTGGCTAAAGTTGATGCCAATGACGAGAGCAACAGAGACCTTGCATCACAATATGACGTTAAGGGATTCCCAACAATTAAGATTTTGAGAGATGGGGGAAAGAATGTTCAAGAATACAAAGGTCCTCGTGAAGCAGATGGTATTGTTGATTATTTGAAGAAACAAAGTGGTCCTGCTTCGTCGGAAATCAAATCTGTTGATGATGCTGCAGCTCTTATTGGTGTAAATAAAGTTGCTATTGTAAGTGACCAACCATTTCATTTTTGCTTTATTTTGAGTCACATTGATCTATAATCATATTTTCCTATGTTTTCAGGTTGGAATCTTTCCCAAATTTTCTGGGGAGGAATTTAATAACTTTACTGCCTTAGCAGAGAAGTTTCGTTCTGACTATGACTTTGGTCACACTCTGAATGCCAAATACCTTCCAAACGGAGAATCATCAGTGAGTGGACCAATAGTTAGGTTATTCAAGCCATTTGACGAGCTTTTTGTTGACTTCCAGGTAGTGTTAATTTCTGCGGATTGATTATAACATATTACTTATAACTTATTTTAGTGTTTTTATTTTGTTTGGTTATCTATAACTATCTCATGCTTGCAGGATTTCCATGTGGACGCTCTAGAGAAATTTGTTGAAGAATCTAGCATCCCTGTTGTAACTGTCTTTGACAATGATAGAAGCAATCACCCTTTTGTTGTCAAATTCTTTAACGTCCCCAATGCAAAGGTAATATGCCAAGTCAATTTTGCGGTTTCAATATTAAAATGTAGGATTCTTCTTAATCATATTGTTGTATTATACTTGTTACCGAATCCACCTTCTATTAGTGTCCTATTCTGAAGTTCGTATCATTTTCCAAAATGTGCATGCTTTCACCACTCTTCCTGTTCCAAAATATATTTTTTTTCCTTTCTTTGGTTTTCCTGCCGCGTTTTATCCTGTGTTCAAGAAATCTAAATAAAGGTTTTGATATTCATAGGCAATGCTGTTCATTAACTTCACTGCGGAAGGTGCTGAAACTTTCAAATCAAAATACCATGAAGCTGCTTTGCAATATAAACAACAGGGTGTAAGCTTTCTGGTGGCAGACCTTGAGGCTAGTCAAGGTGCTTTCCAGGTTTGTATCAAAATATGTAACATTCTGTATTTAGTTTTTGCTTAATATTAATATCTGACAATGTGTATGGCTTGTGGCAGTATTTTGGACTGAAGGAAGAAGATGTACCTCTAATTATCATACAACATGCGGATGGGAAGAAATTTTTCAAACCACATGTGGAAGCTGACCACATTTCAACTTGGCTGAAGGAATACAAGGTTTTTTAGTATTTCACTTAGTAGTTATTGCTTTTGCCTGAATTAATTTGGTATGTTCTTCGTAGTGGTTAGGATTTATTAGTTTAGTACACTCTTTAATCTTAAAATATGGGCTGTTATTTATCTTGAAGATTGTATTTTTTTTTTTCATTTTTTCTGAATATTTCAGGAAGGAAATATTGCACAATATCTGAAGTCTGAACCTATTCCTGAAACTAACAATGAACCTGTTAAAGTGGTAGTTGGGGACAGTCTCCAGGACATTGTTTTCAACTCTGGGAAGAATGGTATACTCTTTCCTTTTATTTCATGAATTATTAGATAGATTTTGACAACCATTCTGCTCTAATAAAAACAGTATCGGGTTTTAAAATATTTTCTGTTCCTTTCATGTGACTATGTTAAAGAGCATTACTGTCTAATTGAAATGATTAAATAATGAATACGTCCTGAGTTCTTGTAATATCAACCATTACATATAGCTGGTAGATATGATATTACCTCATATCTAGGCCTCAACAAATTCCCTTTCTCAATAATTTTATACTGCTGGGAAATCTGTTACTTTTATAATTGGTTGCAACTTGCAAACATAAAGGAAAAGACTTAGACCCAGTTTGGATAAACTTCTCAACAAGTAAAATAAATCAAACTTTTCCCATATGTTAAAAATTAACTTGTGTACGACAAATTTATGGATAAGTTAGATTAAAGAACTTCTAAAAAAGTTGATGTCTTTAAAAAAAGTTAATTAAAAGTTTTGTTATAAAACATTAAAGGAAAGTCTCTTGGTTTATGAGAATAAAAGAAAGTTTAACAAAATTTGATGTAATTATTCCTTTAAAAACTAAAGATTTTAGCAAAATAGAATGTGGCATCGAAATAGTCAAAGCTTTATCTTGACCATACTGTTTTCAAGGAATTTTAAGTTCTATCCTGTAAGTAACTGGATGATTGAGGCAGACCACATTTACTGATTATTTATCTTATTTTGTATACCTTGGCATATATTTTGTATAAAGGTCTAGAAAGTAGCGATCCGTTAAGTTTCTGAGGATGCTATTTATTATATTTATATTTATTCTTGTGTACAAAATTAAACTGCCAATGATCATATATTTATGCCTCTATTTTATTCTGGAAACATTTCCTGATATTAACATGTCCTGATATTGTTATGAATCTGTGATTACGTATATATAGCATCATTAAATTTGCAAAGTAACTTGTCCTTCAAAGACCGTTATGTATCCGCGGTTATATATTGCAGTAATTATACACAACGTAGAATCTCAGATGCTTGTGTTCATTGATTTTTACCATGATCATTCCTAGTTAAAATAATATAATTGCTAATACAAATACCTTGCAGTTTTGCTCGAGTTTTATGCTCCCTGGTGCGGTCATTGCAAACAGTTGGCTCCAATATTGGAGGAAGTTGCTGTCGCATATCAAAGTGATGCTGATGTTATTATTGCAAAACTGGTAAGAAATGTATCTAGTTTTCAGCTTTTTACGCAAATATATTTGTTTCAATCAGATGGTGGAAGCAGCTTTGGCAGCTAAACTAAAAGCCATGTGGTTTTGACTTGAAGAAATACATTTTAATGAAATAATCATTTTATATATACATAAATATTTATTCTAAATTTTATTCTGCACTCATAGTTTTATTCTGGACATCGTTGGTCACTTTCCAGGATGCAACCGCCAATGACATTCCAGGTGAAATCTTTGACGTCCAAGGTTATCCAACTTTGTACTTCAGATCAGCAAGTGGAAAGATATCTCAGTACGACGGCGACAGGACCAAGGAAGACATAATAGTATTCATCCAAAAGAACCGGGATAAACCTGCTCAGGGAGAAGAAGGAAAAGATGGGCAAGAAAAAGTAAAAGATGACCAAGAAAAAGTAAAAGATGAGCTTTGAACGGTAACTGTCTGCAGATCATTAGTTGCTAAATTTCATCGGAATGCTATAGAACTCTTTTCAGAACTTTGTTATTCATATTTTGATTTAGTCTCATCCTTTGCAGGAAAAGAGTTCCTCTCGATGGATATGGATATAGACACACTAAGTTACTGGTGGGTGTACATCCCTTTGTATCTCATAATCTTATATTAGTGAATCTTAGTGTTAATTATCCCTTTATCTTTGTTTGACTGAATAAAATGGGAGTTTTTCTTTGGCGGAATAGAGTTTAGATACTGCAAAAGTTGTGGCCGTTAAAAACCTTGTATCCGAGTTAAAGTAGTAGAGGCTTTTAGACCAACAAATTTTTATATCTCGAGATATCTTATGATTCTTATATTTCCAACAATAAATGTCGTAGTTAGATAAATCAATAATAAAAAATAAATGGTTCTCAAACCTTTAATAGTTGCTCTTATTTCCCCTCTTCTTTTTTCACGGCCGCATGGTTCCAGAATCCGAGTGATGCGATGGTACTCGATCCTATGGCCCCAGTTCTTCAATCCAAATGATCCAATGATCATAACTGTATTTGACTTTTTATATGTCTCAACTATATAATAAATTCGCACAATGCTATTGGTCTTTGATCATTGCTTAGAGTATCAATACTTTTACATATAAAAGATGGTTTAAACCTTTCTACATTTCTAATATTAAGGCTGAGTATTTTTTTTTTAAAAAAAATCTAACAGTTTAGATTTAAGTTTAATTGGATGTAAATCATTTCTTAACATCATTGATTCTTAAGAGCTGAGATATATGACATTGAATTTAGAAAATTGACGTTTCGAAATTGACTCCGAGGTGTTACCATGGATATTTAACTGGACATCCCTCTCCTTTAGGTTCAATCTCGTGGTGTGCGAAAGCCTTTCTTTTTGGCGATAACCGAGCTTAAGCTGATTTTAGCATTCTGTGCTTTGTAAGTGTATTAGGCATTTTTAGCGACGAATTTTTTTTTAATACTTATCAAAACCAACTAGCAAGTGATTCGCAGGCATTTTAAATCGATGATCATTTGATATCTATCAAAACCAGTTAGCTAATCATCCCCCAGCCGTCTCCTTCGTTCGTAACCCACTCCCCCTGGCAGCCCCTATCCTTCCTCCTCTCCTTATATTGGAAGCTTCCTTTCCGTGGAGATTCATTTTCCTCTTAACATTTTTTTTTATCAAATTAGCTGAGTTTTTTTCTCTCATCAGCGAGGGTTTTTCCTTCCCCCGCTTTCTTTCTTTTCCTTTTCACTTTATCTCGGGCTTTCTTTCTCTATCCTATCTTATTCCTCCTATCATCACCTTCTTCTATCACATTTCTTCCTTTGAACTTAATCCGATGGATGAGCATTGGAAGCTATTAGAATAGAAGCCTAACTGAGTGAGTTCCATCTGTAACTAATTATTGCTCAAGTTGTCACCAAAACAGGGTCTCAACAAACTGTCTTAGCTTACAACTATGGTTATCTAGTTGACAGTTGAAAATGCATGGATGCGCATATATGGCGTCAGGTAATGGAATTGGAACCTTGATTCCTTGAAGCTTGGATTTGAATTTACCCCAAAATCCCCTTAAAAGGTTACGGACAGTTTTATAATTCAACTATGAGTTGGACTTGGAATTATCGTCACTTCGTTTTTCTTCTTTTCTTCTTTTCTTCTTTTTTTTAAAAAAAATTGTCCCATTAAGTGTTCCGACACCCTTTTGAATACGGAATTAATCTCTGCCTGGAAACTCAAATAGTTATTTAGTTATGCTTATTGTCATTTCCTATTAATTTATCAAGTATGTGGCTACTTTTTAAATTTCGAATTCGACAACATTGAATTGTAATAATACCTATTCTTTCAATATTATAATAGTAATCTAAAACAGTAAACCCTTTATGCATGTAGCTGCCTTTTAAAGTTCTTATTCTCTCATCTAAACGGTGTCTAATACGACACTATGGATTGCAATATTACCCAATCTGTAAATATTATTATGGCAGTAATGTCAAAGCTAGGCTATATCCCTATAATCCCCGCCACCATTTTGTAATAAAATTATATATATAAGAAATATATGTAATCTTATAATTTCTTAATTAGTTTTAATATATTAAATTTGAATTTTTACTTAAGAATATAACTTCTGCAATCTATAATCTTTTAATATAGAATGTCCTCAAGTATCTATACTTTATCATTTATTTATTTCAAATACTTTAGGTTTGGGTAGTTTGAGTTATGTTATTCCTATAATATTTAGTATATATTTTACAATTCTATTTTTTCTCTTTATCTTCTTTTTTTCATCACATCATCTTTCTTATTAACACTTTTCTCTTCTCTTTCTATATTTCTCTTATTTATAACAAAATTTGTAAAAAAAATTGTATCAATATTTTTTAAATAATTTGTATGAAATTATAAATTTAAATCTTGTTATTTTTACTCCATACAAAAAAAATTATAGATAATAGTGTGAACTTGACTGGACATCAATTTTAAAAACTTCTAATTAAACTATAATTTAAATTTTGACATATCATATCAAATTTAATTTTTATATTTTTTCTTTGGTGTAAATTTAATTCCATAATTTACTCCTTATTTTTTTATACAATTAAAAATTCTCATTTTTGTAATAAAATTACTCCTGTTCTAAATGTGTTTTTTCTTTAATATATTTAAGTTTATCCTTATTTAACTATATTAGTTCATATATTTGAATTTTAACTAAATTTAAAAATACATACAATACATAAAAAGTTGTTAGTTAATACAATTATATATGTTGTAATTTAAATGTAATAAACAATACATCCTAACTAAAATGTTGATAGAATTTAATTAGTCATTATTTGTTAAGATGCAATAATGATCCAATAACACTTCACAAGCATTATATTCACAAACCTATATATGCATGCAACCATACACATCAAGCCTTAATCTCATGTTAATGGTTGAATACTCTAATTTAATTGGATTGGTTTTTTTTTATTATTTTGTTTTATCTATCTAAATAATAGAGAATTTTTTTTTTTATTTCTACTTATCTAAACAACTTACTACACCTGTAAAAAATAAGTTGATTTTACTTGAAGAGAATTCTTTGAGCATTCAAATTCCTCCTTATTCATAACAAGACTTGAAGAGAATTCTTTGAGCATTCAAATTCCTCCTTATTCATAACAAGCCAAAAGCGAAAGAATTTTTTTTCTCTAAAATTAACTTTTTAACTAATTTATCTATGAATTTTTCGCACATTAAAAATAAAAAAATATTTACAATTCCTTAAATTGCTTTCTAAATTTAAGCCATGCATGCCTTTCATAAAAATCAATATATAAGTAACCTCTAAGGCACTGAAAGTTGTCCAAGTCAATTTGTGGGTGGTGTTTGTTTATTGTCAAACCCAACCACCCAAATTAGTGCTAGGGCTTTCAATAGGGTTGCCCTAATTGCTACGCAATTATCATCTTCTGAAAGACACGTGGTGACTTATCATTGAGAGATTATTGATTGTTCAGCTGAGAGGTAGTGAGCGTTGGGCCATACGGTACACTACGGGGAGCTCTACAAAGGTGCACCATGCCCTAATTTTTAATATGATGCAAGGAGGATCAACTGTATGTTTGTCCATTCAGCAACCTGTTTAAACTTATAAATTTGTATAAAACAAGGTAACAGAAAAATAAAGAAAGAAAGAAAGAAGAAGACTAAAGTGAAAGAGTAGACGGAAACTAAATTATGTAGTTTAATGTGGAGTAATTTAAACTGTTTTAAACAATCAATGTAAACTGATAACATTGGGAGAAAATGAAGAACAAAAATGACATTATATATAATAATTTAATAAGGATTAAGATTTTGAATAAAGATTTTTCATTGAAATTAATATAATATCCTAGCACTGCACACAGTATATAAAATTTAAAAGAATATAAGTAAAAGTATTTAATTAAAATTATACAGTATATATGTGTATATATAGATAAGACAACCTGCATGAACTTGTACATGCCTAAATCCTCTTCACTTCTTTTATTTTTATTCAATGCGGGACCTTTTCATTTTCCAACATAGTTTAAAAGAGTATAAATTTAAAATGTTATATATTATTATTGATAGGCATGATAGTATAGTAAGGAAGTAAGTTACTAAAGATAATACACTTTAATTTTATATGAGTGTGAAGTATAATGTCTCCCGGTTTAAATAACTAATAGACACATAAACAAAAAATAAAAATCGTCTTTTGGGACCTGAGGAGGGGAGGGTCGATTTGTAAGGAAATTTATGTGTGTGTATATAAATTTGGTTTAAACCTATCCTGATATTCATATACGACTCGCAAATTTGAACGAACTTATCATGTTTAATATAACTATTCTATTTGGTATATATGAATAATTAATATTGAAAGAAGAAAAAAACTATACTTTACTAGAATACAGTTAGTAATTGAAATTACAGTTTTTCTGTTTCACAAAAACTATTTAATGTTTCTCAATATTTTGTCTAAATAGTCTTGGATGGTCAAGATAACGTAGACAACTGTATGATTTTAGATAGAATTTTCTCTCTTAAAATCAAAAGAAGGATTTGTATATTATACATGCACTACTGTGATCGACGATACGCCCTCATCTCTCTCGATGACAACCTCAAGTTCACTTCTGTAACTGAATCGAGTAAGCCATGTGTGTATACGCACACATAACAAAATAACTGAATCAATTTGATTTTTTACATACATTGTTATATTAATTTTAATCTTCAAATTAATTTTTTAGAAAAAGTAAAATCGACCTCTTATTAGCTGTTCAAAACTCTTGCATCAAGTTATAATTTCTCAAATATTTTATTTTTATTAACATAAATTTTGTTTTTGTCATTACTTTTTTTTTAAAGAATACTAATGTAATGTCTTTTAAAATTTTGAGAAACTAATTTAATGAAAAATTTTCATGAAACAAATGTTGTGATGTTTTATATATAATTTTAAGAGACTAATCTAGTAACACATATAATTTTGAAGAAACAGATTGGTTGTTTTCTTAAAGTAAAAGATTGAAAATTGAGTAATAAATAAAATTTAATTATATTTGTGGCTTAAAAGCAAAACAGGATTGACATACCAGCCGAATCATTGTAACTAAAAAAATTATTTAGAATTTAAGATCCGACACCATTTTTAAGCAAGAACGTTGATTTTACTTCTTGCCATCCAATATGCGTATGTTGAAAGCATGAGCTAATAACCTCTTAAGAATTTTTAGAATGAAGAAATAGAAGGATTTTGCAAGAACCTAACTAGATAGCTGACTTAAGTTTCGTTGGAAGGATTTTGTAATTGTTAATAACATTAATACGCACTGGGATAACCAAAATTAGGATCATAATAATAAACTATATATATAATATGGATCAACCACATGTTATAGTATTTTTTTTTTGTGTGTTACACCACCGCCAACCCTTTTATTTTGGGTCTTGCTCTTTCCTGAGGCTCAGGAGAAATAGCCTTCCTTTTGCTAATACTATTAATGTTATTATTAATATTATTGTTGGTGTTGATGAGATTCTCGTTGTTGGAATCTATGGAACTGTTAGGAGATTGTTGTTGATAAGAATTATCAAGGGATTTCAGAAAGTATGGTTGAAGCTTGTCCAAATCCGATGACTGAAGAGGTTTCAATAGGAACTCCTCAGCCCCTTCTTCCAAGCACCTATCAACAAATTAAATTAATGAACTTGTCAATCAAACTATTCATGCTACATGCACTGCACAAACGTATAAAAATTGTTGCATTTTTTCTTGTTACAATTTTTTTTATATTGTTGAAAATTATATATTAACTTAAGTTAATTCTAAAAGATATGTTGTAGGATTTTTTTAAGTGTTGAAAATTAGATATAGATCTAATTTAATTTTAAAAATTAGGTTGTAAGATGAGAAGTGTTTTTAATCCTTTCATGTTTTATGTTAAAAATTAAATATAAATTTAACTTAATCTAAAAATTAGATTGTAGGAAATATCATTAATTTATATATATATATATATATGGTTGATTTTTAATTTACACAATGCAATATCAAACTTACAATATATAATGTAAGAAAAATGATGAAACATTTTATCAATTATAAAATTTTCAATTTTTTTAATGAAGCTGTAACTAGTTATGATAAATCTTAAAGATCAATTCTTTCCCTTTTGAGGAAGAAAAGGATAAAGAAAAAAAGAAAATTTAAGAACTTATTTACTTGTGAAAAGATATTTTTATTTTTAATTAAAAAATATTATATTATTTTTATTTTAATAAAATTATATAAGAACAGAAAAAAATTATTTTTACTATTCTCTATGAAAACTTTAAAAAAATAAAATAAAAAATAACATTTTTAATTAAAAAAATCCATAGGAAACGGCCTTGCAAGATTTCCCACAGTGAAGCAAGGAAAACTTACATGCTGATTCTGGAAGGTACATTTTCTGATGACATAATCACGACTGGAACATCTTTCCAAGAAGATCCCTGCAGCTGTAAGCAATGTCAAAAGAAGAAAAAAAGGGAAAACGAAAAAATAACTAAACTTAAATAATAAAAAAAAAAGATAAAGCAAAAGCAAACTTAGATCCTGAAATCTGAAACTTTTCCTTTTTCTTTTCTCTTTCTTTTTACTCAAAAAATTTGTTACTCAGTGGTTAAAAAAAATAAAAGAGAAAGATGTTGAAGTAAAAATGAATTGGTTCAGCAAATGAATAATGAAATTGAGATTATAAATTCCAATAGTGGAATGGTTGGCATCTCTTTGAGTACATGCTATTGAAGCTAAAAGAGACAGAGGGAATTTCGGGACAATGTCGGGGAATAAGAGTTGTGTTTTGACCTTGACTCGTTTAAGTAAATCATAGCCACTCATCCCTGGCATGCAATAGTCTGTCATGATCAAATTCACTTTCATTCCCTGCAATTCAAAACATGCAATGCAAAGTACATGTTACTGTTTGTTATTAATTTGGAATATCTCATCCCACTATATATATATATATATATATGTTATAACTTTAGATATAGATGTTACAGCGATCAAAGTTAAGGGAAGGTAGCAAAAACCAAATTGAATGTTGGATACTAAAACCTTTTTCTCTACCCTTTTTTCAAAAGAGTGAATAAAAGAAAACTGAAGACAGGAGTAGATATGATTCTAGGGGCGTGGCCATGGTGAATCAAAACAACAATTAGGAGTACGTACAATGCAAAGAAAAAGTTTCCACTTTTTCTACAATGAAAAAAGTGGTATTTTTATAACATATAGTGAGAAAAGTGTAAAATATGACAAGCAGAGTGATAAAAAAAATATAAATATTATATTTTTTTATAATGCATTATTCATACCAAAAAATATAACTTGTCCGACATTTTTTATATTATCCTTTCATCACCTTATCTATCTTATTATTATATATATATATATATTTCTTTTCTTTCCGGATCTTTTATAACAAAAAATATAGAAAATTTTAGTAGAAATATAAATTTCCTTCATTAAATTGTATGATCTTTCTTCTTCTTTTTATTTTACTTATTTGATATGATCAAATGCCTGCTGATTATATTGTTATTGGATCTTAAAAAAAAAACAGTGCGCATACACAATTATGCATAGCTAAGATAATTATGCTATCTTATGTTAAGATCCATATATCACAGTGCATTTCGATACCTAATATGCATGCTTATGACCTCAATATATGAAAAGAAGTAGTGATGAAAAACAAATAAGAAACTTAATAGAAAGTCACTTTACGGTTCGTGTGACATTAATTTGCTTTCCATACTAATACAAAATGCGATTCTACAAGCATTCTCGTGTTATTTACATTGTCATCAATTCCAGAAACCTCCTTGTGATTACTATATATGTATCTTGTTGAAGGTAATTTTACGAGAAGCATCGATATCCCCAAACCCATCTTGTACCCCTTAATTATCACTGCGTGTCTTTACATCGCTTATACTTGAATGAAAAAAAAAAATAATAACGGAAGAAATGCAGACATCCTTTCAGTAATTGAATTCTTAAGTTAAAAACAAACAATTAATGCTTTACAAAAATGAAGCCAATGGGCTTTTCAAAATGATAAATTGTTACAAGAAAATTAAGCATGTCCATCTCGATAACATTTTACTTCTAATATATATATTCTTTATATTATATCATATTTCTCTCTTCATTCCTTCTTTATTTTTTTTCTATCTTTTTCTTTTATAATACATTAATAAGATGTACACTCATCTTTTCTAAAGTTTATTTGTGATATTAATCTTGATTTACGGAAAAAATTAAACTCAGAGAGTGTGAACTCGTTCATTTCTTATGGAAGCAAATGCTTTGATATACGATAGAAGTCCCAATACATACATACAAACTACAACTCGAATTAATAATAGCTAACTTTGCTCAAATGCAGTACATAACTAGCTCACTTATCTTAAAACGATTGGAGAGGAAGAAGAAGAAAAAGAAGAAGAAGATTATTACCTCTTGTAATGGTCGAGCTGGAAGAGAAGATGATGATTCTAAAGACTTTGAGGAAGTGTCATCAAGGTCATTAATCAGACCAAGATATTTCAAAGCCTTGTCTCCAGAGTCCACACAGGTAACTGCTTAACAAATTATCAAACACACATATATTATAACCACAAAACCATAAATCAAAATTAATAACAACACCAATTAACTGAATGTTTGAATGAGCTTGTTTTTAAATTATAAAAAATTAATGGTTTATTTTTAAAAAATTCTCTTACAGAACTGGTAATAATAAATAATTATTTTTTTAAAAAAAAAAAAGCAAACAAAACGTGTATCAAATCCTTATATAATTGAAATGGTTACCTACCTTTGCACGAAGAACCTCTAAGGAGCCTCTCCAAAAGCTTCCTATCTATGACACTGTCGTCCACTGCCAACACATGAAAATGCTGCTGCTGCGGCTGTTGCGGCAATTGTTGTTGTTGTTGTTGTAGCGTTATGGTATCCACAAACTCCATATCAGTGTTCAGAATAAGCTTATGAACACTCTTGTTGAACTATGTTGTCTAACAATATATATAACTGGTTAAAATATATGTATATATATCAGTAATTCAGTGTCACGCACGGAAAGAGAAGAATAGAGAGAGGGAGAGAGAGAGAGAGAGAGGGAGAGAGGGAGGGAGAGAGAGAATGGGAAAATGGGAAGGAGAGGTGGAATGTAATTATCTCATAGCTTTAATTTTAAAAAAAAAAAAAAAAGAAGAAAAGAAATTGTATAAGTGGGTGCATGAGAGAAAAAACTGTGGTGGCACAGTGGCATGGATGTGTTGTTGTTTTTGTGTGTGCTTCATGCTGAGATCTTCTCCCTAGATTCTCTCTACCGCGTTGGTACAACCACCACACATAAACTTTCTCTCTCTCTCTTTCCCCTTTCAATCGGATTTTATTTGATTGCTGAGGAAATAACCCAAGATCTTTGTTCCCATTCGCTCATCATGATGATGGAAAGAGAGTTGAATTTGGGTGTGAATAGCAATATTGCCTTATTCTAATTATGTGCATCACTTTGAAAATTAAAGCAACACCTTCTTTCCTAACTAATTAAACCGCTATTACTTTCCTCTTAATTTTCTCAACTACATTTATCTTCATTTTCCGGTGCCAATGAGTGCCCCTTATTTTGTTCCCTTTTACCTTATTATTATTATAATATTCTTCCTTGTCTACCTACTTTTGTTTATTTTCCCTTTGTAAAATACACAGTGCTGCGTGTGAAATCTTATGTGCATGCACTGGGTAAGATAATTTAGGAGACTTTAATTACATGATTATCATAAACTAGGAGACTTTGCTCCAACTAATGGATAATCTTACCTCAGCCTACTTTAGCCTAGCATTTCGCTGTGGAATGTAGGATGTGACCCCTAATTAATATGTTATTTTATTATTATCATTTTCTTATAAAAATACAGGACCAATAGTTGTAGAATTTTCCCCCTAGAAATTAAGTTAATTAATGAAACATTTTTACTTATCTTCTCTTGCAACCCAAATGAAATTAGGCCACTGATCTCATTTTTATTATGAAGTTCGGTACTGAAAGAGAACTTTTGTGCGTCTATGATTTTCTTATAAAGGTAAAGAAAATCTCAGAGAAAAAAAAACAAAACAAAACAAAAAAAAGCGAAGAAATTGTATTACTGATGTTAAAAATATTCACATGCTCAAGCCCATCAACAAGTTATACATGGCAAACTCATTCTGTCGGGAACAAAATATTGAATAAATTATAATAAAGAAGTGTAAAGAATAAATAAGTAATATTTGCAGGTCAATTAAGATTCTATGTGCTTCCTATTCCTAATAGGTTCGACCTAAGTGATTATTGTGATATTTCAAATTTTTTTTTGTTATGTGAATTTCTGCTTACTAGATGATGGCCTAATCTAATTAATATTGTTAGCTACTTTGCACCCAAATTTACGCAAACAACACTAACAAAATCTTTATGAAATCCCACCGAATATCACAAAATAGATGTGTGCTTACCTGAAATTGGACGCAATGTTGACATCGCCCAAGACCTGATCCAAAAATTTATTTGCAGTGTATTTCCATTTTAAATTGGGAAGAGTAAAAACATAGAATAAATCTCTCATATGCTTTAATTGTTCACTTTGGGCAAACAAGTCACATCACAAAATCCAGCAAGATTATTAGAATTTTGAGAATTGAAGATCTAAC
Organism: Canavalia gladiata; assembly: GCA_037954105.1. Taxonomy (NCBI): domain Eukaryota; kingdom Viridiplantae; phylum Streptophyta; class Magnoliopsida; order Fabales; family Fabaceae; genus Canavalia; species Canavalia gladiata. The sequence goes on along the minus strand of CM075659.1, from coordinate 59,455,683 downwards.
CAAGAAAAAATAATAAAAAAAAAATAATAGAGGCAGGACCACTACGCATACAAGAATGTCATAGAATGCATATTACATTAATACAAAGGTTACCATTAATGTTGGTATAATAAATAGTAAAGGGGACAAGAGATAAATAAAAGGCTGAGAGTTGGGACCAAAATGGGGGTCCCACATAGCAAAATTTGAAATCTTAAGTGGGTCCAAGCAAATATAAATCTTTTGTAGGGTCCCCCAAACCCATTCCTCCCTTGTGATATAGATTTCCCAATATTTGGAATCTGTTCCCATCGAGGGTGTCCAAAGCAGAAAGTTTTTCCTTTAGGACTCAGTCAGTTTGTTCAAAATCCTTTTTTCACACTTGAGTGCGGGACCCAATTGTTGTCTGCCACGTGTTCTTCCCTTTCTTCTGTACACCTAATTATCATCTGACATTCAAGACACAGTTCTAACGTGGTAGCACATGAACCGTCAGATCACATCACTATCATCCACAATCATTTTACTTCTTACCCCTCTCTTCTACTTCTTTCTGGTAATTTTTCTTCCCTTTTTCCTTTTCTTTTTTCTTTTTTCTTTTTTTAAATCTTTTAGACAATCCAAATCCAATTAGCGTGTTTCTAAAGGACTCTCTATGCTTTGGCCACACACGCCACACAAAATAATGAATTAAATCACTAAAGAAAATGCCAAAAAATTAAGAAGGCATAAAAAATTCATCTACAGGCATCAACGAAAAAGCCAAAAGAGACATCTAGACGCAATTTATGACGTATATATTTTCTTGCATCTATAAATGAATACAAAGTTGTTTTATGACTTTAAATCCCTGCGGCTTGCTTAAATTAAGCTTTCTCTAAGCCTAATGGCATATTTAAGTTTAGTTTATGGTCTTTTGTGGGATACAGCGTATACAATGGGGTGATTGTTAATCATGGGTCCGTGGAATCTTTTGTGAGGAAGATGAGCAATAGCTAAGAAATTTGGTGATATGAAAAAACAACAAAAGAAAAACTTTTTCCTTGTACTGGCTATTCTTTGTACTCAAAACAGGAATATATGTGTGTGTTTGGAGAGAGAGGGATGAGTTATATGTGACTCATCTTAAATTTTGTTATTTTCATCTTTCAATACTATAATAAAATGAATCATACGTCCCTAATATTTAAACAAACGTTTCCATACTCAAATCTAATCCAACCCATTCTTCTTTTGAAACAAAATTGAATGAATTAGATTAAATAAATTATGTAGATTAATGGATGATTAACCGTGCATCCTTTATCTAAAAATCAAATCCAATGGATTACTAAATTATTAAAATTGTATGATGTACTTATTCTTCTTCATGCATAGGTTTATATTTAAGGGAGTGTTTATTAAGAAGATCTTTCCAATTTTTGAAAAAATTTAAATGAAATATTTTAAAATCTTATATTTGTTATAAACTTTTTATAAAGTATTTTTGAAATTAATTTTTTTTACAATTATATTTTTTAATAAAATTTTTCTGTAAGAAGAAATGAAAATTTAAAATAAACTATTATATTTGAATTATATAAAAAGATTATTTTTATAGTAAAATTACAAAAGTAAGCATAAAGTTATTACAATAGTTTCATATTTAAAACAAATAATTAATAAAAAATAAATTTAATTATAAATTAAACTGATAACTTCTAATCATAAACTTTAAAATTTTTCTATCTTAAATAAATTAATTTCTTTATAAAAATAATTAAAGATTACAAGATAAGAATACCAAACAAAAGTAAACAATATATTTTATACTTTTTTCGAGCACACACTAATGTAACTAATTATTTAAGTTTTTTTAGTAACAGTTCATCAAAATTTGTAGGCCTTAAAGTTTATTTGAAGACATCTCAAAACTGTTCCGAGAGTATCATCATTTGTATTATTTAATGTGAATAATTCATTCTTGTGAGCTAGTCTTAATTTTCTAATTTGTAAATTTGGTAGTATTCTTATTAAGTACTTGTTAGACCTTCCCATGGGGCTAATCCAAGGAAGTTAGAGACTTGAAAGTTAATCTTTCGAAAGGTGAAATCTAAGTCTCTCCTTGAAATGAAAAACATCTTTATACAGACGAAGAATTGTGCTAGTTAATGTGATGTTGTCCCATACCATGTATTATTTATTTTTTATTAATATGTTCACCAGTTTATTAATCAATTCAATTCAAATATTAAATTTATGCGATAAAATATTTAACAAACTTAACTTTGCGAGTAGTATTAATGTTTTAATAATTAAATTTACTATTAGAAATGGTGTACTAGGTAGATTGCACACATCTCGACTAGTTTAGAGTATGTATGATTTGAGAAAAAAAATTATTTTTTAATTTCAAAAATAATTATGAATATATTACCCTTATTTTTCAAATATTTTTATAAAAATAGTGAAAATATTGCTTTTACCATTTTCTGTAAAAATATTTTTAAAATAAAAATAAAATCACATTTTATATTATTTTTAAAAATAAAAATAAAATTTCGCCAATCAAACTATCCTTACCTTTCTAATTTGGTGAAAAGACCATATTGTCGCAAAGAATTCGCAAAAATATCCATTGCAACCTAATTAATTTTAATAAATTAGCATATAGGCATGATTCAAACATGAAATATTTATGTGTTAACCTTTTCTTTTAAATTGAACTAGTAATTAAACCGGTAGATATACTAGTTTATGATTTGTCCGAATTGAATTATATATATTTATATATTGTCTCATAAATTAAGTAATGAATTAATTTAAAATTATAAAATTTAAATTCAGAAAAGCTTTAAAATAATATGAAAGAACCATATTATGTCTTGAAAAATTAAAATAAAAAATTATGCAAATTACTAAAGTATTTTGTAATATATATATATATATATAATAGAAAAAGTAATATAAAAATTTGTCCTAAAATATTAATTGCATCATGTAGTGACATGTATTGTGTGTGTTAAATTCAAGTAGGTAGTAAACTACTAAATGATATTGGATTTGAACTTTGCTCTTGGAAGCTTTTTTATGATCAAAAAAAGAGAAGAAAAAAAAAAGAGTCAAACTACTAAACTACCAATTTTGTTGAATTCTGATTGATTTTGTCTTTAGCCAATTTTTAAGTTTATCCGAATCAATGATCGTTGATTTCTAATTTAACCATTTTAACTGATTGGTCTGATTTTCATAACTTTAATATTAATCCTACATCTCATTCTAATCTATTATTAAAATAACTACATGGAATTATATTTATCATGTTTGATATGTGTGCACTACAAAAATTTTAAAATCTCAAATAACAAAGCTATATACATGATCAATTATTTTTTTTATACTTTCGTTTATTTAAAAATTTATTATTGTTTAAACAAAAGAAATTTAATATCTGATAGGTACAACTGTTCATCCTTCAGTTTAATGTAACCCCTCCCCTCAGTCTTTTCTACTCCTTAGAGAAATCATAATTCCTCTGTATGCTGCAGCACCTCGTTCGATAATGCCATCTCTCTCTCTCTCTCTCTCTCTATATATATATATATATATATATATATATATTATCAGCTATAAAAAAAATTGAAATTAAAGGAATATAAGGGATGAGTCACCCAAAGTACACAAGATCGCTAGTCACGTTATACTGTCTTTCCAGATATTAATTATATTAGTTAGTTATATTGTCGTATATTTTATTTTTATATTTATCTTTTTATTATATTATATGTCATATTTTATTTTATTTTTTATTTTTGTCTCTGTCTTATTTTTATTTTATTTCACTTATTTTTAGACATACAATAATATTTGTTCTTACACTACACATACCATGCTCTATTTCCTATTTTAAAATTTTCACTTAATTTAAATCTGTTAGACAATAGGGCAGTGAAAATAACCTCTTGTTTAACGACAAAATTTTCTTCAACCTAAATTTTGTCAATTAATTTGCCTAGGTTAAGGCTTTTGAGTTCATTCTTCTTTCCTAAAAGTGCCAAAAGTAACAGCAAAATATTTTGTATGGTACATGCAACTATGCAAGCGTGCTTTGATGAGGACGGTTTCAACTTGTGCTGGTTTAAACTTCCGTAGTCAAATTATTGTCTTTTTGCCTTTATGTTCAAGCAGGAAAGTGTGCTGCAGTTTCTCAACTTTGGTAGATAGCATTCATAACCTTCTTACATAACTACTGCTTGTACTAATTCTTAAAGGGGTGCTTTCAATCAATCTATCTAATGACAGGGGAAAAAAACATAAAACATATTTTTTGTTTTTATTGTTGTATGTTCTCTTTCAGTTTATATAATAATTCAATGGTATACTATATTTTTATTTCTTATAACCAAATATGTTTATGGTTTATATAATTTTTATAAAAAAAATATATCAAATTTTGAAGGTGTACAAGTCATTCTGATTGAAGGAAAAATTATTTATAATTTGATGAATTTCTAATTTTAGTTGTGAATAATATTTTATCAAATATTTGGTAATTTTCCAGGGTTATGAATTAAAACTATAAATTACACATACAATTTCCTTTTGTTTAAACTATGAATGTTAGAATTGAAATATTAGGATGCAAAACGTTAATTGAACTTAGTTTCTGATAGATTTAAAGTTTGACTAAAATTAATTTTGAACCATTGAATATTTCTATTGGGATGTATATATTTTGTATTAAAGAAATTAAAAATTAATTCTCTAATTACATAATAAACAAAGCTTAGTCATTAGAGAAATTAGAAAAATGCTATTCACACTACTTATATATACTATAAATATTAAAAAAATATGAGATATAATGGATGATAGGATGGAGAGATATAGAATAAAAATATATATTATATAAATTATAGTATAAAATTATTGTAAAAATAACACATCTTAATTAACAATCAATAAAATTTACATTATTTCAACGTAAAAATTACAAATTTAAGAGATTTGTAATTAATATTACAAATTTATATAACATATTTTTTTTCAATCGCTTCTTATTATACATCTATTATATTTTATATTTTTTAATTTTTTATATAAAGTAATTGTAAAAATATTATTTTTCTAGATTTAAAAATCAATAAATAAGAAGTATCAAAATAAAAATAGAAATTAAAAATATATTTTTCTATTTATAAATATAATTAAATTTAATATTTAATTTTTTTAAATTATTGATTTTAAATTTATAAATTTTAAAATTTTAAAATAATAATAATAATTATTTACTAATACAATGAAATGTATTTATATATATGTTATATTATATTATCTCAAAATGATCTTTGATTTTCCATGGTTACATGCATGTTACAAAATGGAATAAGAATTATTTTTAAATAATTATAATTTATGGAAATTAAAATTAATAAAAATATTTTAAAAAATTATAACTAAATTCAGTCATATCTATAAAAGTTAAAATATATTTAAATTAACATGAAAAAAACAGGAAATGTATCAAGTCATTTAAAAATGTAAGAAGATAAAAAGGGGAAAGTAAATTAGATTAATCACAATGAATTAAAAAGTATATAAAAAATGAAAGACTTCAATCTCTGTGATTCTCGTTAGTGTTTGGTTCCAAAATAAAAGGGAGGTACTTTTTAAAATATGCTTTGTTTGGTTTAAAAATTTAGGAAAAAATTGTTTTGATTTTTACCTCTCATTTAAGACCAAAAGATTTAATAAAATTGAAAAATAATTTATAACTTTAGAACTATATTAGAAAAATTAATACTTATGATTAAGGATATAATAATATATTACTATTATTTTTTCTCTCCTAATTCCCCTACTAACCAAATAAGGAGATTTCTTCCCTCCGTTACTTTAAACAAAACATTATGTTAAAGTCCTGGAAGGATTATGTATTCAAGCAAAAATAAATTATGTTGCTATTATAATACTTGGGAAATTAGTACAACTTCCTAAATCTAAGGATTTGTTCATTTATCTTTATTGGTTAATTGGTTAATTATTCTAACCTAGCTATTTGATAGGTGTCATGTATTTATGCCGAAGATACATGTTTATTTATTAATTAGGAAAGGCCAACTGGACCTCACGTTTGGAGTTGAATTTGAATTTAAATCTTTTATTATAACTCGTCTATATATATATATACTCTTTGAATTTGAAATACTATCCACTACCAATTTCAACTAGTTTTTTTTTTAATATTACAAGTGTTGGCATCTAGTCAAATGATTCTCATACATACATACATATATATATATATATATATATATATATATATATATATATATATATATATATATATATATATATATATACCTCGTCAAAATTGGCTTGAACCTATCAACCCTTGCGATTTGCGAGGATGGCGTTAAATAATTAAATTGAAATCCGTTTGGTTTGACAAAAACTATAATTTGTCAATTTCACGTCATATATGAATGTGTCCACATTCAACATTTCTTCAAGTGTCTTTGACATTTATGTCTAGAAAATGCCAATTTATATTTTCCTTTTTATTATCTTATATATTTTATCAAAAGGGTTTACTCATTGTTGACAAGTAAACAAGGGACGTTTACTCATTCAACTTTTGACTAAATTGTTTTTCACCCACCAAAAGTGAGTTGTAAAAATAAGAGGAAAATGTTATATATTTGAAGTAAAATTTTCTTTTAATTAACTAATTACAACCTAATTCCTATCCTTGATCTATTGTTCAACTTAATAGTATTTATGGTTGTCCCGTGATTTTCATGGTTGGTATGTACGTAACAGCCATTCATATTTGACAAACATATTTCTGTTTTTAAAAATACTTGATAACTTTAAAGATTATATTAAGCCTCATTTAAAAGCTAAACTTTTTTTATTATCTATTTTTTTTTTAGTTCACAATACACAATTAAAAAGACTTTTTCCTTAAGAAGGAGCTAAGTTCCTTGAAATATACAGCAGCAGACATTTGTGTTTACTGTATTTTTAGTTACTGTTTACTACATGTTTGTGGTATTAGTTTTTAAATAAAAAATAAAATACTATAAACTACAATATATAAAACATATATCACTATATTCACTTAAAAATATAAGTGTATCGCAATAAATTGAGAACTGAGTAGAAGGAATTCAAATTTCGTAAGTAGTGTATGGGATCTTGAGTTCAACCTGAAGATTTGTGTGTGTATAGGAGACTTATCAAGACGTGTCAAAACAATATATATCCAATGAAAGGGGATAAAATATACATGAAAGGAAGGAGGGGTGTAAAAACGTATCTCCAATTTCTATATGAAGAAGAGAAATGTTGGTGGCAAGATTTACTCATTTAGTGTAGCTAGGTGAAACCGACTTTAGTTAGTACATTATTGTTTCAAAATGAATCATGCTAATCAATATTATTTTTGTTTCTTTTTATTTGTAATATTTTTAGAAAATTTTGTTTCTTTTTAATTTTTTAGTTTAAAAATTGAAGGTATTTTTTTTATTATCCTTTATAATAATATTAATTAACAAAAGAAGTTAATTAATAAGAGATATTAAAAATATAATAACAAATTTAATACAATGACTTTGTTTTGAAATATTCTTTTTACATACCAATGAATACCTATTAGGAACATTTTATAATAATTATTTCTAAAACTCTATCTATTATAATTTTTAATTAGTTAAAAATGTAAAAAAAATTATACTAATAATATCATAAACTTTCAAATAATTAAAAGAACAATTATGGAGTAATTTTGGTGTTTTTAATGTAATAATAATTTTCAATTAAAATTTTTTAGAGTTTCTTTTTCAACCAGTTCGCATGATATATATATATATATATATATATATATATATATAATAGAAAAATATTTTTAACTACTTGAAGAAAAAGTGTTAAAGGTTTTAAATTTTTTTTTGTTAGATATATTCTATTTTTATTATTTAATGTGTGTTATTAACAATGTTCTTTTTAAATAGGAAGAATAGTATAAAAATTAAATATATATATATATATATAAGTATAAAAATGTAACTATGATTACAATATCTTAAAAGCATGACATTAATGTGTGTCTTTTAACCCGTGCGAAGGCTACTGCGTTAAGGTGAAATGGTTGTAGAGTTAGATGCTGCTATGGAAACTAAAAGGCTTGGAAGAACATAATATAAACAGAGGATTGGGGAAATGATTTTTCTATGGCTAGCAAGCAATTAATGCGACACTTAGAAGATACACAAAGTTTTCATTGTCAAAGGAAAAGAAGGCGCATATATGATTGATGTTGCTATACACCATCACATATTTGGAAAATAAATTTTGCTTGATTTGAATCGAATCCAATACACAAAGAAAAAGTAAGAACTTTGGTCGAAGTAAAACATTTCTAAAAGATAAGTTTCTATACGATAAGGAGAAAACTGGTTTTGCAGTCCTAAATAGATATTTAGAAGAATAGTTTCCTAAATTCTCAAAGGGCCAAGACCATTCATAATCCATATCTTTATTCAAGAAGAGTATATAGTACAGCATGTTAATCAATTCAGTTTTGAAGAGCCTTTCCATTTATGCTTCTGAATTAGGAAAGTTGTTATATAAGTTCTTTAATTAAGAGGTTAGGATTTACGACCATATATCATTACTTTCCTACTTCAAAAACTACCTTCTTTTTATCTTCATATACTAAACAATTTAAAAAAAAAATCTTGAAATTATTAAAAGTTCTATTTTAATTACAAATAACGTTAACAATAAATATATAACATAAAAATAAATTTTATCTTATGAACTAACTTTTATTAAATTAAACTTAAATTTAATTTTTATATAATATTAAAACTTTTATATCCGTTAATAAGTTAACCACACATATTCTCTTAACATGATAAAACTAACCATATCTATATAATATAGAAGTAATAAATTCCATCCTATATACATTAGGTTAAAATCTAATTTTTAATAAAAATTAAAATTACTCAACCAAACATTTTTTTCAAAATTTATTGTTATTTCTTCCACCCATATTTTTCGTTAATCTATCATAGAACCAAACTTGTACTGATTTATGCTATCCTCCAACATTGCAAATATCCTTATTTCATACCTTAGAATTAGTTCTTGTTACGTTACCTACGGAAAGGAAAATTCTCTAAACCATTAAGCTCCCTTATCTATCTCAAAAGCTGTAACCAGAGTTTCTTTTCTTTTAAAAGAATCTGCCATTTCGCAAATAAACTCGAAAGTCAGAAAGTTATACGAGGAATTGCTAGCATGTCTCTATCTATCTATTTTTTAAAATTAATATATTAATAAATTATGACTTTATTTTTCTTAAAATTCACCAAAAGATGCATGTTGATAACATAATAATCCTTTTAAAAGTTAGTTTGCCTCGCGTTAACAAAACCATATAACTGGTCTTATGATAATTTTCGCTAAATCTTGAATTTGTCTGCAAACCAAATTTTTCATTGTACATCCAAAAAAATTTAGACTTAATTGCATTATTTTTTATTTCTCTAATATTGAGGTTTGAAAATTTTTATTTTATTAATTTATTTTTTAGTAATTTTGAGGTTTCACAATTTTGATCTACCCTTCAACTTTTCATCAAGTAATAAAAAGTTAATGAAATTAAATAAAAAAACGAAGTTAAATTAATAAATTTTAATTTAAAATTAAATTTAATTAATAACTTTTTAGTGAAACTAAATGAAACATTAAATAAAATTTAATAATTGATGAATAAGAATTAATAAAAAGATATAAATCACAATATCTTAAAATTAAGAAAACTGAAACTGTTAAAACTAAATTAGACAAATTAAAATCACCAAATCTCAAAATTAGGAGGACTAAAAATATAATTAAGGCAAAAAATTAAATCCAACGAACCAATATTAATGGAATTCTCGATTTATTTTATCTGATACGACTATTTTAATTAGTTTGAATTCCACAATTTCTCTCCTAAAACAACTCAAGACTTTCTATTTATTATACACGTAAGATCTCACCAATATTTGAACGAAAGAATGTAAAGTCAGTAACACTTCTACTGGAAAAGATTCCAGTAATAATTTAAGATATTAATTATAGAATCTTTCATTAACTAATGACCTGATTAAGTACCTTTATTCATTTTGACTTAAAATACAAGCTGTAGGACCCTCAGTTACGGAAAAATTAGGATGATATTGACCAATCACTAATTACTTTGTTTAGGTCATACCCGAATCGTATTAGATTTCATTAGAGATTACTTTCGGGTCCACCTAATTTTCCCATCTTCTTTTTGCTACAGTAATAATTCGTTTAGATATTATCTATTCATCTATATTTTTTATTTAATAACTAATAAAATATATCCAACAATTTATCCCAAAATATAAATGCATGTATACTGGTGCTATATGTGAAGAAAATTTTCTCTTCTACTCTTTTGTTGTAAACGAATTTCCAAAGGAATATGCCCTTCCAACCATGTTTTGGCATTAGAAGGGAAAAGTGCATGACTGTATTCCTTCTGCGTTAAATTTTTTTTTATTTAATTTATTATTTGGGAATACTTCTTTTCTACCAAATTAAAGAAAAGGAACATGCGTGGTGTGTATTAGGAATCATTTTTTCTTTTCTATTTTGTTTCCAAATAACAAAGAAAAGGATTGGATTTAATACAGATCTTAGTATACAGGTTTCAAGATTTGGAAATATTTCAAAAGAAACATTGAATGCTCAAATAAAAGATAGGTTTACAGAAATTTTTAGTCTCTTAACTTAGGTTTACAAAAAAAAAATTATTTTAATTTTTTATTTGAGTATCTGTTTTTTTTTATGATTTTAATACTTTATTTTATAAAAATTATTAATTTCGACTCTTACTATTAAAAAATTCCATTAAATAATAATATTATTTGAATAAATATACTATTTAATCTAAAAAAATAGATTCTTTAATTTTAAATGGTATCAGAGCATATAATTTAATATTAATTTGATCATATTTTAATTTTTTATAAAATTTAACATTTAGATATAAAAATTTATTAATTTATATTTAAAAATTAAAAAATTATCTAAAAATTAAAATATGAACAAATAAATAAAAATTAAAGAATAATACTATATACGCTGATATTTTTAAGATTAAAAATACAAAATTTCAATCATAAAAATTAAAAATAATAATTTTAATAAAATAAAAAATTTAAATAAAAAAGTGATGTAAAGTGTGTGTGAGAGAGAAGGATTCCTTAAAAACTGTAGAAGACGTCTTGGATGGGTAATTGCAAACTCCCACATGGCTTATAATTAAAGAAACGGTGTTGAAGGTTCCTCCCTTCCCTCTTTTTCATCACACGTCTATAATTTTTTTTTAATGTGTATGTAGGAGAATAAAATAATTTTTGTTAAAAATTATATAATTTAATAATATATTGATATAAATATTGTAATTTTTATTATATATTCTTGAGTATAAATAAAATATTGTTATATTTTCAGTTTTTTTATTAGCTTACGTTTTATTAATTAACGCTTTTATAAAATATACAGGTATAATTAAGAAAAAATATATTTCTCTAAACTTCTAAATTAATCATTAAAAATATTTTTTTAAAAAAATAGTGATAATAAGAAATGAAGGAGATATATAATAAAAATTTATATAATAATTTTTTATAAAACTATAGTATTTAATATATTAATAATATTAAATATTATATTTTTAATAAAAATTATTATTTATAATTTTTTTATATTTTTTAAATATATTAAAAATATTAAAGAAATGAGATTATTGATATATGTACTTCCTTTGTTCCCTTTTTAAGTTAGAAAATAACAAAAAAAATTGTTCATATATATATCCAATTAAAATTTTAGAAGAGCATTAATTATTTTTATATTATATTATGTATTCATAAAGTAATTAACAAGAGATATAATAATAAATGAGAAGATTAGGGGGAAAATAAATATAAAATGTATAAAGGATAAAACAATTTTTTAAATTAAAAAATATTAATTATATTTTTATATATCAAATATTATTAAATTAAAGTATAAGGGATTTTATCACATATTAAAACGAAATTAAAATATTATTAATTATATTTTTTTAATTTATCAATTTTATATATGAATGAATAAATAAAAAGGAACGCAAGAAATAATAATTAATTAATGCACGAGCATATTATCTGTAATGGTGGGTAACTTCACCTTCTCTCAACAATTCGGATCGTTCTCTAAAAATTTCATAGTTCATAATAATAGCACGGATATTTAATATCTAGCCAGTAGCATATATTAAGTTCCTCCAAAATAATTTATTGAAAAAGATATTCAATCCCCTTTCTAGAGGGAAATATGGCAAACGCTGTATCAACATATACGTGTTGCTATAATTTTAATGGTTAAATTAAACTACATTATGATTAGTCGTAAATGATCAAGTGTAGTATCAAGCAATATAATTCTCGTCTTGATATGTTCCAGTATAATCCTTTTTTTAATTTTGTTCTCTTTCTCAATTATCCACACACTTTTTTATAGGGAAAAGAAAGGAAATTATGAAGAGTCTTAAGTTATGGTATGATAAAGAGACATTTCTCAAGAAACAAAAGACCTTCAAAAAGAAAAAGAGCACAAAATGAAAAACGTAATTGGTATGAACATCGTGCCATTCCCCTCTTTATTTCAAATCAGTAAACCCCATCCTGTTCTGAGACAAATAATCTGCTTTATGAAGTTACGCATGATCATATAAGATCTCGTGTTTGAAACTTTGACGAAACCCACCAGAATTGAAGGTTGTATATAAAAGAAACGTTGTTTTCACGGTAAAGGTTCCGCTTTATAAATACGTGACAGGTAAAAGGAAAATATTATCAAAAGTAAACCAAAGAAACCAAAAAAAAAAAAAAGGATCATGCATGAAGGGTCCCCTTCTCATTAATCTGATTATGTTCAAGTTACCGAGTTTGGAAAAATGAGCAGCTTCAGAAGACACATGCTTGCTGGTCCATATCTTTGTCTCCAAATTAAAGCAGAACTTTCATGTGGACCATATCAATATATGAAGAAAGAGAGAGAATTGTGATAATCTTCACAATCCTCATCTAGAAATTATTTTTAACTTTTATTTCAAAACATTATTATCATTATACTGCTATAATTATAAGTACTTTAAAACCTAACTTCCATATGGTTTATAATTAATGTTTTTATTTATTGCAAAGGAAGGGAAGGGGATCTAAAAGATGGTGTATTGCATTTTTATTGGCTAGTTGTCCAATCGATCATGCAAATGTATATAGTCTATTATTTATGCTATTCGATTCCATTGCCAAAATTATGTAGGAATGGGTCCAAAATTTTGATATATAATTCATGCCACAAAAATAAATGAAATCCAAAGAATGCTTGACAGGAGAGGTGTGACTATATATACTTATGAATCTTGAATTAACATACTTATGAGTCTCACATTGATCTTATGCTGCACCATCATCATATAGACATTGCACTAAAACCGATATGAAATATCGTATATGTAACTGGGAATATGAAACACAGAACATGGATGATAAAGTTGGCATGCGCAGTCTCAATCTTTGATTAATTATTAGTATGTAGTACAAAATAAAGTTGAATTCGCAAGCACATCCATGCATTTCGGTAATGGTTAGAATATGTTGGATTATTGGATGATAATAGTAATAATAATTTAATTATCAATTTAAAAATATAAATTATAATATTTTAATTTTAATTTTGTGAAGGATAAAATTAGAGTATCTGTTATTAAATTAGGATTTATGTTTTTTCTTGTATTTTTAGAAAATATAGAGAAAAAGAAAAAGAAATTACCCTGAATCTTATGAGTGAAATGAGAATGAAGTGTCATGTGAACTTAACTCATTAAATGAATCTAAAGGCCTATTTGCAGATATTAAAAAATATAATTAATAGTTGAACTCATTACAAACTATTTACTAAAAATTTAATATTATATCTATCAATTGATTATATATAAAATTAAATAAATAATTCTATAATTAATAATAATAATAATAATTTAAGTATATGTATAAATAATTAATTAATACTAATATCTTAAAAATACAGGTTAGCATTTTCAAAAATTTATTATTAGTAGTTATTAATCATATTGGGTCTACAAGCTCAATCCATCAATTCATGGGGTTATTTTTTCAAAACACGTCTATTTTTTATTAAAAATACTAATTTATTAAACTAAATATAGAATTAATAATTAATAATATTATTAACAATATAACATAACATAGATAGGATATTTAAGTATCGATTTTGAAATTTGCAGGCAAAAAACAATTTACAGTTATTTTAGGACAAAATTAGTTTTTATTGATCAACAAAATCTAGCATAATTGAAAGGTAGTTATATTTGTTAAACATGTTGAAAGTGATTTAAATTTTAACTATGTGAATAAAAAATACCTTATTAAAAAGATAAAATTTGCTTCGATGATTTTCATGCCTTGAAAATTAATTTTCTGCTGTCGGTTGAAGAATATCTTTGATACATGTAAACTAAAAAAATTGTTTTTAGTCTTTTCAGAATGTATTTAAAAGTTATTAGAACCAATTTAATCATAGAAGAGTGGAATAATTTGTATGAAATTTTATATTTATATTTATATTTTATTATTTTTAATATATAAATAAAATATATTTAAAAAATTAATATAAAAATTATCTATATAAAATAAAACGCCAAAAAGATGGTAGAAAAAGTCAAAATATCATTATAGACATAGGTCAAAAGTAGAAAGAAGTAAATGAATTATTTTACATTGTTATACAAATTGGTGATAGAGTCTAATATCATATATATGATCATCATGTGATATAAATTTATGTAAAAAATATCTTGTACTCACCTTAATAAATAAATTTATTTTATTTTTTAAAAAAAGTAGAAATCACTAACAGATAAGAATGATTTCTGTATTTTAAGATGAATTGTAGTAACTTTTGAAAAACAAAAATGGGGTCTTTTAGATAAATATGTATCAAATATACAAACTGTAATTTCTTCTTTTGTTTTTTGACAAAAAAATGTCTTAACCTAAAACCACAAGATTCCAAAATCCGATGCAGATTGTCAATACTTGACAAATACAAGATTACACAAACCTCATATCCAACAAAAATAGGTTTCGAATTCGGATAATGACAAATTTTCAAAAGTGTTACAGACAAATACGTGATTAATGGAGCTGTGTCATTCGTAATAAGGAATCCTTGTTTGTTACATAGAGTAGCAGGAATAATGGATTGAAACTTTAAAAAGTAAGGAAGAATATAGCAGCCCAAGATGACATAACCAACCAAAACTATATCTAATGATGTGATATATAACGGCCAAAAAAATAAAATAAAAGTTCAACACTCTTTTTTTTAAAAGCAAAAGTTCAACACTTTTTATATGAATCGTTTTAAAATAGATATGGATTCTGGCATAAAAAAAATAGGGTTAGATTCTTTTATGATAAATAAGGATCATGATAACATAATGTTATGAAATAATAAAAAAATAGAATCTACATAAATAATGAATATGTTTTATTATAATTATTTCAGTTTTTTTTAGTTTTTTAGGTTTCTTCAGCATGTTCTTCTTTTGTAATAATATGATATTATTATGTTATTTATTAACATATAAAAATAGTCAAATTCTTTTAATCTTCAAAAATTTTATTTCTTTTGATTGGATCTATTCCTTCTCAAGGTGCGTGCTGATTGTCGAGTGTGCGTAAGGATGAGTAGAGAAAGGGACAAAGGTAGGTTTCAGGCCACCTTCTTTATTTTTATTTTTCTTTTTAAAATTATATATAATCTATTTTATAAAATAAAATATGATTTCATATTTTATTTATATAATTATATATGTCAAAATTTATGAGAAACTTTAATTTATTTTTTTAAATTGGCATATCACTCATAATTTTTTCTAATATTATGTAAAAGTAACTATCAATTAATTTGATTCATAAAATTAGTATCATTAATTAAATTAATCTAGTATTGTGAAAAAAGATTTTAATCTTTGACTTTAATAACTGAGTTAATTTGGTTATTGATGTATACATGTATCAAGAACCAAATTGTCTAACTCACATAAGCATTAAAGATTAAATTAATTGACACTTATTAAAGTTAAGGAGCATGGAGTACATTTTTTTAATGTCAAAAATTAAATTAATAAAATGTGGATTTTAAATATTTAATTAATATTTTACTTCAAAGTTTATTCACTTTTGACTTTTTTATTAAAAAAAAAATCTAGATCACTCTGCGTGTTGCTTTAGTGGGACCAAATATATGAACTTTTCAAAGTTCAAACCATGCAAGAAAAGAAACAATAACAAAGGTTGAAAGAAACTTCCTTTATTTCCAATTCGTATCTTATTCGAATCCGTGATTGCCTTCGATGTATTATCAGAAGCAACATACTCACGTATGTTTCAATCTCCATGATTGCGCAGGCATTAAAGATTTTCAACCGTTAAAATCCACGAGTTCATTGACCTCACTTTTGAATCAATTCCTTACTACATAATTCCTTTTTTTTTTTTTACAGAATTGACTATAATTTGGGAGACTATATATAACACTATTTACTTTATATTCATGCATATGAGATCGTGGATGAAGCTAATTTTGACGTATTTTCAAGTGATTGCACGCCTTTAATAATTTACAGTTACATCAGGGCATGTGAATAAATTAGAATGAAAGTAGTTTGGATGATATCTTTAACAAAATAATTATATGAGAAGAAAATAAGATGAATTAAGAGGAGAAAATTAAATCTTTTTTTTTTCATAAACTAAAATCGACTTATGTATTTCAATTTATAGAAAAGTTAAATAATGGATTTTTTATAAACGTAAAGATGCATAAGTTCTTTAAAATTATAAGGCAAGTTTGATTTTTTTTTTTTTTTCAATAAATACTCGTTGATCAATTCATTTTAATTAGACCATATATAGTCAATTCTAATTTTTATTACATGTATATAATAAAATTAAAATTATATTGTTTTTTAATGTTATGTTCTATTACTCTCGTTTCAAATATAAAACAGCAGATCAAAGCCATTTACTTTTAACCATCATTCTAAGATAATAATTAAGAAATCAAAACTAAAATAAAAAATATAATATTTAAGAGATGGTTGATTTGTTTTTAATTTTTAGTTTTTAAATAAATTTATTCTCAAAAATATTTGTGAAGTAAAGTAAATAGGAAAAAAATAATAGAATAATACAAAAAAATATAAATAAAAAAACTGAAAATAAAAATTAAAACAGTTTAATATTTTTTTTTCTTTTTAGTTTTAAAAACTTAAAAAAGTAGATTTCAAAAATAATTTTCAAAAACTTTACTTATTAAATAAATTTTTAGAAAATTATTTTTTAAAATAAGGAAACAAACAAACCCTTACTATTATTCATATATCTTAACCAAAAAAATATCTATTCATTTTTTAACTATTATTGACCTTGGGATAATTATTATAAAAATGTGAGTCCTTACGTTGTTTTATGAAAACTACACTAATGAATAAAAGTGTTCTCTTAATGGAGAAAGGAAAGTGGATTTATTATCATAGCACCCCTCAATAATGATATATTATGTTCGTCCACTGACTTTCATAAATTTGTCAAAAAAAAAAAAACAGTTAACTTAGAATTATTTTATATAATGCAGGCATATTTTTAAATTTAAATAAATATAAAGTATATTTAAGTTAAAAAGAAGTTGAAATTTTAAAATTAAAAATATAAACAAGTAGTTAACGTGAGTAAGATTTTAAAAATATAGACTAAAAATATAACATATAATATAAACTTATCAATATGTGTAATTAATTTTGAAAAATAAACTTAAAGCCTAAAAGAAGATAAAGGGAGTATAGCTAGCATATGTGTTTTTTTTTTAAGGAAAAATAAAGAAGACGATTCAATCGTTTTCAATAGTATGTAATTTATTATTTTAATATATAGAAGTATTATGTTTTCTCTTTTCTCTACTAAGCTTTCATATTCTTTATATATGAGACAATAAAATTAGCATTTTAGTCCTTTGTTAATTTTTACTTCGGTTTAATATTTTAATTTATTAACTTTTAAATATCAATTAAATAATTTATTAACTGTATTTTTCACTATTTTTTTTAAAAAAAATTGTCTTCTTAACGATGCTCAATAGATGTGATGATGCTCAGGTTGGGTTTGTGTGGCTGAAAAGGTAGCTAAACATGGTACTAAATTGCAGCACTAGGTTGGGCAATTAGTTTGACAAAGGCATGATGAATTGGATTATTCATAAAAGGTGAAGAATGTGAGCTTTGGGTAATAGGCTTAGCATGCAATGGTGGAGCAAATTTAATGGTGCTAGATATATCATGGACCATATGAAGAGGCCATGAAGATGAAAGATGATGATTGTTATAGTGGTTGTTTGGAGGATCTCGAGGTGTGGAAGTGGAGGTTTTGGGCTGTCCATAATTATTGTGTGTGACGAGTGAAAGATGACATTGATAACGATGGTGGTGGTGGATTTGTCAAGGTTACATGTGGATGGTGATGGTGATGGTGATAGAGCAGAGAGGGGCACGCATTGGTTTTTCATGTTGTTCGATGGTGGTACAATGGAGTTTGATTTGGCTTCGTAATTTCAAAAATTGGTGGAAGAAGGTGAGGATGAAAATGAAGTTTTTTTTTTAATTTTAAGGAAAAATGTTAAGTTACGGTATTAAATTAAGTATGAAAGTACATCGGCATTGTTATTAATAGAATTAGGTAGAATTGATTAAAAAATATATATTAAATTAGCATCTAAAATTAAATAAGTAAAATAGAAAAAATAAGGTTGGACAAACAAAATACTAATTTAATTTAGTGTCTTAGCATGGGTGTTGAAAGTATCCCTGTCCTACTAAAAAAAATATTTGTAAAGTGTATTCAAATTGATCTTCTTGCATAAATTAATATGTTAAGTTTCATGCATGTGAGAAAGATCTTGTAAATTTTAATAGTTTTGTATCCTGTTTCTTGAAATAGTATCATCCCTAAAATTAATATGTGAGGATATATGTTTTTTATAAAATAAATATAGATTGAGACTTCAGCATAATTTAAATTAAACATTCATATATTTTTACTGACAGAAGTACTTTTAGCATATCTTATTAGTTATACATAAGAAATAATTAAAAAAAAAATTATCCTAAAAGCTACTTTTCTAGTTTTGGTTACACGATTATGATTTAATCTTATTCTATTTTCTTATAGTAATATTTTGATATATTTATAGTATACTTTAAAGAGTATTTATTGTTATTCTTCATTGTCTATTACCACTCTTTTAATTAACTTTATATTTATTTCAACATTTTATTAATTTATTTAAAATATTAAAAAATAAATATAAAATTAGTTAAAATAAAATAACAATAAATAAAGAAAAGTGACAATAGACACTCCTATGCTCTTACAACGGTAATTTATTACCGTTTTGTAAATATTATAATAGTTAATTTTGAATAATATTTAAATAATTTTAAATTTCTTTCAATTTTTATAATTTAATATTTCTAATGAGTTAATTTTATAACTGCTTCCAACAGTTTTTTAAAAAAAAATTGAAAGTATGCTGAGACTATTGATGGCATAATGTTCATAAAAAAATTGTTTACTCAGGCTTAAAAATATTTAAGATTAATAAAATATTTTTTTAATTCATCCTCAGCTAAAAGTTTTAAATGATCATAATTTAAATAAATAACTCAAAATACTTCCATATTTTAAAATTTTTCACATTAATTTTAATAAAAGAAATAGGTTCATATAATATGCTTATAAAACAATCAATAAGAATAAATAAACTAGTAGTTTACTCCGAGTTTCCAAGATTTTAATTTGAAATTTGTTTTGTCATTTTAAATATTCCTTCAACTCTTTAAATGAATAGAAGAATAAATAAAAGCCATGCGCATGGACCAAAGGAGAAGAATAACATATTAATAGAAAGACGAAAGAAACCTATTAGAAAGACAGAGGGAAAATGTAGAGAGATATTAGAATATTAGGAATCGTTTAATTTGAGAAAATAATTTTTATTTTGATTCATAAGAATGTTATTTTTATTTTCTATAAATAAAAATAATAAAAGAAAAATTATTTTTATATATATTTTTAAAAAATGAAATAAACATTTTATAATTAAAATGAAAATAAATCTCCTTCAAACCAAACAGCCCCTTAAAGCATCTTTGTTCATATCTTTTAGTTTTTCATTAATTAAGATACAACTGTCAATTTAAACAACCATTTCTTGTTTTTTTAAAAAAAAAAAGAGTGAGCCCAACATGTAAAATGTGTCCCACGCAGCAAAATCCAAACCAAAACCTATCAAAGTTATGAAACAAATTCAAGTAGAAATTGACGATCTCCTCTTCGCTCTATTAGCATTTACATATTAGTGGGCCTTTAAAAAAACATTTATATATTATTAGGACTCTCCGGTTTGGCTGATTATAGTGAATACAAAGTGAGAGTGCAGATAGGAGAGGAAGAAGTAATTCAGCGAAGAAAATGGCTTAACATACATAACGAAATGAGGTGTGTTGTTTTTTTTTTTTTTTGGTTACAACAAGGGGCTAAGCCCAACACTCAAATTAAAATTCTACGAGGTATGCTATGACCCTCTTGATCTTCCTGTAGCATTTGTATCAGACTTGGTGGGGGATCATTCCAGATCCGGACTTGCTCCCCTTGCTTAAGACAAACAGCAGCCATTGCATCAGCACATCTATTGGCTTCTCTATACACATGTTGCACCGTAACCCTCCACTCTCTGTGGATCAGTTCTTTTAACTCTCTTATCACTTCATGATGAAGTATGGTTGGAGTTTTACAGGTCAAAATTTCAACCGCTACCGAGGCATCGCTTTCAACCATGATCTGTCTGAAGCCCAACATCCAACAGAGTTTAAGGTCTTCCGCTATTGCATAAAGTTCAGCAGCCAGCGAGTTAGTAACAACTAGTTTACTTGTGAATCCTTGTATCCATTCTCCTGAGGAACCTCTAATTACGCCTCCACATCCTGCTCTTGCATACCTGGTAAAAATTCCATCAACGTTGAGTTTAACCCAACCTTGATCAGGCCGAATCCAGGAAATTAAGAAGATATATTCTTTCATGAGGTCTTCATTCCACCTTAAAGTGTATTGTTGGTGATGCTTACGAACCTGAACAGCCGAGGATAACGGTCTCACAAAATCATCTTCATGGACCGCTAAGTTTCTCCAATACCAAGCTAGCCAACATCCTGTAGCGAAAATTTCAGGCCAATTGATTTCAGGCGAGAAAAGCTTGGGGTTCATCAGGTTCTTTCTCAACCAATCTCTATTGGAATCCGCAAAGAAAGCTTTCCAATGGCATCTCGGCACCAGGTTTTTCCACATCGGCTTAATTACTGGACAATCTCTCAACGCATGTACTTGATCCTCTGAGGAGAGGTGACATACTAAACAGAATTCTCCTTCTCCACCCCATTGGCTAGTGATTACTCGCGTGGATAGCCTATGGTGAGCTGCCAACCACATAAAAGTGCGGATGCGTTCAGGCACTTGAAGTTTCCAAATTACTTTCCACTTATTGTTTCTATTGCCTTGAGAGGAGTTCCTGAGCATACTATAAGCACTAGCCACAGTAAAGTTACCATTTCCTTCAGGGCGCCAGCAGATTTCCTCTCCTTCTGCACCACTAGCCAGGCTGGTATTGGTGGTGAAAGTATCCTTCAATTTGATCATGGCTTTCCAGAGCCCTGAGTCTGTCGTTTTGGCCTCCAAACATCCTGTTTCTGCACTTTGTCTCCCATATTTTCCTTTTAGGACTTGAGCCCAAAGGCTTTCTGGTTCGGAGTTCATCTTCCACAGGAGTTTCAGTAAGAAGGCCTCATTCATAGAATGTAGATTCTTTATGCCGAGCCCTCCTTCTTCCTTGTTTTTGCACACTTGTTGCCAAGAGATCGCATGTCTTCGCTTCTTCCCCTCTTCGTCACCCCACAAGAACTTTCTTTGGTCCTTTTCCAGCTCGTCAAGGATTCCTTTCGGAATGCTCTCATGTTGCATTGGGTATAGCACCATGGAGCTCACAGCGGATTTTATAAGGGTTGTGCGACCCGCAAGGGAAAGACAAGAAGCCTTCCACCCCCGCAGCTTCTTTTTTACCTTCTCTACTGCAGTCTTGAATTTATCTTTCCTGTTTTTATGATGCACAATGTTAGCACCCAAATATCTGCCTAATTCTTCCACCTCCTTGAAGCCACTTTCGAGGCTTATTGCTCTTTTATTAGCGGCTGACACATTATGAGAGAAAAAGATAACCGTCTTCTCCTGGCTGACCCGATGCCCTGACATCTCTCCAAACTTCTGTAAACATCTTTGGATAGTCTCAAGTTGCGAAAGACTGGCTTCCGCAAAAAGGACCAGGTCATCAGCAAACATCATGTGGGATACAGAAGGCCCCTTTCTCCCTGCTTTCATCCCCTTCCACTTCTTTTGTCGGACATTATCTTGAATTAAGTGTGTCAGTTTCTCCATCCCTAAGACGAACAGGTAGGGTGATAGGGGGTCTCCCTGCCTGAGTCCACGAGATGTAAAGAACTCTTCTAATTTGCAACCATTCCAGATAATGTTTGTGTTGGCTGTTCTAATGCACGCCATGAGTCTAGTGATCATGTTACTTGGGCAGTGGAGCTCCTGAAGGACTTTTTCCATGTAATCCCAACTAATACGATCGTAAGCTTTTTCAAGGTCGATCTTAATTGCCATGAAGCCTTTAGCTCCCTTCATTTTCTTCATAGAGTGTATCAACTCATTAACAATAATGATGTTGTCATGTATGTTGCGCCCCGGCACAAAACTGACTTGGAAGGGGGAAATAAGTTCACTGATCATACATTTAAGCCTCTTGACTATGATCTTAGAGAGCCCTTTATATATCACATTACAAAGAGAGATAGGCCGAAATTGGTTTACCTTTTCTGGAAACTCCACCTTAGGAACCAAGGTAATCAGAGTTTTGTTATACTTCATAATGTTGTTTGGGTTCTCCCACATCCCTTTTACAGCTTCTATAACTTTTGGTCCAACAATATCCCAATTCCTGTGAAAGAAAATGGCAGGGAACCCATCCTCCCCCGGAGCCTTGAGACTGCCAATGGAGAAAATTGCAGATTTGATTTCCTCTGCATCAATGTCCTTTTCTAACCCCTCCCAACGAACATCTTCAATGGCCGGCCAGGAGAACTTGGACTGATGCCACGGCCTATTACCAGAATCCTCAGAGAAGAGATTAATGAAAAAAGAGTTGACTAAGTCGCCAATTTGCTGGTCTCCCTCGATCCACTCATTGGAATCATTTTTTAACATACTCACCCTATTTCTCCGTCTTCTTACAGCAGTTTTGGAGTGGTAGAACTTCGTATTTCTATCCCCATCATTCAGCCATTCAGATCTAGCTTTTTGGAACCACAGTAATTCTTCTTGGTTTAAAACTTCCTCAAGCTCTTCCTTCAATTACTGATCCAATTTCTCAAGGAACGGGTTGTTATTCTTTTGGTCCACCCGTTGAATGCCTTCAATTCTTCTAATTAGCTCATTTTTCCTTTTCCTGATATGCCCAAAGACATTGGTGTTCCAGTCTTCAAGTTTTGGCACTAGACCTGATATTTGGCATTCAAAACTTGTATCCCTTGTCCAGTTCTTCTTCAAGAAGCCTTTAAATTCCTTATGCTGTAACCAGACTGCCTCAAAGCGAAACGGTCTGTTCTCTGGGTTGACTCGTTCCTTTAATAAGTGGATAATAAGAGGGTGATGGTCTGATTGGAGACGAGGCCCCACTTTGACAAACCCATCACAAAATTCCCTTCTCCACTCAGAATTGCACAGACTTCTGTCAAGCCTTTTAAACAACCTGTTTGCAAATTGTGTTATAGGCCCCCGCCAAGTATACTTTGGGCCTTCAGAGCCCAAATCAATGAGGTTACATTTGGATATGTTGTCAGAAAATCTCTTACACTTTCTTTCATCTATCACTCCACCCTCACGCTGTTCGTTAGGAGAAACAATGTCATTAAAATCTCCCGCTAACATCCAAGGAAGAGCCGTATTAGAAGATATAATTTCCAGAGATTCCCATAATTGTCTTCTTTCCAATTCTCTTGGGCTCCCATAGACGGCAGTGAACATCCATGGTCTTTTCCCAAGCCCACTGATATGGCAGTGAATGAATTGGAAATGCTTGGCTACAACTTGGATTTTAATGGATTCGTCATCCCATAGGATCCAAATTTCCCCAGACATACCTCTAGCCTCCTCAATGATATGGAGCTTAAACCCCATTCGCTTAATAGCTTTAAGCGCGTTGACCCCGCTACAACGAGTCTCCACTAATACAACAATTTTGGCACGGAATCTATTTTTGATTTCTTTTAGAGCTGTACTGAAAGTCTTTCCAGCAGCTCCTCTTACGTTCCATGTAATTATCATTAAAACTGATAGAAAAGCAAGGGGGTAACCAATAGAAGACACTTAATTATGCACCTGAGATGAGCCAAACCCGTTCGGCTCGGGTTGCTCATTGGAAATTGGCCTCTGAAGATTCCATTGATTCTCTACATCGGAGAGACCAGGGGAGAGGTTAAGGTCAGGTGGAATCTTCTCATTAAGCTCCATGACATTTTCAGAGAGGCACTCTAAAAATTTGTCTGGATTGGGCTCAGCCATCATAGTTTCCGGTAGCCCAACATCTGAGTCGCCATCCTTTGCTGGTGACTCAGTGGGCTTAATATCTAGGGCCTTTGGTGGGTTCACCTTAAGCCCATTTTTGTTCTCCTCTGAATGGCCCAAAGATATCGCCTTACGAGCCCCCGTGTTAATCTCCGTAAATTCATGTTTCTGGCCCAAGTTGCTTCCATTCTTCGCCCCCTTTTCGCCCCTGGGTTGACTTATTTGAGAGTGGACCCTATCATGTCCATTAGTTACCTTCTCTTTCTTCTTTTCTGTACCGCTCGCCTCTGACATTTTCTTTTCACTATTTTTCGTATCAAGCTTGGCAGTAGAGCTTTTGGGCCCCATGAAATTATCCCCCTTTAAGGTACTAGGAGGGATATTGGTAACATCATGAAGGACATCTTGAGGGACTTCTTTATCTCCCCCCGTTGCTTTGTCAGACTCCAACTCACTGAGAACGGCAAACCTTGAAGAGACATTTTGCATTTCCTGTCTCCCATTCTGCCCCTCAGACGATTTCTTACTGCTCTCTCGTTGACCGCGTTTCCTCCCTTTCCTCTGGTCATTAACTTTCATCCATTCACCATAGCCATTACCGCCTCCCACCTCCGTCTGTGGACCTTCTCCGTCCTTTGTCTGGTTTTGCCCTCCTCCAAGCATGCTCTTATTTTGCAGCTCCTCTTTCTTCTTTGGACAATGACTTTCCTCATGTCCAAACTTGCCACAAGAAAAACAGATCTGATGGAGGCCTTCATACTCAATTTTCAGAAGGTTTTCATCTACCTCGTAAGCTGGAACCAGGGGAGCATTTAAGTCAATCTCAACACACATTCTTGCATACATGGTTCTAGCTCTCCTGAGAGTCATCTCATCCACCTTTATAGCCTTGCCAATCTTATTTCCAAGATTATAGAAGAATTTTCGATCATAGTAGTCACCTGGGAGACCGGGGAGTCTAACCCAAATAGCTATATTACGGATCTTCTCAGCTCTAGAGTTGAAATTCCTCTTCCATGTCTGAACAGTGAGGTAGTGATTATTAATGAGGCAGGGACCACCCTCAAGAGCAAAGAAGTAGTCATCAATGTCTTGGAAAGAAGCAATAAAGAAGTCGTTGCCTATATCTGATAGTTCCACAGTACCCGCTTTTCCCCACATTAACTGGACCCTCCTTCTTAATTGCATGTAGCCAATACTACCACCTAAAAGCTTTATAATGAGAGATTTTCCCCATTTTTTCTCCAGTCTTTGTTTTTCCTTTTCAGAGAACTCAAGCCGCGGCCAAACTTCTGTGTCTGTGACTGTTACTCTTATTTTCATGTCGTCTTCATCACTGTCTACTAAGTTACCATCCCAATATTCCTCAACAACCTCATCCATGGGGTAGTTCTTGTTATTCGACTGGCCAGGTTTGAGAGCGTCCTTGTACGAGACGGAGCCTGTCGAACATGGTTTCTCCAGTGGTACCCCGGCTCCGGTGGGTAAGGGTGTTTCAGGAACTGCACTAACTTCTTCATGCATCCATTCTTCATCACGGGGAGGGATAGCCACGTCACCAGAGAATCCACCATCTTTTTTCTGTGATTTATGACTTAAACCCTTCTCCTTCAGCACTTGGGCCGTTGCCCCAGCAATAAAATCAGCCAAAGAAGGTTCTTTAATGACCAGGTTAGCGGACTCTGCATTTTCCATCTTATTCAAGTTTTCTTTTATGCTTCCAATCGGCGACGGGCGTCCACCAGGGGGCGGTCAGGGGGCTGTTTACGCCCACTCTCATCCCTTCCTCCACGTGGAGATCTCTCTCTCTTTCCACACTACGATCTCGTTCTCTCTCGTTCATTTCGTTATTGTTTTGAAGCAATAAACAAGATTTAGATCTGAAGCAATAAACAAGCTTTGAAGCAATAAACTTAGTTTATACAGCAACTTACAAGGCCTTTCTTCCTCTTCCTCCTCCTGCAGCCTGCCACGGTACAGATCCGGGTTCGGTTTTGGCGTTCAACTCTACCAAGTTTAGAAGAGAGACATGCGTCTACAGCTTCTCCAACAGTGAGGAAAACCCATTCTTTTCCAATTTTACCTAGCAGAGATGAGAGAGGAATCACCAGCGGAAATGGGACCCGCGCTGGAGATGTCCCAAAGGTCAGGCCACGAGTCCTTGCAGGAGGCACGCCGTTGGAGTAGCAGTTCCTGGGTCCTCTCCGCGAAGATCCACACGTGAACGGCGCGATGGTAGATTTGAAGATATTCTGAAGAGATGGAATCGGAAGCTCGTAGATTTGTTCACGTACACGCGGATTCACCGGGATCGCTCAGATCGGGAACCCATTGCGATTCTTTCGCTCAGATCGGGTGCTAATTCTCAAATTGAATATTTCCTTTTCGTACTCGATTTCTGTACTCAATTGTTATTTTCACACTGCAGAACTTGTGAATTGTGACGCAATTCCAATTCCTCTCTTTTGGGCTTTTGCACAGAGAAACTTGAGTTTCCCTTTCCCTCTCCCTGCTTCTAACTTTCAATTTTGATCATTCTGATAGAGACGGCAGTGACTATGAACAGAGGGATGCAAAAGCCTCACGACACGGCGTGTTGCAACGGCGCCGGCAAGGAAGGGTATCAACTATCTCCTACTTTCTTCAAGCATAGGATGCTATAACAAATCTTCCTCAGCTGTGTTGTTTCTATCACACATCTGCTCTAATAAATGTTGTATCGTTGATCCATGCAAATCATATATTTTTGTCTCGCTGCTGTGATGCACATGCGCAGAGAATTTCATGGACCGGAAGCTACTACGAATCACAACAGAAGACATAAAACTTCTTCAAATGGATTCATTTTAACAAAACCCAACTTCCATCCTTTCACTTAGTAGTGAGTTGACACTTTTTTATATTTTTGTCAAATGGAAATGAACTTGGACTTGAGATGGGCCTCTTCAGTTTCAACGGGCCACTTAGAGGCCCAAAACAGATGTATTATTGTACGACGAAAAGAATAGAATAATATAATTACTTGTAACTTGTGACAATCTGAGTTAGACGTGGCAATTATGGAGATTGAAGAGTAATTACTCTGAGTTAGACGTGGCAATAATAATGAAGTAGACAGGTTGGTATGTCGTATTTCATGTGAGTTATATTTTACTGATAAAATCTATTTTAAATAAATTAATATTAAAATAACTATTTTTTATTTTGTAAAAATTGGTATTTAAAAATTTGTTTTATATTTAGAATACATTTAAAATGAAATAAAAAAGTTAATTTTGTTTAATCACGCAACAAACTTCACTTTTTGAAAAATTGACTGTGTGAACATAGAAATGTAAACTGAGGCGGAGGTGTTGAATCCTGTGTGCAGCTCCTCACTTATCCTGTTCCTGCAGCTCTCTTCTGATTGGTTCTCTTTATTCTCCCCGATACGATAAGCCCCCTTTCATTTTCCTCTCTCCTTGCCAACCCCAATTCTCCGATCCCGTTTAGAGTTTCCACTAACTCTGTTTATTCCACCAACATCTCAATTTCAAGGAGCTCAAAAATCGCTAATCGTGCATTTTGAGGGGTTTCAGGTTGTAGAGTGTAATTAATGGCCTCCACACTCCCTAATGCGCCTTCTGCGGTGAATTGCCAGAGCTATGTTGGTCTCAGAGCACCGCAGAGGAACCTGAACTTTTGTTGTCCACGCGCTGCGACAAAGTCCCGTCCTTCACGCCTTTTCGTCGTGAGAGCCAGCGACTCGGAATGCGAAGCTGCCGTTGTCGCCGGAAACGTGCCTTCGGCGCCTCCTGTGCCGCCTAAACCGGCGGCTCCGGTTGGAACCCCGGTGGTCCCTTCACTTGTGAGTCTTCTGCATTGTTTTGCAGCATTTGTAACCCTCTACACCTTGCTAAGCAATGATTTGATGGTTTCGTTTATTGTTTTTTGTATCAGCCGCTTCATCGGCGTCCTCGTCGAAACCGGAAGTCACCTGCACTTCGATCGGCTTTTCAGGAAACGAATATTTCGCCGGCGAATTTTGTTTATCCGCTTTTCATACACGAAGGTTGGTCTTTCTGCACGCGATGCTTCATTTTCCCGTCTTTGTGCTCAAAAAAAGGATTAAAGTGAATGACATTTTACTAAGTCAGAGACTCAAGTAAGCAATTGAATAAGTTTGCCCCTTACAACTTTAGGATTAAAATGGAAGTTTACTCAATTTCCATTTGTAGCTACTAGGTTGTGTAGTTTGCTAATGGTTATTTCATTTTGGGTTATGAGAACATTTGAGTTTGAACTTGCAGGTGAAGAGGATACTCCAATCGGGGCTATGCCTGGATGCTATAGGCTTGGTTGGAGACATGGACTAGTTGAAGAGGTTTTTATCTGCTACTGTTACCATGTCTCGTACTCTCATGCACAGCTTAAATGAGTCCCATATTCTCCTCAGTCGTCGATTTTATAGTTATGGTCTCAGTTTTAGCAAAGAAAATAAAGTGAATGGAATTTTGAAAATGCAGTAGAATGAATCACTAGTTAATATAATTAAACCATTCAAAAGTATTAGTGAATTGGGGATGAAATATGTCTATTGCTATAAGACTGGCATGTTTGATTGATGTTTTAGACTTTCTTTTGCTTAATTTTATTCCATTGTCTCTCAGAACTATCTGCTACTTTCTTGTCATTTCTACGATAATCAAGATAAACTATTCTTATGTATTTTTATGGCATAGAACTATAGGTCAACCCATTAAGAGAGATTTAGAGGTAAATGGTTTACCTTTGTACTTGATACATGACAGAACCACATAACTGAACCCCCCTAGTTGGAAAAGATTTTGTTGTTGTTGTATGCATGTACTTTTATGTACTTCATTGGTTTTTTTTTATTATATATGCTTCATATTAGAAGTTTGATGCTATTTCGATTTGGTCAAGGAGCTGCAATGGTTTTTGTTGTTCCTTTGAGTGTCTGACTTGTTTGAATCATGTCATGGTAGCAGAAGCTGGCAGGTTTTGCTGGGTATTTTATTTCTCATACTGAGTACGTTTGGAAATGATTATTTTTTGTGATTATTTGAAAAAGGCTGTAGAAGTTACTATTCAATTTTATTTGGTAAACGTTAAAAAATCAGCATATAATCTTTAATATTCAACCTATTTTTGTAATTTTATTATAAAAAAAGTGATTCTTCTATATAATTCAAACACGATAGATTATTTTAAAATAACATTTTACTTAATTTGTCAAACACCACTTATTTTATATAAAATATTATAATAATATTCGATATTGATTATTGAAATAATCTAGGTTTTTCAGTTAATCCAAACATGCGCTGAATCTGCCCATTCTACTTCTTACTTGTTCAATGAATTGAAGCAGCTTTTTACACAGTATTATAACTAATGAGTGTACAACACACATAAAGCCTTTTATTTTCTAAATTTCTAAGCTGCATGTTTGATGGTGACATTGTTGTTGCTATATATCTTGTATAATCAAAGTTCAGTAATTTTCAGCAAGCATTCTGTGTTTCAGGTTGCAAAGGCACGGGATGTTGGTGTTAATAGTGTTGTGCTCTTCCCCAAAATTCCAGATGCTTTGAAGGTTTTACTTTCTCTCCTACATACCATAGGCTTTTGTGTAGGATAACTGATATGCAACCTAGTGTAACAGGTTTTTCCCTTTAGTCTTCCACAGGTGACGAAGCATACAATGAAAATGGGTTGGTGCCTCGGGCAATACGTTTGCTCAAGGATAAGTACCCAGACCTTGTAAGTGAACATAATTTCCATAGTTTGAGGATATTATATATCTGGTGCATGTAGAAAGTTAAGCCTATATCAAATCTCATTCAATCTTTCTTCAGGTTATCTATACAGATGTTGCATTAGATCCTTATTCGTCGGATGGGCATGATGGCATAGTTAGAGAAGATGGTATGCTATCAAATTTGTATATTTTACTCAAATTGGAATCTTTTGAGAAAGATGTGGAAGTATAGGAGTTTAAAAGTTGGTTCTCTTTATAATTGAATCTTTTTTGTTATATCCCACATCTAGGGGACCTTGGGACATGGAATATGTGTTACTGAATGTGATTCATTGACTTAGTAATTCATGAGAAATGCTTTATGAATTTGAAGCATGGATACTAAATAAAAAGGGTTGTTTGTTTCCCTTGGAACATGTTTTAGACACAACCCAACACTTCAAAAGTAACTAACATTTTACTTTTGTTTGTGTAAGCTTTGTTTCATGTCCATATCCATGCTGTGTTTCTGTGTTGTGTTTCTTCCCATGATTTTGGACCTGATTTCAGGTCTTTTGTTAGAAAAGGGAGCAGTATACCAAGGGAATGAACTGGTAGAGATCTTAGCATTTCAATTGCTTAACAATTTTGCAATGCATGTTTTGTTTGTTTCCTTCTAACTTGGCAGAAAATATGAAACAGAATAAGAGTTTAAGTTTCTACTTTGGTATTTTTTTGTTAAATTTTACTATATAATCTGGTTTATAAAAAACCAGATTTGAAGAAGAGTACAACAATTACACAGGGTTCCACCTTGACCAGGGATTTCCTCCTTCAAAACATCATAAATAACAAACACAATACTGCCTAAAGACATGTATACTAATAATTCAGATCCGTAACTGCCTAAATAACTACCTGAAGACACCAATACTGGACAAACACTAATAATTCTCAAGCCTCCAAGTCTTGGTTTGCTTCCTTTCCCTTCTCACATACACTTTCCAAAGGCTATATGCATTCAACTCACCATCTTATGGCTACCCTAAATTTCTAGCAGGGTATTTAATTCTACTTATAAGCAAGCCTATAGGGTACTTTTGGAACACAATCATTTTTTTTGGAATTGAAATGTGAATAGGAATATGAATGGAGTTGCTTGGAATTTAATGGTCATTCTTTCACAATTTAGTTTATTCTTTTCTGCTCTCATCTTTGGTACAGTTAGTTCAGAATGGAATTATAATTATACATAATCAAAATATACATCACTAAGCTTGCCTGCTCCCATGTGGAATTTATTTATAAATGCAAGGTATCAAAATAAGCATTAATTCATTCCATGCAATGAATGCCCATTTCTGAATCTGTGGAATCAAGACTTGTGATTTTTCCACACCAAAGAAAGCAATGCTCGTACCCATTAAGGAGGCAGGAATGAGCATTCTCCCCTCCTGAGTATTGACTTCTAACTTTCATTTAGCTCATGCTGAATATGTTTTTATCTTCAGTCTGATATTCTTATTCAAGAAGAAAAATATTTTTTATTAAAAAAATTGCCAGCAATTCACTATGTAATCTGTGGCTCTATTTGCTTCTCGAGTCAATTTTGGTTGGTAAAAGAGTAGGGAGTTATTCTGCATAACTTAAAAGAAGCGGTCTTTCTTGATTGTAGTCAATATAATACTAATTACATTATATATCCTTGATACCTTGTAGGAGTCATTATGAATGATGAGACGGTTCATCAGCTATGTAAGCAAGCTGTAGCCCAGGTAATAATTTGACTGCACATCTTCTATACTAATTCTCAATTTTAGGTAATTAGTAATTACCAATCCTTTTCTTCAGATTTCCCATCCCTAGCACATTGATAGCCTCCTGTGAGGCTTAGAAACTTTCATTTACTTTCAGATAAGCAATACTTGTTTATGGATGTGACTATCATTTGTCTAATAGGGTCAACATGTTGTAACTCCCGGATGAAATAATAAAATGAAAGAGGAAAGAACCAATCTTGATGGTAGTTGTCAGGAAGTAATCTTTGCCAAGACTTTTAGGGAGCTTAATGCTTGAACATTGTTATTTGAGTATATCAAATCATGTTTTATGTTCCCAACCTCTGAGATTTCCTTTCTACACTTCTGTATAACCCTACTAACATCATTTTTTTTCCTTTTGGTCTTTTTCTTTATTTTACAAAAAGGCCCAAGCTGGAGCAGATGTTGTCAGTCCTAGTGATATGATGGATGGTCGGGTAGGAGCAATGCGAGCTGCTCTCGATGCTGAAGGCTTTCAGCATGTTTCTATAATGTCCTATACTGCAAAGTAATTATAATACTTGACCGTTTCTTTCCCATATCTCATTTTCTGTTTATGCCAGCCTGTAATGGAATTACTGAAGGTTTAGTTAGTTATGGAGATGTATAGATACATCCAAAACTTAGAAATAACTCCAATAAAAAGAAAAATAAATTATCTGAAAATTGACATTCAAAATAATAACTAGGGATGTAGAATTATTTTCCCTTAATCAGTTATAACTTACTAGAATGTATTTATAAAGCATTTAGACTTGGTATCAATAGATATCTATGTTGTAGCATGGGGTGTTCAAAATGTGTGGCATATTGATTCGTTTTTTTACTGGGAACAGGATCCATTATGCACAAGCTGGTTTCTTTCCTTTGTAACTTATAAGCAATTTTAGCATCTTTTCTGCCATAGCCACTAGCATCAAATTCCCTTAGATATGTATCTTGTCACCACCATGAACCATCTCACCATTTTTGCTGTTTGTTACTTGTTACTGAGTTAACTCATTGATAAACAATTCTATAAGAATAGAAGTTGTACCTAAGAAATCGATTGGTAGATATTGTTATTAGCTTCATCCAACTTCTTTCTGTGCCAGCTATATAATTCAGTCCTAAACCATGCTATTTATCTGTTGCCAACAGGTATGCTAGTTCTTTTTATGGTCCATTTAGAGAAGCATTGGACTCAAACCCCCGGTTCGGGGACAAGAAGACGTATGTGTCATCTTGAAATTGAAGTTACTTTCATATATTGAATCAATTTAACATTATTGATTCTTGCTTTGCTGATAAATCTGGCCTGGCTGAACAAAAGTTATCAGATGAACCCAGCAAATTATAGAGAGGCTCTGACTGAGATGCGGGAAGATGAATCGGAAGGAGCTGATATTCTCTTGGTTGGTTTAGTTTTATTTGTGTGTGTGTGCGTGCATGCATGATCATGGGTGGCACGCATGATCATGGTTAAGAATGAAATCATTTTAGGCTTATGTTTATCTATACCATTTTCTTTTATGAACATAAAAAAATTGGATTTGCAGGTGAAGCCTGGTCTTCCTTATTTGGATATCATAAGGCTGCTGAGGGATAATTCTCCTTTGCCAATTGCAGCATACCAGGTTCTTCTCTTGCCCATTCTAGCTCTAGCCAAAATACTTCTGATGAAAAATTGATCAAATATTCAATAAATTTTAACCAATGAATACTGCATTAAGCTTCTTGCTAGTGACAAAAGTCTATCTATAGTAAACAAATATCACACTATTAAAATCAGGTTGCAGCACAGGTTTATGGTTGCTTTACAGTTGTTCTTGTGCTGTTGTGCTCTTACATAGCATCAAATTTTAATCGGATTCTTTTTCAAAAACGATTGTATGGAAATTTGTTTCCATAACAGTCATTATATATGTGGCCTTTGATTCTTGTAATTTGGGAATATGAACCCTATGCATGTTAATGAATTTTTTAGCAGTCAAAAAATGAATAGCCAGAAAAGTACAAAGGTTATTACAATCTGGAGTTGTAGAAAAAATTGTTTGATATGCTAGTTTTTTATTAATTATAAATTACTGCATTCTACATGTTCTACAAATATTATCCAACTTTTGCCTCCTCTTCCCTGACCCATGTGGGTCTGGAGCTGTTTAGACGGAGTGGAAGATGTATTGGCAGATAAAATTAAAAAGCAGTTGGTGAAGAATGGAAGCTAGTGTACAACATGAGTATTGTTCATAAAAAATTTCATGAATGCAGTGATGCCTTTACAGCTGGAAATATAGGAAAACCTCTGCATACTATTATGCAAATAAAAAGATATTGTTTACTTAATCATTTTTTTCCAGTTCTTTTTCATAATTCTTAATTTGTGGAATAGGTTTCTGGTGAATACGCAATGATAAAAGCTGGTGGTGCACTCAAAATGATTGATGAAGAAAAGGTTATGATGGAGTCGCTGTTATGCCTCCGACGGGCTGGTGCTGATATCATCCTTACATATTTTGCTAAGCAAGCTGCCAGATGTTTGTGTGGAGAGAAGAGATGAGATTCTTTAAATACCAGTGTTTTATGCTGGATTTTTTAAAGAAATGCTTATCATGTCAATTGTCGATTGTTCGAGGATTTGGAGGTTTGTCCATGGATATGATTTACAATAATACATTATGGCATCGCTAGCCGACTCCATCTACTGGAGAAAGGCATGGTTATTTTTGTAACTTTACGTGTCAATTGCCAACCCATTGTATAAATGAAACCGTGCCTTCGCTAGCAGACTATTTTGTGCTATAGTGTATTCGGTGCTGAAATAAAGTAAATCCTGGGAACTAAATGCCTGTATTCCATTTGCCTTTTATTTATCACAAAGAATACAGAATTATGATGTTAAATATGCAGTGGATATATGGCGAGAAAGTAGTTTTCACGACTTTGACTCGTTGTGTCTTTGATATTGTAGGACGGCTACTGAATTTTGTAGTAGTTGGTTGACACTGAATTTGATTATAACCTATAAGCAATTGTAATAAGATACTGTGTAAAATTGGTCAAAGCTCAAAGTTTAGCCAATTTCATAGTTGTACGGTACATTACGTAAGTTACTACTGTCTTTTTATCACCGGGGCGTTGGCATTGGGAGTTAGAGTAGCTGGTAAAAACCTCTCATTATAGTACGACGTGCTTATTTGATTGATTTCGTTAAGAAATAAAGTCAATCAACCATGCAAAGATTTCATAAAACTAATTTATTAGTTTATACCAATGGACATTTGCCTTCAGAAACGATACAAATTCTAAACCACCTTCAAACAAATTTTGGCGCTTCCCTTTTTCTCTTTTATGAGCCTACCCCTACAAGAGAAACAGAGCTGGTCTCTACCGTTCCTTAACCTCAAGCAACAATAAGTTACTTTAAGTGTAAGTTACTTTAATCTTCGACTTCGCAAAATTTTTAGTTTAGTCCTTAATTTTGTAAAATATCATTTTATTCCTTTTTTACTATATTTTGTACTGATATTAAATTAAAGACTAAAATGAAGGTTTTATAAGGTTAAGAAGTAATGAGCACTTAAAATATCAAAGTAAGGTGAGAGTTTGTTTATATAAGGAACGTGAGGAGGATGGATAAACTGGTGTACCAATTTTGTACAAAGTTGGGAGGACGAGGCAACAAGAGCAGGGCCTTTACAATTTTCTAACATCAGCCGTGCTCAATGAGGTACCTCTCTGCAATAGTGGCATGAGCAGCAGCACCTATTGGAAGAACGTCTTCATCAATCATGAAATAAGGAGAGTGTCCCGTGTGAGTAGACCCCAGTGTTTCATTCCTTATCCCTATGTAGAAGAAAGCGGAGGGAACCACCTCGGAGTAAAAAGAGAAATCTTCAGCACCCATCATTGGTGGAACTACCCTGAAATTCTTCTGACCCAGCAAATCAATGGATACCTTCTTTACATGCTCATACATTCTGTCATCATTAACTGTGGGAGGATAAATAGTGTACTCCTTTTCAAAGAAGTCAACTTCTGCAGAGCATCTGTAGACACTGGCCTGTTCCACAATCACCTGTTTGAAACAACAAAAGGACTCAAGTTAAACTCATTCAGTCATTTATTTGCATTCACAATAATAATAGAATAAGGTAGTTGTTAACCTGCTCTATTCTTTCAAGTAGCTGGTAAAAGCTAGTATTAGAGAACGCTCTAAAAGTCCCACCAATGACCACAGTGTCCGGTATCATGTCAAGATTGTTGCCTCCGTTAAACGAAGTTACAGAGACAACCTAAAGTTATAAAGGAAGTCAAAGTACTTAGAGCAATACCACCTAAGTATACATAAAAAGACACAGAGATTGCAAAATTGAAAGTGGTAAAACCTGTGAATCCAATGGATTTGATTCGCGGGAGACAATGCCCTGTATGCTGATTACAGCAGCTGAAGCGGCCAAAACTGGATCCACTGAATGGTGAGGATTGGCGGCAAAGGCTTTTTTCCCACTAATCACAGCTCTGAAAAATCCACAGCCAGCAAGGAGGGGTCCAGGCCTCGACCCAATTATACCAGTTGGATGTTCATGGGATACATGAGCTGCAAATATTGCCTCCACGTCTTCCAAAGCACCATCTTGCATCATCCGTTTTGCACCATTACCAGCTTCCTCTGCTGGCTGGAATAACAGAATTACGGTTCCCTGTGATGGACACAACAAGAGTACAATTAAGGGCTATTCAACTTACAAATCTGAAGCTAGATTATAGTTCATTCAACATGAATAATAATATGGGTAACAACATCTAGCTACTTTTTTTTTTATTCTAACGTGTTAAAGGAATATATCTCAATTCTAAAGGATATGTTCAGAAGGTTCATTCTTATTTATCTATTTAAAAATATGTAGTAATAAAAAAATTCAATCATTTTATTAAAATTATTTGATAAAATATTTAATATTTTTTATTTATTTTTTACATAGTTTTTATTTATTTATCTTTTCAATATACTAATAATAAAATAATAATTAATATTATCTTTACTTTTATATGAATAAATAAAAATTATAAATTTCTTATTTTCTTCAATAATTTATTTATTGGGTGATGATTATTTTGTTAGTTTAAACATTTAAAAAGAATCTTTAGGAAACATTTCAATAGAGATGTTGCCCCATTCTCATCTTCAAACCCACCCTCAAATCTATTCCCGTCCTACTTAAGAATAAAAAATTGATATCCTATCCTGCTTTTATTTGGAATGAGAACTTGTCCCATTGAAGATTGCAAAACTCACCCTGTTTAATTCCTTTCTTTTTTTTTAAACAAATTATATGTTCAGAAATGTCATAAAATTTAAATTAAATATAATACATTAGAAACCAAAACATATTATTAATAATAAAAATGTAAACTCGTTTTTATAATTAAACTGTTATTATAATTCAATTATTATCAAAGTGAGATTAGATTTAAGAAAAAGTATTTATATTCCGAGCCCATTGTTATCCCCTATACCCCATTTATATATTAACAAATCGATTTTAAATTCAATCAAATCTTTTTAATTTTCCATCAAAATCAAGACAAAGAGGGGATGAGTGAATTTCTGTGATTGAGTTTTATTGTGACGTCTAATTTCAGCCATCTTGTATTTACTTTTATCAATATCACATAATTTTTTTAATTTGAAAAAATTATATTTTATTTTCTCTCCAAAATTTCACCGTCTAAATATATCCTAAATAGATTCTACCACTAAGTTTGAACTTTCTAATGATAGAATAAACACAAAACATAGTCTTACCCATTTAATACGCTAAATAAAATAATTTAGAAATGCATATCAAAGCTGACATACGAAAATTATTAACAGAAAACAAGAAAATTACAATGGGATCGATGAAAATAAATTAGACAATGAGCTGGGTTTTTCATAGCCTGTAATTTGGTCAACTTTTAAAACAAAATAATATATGATATAATTAAATTTACGCTATTAATTTACGAAGTATAATATTTGTGCGTTTGCGTGTATGATTTTATAAAATATATCTACCTTCGTTGTATGTTAGAACTCCAAATCTATACGTGAAAAATGAATTTGAATAACTTCATAATATTTAACAATATAATCAAGCTATATCGTAAAATATATTAAAAAAATCACACCATAATTTATTAATATTTTTATAAATTTTTTAGTTTAAATTCTATATTTTCTCCTAACATCACAATATTATATTAAAAATAATATGAAAGGCAAATAAGAAGATGCCTAGACAACTCTGTCGTCGTAATTGAATTAAAGATTCCGCGAGATGGCCAAATATGACAGAAGACACCCATATTTAGTTGTCAAACTTGGCTAGACCGTCCACCTTGTCTCAATTCTTTAGCAATCAAAGATATAAAAATAATTTTAAAAAATGTTGGTTATAAACACGAGATTTCAAAAATAAACTATTCTTTGTCTTTCATATTATATATATATATATATATATATATATATATATATATATATATATATATTATGGCTACAATATCCCTTTTAAAAGGTGTCAAGGTGCCTAATCTTTGTATTAAATAAATTATTAAGGTGTATGTTTTCCCTAAAAAACATATATTAAGGCAAGGTCAGTTTTCTTTTCTAGGTAGATTAATCTTATTTTTTGGTAGAAGGCCAGTTCCATACTCGATTCATAAAGAGAGAGAGAGAGAGAGTAATCAAACTTGGTTCAAAGTCGTGATGACATTGATATCCCACAAACTAACCACGTAAAACGAAAACTTTATTTAAAATCAGTTAGTGTTTTCTAAAATTCTTCTGAATTAAAAAAAAATGCATATACCATTTAGAAAAGTAGAATAATTTTTAATAAATATCGAAAATATTTTTCATCCTGACAACTGAAAATTAATTTTTTTAAAATATATATATATATAAACTTATCTACCGATGCACTCTGTTGGTTAGAAAAGTAGCATCATGCTGAATAGCCTAGAAAGAATTTTTTTTAACACACAAGTTCAAATGGTCCACCAACTGAGTCCTTAAGATTAAGTCCCTAGCCTGTGTGTCCTTGCGGGAGACACTAACTGATAGAGGAAAATATCTAACCCATGGAGAGTAATAAGATTGTGACGTAGGAAAAGAAGGGAGGTGGGGGGGATGTCCATTGAAATTGTCAAGGTAAAGGAGTGTAACAGACTTGACTTTTCGGCCGAATCAAGTATAGTTGTGGCATTATAAAGTATAAGGGAATGGATCTTCTCTCTCTCTCTCTCTCTCTGGCGAACATAAGCTGATAAGCCTTATTTAAAATTTTATATTTACCTCTTTTTTAGAACTAAATAGATCCTATATACTTAATGTAAAAAAAAAAACACATAGATATGATGCCTGAAACTCGTTCCATTCTGTTCTGTACTTCAGTATTAAAAAAATGGGAAGGGCCAAAAGATGAAACATTTAATTGGTCAAGGAATGTAAAGAAGGAAGGGAATAGTGACAATTTTCATAGATCCCCCACTCCAATTATGGCCTTATAGCTGAGCTTAAGTACTATAAAAGTTTATTAATTTGCTCTTATAATTGAACAAAAAATGTTAAATTCACCGACTATAAATGAAAATCCTTAAATGTTAGTATCAGGTGGACTTGATCTTAAATATGTCTTCTTGTGATTGATTGAGAAATGAGAATGTATAATAAAGGAGGTATCCAAAAATCAATTCCAGGAAATAGAGGAATACTTTGTTTGAAAATAAATAGATATGTCTAGGGAGGGATAAGAGAAGAACCAACCTTTAATAAATGCTCTCGAGTTTTCAATATCTTCGCAGCGCCAGTAAGCATCGCCACATGTGCGTCGTGCCCACATGCGTGCATTTTGCCGGGAACTTTAGACTTGTACTCCCATTCGGCAGCTTCCTACAACAATCCCAAGTAGTAGTACGATAACATGAGATGCAAATTTATTTTGGGACCAGGTTAACTACAATCTTCACAATATTGATTAAAGAATTTATTAATTGGATATTTTTATTAAAAATTATGAAAATAGTATATTAAAATTATATTAATTAATAGGACATTTTTACTTTCAATTTTTTAACCATATGAGAAATAATTACAATCAATTACTCCCAATAAAGCTCGGTAACGACCATAAAAGCAATTAATTAGCTAAGACCTTTACATAGTGCAAAGCTCAGAGTCATCTTTAGTTCACTGCTAAATGCATAGAAAGTAGTAAATCAACAGCAATAATGTAGGAACTATGAAGCTTTCTTTTTATATGCAAAAGCTTTGAAGCTTTAAAAAGAAACAATATTTCATAAATTACCATAAATCATACTATAATTTTGAAAGACAAAAACATATCATAAATCCAACCACTTCTTCTCCAATATATAAAAAAAATAAAATTTTTTTCTTTTTATTGTAAGAAATAAGTACACCAACCAGTACATTATCTATTAATTTGTGTCAGATATAAAAAGTTTGATGAAACTAAAAAAGATTAAATTTTCATCATTTATGTGGGACAAACGAATCTAAACATCTCACATAAATAAGATATATCTATAACAATAAACCAGAGATTATTTAGCATGTTTCATGTCTGTGACATGTTCCATGTCAGCGTATAAAAGGATAATATTAATTATATTTTTTTATAAATAAAAATATTCAGATTTAAATTTTCATAATATTGATAGGTATCCTTAACATTTTAATAAAAAAAATTCTTTCCTTACAAGTTGTCATGAGATTGTGAAAATTCCTATAATACTAACATTCTTTCCTTACAAGGAGGCATGATGAAAAGTAGAGAAAAATTGGAAGAACAAATAGAATGGTCCACCAGAGGAACCTGTATGGGAAGTGCATCCATGTCAGCTCTGATCGCAACAAAAGGCGGACCCCCAGTTCCGATCCAGGCTCGAATACCGGTCTTCGCGAGAGGGTACCGATAACTAACTTCCATCAGATCCAACTCCTCTCTTATCAAACCACTCGTCTCGGTTTCCTCAAAAGCAAGCTCCGGATTCTCATGGATCTTCCTCCGAATCCGCTTCAACCACTCTACCGTCTCCGGCCGTTGCGCCAAACTCAGCACCGCCTCCGAACACACCTCGCACTCCGCCACCGCAGCCGAACCTAGCTGCGTATTGTTCTTGCACGGCGAGGCCGTCTCTTTGTTCTCCCGGTGAAAGCATCTCCGTTCGGAGAACAACACTCGGTCATAAGCGGCGGAAGGTATCTGCTCGGCCAGTGAAAGCGCCGAATACCTAAGGATGATTAGTATGAATAGGATCGCCGAGGAGAATGCAGAGTTGTGGATTTTCATTATTGTTTTCTCAGTTGGAACAGAGTAGTGAGAGCGATGAAGAACAGAGGAGGGGAGGGGGCGTAAAAAAGAAGGGGAGGGGGAGGAAAGGATGAGAGAGAAGGAGAAGAAGAGAAGAGGGGAATTTAAACACGTGGGGATAAAAAAAACTTTTAAAAAATGGAGGTTGCAGAATTTTCTTTTCCTTTTCTATTTTTCTTTCCATAATAGCAGTTGGAGAATTGCAGCACGTGGGTAGAATACGGAAGTAAACTCAATCGCCTTGCAGTTGGAGTAATAGTATGATTAGACTTGCTGTAAGAAGTCACCAGTCAAAGGTTTCAAAAGTAATTAGAAAAATTAGATTTATACAGTTAATTTGGAAAAAATATATATTAAGGATAATCTTTATTGAA
Organism: Canavalia gladiata; assembly: GCA_037954105.1. Classification (NCBI taxonomy): domain Eukaryota; kingdom Viridiplantae; phylum Streptophyta; class Magnoliopsida; order Fabales; family Fabaceae; genus Canavalia; species Canavalia gladiata. The sequence continues at coordinate 59,413,539 of CM075659.1, read as the reverse complement.
AATTATTATTGTTAATAATTAAAATATGTAAAAGAATGTAGAAAAGCTTAATCAATCTCAAAAACTGAAGTCATCAACCATATTTTTATGACATCTTTTTCCTTTTTATTTTTATAAATTTTTATACCAATATAATTTCTCTGTATATAATAAAATTATTAAAATTTGAAATAATATTTTTTAATTAATAATTATAAATCCTTTTTAATAAATCTATCATTTCAAAAAGACAAATCTCAAAATTAAATAATGAACAGAAATAATAACCTTAATTTTAAAAATTAATTTTAAGTTTTATCACAAAGATGAATATTTCTTATTTCAAAAATATAAAATACTAAAGTTAGCGAAACTTATATTAATAGCATTATTTTAAAAATTAAATCGGACTCATCTGTCGATCGGTTGATTCAAAAATTCATTTTTTTAGAATAATTAAATTTTAAAATTATTTTTAAAAATTAATAATAAATTAAAAGTAAATTAATGCTGAATTAATAAAAATTAATTTATATATAAAATAATATTATTTTAACATTTAAAAATAAAATTTTATTTTATATTATATGTATAATTTAAATTTTAAAAAATCAAAAATATAATTTTTAATTTTTAATTATATAAAATTATAATATTAATATATTTTATTATCATATATATTCATAATTTTTTAATATAATATATATTATAAATATTTTTAAAATAATAGTTAATTAATACAGATTAAATTATCGTCAAGTTGTTAAATTTTAAACTAGTATTTTTATCTATCCAATTTTTAAAATTTGTATTAATATTATTTTTGTTTTCTTATTCTGTTCAAATAAAACTTAAAACATTACATTTATTTATATGTTTTAAAAACATATTAACTAATTTTTATATTCATTTAATTATAATAAATTATTGTATCTTACATTTTTATTCCTAAATAATAGATAAGGAGATATAAAAGTATACTTTATTGATAGGAAAGAAGTAATGAGGTAGCGAATCGCCTCGGATGGGGAGTCGGGGACCCCGCCACTCTTATCAGCATTTTCCTGTGAGATGAATCAACGGTCTACCTCGTGATTCTTTTAACACTTAAATAAATAAATAAATATTCTCTTACACTTATTCGATTTAGATATTTGATTTTTTTTAGATTTAATATATATATAGATTAAATAATATAATGTTAAATTTAAAACAAATATTTTATATTTTATATTTTTATTAAAAATTATCAATTTAGTTATTAAATTAAAATTTCATATATATATATAGAGAAAATGTAATGTTGGGAAAATTATATTAATTAACTATTTATATCGGAAAAATTAGAAAATTAATCAGATATTTCGGTCGTTCAATTCAAAAAATTTAACTAATTTTAAAATATAAGTATTAAAATTAATTTTCAAATTTTATTTCAAATATCTAAAACTTTTAAATCTGTATTAATAATATATATCATATTAAAATATAAATCATATTAAATATTTATATATTTAGTAAATATCCAACACTTTTAAATATTTAAAATTAATTTTAAGAATTAAGGTTAAGGAAATTAATTTTAAAAATAGAAGAAAAGAAACTACTAAAAAACCAATCAACAGTCTACAAGTATGTTTGGTCAAGTATAATATATAATCATATGAAATAATATATATATATATATATATATATATATATATATATAATAAGTTGTACAGTAAAAATATGGTTTATTTTTAAAAATTTATAAATGTCCTTTTTAAAGTTTGAAAGTTTGATCTCAAGCTAAAACAATGTTGTTTTTGTCCTAAAACTTTAAATATAAAAAGCTTGAGTATGTTTAAATAGTTTCTTAAAATTAATTCTCAAAAATTTGCACTAGTTAATTAAAATATTGTATTTTATAAATAAACAATAATTAATCTCTAGCGTACAAACTAATTTTATTTGAAAACAAGATATACAATAAAAAACAAATCTTAAGGTGTAACATCTAATATGTTTAAGGATATAATATACAAAATTTATATTAAAAGTATGTTAAGTGATGCATTTTAGCAAGATAGAGAATGAATTTATTAGATAAAAATTATTATATTTTAACTTTTTATAAAATATTTGTTACAAATCATTGTTCGTAATCATTAACATGGATTAATATTTTCAGTTCTCAGTTGAAATATATTTTTACTTAATCACACTTTTGATCTTCCTAGCTTGATTTAGGGATAATTTGTCTGTAAAAATTTTTTGACCAATTTTGATCGTTTTATTTTTAAAAATAATTTATTATTAATATTTAAATTTTAAACTTTATAATTCTCATTGTTTGCTCAGTTTTTTTAAAAATAAAATTAACCAAGTTATTTTATACTCAAAATTCATTTATTAAAATATTAAGTTAAATTTAGAATAATAATAATAATAATTGAAATTGTTCACTTCAAAATCTAATCTCCAATTTTATAAAATTCTTTATATTTTATTCAATGTTGACAATTTTTCTATTTCTAAATGTTTAGAATCATTTCAGGCTTCAATATTACTATAAACTCTTCAAAAATTTGGATAAAAAATAACAACTAAATAATCTTAATTTAAAATAAAACTAACAAGGACTAAATTTACTAAATTTTAAAATAAAGAATTCAAATGGCTCAAAGTTGGAAGATAAAATTGAATATGGATTAAATTAGAAGTACCAAATTTACAGTTAACCTAATTTTTATTTTATTCTTATATAAGTTTATAACCAAATCTTTTATGTACACATTTATTATCACAATTCTATACTCTTATTTTTCCACAAAAATATTATTAATTTATTATAAGATGTTAAATAATATAAATTTTTATATTTCTATAGAATATTATATTTTTGGATTATTATTTAATATTATACTATATATTAATTACTATATTATTTATTTTGATTTTTAAATAAAATATTTACAGTTTTATTTAACATTTATTGATAAATTTCAAATATATAAAAATTATTTTTATAATTTCATTTATATAAAATTTAGAATAGTTTTAAATTTTAAAAATAAAGTTCATTTAATTAAATTTTAAAATATTTTTTTCAAAAAAATTATTTATTACACTTTAATCTAATAATTAATTAAGTTTTTATATTTAATGCACAATTATTAAATAATCTAATAAATAATTTTATCAAACAAAAATATTTAATCTATTTTTTTTTTAGTTTAAAACTTATTTTTCAAATTTTCTTCATCAATTCATTTTTTAACTTTTAACTAACTTATTAATCAATTTTTCAAATACAATAAAAGTAAAATTTATAATATATTTCAAACTTGACGTTATTAATTATTTTGTATTAATTAAATACTTTAAATCTAACACAATATATTGATTTTATTTTTATTATCTATTTAATGAAATGTAAATATTTATTTCATTTTTTAATATATTGATTATTTTACACATATTAAACAAAATAATTAAAATATTGGTTATATGAAACTTATTCAATTTTATGATTATTTTCAAAATTTCAAAAATATTTTTATTAAAATTTTATATTTATATTTATGTAATTATTATTTATTTTTAATATAAATTTTCCACATTTAAATTCTTAAATTAATCTTAATTAACGTTGTTTGAAGAAAAAAAACTATAATAAAAATAGCATCTTTAATTTAAAAAAAAAACTGATGTAAAAGAAAAAGAAAAAAAAAAAAACAGAAGAAGTAATGTTTATTGAAAATGACGCATAATGAATTTCTTTGGCTGCTTCTTTTTCTACCATTTTATAAATGTGCATTAACAGTTAAGCTTTGCAAAAAGATACGTAAGAAGTGGGGTGACTTGTGTGGCTTAAATGCTCAACAACAGCGGGTTCAAATTTTAAGCTTTGACTAGGGTCTAGGGATCACAGAAGATTTCGGCTGATTGCATAATGCACGCAATAACTGGGCCCTACAACCCTGTGACCTATAAGGCTATAACTAATAGCCCATGTTTTGAAATTTTAAAGCGAGAGTTGCAGGCACTCACAGCAGTGGATGACTCCATGTATATTTATATTTTTTTAGTATCTAAATATACATAATCATTTTTATTAAAAATTATAATATTTATATTATTAATATATTAGGTATATGATTTTAATAAAAATTTATTACATTGAAATTTTATTATGTATATTTTGGCACATATTAAATAAATCATAATTTTATTTAAATAAATTCACAATTTGATCCTTTATTTATTTAAAATTAGACTAATTAAATTTTCACATTTTAAAGCTATCCAATTGATCTGTTATCCATCCATTTAATTTAGACACGAATTTTCTATCATATGAGCATTGAGTTATTGTGTTAACTGATATATGTATTCATTATTAATACTAAATGATGATATTTTAGGTAAACAAAACCATTTTTTATAAAAAAAAGAATTAACAGTAAAATCTGATGTTTATTTTTATATTTTTTTTTTCTTCATCTTTTTTTTTTTTATGTTTATTCTTCCTCTCCTTTCTTGATATTCGGTTACAATAGTTGCTGGAGATGTTCTTTATCGTATAATCCATGTTAAACAATATGAAGAAAAAGTCTAATAAGAATGATGACTTAAGATCCCCAAAATTAAAAAATAAATTATATGAGATTTTATTGCAAGTTAAAAGCAAATATTAAAACTTTACCAAATTTTATGCTAACGACAGGATATCATTTAATGTGATAACTAACCTTCATTTAATAGAAAAGAATAATTTCAAATTAAACTGATAGACAATGAATAATGTAGAAAAATAATAAAATGATTTTAAATATACAAATTTAAATTATTTGACCTTGAATAAGCAAGAGATCAATATGTAACTTTACTATTTTTATTCAATATTATAAAAACACTAACTCTCTATTTAATTGATCAGAAGTAAAAGAAATTATACAAGTTAAGAAACAAACCATTTATTTGTTTAAGTATGTTATTTATCCTTGTTTATTTCTCCATGTAAGTAAAGTGATATAGATGAAAAGGTTGTAACTAATATCTTAAAATTTTATTTGGATAGATAAATAATAAGAAAATAATTTATCTTATATTTTTTAGATAAAAAAGAAAGAGATGTAGTATTAAAATTTTTTATGCCTTTTATTTTTAAAGATCCAAACTAACTACTAAATGAATGAACTATTAAATATTTTATATTTTTAAATAATAAATGTTTTAAATTTTTATTTAATACTTATTTTGTAAAATAATAAAAAATAAATAGAAAATTTTGTAGGAGAATGGAACTGGCATCACTCTTAAAAAAAATAAAGAGTTGTATTTGAAAATATATTTAATGTAATTATATTAAATATTTCCTGGGTAACGTTTTTAAGACATTTAGAGTAAGAATTTTACTTGAAAATAAATATTATAGAATTGTATAATTTTAGTATAATAAAATATTTTATTAAAACTTCATTTAATGTTTAGAGACATTTTTTTAATATACTTTTAAAATTTTAACAGTTAATACATCTTTCTAAACATAATTGACTCATGGGTAATCAAACTCATTTTTTTCATTAAAAAAAAGTGAGTAAAAAGTTTTAACTGCATCTGACCGGGTCAGGTTAAGGCTGACCTTTGACCAAGCAGGGTCGAGCTGAGCCGAGGACTGTGACGCGTGCAATATCTGCTACTCTGTGTTAAGTGTAACTGTGGAAGCCACTCCATAGTCTTTTTGTTTCGTATCATTATTTATTTTGAGAAAATATATATAAGTAAAGAATTGTAATTAATATTTTGTATTAAAATTATTTAAATTTTTAACACAATTAGTTTGTATTTTATTTAAAATAAAAATATAAAACATTCAGGAAATGAATAATTTATTATCATTTACTGTATTTTTTATTAATTATTTTAAAATTTTATAAAATTAACATTAAATAACAAGATAAATATTTGAGGTGCTAGTTGAGCGGGTACGGGTAAGAATCGAGAATAATCAAGTTTACATAATTCAGATTACTGACCGTCTGATTTGAATGTCGGGTTGATCAGATAGTGGGTTAGTAGATGGTAAGATAGCAGGGTTAGGAGAACTAAGAGGCATAAACAAAAAAAAAAAAAAAAAAAAAAAAAAGACAATTGAGGGTGCTAGGGTGAGGTGGAAATTGAAGAGTAAATTTCTATCGAGAAATGGAAGAAGATGAATAAAGCTTGAAGACAAATATGGAAATTTTGAAAAACGAACAAAGAGAAAGCTCGGCACACAAGAGGAGGAAAATGATGTAATAAACAAAAAATATATATATTAGGGTAAACATTAAGATTTTCAATATTTTGCACCAGACGTAACATAAAAAAAGTATATTAATAATAATTAAACGGTGAGATCGATTAATATTAGATAATAAGAATTAAACCAATTCTCATTCGATATTATTTATTTTTAACTATTTATAATTATAAAAAAATTAATTTTAACTCACTCTACCCCTTAATCAATATTAAAATTTTGAATTAATCGGATTCGAACAGTCTACCCAATCCTAATAAATATAAATAATATCTTGAAAGTATAAAATAAGATAATTCAAGAAGATATCAATTATTTTAGAGTTTATTTTTAATTCAATTGTCTGTGATGATTTCAACGCTTGATTTTTATTACATGTTAATATTATGAAAAGTTATATTTTTATAAATTATTTTAATATCTAGTTAAAAAAATTAGTAAATATTTTTATACTTTTAAAAAAAATAAATATATGCTACTTAATGTAAAATTATACTTTTTAATTTAAGTAAATTTTTGTATAATTAAAACTCACAAGTAATTCTATATCCATATTATATTCTATTTCTTGTATTATTATTATTTTTTAGTCTAGCTATATATTCTTTTTATATTACTAAGGCATATATTTTATAATTTAATTAAAATTTATTCATAGTGTTAATAAATTTTATATTATTTAATATTTTTAATTTAACAATAAATATTTCAAAAATTATATCTATACCATAGCTTTATAATTTAAAATAATATAAAAAAAACTACATCAACAACTTATTAAAATTAAACCCTTATATAGTGATGGTCTGGTATTGTTACGTTGATTAGAGAAATAAAATAAAAAGTATAATGAATACTTTATATTTATTACCAATTTATACGTTTTTTTTAGAAAATTACAATCAATTTTTAATGCCATATATTATCATGTTTTTGAATAGTGAAGTTAAGACCATACTAATTTGATATAAATTATAGTTTAATAACTTTTATCTATCTATGTTATATAATCAATCTCTATTTTCATATCATATTAAATAATTTTTATTTTTAATAATTTTTCGATGATTGTTTCATACCAATATATTTGATTAGACACGTGTATTTTTTTATACGATCCCCAATAAATATTTAATATGTATCTTTCTTGAACTTATATTATTATTTTTAATTTAAATTTATTCTGTATTATTGTAAAATCTATATTTATACAATAATATAAATGACTTTTATATCTCAATCTTAAATTTGTTTTTATTTTCATTAAATTTATAATTTTATTTATATTAAAAAAAACTTACCTATCCATGTCCAATCTATCATAATACATGTAATTCAAAATAATTTTTTAAAATATAATATATAAATTCAAAATATTGAAGAACTAATTTTTAACAAATATGTAAACAAATAAACTAATACTATAATAATATAAATATTTTTTTCAATTAAAAAAAATGCTGTACAAACTAGAAACAGTAATAAATAATATATGATAATAATAATAAATAGTATTATTTAATTTAAAACAAGTAATCAAAAATATGTTTAGAACAGTTTATACTTAAAGAATAATATTAATATTAAAATTCAAAGTCATAAACTTTTAATAATCTGCAATTAACTATTATTATCTTAAAAATAATAAACAACTACATTTCACTATTATAAAAAACATAATTATATAGATATACATTAAAATTTTAAAAATATTATTAATACATAATACAATAATAATTAATATTATAAATTTTTAAATTTTCTATGATTTAGTAATAATTTTTATTAAAATTTTAAATATTAAAAAATTAAATTATATTATTTATTTTGTATCATCCACGAAGCCGATATTTATTATAATTACCCGTGTTTATTATCTATTATTTCACATAAGTGACATAAGATAAGTATATCTCTTCAAACATATAGATACCCTAAAATTTACCTTTTTCTTAACATACATGTAATTTTTTATCCATCAATAATGATTAAATAAATATTAAAGTTTAAAAGAGTATATTACACAGGTTAGTATATTATAAGTTTAATGGTTATTATTCTATTTTTAATTATTAATTAATTATTATTTTTTTATTATTCTTTTACTTTTAAATCATTTTTTAAAATTTAAATTTTATTTAATTTAATTTTAAACCTTAATATATATTAAAATCAAGATATATTTTAATTATAGATTTTGATACACCTATCAATAAAGATGATATATTTTGATTATTTTTATAATTGTTTTTCTTATAATTTTTATAAGTAATAAGTGATATATTTTTGTTAATAATAAAATTATTTTTTATTTATAATTTCTATTTAATTTTAAAAATATGTTTATAATATACAGGCAATTTTATAGTAAGAGTATAACCTAAAAGGCTAAATTATAAAAATGTATTTTAAAACTTTTATTGTTAAAAATTTTAAATTAATTCTATTGATAAAATTTTATTTTAGTGGTGACCGATAATCATTTTATATTTGATATTAATTGAAAATAAATTTAAATATTAATTAAATAAACAAATGGAAGTAAAAGGATCTTTTGATATGATAATTAGTTAAAGAGGAAATAAATATCAATTTAATACTTGTCATAAATAAAAAAATACGTGAGATTATATAAGAAGAAAAATACCCAAAAAAAATATCATATCATTCTAATTAAGGACAAGTTTTAACTATGTAAAGGCACCATCATCATTAAAAGGAGAAAAATATTTCGCACTTTCCATAATTAATTAAATTTCATAACACTTTAGTCATCCCCTTCGCATTGTTAGACACTGGACGTGCAAAGGAATCTCACATTAAAAACAAAAGAATCATTGCCTTTTAAAACCAACAGGTTCCAAATATGTGTCAAATGAATCCTTATTCCAATGTCAATATGCTTTGACCTTTTGGCGTGCTTATCCGCTATAATATTTTTAAATTTAATATGTTTTATGCCAACGAGGAAGCCTATCGAAATGTTCAAATAATTCTTAAATACTTTTATGCATTTTGTTCCCATTAATTAAAGTTAAAAAAGGAAGTTGCACATTTTAAAACCAATGTATCGTGTGCGTCGGAAAAATAGATATTTTAATTTTAAAATATTTTTTTAAAATATTTATAATTTATCAATTACATGTTTTAAATCATGATAAATAATTTCTAATAATTAATTTTAAAACCTTTCTAATTACCAGAATTAAATTCTGATTTAAATCATTCTTTTATTATCATGTTTAATTCTAATCTTTATTTAAATTTGATTTAAATATTAAATTATCCATTTTACATCATATCCAATAGCTACTGATTTATCAAATTAATTTATGGTTATATTTAATTAATTTCTATTTAAATTTAATTTTAACTAATTAATTCAATATTTTAACATATAATCAATTTTAATTATCAATCAATTTAATTTTAAAAAAGTTTTACTGTTATATAAAGGATCCGATTTTTTCATTTTAGACATACTAAAAAATCACTTGCACAAATTTCCTGTTTTACTACAACTATAGATTATATTTTTTATTTTATTATATAAAATAAAATTATTATAATATAAATACATAAATTCTTAAGGATAATTCTATTGAAAATTTCAACCTATTAGATTTCATCAAAATTTTATAATAGAATATCTTATAATAATATTTGTGAATAACTTATATTAACAATGATTATTATAGATAAATTATAATTTAAGATCTATATGGTGTTAGAATAATTTTTATCAAAACATGAGAATGACTAGAGTATGTTTGTTTATATTTTTAAAAAGTATTAAAAAAAATTCAAGATACTATAATTTCTCTTCAACATTATCGATTGTTAGCTAGCATAATGCACAACTAACTATTTAGTTTAATCATAACATTAACTAGATTCTATTGTCTTGTTAGTTAGCAACTTGGCATTTTTTCAGATACCTATAGTATGTTCTTACTTTGTAATTCATGTTAGTTAGGCTGCATGATACTCATCTTCAATCTTATAATCACGCCCTGTATTGTTTGCTTCAATCATCTAATTCAATAAAACGGGCGTGCATCAAGCACGTGGTTTTAAGTTAACAAATATAATTGATACAAGACCTTCCTGATCGGAATTATGTGTCGTTTCTGAACACCAGTCCATTTCCAATCTTAGGGATTATTTAATGTGAGAAAATATATGTATTTTATTTTTGTTAGTTTTTAATAATAAAAATATTAATTTTTTATTTTTTAAAATTACTACATGAAATAATAAAAAAATCATTATTTTTTATACAAATTAAAAAAAAAAATAATGTCACATTTTAGGAATTAAAAATGAAAAAAAAAAAGCTTTTCCAAACTACCAAACAATCCCTAAGATTCCCGAATTGCTTTGTTGCAAAGGCAATCTAATTTGAGTGCCTATAATCCTTCACCTTGGAGTCTCACATATTTACATTACATAAGATGTCTCTTGATTTTTTTAAAGTATGTAAATACTATTATAAGTATTGTTAAAAAACAAATTATTACAACAAAAATATTGGATTCTATCCCCATTTATAAAAATATTTTAGTCAAAAAATAGTTAAATTATTTTTAAAATATTTATACCAAATACAAGAGTATGATCTTTTTAACTTAGTTTTTTAAAAAAATTAAATAATTTCCCTACTTAACACCACCTTAATTTCCTCCCTGATTTTGTTATCTGGCATTTGTCATGGACCCTCCTTCTGTTCTTAATTAGTTCCTGTCTGTAATGATTTAGTCTTGTCCAGGAAATGCACTAACTTATGGTCCTCAATGTTTACTACATTTGTAATCCATTTACCTAACACTAGGTCTTGCTTCGCCCTGCGAGCCATGATGAACATTACAAGGGTTGAGTTGGAATAAAATGAAATGAACCTAAGGACTAGACACAGCTGTTGATGTCGCCAGGAGCTTGAAATAGAAGACGATAAATTTAATTATGGACTCCGCGAAAGGGTGAACGTTTCAAGCCTTTTTTTATTTTTTTTAATATTGAAGAAATATATTTTGATTCTCATAATTTAATACAATTTTGATTTTAATATTTTTATTTAAAAATTTGTCTATATATATAAATTAAAATTCATTCATAATAAATATTAAAATTTAAAATTTATATTAATTAAATAACTTTCTATAAAATATATGATTTAATAATCTAATCTTTAAATTATGTTATAATATATTTATGATTATATATTTAAAATTTTAAATATTTTAAATATTTGAAGATATGTTTTAATTATTTGTATTTAAAATATATTTAAATAATATATTAGATATTAAAATAAAATTATAAAATAAAATGTTTATTAAAATTTATTTTATAATCTATTTAATAAAAAATTTTAAATTAATGGTCAAATTGGTAAATTACATATTTTATAAAAAATTATTAAATAGTAAATATCAAAAATAAAATTTATTAATCTAACCGTTAATTTAAATTTTATTATCAAATAAATTATATATATAAATTTTTATACATAATATAAATTAAAAATATTTTAATAACTTATATTATTTAAATATATATAAATATTAATAATTAAATTATATAATTAAAAATTAAAAATTATTTAAAATTTAATATATATGATTATAAAAATATTGTAATATAATTTAATATTTGATATAAAATTAAATTAGTAAAATATTAAAATTTAACACTTAATGTTAACATATTTTTATTTCTTTATATATATAAATAAAAAATATCAATTTACTGTAAAAATAAATTTGGATTAGTTAATTAAATATTTTTTTAAATAATTGAATTATATTAATATTTTTTACTATAAAATAATGTTTATAAATTTATTAAATTGAAATTTTTTTTAATATTTTATTAAATAAATTATAATTATTATATATTAGTGTATAAATATGTGGGTTTATTTAAATTATTTATTTATTAAGATTTTTTTTAATCAGCATGTTGAATTTTCTTAGGAGGCCGACATGCTAGTATTAATAGCATACTTTTCCACGGACGTTATTAATATATTTATTGTGATTAATTTATTTTTAAAAATTAAAATAATTTTTGAATCTTATCTGGCAATAAATCAATTGAAAAATATCTTGTCCACATAACAATGTTACAAACACACAAATGTACATATAGCAAGGATTCATTCATTTAAACTTTTTTATTAAAAAATATGTCATTTAATTTTTTAATATATTTTATAGTTTGTGAAAATAAATGCAAATGGTTTGTCTATTATTTTTAAAAGAATATAATTATTATGATTTTTTAAAACAGAAATTGTAACTAAAAATACTTTTCATAAAATAAAAAACTCAAACAAACAAACCCTAAACACACGTTTAATTGATGTAACAAAATACGTTGGGAAAACTCAATCGTTTGTCTAATTTATAGAATATTTAAAAAATAATTTTTATACGGATAAAATTACAGATATTACAGATTTTTTTTATAATATTTAAACAAATAAAATTATTAAAAAAATAAATTTTCTATAGGTAAAATTATAAATAATTTTTATGACTTACAATTGTTCAAATTTTAAATATATTTAGAGGATAATATTATTGTGATATAAAAATTTATATCAAACTTTTATATTTATAAAAAAAATTCTCAAATTGAAATTTTAGATGGACAATACTTATTTTAGCACAACATATTTATTTTTATTCAAATTTTAATTTTTTTTATTTTGTTAAAAAAAAAACCGGTTATAAACCTCCCTCATTATAACATCGACTGACCAATAAAAATTTTCAATTGTATTATATATATATATATATATATATATATATTATTTTATTATTCATCTTCGTCTCTAGATGGAAACTTTGATTTATAATACAAATTGTTGGAAAAATCTTAATAAATAAATAGGAAAGATTCATATTATATATTTTAAAAAAATTTATAATAAAAAAATTAATAGAAAGAATATAAATTTAATATAATTTAACATCACTTGCTTACATTTAATAAATATTTTAAGAATAATTTTATTATTAATTACAATTTTTGCAAAAAAATTACAAAATATTTATTTCAATTTTTAAATGAATAAACTCTCTTCCTTATCATTTTTAAACAAGTAAACTACATATCATCTTTCTTACAATTTTTTTATGAAAAAAATTATAAACTTTTTCATAATTTATACTTATATAAGTTCTAAATACACATAAAAAATTATATTTTTACGATGCAAAATTTCATATTAAATATTATGTAAATTTAATATTTTTAAATTTTTTTAATATATAATTTTAATAAATAATATCCATTTTAGTATAACAATATAATCCTCTAAAATATTTTTTATGTCTAAAATAGTTCCCTTCATTAAAGATAGTTCTGCTTCGGTCAGATAAGATCATTACTCTAACTAACAAAGTTCATCCTTTGAATTTTTAGTACATGCATAGTTAAGATTCCAAATTAAAATCTCTAACAAAGTTAGATTAACTCCTGCCACTCACCCACGTGTTTGGTAGTACTGGATGAAACCCAAAACCTTATGAAATACACCTCAAAGTCCATATTACATTTACCCGGAGAAACAACCGAAAGTTATATATTTAATGTTTTTAAAATCAAATCAATAATTAAAATAGGGAAAATACTAGCTTATGGTTCAATAATTCAATCATGCTTAAATCGGAAACGGTAATAATTAAATACTATATAATACATTAAATAATAATTTAATATAAAATCACTAAAATTTAAGTTAAACAACTTTTTAAATTAACCTAAAAGATACCTATTTTATGTTTTACAAGAAAAAATTATAATAAATAATAAAATAATAGGAATTCATATGTATATTTCATATATGAATCTTTATTTATTTTAAATTGTTTAGAATAAAAAAAAAATTACAGAAAAACAATTTTTTTAAAAAGTCCAGTTAAATTAATATTATTCAGAATTTTAAATTAAATAAACTAATTTCAAGTTAAACTGGTCGAACCGCCCTATATTATTGCTGCCCCTTCTATAATCATATTTAACTTAATAAATATATATAACGTTATTGTTGAATCAACAAATTTATACAAAATTTAATTTAATTCTAAATTTATTTTTGAAATAATTTTTTATGTAAAAATAAAGATTTTAAACGTAAATGATATCCTTAGAATCCACTTTAAGTTAGTTATTTTTTTAATAAATATTAATAATTTAAAATCAATTGGATTAATGATCAATCGAACCCACCATTAAGGGAGGAATAATGGAATCATGGAAAAAGAAAACGAGTAGGGACGGTTACCCGCGAGTGTTGGGAGAAGGACCTGTTTGGAGGCTGTTCACGGGATAATTGCCGAGTGCCGACGCCACCGCTCACATAAGTTAAAGTTTAGTGACCAGTGAGTGGTACTCGTAAGGAATACATCATCAACGTTTTTCATTTCTTCGCTCATGTTTAAAACCGTACTATATTTAATGCTGCTGTTATCTTTTTGTCATACAAAAACGTTTTTGCATGTCATTTTCTGGGGTTTTTCGTCTGAGTAGAACCGGAGTGGAATACAAACCTTATTAATGGGTAACGTTAATAAATTATATTATTTGGTGGTTGAAAAGTTTCATAAAATTTAAAATATATTTATTTTATTCAAAAAATAATTTAAATTATGTATAATATATAATTAAAAATATAAATGGATATTAATTGCAAAATTATATATCTATAAATTTATAATTTTTTAACATTTAATAAATTTTAGCATTAAATTTATATCATATTATTTATTAAATAGTCGAGTTTATTGAATTTATATTTAAAAAAATTAAATAAAATAATTTTAACATGAATTACTTTTAAAATAAAATTAATCTTTATCCTGAATTTATTATTAAGAAATATAAAAGCAATTTGACGCGTTATTTATAAGTGATTAGAAACATTCACTCATTTATTTGTTTTATTGCAAAGACTTATAAATTAAAAATATAACTCATATTTTATTTATATTGAACTAACTTTAATTAACTTCTTATTATGACTTTATGAGTGTTAAATGTTTCAGAATTAAGTTGAGAAAAGTATTTAATCAGAAATTAAAAATTAATACTATCTTAAACTATTAAATAAAGATATACATACGAAATAATAATTTTTTGAAAATAGATAAAAATAAAAAGATATAACTAATATTCTTAAAATATTTATTAGCAAAACTACTTTAAATTAAAAAATAAAAAATAAAAACATATACATTAAATATCTTAAAATTATTAAAATAATATTTTTAATTTTGTAATTGGAGAATTTGATAAAAATATAAATATAATGTATTTTAAATTAAAACTTCATACTTTTATTTTCTTACCTTCACCTATTTCTTTAATTTGTCTTATATATTGTCACCAACCAAACAACCGGTGGCGCAGGCCAAAATAAATGCAGAATTATTGGCATTTAATTCCTGAAGAGGACACTGGCTCTAAATTAGTAAATCGCCCGAATGAAAGGGCATAGATACTTTAAACTGATTACAAGCTAAGGGAATTACTAAACTCTGTAAATGGTAGAGTAGACCATATATGGCTTATACTTTTTTTATGCACAAAGGTTAGCTTACATGTCTGGCCTGAAATACAAGCATCATAAATGACATTCTGTAACAAACATATACACGTATATTAAAATATACTATACACTTATTTATGTATTTTTACTTAATAATTTTCATATAATATCAGTATAAAGATATTTACTTTTATTGTAACAGTTTCTAAATCATTTTCATAAAATTTTATTTATTTAAAATATAAATCATTTACGTTGATGTTTCTCATATATAAATATTTAATTTATCTTTAAAAATATGAGATTGCATCAATAATTATTTACCGTGAACTTTATTATTTATCATAATTTTTCATCATCTATTATATAACTTTATTTCATACTGGTTGGTCAAAATATATGAAAAATTGTTATAAAACAAAATTATGTATAAATGATAAGGAATGATAAATAATTATTAAATGCAATTTTATATTTTCAATATATATATATATATATATATATATATATATATTTCTACTTTCACATTTAGAATGATTTTTAAAAATTAATTTTTTACCTATCAAGTAAAAAATTATCTTAAATATGGAATTTTTTCAATCCTTCTATGATATATAATATATATGTTCTTTTAAAATAATGATATCTATTTAAATTTGTTTAGTTTTTGTCTTAATTTCTTTTTTAAAATTTAGAATAAAAAATTCCTAAATGAAAAAAAGTAAATTACGTATTGTAAGAGTATAGGATCTTGGCAGAGAACGGGAGGTGATTTAATTAGGCACAATTCGATTTTAGGTCTTTTGTGTATCGAAGTATATATTTTTCATTGAAATAAATTAAAGTATTAACAGATGGCCAGATCTGTCTTTTGTTAAATTATGTTATTATCAATTAAGTATATCCTCAAATTGCAGAATCTTGTGCAGTTTATAGCCAAAATCACTTGTAAGATTATTATATTCTTGAAATATGATTTTCACAACTTAAAATTCAAACATCTTATCATAAAGCTTGAAAATTGGAGGTGACAAATTAATAAATAGAGATATAATTGTCGTTTTTGTTGGACAAGTTGCTCTCTAAAAGAGACTACCCTTTCTATTCATGGTCTATTTTTGGTAGGGAAAAAGAGGAAGGCCTTTGCTCAATATAGAGACAATTGAAGAGAGACAACCGAAATGATCGGCAACCATACCTAGACCATATGTAGACTTGCTTACTCTAGTTTAGATTTTGACCTAAATGTTTAATTTTTTTTTTTATTTTTTATTTTTTAATCATCTAATCATAAATGTAATTAGGTTGATGATATTATTTATATATAAAATAATTTATTTTTCACGAAAGAAATAGTGACCAGAAAGTGGTAAGTATTATTAGCAAATTTAAATTTGAATGAATTTAATTTTGTAAAATTAATTTTAATTTAAAGTGTTTTTTTTTCTTTAAGTACATTTAAATTAATTTTGGAATAAATTTAAGATTGTGTAATTTACTTAAATTAAAAAAGAAATATTGTAAAATTTAATATACATTTATTAGCATAAAAGTTATAATTTATTATATTTTCTTAAATTTAAATTAAAAAATAAAATTTAACAGTGGTTTAAACTAACTAAATATGTTGGATAATTAAGACACATTTAAATACATTTAACAGGATCCTTCATTATGCGAATGGATTTCAAAACAAACATCAATAAAAAGTTTGTATTAGTAGCTATTTATTTTTTTATCCAGAGTATAAATATTTTTGATAGAAAACAATCTTATTTAAATTAAAAGTATCTACATTTAGTAGGGTTAATTTTTTAATTAATTTTATCATTCACATAATTTAATTTCAAAATCTTACTTAAAAGGCATCATGCGTATACTATTTTTTAGGGTGTACACATATACAACTTGAATCGATCTTTAGAATTAAATAATAAATCTAAATCAGAATATAGTTACAGTTAAGATGCGAAGAAAATTGGTTTTGTAACATCATATGTACAGATTTATTTTGAGATAAAAACAAATCTACTATATTATAGATATGATTTTTTTAATATATATTCTCGTCGTAACGTATGTTCTTATCATTCTTTAATGTTTATTTAAACTTTTAAATTTTTTATACATTAAACTTTATCTTTAAATCTAAGTTTTAATTATTTTAATATTAATTCTTATTTTTATCTTAAATATTAATAACATATGCTCTCATTTATCTTTTTCTTAAATTCAAACTATTTACATTTTAATTATTTATTTAAATTAATTACTCAGATAATTATCTTAAAATTTAACATGTTATTTTGTATTTTTAAATATTTACTCAAATTAAAAAATATTATTTAAGTATACTAGATCTTTATTGATAACAGATTAAAAGGGCATGTCACTGCAGTTTATTCGTTAAAAATAACCAAATCGAAACCAATATATATAAGATAAATTTTATATATTAATTTGTAGTTAACAAAATTGGAAAATGTATTTTTTTTTTCTTTCAAATTGAATAGAATTTGAGGGGAAAAAGTTAAAAGAGATAGAACACGCATAGTGTAGTCTGATTTTTTATTGGATAAGTATATACACACGTTTGTAACAGATAAGCCACTCACAATAGTTTTCAAATTCACGGGTCTAGCATTGGAAAAGTGAAACCAAACATGAGCTTGTATAATCGCGTCAGAAATAAGAAGGGTGCCACTTTTCCAGCAGGGCAAAACTGCAAATTCCGAAAGTAAAAACAGATCAGTTACCAATTTGGAAAAATGAAGACACGTAATATCAACAAAATAAAAGTCCAAGAGAAAGAGTAAACACTTAATAGAAAAACGCATTTTAGTGAATTGAAACCAGGAGCTGCCACGTGGCAATCCAGTTATGCAAATATGATCCATAATAATAGATGTAATATTCAAATTGATAGGGTAATTGCGCATTTTATGGGATAAAAAACATAATCCGAAATAACGATTAACAACTTCATAAGGATTGTGGACCTTTTGGTGGGTATGTTTTCTTGTAAATGATTTGTCACTTAAGTTCATTTTCTACATGGTTCGATATGTTGCTTTCATGTATTGTTTATGTGAAAGGTTGAGCCACCGACCAAATAATCTGATGAGTAGTGAGTGGTTGATGTTGGGTATTTTTGGGTGAAGGATATGTAATAACTTAAGCAACGTTCAATACATGGTGCTTTCATACCATCTTTTTATGAAGGATTATGACTCGTCGACCTAAATAATATTAAGTTGAGAGGAGTTTCCTATCACTCTCATATCTTTCATTGAATCACCAAGTTTCATACGTTCTTACATCGGCGATGCAAATCTTTCAACTTTCTTGGATTCCTTTCCCAACTTTCCTTGAAAAGATTACCCTTTCCTCCTAGGGCCTTTTTCACTTAACCTTTTACATGTAAAAAAGTTTTACTCCTTTTTTCAGCTAACAACGCCCAAGAACGTGGCAAAATGAAAGCCTGAAATGATATTGAGATGAAAACATATCGAAGGTTAATGAGCTGTGATGTAACTATACATGCAATATAAAATAAGGAATTAACTCCTTTTACATGAAACCTGTACCTAAAAAGAAAATATATAATTATTATTGATTTGAAAATTATAGAATAAATTTTAACAATTTTATTATCTGTCATATAGGTTAATAGAATGATTTTACATCCTCCTATTTGTATTTTTACAAAAATTTATTAATTAAATGAAAAATATTATTATTTTTAAATAATAAATTCATACAGTTTTATATTTATTGCTTACTCTATAATATAGAAGGAGGAATTGCAAAATGATTAATAACAAAATGATAGTTTTTCAATTTATAATTATAACTATATTTTTTTTTTCATTAAAAATATCTCCTTTGTTTGTTTTTAGTAGAGAATCATATTTATACAATTAATATAACAACAAATTATACAATAAGAAATATGTAAAATGTGATAGAAAAAATGAAAAAATATATTATAACAAATGTTCTAAGAAAATGTAACACCAATAACTTGTTTCTTTTTGATAACTCAGTTTTTAAACTAATTAAAATAGAAAATGCTAGCTAGAAGACTTTTTCCCCCTCGTTTTTAAATCTTGCATACCAAGATTTCATCCTCTTTCCGTCCAAATAATCAAACATTTGATAAATGTGGCTTTTATCTTTTTCAATACCCCTCTGTGTGAGTCTCCTTTTTTCTTATTTGTTATGATAGTAAGACTATGAAACTACTTTCCACGTATTACATGCCTTTTGGTTTCTTTATAGATTATTGAACCTTTTTAAGTTTTAGGCTTTTGTCCAGACTGCGAGAAAAAAGGAAATCAAAACAAAAAGTAAGGCAGTGTTTGACTTTTCTTTTAAAAAATTGTTTTCTATTTTTACAATTGAAAGAGCCACGAATTTTCTAAATTTTAAAAATAATTTTCAACACTTTTAAGAAAATGACTGAAAAAAATCTCCATAACAAAATATTTAAATTCTTTATTTCAAGTCTCTAATCTTTAGTATATTTTATTACTGTGTCTCGTTGAATTTCCTCATCATTACACGTTTTAGGTTTAATTTTGATAATTTTTCAATAAATACGTGTATAAAATAAATTAAGATTACTTTATAAATAAAAATCAACTTATATACATCAACATTTAATAACAAGATTTAAAATATGATTAATTAATAAGATAAAGTGATTTATTCTTCCAAGAGTCAATGATTATCTCCACTCGTTCGAGTTTTATTTTTATATAGACTGATTTAAGTTAAAAAAACATTTTTAATTTTATCTCATTCGATAAATGCTATAATAAACATAAATACGTAATATACCTATACCTAAGTTGGGCGTACCAGTTGGCATAAAAAATATTTGGGGCGCGCCACTTACGTGATTGAAATGATATATAAAGAATTATTATGCTTATCAGAATTAGTGATGCAATTGATCTATAGCACTTAACTTTGGTGCATTATTATTATGCAAGTATATATCAATATCGATTACTGTCCATATTGAAGGTAAGTTAAAGTCATTGAGATTAGACTCATAATAATGAGAAGTTTGACCAGTTAACATAAAGTTAATTTGAAAATCCGTAGATATATAGATACGAATTGTTAAAATAAAATTATAAGATAAAATATTTATTAATTTTTGTTTTGTGTAAAATTTTATATAAATAATCTATTAGATATTATATTATGATTTAATAATTAGATTAATAAATTTTTTATTTTATATAAAATTATTAAATTAATATAAATATTAAAATTTAATATATATATATATATATATATTATTCAACAGTGTATAGCTGGGCCAGCTGGAGGTATCATATCATATTTATTTATACACCGTTGGGCCATTACTGTCAACTTCTGATCGCCAACAGACTTGACGAAAAGAAACGGTAGGTCCACCAGTAAGAGAGGTCATGTTAGTACAATGTGCAAGATTTATTAGGCCCAATAATTTCCTCAGTGTATACAAAAATTAAGCTGCCAAACATATACTGTCATTACATTGCATTTTGAATGGTAAAAAAAATGTATACAGTATTTAGCCAAATAATTATTATAAATAAAAAATATATTACGGTTTTTTTAATTTTAAAAAATTAACCGCCATTAAATTTAACATATAAATAGATTTAGATAAATTTTTCACGTAAATCAATCATTACTTTCATCTTTATTTTAAAAAGTGTTGTTTTCTTCGACCAAAAAGAAAGCTTTTCATTTTTAGAGATAGGCTTTAAAAATGTATTTAGTTCTTCGTATTAATGTTTGAATGCATGTTTTGTTAACCCAATTAGTTTGTGGTGTGTTTCGATGGTGAGTTTTGAGAGAAAAAATAAATTTAGGGAGAATGTAAAATATTATGTATCAAAATCACTTGTTTGGATATTATATTTAAACAAATGTTAAAATAATAGAAATTTTATCAAATTAAATAATTTGAAAACTTATTTTCTTTTTCACAGTTTTGTTGTGAATTTTTTGATCTTGAGGTTTTGATGCTCCATCTTTCATAATTTTCCCAGGCTTCTCTCTCCTTATTTTCTATACATTGCTCTCTCTCTCTCTCTCCTAGACATCCGTAGGAGTATTGGAAACCCAAAAATGTTAAATTATTATTTTTTAAATGCAACTTGTTTGATTTTCAGTTTTCATGTTTTAACCTAAAAAACAATAAACATAGGTAAATTTATATGATTTTTTTATTCTACAGTTATATAAATATTAACCTAGAATATATTTTATTAAATGTATTTATATTTTTAAATCTGAGATTATTTTGGTTTATAGTTTGTAATTTAAACTATTTTTGCAATCTTTTGATGAAATTAAATACTTAAAACAAGTTTTATTTTATATTTATTATGCATTTAATTTTTATTTAATAAGTATTGTCTCTTAAACGATAATAATTTACTAAAGAAAATATGTATTTGTTCGACTTTAGTTAATGAAATTTTATTTATTTGCTCTTTTTCAGATTTCTTGTGTTTTTCTCTCTCCCCTCCCCTCTTTTATACATTATGTTTCCTCTCTTAGACATCTTTAGGGTAGTCAAGAATAAATCTAAATGTTTTAAATTGCTAAACTGATAATTTTTTTAGCTTCTTCCCGCCATTAATGTACAATCTCTACTCCATTTATTTTGTACTTCGCGGTTCACACATCAAGAATCAAACGCAATAATATGTGTGATACATGGCTTAGTTCACTATTCCATGAAAATCAATTTTCGATATTTTTTATGAACTAATAATGAGATTTAACATTGTGGTAATAGAAGGACAAGTGCAATAAGAAATAAGATTTTAAAGACAATTTATTTAAAAAATTAAAAGATAAATTGAAAAAAATGGAGCTTTTAAAATGATCTTTTTATTCGTCACCAAACCTCACAGACAGAAACTCTAAAAATACAACAAATAAAGTGTTTGATAGTTATTTCCTGACAATAAACCGCAATAACAATTAACATGTTGGTACCATCCATAATTGGTACAAATGTTTCAGTTCAATTAAAATGATAATGCCGAGTATGTTATTATTAATAGTTATCGCAAAATGGCAGAAACACAATGTTAAACTTCATTAAATGGAAACCTGATTATGTCATAAACATCTCATACAGTTATTGACAGTGAAAAAAAATAGAACTCATCCTTGTATAAATAGTAAACCACCAACACACATCATTCACACTTCAAACGGTTTGTGTCGAAAAAAATTCAAAATACCTGCCTTTAGAACAGAAAAGATCCATAACAAAACCCTTAACCCGATTCCCCTCCCATTAATTTTCTTATAATAATGTTTGATGAGTTAATCAGGACCCGTGCAATATATCAATGCAAAGGCCCATTTGAATTAAATCACGGCCCATGAAGTTAAAAAACAAGTCGCTAACAGTACTCAATGGCTCATTTGGATGTAAAAATCGTACATAATTAAAAATCAAGTTTATTAAAATCTTTAAATCAAACTTCAGTGAACACTAATTAGAAGTCGCTCAAAGCCACACCCAGTTCGTTTTCCTTATATGATTATTTTTTTATTTTTACATTTTGTTAATAATACATTAATTACGAGCTTGTGGGAAGGTTTATTATTTTTTATTTTTGTTTTGGACCCACAACAAGATTGTGAGGTGACGATCTCCGGCTTCGCTGATCATAAATATTATGCATTGCAGATCGAAGCTACTACGAACAAAAAAAATGTATGGACATATTTTGAGGCTAGGAATAATAAATAAAATCAAAATTAGATTTTTAAAAAAATAAAGCCACAAATTTGTTGCAATAAAACTTATTAGTGTTTTCCTTATTCACATTTAAATAACTAACACTATATTTATTATTATTATTATATATTTTTATTTTTTTCATACATATTTACGTTGAAAAAATATTACTCAAAATCAAAGGAAACAATAAAAATTATCTTATTTTAAAAAAACCTATTTACAATGAGTTTGTATGCTTTAATACCAATACAAAAGTTTAGATTTCTAAATTTTTAATTTTAAAAAATATATTTTTTATTAAATTATATCAAATTATCAATAATTTATTATTTTTATCACTATGTTTATGTCATTCTACCATATAATAATAATAATAATAATAATAATTATTATTATTACTATTATAATTTTAATAATAATAAAAATAAAATTTTTATAATTTTAAAATAATTTAATTTTTATTCATTTTATAAATTTATAATAAATTTGATAATATTATTTAATATATAAAATATATTTAATTTACAATATTATAATATAATTTTATATTCTATAAAATTTTATAACATCATATTATACTATTTTACATAAAATTATTAAAAATATAATAATAATAGCATATTTAATTATTTATCTTTATCAAATAATATACAAAACATAAAATTATATGATTATATATTATTATTTATATTATAATAATAATAATAATTATAATTATTATCACTATCTATTTATTATACTAATAATAATAATAAATTTTTAATTTTTAATTTTTATTATTTAAAATAAATTTTTATGTACTAAAAAAATAAAATTATTATTTAGTATATAAATTATAAAAAATTTATAATATTTTAATATAAATTTATTTTATATATTTATTTATAATATAATATTATAATCTATTATTTTATACAATATAAATATTAAGTAATATAAAAATATGATAATATTAGTATATAAAATAAAAATTTGTATATTTATATAATATTTTTTATATTATAATTATAATAATAATATTATTATTATTATTTTACGATGGTGTTACGTTTAATATTAGTATGACGATATTGTTACAATAATTATAATAATAATACTAATAATAATATTTTTTTAATTTTTTAATTTTTATAAATTTTATTATTTTATAAATTTTTATATTAATATTTTTTATTTATTTAATTTAATAAAATAAAAATAATAGAATAAAATGACTAAATTCATATTTGTAACAATTTTTAGAAATTAAAACCTAAAATTAAAAATTAAAAAAAATTAATTTTTAAGATTTCAAAATTAAAATTTTAATTATTTCAAACGAAACTTTAATTATTTTTTTAAAAATTTTTAAATAAAAAGTATTTATAATTTTTTAATAAAACATTTTAGGAAATATTTAGTAATCTTTAAAATGTATAGTTAATAATTTCCAAAATTAAATATTATAAAAACAATTTTTTAAAACTTATTCAATCTCATTTGGATGTATCTAGACGCAATTGGTGAGTTTTGTTCATAAAATGGTAACATGGAATGGAATGTGTCAGCCCTCAGGCTTTCGCAATTTAAGGACCCGCCAAAGCCCTCGGGCGGGTACCGTAACTTGCTAACATCGATACGACAGTGTTTTGATGGTGCTGGTTGTGATTTGCAATTGGGAGCAAGTTTGAGCCCATTTCTTCTGTCACCATTCTTCCCCAATTCCCAATTCGTGAAGGAGCCTCACTCTGCTGCTGCATGCCCTCATGGCATCTGGTTCAGGTGCACTTGGATTTCCTCTCCGCACTTCGCTCGTTTTGTTCTTCGATTTTTAGATAGATTTTGAATTGGGCATCTATTCCTAGACGGTTAATTATGCAAGTTATCAAAATTTTAAAATTCTGACTTCTTGATTGTCAAGTGCTTCTTGATTTGGATACGGATTCTCGACTTTTTGATAAATTAAGAGTTGAAAATCTGCGATTTAGCTGAACATGCGTTTACGGTCATTTCGTGTTTATAAATTAGAAATTGGTTTTCTGTGAACGAGTGGTTAAACTTGAGCTTTTATGAATCGGTGTTGTTGTTAACTTGTTATGTGTGGAAGTACAAGGGTTTTAACAAGGAATGGTTTGAACATTAAAGTGTGTCTTCATTTTTTTGGTAGATTTGGCGTTAGCTGGCTCTTCTGAACTCGAGTCAGTTTTGAGGTTGAAGACTGTTAACTACTTTGTTACGAGGAGGCCATGGCTTGGTATGTGTCACACTGCTACAATGATTACTTCGGCCTTTTTTTTTTTTTTAATTCCAATTTTTCTATTGTAGCATTGTATACTTTGCTCTTTTTAGCTTTGTGGTCAAATTCACTTCTCATTTTTGGTTTGTGTTTTTTTTCTAGATCTTTATGGAGTTAATGTGAGACCTGTTGCACCATTCGGAAGTGCAAGTAGAAGGCCTTATGCAGATCCTGCGCTTATACATCGTTGCTTACCAGATGAGCTACTTTTTGAGGTATTTCCCATCATCGTTACAATTCATTATCATGACGTGATGACTAATGTTGACAGGAGAAGTACATTATGTGGGGAGTGACAATGGGACTAGTTACTATGTGCTGTATGCTACTACTTCTGATCAGTCATACATTATTGAAGTATTTGATGTGGGACAGTTTGGTCATGTACAAAAAATTATTTTTGAACATGTTAACAAATATCTCTCACTATTCTGGAAACTTAAGAGGCTATTTTTTTATTCTTGGAATCACCCCCCTCTCTCTCACACACACACTACTTTGAAAATTAACTTGATAATAGTTTTTTCATTCTTGATGGTCCTACAGCTTTGAGCACTGAAACCATTCTTAAAATAAGACCCGAATATCAATAACCTGAATCTTTCATTTGTTTGAAACTTTTATGAATCTCTAAGTCCTTTTTCACTGATTTTTGAAAAAAGTAGGTGCGTGAAAATTCATATGCTAAGAGGTCTATAGTTCTGTACAAAAACAAACTCTAAGAGAGATTTACTGAATCTGAATGTATTTTACAGGTCTTTGCTCGAATGACTCCATATGACTTGGGAAAGGCATCTTGTGTATGTCGGAAATGGAGGTACACAATTCGTAACCCTGTATTTTGGCGCAACACCTGCTTGAAGGCTTGGCAGGTAAACTTGATAAAGGTTTTGAGTATGGAACTTTTACTGCATACAAGTCATATTTCTGATTATGGGGTTTCTTTTATGAAGCTATCTGGAGTTATAGAAAACTATAAGATACTTCAATCAAAATATGATGGCTCATGGCGAAAAATGTGGCTGTTGCGACCAAGGTTGCGAACTGATGGTAAGAGAAGCCACTGTCCTTATTGCATAACTTCATTTTTCCTGTTCATATTGATTGGCAATGCGTGATAGTTAATTATTTTTTTTCATTCTAATTTAAACAAATGCTGTATGAAAATGTATCATATTTAA
Source organism: Canavalia gladiata (assembly GCA_037954105.1). Taxonomy (NCBI): domain Eukaryota; kingdom Viridiplantae; phylum Streptophyta; class Magnoliopsida; order Fabales; family Fabaceae; genus Canavalia; species Canavalia gladiata. Next base: position 59,386,488 of record CM075659.1, on the reverse strand, counting down.
AGCTGGGATTCCCATTATTAGAAATGGATTGGACCTAATTCAACTCCTAAAGCTAACTCAAGTAAGGAGGGTTGATCATTCCTTGTAAGGAGCATTTTGACCATATTTCTAGCCAATGAGGGACATGATAACACTCATACTAATTAAATGACCCTTATTCCCCTCCACTACAAAAGGCCAAAAAAGAAAAGAAAAAGAAAATAGTATAAAGTGACTTAATGTCAAGCTAAAAGGACATGTACATGATTTTCCTATTTCTTTGTCTTACTTTGCTCCCACATCACAGGTCTTTATGTGAGTAGAAATACCTACATTCGAGCTGGAGTTGCAGAGTGGAAAATCACTAATCCTGTTCATGTGGTATCCACCAATATCTACTTATATTGCTAGACTTTTTTAATCTTTGTTATCATGCCATTAAGTAGCATGTGACTAACTAGTTTTTTTTTTTGTCAATTATTATCAATATTCAATATCATGTTTTGCGAATAAGATGCTTACAGTAGTTTGCATAGTTGTAACCAAATTGAAAGTTTTAAAACATATTTGCTTTGTTTTCAATTCTGGCACATGCATTTTCATTAATAACTACAAAAATGATTCCATTTTCCATTATGTATCCTGCTTTGAAGTTGTTTCTGTCAAAACTGTTTTTCTGATGTATTATTTTTTCATTTAGAACAGCAATTGCTCTTAAATAGAATACATGAGTTTTAATAAAGGAAATTCCTAAATTGTTGCATATATAATTAATTCCTACATTATAGGGTCAACGATTCATTTACAATAAATACAAAATCAGAAAGCTAATTTGCTCTGCTAATTATGACATTTAATTCTGCCTATACAAGGAAATATCCTATTCTAGCCAATTTTCCAGGGATTTTGACACTCCCCCTCAAGTTGGTGAATGGATATCATGCATTCCCAACTTGCCAATAATGGACTGAAATGTTGTACCGCTTAATCCTTTCGTTAGTACATCTGCAAGTTGATTTTCAGAGGATACAAATGGTGTACAAATAGTCCCATTATCCAGCTTCTCCTTTATGAAGTGTCTATCTACTTCAATATGCTTGGTCCTATCATGTTGTACTGGATTATGTGCAATGTTTATTGCTGACTTGTTATCACAGTACAGTCTCATGGGTTTATTCCACTCAACCCTCAAATCTTCAAGAATTATCTTTATCCATAGTAGTTCACATATACCAAGGGCCATTGCTCTGAATTCTGCCTCTGCACTTGATCTTGCAACAACATGTTGTTTCTTACTCCTCCAAGTCACCAAATTCCCTCCAAGAAAGGTACAGTAACCGGATGTGGACCTTTGATCATCTACAGATCCAGCATAGTCAGCATCTGTGTATGCTTCCAATGTCATCTCCTTTCCTCTTGTAAATAGAACTCCTTTTCCAGGTGTTCCCTTCAAGTACTGCAGAATGCGGTAAACAACTCTTAAATGAGTTTCCTTAGGATTATGCATAAACTGACTTACCACTCCTACTGCATAGGCTATATCCGGTCTTGTATGAGACAAGTAGATTAATTTTCCTACCAATTTCTGATATGATTCTTTGTTAACAGCAGCACCTCCTGTTCCTTCACTTAGCTTATGATTTTGATCAATCGGCGTTTCTACAGGTTTACAACCAAGTTTCCCTGTTTCTGCCAATAGGTCCAACACATATTTCTGTTGAGAAATGAATATTCCATGGCTGGAATAGGCCACTTCAATGCCTAGAAAGTATTTAAGTTTGCCCAGCTCTTTGACTTCAAATTCTTGCAACAAACACTTCCTCAAGGTCTCCATTCCTTCTGGATCATTTCCTGTAACAACTATATCATCCACATATACAATTAGTGCAGTAACTCCCCCTGAGGATGAGTATTTGATAAATAAGGTGTGATCACCTTGGCTTTGCTTGTATCCCATATTCTTCATGACTATTGAAAACCTGCCAAACCACGCCCTAGGTGACTGTTTTAGTCCATAAAGAGCCTTTTTAAGTTTGCATACTTTACCTTTAACTGATTCAAACCCAGGGGGTAGCTCCATGTATATTTCCTCTTCAAGATCGCCATGTAAAAAGGCATTCTTGACATCAAACTGTAATAAATTCCACCCATAGCTAGCTGCTAAAGATAACAAAATTCTAACGGTATTCATTTTTGCCACAGGTGAAAAAGTTTCTAGGTAATCAACTCCATATGTTTGAGTGTAACCCTTAGCTACCAACCTTGCTTTGTATCGTTCTAGTGTCCCATCAGCTTTATATTTAACAGTGAAGATCCACTTACATCCAACAAGTTTTTTTCCTTTAGGTAGTTCTACCAACTCCCAAGTTTTGTTCTTTTCTAGTGCATCCATCTCAACCTTCATAGCATCTCTCCACTCCTTAGTACTCAATGCTTTGTCAACAGTTTTTGGGATTGTGACAGTGCCTAGGTGAGTGAGGAAGCTTTTGTGATTATTGGATAATTTATCATATGACACAAAGTGGGATATTGGGTACCTTGGCTTTTGAGTACATGCTCTAACACCTTTCCTTATTGCAATTGGAAGATCTCCATCTTCAATGGGCATATTCTGTTCTCTTTGCCCAGCATCATTAGTTTCTAACATTTCATGTATTGGTTCAGAATTTCCTGGCATTTCAAGTATTAGTTCAGAATCTGGGACTTGTGGTGGTTGGATAACAGCCTTGTCCCTTCTGGAGTATACCTGTAATGGATGAGTAGCACTTTGAGTTTGATTCACAATTGTTTTTGGACCTGCAGTAGATGGTATATGATCAAGATTTGACTCAGATAATGAGATACTGTCCCTAAAAGGATTCTCCCGCAAGAATGAATTATCCTGATCTTCTATGTATGAGCTCTCCCCCTGAAGATCAGGCTGGAAAAAAGATGATTTTTCATCAAATGTAACATCAAGGGACACAAAGACTCGTTTTGTTGGAGGATGATAGCATTTGTATCCCTTTTGGGTAGGTGAGTAACCAATAAAGATGCACTTAATAGCTCGAGGATCGAGTTTTCTTCGATGATTGGAATGAATATGGACAAAGGTGACACACCCAAAGATTCGAGGAACAAGGTGATTTGTTGTTTTGAAGTCAGGGAAAAAATTGGAAAGTAGCTGGACAGGGCTGTTGTTTGCAAGTGTTTGTGAGGGTAACCGATTGATCAAGTGTGTAGCAGTAAGGACAGCTTCCCCCCAAAATTGTTTTGGAACATTTTTTTGAAGCAGAAAGGCTCGAGTCACAGTTAGAAGATGTCCAATTTTTCGTTCTGCCACCCCATTCTGTTGTGGCGTATTAACACAAGAGGATTCATGAATGATTCCTTGTTCATTAAAGAAGGAGGATAGTGTTTGATTGAAATAATCCTTGGCGTTATCAGAACGAAATCTCTTGATGGTTGTCTCAAACTGATTTTTTATTAGTTGGAAGAAATGTTTGACGACCTGACTAACCTCGCTCTTCTGTTTCAAGAGAAACACCCATGTTATTCGAGTACAATCATCAATGAATATAATAAACCACCGAGCTCCTGTTATGTTTGGAATATTAGAAGGTCCCCACACATCACTGTGTATTAAGGCAAAAGGAACTGACATTCTTTTATTACTAATGGGAAAGTTCACACGTTTGTGTTTTGCAAATTCACAAGTATCGCAATGAAATAAACTAGTGTCATGTTTTCTAAATAAATGGGGAAACATGACCTTTAGGGTAGTAAATGAAGGGTGACCTAAACGAAGGTGATATAACCAGATTTTTTCTTCATTGGAGAGGGATGATTCTGACAACAAAGACATAGGGGTTTGACTCTTAGGGCAACACATTTTGTTAGCTTCCTCAAGAAGGTAAAGACCATTGTCTTTCTTTGCAAGTCCAATCATCTTCCCCGTTCCCTGGTCCTGAAACTTGCATATTGTTGGAGAAAAAGTCACTAAGCAGTGTAAATCTGCAATAAGCTTGTGAACTGAAAGCAAATTTGCAGACAATTTTGGCACATGCAAGACATTTTTCAAGATCAGATTCTGGTTTATGATGATATCTCCTTCTCCAGCCACTGTAATGAAAGTTCCATCAGCAATTGCAATTTTTTTATTGCTTGGACAGGGTTTATAGGAGATAAAACTAGTAGAAGATTGAGTCATGTGGTCTGTAGCTCCAGAGTCAACAATCCATACTCCTTTAGGAGAATTTAAAACACTAAGTGCATAAGTTTTAGAGTTATTACCTGAGAATGCTAAGGAGATATTACCTGGATCAGTGGGTCTTGTTAATGTTCCCAGTAACTCCCTCAATTTTTTAATCTCATCTGTGTTAAATTCTAGAGAAGGATTGGAAGAGCTGCCATCTATAGAACCTGTTTGTGCCATATGAGACACTTTTGTCTTCAAGGGCAGGAAATTTGGGGTTTCAAAAGAAACGGCAATGCAGGCCAGAAAACGAAAACACAGCGGAAGAAAGAATGAAGAGCCTTGCAGCAATGCAGGCTGCAAGATCAAGACTACACAGGCTCCCAAGGATTTTGGTGTTCTGATACCATGTCAAAACTGTTTTTCTCATGTATTATTTTTTCATTTAGAAGAGCAATTGCTCTTAAATAGAATACATGAGTTTTAATAAAGGAAATTCCTAAATTGTTGCATATACAATTAATTCCTACATTATAGGGTCAACGATTCATTTACAATAAATACAAAATCAGAAAGCTAATTTGCTCCGCTAATTATGACATTTAATTCTGCCTATACAAGGAAATATCCTATTCTAGCCAATTTTCCAGGGATTTTGACAGTTTCAGTAAAACTTGATAGGAAAGAATGAAAACAATATAACATTTATAAATGAAAAAATATCAACTGAAAATGAAAACAGAAAACAAACCAAACAGTCCTTAATCAGTTTATAATGTTGGTGTTGTTGAGAAGTTAGAAACGTTTATTGCTTGACACTGTAAAGTTGTATGTGACTTTATAAACCCTAAACAGTATGGGAGCCCAGTGTTGTCATGTGACAAACCTTGTTCTGTAAGATTTTTTAAATGCAATAAACTTGAAATGAAAGTACAGGTCTATAAGTCTGCAATATAACCATTTTCTTAGTCCGTGTAACCTCAAGAACTTGTTGGATAGCTATAAGCCCTTTCTATTGTCCATTAAGAGTTAAGAGTTGAAGGATGATATGCTTTTTGTTCATACAAATTCAATTAGAAAGTAGGGTTAAATATGTTTTTGGTCCTTCTAAAATTTTGGAATTTTAGTTTTAGTCCCTCATTTTTAAAATGTTTGGTTTTGGTCCCTCATTTAAGAATATGGGTTTTATATATATTTGTCCTAAAAATTCAGTATATGAATAATGATGTTGTAACTGCAATCTGTAAGTAAATCTTGTTTAGTGTTTCAGTTGTTCACATATTTATTTTTTATATATAACATTTCTCCATATTCTGTAGGTATGCTATTTCCGGTACATGAGATTTTTTCCTTCTGGGCGATTTCTTTACAAGGTTATAATCGGATGCTGTTGTCTGAATCCATTTAAAATGTATGTTTTCTTCTATCCGATTGTATGAGAAATTTTTTGTTATGTAGAATTCTTCTCAAAAGATCAAGGATGTGGCGAAGTGCATGAGCTTTCGATCATCTAAAGCAGACTGTGTTTTTGGTGGCCACTACACATTGTCGGATGACAAGGTTCTAATTTTGTCAAATTATGTAATTGAGCTTTTCATGCTATCCCTGTGACTTCTTTATCTTCTTTAACCTTCATTATTGCAGATCTGAATAGACATTTTCTTTCAAGGAAAGTTCTTGAATGATATTTAATTATTTATATTTCTTTATATGGATGTTGATGCATTTGCTTGATATTATCATTACAGGTTGAAGCTGCAATCTTATACCCAGGCATGCGACCTACTGTTTTGAGGATTCGCTTAAGGTATTTGATGAGTTTGATGAGTTTGCATGATCTATATGTCTTGTTGAAAATTTAAGCTAACATCAGGACGCAGAAAAGAACTCTTTCATTAGCTGTTTTGTTAGGTTGGGACTTGATGTACTATTATGCTCTTGCTATATTAGAGAATAAATCAAATCTTCATCTAAATTATCTTCAACAGGTGGAGGATGAGATGTTAAATTCAGAGAAATGTTTTCACTATGATAAAAAGGTTGTTTTGATTTTGAGTTCACTCATATCCAATTGATGCCTTGTAAAACAATTCCCTCCCCCTCCCCCTCCCCTATGTCAAATAAAAAAAATGAAACTAGAAAGAGTTGGAATATCCTTTTCAGTAGGGAATAAGAAGACATCATTGTTTATGCTTGTGAGGAGACCAAAAACAAAAAGGATGGAATAAGTTGTGATTGGACAAGAATGACCTGAGCAGAGGGCAGTTTGCTTTTAGGAATAACTGTCAAAATCCCTGGAAAATTGGCTAGAATAGGATATTTCCTTGTATAGGCAAAATTAAATGTCATAATTAGCAGAGCAAATTAGCTTTCTGATTTTGTATTTATTGTAAATGAATCGTTGACCCTATAATGTAGGAATTAATTGTATATGCAACAATTTAGGAATTTCCTTTATTAAAACTCATGTATTCTATTTAAGAGCAATTGCTCTTCTAAATGAAAAAATAATACATGAGAAAAACAGTTTTGACATGGTATCAGAACACCAAAATCCTTGGGAGCCTGTGTAGTCTTGATCTTGCGGCCTGCATTGCTGCAAGGCTCTTCATTCTTTCTTCCGCTGTGTTTTCGTTTTCTGGCCTGCATTGCCGTTTCTTTTGAAACCCCAAATTTCCTGCCCTTGAAGACAAAAGTGTCTCATATGGCACAAACAGGTTCTATAGATGGCAGCTCTTCCAATCCTTCTCTAGAATTTAACACAGATGAGATTAAAAAATTGAGGGAGTTACTGGGAACATTAACAAGACCCACTGATCCAGGTAATATCTCCTTAGCATTCTCAGGTAATAACTCTAAAACTTATGCACTTAGTGTTTTAAATTCTCCTAAAGGAGTATGGATTGTTGACTCTGGAGCTACAGACCACATGACTCAATCTTCTACTAGTTTTATCTCCTATAAACCCTGTCCAAGCAATAAAAAAATTGCAATTGCTGATGGAACTTTCATTACAGTGGCTGGAGAAGGAGATATCATCATAAACCAGAATCTGATCTTGAAAAATGTCTTGCATGTGCCAAAATTGTCTGCAAATTTGCTTTCAGTTCACAAGCTTATTGCAGATTTACACTGCTTAGTGACTTTTTCTCCAACAATATGCAAGTTTCAGGACCAGGGAACGGGGAAGATGATTGGACTTGCAAAGAAAGACAATGGTCTTTACCTTCTTGAGGAAGCTAACAAAATGTGTTGCCCTAAGAGTCAAACCCCTATGTCTTTGTTGTCAGAATCATCCCTCTCCAATGAAGAAAAAATCTGGTTATATCACCTTCGTTTAGGTCACCCTTCATTTACTACCCTAAAGGTCATGTTTCCCCATTTATTTAGAAAACATGACACTAGTTTATTTCATTGCGATACTTGTGAATTTGCAAAACACAAACGTGTGAACTTTCCCATTAGTAATAAAAGAATGTCAGTTCCTTTTGCCTTAATACACAGTGATGTGTGGGGACCTTCTAATATTCCAAACATAACAGGAGCTCGGTGGTTTATTATATTCATTGATGATTGTACTCGAATAACATGGGTGTTTCTCTTGAAACAGAAGAGCGAGGTTAGTCAGGTCGTCAAACATTTCTTCCAACTAATAAAAAATCAGTTTGAGACAACCATCAAGAGATTTCGTTCTGATAACGCCAAGGATTATTTCAATCAAACACTATCCTCCTTCTTTAATGAACAAGGAATCATTCATGAATCCTCTTGTGTTAATACGCCACAACAGAATGGGGTGGCAGAACGAAAAATTGGACATCTTCTAACTGTGACTCGAGCCTTTCTGCTTCAAAAAAATGTTCCAAAACAATTTTGGGGGGAAGCTGTCCTTACTGCTACACACTTGATCAATCGGTTACCCTCACAAACACTTGCAAACAACAGCCCTGTCCAGCTACTTTCCAATTTTTTCCCTGACTTCAAAACAACAAATCACCTTGTTCCTCGAATCTTTGGGTGTGTCACCTTTGTCCATATTCATTCCAATCATCGAAGAAAACTCGATCCTCGAGCTATTAAGTGCATCTTTATTGGTTACTCACCTACCCAAAAGGGATACAAATGCTATCATCCTCCAACAAAACGAGTCTTTGTGTCCCTTGATGTTACATTTGATGAAAAATCATCTTTTTTCCAGCCTGATCTTCAGGGGGAGAGCTCATACATAGAAGATCAGGATAATTCATTCTTGCGGGAGAATCCTTTTAGGGACAGTATCTCATTATCTGAGTCAAATCTTGATCATATACCATCTACTGCAGGTCCAAAAACAATTGTGAATCAAACTCAAAGTGCTACTCATCCATTACAGGTATACTCCAGAAGGGACAAGGCTGTTATCCAACCACCACAAGTCCCAGATTCTGAACTAATACTTGAAATGCCAGGAAATTCTGAACCAATACATGAAATGTTAGAAACTAATGATGCTGGGCAAAGAGAACAGAATATGCCCATTGAAGATGGAGATCTTCCAATTGCAATAAGGAAAGGTGTTAGAGCATGTACTCAAAAGCCAAGGTACCCAATATCCCACTTTGTGTCATATGATAAATTATCCAATAATCACAAAAGCTTCCTCACTCACCTAGGCACTGTCACAATCCCAAAAACTGTTGACAAAGCATTGAGTACTAAGGAGTGGAGAGATGCTATGAAGGTTGAGATGGATGCACTAGAAAAGAACAAAACTTGGGAGTTGGTAGAACTACCTAAAGGAAAAAAACTTGTTGGATGTAAGTGGATCTTCACTGTTAAATATAAAGCTGATGGGACACTAGAACGATACAAAGCAAGGTTGGTAGCTAAGGGTTACACTCAAACATATGGAGTTGATTACCTAGAAACTTTTTCACCTGTGGCAAAAATGAATACCGTTAGAATTTTGTTATCTTTAGCAGCTAGCTATGGGTGGAATTTATTACAGTTTGATGTCAAGAATGCCTTTTTACATGGCGATCTTGAAGAGGAAATATACATGGAGCTACCCCCTGGGTTTGAATCAGTTAAAGGTAAAGTATGCAAACTTAAAAAGGCTCTTTATGGACTAAAACAGTCACCTAGGGCGTGGTTTGGCAGGTTTTCAATAGTCATGAAGAATATGGGATACAAGCAAAGCCAAGGTGATCACACCTTATTTATCAAATACTCATCCTCAGGGGGAGTTACTGCACTAATTGTATATGTGGATGATATAGTTGTTACAGGAAATGATCCAGAAGGAATGGAGACCTTGAGGAAGTGTTTGTTGCAAGAATTTGAAGTCAAAGAGCTGGGCAAACTTAAATACTTTCTAGGCATTGAAGTGGCCTATTCCAGCCATGGAATATTCATTTCTCAACAGAAATATGTGTTGGACCTATTGGCAGAAACAGGGAAACTTGGTTGTAAACCTGTAGAAACGCCGATTGATCAAAATCATAAGCTAAGTGAAGGAACAGGAGGTGCTGCTGTTAACAAAGAATCATATCAGAAATTGGTAGGAAAATTAATCTACTTGTCTCATACAAGACCGGATATAGCCTATGCAGTAGGAGTGGTAAGTCAGTTTATGCATAATCCTAAGGAAACTCATTTAAGAGTTGTTTACCGCATTCTGCAGTACTTGAAGGGAACACCTGGAAAAGGAATTCTATTTACAAGAGGAAAGGAGATGACATTGGAAGCATACACAGATGCTGACTATGCTGGATCTGTAGATGATCAAAGGTCCACATCCGGTTACTGTACCTTTCTTGGAGGGAATTTGGTGACTTGGAGGAGTAAGAAACAACATGTTGTTGCAAGATCAAGTGCAGAGGCAGAATTCAGAGCAATGGCCCTTGGTATATGTGAACTACTATGGATAAAGATAATTCTTGAAGATTTGAGGGTTGAGTGGAATAAACCCATGAGACTGTACTGTGATAACAAGTCAGCAATAAACATTGCACATAATCCAGTACAACATGATAGGACCAAGCATATTGAAGTAGATAGACACTTCATAAAGGAGAAGCTGGATAATGGGACTATTTGTACACCATTTGTATCCTCTGAAAATCAACTTGCAGATGTACTAACGAAAGGATTAAGCGGTACAACATTTCAGTCCATTATTGGCAAGTTGGGAATGCATGATATCCATTCACCAACTTGAGGGGGAGTGTCAAAATCCCTGGAAAATTGGCTAGAATAGGATATTTCCTTGTATAGGCAGAATTAAATGTCATAATTAGCAGAGCAAATTAGCTTTCTGATTTTGTATTTATTGTAAATGAATCGTTGACCCTATAATGTAGGAATTAATTGTATATGCAACAATTTAGGAATTTCCTTTATTAAAACTCATGTATTCTATTTAAGAGCAATTGCTCTTCTAAATGAAAAAATAATACATCAGAAAAACAGTTTTGACAATAACTACCGTTGTGTTGGTTGACATTCGTGTTATATTTCTGAGGCTTTTTGTTATGCTTTAACTTTTGTACTTAGTTTGAAAATTAGGACCTGTGTGGTGCAGGAGAAATGGTAATAATGGACAGAACGAGTCTATAATAGAGGTAGCTTAGAACAATGAGTCTATGTTTTAGGCCAACTTGAAACGAGGCAACATAGAACACCTAGTCAGACAAATCAACTGCAAAGTTGGCCGAGGTTAATCCAAAATGCAGAGATGGATGAGTTAGTTGAACCTTGTTTAGCAAGGAAGTTCGTTCCCTCCACATGAATTAGTTAAAATTTCAATCTCTGTTGGAGAAGTAGGTGAATGTGGGAAACAGTGTTACCATAAGGATGGTGAAAAGCAAGGCTACCCCTACAAGATCCCTTACAAAACTTCCAAAGGGACAGATTCAAGATGAATATTATGATACTAAGATGCAATTGTCAATGGAAGTTGGAACATTTATTATACAGATTATTAGGCTAATCTGTACTTATTATTATCCTTATTTTGTTATAGCTGTTATATTTTCCTACCGTAAATTGATTGTAACTGATAGAATAGCCATTATATTTTCCTACTGTATATAGATTGTAACCAACAATATTCTAGGTTAAACTTTAGAACTCCTATAATCACCCCTGTAACTGAAAAGAATTTGATTTCTGTCTCTTTAAGAAGAAAAGGCCGCAGAAATGCCAGACAGTTTTCCACAGGTTTCTTGATTCTTATCATGGCATCTTTTGATCTTTGACAGCAATACTGCAATTCAGCATGCACATTAGTTATTCAGTGACCACCAGCAAAGAAGCAAAAAGAATGTGTTTAATCACTACAAAATAAAATGAAAGAGACAATGGGTGGGAAATGGGAATCCAATTACTCCAACACTTCTTTTGCATTGATAGATTTTATAGAGGGGTGAAATTATTTTAAGGTGGAACCCACAAAAATATTTTCTCATGTCTTAGTGAGATTTGGGTCGAAGAGTAGAGGAGGACGGTTGGTTCCAATAATACTTCTATACTTTTTAATACTAGTTGTGATTACCCTTCAAAAGTGAGCAAGGATAAAATATGCAGTAATAATTCTCCTACATACAAATAGTATTATCCACCCATCTACATCTCTCATCCAACAGTTAATAATTTTGTTAAACAAAAAACACAAATAAAAACAGGTCTAACAGCTTATAGATGGGTGTAAATGAATGTATGCTATGAGAAATTTTTCCTTAAAATATGTATGTCATCCATTTATTATCTTCTCTTTTTTAACTTTTCACTCATTTTTCCATTCCATTCCTTTTTATTTCCATTCTTGTGTACACCATTGGCATTTATTTTCACTTTATTTCATCTTCATCTCCAACCTTCCTATTTTTCTCTCTCATTCTTTCTCTTTATTTCTTCTGTCAATTCAAATGAAGTGTAAGAGAACATCTTGCCACTTTAATGACCTTTTATCAATGATAAATTTCATCAATCCAACTATTGGATTAACAATTAAGTAGATTAAGTTTACAGAGTTACATTTAATTTAAAAGCCAGTTTATACTTCATTATACAATTTTATTTAACATACAATATACTCTCTCTGGTATTTTTACAAGAAACAACTGCTAATATTTTTTTTATCCTAAATATAAGACATATAGTCACATTTTTTGGTGTATTAATTATTAAGTTCCTTTTATACCCTTACTTTATTACGAGATTTATGTAAACAAGACATTCATTAACTTTCTATACTACTAATTCAAACATTTAATATCATGAGTATTTTTAAAATAAAATTTTAATTTATAAAATATTAATGTTTCAACTACTTTTCATTCGTCTGAATGAATTAGTTATTTATTTCTTATAAAAAGAATCAGGATGTATTTTTCATAATATAAGTAAATATTGACTACAAAATTACTTACCTCTGAATGTCCATTTTATCCAAAAGTTTATATGATTAGTTATCATAATAATATCAAAAGATTTAATGATTAAATTTGTTAAATTCTTGTTCTATAAAAAGTTATAAAACAGTTGAAGTGTCTACTACTTCTAGAGTAGGTGAATTCATGCCCATGTAAATTGTTGAATATTTTGTCGCATGAGTTTGAACAGTTCTGTACTGAAAAATGGAATATAGAAACAAAAGTTTTATATCCTCTCAAATAAGCTTGCCTTACAGAAAGAGAAGAGTTTGTTGGATTTTGCATTCTTTTATATATATATATATATATATATATTCTATTCTTGTTCTTTTGAAATTAATCTTTACTGACAGAGTTGGACTTTCGTTTGTGGTATGCTTCTGTGGATATACATGTGGAATAGGTTAAGAGGAACAACTGTAGGAGCTAACAATCGGATGGATTTGATCTCACTTGTCACTAGTGGTGTGAACAGCAGTGAGGCTAGTGCACCTGAGGAGGACATACTTGGAGTTGTTGAAGGATGGCAGGATGATGAAACACACAATCCAGATGTCCCAGCAGTCTCACACAAGAGAGGCATGACGCCCTTTGTGTTTGTTCCATTTGAAGAGGTACATTTTTGTGTCACACTTGGTCTTTGTCTATTAGTTTTCTGGCTTCAACAACTAAAGTGAGCAATAAACTTTTTAATGAGCCCCTGGCGTCAATGACTCTTACATCTTGGTTTTTGTTTGTCTAAATATTGTTTTATTATAAAGTAAATTTTTTTCTTTAACTCTAGTTTATGCTATATTATTTTTAATAAAGAGATAAAATTCATATAGATAAAACTTCTATTTTGGTCGATCAAATACATTGTAGAAGTTACTAAAATTGATATTTCGCTAATTAACATCGTTGAAAGAAGACCAACATGTGGTAAGAGTATCCACTAGTTGCTTGCGTATTAGTACGACAAAGGGTGACATACTAATATTACTAATACCTGTTTCTCATATTTTTAAAGTTACTTTTCTTTTATCTCGTTTATGGAGAAGCCTCTTAACACTTTAACACAAGTGATAATACCACACAAGAGGACAGCAATTAATTATTGAAAGAAGAGATTCTTTGTTTTAATGTTTCCTGTTGAGGCTCTAACCACCCTCGTTCTCTGAAATTTGAATATCCCTTAAAGTTTTGCCTTTTGGTACAGGTCGACACATCTGATTTGAATCTTCCAGTGGAGAAAATGGATTATTTTGTACCTGGTTGAACGATGCCTCATAATACAATTGGTTCCTTTGTAAATATTCCATAAGTTCCAAAATAAGGTCACAGAATTTGTATATTGTATGTATGCATAATAATGGGGTGATGAAATTGACTTTGGTTCTTGTTGCCGAATTACCTTTTTATTCTGCATTATGCAACTGGATAATTGGATTGTTTTATTTTTTGCAAATCAATATTCAATTGTTGAAATGTTGTCTTTTGAATCGTGAATCCTTTATTGATAATTTTATGAAGTTACAGGAAAAAATTGGCAAACAAGATCAAATTCAATGAATATAATTTTGATTTACACGAAAATAGTATTCGATACGATGCCGTGTAAATTACAATGTTTTTTTAGGTTAACTTTATTTTTTTTTTTTACCTTTGATTCAATTTTAGAAGTATCGTTTGCCAACTTTATCATTTTTGGTATCATGCTGACTTTTATTCTTTATCACGTAATTGTTTTGTATTTTGACATGCCAACTCTTTAACAAAAGCAAGCACCTGAGAAGTTATGTAATAAAACTATAGAGAATCGTGTAAAGACTTTAAGTCTTTATCACGTGATTATTTTGTATGCCAAGTCTTTGACAAAAGAAAGCCCCTGAGAAGAAATGTAATAAAACTCTAGTTAGTACAGACAAATTTAAGAAAGAAATCCTGCTAATAATGCATTCAAATCCAGAGCACAGTTGCGCTCTTTACATTCGTACGCTAAGGAACGTCACACTATTCTTCGTTCTTCGTCTAACATTAATAAGGAAAGTGATTTGTGGGGAAAAAATGTCTCTTTGATTTATATATATATATATATATATATATATATATATATATATATATATATATATATGATCATAATCAGGTTGGGCTACATAGTATGTCGGCTCACTTTTAAGTTGGGTTATATAAGCGCTTATATTCGTAATTTGAAAGTTGATTTCTTAACCTCTATTTTTACTTTTTATATTTTCTTTTATTTTTGTAAAATTAAATGCTAAAATTATTCTTTCTTTTTATTATTTTAAAATAGATTTAATGAGTTTTCAAAAATATTTTTTCAGAATAGATTTGTTAAGCTTCCGAAAATGCTTATTTTGAAACATATATTCACACTTTTTTTATACAACATTTTGAAATAAAAAATCAAATTTATTTTAGGCTTTTTTTTTAAATAGATATTTAAAAATTCGTATTCTCATTTTGAATACACCTTTCCGAATTCAATAAACTGTATAATTTATTTTTCGGAAAGAAATCCAAATATTCTGAATTTACATTTTTTGAAAACTAAATCTGTAAAAATTATCTTTTTACATAAAAAAAAATGCAAAATTCAAATTGGAGATGAAAATCAACTCCCTCTTATCTTGTCCAGTGTGTGAACTTCTGTTGGGCTTTTGGAATTTGGTATTTGCACCCATCCTAAACTGATTTTCGCATTTCTCTACCCATAAAACTACTGCAGTACCCTTGGGTTGTCCACCCTCCGATTCTGAAATTTAAATTCCAGAAGCCGTAAACAATATTTTAAAATTTAAATTTTGAAACTATCTCACAATACTTTTAGAATTTAAATTTTGAAAGCAATCAAATAATGTTTTGAAATATAAATTTTAAAAATGTGGATATTTTCAAATTTTAAATTCTAAACTGTGGTTATTAAAAAAATAATAAAAATAAATCATGTACTTGTTACTACTTATTGAAATAAAATAAACTATGAATAATTCCAAGAATTTAAAATACAGATATAACTTAAACTTATAAGAGACAATATCATCATTTTATATATAATATAATAAAATTTATAAGAAATATTAATGTAAATTATAATTCTACTTATTCTTCTATAAACTTCTCATATCAATCACTTCTTGAAGCAAGTCAACAATGCTCTAAAACCTTACTTATAAATGTAAATAATAACAACTTAACCTACATCAGCATAAGTTCATAAATTTTAACAAATAAAAATATATAAATTTTCAAACAATTTAGTCTATCTAGGAAGGATGACAATCTTGATCACAACTATTACTTATTTCCAATATGCTATTTGAAACTATTCTACTACCAACATTTAGTTTATATGATTGTATCAAGTACAGAGTGTGAGATTATGTAAAACCGTGTCATATAATCATCAACCTACTCCTTCAAGGAAGTGACAAGAAACCTTTATCATTCTAGTTTAGTAAAGATAGTTAGTACTATCGGTATGTATCATCAATATCTCTAGGATGTTCTCGACTTAAGATTTCAAAATGGATGTATGTTTCAATTCTGAAATCTTAATTCCAAAAGCCTGAATGCACCAAACTCTCGTAATCTTATTTCTGAAAGTAAAAAAAACAATGTAGAGTGCCAAAAACTCTCACTTCGAATGGAGAACACCAACAGGGAACGAAGAAGGAATCCCAATGCGAATCCGAATGCCAACAAATTAACAACAACAACAATGAGAAAAGAACGAAGAGACTAAACTAACAAAGAGAAAAAAAAAAAACGAAATGAAAAAGGGATGTGTCGAACAACGTAGCAGAAAGGATGGGGTGGATTAGGAATAAAAAAAATTAAAAAAGGTCAAAAAGATAATAATGAAGGATACAAATAGCATGCACTTCATCTTTTCTTTTTCATTGCCCCATTATTTGATCACTTAATATACACCATGTCTTTCTATGCCTCTAGTTCATGACTAAAAAAATGCCTCTAGTTAGATGACAAACAGATTAAATATGTGCTTATTTTAGTAAAATTTATTAAATGAACTGTTGTAAAGTTTAATATAACTTTTTTTTGGATAATTACTTAAAAATGTTTGATCAGACAATATTTAAATAATTTACAAAAGCCAATTAATAGGAGGAGGACAAGATAAAATAAGTCAAATTATTTTCATCAATCATAAAAGTTTTCGTCCATAATTTTTTATATATAGATTATAAAAAATAGTTCTTTTAAAGAAAAGCTAAATTCTCATCGTTCCATTCCAAGTAACAAGATAAAATTTTTCTCAATTATCTTTATCAGGAAGTAAATGATGAACCGAGCAAATTTATCTCATTAAGCAAAGGTCATGTGTCTAACTAGTGGAGATCTGACTGACGCAGACTTTAAAAAAGAACAACTATAAGCAGAATATATTCGGATATATAATATTTCTGTATGCATAGGATGGAAGTCAACAAAGCTGTTCGACAGGATTATGATTCAGCTTCGTTTAAAGCTTAAGTAGGTTCGGCTCGTTTAATAAATGGATAGACTCAGACTTATTAAAAAACTTTTTAGATAAACAAACCAGGCTTAAGTTTATAAAAAAAGTCTATTTAACCTATTCATGGATCTATTTATATTTATATTTATTTTAATATATTATATTTATATAATATTTATTTTATATTTTATTTACATAATACATATATATATATATATATATATGTTTTAGATTTATTTAATACTTTTTTATCTTGTAGGCTTTAATTCAGGCCAGATTTTGACAGAAAAAATAGCCTTTAACAAGTAATAGGTTCAGGATCATACCTCAAAATTTTTAAATAGACTAAATTTAAACACTTAAAGCCTAATTCGGTTCGACCTGAGAATGTATAATTAAGTTAATCCTCAAATTATTAAATTATTGGGCATATAGGTAAAATGAATTGATAGTTGGGTTCATTGGGCCTTTTTAAAAGGCGGCCCCTGTCTACTTTGGTCTTCACTTTTGATATAAAAAAAAGCGAGAGAAAGACAGATACTTTAATGCTAGACGCCATCAACTTTGCTTACAAAGTATCCACAAATTCTCCTTTGATATGCAACAGTTGCTAAGAAGAGAAATACTATATATGTATATTTTTAATATTTTCATTATTTTTTATTAAATATTACATCAATTCTATCAAACAACGATTTTTCTCTTTACTTAATGAAACTTATATACTTTTTTAAATAATAAAATATGGGTAAAAACATGTTAGTATCATTTTTCTGCTTATCATTCGACCATAGTAATTACATATTTTTATACTCTCTGCCCCTCCATGTATCCTAGAGAATTCGTGGATGAGATTTAACTAGCTTGAACAAATGGAATCTAATTTTAACTTTTCAAACAAGGAAAAATATTGCTTAATGTCCCTTTATATGTTTACATTCCATTAATAAAAAGATATGATGAGTGACGTAATAAAAAAATTACAAAAGTGATTCAGTATAAAAGGGAAATAGAATATAATTTAAATTTTCAAACAAAGGAAAAATATTGATTAATATCCCTTTATATGTTTACATTCCATTAACAAAAAATATGATGAGTGATGTAATAAAAAATTACAAAAGTAATAAATTTATATCTAGGATCTAAATTAATTTTTATATATAATTACAACAATGTAATTTTCATTTTTAAAATTATTAGATCTATAATATTAAAAAGTGATGTGTTTAAATATGAATATATTGTAATTAATTTAAATATATAATTGTAATTTTAATTTTAAAATTTTAATATGTTATATTACAAATATTATGTATCATAATTTTAATAATGTTTTATTTTTTATTTTTAAATTTTATTTTTTAAATTTATTATCAATGTAATATAATATTTATTATTAACTAATTAATAAAAACATTTACTATATTTTACATTTATTTCTATTTATAAATTTTATTTATATGAATAATATCCTGATTTTAAAATTTAACAAATCAAGATTATGACTTATAAATGTATTTAGCAGGATATTTTATTTAAAAGATAAAATAATTAGTTGAAATTTTTTTAAGATGATTTTATTTCTATTTTGATAACCAGATTTTTAAGATTCTTTTAATGCTACTTCTACTGATCTCTAAGATTTCAGCTCTCAAAATTATCATTCTATTTTTACTTTTTGCATATTTGATAATTTTTACCTATTATAAAATATTTTTATATTATTATTTAATATTATTATATTTAGTTTTGTTATTAAATATTTCATTTAAATTATTTATAATAAAATTAATTTTTATTGTAAAAATTTTAAAAATAGTTTAAATATTTGTTTATAGAAATAATATTTGAAATATATTTATATATTTTTAAAAATATTTTAATTTAAAAATATATTTTTATTAAAATACATCATAAATAATAAAATAAAATTATTAAACTCTTCGTTTTAATATATAATCATCAAAATAACTATAAATTTATTTATATAATATTTTTAATAAAAATATATAAATATATAAATTAAAAAATTAAAAAAATTATTTTTATTTTTAGCATAATAGTTTTATTTAAATAATAAATAATAATTATAATACTTAAATTTAAATTTAATAATCATATTCGTATTTATTATTTTATCTTTATCAACTAATTTTATTAATACTTTTTATTTTAATCAATAAATTTATTTTTTTCCATTAACTTTTTAGCTTTTACTTATCTTTTTAAACTTTAAGCTATATTTTTCAACTTTAATCTAATTTATCCCTTAATACTACCAAACACATAATATGTTAACAGAATATTTGAACAAAAAGAGGATAAAAGAATGATAATGCGGCAGCTTACAAAATCCAGTTGAATTAAGAAGAGAATCGGAGTGAAAATTTGTTGAGATTGGTCTTTCTTAGAATATATATATATATATATGAGATAGAGGAGAGAAAGAAGTGGGAAGTAAAATGGTTTAGTTTGTTGGAGGCGAAAGGCATGGGGGATAGGGTGGAAACGGTTGCGAGATTAGCCCAATGGAAAATCGATAACTTCGGATTTTCTTCTCACAAAAAATCCGATCCATTCAAGGTCGGAATCTGGAACTGGTGCGTTCCCTACTCTTCCATCTTTCGATTTTATTTGAATGAAATTTTCACTTCGATTAAATTGCTACTTTCACCGCTGCAGGTACTTTTCGATAGTGAGGAACAGCCACAGGTACCTCTACATACATCTATTTCCAGAACCATCCAGGGTTTCTAAGGAACAACCACCTCTCGCTCGATTCATTCTTCGTGTCTCCAATGCTGGCTCTTCCCGCAGCTTTCATATTTCTCCTGGTAAAACTTAACATCCAAGCTTAGTTATGATCTCATAATATGTTTTCTTGAAATTGAATACACTCTGATATGCTACGTTTATTCGTTTTATCTGTAATAATGGTTGCCTAATACATCAAATTAGGGACATCGCTTTCGCTCATTACCGTGTGTTTGAGTGTGATTGCTATTCGGGAATGAATGAATGAATGAATGCTTCTCCAAAGAGAACCCTTGCGAGGCATTTTTATTTAATTGATTGTTGTACCTCAATTGCTGAGCCTTGTGATATGTGTTCCTCACTCTTCACTTCTTTATTTTCCTGGAAGAAATAGGGATAATGTCATTTTGTCGTTTACAACTCAAAACTCAAATTGGAGAATAACAAGTTTGAAATTGCAATTAACTATGGCTGGAATAGTTAGCACCTTAGTTTCCTTCTGTTTGTAATGCTGCAGTTCAAGAAAGGCTGCTTAGGACGCATGATGACTTTGTCTGGCCTGTGGATACTAATTTCGTTGGTCGCTTTATCATTGATGTTGAGTTTCTAGACCTCAAGATATGCCCCCCAAATGTGAGTTCCTATACTTGTTTTTATTTTATCTTTTGTTCTTTTTATAATACATGATATTGATTTACTAAATGATTATATATTTTTCTCCTGAAGTATGCTGGTTTCTCTTTATCTATCTAACCGTTTGGGAAGTATTTAGTGATTATTCTAGCTGATGACCTTCTGAGTACCAACTCATGTACTTCACTTGAGTTACTTGCAAGCATATGGCATTAGCTAACTGTCTGGTTGTTTTAATGTTTCAAAATTATTTTTTGCATTTTCAAATGAGAAACATGTTCTGATAAAAATATGTAGTTCGGATTAATTTAAGCACAATTTTCACATTTAATGGTTCAAAGGTTCTGTTTGCAAACTGTTATGAAGCGTAAAATTGATTTGGTCGAAATCAGAAAAAAATTGACGTGGTTGAACATGCCTGTACTTCATGCACTATCACATGTGATTGATTTTTCTTTTCCTGGTAACTCCTTTTGCATAACGGCTAAACTAATAAGTTCAATATCAATTCTACTGAACTTTAAACCAAATGGGTTCTGAATTTCCCTGGAACTCTGAGCCAGTCTCAAATTGTCGCAGCTTAACCTTGGATCATTTCTTTTGTACTCAGGGTGAAGCTACTTCTGTATTGCCATCTGACGGAAATTTGCAATCCTTCGCGTGTCGAAGTAGTAGCCTTCGTTGCCTCTCTCGGATGCTTGATGATGCTATACATGCTGATCTAACCATTATCACTGTCGATGGTACATTGAGAGCTCACAAGGCAGTTTTGTCTGCAAGTTCTCCAGTGTTCCAGAGCATGTTTCATCACAACCTGAAGGAAAAAGAATCCTCTACAATCCAAATAGAAGACATGTCACTTGAGTCATGCATGGCTCTACTATGTTACTTTTATGGAACAATAAAACAAGAAGATTTCTTGAAACACAGGCTTATATTGCTTGGAGCAGCAAACAAATATGACATTGGTAGCCTTAAGGATTTGTGCGAGGAAAGCCTTCTGGAAGATCTTAACTCCGGAAATGTTCTTGAGATGCTAAATGAAGCTTGGTTTTATCAATTGCACAAGTTAAAGAAAGGATGTTTGGCGTATTTATTTGAATTTGGTAAGATATATGATATTAAAGATGATGAAATAAATAATTTTTTCCAGCAAGCAGATAGGGAGCTAATCCTGGAGATGTTTCAGGACGTGCTTTTCGAACCCAATATAGGTTAACATGGTAATATTTTGTGCCTCTGGATCCTGTAAATGATGTATAAACATGCATAATCATGTTTCCTCCTACTTTTCACTGTATATAAACGTAGCAGTATCCCCGTTAGGTTGAGGGTAGAACAAAGAAGAGAGTGGAGGGAGGCAGATAAGGGTCTAATTTAATTTTTTGTTTTTAAAATTTATATTTAGGTTAGTGCCTATGCTTCAAGTTATTTGAATTTTTAGATATTTCATCATTAGAAATACTTGTCTTTGATATACTAAAAGGTTTTTTTTTTCAGTCTCGAAACAGATAGAATGAATTCTGTTTTAAAATGTTAACCGTTTGTTAAGTTATATATATATATATATATAGGGAAGGGATTGAATAACTTTGTTTAAAGTTATAGAAATGATTTATATAATATAATTAATTTATTTAATGGTTGAATTGATAAAATATAATTATATATAATTTATTAAATGGAATAATTTTAAGTAAAATTATATATCACTTTGAAAAATAATTTTTATATTTAATAATGATTCATTGTTATACAATAATTTAATTATTATTTAATAGCAATGAAAAATTTTGCTTATTTATTTTTGTTTTTATATTTTATTTATGTTTATAAGTTAATCTTATAACACACAGAAAACCTTATTATTACTGCACCGTTATGTCTGCTAAGCAGTGTAATTGTCACTAGGAAAGGATAGCGTAGAAAAATTAATAAATAAAAATTTATATAATATTATAATAATTTTTATTAGTATAAATTGTTTAACAAAAATTAAATTATTAGTATAGGTTTTAAAAATTTATAATCACAAAATAAATATTACACTATTATTTGATAAATTGATAGTATATATTAATATTTATTATCAATATAATACATTTTATTAATTATTAATAAAAACATGATTTATACTAACATTAAATTTTGTTGAAAAACACTATATCAACAAAGACTATTCCAATATTAAAATGTTAGTAAATGATGATTGCTAGTACTTTTTCCAAAGTAAACTATTCATCATCTAGCCTTGTTTTCTTTTTAGGTAGTCCCATTATAAAAAGACAGTTTTAATTTTATTTTAAAAATTATTTAGAGAAAAAAATTTATGATATTTTTACATATTTTTAAATTTATTTAAATTAGTTTTATAGATGAACTTGTCAAAATAAGTTCTCTTTCTTTTTAACTAACATGATCTATCATTGTTAATTTGTTCTGGTCCTTTAGCTATGACAATTAAGGTTGGATCTCTAATTATATATATGAAAAATATTTTATTAAAAATAATTTCACTAACTCTGTTAATTTTTTCATTTAATAAAAAACTCTCCTTCTCTATAATAGGAATATCCTTTAAGTACTGTAAAATTAAGTTTTTTTACAATTTATTTTAATAAATTTTAATATCAAATATATTTAAATATTTTATATTTATTAAAAATAATGTAAGAATATTCTTTTTCCAAAATTCGATATATTCTTTCTACCTTGAGTTAGTTTCTTTAAGTAAATTAGACTTAATCTATTTCTATTATAATGTTGAGGTCTATCTAATTTTAACATTAAAATACCTGCAAATATTTAATCTTGTAAAATTTATTACACATAAAAAATATGTTAAAATTATCTTATATTAACTAAATTAATCTCAGAGTAATTGTTATAAAGGTTGAAACAATTTTTTTTGACTAACTTTTAAAAATAAATTAGGTCTAGTTTATTTATATTAAAACTTATGAACTTTCACTTTTAATAAGACTCTTTTGCCCATGTTAAGAATAAGTTGCAAACCGTCCCATTCTGTTACCTTTTTAGTAATTTTAGTGACATGATATTTTTTAAATTCACTATTATTTTTTTTATAAATCCAATACTTTTAAAATTAATATATTAGAGAAGAAAAGTCACATTTTTTTAAATTTTTATATCTTTACTCTCTTATATATATATATATATATATATCATATTTCATTTTTTTTTCACTTTAAAATTGATTAAAATATATTAATAGTATTATAATTTTTATATTATCATCCAATTATAAATTATTATATTATTAATTTTTAAAATAATTTACACAGGTTAAACTTATCTTAAATTTTAATTAATTGATTTTGTAAATTTTTTATATTAATAATATATCAAAAATTTTTTTTTTTCTTTTTCTTTTGCTTTTATTTCATCTATTTCACATCCTTTTATGACATGTGAAATAAACAGTAATATATATTTTTAAATGAACCAACAATGAAGTCCTCCAATATGCTAAAAAGGTGTTTAGAAGTACATTCTTTACTATTTTTTAAGAAATGAGAAATTTTGTCAATTGAGTTGATGATATTAAATTTATTATTAACTTATCTAAGTTTTTTCAAAATATAATTGAGATAAAATATCATATATATATTTATATTATTTCTTTTAATTAAAATTAAAGTTTTAAATTGATAATTAACATAATAAAAGTTGGTGTTAAATAATAACATCAGCTCCGAAGCAAAATTTTAATTCTAATTGAAAAATAGTGTTGAAAGCATTATGATATTATATCTAAGTTTTATCTTTTAAAAATTATCTTTAATAATAATGACATATTTTCTTTTAATTATTTTTCATTTATTTAATTATTGGATCTTTAATTACTTAATAATCTCTTTCCATTTAATTATTTTTTATAAAAATAATTAATAGTATAAATAATATAAATTAAATTTTATAAAAAATAAATAAATTATATTTATATTTTTGTAAAATGGATTGGAAGAAACATTTATTTATTTTTGTGAATTTATTGACGTTTGGGGACCTGATACCCTCTTGACAGTGTGGTGTATCCTTCGAGATTTATGTTTCACGAGAAATCACGTTCACAATATGCATTGTGAGAGTCAATGATTATGGTGGTGATTGGTTGGTGGCTGCGGAAACGTCACGCCTAGCACCGCAAAACAGGGAGGCTTCTGTGCCGTGTTATGAGATCTCGGCATCATTTTATTAGAATGCTGTCAGCCCCTAAATTCCCATTCATTAAACCCAAATGAAGGTTAATTGGATGGAAGCAAGAGATAAAATAAATAAATCAATAAAAAGAAATAGAATATGATAAAAATACAAAATATATTAAAATATAAATATTATTAAAATGTATGTTTATTATTTTTAAAATGCAAAACATAACCCTAGCAGGAAAAAGAAATATCGCAACATCCATTCCTATCAAAAAATATAATGGTGCTGTGTCGAGGTTAAGAATCTTCCATGCCAACTTATACGAGCATGTCAATGATTACACAAAGGGGAAAGGAGCTTCAGACGGAATAGGAAAAATTTATAATTTTTTAATATCCAAACAGTATATTTCATCTATGTATGTATATATCTTATCAGATCTAAAAAAATAGATTTAATGACTTAAATTTAAATTTAAATAGATATTTATCACTATTTATACATAAAAAAAATTTCTATAGAAAATATCCCTTTCATGTTATCAGGTCAAACGTTACTAGCGTTGAAAATAAATTAGGATATATGCTTTGCACCATAAATTTGTAGAGATTTTTGGTAGTTTTGATTACGAGTTTTATATTATTAATTAATTAAAATCATAGTAAATATAATTTTTAAAAAGTTGTTAAAAATTAATAAATTTTAATGATGTAATAGTTTATAATTAAATGATAGTATAATTTCTTATATTGATAATATTTCAATTAAATTATTTAATTATTATGCAGAGTAAACTAATGAATTAAAATAAGAAAAATTATAATTTTTTTAACATCTCATGTTTTATTTGTTTTACCTGATTCTTAACAGATCTTTTATTCAACTAATTTTTTTATTATTCTTTAAATCAGTGACTTAAAATTCATTAATATTTTTAATTCATATAGAATTTATTGAGTATGTTGTTTTAGAAGGAAACTAATCATGATCACGATTTTATTGTAGAACGAAACTAACGCAGAACGACCAAAGTGTTCAAATAATATAAGAATAGACAATTAGTTTATCTATCA
The DNA here is from genome assembly GCA_037954105.1 of Canavalia gladiata. NCBI lineage: Eukaryota > Viridiplantae > Streptophyta > Magnoliopsida > Fabales > Fabaceae > Canavalia > Canavalia gladiata. The sequence continues at coordinate 59,360,805 of CM075659.1, read as the reverse complement.
CGTCTTATCTGCCAACGTGTACCAGACCTGAACTTTTAGCAAACCATTAAGAAACGTGAAATGTCAAAAGATCAATTGAAAAGCAAACTAAAAAGCGACAAAAGTAGAAATCGTTATTTCTGATGTATTTCCTTTGAGTACTACTTGTGCTTCCAATCTTTTTTTTTTTTTTATAAAAAAAAATCGTTAATCACATAAAGCTTAATTGAAAAACAACGTGTTTGCAAATGGAGAATTATCACAATTTAATTGCTGAGCTTACTGCTTGGAGGAGAATAAGGAGAGATAGCTGCATTTGATCAGAAAGATAGATACGAAATAGTGATATTTTTGTCATTAAAACTAAATAATAGTGTTTCCATCCTATTCTCTTTGATTTCACTCTTTTTAATAGAGCAAAAAGATTTTGCCTTTTTTCCCCTTTCCATTCTATTTTTAAAGTACATTAAATATAAAATATATTTTGTGTTATGTTTTGTTCTATTCTATCTATCAAGCATTGTCTTAATGTCCACACGTTTCCTATGAACAAAAGATCGAATGATAATTTTTGGTGCTTAAAAGACCGGATGAGTAAATAATGACGACGGAAATAAATAATATAAATAAATTGAGAGACTATAATAAAAAGTACGAGTTAAATGACAATTTTTTAAAAATGAAAAATTTGTACTATTTAAAAAAAAATTCCATTGAAATTTTTACTGGATAAAATCAGAACTGTTAAAAATAGTTTATTTATAGAAAAGTAGTATAAATTTATATTTAAAAATTGTAGATGAGTTGACCTTATTCTCTCACGTTACACGCTACTGAAGAGGGGCCATAAAAAACAAAACAAATTACCCAAAAGAATAAAAAGAAAACAAATTACCCAAAAGAATAAAAAGAAGAACCTTCATTGTGAAAACTAAACAGTCCAGTAACTCAAACAATGACATTGCACACTACTTTTTATAGTTAGCATTTATGCACGATGCTTATAGTGCACTTTCTCAAATGCCCAAATTCCATGTCTTCCATCTTGCTCATAAAGGTTAACCACACGGAAACCCTCATGACATACATGTGTCATGTATGTTTCTAGCTGAAATTAATGGGCCACTTTCGCATATTATGATCCATGTAGATAAACTTTGTCGCTGCCCTAAGCCTTCATAAAATAAATAAATTTTGATTTCACTTTCAATCTTATAAACTTATTTGATATTACCAAATTCTTGAGGATGGTATTGAAGTTAAATCAGAATTAATATTTTTTAATAAAAATTAAATGAATTGGATCTTATAATTTACTAAAGTTAAAATATATTTTAAAATTTAAAAAATATTTACAAATTATTCACCAACAATCTTTACATCAATAACAAAATTTAAACTCATAATCTTATCCATCGTAAATTTATTTCTTATATTAAAATTTGTTAACTAGAATTAATAATTTAAAATTAGTTTACTCCTATTATATATTATTTATCAAGTCACTACTTAAGTTATCCATTTAATTTTTGACATCTTAAATTAATGTAGCCACCTTTAAATTTTAGTGAATAAAAATTACAATATACTTTAAATTAAATTAAAAGTTTATTATATATTTTTATTTACTCTCTCTAGAGAAATTTTTTACTTTTAGTATGGATTGCATTGCCATATTTTCTCGGTTCCTGCATCCGTGCAATTTTCCTTAGTTTCTGAAGACATTTTTTTACTCAAAAAAAAAATGTAAAATGTGATTGTTGTTATTATTGTATAGTTTTTCTTATTTCTTGTGGTTTTTTTTTTTTTGGGAGACATCGCTGCGAATTTACTATGAATTTTTCACTATAGATTTTGCTTCAAAATTATATATTAGTAAAATTTCCACAATAATTCACAAAGCATATGCAAATTGTCACTTGCCCGAAACTATTCTGCAGATTATATATTTGTAAGAAAATTTTCATATAATAAAAATTTAATAACAAATACTTGCAATCAATAAAATTTGCAAGAAAGTTTTTCAGAAAGATTTCATATTTTTAATAGAAATTAATATCATTAAATCATTAATTACTTTTAAAAATATAAACTGTAAATTAATTTCAACAAAGTGTTCATAATTAAATATAATTTCAATCTTTAGATAATTTTATTTTTTATTGCTTTATTCAATTTTATATTATAAATCTGAATTTTCATTCTTAAACAAAATATTTGTAAGAATTATAACTATTATATTTATTAAATCATATGATTTTAATTAAACATTTGAATTTATTTTATTTAAATTTTTTAATTTTAAATAATATTTATAAAATTTAAAATTAATTTAATTTAAATTTAAATTTTTGATACACAAATAATTTAAAGATACTTTTATTTTTTAAATAAACCAAAATTTTACATTATTATAATTTTAATCAATCTTAGTGTAAATTTAATTTTTAAATTTTGATATTATATATAAATATAAATCATGTATCATGATTTTATCAATCGAAAAACTTATATATCATAATTTTAATAATTTATTTTTGAATTTTGACCTCAACTTTGGAAAATTTATCTTTTAAATTTGTTATTATATAATATAACATTTATTATTAATAATAAAAATATTTGTTATTTTTAAAATTTTTTATTTATATATTTTATTTAGATTTAAAAATATTTGTACAATTATCAGATAATATGTTATATGCTCTTTTGCAATTACATTTATAAAGTCTTATTAAGTTATACATATTAAAAAATATATAATCAATATATTAATTTTCTAAAATTTAATATAGTATTTTAAATTTATCTTTATTTAAAATAATTTTTGTTTATCATATATTAATATTGTGACACTTTAAAAGATTATTAAGATTATAAAAATATTTTAAAGTTCAAATGAGTTATTCAACCGATAAAAGTAATAGTTCAAAATATAACGATGTAATCATTATTGAACTGATTAGTGATAACTGATAATTAAATATATATCTTAATATTTTATATTATATTGAATAATAAATTAACATAAAGTAAATTTTAAATTAATATAAAGTAATTGTATTATATATTTTGTATGATAAAAATTATAAATAATAAAAATTTATAATGTGTAAATTTTTATAATTTATTATTAGATTTTTTAATTAGTTAAAAATATATATTTAGAATAAAATACTAAATAAAATAAAAATTAACCGATTCAAATCAATTTTTATATTAAAATACTAAAATTTATCTTAACAGGAGAAGTTTAAGATAAGAGTAATTTTTTTAATATCATAAAGTTGAGCTTTATTTTTTTAAAAAAAATAATTTTTAAACTTATTCTCATGAATTCTATTATTAACCATTTTTTTAAGAAAATAAAATTTAAAAAATCTTATAAAAATACAAAAAAAAAATAATTTTAAATTCAATTGATAATGTCCGATTACCAGATTCAATTTTAAATACTGCATAGTTTTTATATAAATGTCTTTTTCTTCTTTAATTATTGGAGATTCCAAAGAAATTGACACGCAACTGTCTAGGACGAATTTGCTTCGGTTCAGTAAAGCAGGTTCCTTGTTTCAGTTCTGATGGCTCCAAAAGAACGAGCACCTTCCTCAATATAGGAAATGAATCAAAATTGAATATCACAGCTGTTTTTTTTTTTTTTTTGCTGTCAATCATTTTAAATTGTTCTATATCTGTTTCTTATTAACTTTCCTACTTATTAAATAAAGATTCAAATATTATTTATGTTTCAAAAATACTAAACATGTTTATTTTTTATTTAATATTAGGTTACATAATATATTAAAAAGATCGATAAAAAATATTGTAGGAGGATATGGCATTATTTTTTCCTATCCCAGTTCAGAAAAAAACGGTACAACAAAAATTTAGATTATGAAAAAGCAAGGAAACGAAAATAAAGTTGGCATTTTCGTAAAGCAAGAGAGAAAATATGATAAGAAATTCTTGCGGGAATCAAATACGCAGTGCTCGCAATGGCTATTCTGTCACTGTCAGTGATGCACCATTTTCCCATTTCTCCATATCTTATCTCTTGCACTTCATGCAAATCCATATATAGCTTTTAATGTTGCAATAACCTTTCTATTTTTTTTATAAGAAACTTTTTAATTTTTTTCCGTGTGCATTTTGGTGATCAAATCATTCAAACAATACCCTCATTTTTTTAATAAAAATTAAGTACCAAACAAAAATTCAATCAATCATATAGGTCGATTATTATATACCACTCCCGTGTTTCTAGTTTAAATTTAACTATCACACATATAAAAATTAGGGAAATTAATATCAGAGCACTTTAACATTGCAATCGAAAACTCCTACAAAATTATCGTACAAGCTATTGGAGCTGTGGATTGTCCCATCATAACTTTTTGGTTAACTAAAATAATACTTCAAAATTTATGGAAGTAAAAGTTATTTAAAAATTTTGTCACTCATTAAAATTATTATAATAAAAAGAGCTTATAACTTAAATCAACCAATTTTAAGGTTATATATTACCATGGCTGCTTATCACTTTCTTAATTACTCGTGTTGTACCACTAATGTACATAGAAAAGTTATTATTATTATTATTATTATTTTATATATCGCCTTTTTAACAAAAGTCCTATTTTAGTTCCTCGCTATTTTTATTTCAAAATTCAATATTTCAATGATCAAGATTAATCATAGCTGTCGAGTAATTAGATTACAGAAGTCAATAAATGAGAGACCAAATTAAGATAAAGAAGAAAAAAAAACTATAATAGAATTTTTATTACTTCTTTCTATTAAGAAATGTTAATGCATTCTCTAAGTTTGTTTATCGAGCCAAAAACAATATTGCATTCAAATTAATAAAATACTGAATATTACACATAACTTTTTTAAAATCTTGTTCGATTTCATCCTTATTCACAAATATCAAGTATCAATTTTAAGAAAATGTCATATCTGCAGTCTTTTTTTTTTTTACTGAAAATTTTGATAAAATGAATTAACATCCTCATCACGTTGCCTTTTCTCTTTGAGTAATGATGCAATAGAAAATATAAAAACGGCGAACCAAAATTAAAGTTGCTTCGCCATAGTAACTAACAACTTTTTCTGACACTTTCGGTTACTAAAGCAGCTAAGCTACAATAACCATTTTTTTTCATAAATGAATTTCAACGATTAATCACCGTACTTTCTGTTAATAGGAACTAACCATTTCTTCTTTTTCTAAAATAACCATATCCTTTTATTTGAAAATATGAGACAAATTTATTTAATAACAATTTTGTCCTAGATATTAGATATTTCATAATAACTATTAAAAAAAACTCCAATTAGTTTCTTGTGTGTTTAAATGGTATCTTGTGAGGGAAAGATTTACTTGCATACATGATTTGATTTGTAGCAATTTAGTATATAACAGTTATATGGAATTAAAATATTTTATATATAAAAATGATGTTATAAAATATTTGGGTGGTAACGAGTCACTGAGCAAGTCCAAGTCAATATAAATGACTGTTATAATTCGAAACACATAAACATATATAAAGTGTGGAGTACTTTATAGAGAGTGAGTGTGAGAGAGAAGGTGGCTAGTCTCTCTCCGAGGGAGACGCATAAGCTTCAGTATTTATTATATTCTTGGCTGAGAGAACCATTACCATTACCATTGGAGGTGAAATGGTGGTGGTGGAGCGGTGGTCGTGGTGGTGGTGTTCTTCATTTGCACTCATTTTAACGGCGTCTCTTGGCACCGTCCATGACGGCATTGTCACCTATGACGGAAGATCGTTAATCATTGATGGCCAACATAAAATCCTCTTCTCCGGTTCAATTCACTATCCTCGTAGCACTCCTCAGGTACTCTCACTGCTTAATTAATCATCCTCTTTTTTTTTTTTTAATTTGTGTCCTTTTCCCTCTCTAGTTCACATTTCATATGCTATATTATGGTTTATTTAATTTTTATTTAATTTAGGCGGTACTTAAGTTCATTATATGCTATGTTTAATTATATATTAGAAAGATTAGCAGAGGAGAGAGAGTGAATATGGAGTCATTTTATTCTCGTTGTTTTTGTTAGGTAAGAAATATCAAACAGTGCGATCCATCCATTGTTCTCAACAACTTAGCATTGACACAGTTAATTTTTGCAATAACGATGGTTATTGGTTCACATTATTTTTTGGTTTTACACTCGTTATAAAATGTTCAAATAATTTGATAGGAGGAGGTAGAAAAGAGCGATATATACAAATATTATTTTACAATGAGTTAAAAAAATAATGTAAAAAATATCAAGAGTTTCTTACTTACAAGCCAAAACTTTTGGTATAATCTAAAAGGACAAGTTGTTTTCGCTTAGTGTTATTAATGATAATACGAACAACTTGCCTGTCTTCTAATTTTTTTATCAATTAAGTATATATATTCTTGCTTTTATTTAACTACTTCATCACTGTTTGTACTTTTATGGCATTTGTTGTATGCTATGTATAGGTTTCATTTCACATGGGAAAACTCTTGAGTTATAAGTCTTTCCTTTTTTTTTAAGTATATAATGTTTGACTTTTTAAAGCTGGATAGATATTTTAATCAGAGTACACGGGTACTCCAAATAATGGTTTAGAAGGAAACGTGTATGGTTAGTTTAGTCAGTGATGCTCTTAAATGTTGATAACATCTTATATATTGTTAAATATACAAATAATATTACTTGTATTAATTGTTTGACTATTATGTGAATGATGGGCTTATACTATATATATATATATATTCAATGGGTTCTTCTTGAGCCATCTGGAGGTTTGACTGGATCTAGTTTTAAAAAAAAAATAAAAAAAATAATAATCAGCGACTGGATCTGGCTGGAGTCAAACGCGAATAGGATTTAGCTTTTGTGATGCTGAATCTGATTAAGTTATCCTGCAATTAATTCATGGTTTAATAGGCTTACGGTAAGGAAAAACTAATTAATTTCTCTTGGAGGGACTAAAGAATAAGAGAGGAATTATATCGGGACTAAGAGGATCAAGTTAATTAATTTTTAAAAAGTTTTGAAGAAAAAATTAAGACGCTTACTTACATTAGTTATCATTTATTAGACTGTCACACCTTTTTCAGGTGTAGATGTTTGATGATGATGTAAACATGTATCTATAACTCATAATCTTGGAAAGTTAACTAGAAAATCAAGTATGCACCTAGCATAACTGTTTTAAGTCTACCAAAATAAATATTTAAAGATGATCGTTGTCGTGCGTAATGTTAGAGGGAAACGTGTATGGTAGTTTAGGACCAAACTGTCTCTACATTGATAGCCATTGGATAAAACGATGTCGAATTTTCATATATTAAAATAATTCACATATTATTTTTCTCGGTGAGTTATGGGAGGTTTAAACTTAGTGGACCATCTTATAAAGACACATATTGGAGATATAAAAGGACAAAGTCATTCATGTGTCCTCAACAAATAATTTAAACTTTTGAAATTATCAATTCATGACTTAATATTAGAGCTACGATCAAATGGTTTAGAGTTTGAGTTCGTTGCCTCAATAATAAAACGTTGAATTTAAGCGCAGAATAGATAAGCATGTACAGATTCATGCATAAGCACTCAAAGGATTCTTGCGCGAAGACGAATAATAATAATAATAATAATAATAATAATAATAATAATAATAATAATAATAATAATAATAATAATAATAACCATTTAGATGATTCATTTCACATTTTTTAGAATTGATGATTCATGAAATATAACTTATAAACTTGTTTGTATATTCTTAAACTTTTTATTTTTGGCTCCAATGTTAATGGCAACAAAATTGTTATTATGAGAAAAAATTGATAACTCTACAAAATCTATTTTTTATATTTTATTATGTGTCATTATAAATGTTTATCGACATGATAAGAACATAAATGAAAATAATTATAATTATAAGTGAAAAATATAAAATTTTGTTAAATAGATCATGTCTAATATGTAAAATTGCGAACAATTGAATCAAAATTTGATAACTTAATCTTTTAATTAATTAAATTTAAAATAAAAAATAATATTTTTTCAAAAGGTATGATCTACATCTTTTTTCTAAATTTAATTTATTAAATTATTAAGATTTGACTGAATGGTTTATAATTCTAAAGGGTGGATATAGTTTACTTGAATATTTTTTAGAAAATATTCACATTTTTTTTCATTAAGTACACCATCATGTTAACGTAAATACAAGATTACATTGTAATTTACTCAAATTCAAAATCACTTAGATTCGAATGAAGCGAGGAAGGTTGGTATAGCACAATCGTGTGTTTGGAGGGGTACATAAGAGTAGCATGAAGACATGGCTCTAAATTGTTAATTGCCTTTTGTTTTTTATTTCAACAGATGTGGCCAAATTTAATTGCGAAAGCCAAGGAAGGAGGACTAGATGTCATACAAACCTACGTGTTTTGGAACCTTCACGAGCCTCGACAAGGCCAAGTGACCTCGAATTCGTCTATCTTTTAGCCCTGTATTTTCTTATGAAGCAGAACGAAGGTTGTGATTTCTTCTTTTTTATTACTTGCTGCAGTATGACTTTAGTGGGAGGCGTGATTTAGTAAAATTCATTAAGGAGATTGAAGCACAAGGTTTATATGTAACCCTCCGAATTGGACCATACATTGAGAGTGAATGCAGTTATGGGTAGGACCTCCTTGGCTGTTACTTCCTAACTAATTTTCCATTACAAAGAAATTGCTATAAATTTGAACATATGCTGCTTTCATTATATAGTTATTTTGGGAACTATGATGGTACTGAACAATAAGATAATGATTACGTAGTGTACAAGAGACTGACTCACGGTTTTGGTGCAGGGGTCTACCAATATGGTTACATGATATTCCGGGTATTGTTTTCAGATCTGATAATGAGCAATTCAAGGTATCAACTCTTGTTTTCCTTTCTTGTGTCTCCAATAATTTGAACTACGTAATCGTGCTACTTCATCTGTCTCTTGTAATTATAGCCAACTTGTTCTACAAAATATTGAGTATTTGGGTCTGTCTCCTTAGACCTTAACACATAATTTACTGTCTGCAACATTTTCCTCTCAAATTTGGTATTAACAGACACTTCATTAAGTCCTCCTGATATTAATAATGACAGTTTCACATGCAAAGGTTCACTGCCAAAATAGTGAACATGATGAAATCAGCCAAACTTTATGCTTCACAAGGAGGACCTATCGTACTATCGCAGGTTTGAACTGCAAGGAAACAACAAGGACTTGCCAATTATATATATACCAGTTGGAGTTTTGATGGGGTATTTATTTATAAATGGTTCATGGTCCCATGTAGATTGAGAACGAATATGGCAATGTTGAAGAAGCGTTTCACGAGAAAGGATTGTCCTATATTCGTTGGGCTGCCCAAATGGCTGTGGGGCTCCAAACTGGTGTGCCTTGGGTAATGTGCAAGCAAGATAATGCTCCTGATCCAGTGGTTAGTCTCTACCGATTATTTTACTTTCAAATCTACAAATTCAGTGTTCAATATAACAAATAAAATTTTAAACGCTACTTACTCGACTTTATACAAATATGAAGGGTAATATTATTTACGTCAGAAAAGAGGATAATAATTAATAACCATACCTATCATTGGATCATTGTATTATATTATCTGCTAAGATCATTTTTTTTGGTATAATCTGTACAAACAGTTAATTTGGCTTAATGTTAATGGTATAATAGTCCTGTACAGGGATGTGGATGTTCGCGTCTAAAAATAAAATAAAAAGTGTTAAAAGCTTTGTTCGATGTTAAAATAGAAAAAAATGAAGTTATTAGGCAAAAGTTTTAAAGGGGCGAGCAATGTCTTCTTATATTACTAATTCTTATGAAGCCCGGCCTTTGATTCACAACACAATAGCTATTCTTATATATTAAAACATTTATAAGTGAAGTCACATATGTAATCTGCAGATCAACACGTGCAATGGTATGCAGTGTGGGACAACCTTTAAGGGGCCTAACTCGCCTAACAAGCCTTCACTATGGACAGAGAATTGGACTAGCTTGTATGTTGTCAAAATTTCCATTGCAATTTATGTCATTTTTCTTAAAAAGAGTAAACTCGTCTAACAAGGCTAATAAAGATATTCATTTAACATTAAAATTTGTAGTTACCAAGTCTTCGGTGAAGTACCATACTTAAGATCAGCTCAAGACATTGCGTACAATGTTGCCCTGTTCATTGCAAAGAAGGGAAGCTATGTCAATTACTACATGGTATCATCACTGCCCAGGACCTTGCTATAACTGTTTTTCTTTTCTTTATCCTCAGCGTTTAAGAATGTATTCCAACATAGCTGAATTGACAATATTTGATGCAGTACCATGGAGGAACCAATTTTGACAGGATAGCTTCTGCTTTTGTAACAACGGCTTATTATGACGAAGCTCCACTGGATGAATATGGTATGTTTCTTTCCTTCATCCATTTAAGAAAATTTTAGATATTAAATTACTATTTGGTGATTGACTATGCTAAGATAACCAGGTTTGGTTAGGCAACCAAAATGGGGGCATCTTAAGCAACTACATGCGGTAATCAAGTCATGTTCAAAATCTCTACTTTATGGAACTCAAACTACGTTCAGCTTGGGATCACAACAGCAAGTACGAAAACTAAACTCATGCTTACTTTCCTCAGTTGTTACGCTTTCCTTATCTAGCATAAATAGGTGAACCGAGAATGAGGTGAGTAACCATTAATTTCTTATAAACTGTTTGACTATGGTATGAAACCCAGTTAGCACAATTACCAAGACACAAGTTGGAACCGAGATTTTGTAAGGAGTTACACATAAAATACAAACAGGCTCTTACAATATACTACAACTTGAGTTACAATCTACGATTTTATAAGTACTCTCTAAAAGCTGAATCTTTTATGCGAAAGCCATTTCCATCCTTCTTCTCCAGGGTTACGTTTTCAAAAGGAGCTCACTAGAATGCGCTGCCTTCCTGGAAAATAGTGAAGATCGGAGTGTCACAATCCAATTTCAAAATATTCCTTATCAATTACCCCCGAAATCAATCAGTATTCTACCAGACTGTAAGAATGTAGCCTTCAACACCGCCAAGGTAAAAATCAAATGCTCAATGTAGACCATCTCAACTATTTTTAAAAACAAGACGTCTGCTAGACAGTTTCTTCTTTCTTGCCATCGTCCTTTGGCCATTATTCTTCGTATTAATTTAATAAGTTACACAAACAAAATGATGCTAGTAAAAGGCACTTTATATTTATGCTCTTGAAGGTAAGCACACAAAACAATGCCAGAGCAATGAAATCACGATTACAGTTAAATTCAGCTGAAAAATGGAAAGTGTACAGAGAAGCCATCCCCAACTTTGATGACACTTCATTAAGAGCAAATAAATTATTAGATCAAATCAGCACAGCAAAAGATACATCTGACTACATGTGGTACACATTCAGGTAAAATAGCAAGACATGTACCGGATGCCAGCTGCACTTAAAGATGTTTGCTGTATCATAAATACTCCCACAATGATTCTTTTTGACATCTTGGTCATGCAGGTTTCATGACAGCTCTCCAAATGCTCAATCAGTTCTTAGTACTGCATACAGCCATGGACATGTTTTACATGCCTTCCTCAATGGAGTTTTAGTAGGCAAGCTCTAAGCCTCAACTCTGAGGATCCCATTTTTTTAATAGAAGGAAAGTTCTTTTTGGAATAGAATAACAGTATCAATATAGTTACAGACTTGGTCATTATTACCCAAGTATCACTTTAGATTGTAATGCATATTTTCATTTCATCTTCAGTACAATCTACATGACTTATCTACTTTATCTTTCATATTACAATTTGAGAAGCTAACATTTGGGATCTATGCATCTTCTAACTCTAGGTTCTGCACATGGAAGTCACAAAAATGCATCTTTTATCATGGAGAACAAACTCAATCTTATAAATGGGATAAACAACATTTCTTTCCTCAGTGCAACTGTCGGATTGCCGGTATTTGTCTCATTATTAAGACTTCTTTTTTATCATCATCAAGCAAAACAATCCACTTAAAAGATTACAGATTAAACTGATCTTCATGGTATATATCAATTCTAAAGATGAAGTACAGTTCATAAGCATATTTATTTTATTTGAGATGTTTCTTCTATCAAGATTTGAGATCACAGTAAAGACTAGAACATATAGTGAAGCATCATTTACTATTGAACAAATACATGTGTTGGGATCTAATTGCAAAGTATGAGACTTGAGTCCCACAAAAGTATGAGATTCTAGTGTGGGTTTTATAATGTTTTGAAATCTCCAACTACAGTAACTAGCTTGTGATGTGGTTCTTCCAAGGTTTTTATCAACCTACTAGGCATGCCATTGCAGATTCAGACACAGTTTGTTTAAAATCATATAAAATAAATATTAGACAATATGATAGCCAAAGAAAGATAGTGGACTATATGAAATGTGGATTTATTTCTGCATGAAGAACTCAGGAGCATATCTAGAGCGCAGAATAGCTGGTTTGCGTAAAGTGAAAGTTCAAGGCAGAGACTTCACTAATCAAGCATGGGGATATCAGGTAATTAATTATCTCTAAATGGTGAGATGCTGACTTAGTAGACTGCAATTAAATGAGATCTCAATTATCAACCATGTTTTTTCAATCATAAACCATCTTGATATACTATTCATAATGTAGTTCTCAGAATTTAGTTAATATTGCTTTTTCCTACACCATTTACACTTCAACCAAATTTCCATTTAATCTACTCCTATATACCAACATTATTGATTACTAGAAATTTCAAATATAAGAAAAAGATGTGTGTTTGAACTGTCAGCTCTGATTGCTAATCAATAATCATTTAAACTATATTGTGTCTACTGCATGCTGATGTTGACCTTTTGAATGAAGGTTGGGTTGATAGGAGAAAAATTGCAAATCTTTACAGCTAGTGGATCAAGTAAAGTTCAGTGGTTAAGTTTTCAAAGCTCTGCTAAACCACTCACATGGTATAAGGTATACTATCGTCATTAACTTTTGTAGTTCCATAATTTTTCCTCAACCAAACATGGATAATCTTGGAGGGAATAGAACTAAATATGGATTTGAAAGGGGATAAGGCCTTAGTTTTTTGTTTCTCCTATTACTTTGTGCCAGAGTTAGTCACTACCCTTATTATGGATTGGAAAGGGGATGAAGGTGTAAATCACTTCACAATCACAACTGCTTGGCATCTTTATCTACAATATTATTTTAACAGCACACTAATGTTTTATTTCCCTGCTGATTGACACTTGACAGACCACATTTGATGCACCAGCAGGCAATGATCCTGTAGTGCTGAACCTTGGTTCCATGGGAAAGGGATTTACTTGGATTAATGGCCAAGCTATTGGCCGATATTGGGTGTCATTCCACACCCCACAGGGTACTCCTTCACAGAAATGGTATGTTTCAATGCCACATTTTTTTTTCAAATTCTATTTCCCAAAATAATGTGACAAAACACACTTAAGGGATAATGACTTCAAGGAACCCCCCTCCCCCCACAAATAATTATAATAATACAAAATAATGTGTTATTTAAAATATAAAAGATGACTACTAAAGATGCAGAATTTTTTTTATAAATCATCAATAATATAACGATTTCAACTAAATAAAAAAAAGTAAGCACAGTTTTTATATACTTGAGTTGCCACTTCTCATAATGGGTAACCATATTCATGAAAAATAAAAGATAATTTCTTTTACTGACTATTCTTTTTAATTTTTCCCGTTTAGGTGTTCTAATTGATCATTTTCTTAGAGTACATAGCATTTTCAAACAAAAGTGCCTTGTATTTGAATAACTAATTTTCTATTTTCTACACACTTTGAAATCCGGATTTTACACTGCCTATACACCCAATAATATAATTAGTCTCATACCTGCATGGCAAGCATTTATTTACTTATGAATGAACATTTTTATTCAGGTATCACATACCTCGGTCCCTCCTAAAATCTACTGGGAATCTACTAGTTCTGCTAGAAGAAGAAACTGGGAACCCATTAGGGATCACTCTAGACACAGTTTACATTGCAGGGAAAGATAACACATCATGAGTAAAAAACAAGAATGCTCTATCTTCGATCATACTTTTTTGGATCTGCTTCAGGGTTACTGTAAAGGGGTTATCTTACAACATACAGAGAGCCCGGATCTATAGCTAAAGGAAAGACATGTTATCACAGCCCTGTTTTTCTCTGCATCTCTTATAGATTCAAATTTAGATGTCTTCTCCAAAATATAAAAAAAGAGGTTTTAGAGACAAACAAATTGTCATTAATTGTGAGGAATTTGCAATATCTTCATTGATTATCCTTGTGAACAAGGAGCCATTCTCTTGGCAGATGAAACTTGTCATCCTTAAACTACTAATGCAAATTAGACAATATAAATGAAGGTAGACAAATAGAACTTGGGGTTTCACATAGCTATTTGGTGCTCGAAATGATCATATTTTTATAGTACATAATCTTTTCAAACAATAATAACAGATTTTATAAGTTCCTGTATTTTTTTCATGCTTTCAAATTTGGATCCGCTTATATACCTAACAATATAATCAGTCTCCTACCTGCATGTCAAGCATTTATTTACTTGCAACAGAACATTTTCATTCAGGTATCACATACCAGTCACTCCTAAAATTCACTAGAAACTTATAATAGCATTTGATCATAATCAAGGTAATATAATCAGTTACAAATGGAAAGTCCACTTATTTTGAATTTCAATTGTGGAGGAAACCAGGAATTAACAGTGAATTTGAAGGAGCACAAGTTATGAGCTAAACAAAAAATAGAAAGAAAGAAAGGCAGTAGAAAGAAATAGTATAGGAATAAAGCAAGTTGCAATGAAGAACTCAACAAATCATATTATCTTCCAACACCAATCCTTGAAGTTGGTAATCCAGTAATCCAGAATTTCAATTATGAAAGGGAAGCATCATGCTCAACAGTACAAGTCAAAGGAGCACAAGTTATGAGCTAAAGAAAAAAAGTAGCACATCAATAGTATAGATACAAAGAAAATTGCAATGAAGAACTAAGCAAATCACATTAGTTTTCAATACCAAAGCTTGTGCGAATATGACCCTTTTCAAAGTACCTATTGACAAGACCCTTAAAAAATAACAACAAAAGAAACAGTTTGGTACCACCTAATATCATGCCTGCAATGATTCATAGTAGAAACATCAAGGAAAGTGTAAAAAACTGAATTTTATATGACCATCTAACTGCAGGAAATGCACATGTACATATTCACGTTCATTAAACAAAAGGACATGTCCAAACAGATAACATGTTCATTGCACATATAAGAACCAGACAAGCAATAGACAAGTCTTTCTAACTGCAGGAGCTAAAATCTAAGTAAATAATCAATTAGGTGAAGTATTTATTTACAGGGAAAGTACAATCTAAGTCAAATAACACAAAACAAGAAAAATAAATCATTCCTTTTTTGTATCTAACGGAGAAGAACACAAATTAGCAATTACAATATATCAATCAAATTTAATAAAATGCAAAGGAGAAAAATGAAAGCTGGAGAAAGAGCAAATAACAGTATTTATAATAGAATAACCTACATGGCAGTTTGATCTCACCATGTTCTACCTCATGAATTCTTGACAGCAGCATGTCACACCTAAGTCATGTCCATTAATGTCCTGAGAGCCACACCATCTGTAGATCTCACTCTAGTTGAAAAAAGAAAAGGTAAATATTTGCCAGAAAGTAGAATGTTTAAGATCGAAAGACTACAGCTGCTTTTCTTACCAACTTTTTCTTCACCACCTTCTATCTTTGCAGGATGCTGCTGTTTGATAGTCCACAAATGTGAAGGTAGGAGGGTCTTTTGTGAAGGCAATTCAGCTATGAATAAAAGAGTTTGTGCCCAGCCAGCATATTTACCATATTTGGTTACAAATGCCTCTGCGACACGATTGCAGAGCTTTGGTGTCAACTGGGAACCTGCAAGCTCAGGCAAGAGATACTTTGTGGCAATCTTACCCAAGTTTTAAAATGATACATGCAAATTAACCCTCCATGGTATAGACCAAGAGAAACTGAATCAGAACATTCTCCAGGATGTAATCATCTTAAAGCATAAATGATAAAAAACTTTAATAGAAGAAACGAAATAAGAAAGGAGAAATTGCAAAGAGGAGGAGTGGGAATCCTCCTAAAACCACACTACAATGAAATTAACAGATAATTTTCTTTCTCCACTGAATGATAATATAAATCCACTCTTATGCTTTCATCTTACACTCTAACATTTAACTATGTCTATTTCCAGCAAGGAACATAAAAAACAAGTACCAAAAGTGCTTGATGGTGACAAGATAGATGGTGCAAGTTTCAACTTGAAGTAACTGGTTGGTGAAGGTAAAGGAGCTTACCCGCCACACATGGGTGTCAACAGGAATGGCATGATGCTGATCAAGTGAGAAGAGAGCAATGCAAGCAGCCACTTTAGGACCCACTCCAGGTAACGTTGAAAGAGCAGATATAACATCTTCAAGATCCAACTTACGAAGAGAGCAAAGCCACTCTTCCCCTCCACCTGGCTTTGATTGCAAAGCCTTTACCGTCCCAATTATGTATTTAGCCCTAGCAAGAGAAGAAAGACAATCACATTTTCCAAGCGATCGAGTATATGAGTATATCAGAGAAATTTATGGTTATTATGTGTATGGGATCAACCTGTAACCAAAACCAGCGTTTCTGAGTTGTTGCTCCGAGACCGAGGAAAGCTGTTCCAAAGTGGGGAAAGCGTGGAACTCAAAGCCTCCAACGTGCCCCAGGTGAGTTCCAAGGGACGAAACGTAATCAACCATCTTGGTTATCCTTCCAATGTTGTTATTGGAAGAACACAGAAACTGAATCAAGCACTCGAAAGGGTCTTGCCGGAGCACACGTGCGCCACCGAGGTGATGCGCGAGTTCGGCGAATCTGGCATCGGAAGCGGAGAAGACCTTCCACGTGTCGGAGAGGGAAACGGTGGCGTTTAGGAAATCGAGTAGGGCGGTTCTGGCGTGGTCGGAGTGGGAGTGGTGTGAGTGAAGGCAGTAGCAAACGTCACCGTTTTGGAGGTGTCTGAGGGAGATGAGGTGGGACCCAACGACGCCGGTGAATTGTAAAGGGGCGGTATTTTTCCAGCGGAAGGTTTGGCCCGTTGGGAAGGTGAGAGGTAAGAAGAGCTCTTGCTGGGTCAAGTTGAGAGGGGCCCAGGCCCAGCCTTTTGTCGTGTTGAGGGAATGGCGGGCTTGGGTTTGTGGAGTTGGAGGCGTTGAAGGAGGTTGCAATACTTGTTTGGGGGATCTTTTTCTCTTCTTCATCGCCGGGACTTGGATGGCTCTCAACTGCAACGAGTTCATGTGCACAAACTTCCACTTCAGGACAAGGGCAAGGAGATACAACGCCCCGGTAATATACTTATGCCTTATGGGCCGGGTCGGACTCGGACTCGGAGGCGACACAGTCTTGAGAGGGGAGTTGCTTTCTACACTTTTTTTTTTTATAAAGATAAATATCAAAATTATTCTTTATTTTTATTTTTTAAAATTATTTTTATAAATAATTTTTTAGAGTCGATTTTAAGCTACCGAAAATATTTTTTTAAAGAAATTTAATAAGTTTTTAAAAATATTTATTTAAAAAAGTTAAATCTATTTTTAAAAAATTCCTTCGAATATGAACTTTCGAAAATTTATTTATTAAATTATGAAAATATTTTTTAAAATATATATTCACATTCTTTTCATACAATATTTTAGGATAATTTATTCAAAATTTATTTCAATTTTTTTAAAAAACACACATCAAAAAATTTATATTCTTATTTCAGATATACCTCCTCAAGTTTAATAAATACAGTACAATTTATCTTTTGAGTACGTGTTTTTTTTAAAAAAAATAAATCTTTTAAATTTATATTTTATTTTCAAAAAATTATCTTGTAAGAATAATTTAATTTTTTATCTAAAAGAAGATAGAAAAAGTAAAATGTAAAAATATAAAAAATAACTTCCTTTTAAAATCATGAATTATGATTATTGCACTTATTAATAATAGTTTTCAACTCTTATTAAAAATTTAAATTATTTTAAAATAGTTATATTATTAAATATTTAAACCAATAATAAATAAATGTTCCGTTAAAAAATTATAGAAAATTAATATATATAAAAAATGTAAAAAATAAAATTGTATTTATTATATTTAAAAATATAATAGTAGATTATCATAAATATATATTTTACTTTTTATTTGACTTACAATTGTGATAGTCTCAATTATTTTAATTTAATCTCAATCTGATTAAAACTCAATAATATATATACACTTGTACATTGACTTGTGTTATGCACCGTGTGTTAGTTATGAAATAATAAAATTAATTTCTCATTCCTTAATGGAATACTAATAATAAATAGGTTATGCATTAAAATTAATTAAAATATATATTAACTAAATTAGTAACCTGGTTAATAATAAGATAAGTGTATATCAAATAATTTTATTAACCGAAGATCATTTCTCCGTAAGCTAATTAAAATAATTTTATCATAGGTTTTTGACTAATTTTTAGTTGTTCACTAAATATATCATTTGGTTTTTTCATCTGTATTTGAATAAATATATTAAAAAGTCTTATATTTTTAATGTAAAAAGTATTTTATCAAATACTTTTATAATAAAATATTTATTAAATTTAATAATAAAATAAGAAATTATAAAAAGATAAGATGCAAGTAATATATGGATAAAAATAAATGAAAGATAAAAATTAAATATAACTAAATTATATCAAAAAATTGTTGTAATAACAAAAGATGCCAATTGTATTGTAAATTTAAATAAAAAAAAAATAAAGTTGTAACAAATTTAAGTTGACAAAAAAATTCACAAAACATTAATTGCAGAAATAGGATGCATACAATGATGCTCCAGTCCTTCTGCATTGTAACTGATATTTGGTTCAACAACAAAAAACAGATGCCTGATATTAATCACAATACGAATCACACAGCATGTTTATATAACTGGAAAACGCAGTTTGGTGACTGCAACAAATTTTGCCTACAAAAAAATTGTCTGGGGCCGTTACATTTTTGCCACATATTTTCAGACTAATATAATAGTAATACAAACAAGACACACAAATGTGTCACCAACGATGAAAGTATTTTATCCATTTATAATTTTCGAGAGATGATGGTTGATTCTCAATTATTGGTTGAAAGCGATTGTTATTTGGGACGCTATCATGAGTTTCCCTGCTAGAGTTGTGCCCCATGTGCAAAGGTGAGAGTACCTTCTGTCGTTTCTGTACGATTGCCTAAGAAAACCAGTTTATCCGCTTTGACAATTCTTGAAAATTCTTGACTACTACAGCCTAATAAGTAGCTGTGTCAATTTATCCACACTGACATCGAAGGCACAACTTATATAAAGATCTCATTCTGTTTCCGTACTCGTTGTATTGCAATCCTATTCGGTAGAATTATGTTCATTTTGTCCATTTTTCTCCCCGAATGTGGAGCTTCATTATTATTCTTTTTAATTCAAGTGAAACTGTTTTTCTATTCGTAAATACACAACATAAGCTGCAATTTTTCGAACTTATTTGCAGACAAATGCTGGACACTAGCTAAAACTAGAAAACAGCATGAGACAAACCGCGCTATAGAAACAAAACTAAGGAACGAGGACTACATCAAACGGCACGAGCAGAAGACAGTCACCACAGCGTGGTCCTTATTCATCCAAGTAGTTTTAGTGCAATCTATCTAAAAAAGATTTTTGCCGCTTGATAAAATTTTCAAGGTAACTGAAGACCACAAGAAACAAGAGTTATGGAACATCAAATGCTACTTATTTCCTTTAAGCAACAGTTTCACAATCAACTGCAACCAATTACAGGCTCTACAGACTAAATAACTTTCCTGGCACATCCACCTAACTTCCTCTTCACTTCTGAAATCAATTACCAAATCAAATTACACCTTTGAGGTTCCAAAACTTACATCTACTCCCCTAATTAACCTAAACCAGAGTTAGTTCCTGATACAGGCCTCAACAATGGATGATTGGTAGTGGGCTGCACATTACTAGGGGCATTGAACATGGCAGTTGAAGAAGCAGATTGTGATTGTTGTATCATAGATAGGGGCAATCTTTGCCCCAACCCAAACATTGAAGGTCGTGGGGCAAAGGACATGTGTGGATGAACTGGTTGGTTGTTGCCATACCCTGAGATGCTGGGCTGTGAGGGAGAAGCAGAGATCATTTGTTGCCTGTTGTTGCCATTACTGGCCATTGAGGGGCCAACACCTGATGCATTCATTGGAGGTGTGGCTGCTGCAGTTCCAAGACGTGCTGATATTACTCTGGACCGTTCAGCAGCAAACCTCTGTCTTGTTCTCTCCACTTGTTCGCATTCTTTCATCAACAATGTTTCAATTTCTGCAAACTGTTTCAGCTTCAATTCCAATCTTTTCAACTGTCAATAACAGTAAGCCACTAACACAAGTTAATCGCATCAAAATACTAGCTCTGCAGCCGATTTTGAGTTATCTCCAATTATTTAATTTACCTTATTCTGCAGAAAAATGTTTAACTGGTTTTTACATGCATACCACCCAGATAGAAGTGGACAGAAAAGAGAGAAAGAATATAGATATTTTAGTTGAATCAACGGGTATCGAAGTAAAAACAAAAAAAAAAGTGATACCTGATGATTAACTATATTAGCACATAATCTCTGAATTTCTCGTTCTTCATGATCAGCAAATAATTTAGCTTTCATTGCTGCAGCAGAGAGGCCTGCTTTAGCAGCATCTTTAACTTTCTCAATGGAGAGAGGGGTTGTCCTACCTTCATTTTGACCCCATGAACCAAGCACTTTTGCCTTATCCTCTGAAATCAAAAGAAATATTTCTCAAGAAGAAAATTACATATTGGGTCTTAATAGGTCTTTGGGGAAAGGTTGTATATTAATAACAAAAAACCAGCAACCATAACTGACCATTATGATTATTTGAAACTGCTGTTTCTCCACGAGGGCCACCATCTCGATTATGTATGCTTTCTGGATTTGTCCTTCATATGTGAAAAATACTAAGTTTTAGTACAAAATTCATAAATTAGCAACTATAAAAACAACAGTTCTGGTTGAGCTTAATTTTCCCGCTTTACCCACCAGACCATTCTATTAGAGTAAATGCTCTTTCCTTTTTTTCCTTTTGGGGGAGTTTTACACATGGGGAGTTTCACCCACCATACCAATCTACTGTATAAGATTTATTAATAAAAAATGAAAAGAAAAAAAAGATAGAGAAGAGCACAAAAGGCAGAAGATAGGATGTATAAAGAACAATGAGGAACAACAAAGGAGAAAACAATTCATCTAATAAAACTACATGTGTTATGACAGATATGCTCACCTATTATCAAGTCCAGCTGCTTCCATCTGCGATGTGCTGCCAGAATTATCCTCTGACAATACTGCTAATGCTGCATGAGCACAAGAAGCAGCTACTCTTGGTCCAACCGCAGAGGCTAAAAAGGCCACCTTTAGAATCCACCAACCAAACCAAACATGTAAGAATCTCATCTAAAGAATGAACTGCAGAATATGGAAGGCAGTTGTGAAACTCTGGTATGCTGCCTAGATACAATCTCTTAGCATATTACCCTTCTAGGCTTTTGTTAAGAAAGTATGGTGATCAATAAACTGGCTTCTTCAAACAGAAGCAATGCAACTTGAAGAAACAAGTTTTGTTTATAAATAAACTTGAATAAATAAGTTAAGGACACACAGTAGGCGCAGTACCAATAATCACATCCTAGCCTGATAAACATGTTTTCAATTACAGCTCTTAATTGAATAATAACTTGAGCATATTATTAGCAGTCACACACCAGAGCCATAACAGGATTTCCAGAATTTGCAAAAGGAAGCCGACGGTCAGAATCTCTGATTTGATGTACAGGTTCTGTGACAGCAAAGATACAAAATGAAATCCATATTTTTTTACAGCAAGTTTATTTAAAAGTATATGACAGACCTGCAGTATCTCCGTTTGAGTAACAATGCAATCTTCCACTATCATCTCTATTCATGACATTGGATGACGAAGACATGCTTGGAACATTGATATTTTCCAATTTTCCTTCTTCCATGGGTAGACGGAGAAAATGAAGAATGCATTGTGCTTTTGACTTGGTACCCACATGTTCAGCAATTTCATTCCAATTTTCATTGTAAATCTCCATTGCTTCAAGCAACAGCAAAGTTTCTTGATCAGTCCAACTATCTCCATCTAGTTCACCATAATCCCTTGTCGAATCCATCCTTATAAAGTCTATACTTGAATGACCAATGACAAACCTCCCATCATGAAAGCAATCAGTGCAGAGTAAAATATCAACCTGTAACAAGAAAGCTAATTACATATGATGGGGGGAAAAAATCAAAGTTATTCTTCAGGCTACCTAATCTAGACAAGGGTTCATCTAGTGAGCCCATAGTTAACAAATTTTTAGCACTATATATCAGGTAAAGAAACCTTTAGCATATAACATTATGTTAGGCTTAAAACTTTAAATAGTAGTCTTTAATCAAGCATACTGACTCTCTCTCACACACACACACTCAAAATAGTAAACATTTCTCAGCCGTCAGATCAGTCATTATTCTGGTTAAAAGACAAATAGCAGTCTTAATTTTGAGACACAAGTACTAACAGCAACAAACGTACTAGTGTCTGAAGGGACCCAATACACAAGAAGGAAACATGTTGAGGCAAAGCAGTAAAGTAGTAATATATTAGTAAGGTGCTAAAGATTGGTTACAGTGTTACAGAGTTGCAGAATTGGTTAAATAGTATGTGGGGCATGGGTACTAGAGGATTTATCACAAATTGTTAATATTGGAGAGCCAAGCAGGGAAACCATTGGAAGGGGAATTCTCTTCTTTTCTGTGTTTGTCATACAATCAACCATCACAAAAAATTCTTACATTCTCTGTTCCCTGTTCTCTTGGCAGTCTTTTAAATCTAATGTTTTGATTTGGGGTTTGTAATAATTTAGTCTGACCTGCAAGATGTCTTACTGGGGAAGAAATGGAACAGAGGATAGAATAGTTAAGAGAGCTTGGTAGAGTTTTGAAGAAGCCAATCAGCAACCATGGAACGCAATTATTCTCTCTCGATGCATATTTGGTAGAAATCTGGAAGAGTATGGATGTTGTAGAAGGAATTTGGCAATCATTGGGCACATGAATGAAGAAACAAAGAATTAGCCTTGATGTGCAGGAAAACAAGGAAGAACCCCTCCAGAGACATCAAATCTGCAGCTGAAAAAGCAGATGGCAGATACACAAACCGATGGCAATTCTGATGTATTTCATCAATGAATACCAATCTTGGGCAAGAGAAGTCAAATTGCCTAATTTCAGTGGAAGCAACCCAATGGAGTGGATTCATCATAGTAGAAATTCTTAGACTTACAGAAGACAAAGCTGATAATGAAGGTGTGAGTTGCACTTGTTAGCAGGGAAGGTTTGGCAGTAAACTGTATCCATTTTTTGAAGACTAAGATGGTAACATTGATCTGGAATTTGGAGGAAGAAATTTGGGCAGTGTAAATGAAACGTTTACACTTTAACAAACAGGATCAGTAGATGCATATATCTGAGAATTTGAAATCTTGGTGGTGCAAGCACCCAATCTCAATGACATCCTAAAGGCCATAAATCTGGCCAAAGCTGTGGAGAGGGGCTGTGTGCTTCCAAACTCCTCCCAGAATCGCAGCATTGAGCTCTGGCAACAAGTTTCTGGCATAACCCAGGTGGAGGAATTGTCTCTTGAGTGGGGTCTATTGGAGCAGCTCCAACAGGCTTAAAAGGCCTGATTCAAGGACCCAATCTGATTCAAGGATAGTCATCTTTGGGGCCAGTCAAGAGTGTCATTGTCCCCACCAATTACTCAATTAGGAGTGAGGATAGAGTTCCTCAAATGTCCTCTACAACTAACTCCAGTGGCAGTAGCACATACCCTCAATGAAATACAGGAGCTGGCTAACTTCCATTTCAAGAATATATCATCAGAAGGGAAGTGGATGTAGATGTAGATGTTCTCGGTGTGTTTAACCAATTTGAACCATGCACAAGTTCTCAGAAAAAGTATGATGGTAACAATATTGACAGAAGATGCACAAATGGATAAGTAGGGAGATTGTCCAAACCTAGGAGGTAGTAGAAGCACAGTGGTAACTTACCAGCTGGAGTGCTCAAGCTGGAGGAATCCCCAATTTCCACCTTGAGGAAACACTAAATGTTAATGGTTGCATTGATTGGTCACAAGACACAAGAATGAAAGTATTTGAGGCAAAGCAGTTAGAGTAGTTACAGAATTAGTTGGTTAAGTGCTGCTATAGCATTGGTTAGGTGGTCCATGGTTAGCTTTAATAGCAGGAGGGTGTCCAAGGGATTCAGAATAGTTAATATTGGAAAACTGAGCATTAGCACAGTTGTAAAAGGGGAAACCTTTGTTGGAAGGGGAAAGCATTGCAGGGAGAATTCTCTCCTTTTTTTTTCTGCTTGTCGTTCAATCTACCATCAGAGGAGTGTTTTTTCACTT
Organism: Canavalia gladiata; assembly: GCA_037954105.1. Lineage (NCBI taxonomy): Eukaryota > Viridiplantae > Streptophyta > Magnoliopsida > Fabales > Fabaceae > Canavalia > Canavalia gladiata. Next base: position 59,336,053 of record CM075659.1, on the reverse strand, counting down.
TCCCTGTTTTCTGAGCTCTCTCTCTGAAATCCCGGATTCAGCTTTTGGGTTCACAACAGAGCACTTACTTTTTTAGCTTCAAAATAAAAGGCTATCAAAAAACCATTGATGCATACATCATGTTCATAAGCAGTTGAAGCATGAAGATTAAATATAAATTAATATTAATATATATTTAGAGTGGGAGTCTTAAGAAGAATAAAAAAATGGTCTTTATTGACTTGGAAAGGCATATGGTCGAGTGCCAGAAAGGCTTTGTGAAAAGCCCTAGAGAAGAAAGGAGTTCATGACAATATATTCAAGCAATCAAGAATATGTATGAGGGCATCATGGCTAGGGTGAGTACACAAAGTGGAGCCACAACAGATCTTCCTATAACCATAGTACTGCACCAAGGGCCAGTTTTGGGCCCTTATCTCGATACCCAAGTCTTGGATGTCCTTCCAAAACTATCCAAGAGTCAGTGCCACAATGTATGCCCTTTGCAGAAGATACTGTTCTAGTTGGAGAATCAAGAGAGAGGAAATAAATGTGAAGTTGGAGATGTGAGGCAAGCTTTGGAAGAGCAAGGCTTTCACTTAAGCGGGATATATGATATGCAAGTTTAGTAAAAGGAGCAACAACCCTAGCATAATTTGGGAAACAAACCTTACCATAAGCTACACAATTTAAGTAGCTAGAGTCCATTATATAGGATGACAGAAATAAATGGAGATGTAAGCCATAAGATTCAAGCTGGGTGGATGAATTGGAAGGGTGGATGAATTGGAAGGGTGCCTCATGTGTTATCCATGATTAAAAGGTACAGCTCAAACTGAAGGAAAATTTTACCGCACAAATATAAGATTTGCAATGTTGTACAGAACTGAATGTTGGGTGATAAAAAGCTAAAGAGATTAAACTCAATGTAACACAAATGAGAATGTTGCATTGGATGAGGGGACATGTTAGACAAGGTAGAATTAGAAATGAACATATTAGGGGAAAAGTTGGGGTAACACCTATTGTGGAAAGATAGCAGAGTACTAGAAAAATAGGGATTTGGACATGTGTGGAGAAGACATGTAGAAGACCCAACAAGGAAGTACACTAGATTAAGGATAACCCAGGAACTAAAGGCAAAGGCAAAGATAAACCAAGAAGAAACAACTAAGAAGGATCTAGAAGTCAACAATTTGTCTATAGACATGATTTACAACAGAACATTTTTGTGTCATTTGATCCATATAGCCAGCCCCACCTAATGGAAAAAAGCTTAGTTGTTGTTGTTGTATATGTAATATGTATTTAGAGTGGGATTACAAACACCATGAGTAAATAGAAGAGGACGAAAGTTATAATGCATAGAAGATAATTGAGTTAAGATAGATAGGATAGCATTTAAAAAAGAATAAAGTTAAGCTTTCAACAATAAATACTGAATGTTCAATGTTATGGTAACCCTTCACACCCATGTAAGGTCATGTGGTGTTATTCGGTAACTGAAGCACTTCTTACTCATTTTTTCATCAGACCGTTACCCATATGATGATAGCAATAGACAGCCATAGGACCATGATATATTATTAAATCTGAAGGAAAAATCCAGCATACCTCTTTTTGAGACTGATAGTATACAGCGGGAAGAGGACGAGAACAATAATTGCAATGATTTTCAGATAGATGCTCTCTTATTCTGTCCTCCAGATCAGAGACATCAGCGTTATGTGCTGTTAATGATGAATAAATTTCGTCTGCTTTCAACTTACACTTAGGCTTATCAAATTTGATCAAACTATCTATGGATTTTAAAGCCTCTGATGGCACACGGACCTCTCCACCTGGCTCCTCCTTCAGGCAGCACAGGGCATTCAGAGGCTCATGACTTGGTATCCGAACACAGTAATTGATAATTCCCCAGTGATCAAGGAACCTGACAATCCTAATCAAATCTTCAGCATCAACCCCAACCAACAAACCCTGGCAATCAGAGACAGTAATCCTCTTCCCCGGGTCCTCCATGTGCAGTGCAACAATGTAGTTCCTACATTCCATGTACTTCTCCGGAGTATGATCCGGTGATTTTCCAGAAAAGTAATGAGGCACTGCCTGTCTCTCCAATCTATGCACCGAGGCCGGTGAAAACCAATCTGTCATATAAATTCCAAAATTAACAACAACTCAAAGTTTCCAAATCTGAAACACGAAACTGAAACCTGAAAATATGAAAAACTATTCCACCACACCAAACACAAAACCGAAATTCAATTCATTCATTACACCAGTAATACGCCAAACAAGCAAAGGAACATAACATAAATAGAGGGGAGGGAAAGAGAGAGAGAGAGAGAGAGGAACACCTGAATGCATTGGAACTACAAGAGCCTTAGTTCCAAAGCGCTTAACAAGGCCACGACCTTCCAAGATGGGTGGAGGAGTGATAACATAAGAGGAATCCGCACGGTCATGATCAAAAGCGGAGCTATCAGAGGGCACGTGCGAGAGCGCTTGGAGCTGACCATGAGACACATTCTCCAGAAACGGAGGATTGTGAAGCTGAGCCTTGCTGTCTCCGGATTCAAGGGCTCGCTCCAGAGCCACGATTGCGGTGACGGAGGAGTGGGGGCGATTAACGGAACGCTTTATCACAACGGGAAACTGCGAAATCTGGACGGCATGGTCGGAGAGGACCTCCGCCTCGAGGTGCGGTTGGGAATTAGGGTGGTTGTGGTTGTGGAGGGTTTGTTCCTCCGAATCGTAGTCGCGGTCTTCCTCCGCATTGGGGTTTTCTTCTTCCTCGTCATCGTCGTCCTCGTGCTTCTGCTGGCGCCTGCTGATTTGGGAATCTCTCTTGCGCTTCCTCCATCTGGTTCGGTTTTCTGTCAAACAAATGAAAAAGGAAATTGAGCCAGATTGAATACGAAATGAAAAATCGCACGCGTATAGTTGGCATTATAGAGAGAAGGAAGTGAGGGTTTTAGAGGGAAGAGGAAAAAAGTACCTGAAGGAGAAGCTGGCATGGCAACAAGAGAGAGAGAGGGGGGGGTTTAAGGGGGAGAGAGAGAGAGAGAGAGAGAGAGAGAGAGAGAGAGAGAGAGAGAGTTTGTGGGAAAATTTTTGATTGTGGGGTCGTTGATTGGCGCAAAGGGTTGGGATTGTTGTTGGCAGAAATATTTTTGAGTTTGAGGATCGATCTCTCCCTCTATCTCAGCTGTGTATGTATGTGTGATATGTGAGGCAAAAATGGTTTGAGTTTGGGGCAAAAACACTGTTGATGGGCATTTCTGCCGATGTTACCAGACTCAGAATGGGAGGGGTAGGGTAAAATTCTGGCGGGCTCTCTTCATCCGCGCGTGCTTCAAACCTTCCTTTTTTATTAGCCCGTCCTACACACGACATGCTTCCGTTACTTAAGCTGCTATATTTATGGATTTTTTATACATATCTCCCTCGCTTTTTCAATTTTGATATGTTAATTTCTCTCTTTCATTCTTTATTTTTACAAAAGTTAACTGGACAACTTTGAGTTTTGGTTTTATTTTCAAATTAAGATTAAAATTTTACTTTAATTGTCAGAGCAAATTTCTAACTTCAATCTTAAAGTTTCTCTCTTCTGTTTTTTCATTTGATCTAGTTCATGTATAAATAAAAAATAATATCAACATGTACCCCAAAATTAACTATTAATGTTGTAATAATCCCAATGTTTTGGTTTTAACAATAAAGAATATTTGAGGAGGAAAAGGTGTTGAAATAAGGAGTAAATATATGATGCCCAAAAGACAAGGCCATGAGATGTCTACAATGTATAAATAATTAATAAATTGTTTTGAAATAAATTATGTCCGGAAAGAATTAGAATCATAAATTTTAAATCTTCTTTGGTTGGGGTATATTTTAGGGAAGAATAAAATTTAGATGGAGTGACATGAGATGTTGTTGGTATTATTTTTTAATTAAAATTAAAATGTTATATTGATAATTAATATTAATGTTTAATGTTAATTTTCATTAAAGATAATGTTAAAATTTAATATTAATTATTAAGATGAATTTTAATTTTAATTGGAGAATACTGTTATCAATATATATATATATATATATTAATACTTCTAAAAAATATTTTTATTATTTTAAATATATTTATTGAAATTCAATAAATAAGCAATATTAAAAGTTATATTAATGCATTTAATTATAAAAGAATGATAACCAAAATTTTAAAGGTATTTATCAACATTATTTATTATAAAATAAAGTTTTGTTGTAATTGTTGAATAAAAGATGATTTATTGGAAATCTAGTAATTTTATTGTTTATTATATACGTGCATAAATTTTATTGTAATGTTAATTATTAATTTATATTAATAATTATAATTGAACTCGTATCCTTCAAATATATTTTTTTATTGAGCCAAATTAAGTCATGATTTGAAATTGAACTGTACTTTGTAAGAAAAAAAATTTAAGCTTTTCCGCGTACATGCATAGAACAAGACTGGTTATATGCCTTTTATTTAAAGATAAATTTGAACCTTGTTGAAATAACTAAAACTCGACGATAACCTTACATACGGTCAGGTTCGAGGTTATATTTATTCTATGCTAACAAAATATTTATGAATTTTGTATGTCTTAGCTATCAATATTTACATATAACTATTACATACTTAATTACATATTAATATTTTTGATATGTGAAAATTATTAGATATACAAAATAGTAATGACATCACCTCCGAAAAGGATATTTGCATCGTAAGTTTTGGAGAGAAAAAAAAAAATGGAAACATGTGCAAGATATGGAATTTGACATTTGTTCCTTCCAAGTCTTTAGGACCAAACATATTCAAAGGATTTAGAATAAAAAACTGCAAAGGATGAAATTTCGGAGAAACAATTAGTTTCTTATACACCAATTTGGCAATGCTTGTGACCTTAATTTAATGAGGTAACAAATAAAATTGTTAAAAAATTCTCTTCATAAAACATGTTATTATATTTTGAAAGTAACAATTTAAGCTATTTGAGAGTATTGATCATTACACTGAAAAAATTATAAATAATAGCCTCTTATTACACAATAGTCATTACTCATGATTCATTGTTGTCATTGGAATAGCAAAGGATATTAAATTCAAATCAATACATAGATATGGTAAATGTATTATTTATATAGAGCAAGGGAGCAAGATGACCGTCTTTTAAAAACAAGAATTGTGACAAATATTACTCTTTATTTGTGTAATTTTTTTAAATAATGGATCACCTTTTATTTTTAGCTTATGTAAATTAAATTTTCATAACATCTTATATACCGTGTGTTGAGTAAAGAGTTAAATTAGTCCTTAATTTAGTTATGATCTTACAAATTGGTTTTTAATTTAAAAAATGTCATCATTTAGTCCTCAACTTTTTGTTCCATCAGGCAAATTAGTCCCTTCGTCAACTTTGATCTAACGACGTGCTGAATTGGAACGTTAAGTGCTGATGTGGCTCGTTAAATGCCACGTAAAGGCCATGTAACTCAATAAAACGAGGTCGTTTTACGTGAATCCTTTATAAAAAGACATTTGTTTGGTTTGTGCAAGATTCATTGGATCAATTTCTTACCATATAACTACTGCGTCATCTGTTGTAATTAAACATATTATCACTAATCCATTATACCATCAACTTCATAGTGTGATGGCTACAACTTCAGCACCACCACCAGATGCAGATGAATACATGAAATCATTATCAAGCACCATAACCTTTAATATCGTGCATCCTGAAATCATCTACACCCATATCCTGCCTCACCTCGACGGTGCCACACTGGCACTTACTGCATCCGTATCATCTCTCACGCACCGCCTTTGCACCAAAAAGGATCTTTGACGTAAAATCTGCGCCACCACATGACCCTCCCTCTTGAACCCCACCGCTTGCCGCTTCATCTTCACGTTCCCAAGCACTTACCACTTTGTTTGTTCCGACGTCCTCCCTTCCCTCCACTATTTCTCTCCCTTCCCTCACCATCCGTCACCTCCGCCATCGGACATATACTAAAGGGGAATCTCATGTTGTCAAGGGTGAAACGCACCGAAACGCAGAAAACTGGTTCCTCTCCTCACCGATATGGGTGGACACGCTCAAATCGAAAGAGCTGGTCTCGATGCTGGTGAAGTTCTTGCGCAAGGACAATGAGTGGATGAATGAGTTGGAAGAGAATCTGAAACTAACCTGGATCGTGATGGACCCAAGTCGAAAGCGTGCGAGGAATGTTTCGAGTTGAATTTATGAGAAGAGAAACGACGAGGATGATCAAAACAACGACGAAGCGGTCATCGAGCTCCGATCAAGGGCGGCACTGGTCAAGGTCGTGGTGGAGAGAGGAGGAGAGTTGGTTGATGAAGGCACGAAATGCGGGGTTATTGGCAGGAGCTTTGACTACTGCTCCGGTTATCGTGGCGATTGCGGCTAGTTGGACGTTGGAAATGAGAATGACAAGTGAGGCAGTGAAAGACATGGTTGGTTTCTTTGTTGTCACGGTTTAGATAGATAATGGAGGAGATTGACTTTAGAGAGAAAATGAGAGGGTTGTGATGAGAATTTGGGTTGGAAAATGAAGCTTGGAAGGGGTTTTGTTTGGAAGATGAATGAAAATAGATGATAATAAATTTTATTTATGGGCTTATTGTTTAGTGGTTATGGTTCTAAATATAGCATCAACGAAAAATGCAGGAGCGTTTGTGCTCTTTCATCAATCCAATGCTTGGAATGTAAAATTGATAAATAGGGAACGATTATCTAATGGAAAACACAGATGATAAGAAGCGATTATACAATGAAAAACACAGAGGAGAAACGCGTAAGTAGAAACGAGGGTATGGAAATAACAAAACGACGTCGTTTTATTAATTTACGTGGTTTTTACGTGACATTTAACGAGCCATCTCAGCACTTAAAGTTCTAACTCAGCACCTCAGCACGTCGTCATACCAACCAAAATTGACAGAGGAACTAATTTGCATGACGGAACAAAAAGTTAAGGACTAAATGATAACTTTTTTTAAGTTGAGAACCAATTTATAAGATCATAAGTAAGTTAATGACTAATTTAACTCTTTACTCTCTGTATAAATATAATACTAGAGAAGGATTGTTGTCCACTACTTTATCACGAAGCTGCAAATTTTATCTAGAGGAGTGCAATTGAACTTTAAAATGCAAGGACAGTATATGTTACTTGTGCATGTGTATAACAACATTAAATGATGTTTTCAGTCACATCCTCAAAAAATTATAGCTTTCAATGGAAAATAAAATTTGAAAACAGATGAAGATACAATTTTTCAACTGTGTGGACAGGCAAATATATAGGTGTCAAAATTTTGTTTATATAAACCATTTATAAAAGCTTTTATTACATAATATAACATAGATGAGATTATTTTTATATGAAGGTCACGCTAAACAGATTATTTATTAATATATAAAAAATTGTTAAATATTATAATGAATGATTTGTTAGTATAATTTTTCTAAACAAAAATTGAATTTTTAATATAAATTTCAAAACTTCATAACAACAAATAATGTAATATATTAATATTAAATTATTAATAATATATACTAACATTTTATATTAATAAAACTATTCTTTGATATACATTATAGTATTTATACTAATAATTTAATTTTTGTTAAAAACAAACGAATAAAAATTATTAAAATATTAATAAATATATTTTTTTTAGTAGTTTCATAAAGTCGGGGGTAAAATAAACTGTTCTTTTCAGTTGAAGTATGCGTCCGAAAAATTCTACATTTCAGATTAGTCAATCATTTGACCATGTCTAAACATTTTTGTTTGAGGGAATTTTTAAATACTAGATATTATAAAATCTTATATAAATAAATTAAGAAATAATCGATCAATATTTATTTTTATAATTATAGTAGTGATCAAATTAAATAATAAAAATATTAAATAAATTGTAATATACTTAAAATACCAAAATTATCCCAGTAATCAAATTTGTAAATTAATGAACCTACGTACGCACTAAATTTTAGTTAACTATTTTATAAATTTCACACTAAACAGATTATTTTTACACTTACAGTATTCAATCCCCAGGTAACTGCATTAAATAATAAAATATGTTTTTAATTGAAATTATTTTAAAAATAAATTTATATATATATAATTATTTTTATATGACATTCTTGATCACATGGTTTATTTTAATCGCAAAACATATAAAGTATTTATTTTCTTGGATCCATGCCGTATATTATCACTATAATACATTAATCAATTCAAAAGTGTTTTCTTTTAATTATATTTTATCATAAATTATTTAAATCACTTTTGATAATATAAAATAAATAAACATTTTAAAGATATTCAGTCTATTAGCCATATTTTTTTTTACATTCAATAAATTTAATTAAAGTTCTATTTATGTCACAATGGTGATATTATAATTTTTTTGGGGTTCACATTTGAGTTTATTTAATATGATATAATATAATAAAAATATTTAATTTTAATCTTGATGTACTGATACACTATCAACTATTTAAAAATCACCATAAATATAATTTCAAAATAAATTATTACAAAATTTAATAATAATTTAAATGGATGTAAACTTTTTTTTTACATCGCCAGTATTTAAATTAAATTAAAACTAAAATTTAATTTTAATATAATATTGGCATGAAAGATTGTATAATGTCAATTAATTTAGATAAAAGCAAATATTTTATAAGATAATAATAGCGCGCACATATATATATATATATATATATATATATATATATATATATAATTGAAATCAGGTTAAATTAAACCAATTCAATTTAAGTTAGATAGTTTTTTACTGTTTACGGAATTTGAAGTAGATATTCACTTGAAGCAAACTAAACTCCTTACCACTAAGACTAATTGATATGATATGGACAGATTTTGTCTATTTGCATTGAATTGATGAATTAAGTAGTCAAGTAACCATCCGTTACACTTTTATTCCTTTATAGTTTCACTCCTAATTTATTCTTTCTCATTCGTTTTTATTACTAAATCCCTAGTTTGAGTTAAGTGAAAAACATTAAAATCCTTACACTTTTTTAATTTACTTACGATTTTATGTTTATTAACTACGACCGTAATTATAATATTTTTATTTTACAAAATAATTATTATATATAAAAAAATAAATATAACATTTATTTTTTATTATTTATGAACTTATATTTTTTTATACATTGTTTTAAAAGTAAAAAGTTTGAGAATGTAAATAGATGTAAGATAATTTTTTTACACGAAGTCAATTATATTTTTAATTTTTAACTTAAATTTTAAGGGAAATTTAATAATTAAAAAATTATAAAAAAACAAGTTCGAAAAGTGTAAAATTACAAAAGTAGAGTATAATTTATTTATTTATTTAAAATATAGGAATGACACTATTTCTCTGCACGAACAATTTCCCTACTGTATTGGTGTGTTATGCAATACATCTAACTAGTGAGACACTTGAGAATTGAAACAGCAAATTGGAGAAACTAGGCGAAAACCTGAACTGTGAGACGAAGTAGTAAGGGTAGTAATTACCTGCACCGGCAGCTTCGCCTCCTTCAATGAATATAGAGAGTAACACTTCTTTAGCTCCACAGTTCCCTGTGTCCCAAGTCAATTTCTCTCGGGAAATCAAGGTATGCATGTACCTCCCTCGTTTCTCTTTTACGCCGTTCTTAGGGTTTGAAGATTGTGAGAATATGAAAGTCGGAAAAATCATCTGTGATATTTTTTATATGCGGCAAAAGGATTTGTTTCTTTCTCGTATGGAAAATAACAATAAATAAATAAATTCACCGGAGAGAAATGATGATGAAAGAACAATTAGGAGAGAATATCATTTCCTACAAAACAGAAAATTATAGATATTCTTAGAAGAATGCAGCAAGGCTGCCCAGTCATTCTGTATATCAGAAGCAACAACTCCCTTAGAACATTCTTGAGCAATTCACGTAAAGCTCTGAGACATGTATGTGTTGGAACAAGGGCAACGAAAGGTAGGAAGAGAGAGTTTACAGTAACCATAACTTAGCCTTACCCTGGCTTCATGAATTAGTTGATGATTTGATGTGTATGGGTTCTATCCAAATCCAAATTGAGTACACCGATTTAGAGCAAGGTCTTTTTCGATGGTTTTTCCTATTGTTATCTTAGGCCTTCCAATTTGTCAATACAAAGATTGTCAAACTTCTGATAGGGAGGGTAGACGGGTAAAACGTGAGATCATACCAAAAACACAAGATGCTACTTAGATACGTATAAGATTATGCTAATAAGCAAAACAACTTTTACATTTACAATTTTGTCAAACTAATATGCTTAAATGTATACCAAGTCCTTTCTTCTCTGGTGCTTACTGTAGGACTTATCATGGCACCTGTCATAGGCTTTTTCTAGGTCAATGAAAACCTTATATGCATGTCTCTTTTTTTTTCTGCTACCACTTATCCTTGGATTTATAACTATTTGATATCTCTTTTCCCTAATCTTAGTATGCACATCAAGAGCCAAAAACCTGTGTTGGATGCTCAAGTTCTTTCTTAGTACAACCTTGCAATCTTTCTGTCTGTTTTCTTTTATTAGAAATGAATCCATTCACGAGCTTGAAATTTCTCTTTGTTAAGTGGTAAGTTGTTCCTTTTGCATCTTAGCTTTCAATGGGTCATGTCATCATAAAGTCAAGAATAGATTTCCTCTCATCATTTGGTTAAACAATATTCACAGTGATCATTCCACTTCCCTGCTAAGAAAATTGTATCTTCATGTGGGATTTCTTGAACCAAAACTAATCCTTCCAAAGCTATGCAAACTTTTATATTTTGTCGCTCCTGGTCATACTTAGGGTGCATAATTCACTTATGATGTTGAATGGTTTAACAATAAATTTTTAAGGCTTTGATCTTATCACCAGCCTTTCTAATATTGACCACGTTATTGTTTCAAATCTTATACACAATAATACCTACCCTGTTTCTTGCAAGTTTACTTATGTACCAAAGTTTAAATCATGAAACATCAACTCCAATCCACTTGATTCTCTGTGAGTATTCTAAACTCAATCATCACCTAATCATGGTGGTTTACTAGTATCAAACTGTCAAGAGAAATGCTAGGAATACACTCCTTGTGATTGGTTGTTCATTTTTTAAAAAGTCAAAACCCTTGCCTTGTAAATTGATTATTTTTCTAAAAATTTCTTTAACTTTTTAAAAAACCGACTAATCACTAAAAGTGTGTTGAAGAGTATGTGTTAACATTCCTCAACTGTCAATTACTTTCATAGATTTACTTGAGTGTTCAGATATTTCAAGTGCCAAGACTAGCACTACCCTCATGTCCTAACTTCAGTACTCACATCCGTCCAGGAAGATGTGAGAATCATTGCTTTATCTTTCATTTTGATGATTATGTCCAAGCATCAATGTTCCAGCTCTAGCTTAGTAGCTTATTTAATACAGGCAAATTACTTACGGGTTACAGCCTAGCATTAGCACAAGTTTACCATTGTGTTTGATTCATGTCATGAGATTCTACAAAAAGTGTTGATTACTAACCCTCCTCTTATATTCAGGCCTGAGACCATTTATGTAAAGTTTGGCAAATAAAGTACAGACTGTATTATGACTATATAAATAAAAATAAATTCTAGTTAGGTAGAACAAGCTTTAGTCATTGGCATGATTTTAAATAAATGTGTAGTGGAATTAATGAAATGAAACTGGGCATGTTTGAAGTAAGTCCTAAATCCTGATCTGGTATCTTTCACTTTATTTTTAAATAATTAACAAGTGATACTAATATTAAAATGTTGATCATTAATGTTGAGTAAGTTGCTTACTTTTCAGGGAAATGAAACAGAGATTATCATTTCAAGTTATGAAGATCATTTTCTGGTGAGTTCCAGTGAAACTGAGATCTGTGTTTTTATGGTGACAGTTGTTAACTTTCTGACCACTTATCAGGTTATTGCCACTCAAATCGGAACCATGGGGACAATAATGTATGCCAGGTATGCATGTGACTTCGGTGCAATATCATTGATTTCATTTATATTTATTGACAATTAAAATTTTGAGCAACAATATCTGATCTGAGAGAACAAATGGCACTGAAGAGAATTCCACACCTGACATCTTATGATTTATGAGATACCATTGCCTTAGTTAGACTCAGGTCACCTTTGATTAAAATAGCCATTCCCCGATGGACAAAGGACAATGGTAGAGGTCTCCAATTAACCTTCCTTTCACCTTTGGTTTTCAACTGTGCCACCTCTAAAATCAGATGCACTCCTCCTAACTCAGATGAGTAAAATCTTCTCCAAGATCATGATAAGATGTGACAACTTCAAATTGTGACTGTGCCCTTGAGAAATTTTTTATGTCCATCCCCTAATCTAACTCTTGATGGAGTAGTTCAGGATACATTTAATCCCAATTGTTTTACTGACTCCCAAGCAATGAAATCATGACCTGTCTTGCTATCAATCATGATGAGTACAAGGGACTTGCTCGCATGACTGAGCTACGTAGTTCTCGGTTGTGTAATACCTCCTGCTGAGAAGAGAGATAAATTGAGCATCCAACTTGTAAATTCAACTGGTTCAACTTCCCATAGTTTTCTCCTTCCTAACCAGTGGCGTTTACAAACTCTCATTTTCCTCCAATTGTTCGTCTTCTGCCAAAATAATAAATCTGATTCCTTTTTTATGGACATTTGTTGGGCTACATGGCTGGCCACACTGAACATTTAGTCTTGCCCCTTCTTCATACATATCCCTTAGACTTAAATCTGCTTTTGCTCCCTCTAAATATGATCAAATTTGGTTCTTGACAATAATCCCTATTATCTTTTTTTTTATGGCGTGTCATGTCATCTCAAAATAATCGCTGACATGATATGGCTAAATGCATGTCAAGTGACAATAGAAATTATTTTAAACAATTTTAAATTTTATGAGAACTAAAATCAACAAAAAGTTTGTGAAGAACTAAAATCAAATTTAACCATGCTTATATAGACTGAACATAGTTAAGCGTATTCCCAATATGGTAACTGTCTAGTGCCTCTACTTCGATGTAGTTGAGCACTAATAGCACTGGACTTGGTAGTTGAGTGTTTTGGTGCTCTATTTCCTCCTTACACAGTCTATTCAGAATGATTGGTTGGGCCAGTTGTATTCTTGAAAAGGCTTGACAGTGTTGTTGCTTGAATCAGGCTTGGGAAACCCACTGTAGCTGCCCCAATGGATCTGTTCTAATTCAATGCCTTTACATAAGGTATGCTGGAAATTTGACATAGGAACACAGTATTGAGATTGTGAGAGGAGTTTGGTGGCTCATGGCTCTTTGATATCTTGGGCTAGATTCATGGCCTTTGCAATATTATTATTTACTGAGATTGTGAGTTCATACTCAGCTTTTCACTTCATTTCTCCATCTATTCAAGAAATAACTCTGTTGTTCCTCTGGAATTTCCCATGCCTGTACCACCAATATTTTGAAATCTTGTACATACTCATTGGTTGGTCTCATTTTTTTGCTGCATGTTGTGTTAGCTTTTCATACGAGCAGCCTAAATTTCCTCCCTCAAATTGTATCATGGGCCATAGCTGTCTTCAACTTTTCCTTGGTACCAGTCTTCTTCCTCTAGAAGTGAAATCAGTGCACCACTAATCCTTGTTATGAGAACTAAACATGGAAAACTTGTTATGAGAACTTGGAGTTTAGAGAATCTGTTTTTTTTGTCAGCTTGAAATTGTGGGTCATCATGTACTTTCAAAATAGTGATGTTTCAATGAGGATATATTGCTCACACAGTTGCATGTGTCTTTTCAATGTCAGAAAGGAAGAAGGGGTGTCAATTAATCCAACATTCAACGTTTCTGTTATATTTGGTAAACGGGATGAGGTAGGCTTGCCTATATCTGGAAATATCTGTTCTCCTTCATCTTTTCTATGAAGGCTGTGCTTCTTGTTCACTGAGTGTATTGATGCAGCCAATGTTAGTAGCATGTGGGCGTCAGCTGATCGAGCATATAAGGTAGGTATTCTACTATTCTTCCTTGTTAAGATAAACTCTTACTTTTTCATTACACGTCTTTTGGAGTGTTCAACTTCAGTATTGTAACCTCTCAAAATTAAAATAGGTTTCATAGATCCCTTAAAAGAGATATTTGAAAACAATTAATATATGACTTGTGCTTGTATAATTTGTTATTTCGTTTGACTCTCCAATTCCTGATTTGCAGTGGGTCTGGCTCCTCCCGGCCATTGGTGCTCTCACTTGGTCTTAAAGACCATTCTGCGGTACGTTTTACTTGTTTGCTCTTCTTCACGGGAAAGGAAACGAAACAATAAATAAATAAATAAACTATCCTCATATTTCGATGTTGTATGCAGGAGACATTGAAAGGCATTATTTCTGCTGTGATCGACAATAGGATATGGTGAGAAATTTCAGAGGAAATATCAAATTTAATTTAGTATGCAGATCTGGCGTATAGCTCAACCTTGTGGAGCTGCAGTAATTTTTTATCATCTCATGCTGACATTTTTTTTACCTTACTATTTTCCAGTAACATCAATAGTGAATTACTGACCTCTGCACTTTCAGATTATTGTAAGCGATTGACATTTATTACTGCAAGATAATCACATCTTCTGCTGATAGGTGCGACGGATTGAAGCATTATTTTTCAAATTGGACTGGTTATTGAATCTGTGAATAAGCTAATTCACTGTTTATTGGTTTAACCGTAGAGTTGGGGTCGTATCAGAAACAATAAAATAATATTTTCAATATTATATAATATATTAAGGGATAAATTAATAAAATTATAAAAGATAAAGTTAGATAAAATTTTAAATTAGTATAAAAAGATTATATTACATGTTTTATAAAATAAAAAAATGATCAACAGTTAAATAATAGTAATTTATGTGTAGATATTATTCATGAGTTTTTATTTATTTAAAATAATAATTATAAAAAAATTAAAACATATTTTTTGGAATTTTTTTGCCCTGTTTTCTTTTTACCTGATTTTGGTTAGTTTTTGATCAGTTTTCTTCATTGATTTGTTTCTTTCATCCGTTTCTAGGGCGTCTAAACCAGGGATCTGAGAAAAGAATGTTTAAACAATGAGCGAAGTTAAAAAGGTGGAAGTAAAGTTAAAAAAAAAAAAATAGATCAAGTTTTTCATATTTTTGTCAAAATTCCCAAATTAAAAATCGTAAATAACTTCCATTATATTGTGGAATTAAAAAACTGTCATTATTTGACCGAATTTGATGGCAATGATATAAAGAACTTAATTTAAGTAAATATAGGGAAACTGAGAGAAATTCAAATATCATTTTTAAATAAATTTGATGTTTTTTATACTTTCAAGAATTTACAATCAGTAACAGTGTGAATTGGATTATTAATTTAGAGTAAATTATACACACATTATATATATATATATATATATATATATATATATATATATATATATATATATAAGATGTTTATATTGCATTTTTTTATTTTAAAATATATATATTATTCTCTCTTAAAAATGAATATATATATATATATTTAGATTTATTTTAATGAGTTTTATTTAAAAAAATTGTTGCAATAATTTTTGACATAATTAACAGTTATGAATATTTATTTTCAATTTTATGATTTTAGAATATAACAAAAATTTTAAATAAAATTTTAAAACTAATAATAGAGGTGTTTAGGATTTGAGTAATCAATAAAATGATATTTAAAATAATTTATTATTTTTATTTCTCAAAAAATATAACAATTTAAAAACATAATTAAGTCGGATGTTGAATGATAGATGATATTTTTCCACCAATAAAACATTTTATTACAAAACTCTACTTGTTAATTTTCTATTTCGATTTAAGTCTTTTAATTTCTAAAATTTTCCACACCTTCGTGTCAGTGTTTTCTAACCCATGTTTAAGTTGGGGCAAAGATTGTCCCTATGGTATGAAACAACAAACACAGACAGCCTCTTGAAATGGCATGGTTCAATGCCCCCAGCAATGCGCAGTCCACACTGTATTAAGGAATAACTCAAGTTTAGGCTAATTAGGGGAGTATATCTAAGTTTTGGAGCCTCAATGATTCAATTTTATATGGTCATTAGAGGATATCAGCTGATAGCGCTCTGTAAGTTATTATAGAGCCTGTAATTGGTTGCAGTTGACTTTGTAAAATGGACTTTAGATACCATGAAAATTTATTGTCTTCAGAAATCAGTTTTAGTTATATTACCAGACTATGGTGACTTGAATTGTGTCTCCAATGCCTGTGCCATTGTGCAATCTAATCCATGTTCCTTGGTCTGGTCATATCTTTAGTGCGCATATATGGTCATGGACACAAGATGTAAACTGTTTTCTAATGTGTCCAAAGTTCGCCTAAAAACATGAAGATCTCCTATGACACAAGAGAGGAACACAATTCACTTAAGAGAAAAATGGTTACAATACAACGAGTACAGACTGTAAGATCTTACCTTAAGCTATGCCTTCCACTTCAATGGAAAAACTGACACAGCTACTTACTTACTATTGGGGTTTTATTATTCAAAATTTTTTAAGACCAGTTGACCGTGGGGGTCACACGGAACTAGTTTTCTTGTGAACTTAAGCAATAATATAAAAAGTATAAAACTTACATCTTTGGTACTGTAATACACACAACAAGCACATGGGTGACAACTCGAGGAAAGGAATCTCAACATCCTCAAAAACATTACAATCACTTCAAATTAATCATTTCATCATCTATCTCGTTACTCATTACAATAACTTGTAAGTAGTGTGGCATTTCATGCTTATGGTTATGGACAAAACCCCTTCTTTTGGTGATGTATTTGATTTATAGATTGGGTCCCCTAATGTGGTAGTGGGATATCAGCTAAGTCTTCTCTGTAAGGAGCACCACTCAACTCTAACTGACCATTATCCGTAAACCCCTTTTCCATGTTGGTTTGCATTGCTGGTTCATCCTTTGTCTCTATATACGTGTTAACAGTGTCTTTTCTAAAGGTTAGGTAAATAACTGCTGCAATATACAGTGCCATTAGAGGAAACACTATGATCCCAATGAACACATTTGCCACCTTTGGTAGACTGCTATGAATTAGCCATCCCACGAAGGCAGTAATGAGGTAGTACACGTTGATGGCAATGATCCCCAAGCCTAGTATCCATGAGATGACAATGATCTGCACCAAAATTATGTTACAATATTTTTCCAATTTTAATTAAGAATATCTCTATCTCTAACCTTCCTTTAGGTTAGTGACAAGCCATTTTTATATAATAGAATAAACAATCACTTGAGTCTTGAAAGATTTGAGATTTTATATTAGTCCTTGAATGATAAAAATTATTATTTTTGTCCTTCAAATGATAGAATATCATTCATTTTAATCATTTCAGAAATTAAAATAATTAATATTTTATTTGTAGAAATTAAAATAGTTTATTTTTATCCTTTAGGAATGAAAATAATAACAATACACGAATCAATGTAATTAATTTTAAATGCTTGAAGGACTAAAATGATTATTTATTTTATATAATGGGTAAAAATCTATCATTCTTTTAACTAAAATTAAAATGGCATACATACATATAGAAGAGAAAAAGACTACTCACAATGATAGAATTCTTGTGAGGTCCCATCTTGGTTCTGCTGCTGCTAAACTTAAGGAGTGGAATTAAAGCGAATGGAAGCTCAAAAGACAGTATCATCTGCAGAACAGTTTCAATTAGCGTGCATGATGCATAATTAATATATATATAACGAAGAAAAAATATGACAAATTCTAGAATATACAAACCGATGCAATGATGATAAGGCGACCAGCCCCAGCAGAACCTCCAATGATGGAGACAATAAGACTAGGCGTTATGGCTATGGATCTAGTCATTAAGTTTCTAAGCCAATTTTTCATCTTTAAATCCAAGAAACCCTATAACACCAAACAAACAGCTAGAATTCAGTAAATCCTTCATGAAAACATGTTATTTTTCTAAAAGATACAAAAGGGTGTTTAATGATATTCCTAAATGACCTGCATGATGTATTGCCCTGCATAGGTTCCAGTGATAGCTGAACTTTGTCCTGAGGCTAGTAACGCTATGGCATAAACGGTTGAGCTTGACTTTCCCAACACATTCTACAAGCAATGGACATTAAATTTTATGAGATAACTTGGTGCTGAATTAGGATTAAACTTAGTTTCATGATTTGACTATGGCATGGTGAATTAAATTAAGAACCTTGAGAAGGAAAGAAGCAGAGTTAAGGGTAAGATTGTTGCATTTATCATCATTTTCTGCAGAAAGGTTGCTAGCAGAGCAAACAGTGCCCGACACAGAAACCATTGCAACATTGATTAAAAATGCCACAAACAGTGCGAACCCACTTTCTATGAGAAAGTATCTACATGCATCCTGCGTAATCAAGCAAATATATCATGTTAGTTTATACATATTAAGTTTAAGTTATCTCATCTACATGTAGCTTTCTTTATTTTCTGAGTGGCTTACATTGATGCCACGCACGGAACTGGGTACTCTTCTAGACAGCACCAGAGCAGAGTGGAGGAAAAGATTGTGCCTACATTTTTTGTTAAAAAGCAAAATTTTAGGTGCTGAATATTATAAAAAATTATTTTATAAACTTAAATTACTTGGGTGGATTATGCTAATAAAATTTTAACATGTTATCAACTTGCTAGTTAACAATATTTTATAAAATATAATGATGTATTAATAGTTCATTAAATTAGTTACTCAATTTGAGTATTTTAAGTCTATGAAAGATTATATCATATTTAAGTGATTTTTTATAAGAGAAAATAAAGATGAAAAATAAAATTAAGTTAAAGGAATTGAGGAAGAATACGGCATAATAAGGGCACCCAAAAGGGCAATGGCATCGCCTGTGGCTCCTTGACCGCTGAGTTTTGGTACGAACATTCCTTTGAGTACTTTAGAAGCAGGTGGTTTTACGTAACTCATTTCCCCAAAGAAACATCCAGCCATTACAAAAACTAGAACCGATATAAGCAGTTCTAACTTCCTTACCTGTCCAAGCACCCAAAAAATAATGTAAATAAATATTCTTAAAGGCCAAGAGATATAGCTTTAAGTGAATTTGTATTCTCTAGAGTTCAATTGTAATGCAGTTGAAAAAGTATATACATAAGTTAAAAGGAAGATTTTTTATTTTTAATACAATGATAAATGCAACAAAGTTTGAATCCAAAATTTTATCACTATTTTAATCTCTTATTACTAGAGTTAAAAGGAAAGCTTAAAAGAACTTATAGAAATGACTTAAAATTTCTATAATCTCTTCTAATTTATTTCAAAAAATTCTTGGTACAACGTATTAAAATAAAATTTTGAACTTATTTTTATAAGTTTTATAATTAAATTTACAACAAAATTTTTTATGTAATAAATATTTAATTAAATTTCCTATTTAAATGCATCCAAAGATGTAATATTTGTGTGATAAACTTCCACTATTAATCTTTTTTCAAATTTTAATATAAAATTTGATCGATATTAATTTTGATATGTTTCTTTAAAATCAAAATCTATTATATTTAATTTTAAAATAAATAGGGTTGAATACTTTTTAAACCATGCTTAATTTTTCTTAAATCATGAAATCCGCCTCTTCTCATTTTTCAAAATTACACATTGTATGAATACTAAAAAATAATCTTAAATCATGAAATCCACCTCCTCTCATTATATTATATTTAATCATAGATATATTTAGATTCCAAATGTAACATGAAGTAGTTTAACATATAATGTAATTGAAGTTATTAAAGTTGATGTAGTGATGAGAAGTAAGTATTGAAGTAATTTAATATAAAATTTTGTATGTTAATCTATATTGTCTCAAATTGAGAAATGAGAAAAAGAAAAATCTAAACTAAAGGAGATAATGAAGGTTTAGTTACTAAAAATATTTTTTATTTATAAAAATAGTATTTATTCTTATTTTTAAAATCTAGTATAAGAAACAAATAGTAAAAATAAATAAAAATAAGATAATTTTTATATAAATAAATATGAAAAGAGAAAATAATTTTTTTTTGCAAATCAAATGAAATAAATGATTCAAAGAAAATTAAACATTATTATGAGATAGTAATTTCTTAATTATTACAAAAAGCTAAATTACCCCAAATCTCTGCAGACCCAGAAATAAGAGGGTGCTGCAGCCAGTCACCAAAACTCCTGCCCATACTGGAATATGGAAGAGTATGTTCAAGGCAAATGCTGTGCCAATAACTGCAACAATCAAGTTTGGATAAAATTAATGAGTATAAAAGTGGATAGTTGATTCAACCTGTTTAATATATATATATATATATATATATATATTCTGTCAACTTTATGGTAAAGTTTTAAACAAAAAAGTAATTATTTTCTAAAAAACAAGAACGATACCTAAACTTGTTATCTTATTATTTACTTATACGATTTTGATTGAAAGGGTTAAAAACAGGGCCATTGGAGCAGAAAAACAAATTAGAACCTTCAGGAATGTCTGCAGCGATAACAGCAACCTCCGCTAATATCCATAAGCAGTATTTGACAAATAATGGGTACTCGGCTTTGCATATTTCTGAAAGGTGTTTCCCTGCAAAATCCGAATCACAATAATCATTTATGGGAGAGAAAGTATCTCAAAATCCTCACATTTTATTACAACTTTCCCGCTCCGACTCCAATTATTTCCCTCTCTCTTATATGATATATATGAAAAATGTCGTTGTATATTTAAAAAATAAATTAAATAAGACCGGAAGAGAAAAAAGATAGAAACAAAAAAAATTAAAATACCATGTGATAAAAAAATATAAAATAAAAATATTGTATGATAATCAATATTTAATTATATATATATAACATTTAAGTTGAGTGAAGAAGAATGCATTGCAGTGATTGTTTTGGATCTTACTGGTGGTTACGCCGAGATTTGCAGCCAATGATTGAATTATAAGCGCAAACACCAGTCCAATAAGTATTACCCATAGCAGCTGAACAGAACAAACAGTAAACAAATATTTCCAATTTTAGAGCCTATATATTGTGTATTTAATTAAGCTAACAAAAACTTAAATCAATATAGCGTGTATCTGTTTCTTCATATTAATTTATCGCTTAATTTGCTATACCTCATATCTGTGGTTAGCTCCAGCTTGCAGATCAGTTTCCACTGCGTCAATAACAAAAAACAATTAAGCACACAACACACCTAAATCTCAGTTTGGTTACTCCGTCAATGTAAATTTTTTTTATATTGCTAACCAATTAAAAAATAAGTTAAATATAATCTTTAAAATATCTAGCTATTATAAAAGTTAATGATTTATAAGTTAATACATGATAATATAAAAACTTATATTATAATTGTAATATTTAAATTCATATATATATACAGAGAGAGAGAGAGAGTTACTGTTTCCAGGATCAAGGTAAGCCAAGGAGACGAGGAAACCAGGACCTACAAATGCGAGGAACTTTTTCCAGCCAGGTTGCTGCGTCATTGCATGAATGTTAATATATCATATAGATGAAGCTAATTATTAAGAGTCAAATGAAAAAAAGAATGTTAAAAACATAGATGTAGAGAAGGACCTCGTGATCGGAGGAGGCATTGGACGGTGTAGGAAGGTTGTTAGAAGGTGTTAGATTAACGGCTACGATGCGGTTGCTAGCTCCAACCTTGGTTTGGTCTTGGTGTTGCATGAGGCTTGCCATCACTAGGTTGAGTGTATTTTTGTCTGATTGAATAAAAGTATGTGTATGAGTATTTATTTATAGTGAAGTGCAAAGCCCTTAGATTAAAACAGCATTTGAGAGTTCCATCTTCATGCCTCTTACTCACTCAATGTTAACAGGCACGTCATTGTCTTCAATGTAAGCACATTATGTATCCAAGGGAAGACCCACCACACATTTTTATTCTTCTTCACCTTAATTTATTTTTATACTCATTCCAGCAATGGGTCAGGATAGGATCTGTCAATCATGGATACAATCCAAGATTAGTAATTTATTTGTTGGCTCATATAATAATTTTATTATTATTGTTTATATTAAATTTTCAATAATTTCAATATTTAGAGATATATTATTTATAATTAATATTTATATAAATTTAAATAATATATTATACATTAATTTTTATTTATATAAAATTTTATAGATATAATTTAATTGATATAAGTTTTAAATCAATAGTTGGATTCATAAAATTTTTATTTTATATAAAATTATTAAATTAATATATGTTAAATTTAATATCTTATATAATCCATCATAATTTTTGTTATATATATTTAAGTGACCTCTTTTATTTAAGGAGAATATATTACTCGGTCTACTTTATTTATTAATTGTAAGTTTTTTACTCGATCTTTTTTAATATGTACTTAAATTTTTCAAAGTAAAATATTATAAATAGTTTTAAATCCAGAAATATCAAATGCTCTAAGATAATTTATGTTTATACCAATGAGAAAAAGTTTGAGAGGAAAATAATTCAACACATGTCATTAATCATTACTACTGTTAAATTAGTTCATTACTCATTACTGCTGCTTTCAATTTGCAACTTAAGGAAAGGAATTTTAATAAAAATATAACTTACTAGTATTTTAATATTAAAATAATATTATTATTTAAATATATTAATTTATTAGATTTAAATAAAGTATTGATCTAATTCAATTAGTAATTTAGTTTAATCGGTCCAGAAAAATTGGTTAAAAATTGGATCCTAAAAGCTTTTAACATCATTGGTAAAATTTGAATTCGTAACAGATCCCATCCTTACCAACTTTTATTGAGAATTTATTATAAATATAGTAAAAGTTAAATTGTAAATACTTTAACTTTATCTAATTAAATCGCTAATTAATTTGAGTCAAGACAAATAAGATTATTAAATGGTAAAATTTATTATCCTCTTTTAATAATGGTTTCATCCATTTGATAAAAAATGGTCTAAATATTAATAATGGAAAAATGCTTTTATAATATTTCTTTTAATTAAATAAAATTCCATTTGTTAAGTAATATTTACCTATATATTTAATCATTATTAGTTAAATTTTTTTTTACCTTATATGTTAATATTTCTTTTTATATTAACATTTCCTTGTAGGTTAGGATTTCAAATTCTTAAATCTTCACTTTAATATTTTTAATTTTCTATTTTCATTTTAAATCTTTTCCTATATGAGTTAAAATTTAAATTTACTTTTTTGGTAATCAATTAAAATCTTAACTGCTTATATATTTTTACTTAAATTTTAAAAAATGTATAAAACACAGGTACTATGAATAAATTTAGCTAAAAATATATAATATATTAATATACAAATATTTTTATAATATATATATATATATATATATATATTGTACGTGAATTTGAGATTTTTCACGCGTAAAAGAAATTGAACATGATTTTTAGTAATAAATTTTGATACTGAAACTTAATTTATCATGTATTATCATATTCCTAAACTAATACAAAATTTATAATCGATGCATTAGAAGTGTCACAAGTTTATTCGGTGGCTAAATTCATATTATCTACCTCGTGGTCCTATGTTAGTTGAAAAATAATTATATCATTTTTGTAACGTTTCCTCGCAATCAATCTGTATGCAGCTAAATTACATAACGTAATACGAATATAGCTGTGCACTGTAAGTAGCATTTGAAAAAATGACGAAGCAATTTAATGAGTTATTTCTACACATATTTTTTAGTTATAAACTTTTTTATTTTCTTTTCAATTTAATTATATAAAAGAATTAGTATTCATTCAATTTACTGTTTAAAAATCAATTTTTTTACATTTGTAATAAATATATATTATAAAAAATTACAATCAAAATTAAATTTAATATATATTATAATCATATTTAATAATTTAAATTTAGTTTTATTTAACTTTAAAATAAATAAATCTTTAATAAGAATGCAAATTTTCAAATTTAATCATGTTCCGATCGATGCTGACAACTTGACATGTCAATGGATTAGGTAGTAGCTTGTATTCTCACCGCAGAAATCACAAATTCACAAATCGTTACATCAATTTTTTAGCACTACAGTTATTCCTTGAAGAGTGAAAACATTGAATTGAAAGGAGAGTGATATAATTTAATTAATTCAGTCGGTGTCATATCAAAATTAGCATGAATCATGATAGAGAATGTTTAAATAAAATTAGCATGAATCATGTCAGAGAATGTGTTATTATTGGATTTATGCTTATATATCTGGATCAAACGGTATAACCCTTATGCTTGGAATGGAATCTCACTCATATAAACAGTGATATTATTTATCTATATATTAGTTAATAAAATTAAAAAATAAATTTAAAATAGATGTATATTATTATTTATATATGAATTTTTTTTTATAGAATATATGTATAATAAAAAATAAAAAATAATAGAAATAAATATAAAAATAAAAATAAATTATTTTAAAAAATAGAAATAAATAATAATAATTTTTTATTTAGATGAATAAAAAATATATTAATAATGTTAATTTTATTTTACATAAATTAAAAAATTAATTTAAACATAATATTTTTAACCTTTTCATATATTATTCTGTTATAAATATTATAATTTTTATTTTTTTAAAGAATTAATTAAAATATTAAAAAAATAAACACTTTTTAAATTTATTATTATTTTTTTGAAGAGGAATATAAAAAGATAAAATTTACAAAAAATAATAATTTTTTAATATAAAATAAATTAATCTAAATTAAAAATTTTATTTTTAATTTATTTTCTATTTTAATTTTCTTCATCCAAACAATGCATAAAAAGATAAATAAAAAATATATAAATAATATGATATAATATAATAAAAATATAAAAAATAAAATATATCAAATAGATAATAATATTATTAAAAAATTTGTATAAAAATAATTTTATAATACATTATTTTTTATTACTTACTTTTTT
The DNA here is from genome assembly GCA_037954105.1 of Canavalia gladiata. Taxonomy (NCBI): domain Eukaryota; kingdom Viridiplantae; phylum Streptophyta; class Magnoliopsida; order Fabales; family Fabaceae; genus Canavalia; species Canavalia gladiata. The sequence continues at coordinate 59,310,939 of CM075659.1, read as the reverse complement.
TTTTCTTTTTATATCTTTATTTCACTTTTCCTTTTTCTTTTTATATCTTTATTTCACCCATCTTACATCTACCTGGGTTGTGATGCGAGAAAAAATATAATCCATAAAAAACATGTTAAACCATAATATTTAAAGATACTTTTTTTTAATAACTTGATGTTAGGCAAAGATTCAACAAAATTTTATTTTGATTAAAAGGAAATATTCAACTTTAATATGATGTGTTTAACTTACCCCTCACGAGAGTTTAGGTTTAAAGTGTAAGATTCTACTCATAATTACTTTTAAGGAGGTTGAGATTTTTACTTTTTTTTTTCTTCAACTCGATATGTTTTTATATACAACTAAGATTAATATTTAATTAGATTAGGTAATTAAGTTAAGTTCTTGTCAAAAAAGACAACTCTATAATTCAATAATTTACTAACATTATAAATGAAGTTGGTCCAATGCCACGATTCATTCATTTCCTAATTAATGCATGTGGAAGAAGCATCACAATTTTCTAAAGGGATATATATATATATACATATATATATATATATATATATATATATATATATATATAGTTTTAAATTACAAATATCCTTGTAAATAACAATTTTATTTGAGTTAAAAACATCTATAATAAGATAAAATTAACTTTTTTAGATTTTTAAAGAATTTTTGTTGTACAGAACATTCGAACTGAAAATCTTATTTAAAAAATATCAAACAAATATACTATTTGATAAAATCACTCATTATAAACCAAGTTATGCATCTAATAGTATTATTATTAAATATTTTTTATAACCAGTATCCTAAGGTGCAGACAAATATCCTCACATATAATATAATTCATTATCTAATCGTTCAAATCATTATATTTTTTAAAATATTATCATTGAATAAAAATTAGAATAATATCACGTACTACTATTTTTTTAAACTGCGACTTATCCTATTTCGAGACATCTAAAATAAAATTTTGAGAACCATAAATTATTGCTGATGAAATTGAGAACCGCATAATGCATTAAATCTATACTTGTATGAGCCAAAACTTTCCTTACGATGCAAGGTTCAAATTGTACTAAATACAATATTGATAGTCATGACAAATACGCATATTCGATGGAACACACACTTACCTGAATAAATAACACGTGTAATAATTAACATAACCATCTTCTTGAATCTTGATAGATGTTGTTAGAAGTTTAATTTTTTTTGTATCCTTAATTATTTTTATTTATACTCTGATCAAAATTGTTGTATAGATTGGTTGCTAAAAAAAAGTTTTATCTATCCATTTTTTTGCTTAATAAAATTGTCCTTTCAACTTAACTATTTTTTAAATGTTAGATGATATTGTAGATATAACTAAAATTTGTTTTGTCATTATTTTTTTATCTATTTTTTGACTGAGAAAAAATTGACACGATCATCTATTCCACACTTGGTCATGTGATTTAAAAATGTTTTGATAAGGTAATATACACCGCCGAATATTTATAGTCGTGTTGCATGCCCCTTTTCTCGCTTGCATCATACATTTTGAAAAGAAAATCGTACAAAAACCTTGACAAACTTCTTTCCACTTATGGTTTTGTATACGACTATTAACTTTTATATGTAATTAATTTTAAATTTAACATTTAATATACTATCAGAGTATATAAAACAGTTTTACGCTTCCAATAATGTACAGTCATATTATTTAATGAATTCAATATCTCATATAATTGTTTATCGTAGTAAAATTCATTAAATAAGATATTAACACAAGTTTAAATAGTAAAACACACAAATTTACTTATAATGTATTGAAAATTAAACCTATAGTTTTACAATTTCACTGGGGGAGAAGGTATGGTTTCAAGTTACAATATGTAGAAATTTTCTACATATAACATATTAATTATGAGTTTAATTCAACATGAAGTAATATAAGTATAAAGTTTATACTATTATTTAAACCATTGGACTTCCTATATAATGGTTAATTATAATATTTATTTTGTTATAATCTGAACAATACGATATTAATTGTATCTCCACACACACAAAAAAAAAAAAAGTAGTGGAATTTATGTGATCATTGATAGAAGGATAAAGTTTCAGCAATTAAAATAAAACTTGGCGTAATCCGTTAGGATGAATTAGTGGTCATTCCATGAGGGTAGTTTAATAAGACATGTGGTCAATGTATAAAATAGAAATAGACAAGTGATTAGAGTAATTCCCTTGAACTGGGAATTTTGTTTATCATTAATTTATTAAGTAACAAAATCAATTTTTTTTCTTTCAATTTTGTAATTAATGAACTCCTATTCACAATGTTCACGGCCTGTAGTAGCAGAGTTTATAAACAATGTCAATAATTCCATGTCTTGAAGGCCATCTGTCACAAGCCTGTTTGAGAGTCTTTTTCATGAACAAAATAAAATTATAAAATGGATTTTATTTTTTTATCTTTATTTATTTTCATTTATGTTATATATAAACAAAAAATTAAATTTTCTGAGACTTACAGAAATTATTTTCCTTTCAAGAGAAGAAAAAGTGGAAAGAAATTATTTTTATTTTAAATTATTAAATAATTTTTTAAAAATTATAGAAATAAATACTATATCAATAAAAAATATAATAACAAAATTAATTTTTTTTTAAGTTAAAATTTATTTTTTAAAAATTTATATCAATAAAAAATTATACTATTAATATTTTTATTTTTTTTACTCAATCAAAACAACTTATTTTTTCATTTAATTTTCACTTTAATTCTCTCTTTTTTTTCTCCTAATTCTTCCTTTCTATTTTTCATATCATCTAAAATAAAACATAAATAAATTAAAGATACCATACAAATGGATTCCGAAAGATACCATACCCCGTTGCAAAGTCGGTTTTATATAATTAATTAATTAACTAATTAACTAATTAGCATGACGTTCGAGATCATTCACTAGTTTAATAAATTCACCCATTTGTCCGGAAACGATGAATTAAGTAGCATATATGAAAGCGAACAATGACAATAAGAATATAAGGAATTAGCAAGGTTAATTTTGGCAATAAATTTATTGCTGATTTTAAATAAAATAAGTTTATAATAGAATGGCCTGCAAAATGCATGTTTCTAGTTTGTGATGGCTTCTTTATAAAGTTCAACTTGCAAGATATGGCATTTTCTTCAGCATTTTACAGAGGACAGATAACACTATATTAATTGAATGTATAGTGTGAAATGCTTGGTATTTTCTTATGTGATAACACATTGCATGATTCATTCAGATTTTAAAAAATAATAATAAAAATCATGCTTCATTACAGCTTTAATTTTAACTGATATACACCTGATAAATGGGAAAGGAATCCAAACATTATGACGTGGCTTGTCCTTACAGATTGAGATGGACTTCTATATCTTCTTCTGGAGTCAAACAATGGTTAATGTTGCTGCAGCCACCATACAAACACACACAAAAAAAAAAAACATAAAACATAGAAACATGGCTATCCTCTAACTTATGTTTGATTGTACTTTTGTAGTTTTGGAAGTTGTACTTAGCTACTGTCAAAACCATTTATGGTTTAGAAAATTAATCCTGCCAACTTGACTTCTTATTAAAGAGATAAATGAATTGAAATGTGATTATCAAACGTCTCAACAATATTTTTATCATAATATATTTTATTTCTAATCACATCATATTTTTTATTATTTATTTTCTTCTTATTTTTTATCTTTTTTCCATGTAAATTAATTTTTCAAATGGATAAGGGACCCGTACGTCATTGTCCCAACCCTTAGAAATCCATTAAAAATGTTATCAGTTATAGACAACACAGCAATCAAAGGCCCTAACATATATATATTTTCTTGTTTGTTAAAAATTCAACTTATCATCATTCTTCTAGTACTGGTTTAATTTTTTTTTTTTGAATAATATCTGTTATTTTAAAAACATGAGTAAGATATTATATTCCTTTATCTGTTGTCGTCATCCTATATATCATATATGTAAATTAAAAAGTATTTCGATTAGGGTACTAGTCTTTCATGAGTCATCACTGTGTATAAAAATACAACTGTCCTTTATTTGAGTAATTAGTACTTATCTTAATTTTTTCAGTCACAAATGGCCAAATAGCATAATCACATTCCCAAGATTAAATCTCTTATTTAAGTATATGCTATCGTGGTAGTGCTAATGCAACTTTGAAGTTATTGGTCATAGTATCTATGATCTATCACAAATTAAAGACTAGCTTAGAGAGCGATGCTGCAGATTCACAGATTATTTATTGGTTTTCTTGTGAATTGTGACATTTTCAGGCGAAATGAGAATATGCTCCTGTAATAGTGGTCATCTCACATAGTTTTTGCAATCACATAATTGTGTTCATTCAGCTAGTAAACGACACCCCAGTATTAAGCAAACCAAAGAAGGTAGAATTTGATAAAACAGACGCTAGGTCAACCATTAATTTTTATCTTTCCTAGGCCTAATCTTAATTAGTATTAAACCAGCTAGTAATGATCAGTTTTATCTTCTTCCTTTGTTTTGTTGATATATCCTTTAAAAATCAATTCTATTTAATAAAGAATTCTCATTGAGGAGCAAAGATCAATGCCAACATCCAATCATCATAGCTAGCAAATTCATGCTGACATGCAGGTTTGTATTACAAACAGTAAGAGCATTTTTTAACTTCATCGTGAGTTCTGAATTTAGTTGTTTATTATATTATCATATGCAGGTTTGTTATATTATTATCATTAAGTAGTTCCTCCATTCTCACTAGTAATAAGCACACATTCTAACCTAAGAAGCAACTGATATCAAACATGGATTACCACACGATATCAATATGTTACATATAGGGAAAATTCCAAAAATTAAATGACACGATTAAATATAATATATAAATTAATATAACTTGAGTAAATTATATTCGTTTTCCTTTAAAGTGATGTTTGAAATATACTATCTTGCCCTTTAATCTTAAAAATTATATTCTCCTTTTTCCGAAAATAAATATGTTTAATCTATTTTAATGTAAACAAACTTTTTAAAAATATTTTTTGTCTTCTGTAATTTTTAACTTTAGTGACAAATAGTATCAAAGCTCTATAATAAATTACGAGACTTTTAAAAATGAAATAAAGATTTTATATGAAGTTTCCAAGTTGGTTGTAATGATGTTTAATATTTATTTCATTTTTATGAAGTTTTAAAATTAATAATAAGATATTTAAAAAAAATATCTAATAACATACCAAGTTTTAAAGAGAAAAAATAATACCTTCTCAAAGCCCATTTACATAATTTATTATTATTAAAAATATTTATTCATACTAAATATAGTTTATAGTATATTTTATCTCTCAATAGAAAATATAGTTTTTTAAAATAAATAAATAATATAATTTTCCATTATATTTTTAATATAAAAATACAATACCTAAGTTATAATAATTATTAACGTTTCATAACTTGCTTTATATTCTAACAAAATAAAATACAACTTAGTATGCGTTTATATTATATTTTTCAATTCCTTTTTAATTATCGTTTAGGATTATAGAATAAAAATTAAGAAATATAATTAATGTTCTAATTTTTATAAAAAGTTTTAATTAATTTTATATAATATTTTCTAAATGTGAAATTAAAAAATATTTAATTTTTCATTTATTCATATTATAAAATAATAACTAAATAACAAAACAATGTCGTTAAAATGACAAATCAAAGAAAATAAAGAGTAAATTACAAATCTAATTTTGGATAAGTAACATTAGTTTGAACTAAAAGTAAGTTTGAATAAATGAACTTATGTTTGAATTTTGGATACATTTATTAAAGTGATTTTGAGATAATAAGAATAGTTCGGATGCTGTTAATTAATAAAAAAAAATTTAAAATTTATTTATTTTAAAGTTGAATAAAATTAATTTTAAATTATTAAATAATTTAAATACGTTATAAAAGTCGTTTTAATTACATTTTTTATTAAATATATTTTTTTACTAAATATAAAAATTGAATTTTCAACGTATCAAAGCATGCAATGATAATAAAAAATAATATGAAATTTAATAGTAATGTTAAATTAAAATAATACTTTTGTTTGTCAACAAACGGAAATGAGACTTTACTCATTAATGTGAAACATGCTATACATGGCGTTTGAAGAAAAAATTCATTTCTTCAATCGTGATTTTGGATCCCAAACGTGGAATTAATAGTGCAACCTCATCATTTCAAAATATAATTATTTTAAAGAATTTTTAATTTAATTTAATTTTTCATATAAAAAAAAGTAATTATTTTTTTCTTTTACTATGTCCACTCCCACCAAGTAATCCAAAAGTTTTATTGAAACGAGATGATAATTTATTAGTCAAAGATGTAATTAAAATTTTTTCTCTTGTAATAATTTTTTTTGTTATTGGCCAAATGTCTTTTTGTAAGTTTATCATTTGTTTTTTAATTTTTTGTCTCATTTAGACCATTTAAGTATTATGAATTCTTTGATCTTTTTAAACAATAATTTATCTTAAAAAAGTTGTTATATTTATAAAAATTAAATATAAAATTACTAATATTTAAAAAATAAAAAAGAAGTGAAAGTTGCATTTTAAAAAATAAAAAAGTAGATTCTATGATGCCTTTAAATTTAAAAGAATGATCTTAACTAATCGATAATAAACATATTTATTTATAATAGCTATCTTATGAATGATACAAAATTATACAGTATAATTTATTGCTTAATTTTTTAATATTTTTAATTAGTAAATAATATTCTAATTATTTTATACTTATGATTTTTTGAAACAAAATATTAATATATTTGATAATTAGATTTATAATTTATTATTATATTAAAAATATTTTATTTTCATTTTTTTAAAATTTTATTTTTTTCATTAATATTTTTAACATTACTTATTATGTCTCATTTTTCATTTTTTTTTGCCAAAAACTTATTTTTATAAATAAATTTTTTTAGTAAAGTATTAAATTATTTTATTATTGATGATAAATGTTATGTTATGTAAAAATGAAAATACTCAAATCAAAATTAAAATACATTTTGAATGTTTAAATTTAATATGTTTCAAGATTTAAAAATTTTTGAAGTTGGAATTTGAACTTATTACTTGTTAATTTTTTTTATATGATCTGATTTAAAATTTATATTTTAAATAAGATTAATAAATAAATTTAAAATTTATATTAATGGTTGATTAAAAATATTTGCAAGTATAAAATTTATTAAATAAAAAATTTTATCAAATAAACTTAATATATATATATATATTATTAATATAAATAAAATATATTAAAATAAATATTATATAAATATAATATATAAAAATAAATAGATCTTGAATAAATTAAACAGACTTTTTTATAAATTTAAATCTAATTTGTTTATTCAATTTTTTTTAATAAATATAATTTTTTTTTTATATACAAGTTGAATCAAACTAGATTTTAAACAAATCAAATTTAAACTTTGTCAAATAATTTGTTTATTCTTATCATTAACATTATGTTAATAATAAGTTAAATAAATAAAAATTTTAATATTTAAGAAAATAAAAAAATAAATTATTAAAATTGATTTTATATTTTAAAATTTAAAAGTTTAATTAACCTTATTATTTTTAAAATAACTAAAATTTTAAAATTTAGTTTATTCAACAAATAGAATGTTTTAAACTGATTACAATATATTAATATTTAAAAGAAAAATTAAAATATTATTTAAAAATAAAAAATATTAAAACAAATTTAAATGTTTAATAAAAAATAATTTATATAAAAAAATATCTAAAAATATTTTTACTCAATAAAATTCTAATTCAATAAATAAAATATTAAGATTATTTATGCAATAACAGTATTATTGTATAGACGACCATAATTACTTTTATAATCAAAATATAATTTTTTTTAATTTTTAATAAATTCATAATGATAGTAGTTATTATTCTAATATTTTGTGTAAATAATTTCTATACAATCATATTTATCTTTTATAATTTTATTTTACATTATTATTTTAACTTTTATTCGTTTACATATTTAATATAATTTTTCATTTTTTTTTCATAATTTTACAATATTGAAATTTTTTTATATTATTTTAGTTTTGAATCATATATGTTGAAAACTTGAATCATAATTATGCTATCTTTGACATACTATCTTGAATGTGGATAAATTTATATATGTAATAAATTTGTAAAAATGATTTTAAGATATAAAATATATTTATATGAATAACTATGTTAATAAAAATTTTACGAGAATATATTAAAATTTTAAAATAAAATTGATCATATTAATCAATAAAAAATGTTAAATATCAATTGAAATATATCTAAAAAATCCTGTTATCTAACTAAATATGAAGATAAGAAAGCAATCACAAAAAAAAAGGTTAATTGAGTAGTAATTAACATAAGACTAATAGAGAAAAAAATTAAAATTAATTAATCGTATCAAATAAAATTTAAATTATAAATTTTTTTATATATTTAATCTATTTAATAAAAAGTTTTAACTTTCAGATTAACTTTAGATTAACGAATATAATTTTATAAAAAATATGAAAAAGAAAAGAAAAATAAAACTTTTTCTTAAGTAAATTAATCATTAAGAATTAAGAAAGGTGGAATTCTTTTTCTTTTCTAAAATAGTAATGATATTATCTTGAATATTTATATATAACTTATATTTACACGAACTCCCTGCAACCTTTTTCATTGAGAAGAAAGAAAATTCTCTGCGATTGGGTTCCGTACACACGCCGACCCCAAAAAGAAAAAGAAAAGGCCCAAAACGATCCAGTAAGAAAAGGACTACTTTATCAGAAAAGCCCGAACCCGGCCCAATCAGCATCGGTCACGGGTCGGGGCGAGGACGCCACAGAAGACGACGCCGTGGAGGTCCGGAACGGCGAGAGCGACTTCCTGGACGACAAGGACCACCGACCAAGAGTCTCTAGCTCCGATGCATAGTCCTCTTCAACCACTCGCTTCGGAACCGTCTTCCTACTCCGTAGTCGCCTCAGAAAAGGCGAGAAGAAACAAGCCGACGACACGCTCTCGGTTCGGGCAAGAAGTGGCCTCTCGAACCGCCACCGATCAGACCGGACCCTCGAATTCGACCGGAAGGACCGGGTCCCGGGCTCCACCGGAGAATACAAGTATGAGCCGGCCGGTGGCGGTGGCCTCAGCTTCGGTGACGGTGGTTCGGGCTTCTGGTGGTGGTGGAGTTTTTGTTGAACTGCAGGGAGTCCCGGTTTTATCTCCCATTTGAAAGGAACTGCTCCTGGCTTCTTAAAAGAATCAGCATCATCCACCTCTACACTTACACCCATTCTTTTCAACTTTATTATTATTCTACACCTCTTTTTTTTTAAAGCTAAGCATTGGTTTGTGTTGTGAGTTGTGTGAGAGCACAATGGTGTATTTATATGGTGACATGTGATGAGTGGTGATTAGTTCCTGTGCCGGCGAAATCAAAGGCACAGATTAGTGGGGACTCTGGGCTTGGCCCACACTCTCTATGACTTACGGGCCCATCTTGACTTGAGTAATGACTTTGCTCTAGTTTTGAGCAGCTCTGTTAGAAAAGAAAGATCCGTGCCATGTGACTAAGCTTCGTGTTTTAGACTTTTGGTGTCAAATTTTAAAATTGAAACGTCTTTTGAGAATTCAGATTATGGAGTATGGACCTATTTTCTTTTTTTTGCTACGTTTCTCCTGATGGTTTGTAATAACTAGAATCCTCTCCTGTTTCAACGGAACGTAAATTTCTCCAATTTTTAGTTATTGTTTTGTCTTATACAAACCCTAGAATTCCGACTCAGTCCAATTGAACGATCAAGATTATGATTTTCGTTATAGCAGCCTCAAGGGATGATAGTCAATTGTTAATATCAGACAGAAAAAAGAAAAGTAAAATTGAGTTGATTGGCAAGAACAGACATGTAACGGTGCATTTTCCATAGGGACACGTTGGACCACGTGTAATCATTTAGGTGTAGGCGCTGTTCGTATTTGAAAGAGAAAAGGAAGTTTTATTTGGCGCCACTAGACAAGGTTAGGCAGGTCAACAATGACCTTAATTGCATAATATGATTGCTAGGCTACTAGAAGAAGCTTAATGGCTCATAATAACATTGCCTTGCAAGACCAGCATTAATAAATTATTTTATTTATGTGGCATAAAAATATTAATAGATATCATTTTGAGCAATTACTGCCTCCCCAGCATAATAATATTCAGCGTGCTTTTTAGTTTCCCATTTCTGGCCTTTCAATTAATCAGTAGCTTCATAACATCATATACTAGAAACTGTTTTGTTTTTCAGTTATTTTAAGTTGTTCATTATTCTTTCTCTTTGATTTGTGTGTCCTATGTGCCTAATAGCATCTTAATAGTGCCACGTATGGTCTGCTTTAGTTTAAGTTTCATTATGTTATCACTTCACATTGGCATTCTCCCTATAAATGTTTTTTTCCATGCTGTTTCTGATTGCTTTTTGTGTTTGTGTTTGAGTTTGAATTGTGAAGGGTGAGACTGGGAGGATACAATCAACTATTAGGAAAACCTTAGTGTAGACTTCCCCTGTGCTTTGAATGGATACCTGCATCCTTTCCTCATTCATATATTGATCTCTGTTCAGCTTCTCTGATATTTGATCTTTTCTGACCATGGCTTAACCTTTTGATCTTGGACTTGTGATGGTGGAATGTGCCAAAAATTTCAAACTTGGTTGGGTATATATTATGTGCAGAGGCAGGGAAGGAACACCCTGGTGATAACTGCGCCCCTTAGACTCCATGAATTACTTGTATGAATTCTTTTACATCTGTTTAATCGATTTTTTAACGTATGTTCAAAAGCAGACAATAAAAAATTAATAAATAATAATTTTTTATTAAAAATTATAGTATTTAATATTATAAATGCTTTGGTGTATTGGATCATATGATTTTTTTAATAAAAGTTTATTATATATATATATATATATATATATATATATATATATATATATATATATATATATATATATATATATATAAGTTTTTGTTGTATACGCTTAGACACAAATTAAAAAAAACGTTTTATTTATATCAACTATCTTGAATTGAGTTTGTTAGACCACTCACTGAATGTTGACCTATTTCCAAATTTCAAGTTTGTTTGTAGTCTCGTCACGGTGAACAACTTTTATTGAACATAAAAAAAATGTCATATGTTGGAAAGGTTTCTTTTGAACCAGTTGGAATGTGTTTAATGCTTAAAAGCTTCTTTCTTTAGAAATATAGTGAGAAAATGCTTTGTTGCTGCTGTTGTCGTGGTGGTGGCCACTGACAGTAAGTTAATTTTACTTAGCTCCACATTACTAAATCCTGACTATGTTTCTTCTAATGGGCTCCTCTTTACGTAATAGTTGAAATGGTACAATACTAAAATACAAAATAATGGATCAATTTGGGTTTGTAATTGTCATTTTGCACTTGAACAATTTGTGCTGAAGAAAGTTGTGAACGATAGCATCAACCAATGCTTAAACCATGATGGAGATGCAATGAGTGTTCAATTCGAGCTTTAACTAGGAGTAGAAAATGTTTCTTGACTATTTAGTCATTTACTTTTTTCTGTATCCTATATCAGAGTAATGGCATCACACATACGGACCTGATTAGCTTTTAAAGTTGTCAACACTGTTGCGGCAACTTACAGGGCAATGCAAAGTGTTTTGTGAAGGAAGAAAAATATTGATGCAATAGGTGGCCAAATATTTTTGAACTAATCAAGAAATTATTGAGGGATCATATCCATTATATAATATTATGAAACATTTAATTAAAATTTTTAATTAAATTATCTTAATCAAAGTTAATTTTTTACCAATTTTAATTCTAACTCCAAAATTACTGATTATAATGGTAAAATTAACTTTGGTTAAGATAATTTTATTTTTACTTAATTAAAATTTTAAATGAATAAATTTTAATTGAATAATTCATAACCCTACGTGATAGATTTAGTTTACTCAATAAATTTTCTTTTTGAACTACATAAAATCTTAATGCAAGAGCCATACAAAGAACTTAAATAAGCAACATACTTCTCTTGATCATGACGCATCAGTATTTTTAATTAACTTAATTGCTATTAGTTAGCAAAAAAATTATTTTAATGTAATTAACCAGCGTGATTGCAGTCAAAGATAGCAAAAGAAATTAATTTATGTAAAAATGGTGATTTATTTATAATTAAAAAGATTCATTACAACAGTTATTTAACTGTAGAAAGAATAACATTAATTAAAGAGTTAAAAGTATAAAAAGCTATTATAGAGCGAGGATGAAAAATAATAATAAAACAGCCTCTCTCTTTTTTATCATAAAACACTGAAACAGCCCCTTTCTCCAACTAAGGCTAAGGAGGTACGCAACCATTTTTTTTTTCATATAGCTTACATTTATACGTCTATTCAATTTTTTTTTATTTTTAAAAAAACAAGGTAAGTAGCTGCATTATTTATGCTATTAGATAATCAGTTGTCATGATTATTGCTGTCATAAAACTATCCCATCCTTATCGAATAAGATAATGTATGCTAAAAACATGAGCGTGTCAACATAGAATTTACAGATATTGGTGACCCAATTATCTTAGTATTCGAACAACCTCAGAAATTACACAAACTAATCCGATATCAACCGTTAATTGGATGGTGATATACACATCCGACGTTTACTTAAATGTGCATAATATCTGGCACTCATGAAAACCCTGTATTCATTTCCTTTTTATTTGGATGAAATATTTAAAAATATATATATAATTTTTTAAAAAATTTTAAATTTTAAAAATTAAAATATTATTTAGATAATTTTGTATAAAAAATTTTAAATTTTAAAAAAATATTTTAACATATTAAAATGAAAGAATTTAAAAATTTTTTAAATTTTTTAAATTTATTCTCATAAACAATAATTTTATTTCTGTATTATTATTATTTTTTATTTATGTTATTTTCTTTCATTGCTTCATATATATTTTTCTCTTATTTCTTAACATAATATTTTTAATATCAAATCATATAATTATATTTTTATCATCCTTTTAATTATATACATTTATTAGATTATTATAATATGTTGCACAATAAAAATATTTATATATCTAAATTTTTTTATGAAAAAAAAATTATAAGTAAAATTTAAGAAAATTTGTCAATATTTAAATGTAACATTTTATATTTAATGAAAATTAAATTATTTAATTTAAATAAAAAGTTTAAAATATACAAATATAAAATTCAATAAATTTAAAATTCATCTTCCAAATAAAAATTTAAATTTTTTTATCCAAACAAAATATTTTTAAAATAAAAACATTTAAATTGAATACATTTAAATTTTCAAAATATTAAAATACTCCATCTAAACATAAAATTAAAAAAATTTTGAAGAAAATTTAAAATTTTAACAATTAAAATATTTTATTTAGACATTATTTTATAAAAAATTTTAAATTCTATAAATTTTAAGAAAGTGTTTTAAATTCCTTCAAAATAGGTATATTGATAATATTTAAATATTATATCTTCATAAAATCTTATTATTTATTTTATACTCTTAAACACATTGAAAAAACCATTTAACAAGTTTTATTTGTGAAATAAACTAAAATACTAAAACTTGATGCATGAAAAGCATAAAAGGTAGATGATTAAATATTGAGTTCTCCCACTAGTAGAAATACAAAAGTAAAGGCACAAATCTTAGCGCAACGAAAAGAATTGCAATAACTAGATACACTTATAAAATCACTGAATCAGTAAGTCAAAACGAAATAAATTACATCTCAACTTAAATTCAAAATTTGCATTGAATTGGTTGTAGAATGAAACTGAAAAGGATTTGAAAGCAGAGTATCTAACCGCTTTAATTTTTTTTATAATGAAAATAATAAAATTTAAAAGTAAGATTTCATGTAAAAAAACCCAACTCTACGATATTAGGTCAACCTTAGCGGATTTATCGGCTTTAAATTGCAAAAACAGCAAAATTGTTCCATCATATATTCAAGTTATCGGCAGCAGCGTTAATTTTGCACTTCAGAAAGAACTACGCTAGTGTCTAATATTTGCTTGACTGCAATTACCCCGGATGAATTCTTCAAAATTCAATTTTACATAAAGCAAATTAACAGCGGGAGCGAAATCTGATTTCTAGATACAAAATAATTGACTCTTCTGACTGGCTAGCTAATGTTTAACCTTCGTAAGCAAATCCTTCTGGCATGTTACAAAAAGCTTGCATTGTCTTGCTGACCACATCAAGAAGCTGCAAGTATTCATCGGCACCGTCAACTAGGCACTGCCATTCCATAAGCAATTAGTAAGAATTGTACCCAAAATAGACAAATTAACGTGCGTGTGTGTGTGTGTTGAAAAATAGTGTCCATTAACAGTAAAAGGCGAAAGAGTGGGAGGTTAGTGTGTAATTAATTCTTCAAGAGTCATAAGCAACCTTATCTGCTTCACCCAGCTTCTTGGATATTCTTGCTTTCTGTTCATCTGATATGTCATTTTCTTCAACAATGGCCTCAAATAACTGGAAAAAGATTAAAAAAAGGAAGAAAAACCCATCTCAGTTTACATGGTAAAAGATTCAACTGGGAAAGCAGTCATTGACAAGATTCCTCAATGCAACTGGCAAAATAAAACCTGAGTAAGCATCTGAGAAGCCGGATATCCCTCTGCAATGAAATTGTTAACTTCCTTGTTTGCTAAATCAAAATTACCACTTTTGCAAGCTTTAAGAAGAGCCTCCACATCCTTTGCTGGAACAACCTAATAGATTGAGATTTTAGAAAATCAAGACAAACAGGAAGGGAGAAAACGAAGCCATCCTCCATCACAAAAATTACCAGAAATGATGTCACAAGGAACACAACCAATTAAAATGATCTCACCAGCATGACTTGAAGACTCCAAATAGGAAGTCACTTCAACGAATGTGTATAATGTTGACATTCAATATTTCACAAAATGGCATATAGACTGCCACTGGGTGAACTTATATATCAAGGCACAACAATATTAACCAAGGAAAAACCTTTTTTCCATATGATTGAAAAAGCAATGGAATGTTATAAACAATGTACATCATTACCCTACAGCTAATAATTATGTCAAACCTTTACATCATCAGACAGGCAAATACCATACAAAATAATGTTTATAAACAACTTTAAATGTATATCATTGTTTTCTGAAAAAATAGAAATAAAACAAGCCACGGGAAATTAGTGCCACAACCTACCCCAGATACAGAAATCAGGTCCTCTGTAGAAATGGAAGATCCAAATAAGCGAGCTGCAGACTGCAATGTTAATACTATATTAGTTCAAATAATAAATAGGATATACATAGAATCCCTTTATTTTCAGTAAGACTGCCTTGATTTGAGAAGTAAATTAACATCTATTGGCGATAGCAATATAAGTATCCAACTATAGTTGCATAAACTAATTCCATTTTATGCTAATAAATTAGTTATGCATGAAAGGTGAAAGCAAAATCTACACAAAACCACTTGGAGACTCCTTCAAAAATATTTTCTAAAGGATAGAGCAAGTAGCAAAAGTACCCAGGACACATCTATGTTCTACCAAGATAACAAGAGCATGATTCTTAAGGCAACAAAATCCTGAGTGTGACACAACTCTCATTTGAAAGGAGAGGCTCTCCCCTCTTATCAGCCTGGAGTTTGTGGACCCTCCAGTCTCCACTGCCTCATCTATCCATTGGCTTTAATTATTGAGCCAAACTAGATATGCATGGGAAATGAAAATGTGCATTCCTACAAATTAAACAATAGCCAACAGCAAAACAATCTTTCTAAGGAACAATATCAAAAGTAACAGTCTTGATTATATCACTTATTTCCAAAAAGGAAGCAATATTAACACATGTCAATAGTTACTAATTAGTTAGGTGGAGTCAAGCAGAATACGTTGGAGGCATAGTCTTCTATGTTTTATACACACAGGTTGGTTCAATTAAATTATCCATGAAAACTACAAGAAAAATAATCATCAAGTAAAATCATTAAAATATAAGTCATATAACTTATAAGATTGAAAATATACTATGTGAATCAGGTAATGTCTCTCACCTGCAAGTAGGTGATTGCCCTACGAAGATCTCCATGAGAAATAGAACTCAGGGTTGAGAGAGCCTATAGAAGCAAAGGCACATAAAATAATCCATTATGAAGTCAAAAAAAAAATCTAGACAAAGAATAAATCATTAAGAATAACACTAGCTAAGGTTCCTACCTCAGCATCAAGACAGAGTCCTTCTTCTTTGCAGATGTATGATATCCGGCTGCTCATGATGTCTTCTGATAAAGGTTTGAACCTGAATTTTGCACACCTTGAAGCAAGTGGTTCTATAATCCTACAAAAGAAAATGAGCACCTTGTAACATATGAATTCAATGTGTCACCTTTCCTTGATAAAGTACTGACAAGAACAAAGGGAAAAAAAGACTATATCAATATGCTATTTTAACTTTATCATTTTCTGCAGACTTTATATGGAATTTACAAAGGGAAAATCCTCGGTATTTGTGCAGTGCTTTCCAAACAGACAAAAAACATCCATGTAGTTTTCTAGCAGAATTGAGAAAGATGAAGTATGCAATAATCAGAATAAAAAAAATTGGTAAACAAAACAATTGATTTAAAATAGTAATGAAAGATATACAATAGAACTGGACCTTATAATTGCCAAAACATTGAAAATACCAAAATTGATGATGGTGACTATATTTCTCCTTGGCTTCTCAAAGATGTGATATTAGAATACTAAAGAAAGCAATCTGTAAATGTTAGTGTGGAAGACAAGCTACCTGCTAATGTAGTTGCATATAAAAAAGAACCTTGTAACTTTAGAGTAAGTTTCCATTGTACGCCTCAGGGCATTCTGTACAGCAATTGCAGGTGGTGTGAAATCATAGTACTTTATGAGACAAGCAAAATGAAAAAAATAGAAAACATGCCTGAGCATCTTCAGTCATTGAATCTGCCTCATCTAGAACAATAATCTTAAATGGTGGACATGGATAACCACTGAAATATCAAAACACCAAAACAGAGAAGTTATACAATCTTATAAGAAGAGAAGGGGGAAAGAAAAACAGTCCCAAAGGTGGATTAGATTTTGCATACTTCTTACACTGATTAGTACCAACAGCCACAGCAGCAAAATCTTTTATCTTTGTTCGAACAACATTAATCCCTCTATCATCACTTGCATTCAGCTCCAGCACCCTAGACTTGTAGAGCTCAGGCCTGTAATGTATGGTTATTACAACTTATCAGCAATAGCATAACAGTACAGATAGGAGATGAATTAAATGTTTCCGTAAGTGTAACACATAGAAGTCAATGTGCCTATTGTCATGCAGGGTTGGGAGAGGGGACATAATAACAGCAGCATTTTTTTTACAAACTATGAATTTCAAGCCACAAATCAATCAAAATTGACATTGAATCTTTGCTAATTAGTTTTCAAAATGATCCTCTAATACACAACTTTAGGTCATTCATTCCTACAATTTGATCAATTATTTTTCCTGGTAAACTTATTGCTATAAGTTGCTATGCAGTGGTGCATGAACTTCCATAGTCCATGGATCTCTATTACTCAACATGTCACAAGTTTGACGGTAAAGTACATAACATCCAGAATCTTGGTCATATAAATTTAGTGACAATCTTTTAGCTTGCCTTAAAATGTTCCCTAAATAATCTTTGCTTTCCTTTATTTTTTTTAAACAGTTTCATAATCTAATTTCACCAACACAGGCTAAACAGAAAATTTTTGAAGTGAAGCAAACCATATGTTAAAGTGAAAGCTTTAATAGAGAACTTATACTACTTTGGTTTTCATTATGTAACTTAGCAATATTGGTTTGCTTTTATTCAGCAATTTCGTGTACTTTTCGTTGCAGTGCAGCTGTCAGTAATCAACCTCAATTAGGAATGTGTACATTAGGAGAAAAAAGGATAGGCCCAAGGAATCAAGTGGGCCAAGCTGTTAGTTTGGCCTTTAGAAGTTATAATTAGGTTTCTCCTTAATGGCAGTAATGAGATAGGATATAAATAGAGGAAGAGAATGTAAGAAAGGCCGTTAGTAGATCAGAATTAATCTTGGCCTCTTGGGTGAAAGAGACCAGGCTCTCAAATCCCAGGGCGTTCACTCATTCTTCTTGCAGTTCTTGCCCTTGCTCATTATGCATTTATGCAGTTGCACTGACATCAGATTGGGGATTTTGAACCAAAAACAAAAGGTTGGGGATTTGGGATTTGATTAATAAAAAAAATTCTTTCAAGTTTCTAATCAGGTTTCTATCAGCAGCCAAAGCTGATAGCTTCTAAAACTGCTTAAAGTCTCACAAGGCAAACTCAAGAAATTGACGTACCAGCTAGAATAACAGGACAAAAAAGGCATACCCGAAAAGCTGATGGGCGATTGCCAGGGCAGTAGTTGTTTTTCCAGTGCCGGGAGGACCATAGAAGAGCATGTGAGGGCACTGTGATACAAGACCAACGGAATTGAATGAGATATAATAACAATAACTAGTAGCAGCAGCAGCAGCAGCAGTAGCAGTAGAAGAAAAAGGATTTAGAAAGGGTAATTACACTTCCAGTTTCAAGGGTGTTTGTTAGCACTCGAATCACTTCATCCTGGTGGGCAACATCTTTCACTTGCTTTGGCCGGCTGGGTTAGGAGGAGAAAAATTAGATTGGTCAAATAAAAAACAGAAAAAAGAAATTGAAATTGAAAACAGAAACACATTACTATTTTTCAACCCATGGCTGAGAGCTCTGCAGGATTGGCGCCATCTATTCTCTCACAGGTTGAGACCTGAGGGTTTTCAGTTTTTATGATGAAATTAGGGTCCAGGAATTGTTTGGAAAAATAATATAAGAATCCAGAGTCATTTCTCAGGGCAATTTTCCCGCCGAAAAATTTTATTATCAATTTTTTGACACAAAATTGTAATTTTCATATTTTAAGTTTAATTAAAGTATTAGTTTAATTCTTACAATTTTAAATAATTTAATCATTTTAATTATTATTTTTCAATTTTTACTTTAACTTGTTTTTTATTTTATAAGTTCTTTAAAACAATATAAAATTAATCTTTAAAATAAATTTTAAACAATTCAAATTTTAAAAGCGTGAAATTATATTTAAAAATATTTATTATATCGATATATAAGTGTGATAAATATTTTTATTTTTATAAAAATTATTACTTTTAAATATTTAAAATTAATTTTAAAAACTAATACATACAAAAAAAAATTTAAATTTAATTTTAATAACAATATAAAAAATTTTCATTTACATATAATTAAAAATTTTCATAAAATACATTTTTAAAATAATTATTATTATGGAAATTAACTATTTGTATTTAAATAATTGTATTAAATTTTGATTTTAATATAATATTTATATAAAATTTTCATATTATCAACCAATTTTTTTATACATAATCAATCAATTATAAAATGTTATACATACAATTCTTTTACAATAATTATTAGAAAATAATAACCTTTAATAATATAAAAATAAAAAAATATAATATAATATAAAAAATATATTATCAATATATTTAAAAATAACTTTATCAATAATTTATAAAATTTAATTAAAATATATATTGTGATTATTTAGATAAAAAAATTTAAAGTTTAAATATCAATTAATTTATATATAAATATTTCCTACTTTTACATAATTCTAAAGCATATATTATGTTAAAATTAATGATATGTGAAAAACTTTAATTTAATAGAAAAATTTATAAATATAATTTACATGATAATAATATATTTCAATCAAACATATAATAATAAAATGTAAGTATCCAAAAAAGTATTATAAACAATTTCATCAAGTTGATATAATTTAAATGACATAATTTAATTTTTTATTTATTATCAACAATAAAATAATGTATTTTTAATTAAACTGATATTTTCTTTAAAAAAAATAAATTTTCATATTTTACCTATATTTATAAATATTCGTACGATACGCGTAATATATGCTATCGCAGATAAAAAGTTAGAAGGTGACTAATTATGATAACAAAATTAATATAAAAAAACATTTCAAAATATGTAATCTAAAATAAAATGCTCAAAACATTTTAATATACCGTTTCAATTAATTATATAGATCTATCACGTTCAATTTATACATTTAATTATTCATTAAATTTTATCTAATAATAAAATACTGAAATAGTTTATATAACTTTTAAGCTTAAATTTTATTATTTTTATTATTAAAAATATAAATTCAAATATTTATTTATTTTTATGTCAGCTTTTTTTATTGGTAACAAAGTATATGAAATTTGAATTTCTAAAAACATATATAATAAAAAAAATTGAATAAAATGACGAGAAAAATAGTTATAAAATTTTAAAATATACAAATTTAAATGAAAAAATATTGTAATTATAATATTTACGTACACTGTTTTCTTTCTTTTAATTTTTAGATAATTAATGTTCAAGACAGTGATTGCAACATAAATCAGTTATATGCATCATTATACATGCAATTTAAAATATTTGTATGGATAATGGAGTTAAAAAATCATAATTATAAAATATAAGTTTCATATTTTTTAAATGATAAAAAAGTTGGTATATATTAGAAAAAAAAATTGAATTTTACAATCCTAAATAAAAAAATTTAGTCAAATTAAAGAAAATTTAAAAAATAAATTAAAATTAATCACATGATTTTAAAACTATTTTTAGTCAATAGATAAAATATACAACAATAATGATATAAATAATAATAAACAAAAAAAAATTACGAGCTTTTTTACTTTATCTTTATCTTCATTAACAGCTGAAAAAAACAATAATAATATTACAAATATTAACATCTCCCTTTAAAACTAACAATAATAATGAGATGAAGATTAAATCCCTATGAAAAGGAAAATATTAATATTCAACAACAATAACAATAATAAACTAAAAATCAAAACAAAAATTTTAATTATTATATTCTGGAACTTTGCTTCATTTTTATCTTCATCCACGACTCTTGGAAAGCAACAGTTTGTTCAAATTTTAGTTTTTCATAGCAAAATTTGTTGATACGGAGAAAATAAAAAACATTAAATTTAAATAAAATATATCCAGTAAAAAATATATGTCATTAACGTTGATATTCATCAAATAAAAAAATACAAAAACATGACAGCAAATAAATATATAATGAAATATACAAATAAATTGATATTTACCAGAAAAAGTTAAAATATTTTATAATAGATAACCTTCATATATTTTTATTATTATTCTTTTATCAATTTGCAATGAATGTTCGTTAATTGTTATATATCTTTTGTTACGGAGAAGAAAAAATAAATTGAAAGGAATTTATATTAAAGAAATAAAACGATAAAGTAAGAAAAAAGAGATTAAAACCAAATCAATAGAAGAGAGTGAGAAATCAAGGATCATACTAAATCAATGTGATAAAAATGGAAAATTGACAAAATGTGAGATAGTAAAATATAACTTAAATATTAAGTTAAATGAGACCGAAATAATAAAAAAAGATAACAAGTTTGATAGCATTGGAAAAATACAAAATTTAAGAAGTTATTAGATGTATTAAAAACTGTGTTCATCTACACTATTGACATTATTAATTTAAATTTAAATTTAAATTTAAATCAAATATATCTTTATTACGATAATTAGGTTAAGATTTTGAATTTTTTCTATAATTTATTTTTGTAAAAGAATGTGTCAAACATATATTTCTCAAGAGTCTGACCTATCATAATTTTATTTGTTTGTAAAATTATGTAGTATAGCTGCGTAGGGTGATTAATAAGCCATGTGTTAAATCCTTGATGTTGCAATGGATCCATCTACTTTAGGCTCGACCCATGTATCTAAAAAAAAGAGTGAGACAGAGAAGAGAATAGGAAGAGAAGAGAATATGAATAAAATCAATATAATTCTAAAAACAAGACAAAATATAATAAACAAAATAAAATGCAAATCTAAACTACAATGTCAACAAAGGTCAATCAAATAAATAAAAACTAAATTCATATACAAGGTTATAAATTCAAAATTCTGACCTGATAAACCTCGAGGACTTAATAATCTAATCCTTTTGTAACTAAAAGAATAACTACTATTTTTTTTCAAAACCAACTAATCTACAGAAATTCTTGCTTATTCCCGATGCATGAGCATACAGACGTTAACAACTTGTGGGAACAGTGGACGCTCCAGATCTCATGTTGGATTCAGTCCGACGGTCACAATTGTTCTCATAAACTCCCACATTTCGCGGTTTCACAAACAAATATCCGAACTCGAACGTCCTCTTCTGTGTGTTCTGTTGGCGAAGTAAAGATCGTCTCTGGAAAAGGGCTTTTCCTACAATCTGAAACCCTAAGTTCGTTTTTTCTCAATTATCCATCACGCTCTAGGTTCGTATTTTTTTACTCCCGATGCTTCCATCTTATATCCCACCAAATTCTGCGACCTCCCTTTTCTGTTCATGCTGTTCCCTACTTCTTTTACGAACGAAACTAATCCAATTTGACCTTTCTTGCAGCAATTAGGGTTCCTTTCTTCTAGGCACGAAATGTTTGCCCGAAACCGGCATTTCCCGTCCTCCTCTGAGAAGAGGTCCTCCGTTTCAGAAAATTCAAGCAAGAAGGTCTCTGCCACGAAGAACCATTCGACAAAGAAGCGTCCCGCTTTCGCCGACGTCACGAATAACAGAGATGCCTCTCTCTCAAAGCCCATGGTACTATTCAACAATTTACGATTACTTGTTCTGTTTTTTTCTATTCGTTTTTGTTTATCAGTAATTTTGATTTCGTGTTCTGTTTGGCTGTGTTGTGAAGATTGATTTTGAAACATTGGTGAGTGGTGATTACGTCAGTTCTGTTTATTGGTACCGGTCTTATTGAATTTTTATGTGAATAAGAACGTTGCATATACGAGCATCTTATGAGAATGATGTAGTAACCAGCACGAATTTGTTCATCGGAAGACTTTGCAACTGGCATTGCCATTCTTTCGGGATTATTTAGTAAAAAGACATATATGCCTTGGATGCCGAACTTTTGTCCATAAACTATACTCTCAAGTTTTATTTTTGTAGAATTTTGTCTTAAGTGGGTACTGAGTAAGTATGATTATGCATGCAGAGAACTGGGGTTGATTTCTGTACTGTTATTGTTGTTTGAAGGTTCCATGCGTGTTCAAAACAGTCAAGGCGAAGAAGGATTTTATTACCAGTCCGCAGAAAGAAGTTGTTTCTGGGAACACTTTTCAAGTTTCATTGAATAAAAAATCGAGTGGGTTGGTACTTTCCAAAGATGCATGTTCTAACAGAAGTAGTCGACCCAAGGATGGGGTTCAAACCTTCCTTGCTCCAAGCACTGATGGTGCTGTTTGTCCTTATTTTAATAGTGTGGTCTGTGCTCCGAAATTGAAGGGCATTTCTCCAAGTAAATCATTTAGCGATTCAATTTCCCCGAGTGAGAGCATGCCAACCAAAGGTTCATTGAAGAGTCTGGAATTTGAATATATTGTCAGCGATAATGCCGTTTCCGCCAAATCAATTGAGAATAAAACGTCAGTTTCAAAAATAATTGAGAATAAAACGTTTAACGATCTCAATATTTCAGACCCTTCAAAAATAGCAGGTTCATTTATTAAAGGCTGAATTTCAGTTCCCCGCTCCCTCCCTCTGCTTTGGCTAATTTGGGTTAAACCTTTCTTTTTCAATACTTACAAGTTGCGATGTACCCTCCTCTTGATTTTAGGAAGAATATACGGTAGAGATACCATCGTGAAGATAGAAGTTAATGAAGTTGTGGATATTGACCACAACATCAAGGACCCACAATTCTGTGCTTCCATTGCCCATGAAATCTATGAATATTTGCGTGTATCCGAGGTTTGTCATCTTCACCTATTTTACTGTTTTAATCACATGTTGTAATTGTCATGGTGATTGCTAAGAGATAAACAGTTTGTTTTCACACATTGGAAAGATGAATAGGCTTCAGTCCCTTTTATCCTAAATTAATACTGTAAATGTATGTGACTTGAACTCTTTCACGTGTCGGCTTCTTAAAGTAATACATGTGAATGTAGGGTAGCATTATAATGTTTTATCTTGAAAAATATATGACATGTCAATTCAATCTAAATTTGAAAATCAAATTGAAGGCCTGTTTGGTATTCTGATGGGAGGTTGTCAGGAATTGATTTTTATTTTTTTTTGGTTTTAGGAAAGTCCCATTTCTAGGATTGGAATTTAGAAAACCGTGACAAATTACGTTTCATTTCTAAAATTAACAGGCATTCAATTATTTTTATGCGGAGAAAAAAAAAAGAAAGTATTGGAAAGAAAAAAATAAAGTACGAAACATTGTTTGAATGGTTAAAAGTTTAAATTTTTTTCATTCATTTAAATGAGTAATAAATAAATATTATAAAAATTATTTTACTAAAAAAAAGTATTAAAAGTTTTAATATAATATTTTCTTAATAAAGATATTTTTAATTTTTATATTATATATATTATTTAAAATAAAAATATAAATAAAAAATAAAAAAGACCCAATTTCTTCACCCATCTCCTCCTTTTTTTGAGGGGATTTTTTTTCCTTGTGAATTTCATATAAAATATTTTTTTACTTCCTAATTTCATTCAAACAAATCATTTAAATTAATTTCATACTTTCTAATTCCTCTCATTCTATTTTATTTTTCATTCAACTTTACAACTATTTGGATTATTTTATTGCAATCTCAAAGTTAAAGATGAAAATTCAAATTAGACTGGAACGTTTTAGTTGAGATTTTTTTTTCAAATTTTTATTATATTTCAAATTTTTATTTGAAAAGATTATTTAGACAAGTAAAGAGTCTCGTATAAAATTCATATACAGATTATTATAATTTTCTTTTTTATTATTATATTTTTATCACATTAAATACATAATATAATCCTTTCATGTTAACTTTAAATTTTAGTTTCTTATAATTTTAAGCGAATCTTTATTTAATATATAATATTAAAAATGTATATTTAATTATCAGCTGAACTCGTAAATAGTTCAGTTTTCAAAACATTGCTAAAAAATTCGGTATAATTGTAAAAGTCGTAATTAGACTTTAGAGTGCTAAAGTATGGATGCATCATTTGTATTTTCTTTTCTTAAGTTTTTTCCTTCTCACAACGGTTATTTTCTGCGAATTTGACTTTACATAATGAGTGCAAAATAGTTGATAAATTTGCGAATGAAATCTCGGTGTACGTTGAGGGTGATTTGGTCCCACTAAAAGGGCAACTCTCTTTTATTTTGACAAGATAAAGAGGTAAATTCATGAGATATAACTTTTGGAAGTTTCAAATAGAGTTCTCTATCCTATTACTTCCGCAGTTGTGCATGTGGTTTATAACTTAAACCTGTATCCTTGCTCTCTATTTATGGATTTTAGGAAATTAAAAGGCCGTCTATGGATTTCATGGAGAAGATGCAGAAAGATCTCAATGCTAGCATGCGGGCAATACTTATCGATTGGCTTGTGGAGGTAAACTATGGTGGGTGACGGTGTGTCAGGGTGATATTTATTCCAGGGAATTTTCTAAGATTGTAATTTCCAATACGATATCTTAATGTGATTAATTCATGATGGAGTTGTTTATTTCATAAATAACTTAAACAAACCCATTTCTTAATCTCAACAAACCGATTTTTCAAATTTGTTTATACACTACACGATTATGATAAGTCTTCTTATATTCATTAGCAGGCCTTTGTGTTTCATTAGAAAATTTAAATTGCCATTCTTACAATTGTTTTGGTGCTGGTCTATTAAGAGTTTATCTAAGTTATAAGATAAATATACTCATCCTAGGTGCACTGATGAGATTAAAACATTGTATTGAAAATTATATTTAATTTTTTATAAACAAAATTTATTGGTTTGATATTCCTAAGATGGAATTGTTTAACACTTATAAACATGAGGTAACTTATACAAGTCCTTAAAGAATTTAAATTCTATTATGTGAGAAAGACACAAAAGTATAGTAAAACCGGCCATTATTGATAGGATCCATTAACATGAGAATATCCTTCATTAAGTTCCTATATTCAATATTGTCCTTACATTGTAGGTTGCCGAAGAGTACAGGCTTCTACCTGATACGCTATTTTTGACAGTTAACTACATTGATCGCTATCTTTCTGGCAATGCAATGAATAGGCAGCGACTACAACTACTTGGTGTTGCCTGCATGATGATTGCTGCGTAGGGTTCTTATCTCTTATTGCTTGTTTATTATGCAGTATTTACTTAATCTGTTTGAGTTTACATTCGTGTGTCTTCTTCACTTCTGTCCTCTGTTTGTCGTGCACTTGTATGTCTATCCTATAATTATAAGCTTATAAAGTTAATTTGATTCTGCCAGTAAATATGAGGAAATCTGTGCTCCTAAGGTAGAAGAGTTCTGTCATGTAACTGATAATACATATTCTAAGGAGCAGGTTTGGATTGTTATCTATAATTCATATCTGCAGCTCTGTATGTCTTTTAGTTGCCTTATTCTCCAAAAAGGATATATGAATCAAATTACTGCAGGTGTTGCAGATGGAATCTGCTGTGTTAAATTTCTTGAAGTTTGAAATGACAACTCCAACAACTAGATGTTTTTTGAGGTAATGGCTAGTTTTTCTCTTATTATTGGTTAGAGCAAGTGGAAGTAAGCTGTTTAGTGACTTATGAATCCTGATCGTGCCAATGCAGGCGCTTCATTATTGCAGCCTACCGAACCTGCGAGGTATATATTTTGATTGAGATTCTTTTTTATTCCACTGATCTAGGAGAATAATGACACTTTCCCGTGGTTATTTCATACTATTCTTAGGTTCCGTTAATGCAGTTGGAATACTTGGCAGATTATCTTGCAGAGTTATCTCTTCTAGAGTATGGCATGCTCAAGTACACCCCATCATTAATAGCTGCATCAGCCACTTTCTTGGCGAAATACATACTACTTCCTAGGAAGAAACCCTGGGTATGTCTTACAGGATACCTATTTTACTGAGGAATATTTTTCGTTTGAAAGATATAAATAGTGATGATGTTGAACTATGTACATGTTTTGGTACAGAATTCTACGCTAAGGCATTACACAGGTTACCAAGCATTGGAATTGCGTGATTGTGTCAAGGGATTGCATTGGTTGTGCTGTGATGGCTGCCATAATTTACCAGCCATCAGGGAGAAATACAGTCAGCATAAGGTGAGAATACCGTGGTCTTGCTCTCTTTTGTATGTATGAATTGAAATTGGGTGGCTTAAAGCGGTCTACAATCGCATTCCTTAGTTCTTGGCATTTTCTGCATGTGGCCCTTCATTTTCTACTTTCTAGTTCCCTCAAACTGACTTTCCACTAATTTATTTAAAACAAATAGCTAAGTGATAATCATTATTAGAATTGCCGGGAATCGTTGATAACATTAATTTAAGCCACAAATTAACTTGATTAATTTAGTTTTGTAATTCATGCATATCAGTAGCCAAAATTATGTTACAATATGATAGTCTAGACTTCTATAGGCACAATTTCATGCAATGAAATTAAAAATCTTGAAGGGGTTATTCATGTAGAAACTACATTGATTCAAATGTGCCTAACCAGGTTTATTCAACGTGTGCCATCCACTCAAGACAGGGGATTTTATTTTTTGAGTTTCAATTAAGGAGAAAATGTATTTCTTTTCTTTTTTTTACAAAAATATCTTACTTTTTTTTTTAATTATTTGTGCGAGAAGTAATGAAAATTTTTATTAGACTAAATTGTACTTTTGATCCCTCTAGTTTAGTCTATGTCCAATTTTAGTCTTTTAATTTTTTTAAAACAAATTTAGTTTCTCTACTTTAAAATATTAACAAGTTTAGTTTTATATTAATTTTTCAACCCCCAAAATTCTTAAATTATTATTCTTTGCTTAAATTTTTGGAGGGATCTATAATGATATTGGAATATAAAATAATTTTAAAAGTTTAGAAGAAACAATTATGGAAATTTAATCAAATTTAAAGGATTTATTTAGATATGAGAATAATGTTTGAAGAACAAAATTTGAGATTTTTTAATTTGGATGAAATTTAATATTTTGATTGGTGAGTTTTGAGAAGAAAATAATTTAAATTTTATAAAATTTTGGAGTAAAAAATAAGAATTATAATTTTTTTCATACATAGAATTACTAAGTATCGTGTAAAAAAATAATAGCATATCAAAGTTGTAAAATTTTAAAAATAAAGAAATAATTTATTTTTTTTGGAAAATTTAAATGATTAAAAGAAGGCAATTAATTTTTTATTATTATTTTCACTTAACATAAACTTTTAAAAATAGAAAAAGAAAGTAAAGATAACATGACATTTTTATTATTAAAAATAAATAGAAAAAAAATATTTTCTGACTCTTAAGAATCTCAGTCATATGCTAAGAAGCGTAGCATGTTCTAATCTAATCATCTCTTAGCCTGCATATGAGCATATGTTTCCCCTTCTATTTTTGGGCTGAATCCGGTCTGAGTGTCTTGCTCTCAAATTTGAGTCCTTCATTTGGCATCCTCCCGCCCCCTCTCATGTCATAGTGGTTTGCTTGCATTTGGGGTTAATTTTTTGTTCATTATCGCCACCCCCACTAATAACGTTTATGAACTACTAATTAATCTCATGTCATTTATTGTTTTATATGGGCTTTCAGTTTAAGTTTGTGGCAATGAAGTATTGTCCTCCGTCAATACCTCTAGAGGCATTCCGCAACTAAGCCCGGATATACTGTTATTCTAATGATCTATTAGATGTGCCATGGGTGTCCGCCCTCAGCTGGAAAACTTGTGGATCATTGCAGTCAAGGGACGCGGGGCTCGTTACTCATATAGCAATGCGGAATTTGTGTACGCAATTCTGTGCCAATTATTAGATATTCAAGTTACTGCGCCATCTCCACACATACACAGACGTTGCTTACTTTCCTCCTGCCATGTACCTTTGCTCTTCTAGACTTTGTTCCATAAAACGATACAAATTGAAACTGAACGTGTATCATTGCATAGTTCTCCCTTCTCTTCATTGCATTTCAGTACTATCACTAATAAAGTGGCAATTTATGCGTGTTAACAATTTATACGTGAATTTATTTATTACATTTACTAGAAGAATGTTATTATTTACTTATTATGATTTTATATTTATAGTTTACCTAACTTCAATCTTTAAAAGTGATTATCTATCTTTATAAACATGTTATCTTTATAAAATATTTCATCTAATTTAAAATATTTTTATAAATATAAAATTATTTATTTATTATGATATTATTTTGGATAGAAATAATTGAGTGGTTCATCAAATATTTACCGTCGCTTTAAAAAAATTAAATAAACAAGTGAAGTTTCATTTATAAACAATTTTTTTAATTTTTTTAAAAATTTATTTATTTTTATATATTATATATTTATATTTATTTTAATATATTTTATTTATATAATATATTTTTTTAATTTCAAACAAAATAAATTATGAATAATTTTTTTATCTTTAAAATAAAACTCTTCTTTACTGTCTTCCTTTACTTCGAGTTTAGTTTATTTATCTCTATTTAATTCTTATCTTGTGTTTGGATGAGATACTTTGAGGAAAGAAAGTAATTTTTGAAATTTAAATATTTTGTTTAGATATTTTTTTGTAAAAAATTTTAAATTTTATAAATTTTGAGGAAATATTTAACAAACTAAAATGAGAGAATTTAAATTTTTTTAAAATAGATAAAATTAAAAAATTTTGTAAGTTTCTAAACTTATTCCAATAAATAACATATCTTTTTCTATGTGTTAGCATCATTTTGTTTATTATTTTTTCTTATTATTCTCTCATATTTTTATCTTTTATATTTCGATATAATATTTTTAATATTAAATTATATAATTATTTTTTACTATCTTTTTAATTATGTACATTTATTAGATTATTATTCTATTTAAATATGTTGTACAATAAAATTATTTCAATATTTCAATTTTTGTGAACAAAAAAATAGAAGAAAAATTAAAAAAAATAAAATTCATCATCCAAATAAAAAATTTTAAATATAATAAAATTAAATTCCTCATTCCAAATAAAATATTTTTAAAATAAAAATATTTAAATTTTTAAATATTTCAAATAACTTAAAATTTTGAAATGTTTTATCCAAATACGTTTAAATTTGTTTATGTTTACATGCACGTGATATTTTTTATCTATTTATTTATTATATTTGTATGTAATTAATATTTAATATACATATTCTGCAATTGTTTAACTTGTAATGATATAAATTTTCTAAATATTTTTTCAATTGAAAATAATGAATTAGTAAAATTTGGTATTTCAGGTTAAACAATTCAAAAGATATCATAAAAATATATTTTTATAAAAAGATTTTAAACTTTTTTTTAATTTTATATATTTTAATTTATAAATTTTTTAATTAATTATTTATATATATATATTAAATCTATTTATCAACTTTTTTTTAATTATAGATTTTTAAACAAACTTCTATATTTGGTAGCTTTTTGAAATATATAATAAACCTTAACCTAATTCTCAAAATCTTCAATTAGAATAGACTTAAACATTTAAAATAGTTTAATTTAACCTAATTTTATATTTACTTTTAGTATAAAAATATCAATTAAATATTAAATTAATAAATTAAATCATCAACATAAAAATATAAATAATAATAATAATAAAATTAAAAAAAGACTAATATTAAAATTTAAATTTTTAAAGAAATTAATTTTAAAACTTTACATTTGATTTGTTTAAATAAATGAATAAAAATTGAATAATTTTAATTTTTCAAGATATATTAAAATATTAAATTTGATTGAACTTGATTGTTTGGATCTAGACTTCTAAAAATTAAAATGTGTGAATAATAAATTAAAAAGTTATTAAATTTTAATTTTCAACTTTTTCAATCTTTTTATTTAAATCTTAAAAAACTTAAAAAATAATATCATAAAATTTAATCTTTGCTGAAAATTTTGAAAAAGATGAAAATATTCTTATTTAATCTGGTGGAATTTTATTATAGACTAATTTTTTTTATAACAAACAAGATTTTAGATTTAATTCGATTTTTAATGGATTTGAATTAGGGGTATATTTAAAACAAAAAACAAAAAACCTTACAAAACTCCTTTAGTAGTACGTAAATTAAGATACATTTGAAAAAAAAAGTTGACTACAAAATTTAGATACATAACTTTCAAATTTTAAATTCAAAGTAAGAGTAAAATTTTTAATAAAGATAAAATTTACATTATATTAATAATAACTAATTATAAAATTTAAAATTATTATTAGAAATTAATAGATTATTTATTCATTAATCATCAATTCTATAAATATTTAATTATATTATTATTAAATATTTATTCTACTAGCATCTTAAGGTATTAAATATTTCAAACCAAAATATAATAAATAATTTTATCAATTACTATGATAATATTATATAATAAAAAAATTTAATATCATATTTTTTAAAAAAATTATTAAATGAATGAAATTAATGATCATATTTTTATATATATCATTTATATATATAATTTAATATATTAATTATATTAATTTTTATCCACTAAAAATTATCACATATATATTAATTTATATAAATTATTAATTTTTTTAATAATCTAAAAATTAAAAATAATTTAAATTAAATTATAAAAAACTTATATTTTATTATTATATTATTTATTATAGTATTAAGCTTTTAAATTTAATTAATAATTTTATTATATCTAATTAAATAATCAATTCATAAATATGATAATAAAAATATATTTAACATATAATAAATTAGAATTTAGACATACCTATTTGTGCTAAACAAAATTTACTTGCATCAAAATAAGTTGATTATAAATTGATTATATGTTTCCTCCCCAATCCTATATATGTTAAAATCCTGTAAACTAAGCACGCTTTTAACTAACTATCTTTGTGAATGAATATCAACACCTTCTATTTACAAACCTTTTGAATTTCAATATCTTTTATACATAATGGTTCCTTTAATCAAATAATATTTTTGGAAAATATGGAGAATATGTATGGATTTTTTAACATAATATCAATTTGGTTAAGTAATAGTTCATTTATTTAAGGCATCACCAAGCTTAGATAAAAAGTTTATCATGATAGTTCGCAATCTTACTTCTTTACATTTCATTTCGATGTTATACATGTGACTTCAAAACATTTTCTAAGGTCACATTTTTTTATGGTTTTCCTAAATTGAGGGAAACATGTTATGTTATCAATTAGTGTGTGAGTAGAATTTATTATACAAAGGTGGTAAGAGGATCTGTACTGTCTAAATTTATGCGTCACATACTTTAACGCATAAATTGATGCGTTAAACCATAAAATATTAATTAAAAATTAGCTGTAACGCATAAATTTATGCATTAAAACCTATGACGTATAAATTTATATGGTACATAAACTGTTACAATCTAAATACTATTTTTTGAACTTGATTTATGTAAATAATTATTTTTTTAATCCCACTTTGATAAAAGAGCCTATCTTAAACATATGCTGTGGAAGAGTCTTTCTTTACAAAGTTATCTCCATACAATTTTTATTAAAAAAATTTCAATAATTTTTTAATTTTGTTAACTTTAGCATACGTTTTTTTTAATAAGGTTAGTTACATTTTAAAATTTTATGTTTTTAATCTATTTTTTAGTTTCATTTTATTTATATAAAAAGGTTATTATATTATGCTTTTTTAAAATATTGTTCCATTTTAAATTTATTTTGTTTATTTTATTTTGTAGTTTCGATTTATTTATATAAAAAGTTGTTATATTATGTTTCTTTATTAGAATATTGTCCCGTTTTAAATTTTATCTTGTTATTCTATTTTTTGTTTCGTTTTATAGTTTTATTTTATTTATATAAAAAAGTTGTTATAATTTATTTTTTTATCACAATATTTTTTTAAAAAAATGTATTGTTAATTCTATTTTTTTAGTTTCATTTTATTTATATAAAGAAGTTATATATATATATATATATTTTAAAATGATATTTTGTTAAATTTCATCTTATTTAAATTTGAAAACTTCATTTGTGGTGACGTAGACTTTAATTAACTTAAAATAAAAATTCAATATATTTTCATATAAACAATTCATTTTACTCATCAGTTAATTACAAAATATATCAATTTTAGAAAAAAATTATATCTTTATCAAAATATTTTTAATTAGTTTAATTGTGATGAAAAAAAATTTAAAATATTATTTGTGATTCATCCATTCAAATTTAAACATGTTATTTATTATCTTCTAAAATACAAGTTGATGATTTTTCTAAGTATGAACATAATTTTGTATTTTGTTAACGTGCCGAAATAGAGAATCCAAGAGTAAGAGAGATTGAATTTGTTCGTCTCTTTCTATTATATTATCATGACATGGTTATTGTTATTTTTCTATAAAAATATCACATTATAATATAATATAATTTTAGATAGAGTATTTTACAGGATATTTAAATACATGCTGATTTGATATATTATAGTCTAGATAAAAACTTAATTTTTTACCAATATTATAAAATAATTTATTTTTAGTTTAACATAAATATCTTTAAAATATAGCTAAATTTTTTTGGATGATCTTCGTTTCTTTAAAAAATGACATTCTTAAATAAAATAATAATTTTATTATTATATCATCTCTCTCAGATGTTTTGATTATATTTATCTTTCATTGCAAATATAAGAAGATAAGAGAATCTCAATCTCGTTAAAGATGATTTATTATGTTAAATATTTTTTCCCTTAAATAAAGGATGTTTAAATTTAAATAACCTGTCCATTTACAATACATTTGAAATTAAATTGAAAAAATTTTGAAGTGGCATTCGATATCAACAAAATGTGCACGATCATGGTTGGGAATTGCGATTTTATTTTGGCTCTGCATAGCATCACCACAGCATAGGACAGATGGAGTGACCGTTTAAATTCAAATTCAAAACGAAAGCTTCGATTTCACGGTCTGTCCCTTTGTTCGCGTGGCAATTAACAGCCAATCACATTCCTCAAGTGCAGGGAATTTCAAATCAAAACAACGGAACCAGTGGGGCCCACACGTGCGCCCCCGCTCCTCCCCAAACCCGATCAACGGTTCAGATATGTCCCCCATTTGAAACCCACCCCTTTCCCCGCCTCATTATTAAATTATTATAAATAAAACAAAATTTATTGCACCCTCACACACTCTCTTTTCGTCTCTCTGCTAAAGTTTCAAACAAAGAAGCAAACAAAACAAAAGCACAAAAGACTCTTTGAAACCAGAGCTGAAAACAGTAACGCTCTCTTTCTTTCTTCCTCTTCTTGCTTGGTTCTTGAATCTTGTAGCAAGAGCCAGTGAAGAAGCAAGAAAGCAAAATGTCGAGCCAGAATCGTCGTTCATCGTTTTCGTCTTCAACCACATCATCTTTGGCCAAGCGCAATGTATCTGCATCCGCTTCCTCCTCAGAAAGTAATGTGGCAAAGGTTTTGCCCGTTCCTACACATATGGCCAAGAAGCGACCCCCTCTCACTAACCTCACCAACACCGTTGCTTCCCGCAACTCTTTGGTATTTATCCATCCCCAAAAATTGCATCACTAAGTATAAACACTGTTATGGTATATAATAATTGATTGAATTTTGCTTTGTTAGGTTCCATGCGCATCTAAAGTTGCAAAGACTAAGAAAGAGGTTCCATCATGCACAACCAGCTCAGCAGTTTCCGGTAATAAAAGACCCACATTGCCGAATGTTAAATCCACCGGTGCTGTTGTTTTTTCCAAGGCTACTTCATTTCCCGAAAGGAATGAAGCTGGTGCAGCTCCTTCCTCTGCCACCATCACCATTCCTGTTTCGAGCACCATGGTTGTTTCACCCAGCAAATCAGATGGAAAGTCAGTTTCCATGGACGAGACAATGTCTTCTTGCGATTCTTTCAAGAGTCCTGACATTGAATATGTGGACAATAGCGATGTTGCAGCTGTTGATTCAATTGAGAGGAAAACATTCAGCAATTTGAACATCTCCGATACTACAGAACCAGCAGGTTTCAATTTTCATTTTGTTCAGTTGTGATTTTCCTGTTTCCATGCAACTAAGTCCCGTTGACTTGAATTTAAAATTTGGTCACTTCTGATGCGGTGTTATTGATATGTATGTTTGCAGGCAATATCTGCAGTAGAGACATTCTTGTTGAGTTGGAAAAAGGGGACAAAATTGTCAATGTTGATAATAATTACTCGGATCCACAGCTCTGTGCCTCCTTTGCTTGTGATATCTACAAGCACCTCCGTGCATCGGAGGTAAAGGCTGCATACATACATTTTCCCTGATAACATGTCAAATGTAGCTAATAGCTTTCAAAATAATAGTCATTTATGTTTTCCTATTTCTGAAATCTTAGGCAAAGAAAAGACCTTCCACAGACTTCATGGAGAGACTTCAGAAGGACATAAATCCCAGCATGCGAGCTATATTGATTGACTGGCTTGTGGAGGTAATTTTTTTTTATGGTCTATAGTCACATGTCCCCTGCAGTTGAGTCCCAACACATGTGAGGTTCAAAAATATTGATATTATTTTATTGCAAATTGAATGTGCAAGTAATATTTATTGTTGGGAGCATCATGTGTCAAATTATAGTTCAATATCACACTTTATTAGCTCTATATGCCTAACTTCAATTTCCAATTGCAGGTGGCTGAAGAGTATAGACTAGTACCTGATACATTGTATTTGACAGTAAACTACATCGATCGGTATCTTTCAGGGAACGTGATGAACAGACAAAGGTTACAACTACTTGGTGTTGCTTCCATGATGATTGCCTCGTAAGGAAGCTTACAAGTCCCTTTCGTTTTTCTGATTCATGGGGTTTCTACCGTTTTTACTTTCTGGCATCGAAAGGCATGCGGTATAATAATATTTGGGTTTTGGTTCTTGTTGGCAGTAAATATGAAGAGATTTGCGCACCTCAGGTGGAGGAATTTTGTTATATAACTGATAACACCTACTTCAAAGAAGAGGTCGGTTTGAATTGTTTGGTGAATTTTTATCTGTTTACAGTATTTGATTTTTAACTGTGCATATCTCATGTAAAATTATTCCATGCAGGTTTTGCAGATGGAATCTGCCGTCTTGAATTTTTTGAAGTTCGAAATGACAGCACCAACAGTTAAATGTTTCTTAAGGTAGATTACTACCTGAAAGCCTCAATAATTATAAGTTTTTTGACGCTGATCTAATACAAAACCTTTTTCTTTATTGATATGATTTACAGAAGATTTGTACGTGCTGCTCAGGGAGTCGATGAGGTATCTCCCTTGGTTAAATTAAACAGTTATATGGTTTAAGCATCGGCATCATGGGAATAATT
Source organism: Canavalia gladiata (assembly GCA_037954105.1). Classification (NCBI taxonomy): domain Eukaryota; kingdom Viridiplantae; phylum Streptophyta; class Magnoliopsida; order Fabales; family Fabaceae; genus Canavalia; species Canavalia gladiata. Next base: position 59,274,249 of record CM075659.1, on the reverse strand, counting down.
AGTAACTTTTGGATATGTAACAAAACCATAGTTCAAATGACTTCAAGGCTCTCATACAGTCATCGGCTTTTCTAATCATTGGGCTTAAGAATAACATTTTGGACACCTTCCTTCCTTGTTTTAAATTCAACTTTTTTTACCTGGAAAAATGAATTCAACTGGGATTGAAGAAAGAAACGTAATATTGTAGCAGTGGTGGCAACAGTCGTTGATGAAGCATTGTTGGTTGCTATTTCCGTTTGTCGATCATGTACTGCATTTATGTATATATATTGCACGTAATTTAATTACTATGAATTCTATTTCTGAAGTATTGATTTCTTTATCTGTGAATTTCTCAGGTCCCTTCGCTGCAACTAGAGTGCTTGACAAACTATATTGCCGAATTGTCTCTCTTGGAGTACAGTATGCTTTGTTATGCTCCGTCACTTATAGCGGCTTCTGCGATTTTCCTGGCCAAATTCATACTTTTCCCTTCGAAGAAACCATGGGTATGTTGCTGACGAAAAAGATCATGTACCACATTTCGGGATTTTATGTTTTAGGATACTTACTGTTTCTAATTTTTGCAACAGAATACCACATTGCAGCATTACACACTCTACCGGCCATCTGATCTGTGTGTTTGTGTAAAGGATCTCCACCGCCTTTGTAGCAACTGCCCTAACTCTAATTTGCCAGCAATTAGAGAGAAATACAGTCAGCACAAGGTAAACACGTGCCTCATTGCTTTATACACGGAAGAGGACTCTACCTCTACTCCTCCTTCTCTGTTTTTTAAAGCACACTTTAAATCTGTTTGAATACTTTTCTCATAATTTATTTGTGTTTCAGTACAAATATGTGGCCAAGAAGTATTGCCCTCCTTCAATACCTCCAGAATTTTTCCAGAATTGAGCAGTGATGACAGTCCAATTTCCGGTTGGGATAGACGTAGGTTGACATAACTTTTGTCTCGAGAAGAGATGCTTCTCCTGCACTGTACAATGTAGTTGGCAGCTTCCATCATCATTAGAATTTTTGTATCAGCTTTTATTGATGGGCATACTGTTTTGCCCACAAATTGGCAAAAAAGCAACGGAGAAGAACCAACTTGTATTATTTACTACTGCTTCAGCTTCCTTGATGGCTAAAAAGAGCCAATGCCTGAAATTTTCTCCAATAAAAAAAATTAGAGTTTTATCCGGTAACCAGCATCAATGACAATAACCCTTAGTATGCAGATTATTGAGATAAAATTTCAATTTGAAAATAATACCAAGAACACTTAGGATGGGTAAGCTTGATATTTTGGACTAGTATGTTGAAGTATCCTATTAGTTTTTAGGAGCACTGTTTCAACTGACTCAAGTGTTTCTTCCTTTTAAATATGGCATCTATAAACTATAATGTCAAGCAATCAAGTCATATTAATAAGAATTGAAAGGGCCAAACCATATTTATTAGAAATGAAATAAAATCACAACCACCCAATGAAACTTTGAAATATGTGAAATCAAACTTTGAAACATGCACTTAATGCTAATCATCATGCACTCCTTTTTGCTGTTTCTATGGGGTACCTACGCTAAGGGAGCAAGTAAGGCGTAAGAGGAAGTTATTTATTACCTTATTAAGTTTTATCAAAATTACATCAATAAAGCATTCCTCAACCTAGAATCTCTTTACATACATAGCGGTTTTAGCCCACATTTTAAGATGTATCATACATACATTATGCAGACTGGACATTGTGGCATGAGTTTACAGAGCACACTGAGCCTTCGATACAGCCGGTGTATACATAGCATAAGTAGTCACAACTGTGTCATTGGGCTTGTTGTTTAGCCAATGACAATCTTCAAAAGCGCAATAGGGTCCCTTGGGCCTCTTAACATGCAGTGGCGGTATATATTTGGGTGACCAAGCAGGTGTTCCATCCTCATAGGAATTATGAGTCAATCTCGTGATATCCGAACCGTCCAATCGAACGGTGAATATTTCACCATATGGCTGGTAGTGATGCGGGTTGGAGATTGGCTCCGCTGATATGCCTGCATAGTCTGAAGTAAACGTTATACTCTTCCCATCCGGGCTGAAATACGGGTGGTTCGTCCTTCCACCCGACCCGCTTTGAATCAGCTTTCTCAAACCGGTTCCATCCGGGTGGATCAGGTATATCTCGAAGCTCCCACTGCCCGGGTCGTGCCGGTCCGATGCAAATGCTATCCATTCCCCATTCGGTGACCAGTTGCACATGGTGTCCGTCCATTCACCCTCCGTCAACCTTCTAAGCCCGTTTTTCTCTCCACCAAACGCATCCATTATGTAAAGATTCTTATGACCCGACCGACCCGATCGGAATACGATCCATTTTCCATCCGGGGATGGTGACGGAAAGGCGTTGTTCTTCCCGTCCAGAGTCAACCTTTTGACGCTATTCTTCTTGTCAACATTAATGGATATGATATCAACCTGCGAGCTCTCCGAAGCAAATGTTTGTCCGACGGCAGTGTAAATGACACCGGGTCGAACCCGGTCCCAAGCGGTCGAGAAGGCCATAGCGTCGAAAACCTTGCGCAGGTTTGAACCGTCCTGGTTCACCACATAAACCCCCGGCATCTCAACGTAAGCGATTCTGTCGCCGGATGGTGAGAAAACCGGGAAGGAACCGACGAACCGGAAAAGAGATAGATCGGGCACGGGGCTTCGAACATTCTCGAGCAACAGCTGGGGACTGCCACCTCTATCCTTTCCATTGCGTTCTCCTCTGCACTTGTGGTATCCAACCCGGGACGAATCGGGCGAGATGAAGGGGTTGAGGTGGTGAGCCCGTGGCGCGACTAACCGAGTTAGCTCCCTGAACTCATTGTTAACCAGGTCGAATAACTCGATGTGACGAAAACTGGAGCCAGGCCTTCTCGTTGCGACGGCGATGAAGTTGTTGTTGCCCGGGGAGGTAGCAGGTGTGAACACGTGGAGACCCGGTGGGGTAACTCGTTCGACGACGACAGAGTCAAGGGAAAAGGGACCCCTGGCAGGAAGAATTGCTCTGTAAATACTCCACCACTGGTCATGGCCCCTCCGGTGAAAATAAAGAGTGCGATCGTCGACCCAGGAGGGCCAGCCACCGTGCTCGACGACCTTGACTCTGTGAGTTCCATCGCGAGTGAGGAAGACATAGATGTCCGTAGTGAGATCCTCTACCTCGCCCGCCCAACCGTCTGGGCCGTAGGAAGCAACGGCAGTCCAGATGCCAGAGGGAGAGAGGGCTGGGCTGAAATCAGCTACTCCATATGGGGTGAGTCGCTGGGTCAGGCCCGATGGAAGGTAGGTGGAGTAAACGGTGGCCCAACTGGCCCGTGGAACACCCGGGTCCTCGTGGGTTGATACGTATATTAAATATTGGCCATCTGGGGTGACACTGGGTTTGTCTTTGATGGAAACTCTTGAGTCGCTTATCGTGTTGGGTAACAGAGGGAGCTGGATTCTATTTTTATCTGCAGTGACGGATTTTTCAAGAGCGGATCTTCTAGTGGAATATTTGGAGGAAACGGCGTCGTAGTATATGGTAGAGAAACCGTTTCTCTCGGTTATGTAAACGAATTGGAGAGGAGGAGGGTGGGTGGGAAGTTGGATAGCGGAGTTATTGGAGAGGAAGTGGCCGTTAAAATTAACGGAGTTGCCATCGGTGAGACGTATTTCTTCGTAAGGTTGCTGAATAGGTAGGGAATAGATGTCGAATTCGTAGTAAGCTCTGCCAAGTGTGGTGAAGATGATGCTCGTCGAAGTTGAAGTTGAAGTGGAAGAAGCCTCCTCCTCCGCTGCACAACATAGGCCTACCGGTAACAGTATCACCACCCAGAGAAAAGGTAGGTAGCGTGCTTTCATCGTTTCTCACTGTGGAATCTGTTTGCGACTATTGGGAAAGGGAGGGAAAAGGCATCGTGTGGTGAATGGTGCTGCTGAGTACAAATGCTACCTTCAAGAGGATATAAAGTCGGGGGTGGGGTCAAAATAACATGTCCTTTTTCATATTTGTCAATTCATATCTTTGGATATCTCTCGTCTTTACAATTTTATTCATCACAAAAATTTTTAAAACACAAATCCAGGAACCTCTAATAAGGACGTGTAACAAGTTTATTTAAGGACGTTCGACAAATGTATGCATATTTAAGGACTTGTCTTTTCCATTTGTTTGTTTCAAACTATTTCTTTATTTGTTATTAAGCTATGTTTAAATTTTGTTATTCATATTTTTCGTGTGCAGTGACGTATGCCGCAGATATTAACGTTATCAAGTATGTGCGGCTCTTCCCGGACATCGCATTCGTCACCACAGGTGTATCATTGTATTCAGTAACAAATGCTTGAATTGAAACTGTGATTGTGAAGTTATGTTCTAGGCCCACATTTTCGGCTTTTTTGGTTCCTTAACATTTTGGGCTGTTAACAACCAAACAATATTTTGGGCTTCATAATCGGTTGGGTTGGGTTAATAAAAAAGGCAAGAATCTAATGTTAGTCGATTCTGTTCATTGTTAAAAACAAAACATAAGTAAATCCTGCCCAAAACAAAAATGCAACTAGATGCAATGAGAAAATTCTACTTTTTTATTAAGGTAATAACGGTATCTGTTTTTACATAAAATCTTGATCGTTAAAAAGATTGTTCAGCAACAATGTACTTCATTACGGACCAAGGATATACATATAAATGACAATTGAAACTGTTACATGCTATGAATTTTAGTCTTACAAGATTATTCTCTATTATTTATTTATTGTGAGCAAACCACAGATACTGCTTCAATTTTTTTTCTCATTATTAAAATGTTGAAATTTTAATTATTAATTTTCTTCATTTCCCCATTTGCCTGCTAAAGAAAAGAAAGCATGTTTGTTGGTTACATAATCCATTTTTGGGTTGAAGTAGTGGCATTTGTTCAGCGGTTTGACTGACATAATAATGAAAACATTAGACACTAGTAATGTGAGAAACCGTGTGGGCTTGTTTTTTATGGAAACTTAGGAAGTAAGTTTCGCCAACTCCTCAAACATCTCTCCCTGGTCACTTACACAATTAAAACCACAATCTTTTCAGACTTCAATTCAATTTTCTTATCGGGTGATTTCGCTGGTTTCAGTCAGAAGTCAAAATTCATTCCGCACTCTGCAGCTCTTGAATCCGTGGTACAAAGTATGATGATCGCCCATTTCGACCTTGATCCAAGTTTTGAGCTTACTTTAATTCACCCATGAGTTCAATTCTTCATTTTTATTTTATGTGGTTTGTATATGCAGTTTGAGTCATGAGCTTCTTGAGGCCATCAGCATTGTACCACTTTCTGATCACTTTCCCTTCACTGCGATGGATGCCCTGTCAGAGTTGGGGCTTCCTTCGATGGCCTGGTCTTGATGGCTTCTTCAGGCTTCTGGTGATTGTGCTTCTCTGGTCTATGTTCTCTGAGCTTCGCTACATACCCTCGTCTTCCATGTACCCCACCCTTCATGTTGGCGATCGAATTCTAGTGGAAAAGGTGCACAATCCTCTTTCCTTTCCTGTTTCTTTCCTTCCTTCATTCACGATCTACCTATATGCAGGACCTCATTGTTCAAAGTAGGACTAGGATTTGGAATACTATAAGTTTTCGTTGTCCTTAGAGCTAAAGCATTTTAATATCAACTTGAATTTGCATCCATCTTCCTATCTAATCGTCGGATGTCATGGTTGGTGCAACTGCAAAGGGAAATTTTGAATGAGTTATGAGTGTATATAACTGTTAACGTGATTGCTTTTGTTGTGAGCTTGATAGTACTGTTATCTACAAACAATAGTTGGGGCTTTAAATTCCAGTATAAATTGCTAGAAATTATATTAAATTACATAAAAATACAGCAATTTATCCTGCTGTCCCAGAGTTCCAGAAACGCAGAATGATCTCCGTCCTAGAAGATAAAATATTACCATCACTGTCATTCATACACAAATTACAGATTATATTCTAAATACGCAACTGCCTACTCCAGTAACTGTCATCCACACACATTTTATTCTGAATACATAACTGACTGCTTGTCAGGTCCTGTGAATATGAATTAGTGAAGCCAGTCCAATTCAGTCATGGGCCTTGGGTTTGGAAAACTTATAATAGGAGGAATAAGAAGGGGTAGAATAGGAATTAGCAAGGTGGGTTAGTTATGAGTGGAAAGGTGGGCAAATGCAATATGCTTTTTAGGATGTGGGTTTGGAGTGGAGAGGTGTGAATGATTTTTCTCTTGTAGTAGGGCAAGGCAGTAGCCTTTGTAAGGAGCTTGCTCTGGATATTGCAGACTCGTCTTTGCAGTATAGTTTTCTTTTGTTAACAATACAGACTCGTCTCATGTTATTTGTTTTGGTCTCTGACACTACTCCTATAATTACACATTGTTCTGAATTACATAATTCTCTACTCCTATAACTGCCACATGGCAGATTTTATTTTAATTCCTACACGTTCTGGAATCAACCTATAACACAGGTGGTTTGCTTCAGCCTAGGACTGGATCTGATGCCCTAGCAATATTCGTAGGGAAAACTAGGTAAACTTGTGATTCTTGAATGCTATGCAAAAATGGCGTAATGTGTTGGCAGATTCATGACAGAGTACCCCCTAACAAGTTTTTGAATGGATTTGAGTTCAAGTTCATTAGGGGATAATGGTGCTAAATATATCTTTTTTGGCTGTTTAAGTTGTAGTCCTAATATAATGTATGAAAGGTTTTATATTACCTTTTATTAGAAGTTGGTTTTCATGTATATATCAGTATTTAATCGTGACAATTGTTCCATGGGATTATGCACCCTAAATTAATCTATGCTCTCTATCTAAAATATGGAGGAAATTCTCTTTCCTCATGAAGCCTTAGAATAATATACTCCGATGGAAAAAATTCTTTGAATGGCCTGTTCATCTAACATTATTAATTGTGCTTTATCTATGCATATATCAACATCTGTGGATATTCCAGATTTCGGGACATCTGCTTCTTTAGATTTCCTAATCAACCCTGAAGAAAAAAATTTGCTGTGATCTAATGTGACCACAGTATTCACTATATATATTATTTTTGCATTATTTGGCATTTGCTATTTCCTGACTAGTAATTTGAGGAAAAAGATTGAGATTATTAATGGCAAAGACCAAAGATATTTAGCCATGTAGTTTTGAAATGAATCAGTTCTTAATTAAATCTAGGCAGTGGATTGCAATTGCATGCTTAAGTATACAATCCAATATTACACGAACCTTAACGTTTGAGGATACTGAAATAAGTAAATGTTCTCTTTCTGTCCGGAATATAATAAACTGCACCCAACCAAGTGATATGAGAACCAGCAAAGCCAGAAGTGTGCTACATGTAAGATTGTATATTTTTAAGTGTTCCAACCAACTATGGTCTAATATCTTCAAACCGTTTTATACTTATATATTTTTGCTTGGTTTGATTAAAATGACAAGCACCTGTAATATTCTGTTCTTGGCAGTTTACTGAGGCTTTCAATATTATTCTGATAGTATCACTTCAGGATATTTTATATTAAGTGTCTGAGCGAGTTGATCTTTTCATTATTCATTAATTCAACGTTTCTAGTTTGCACAGAGGACTCTGGATAAAGTGGCTGGCCCTATCTTAGGTAGCCTTCTCCTTAGTTATTTTCCTTTCTCATCTCATTCTTGAGTTTTAATCAAGCAGAGTACAATATTAAATTAAATGAGCTTGGAATTGACTGAAAATCACACTTCATCATGTAAGCTATCTTGAACAACAAACTTTTCTCCTAAAGTATTTTTAATCTTCTAAAATAACCTTCCAAGGCTTTCCTTTCAATAATTTTAGGCACTAAACTTCATCCATATGATGTGTTGTGTTGAATAAGTTTGACCTATAATTGGAGTTTCAATTCTTATGGAAAACATGCCATCTGGAATACTTTTTCGTGTGTTTCAAAAGAATGAAGTACAAATGCTATTTTAGGAAATAGAAACTAGGTCTATTAGACTAGTGACTCAAACAACTTATTTGTTTTAATGTTATGAATAAGATAAAAAGTGAAATAAGTGATTGACAAGAGGGTCTGGAAGGAGTATTTCAATTGGCTTTGTCAAGGATTTGTGTAGTTAATACTTACCAGAATTTTTTTTTAGTTAAGATTTATTGTCATTGTTGTTATTCTTACTTATTTCTGTCAATGTCTATAATAGCTAGTGAAGAACTCTGCCTTACCGAGAAACAATTTTTGAACTAAACAACTTTGAAATTTCCTAAACAACAATCAATGGTTGTAGTTTGTTACATTATGCATTACATTTTCATTCTGGTAAGAAACACTTTCAGAGATAAGATCAATGGAATTTCCTGGTCTTATATCTATTTTCTACTTTTTTCTCATTTTTAATATTTGAAATAATTATCTTTTCTTGCGAACTTCCCCAGGCTTCATATTACATCAGGAGTCCCGCTATACATGATATTGTAACATTTTGGGATCCAACACAGGTATGTTTCAGTGCTATGAATCTCTAGCCTACTTGCAGATGTATAGGAAGCAACCAATGACCCAGTTCAGTTACATGATTGGTTTTCTATTTAGCTTTCTGGAGAAAACAAAGATGCTGTTTTTATTAAAAGAATTGTTGCAAAAGCAGGAGACACTGTTGAGGTAAAGAAACTCCTTTTTGCATTATACCAATGTTATGTATCTACTTGGAAATTTGATAAAGCCAACACCACCATGATAATGTCCATAAGATTCGTGGGCATGAAAATTTAATTCCTAAATATATTATCTTTGAAACCAAGGTCTTATCCCTTCATTTAGTCAACTATATGGACTAGACACAATTTCATGAACTACTATGACAAACACTGGTAACAAGTAAATTCAAATGGTATGTTGTGATGTCCTGATAATTAGTAATAGTTGGTTTGATAAGCACACGGGAATTGTGCTAACATCAATTTTTCTCACTTGAATTCTAACACCTTGCAGGTTCATCATGGGGCACTCTACGTCAATGGTGTTGCTCAGGAGGAAGATTTCATAGCAGAGCCACCAACATACACAATGCCATTAACTGTGAGATCCTTGTTACTTCTTAATGGTCCCTTTTTGTTTTACTTTTCATTCAATAACGCTGATGTGATCTCAGATCACAAAATGAACATGAAATTACCAAAAAGAATGTACATGAGTTGAGCCATTAGGGAATTATTCAAGATCAGCCCATTAAACTTGAGTTTGAAGTTAGGGTCAGTTATTTGAATGGGTCAAGCTCAAGCTTGTAAGCTTAAAATTATTAATTTGCAAATAGCTCGTTTATTTACATAATATCATGATAGTTATAATTTTATTTATTATATTTATTTGGAAAGTTATAGTTTTATTTATTATTCTCTTGTATACATAATTTGCCGAATTGTAACTTTCAATAGTCATATTCTAAAGAGATGATTATAAACTTCCTTAAAAATCAACATCTACAATTTTAATTATCAAATATTTCATTTTCAATCATAAGTTGTGTTGATGAATATAAAATTATATTTTATAACTATTTTAATAAGCCATAAACTGTTCAAATGGAAATTTGATAAAGAAAAAATAATTAAGCCATAAACAAGTCAAATTCAAGCTTCATAATTTTTTAACAAGTCAAACTCAAACTCTAAATGACTCATTTGAATAAATGATCCAAGCTTGATCAACATATTTTTTTCAGAAATCAAGTTACAACATTTACAGTCCTAATAGGATAAATGGGTTTGCTTAATAGCCAACTCTGTTCCTTTCACTTTTATGCACCTTTCCAATGGATATGAGGTAAACAGTTGTGAGCATGTAGGATTTCTGGGTTAACTCAAAAAGCACCATAATATCTGATTAAGGATGGCCCCTTTAATTCTCTTTCTTCTGTCATCTTTTTTTTTGTTCTGTGAATTCAAACGACTTACCGTAAAGAATCCTTATTTGTTTATTGATTCATATATTTCTTTTCCTCATATTACATGTATTCTTGCAGTATGTGCCCAAGGGCCATGTTTATGTGTTGGGGGATAATCGTAACAATAGTTACGATTCCCGTGAGTGGTAAGTACCTACTGCTACAAGTTACTGCACTTTCATTTTTCCTTTTCCATTAATTTTAATCTTCTCGGAGAGGTGTGATTTTCTGAATGTGCTGTTTCATAATACTTGGTTTATTTTCTAGATGAATTTTTACATCAGTGTCTTGTTGTAGTTTTGCGGAAATGTTTTTTTTTTTTTATGTGGAATAAAAAAATATGGTTTTATAGAAACACTTGTGAAGCTTTGTTTTTTAATCTCTAAATCTGTTTTGATATCGTAATTTGAACTTCGTATTATTATCTTTCACCTCCTATTAATCTTGAACCTTACCTGATGAATAGGGGGCCGCTTCCTGTTAAGAACATAGTTGGAAGATATGTCTTGTGCTATCACAGATCAACAAACATTTGACACAAATATCATTGAGATTCAGTGAAGGAAATGGTGTTCTTTTCTATGGTCTGACCAATGGGACGGCATACTTGGCCATGTGAATGATATCCATCAAGAGTTCCCTCCCACTGTTCCATAAATGAAGCACCCCATCTGCTAACTCTTCATGGGATTGGATTCTCATATGCACTTAGTGAGGCTTCCCTCGTTCAGAGCATGACGAACCTACAGAAAAAAGAATGCCAAGTGATTTCTTCGGGGTTCACTGTTGTCGAGGAACGATGCATGTCCTTTGCTATGTAATATTCGTGTGGGAATAAAATTTCTTTCGTTAGTATCTGTAATATCTTGTATAAGTTGCGGTCAGAGAAAAGAAATGTGTTAGAAAAACAAACATCTTGTTAGTGCTTTGGTTATTTTAAGACGTTTTTCTCACGTGCCAAAACAAAAGTATGCCCTGAATGCTTTTTCCTCATAATGGCTTTATGCTTTTACCATGTTTTTAGCTCACTAAGCCTGATCTCTTCCCTACTAAGCCTTTTTGTTCAATATCCCTCCATTTGTCACAGTTGGAATTGTTTGTGTTTCGTTTCCTTGCACGACTTTACTACCAAAAAACCAAAGGATAACATGGAATTAGAAGTACAGGTAGAAGGTTGTTTTCTTGTTCTTGTTTAAATAGGGAGACAAGCTGGTTAGCATCTTGGATGGTTGATGGTTCCATTAACTATAAATTTATCAAATGGGTATCGAATTTAGATATCAAAGTTTGTGACTGTAGTTTGTGATGTCCTTTCTATGGCACTTGTATACATTTTGGAAGATTGATATGCGATTTCAATGGTGCCTATTCAACGCGGAGGAGGGTTGAAATAAAAAATCCATGTAGTTTCTCCACCTTCCTTTACTTCTAAACTCAAAAAGGGAAACATAGAAGCTCAAGGAACATTTCCTTTGGTACTGATTCAAAGCCTATTAACCCATATCTTTAGCCATTCTCTCATATCTCTTTATGATAAGAATGTTTTATTTGGGTCTTTGATCAAGTATTCCCACTGTCCCACAAGCCTGACATGTAATAGAATAGTTATTATCAAATATTTCCTCCTCAATTCATAAAGCAAGGGAAAGAATTTTGTTGCCATAGACTCAGGTTGTAAGCCCTATATATAGTTACATATTTATAAAATAAATTTTATAGAAATAGTTTTTAACGTTTAATTGTATTCATTGTGTATAATATGTTGTCACTTATAAGATTTGTTGAATGACCAAGTCTATAATATCACCGATTGTGGGTATTTTTTGCTGTTTTGCCTTGGCCTCCATTTCACCATTTTCGTGGCTGGTTCAGCTCTTTCTCATGTTCCACGAGCTCGAAAACCTTTTATTTTATATTTCAAGTATCTTATTCCAACCTCACTAAAAGAACTTTTGAAAAAAAAAAGTAATTTTATCTCCAAAATTGATTAAAACCAAGGATGCTACAAAACTAGCGATTTGGAATATTAAAAATTGTGAAGTTTTTTCTTCTTTTTTTTAAGGGGTAAGTTGAACTGAATTCGAGACAAACACCACCACCCCCCCACCCCCCCCCCCCCCCCCAAAACCAAAATGAGAATTTCAACTCAAAGTTTTGAAGTCCCCAAAATTGTTAAAATGAAAGCATTTTGGCATTACACATAATGATATTGTGGTTAAACTTTTTGTTGGGACAAAAGAAAAATGAATTTTTGTGGTTCTCTTTACCTTCAGCAATTTTCTTGTCGATTGGTAGGTGATACTTGGATAGTGAAAACCGAGAAGCCTAATGGGATTCCCAAGCCAAAAGTTTTTAAGTATTTTCCAAAGTATTTAATTAACTCCTTTAAAGTCATTCACTTTAAGTAAAAAAAGTTATAATTATTGATTATAAAATTAATAGTTAAAGTTTAAATAACCACATGATTTATATATATATCACAATGGCAAATGATGATTTTTTTAATCAGTGAATAACTCTTCACCTTTTTCTCGAAATTGAATCTCTTATTTTTAAGCAGTCAACTTCTTTTTCAGATATAATAGAATTTGGATCACACATAGTGATATGTTCAAGTGTTTTTGGATAATTTAGTTTAATGAAATTCGTGTTATGTGCGGATCATGGAAAGGTAAATTTACTTGAAATTGGTTAGGTGGTCCATTAAGAAATCACAGTTTGATCCGCATTAGACTTATTTTAATATATATTTATTCACCGATACTATAAGTTCCACCTTTTAAAAATTATGCAAAGAGAGGTTACTTCATTTAAGGGGCCTTTCAAAATTTGTTGAGTCATCGTATTTAAAAAATTATTATTATTATTATTATTTTAGAATTTTTATTAATTTAAAATTTTTCTAAGTTACAATAAAAGGTTATACATACAATTGTTAACAAATTCAAGATGATATATTAGAATGAGATATAATGATAAAGTCGTATATTCAATCACTAAAAAATTCAAGATAAAAGATTAAGATAAGGTTCTCCAAAATTAAAATGGTATTGAAGATTAAAAGTACAAGATAACATGTGTTAATTTAGTTTTATTGAAAGTGAGTACTCTAAAATATATAAATCCAATCAAAATTTTATTTATCTTAAAAATTTAAAGATATTCAAATGAAAAAATAAAGTTAAAGATGTCTTAAATGAAAAAAAATTAAAAATTTATTTTCGATTCAAGATTAGTAAAAATAACTTTTAAAAATTATTTGATTTTATAATTTTATTGACATGTATATGTATAAAAAACAAGATTAGAAACACATGTCAGATAGATAAAATTTTACTATTGTAAATAAATGCTTATAAATATGTGATGTCCCAATATTTTTAACATGCAACTAAATTAAAATATTTTTATTTACTCATTTGAATCTCTCTATTGAAAATTAGAAGATTTTTTATTTACGATCAAACATTCTTTTTTAAAAAATCTTCAATCACTATAATATATCATATTTTTTTAAAAAAAATATTATCTATTAATTTTAATAAAATTTTAAAAAATATTATATCTTATTTATATCGCATAGTATTATTAGTAATATTTAAAAAATATTATAAAAATATAAAAAATATTATCTATTAATTTTAGTAATATTTTAAAAAAAATATTGTATCTGAATTATATTAAAAAGTGTGATATGTTATAATAAATATATATTTCCATTTTTATTTTATTTATTTAATTTCTCTTGTTTAATTCTTTTTTTTTTTACTTCATATACTTTTACTTTTAAAATTAACTTGTGATAATAAAATTTAATTTGAAAATTTTTTATTCTAATATATTTAATTCCAAATCATATTAGATAATTAGGTTTTAAAAAAGTTAAATAATATAATTCAACTTTTACAGCTAAGTACATATAACTATTGATTTGTTTAGTTTTAAATGTATTGGTTAACATGAAAGTGTAGATTTATTATCTTATTTAAAATTAAATATATTAACTCATTTCAATATTTTATTATAAAGTAAATTTTTAAATAAATTTTAGGTTTAATCAATCATAAAAATTTACATAAGATAAAAAGATTAAGTTTATTTGAGATATTATTCTTGTAATAAATTCTTACAATAAAGTTTTATATTTTATTATTTTTCTTAATTCTTTTCTATCATATTATTCATTATATTGCATTTTTTCCTTTTATCTCACTTATTATAAAAAAAATTATTTTTATTTTTAACTATTATCAAAGATAGAACGTGTTTAAAAGTAAATAAGTAATATTTAAATGTTTTACTGAAGAAGCGAATCTTGTCGAATTACCGTAGAAGTATGATCTATTATATATACCGAAGAAGTAATATTAATATATTATCTATTGTCATATAATCTAACGAAAATTAACTTATTCGTAGAGATATTATGAATTTATACCATTGCTAGAAATTTTGTTAGCAATTGTTTGTATAATTATCTGGTTTAGCTGACTTGAAAGTTTTAAAAATAGTTTGTATTATAAAATTATCTCTTTTCAATTATATTTTTGTTAGCAATTGTTTGTATAATTATCTGGTTTATTTCACTTCAGATTTCAGAAACGTAAGGTAAGGTAACTGATTAATTTAAAGACTTTTTGGTGTTGCAAGCGTCAATATCTACCAGCGATGTCTATTTGAAGAAACTTGAGTTTATCTTTCAGTGTTCATCTCGCTTCATTTTGTGTATTTCAGGAATTATATTCAGCATCATGTAAGTGAAAATTAGTTCACTCTTTCGTTAGAAATTTATCTGAAGACCTTCATTTTATTGTAATTTCTGTTCATCCTTTGTTTTTATTTCATGCCGAAGGAATGATAATGATCATTAATTAGTGTTATTTGACGGCTAATTATTTATAAAGAGACATCCATCACATATTAGAAATGTTGAAAATACGATTTGTAAAGTTAGTATTAATCTTGAAGACAGATGTTTAGGAATGAAATGTACATTTTTGAATTGTAGGATCAATAGGCCATGATGAAAACTTTTAAATTCGAGATGAATGCGAAAGATGTAGGTAGCTTTAATGTTATTGGGGAACAGAGTTGTGATAGTTGATCTTATAACAAATTAAAGAAAAAATAATTTCACACAATCTAATTTGAAAAATTAATATAGGAAAAATTAATTAAACATATTCATATAAATCAAATAAAAAAATAAAAATAATTATGTTAATCCAATAACTTTCTTTATAATCTTTTAGGATTAAAGATTATAACACTATTTTCTGTAGTAAGAAATTCATTTTAAAAAATAAGAGCAACGTTAAAGATAGTTACTAATTGTTAAGGGAATATATCTTAACCAATGACCCTATTAAAGTGAGGTTATTTGTATATAATTAATAAGTAACAATAATTGCTTACATAAAAAATAATTTTAAGGAATAGGGTAAAGTCTTATGCAAAGTATTGTTGTACTTGTTAGGTTTAAGAGGGATAAAAAAATTCTAAAATGTGAAGATATGGTTATTAAAAATTAATATTTAATTTTATTTTTGATTTTCCTAATTTAGTGTTAAGATAATTTTGGTTTCTTTATTTTTTTTCTCAATTTTAATTTATTTTTAAAATAGAATAAATATAGTTTACTGTTAACTTTTTTATTTACTTATTAATATAAAATGCTGAATTAAATTTTTATATTTAATTATTAATATAAAATGTTGATATGAATAATGATGTTTTAATATTATTAAATTATTATAAAATAATATAAACAAATTTCATCAACATCTTATTCCTGAAACTTTAAAATTGATATTTAAAATTTTCAAGTAAAAATAATATAAACAAATAACATTGATATTAATTTTAAGGTTTCGAGATGAGGTATGAATGAAATTTTTCCACATCAGTTTATAATAATTTTATCTAAACCGGCATTTTACATTAATAATTGAATGGAAAAATTCAAACCAGCATTTTATGTTAATAATTTGATAAAAACAATTAACTTATAAATCATATTTATCTTATTTTAAAAATAATAAATTAAATTTGAAAAGAAGCCAATATTATTCTAAAACTAAATTAAGAAAAATAAAAATATAATTAAGTAAAAAATTAAAGCATGAATCATGGGTGGTTGGGTTTATAGATCATTAAAATCAACATCGTAAAGAAATTAAAAACAAACACTTCAACAAAAATCATGGGTGGTTGCCTGGCTTTATAGACCGGTTTCATACATGAATCCGTAACAATAAGCATTTTTCAAAAAATAACAAATATAATTTATATAATTACATAATTTATTATATGTGTATGTATTTAATTATAATTCTAATATTTTTTAACTAATAACTATAACTCTTTATTTTAAAGAGATAAATCATAAAATAAGAGATCCTATTTTTTTTAAAAAAAATAAATTTTCTAATATATTAATATTACTTTTGAAATTATTATAATTTGTTTAAAAAATAATATTAGTAAATAAGAACACCTCTTCAAAACTTAAAACAATAGTTTCGGTGATCTCACCCTTAGACCGGCATTGGCACGATACACTGATTAGCAAAAATACTAATACAAGTTGAATTTTTGTTCTTGTATTTTTAGGCACAATTTTTTGTTATTTTTGTATCTATAAAAAATGAACCACCAAACCGTAATATTTTTTATTAAATTTTTTTACACATATAAATATCAAACAAATGTATTGTATTTTTTAAATATAATTTTTTTATTTTTATATTTATAAAAAGTAAAACACCAAATTAGAATGTTTTTTATTAAATTTTTTTACACATATAAATATATTTTATTTTTTATTTTAAAAAATTATCAATAATTAAATAAAATATATAAATTGATGAATAACATTGTTTATATATAAAAATAATAATTAATATTTTTTTTATTAAAAATAACTATCCAAGGATATTCTTTCCAAAAGAAGAAGCGATCAAAAACGGATATTCTTTCCAAAAGCAGTGCCTACACCGACTAGAGTTATTATTGTATGTTTGGAACAATGATGGGGAATGAAATGAAATAAACTAAGAATCATTTTATCTCAATTTATTTATTTTTTCTTCAATGGAATCAAAATTATCTCATAAAGAATCTAAACCATAGAATAATTTTTTTATTATGCTCTTATTAAAACTTCATTACATTTAATTTTGTGGTGTTGATGATTGAATATCAAAACGAATCCCATTAACGAGTTGTCATTTATTACTATGCCAAAATTATGGTTTGAATGGAGCTAACAACGATGGAAAAGGAGATAATTTGGTTTGGAATGTGGGTCGTTGATCTTGATAGAGGGTTCCACTTAGATAGTGCACATTCCGTACGATCAATTTGCATAGGTCATATCAAAAGTCACACTTCTTCAGTAACCGCAATAAGAAAGCAAAATAACAATGTGTATGGTCCACTTATATATGCTATATTCTACCCAAAGCTTGATTTTACCATATTTCTGTTGTCTACTTAACGTCGTTTTGGGCCATATTTCTGCTGTCTACTCAATGTCGTTTTGGACTTTGGAATTACAAATGCATCAGGGGAAAGCACTCACTTGGAGAAAAAGATTTCTTTTTCTTCTTTTAGTAATGTCAATCTTTTCTTAAAATCATTCAACTTATTTTTATATTATTTTATTTTTAAATTAAAAATATAATTGGTCAATTCGCCTTCCTTGGAGAGTAAGTTTTGTTTTTTTCTTCTTTTAGTAATGGAAATTTTCTAATCATTCAAGTTATTTTTATATTGTTTTACTTTTTAAATAAAAAATAGAAGTGGTCAATTCGCCTTTCATTAAAAAATATAAGTAAAATAATTTATTTAGGTATCAATTGTACCTTTTAACAGAGTTTATTTTAAACTTGACGTAAAATTAATATTTTTATGTTTTATATTGAGGGTAAATTTTTATTTTATCCTTCATATTTTTTTTAGTTAAAATTAATTTTAATTTGTTTCTTTTAAATTAATTAAATAATGTAAAATTTTGATATGTTATTTATATCTTAATATTTATAGAAACTTATCAATATTATTTAAAAATTGAGATTTAATAAAATTCATTCTTGATTTTTACATTTTGATATCTCATTTTAGCTTAAAAATTTATTAAAAAAAATTAATATATTGATCAAATATAGTGTATAAAAAATTTGAATTAATTTTAACAATCACTAAAAAAATTATTTTCAAGTTTTCATTAAAATTTAATATCATTATGAATAAAAACAAAGCTTAAAAGAATAATATAAATTAAAAGTTTTGGAAGATGAAATTAAAATTTACTTTACAATAAAAACATTATTTTATCTAAGATCAAAACAAAACTTAAATAAAATTTTAAAAGATAAATTTAAAATTTACTATAAACACAAAGAATAAAAAACTAATTTTATCTAAATTTTATAACAATCACCGAAAGAAGTTATAAGATCTTTTAGTATGTTTTTATTGAAAATGATTCATGTAAAGTGAATAAATATATTTTAAATATATATATATATATATTTAAAATTATTAATTAAAAACAAGTATTAAAATTATAATAAAACACAAGTATATGTATAATGCCATTTAAATTGAGATAATATACATATACATATATTTATAATAAATTTAAAATTGGCATAATCCTAATTATCAATTAAAAATTATTGAATCAATATCAAATAACATCAGATATTGAATTTTGAAATGACATTTTTAATAATTTTTTTAAATATTAATATGACTATTAATTCATATAATATTACTATAATGATTATTTATATAAAATTTTATATAATATAAATATTCGTAGATATGTAATTTATTATATTTTAAATAATGTATTATTTATTAAAATAAAACAATAAAATATCAATTAAATTTAAAATTATGTAAAATAATATAAATTTAATTTATTATGATAATTTTAAATTTTATAATTAAATTAATAATTTTAATAAAAATTTTATTTTATTAAATTCGACATGTAATATCGTCTGATTTTTATTTTATAAAATAAATCTCATTATTAACAAGAACCTAATGACTGATAGTGGATAATCGAAAATCAGAGTATGGGTACCTTCTGTCTCCAGCTAATTACGGGGGCAAATTAATACACTATTAGATCTACTCTGAAATTTAATTAAATAAAATTAAGCAACATCAAATATGCGTAAGGATCCATATATTGTATTTAAAGGGAAAAAATTGTAGAAATGATAGCCCTTAAAATAATTTTTTTTTATGATAAAACATTAAAAATGTTATGCGTAAGGATCCATACATTGCAATTTTTTTACTTCATGTTAAGACCTGTAAAGTTCAGAGGATCCAATTCCTTAGAAGATTCATCAAGAGAATGTGATGATTGGCAATGGAATGGCCTTTTATCTTTTCTCCGTTATCGGAGACACAGAATATAAGAATAATTAAGATGCAACCTATTTTGAGGGTTTATGTATCCATTTCTTATAGAGGAGAATTGTTAATATTATCTTCCTGATTAATTTCAGATCGGAATTGTTAACATGGAAAAGAAACAATATCTTTGACTAAATTAATTAATAAATAGGTCTGGATTATTTATCATGTGTTACATTCGGATATTTTTATAGTATAGTAATTCTTTATAAAATATATAATTAATGTTAAATTATAAAAAAATATTTTTATAATATATATATATATATATATATTAAAATTTAAATAATTTAAATATTTATAAATATATTATATAATAAATAAAATTTATTTAATTTTAATAATATATTTCATGTTAAAAATTATATAAAATTTTCTAAACATTATATATTTAATTAAATGAAAAAATATTAAATAACATAAATTTTAAACTTTTATATTTAATATCAACGGATATCCTTGATAAATAAATGCATATATGCTGTTAGTGTGGCAATTTGGCTATTCAGTCATCTTTCTCTAGAAAAATATACATTGATAATGGAACCTTATTCTGTTCCAATACGTGTGGATGAGAGGCACTGAATTATTGTTGAATTATTTTGTTCTAGGGTGGTCCTCTAAAGAGATAGATTAAGATATTAAGGAGTGAAACTATGAGTTTCACTATATATAATGTGGACACATTAATCAAAGCAAAGCACAACAACTTCTGAGTAAACCCGTAGTTTGTAACATACTATCTTTCTCTTTCTGGTGCATTTTATAGTGAAACTGCTGCAGCACAGTGGAACAAAGCAACCATCCATCATGAAGAAGGTAAAACAGCCGTTCACCTTAATTAATTCAATCAATTTCTTTCCATTTAGGTATTGCCTCACAATTACTTTTCCAACGTCTTCTAATTAAGCGTTTGGAAGAAACGTTTCTTAAGATTATTTTTTATATAATAAAAATAATAATAAAATTTAAGCTAAAATATTATGTAAATTTTTTCAATCTCTTATCTTATTTTAATGATTAAATCACTCCTATCATAACTTTAGTAAAAACCCGTCACTGAAGAAAAGGAACAGCGAAAAATTCATATTATACAGAACATACGCATTAGCTAACTGATATTGTTAAGATATCGGTTAAAATATTGGCAAATAAAAAATTATTAAAAATTATAGGGACACTGTATTAAAAAATACTGTATGAGCACATTGATTATAGTTTTTTTAAAATTACTTTTGATCTTTTAATGTTTATCTTCACGATCTTGTTAGGGTTTTTTTTAAGTGTTAAATCTGATCATTTTACTTTTTATTAACCTTTTATTAATATTATTTTTATTATTTTTTATTAATATCATTTTACCTGTATAAAAAATAAAACAAGAATCATTAAATAAATAAAAGATGAAGAACTACCAAATAATTTTAATACCATCATTGGATTTATTGGTTTGCATAATTTTTTTCTTTCGAGATAAATAATAGTATTAAAGGTAGTCTTAAATTTTATTAATTCAATTATTGCATTAAGAAATCTCAAAAGTTTTAAAAAGTTACATTATATGTACAAAATTTCAAATAATTTAAAATCTAGGACTTCATTACATTACTCTATCTTAATATATTTCATCCAGTTTATAATACATATTATTTTAAACTATTTTATTTTTAATTTATTTATCACTTTACAATATTAATAATTTTTTTACCTATTTCATCTTTCAACAATTATTGTGTATTTTTGAAATTTGTGAATTTTTTTCAAACACCACTTTATCTCTTGTCCAACAAGCAGTATAATGTAAAATTAAATACCATTCTTTATAAAACTAATAATAAGTATGTTTCTTAATTCCTGTGTAATAATTTTAAATGACACCTATCATAAACTAGAGGGGAAGTTTTATACAATATAATTAAATACTTTTATAAAAATGTAGTTACTTTTATTATAATATATATAATTAAACTTTTTTATTAGATTACATATTTTTTATCATTTAAATTACTTAAAAATTAATTTACATGATTATTAGAAAAATATCATATGCTTCAATTCAACAGATAAAAAAAATAAATATTTTATTTCAGTTATATAAATTGATAAAATATATTAACTTGATATAAAATATTTTAAATTTTTACAATTATGCTATTTGAATCATTATTAAAATATTTTTTAATAAATAATTTTGAACAAATATAAATTTATTAGAAATTAAAATATTACTCTTTATCTTTTAAGTCATCACTAAAATAATATTTTTTAGTGTATAAAAAAATTATTTTAATGATAATTTTAAAAGATAAATAATAATAATTTTAATTTTTATTAATTTTTTTAATAAATATATATTTAGTAAAAAATAATTTATTAATAATTTAAATGATATAATTATCATAATTTAACATATTTTAATCAATTTAATAAATTTTATGTTAATTTATATAACCTTAAAAAATATCTGTTAATAAATTATTTTTTTAATAAATTTATTAAATTTATCCTACTTATCAAATGATCCTAATAAATTTAAGAGAGGTAAAATTATACTAAACCTTATTATTATACATTAAAAAAATATTATTTACTAACGAATATGATACTTTAATGATATATTATCTATTGTTAATATATTATCTAATGTTATATAATCTAACGAAAATTAACTTATTCGTGAAGATATGAGTTTATATCATTGCTAGAAATTTGTTATTATCAAACAAAACTGTGGGTAAAAATTAGAACCATCAGTAAATTGCAATGTATCGAAAGCTAATCAACAATTAAAATTGGTTAAAAAATATGATGTCCATAAATTATTTTTGAGAGGTTTTTTTTTTTTTAATTTTGAAAATTATCAAAAATTTTAAGAGACCTTCATTAATGCTGGTAATTTAGAATTTAATTAGGTCATGCATGTAAGTAAGCTATAATTTAATTAGATTATGATTATTAGGATTTTCTGTAGACTTTAGAATGTACCCTTTAATTAGGTTATGATTTTAGAACTATGTTGTTTTATTATTGTTTTTTATTTTATTTTTATTTTTTTAATTTTGAGTTTAAACTCTTAATTTTTTTTAAAAGCTTCAGCCTCTTTATTTTATGTTAATCTTTTTAAATATTTTTAAAGTGGTATAAATTAACTGAATTCTAGAAGCTTGTCTTGAGTTAATTTACATTGATTTTGTATTTTAATAACGGAATTTTAGCTTCACTTCACTCCATCCTTCACAACACTTTTTTTTTTTATTATTATTCTTTAATTTTGAGCTAAAGTTAGTGACTTTTTTTTTTAACAATTCTAACCTTTCTATTTAATTTTTTTTTAAAATGTCAATATTATTTCATTTTATATTTGAATAAAATATTTTAATATTTTAAAATACTTAAAACTTTAAATATTTTAATTTAAAAATATTTTAGTTAAATAATAGAATTTAAATTTTTTAATTTAAAATTATTTATTTGAATGATAAATTTTAAATTTATTGAATTTTAATTTTTTATTTAGATTAAATAATTTATTTTTTGTAACATATAATTTTTTATATTTAAATATTTATAAACTTTTTTTAATTTTATTTTTACTTTTTTGTTTATCAAAGATTTTAGATATACAAATATTTGTATTATACTATATATTTAAATAAAATAATAATATAATAAATATATAAAATTAAAAAAATAGTAAAATATAATTATATTATTTATTATTAAAAAATTATATTAAAAAAAATGATGAAAAACAATGAAAAAACAAATTAGTGACATAAAAGAGAACTATTATTCATTAGAATAAATTAAAAAAATTTATATTTTATATATTTTTTAAAAAATTAAATTTTATAAACTTAATATATTAAAATATGTTTTTAAAATTTATAAATTTTTAATTTTTTTTGCAACATTAAAATTTTTAAAAAATTATTTTTATTTTTTAAAATAATTCATCCAAAAATAACAAAATTTATAAAAAGATTTTTTTATTGATAATTTGGTACAAAATATTCTTAGATTATGACATGTGTTTTATCAATGGATTGCAAATTTGACTAATTGTGAAAATATCTAATTACATTTTCTTGATGTTAATACTAATATTTTTTAGTAGTGTATTATATAATATATTAATATATAATTTTGTTATTACATAATATATATATATATATATATATATATGAAGAGAAATTAAGTTATTTTAAGAGTAATTTTGTTTAGAGTTACTTCATTTAATAACTTTCATATACAATTAAATTTTATTAATCCAATCATTGAGTTAATATATTATATTATATAGATCATTTAAAATTTTATAAAATTTAAAAAATATTTAATATTTTAAAAAATAAATTTAAATTAATGGATAATATACCTTTTATAATATCCATTAATTTTAATTTATTTAATAAAGTATCAAATATTTTTTAAATTTTATAAAATTTTACAAAGATAATTAATATAATATAATTTATTAATTCAACGATTTGATTGATGAAATTTAATTGTTTATAAAAATTATTAAACAGTGAAGCTATAAACAAAATTATTTTTAAAATAATTTGACCTCTTTTTAAATATATATATTAAGTATGAGTATAATTTATTATCTATTAATATATATATATATCTTTATTCTATGTTATTAATTTAATTTTTAATAAGAAAAATCAAAATTAATATAGATTATTTTAACATCTGATAACTTTTTCTTAATAAAACATCTTTTATTATGATATATGTTACGAGTTATTTGATTGATGATTTTAATTTTAATTATTAAATTAAAATATTTTATTATATAAATTATGTTTGTATAATTTAAAATTATATAATATTATATTAAAATATATTATATATTTTAAAATATTATAAATGATAATTATTTAATTATATATTATAATAATAATAATAATAATAATAATAATTTTATTTAAAATTATGGAAGCAGAATAAATTAAAAAATTAACTTTAAAAAATCTCATAATATTAGTAATTAAGAATTTATATAGAAAAAGGTTTTTTTTTTTATTTCAATTTTATTGTTATTTTGAAATTTTTTATAAACATTAAAACATAAAAAAATATATTAATTAAAGAAAATATTTTATTGTTGTTTATTAAAAATTATCTTACAGTATTAAAAATTTATTATATTTATTAATTACTTCGGTAGAATTAGAAAAAAATATTTCGTTTAAATCTTAAAATGATACTTAATATGAAAAAGAATATTTAGATTAAAAATATTTTTAATTTTTTCAAATTCTAAAACTTTTATTTTTATATTTTTTAAAATGGATTGATTTTAAATTTTAAAATAACTAATATTTTATACATAATATATATTGATATTTATTACGTTAATAATAAAAATTAAAATAATTTATTTTAAAAGAGACGAAATTAAAGTCAATTATTTAAAAATAAATAAAGATATAAAATTAAAATTTAAAAATATATTTAATTTAAAATTTTTAAATCAATACTTAATTTGAAAGAGAAAAGGTAAAATGAGAAATGTTAAGCAAAAATAAAGTTAGATTCACATTTTAACGAGAGATAAGAGTATAATAAGATTATATCACTGTAAAGAATAAGGACCCTATTAATAAAAAAAGGAATAACCTCTGTCGTTTTTTAGGAGACAGTCTAATAATAGATCAAGTCATTCTCAAGAGCATATATGCTATAATTTAATACTTGAAGGTGACTTTGAACAAAATTTAAACACAGTCCTCTTTAAAAATAATTGGGATTGGTTTCGTAAAAGAAAATTAAAATTAGGATTATTCAATTATAAAATTTTAATGAAGAAAATTTTAAATTTACAATTGAAAGTTATTAATTTGTTTTTATTTTTTATTAATATTTAATTATTTTAAATACAAAATTAATTATTATGAAATATTCTATATATTTATAATTTTACTATAAAAACAATTCTTTTATATAATCTGCATAAAAGAATTATTTTGAAATTATTTTTACTTAATATATTTAAACATAATTTTTATTTTATATAATGATTATAATCAATTATAAATATAATTGATTATTTAAAATAATATATTTTCAACTAATTTAAACATATTAAAATTGATTTACTAATTTTTTTTTATATTACTTCTTAAAAAAATTTAACTTAATATATTTTATGTGTTATTCCGTTAATTATATTCATTTAGCAATTTAATTATCATTGTTATTTATTTTATGAAATATATAAGACAGATTGTTTTATGTTAACTTATAATTTTATATAACTTAAATTATATATTTTTAATAATAAAAAAATTTATATTAAAAATATTTGGTTATTATTTATTGGATGCTAAAAAACTGTGAATCACAACTTAATCATGATTTGAGCTAAAATCATTGCCATGGAGAGAGAGAGTCTTGTTGTATTCTATAAGTATTGATATATTTGACCACATTGGGTCAATATTCTTTCCTTGATAAAAGAAATTGGTAGTTGTCTTTATATTGAATTTAACTTCACTGAAATGAAGAAATATACACAAATTATTGGCGTAAATATTCTATATTATTAATTAATTTGAAATTATTTTAGATGTAATTTTTAAAATAATTATTATTAGTTGTATAATAAGTTATAATTAAATAATGATATAATAATATATTATTAGCATAAAAATATTTATATTATCCATTAATAAAATTTGTGATCAACATATTTTTAAAATAATAATTATAAAAATTGATGATATTTAGTTATATAGCATCAAATAATTAGATGGTAGAATAAATAAATTTGAATACTCTATTAAAAAATGATAATGTGATGCTAACATCTATTAGTTTGGGGCAATGATGTCACGATTACCTACATAAAAAAGACAAAGCTGCTGTGAAGACAGCACTCATAACCTATTTAGCACGTTAATGTTTTATTTATTTGATAGAAACCAGGAAGAATAGAAATAAAAAAAAAATATTGAGGATGACAATATTTTTATGTTTATTTGATATAATAATAGAATTTTTTTTATGGCATTCGGATTTTTAATCTCTTTTTTAGAGAAGAAATCGGAGGGAAATAATTTTTTGTTTTTAATAGTTAAATTTTTATTTAAAAAAAATTATAAATATAAATAAAGAAATTATTGTATTAATAAAACAACAATATAATAAATTTATAAAATTTAATTTAATTTTAATTAATATAAAATAATTTTTTACAATCAATTTATTTATTTATACTTTTATTATCTAAATAAGATAAAAAAATTTAATTTAATTTTTCTTGTTAATTTTACTTATTTAAATAATTTATTTATTTTATTATATTTTTACTTTTTTTATCTTCCTTTCTTTTTACATCATCTAAATAAAATATAAAAAGTATTCATTTAAAAATAATTAAAGCATAATTAAAATCATAAAATAATTTAGGAAGCAACTAGTTTCTTAATGTAATAATAATTAATGGTGCCGAATCCTCTCCCAGTGGCTGCGCCGGCTGCGCCTGCGCGGGAAAGAGAAAGGTAGAGACACAGATCCATGTGAGAGTCACTTATCAGAGACTTCGAACAATCTCACCTTCATTTCAATTTGCCACTTTTATAGGAAAATTCACTCGGTTACATTTGGCCACGAAACCATGGTTAAAACGTAAAAGTGATACCAAGCTTAAGGGAATTGGGGTATTAAATTTGAGTATTGAACAGGAAAATAAGTTAGTAACTTAGGTGTGAGAATGGGTTATAGAAAGAGAGAGAGAGAGAGAGAGGAGACAAACACGGTTTTGTGTTTAAGAGTCACATTGCGTGGTGTGGTTTGCATCTTATTATATTGAGAGGTAATAAAATTACATATAGATTATCCATGTTTGGAGCAGTTCACAAAATTGTGTGGATCTCTCCTGCCCTGCAATGCACTGCACCCATTACCCAAATGCCAAAACCATTAATTATTTGAGTGCTGTCATCTCCTCCTTTGACATCTCATTCATTACTTTTTGGAAATTATAAATTATTGTTTCACGTACGTGGATTTCTCCTACTCCCATTACCCAAAAAGACAAATTAAATCTTAATTCTAACACCTTCATTTCTCACATTCCTCCCATCACTTATATAACATCTTACTTAGTTGCACAATTCAAATCTACTGAATTGGATTTATAAGTGTGTCCAAAGACCAAAGCATAACCACACACCCTCTTTGTCTCTCTTCCTCGTTCTTTGACTCCCAAGATCACCATATTCGCCTGAACCTCCTAACACTGTTTGCCTCTTTCTCACTCTTGCCTGCTCTGTCAAACTCCTTCACCACTCACTAACTCTACAAGACTACAACCCTTTCATTCAACATATTAATTCAGCCTTCAGTATACCCTGCAGTGTGCACAAACTTTTAGATTTTGCTCATCATTGGAATCTTTAAATACTATTATTAACTCTAACTTGGGTTGTTGTTCTCTGTCATAACAAAGATGGTTGAGATGGATGCCATTGCCAGCAAGAATCATCATCAAGCATTTAACGTCTCCATTGACATGCATCAACAAGGAGTCTCTAAGTGTTTTGATGATGATGGTCACCCCAAACGAACTGGTAAATTTCTCTTCTTCTTCTTCTTCTTCTTCTTCTTCTTCTTCTTCTTCTTCTTCTTCTTCTTCTTCTTCTTCTTCTTCTCTCATGTTATTTTCTAACTTTTGAAATCTTTCGGATATTATTGTGTTGTGTTCATTCCTCTCATAATGTAAATAAATATTGATTGCAGGAACTGTGTGGACTGCAAGTGCACACATAATAACTGCAGTGATAGGGTCAGGAGTGTTATCTCTGGCTTGGGCTATAGCTCAACTTGGATGGATTGCTGGTCCTGCTGTCATGGTTCTCTTCTCTTTCATCACTTACTACACTTCCGTTCTTCTCTCTGATTGTTATCGTAGTGGTGACCCTGTCACTGGCAAGAGAAACTACACTTACATGGATGCTATTCATGCAAACTTTGGTATAATTCACCCACCAAACTTACTCGGTTAAATTCTCTTTCACACTGTCAAATTTTGAATCTTTGTTGAAAATTTTGTGGTTGTGTTTCTTCAGGTGGCAATAGCATTAAGGTCAAGCTGTGTGGGCTGGTTCAGTATGTAAACCTTTTTGGAGTTGCCGTTGGTTACACTATAGCATCTTCCATAAGCATGATGTAAGTTTGAGATCCTGGTGGTGATGAAAGATCTAATAAAATTGAGTAGTGTATAACAAATTCAAGGAAAATGGTCTAATTAGGCTGTTTTTGGCTTCTGTATCAAGCAGGGCAATTGAAAGATCTAATTGTTTCCATAAGAGTGGAGGAAAAAATCCATGCCATATGAACAGCAATATGTACATGATTTCATTTGGTGTGGTGGAAATTATTTTCTCCCAAATCCCAGGCTTCGATCAGTTATGGTGGCTTTCCCTTGTAGCTGCTGTTATGTCCTTCGCATATTCCACAATTGGGCTGGGCCTGGGTATTGCAAAAGTTATAGGTATGTATATGTATGATTCTTCCTCATATGTCCATGATAATGGCTTTCTTATCTATTTTAGAAAGAAGAAAAAAAGACTTAAATTGGTCATGTAACAGAAAATGGAGGAGTTGGAGGAAGCCTAACCGGGGTAAGCATTGGTACTGTGACAAAAATTGATAAGGTTTGGAGAACCATGCAAGCTCTTGGTGACATAGCCTTTGCCTACTCATACTCTTTCGTCCTTATAGAAATTCAGGTAATTGCTAAAGTTTATGACACTAAGACCATAATTATATTATTTTAAAAAACTGAAATGACATGGGTGTGTAATATGTCATGATTTATGAAACAGAACACTGTCAAATCCCCACCATCGGAGGCAAAAACAATGAGGAAAGCTACTTTAATCAGCGTTGCAGTCACCACCGCTTTCTACATGCTTTGTGGCTGTTTTGGTTATGCTGCTTTTGGAGACTCAAGCCCTGGAAACCTTCTCACAGGCTTTGGCTTCTATAACCCATACTGGCTCCTTGACATAGCTAATGCAGCCATAGTGATCCACCTTATTGGTTCATACCAAGTTTATTGCCAGCCCCTTTTTTCTTTCATTGAGAAAAATATGGCAAGAAGATTCCCAGATAGTGATTTTGTGAACAAAGAAATAGAAATTCCAATCCCGGCTTTCCAAACTTACAAACTCAACCTCTTCAGATTGGTCTGGAGGACAATTTTTGTGATTGTTAGCACTGTGATATCTATGCTCCTCCCATTCTTCAATGACATAGGTGGACTCCTTGGAGCTCTTGGATTTTGGCCTCTCACAGTGTATTTCCCAGTGGAGATGTTCATTATTCAAAAGAAAATACCAAAGTGGAGCCCAAAATGGACGTGTCTCCAAATGCTTAGCATGGCTTGTCTTTTAATGACTATAGGAGCTACAGTTGGTTCTATTGCTGGGATTGTCATTGATCTTCAAACTTACACGCCTTTCAAGACCAACTATTAATTAAATGTGACTTCACTATGCATGATTGCCATTGATATATATAAATAGAGAGAGATTTTAGATACAAAATCTCATTTTCTAGTTCATGTTCATATGAAGCCTAGGATGGTGATCTTGTTTATTGCTCAACTGCCCTCTATGTTCTGTTTACTTTTCTTTTTACTATTTCACTTACTCTGTAATTTGTTATGCAACCCAATACAAAAATGAAAGATATGAAGTAAAAGCGTACAAATTTTCATGGAGGTTCAAAGTTTTCTCTGCCAACTGATACTGAGTGGTTGCGCGCCACGCCGCCACCTACCTTTTTTATTTTCTATTAACTAATAAAATATAATATAGTTTCTAATCCTAATTTTTCTAGGTTTGACTTTTTTTGCTCACCTTACAGCCTCACACTCTTGATTATGTTTCCCTTTCAATCTCGTTACATCATCAATTACACCTACCATTTTCTGTCTCTCGTTTTTTACTTTTGACTCTTCCCTCTAAAATATATCTTCCTTGCCAGAGGATGAACAAATCGATTTTCTTTATATTATCTAATTATAAAATCAATATTCTTCTAGACTTTCGTTTAGATGGACTTGTATTATTGGATTAATTTATTTTATACAAAGTCTTTTGAACCTATCGGGTCTTCTTACTTTTCTTTTTATAATTGTAGTTTAGTTCTTATTTAAATAACATCATTAGAGATGACCACGTGTAAAATGTGAATACGATAATAAAAAATT
The DNA here is from genome assembly GCA_037954105.1 of Canavalia gladiata. NCBI lineage: Eukaryota > Viridiplantae > Streptophyta > Magnoliopsida > Fabales > Fabaceae > Canavalia > Canavalia gladiata. Next base: position 59,243,610 of record CM075659.1, on the reverse strand, counting down.
TGTGTCTACACTCTACAGTTGAATATAAGAAAAAAGAATCATCTGAACTTCAAATTAGGTTACAATTTTATAGTGTGTTTGATTCACATAAAATAATGAAATAACAGATTTTAATAGAAGGAAGGAGAGGGAGTGAAGAGGAGAGTTTCCTTATTTGATTTAGTTCAAGAAAGAAAGAGAAAAGGATTCACTTATTTGGTTTCAAAGGAGATGGAAGGAAAGAATATGCATGAACAACATACTTATATACCCTTATGAATATTTATGGATATATGGAAGATAAAATAAGATTTTGGAAAAATATAGTCAGGAGTTCAAAAATTATAAATCATTCTGTCTTATCCAAAATTTTTCAATGTTAAAGGAAAGATAAAACTAAAAAAGAAAATATTTTGTCCTCATTATTTTTTTTTCTAAAATTTCAATCAAATAAGATAAAATAAAAATAAAAAAATTCCTCCCTCTCTTTTCTCCTTTCCAATTTCCAACCAAGTGCATGGTATTTATAAATATACCTGATTAGTACCTATGTAGCAAAATTTATTACTTACATTTTAATTAAACTATATTTTTAATAGGTTAAATATGTTTCAATCTATTTAAAATAATAAAATTTTAGTTTTTATCTTTTAATTTTTTAAAATATTTAGTTCAAGTGTATTATTTTTTAGATATTTTAATTATGATTTTAATGTTAATTTAAGTTAAATTAACCATTTCATCAAAGAAATTTTTACATTTAAAAAAAATTAATTATGATCCTCTAATTATAGTTAATATATTTTAATTTAATATAATTTAGATTAATTTTAAATATTATAATTAAGATATTTAAAAAATAGACTTAAATAAACAAATTTTAAAATAAAAAAATTAAAATTGAAATTTATTATTTTAAAATCACTAAAAATATATTAACCATTTTTTAATTCATATTTTCTTTAACAAAATAAAAAAATATCATTTTTACATTAAAATTAAATATATAAATGAAAACAATTAAGGAGGTTCTTGATAGGAAAACTCTTTTAAATATTCATAATTTTTAACTAAGAAATGTTAGACAACGTTTAGTTTGCAAAAAATATTTTTTTTTTACGTTTTTACTTTATAAAAATATTAAATTTTTAAAAAAAATTTCAATATTTTATAAAGAAAATTATAAAAAATAATTTTTTTTACATTTATTTATTTGCTTTCTACACCTGATTTTGTTCCGAGCAACAAATTTATTCTTTTTATCAGAATGTGTTAAATGAAGTAATTAAAGATAAAATTATTGTATAACGAAAAATTTGAAGACTAAATTAAAAAGAAAATAAATTGAAAGGATAAACTTGTTATGCAATATAAAGTAAGGAGATTAAACTAAATTAAATTAAAAGATAAAAAATAATTTTTATCAAATCATGATTTGAATAAAAATTAATTTCTTACAACTTTTATGGAAACCATTATTTAAAGGTATGAATAGAAATCCAAGCATGTCATAAATCATTTTCTTATAGCCATATTTTGAGAAAGAGATATGTTGAAGCACGTCCATAATCATGGGGCGACGACAACCTTAAAAGGGCACAACTTTTTGTCGTTTTGAACCGAAAGAGCGGGAGAGTCCTCAACCAATGAAACGCTTTGCGTCAACGACTGAATTGGTTTCATGGCTATCTGGATCTTAGCCGCATCGCCGATGACTCTCTCTCTCTCTCTCTCTCTCTCTCTCTCTCTCTCTCTCTCTCTCTCTCTCTCTCTCTCTCTCTCTCTCTCTCTCTCTCTCTCTATGTGTGTGTCTTTGAAAGCAACGTTCCAAGGGGTGCTTCGGTCGCCTTCCACCTGGGACTGCCAATTATCTCAACGCTGTCGTTTCGCCCCTCATAGCCTTTGTTATGCCTTTGCGTCTTTTACTCTTTTGTCGCCATGACGCAGATCCACCTTCCTTTTCCACCGTTAAATTAATACACACGGAAGTTACTTAATTGCATGCAGGGTCTACATGTAACTGCATCTTTGGTAAAATAATAATAATAATTGAGAAACAATTATTTAATTTTAAAAATACATATTAAAAAAAAAATAAGATCTATTTTTTAATCTTCTGTTTTAAAATAATTTTAATTTTAATATTCATTAATTTTTTAGTTTTGATATTCTATTTTATAAAAATTACTATTCTTGATTCTACTGATAAAATTTTTAATACTTTTATTTTCTAAAAATGTTATTATATTGATCATAAAAGATTTTTTTTAATTTAATTTTTAAATATGTAAATTTTATTTATATTTTGTTCATATTATAAACAAAAAATATAAAAAAAATTAACTCATTTAAGAACCAAATTATAAATATTAATAAAGAATAGAACGCTCAAAACAACGATTACGTGATAATAAAACTATTGTTAGAATTATTTTAATGTTATTTTAAGTTTTTAATTAATTGCCTTAAAAACGGACGATTAAACAAAAATTGCCGGATGTGTAGGATTATCAGATCGACATGTGTGAGAAATCTTTCAAAAAAAACAAAAGAATTTCGATGCAGTCCGAGGGGCAGCAAATGGTGGTTACATGCTTAGAGAACACGGTTATGAATGTGACACGTTTCAACCAAATTATAAAACAAAAAAAGTGATATTATTTTTATAAATACTTTTTATAATTTTGTTTTTTTATCTCCTTTTAATATCCTTTATATTAATCTACATTTTTTCTTCCCTTTTTATATCTTTTTTAGATACAATTTAGTAACGTTTCTTGTCTTTAATAAAAAAATAAAAAATAAAATATGAATAAAAATGCTAATTTTTGAATAAGTCAGAATAAATTTTTTCCAACTTTACGAATAAAAATGAATCCTTTTTGCAATTAAATATAAGTTTAATACGATAATGGTTGAAAAATATATTTTTTATTTTTAAAAGATATTATATTATTTATAAAAATTGTATAGAAAATAATAAAAATGTTTTTTATTTTCATTGTTTTTTATATAAAATTTTAAAAATAAAAATAAAGTGATAATTTCATAAATAACAATAAAAACATAAAATAAAAATAAAAAAATATTATAAACTAAACATCACCTATTTTTATGATAATTAAAAATAAATATATTATTTTAAGAAATATAAATTATAACCACACATACACATTCCATAATTAGATTGGAAATGAAAAATTTTCAATACAAAAAGAAAGAAAAAAAAAAGAATTTCGATGCAGTCGGAGGTGCCGCAAACGATGGTTACATGCTTAGAGAACAGGGTTATATGACACATTTCAACCAAATTACAAAACAAAAAAAAAAGTGATATTATTTTTATACATACTTTTATAAGTTTTCTTTATCTCTTTTTCTTATCTTTTATCTTAATCTACATTTTTTCTTCTTTTTATTATATTTTTATACCATTTCACATAAAAAATTTCAAACTGACATAAAAATAAACTTTTCTCATAATAAAAAACTAAAATATTTTTAATATGAATGAAAATGCTAATTTCTGAATAAGTGAGGATAAAATTTTTCCAACTTTGCCGATAAGAACAAAACCTTCTCGTAACTAAATATTAGTAAGTTTTTTTCATGATAATTAAATGTAAATATATTATTTTTAAGAAAGTTAATTACAACCACATACACATCCATAATAAAAATGGAAATGAAAGATTTCCAATACAAATTATCACCTTATTTTTTAAAAAAAAAAAGTGCAAAAATCATATACAAATAGAGTTTCTGAATGAAAACGGTATTGTCGGCCTTAAAAAGCTGTCGTGATTCGTGAAGCAGTGAAAATGCAAAGCGCAACCACCGCCAACCGCTTCATTGGCACAAAAGAGAATTGATCGTGTTGATTCTCGACCATCCATTGCATAGCGCTATAGCTAGCTGAACCGCTTTCATTCTGTTGCTAACTTGAAAGTGATGAATCATTAATCACTAATGGATAAATATGAAAGTAGGTAAGACAGAAGCGATGTTTGATAAGCTATATACGTAGCCTTATATGGCATAATCAAAGGTGCATTTCATTATGGTGAGTGGTGACGTTAATTTTCATTCAGAATCCAACTTGCATGGGCCAGTGTTTTAAAAGTAATAAAGGAGATGATGTTCAGCATCAGTGTCTGACAATGGAGTTTGGACCATATGTTCATTGAACTCTGTTGCCCCACCACCTGAGTCTCTGTATTTCCCAACTCACAGGTTAAGTAGAAAGTAACTATTCAATGGGTAATTGCCTAACCCCTACATGACATCAAAACAATCTTGTTTTGTTAAGCACATATTCTGTGTTTCCCTCATATGTGCTTCTTTTTTTGTTAGCATAAATTTCTAAACATCTAAATGGAAAAATAATAATTAGTTGCCTCCTAGTGAAACTACATTGAATTCTTCTTTTGGAGATTTCCAACACTATCAAATTTAGTTCATATCCTCTAATAACAAATTTGCTTAGTATATGATTTTTTTTATAATCATAATTTTTAAGCATCATATTTTTTAAATTTATAAATATTATAAATATATTTGATATTTATAAAAGATTCGTGTAATATGTATAGTTAGAATTTTCACATCTTTATGCAAATATTTCTAAAAATGCTAGTTTTTTGCTAATGTATTTAAAACATTGATATCAAAGATAGAAAGCTAAGGTCATGTTTACTTTGGTTATTTTCTGTTTTTATTTTTAAAAAATAAAAAATAATATTAAAAATATATTTGGTTAACTATTCAAAAATATTTTCATTGAAAATATTTTTTAAAATTGGTTTAAAATTAAAAATATTAAAACATCGTTATTTCTATTTTCTGTGTTTCATTTTAAAAACGGAAACAGTTAAAATGTCATTTTTCAATTGTTAAATGCTTCTTTCTTACTTCTGTTTATGATATTTATTTATTTTTAGAAACTAATTTATAAATTATTATTATTATTTTTTTGGGTTGGATTTCACTTCTCTATTATCTATGTTTGTGAGTTTCTATCTCTATTATCTATGTTTGTGAGTTTCTATTAAAGTTTTCTTGACTGCTTTTTAAATATGTTCATGTTTATTCCATTTTGATCTGGTTCAGTCCTTCTTTTTTATTGGACAAGAAAAACGACAATTTTTTAAATATATTTTTATTAATTTTATTTTTTAAAAATAAAAAACAAGATAATAAAATAAACATATTTTTATTTTTAAAAAATAAAAATAAAAATAAAAATAAAAAATATTTTCTAAAATCAAACACCATCTAACATTTTTAAAGAATTTAATAAATTTCTCCTACCGAACTCCTCCTAAAATTAATCGACTGATCTACTTTAATATAGTTAACGGTAAAATTTATAGACTTAAGCATATATTTATTTCTTGTAAAACATGATTAAATTTAATTTTAATCATCTAACTTTTTTTGTTAATTCTAAATTCTATAAATTTTATATGGAAAACATAACAGCGTTTAATCATACCATATTACCCACCATTATTTAAAGATAACATGTTACATAATATATCTAAATACATACATATCATCCATAAATAATGATAAAAAATATTTTAAAATTAATAAATATAAAAATAAAAATTAATTTAAATAATAAAATTTAATTTAATTATATTTATAAAATTGAAATATATTTTATCCTAATATTATCCTACAATTATCTAATCATACGTTGATTAAAAAATGGAAATGTAATAATTAAATAATAATATATCTAAATTCTATTCCACTGTGCGTTTCATTTTTTTTATTTATAGCAATTTTTCTAAATTTTATTTTTATTGTCATTCATAATTTAAAATGATATTTATATTTTTCTATTATATCCTTAATTATTTTATATATAAACATAATTAATAAAAAGCAACTAATAAAAATTTAAAACATAATAAAAAGTACATAATAATTTTAATATAAATAAACAAAAATATTAATTAAATTTATTAATTTATATAAAATAATACTAAATAATAAATAAAAAAACTGGGAAAATATTTACAAAAGCATTTATATCAACAAAGTATTCAAACGAGATGTATGGATCTCATATTGGGCTTATGCACTTTTATACAACCAAAATTTTCTAATTAAATTATTAACATAAACACAAATTAGAGGAAAACATCCGTAGGATATACTATTAATAACTTGATGCATTGAATGCTAAATAATTACTGAGGCGGTAAATGTTTTATTTTCATTTCTTTTTAATGATATCATTGTAAAAAAATATTATCAATGTAATATTGAATTAATTTTTATTAGTTTTAACAGAAATGAAACTGTTAATATAAATATTACAGATTTAAGTTAATAATAAAATATATTATTAAAAATAAATTTATTAATATAAAATAATAATATATACTATTAATATTTAAATATTGGTGCAATATATTATATTAGTATAAATTTTTAAAATGTTATATTATAATTTTATTTTTCTTGAACAAAAATTATATTAACTAAAATTATCCAAATATTAGATATCTTTTATTTATTACTAAATTTTTTTTGTAATATAATTAAAATTAAAATTATATTTAAAATTAAGATATTAATTATATTTTTATATTATTCTTATCTTTTATACTTCTGTCAATTAATAACTTTTTTTTCCAACTTGAAGGAATCGATTTTTGGAGAAAAGTAAAAAAAAAAAAACTATTACCGTTCAACGTATTTTAAAAAGTGTAAAAATATAATTTTGGCTATTAAACTTATTTTTAAAATAAGCTACTAAAATTAATTTAATAATAAAAATAGTTTAACATGAGATTTTAAATTTGAATTTGAATTTATTACTTTCTATATTATAAAAAAATTATTCTAAAAATTATTATTTTTATAATAAAAATAATAAAGTTTAAATTCAAAATGTTGTATAAATTATTATAATTTTTAATTTTTTATCATTAATTAAAAGGTTTATTTTAAAAATTATTTTAGAAATTGATTTTGATAGTATACAAGTGGGAAACAAATAGATCATAAATAAGATATTATTGATGCAGTAGGAGAACTTTCTAAAATGAGAAAGTAATAATTGCCTTGATGGATAGCACAAGCCGATTTATGGAGGTGATACCCCATATAGGACAAAAACGTACGTATTGATTAGCATCATCCAAGCAAAAGTTGAAATTTGAAACAAGAAATAGTTGTTAAAATGAATCATCAACTCTGATGAATTATGGATGAACTGAGTTAAAATATATATATTGATTTGTATCACGGATTTTTTATTTTTATTTTTTATCTCTGGTTAAGACGAATCATTCAGTAACGAGAGGGAACAACATGTAAGTTGATATTTTTATTAAAAAAAAATTATGATACATTTTTTTCTATTACTTTTAAGACAAATCATTCAGGCCTTTTTATATATTTTTATTTAGTAAATCGATGTGTGGACTAATCTACCATGGTTAGTGGATGGAGCAGGTTAGCTTATTTTACTTCACTACAAAAGTAAGTCAAAATTGGTTAACTCACCTTTAAGTTTAGCCTGGAGGGAGTCAATCCAGATGAGTCAAGCTAATTAAACTTTTACATCTGAAAAGATTCAAACGTGAGAAATTTTATTTATATTATAAATAGTACAATAATTTATATAACAAAAAGGAAAAAATATATAAAATGTGATGAGTAATATAATAGAAAAGATAAAAGAATAATTTATATAACAAAAAGAAAAAATTTATATTTTTAGATGGCGAAGGTAAAAATAGTTTTTATCCCAATCCATTTTTTATTGCATAATGGAAGATGTGAAATACATAAGTGCTTGGTGGCATTATTGTTGGCTGCGCCGGGGTAGTGAGGAAAATAGAAACACAGAAATCATGTTGAAGCAAAATAAATGGAAGCACGTTCATATTGTTCAGAAACGCGTCCCATTTTTCAAACATCGCCAATAAAGGCGACAAAGTACAACACAGCTCACTATTTTATTTTGTGTTCCCTGTCACCGGGTGCTGAAGACGTGTTATTAACTAAGCTCTGGATCAACATATACTAAAAAGAAAAACTCCACCATTAATAAAAAAAAGCAACACCGACATTTGCTAACGATTTATATTTATATTTACTTATAAATTTTTTATTTAAAATAAAAAATTCAATAATCATTTTTAAATAAAAATGAATTTGTATGGATGTATTATATGTAGGTGCGTCCATATTTTTTAGTTATAAAAGAAGCATTTTATATTTTTTGAAGAAAAAATGAAAAAAAAACAATAATAATAATAATAATAAATAATATATAATCTACAAATGGAACCGATATTGTTACAGGAGGGGATTAGAAGAATATTATATCAAATGACTAAAAGAATTGAATTGTTGATTAATAATTAAAAATAAAAAATGAAGGAATAATGCAGATGGAAGATCCAAACTCAGAATCCAAGAGTTAGGACGATGAACAGTTGCATACGCAGCGTAATAAGCCATAACCCACCCACTTATCAAAAATGATTATTTCATTCCTTATTTGGACTGTAAGTCGGTAATGAATGAGATAGAGGATAAAGATAATAAAATAAAGATAAAATGTAAAAAATATATAAAAACTAAACTTATTAAAATAAAAAATGCTGTAGAAATGTAAGATTATTATTATTATTAAGGACAAATCGTGAATCGTGATAAGTACACTCTTTCTAACATGCATTTGTGGCATTTTTTTATATGTCCATGGTTTTTTTATAAAAACGTGACATGTTCTCGGAGGAAGAATGCATGCTGGAATTTTTCTTCAAATGTATTCATTCCCAGATTCTCAGATTTCAACTTGTTTCAAAAGTCAAAACATTAATTTAACTTTTGCACAATACCCAATGTTTTTAAAAAATTGTACTATAGTTCATGATTCAACGTTTTAATCCAACCCGTGATAAAAAAATATTTAATATCTTATATAATATCAAATACTAAATTATATATGATTTTTAAAAAGTAAATTAAACTTTAAATTAATATAAAGTAATTATATTATATGTTTTATCTAATAAAAAATAAATAATTGATAAAAGTTTATATACATACATAAATCTTTATAATTTTTATTCAATTAAAAAATACTTTTAACCTAAACAAGGGAAAAAAATAAAAATTTCAAACTTGACCGGCTTGAACCTGTTTTCATCACCATTAAACTAATTTTTACCATTTTTTTAATCAAAGAATCAATTTCTGATTCAACTAGTGAGGTTGATTTAATTTTCAAAACAATGATAATAATACGAAATAAAAATAGAAACTGAAAATTGTGCAATATGTTTGATTTAAAAAAAATATTTTTTTAATTTTTTGTGTTGATTGATAATCATGTACTATCTTTCTAATCAACGAGTAATTAATTCAAACGATAAATATTTATTTTTAAATAAATTTTTTATTTATGAAAAATTCGCTAAAAAAACTAATCTCACTGCATTATACGTGTTCCCAAATGAAATTGATTCCATATATAAAAAAATATTTGTAATCGAAAAAAAAAAATTGACCTGCAAGCATAACACATTCGGCCAGCGAAAGAAATGGGCTTAAAACTTCAAAATCCAAAGTATATCTAATCTGCTTCTTCCAACCTAATACATTATCCTTATTTTACTAGTGTTCATTAGGAATTTAGGAAGATTGGCAATTTGGCATAAAGAATGAAATGAAACAAAAGGAATGTGTTTTCTATTAAAGGAAGTTTTTTTATTCTTCTTTTTAAGGATGATTTTTTTAAAAAATTTCAATAAAAACTTTTATTCACTAAAAAGTACTTTTGTTTTTTAAGAATTTTCTAAAATTATATTTTTCCTAATTTATCCCTTCAAATAGTAGAAAAACTTTAAAAAAAAAAAAACATTGAGACAAAGACTACCTTAAGGTGAAATTCCAACTCCTAAAATCATATAGGTCAAAAAAGCATGAAACATACTTGTGCGGCTTTTGGTGCGTTTGTGTTTAGAGCATGCAAACTTACGTTCGTCCAAATGCAAGTAGAGAATAGTTTTTTAATTGCCTTAAAGGGTGTTATTATGTTAAGTCAAAGATACACTTTATTTAACGAGGCCTTTCAGTCGGTGCGGCATTAAAACAAACATTATTTTTATTCTCATCTATTTGTCTGAGAAAGAATAATATTTCTCACACCCAAACATGCATATTATGCGGCTTTTAGTGCTTAAAACACGCAAGCTTACGTTCATTCAAATGCAACCAGAGAATAACTTACGTTTACTTGCGGTAAAGCGAGTTATTATGTAAAGTCAAACATACACTTCGTTTAACGAGGCCTTTCACTGCGTGCGGCATTAAAACAAACATCATTTTCATTCTCATTTATTTGTTTGGGAAAGAATAATGTGTCACACCCTTATTTTTAAAAAAAATAATACACCACACTCCTTTTCTTTATATGATAGAAAGAAAGAACTTGGTCGAAATTCTCTTTTCCTTTCAACATAAAAGGAATAGTGTGAATAGATATGAAAAGGAGTAAATTTTCAATAAAGTTAAAATATCAATGCCTATGCTTTTGTATTTTAGAAAAATAGCTGTATAAAAACTTATGCCTACGTGAAAGGTAACTTTTTTGTTTTTCAAATTACAGCCGTCAAATCAGCCGGTAATAATTTGTGTAATCCCACTGCATATTTTAGTTTATCTATTTTATGGTTGCCTTATAAATGAAATTTTTTAATCTATAACTCACATGATATTCTAATAAATTAGATTAAAAGTGTATTTAATAGTATATTTTAATTAAAATAAAATATAAAATAATTATATATTTTTTAAATTATTTTAATTTTATTTAAAATAAAATTGTTTTGATAACTACTAATATTTTTTTAACTATCTTTATTAATATTTAATATTTTAACTACTAATAAAAAGTTATCATTTTATTTTTATTTTTTAATTTTATAATCCTTCTTTTATTATAAAATTTTATTTATATTATTATTTAATATTATAGTAATTAGTTCAGTTAATAAATATTTTATTTAAATTTTATTGATAAAAATTTTAAATATAAAATAAATTTTATTTTATAGAAATATTATTTAAATTTTATTTATAAAAATAAAAATAAAAATTGTTAATTTCACACTTATTTAAAAAGAAAGTTAGTCGAAACATTTTTTCTTTATTTCTCTCAATTTTTTTTATCATTATTTTGTCTCATTTTAAAATTTCTTTCTCTGTATATTTAAATTCTATCTCCCTGTTTTCTAAATTATCTTTTTCTTTATGGGTAATTTTTTTTCTAAAATTTCTTCTTCTCTCTTTTCAATTCTCTCTAAATTATTCTCCCTCACATTTTCTCTCCATTTTTTTTTTATTTTTTTTCTTAAATTCACTCTTTAAATTTATTCTCTCTATTCTCCTCCCTCTTTAGAATCTCTCTCTCTCTCCAATGTTCTCTAAATTTTTCTTCATCTCCCAAATTCTCTCTCTCAATTTCTTTTTTTCTTTAATTTCTTTATCTTTCTCTATGCAGCTTTTACCTCTCATTAGAAATGATTTTTTTTAACTCCCTGTATTTTTTCTCATACTTTCTAGTTTATTTAAAAAGAAAAATTTATAAAAAATGAAAGAAATTAAACAAAGAAAGGAATCTTAAGTAAAGATAAAAATTTGTCAAATAAAGAAAATTCAAAAAATAAATTTAGAGAAATTGAATGAATATAGAGAAAAAATAAGAGAGAATTTAAAGTAAGAAAGAAATTGTATAAACAGAAAGATATTTTAGGGAAAAAAAACTTAAATAGAAAGAATTTGAAAAAAATAAGAGAATTTTTTTTTTAAAAAAATTGAATAGAAAGTGAAATTTTTGGATTAAAAAAGAGAAAAAATTAAAGAAAAAAGGGGGGAAAATAGAGAGAGAAAATAAAGAAAAAAGTGAACACAAATTTTAAGATAAAAATTAAATAGAAAGTGAAATTCTAGAGAGATTTTACAAAGACAGAAAGAAAAAGGTAGAAAATAGAAATTAAAAAAAAATCTATCCCAAATTCTTGAGGGTTAAATAGGATAGAACAAAATCAAACCATAGTTTTATCCTCTATCTACCTCTCCAGTTGTATTCAGGTAAAACTCCACTCAATTTCTTCTTTTTTAATTTTTTTAAACACTTTTACATATACAGTAGGTACATTTTTTTATATCTCTTTCATAAATTGACCTCTCAATTTAGTATAAATTGACCTCTCAATTTAGTAAAGAGGATCTTGATCCCTATATACAACTATCGAACTCTTCGCAGTTTAGGTAAATCAAATATTTTAATGCATCTTTTTCCTATAAACTTGAAAATGTATATTATTTTTGTATAAATTAATTATGAAAAAAAGACCAATTAAAGAACTTTCAAATTCTAGTTACAAAACATTGTATATCACGAATAGAGGCGTGCATGCAAGTTTCAGGTTCCTTCTTTGTGAGAAAATTAAATATTTTAATGCATCTTTTTTCTATATACTTCAAAACATATTATTTTAATGATAAGCTAATTATGAAAAAAAGACATCAATTAAAAATATAATTAATTTTTTAAAAAAACTTCCAAATTCCAGTTACAAAATATTGTATATCACGCACATGGGCGTGCATGTAGTTTTTAGATCCCTTCCTTAAATAAGAAGGATCCTTTTATGTGAGAAGGAAAAATATATCATAATTTTTACCATAAATTGTTGATAAAACACGTCATGTAATTTTTAATATATGCTAATCTGAATCATCTATATATAAATGATGATCAAAACTTATTCCTTTCATTTTCACATAAAAATAACCCCCCCCCCTAAATTAATCCTCTACACATAATCATAGTGGGCACATCAAAGGAGAACTGATCTCCCTAGTTATCATGAAAATTAACAAATCTTGACTATAGAACTACATATAAACAACCAAGATATAGACGTCGGTACAAGAGAAATTGGATATTATAGAACTCCTAAAAATTTGCAAATAATTACCCATACCTATATACAATCTATTTAGCGGATAAAAAATCTTTGTTCATTACAAAAAATTTTGCGAGAATCCATGGAGACTGGAGGGAGAAGAAAAACAAAAACATCTTCCCAGAAATGAAATATAAATATCAAAGAAATCACAATCACAAGCAACTATCTTCGATTGAAATGAAAAAATCAATTGAAATATTTCTCTTCGTACAAATGCCTAGTTACAAGTATATAAAACTCATTCTCACAATATATTGTGCGTGAAACTGTGCATATCTATAAATATAAGACAAACCCTCGTCATTAGAATTTGGGCAGGCTGACTGAATTTTAGGGAAACATGAGCATTTAAAATTTGTACATTGGCCCCAAACAATCAACATTATTACTTACAAGATATGATAACTCACGGTAGAGCGTTCAACATCATTAGGAAAAGGAATCTGCGGCCAAATGATGCCACATAACAGTTATGCAGTTATCTTCAACGGCATAAAAACAAATATATCAGGCACCAGCTAGGCAAGTGAATAGCCTGAAACCGAAACTGCGCAAGTCCTAATGAGATCTATTGATTTTGCAAAGATCTTAGCAGAGGGATCTAAGAAAGCTCTTCTGCACTGAACTTGCTCCAGGCTTCCTGTTTTTAAGGTCAGAAGAATAAGTACAAGAAAAGGTTCGTTATGTTTCAACAAAAAAATATAGCGTGAACAAATCTGGTTATATATTAAAAAAATGATGGATGTATTAAGATTTTTAGCATTATTTTTCCAAAAGAAATATCTATTATCCAGAATTTGAATTCTCTAGAGCAGTAAAAAGGCAGATTTATATGTTCAGATTAATGAAGGTGATTAAAGTAAATCCAGCTAACAGTAGCTCAACAGATTTATGTAGACTTTAATTGTGACATTTAAAAGAAGGGATTAAAAAGGGTATAGACTTCAAGGAAAAGTATATATTTCTTCATAACTATTTAACAATGTACCTTAAGAATGTCAAAAACCTTCTCTGCTGTGTATTTCTGTTGAAGACTAGCACCTTTCTGTTGGACTTTATCAGGGTGAATGTATAACGTTGCTTTTCTATAAACTTTTTTAACTGAAGCAGAAGTGATCATATCTGTCAGAGACACTGGCTGCCAACCACATTCTGGCCAAAGAACCTACATATAAAATCAATTGTAAGATTGGCCATCGAATAAAACAAATGCAGTAAGATGGGGGAAAAAAGAGAAAAGCTAAATTTAGTAATTATAGTATTATCTCATCCCTATAAGGAAACAGAAGACACGTCATAAAGGCCATCATCTTCCTGTTAAATAAGGTCTTGGAGATGACTACGGAGAGTTTTGGCAAAGCCTTTACTTAACCAAAGGCATATGCTAAACATAAATTGTGAAGTGGCACAATCAATGGTAACTTTAATTTCAAATAGTAATTATATTTCCTGGTTCTAACCTCCTCACCAAAACATACTTAAGTAGAGTTTAGAGAACAGGTTAGAATGAGATAGAACACAACATATGGGTTTTGTTTTATGATTAGTTCATTCTAAAAATACAAAAGAACTGGACATAAGGTAGCCATGAGGTACATTTCTGTTCCACCAAGGAGAACTGAACAAAATAGTCTATTCCATCCCATTTTATCTACATGCCAAAAGCTACTTTATAGGTGAATTTGACCTGTATCACCGCATGTATGGACTTCATGTAGCTTTCACTTAACAACTCTGTATATTTCATTTGGATCACATTGTTGTCAGGTTGGTTCACACAAAATTACAAACAATTTAAACAAAAATACAAAAATAAACCGAACATTTGATATGACAAGAGTTGCATGTTACAATGGTCCACTAGAATGGAAGGATTACAGTACCCCTTTCCAACGCTCATAACTTGCACAAACATTTTGTCAAGAATTGACTCATAGGAATGTTTGTTTTTACTTCTTTTTTTAATTTTTATTATATATGAATATGGACAAAATTAGTTATTTACAGTTGCCCCTCTTTACAAATTTCTTATCAAATAATAAGAATAACAAAGTTTTTCATATTATTATTATAAGAAATTTGAAAAGAACACATGACCTAAAATAAAAATTTTAAATGACTTCATTTATATATGGTATTACTTTTTTTTTTGTTTTTCAATTCTTTCATATTGTATGCTGGCTGGATGTAATCAGTTTGCTCAAGATAGTCACTGAGAATGCTCTAATCAGATTACAGGGCAAATGAGCTGTAGTCAAGAGTCCTAAAGAATGAAGTGTTATCAACCAAAAGTAATTATGTGTAAAAGAGCATATACATTTTGTAATGTTGATAGCAAAGCCCGCATATTGCCTTCTTTCCCTGCAGACCACCACTTTATCTGAACATCCACAGTATCAGCAATTCTCTGCCAAATTAAAATATAAACTCATACTAAGAAAATTAGACAAATATATAAAATAAGAAAACAAAAGTATTATGGACAGTTATACCATGACTATCCTTGAAAATGAATCAACAAAAAATACTATAAAAGCTTACCTGTCTCTCTTCTTGTTCAATCTTTGTTTGAAGGTCACGCTGGTTCATATCAGCCACTGCTTTTAACTGAAAATATGACAGTCAGAAAAAAATGTCCCATGAGAAATAACCTACGCTGGGTCACTGTAGGGATCGTTAAGCTAAAGGTTTGACAATCAAAACAATTCAGAAAATACAATATCACAGAAAAATATTATGAAAAAAGCTATAAAAGGGTTGCATGAAATTTTCATTGATTCCCAATTATAAAGAAATTAGGAAAACAGACAGGATAATAATACGCACCGCTCGCTCCTGTGTTCTCTGATGACGTCCCAATCTTGCTCTTCGTCTTTCTTCAGTTTCCCCTTCAACTTCCTTGAATTCAGATGACGGGGAAGCTTTTGCATCCAATAATAAATAAATAAATGGTAAATTGACCACAAAATCACTTCATTGTAATAAACATCAATAAGTTTAAACAACTCACCACCAAATATCAAGTCCAGATCATCAAGAGATGTCATAACTGAAGATTTCTTCACACTGGCTGAGGATCCAGATGGCACTCTTTGTGACACCTCAGGTTTCCCATTGTTGTTCATTTTGTGATCATATGTACCATCCTAAGCAGTACATCATCATAACACTTAACTTAGTCTTTTATTGTAGCAAAAAATCATTTGAGGTTATTATATTAATAACTTTTACCATGGTTGCAGTCCTTGACTTAGGTACGCTACTTGATCGAGAGTCGCCCGTGCTGAAGAAGGATTCAAGATCATCCATGTCATTTGACTGGTTTGCTCTTGCAGCTGGAGTTCTTTTACCGTTGTTTATCTTAGTCTGTTTAATCTCACCAATGTTAATATTGGCCTTTCTATTACTAGCATTAGTTTGCACCCGGCCCCTTGCAAAGTCCTCAAGCTCATCTATTGATGATACCCTCGAGTTGTTAACTGCGTCAAAAACCACCTAGTTGAGTCAACGATAAAATGAAAAAAGTGGCTATTCATGTGTTATAGCTCAAGAATTTGAAAGAACCTTTACTCATGGGCTTGGGTGGAGACCTCAATATTGGGGAGGCACCGGAGCTGCCTCTTGTACCTTTAGAATTATTCGCGTTACTTATCTGTTCCAGCGAGTCCAGGAATGACTCTGAAGACGCAGTGCTTGAGGCGGTTTCAAATATAAAAAATGGATCACTATGAGATGTGCTGGTAGGTTTGTTCGAAGTACGGTTTGGCTTATTCATCTCAAAACTCGCTTCCCTGAAAAATTACAATTGACAATTGAAAAGATCAGAGAATTTAAATGTTTACATTAAATAAACTCAGAGAATGCAAGTGAATAAGTGATGGATCAGTGCTTGAAATCTAGAAGGAATTAAAGACTTTATAAAGAAAGAATTAATGAGAAATTTCCATTACCCGTTATTTGAAACACCGCTTCCACCAAAGCCAGGTATCAAATCATCAAAATCAGGCGATTTCCCGTTCGAAGGTTTAGGGTTTGCATGCAACCCACCAATATTATCAAACAGATCATCAACACCAACACTCCGTTCACTCATTCCACCGAATATGTCATCCACATAAGGATGCGACGGCGAAGAAGAAGAAGACGTGGAAGCCGGTTTGTTGGATCCCGCGAAAAACGAATCGTAGTCGAATGAAACGCCATTGCCGACATTCGATTTAGCGTTTCCACCAAAGATATCATCAATTCCATCACCGACGCCCCCAAAACGCTGCGCTTTGTTGTCGGTGCTGGAGAAAACTCCGTAATCGAAATCGAAAGTGGAATTTTGGGGAGATCTGGATCCGTTTTGGGAATATTTGGGGTTTCGACCCGAATTGCTCCCAAACGTTCGTGTTTGGGAATTGCCGACATTCGGAGGTCGTTTCGATGAGGCCATCGGAGCCGATTTGCCTTGCGGTTTCAGGCCGTACCTTTCGGTCAACACGCCGAACTCGTCCATTTGTGAGGGGAAAAAAATGAAAAAATAGAACGCTTAACGAGGAGGGTAACGAATAATGTGATGATGGAATTAAATTAGCAGCAAATTGAGAAGAGCTGAAACGGAATCAGCATGTAGAGGTGGATTGTATAATCGTTATAATTTAATTTTTGTGAGAATGAAGAAAGAACGATCAGAGATTTGGGGAACAACAGAAAAAGAAAAGGAGAAAATGATTGTGACAAAAATGTGAAGAAATCGCGTAGAAAAGAAAGACAGGGAAAAGATATAGGGAAATCGGATCTGATGTAAGGTTAAGGTTCGTTTAATGGAGAGAGAGAGAGAGAGAGAGAGAGAGAGAGAGAGAGAGAGAGAAAGAAAGAAGGTGTCGTCTCTCTATTCCTTTTTTTCTTTCTTTTCTAACTTTGCTCGCCGTTTCCTTTCTTCCTCGCATGTCAGTGACCGATCACCATTCCATTCCACGCGGTTATTGCCTATCATTTTGCCTCGTGCTTTTCATGATTGATGCACTTTTTTAATCACCCCCGTCGCACTTTATTTATTTTCAAAAATTGACACTCTAAAATTTAACAAAATTTGTTGATATTAATTTTAAGTATTTTAAAAATAAAAATTTTACTCACCAGTCACCTCAAAAATATTTTGATGGTTGTGTGTATATAAAAAGATTATCAAGAGAGTTAAATTTAATTTTAATAGTTTATATTTAACAAAATTATTTTTTAATTATTGGTTGAGAGATTTTTTTATTATAAAAATAGATAAATGTTATAAATATATATTTTTTATAATTTATATTTTTAATATAGGTTCCGTTAACATGAAGAAGTAAAAAAGTGTATTAAATTTTGAAATGTTCAAATTTGAATGAACGATTAAGATTGTGAGTCTACAGTTATCGATAACTAATCAAATGTGAAGTTATAAGTTTTACTTTAAAATGTTTTACATTATTTGGCCTGTTTGAAATGAACTATTATAAAAAAATATCAAATTTTAAATTATTATATTTTACCTGTTATAAAAATATTTATTTTAAATATAAAGATATTTTGTATGGTTAAAAATTATTTTTTTCACAAATGATTTATTTGTTCTATTCACTTTATATATAATATGTGAAGACATAAATCAACGTGTGATATAATATATACGGTAATCATTTGATATGAAAAATATTTTTAATATTTTGTAGAAAATAAATCATTTTTTAATTTTTTATAAAAAATATTTTACTTACTTTTTAAAATACAATTCTCAAATAATTTTTTAAAGCTATTGGATTTTAACCCATTCTATTAGTAGATTCTAAAATTTCAATTTGTCCCACTAAAATAAGCAATTTAAGTAGGATGAATTGGTATTATTATTTCTACTTTTGCACTTCTAAATCTTGACTCATGACGAACAAATAAAACAAGATGCAATCCTAAAATCTATATTTTATAATTTCAGACCTTAACTTCCAATTTTAGATTTCATTTGAATATGCTATACCTTGACTTGTGATCCCAATAAGTTTCAACTTAAAACTTTACATTTAAATGCCTTAGACATTGATGTAACTAAATAGATATGATAATTTTCAATATTAAACTTTGCACTTAAACATAACAGACTCCCACTCAAAATCCAATGCATAAGTCAGGTTCCAATTCTAAATTTTGCACTTAGTACCGTGGATCTTAATTGATGACTCAATTAAACAAAATTTAACCAGTTCATTAATATAAACACTTACGATCCAATGGAAACACACGTATATATCCTATACATGAAATAATTAATATATATTTAACTTTTAATAATATATTTTTAAAAATATTAGATGTTAAAATTAATATTTAAAATATATAATATTTCATATCAAATAAAATTTACATTAATATGATCAAGTAATAATAATTAAATAATTTTAAAATAAAAAAAAACACGTGCATTACGCAGACTAATAACTACTTATTCTATAATCATCAATATCTAAATTGAATTTCTAAATCAAAAGTATGATAATTTATACTTATCTATATATCACTTTATTAATTTTATTTATAAGAATATTAATATTTATTGGATAAAAAACAATTATATCTCAAAAACCTGATAACTGTTACAACCATATTAAAATTTAATGAACTATTTTTTTTTCACCAATGAACTAAAATATAGTTTTTAATATGTTTGTAGTGAAGTGTTCTGTAGGCTATTAAAGTTTTAAAACCAAACATTTAGATTAGAAGCATCTTACTAAAAGTAAACTTTAACCAAAGTAATTTTTTGAAATATCATTTGAAAATATTATATGGTAATTTATAAATATATTAAAACAAAAATAATCAAAGTTTTTAAATCTTTTATTAAGAGAAATGAGAAAAAATTCACTTACAGAGTAAAAGAGACAAACAACTGATATATAAAGAGAATACAAAGTTAATCCATCCTTAAAAGTATGCTCAACCATCCTAAACGTTAAATAGAATGCACTTCAAGATAAGATTAAGCCACAATGTCGAAGAAGCATAATAAATTTATAAACAAAAGACTTGGTGTAGCGGAGAAGCATATCTTAGAAAACGTGAAAGAATAACAAGAAAAGTAAAAACAAGAAGTAGGAAAGAGATAGATGAAAACACTTACTTTAACCAAAAACACATACAAAAATATGTTTAAGGTCTGCTCATTAAGAATTACAAAAGAATAATAGGGAACGGATTGGAATAATTTTAATGTTAGTTACAAAATTAACATTACATTTTGGTTGTTATCAACTTCAAAAAATTGAGAAATAAAACGTGGAAAATGGCCTTTAAAACATTTTTATATTCTAATCCAATTAGAAACTATTTTAAGTAAAAGCGTTTTCTATAACTTCACCAACATATTTTTAATTTTTTTTTATTTTTTAAAATCAAAAACAAAAACTTTTTAAAATAAACACGACTTCTAATGGTGAACTTTAAAATATAATTATCTAATAAATAATTATAAATAACGTAATTATATTATTATAATTTAAATGATGCAATTTAATTTTTTATGTGTATATATATTATATTATATTATATTTTTTTGTAATATTTAAAAAATATTATAAAAATATAAAAACATTACTTATTAATTTTAATAACATTTTAAAAAATGTTATGTCTGATTTATATCATAAAATATTATAAAAATATAAAAAATATTATCTATTAATTTTAGTAATATTTTTAAAAAATATTACATCTAATGTACGTAGAAAAAATATAATATATAATAATGATATAATTAAATTGATTTAATATCATATATTAAACTTAATATTTATAACTATATTAATTTAATAAATTTTTATAAAATATAAAATTAAATTCTGTTTTGTATATTATAATTTTTAAAATTTTTCCAGAATTTTTAAATTTTATTTTTTAAAATCATTTCGTATTTTAATACCATTATACATTTCTAAAAATTGAATATAAATTAATAAATTAAAATGTCATTTTAAAAATATGAAGATTAAACTTTCTAATTTTTTAAAGTAAAAAAAACTATAATTACCCTAAAAAATTAAACACTAATCAAACAAAAAAAAACGTAAAACTCCATTAAAAAAAATAAAATATATTACTTTTAAAATGGTTCCATTGTCACTATTCCTTCTTGGTTCGGCATCTTCAGTTTTGACACATCGCGAGAGTTTGAAGATTTGCAACTTTCTAGACCATTCCAACCATACTGCTTACTATCGCGATTCTTCACCAGTGAGTATCTGTCGATTACGCACCATGTTTTGCTCCTTCCCTTGTGACCTGCATTAGGGTTTGTTTGTTTAGCTTTAAATGCTTTAGGTCAATTTGTGACTCTTGCTTTGTCT
Organism: Canavalia gladiata; assembly: GCA_037954105.1. Lineage (NCBI taxonomy): Eukaryota > Viridiplantae > Streptophyta > Magnoliopsida > Fabales > Fabaceae > Canavalia > Canavalia gladiata. The sequence goes on along the minus strand of CM075659.1, from coordinate 59,222,261 downwards.
ACGCTATGATTAAGCTTTGCGCCCAGAGAAAAAAATTATTGGGCAAATGGGTATCGTTTGCCAAAATATACAGCACAAGCGAGGCAATTCAGGAGGTTGCAGATGCAACAGAAACAGTGTCCAAAGTTATGATGTCTTGTCCCACACTGGGACTTGACACTGCTCTTAATCAAACAGGAGTTAGGGTTTCCCCTGATTTGGTAGAGAACGTTCTCGAGAGGTTTGAGAATGCGGGCATGTCAGCGTTTCGATTCTTTGAATGGGCAGAGAAGCAGCGAAATTACTCACACACCATCAAAGCATACCATTTGATGATTGAGTCTTTGGCCAAGATTAGGCAGTACCAGATCATGTGGGACCTTGTCAATGCCATGAGGAAAAAGGGTATGCTAAATGTTGAAACTTTTTGCATCATGATGCGGAAGTATGCTAGGGCCAACAAGGTTGATGAGGCTGTTTACACGTTTAATGTTATGGATAAATTTGGTGTATCTCCGAATCTTGCTGCATTTAATGGTCTGCTAAGCGCTTTGTGCAAGTCCAAGAATGTAAGGAAGGCTCAGGAAATTTTTGATGTTATGAAGGGTCGGTTTATGCCCGACTCCAAAACATATAGCATCTTGCTTGAGGGGTGGGGGAAGATTCCGAATCTTCCAAGAGCAAGAGAGGTCTTTAGGGAGATGGTTTGCGCAGGGTGCAACCCTGATGTTGTTACTTATGGTATAATGGTTGACATTCTCTGCAAAGCAGGAAGAGTTGATGAAGCTGTTGAGGTTGTGAAGGAAATGGATGCAAACAATTGCAGGCCAACATCTTTCATTTATAGTGTCCTGGTTCACACTTATGGAGTGGAACTCCGGATTGAAGATGCTATTGATACATTCCTGGAGATGGAAAGGCAGGGAATGAAGGCGGATGTTGTGGTGTATAATGCCTTGATTGGTTCCTTTTGCAAAGTAAACAAATTTAAAAATGTGCATCGGGTCTTACAAGAGATGGAATGCAATGGCGTTGCTCCTAATTCAAGAACCTGCAATGTAATCATAAGCAGTATGATTGGCCAGGGAGAGACTGATAGAGCTTTCAGAGTCTTCTGCCGGATGATCAAGTTGTGTGAACCGGATACTGACACTTATACCATGATTATAAAAATGTTTTGTGAGAGAAATGAACCGGAGATGGCTCTGAAAATATGGAGATATATGAAGTCAAAACAGTTTGTCCCAAGTATGCACACCTTTTCTGCCCTTATCAATGGCTTGTGTGAGAAAGGCAATGCTGCAAAGGCTTGTGTTTTGTTGGAAGAGATGATAGAGAAGGGAATGCGACCATCACGGGTTACATTTGGGAAGTTAAGACAGTTGCTTATAAAGGATGGGAGAGATGATGTGGTCAAATTTCTTCACGAGAAAATGAATCTTCTTGTCAAGGAGCCTTTATATGATTAAAAAGTGCGGAATGCAAGAGTTAGATTTGATACTTAATAGTAATCAAGTTCTGTTGAAAGTGAGTGGGGGAAAAAAGAAATTGTTTTGGATTTTGTCCTTGGTGCCATGGAAAAAAGCCTGATTAAGTTGGAGTTCTGAAAATTCCATAGGCTCTGGCTGTCTCTAGCAACTAGGAACTGCTTATCAACCTTTGACAAATATCAGTGATGTCACTAATTATGCTTCCTCTTGGTAAAGTTCCCTTTTAACTTTTATTGATTGGAGTCTTAGAATGATGTGCTTAGAATTAAAGTACATTGTTTCTTTTGGCCTAAAATTTCAGCTGTTAAAATGCCATGCCACTGTTTTTTACTGGCTTATATTATACATTATACACTGTAATTATGTTGTACATAATACAGAAACAAATTAGACATTATTGTTGCAACTATAAGATTGATTGTATTACACTGATTGAGATTTTAAATTAATTAAGATAACGATTGATTGAAAAAAAAAAATCCCATCACCATGTAGCATGTTGATTCTTGAGAAAGCGGGTTTGGTGTGAGATGCAGGAAAGTCACAGGTTTTACATGAAGGTAAAATTAGAAAACAATTAGAACCATTGAAATGCAGATTGAACCAAAATAACTTGCCTACTTCTGCTGGAGTTACTCTTTTTGATTAACTTCTATTATTCTCTCTCTCTCTCTCTTCCTCTTTTCCACTTGTACAAAAAGGGACAATATCTTGCCTTTTGCTGTATGACTTGCTGTAATTAACCACTATTTTTGCTGGTGCATACGCCACTGGTTTTAAACCTTACTTTTTGTACCAGCAGGCCTGTGCTATATCTTAAAAGCAATGACAAATCTTGGGGCGAATTCATGTGTCTAGTGGGATTTCGTTGTACACATGCTAGACATTGTAAATGATACAGATTATGTTGTTATGCCATAGAGATAGGGACATAGAATAGGTCTGTAAGGTTAATATTCCCATTAGAAAAAAGTCAGACAATATCTTACTCTAAGAACTTATCCTATGTTTGGATAAAAAAAAATTAGAATTCTGGAAAATGTAAGATCAACAATGAGTAGTTATTAAAATGAATTTAAGTATGAGAAGAATTATGAATGATAAGTCAAAAAGAATCAAGTATAATAGAAGAATTTTAATTTTTTAAAATGTCATTTGAAATCTTTTTATTTAATACAAAAATTATCCAATTAAATTTTTTTAATATTTTATTTGTTTCCCTTGTCATCTAAATATATATAATTTAGTCTTTTAAAATTATTTTATTTAAACACAATCTTAGAGTGTGTAAATGGTCCGGATTGCAATTTGTGGATGGTGTGGGGTTTAAACTCTGTCAACCTATTGTGCTTGTCCGAGTTTCTTTTGATTTTGGGGCTAGAACTTGTCTTTTCTTGTTAAGCGGCATTCTCGTAGGCTCGAAATCATGTAGAAATCACGATTCCAATTTGTACTTACGGATTATCTTTTGAAAATGTCTAGTATTATCAGCCTGTTATTTCAATGTAGAATTTTCTAGTTCGTAATTATTTCATTCAAATTTTCATTTTACTATCAATACAAAATAAAAGTATGAATTTTGTTGTGTTTTGCCAAATTTTGAAACTCCCAATTTTATGAACAAGTATCCAGACGGTAAATTTTATGAACGTGTTTTAAAATTCAATTTCCTTAAATTTTCAAATTTTTTAAAATTTTTAAGGGTTAAATATGTTTTTTTAATTATTTGAATAATTAAATTTTAATTTTTGTTTCTTAATTTTAAAATTTTTGGGTAAAATTTTTCATTTTTTAAAATATCTTAATTATGATGGTTGTTGATGTTAATTTAAATGAGATTAAATTAAATTAATATAATTTAAATTAATGTTAAAAGATTATAATGAAAGTTTAATTATAAAATCATATTAAAAGATTAAAATCATATTTAACTTATTCCGAAATGACTCACTTAATCACAATGTAAGGGGATGCATATTGCCCGGTTGCATGTTAACATTGGTTATTCCACATCAAACGAAGTAGGAGGTTCATTTTCGCTTGCGCGTTGCCAAAAGCGAAAAAAAATCCATCACCCATTCGGCTAAAAGTAATCGCAGACGGGCAAAGTACCCATCTATTACTATTACAAATGGCAGTTCTGAGTTGCAACTTGCAGTGGAAGTTGGATCCTTCAGATGTTTAGATCCCTCGTAACTCATTTTAGCATTCCATTATTTGAATAAGTAAACAAGATCACCTATGAGAAAAAAATGACTGATTTGCTTTTAATTCGATGCACATCTTTCAAATCATATTGTAATTGTACAATGAAAGTCAGACAAACGTTAAACACTTGTAAGTTATGATAGGGCTATAAAACTAATGTTCCTGGGGAAAATTCTCTAATGATGCCTTTATAATAAGCATACATAGCATTAAGCTCTTCCACTTTGTTTTTTAGCTCTGGAGTCACTTGTTGAAAGCGCTGACCCAGAGATCTTGTTAACCTCATACAGCAATCCAGCCGAGAACAGGAAACTGCATTTATGCAACAAACATTAGAACACTAACAATGGATTCAAACGAAAATATCAATTTGATACATTTTTACGGTCTTAAAACAATGAAGGACCCACAGTTAGCCAGCCATAGGAACGGATGACAATCTACAATCCTTTAGTTTGCCATACGAGGGGAGGTTACTGATGCATACCGGTATCACAAGAACAAGTTCAAAAAGGATAATAAAATCATTGTGTATTTCTGAAACTGCTAAATATCAAACTCCACTATTTCAATTACAAGCCGAGTCATGTGATCAAGTATATCATCAGCACATTTTACTTTGTTTGGATGGGGGATGGAATAGGGACAAAAGAAATAAGAAGAGAAATAGAGTAGAAAAAGATATACTAATTGAACGGATAAAAATAGAAAGGAAAGATGTAAAAAAAAGATCTTTAATTGTTTGGATGAGTTGGAAAAAAGAATAAAAATAAATAAGTAAATTGTATAAGAAATTTTTTATAAAAAAATAAAAAAAATTAATTAGAAAATTTTAAATTTTTTACAATAAAATCTTTTTAAATTAAGAAAATATTTTATATTTTTATGTTACATATATATTATTAAATAATAAAGATGATTAAAACAAAAAAATTAAAACTAATCACATCTCCTTCCCTCTACTTTTCTCACCCATTTTGGTGAGAAAACTAAAATGTGGATTCCACCATTACAACTTCTTTTCTACCATATAAAGACAATTCATCCAAATATGGAAAAATGATCTCACCATCTCTTTCCCATCCCATCAAATTCCACCAAACCAAACAGCGTTAAATTTGGGAGAAATATTTGCTCCCCCCTCCCCTCCGTTACTTTCACTTTTTTTATCTTTTAAATAATTTAGACTAATACATACTCCGAGAATTTCTTCTTCTTATTCATTCATAAGGGGGAAGAGGATCGAGGGAAGAATACCATGTAGTGATGCAAACTCGGTGGACAGTGCTTGCAGCAATCAGAGCAACTGCTTCTGCAACTATGACTGCAAAATAAAACTTTACCGTCTTAAATATATGTAAACATAAAACACAATACTGGATGCTCAAGCATACATTGTGATAACAGAAGGAATGAGAGAGTTGAATGCCTCATTTATGATTCATGCAATTCTCAAGTATAAAATTCTAGATGTTCTTCTAGCATCACATAATAAATAGAGGGAGAGTGTATTGTTGGAAATGTTAATGCTAAAGACATAATACGAATTAATAAACAATTTTCCAATAACACACCAAACATAGATGGATTGATAGAGAGAATAACATTAAGGGGATAAAAAAATTTAATACTACAAGGAACATACTAAGAAATTTAGTTAAGGAAGGGGGGTCAACATTAATTATTAGCTTTGATAAATTTTATGAAAAAATCCTGTAATCAGAGTTTCTCTTGTTACATAAGCATGTACTCAAGCAAATAATCTTCTCTAAACAGTGAAACTTGCAATACTAAATTGCATGATTAATAAATATGTTCATTGCAAAGGTTATCACCACTTCTATAATATGGTAGTCCTACTTGATGAAACCCTGTATTCTTTTTACTTCTTTGTTCATTTAAAATTAATATCTATCATTTTGCCTATCTAAATAGACATGTAGAAATATAACCCTCTGTACAATACTGCATAATCCTGTTTGCCTCCTTATTGCAGAATAATTTAGTCTGGATGTGTAAAACTGAGTCATGAGGAAAGCTCTCTATAAAATAACAAACTTGGACTTCTTTTTACAATGAGAGTAAACTTACAAAGACAGTTGGACACAGGAAAGCATATTCATAATTGCGTAAAAATACAGAACTAACCAGTTCAATGGTACTCATGCACATAAGACAGTACACCAAGAGAACAACAAATAAGTGCCTTAACCTTAAGTAGTATGTTTCAAAGTTCAATGTCACAAAACTGGAAATTTAAAATGAATGTATTCAGTTATACTAGTTTTAAATTCCCTTAATATAATATAAAAATGATACTATTTTGTCACCAATACTCATAATCATCATGTACTTACCAGCGCCCCAACCAGTTCTTGCACCAGTTGTTTCCTGAAAATTTCCAATGAACTGCAAGCACAAAAGCAAATAACTTAATTTACCTTGAAAGATTTTGCTTTGACAGAAATCTTGGAAGAAATATGAGTAGAAGATAATTAAAAGAAGATTACATGAATAAAAAAAAATCACATATATCTTGTTAAAGTAGGCCACCGGAGTTAATCTAGCACTAGTATGAATAAAAGATTATTTGCTTTCTCAAAGTAGAAGGACTTTGTCAACGAAGTGACCAGGGAATCAATATATACAATATGAACATCAACCTACGAACTACAAAGTGATAAAAATAGGAATTTTCTCAATCTTCCACAAAATCTTCTGGCTTCATATTACAGAAATGGCACTTCTCATAACAATTAGGAAGAATTACATAGTGCACAATTTGATGCCTTGAAGAGACAACCTTTGCACCAATACGCTTATAAATTATAATGTATGTCCAAATAACCAAACACTAGTTTCACAAGGGATGTAATGGAAAAGGAAGAAGTGATAGACTTTCTTCACTTTTGAATGTCATAACAAATATTTTCCCCTTCTTCTAGCATATGATCTTATTACTCAGAAAAAATAATAAAATATCAACATATAAAACTTCAAAGCTGAGAAAATGCTCATGTATGTGATTGTAAATTTGTGATTCAAGAGATGGATTCAGAACTCACAGTTAGGAGCACAAGAAAGAGGAGAGAGCTGATGAACCCTCCAAGTATGGTGTATAATTCTGAGGATGCCAGTTTCCCACGGTACATTTCTTGAAGCGAAAGAATGACCGTGAATAGAAGAAAGGAATACAGCATGGAACTCCCAGACCCCGCCATGGCCTTCTCATTGCAATTTCAGCAAAGGTGAACACAGAAATAATTGTGAGAATAGCAGGAAAAAAAATCGCTATCACACATCAATGAGTTGCAAACAGAAATAGCACATAAGTATGTAAAGTTCCTTACACCAAAATTTAAAAATACACCAGTGGATCCAAGCAGCTAAAAATCTCTAGTGGCTAAAAGTACAATCCACTGAAACACTTTTTATGTAAAAAAATCTACTTAAATTTTTAAGTGAAGTTGAAAACAGGCTATGCATGATATTCAACTGTTTTTAAGGCTAAATTAAAATATTTTCAGTTCTGTTCAAGCTTCTTTTACGAAAAACAGGAACAGCAAGTCAAGCTCCATGAATTTCAAACATGCAGTATAGCACACTCTCATTAGCAAAAGGAAACAGAGAAGCCACGCCGTTCAGAAGAGACGTTGATAAAATGGCTGCAATTAATTGACCCCGTAAACACAAAGGCATAAGCGTTAGGTGTCGCTTACAAGCAGCTGAAGCAACGGAGCGCGAGAAGAAAAAACAAAAAGTCAACAACCAAAGCTCAACGGATCAAATCCAATAATATAATTAGGGCACACCGACCCCAACAATAAAATGAATGACAAAACCCAAGCTACAAGTTTCATCAAATCCAAAAGGCAATTCACCGTTCTAACAAGCAGAACAGAAGCAGGAAACAATTCAAGATCCAATAATTTGATTCCATCTCAATCTCGCATTGTATCGGGAAAAACCGGAGAATAAGACTTTTTACAATGAATTGCACAGAGAGAAAGAAGAGAGTGTACCTCAGATCGGAAGCAGCTGTTTCAGTTCAGATCTCCAGCAACACGCGATCGTCGTTTTAATAAACGCACGATACGAGGAATACCTGAGGGCAATTTAGGAATTTTAAAACAACCCGAGGACAAATGTGTCTATTAAAGGCCGTAAAAGAAACGACACCGTTTGAAATAACCATTTCTTATTTCGTTTTGAGGTGTTCGGTTGGGTAACTTAACTTTGTGTGTCGCCGCCGGCGATGGAGCTGCCGGAGTGCCCGGTGTGCCTTCAATCTTACGACGACCGTGTCGCAATTCCTCGGGTACTATCGTGTGGACACTCGGTTTGTGAAGCTTGCCTTGTGGAGCTTCCGCAGCGATACCCGAACACTATTCGGTGCCCCGGGTGTATCCAACTCGTCAAGTACCCTTCACAACAAGGTCCTTCTTCTCTTCCCAAGAACATTGACCTCCTCAGGCTCTGCCTCCAACACTCTCCTTCTTCTTCCGATCCCTCGCAGAAAACAAATCAACGGTCCACGGTCAACGCTGGCTATGATCACTCTCCGTTCTGGTCCCGTGAGTTATACGCTACCTGGAAGGATTGGGTTCTTCCCAACGACGCTGTCTTAATCGAGGAGAGTGGACTTGGCCGGTTCGGTTCAAGTTCTCCGTGCACGGGTAGGGTTTGCTTCGGAGTTAACCGCAGTGTGAGCCTTGCTCCTATTGTTTGTTTCCCTCCCGGGAATTGTTCTAAGTTTAAGTTTAGTTATGTTGCCTGGGTGATGAAGTGTTTGGAGGGGATGAACGATGTTGCGAGGGAGGAGTTAGCTTTGATTCTCGAAGCTTCCGTGAGGCAGAGTAGGGTGTGTAGAGTTTATGGATTGTGGAGTGAAGGAGTGGATGGGTCTCTGTATTTGGTGTGTGAGAGGCACCGTGGTTGTCTTTTGGATAAGTCCGGTGAAGTAAGAAATGGGTTTGTTGGTGTTAATGGGGATGGTACAGAATTGGAGAAAGGTGGGATTTTTAGTTTTGCAATTATTGGTATGGGAATATGTGAATCTGTGCTTGCTTTGCATTTGGAAGGTTTGGTTACTGGTTGTTTGGGACTTTCTTGTTTCTCTTTGGATGAGCTTGGTGGCATTTGTATTGATTTGAATGAGGCATTGGTGATGGGAAGGAAGTTTGTGGATGCTGTTTCTGAAGGCACAAGCAAAGAACACACGGAAGAATCGCTACTTAAGGTGGAAAATGAGCTTTTCATAAGCCCAGAGGTTTTGTGTAAGTTATTGCACAAGGGGGCTTTTGTTCCAGATTGTGGGCATTCGAGATGTGCAGTTGGGTATCGCTCAGATGTATGGTCATTGGCTTGTGTACTGCTGCAGCTTCTTATTGGGAATGAGCTGCCCCAAAATACCTTGAAAATGAATGAAGAGAATGGCTTTGAAATCTCAGATAGTTACATTTGTTGGCTGAAGAAAGTTAGTTCTGTTTTGGAAGACAAACTAGGCTCTGAATATCAATCACTGAGGCAGACTCTTTGCCAATGTTTGGACATCAGTCCGGAAAGGCGTCCTGATGTGGTGGATGTAAGGAAATGCATTCAGGATATGTTAGTCAAACCTCAATTTGATTTTCTGGGCAACTTGGAGATCACAATAAGTGAGAATAACACAGGTCGCTGCTTGGTTCTTGGGGAGTTGTGTGAGTTGCCTAAGAAAAGCTCAAAGGAGTTGAGAGAATGTGAGTTGCAGGGGAAAGAAGATGGTGGTCAACCAGATTTTGTTCAAGACAGCAGAGACAGATCAGATGAAGACTTTGTTGCTGGCCTATCTAAGGGAATAACGGAACCTAAAGATCTGCGAGGCCATCTTGATTGTATCAGTGGATTGGCTGTTGGGGGTATGAATTCTTTATACTCAAACACTGCTATCTCTATCAATCATATTTCATGATATCATTTGTTGAATGTTGGGTATGCAGTAAATCATATTTCCATTTTGTTATCAAAGCGGATGGAATTGTGTTTAAGGCTGTCAAACAAGTGATGAATAAGTTATCCTATAGTTTATTGTTTGACACTTGTTATGGGTTTGAATGCCAGATGAACCCAAGCCTTTTGAATTGGTTTGATCACAGTCTGACTTTGGTGCATTGCTTTAAAATAGTTTGAAACCATTATACAATTTGGTGTGGCATTGCTTAATGCAACTTATAAGCTAGGCTCTTAATCAGCATCTGGCGTTAAGGCTGCCTTACCTATATATGGCCAGAATTTCTCTTGTGCTGTTCTTATCTCTTAGGAGATATGGTGATTATGCAATGCAGAATATTTCATTCTAATGAGTATTTGTTTAGTTTTTCAGGGGGATATCTATTTAGCTCCTCATTCGATAAAACTGTCTATGTATGGTCCTTGCAGGTAACACTTCTAAAACACAATGATCTGATAATAGTCTAGTGGGTTCATTTTACATAACATGATCTCATTCATAATCATTGGCATGCCTCATTCCATCATTATTGTTTCCATAGATGCAGTGGAGTTAGAAAATTTCTTTGATACTCCCCACAATCCTATTTATAAGGTCCTTTTAACCGAATAACAAAGATTAACAAAAGTTGTTAAATTAGTTAATATATTGATTTTGAAAAATTTATTACAAAAGTTTATCTTTATTTAAAGTCAGACTCTATTTTCATATTAATTGTAGAGAAGTTAGAAAGGTTCAAATTATGAAGGACAAATAGGAGAAAAATATTAAATGCTTCTAAAACATTGTAAAAGGTTTTATAGATAGGACCAGAGGGAGTATTTTCAAATAAATAGTTCTTTATGGTTTTTTTTTTTTTTGTGACACCTGACACCCACTAGCAGATACCTTCTGATAAATGTTTAATGTCATCAATAAACAAATAAAGGGAGAGAGAGAGAGAGAAAATTGATTAGAATATTTTCGTCTTTTCCATTTGTGATTTGCTGGCTTCCCTTTTTACCTCTAAAAATTAAGATGTGCTTTAAAAAATATATGTAATTAAGTAGGTCTGTTCTGAAGTTGTTGAATTGCAGTTGATTTTTACAAAATTAGAAGTATAAGAGAACTTGCATTAGACTTATTTCATTCAGATGCAGATTTACTCTTCCTACCTTGTTGCTTCCTTTGTTGTATATGGATTAATGGAAAATACCATCTTGGATGCTAGATTATTATGCAACCTCAAAGCATGATTTACAATAATGATAGAGTTGGAAGGGGTATTGTCTTTTGCCATAGAATAGTGTGGTTGTTATTGTACAAGCTCTTTCTCAGCTATTCGATTGATGAGTTTCATCCATGTAAATTTTATTTAGGACTTTTCTCATTTACACACATTTAGAGGTCATGAGAATAAAGTCATGGCTCTAGTTTATGTAGACAAAGAAGAACCATTGTGCATAAGTGGTGACAGTGGAGGGGGCATATTTATCTGGGGAATTGCTGCCCCTCTCAGGCAAGATCCCTTGAGGAAATGGTATGAGAAGAAGGATTGGCGCTTTAGTGGTATCCATTCCTTGACTGTTTCCAGAAGTCTTTGTCTCTACACTGGAAGTGGAGATAGAACAATAAAAGCTTGGTCATTAAAGGTGAGTTTGTCATTTTCTTTGTTTACTTATTTGCTGCCTAAAACAAAAGCTTCATTGGGAATATATTGTTCGCACTTTGGAATGCATTTCTATACCTTTTCCCAGGATGGAACTTTGACATGCACAATGACTGGTCATAGATCTGTAGTTTCCACACTTGCAGTATGTGATGAGGTTCTTTACAGTGGCAGTTGGGATGGTACAGTTCGGTTGTGGTGTCTCAATGATCACAGTCCGTTGACAGTACTGGGGGAAGATATGCCAGGAGAGATGAAGTCTATCTTGGCTATTACTGTTGATAGGCATTTACTTGTTGCAGCACATGAGAATGGCTGCATAAAGGTTTCTTATTTTTCTAGAATTATTCCCCATTTGCCGATTAATGAATTGTAGCCTACTTGAAAAGGAATATAGACTTGATCCACACAATCAACTTCTGCCATTATTGGGTAACATCTCTTTTATTATCATTTGCTTGCTTAGGTCTGGAGAAACGATGTGTTCATGAGTTCCAAAACGTTGCATAATGGGGCCATTTTTGCTATGAGTATGCAGGGAGAATGTCTTTGTACAGGAGGTTGGGACAAAAATGTTAATATACAGGTAGAAATACAAATCCTGCGATCTTTTGGGAATTACGTGGCAATGAACTTAGTGATTCCAGTTTTCTCTGTTAGTTGTTTAAAATTGTGAAATGTCAGATTTTTATTTAATATTATTCATTCAATCAGAGTGTTGTGTTGGATGAATGGACATGCTAGACAAAATAGAATTAGAGATTAATGGGTTGGAGAAAAAGTTGTGGGTAACACCTATTGGAGAAAAAGTTGTGGTAGCACCTATTGTAGAAAAGATGGTAGAATCTCTTCTTAGATGGTTTGGACATGTGTTATTGAATTGTAGGAATTGTCTGGAGATGAGTTTGAACTGGACATCAAAGCATTTGGATCCATTCCTTGCTCTTCTGTAGTGACAGCTATATTATGCAGCCAAGGAAAACTGTATGTTGGATATGCTGACAAGTCTATCAAGGTATTTCACCTCCTCCAGTTATTTTAATTTTTAAATTCAGGCCCCAATGTGTATTTTCATGTCTCAACATTAGAGATAGTTTGAGTTTTGCATAAATTGAATATTGATATAGTTGAAGTCACATGCTTCATGTAAATTTTGTTCATTTACACACATAGCATTTCCCCTTGGACTTGTTTATATATCTTCAACAATGGAAAGAGAAAATGCTTAAACCTAAAGCCTTTTAGAGCTTGCTCTCCCTCCCCCTCAACCACCACAATAGAAGTGAATACTTTTTCTATTTAACCAATTGGATTCATCCTGTCAACCAGGAAATATTATATGGTTTATGTAACATCTGACCTATTTGACAACATGACTTGCATGTGTTCTAGGACAGTCAATGTATGGCAAACATTTATTGACTGCATGATGGCTACTGATATTAATGGTTGAATTTTGATTTTGTATAAGTCCTCCATACATGTTGAAAGAAAAATTGATGAAAATAAATCAAATAATATATTTCTGCTTCCTCTTTAACTGTTTACCAAAAGGAACAATCTTTTTAACTGTATGTTGAGCTGTGTGGGGATACCACAGAAATTGTTCCCTTCCGCCACAGGTGTAAATGCATAACTTTCTGTTCAAATGTGTTTCTAGATTTCTCACAGGCACAAGCAAATTTTAAATATATACAATTTGACAGCTGATAGAGCGTAAAAAAGACTTAGAATTCGTTGCTACATGACTTGTCATCGTTGTGTTTCTGTCTCTTTGTGAGATGCTTGACAGCTATTAGTGATTTGATTCCTCCAGGTTTATCATGGTAAATACTAAGAGCTAGCAGATGCATATGTTCAACACATGGTTTGATTGCTCATGTTTCAGCCAAATGTTTGATTTTTCCCAAATGTGATGCTGAGCTTTGGAATGCTTGTTAAGTCATGTTTTCACCCAGCTGTAGATAATATGATCCAAATGATTCTTAAAGGGTGTTATATGCATATATAAAACTATTTCTTTTGGGGGCATGATTCTTGGGGTTTGTATATGTCAATGGAATTAATAATAGAATATAACTGACAAAATTTTGGATTTTGGATTTTTAATAGAGTAGATTTTGTGGGATTGTATGGTTGTAATTGTGTAATTATGTTATTATCTCCTTAATTAGGATAACTCAGTTGTAACGGTTTAGCAAATTTTATGGGATTGCACAACCGTAATTGTATAATCATGTTAATTAGGATAGCTTAGCGTTGAATATCAGTTTGCATTATACCATATATATCAGAATTCTTCAACAGAAATACATACAATTTTTACCTACATTTCTCAAATAACATGGTATCAAGACGGGTTATGAGTTGCAATCCTAGCCTAACCCAGCAATCCTATCTCTTGTCTCTTTTCTCTCAAGTTTGTCTTTGTCTAATCCAAGTTCTCTTATTTCTTGTCCTTTGTGACCATGGTCCTTGTTCTTTTTTCTTCATGATTTTTTTCTCTACCTTATGTCTACTGTAAAGTATGATGTCCTCTTGGTTCGTCTTAATGGCAAGCATTGTTTTGCCCGAGCATTCCAATTCCATATATTTGTTAAAGGTGGACCTTTGGGGTCATATTGACAGTAGCAGTCCTATTCCTAACAAAGAGAAATAGAAAGATGAATACGCCAAGTAGAAAGTTAAAGATATTCATGAAATGGATCATTGGCTCTTTTAACCCCAATACTGTCCTCAATCTTAGACCTTCAATATTGCAGCAAGGATGTGGGCCTACCTAAGGAAAATATATAGCTAGACTAGAACAACACTTGCTAGAAGGTTAAAACTGGAACAAGAAATTGTCATTTTTCAACGAGAGACTCTCAATTTCTGAATCTTTCGACTAAATACATTTCGCGAAGAACAATGTTTTCTTACTCAAACAACCACGGAACAATAGAATTTTACCTCTCTTTGAGTTGCATACGCCATACAAAGCAAGCATAAAGGACAAGACATGAGTGCTGTTCAATGTTTCTGCAGCAAAGATTTGATCATTTTACTTCAAACTGTTCTGAAAAGTTATGCAATTATTGCAAAAGATGTCCTATTAAAAAATGTCTAATTAGACCACCTATGCAAACTGCAACAACATTTGTTGCTCCTAGTTCTTAAACTATCCCACTTCCAATTTTATTTTTTGAAATGTTTTAATTTTAACAACTCTTAAATGTCGGTTTTCTACAACCAAAATTCCAATGTGATTATATTTTTATTATGAGTTATGAAGTCAATTTTAAAGAAATCAACTTTTCAATACAAATTTGTAGTTCTTTTAAGTTAAGTGAGAAATTAGTTTGGCCATCATTAATTACCTGTACGCTTTGTTTGGTTGGAGGAAATAAGGAAGAAGTTATGAAGTGTGGGATGAAAGTGAATTTGATATCATTCAATGTTTGGTGTTCTATGTTGCATTTGGAAGGTTTGAAATAATTTTTGTGGGATCTCGATATTTTTCCCTTCCAACAGGGGTAGAGGTGTGAAATTGTGAGAAATAGGGAGCATAATTTTTTTGTTTGACGACTTTATACTTGCCAACCTATCACAACCTACATGACTTGTATGATTACAGAAGCTAACACACAACTTTCCTAAACCCAACATCGAGAACATCCCGTAACTAATGACGTTTGTCCAGTTTGAGGTCCAATCTCTTCCGTTGCTTTGAGTTTTTCCAACTGCATTGTTAATTTTGGGTCTTCCATTAAATTGTTTCAATTGCTCACACAATCAATGTTTTTTATTGGTTATCATTCTTAATAAACTGGTAGTTCAACTTCACTGAAAATGGTGATGAATACCCAACACTTTACACTGAATATGCTACAAATTTGAGAAACTTCAAATGCAAGAACACGAATGATGATACCACAAAAGTTATGGATCTTGGAAGCTGCAAAACATCTTGTCTTGGTTACTGTAATCAAGTGGTTAAGGCAAGGGGTCTATTCTCAGTTACAAAATCTCTAGTCACACAATTACATCAAGGATCACTTGAAAACTTCTATGTAGAGTTTGCTAGTTTTATGGAGAAAATGGGAAGAACTAAAGTGAGGACAAGAACATAAGGAGAGATGAGGAGGATTCTGCACTTGTAAATAGCTAAGAATATTGTCGTGTTGGTGGATGAAATAACCATCTCAGTAAAAGTTATACGATTAATTTTTGGATCTGGTTATTTATGCCATGCCATGGGTATGGGTGTGCTTCGCAAAGAACGTAACAACTCCATTTTGAAAATGACTGACTAATCGACTATTTTAAAGAATTCAAGAGGTGTTCTCTTTTCTCTTTTTTATTTTTTATTAATTGCAGATGATGATATTTCCGTCAATGTAAAAATATACATTTATTTTTATTCAAACATCCATTTTATCCAACTATACACAAAAAAATAATAATTGTTTTTTTCTTTCATTTCAATCAATCCAAACAACACAACATATTTATTTTATTTTCACTTATTTCCATACCTTTTTATTCTATTCTTTTTTGTTTTTTCGTATTTCATTCTTTAGAAAAATAAAGCATAAATGTATGAAGCTGGAGGTGCACTTTAAATTATCCAAAAGCAATGCTTCAATGAAATGATTCTTTGAAAGTTCTTTGTATAGAATAATTTGGTCGTGAAATAGGTCAAAATTATTTTATTCATGAAATTTTAAGGACCAGGTCTTTGCAATGTATTATGAGTCTAACTATTATCATTAATCCCAACAACTATCACTAGGTGACATCTCTTGTTATATGTATATATCTATAATTAAATAATTTATATTATCATTTTAATATTTAAAAATTAATTTTATTACAATTTTACATAATCTTTTAATTGGTAAATGATAGGTAATTAATGCATTCGGTTCATACATGCATGTTTTTTATTCCTTTAATTATTATACACGTACATTTATTAATTGAATAGTAAATGATATGCAGGTGTATATTATATATATACATATATATATATATTAAATATAATAAAAAAATATATTAGATTTGGTTATTCACATGAATATTAAATGGAAAAGTTAGGAGAATAATATCAAATATGTTATATATTACAAGATAACTCCAATCAAATATTATATTGAATAATATATTTAAATAATAATAAATTATATCTTTTATGATAACATTTTAATATAAAAATAATTGTTGAATATTTAATTATTCTATTTACTTCATACATTTTTACCATTAAATAATCTTGACAAAAATTTAACAAGACTTTTTGAAGATAAGAATGATTCACATGTCATTATTGTTTTTTATATTATAATAGTAAAATTTAAATATAAATGAAAAGGTGATATTTTTATGTGGAAACTCAAAAATATTTCAAGTTGTTGAAGTTATCATGTTAGATGATTTAAGAAAAATATTTTAATTAAATATAAATGAGATTAATATTAACTAATACGACAAGAAATTGATAAATTGTTCTGTGTATTTAAAAGATATTAACATTATTTAAATATTAATTATTATTAATGCAAGTAATTTATAAATTTGAGAAGATTTCAATACTATTTTAAAATTTCTTTACCGATAATATACACAAATAAAAAAAATAACTAAATTGAAATAAACTCGGAAGTGGGAAGTCAATTTTGGCATAACCAGCTTCTAAACTTGAGCGGAAAAAGAATTCATTTTCTCCCAAATCGAATTTTCAATACAGATAAAAATAAATAAATCAAGTTGGAATATTGATATCCTTTGTACCGACTTCTAAAAATATTTTAACCTTATACTTGGAGAAAATATTTTAACATTTTTAAAAATTTAAAATTTTTATTTTTAAAATATTTTGTTTAGATAAATAAATTTTATATTTAATTTTTTATTTATATGTTGAATTTTAATTTATTAAATTTTAAATTTGTATTTTATATTTTTATTTAAATTAAATTTTATTATATACAAAATTTTATATTTAAATATTTATAGATTTTTTGTATTTTTTCTACTTTGTTGTTTATAAAAAAATTTATATATAATTTTTGTATTATATAATATATTTAAACAAATAATAAATTAACAAATTTATGTAATTAAAAAAATAATAAAATATAATTATATTATTTAATATTAAAAATATTATGTTTAAGTATGAAAAATAAAAGAGAAAAATATTAAAAAATAAAAATAATAATAATAAAAAAACTAAATATAGAAAGTTAAAAAAAATTGGTAATTACAATAATAGTTTTAAAATTTAAAATTTTACTTATTTTTAAAAAATTCAAAAAAATTTATTTTAATTTATTAAATACTCTTTTAAAATTTATAAAATTTTAAAATTTTTTACAAAATATATGCAAACCTAAATCTTATAATATAATTAAACTTCAATCTCTAATCAAATATTTAAACATGATAAAATAAAAACTAACGTAATTTTTTTTATGCTGAATTAAACAATCAATTGATTCCGTAACAGTATGTTTTAGAGATCGTGTAAAACATTATAAATATATTTTGAAGATGGTTTAAACCCTGATTAATAAATGTTTGAAAACATCACAAGTACTTCAGAAAAAAAATATTATGAAATATATTCCACAAATAATTTATATTTTATAATTAATAATTAATTCAAACTATGATTTAGACACCAAACCGTTTCTTCTTCAGTTCGTCATGTCTCGAGCTGTAATCAACTTCACTAAAAACCATCGTACGCTACGCTCCATTGCATATGAGCAAACCCGTTGAAGTTCGGAGCACAAACACAACTTTATGGCCGCGCTTTCATATCCACCGTTATTCGCCACTCAGAGAATCACTTCAACCGACGCCAAGACCTGCGCCTTTTTCATTCGGTCGCGTCCCTCTGTTCCTTCCTGGCCTCGACTGCGACGACGTCGTTACGCACCTGTTTATGTTGCCGTTGCATCCGTGAAGGTGCGTTCGCGCTCCGCCCCCCTTACATGTTCGACGAAATGCCCTAATTGCGTGTCACTTTCTTGGTTGTAGGAAAATCTCGGTAGTGTTCAAAAGCGTCTTAGTGACTTCACGAGCTTGAACTACTGGGTCGTTCGCGACTACTATCGTCTCGTGAACTCCGTCAATGCCTTCGAACCACAGATTCAGGCGCTCTCCGACGAACAGCTGGCGGCGAAAACCCCCGAGTTTCGCCGCCGGCTGGCGCGCGGGGATACCCTTGCCGATATTCAAGCTGGTTCACTTCTCTTTTACGCTGTCACGTCATTGCTCAATTTTTCTATGAACTGTGTTTTATTGAATTGCAATGAATGTTTCAGAGGCGTTTGCCGTAGTTCGTGAAGCCGCACGAAGAAAACTCGGAATGCGCCATTTTGATGTTCAGGTCTCACTCTGTCATTGTCTGGATTCTTTGCATGTTTTGGTTAGACTCGTTCGCTAGGTTACTAAGTTGTTGCTGATGAAAATGTTGTGTTGTCAGATTATTGGTGGAGCAGTGCTGCATGATGGTTCCATTGCTGAGATGAAAACGGGGGAGGGGAAAACCTTGGTTTCCACACTAGCAGCATATCTTAATGCCCTGACCTCTGAGGGTGTTCATGGTATGTGTTATTGTCAACTCTCTAACAGATTTGATAAGGGGAGCAATTTCTTCAGGTGCCAGCACTTGGCTTTGTGAAAAATAAATTCTCCTCCTTGGTTTCTGCAGTGGTAACTGTCAACGATTATTTAGCTCAACGTGATGCTGAATGGATGGGTCGTGTTCATCGTTTCTTAGGTCTTTCTGTTGGTCTTATTCAGGTAATTTTTCTCTGCAGTAGTAAAATTTGTTTTTATATATGATGCGTTTTGTGGCGGGTTAGATTAACTCATGTTAAGGATCTAATGTACAGATGGACTAGGTCTGGTATTGAAGATTTTTATTAATACATGAAAATTGACAGCATGACCTACTGTTGAATACATGAATTTATTATCTAATGCTTATATGCGCAGAGAGGAATGGATGCAAAAGAACGGAGAATCAACTACAGATGTGATATAACATATACCAATAATTCTGTAATTACCCCCTGTCATTTACTCATGTTGTTATCTTTATAGTTGCACATTTACTTATTTTCAGTATTTATTTTGCTCTGTTCCTTTCTTTCCTTTTTTTTTCCCTTAGGAGCTTGGCTTTGATTACTTGCGGGATAATCTTGCTGGAAATTGTGAACAGCTTGTAATGAGATGGTAATGCGTATTACTTAGATAGGTCCAAGTTGCTTTCGTCTTTTTCTTTTGATTTGGAAGATGTTTGGTTACTTGTAACTATTCTACATGAAAGCAGGCCAAAGCCCTTTCATTTTGCAATTGTAGATGAAGTGGATTCTGTCCTGATAGACGAAGGAAGAAATCCTTTGTTAATCAGTGGTGAGGTAAGCTTAACATTCATTTTTATTGTTTCTTCTAGTGGTGCTCTTCATCCCCATCATCATCATCTTCTTCTTCTTCTTTCATATTGAGGTTGGTAGTATTAAAAAAAGTCATTTCAACTGATTGAGCTCAATTATATACTGATTTTTGCTCCTCCTTCTGCATCCCAGGCTAGTAAAGATGCTGCACGATACCCTGTTGCTGCAAAAGTAGCCGAACTGCTTACACAGGGAATTGTGAGTACATTCTCTTACACTTCATTAAGTCATTTACTCTGTTTTTCTCTCTTTGTCCATTCTGAAAACTTTAGTTTATGCTGATAATTCAAGAGAACATAGTTCTATATATTGATTTTATTTTGTTAACAGCATTACAAAGTGGAGCTTAAAGATAATTCAGTGGAGTTAACTGAAGAAGGAATTGCCCTTGCTGAAATGGCTCTTGAAACTAATGACCTTTGGGATGAAAATGATCCTTGGGCAAGGTGGATATTCTTATATTTTATTAATTTATTGAAATATTCATTTCACTTGGTTTATGTTTACTTGTTTTGTAATCTTAATGGTTGCTAGGTGAAAATGAGGTGGGTACTAAAATCAGTATATCTTTTATTGATTTTTTTTGCATTATGCTCTCTCTTTTTGATGAATTGTATA
Organism: Canavalia gladiata; assembly: GCA_037954105.1. NCBI lineage: Eukaryota > Viridiplantae > Streptophyta > Magnoliopsida > Fabales > Fabaceae > Canavalia > Canavalia gladiata. The sequence goes on along the minus strand of CM075659.1, from coordinate 59,201,879 downwards.
ACATTAACATCACAATGACCTGCTAAATAATAAACTACAAGGTTACACTTTTTCTTTTAAATGATAAAACAAGAAATTTATCAAGACAAAGATAGTAATATTACAAAGGGGAAGGAGGATAAGAAATCATCCTTATAAAAGAGAAAATAAAATGAATACAGAACAAGATGAAAAGATTAGCCATTAATATAGTAAAACCTCTTGATCTGTCAAATATATAAAGGACCTGGAAAAAGATCATGTGCTTTGCATTTTTCTCTGTTTACTCGTTAAATTTGTAATCAAGATTTTTTTTTCATGGCTGTGGGAGATCTACACTAAGTTATCATAATCTTCGTGGTTATTATACTTATTGAATACTAGCTGCTTTATGGGAAGTTTCTGACTATCATGTAAGAATTGTATTATTCCTTTTCAATTAATTACATGAGTAGTAAGAGTTGGGTTACTGCAGATTTGTGATGAATGCTTTAAAAGCTAAAGAATTCTATCGCCGAGATGTGCAATACATTGTCAGAGATGGGAAAGCATTGATTATCAATGAGGTAATATTTTCAAGCTTTCTGCAGCTTCTGAATTATCCATCTCCATGCTAGATGGTAGTTCTGATTCAACAGGGTGATCTCCAATAGCATGCTTAAGTTGTGAGGTGGAAGACAGGATGGATCTTGGCTGATAGAGGAATCTCTAGCATATAAGCAACCTGTCCAACCTTTTTAACAACCCTGTAAAGTCCACAATACCTTGCTGAAAGCTTGGGACAAATTTGCCAGGCTACTGTATGCTGTCTAGGGGGATGCAGCTTAACATAAACTAAGTCACCTTCCTGCAAATTAACTTCTCTTCAATGAGCATCAGAATATTTCTTCATGGAGGGCCGAGCATGGAGCAAATTATTCTTTAATGGGCATAAAGCTTTATCTCGATCAGCTAGCATGAAAGCAACTGATTCTACCTGAGTTTGCACAGACTCTGTTATTGTGCCAGTCATCTTGATCAACTTGCAAGAGCCCTTTGGGCCTGAAGTCTGGACAGTCACAAGCTGACTTTACCTAATTTAATTATGAACAATATGGATGGCAAGGATTAAATTATTGACAAATTGGTTATTAGAGGCTTTGGTACTATGAGAACTAATTATCCCAAAAGCTATAAGGTTGAACTGCATGGATAGTTTTATATCTCTAACAATACTGTCTTCCTTTATTTCCAGTAGCACTGTAGGACTTCCATTTTCAGTCAGTAATTTAAACAAATACTTTTTTTGTTTTGTTTTGTTTGTTGATACTTTTCATAAGAATCTGATCATATGATGAACAAAATTTTGAAAATTTCTTAGCTGACAGGAAGAGTTGAAGAGAAAAGGAGATGGTCTGAGGGGATTCATCAGGCTGTGGAGGCAAAGGAAGTCTTGAAGATTCAGGTATATATGAAGGATCTTGGAATTTGTAATTTTGCATTTTGACACTCATTTGATGATATTTATTTGATTCTGAGTTTCAATATTTTAAATCTGCACAGGCAGATTCTGTTGTTGTGGCACAGATCACATACCAGTCACTATTCAAGCTCTATCCAAAGTTGTCAGGAATGACTGGGACTGCTAAAACAGAAGTAAAAGATTTATATAGTTCTGACATTGCGTTTGTGTTGTTACTATCATAATTTGTGCAATTACGAGTTCTTGATGACCATATATATTATTGCAGGAGAAAGAGTTCTTAAAAATGTTCCAGATGCCAGTCATTGAAGTACCCACAAATCTTCCTAATATTCGTAAAGATTTGCCTATTCAAGCTTTTGCTGTAGGACATCGAATATTCATTATTCTTAAATATCTTTAGTTTCTGTTTGATGAATTTTCCATGATAGTATAGCTTATTTTATTTTTAAGTGAATGATTTGTCAATTAATATGTTTTTAAGACTGCCCGAGGGAAATGGGAGCAAGTTCGCCGAGAAGTTGAATATATGTTTAGACAAGGTCGTCCTGTCTTAGTTGGGACAACAAGGTAAATATTGTGGCTGTTCTAATGCATGTTGTCTATAACTTAATCATGTTTTGCATTATTTTCAGATGAAGTGATGATTACAAATAATTTTTTCTGAGCTTAAAGCTCTGAATACATGATAGATGCTATTTAATCAGGAAGAATTTACTTATATGCTCCCCATTTCTTTAGGGAATTTTTTTTAACAGATATATGCACAGGGATTGAAGGGTTATATTGTTTTTTGAACTTGCTTGTTATGTCTTTTTGTACCATTTAAAAGGAATACTTTGTCTACTTTTTTTTATCTAATCTTCCTTTTCAGTTATAGAATTGTTTTTATAAATAAATAATTAAGAATTAAAATCTGTTCGATATTGCTATTACAACTTATACATTATGTATTTTATGTCCACATTGTTAGGAGAAGCCATTGATAAAAACCTTGCTTTACTGAAAATTTTGGATTTTATTATAGCCCAATGTCGTCAACTAGTCCATGTTGCCAAAACCATCTAATGGGATAAATCTTGGTTGTTGTTGTTGTAGTGTGTCCATATCTTATTCTCATTCAATCAATATTGAGCAGGCTAAATTTTTATCTGTGTACTCCTTTGGAGTTTTGGTTTCAAAATCAATCAATTGAAAGAAAATTGAATTTTAAATTATTAACGATGGCACAGTTTTTGCAAGAAATTTTTAGTTATATTTTTAGAGATGTAAACCTATTACTAGGTCTATTGTTAACTTAAGCTTTTAGTGGGTGCAATTGTTGAAATGGTACAACTTCAGCTAACAACATAAGCTTTGTCCATGCCTTGGGCCCAATAGGGGTTTTGTTTAAGGAGGCAAGCCCAAAAGGGCTGCATCAATGTTTCTAGTGTCACTATATGCAAACTTTTGAAAGAGTTGATTTTTGACAATCATTCTTTTTGTTACATTATTGTTAAAAGAATTGAATTTAATTTGCTTATATGTCTTTTCAGTAGTCCATAGTCCTGTTATATATTTTTTTCTATTTCATCTACCTTTGTTTACATTAAACCACCTGTTCCCTCATCATCATCATATTTATTTATTACCTTGTCACAATGGAATATTTGCCTTGGATTCTTTACTTGCGTGGGCTGTATATTACTTTTATTTGTGCATAAGGTTGTCATGTATCTATAGTTGAGGCTTGGTGGAATGATTTTTTTCCATTCTGTTTTTCCATATGCAGTGTAGAAAATTCGGAACTTTTGTCTGGTCTGCTTAGGGAATGGAATATTCCCCATAATGTTCTGAATGCTCGACCCAAGGTTTGTGAAAATATAATTTGTTGGTACCTTCAGATGCATATGCTCTGCCTTTCTATTTCATATGACTTAGGTATTGTTCTTTTATTTGTTAAGTTTTGACTCTCACTGAACCCCTCCTTTATTTAATTCAGTATGCTGCAAGAGAAGCTGAAGTTGTTGCACAGGCAGGACGGAAACATGCCATTACCATCTCTACAAACATGGCAGGCAGGGGTACAGATATAATCCTTGGAGGAAATCCAAAAGTAGGTGTGCCACCAAGATTTGTTGTTTATGGCTAATGTTTTTGTGAGAATAATATGGATCCTGTCCCAGCATATTTTGTCTATGATTTCTTAATTGTCTAGATAAATTAAACCAATTTGTATCACTTTGGTAATTAAATGATTTCTATTCTTTTTTTCATTTGACATATCATTTTGGCATGAGTTGGATCTTGGAAGTGACTTTATCCATTTTCTTCCTGGTTTATATAGATGCTTGCCAGAGAAATTATACAGGATAGCATACTTTCATTTCTAACAAGAGAGGATCCAAATGTTGAACTTGCTGGTGAGGCTATTTCACAAAAGGTAATTCTGTCTGTTACACATTGTATTTCAATCTTTATTTAAAAATTCAATTTTTAATGAATCTTTTGATGTAGATGCTTCCAAAGATAAAGGTTGGATCATCGTCGTTGGCCTTACTGGCGAAGACAGCCTTAATGGGTCTGTGGTTCTTGTTGAGATTTTTTTTTTTTTTTTCATTTCTGATGAAATTCTGTTCATTTTAGTCATGAGACATGCTTTTAACTTGAAGGTGTTATATTTTTTGCAACTTGAATTGTTCAGCCAAATATGTATCCAAAAGTGAGGGTAATAGTTGGACATATCAGAAGGCTAAATCTTTTATCTTGGAGGCTGTTGAAATGAGTCTTTCATATGATATGAAGGAGCTTGAGAAGCTTGCTAATGATGAATCTGAGATCTACCCTCTTGGTCCAACAGTAGCACTTGCCTATCTGTCAGTTATGAAGGATTGTGAAGAACACTGTTTGCATGAAGGTTCTGAGGTAAAAAGGCTTGGGGGTCTTCATGTGATTGGTACATCTTTACATGAGTCCCGGAGAATAGATAACCAGGTCAGTACTTAAGATTGGTAAAAGTCCAAGTAATAGCATGTTAGATTTTGCACTTTGCCTTGCTGTAATTTTCCGTTGGATGATTAATGAGGGGCAGATGTTAGAAGTTTAACATTCCAATATGACTCTTTGAAATCATTACTTGGTTAGGGAGTAAAATATTAAATTGTTTTGAACATTAGGAAAAAGCTAGTTCCCCTTGAACTCCCCCCACTGAAGCATGGAGATTTGAGGTGGGAGAATGGAGGAACAGTTCCTGTCCCATGTGGAGTATGTTAGATATTTTTAATATATATTAATTTGATTCCAGCTGCTTTTTGATTTAACTTGTGTTTGTGTGTTTGTATGTATAGTTCTGTCGATAGTTGTATGCTAATTTGATTGCAGCTTCTATGATTTAACTACTTGAATGGTTTGATTATCCATATGCAAGGAATATATGTATTTTAAGTTACCATTTGAAATATGAATAATTTTAATTTGGTATTAAAATGTTATTTACTTGTATATACAAAAAACACATATGGTAGTCATATTCCAGCATTGAATAAATATTACACTTCTACTTAGCCATTATAATTTTTTACCTCAATGATGGAATCATGGAAAGCTTATCATCTTCTCCATTTACTAATGACATTATATCATCATCATCCCGGGCATGTGTTTCTCACATTTTGTTAATCAATTTGTAATAATCTTTTCTCTAGCTCCGTGGCAGAGCAGGAAGACAGGGGGATCCAGGATCAACACGATTTATGGTCAGGTAGTAATAGTAGACTGCTGTTACTAAATGATTTTTCATAATATAAGCCTAGGGGGTGGAAAGTAATGGAGAGGATAACATAATTTTGGAGAGGGATTTCCAAGCTTAGGCCTGGGAGGGCAGTTTGTGTATTAGCATGGATTGTATTCTTTTTTGCTGCATTATCTACATTTCCTTTACTCAGTATCCATGTTCAGAGTAGTAACTTTTTTTCTTTTGCAAAGAATATTTCATCCTTGTGTTCTATCATACTTTCAGCACTAATGCTAGTTCCAGTCACATGCCATATAAACAATAAATTTGTTCCTCAGAGATTTACTTATTTCATTCCACTGATTCTGTTCTAATCCATGGATGATTTGGATTGTTCAAGTAGTTATTCTGCATTTCTGTTATTAAATGGGGTTAGGAATCCAATTATCCTATAATATGTCAACTTTCCCATTTTTAGACTGATTGATTATCTTTAATTTATGTAATGTTGAAATTGCATGAAAGGTTAATTGGAACAAGCTACGACCCCCCCTCCTTGTGGCAATGTTATTGTAGTTTTGATGGTATTGAGTTATTAACTTCAAATAGAAGGGGATTGGGGTGGTTCTTATTTAATTATTTTATAACATTTACATTTTGCTGCTGAGTATGTTTATATATAGGATAGTGAACAGATTTAGTGTGAAAAAGAAAAGATCGGAGAAAAATATAAGAACACAACTGTCAACTGTTCAATTACTAGTACTGACTTTTAAGTATATAACGATCCCTTTTAATTATAATATACCATCTTTAACCCTATTTCCAGTGAGAAATTTTAATTTAATAAAAAGCTTGATTAACTAATTTATATTTGATTGTACTGTATGCATTCCTGTATTAGGAATCAACCCCTGTAAATTATAGACAATTAGATTCCCGTAGCTGATTACCAGAACCAAAGTAAATTCTTCTTCAATTTGAAATTTTGTATTTATCTGTAATTTTAGAAAAGGTTTTCTAATCATGTAAAAAACTATACATTGTTGGGCAAATATAATTAAAATGGTAAGCTTGTGTAAGCAAATTTATATGAATGCATTTCCTTTATCCATGACATGGAAGAACTGTATATATAAATTGTCATGCTAGTTATCATTGCTCAAAGATTGCTATATTTGCTGATTCATATCAGGGGAGATAAAACTGTTGGTGCAAGAAGAATGATTTAAATTTCCTAATCTGCATTTGAAGATTATTTCGAAATACAAAACAATGTTTCAATGAACAGGGAATGGGATGGCTGGATGTGTGGTTTACTAATTAAGGGCTATTAAGCAGTTCTCACACTATCCGTTCATGTTATAGCTTGCAGGATGAGATGTTTCAAAAGTTCAATTTTGATACTGAATGGGCAGTGAGACTTATCTCAAAAATTACAAATGATGAGGATCTGCCAATCGAGAGTGATGCCATTGTAAAGCAGGTGACTATATCTATTTACATGGTGGTTGATTATTAAATATTTGATTTTAGGAGAATGTCTTTTACTTCTGCCTTTCTACCCTTCTCTTCCATAACTAAATTTCTTCTTTCATAGCCAACACAGTAAAATATTTTGATTTCTCTTCTATTTCCGTATTTTCTTTTTCCATGTAATCTCTTTTCCTAATTTTGTTTATTCATATTTGTCATATGCTGTTATCACTACTAATTGGGACCATCATATATTTGTAGCTTTTGGCACTGCAAATCAATGCAGAAAAGTTCTTCTTTGGTATAAGAAAGAACCTTGTTGAGTTTGATGAAGTATTGGAGGTACATTTCTATTATGAGGAGATATTTCAAAAACACACACTACAGCAAGGTTATGCAATTAGTTAGATGTTGTCTATAGTCTAATAACTTCTGTTTGGTGCAATTAGATTTATGAGTACTTTCTAGAATGAAAGTTCATTGGCTCTTATTCCATGCAAATTTTGTTCAATTATTAAAATTAACTTGCAACGATATCCGGTTATCTAAAAGCCAAAAAACTGATAGGGTTAGAGACACATTTATTATTATTGTTGTTGTTGATAAAAAGTCTCACAATTAATGAATATTGAACCAATGTCAGAATATCTTAATCTGCCGCAATCTGTATGAGGCTTTTGCTAATATTTAATCCTTTATAATTAAAAGTAAAAGCTTTAGATGCTTGTATGTTCTTTGTACTTTTTTTCTTTTGCTGAATCCAGATACATATGAAAATTGTGAGCCTCCTTCTACTATTTATTAAATCCCTTATTATCCCCTCCTTCATTTGATAAAGAAAGAGATAGCAAAAGGTTGGAGGAAAAAAATTATCAACAAAGAAAAACAAAAGGAAAACAGAGGCAGATTGGGACCTCCTGCTGAACAGCTATCCTGTCTTTCCATTACCAAAACACTGATTCCCTTAGAGAGACTATGTGCCACAAAGAGAAACCATGAAAACAATTATATTCCTTAACAAAATTAAGAGGTGAGGAAACAACCTTGAAGATATGTGCATTACTTCCAGCCACAAACTGCAAAATCCCATTCACAGCACATTGTCACAAGATTTTAATTTTCTTCTTACCAAACCCCTGAAAATGAATGTGTGGAAACGATCAAATGAACTAGGACAAACCCAATACTCACTGAAAATACCAGAGAGAGAGAGAGAGAGAAAGAGAGGAAATGAAAACAGAAAACATTTTTATAAACCAAATGGCCCCCAAGTCTTCTCCCCAAATCTAATTTTTGAGCCATCTCCCATTTTGAAAGAAACCGGAATTATAATGAAAATAATGTTGAGAAATAAATTTGCAGGGACCCGTGTGAGTCACATTCATGACTGACTGAGATGTAATATAAAAATCATTCATATGTCTTCTCTTAACAGCTTAAGTTATGGAGTAGAACATGTGACTCCACTTAAATGTCTATCTTAAATCCTCTAAAATGCTCTTCAGATTAAACTTAAAAGTAGCAAGAGCATACTCTTCTTTCCTGGAGTAAATTTTACTCTTCTTTTTAGAACTTTTGGAATTTATCTTAGAGTTTTCAAAATCTTTATCAACTAATTTGCTTTTGTATTTATTCTTTTATTAGGTGCAACGAAAGCATGTTTATGATCTAAGGCAGTTAATCTTAACAGGAGATGATGAAAGCTGTTCCCAACACATATTCCAGTGAGTGCCTTTAAATTCTCAATAATGCCTATTAGAATCAAAAGTTTGATTTAGGCACATATATATTGAGTAGTTTTAGCCCTACCGACTCTGATGTTTAGTACTGAGTAGCTATAATTTTGAGGTGATTCCTTTTGTAATTAGCATTGTACATAGTATAAAATTTTACCTGTGTGAGCTGATTAGACACACGATTCTACCTCAAACCCTCTTCTAAATCTTTAATGCTTACTCCATTGTGCCTATCCCATCTGATAATGTGTTTCAGGCATGATTCATGTTCTGTTATGGAGTTCCAATCAAGTTCTTGTGTTATTTATATTGTTCACATCTGTGTGAGTACACCTTATTTTTGTTGAGTTTTGAACTTTAGCTATTATTTAGGTCTGTTTATTTGTAGTTTAAACTTTAAGGGCCCTTCTGTTTCATTCTATTTGTTCAACCCTTTGGGCAGTTTGGTGTCTAATCAGTGTCCTAAGGGTATTGGTCAAGGAATTAAAAGCGAAAATTTTGTATTAGAAATAATGATGGAATGTATTAGAAATAGGAGGATGTGTGCATTAATAACATTTTTAATAAAATTTTTCTGTTTTTAAGTCCTTAACTAATGTCCTAAGGGCACTGGTTAGCATTTTCATATTAAATTAGGATGAGATTAATGTGAGGAATCATCAGAATTAATCTTCCTAGCTAGATATCTATCCAAGTTTTTACTATTTCTTTGGAGCATGAATAATTTCAGTTCTTGACATGAATCATGACCCGGGCATGAGACAGTTTTTTCTTTTCTGTCCTTGCTTTTGGCACTAACCTAGTTCTTGGTTTCCTTTAATCATTAAAAACCCTAATTCCTAATCCTAGACTCTAATGTACTTTCACATGCCCTACATTATTAACACTGTCTTGATTGTATGATATAAATTATACCTTCACCTGCCTGAGTCATTGGGGCTCAATAAATAATACAAAACGTGAATGAAAGTATCTCTGAAAGCACTTCTCTGTGATATGTGGTACATAAGCGTGAGCAGTCTTGGGCTCTTCTTCTCCTTATAATAGTATTCATTTTTTATCCCAGAAAAAAAAGCTAGCAATAATGATCCTGACCTGAAATGTTTGTCCAGAAAAATATGCTGAATTATCTTGGGAGTTTTTACTTTCTAGGATGTTGATTGTCCAGAACTGGAATAAGAGGTGTGATTTGTTCACTATATACATTGAAACCCATATGGATTGAAATATTCAAGACATATCACAACTGGAAGCTGACTTTACTTTCCCAATATTGGGCATCCTGTGGAGATTGGAAAATTTAAATTGGTGTGATTTGGACATTATGTTTTAGAAGGAAAAGTATTTTTTAGCATTTGGATTTGGAAATGCCTTGTTTTGTACTCATTCTATTTTCACATGTGTCAGCCTCCCTTGGTTGGTATTTAGCCTGAAATAATGAAACCAGTTTATAAAAAGTATGTAATATGTGGACAAAAAGATAAAGGATTAGCATATGCTGAAAACTGTGTCTCAACTGCTCCAGAAACTTGATATTTATATGATGAATGTAACAATATGGAATCATTCTTCCTAATTACTATATTTACTTGAATGGTTCCAAGTTCCAATCCTATTGGTCATGGATACAAATCCTAGAAACATCCTCTCTACTCTTGGGGGCTGCAAACATCTTCACTCTCTAGACTCCAGTAGGTGGGAGCTTCATGTGCAAGGGCTCACCCTTTTACATAAAACACTGAACGTAAACATCCACAGTAATATACATTCCTAACTAAGAACAGTAATTACCTTATTTATATGCAAGCATATTTAGGTTATAGTCATAGACTTTTTTGTTCACTTTTTGTGATAGAAGTTTGTTCTTTTATGGTTTTATTTCCTCTTCTGCTCTATCTTGGTTTTATGTGTACTGCTTATAGGTACATGCAAGCAGTGGTGGACGAGATTGTCTTCAGTAATATTGATCCACTAAAGGTGGTTCAACTTTCCCTCTAGCATGTTGTATATTTCTATTCACCAATTCCTGTTTTTTAATGCTTTGAATGGATTTTGTAGCATCCATGTACCTGGGGTTTGAGTAAGCTCTTGAGGGAGTTTATGACCGTTGGGGGAAAATTGTTGCATGGTAGGCTTATTTGTGACAACTATGGTCCTACAATTCTATCTGCACAAATACTTTGTTATCTTTATTTTCTATTTTTGGCTCAATCAATTTATACTATTTTTGTTGATATTCTCAAATGGGTTCTAGAAGAATCTTTTGGAGGAATTAGTGATGACACTTTGCTAAATTCACTTGGGCAACTGAACGATGTGAATTCAGTTGATATTGTCAACTTTTCGCTTCCAAATTTGCCAGCGCCTCCAAATGCCTTCAGGGGAATTCGGAGGAAGAGTTCTTCTTTAAGACGATGGCTTGCTATTTGTTCTGATGATTTAATTGGGTAAGTTAATTGCTTTACTGTAAGATTTGATAAATTCTAGAGTTGTAATACTCTGTTGCAAGTCTGATGTAGGAATGGGAGGTATCGCACAACTTCTAACCTTCTGCGCAAGTATCTTGGAGATTTTCTAATTGCTTCATATTTACATGTTGTTGAAGAGTCTGGTTATGATGAGAAACATGTAAAGGAAATTGAGGTTAGATATTCTACTCAACTGATTTTTCTTGTAAATGTTAATTTGTTTGCCATCTGTAAATTACTAACTTAAAGAATAGCTGCAAACCTACAGCAACTAGTGCTAGTACCATATGCTAATCATTTCATTTCACAGCATAATTGCATCCAAAGATTTTGAATCAAGTACAAACATCAAAACATACCATACTGGATTCCATACTCCATAGTTGGATTATGTAATATCAGTTACAATACGGCAATGAAAACTGAGCCTAGAGAACCGTATTTGATATAATGACCTATAGGAAAGTAATGAAAATAGATCCTGGAGAACGATAGTTTAGCCCAGATTAAGAGGAAATAAAGTGAGTGTGCCTAAGGTTTTGCACCATTTGCTGCATCGGTGTGACCTATTTTTTTTCTCCCAAAATATCCACACAACCATTGCCTATTCTTAGAAGTAGAAAAAGGAAATCTTTGAGCTTCAGTGCAGAACTAATGAATGTAATTATTGCTGATGATTACTAATAGATACTACTTTTTGCTGTGACAAAAGCTCCTTCCTCTATTGATTTAAGGGATAGGGATACAAATATGGTGCTACTTCATTTACTAATTTGGAGAACCTTTGATGTATTTGTCCAAATGGTAAATATTGCATTGATACCATGCATGTGCATAAGGAGATTGTTGATTTCTATTCTCTGTTTCAGCTTACTGTATTCTAATTGCTTCTTGTTCACCCATTTCTAGGGATTTTCAGTTTCTATTTTTATAAAAATTGGTTATTTATTATATTTAATATTTTTTGAAATACAGAGAGCTGTGCTTTTGAAAACTCTAGACTGTTTCTGGAGAGATCATCTTGTAAACATGAATAGGCTCAGCTCTGCGGTAATTTGTCCTTGTACTGTTATGATTCTTTTTGGCTTTCTTAATAGCTGAAGGCTTATCTCAGAGTTATGGCAGGTGAATGTTAGGAGTTTTGGCCATAGAAATCCTCTTGAAGAGTACAAAATTGATGGTTGTCGGTTTTTTATCTCAATGCTTAGTGCAACCCGAAGGTTAACTGTAGAAGCACTGCTGCAGTACTGGACATCTCCAATGGAATCTCAAGAACTATTTTTCTCATAAAAGTAGATAATTCAAGCAAACTCTGCAAGGCCAATTTTTTGCAATGTTATTGTTGATTCAGTTTGCATGGTGTAGATATCATACCAAAATTTATTTATTTTTTTTGGGGGGGGGGGGTCAATATCATGTTGTTTTGATTGAAGCCTGGAGAATGGTTTTTACCTTCCCCCCCCCCCCCCCCCCCCTTCAACAGGCAAGGCAATCGAAGGAGTTGATCCATGAATGGTGATTTTTGGTGATTACAATGAGGTTTACATGAATGGTGCCTAGTGCCAAGAAGAGGTTTAGCAAGGGCCATGCCAAACACGACGAGCATAAGTCCCTGTCTTTGTTCTTCTGAAAAGAATACGATGCCAACTAGTATGGACATCGTCAAGCATAATAATTTTTCCCTGGCGTTGGTCAGTTGAGGGAATTGACGGAAGTTATAGTTGACCATGCTTTCTCGTGGTTGAATGTAATTTTATCCTTTTGTCAGTTATGTAAAAAAAATACAGCATCTAAGTGTGCATAATATCCAAAGAATTACATTTGTTGTTTCTTTAACTTTTGTTCGCTTGAAAATTATTTATCTTCTAGCCCACCACTACAGCATATCTAAGCGCCTTCGTATGACCTTATTATCCCAATCCTAATCCATTCTTTGGATCCTTTGATCAAAGTAACAAGCAGAGCTGTTAATTGCGTTCTGGTTCAGGCTACAATAGAGATAAAAAGAAAAGTATGAATCATATCTCTTCCCGGGGTGATTGGGGGTGCGGGGTTAAATTACTGGGGTACGTTGGGTTAAATCAGAATCCGTTGGCACCGTGTAAGTCTAAACACTTACACTGAATCTCAACCGTGGAAACGAAATAAATCTAATGGTTATAAATATTTCACTTGGTAAAATAAAAGAAAAATAAACAAAGAAAGTCACGTGAGGGCCATTTTTCCGTTTTTGTGTTCTTTCTTTCGTTCGCAGTTCAAGGGTAGTGGTGAGAGGGGAAGAAGGGAGTGCTGGAAGGGGTGAAGGAACAATGAACAGGCATGTGGATGGTAAAACGCAACCTGGAACAATTTTTCCGTGTTTAATTTTTGTTTAAAACCTTACATAACGCAAAAAAATTAATAAATAAACTTAAAATTTATATAAATAATTAATTAAAAAAAATTAAACTTAAAATTATTAAATAAATCTAATATATATATATATTAATATTATGTAAATAAAATATAAAATAAATATTATACAAATATAATATATTAAAATAAATATAAATATATAATATATAAATATAAATAAATGCTTGAAGAGATTAAATGTTTTTTTATAAATTTTTTTAAATAAATATAAGTTTATATATTTATTAAAAAAGCGTCGGTTACGGCCATGCTCTCATTCTTTCTCTACTCGCCATCCAACCGCAAAATTCCTAGGCCTCATGATGATCATCTGAAGGTTCCAGAATGTTTCATCTTTTATTCATTTTTCAATTTTGAAAAAAAAAAACGTGATTTTGCTTCTGTTTTGCTGTATCTGTTGGAACTCTTGATTTGGTTCAATTGGCAACTTCTTGAGATTTTTTTTTTGCCAAAAACGGATTTTAATAGACATTATTTAAAGGTTATTTTATTTTATTTCATTTTTAAAATATCACATTTAAGGATCATTGTTGTGTTCCTTAAAATTTTCGAAATGAAAGAGAAGCTTGGTATTCTTTCTTGAAGTTTTCGTTTTTAGGGTTTTTCAATTTATTTATTTAATATACCTTCATGGCTTCGGGTTGTTTGGTACTCTTTAAGTTTGATTTGGTTGCCAATTATATTGAGTGACAACCCATTAGTTTATGAATGACGGAAACTATGCATATAAAAGTCTAATTTGACTGATGGCATACCTATATATTTAGAGATTAATTTGACACGAACAAAATTTAAGTGGATTATTATAGATGCTTTTGATATTATTTTTAATAAGAATTACATTTTATCTCGTAAATATATGTTGAATCTAAGATTTATCTTTTGACAAATTTATATTTAAGGACCATATTCATAATTTTTATCATATAGGGATTAATATGATTAGTGGGGTAGATTTTGACTAAAAGTTTTGGAGGAGCTACTAAATGATTCTACTAAATTCATATTAATCATATATTAATATTTTATATATGTTGTTTTAGAGGCAATTTGTCAAAATTTGGAAAATGAGCAATACCTCATCTCAAATTAAAGGAAAGAAAAAAAAAATGATTGCAACAAAAGACGTGAAAAAATAAAATCAAAAGTCTAGAGTTAATAAATCCGTTCCTAATCAAAAGAACATGTCCAAGTATGTGGACAACATGGTGATAATTGGAGAAGTTTTAAGCAAAAGACAAATGATAAATCTATTAATCAACCTACTTAAATTGAAGGTATGAGTTTAAAATTATTTTAATATTTCAAATTTAACTTTAACATGTATAAATACATGTTCAAAATTAATTCGAAATATTGGTCCCTATAGCAGCACATACATAATAGTATTTAACATGGATGTGCTGGGGGCTCTTTCAACTAACAGAGCCATTCTATCTCCAAATGAATTTTTTGAAAAAAGCATATGAAGTGAGAGAAAGATGTGCTGAGGGCTCAGACAAATGTGGAAAATATTATATTCCCAGACCTTTCAAATGGTGAAGGGTCTCATAATGAGCTGGGATCACATTTATCATCATTGTCATGAAAAAATGAAAATACAGATAAAGGATCTTGTGGTTGATATTTACAAACGCGGTAAGATGATAGCAGAAAGAGAAGACATTAACAAGGAGCTTGAGGTAGACATCATTGAACTTGGTATTTTTTCTGTTACTCCCAGCTTTAAGATCGATAACACTGTGCTCAGAGGAACACAATAGAAACAAAGAATAGAACAAATACCTTTGCAGCTCTAGATGTTTAAGTTAAGGAGCACGCTGCAGCAATGCAATGCCTCTAATTTAACGGCGTAAGTAGAAAATGAACCATGCTAGGGTTTTTCAGTAATGGATCTGGGCCTTATGATTCCTGATTTTGGGTCCAAACATAGTGTACTGTGTAATGTACTCCTTAGATAAGACCAGGTTAACAAACTATGCATTATGCAATCAATCAATCTTTATTTTTAAATTTATTTTATTTTAATAACCTTAGTTCTACAACTTTACTTATAAAATAAAGCAGGTAGCACCAGAAAAAAGTCCGAATAATTTGACTATTAATTAAATTAAGTTACAGTTACATCTCGTTAAAATTTATGAACGATTGAAACTGAAAAGCTTAAAATTAATTTTATTCATTTTTTATGTCTTCTAAATTAATAAATCTAAATAAAAATATAAAATTATGATTCCAAAATATTTATTATCCTTTATACCACTCATCTAATTTCAAAGTTTCAAGAGAGAAATAAGATGTTGTCGTATGGGGAATATATCCATTTAGGTACAGCACATTAGGCCCCCCTCCCTCCTAAGTCCAGTGTAAAGAGTAAAATACCATCCATCTAATTAATTAATTAAGGATAGGAATTCTTTTATCATATGTTCTGATAATGAATTTTTAAAATTTTTAAAAATATAAAATTAGTAATATATATGATAAAAAAAGTAAAATAAGAGAGGAAAATGTATACAAAGTTTATTACTTTTTTATGTGATAATCCTATTTTCTTTAGATGAGGATTCTAAATTTAGAGATAAATGATTTACCGTTGAATTCTTGAATGATATTAAATATTTAAAAATACCTAATCTCAAATTGATATTGAAATCATATGTTCCAGTTATGCTTTTGTGAAACATACATCAATTTGTTAATTTAAGTGATGTTATTTGGACAAACTTATCATGGAAATAAATCTTTGAGATAAAATTTATATTTCAAGAATGACTTTGATTCTTTTAAATCCACGATTCTTATTTAAATTTGAAAAAAGAATTTTTTTTTATATTTTTTTCAACAACTATTAACAAAATTAAGGGACCATCATTATTATATATGGATCTATTTCTTCGAAGACCAATCATTTATATGCTGTTTTGTCTCGATTAAGATCATGAAAAAATATCAAAATATTAATTTCGAATAATAAGAAAAACGCATGTTCTTCTAAAAATATGTCGTACTTGTATATAAAGAGTTTTTTTTTTCAATGTTTAATTTTTTTATAAATAAATTTTTTGTATGGTAACAAAATATTATTATAAATTAAAGTTAATCTCATTATAATTAACTTAAATTCCGGTCTTGAGTCTTCACATAGACATACCTTTTATTTATGAGCTATTTTAAATGATGAATTTTCAAACAACAAAATATTATATTTTTCTCTTTTAAAGATTGAAAATACAATATTTTATATATCTTAATATACTCATATAAAAATATGAATCAATATGATATATATTATATGTTAAAAAATATTGATATTTTTAAAATTAAAAACAATTACTTTATTTAAAATGATTTTGAATGCCATAAAATTTCATTTTTAATCAACAACATATTTTTTTAATTAATAAACAAAAACATCCAAAAAATATTCGATTGGCTTAAAGCATAAAGTACAGTACCTTTTTTTTTTTTATATTGTGATTCTTGTGAAATTAACATACTAATGCTAAATCAAAGCAAACAGAGGATAAGAAGGTTGACGTGGTTAGGTTCATTTGAAAAAGAAGAATAAATTGAGGTTGAACTACATGGC
Source organism: Canavalia gladiata (assembly GCA_037954105.1). Lineage (NCBI taxonomy): Eukaryota > Viridiplantae > Streptophyta > Magnoliopsida > Fabales > Fabaceae > Canavalia > Canavalia gladiata. The sequence continues at coordinate 59,185,039 of CM075659.1, read as the reverse complement.
AAACATGCAGGCCCATTGCAATTGTTCCTTTCTTGTGGACGTAACATGTATACATGCACTTTTCTTATATTACAAATGGATGAGGATCAAAACAAAGAACTAAGTGGCCAATTAAAAGAAAAAAGCACGTTAGTCGTTAATTGATTAAAGATTCATCTAATCATTATGTTGATATTGTAGATATGTACTTTCTGATAATCCAGCGAAAGCAATATAAATAAGGCAAACACAATTTTAATTTTTATTTAAAATAAAATTTGTTTGAAAAGGCCCAAAAACGTGTTCCGTGGGCCACAGTTGAAAATCAATTGATAGACTTTTTATTTACCATAATGAAAGAGGTGCCATGTGTTAATAGGAAGTAATAAATATAGATGCTTAACAGTTGAACATACCATTAACCATGTGTTATTGTCCATATATATATATATATATATATATATATATATATATCTTTTCTATATAATGAAATGAAATGTTAAAATTTTAAAAATAAATGTCATCTATTAAAAGCATTGATTAAAAAAAAAAAAAAGAAGAGGAATTGATTTACAGGATAGGGAAATAGTGTGCGTTTGGCGTGTGGAGGGGATAACGGCGAAGTCCAAAGGGAAGGTTGGAACATCCCATGCAATTCCGATATTTGACCAACAGAGAGAGAGAGAGAGAGAGAGAGAACCAACGATTGGCGTGCACGTGGAAGATATTGAATCGAGAAAAGGCTGATATTCTTACGCGCCATTTGGTCCCCTCCTTTGAAGGTTTCAACCGAATAAAGAGTCAATTAGGAGCGAATTTTAGACGGAAAATAAATTACAAAAAAGAAAAATCAGAGTTGAATCACCTTTCCTTGAAGTTGAATTGAATAATAATAAATTAATTAAAAGTAAAGGAAAGGAAAGGAAAAGAGAGAGAGAGATGGGTATGATATTAATCCGATGAAGGATGTGGGTGAAATGGAAGACGATATAAAAGCTTAACGCTGTTATGTGTGTGTCTCTCTCTCTGTTTTACAGTTAGGCCATCTTGTCCATCTATCCAATTTTCCAATCCCTAAACTAATTTTTCTTTATTTGTGTCTTCTTCGCTCATTTCATTTTTGGGGAAAGAAGAAGAGGATGATGATGATGATGACAATGGAGGGAATGATGGACAAAGGAGTTCTGGATGATGTGATTAGGAGGTTGTTGGAAGGGAAAGGAGGGAAACAGGTCCAGCTTTCTGAGTCGGAGATCCGTCAACTCTGCGTCAACGCCAGACAAATCTTCCTCTCTCAACCAATTCTTCTTGACCTTCGTGCTCCAATCCGCATCTGCGGTTAGCCATTCCCTTCTCTTTTTATTACATGATTATCAGCCAGATTTCCTTTGCTTCAATCTTGCTGAATTATTTATAAATAAATACATATAGGAGATCTCTTTTTTTGTTTATAAAGGTGAAGGAAACAAATTTGATGCATTTGTTGAGATTGGGAATGCATCATTTCCTCCCTATCTGTGATGATAAATATCCAATTGTCACATATTCCATTGTTCCTGATGTTGTGGCTATCTTGCAGGTGATATACATGGTCAATACCAAGACTTGCTGAGGCTTTTTGAATATGGTGGGTACCCTCCTGCGGCAAATTACTTGTTTCTTGGGGATTATGTAGATAGAGGGAAGCAAAGTTTGGAGACTATATGCTTGCTTTTGGCCTACAAAATAAGATATCCGGACAAGATTTATCTGTTGAGAGGAAACCATGAAGAGGCAAAGATAAACCGAATATATGGTTTTTATGATGAATGTAAAAGGAGGTTCAATGTTAGGCTATGGAAGATATTTACCGATTGCTTTAACTGTTTGCCGGTAGCTGCACTTATTGATGAGAAAATACTTTGTATGCATGGGGGACTCTCTCCTGAATTAGAAAATTTAGATCAGATAAGGGAGATTCCAAGGCCCACAGAAATTCCGGATGGTGGTCTCCTATGTGATCTCCTTTGGTCTGATCCTGATCCTAGTATTGATCGCTGGGCAGATAGTGACAGAGGTGTTTCCTGTACTTTTGGAGCTGAAGCACTCACAGAGTTTTTGGATAAAAATGACCTTGATCTTGTTTGCAGAGGGCATCAGGTAAACCTCCTATTTCATATGACCAGGAGATTGGATACAGATTGGGAGTGTATATGTTGATGAAACTTTCCAACCACTTTATTCATAGGCTCTTATCTTCCACCATTTGTCAACTCCTTTGGAAACAACTATATCAATTCATTATGAGTCCAGAAAGGGGACAAGAAAATATCTTGTCTCATAATATCTTCAACCAGCTAGTAACCTTTTTAACCGGGAATGGTTCATCTATAAGTTTCCAGATTAGAAATTATCATGATATTCATTGCAACAGCATGGAATTGCAATCACTTTGCCTTTTTTGTTTTTTGTGTTACTTCTTCCAACCTCTGAGTAGGTCTCATTTTACTTTCCTACTCTTTTCAATAGGTTGTGGAGGATGGATATGAGTTTTTTGCTAAACGAAGATTAGTCACGATATTTTCTGCTCCAAATTACGGTGGGGAATTTGACAATGCGGGAGCATTGTTGAGCGTTGATGAATCTCTTGTATGTTCCTTTGAGATATTAAAACCCGTTGATAAAGGATCAGGAAGTGGTTCATCAAAAATGAATTTGAAGAAGGTAAATATCATCAATTAGAAGCTATATATTTTTTTTTCAGAATCTTGTGGTTTTATTTTGGACGTTTTTGTATATCAGTATCTTATGTAACTTTTTGGGCAGCCCCCTAAACTTGGAAAGGTCTAGTATTTGGCAAAGATTTTGGATTCATATAGGAGTCCGATGCAGCTAACTCAACTTGTACGGGAGTTCAAATCATCAAGTAGGAGTTTGGCATGGGAGAACCTTCCTTCTTCCACTTTACAAGTTGCAGATTGCCAGTGTTACTATATTGTAAATTGAACTAGCCAGGCATTCTTCTGTGCAGGAGCTGAGATTATTGCTTTATACACCATTGGTTGCTTGTGTTTGGCAAATTAGCATGTAGATTGTGAGTGCAAAGAGATTTCATGTTATCAAATGCGTAAATTTCTATGCCATTTATCTGAATCACTGCTCAGAAATGTTTTTTGGTAAGGCACATTCCTGTTGCTATCCTACTCATAACGTAATCAATCATATGACTACTTGTCTTCAACTTTCCATTGGATAATAACTACCCAATTCACCATGTTGAAATTCCCATATGACAAGGATACCATGTTCGGACTTTTACAAACATCAATGTTCCTTGCTTCTCTCATTAGATAACTAACAGTAAATTTTAATCTTCATTGCAATCTATAGCGATTGGCTTAATTGTGTGAAACTAATTCCCTCTTTCTTGGACGATTTAGCGGTGGATGGATTTGTGTAAGCAACATGCTTGATTCGGATGAGTGAGTGTGATACCTTATAGGACCTTTATGCACACTCTTTCATGAACTTTCTTTGTGGAGAAGAGTATTATCTGCATTGAACTGGTGCAAATACCATCTATTCGTGGAGGTTAATGCAAGAATCATCCTTGCAGTCCGATCTTAGTCATAGGTGAAAAAGTATCCAAAAATTTGTTGTCAAAATTTTCATGTTTTCCAAAAATCTGCTTTTATATTTATGAAGATGACAATTGTAAATAGAAATTAAATAAAAAAAATCTCAAATAAAATTGAATATTCACAAAATAATTTTTTCAATGTATGCAACTAAAAGCTAATTTTAGTGGATAATTTTTATTTATTTATGTATACAATATAGTTTATACATATCATGCGACTTCCATATAAGTACTTTTACATTTTGACCTCCATCCGTTCTTTATATAAGTTATTTAATTTTAACTAGTTCATATATTTTAAGAAAAATTGTTAAAATCAGTTAAATTTTTAAATTTTTAAGAAAAATATATAAACTTGTCTGGATAAATGACCCTTATTTAAATAGTCCACTATTATTATAAAAATAAAAATATTAGAAAGTATATAATAAAAATATAATGTAATTAAACATTAAGAGTAGAGTTAAAAATTATTTAATGTTAACTCATAAATTTTCTAAATTAATTTATATAAAAAATAATAAAAACTTCTAAAATATAAAAATAATAGAATGATTAACTTGGTACAACTCATTAATAAATTTAATGGAGAGGTCTAATATATACACAAGAGAAAAAAAAATTATAAAAAAGTTAACAAAAAATAAAAAAAATAGAAAATAAGTTTATCCAACACTCTGTCCCATGTGTAAAATTCACTCCGGTTCATGTTAAACTGGAAATTTGCATTTCATTTCAGGAGATTCAAACAATGTGGCAGAGACACTTTTCAATGGTTGAGATTTAACATTTATTTTAATTTAATTGAAAAATAAAAATGAATTTGCATTATCTCTTGACCAAATGCTGAACCCTTGAAGTTTTCTTCACGCATTTCATTCATCTGCAAGTCTACTCTTCACCAACTGTCACGCTGCCGTGTCCATGTCTTGCCTTGTTGCCGCACCGTCAGGGTACATGCAGGATAGATACAACTCATTCTACCCTACAAACTCATACTTGTACATCTTTTTTTTCTTTAAATTATAATCGTTAAATTAAGATGTATTGAGACGGATAATGTGAAGAATTATTATTATATATATTAACAGTATTTATATTTAAATGCATTTTATTTTTTATATTTTTATCATATTATATATTATATTTTTATATTATATTAAAATGAGGTATAAGAATATCTAAATTTATTATATAAATATACAGGTACTATTATTCTTTTATTATGTAAGTTGATCAGATCAAGAAAACATATTTTTCATTTCTTTTTAGTAGTTCTCTTAAAAATTATACAAATTAAAGAATATAATTAATATTTTTTTAATATAGTCTTTATTATTTATTATAAATAAGTAAAGTGTTCAAAAATAGGTGAAAATAAAAACATAATTAAAATAATAATGATTAATATTTTCTTAAATTTTTAAATAGACATATAAATAATTTTTTAAAAAAATAAATAAATATAAAAGAATTTTTTAAAAAAATAACAAAATAAATTAGTTAGATAACTTGTTTTTTTAAAAAATCAAAACACATGTAATAATTTCATCTTTAGTTACATGAGTTTTTCTTTTCTTAAAAATCAATTCAATGTAATCATTCAACACATGTAATAAATTCATGTTTAGTTAAGGCAGAAATATCACATTTATGAATAGGGGGTTAATAATCCAGATGAAAACACATTAATTTCTCTAAAACCACCATAAGAAATATGGAATCCAATGTAATAGATCATAATAGATGAGCCAGAATCCAGATGGGGAATTATAGCAGCCCTGTAACTTTATCTTGTTGTCTAAATAAATCTGCTCAAACTTCTCTCGGCTCCTACTTCTCTTTTCTTGCATCAATGATTCTTTTGTTTATAAATTTTATTTAACGATTAATAATTTTTTAAAATAAAAAATAAAATATATTTAACAACTTACATCTAAATATAAATAAATAAATGAGAAGCTATTTCTTTTCTTTACCCAGATAAAAATGTAGGGATGCATACATACATACGCAACCTCAACCCCAAAGTCCATTTGGTTTGTATATTTTGGTGTCTATGTCGTCCCATTGCACCATTTTAGGGTACCACTGCCATTGTCTTTTGTACCGCCTAATCTGCCCATGCCGCCAATTCCTTATCCATGTTTAGAGTGATTGCATTCTCCTTCATCAACTTCCAACTCATCCTTTTAGCAAAACTTTGTCTTTTATTCTTTTGGATGCAATAACTCCATAAAATGTTTTTTTCACTAGGTTTTGGCTATATTATAATTTATATTCCTTAATTTATTTTTTAATTTTAACTATATTTTTTATCTTTTTATTACAAATTGATTTCTTAACTTTATTAAAGTTTACGACTTTAGATTTTCCATTAACACATTTAACTTTTTATTGAGTAACAAATAACCGTTGTATATGACAATCAAATGGAATAAAAATATTAAAAGATCAAAATAATATTTTATACAATTTTAATTCTTTTAATCAAATTCAAATATTTAAGATGCTTACACAATATTCTTTGAAAAACATAGTGTTATAATAAATTAAAATAGATCAAAGTATTCTATGTGTATATTAATGACTCTTTAGGATTTCAATAAATGTATGGTTCAATGACTCTTGAAAACTCTTAAGATTAATTATACAGTACCATTCTCCAAGTTATTCGTGAAAGAATGGTGAGAACAAAGATCCTTATATGGATCTACAAGGAAAAAAATATAGTATAATTAATTGTAAAAACATGATGAGTTACAAGATACGATGCCTTCTTCCTGATCCATCATTTAGCATGATCCTGTCAATAAGAAGATTCTTATGTTTACATGAGTGAACTTACACAACTATACTTACAAATCATAAGTTTTTTAAGTGTAAAATACATTCATCACTTGCTTACCTAATAAATTTCTTGTCATGTAAAAATTTCCTCCATTTGATACATGATTGTACATGAGTTGAAGATTTGGATTGCGTATCAATAATCTTGGAGCACTCTTTTTCTATCAAGGGATCCTATGTTTGAATTTGCAAGATGTTGTCATGTGATAAGACATGCTTGATGCTGCCAGCTCTTGATCTTTGAAATGGCAAAATAATTTAATGATTACTTTTGGATTTCTATGTATTTTTTGACAAATTCATATACATTTGCTACTTTTTCCTCCAAACAAATTACTAACAGTAATTCTTAGATCCCTCCACAACTATCCTTAAAAGATAATTATATCATATTAGGATTTATGCTTATAAACATATGATTTAAAAAAATGTTTACCAAAAAATGGTCAAACTATTAAAAGGATGATTTTAACTTCCATACTTGTTCCACTTCTTATGATGATTGTTAACAAGCTTCATACTTATTGGAACACCAACATCCATCAAATTTCTAGAGATATTAATAAGATGACATATAACTTAAATAAGACTGGAGTTCAAGACAATATTTTTGTACGAGTTTGATCTTTTTAGTATATTCTTTTATGTTGACTTTTTTTTTTCTTATACTTTCCAAGCAGACAAAGAAAAACATTATTAGCATGTAAGAATAAGATTCACTAGGCCGTGTCAAACTTAAGGGTCAAATCTAGAACAACATGACTGTTATCCGAGTTCCAATGTTCTCACAGCCACAATGCAACTCTACGGCAATTTAGAATTGTTGGTGGAAGAGCCATAATCACAATAGGATTTTGAAATGGGAAAGGAAGTCCCCCACTCTTTTTCTCCTTTTTTTATTCCAAAGTCCAAGCTTTACACAATGTACGTTCTGGAAGTTCATGATTGCTTCTTTAGCTCATTTGGGTCTTTAAAGAATACCCACTTCGAGACTCAATCTCTTAAATTCTCATCCACATTAATACCGCTAGTAGTACCAATTATGACTACCCGTATATAAAGACATGATTGCACGAGCTTCTCTCAACTTAAGCATTACCATTTTGGTTCATTGTTGTTTATGATTGGTGGGTAGATCTCGTTGGAGAAGCAGGACACGTGCAACACCTCTCTCAAACTTGAAACCTTGCTCAAGGTTCAAGCTGTTTTTCACGTGCTCTCCTTTTCCACCATGATCTTCCTACCATCTTCTAAGCTCTCAACATAACCGAATGTAATTGAATTTTGGTAAGATGATCAATGAATGATCTTATGTAATTACAGAACCATAGTTATTCTTTCCATTTTCTATCCCTCCTCGCACATGTCAATTCCAATGTATATATTTTGTATTACTAATGCCATGTTCATTCCTAGCACACGGATTATAAGTGGCTTTTTCATCTTTTAAATAAAGGGGAAAAAATCTCATTTGGAGATCCTTGCATGCACAATTTTGAAACCAGTTTGTGGAATGTTAATTTCAGAAACAGAGCTTTTCATGTTTTGCAGGATCAATGAAAATGTGCAGCAAGCTTTAGGATAGCTAGAAGCGCCAGGAATTGAAAAGTGTTGAAATACACAACTATTTACATTAGCAACACATGAGCTGTTACGCATTGGGAAATACTTATATTGCCACTGAATTTGTTACATTTCCACTTTTTTGAACTTTGAAATTCTTCTCTGCTCCTCCTTTACAAATATACTTCTATTTTTTTTGTTAGTTTAATTAATTCATTGCACCATGCACGCTCACTAGAGACAGAAAAGTAGATAAGCTCCTGTATATTTATTAATATTCTTAATGCTATTTTTTCACATTTCACTTAGATTGTTATTTATCATGGATTAATTTGTTTAGAGTACATGATTAACTTAATCCTAAAATCATGTTCTATTTCTAGTTTTCTCTCCAATTTTAATTGTGTATGAATAGGTCTTTAAATATATAGAATTAGTCCTTAGAGAAACACTACATAAAATGACTTTTTGCTACGGACATATAAAAATATTACGTTAGTACATATTTTTTTAATTTAAGAGCTAATTAGTTTTGGGCACGTGATTAATTTTAAGAACTAAATTGTAAAGAACGAATAAATTTATCAATTCAGGTTTAATTAATATGTATTCAGGTTTTATACGAAAAAAATGTAATCAGGTTAAATGTGGGTGTTGGCTGTTCAGTTACTTGCCTATATTAGATTTACAACAAATTATATAATTATTATGAAATCATTTTAAATTTTTGTTAACAAGGTAATACTCCGGTCTTATTTATAAAATTCTTTCAACTAAATCACATAATTAAGAAATATTATTAATTTTAAAAAATTTAACTAGTAAATTTAAATTTATTGTTATTTAAATTCAACCTTTACAATCATATTAATTCTAAAAATATTTTATTAATAAAGGATAAATATAATAAAAGTAATAAATATTTTTAAAATTTTAGAAAAGTTATAGTATCAAGTATTATAATTTTTTTAAAAAAATATAAATAAAATTAGAGAAAGTATTGGTAATAAAGAGATTTTTTGTGAGAAAAATAACAATAATATTAAAGGACACGAAAGTCAATTTATGACCTGTGTATGAATAATTTTAATTAATGTTTTAAAAATTAGACTAAACCAACTCGTTGGTATTAAATGACTTTGTTTTAATTTTTTTTTAAATATTAAAATTATGTTAGATTTTATTTAGTCTTATATATACAACTTAAATTTAAAAATTTAAAATGATATGTAATTTTTAGATTTTAATCATATAAATTATAGTATTATACTATTAAATTTTTTAAATATATTATATTATATATTATAAAATACTTTTAAAATAATATTTAATTAATTTAATTATAGTTAAACCTTTAAACTTTACATCATTACTTTAATTAATTCAATTCTCAATTTAATTTTGAAATCTTAATTTTAACCATTTCTTCTTCTTCTATTATTCTAATAATAAAATATATTTTCCATAAATAATCGGAAGTTAATCTTTTTAAAGCATTAAATATTTGAAGTGAGTATTGTCTTTCAACTAAATATTTATTTATTTTTTACTCATACATCTAGAATTTTAATCCATATTAACATGTTTAATAAACATAGTTGTTATTAATTATATTAAATTTTATTGGATAAGAACCATTTCCTTTTAAGTTTGACTTCTTCCAATTTATTTTCCTCTCATTTTATTAGTATCAGTATTGCACGGATTTCGTATAGAGTTTGTGAAAAAATATTTCTCATATAATATAGCATTACATATATATAAAACGGGACTCTTCGAACAAGATAAGGTCTTTTTAGACTCTATACTAAAAATAAATAAATAAATAAAGCACTCAAATTAATAATATTTCTATATATTTTATTTCAAGATAAATGTACTGTTACGGATCCTTTTGGAGTGTTAATATATACGATGCTCAGCAAAAAAAATAAAAAAATTAAGCTTGGTATGCTTTTATAGACTATGAATGTTGATAATCAAATTGATTTCATCTTTCAAGTGACTTTTTTCTTAGCCAAATGAACGACGAGAATTTAATTTATTTATTTTAAAAAAGATGTATTTTTTATATTATAATTTTATACTATAATTTATATAATATTTTTTATTTTTTTATCATTTATTCTTATTGTATACATTATTATTAATTTTGTAGGAGAAATAAAATTTTTCTTGTGTGAATATGCGGTAAGAATGCGTAGGAGTAGGGAGTGTTTGAGCAAAACCTAATATTAAAGTTAGCCGTCTGATTCATGCAGTCAATCTAACTTATGGAGAAAGGCTTACTTGTTGTGGTATTCAATTCAGTACTCTTTAATTCACTTGTTTCCTTAAACCACACACAACTGGTTTTACTGATATTTTCCTTCCAGAATTAAAGATTTTTTCTATTTTTTTCTCTTTATTTTTTTTTTATTATTTTTATATATTTTCTTTATATATATATATATATATATATATATATATATTTTGAATTCATACATATATTCTTTATCTTTTATTTCTTTAAAATGAATTCCTTCAATTTCTTTTAAAGAGAATTCAAACATGTATTCAAGAGCAAAGTTTTTTATGTAAATATTTTTATTTCTTTTAATTTATTTTTATCTTTTCATTTAAAAATATAATATAAAGAATAAAAAATATAATTAATTTTTTTGTTTATAATTAAATTAGTATGAATTTTTAATATAACTATTACAATTAGAGGAGTGATTTAAAAAAATGATTTAATGAATAAAGTAGACTGAAAAATAAAATTTAAAATATAATAAAATTTTTATTAATTTTCTATCATTAATTTCGGTTAACTGGAATTTTTCTGATTATGATTAAGATTAAGATGGATATATCCGTAAGTACAAATTTATTTAACATGCCTAACTTCGATTCAATATATTAATTTCCAATGTGTTGATTAATGTGATATCATCATCTTCTTTTTCAATCTTTAAAATTGAATATATTAAATATCTGCAAATCAATCCCTCGCGGCGGTTGACAAAAAAGACAAAGCAACCGAGAAATAGTGCAAAATGAAGGATCCTTTTGAAACAAAAAGAGGCTTACCAAGCCATTAGGATTCTTCTTTACCTAAATCTCCACACATCAAATTTCCATTTCCTTCGCACTTCTTCTTTGCCATTCCTAAACCACAACGAGTTTTCAATCTAAATTGACCGTGGTAACACTATACAGAAACCTCAATAATTATTATCATAATTTCCCTATAGGGTTCTATATCCTTAGATAACCTTAGGTATCACTTTCTTTTCCTTCATACATGTTTAGGTAGACTAAAAGCCTTAATTTTGTCCAGACCTTTCTAGAACTTAGTCTTCACCTTTCCTTTCATGCCAAAGCCATATCTTAATCCCTTCTTCACTGGTACATCGCTAAATCTCCAAAGCTCGCAAGTCGTAATAAATGATTCATTCAACAACACATTCAACTCCAATTTTAATATGTAAATTTAGAAACAAAAAAGAAATTGTAGGGGCTGTGTTAGATATGGATTGTTTTTATGACTTCTCAATTTCCAATTCTCCGGGAAATTACTGTTCTAATTAGTTTTTAATTTGAGAGTAATGATAATTGTAAAAACACCATATTTACACATTGAATACATATAGTCATATATTACTAGGAAGTAAATATTCAAAACTGTTGTACCTATTTTCTTGCAATTAACTTTCTATATATAGTTTTTTATTTTAATATTTTAAAAAATGAAATTAAAGAAAAATAACCATATATAAACTATGTATGCTACTTTAAAAGGAGGAGTGTTTATTTCTAGAGGATTGAAAAATTATCCTTTAGTGGAAAAGAATAATATAATACTCTTGCTGTCATTGACTCGAAACGTCTTCAAAGCATAATGCAACAATATGGAGTGGGCTATGGTATGCCACAAGTATCTATAGAAAATTGTGTCATTTCTAAACAACATGAATAGGTTTCCTAATATATGAGCCCATTGGATACAATGGGTGTGGTTAAATTTGTATTTGGCCCAAATAAATAGATAGGTTGAATATAATTTTATACCTTGATATTAAATTAACATATCAAATTGCCCGTCTAGCTCAGTTGGTAGAGCGCAAGGCTCTTAACCTTGTGATCGTGGGTTCGAGCCCCACGGTGGGCGAAATTTTTTAAAATAAATAATACATTTTTAAAAGATCCGTTTCTGAAAACTATACATTATAGTTACTTAATATGAAATATATGATTATATAAATATTTAATATAATATTTTTTAAATTTTCTTTTTTTTTTAAATCTTTAATAAACTTTTTATATTAAATTTATTTAAAATGATGCATATATCTTTAAAAAATTATGAACTGGATCAATTATTATGATAAAATAATATTTTTTAACTAGAGTATCCATATTAAAAGAGTTAAAATGATCCGTTTCTGAAAACTATATATTATAATTACTTAATATGAAATATATGATTATATAAATATTTAATATAATATTTTTTAAATTTTTTTTTTGAAATCTTTAATAAACTTTTTATATTAAATTTATTTAAAATGATGCATATATCTTTAAAAAATTATGAACGGGATCAATTATTATGATAAAATAATATTTTTTAACTAGAGTATCCATATTAAAAGAGTTATGTAGATATAAATTAGTCATTATTTAGGTGAGATATAAATTAACAAGAATTTTTAAAAGTAAATAAATAATAAGTTTATAATTATTTAAGATGATAAATATTTTAAAATAAATAGAAATTCATAAAACAACGGATCAATTAAAATTGTGAAAGTGTTGAATTTTTATTTACGATAAATTGTTTATATTTCCTTTACTTTAATTTATTTTTTACTTTAGAAATTTTATTTTATTTTAAAATATTTATTATTTGTCTTGTTTTAAAATATTTATTATTTTAAAAAATTAAGAAAATATTAAGATAATCAATCAATTTTTAACCACTTGTTAAAATTTTAACCAAAATCTATTTAAAAATCAATTGTACTTAATTATAATATTTTGAGATAATTGACCTTCCTTATTAGATTTCATTGCTAAATTAAGTTATTTTTGAATTTTAATACTTATTGACCTTTACTTATTTGTAGGTCATATTTTGGTTTTTGAATTATATTATCATTTTATAGTGATTTTTAAAGTATTGGAAAGTTAAGGTGTAGTTTGATTTATAAAAATATTTTTTATTTTAATTATAAAAATATTTTTTATTTTAATTATAAAAATATTTTTTATTTTAATTATAAAAATATTTTTTATTTTAATTATAAAAATATTATTTTATTTTTTATTTTAAAAGTTTTGAATAAAAAATAATAAAAATAAAAAATTATTTTTTATCACTATCTATATTAAACTTAAAAAATAAAATAAAATAAACAAAATAATTTAATAAATAAAAGTAATAAAATAAAGACGAAAAATGTTTAGAAACCAAAGGACACTTAACATAAAGTAGAACTTGGAGTAATTTAATTAGAAACTCAAGTTAAGAAATCTATCTTAACAGTTTAAACATAATTTAGTAAATTTAGCACAACTTGAGCTGCAAAGTTCCTTTTAGATGAAATAAAAGACATAAATTAGAGCTTGATTCCCTACCTCTTTCCTTCACATCATAAAAGTTGGATTGGTCTCCATCATCCCCCAAAAAATTTGAGAATAAAGGCACGCATCATAGAATCCAAATTTCAGTACCCTTAACTCCAATGGACTATTTTTTATATCCTCAATTAAGCTCAACTCATGGGTTAACACTTGAAATTATATTATAAATTTTTAGTCAGTATTAGCATACTTTGTTAAGTCAATTTTTTATATTAAAGTTATAGCTTGTAAGAGAAGCTTTCTTTTCTAATATTTTTATTTTCTTTTTTTATTTCTTACTCCTTTTTCAATCTTTTTCATCATTTCTCTTTGACTTTATTTTGTAACTTCGTAAATGATTAAATCTTTATATTAATCTGTTGGTTATATGTCTCTAATACAAAGTCTTAATGTTTGATTTTATTTTTTTATTTCAATTGTTAATCTCAATTTTTTTCTTAATATCTCCTTTTTGTTCTTAAATCTGGTTTATAAACCAGGATTTGAATTGATAAACCATTTTTAGATTTTTAATATGTAATTATTGCATCTTTAATTTAAAGAATCATGTGTTGGATATTTAATCTTGCATATATTGTAAAAAATTAAGGGCTTTTATGATGCTCGGATATCTAATATAAATTAATCAAATTTTAAATGGTTAATTAATTAATAAAAATTTTAATTTAATAAATTTTAATTAATTAAATTCAGTTAAGTAAGAATTAGATCAATAACTAAAATTAATTTTATTAAAATAATGGTGGATTCGATTAAAATCGTAATCGATAAATTGATCTTTTCATCAATTTGATTCCTATTTTGCTTGAATTCTGCTTTATTGTACCTTAATTATCACAAAACTTCCTACACCAGACTTATTGGAAAATTGGAATGGACCACCATCCATATGTTCCCAGAATTTGAGCATGACTCTTGGAAATTGTCCCTAAAGTATTTATAGCTGAAAATAAAAATTATTTTCTAAAAATAAAAAATTAAACCAAATAATTATTTAACCATTTATTTCCAAAAGAATACCCTTATTAATTAATATCTCGCTTAAATAATAAATTAATTTTATAATTCACTGCTATTTTTAACTCTTTTAATAAGAACATACTAATAAAAGAACACTATTTTCCAACCCTGAGGATTGGATAAGAGTTGGCAACAGGAGACAAGTCTCAATTAGTATGGTGGTTATGACGTTAACGTAATAATTGTGTCCTTGGTAGTAATAACTGGTGAATGGAAGAGGTGCAATGTAACATCAGAGCCACCCACCGAGAGTGGGTTTCCTTATCATAACACTAAATATACCTAGAAACTATTGTGGCTTGGAAATTACCACTTCTAACATGAACATGAATGTAGATAGGAGTCACAATCTAAATGGAAGGATTGATGAATAGGGTGTGATTAGATAGGAGAAAGAGGGGATTGGCTAGGAGGCTTTACAAAATTTCTATGGAAGAATTCTTGCTATAAATTAGATGGTTTGAAATATGCTTGGCAACTAGGTTAATTTCATAATTAAAATGTGCTCTATGAATCGGATTAATTCGAAGGAAGCAATTGAATCAATTAAGCAATACCTTGATGGAGCTACACCAACATAGATATTGGTTCATGAGGTTTCAGAGTTATGCTAACTTGAGTACACCTCATGGGAATGCAACGCTTACACTGATTGTTGGAGCAAAACCTTAGTTTACCTTTCAAGCTTGTTTAAGCCTTCTCTTTTGTTCTTTTTTTCCTGTATTACAAAAGAAAAAAAAAAATAGAACACTATTTTCTCATTGTATCAGATGCAAATATATAATAGGTTTTTTAATGATGTGTGCATTACCTTAATGATAGTGAATTAAAAAATGGGAATAATAAATTATTAATAATACTTTGTTGAATGCGTATCTATAATAAATATATTATTATAAGAAGATAAAAAGTTGTCGAAAAAGAAGTATTTATTATATGAAAACTAAAAAAATATTAAATATACTTATTTTTTAAATAATTTAGAAGTGTTTAGTATTAAATAGAATATATTTAATATTTTTATACCATATATATATATACTTGGTGAGGATATATATATATATATATATATAAATATGCAATAAAAAAAACTCTTCTAATAAAACCATAGGTTTCATGAAGGTAAAAATAATTTTTTATCAAAAAAGAAATATTTATTATATAAAAAATAAAATTATTAAATACTTACTTTTTAAATAATTTAAAGTATTTAGTATTTACTAAAACATATCTAATACTTTTATATATAATCTTGCGTATACAATAAAAAAAAATCTTGTAATAAAACCATAGGTCTCATGATATACTCAGCTACATATTTGAATTTTAAGCAATTTCGAAATGAAAATTCCCACAAAAATATCCTGAAACGAAACTATCATATTTAAGTTTAGTCGGTCTTGACTTTTTGGCAGTGAGAGAGAAATAAAGAATGTTAGTGTCACTATTAACTAGTTGAAGAAGCAATCGTAAGACTTCGTTTGCCCTAATATAATCTGTTTCCTAATAATGTTATCTTTAAAAGACATCAAGGTTCATGTTATTGCCAAAAACATAATTATTAAAATATCCGAATAAACTGAAAACACTATACGCGCTAAATGCTCTTAGATTTTCGTTTAAAGTTTATTCCGAAACAAGATGTAATATTCCAAAATCCAAATCATCATTGTCAAATGTCACAAACAAATCCTAAAATTTACAAATACGGAAATAAATTAAAATAAAGTAGCAGCCGATCTGAGATAAGCACTAAATGTATTAAATTATGAAGGATAGAAATTAGCAAGCAATGACATATGGAAGATTTGTCAAATCTAATTGATGACAACAAGTTTTCCCGCACTTTGTTGGCATCTTATTCAAGTTTTGACAAAAGGATCATTAGTACATATATAATGAAAAATCAGCTATCAACATATTGTGAAGAAATATGTTAATGTTACAAATTTTGAGATATTTTTTATTTTTTTATTGTATTAAGTAAATTTTATGTGGGTTTCATTATAAAATGGGCGAATTAAGGCTCTCACTTAATAATAAAAATTATGTTAAAAACATGTATAAAAAAATATTGCTAACATTGCTCACATACTTAACTAACGAACCTAATGGAATTCCATGACGTCATGCGTTTTGCTAACAGAAAAACAAAAAGAATACAGTCCCCAAGTTTTCAAAATACCTTAATTATTGTTTACATTAATATATAATTTTCTCATGTTCTCCGCTCCATCTTTTGTTTCAATACTATCCTGCAGGGACAAATTATGAAGTTGAAAAAGAAGATATTGTCTACGAAGGGCTTCAAACTTAAAGTGTATTCAAATAAAACTTTAGGTAATAAATTAACCTATAAGATAAATTATATTTTCTCGTGAATGATAATTAAATTATACCCTTTTTTAATAAAAATTACACTCTCCTTCACTTAAAATGTAGAAACACGTATCATACTTTTGTCAAATTTATTATCAAGTAGCTATAAAATAAAAATTTTATTGGCAGATTTTTTGCAATTCTTTTCTCCCCTCTTTTTTTTTTAATAAGAATTCTGCAATTCTTAGTGTCATTGTCAATTAAGTTTGAACACCCATATTATGGACTAAGACATTAGAAGATAAAATAAAATATTCTCTATTATTGACTTTGGAAGTTTATTTAATATCTTTATTTCATATATGAAATATTAGAGTTGATAATGCATGGAATCATTCAAACTAATTCTACAAGTATATATATGCCATAAAAATAAAATAAAACTAACAAGTAATGCTCCGAAAATCACAAAGAGAAAAAAAAATTGTTTCTAATAAATTCATTTGTAGTTTTTTACCCTCTTTAATAAGGGTGATGTTTGAATTTAAACAGAAAGAAAAAAAAAGGAGAAAGTTTAAAAGATTTAAAAAACTGAGATAGTAATATGAATTAAAAAATATATTATTGATCATCAACGAAATGTGATATATGATCCTCTATTTATAGAGGTTACAAGTTAAATAATAAATATTATATAAAATATGAAAAGATTCTTAATCTTTAAAAATGAAGAAAGACGCTTGTATAATTTTTACTTTTATTTTTTAAATATATGGATAGAGATTAAAAGGTCAATTACGATCAATCAACCTTTTTAATCCACCATAATTAATTAAACGCAATCTGTTAAAGTAGTTAACATTAAATTTTTTTTATAATAATAATTTTAAAATATAATTCGTAACGATTTTAATTTTAATTAATTTTTTTAACAAATCTAAATTCATAAAAATATATCATCAAAAAATATTTAAAAAATAGTTTAAATAGTATAATTATCAAAATTTAATATATTCTATATAATTTGTATAACCGTAAAAATAACCATTAACAAAAATATATTTTTATATAATATAAAATAATTATCAAAATAATAGTATATATTACATTTTGATCATTATGTTATAATTATTATCAATATTAAATTATTATAATTATTAATTATAATCTAATAAATTATATATATGTATATAATTTGTTAATATCAGACTTTAGATATAAATATTTACATATTTAATAATTTCTTTATAAAATATAAAATTTATCAATTAATTAATTTAATTTTTTTTATAAAATAGATTGTATTTATAAATTTTAAACAAAATAAAAATTAATAAATATTTTATCATATAATTTTATCTTAATCTATAATATATTATTAAAATATAAAAAAATATCGACAGTTAAATACCATAGTAGCAAATATTAAAATTATTTAAATTTAATATATATATATATATATATATAATCATAATAATATTATTAAAAATTTAACTGTTAAATTAATATATTTTATATTTTATAAAAATTATTAAATAATATAAGTATTTAAATTTGATAATTAATTAATTCTAAATTATATATAAAAAACATATTTTTTTAGAATATTTGGTTACATAAAAAAATCGTAATGATAAATTTTTACCATCTATTTATATATAAATTATTAAAATTATAAGTTAGTTAATAATCCTATGGTATTTTTAAAAATTATGTATATTTTAATTTTATCTTAATCATTCAAATGAAATTCATTATATATATATATATATATATATATATATATATATTAATTATTCTCATTATTTACTATAAATTAAGTGTTGCCAAACGATGGATGATTAAAATATATATTAAGTAGTAGTTATATAATCATTTTGAAAAAATATATACATTTTCTCTTAATCTTAAAATTTGAAATAAATATAATAACTTACATTTATTCTTTCGTATATTATATTTATACGTTTCTATAGATACACACACCTGACTTTGAGTATCAGTATAATCCACTGCAGAAATCGACTTCTCAAGGAATCACAAGATTCAGAAAGTAACACTAAGAAGTATTATATGACAAGCTAGAAATTAAATCACCCATCTTTGACATGGAAAAGGATTTTTTTTTAAAAAAATAACTCCTGTATTTAAAAATGAAATTTTTATTAAATTTTTTTTATATTATATATTTTTTAAAAATATTTATTATATTTAAAGTATAAAAATATATACAATATTTTTTTTATTAAAAATACTATTCTTAAGTTTAAAATTCATTTTAAAATTAAAAATAACAAAAATTACTAATAACATATTATCAATATTTTTTTTCATTATACTTTCTTTAAGTTTTAAAGGAAAAAATTTGAAAAGATGAAAAATATTTTTAAAAAAATATTATCTTTTTAAATTGAATAAAAATGATAGAAGATAAAAAATTTAAATAAGATCCATTTTTTTCCTAAAATAAAAATAATGGAAAATAGAGAAAGAAAAATAAAAAAGAGAAAGGTTATTTACATTTTAAAAAAAGAAAAACTAATTTATTTTAAAATAAATTTATCATAATTTATTATATTTATATTTATTTTAAATTACTAAATTTTATTGATTTAATTGTTAAACTAACATATTTTATTATATAAATAATATTTATAAAATTTAAAATAATTTTAATATTTTATTAGATAAATTAAATTAATATATTTTAAAAAATTATATTATCTGTTAAAATAAATTAAATAAATAAATTTAATTATTTATATAAATATTGAACGAAATAAGTTATTTAAGTTTATTTATATAATAAGTTAATTTTTTTCTTAAAAAAAATTTCAAAGTTAAAAACGTTTAATTAAAAATATATTTTATAATTATTATAAATAATATTTTTATATTATTTATTTATTATTTTTCGAATTAAATAATTTTTATTTAAACAATATATTATTTATTTATTTTGTATTTTATGGTTGGTCCAAACAAAGGCTTAGGGGGAGACATATAGTGCCCCGCTAGCGAGACATTCACGAAACCCAAATACAGTTATCACGTACAGGGTAGTTAACCAAGTAAACAACCAATGTTTAAATTATAATCCCAGGGACTGCACTGGCTTGACATAAAATCCACTCAAATCAATTAATCAAATATATGTTAATTGGTTAAATTAATAATTCAATTAATTTGAAATTATATTATATATACTTAAGTAATTACAGATCTGTATAATATTTGATTAAGAAGTAAAAACATATACAGCTACTCAATCCCCTAGGAGATAGAGTACGAATACCGTTGGTTGAAAGTCATGAGTGATAATTATTATTAATAAAGTTCCTCGATGTTCGTAAACAAAGCAGTGGTTGACCTTATTGTCTGGAGCTATATAATTAATTTGAAGGTTATGTTATGAAGGTGAATTAAACTTGAATTTGATTTGGTTTATAATTTGTTGAGTTAAAAAGTTATTATCAAGTAATGAAATGACAAGTAGTGCACATATGATGTAGCATCTCCCTACTAAAAAGGTGGGTAACACCGACCAGGCAACGACTTAGCTAGCTTGATGTGACATTGTTTATTATATCCGAAACAAATTGAAAAGTATGATTCACCAATAAAAGTAAGACATATATGATGAGGATGAGAAGAAGATATAATTAATTGAATAGTAAAGTGTGTATGAAAAAAGAAAGAAGAAATTAATTAAGGGCATAAAGCGAATCTATGTGTATATTCATGCACCGTAGACCAATTCTTTGTGATAATGATTGTCGTGGGTGCCTTATGAGAGACACTATTACTCAGCACCATGTGTACGTTCTTCAACATTTCTTCTTCTGCTATCATCTTCAACTAGAAGGCGTTGAAGGGAATCCAATCAGTATTTTTAAAGTAGCATGCAATGCATCAATATAACTAAAATTACTTCCTCCTAGACACTCTGTCCTGGGGGAATGTACTCGACTTCATTCTATGCATCACTGCCTCACACTAACCATATCTTTTTTTTTTTTATTTTATGTAATTTAAGGTTGTTTTATATAAATTAAAAATTAAAATTTTATTTCTCTTAAATTTTATATAATTTTCTATTATATTTTTAATCCCTTTTATTAATTATTTTTTATTAGTTAATGTTTGTATGTAGAATAAGAAATGAAAAAATAATTATTATTTTCTGAAATTTATAAAATAACAAATAAAAAATATTTTTTAAAAAATAATTATAAATCTTCCAATATATATATCAAATGCTTAGGAAAAAAAAGCTAGTTATTTACTGTAAACGTGACGTTTGAATTAGTTTCTTTTCATTAAATTTTCCTTTCCAAATTCAAAAGAGAATTTTTTTAATCAATATGAATAATTATATAAATTGATCAATTCAAAAGATAACCTTAGTTTTCTGAGAATGCTGTTAAATAAATTAATCCCATACCCAACTAGATTAGTTAGGGAAAACCATACATGAACTATACAATATATCCTTAAGTTGGTTTAAATAATAATACATTCTAATCTTCATAAACAGTTATATTCAAAATCTCATACATTTTATTTTTTTAATTTAATTTAATAAGTTAATCACACACACACACAGATATATATATATATATACATACATACATACATGTTTATCATATAAAAATAGAAAATGTCTTACTTTTTTTTTTTTGCTTTATCCTCTTTAATCTTATTCATTCCATTTATAAAAACTATATCTTTTACTTTTGATATTATAAAATCGACGTCGTGCATGAGTTTTATAAATACTAACCATTGCTAAGTCAATAATTAATTAAGGGGGAAAAGTAAGATGGAGTGCAAGTTTTGACAAAGTTTAAGATTAATTGTCATTAGTTCACAAAAAAGGGTTAATTGTCATTTTAACAAATCTTCCATGATAGCGCTGCGTTTGATTAATAAATCAATTGATGATAAATTGCACATGCAGTCCCGTTATATAATAGTACTAAAATTATAAACGTCTATTTATTTAATTTTAACTTTATAAATATTTATTTTAATTTTTAATTTTTTATATTTCAGTTTTTATTATTCTTTTATATAAAAAATTAAAATAAATCTCATTTTTTAAAATTAAGAATTAAAATACAAATTTTATAAAGCAGCGACAAAAATGAGTACTTACAGTTTGAGAATCTAAATTGAGGGTTTATTCTATAATGTTGTCATAAAAATAAGAGTAAATTAATCTAACCTTCTATTTTACACTTGTTATAAAAAATCTCTTTTTTTTATAAAATTTATATTTTTTATTTCATAAATATAATATACTTAAATCTTAAACATTTATTTTTAATCATAATGACAAAATACCTTTGTAATAACTTTTGACACATTATACAAAACTATTTCTATGTATTAAATGCTCCACAAACTTTTTTCTGTTTTAAATATATTACAATTAAATTTATAAAATTTTAATTATTAAATATTTAAAATATAATTTTTTAATAATATTAAAAATAAGAACATAACATAAATAATAGAATGAATTATAGCTCATGTGTTAAAAATAACAAAAATTAGTTTAAAGAATTATAATGAAAATTTAATCACTCAAATTATTAGACATAGCAAAAAATTGATTTACTAAAATATTTTTCATGATTAAAAATAAAATAAAAATATTTTTGAAAAAATAAATAACAGTTCATATGATTAGTTTTTTTTAAAAAAAAATTATGATGATGAGCTTAAATTAATTTTTATCTTTTCGAACAAATAAAATTGTAATTTATTTTACTGTCAATTTTCTTACACTATTCTAAAGCTATTTAAAAAAATTATTTAAATGTTTATTAATTTTAATTTTTTTTTTATATTTTAGTATAATATATTTAAAAAATAGAATAAAATTTGTGTAATATTTAATACAAACAAAATTTTGTATATTGTTTCAAAATTTGACATAAGTACATTTTTAATATAATAAAAAATTACAATTTAAATATAATGTATTTATGAAAATTAAAAAGAAATTGTGTAAATTTTAGAAATAAAAGAAGCTTTGTCTAATTAATACAAAATAGAAAGAAGAAATTTGCTCTAAAAATAATCTTTTGTTGTGATATGAAAGTCTATAAGCATGATTAAATGAATTTATTTCTTGTTTCATATTTTTAAAGTTTAAACTTCCTTAACTGTGAATGTTCAAATCCTCACCAACTAATAACTAATTTTAATTAATATAAAAAGGCAGAGTTTGACGAACACGATACATATAGTCATAGCACAATTGGAAAACTAAAAAAGATTGGTTAAAAAATAGAATTAATAATTAGTGAATCCACTTAAAAGAAGTTGACAAAATCAACAACAGACTCAGAAATCGCTTGTCCATAATGCAGCTCTACTCAATTACGACAGGTTGGAGACTGGGTCGGCTAGAACATGGGTGTTTGTCAAACGAGGTGCTGCCAAATTCATTTTGGTTCTTACTTTTTTCACTGAAAACTAGATCATTAAATACACAAATATGATTTAAGCAAATGAGAACAACCAAAATTAAACGGTTAATTCATTGAATGAAATTTTCAATATTTAAATGTTAATTACATTAAATCTCTTATTTTATCCAACGTCAGACTCACAGTTTCTAAATCCTTATATTTCGAGGATTTAAAACATTCATATCAACATTTCAAAGTTAGTCCAAAATAATTAAAGTAATGAGGTCACAATATCAAGTTGGATTTAATAATAATAATAATAATAATAATAATAATAATAATAGTTTTGTAACTGAGATATCTGTTTGCAAATATTTTCTATTATGTAACTGGTTGTGTCATGTGTTTGGACAAGTTCACCTTTAGGCGAGCAAAAGTTATTAAAATATGCATGTACATATACGTATACATCCAAGTTTCATTCTCCCAATCGAATGCCAAAACACGTGCATTTTGTAATCATTTCAGAAAATTCATGGTAGGAGTGAGTTTTGAGCTAGGCCATAATAATTGAGCACAGTATGAACATTGTTTGTGGGAAACAGAATAATGTGGTAACCATAAAAGAAAAAGAACGTGAAATGGATCCATGGAAGCCGCCCTAGAAAAACTGCTAGCTTTAACGCCCATTGGATTTCTTCATCTCAATTTTATATGTATGGCATGTGTTGAGATTTTTCACTTTTCTTATTTTTGTATGAAAGAATTTTGTTCATGTACTTTCATTTTTGTTTATAACAAGATGTTCTCATATGCATAAAGGACATGAGACTAATCCTCATTAATTATTCTCTGGTCAATATATATGTTACAAATGTAATTCCATCCTACATTGATTAGGTAAAATATTTAGTTAATAAAGTTCAAGTGGCAAACTGAAACAGTCGTCGTTTGATAAGATATTAAGATTTCAACCAATTAAGTTAAATAAATTTCTTTATCTCCCATTCTTAATTGTTAATTTTCCTTGCCTTACACCTCAGCTTTCGATAATGAGTTTAAGTTGACCTTCGATAATGAAACCCATGTTCCGATCAAGGTGGGACATTTTGGGGGATCGTTGTTGTTATTAATTACTTTAACTTTGATAATTGATAGAATATATAGCTAACTAGAGTTTAGTGCTGACTCCTGATGGCTGAAGATTTCTAATCTTTGTCTCCAATTTCAACTTGTATGACTACTTCTAACAAAGCTCCTGGATTTTCTCTAAGACTACTTCGCCTAGATTTCCAATCTAACTCAAATTAAAATTATTGCAAGTGGCTATATTGACTATTCTTTTTCTCAACAGAAAAGAGGGGTCATATATACAAAGTAGTAAAGAGCTGAAAACTAGAATGAAAAATTCTTTAAAAAAAAAAACTTATCTAACGTGGTAGACAAAGCATATTTTAGGAAGTTTTGGGTCACTTAAGCTTGTAACTTTGAAAGTTACAACATGCATATGGAGGATTCTGTTAGACATAGTGCAAACAAAAAATTATAAGGAAAAGGAAAATTCTAAATGCAAGCAAAAGACACAAGTTGCGCCTTCTTTAGCAATGATGAGAAGACTACGGCTTATCTATTTTTTTTCATGTAGAATTTTGGATTTGTTATGGAGCCAATGTTATGCATGGTTAGGATATAATTAACATGGTTTTCCCAATAGAGTGGAAAGCACATTTTTTATGACATGCAGGTTTAATTTTAGACTCTATTAAGAAAGAGAAGGAAGTCTGCTATAGTATATTAATGTTTACTGCTGCAATGTGATCTATTTGGTCACATATAATGAGATTGTTTTTAATAATCATGAACTGGATGGGGGAAAGGAAGATAGATTTTGTGAAATTCACTCTCAAATTAACTTGGATTAAGGTAACATGTTTCTTATTTGTGAATTGGGTGAATAATCCAATGAAATGTATAAACGTAAAACAGCTTGGTGATATGATGAATGGGTTGAGGTTTACTATGAATGAGAAAGTACATCAATTAAATTTAAGTAAATGAAATAATCTAATTTAACCTACAAAATTATGCATAGATTTACTAAACTCAAGCCTAGATTTAGGCTTATATTGTTTAGTAAACATTAAGATTTATATGCCTGTTAGTTATTAATTAAGAGGGTGTTTGGTATATTAATTTTTTCACTTATATTAATTATATTTTTCGAAATATATATTTTTAAAATTATAATTGTTAAACATATTATAAAGATTTTTAATATAGATAAAACATTCATGGAAATATATTATGTATGATTAAAGCATTGTTTTGGATTTTCACTACGAATGTTATAAATGTGGTTAAATTTAAATATTATAAATGTGTTTAGAATGTTTAAAAAATTAATAAAAATATCATATTTGATTAAAAAAATTTATCTTTACGTAAATTTTAAATTTTCATCTCCTCTTATTTATAGGAATGTTTTAATCAGAAAGATACATAGTTAAAAAAGTATTACTGAAAATTTTAAATTTTTAAGAATATCTTTTTAACATATTAATACATACCAAATATAAAAAAAATAACATTTTAAAGTTAAGATTTATGAGAAACTTTAAAAAATATCTTCAGCTAGCAAACACTCTTTAAAAGTTGTTGTCAGTTGTACCCTAATTATTTTTTAAGAGAAACAAAAGCATCTACATAGATATAAAAATAAATATAATAATTTTTAAAACACATGAAAATGGAAACCATAATAACCCAGACCTTATTTATTGTTATTCTCAATATAAATTTAGCGGGTTACCATTTAATAATAATTAGAAGGAAGAAAATAAAATAAAAATTAAATTGAAACTGAAATTTGGAAGAAAGAAAAATTTTTAATTTTTATAATTTTTTTTTCAATTTTTTAACCAAACAAAAAAAAATATCCGTATTTTTATTTTCTTTTATTTTTTCTTCCATTCAAACAAAATATAAAAAAAATATTTCTCATGCATAAATAAAAAATTTATCCGAAAATTTGACATAAAGAATGAGTCAAGCATCAGAAATAAAATAGAAAGTTGATTAATTACTGTGATAAGAATCCCAAGTAACCTTCTAGCAAGAGTTCATAAAAAATTATGTTTGTGTAATGTAACACACTAATAGCCAATTGCATTTATATGATGTGTCATTGGATGTTTTATAACAAATTAATTTGAATATATAAATCTCCATATATATAGTATATATACTTTGAAGAACTTTCATAAAACCAAGTGGACATAGCTCGTAAACAAAGATAAGCATGCATGCTATGCTATGACGTATGATTAGGCATATGCTCAAGGCCAAACACAGCTTATGATCTAAATTTGATTGGGTCGAGTTGAAGATATATACTCAATACAGTTTTGAACTGAAATAATATCATATATATACTTTTGGACTATCTCATCAATTTAGCCAAGATTACATAATTATTTAAAGTATAATTATTTAATTAAAATAAATTACGAAACTATTTATATATCTTAAAATCAATATCTTGTAAATAATATGACGATATTTTTTATAGTAAATAATTTGAGTTGTATTTTCTAAAACTTATAACTAGTAATATTATATGATTTTCTTAATTTAAATCACAGATATTTTTTATTAAAAATAATTATATTTAAGTTGTGTAAAATTATAATAAAAAATTTCTTTAAATTTTTTAATTACATTTAAAATTTTTAATTAACTAAATCAACTTCCACAAGTTAACTTACATAATTAATACCAATAATTATAATCGTATTGAATGACGTAAATTTAAAATTTTAAATAAACTAAATCAACTTCCACAAGTTAATTTACATAATTAATACTAGTAATTATCATCTGATTGAATGACGTAATTTAAGTGAGTGAAAAGATTTCTCATCACAATTAATTTTATGTCTCTAATTGGGACGTGGAGGTGAAAGTTGACATTATAAGGATTGGATGTCTTGAACGTGGATATTGATTATACATTTTTTATACAGAAAAACCACCTTTTAGTTTTTCTATCTAACTTTAACAATTTTATAACTTAATTGTAAAGTGAATGTTAATATTAGTGTATATTGGGTCAATTCCCAATCCTTAACCGGTTTCGTAAGTCGAGGGTTGGTGTTCAAATATCAAGATTAAGGTTTTTATTTTTATGTTATATAGGTCACTAAATAAATTTATCAAAATTTAAATTATTATATATATATATATATTAAAATTTTCATCATCATATTAATCTTTTAAAGATTTAATTTTTTATTAAACTAATATTTCAAAAATCTAAATTATTATCATATTGATTCTTAAAATAAATTATTAGTGTTAAAAAATATTTTAAAATTTTAACTTAATGATAAATTAATTTTTATAAAAAAATTAAAATTTTATCAAATTAATTTTTATGAAGAACATTTTATTTGATATGTATAAATTTCAATGCTGAAAAAAAATCATGGGAAAAAAGTATGCCCATATCAATTAAAACTCCATGGAGATCTGTACAATGAAATTTTTAATACATACACAAGCAAAATTTAAATGATTAGATAATTTTGATAACAAAAAATTTAGTGAACTAATATGATAAGATATAATTATTTCTGAAAAACCAATCTGGTAAAGAATTTACATCTTAGACATTTTCCTTTTTTGAAGAACCAAAGTTTTTTTATAAATAAATCTTTTTCCTTTAACCTCTTTATTATTTATCCAAAATATATAAGCAATAAAGTGTGTAACTCTAATTTAACATTTTTAACTTCTCTTTTTATTCCATCTTTCATTTTCATTTTCATCTTTTTTTTCCTTTTTTGTATTTTTTTTATCTCTTTAGCTTTTTCTTGCTACAATATTTCTGGAAAAAAAATCGAAATTAGTTTATAACTATATGATCCTCCCAATATTCATGTGATTGATATATACTAATTAAAAAATATTGCAAAAAAATTTATGATAGATTTAAACAAAAATAAAATAAAATAAACCATTGATGTAGCATTAGGAAACTTACGAACCAATTTCTCACATACAAAAACATCACCTTAGTTTTGATGCCCTAATATGCACATAAATGGGTGGATGATACTTCAAAAGAAGAATTAGGTCTTTGTTTCCAATTTGCTAAAATAATACATCATGGAATTTTTGGGGGCCTTAATTATTTTGATCCCATTTCTTCAAAATTTATAATCTACATCATATATTCAACTTACATCATCCACCACTCTTTTCTTTGGTAAAAAAAAAAAAAAAGAACGAATCCTACTCAACTTCACCCATAAAATAATATGAATGATTGAAGTTTGGGATCAAAACATGAGTGCTGGCACTAAACAGTTATTTGTCTTGATATAATAATGATGTTGTATATAATCCATGCAACGCGGCCAGAAGAGTATGGGGGCCCATATATATATATATTTTGCATACAAATTAAGGTCATGCCAGTAATGCAACCTAAACCAAAATTTTGATTTTAAACATTGTTTTGAAGTACTACAAGTACAGCAATGGATGAGTTAAGATTGTAACACTCGAGTCCTTAATCAGACGCTAATATCATCAGTTTGCTCAGATAATGTATCCTAACATTCGGACATTTGGAATCAAATCAAGGGCCAATAATTCACTAAAGTACTCAATTATTCAATTACACAATAATGCTAGTTTTGATCAATAACAATTCAGTGACCACCGCAAAGAGGAAACTAAAATGGTATACGATGTTGCCATGTTATGCTTATTAATTACAAAAAGGAAAATATTAACAATATTAGAATGTCAATAGGAGAAGTTGACAATGTTTATTAAATTAGAGTAAATGATTGTGTTATTTATTATATATTGAAGCCTTGACCACGCCTTCCTTAACCCTACAACTATGGCTGCAAATCTGTGTATTATTACATTATATAGTATTCGAAATGGCGATTCTCATAAAGAAGCATGTCATGTGTGAGTTCATAGGTAGTAGTTCTACAAAGCAATGTGGGGCAGTCAACATATGATTAGATTAGTCGGCACAGATTTAAACTATACGCAAAATGATCAATTTCAAAGTCTACAAAAGGATAAATTAATCATAGTATATTGTTAATAAATAAATAAGAATTTCACAGGAACGATGCGTTTCATTCGTAATTGTGAATCAATACTCAAAGAAAATTAAATTACCCCATGACTAGTGACAGAGGAAGTCATATTCAAATAATTCCACATGGATTTACTAAAGTATAATTATGTAAATGCACTGGCGGTTTAATGGGTTACTTGACACGGATTAATTGATTCAAGATCTGTTATTAATTAATAATTAAATGATAGAAGTGCTGGCTTGAGTGATTAATGAAATAACTTAAAAAATTAATAAGATGCATCACCTGAAAAGTGAGGGCCTGTGTTGTAGACTTGTAGGCTACAAACAAGCAGTAACTCCCAAAAGAAGCATTGACATATGAAATATTAATCAAAAAATGTGTCACCGTCCGTGACCAAACTCTAACGGCTGCTTACTTTAAAAGGGAACCTACACTATTAGTTGACATCTAACTATGTATCCAATATGGTGGGAAGTTTTGCTATAAATAGGTAGAGGTACCCCCTTTAGAAACCACAGCACAACAAAGCTAGCCAAGCTCAAACAACCTTGTTATCTCTCTCTCTCTCTCTCTCTTCCACACATACTTGTACTCATATTTCTTTTCATAAGTACCTTCTGATCCAATGGCAGTTCCAGTGATTGATTTCTCAAAGCTGAATGGGGAAGAAAGAGCCAAAACTATGGCACAGATTGCTAATGGATGTGAAGAGTGGGGGTTTTTTCAGGTACTTAGAGCATTTACCTTTACAATGAATGACTCCTATTATGTTTATAACTTCAGTTTAAAATATGAATGCATTCCATTTCTTATATAATTTGTGTTACAGTTGATCAACCATGGCATTCCGGAGGAACTCCTTGAGAGGGTGAAGAAAGTTTCCTATGAGTTCTATAAGCTGGAAAGAGAGGAGAATTTCAAGAACTCGGCTACGGTGAAGAAACTTAACGATTTAGCTGAAAATAAGAGCGGCGAGAAGCTGGAGCATGCGGACTGGGAGGATGTTATCACTCTACTTGATGATAATGAATGGCCTGAAAGAACACCAGGCTTCAGGTATGTAAAGAAAATTAGCACTTTTTCATACTAAAAGAAATATCACATAAAAATATTATATTTCATATCAGGAAGAACGCCACCTATTATTTCATGCACACTCTCTTCTATCACCCTTGCTCTTATTCACAAGAAATTTATGTTCTTTTATAGAACTACTAGCAAGCTGTACTTAATCAGAATTCAATCTGTCTTGCTCTTGATGACTAAAATTGGTGATTTGCCAAAACCACAATGAAAACCATGGACAATCACTGTAGAACACAGTAACAGCATGTTTGGTTCAACTTAATTTTAGATAAATAATTGGTTATTTCTCAAGAGCTCTCTTATAAAGCTGAATGAAATAAGCGATTATTTCTTCAAGATAAGCTGAACCAAACATGCATTAAGTGGTAACATGACAGTATGACACAATAGGTAGAGCTTCAACATGAATCTATAACTGAATTCTCACATGGATGACAGGGAAACCATGGGAGAATATCGGTCTGAGTTGAAGAAATTGGCAGAGAGGTTGATGGAAGTGATGGATGAGAATCTGGGGTTACCTAAAGGGTACATCAAGAAGGCACTCAATGGTGGAGATGGAAACAATGCCTTCTTTGGCACCAAGGTCAGCCACTACCCTCCCTGTCCCCATCCAGAGCTTGTGAATGGTCTGCGAGCTCACACCGATGCAGGAGGTGTCATCCTACTATTCCAAGATGATAAGGTTGGTGGCCTTCAAATGCTCAAAGATGGGCAATGGCTTGATGTCCAACCTTTGCCAAATGCCATTGTCATCAACACTGGTGACCAGATTGAGGTCCTGAGCAATGGTAGATACAAGAGTTGTTGGCACAGGGTTATGGCCACTCCAGATGGGAACAGAAGATCAATTGCCTCCTTCTATAACCCATCACTGAAGGCCACCATATGTCCTGCACCACAGCTTGTGGAAAAAGAAAACCAACAAGTGGAGAACACTTATCCTAAGTTCGTTTTTGGTGACTACATGTCTGTCTATGCCGAGCAGAAGTTTCTTCCCAAGGAACCAAGGTTTCAAGCTGTTAGGGCCATGTGAGAAGAAAGCACTTTCGCTTTCGTATAGAAAATACCTTTGCTCCACCCCACCTCGCTTTTTTTCCCTTTGTCTTTTTACTTTGTTTAAGGATCTTGGTACTATAAGACGTGCTTGATAGTAGCAAAGAATACCACTTGGTTGTCATTCTCTCCATAAATTTCTCCAGAATTGAAAACCATCGTGGGTATTAGTCTTCCCTTTTTTAGGAATATTGTTTACTCTTTCAATGGGGGGAGCTAGTGTGCATTCATCTGTGCTTGCGTTGTACAATAGTACTATTACATAAATTTTACTCTGAAGTTGTTTACCATAAATTTCTATTCGATTCTTCCCCTCACAATCCACGTTTTTATGAAGATACTGTTGCCCTGCTCTGGTTTCAGTACCAATCCACGTCAAGTATAATAAACACGACCATCTCCATATCCTGTAATATTTTCTAAGAGCACCCTCTTAAAGGTCATAACCACAGAACAAATATCTTCTTCAATGCAATCAGTTACTAGAAGTTTTAGGACAAGAAACTGCCACTTACCCTCAGCCATGTTATGGAAATATCAAAGTATAACATTTTCCTTTTCTTTTGGTAAGGCATCTCAGTAAATTTCACAATTGGTTCAAGTTACATTCTCTGATTTTTAAGTTGACAGATACATATTTTATAGCCCACCAAATAGGGAAACACTTTTAAAATCCTGACAAAGACATTGTAAATACTTGGGTAATGTGTGTGAATCCAGTCAACCGACAGAAACTGTATGGTAGATTTTCATTTTCCTACGAGTTAGGACATTGTTACATGAAAAATATACATTAGATGGCGGAGTCTATATTTGCCAAAAAAGTGTATGTTGAAATAGAAAGATAAAAAGAGAATGTGAAAGCCGGGGAAGTGTCTAGCACCTTTCATCTGTGTAATTTATATTAAGATGAGGCCATGTGCAGCCAAATAGAAATAGTACAACTATCTCAGCTACTATTAAAACTGTTACAGCTACTATTTCAACAGAGTATAATAATGAGAAAAAGTGTATGTTGAAATAGAAAGATAAAAAGAGAATGTGAAAGCCGGGGAAGTGTCTAGCACCTTTCATCTGTGTTATTTATATTAAGATGAGGCCATGTGCAGCCAAATAGAAATAGTACTAGTAGTACAACTATCTCAGCTACTATTAAAACTGACAGCTACTATTTCAACAGAGTATAATAATGAGAAAAATAAGTCTACGATCTGGCAGACAATGGTAAACTTTGAGACGCATCAGTGAGCTGCTTCTGAGATCAATAATTTACAGCTTAAAATGTCAGCATAAATAGTATCTTGCCACGATAATGTCGAAAAACATTAGCAAACCCTATCTTCTCATGGGAAGCCAATGTAAGAAATTGGTATTAAACTAGTACTCTATAGAAAAGTTCCGCAATCTTAACACATAATCTGTACAAGAGAATAACGCATCTGTGTTCTTCACTTTCATTTGCTTTATAGTGCCTTTTGATCAAGCCTTTCATTCCAATTTAGGCAGCGAATCAAGCTATGAAACCAATCACCTGTTTGGTCAAACTTGTTAACTGTTGGAAGTGGATGCTGACTCATAGATATTTGAACTGAATCGCCTCTTGAAAGTTGCTGCCTTCTCTTTCCATCAAATGAAACCCAGGCGTTGCTTCTTGCATCCTCTGGAATCTGTAAAGTGTAAACAAAAAAATTCTGTCACCTGTATTCTAATCTCAAAACCCTAAATCATTAAATCATTATTTAACCCCCCAAATTCCAAAGCATATAGAATAAATGCGACCCTGAATTCTCTGATTTTTATTACCATGTGATTTTAACCATGTAGCTTTTTTCAACACATACCTAATAGACACTTTAGCATATCTAACGAAGGGCAATGTTTTCTTCACATAGAAGATGATGCATCATAAGCAACGAAACATGCAATTTTAGTAACAAGAACATCCAATATATATTTTTGCCACACAGGGAATGATTAACTTCACCTTTAATTCAAGTTGAGCAGAATCTGGAAGTATTACTGGTCTAAATGAAAGTGAATGAGGACAGATTGGGGTAAACAGCATGCAAGGAACATTTGGATGGACCTGCAGTTTTTTTTGCCATTAGGAAAAAAAGAACAATGAAAGCAGTAATTAATTCAGGTTGATTTCATACAATTACGGTACAGATACCATGCCATTAAAAGAGGTCCAGATAAAATTTAAGAGGTTATGTTAAAGGAAATTATACAAGGAGACTAGGTTTCTATACTAGTTAAAACTTCATATGGAAATTCCTTGGATAATGGCTTGCCTTGCCATCCACAAGTGGAACAAGAGTATTGTATGACATTTCAGAGTCACTTCAATTTTTGTAAAGATGTTCACTATTCCGCTTTTCACATGATAGAAGCTAAAGTATAAAAGCAAGCATAAAAACGAGTACATTTTCTTTAAGGGA
The DNA here is from genome assembly GCA_037954105.1 of Canavalia gladiata. Classification (NCBI taxonomy): domain Eukaryota; kingdom Viridiplantae; phylum Streptophyta; class Magnoliopsida; order Fabales; family Fabaceae; genus Canavalia; species Canavalia gladiata. Next base: position 59,150,928 of record CM075659.1, on the reverse strand, counting down.
TAACTAATGCAGGTACAGATTATATGAAACTTCTTTTTGGAGAAGGAAGGAAGGAGAAGAAGACTCTACGTAAACAAGTTCTTTTTTATTTCACAAAATAAGGACAAACAAAAAAGGGGGATTTGAAAGATGGAGGGAGACTGTTAACGGGCAGTTATCTCCAACTCATTCAACATTGTCAATCACCTGACATTTATAAAGTAGTTGAGAAAAGATTGATGACTACAACACAACTTAATCAATATCACTAGTTTCAGCTGTGGTGCAATGCAATAAAAGTAGGGAGGCACACCAACACAATGTAGGCAAGCTAGGATGAACCAGTAACAGCTAAAGTTTATAATCATTGTTCATCAATATAACAAATGGACCAGATCTAACGCAACCATAACAGCTAGCTCTTGGGAGAAGAATTGCTCTGGCCTTATAAGTAGTATGCCAATCTTACTTCTAACAATGTGGGACATCTTCACAATCGAAGTATTGCAAGTCAAGTATATCAGGTTACTCCATCTAATTAATTCAGTAACAAATACAGTGCAAACCATGCTCCTAACAATTTCGACTCTAGCTCAAGCTTACCATGGAACCTCCAGCAGCTGTAGAATAGGCAGTGCTTCCAGTTGGGGTGGCCACAATGACTCCATCACCTTGTACCTGAAAGACGTGACAATCATCATATAGAGGGCTTGACACTGCTTCAAAAAGGTGTTTAGAGATAGCAAAATTTAGAATAGTGATGTCTTTCATCACAGAATATAAAAGACAAATTCGGAGAACAAATAACAAATACATAATCAAACTTGCCTTGGTTATAAGTCTACCATGTTCATAACATTCGATCTTTGAAAGGTATGGATTAGAACCCCGATCAACAACAGCCTCATTGAGAATATCAAATACTTTCCCTGGCACAGGTTTACCCTTACGAAAAATTTCACATCGTAGACGCATTCTGAGAGTGATGTACACTCCATCTCGTGTATTATTACCATGGATAACTTGTCGTAAGTCCTGCTGGTAGTCTTCAAACTAGAAACAGAAAACAGAATTGAAGTAAAACATATGGCCAAAAGATGCATTCTTTCTGGCAAAATAAACGACAGTTCAAAAGACATACATTATGAGAAGTCAGAAAACCGAGGGAACCAAGGTTAAATGACACGACAGGGGGAACAGCACCTCTGAATAGATTTGAAGCATGCAGTATAACACCATCTCCCCCCAAACATGCCACAAAATCAACTTTCTCATGTAGATCACTGAATCAGAGGCATAAGATATGTTAAGTAACAATCTGATGAAGCACAGATTTTATACAAGGTTAAAAAAGTGAAGCTGCTTCACATAAATTCACAAACTCCAGTACCAAGTATCTTGACTATAGAAGGTCTGAACAAATCCAAACCCAGGAATTCTAGCAAATATATCATGCACATCAGGTTCCACGAAAACATTCATTTTCTCTTGATAATAAAGAAAAGAAGCAACCTGCAGATCAGATACAGAAACTCTACTGAGAATGAATTCAGTCAAATTACTACAAAAATTCAGAATAAATACTTATATAGTTTCCAAAAGAATCGCGGAAGTACCAAATGCAGTTGGAATAACAGTTACATTCCCTAAAAGATTTGTTTCCCAATTTTCATTCCTTTGTTCCATGAGGAATAGACTGAACATCTTTGTCTGTAGTGCATTCTTAGTAATGAAAAGTATAGACCAGACCAAACCCCAATAGAATGGCATGCATAAAATTACTGCAATCCATCTTTTAAAGTTTCCACAATCCCATAAATATTGTTAACTCAAATCTTTTACTCATTGATATTCAGCTCTCCAAATTTCTCATTCCATAAACATAGAGAACATTAAATAGGCAAACAAAATGCCATAGGTTTCTGAATTAAGAGAGTTTTGCAACATTCCTTCAAAGATTAGTTTAAGGTGAAGGGGAGAAAGCTATGTAATATCATAAATTGCCTTTAATGAAATTAATGTGACGACTAATTACCAAATGCAATATATTGTCTTGTGAAACAATTAATTGCCCTCTTAAGTATTAATTATCAACTTTATACTTTTATTTTGTTTGCATACAATAATTCACATTCACCATTAATAACGGGCAACCCAAGGCACAAGGCTCCAACAACATAATGGAAAAATAAACAGAAGAGAGTAAAAATTATGTTTTTCACGTTGTAAAAAAGTCACTTAATATTAGAGAATAAATTCAAATTACATTTTCCTTCTTCTTTCATATTTACAAAACTAAATATTGCCACAAATAAACAGAACAAAATCAACTCATATAATCATTAGATTTTGAATTGAGACTCTATTTCACTTTAGAGGCTTAGAAATATGTTTGAATTAATTTATTTTGCATCTAAAAAATATCCAGTCAAAAGTTCTATTTAAAATGTTCTGCTTAGAATTAGAAACTTTTCTAAAAGAAAAACAAAGCAATTTAAACATGAATAGGACTATTTTCTCAATGGCTAGAAACTCAGATGTCTAAGTCATTGGAAATAAAATAGGCTATTTTTGTAATGGCTTGGATGCTTCCTAGAGCCAGGAAAAAATATCATTACCTCTCTGGCTTCTTCCATTAGATGCTCCCCTGGCTTTTTCAACAGTAACACAGTCTTTGGGATAGATTTCCACATAAGCATCTGTTGCTGGGTGCTAGGATGGGTAAAGGCCAAAGAGGATTCATTCACCTTCTCTCTGGCACAAGAAAATCCATCAGTTCGTACTAGGAACATCTCAGCTTTCTTTCTTGATTGCACCCTTACCACTCCCGTTGATGATGCACACATGTCTCCTTCAATAAGCCCCAAGTCTTCATCACTTAAGACTAATCCAGCCTTATCCTTATCATCTCCAATTCTTTCAGAGTTAGTATTGACATTATCAATACCATTGTTCACAGTGGTAGAGACATTGGCATCAGTCCTGTAATACATTTTCCCTTCACTGAACCCATTAACAATTTTCCTAACAGAACTAGAAGTATTCACATTCACTAACTTCCAAATGCTACCCACTGTAATCTGGGACTCTTGGGATGAAGAATCCACGTGAACGGACCCATTGCAATTTTGTGCTGGACCCACAATTTTAGGCTCAGGATTCCTTGAATCTGGCAAGCATTCCAACCTTTTAACAAGATGACTACAATAAGAGTGCTTTGAGATCTTCCTACTTCCCAAAAATTTGGACATTTCTTTCTTGGAAAAGATATCGAAAGGAGGAACTTGAGCTTCTAAAGGGCTAGTTTTGCTGGAGAAATTTGGAAAAGATCCTTCTCCGTTAGCAGCAAATTGTGATGAAGCCGTATCATCAAGAGTAAGTTCACTTAAGGCCACATTACTTTGCATTTTTTCATTATTCTTCTTTAGAGAGGCACTTGTGTCAAATGTGCCAACACAACCATATGTTGCACCCAAATTTTCTTGCAACAAATTAGTATCATTTTCCAGGAAGGATCCCTCAGCAATCATTGAATCCTGCAGTTTTCTAGATCCATTGGCATAATCTAATGATATGCCATTGGAAATAACTGCTTGATTAGAAACATACTGTGATGAAGAGCGAGTCATGTACTGCCGCCATCTGGAGACCATGGCAGACATTCTCCAAATTCCTTCTTTGCTGTGAAGATAGATTGGCCTTTTGCTGCAATCCGAAACATAAGATGCAAACCTCTCAACCTGTGCCATTGTAGGTGCAGTCCTAACTTTAACAGGGATTTTGACCAGTTCAATACTTCCAGATGAAATAGCATCATATACAGCTGCTTCATAGAAGTTATCTTTTACATCTTCTTCTCTAAGATCTATAATAGTTTTATACCCTTTATCCAGTAACCACTGAAGGCCTTCTTCTGTTACCTGCCCACCAGTCCAAAAAGCTGCTTCAGATTCGTTGGACTCAGTGTCCTTTTTGGAAGTGGATAAATACACAGGACTCCAATTTGCAAATAATGCAGGACACGGATAATCCTCCCTGCAAGAAAAGCCAGAATCATAGCATACATTCTTCAGTCTCTGAAGTTTTCTCCACACATCCAGGCTTCGATCATCACCAGGAATTGAATAGTTCTCAAGAGCAACATGCAAACTCTCACAACACCTTTTCATCTCGCTCCTGAAAAGGGCAAGCGGGGGGAGCGTGTCCTCCACCATGCTAACCTGTGAAGCACGGAAGGGAGTCACAATCGAAGATCTTCCAGAAAGAACATCCTGCCTCCCACTGTTCACAAGGGCTACCATGCATCCAAGGACAGAAACTATTTTATCTTCTAGAAATGGTTTCTTGTCGGTGGGAACCTCGTATGAAACAATACATTCACCGGATAAAGGATTACACAAGGCATCCATTAACGCAGAATGAAGCCTCTCAGAATTCCTAAAGATCCTACAATATGCCTCTACTTCAGCAATGTCACCTGGAACTGGACCCATCCAAGGCAACCGTGATGGATCATGGGATTGAATGGAATTCAAGTTCTACGAACAAAAACAATAAAAAGAAATTGAAAAAAGAATATCAGTCTATGACATGAAAACTTTGAAGTGGCGAACTCATTAATGCATATAAACCCGTAAGATTTATTTGATGACATCAAGTGTGTCCTAAAATATTTATATTTTGTGATCATGTCGGTTAAACTAAACGGTTAGTAATCGTTGGAGCAAATGATGAAAATGGGGGTTTTACTAAAAACTGTAAATAAATAGTGGAAACATGAAGGTGCAGTTAGAGCAAAAGTAATGAAGAATTGATTTATAGAAACCTGAGAATCCAATCCGAAATTGAAGGAAAGAGAGTTGGGGAGTTGGGCGGTGACGAGGGGTGTGTTCCTCTGTGACTTCGACTGTGGATGGAAGCGGAAAGGGAAAGGTGTGGCTTTGCAAGAGAAGAGATAGGCGAAGGTGGGAACAATCCGGTCGACGCAGAATGCCATATGGCACGTAACATGGGACTTCACGTTGCTGTTGGGAATGTTGTTCGTTTCGATTCGGATTTAGATGCCAACGAATGGAGACGCCTGACATTAACATGTCTCCTTTTCTTCGATTTTGATGTGCATTCCCCTTGCTGCCAAGTAAGTGAATTGTTTTTTTCTCCTTTTCTTTTCTTTTTTTTTTATTAAATTTTTTCTTTCATAATATTACATCTCAAATTAATTCTCTTTTTTTCTTTTTATCTCTTTTTTCCATTTTCACACATGTTACAACAATTTTTTTGATTGATTAGTTTTTTTAACCCTATAAATCCTTGCAGTCCTTATATTCGTTTTAAAAAATTTTAAAATTCTTTTTAGTTTTCAAATTTAGAAAGAACATTTATTTTATTTAATTTTTAATTTAAAATAACAATAAAAGTAACTAAAAATTAATTTTTATAAATTAATTAAAAATAAAATTTTAAAATTAAAATATATGATTTATATATCAAGAATAAAAACTGATTTAAAGGTTTACTCTTTTCATTTTTATTGACAAATTATTTTATTTTTATAAAAATTATTACAATTTTTTGCTAATTTTTTTATTATACATTTATTTTATTTTATTTATTCTTCATTGCTTTCTTTTATTACAAAAGAAGTATAAAAACAACATAACAAGAATTAAATTTTTAATCATTAATATCAATAGTAGAGCTTGAACAAAAATTTTGAAACAATAAAAATCTGTAAATAGTCTTTTTCTTATATAAGAGGGATTAATGCCAAAAGAATTCTAATAGCTTATTGGGATGAAAGGAAAAAATAAAGAAAAAATATAAATAATACATTTTAAAAAAAATTACTTTTTAGAAACAAAATTATTAACATGTTCCACTAAAAACGATATAACTTGTGCTTGTGATTTTAATGAATTAATAAACTTTTATTGTTATCACATTCTTACATATCCCATACTAAATTCATTTGAGGAATTTAAGTGTATATATAATATTGCAACAGTTTGAAGGAGTCGGTATGGATTGAGTATAAGCAAGAGTTGTGATTTAATACATCGCACGTAACTAAACTAGTACTAAATCTATCATTTGATCTCAAATAGAATAAAATTATATTCCTTAAAGCAATAAAGTAGGCGTATTTTTTTACCATCAATTGCTACTACGCTAAAATTTGCTCAACGACGCTTGTTGTGGAACATAAAAACTTCCTTTGATAGCCTTTGGAACATATCATTGGAAACTGGCCAAAAATAACCTAGTCTACCTAACCTGCATTGTAGATATGTCATTCCCGTTTAACTTATCATCAAAATCGCATGCGGAGTAGAGAAGCTCGATTGCCTTACAGAAGGGTAAAGGCCATAAGTCGTTTTACCAGTGCATCACTAATAACGATAAATCTATCTATATATCGAAGAACAATGTAAAGGACATGTAATTACAAAAATGACAACAATAAGTAGGAATCGATTTGATACAGAAGCGGGGACTAGGAAAAAATTGAAAAGAAAAAAAAATGTGATAGACATTCTGCTTCGTGAAACCTCTAAACCTCCTACTTGATATCACGTTAGCTTGACTGTTCAAGATCAGGGAGAGATGATGGCTGAAGATTTGATTTGGTGGGAAGAAGCCCAGTAGACTGCTGCTTTAAGGACCTGGGCCTTTCTTCTCCCTGCAAAGAAGCTAGCTTCTCAGGACCTAAATGTGCTCCTTCCAACTCAGGTTCTGGTTTTCTCTTTACCTTCTTTGTTAGAACACCATCTACAACTCTGACATCATCCAGTGAACTGCTTGAACTTCCCTTCGCCTTTTCTTGTTTTAGGCAATTCATTGGACTGGGGGCCCGGCCAGTTGTGCTTGTATTAGAAACTGGCTTGTTGTTACCTGAAGTAAAAACATGACTGCTAGACTCTGGAGCTAATCTCTCCCGTATGTTCTGCTGTGAAGTAACTGAATTGGTATCCAATCGAACATTCTCCTCTTGCTTAGTTGCCAACAACTTTTTCCTCTTTATTTTTTCCTGATCCTAACAATAAACAAGTAAACCAATGAGGTATATCAACTAAAAAACAATATTGTCCAGACAAATATCGGATCCTGGTTATCATCTGGGCATAAGAATTAAATGTTGTTCTTCCATTATTAATCAGGTCCATTCAATATTTCTTCCCTATACCATGAGCAAAAAGAAATCATTTATAAATAAAATCTATTAAAATAGACCAAGATGATTTAACTCCTTTGTCATGCTATGTTGCTTTGTGGAAAGTATAGTGTATGAACAATGGAAAAAGACTAGAAAAGAAAATCAGCACTTTGGAGGCTTCATGAGAACAAGAAACATGATCTTTGGATCGACCTAATTTTGGAAACCCACACAGCTTCGGTTGTCCTAATTAGTATCACCACGGATGCTTGCAAAGAGTTATGTCCTAATAGACAAAATAGACAGATACAACACAGAATGTAATTTAAATAGAATACCAATGAAAATAAAATGGTGAAAGTTACCACTATCTACATCGTTACTAACTTTTATTTGGGTATTTCATCCTGTCTAACACTTCCAATCTGCGGGAAAGAAACATAAAGCAATAGGAGAGGACCACCCAATATAAATTTGTCTGATATTAAAAAATGATAAAAAATAGAGATCCTTCTACTCAAGAAGTAGGCTGTCACTATCAGAACTATGAACAAATAAATAGCATGGTCTTAGGTTTTGAAGTTCTGTGTTCAGCTTACAGCCAGAACTTCATCTTACAGTTGGACGTTGGGTTGCAGTTTAGCTTGGGGTTTCAATAGGGTTCAACTGCTCAATTTTGGTTTGGCACATGAATTTCTCTCTCCTCGATCAAGAAAACCCCCTGTTTTGGTTCAAAGTACCCTCGTTTTGTAGATCAGAGTTCTATTAGTGAACTCCCAAGTCTCAACACCCCCCCCCTCTCAACCAAAACAAAATCCCGATTCATTTGCCTTCTATTTTTCCTTTGAGTTCCCTTCTCATCCAAACATACCTTAAAAAATTGGAAACTTTGAAATGTTTATGGAAGTGAACACGGGTAAGAGGCAGGATCTTAAGATCCAAGAATCGATCTGACTATTCACTATATTTGGACATATGACCTTTGTTAAAATTTATGACATCGACGTCCTAGACTACCACACTGAGCATAGGCAATTTCCAATGTGGCATTGCCAGAGGTAATTACAGTACAGAATTTTGTGAAACTCTCCTTAACTTTGTTAAAATATTAAGAACAAGGGAAGGTTGTTCTTCTACTTTAAAGAGAGAGGGTGAGATTTGAATAATGCTTCACTAATATAAGAAATCATTATTAACTGCAAAAGGCATACCTTATGTTTGTTGTAGAGTGCTCTGCGCCTCTCTTTTGCCCTGCAAATTCCACGTTTGATCCCATGGTTGTCCATGTAACCACTGGGCCATAACTCGGCAAGCTGATGAAGACAAGGAAGTGGAAAGTTTAAAAAATATAAAAATATATTTGTTTATAGCATGCAAAGTTGCAAACAGATTAACATCACACAGCATAAACTACACAATCAGTGCACACATTAACTATTACATAGCACCAATGCTCCTGAAAGAAGAGAGTTGTATATTGGAAGGGAAAAAATGGTAGTCATGAAAAGCCCCCTGAATGAGTACTTCATAATACCAATAAATTCTTAAAACAAATTGCAAGCCATTTTATTCATTGTCTTCAAGGGATGGAAGGAGGGATTTCATAATTAACAGTTTCTCATGTTATTTTATACGCAAATAATATGTACATTTGATAGTTTAGCTTATATAAGGAGGCATTAAGAAACCAAATCAAGTTAAGAACTCCAAAAACAAGGTTAAGTTCTTGGTCCTCGGCCAGAAAAACACACAACGCAAACAACGCAGTAGATCTGCAACATAATATTGAGAGGAAGAATGAGAAAATTTGAACCACCTCAGCATACAACTTTCTGATCTGTGGACCTGCATTTTCATCCAACCCCTACAGCAATCGCAAACAAGGTTTGGTAAGAAAGCTTTATCACAAACAGAATTTCAGAACAAATATCTATAGATCAAAACTATACATCAACAAATAGATCATAGAGATCACAGATTTTGTCCTCCAATGCAGCATCCATACTAAACTTCCTTTTAGTTATTGCTTTTCCATCAGGACCAATTTCTTGAAAATCAGCAGATGCTCCAGCTTTCTGCTGTTGCTGAAGCGCCCAAAAACACCATGTGTCCCAAATTAAATGAATAAAATATCAGTTAAGTATAAATATAATTGAATATCAAGATACAGTACAAACATAAAACAATATAGAAAGAAAAAAAAATTGACTGAGTTGAGTATATAACTAAAACAAATCAAATCCCTTTCCAGAAAAATGATCCATTAGCAAGCTTGTCATAACTAGCATTTGCAGTGCAAATGCTAAAATGCATTGGATCCATTAAGAAAAGCACCCAATGGAAAGGATGACAGGAGCATAGCATGAATTACATGGGGGAAACAAAAACAATAATGATGAACCAGCAAGGCAAAAGAATGATGGAGAACATGCAAAATATAAAAACCCCAAACAAAAGATATCCCAAGAAGCTGACAGATGCAATAAACATTTTAAAGATGCTATCTCAAGCTACATATTAGAGGCATTCTGAGCTTATCAGAACTGAACATTGGTGAAAATACAACATATGTAAGCCAGATTACCAATATTTGACAGAATGTAACAGCAAGGGAAACAACAATAAACCTTGGATTCCAGAGTTGGGGCCTGCATCTTAATCATGTCAACAACTTCCTTCTTTATCTGTTGAAACCTATCATCCTCCTCCTGCTTTGCTGACAGACCCATACTGATCATTATTTTTAAGTTTCTCTGAAGTAGAAAAACATTTATGATAAGATAAGTACTTTCAGGAATTAAGAGAATCTAAACATCCCTAAATTACAATGAATAAAAACAATGAACAACAGTTAGAAATATAATACAAAGCCATTCATGTATCTTCACCTAACAGGTTAAGCTTTTGGGATAGTTGTTTTATGACATGGTATCAGTGCCTCTATGACCAAGTGGTCTAGAAGTCTATCCTAGCTGCCCCCATTATTTGAAAAAAAAAATTGAATTTCAGCACATGGTGGGTGGGCCTGTCCATTGTCCACACTTCAACCAAAGAGCTCTTGTGTGTATGTGTGTGTGTGTTTGGGGGGGGGGGGGGGAGATGTTAGAAATATAATATAAAACCATTCATGTATCTTCACCTAATAGCTTAAGCTTTTGGGATAATTCGCTCATGGCATAGTCACATCATATTAAGGTGCTCAAACAAAAGGGAATGAGAAATGAAAATAGAAGCATTTTTTTCATAAAGTCATGAAAGTTTTTAAGTTACTCAATCCGCAATCTTAAGTTATTAATTAAACATGCACGTGGTCAGGGCAACCATGGGCTCAAACCATATCTCCATTATTCTTAAATCATATCCTAATAATTAAACTAACAAAAAAAATTGCGCAAAAGCGCAGAAACAGTGAACAGGTAGCTTGAGAGAAAAACAAGCAGAATCATTACTCGAGTCTCAACTCCACATAATTTCCAGGTTTCCACTATATTTGTCAGCTAAAAGAGGCAGAGGGGGAGATTAAAGTTGGAAGCCAACACAACTAACACTAATGGGTTCTCTGTTTATATTTAACAGGCTGTCATACCTTCAATGTTCTGAGCTGAATCAGATGCCCAAGAATACTCATAAGACGGTTAATTAGCTCTTTTGATACTTTCCCTTGGCTTGCCTGCTGCAACAAAAACATTTAGTTAATCTTACGTCCAAACCCCTTAAGTAAACAGTATAAAATAGTACAAATCTTAAGAAACATAAAACCAAGAAAGCAGCATTTTCCAGTACCGCTAGTCTAGCAACTTTAGCAAGCTTTAGCTTTATTTCTCTAGGCAACCTCCTTTTGACTGCCTGGGGTTCAGCCTCCTGATTATCCACCGCTGGTGGCCTAGCTATAATGTTCAAAAGGAACAAAGGAAAAGATAAGCAAAAGTTAGCATTATAAACAAACATCTCCTGATTCCTATCCATGATAAATGTAAACATAATTTCAAATCTTACATTCTGCAACCATTTTTTCCAACTCACGAAGAGCCTTTTCAAGCATTGAAGTTTTTGATCTAACACTAGAACCATCTTTCTTGTGCATGTTTTCAGATTTCTGCATAACATTCAAATGAACTCATGACCAAGATAGGAACTAATAGAACAAATACAGTTTCATGCATAACATTCAATAATTCAGATGCATAACTTTCACCATCACTGTAACAGGTAACTGGGACCAAAAAAAATGTATAGTTCACTAAGCGCTGGTTAAAAGGATAGTTTACATTGTTCTTTCAATTCCTTTTAAAATAACACACCCTGTCCCATGTATGCCATTATCCTTTAAATTAAGTGACTGTCATTTCAAATGAAAAGGCATGCCTGACAACCAATAGAACTAGTCAAAGGACTAGGTTGAAGCAATAATGCTACACAACTAAGAATACATTCCTATTGCTTCACATCTACATAGCATCTTCCAAGTTCCATGTGATTGTTGCCCTTTGTGCAAAAAGAAAAGGGATTCAGCGATGCATGTTCTTTTGCCTTATTAATTGGCTCATTGTTGGGGAATTCTGCTCTCACTTCATCTAGCACACAGCATAAGCATGTTTGAATTAGATTATATTTGGGATTAAAAAATTTCCAAGAATAAAAGTTGTTTTCAAAAGAACTGGTATGCAGGGTAAATAATCAAAGTGATAAACAAAGTTTTTTTCAATGGTAAAAAGCAATTTTTATCTTGAGCAAAAATTTAAAGCTTGTGATTAAGAGCTATCAGCTCATTTTTAGCCCAACTTCCATTTTCCCCATTTTATCCCCAGCAAACTGATTATTTTAAATGCAAAATCAATGACTACAAATAACTTTATACCTTTTTTTGTAATTATATTATAAAAATTGATTCTTTTAGGCAATCCAAACAAAATAGATTATCTTATAATTACATTTTGCCTAGCATATCAAAATAAAAAACTTATTTCATATAATTTATTATAGCAATTTATTATAAACAAATTGATTATTGAAATAATTCATTTCACAGCTAAACAGAACACACACCATGTAATCCCTCAGTTCAGGGTAGGACTTGATCTCATAGTTGCAATGGAAGGTGGTTCTAACAAAGAAAATGCTTATTTGGGGCAGTCGTTGAAAGTATCATGAGGCACTTGAGATTCAAAGGGAGAACCCTTTTGTTTAATGGAAAATTAGAATTGGTGAAAGCATAGCAGTGCTCATTTGTTTCTTTAAATTATTGTCAAAATTAAAAAAGGGAGACACAGAAAAGCAAAAGAAATAAAAACTTACAGTTGCTTGGGTAGCAGACTTTCCCTCAGCCAAGTTAAGATCTGGCAGCTCACGCATACCATTTTTTTCTTTTGACCGGCTGATATTTTCCAAATCATTAATATTAATTGGGGGTCTTCCAGGTTGGGATTTGGAATGTGCATAAGCACTTTTTTCATTGCACCTCTGATAAGATGCATCAAATGATCCACTAGCATCTTTATATTTATCACTAATGTTCTTAGATTGAAAAGCTCCTGTCTTCTGCTTGTCAGCATCTTTTGCCTCCATCGCAGAAGCAGGAAAATCATCACTTGATGTTTTCAAAGAGACAGAAGGATCCAATATTGGATTGATATCAGCAGTTTTCCTTTTTGAGACAATTGCAGAGACATCTGTTTGATTTTGAAGTTTCAAGTCTTCATAATATTCCCTAGATGCAACCAAATTCTCTGAGGAATTAACCATATTCTTTGCCTGAAGTGAAGTTGTTTTGCCAGATGCTGGCTTGCCAACTTTTGCATTCTTAGTTGATCCATGATCATCATTGTTTTCACCAGGATTCTTCAGTACATCTTTTCTGCGCCTTTTCTTTGGTTGCTGGTTAGGTAGTACAGGAGGCTCATTTCTTGTAAAAAAGAAACAGCATAAAATTAGTAAGAATAATTTATAATTAGCTCAACTCAATTAACTTAATCCAATCTTCAGCTAAATACAAAATTTGTATCCAAGTGCCTAAGGGAAGAATGTTTACCAATAAGCCAAAAGATAATGTTAAAAATATCATCAGGAACACAGATAAAGAACATACAACACCAGGTTGTCTAATAAAGACAAGCATGTTGACAAGAATCTAAAGAAGCAAAAGGTTATAATTGATGAATTATTTGAGCCAACTAAAAAGAGAGAGATTATTTGACAGAAAATACAACAAAAATGATAACAATAGACCCACCTCAGCAATGAAAAAGGATCAACAAATAAGTAATTTGCAAAGAAACCTTTCAATGACTTTCTTTAACCTTGTGTGATTTGCAGAGAACAAAATGCAATATTCAAAAGTACATTTTTAAAAACAAAGCAAAACTTACATGCGTTCCAATTTCCCCCTATTTACAAAGAACCCATCATGTTTGATTGCAGAATTATCAACCTCAAAATATTCATCCTGCAGAATGAACAGTTTAAGAGCATAAAAAAGAAATTTAAAAACAAAAAAGTTCATCATACAGGAGAATACTATTCCTGCCTCAGAAATCAAAGGTCAAAAAAGTCATATATAAACCAAAAAAATATTCAAAGATACCAACCAGTTCAGCATCGTCTATAAAAGAGTCTTCAGTATCATATTGATCATCATCGGGAACATCAAGTAGATCCTCGTCATCACTACTATCCTTACCCTGATAATGGTTCAGCATCCCATTTATTCACAATATAGAAGCTACAAATTAATGTTTAAATACGCATCTACAATATGGACCAATAGTTCAAAGAACTAATTCATGCTGGTGGTATAGAGCATACAGTAACAATCCCAGGAAGTAATATACCATGTAAAGGCGTTCAATCTTCTCTATTACAGCACTGAAACGGTTTGGCTGAGAACCATCTTTTTCTTCATCCTCAACAGGTTCTCCCTAAAAGAACAGGGGCAGAGACTTATCAAAATTGTAAAGCATAAGCACCGCATAATTTCAAAATGACAATAAGCTGGATTTTACAATTACATACAGTATACAAGAGCCTAGAAAATAAATAGGAGGGGAAAAAACTGTAGCATAAAATGAGATAACTTAGTATCAAAAGCCTAGGAAATTCAACCCTTGGTTACCTTGGCATCTTATGTTTAATATAATTATGTTACAGAAAAGCAGATCAATTATGTATACCACATAATTAAGAATTCATAGAATAACTTCAAAACAGGAGAACTTGGTGCCAAGAAAAATTTTGTGCCAGATACTGGTGAAGTACAGCATATTTATAAACATATGTCCACTAACTACTATGACCTAAACATGATTCTCGAGCATTAAAGACTCTATCAGATCAGGGGTAGCCTAGTTGTATCTATTAATTGACATGTAAAACTGAGCTCAGAAAATTCTCCACATTCAAAGGCACACAGATGCAAATATGCACCGAAGGAAGAACAGCTGAAGTATGATAAGTTATCAGATGCTTGTTAAATAGGAAGAAAAATCCAGCAAATAAAACCGATTCATGCATGAAGTATGAACCAATACAATTGCCTTAAACTACTGAAGAAAGCTCAGAACCACGTCTCCAAAACTGGTTTGCCTCACTAAAACCATCAAGAATCAATCTAAAGCATAACTGATCCTATGGTCCAATTTCTAAGCAACTCGTATAAGTTACATCATGTACGGTAAACACTGAAATAGGATCATATATGAAGGTAAGTTTAAAGTCAAATAATGACTTTACAACACCGTCCAAAAAATAATGACTTTAAAGTCAAATAGGAAAGTTCTGAAAAACAGCAATTCCAGTTTGCCACAAAATCCTTTAATAACCGAAATTCGATCCAAAAATATAACACCACTACAATGCAAGTATCAAAGTGAAAATATCAGCATAGAAAACTGAAAAGACTTCACATGGGACTGCGAATTAATATTGCACTCAGAAATTATACATCTAGAAAGAAACACTGAAACAGGGGGAGATGGAAGAAAAATCTCACTGGAACTATTGCGGGGCGTTGGGGGGCTGAAGTGGATCCGTTAGGCTTGTTAGCGTCTTTCATCAGTTTCTTCCATGACACTATAGTAGTCTCACCTGGCCGGAGCTCCACCGTGAACATTTGCCGGTCGCCTTTCTTCACGAACGACGACGAAGCCCTCTTCTCCTCCACCATCGGAGCCCAATTTATTGACCCGGAAATTGGAGAATTAGGGCGTGAGAGAGAAACATTGGATGGGAGATTAGGAGAAACAAAGTGTAAGCCCTAGACGGAGAACAAGGGAATTACTTGCTTCCAACAGATTGCGCGGGATTCCAAAATTAATAAACGAAAATAAAAGAAAATTTAATAAATGGAGTGTGCCTCTGGTGGTTCTAACTGCAATTCGAGTTTGGTCGTAAAATTTTTCCTTCTCTTTCTTTTCCGAGAAAAAAACCAGGGAGGGAAAAGAAAACTGGGGCGGGTACTATCTTACGGGCCGGGTCATCCACCCCAAGTTGGATCAAAATACCATTTTTTCCCTTGTCTTATATTCGCCACTAACCAAATAATATGTCAATACTGACCTTAATAAACTATAATTTTATTTTAAGGGAGAAATTTTCCAACTTTTTTAGTGTAATAAAATAGTTAAAAAATTCTAACTCATTTTTAATTATCTTTTAAAATTGAAGAAATCTAAAAAATAATTCAATTAACTAAATTATTATTTTTTACATTTTAAAAGTCCTAAATTTATTTTAAAATATATTTTCTCTCTTATAAATCAAATAAAAATTACTTTTCATCTCATCTCCTTTTTATTTTTATTTTTGAATTTAAATATAATAAAAAGTAAAAAAATATCTTTCTTTCTACATTCTTTCAGAATTTTGTTATTTTCTTTCATCTTTTAAATTGAATAGTGCAATAAAAATATTAAAAAAATAAATTTTATTTCTTTTATTTAAGATCACTCTTTGACGCATTAGTGTGCTTTACATATATTCTAACAAAGTCATTTCTAAATTAAATGTAATAAACATGCTTAAAAACTTATGTTTAATATTCTTTCAACTTTGGAGAATACTCCTGGATACCTTAGGGTGACTAATTAAAAACATGAATTTTTGAACATGCTTTTAACTGATTTTTGAATAAAAATATTTGATTTATATCACTTGTCAAAGAGCATAGTTCAACTACCATATGAAGTGTCTGCTATCGAAAAGATCCGGGGCCGGGGGACTTCAGTTACATCACATGCAGCTTCTAAAACAGTAGTTCCATGAATTGTCGAAGGATAAGAGGGAGAAAAATATCTGTGACTCTGTGTTCATGCGTTGGGAATATTTCTTTTTCTTTTTTGTTTTTGTTTTTGACATGGCGTTGGGAATAATTTTGAATGGGTCAATTCATTAAGGCTTGTTTCTTCTGTTGGGCCAGCTTGACCTACCAATTATCATGATCATGAAATCCTTGTCCCATGCAAAGGTTTTTTAGTCAAACTACCAAAAAATTATATTATTTAAGTGATCACTCATGTTTAATTGATTGTAAGACTCAAATACCAATTCGAGAATAAACATGGTATAAGAAGAAGAAGAAGAAAATACATACTTTTAGTTAACATGAAGCGATACAACTAATAATAATAATTAATAAGATACGAATAATATGTTTTAAGATATACGACTAAATAAAAAAAAACAAGGGTTAATGTATCTTTGGTTTTATACAAATTTTAAAGTTCAATTTTAATTCCAAATAAAATTTCTACTCAAGTCCAGTTCGTCCTCAATTCAACACATGTGAAATTAATTTTTATTGTTAATTATGTTGTTATTAAGTAATGATATAATACTAATATGTCTAAAGAATTATCATGTCATCAATTAAATGTGACGAAAAAAAGTTTAAATATATTTTTATAAAAATAAGTAAGTTTTAACTTTAATCTCTCTCTATTTTTTAATTATTGTATAACCAAAAATATTTATAATTTATCCACATCATTCATCTAAGTGTATTGAGTGATAAGTTTTTAGTCAAGGTTCACTTTAACATTCTTTTTTCTCTTATTATCTATATGTTATGTTTCAAAGTTGCCTTTTGAAATTTTTTATATAATTAGAAAAGCTACATGATTTTTTCTTCTTCCGTCCAAATTTTTAAACTCAACTTTATTAATGTTATCTGGAAGTTAAATGACAACACTTACATTATTGTGGTTCACCTTTTTAAATTTCTAAATTTAAACTTACTAAGATGATCTTGGAGCTAAATGACAACATTTACATCATCATACATATGATTCATCTTTTTTAACACTTGCCTCATAACTAAAAAAAAAAATTATATCCTTTTTTTTATATATGTTTGGTAATAATTATTTATTAAAAAAGTGTTCATTTTTCAAACTCTTTCGAGAAGTTAATTAAAATAAGGATTTGATTTTTAAAATAAACAGAACCAAATGCACATTTTTTAATTTTCTTTTTATTTACCAATATTTTTCTCTTGTTCTTCTTTTTTAAAATTCTTTTCCATATTTTTCTTTTTCTTTACAAAGCATTAATACTTTACAAGATGCATAATTTGATAGTGCAAGTATAAAATTTTCATCTTAATAAAAAAAACAATTCTAAAAATTTTATAGCAAAACAATAAAAAAATGTTTAAACTACATAATTGTGTATTGTAATACTTGATCAATTAGTTCTAATTAAAAAAAATAAAGTTGAAGCTCTTATTTGCAGAGACGAAGAAGCTCAAAATATAGATGAACCTAGATAGAGCTACTAATTATGACCGTTTAATTGTTTGACAAAGTTTTATTTGATGATAATAACTAATTGCAATTTTAGATTAGATAAGGATTAAAAGGAAAGATTAAAAAAATCAGAACTAAAAATTACAATTTTTCTCGAGATTAAAAACGTGTTTAGTCTTTTTTTTATTATCAAATTTGACTTGTAATGTGGCATCGTTAGCTACATTAATACCACATCATTACTTAATAATAAATAATTAATAAAGACAATTAATTATATACACCTTAAATCAGTTTAGAACTAAATTTAGGTGAACATTTATCAAAGATTAAAATTAAAAAAATTATCAATAGTAGCAACGAATAAATTAAATGTAATATGATCAATATTTTGACAATCTCCGTGATCTTATAGGAATATACAAGATAATTATACAAGAAATGTTAATTTCATGTTTCTTGCAAAATGACATAACTTTCTTGAAAAAACTTTTTCAATCCAAATTCCCCTTTTTTGGATAAACTTTTAGAACTTGAAATAAAAAATATTATATTCAACATGCATTGATTCTTACGTTGCAAAGCATGATAAAGTTCGGGACAGCTGTTCAAATGTCTCTCATAAGATGTAATAGAAAAATAAATTTAAAAGAAGATGGAATATCGTAAATGTTATTATATATCATCACGAGGGAGGAAATAATTACCTTCTTCTGTAACTTTTTCAAGAACTTCAAAAATAACACCATACGTGCATAATAAGCTTTGAGTTGAATTTAAGTTATGATTCCCAATTGAGTACCTACAACTCTTTATAAAGTTCCTGTTTGATACCTATTTCAATGTCATCACCAACAATCAATTTTGTAATGAATTATTACTTGAGCAACTTATAAATTGGTCATGTTACCTTGGAAAAGCAGTTATAACATTTACAATCACCTCTTTAATTTGAGAACGATTGTTAACACAATAAACTTTTCTAGCAATGAGCGCAGTAGTAAATATAATATGCGTAATGAACCTCTTTCAAAAACAAAGTTTGTAATCTATTTCATTTACCTTGCATGTTGCTAACTTCATTGTATCCTTGACCAAAAAGATTTTGAATATCAAGAAATAACCAGAAAGAACGCTTGAATTTTGTGTTCAATGCTAGTGAAGAAGTGTTAGGCACATGAACAGATCGAAAAATCTCTCAAGCACACCCATCTGTATCCACAAGTCTCAAAACTAAAATCATTTGCTTTCCTTTTTCACTCATCCCTAGCTTCATCAATAACAAGACAAAATTTAGAATCATCAATCTCTTCATGTATATGGCAGCACTTAATCTTTTAACAAAAATATACAAATCTTTTTAAATATTAGATGAAGTATATTGAGCATTTCTAGGAATATTTTCAAGATCAACATTAACCATGTTATGATTGTAAAAGCATCCACAACCCAACAATTTGAGAGAATTGCTTAAATTTTATTTTAATTTTTATGTAGATCACATATATACACACCATCTTCAAAATAAAATTTGCTTATTTTATTAACTCAGGTTAGAATAAACAATTCTCTAAATGAATAATTTCTTAAACATTTATACTTTATACACTTCTACTTAATTTTAATAACCTAGTAAATAACTTCTATTAGATATCTTCTAAGAACCCAAAAGTTTTATTAGCTAAATAAAATTTCCTCTATTCAATGAATGAATATTCGGTCGTTACCTCTGAAAGTGCATGCTTGAAATGTGAGCCACCTCTTATATTATAAGCTCTACAAATTTTGTCACCCTGATCAATAGGATACAGACGAATGCAAAGTGGTTTTTCTTAATCTTTCGTAAGTGAAGAGATACCAACTTCTTCAAACTCATGTTGTTCAGTAATAGCTATTTGTGTGATTGATGGAGGAGCTGATGACATACTAAGTTGAAGAGTTTTGTTAGCTTTTCTTTTAAATTATGCATCAATCATTCAATTGTAGATGATTTTTATACAATGCTATCAAATCTCAACATTCTCATCCTATAATATCATTGACAAAAAAAAAAATTAAAATCCAAACATATGAGTTAAAAGTATGACATGATCACATGATCATAGAATAGATTTCTAAAACCTTGTAATAATAATAGATTTTAAAGTTGGAAAAAATGTACAAATAAAAAAATATTAGTTTGAAATTTATTTATCAAACTAAAACGAAGCAAAAATATTAAAATAAATTTATTATATTTAACCACTAATTATTGACTTTTTGTTTTGAAGAATCCCAACCTTTTGTTGCTTCCTAGATGATCTTATTCTTCTTTCGACGTTTTTTTTTTTTTGCTGACCTCATAAAAAGAGCCCATGTCAAAGAATAATGTTAGTATTTTTAGCAGTAAAACTTTTATTTACTTTTTAATTTAAAATTTGATGAAGACAAACAAGAGGAATATCTGCAAAATGCCTTGTTCAACTTACAATTCGATGGACCAGCACTTTTTTTTTTCAAACTTTCACCGGTTTTGCAGTTTAATTTGAAACTTCTGAGGAACACATGCAATGACTCGTGTATGGTTGAAAATGGAAGTAGTGAGCTACAAACCTTTTAGTGACTTGTAGTAGAAACCATCGGTTTAGCTTCACTCAGAAAGCTTCTTTCCGCATTTGTTATTTATTTATTTATAATATTATATAAAGATTCCTAGACAAATGATGTATTTCACTGCCTCACTCATGTTTTTATTTTATTATTTATAAAATATAAAACATTATAATATATAAATGAAATATAATATATATATATATATACGAAAAAAGTTATTTTAAAAATAAATTTATTAAAAGTTATTCTGTTTAATAATTTTTATAAATAATTAAATTTTATCAATACAACTATTAAATTAATAAATTAATATTATATAAATTATTTTTATAAAATTTTAAAAATGTTCAATATTTTAAAAAATAAATTTAAATTAACCAATAATATATTTTTTATAATATCTGTTAATTTAAATTTATTTAATAAAATATTAAATTTTATAAAAATAATTTATATATTATAATTTATTAATTTACGGTTGAATTGATAAATTTAATTATTATAAGAGTTATTTAATTAAGTAATTTGAGATCAAGTTAATTTTAAAATAATTTAGGTAAAATTAACATGATGGTACTATGTAAATATATAAATGAAATTTTTTTAAGGGCGAGGGGCCATGCTTGCTCCCGTGTTCGTCGCTGGTCATAACATCGTGCTTGTTAAATCATCTAATTTGCTGGCCCGTGAGTAATTTAAGACACATTTTGTACTATATGTGGGGGAGAAATGAGACCATTACTTATGTTTTCTTGGAATGCGAAGATGTTGGCAAGTTTGGTTTGTTTCTCCACTAAACACTTCACTTCTTAGTGGAGGAAAACATGTTATTCTTCCATTGAATTCATAAATTTCTGAACCTCAATGATAAGGGGTGCTGGCATGGCTATGATTTTCTCAATTTGATGCAGCTTTCAGAAGTAGGTTTGGTGCTAGCTCTGGCATGTTAGTTCGGGACCATATTAGTTGAATGCTACTTCTATTTCTTTTTTTGTCCTTGGATATTTTTAATGCTACAATGGTTGAAGCTTTGTATATGTCAGGTGTTGGAGTCTAGCTCACATTATACATTTCTCATATCATTTTTGAAATTGATTTCCTTCCTCCATTTAATGCACGGGCAAAAAACTTGGACAAAAACACATACCTTCATCAATACTCAAAGATTGTAGAGCCTTCTCCACATAATTTGCTTCACATGAGCTTAAGCATGTTAAGAGAAATTGTAACGTGGCTATTATTTTTATAGCCAAAATAGCCTTCTCATTTAGAGATAATGTTTTGATAAAAACTTCTCTTGAATTAAAATTTTTCTTTTTCATAAATGTATCGAATTTAATTTTTTTTATTGTCCAAAAAAAAATCGACCTCAAAACTTAAACTTAATATATTAAATTTAAGTAAATCAATACTATTAAAGAAGAGTATAAAAATACTCTAATCCATGCAAAAGTTTAAATTAATAAAAAATTTTAATCACTTAAAATAATAAATTTTTCTACATATAAACATTATTTCCTCATTTTAAATTAATTTATTCAAAAATTCACTTATCAAAATATTAATTTTTTAAAATAAAAAATTCTCTTTTAAAATTCTAATATCATATTTTATAAATTTTTTAAATATGTACTAAACTTATGATTTATAAACTCTTAAAATTATTTTACATTTTAAATCTACCATTAAATTTTAAATCTTTAAGTAAAAATTAATTTGAAATCTTTAAATAATAAATAGAAAAAGTTTTGTTTAAATTTTACAATAAAAAACTTTAACAAATTAAAATATACCAAAAAATACGAATAAACCTAAATATTTTTTAAGCAATGAATAAAGTTCATTTTTAAAAATATTTTATTATCTTATATATTTGATGTATAAATTAAAATTATTATATTAATTATTATTTTTAAATATTAATTACATTAGAAATAAAAATATTTATTATATTAAAAATTTATATTTTAATTTATATAATATAAGACATCATATTTTTTTTTAAAAAAAAAAAAACCAGATGATACCGGGTACAAAAATTTGACAGTTGCTCCGGCCACAGGACACATTCCCCCTATCCTATCCACTTTCAGTTACTTGGGCACTATCTTCGCTTTCCCTCCTAAAACCCTCAAAACCCATGGCCACTACCTCCTCAACCTTCTTCCTCTCTCCTCCACCATTAACACCTCTCTCCTGCAATCCCCAACCACCTCGCTCCTTCCTCCCTTTCACACTTAAACCACTCTTCACTCCTTCCCTCCTCCTCCAACCTCCCTCCAGGTCTCGTAACAACCCTTTCCTCACCCGCGCTGACGAAGACGACGCCGACGGCGGCGACCACTACGAGATGGAAGAGGAAGAAGTGGAAGAGCTCGACAACCAGAAGGACTTCGACATCGAGTACGACCCCCTCGTCCCCGCGGCCGCTGCCGCCGGCGACGACATCTCGATGGTTCCGAGCGAGAGCTTCGTGTCCACGCAGGGTTGGGACTCCGACACCGTCGTAGACTACAAAATCAACGAAGACGAGTTCCACAAGATTTGCTTGTTCGATTGCGACTTCTTCATTCGGAAGCCTCCCGACCCCGACGACGATGTCTACGATTTCAGAGAGGTATCGAATTTACCTCTTTTTATGTTGCTGCTTCTGTTCAACTTTTCACCGGTTAATCGTTGTTCGCAGATGTATGTTACTCCTCCAGATACAGATGTTTATTCCATTCCCAAGGTTCTTGCTCCAATGCCTCAGAAGGTAAGTTTAATTTCAATAAGTTTGTTCGCCATTTCTCTCTCTGCGTATATGTATATTGCTTCTGCATTTAATGGATACTTTCTTTTTGCTCAAATGCGTAGTACATTAGATGCGCGCAAAGTGATTATGGATGTTATAATGTGACAGAGCCACCTATTGATGCTCCTCGAGATCCTCTGTATAAAACCGAGAGGGAGATCCAGAAGGTATGGGCAACTCTTCTTTTCGAGGCTTTATTGTGTTTCGACTAAATCTAACGAAATTGGTGATATGTAATGGATAGTTCTTGGGGGCCAAAATTACATTTGATTTCAAAATCATTAACTCGGCTATTGACTCTAGAATTCTTGTGAGTTTGCACAAGTTTATTGAATCTACCGAGGTTTATCCATAGAAGAGTTTGAGAACGAGTTCTTCTTTACTTAGAATCATAAACTCATTAGAGTTTAAGAGTTAGCTCAAGAGTTTGACAAATGCTAACTAGTTAAGAAATCAAAAGTGAAAACTTTTCATTAAAAGTATTATCAATACATCTTCCTTCCATGATTTTCAATGCATCCTGGCGAATTTTTTTTTTTTTTCACTTTTGATTCCTTTAACCAATGTCTTAACTCGCAAGGCCCTATCTATTAAAGGAAAAGTAAAGGTATTAGGTAATTCTTAATTGCTTCATTGATTGCACGCTTGTGTGTCAAGAATTGTGAAATACTACCGTCGCCTGTTTATTGCCCATACAAAGAAGATGAATCTTGTTCCTATTTTTAGTCCATGCAAAAGTTTAGCATAATACTAATGGTTGCTTTTCCACCGATACACTAAATCCTTAATAAAGAGAAAAATGAACTTTGTTCCTATTTTAAGTCCATGTAAAAATTTTAGACAATATTAATGGTTGCTTTTCTGCTGATACCCTTTTACCTATACAAAGAATAAATGAAAAGAGAAGTAAAGAAAGATAATAGAATTAAATAAATAAAGGGTAGATAGGAAAATATCCAATAATTATAACACAATAATTGAAATTCTTTGGTTTACATAATTTCTTCTCTCTTTAAACGTGTAAATAAGAACAAAGGTAGTGTTACTTAGCAATCCTTTAATGGAATCCAATCAAGCAATGAGCTTTACTTTAGTTGATTATTTCCCACCTGTAGGTAATTAAAAAGAATTAGTGTTGCTACTTGCACGAGCTTGAACAATTATCAATAGTGGTGGAGCTTTGCTAAATATTTTGAGGAGATCGAAACAATTAACATATTTGTGTATGTACTATGATCTAATTTTATTTGAATGAGCTGTATGTGAAAACTATATATACTTATTAAGAGTGAGAGAGAGAGAAAAAGTTTGGCAGTGCCACTCCCTCCCACTTCAAAGAAGTTCCGTCATTGATTACCAATGAAGTGTTAGGATGAGATAGGATAACTCAACAGGATAAGTTATTGTATCCTACTGGAAATAGAATACGATAGGATAAATTATCCTATCTTCCCCTCATATCTTGACCTCCAAATGGATCCTGTGTTTCAAATAACTAGGAGATATGCTTGACACGTCACTTTTGATTTAGTAGATGATGTCACTTTTCTTCTTTATGCTTTTGTAGAGTATTTATTCCTGCTTCTATGCATAAGTACCTGCTACAGACTGTGAAAATTCTAATCTGGCTTTGAGTCTTGGCTACGTGGGGAAAAGTTTCCCCCCTCTCCTTGAGGATAGTAGTTGTTTCTTACCTCTTTCCCCATGGGTATTGTTGTAATAGAGGAAAGTTTATTATAAATTTATAGCAAGCAGTCCAAGCATTGAAAAAAAAGAAATTAACCTAGTTACTGAAAGGATGCTTTTCTGTGCTAAAGATTTCTCCCTGATTGTACTTTCCTGTTACAGGTGTACTTGACAAAGCACTACAAAAATCGGAGGCAGGCTGATTCTGAGTTTGTGCTAGATTTTGAAGAGATTTATATTATTGATTCCAAAACCAAGTCAATTACCAGAGCCAAAGTTTTGGTAAAGAATTGTTTGTTAATTCTCAGCTTAGTTGCTGTTGGAGTAATTTCTGCTGTTTGTTGCAATTGCTTGTTGCTTTCCATAGTCATATTTTCTCAGCCTTGAATTTAGATTACCTTTATTATTTTGTTGTTTATACATTTTCTTGTTACCGCTAGACAATGAATTCATGGGACATTTGCTTAAGCTTGATGTCCTTCTGTATTGATCCAGAATCTTAGTTGATTCTGGAAATACAATCCTATACTGTTTAGAAGAAATAAAGAGCTTTGGTTGAATTTATTGGATTCATGCCAAGTTCTAAACTCCATGGTTCTTCTCTCTCTCTCTGTATAGGAAATGTATTTAGTGAGAGGATTTTTCTTATATGAGTGGGAGAGGAGTAAATCTTGACTATACAATCGTACATGGATGGTTAAAATTAGAAGTTATTTAATAGTCATGTTATTGTTTTGAAATGTCACATGACTTGATGCTTTAATCTTAACCATTCGTAGTTAGATCTATTTGCTTCTCTCACTCTTATATTAAAAAGTTCTTTCATTTGATGTATTTTCTATATATGTGGTGTGGGAGTTAGTAATTTCCTTTATATATATATATATGGACCTCTGCCCAAACTTAAGGCCCTAGATTACTGATGTGAGCTCAGAAATCTAGTTTATTTCCACTTCTGTATACTTCTAGTTGTGAGTTGAGACTGACATTGTGCTTTTAGATGCAACTTTGTATTTGGGTATATTGTTTGCTATATGATTTCTCACACTGTGATAAGCATGATAACTTCGGCTGAATTTTCCAATTTTAGCGTCTGTTTTTATATTATTGCTTGCAATTTAGAATTTTTAATATTGTAGTGTTTTCATATCGGTCAGTGATGGTTGTTTAAATTGTTTCTGGCATTGACCTTGCTTTTCATTTGCATGACTGTCTAAATAAAATAAAGGAATCCAACCAAGCTGGAGAATTCTGGTCTATGTGTTGGAACTCATTACCCTGATTGAATTTCTTGCATGGTTCTTTCACTTGCAGTTTACAAGTGCTTAAGTAGGACTTTCTCATAAAACAGGGGGATCCTTTTTTCCTTCTATCCCCACACCCTCACCCCCATCTCGGCCTATATTTGTAAGGCAGGCATAATTAATTAATATGGGTGATTGTCAATCAATCTTGAGTTGTTCGAAATGTTAGTATTTGCACTAACCATCAATATGTCTTCTGCAGGTAACAGCTCCTGGAGGGAGAACTAGAGATAGAAGGAACGACTTGCTCGTTATATCTGATCGTGGGAATTCCTTCAAAATAATACATGCGGTGACTATTTCTTTCCAGAGTAATTTGTAATTTATCTTTACATTACACCTCTGATAATATATGCCATCTTATTTGCAGAGCGAAAGAGATGATCCAACTACTGTCATAGAAAGGGAAGAATGGGCCACTAGCAGAGAAGAAATGGAGAGGCATCTTAGGAAGTTAAGAGACTTCAGCATCTCAAATTGGTTTTAATTAATAGGCAGGTATTCAAAGACTGCCCCATGGGTATATACAGCATGATAGGGAGATCGAGCTTCAGGTCATGTATACAGGCAATTATTTTAACCTCATTTTTTTTTGTGTACAAGCTGCTTGATCTCATGTATACTTTGTTGTAACCTGTTAAAGACGCGGGTGTTGGAATTCAATAATATACAAGTGTTATCTGCCTATATACTGTTATGATCAACAGTTGAATGTTATCTCTGTTTGGATATATTTTTAAATTTTGCGCTAAAGTCTGATCAAACCTATTTGAGTGAAGAATGGAATATATATTTTTTTCTTCACCAATACTTATATATCTAATGAACTCGTGCAGTTATTTTTCAAGGTTCAAAATATTGATTAGGGTGTGTTAGATGAGTGGACGCAATGAAGTTGGATATTGGATAAGGAAGTAAAAATAGAGATAGAAAACTGTCATTTTTTAAAGAGAATTAGTAGAGAGATACGTTCGAAGCATGGGTTTTTGTAAAAAATATTAAAAATGTTTTAATAATTTTAATATATATATATATAGTCGGGTTAAATATTTCATGCTAGAAGTTATAAAATGAAACCAAACAAGTTATATACAAGTATATAATTATGTTTTTTCATGTTATTAACCCTGATGCCTATTTTTTATACGAGGATTATTTTGCATTAGCATTTGTATGAGACAAGGAAAATTAGAAAGTTATACAAGGCAAGAGAAAAACACAGCAATATTCAAATAGCAGTGTGAGAACGTCAACAACAATACATATATCTCTTTATATAAAATCAAATTTGTGATAAACAAGAAATTAATCTTCATGTATAAAAGTACAGCAAGCAGAATAAGTTGATATAATGTGTAATTAGAAATATATCATATTAAAGATTTTTAACATTTAGAAGAAAACTTTGCAGTAGAAATTTCTAAAATAAAATGGTTGAAAGATTTTTCATATTAACACATACACTAAGATGCAAAAACTGGCAGGTTTACTTAAATTTAAACTGGAGATTATTGTTATTTCCTACTTTGTAGTTGACGGTGGGTGATGGTCTAATGAAAAAAATTTCATGACAAACTTCAACAGCTACTACTGTACGGTTCTTATTTTCTATTATTGGTGATTCTTGATTAGTTGAAACTAGGGTTATTAAAAATTAATTTCAAGATAAGGTATTTATAAAATATTATTAAAAACTATTTGTATTG
This sequence comes from Canavalia gladiata, assembly GCA_037954105.1. Lineage (NCBI taxonomy): Eukaryota > Viridiplantae > Streptophyta > Magnoliopsida > Fabales > Fabaceae > Canavalia > Canavalia gladiata. The sequence continues at coordinate 59,122,978 of CM075659.1, read as the reverse complement.
GAATATTGGTTCAATTAATCATGGGCCAACATTCTTATGTTAAGAAAGTAAAGGATGGACGTGCAATCATGTTAAGAAAGTAAAGGATGGACGTGCAATCATAAATTTATGTGTCGTAAATTAAAGTGGATTATATTTTTATTTTATGTTCCATTTGATTCATCGATTATTTACAGGAAGAAAAATTGAATGTTTTTAGCCAAGCGGATCATATTATATGCTTGCAATTGTGAAAGGCCAAGCAAGCACTCTCTTCTGTGCTGGCTTCCCCATCCAAGATGGCTATCTTGAGCTTCTTAAAGTCCGTTTTGAACATGTTAAATAAATCTATTCCAAGTTAATAAAAATAAAAAAAATATCTTTTTTTTTCTTTGGGCGCGGCAAAAAATTGTCTTTGAATGTATATGCTGCTGCGGCTGTGTTTCAATATATTTTCTAACAAATAAGTCAATATTTTCTGACAAATAATTTCATTTGAAAATAAGACAAAATGACCTCTAAAGGCTCTAACTCTTAACACTCAACAGTGTAAATGGAAAAAGTGGTTCTGAGAGCGAAGATGTTTATTTGGGTATAACTAGAATTTCTCTAGCTACTTCAATTCCTTTTCAGGGTCTCCCTATGTTTCCAGGTTTACCCATAAAGAATCATAAATGAACATAGGATAGGTGACCTCCATCATCTCATCTAATCTAAAAAATGAAATGCAGCTTTGAGATGTTGAAATTGTAGCATGCAAAAAGGAAGCAGGGAACATTTCCTTTATCCTCAGGTTATATTGTGGAGGCTGCACTGTAATAGTCAACTATCTTTGAGTACAATGCTTGACCTCCAAGCCTATATATATATAGATTGGATGGTGTTAAATCAAAAGCTTACGGGGTTCCTAACATAAACAGCTTTCTGAAATTGAGTTGGAAACTTGGAATGGTTGAACCTTGAAGAACTCGAGAAAAAAAAAAGACAACATATGAAGTATAGATTGCCATTAGCTGAAGCCTACCAGTTCCGTCCTAACATCTCATCAAACTCTCATTTTTGTGTGTTTGACACTTTGACCAGCCTCCTCACGTAGACCGGTCATTACACCGCAACAAGCAAAGACACCTTCACCACCTTCAAGTTTCCACATTTTGTACAATATTCTTTCTATTTTTAAAAACCACACCCATATATATTGTTTAAATATAGGTAAATATAATTAATTTTAATTTTTGTAAATTTTAACTTTTTTAAATTCATTTTTTTATAATGATATAACATGCATCTAATTATATTATCAACAAATATTTTAAGATAATAAGTAACATATGACATATTTATATGCATGCTACATCATTACTAAATGGTAACAAATTGTTTTTAAAATATGTCTAAATGGTATAATAAATTTAGATTATAGATTCATTTTCTGCAGTTAAAAGTAAACGAATTTGGTTTGTTTCCTACAATAAAAATTTGAGCGTAACTTAATTACTTGATATAGATTTTTTTAAGTCTAGCCTTTTTAAAAACTTAGCCTAACTCAAAGTTTTATTTGAAAACCTACTTTTTAATAAGGCTTATTAATAAGGTTACAAACATATATCTAAATAGGTTAACAAATCTACAATAATACGTAGGTTAATAAATTGAAGCCTTTAAATAAATTAACAAGTATATGATATTATATTAATTTAATAAAAATTTAATACTATGATAAAAACAATAATATTAATAATACTATTAGTTGTTTTTATCATTCTTTATTATTTATATTTGTTTAAATAAGCTAGCCTGTTAAGAATAGAAAAGTTTTTTGAATGGTCGTTGGAAAGACTCTCTAACTAATGTTTTGTTTAGAAGAATTTATAAAAATAATTTTTATAAATTATTTTTAGTTTATTAATTTTAATAAATTTTATAATAAATTTTATAATAAATTTATAACAAATTTATGTAATAAAGATTTATTAAACAAGTGTTTAATTAAAATATTTATCTAGATACATCATAATTTTTTTTAAATAATCTCTTGCTTATGAATAGGTTTTATTTGATTATATGAATCAAATCATAAATTTATGGCAAAAAAATCTGGTTCATTTTCTCTGTTTTGATAAGGATCAGAGGGAATTGTATTATTTATTTTGTTTTATTGTTCATTAATAACACAATAATTTCATATATATATATATATATATATATATATATATATATATATATATATATAGAGAGAGAGAGAGAGAGAGAGAGTAAAACCAGCATAATTGCATAAATCAAGATTTATTCAAATTAGAACTTACAGCATATCAAAAAGCTTTAGTTATTGCTCCATGTGGTTGGCCAGATGAAATATGTGTGTATAATTTTTTACGCCTTCTCAATCATACATTGCATGTAGTAAAGGGTCGAAATCTAATGTATTTTTTTTCAAGTAAAGATGCTTTCATTCTTATCGGTTGAATTAAATATTATTGACGTTTAAACTGTTAGGATCAATTTAACGTAAAAAGTTGAGATAGTTTAAAAGAAATTTTAATTTTATTGTTTTCTTTTGTATAAAAAATATTATTAAAATTTCATGAGTAAATCTAATAGCCGGTTCATGGTTATAACTAATATTTAGCGGTGAGTAGGTTTTTTTTGGCATTTTTCGTGAATCTTTTTTTTCAGTTTGTTTCACATGTATATGGAGACCAAAAACAATCTAAAAAATTTGAAGAATTTATATCTCCCACATATCACTTATGCAATGTAGCTTTGCTAACAAATCTAAATTTGTTAACTTGCTTTATATTAATTAAAATATAATTAAACCATTTTATACAAAATTTAGATAATTTTTTAAGGTATTTTTAAAAAATGAGTTTAGTTTATCATTCTCATAAACCTAACGCACGTGTATTTGATAGAATTGTTAAAATTTATTTAAATTTTAGGAATTTTATATTAGGAAAATATTTTTTTAATTTATTCTAATAAATTTTAGAATCATATTTATAATATTATATTTTGTATAATCAAAATTTATTATATAAATACTTAATTAAATTATTTATCCAAACATATTCTTATCTAACAGTGGATTGTTGAAAAATACTTTTAATCGTAAAAGGCCTTAAGACTTGAGATGTATTTGGATCATTTAACAATAAAATAATATACAATTTAAATTTTAAAAGAATTAAAAAATTGAAAAAACTTACCTGATCAATAAGCATAGACTCAATCATGGAATTTCTAGACTATTTTTCTATAGCAGATAAAATACTCAAATGGTGTAATTTTAAAAAAATAAAAAATAATGTCAATTATAATTGAGAATAACAACATATTAGAAAATAAATTAAGTTTATAAAAAACCTTTAATTTAAATAAAGATATATTTTAAAAACTATTTTTTTTATTTTACATCTTTTTCACATTAAAAAGTTAAATAATTTAATTTTTTTTGTTTCTATAAATACAATAAATGTTTTTAAATTTAAAAAAAAAATATTTTTGTCATCAATCTTTTGACATTATATTTTTTATTTCTGTCATGAATTTAAAATTAGATATTTCCTAATTTAGTTAATATATGTTAAACTAAATTTTGTTATGTTGTGCCATATATATAAACAATTTATTTATATTATTAGATATCAAAATATATTTTATATGATTCAATTATAATAATCATAACTTATAATAATTTTTTATATATACAATGAGTTGATACAAATGAAAAAATTTAACTAAACATTTGCGTAATAAACATGTAACTAATAATAGGAAAGACCAAAATAAATTTGAAGATAAGAAAAAAATTATAGAAACTAAAAATATATGTAATTTAAAATAAATTACCAATAATATTTCACCGACATGACTCTGTAAAAGTAATAAATAAATATATTATATTTATTGTTTAAAGTTATTTAAATAATATTGAAAAATCAAGTCATATTTTGTGAATTTAACACAGCCTAAGCAGCAAAAGTTGAACACATTAATTTATATGTAATTTTATCATAAAAATTTAATGCTAATTTTATGATGTAATTTGGAATGTATAAAATAGACAATTAATGATTCGTTTTAAAAAAAAATTATCATCATATCATTCCGTATATTATAATTATCCGCACTTACATTATAAATTTAAATCTTCATTTTAAATAATAAATTTTTATTTTTATTTTTAAACATGAAAATATAATCTTATTATATGTTATTTTTTTGACTTATGACCCGTGATTTAACTATTACATTGTATTTTTTATATTTTTTAAAATTTTCAATTTTAGAAGATACCCAAACCGACCTATGGAATATTTGCTAGCTCAAACTGTATAGGGTGAACATTACAATATTAGACATAGAAATATTGAATTTTAATATTCAAACGAAGAGTTTTTGGAGGGATTCATTATCATAACGCTAGTTGAACTGCTGTAAGTGAGTAACTCTTAATTAGTTTAGCATTGCAACGGGGTTAGGCTATAGCAAATTTTTTGTATACTCTCAACTAAAATGCATCCAAATCGTGTTTTTCCGTTGAAATGCAAAGACAAACAAACACTAAAACTACTTAGTTGTAATTAATTTAAGTTTCTGTAATAACTTTCTGAGTTGAGTAATTAGTCTCAACATGTCAGAAACATCCAATCTAATAAAACATCCTCTCCAACACATAGGATAAAAGAAGAATGTCACTATTTCATCTAAATTGTTAACATAATTGAATATATATATTGCATTCACTTTTTTCTCAATGTTACTAAGAGTAGCTTCTGCATCTCATTTTTGGATTAACACATCTAAATTAAACACGTTTTTTTTATATAAACTAAAAAATTGATAGAATGTCCGAATAATTTTTTATACAAATAATTAATGTATATATAACCCTCGAATTTGTTTCAATTCAAGACACATTTCCTTGTTTCAGCATGCAAGATATAGCTGTAGTAACATAGCTTCTTGGAATTCCTCTTGAGTTTGTCATGTCATGCAATCTTCCAGCCATAGCTAGCTAGTGATTTGAGGGTTGCAGTTTCTACCAACCATATACACCTTTCAAATCAGAGGTTCCACTCAGTGAGTCGCCAACTAATGCATGCCCAAACTCCAATTCATGATAACTTTAATTGGTCTTCCAGCAATTAATTATTTGATGGTTAAGCTTGAGGCACTTCTCCTTTCCATTGTGGTTGCAACATTTTAATTGTTTTTTTCCCATACCCTTTTACACATTACTTTAAAGAGCTTTTATTCCTTGCACACAAATAGGAATAATAATCCTTTCCTTTTGATTTGATGGTTGTGCGGCCCACAACCAGTTACCACTTACCCGTCATTCAAACCCTATAAAAGTTAATCACAGACACCAATACAAGTTAAACACCAATATATCCTCTCAAATTAGCCTCCATCAAAACCTTGTTTTTCTTATACACAAACAAGCACATCCTAAAAGTTCACATGCACTTCATTTCAAATTTAATTAAAATATCATAATATAAACCATTATATAATTGTAAATTATTATATAATTAAAAATCTTTATAATTTATATTAATTGTTTCAAAAACTATATTTATTATATTTTTTTAATCAACTAATATTATATAAAAAAAAAAAAAACTTTACACCAACAGTGTACCATAAGTAAAATTCATTTTAACTTGCAGTGAAACCCCTTGAAAAATGGAAAAGACCCCAAAAACCGTTTCATTAAATGAGCTAGAAAGATGCATAAAGAAACCAAGGGTTAAGAAAATGGATCACAAGTTCAAAGCTGATAGATTAAAAAGGCAAATTAAATAAACATGAAAATAAAAGCAGTTGAATTGCCTTTGTCACAAACCCCTAAACAAACCCTTCCTTTCTGTGCCACTCAGAAAGTTGTTCATCCACAAACTCATAATGGAATGCTCCGCTATTACTTTTCTTGCTTGCTATATACACCCTATTAATATATTTATCTTCCCACTTCTCCATTCCACTGGCAATTAAGAACACAAAAGATAGAAAAGAAGAGAGAAATTAAGAAGAAAAAAAGAAGATTGTGAGAGATGGGGAGGGGTAAGATTGAGATCAAAAGGATTGAGAACTCAAGCAACAGGCAAGTTACGTACTCAAAGAGAAAGAATGGGATCCTAAAGAAGGCAAAGGAAATTAGTGTTCTATGTGATGCCCAAGTTTCTCTTATCATCTTTGGTGCCTCTGGAAAGATGCATGAATACATCAGTCCCTCCACCACGTAATTTATTAATTAAGGAATTCTCTTTACTTCTCATCTTCTTATGCTAAACTTTTGTTTTGTTTTGTTTTTTTTCTAGATTCCTAGCTTTGTTTCATCAAATTAGAAGAATATTTAAATACATAGCTTTTTCACTTATCTGCAAAACTCACTTTTTTTTTCTTTCTGGGTTAATTTGGATCGTCTTGTTGGTTAAGGTTGATTGACATCCTGGACAGATACCAAAGAGCCTCTGGGAAGACGTTATGGGACGCTAAGCATGAGGTAGGTTTTTGATATATATATTTGGAAAAAAAAAATATATATATATATATACATGAAATATTTTAAAAAAAAACATAAAGCATCTAGTGGTTTTTGCTTGATTTTTCTCAAGGAAAACGGCATATTTATAGTTGTTTTGCTAAAATTATGTTCAATCCCAAGAACCAATAATTCTCTGAGTAGATCTACATTTGGAACATGTTCTATCTTTTCTCCCTCTATCTGAGTGTGTGTGTGTGTGGAGACAAAGAAATGCAAGAGCAAAAAGAATAATTAATTAAGATATGTCTGTATGAATCTGAGCATAAAAATTCACTTGCTTCCTTTTCTTTGCAAAAGTTTCAAAAGCTGAATGGATAAGAGTTAGTAGAAGGTGGGAACAAAGATGAACTAAAATGTCTCTTCTATGATATCTCACTGCGTGTATGTGTATGTAGGCAAATATATCTACTTGGTTGCGGATCTCTCTCTTGACCACACGTTTATTCACTGACATTGTCATTAACCATCTTATAGAGCTAGATATACTTCAAATTAAAGTGTTCATTTTTTGAGATATTTTCCCTCCTCACCAATTTTTTTTTTCTTTTTTTGTGACAAAAAACATATATATGTTCGGATTTACACCAATGTTGTTGAACTCACAGAACCTCAGCAAGGAAATTGATAGACTCAAAAAAGAGAATGACAGCATGCAAATTGAGCTCAGGTATGTATAAACATGTCACCTAAAGTATTGGCTTTATTGCCCTAGCTATGTATCAACCAACATCTTCTCTCATCTTTGATCATCAATTGAATGTTTCAGGCACTTGAAGGGAGAGGATATTACCTCACTGAATTACAAGGAGCTGATGGCCCTAGAGGACGCCCTTGAAAATGGCCTCAAGGGTGTCCGTGAGAAAAAGGCAATTTCTTTTTTAATGCTTATCATGGTTTTATGACTTAGTTTTATCATATTTAATACCAAAGTAACAAGTTTCATCTCACCGCAGATGGAAGTGCACAGGATGATCAAGAGAAACGTACGTGGGATTTCTTGGATATATTTGTAATATGCATTAACAATGTGGAAAATATATGCCTGATTGTTCAACAATAACAACCAACATTGATATTAAAGCATGTTTGGGAGAGGTTTTCTCAAATAATAATAATAATTTTTTAATTATCTCAAAAATTGTTAGAAATAAATTATTACTATTCTTTAAATAAGTTAAACTAGATGTATGCTTGGTTGCTTATTTTTCAAAAAAAAAAATCTTTACATAAGTTTAAAAAAAATTAAATTATTTTTCAAAATAAATTGAACAGAATGTGCACTTAAAGTCCTTTAATATAGTATATGATAAAAAATGATACTGACTTTTGTAGTTCCCTTGATACTGCTTGAATATTAGGGCAAGATTTTGGAGGAGCAAAATAAGGAACTCAATTTCCTTCTGGTAAGTGGCAATCTATATATATATATTATATATCAATGTGTGTCAGCTACTTCCATCATTCATATTTTCATTGACATCATTTATGTTCCATACACATTTACAAGCCTCTGCACTGAAGGATTTGTTATCATAATTGCAAATACTTAATTCTTATTTTGCCCCAGCATGTTGTGAGTAAACAACCCGTATTTTCAGCCTCAATAATTGCAAACTTTGTTTTGGTAATTGAACGATCTGTAAACAAAAATAAATATGGCTGAAAGCTCATATATGCATGCATATATGTGGAGGATATGGAGCCATTATCAAACTTGTAATCGATTTTAACATAAGTTTGTCGTTGAAGTTACATTACATACTAGTTAATTATTTATATATAATACCGATTATACCAATTAACAAATGGTTTTCATTTGTTCATAGATGGATTTTATAGTATAATCCTTATTGCAAAATTGATGACACTGATTATATTTAATTGTTCTCTCTATTGACAGCAACAACATTTGGCACTAGAAGGTGTGGGAAACTTGCATGGACAATGGATTTGACCAGATCATATGAAGGGATTTAATTTGAACATGCCACGTGCAGCCAAAACAGCCAAATCTTCGAGAATGTAGATTAATTAATGGCTTCTGTTGTCTAATTTGATCTGCTCTAAGTCTTAAGTTATGAACTTCGGTATTTCTCATTCCCGTTGGTTTTGTTGAAGCTCGGTGTAGAGTCTAAAGATTCCTAAAACTTATTATAAAATGATTTGGATTGCTAGAATACTATTGATTAACTTGTGTCCTTCTATCATAAGTTATTATGCATGGAGAAATTCTAATTACTTGCACACCAATTTATTTTGGGGTTAAAAGGTTTTTACAAATAAAATTAGATGCAAAAGACAGCTCCACAAACTAAGGTTAGCTTCACGGAAAGAAAATGATCATGTGTCAGAACTAATACGTATCAATTTCTGAGTCCTTACTATACATTAGAATCATAATACCCTCAAAAAATTACCATTTATTAACATTTTAAGATAACAGTATAAATAATTTCGTTAGTACATAATTTATACTAACAAAAACTATTCTAACATCATAAATTTTTATTTTTAATAAATAATATTTTTAGTAATATGATCTTATCTATGCTTCAAAATTGGCAAAATGAATTTATCTAAATGAGTCGGTTCAAACTTATTTGATGAAATATAAGATTTTGGCTTTTAAACTCTGACTTCCAATAAAATTCAAACTTTTCTAGCCTAATCTAATTAAACCCAATGTGAACTTATGAACAAAATTACAAAATCTTAAAAATAAATAATTTTCACCAAGCTTGGGCACCGTTTCAAAAATCTAAGCTGAATTTGAGTTTTTTATTGATCCACTCGGTCTTGCGACTTAGCTTAATGTGGATTGAATAGCCTATTTTACCATTTCTATCCCTACATTGACTTAAAAAAAAGTTAATATGATCATTTGATCAACATCATTTAATTTCATTACTTAGTAAATTTTAAGGATATATATTTTACTTCTATTCGTTAAAAATAGATTAGACTAGGTCAATTTTAATGGAGAATTATCAATATTTTAATATTATATTAGAAATGGACTCGATTTAATCACATATGCTAACTGAGAGAAAAATTACCTAAATTATATAGAAGTTACTTTAGTTATATTCTTAATTGATATAGGACATCATACATTAATCTTCTTGTAATTTGGCTCAAAATTTCTTTATCCTTCTATATTTTCAAACTTGACACTTTCCCTCTTATGCTACAAATTTGACATTTGTACGTCGATGATTCTTGCACCCTTACCACACACTCACCTCAATATTTTTTTTTATCCATTTTATGAACGATAGATACTTATCAAAAAATAAATGCTATATTTGACTCATTACAATTTAGTTGAACACCTTGTTCCCTGTGTTATAAGACAAACAAACTAATATACTCAAAATTCAGATTTTTTAGAAGGAATAAAATTGAGAGCACAAAGAAAAATTAAGTGGTGTTTGATTTGTAAAAATATTTTTTATTTTTGTTTTTTATTTTTAACATTTATATATAAAGCAGTAAAAATAAAAATAGTTATCTTCTATTTTTAATTTTTAATTTTTAATATAAAATTATGAAAACATAAAATAAAATAAAAACAAAATAACATTTTATAAATAAAAGTAAAAACAAAAAATATTTTCTGAAATCAAATACCATTTAAAAGACTTGCATTCATAGAAAGTTATGTTCATATATTGTAGAATGATGTATATTATTATCTTTACAAATAGTTATCTTTTGTTTTTTTATTTTCATTATTTTTAATATAAAATTATGAAAATAGAAAATGAAATAAAAACACACTAACATTTTTATAAATCTAAATAAAAATAAAAAATATTTTTTGAAATCAAATACCATCTATGTTCATAGAAAGTTATGTCCATATATTGTAGAAGGGTGTATATTATAACATTTAAAGGTGGTAATAAATGAAACTAGGATTAACGGTTATATTTTTTCTATCATCAACCTTTATGATGAGGACTTAAGCTTGGAAGTAATAAAAGAACAAAGATTTGTGACGAAAGCAAGTTTAAGAATATCACATGTGAATTTGAAAAGGATAGTGGTTGACATGTTCGAAAGAAATTCAATTTTAGGGTAAGAGAAGGCAAATATATCCAATTGTTGTTTAGTTAGAAGAATTGGGCTTAAAGTTACCAAATGAGCTTTAATTAATTTATTCCAACTCTTTAAGCTTTATATAACTTCAGCCCATTAGTATTTATTCATAATTTTTTATTTTAACTTGTTGGATAATATCTTCTTTTGATTGGGCCTAGATATGCATTAAGCCCGACATGGTTTAAGGAAAGATAGAATTATTAATATCATTATTATTATTATTATTTAAGCTTTTTAAATCCATTTTATTAACACTTTGAATGAATGATACAAAGTGTTAATTTTTCTTGAAAAATAAATATTTTTATTTTAAATAAATAAAATTTTGTTTGAGTACATTTTAATATAGTTTTTGTGAAAAAAAATATCAAACTTATCATATTTTAATCTATTATTTACTATTTTATTTATCAATTATTTCAACAATTAATATTAAATAATTTTATTTTAATTAATAATTTATCAGTTTTTATTTTTTTTATTTTTTATCTTTTAACTAACTTATTCACTAATTTTATCAAACACACTTAAAGTAAGTTAAACATATTTTAAAAAAAGAGTATAATTTTTTTCTCTCTTTTTAGAACCATTTTTGGCTCATGCTGATTTGCCGAAACGTGCATGCCTCTTTACTATTGAATGATTACAGCTTTTCTATTAACAAGAACTCAAACTTTGATTTGTTGCTTAAACTCGTGATAATTAATTATTATTTATCACATAATAAAAAATCTTTTGTATTTTCAAAGTTATTCTCCTTTTTAAAGTAAAATTAAGACACAAAAATCATAATAATAGACATGATATACAAATAAGTTGATTTGTGTGGTTACTTTATTTAACTTTCCATATTAGGTAGGTTAATTGGGTTACACATATAAATAACTTATTAACAGGCGTAAGACACGAGTTAAATTAAACGAGTTAGAACATGTTAGTTCGTCATGTTTTAGATTTTTAGATTGTGTTTAAATAAAATAATTTTAAATTATTGTATTATAATTTTTTAAATGATATTATAAATTTTTAAGTAGATAGTTTTTATACCAATTAAAAAAATAAATAAGATTTTTAAGAAAAATAATAATATTTTTTCTATTATTCATAATTTTTATATTTAAATTTTTAATCATTTTTAATATTAATTTCATATTTAATAAAATTAATTTTTTAACACAAAGCTAGGATGTTCCCACAATTGTTATTTTGCCATTACTTGTTCCAGTTGTTGCCAGACAAAAACCTCACTTGTTGCCTTCGTGTTGATTACAGTACCACCTACCGACGTCATTACTGCTTTGTTGAAAATTATTGAAAAATATGAAGAAAAAAATTATAAAAATATTAAAAAACAAAATAAAAATATGATAAAAAATAAGTTATTTAGATAAATACAAAAATATTTTATTATTTAGATGAATGATAAAGAAAATAAAAACATTATTAGTATAAATTGAATTTATATAAATTTTTAAAACTAAAAGTTAACTTTAAAAATTATTTTTTATAATATAATTTTAATTTTTAAATTAAAAATTTTAAAAATAAAAATAAAAAAATTACTATTCCCCTTTTTCATAGTAAAATAAAAAAGACATATTTTTTATGAGTTTCATAAATTTTAATTTCATCCCTTCATATAAAATAAATAAATAAATAAATAAATAAACTGAAATCCATTCAACTTGTTACCAAGGGTAAGACTACAAATAAACAAAACCAAGCATTTTCAGACTCAGTTACTGTTACATTGCCAATTGTGTTTGGGTTAAAAAGATTAAACAAGTTAAGGTTTTCACAATCAGCTAAGTGATCACCCACAGTTGTGAGTAGATATGCCAACATCCTGATGGTCCAACTTCCAACTCATCCATCATCGAACTATCTATTGGAACTCAACTTGTTGGAGATACAAATGCTGCGCCCTTGGGATGTTTGTTGTATGCATTAGGCACCATACCCATGGTGGACATTATTTTTATTTTAGTGGTTCTGATCTTATCGTTCATGATTCATCTCACTTTCTTTTCGAAAAAATGTATGAATATCTCAAATTAAAAAAACTTAGATGAGCGAATTAACTTTCCTATTGGGTAAAGACAATTTCTTCCTCTTTATGTTATTTTTGTTTTCTAAGTGAGCTAGCCTCGGTTGATATTTCAACCCATTTTTAAAAACGAGTCATACAACCTTTTTAATGAGTTAATCATGGGACTTACATTATATAACAATTCAAAGCACTCATCAAAAGTGATTCACAACAAGATTGTCCAAAAGATCCTATCGCACTCGATTTTGGTCTATATTTATGTATCTCTTATGTCGTTATGTGTCTTCCTCATTTGGTGGAACATGTCTTTTTAGCTATATTAAATTAAATTGATGTTTCTCTCTCTTTAATTAGTTATTTATAATCAAATGTTTATCTCTCTTCGTATGTCAATTGTGATAGGTCATATGAAAAATTATGTCTATCTCATTATTAATCTGGTAGAATCTCCTTTAAAATTTATCAAATGATGAAAGAAAATCAACACAAATGTTTAATATAACTTTATCATATGATATATATAAAATATTTTTTAAAATAAAAGTTTTCAAATGTTTGTTCTTTTAGTTTATCTTTTATTATCAACAAATATTTTTTATTACTTGAACTAATATTTGCTTACATATATTTTAAGGAAAGGGGTCAATTTAATTTACTTAAAATTTTATTTAATAATTATGATTATTTGTAGGATATAAATTTTAAAATTCTGTCGAATTAAAATTTTTATTATATAAATAAAATTTATAAAGATTAATAATTTTTAAACTATATTTAATACTTTATCAAATAACATTTTAAAATATGTTCTATACATTTGAGTCTATTGTTAGTTATATCAAACTGATAAATATTGCAGAATCTTAATCTTTACTAGGTGGAATATTTTTGTCTTTTCTCCTCTCTTTTTTTTAAATTTTTTATGTAAGATTTTAGTATGTCTAGGTTTAAAGTACTATGTTAAGATAGTAATCTTATAAAATAAATCTAGAATTAGATTGCACCAAAAAATTGTTAATTTTTTCAAAAACAAAAGATTTAATGAAATAATTTTGCTGAGAGCGAAAATTTTATGAACATGCAGTGTGAAGGATTGTATGATTAAAATAAAACATGCATTTATAATGTAATGGATATCATGTTAAAGGCATACTAATTTTTAAATAATATTTAACACGTGTGAATAATTAAATTGAGCAAATATACCTATTTAAGAATTTTTCTTAAAATTATGAGAATGTATATAAATTATAATGTTAAATATATTTTTAATCCTTTTTAAAATTAAAATTTTTAATTTTTATATTTAATTAAATTTTATTTATTTTTAATCCTTATACAATACAAAACTGTGTGCTTTTTATTCTTTGATGACACGACAACTTACAGCTTCTGTTAAACATAAGGATTAAAAAATAATTTTTACTTAGAAATCACGACAATTTACAATCATACTCTGTTAAACTCTGTTAAACATAAGGATTAACAAATATTTTTATTTAAAAATTAAAAAAATTTTTGATCTAAAATTATAATATCATCCAATTATATATTTTTTTTTAAATTCAACATCTTGCAAATGTTTTTTTTCGTCAATTTAAATTAGAATTAACGTATAATTCAATTTAAACAAGTAAAAATAATCACATCCAATATTTTTAAATTTTAGTGATGGAATCAGTAAAATATTGGTCCAGGGTTCATTGAATTTATCTAATTAAATTATGATATAAGAAGCATATGGTTTATTTTTTATTTTTAAAAATTTAAATATTGATAACTATAGTTTTTGAAAATAATATACACATTTAAAATTTTAAAGTTGGGAATGTTTTATTTTCATTTTTAAAATAATATATATTGATTACTATAATTTTAAAAAACATTTATAAATAATATATATTTAAAAAAAATTAAAACTAAAAAGCAGAACAACCTATACACTTGGGAAAAATAAAAAACATAACCGGTGGATGTTTGATTTTTATTTTATAAAATAATTTTAAAATCAAAGTATACGAGGATGATTATAAAGAATAGAATAGCATAAATGATAAACCATCATTCTGTTGATTTATTTGTGGAAAATTAATTATAATTATAATATAATTTATGATTATTTAATTGTAATTCTATCTAATTTTTTTTATTTTTGCAGGAATGGTCACGCAAGCTAATAATCCGAAAATAGACAAATTTTGGACCAAAAAAGTTAAAAGAAGTGTAAAAAGATAATACATCTAATGCGATAATAACACATCAGCCCTACAGTTCTGCAAGATAACGTAGATTGGTCGCGACGGCTAAGGAAACAGTTAGGTCAAGCTCAATCCACCACATTGAAGCCCTAATCCACGTGCCTGTAAAAGGGAGGCTCCATCATATTACACCACCTTGGCCTCCAAGGGACACACCACTCTCCAGGGCGTAGGCTTATCATTACCCCGGAAACATACCATTCCATTCTCATATCTCTTTTAGTACCCTCCATTGGGATTTCAGAGTCAAAAGTTTTTCACAGTGCGAGTTGCAACGTCATATTACCAGTCTTGCTGACATTACGATTTTGTCATTCTCTTTCTAAACTTAGGATTATGGATTGTTTTGTTTGATTAGTATGTTCTTGTTTGTCTTATATCTCGATGTGTAACTAATCCCTAAATCATGGGACTTTGGTGAAACTAACAATGTAACCAATTTAACCTAACCTTTTTTCCTTTATATGAATGATTGCGTATTTTTATTCAAATGTGTTTTCTTTATTTTGCATAATTAATTCATGAGAATTAATTTTTAAGTTAATTAGGGGATATGTGATCGTTTCATTGCCTAATTAACGGAACTATAAGGTAAACTGAATCTAATGATTTTGGATAATCAATCGGAATCATTGATTTCTAATCAGTTATTAATTTAACAAATCTGCATGTTCTTTATGTTTCTCTTAATTATATATCTTGCATGATCATTGGAGGTAGTAACTTGAGAAAAAGAATATTGCTATTGCATAATCATTGGGTAGTAATAGAATGAGAACGGATGGTTGGCAATTGACTCAAATCATTCGTAAAGGAATTGGGACGAGATTGGATAAAACTATAAGGGAAACCAAAGTAATAAGCCAATTCATTTGGGACCCTGCGGATCCACTATTTTTTCCTATTCCAAGATCAGTCTTTTATCTCTGTGTTTTCACATCGAAAATTCTTTGCAAACAAAGAGATGTCAAGGGGAGCTTATTACTTTTCAAACAGTTGATGAGACTCCTAAATCTATGTCTCAACGCTAGTTTATCAAGAATACGCAAGAAAAGCATTTTGAATTATTGATTCATTGCCAGAGATGGTTTAGAACCAATAGTTCATTATCTAATGAAATTTTCTGTTCTAATACTCTATCTGAGAGTTATCAATATTTATCAAATCTGTTTCTATCTAACGGAACGCTATTGGATCGAATGACAAAGACATTGTTGAGAAAAAAATGACTTTTCCCATATGAGATGGTTGTTACTATCTCCTCCAACAACGAATCATCGGTTTAACTGAATAATTTAAAAAGATAGAAAGACATTTCTTTCTCTTCGTCTTAGGTCGATATAGGGGATCTTCTCAATTGAAAGATCCCCTAGATCGATAATACACATTTCAGTTGACCGAGTCTAATTCGAATTGTTTTATTCCGAAACAAAGAGATCCACAGGGCAGTCTCTCCGTAGTCTAACTCGTATTTGTGTCATTTTGTTCTTTTTTTACATTCACTTTAAATATTTCTAACTAAATCTTTTTTTTGTGAGCTCAAAAATTATGATTTAATATTTTTTAATATGGTTAAAATAGTCTTTATGGAAACGATATTAGGAGTTTTAAATACCTCTTTTCTACCCAAATGGGTGCACTGTCCGTGGGTAAAATTTTGTATGTACAGTTAAAATTACTTTTAAAAAGAGAGTAAAAAAAAAAATAAGTGCAGAAAAAAAGATAAACATTAAAAAATAAACATAAATAATAAAAAATTTAATATATATAAAGTTCTTTTGATTTTTTAGTTTTAAAAATGAAAACATAGATTATTTTTTAAAATAATTTTCAAAAACTCAAACAGATATTTTAGTTTTTCAAATTTCGAAAACAAAAATCAAACCGGCGCAAACATAGCTTTTTGTTTGTTTAGTTTGAAAATTAAAAAAAATATATTATTTTTTATAATACTTTACTTATTAAACAAGTTTTTATTTTTTAATTAATAAAAATTAAAAATTAGATAGACCATTATTTTAGACTTTTTTTAGTTTTATTTTATTTTCTTTTTCATCTATTTTCTGTTACCTTTCTAAAATTATTTTACAAAACAAAATTTAAAACTAAACTACAATCAAACATCCCATGCTTGTTTTGATTTTATGTTTTAAATTTTGATTAAACCATTTCAATCTCTCTTTTATTTGGGATCCTTTACATAAATTTTTTTATTGTGAAAACCTACACAAAACTCCTTTCAGTATATAAATGTGCTACACCAAAATCTTCAACATTTATTTTTTATTAATTTGATAAAATTATCTTGTAATATATTTCGATTCATTATTCAAAACATCCTTATGATCTTAAACAATACATGAATTTTTTTATTTTCGTAACTATAATATGATTAACTTCTCCAACTATAATAAAAATTTAAAATTTAAAGTTTTTAAAAATTAGAGTAACATACTAATATTAATAAAAAATATTATCTTAAGTTCATTACAATAATAAATTTTAAGAAACTATTATATGTTATTTTGAAAAGTGATTTTTTAATTCTTGAGAAAATTGATAAATTAGTTTTATTCTGTTTTTAATAATTTAAGTAATTAAACTTTAATTACAAGTTTTTTAGACTTATTTTTATTACTTGTAGGTCATGAAATTGTATTTTTTTTTTGTTTTTTGTTTTATTTTTCTAATATTATCTTAAATATTTTATCTTTAAATTATACAATAATTTTAATTTTTTATAAATTTAGCTGTAATGTAGTTTAATAATTGACTCATTATACAAGATATTTAAATCACAAGTGTTTGGGACTATTTGTTGGTTTTCTAATATTTTAACACCACTTCAAAACCATGTTTACAATTCAAAATATAGCTTATATAATGAGTAAAAATAAAAGATATTAAAATTTAAAAATTAATTAAGTTTAACATTTAAATCCAAAAAACCTAATAATGCAAAACCAGTCAAAATATTATAATTAAATTCAGTTCACACGCAATGAGATACAACACAGTATTTTAATAAGTGACTAAAAATCTATTGATTAATTTGTGTAATGTCTAACAAAAAAATATAATATATCAAACTTTGTCGTTAAGATATTTTTCAATACAATCACAGTAAAGAATTACAATTTAAGTAAATGTAATATATTTATAAAATAGAAAGAATCTTATACAAATTTCAGTAATAGAAAAAGTTCCATTTAAAAATAAAAATTAAAATAATTTACTTTTCAATCTTTTAAAATTTAAAGTTAGTTTTCAGTTTTGTAGATTGTTATTTTCAAGTTACAATACCAAAAGTCAAACTCAATTATTTTATATCTATTCATTCACTCATCTTTCTCAATATATATATATATATATATATATATATATATATATATATATAATTTCATTGATTTTACAACCAGTCAACTACTGTAGCAGTAAGAAGGGACAGCAACAAATCAACAAAGGTGGTATACCAGGGGCTATATCTAGAAATTTTGAAACTTTAAATAAAGATTATTTTTTAAAATTAATCTTATATAACCTATAGGTTTTAATTTGACTATTTGAATTTTCTGAGCTGCTCAATTATTTATAAAAAATTAATAAAATATTTCTAACATTTTTCAATAGATAACATATGGTAATTCATTTAATACAACTTACAGCATTGTTAATATAAAATATTTATATGATAATTATTTTAAAATTACTCCGATAGCAACAGTAATTAAAAAATTATTAGTAGTATATTATAAACAAGAATGATGATTATTATATATAATGATATATAATTTTTAAAATTTTATGAAAATTTAACTGCTATTGATATTTGTTAAAATCGAGGATATATATAAATAAATATTTGTGACAGTTAAACTTATTATAAAATTATAAAAATAAACAAAACGAATACTTGACGATGACACTTATCCTATAGATAATGATGTATTTAAATATTTTATAATTTTGTATATATTTTAATATTTTAATAGAGCATTAATTTTTCTTGTTAGTATTTTTTAATATTTTATCTTCTAAAAACCACTGGTCTCTTTTGTAAAAAATATAAATATTTTTAAAACTTCAGTTTAGATAAATTTAATTAATATTTGTATACTGAATTATTTAAATTTTGAATTAAAAATTAATTTTATTTATTTTAATTGAAATGAAATTTTTATTTTTTAATCAATAAAAAAAAAATTAATGACCCAAGCTATCTGAAGATAACCTCAGCCTCCTATTTATATTTGAATCTGTCACTTTCTGTGCGAAGATCTAGATTATCTGTGACGTATAAAGTAACCCATGTACGGTGTACCTAATAAAAAAACAAATTATTTTATAAACAAATATATGTATATCACTTGTACTAACTATTTATTGGTAATCTAAAAGATGGTGATAAGGAACTAACGTTTTACAACACATTACAGGTTTAATATTTTCATTAAATATATATATATATAATCATTTAAAAATTAAATTTTATTATGTTGTAAATATTTTTAATTTAGATAATTTTTTTATAAAATAAACGTGTTTATTTATATTTAAATGTTTTACTTTTCTTAGTTTATTTATAAAATATAAGTAATTTTTTCACGATGATGGTCTAATTTTAAAATTATATATTTGAATATTCTAACAAAAAATTTAAGATAAACATTGGTATCTTATTTAAAAATTAGTTTTGGTATTAATTGAATTTTAAAAGTTAATTTATAAAATAATTTTTTTATCATTTTATATACCATTAATTGATCAAATGATATTTTAATATTTATTTATAATTATTTTAAATTTTTGTTTATTATATTAGATATTTAAAATAATATTTTATTATTTCCTTATTTGTTACATTATTATTCTTTATAGAATATTAATTAATAAAAGAAGTAAATTAATAAAAAATTGAGAATGTAATAAATATTACATAACAATCTTAATATAAATAATAATAATATTAAATAATTTTTAATATGTGTAAAAAGATCTCAGGATAAGCAAAAAACAGAATACTTAATATTAAAGAACAACTTTATAAATAGTAATATAAATTTGATAATATTGATATATTTTAATTAAATTTATTTTATAATATATAATTTATAATGTATGATATATTTGATAAAATTAATAAATAAATTAATTAAAATTTAAAAAATTAGTTATAAGTTAATAAATAAAATTAATTTACTATAAAAGATGATAAACTAATGATTAAAATAAAAATATTTCATAAAATTATTTATTAAATTAATAAATAAATACATAATTAACTAGTGAAACAAAATTTGATAAATATGGTGTATTTTTTTAAATAAAATTATGTTAAATTAATAAAATAAAAACTTATTTTTTAAAATAATTTTTTTAAAACTTTAACATAAATAAATTTAGAAAATAAAACTTTTAAAATGAATTCTTTTATGATTTAATATTTTATTTATAAAATAGAATAAATAACATAATAGTTCAAATAAATATCATATTAAAATAATATCTTAAAATATAATATTTCATGACAATATAAAAATATTAAAAATAAAACTATTATTATAAAAATTATATTAAATTTTTAAATTTTGATAAATAAAATATTAATTATAAAAATATATTAAAATAAAAAATATTATTTTAATAAATAACTGAAATGCTTGAAAGTAGCTATTAAAAATATTAATTATTAAACTGACCTAAAATATTTGAATAATTTTATAATTAATAATTTATACTTTAAATTAGGTAAAATTAATTCACAAATACACTAATAATAAATAACTAGACGAACGATAATAATTTATTCTTTTTATATTGGATAAAAAGTTATATAATTTTTTCAATTAATGGTTTTAAATACTATTGCTTGTAAATATTGAATTGAATTAAATATATTATTTTTTTAAATTTAAAATTTAAACTTTAATTTATTATTTTTAAATAATATTTTTAATTTTATATGATTTATATCAAAGATGAAAATAATTTATTTAATAAATAAATAAACTTAGATTCATTAAAAAATATTTGTAAACAAATAATTAATCTTAAAGTAGTAAAAATGATTTATTTGATAAATAAATAAACTTAAATTTATTTAGATAAATATTCAAACTTAAATTTATAATAAAATATATTTAATTTATTCATTAATTTAATTATTTTTATATATTATATATTTATATTTATTTTAATATATTTATATAATTCATTAAAAATAAAAATTTATTTTAAATTTAATCAAAATAAATTTTAGATTATTTTTTATTTTTTAAATATAATTTTTCTATTATTTGTATTTACAACTCAAAAGTTTCATACTTTTAAAAAGTTAGATATTTTTTTTTTTATAAATTTTGTTAGTACATGAAAACTCAGATCTTTATTGATCTTGGTATTACAAGTAGTATAGAAATATGATATTTATTTTATATATTTTTATTATATATATTATGTTTTACTATATATATAATGTAAGTTATAATATTGTATAAATTTAAAATGATATACTCAATTTATTATTTTAAATAATTTTTGTATAAATATTATTAATAAAATTTAGTATAACAAATTTTACAATTTAAAAAAATATTATTAATATATATTTTTATAAAAAATTAGTTTGTAAACTTTTTAAATTATATATGTATACTTTAAATTTATATATTTACGCTTATTTTTATATTATAAATTTTAATTTTTTATATATATTTAAAATTAATTTTTTATTATAAATTTTTAAATTTCATAAGTTTTAAAATAAATTATATTTTAATAAAAAAGTTTACAATATATTTAAATTTTAAAATTAATAAATAATTTAAATTTGAAGAATTAAAGTTTAATTGTTTATTTTGAATCACAATTCACATATTAAATATTGATATATATTATGTATAAAATTTTAATTATTTTAAAAATCAAAATTAGTTTTTTTTTAAAAAATAAGAGAGTAAAATTGTTTTAAAAATAAAAAAATAAAATCAAAGTTTTAAAATAAAATAAAAAAACTAAAAATATACTTAATATTTTTAGATACATTAATACTTATAATTCAACCATTTTTAAAAATACTTAATACAATATATTAGCAGTGTAAGTATTTACACAATTTACACTCTCATTTAATTATTAATTTTTATATAATTAAACATAGTCAATTATTATAATAATTAATTTAAAAATATACATAAATAATTCATAGTTTATAGATAATGTAAATTTTTTTATGTCAATAATATATTAAAATTAAAAATTTAAATTATTATAAGTGAGAATTTTATTTGATACTTGATAGAAGAATAGCAATTCACAATTTTTTTAATACAATAAATAAAAAACCACTTAGCCTTTTTAATATTGTTGTGGAAACTAAATTTGTAAAACTGTCACAATAATTATAATTATTTGACATAAATGCACGGACTTCCATTATTTTTTCGAAAATGAAATAAAATAAAAATTTTCCATTCAACACTGTAGTATTGTAATGGATGCTCTAATTTTTAGAACAGTGTTATGATAATTATGTTTATTGGATTTGTTTTCTAAATATATTGATTAAGGCAAAAGAATAATATAGCTATTAATTTTTTTCTCAAAAATAAAAGGTTTTATTTATAAAAACCAAAAGTTATAAGTTAAATATTTATTAAAATCATATAATTTTTAAAATGATTTTAAACCCTTCCTATTCTAACCACTGCAATGAATTTATTAAATTAAAAATAATTTTAGATCAAGTAAATTTTAATATTATTGTAATCTTAATTAATTTATAGATTTTGATTTGTCATACCAAACAAAATTATGTATTTTAGTTTTAATTTTAATATTTTTAAATTTTTTTCTTTTCAATTTTAACAGTTTTATACGTTTAATTCAAAGTTATTTAATACAGAAATATTAATTTTAAAACGTTTCTCATAAAAAATATTAATTCAAAGTTACTTAAAAATACAAATATTTAGAAAATTATAAATTATTTTTATTTATAATTGATTTAAATATGTTTTTAATTTTTTAAGTTATAAAATTTTAATTTTAATTCCTATTTGTAAAACGATTGATTTTGATATATTATTTTTTAAAAATAAATTGCTTTAGTTTTTCAAAGTTGACACATAAAATATATATATATATATATATATATATATATATAATTATTTGTTATTTTAGAATTAAAAATTTATTTATTTTAAAAAATAAAATAAAAATTGAGTTTTAGAAATAAAAAATAAAAAAAGTTTTAAAATTTATAAAAATAAAAATATATTTTATTATTTATAATTTTATTTAAATTTTAAAATTTTCAAGTAATGCATATGCAATATATGGAACATTTTGCTAATAAAATGTTGTTAGAAATATATTGTTTGAAGTGTAACATCTAGCTATCCTAAAATTTATTATTTAATAGTTTAAAAATTATATAATAATAATATTTTAAAATTGGATTCTTTTAAGATTATTACGGGTACATGAAAATTGGTTCCAATTTATATTTGATAGAAGAATAAAAATACACAAACTTCATTTTCTGTTTTTGAAGTCACTAAATAAAGAGTCCTTATAATCAACATTGTTGTGAATCTTCTATTTTTGTTTAAAAAAAATTATAACATTGATGAAAATTTGATATAAATTAACGTAATTTCTTTATTTTTTAAGTAAACAAATGAAAATTTGCATTCTACATTTCAGTATTGTAATGAAAACTCCAAGTTGAAAACAATATTACAGTAACTATACTTATTTGGAATGATACTTTTTCTTAAATACATCAATTCTTAAAGGAAAAAAAATACAGATATTAAATATTTCTTAAAATTAAAAATATTTATTTGTCAAATAAGGTAATCATTTATGAATTTGTATTAAATTTAAAATAAATCAGAAAAAATTTCTTATTCAAACCATTGCAACGACTGTCATCCTAACCTTTATCCTTGATTGAGTGTATATTTGATTTAATTTGGAATCTTTTTTATGTAAAGAAACTATTATTGGTAACCAACAACCCTTAGACTTTATTTGGGTGAAAGAATGAAATAGTGAAAAAAGAAATAAAAAAAATACAAATAAGATACATAAATTAAATAAATTGAAATAAATTTTTTATTTATCTGGATAAACGAAGAAGATAAAAAATTACATAAATTGTATTAAAATTATTTATAATAATTATATTTTTTTAATAAAAATCTTTTTTATCACAATTTTTTACTTAATAAAAGAATTAATTTTAATTTTTAATATTATATAAAATAAAAACTAAAACTAAAAAAAACTGCAACCCCCTCATCTATCCCCTCTCATTTTATAATTAGTGAATTTCGTGAAAAAAAAATAATTCAACCTTCATTATTTTCACCTCTATGAAATAATTAAAAAAATAGAATTTTATCAAATTTCTGATCCTCTTAAATCTTCCCTTCGAAAATCTCAATCCAAAAATAGTGTTTAAAAAGAATACAAAATAGTTATGAAGAAGAAGATATGTACAAGCTACAAACCGATCACCAATAATACGAAAATGAACGCGGGCAAGGACAACAGGGACAATTTCTTTGGTCTTTAGTGTGGTGGCGTTAAAGTATCCCAAATCTCAATCAAAAGGATGCTTTCTTTATCGAATATTATTATATTAGTATTAAAAAATAAAAAATAAAAATTCGAAACGTATAGATGGAAATTTTTTTGTTGGCAAAAATATGCCTGAGACGGTTTTAGGACATGTGTCCTACGAGGAACAAAAGGAGAGAAAACAATTGATGAATGATAATAGAGGCGCGTAGGGTAAATCGGTCTAATCAACATCGAATTTAGGTCCATGCAGAGTATATAATCGTAATAATAAAAATAATTAATAAAAAAGAAAGGTAGAAAAAGAAAAATCCTCCTTGGCTTGGGTCGAAAAGAAAGAACCAGTCTCCCTTTGTTTTCCTTTGTGCTGTTTTTTTTCTCAAACCGTTTTGTTTTTATTTTTGTTTTTGTTTTATTTTGTTTTCGTTGACAACCTCACCAACCATCTCTTTCTTTTTCTCTTTCTCTCTGCGCGCGACGCAGACCCAATTCTCTCTCTCTCCTCGACCCAGAGGGAAAAGAATATTTTTTTTTTTAATTTTCTGAAAATACCATTGTCGAAAAAGGTCTAACCTCCTTATCCTCAATCTCACACATCCTGAGCAGGTAATATCTGTAATCTACTTCCTCTTCCACTTTTTCTTCTTCTTCGTTTTTCTGTTTTTTTATTTTTTTTAATTTTTTGAATTTTCGCTATATTTATATTTACTTAACGTATTGCGCCTGGGAACTCGTGTTCGCGTCTGCATTTTTATGCCAAAATTCTGAAAGTAGGGTTTTCTCTTTTTAATTTTTAATTTTTTCCTCTCTTTCCGTGCAGAGGGTCTCAGGATAATGCTGCTTTCTAGGGTTTTCTTTCTGGGCTATGGTTTTCACGTGCAGGTAGTATTTTCTACTTTGCTTTAATTCTAGATACCGTTTCTCTAAGGTTGTGTTATTAGGTATTGGGTGATGCATTGTGCTCGCTTTGGTGATTCTTGTGTTTTTCGTTTTGTTGGTTCTTTGAAGTAATCAGAGAGTGAGGGGTTAGTGATGGTGTGCTAGATTTTTGAATGATTTGATTGAGATTTGAGATGGGATCGTGTGGGGAATCTGCTATCGTTGATAATCCTTCAGGAGGGTCTGTTATTGAGCAGCATTTGTGCTTAGAGAATCCGGAGCAGTTGGAGTCCTGTTCAGATGAAGCTTGCAATGTGTTGGACTCTAATGTTGACCCCTCTACTATGACTGATGGTTGTGTCGGAGAGGGCCATTTGGGTTCTGGAAGCTGTGTTGGTGTTACTGAGGGATCCGGAGATGCTTTGGGTTTGGCAAGTGAATGTGAAAATGCTGATGTGTTGGTATTGGAGCAAATTGCTGAAGATGATTGTCAGAACTGTTTGGGGATTTCTTGTGGGAACATTGACGTTTCCTGTCCAAAAAGTGGCACCGAGGAAAATTTTCAAGACAATGGCAACTTTGACCTGTCATTGGAGTCCTTAACTCCAAATGATTTGCAGAGGCATTGTGCTCAACAGGATGATAAGAGAAATGTATTCCCCTCAGCAGGAGATGATTTCGCTGTCATGGAAGACAAAAACGATGAGGCTGGTGCTCTTGTTGATGCTTTCAATTGTGTACTTGATTTCAGGCATTCTGAAATGTCTTTGGAATCAGAATGTGCTGCTGACTTGCTTGTTGATTGCAACCAGCAAAATGAGCAGGAGGAAATTATGAGAAATGCCGATCCCTTGTTGAAGGTTGTGGAAAAATGTGATGCTTTAATTGGGAAGGAAGCTGTTGCTTGCAGGCAGATATCACCTTCCCCAGCTGTGGAAGTGCCATCAGGTGCTTTATGTACAGATACAGAAATAGAGAGCCCAAGTGATCAGCCACATGATCAGAAAGACAGTGAGGATCAGAATAGTACTTGTGAAGAAAAGATTAATGCTTTTGGTGATGAAGAAATCGATATTAATTCGTGTGTAAAAATATCATCCTCTCCTGGTTGCCATGGGACCTTGGGGAGTTCACCTGTAGTTGATTCTCCCTGTGAGCCTGCCCTGCTGGACCCAGGGTGTGAAATGAAGAATGGTATGCTCCAAATAGAAGATAATTTCTGTAAATTGAAGGACTGTTCCTTGGAGGAAACAACCAACTCTTCCTTTAGAATACCATTTTATCCAGAATCAGGTCAGCCCTCTGTTGCTTATATTACCAACTCTTCTACAAAGGATTTACCTGATCTCCATCACAAGGACAGTGATATCTCCATCAATAATGACAGTATTGTGGACAATCCTGGACAAACAGATAATGATGGAAAAGAAGCTGTTGAAATGGATTGTGTCACTGAAAGCACACCGTTACCTTCTCAAAGGAACAGCCAAAGAACTAAAATTGGTCGTAAGACACAGACCAAAAAGGCTTCAAGAAAATGCAAAAACAAAGCCAAGGTGACTCGTCCAGGTGGGGGTATGAAGATAAACTTAGAGGCTGCTAGAAAGAAAAGAAGTTGTTTCTCCAAACCAGCTCGTTCTTCTATCTGGGGATTGATTGGGAATATTAAACAATTTTTTGAGCAAGATAATGAGCTTGGAGTTGGGGCAGCCATGTGTCAAGAATTGGGGAAGGCTAGAAGTAAGCGTCAAAGTGGGAAAGCAGTTAGGAATGGTGCAAGTACTAGCTCATTGAGCTCAGTACAAAAATCTTCTGTTTCAACTACTCGTGTTCGTCTGAAGATCAAGTTTGGGAAAGAAATCGATTTAAGTTGCTCAAATGTCTTGATTCCAGAGGACGCTGATGGCTTGGCTCCTGCTTCCTGCTTGGGGTCTGGTTCAGGTTCTCAGAAAGTAGCCAGCAATGTTGAAGATAAATTTTCCGAAGCAGCAGCTATTGGAAATTTGGAATCTTTCAATGAGGACCTGCACAAAGATGGTCTTGTTCTGAATGGACAAGTTGCAAATAGTCACTTAGAAAACACTGAAATAATAACAGAGAAGTCAGATGGGGATGCAGAGGAACCGTGTCTTGCAGTTCCTCCAGAAAGGGTGGTTGAAGCATTGAATGAACCTGTCAATACTAAGGGTATGGATCCTGGAACTTCACCAGATTCAGAAGTTATCAATTCAGTTCCTGAAGTCCAGGTTGGAGAAAGACATCAAGAGGATGTACATCATGCTATTTTATGTTCTAAAGAGTTAAATTCTAATTTGGATGTTACCATTTGTAAAAGAGGGAAGAAGAAAGACAAACTTGTTTGTTCGAGTAATTGCATGATTGAAGATGGATCACAAGGTCCACCTGGAAATAATAGAGCTAAGCATTCAAAGAATCGAAGACGTAAGAAGAATTGTGGTGATGCAGATAGCTCTTTGGAATTGTCTACTTTTACCGAGATAAGTAAATCAACTAGCAGTAAAGAATTGCCCACAGAATCATTGCCTCTTTCTGGAGAGATTGAACTTGCAGGGTCTACTGAGGCTTTGAAAGTTAAAAACTACATGGATGTTAAGACAACTTGCAAACCATATGTTGACCATGGACTATCAGAATCCCAGGGTTCTGAGAATTTGCTATCTTGTGCAAGAGATTTGGGGCGTAAACTTCCTAAAAGTCTTAGGCCTGGTAAAGTTAGCAAGGCCAAATCTAAGGCTTCTGACACAACAAGCTGGAAAAAGACTACTTCTACCCGGAAGGAGAAACAGAAACAGCCAATTAGTAAGAGTGAAGTCAAGGGAAAATGTGCCTCTCTTAAAGTTACATGTGAAGTGGAAGATCACCCACATTCAGGTATCTTTTATATGTCAAATAGACCGCATCATAATGTGATATTATTCTTTGCATTTTGGATTCATCTTTGACAGACCTTGGGTCCTTCATGGCTATCAAAATCTTACTTTATAGTATTTTTTGTTAATCGATGCGTTGAGTATATGGTTTGAGCAATTAATTTAATAGTATATGTTATTTAAACTTTTTATTTCACAGCAGGAAATGTTTTCAGTAATCACAAGTTGGAAACTGTTGGAAATATTAATGCTGGTGACAACAGAGTATCCATCAATGTA
The DNA here is from genome assembly GCA_037954105.1 of Canavalia gladiata. Taxonomy (NCBI): domain Eukaryota; kingdom Viridiplantae; phylum Streptophyta; class Magnoliopsida; order Fabales; family Fabaceae; genus Canavalia; species Canavalia gladiata. The sequence continues at coordinate 59,094,394 of CM075659.1, read as the reverse complement.
TCTAATATGGACATGCTGTCTGGTGTTGGTTTGGGGGAGCAGCTTCTATCACCCCGTAATGCATGGGTGCGCTGTGATGATTGTCACAAGTGGCGGCGAATTCCAACTGCACTTGCAGACCTAATTGAAGAAACTAACCGCACCTGGTATACCATGTTTCATGCATGTCACCCATTTTCATTTTTTCTATAATTCTTGATTAGAAGCTGAAGAGGCAAAATATGATATAAGCATGCATTTGTTTGTATGTTATGGTTAGTTTAGAAATGTTTTTTTTTTGTTCACAATTGACTTCACTTTGTAATTAATTTACCATAATGCATCTGTCATTATCTATGTTTTACTCGCAAAAATTTCATTTTACTTGTAACAAATTATATTTGTAGTTAATTATTTGAATCCTCTTATGCCTTTACATACAGAGGTACATAAAGTAATACCTTGTCCAATATTCCCAGTTTCTTTTAATGACTTACATCTTGTCATGGGTGATATTCTTTTGAAGGACATGTAAGGACAGCAGTGATAAAGCCTTAGCTGATTGTGCTATCCCTCAAGAAAAGTCAAATGCAGAGATCAATGCAGAGTTGGGATTATCAGATGCCTCTGGTGAAGAAGATGCATATGAGGACTCCAAAAATTATAAGGAATTAGAATACCGGCCACCATTGGGTATATATAGCATTTGTTAGCAAGTTTATTATTTTGATTTTTAATATAAAGTCTAAGCTTGATGATGGAGGAATTTCATTTAATCTTTTGCATGTCTGATGTTTTTTTTTTTGCTTTATGCATTGCAGTTTCCCAGGAGTCAACTTTTACCCGGATTTTCACCAATGAGTTTCTGCATCGTAGCCATAAAACCCAGACTATTGATGAGGTCCTAGATTGTTCTAGTATTTTATTTGTTACATATGATTATCATATTACATTATTTGATTGAGTTGCGTTTTAGTTTTAGTATACTAGTGTTCACGTTGATTTAGCATATGTACTTAAATGTGAAGCTGGTCGTGTTCGTTCCCATCTCTGACATGCAGAGGGACTGTGATGCTCATATGTTCTTTCTTACGTGTATGTACAATCTGTTTTATTCCAGTAGGATTCTTTGCCTTCTTTTAAGTTTCCTTATCGTTGATATTTTTTCCTAAAAACATTGTAAAAATGATCATGGGAGTCCATCCGAATCATAGTTGATAACATGAAGAGCATATACCTGAATATGACTTGAACTATTTTGCAGTTTAATATAGTGGACATGGTTTGTGGTGGACGGGATGAATTGTTGACCTTATATTATTTTCTGTGTATTTTTCAAGGAATTGTATGCATAGTTGCCTTGCTTCCAATTACTATATTTATGTCTTTCTTTTGCTTTCCTATCCGTCACTAATAGTTTTTATTTTTACAGTTTGATTAAGGTTTATATTTAATTATGATGGATCACACTTGGGTTTTCAATTGAGGTTTTTGGAGTTTGCAAATTTGCACGTCAATTTTATGTTCCTTATTTATTGCACCAATGAACTTGTATCAGATAATGGTCTGTCATTGCAAGTCACCTCAAGAAGGCAAGTTGGGCTGTGGGGATGAATGTCTAAATCGGATGCTTAATATTGAATGTGTTCAAGGAACCTGCCCATGTGGGGACCATTGTTCCAATCAGCAGGTTTATAAACTATTTATTTTTCTCTTAAAAAAATACCTGTATTTGGTCTTCCAATGGCATGATTGTCGTCCAAACATTTGATTTCAGTTCCAAAAACGCAAGTATGCAAGCCTGAAGTGGTTTAAATGTGGGAAAAAGGGTTATGGACTGAAGGCACTTGAGGATGTAGCTAGAGGCCAGTTTCTTATTGAATATGTTGGAGAGGTAACATGGACAAACTTTTCTTCTTTGCAATCCCAATGCTGATGTAGCAGTTTTACATATTAATTTATTATGATATATGAAATACTGGCTTTTGAGGTTGAATTAAAATTTTGTGATCATATTTGTTGTTTGGTTCTATATTTAAAGTTAAGATTTTGGGATGGAAGAATTAACATTACCTTAAACAAAATGACAGGTTCCATCTAGTTATATTTGCCCTACTCAACTCTATTGTCCCATTTATTCCTTTTCCCTGAGATTTTGTTTGTCGATCCCTTGTCCTCCTGTCTTTTTTTTACTGCAGAAAAATATTATATGGCGTATTGTTGCTAATTGATGTATTAGCCATGAAGGGCGTAGGTTGATTTATTTAACCACCCCCTTATGTGTTGGCAAGATGAAGGAGATAATTTGACCTACGTCTTTTTATGCTATTTGAATTGCTCTTTAAATGGCAGTGAAGAGTCATGAAAAAATATCTACATTTTGGCTGAGCAGCAACCGAAAATATTGTATTGATGTCTAATGCAGTAGCACATGAGAAAAGACTTCTGGGCTTCATGGACAAAGAACATGGTTTTTCTTTAATAGAATGGGTTTGATCCATTAAGAACCTCTCAACCTGATAGCCTATGCATGTAGGATATGGCAGAAGATTGTTCTTGTCTAACATTCAACTCACTTTTCTTGTCAATGGAGTACAAGGAGTATTCTAAGAAGATTGGTTGCTGTATTATTGAATTATGTTATGTCTTATAGAGTTAGAATTTGCACTGCTACTGCTATTGTATTTAGGAGCATTAATGCAATATGTGTTGTCTATATGCATAGGTTATGCACAGCTTGTGCACATCATTGACCTTTAAGTGCTTAGTATCCAATTTATGGTCCAAACAGGTTCTTGATATGCAAACTTATGAGGCACGGCAAAGAGAATATGCTTTGAAAGCTCATAGACATTTCTATTTTATGACCTTGAATGGCAGCGAGGTATGAATTTAATCTATATCTGCATACTTAAATGAAACAACTTTATTCATCGTTTATCAAAGAAAAATCCTTAGTTTGTTAGTTTAATGGTGCTGAGTACTTTGTCACTTAGAAACACACATGGTTTTCTTCATGTATGATAGCACATTACATAGCATAATTATTTACATCAATAAATAATAGTTGGTAGTATAATAAGTGTGAAAACCATACCTTTGAAAGGGTAACATGCATTGTCATCGTATAGCGATTTGATTGTGAAGTATATCTTGTTATCAGTGTAATTGTCTTGGTATTTTGCACCAAGTTAAATAGACTATTTCTGTAATTATTAGTGAAAACATATAAACTGAAAATAAAAATAGAAAAAAACCAAACAACCACTAAAGTTACTGATATAGGGAAAAGTATGACCTCATTTTTTGTTATGCCCATTTTTGGATGCTAGACTGCATATCAACTCATCTGTACAGGTGTTGCATTTTAAATTTTCCATTTTATTTGCTATTTGCATTATCATTATTCCAAGCATTCTGTTGAGACTTGGGAATGATGTTGTCTGGTTCTTTCAACATGATTTGTTATTGTCTCATTATTATTAGTTTTTTCAGCTGTTAGTTATTTAATCCTACTTTGCCATTTGCATTTCTTTATTTTCAGGTGATAGATGCAAGTGCAAAAGGAAACTTGGGGCGTTTCATTAATCACAGCTGTGATCCTAATTGTCGGACTGAAAAGGTGAATATATTATTACTTGCTTTTTTGTAGGTTGTTAAAGTAAGGTGATGATACTAGAAAAGCTTATTTTTTTGTGTTTTTATTGGGAGCTAAATTCTTGCTTGCATACACACCTTCAGAGAATTTACACTTGCATACTGCATATGTTAGAATAAGAAATGTGGATGTATCCTTTTTCAGAATATTTTTTACACATATTGATACTCAAACATTTTTGTTCATTTCACTTGACCTTGTGTTCCATCCTTTTTTTTAACAGTGGATGGTGAATGGGGAAATCTGTATTGGACTGTTTGCATTGAGGGATATCAAGCAGGTGTGCCTTCAGCCTCCACTTATTACTTTCATTTTGTCATTTTGGAACTTTGAAACAGTAACTTCAATTTTTAGTTTCTTGTGTGCTTTTCTGTTTTGTATTATGATTATTAATCATGTGGGAAAATGTGAATCTCTTTTACTTAATTTTGGACTGCAAGTATGGAAATGGTTGCTTTTGCTGCCTCTCTCCTACAGTTGAAATATAGAAATATTTGGCCATTTGATTTTGACCAAGACTCAATTATAGAAATGATTAATTGAACAAAAGGCTTGGTAATAAATGATTGTGGCCCTATCCTTTTTCTTGCAGAGTTAAGTAGTTTGCACATACTATTCCAACAAGATTTTTCATAGTTAATTAATTTCTTGCATGTCTGGGACCCATGCTAATTAGAAACCAGGTCTTGCTTTGTTGGTTTTCTTTTATTATTGTTTATTTTCCAGAGAGAAAAACAGTGTTTGAGTCATGCTTGTATCAATCCACAATCATTTGCGAACATTGTTTGATATTAAAGATTAAAAACCATTCATGAAGTTGATAAATAGATCAAGTTGAATTCTCATTATATTGCCTTTAAACCCTGAAGAGATTAATAGTGAAATGATTTTTTTATGGGAGGGGTAGAAAATTTGTGGATATTTTATTTGAGCTGTAAGCATGTGTAAGTATTATTCTGTGCCAAGCTGAACTATTTCACTACCACCTTCCCCAGGATGAAGAATTGACATTTGATTACAACTATGTAAGGGTTTTTGGTGCTGCTGCAAAAAAATGTCATTGTGGCTCACCTCATTGTCGAGGTTATATAGGTGGTGGTGATCCACTTAGTGCTGAACTGGTAGTTCAGAGTGATTCAGATGAAGAGTTTCCAGAACCTGTTATGCTTACTGAAGATGGTGAAATTGAGGATGCTGTACCAATGCCTAAGTACTTTGATAATGTTGATACACAATTTGCTAGGAATATGTTAAAAGACAGGGATGTTTTGGACAAGTCTATGACTGCTATTGATGCAGATGGTTCGCCAGAGAAAGAGAGTTCTATGAACCATGCCTCTAATGTTTCTCTGTTGCACAGCTCAGTAGAAATGGAGGACTCAAAAGGCAAGTTACCATCTTCTGTTCAAGTTGAAGAAATTTCTCAACAAATGGAGGATGTAACAAGCAAACCCATGTCTGCCGAACAACAAGGATATGCAATGGAATTGGAGTTTTTGGACAAAACTTCCATTCAAAGATTAGAGACTACTTCCCTTTCAACTGGCAGCAAAGTGTTCCTGGATTCTACTGCTAGCAACAAGGAATCCAAGTCTGAAACAATTGAAGGCAGGAATGATTTTTCACAGTCACGTCTGCTTGTGAAGACTCCAAAACTAGATAGTTCTGTTAAAAAGGGAAAGATACATGTTAATCCTCTAAACGGCCTTAAAGCTGAGGTAACAGCCAACCGATTGCAGGTGTCATCTATCAAACACAAAAAAGTAGAAGGTTCTTCCAATGGACGGTTTGAAGCAGGTTGGTCATCCTCATTCTGTTTGGTAACATGGTTCTTTAAACCAGTTATAATAGAGAAACCTTTTTACCTGCAGTTCAGGAGAAACTTAATGAGTTGCTGGATGGAGATGGGGGAATAAGCAAAAGAAAAGTAAGTACTTTATATTGGAGTCAAGTGAACATAATAGTTCAAATAGGTACATTTATTTGGAAGCTTGTGCATGCATGCATGCTCTAGTGTGCTTTCCCACATTTAATATTGGTTATGTAATAAAGCAAGAAACATCAGCCTTTGCTACTGTAATATTTGTCTTCTGTTGTATTTTCTTCAATTTTGTTACTTGTTTCTGAGCACCTTTATATTAGAGGTATTAGGGGGCTAGCTACCCAGACAGTTTTAGTGTTTTTCAGATTTCACAATTTGGCTGCCCTCACCCTTTTTCTTGTAACAGGATGCCACCAAAGGGTACTTGAAGCTTTTGTTTCTCACTGTGGCATCAGGTGATAGAAGCAACGGTGAAGCAATTCAAAGGTCCTTTCTTCTTTGCCTGTTTCGATTCTTCATTAAGTGTGCGTTATACATGCTGTTCTGGACTTTTTCATTCTACATGGACAAGTAAATACTTTGTAAAGGAAACTTTAAACTTTGGTTGCAGCAATCGAGATCTTTCCATGATCCTTGATGCCCTTCTGAAAACAAAATCTAGAGCGGTGCTGAATGATATAATTAACAAAAATGGTATTATATATTTGCTTTATATGCAATGCAATTTTCTCCTCTTATATTTGGAATGTATAAATTCATTGTCCCTCTGGCCATGTCTAAAATCCTTTCAGGTTTACAAATGTTACATAACATAATGAAGCAGTACAGGCAGGACTTCAAAAAAATTCCAATACTACGAAAGCTTCTTAAGGTGCTTAAATGGGAAACTACTCATATTTCCATTGTTTGTTATCTTCCTTTTTCCTAAGAGGTTATGTATATTTCATTCTGTTATTTTAATTTACTGCATGCCATTGAGTCATATACTTTTACATTTAAAGAACTTATGATAAACTAAATTGGGGAAGGTTTTTGAGCAGTGGGAGACCTTATTTATCATGACATGCTATTATTGCTCTTGCTGAACACTAGAATTCCTTTAATTTATTCTGTTGAATGTACTGCATGTTATATGATTGGGATGCTGTTTGTTCTATTTACTTGAAACTTGAAAATATATTTTGCAACTTTTGTCCAATGGCCGTATTTTTGACATTTGCATGATGTTAATCCTTTTTATTCCCCTTGATTTAGATGTTGGCCAATTTCTCTAATCATTCAGGTTTGTTGTTAGAGTATAGGGAAGTTTCAATCTGGTAATTATTGTAGGTGCATAGATTTGACCATCCTATATTCGTCAATAAGTTGATAGCTTGTAGATCCTAATCTTTTCTTTGCTGTCCTCTTTGCTTTGATTTATCTTTCTTTAAGTGAAGTGAGTATAAAGAAAATATATGGTTCTTGCCCAATCAACTTTCTTTTGCAGGTCTTAGAGTACCTGGCAGCAAGCAAGATATTGACATCTGAACATATCAATGGTGGTCCTCCTTGTCATGGCATGGAGAGGTCAGAAAATTTCAAAATTTATCATTTACTGAAGCAATTGTAAGAATGTTAAATGTTGTAAGTTTGTTGTCTAGTGGCACTGAATTTGGTAACAATTTATGACTTTTTCTTCATCACTTTTTTATTTGGATATTATGATTGACACAAGCCATGAAAAAAGTTATTGTTGAATGCTTGGAAGCATGAAATATATTAACGTCAAGTCATCCATGTTTTCCTGTTCCATATTTTTGGGAGCAGGGTGAATGAAACCGAGTCAATTGATGTTGTATAATTTATTTATCTATTTTTTGTATTTTATTCAAGCAACATATAGATGGGGGAGTTTTTACTTTTTAGTCAGTATCATCTATCAACAGGTATTGATATTCCTTTAGTCCTGTTGTTCTTGAAATATTAAAGAATGTATGTCTTGTAGCTATTTTCTTCCTATTAGGATGGTACACTTGTACGTAGATTTTTTGCTTCATTCTATTGTTGACTTTGTCATTTGTTTATTATTGGAAACAACTTAGGAGTTTTCTGTACTTCTGTAATCTGTATCTTAAATCTTGAATATGGAATCAAGTATTTTCATTACTGGCAATCTCCAAAGTGCTTGCATTTCCCTGACTTGAAGAGATGTAATTGTTTCTCCCTTCAAATTAATTACACTATTTTCTTCCATATAACTTCAATGAAGCTGTTCTGTTGCTTTCTAAGCTTCTATTCTTTTACTAATAATTTGTTTTATGTTCAGCTTTAGGGAGTCAATGCTTTCTCTGACAGAGCATGATGACAAACAGGTATCTGTTATGCTAAGTTCATTTCTATTGTCCATGAATGCCAGGAAATATGCTCTTAGAGAACTTTTTTAACCATTTATGTGTCTGCTTTTTGGGCAAGGAGTTGAATCTTAGAATATTTTTTATTGTTTTGTTTGCACATGTAGGTCCATCAAATTGCTCGAAGCTTCAGAGACAGATGGTTTCCCCGACCTGTCAGAAAACATGGCTATATGGATAGGGATGATAATAGAGTGGAATCTCACAGAAGTTTCAACTGTAACAGATTTCCAGTATCGCACAGTCATAGGCATGAGCAGGATGTAAGGCCTACAGAAGCAATTGATTGTACTCAGCAGTCAATGGCCATGACAACTTCAGTAGATGCTTGTGTCCAGGAAGGCTGTCCTGCATTGTCTCTAGATGGGGTTGAAATCAAAGGGGCTAAAAAACGCAAGCGCAAAAGCAGATGGGATCAACCAGCAGAGACAAATCCACATTCTGATACGGTTATTAGCTCTATTGGTGAAAGCCACAGCATTCAAGAGGATGTTCCACCAGGGTTTTCGTGTCCAATTGGTTCATTAAATTCTTTTCAAAACTCTGGTAATGTTGGCTTGCAAAATTCAAGCCGTTCTGGATGTCCCTCTGATTTAGTTATTGGTCATCCAAGAGAGAAATTTAACTCTCGCATGCCTGTCTCGTATGGAATGCCATGGTCTGTTGCTCAGCACTATGGAACACCTCATGCTGAATTTGCAGGGTGTTGGGTCACTGCACCTGGCATGCCATTCAACCCATTTCCTCCACTACCCCCTTATCCGCGGGACAACAAAGACTGTCAACCTTCTAATACTACCAATGCTATAACAACTGATCAACCTGCTGAAGTTAAGCAGTGGGATACCAGTGGTATGGTTAGTTGTTACTCAGATGATATGATTCCCAGCACAACTGGTGCTAACCCTGAAGACTTGAACCTTTCGTGTGAGGATAATAAACACATTACTAAGCGATTGAAGTGCGACTCTAATGATTTGGGAAGGAGGTACTTTAGACAGCAGAAATGGAATAATTCAAAAATACATCGACCATGGTTCAGGAGGAATGCAGGGAAATGTAACGAGAACAATTCTAGTGGTGATATACGCAATGTAGATGTAGGAGATGACGTACCAAAAGAGTCACAAGTTACTTGTGATGCGGAGGATGCAATCTGTAGAGAGGAGAAAGGTGGCAATAATATTTATTAGCGTGCACAGCAGCAATATCAACATTGTTCACAGGAAAAAGAAATTATTTTTGTTTTCTTTTTTCTTCCATATACATTAATACACTGTCAATTCATTTTTTTCCTGAATCTATTATTCAATGAAAATCTCATTCAATTTCAGCATTCCTCTCCTTTTCTTTCTACACTACCTTGGGGGATCCTACTGTTCGGAATACCGATCTGCCCAAACATTTGTGAGGTAGGTGTTTCTCTTGATTTATAATCCTCAGAAAATAAAAATCCTCTTATGGATAGTATTGATGAAAGAGGTGTTTAATATTTGTTTCAACATTTTCTTGAACATTTAATATGGTGGACTGAAGCTAAAGTGCAGTTGTTTTGGTGTAAGGGGGGATTGGAGTGGCGGTGCGTGTTATCCTTTGCTCTCGATTGAAAAATAAAGATATTAATGTTAGACCTTCTGGTCTAAATTGAGAGATTATACTATGTTTATTTACAATTTACAGATAAGTTAAAGTGGCGATTGCATAACTCCCTTGGAAATATCTGATTTATTGTTTGAACCAGAAGGATAAGTTATTTACTTTATGCCTCTATTTATTTATTTAAAGTTGGTTCTTCTCTTTACGGAGACCAGGTGGTTATATGGTTCAAAAGCTTCAAAATCATACCTGTGAATGTCTCAAGAAATTGGAAAAGATGTTTCCACTTTTTGATGGGGACAATATTTGTGTCACTTTCCTATTTATTTTGTTTTTTTCCCATACACATTAGAGATGGGTTTATTGGCTAGTTTTTTTTTTTTTTTCGGGGGGGGGGGGGGGGTATAGAGAGCAGTGTATTCTGTTATTTTTTCATTGAAAACTTGCCAATAGTCTATGATCTAACTCCATTAAAGGTCTAAGCTATTATCCGAATACTCAAACTGGTTTTATATCAAATACACCCAGCAAAATGCAGTGTTTGAAGTGCAGACAATGTACGTACACACTTACTCTCTTCAGTTTATCTTTTATTTTAAGAAACTGAAGAGGTAAGGAATGAATTTTATATTTAACATCATGAATTATCTTAAAAGTTCAAGCTTATAGGCGAATGCTACTGATTTTATGTCCACCAAATTGGAAAAGAAATATTCTTTCACGTAGATTATGTCTATGCTTTTCCTCCATAGTAGAGCTGGAAACTTTCACAAACTATAGAAGAAAAGACAGAACTTCATAATTGAATAATGTGCATAATCAGCTGCTTTTTGACATTTTTTCGGTTCTGACCCTCTCAACTCTTTTGTGTTTGGCTGGATTTGTTCTGTCCAATTTTATATGCTATATGCTCTACAAAATATTTGCAGTCACTTTGCTCATTAAATCTGACAACGTGGTCTTCCTATTGTTTGAAACCGAGAGAACTGATAGGTAATGGGAGCGGAGAATACAGATACTAGTGTGAACGGGCCGTAGGTTTATGAAGTGCGTTTCCTCATCCTTGTATAAGCGAACTACGTGCAGATATCTTCTTTTTTCCTGTGGCATAATTGAAATATCAAATAATTGATGCCATTTTAAGACTATATATAATTATCTCTGTTTTTGTAAATTAACCTAAGCTATATATTTTTGTTGAAATTTCTATTTTTGTTAAAAGATATAGAATTGAATTTTTGTACTATAAAATAAACAAGACCATAACCTGGCTATAACCCAACAAGCACACAAGAAGCTTTGAAAAATTGTCCACACAATAATACTTCCGATATTTTTTAAATGTCATTATTTTATAAACGAATCCCATATATGTAGAGGACAGCTTCATGTAATTGGATGTAAATTGTTGGATCTATTTTTTTTTTTTTAAATATTTGCTAGAGCTGATGGTTAGATATGAGATGTAGATAGGTGCAAGTGACTTTTCTCTGTATAAATCAATCGCTTCCCTTTTCTAAAATATTTTTTATTTATCATTTTAAAAATTTAAGATAATATTTTTTATTTTTATTATATCTTTTTTTATAATTATATTAATTAACGAGAAAAGCTAACTACATAAGAGAAATTAGGAATATAATATTATAGAAAATTATATGATATCAATACAAACAAAAATATTAATTAATTTTTTTTAATAAGAATGAAATAATCTTAAACAACAAAATAGAGCGAAGGGAATAATACATTGGTCTGTCTTGAAAGCTTAAATTCACTCGTACTGATCGGCATATACAAATATTCATCTTTTTCTCCTACAGATAAACTATGTCCAGTGATTTGTGATAACTTGCAGTTATACTTTTCGATTGTAATAATTAAACATGGACATCCCCTCCAAAGCAAGGCTATCATATTATAAATCTGTTTAATTCATTGTTGATGAGTTTCTAATTAATTATTATAATTTTGACTTTTCTCTTTAAGGTAAATTCTCACTCATTTATAAATATTGTCTAGGCAATAAACTAACAGCCTTTTAATTTTCTTGTTGTCACAACAAACACTTTGCTTTAAATCAAGAAAAGAAAAAACTGAGTTTCTGTGAAAGTAGTGTAATAGTTCCCTTTTGATCACTTATATTTTTATATCATTTGATTCTAATTTTAAAAATCTTTTTTGACCAAAAAAATGCATTTCTTCCTAACAAATGCGAAATATTATGACAACTTTGATTTTTATACATCCTAAATTTACACTCGTTTTACACACATTTTTTTTCTGTCTTATTTTCTACCATATTATTTTTTATATTTATCGCTTTCTTCCTCTTCTATTTATATTTCTTTATGCACATAAGGATTGCCAAATAATTAATATCCATGTTATAAATACAAACAACTTTTAACTTCATAAACTAACCAACCTGGCAGCTGTCATCTCTACCAATAAGACAATCAACGATCTATCCAAAAAAAAAAAAAGCATCAATGAGATTTCTTTTACAAACTGAAACTTTGTTTCATGATGTTCGTACAACAAAGCAAGAAGAAACGTACAAAGACCACAGGGATCTGTTTAGGAGACAGAAGCGTTTGAAAAAAAAGTACTGCATTATTGTAATTGCATTTACAAATGCCAAAATTAGTGTACACATAACAGGCAGCAATCCTCAGAGGAAGGAACTGTTCCAATATGTCAGTATACAGCATAGCACAGAAATCGCTAATAGTTTGAAGGAACACAAGTTTGCCTCTTCTTTTCTTTTGACAATAAAGGAAGATGGCAACAGTGAAATGTTTAGTACAAGGTCCAAATAATTTTTGGAGACTGACCAATAACAAGCATCCTTTGATTTCCCTTCCATCTCATCCAGCAACAAATCCAAGTTGGTACCTAGCATCACCATTTGGTAAGGGAGAAAAAAAAAATAATCTCCCTTTTCTCTCTCAAAAAATATAAGGATTGTTGAAACCAAAAAGGGAAAATAAAAACAAGGAACAAGATTTATTATAACTCCTCCATATCTACAACACACAAAAAGCTCTTTCATATATTCACTTATTCAACCTCCTTTTGGCAACCATGAGTCCTAATATGTGCCTCACTAGTACCTATTCAGCAAACTTCTAACACGAACAAAGCACCAAGTTTTTAACAATGTTTTATGCTTTCTCCATCCATCAAAATACCTACCAATCACCTTTCTATAACTAGGCCTCTGCTGAACAAAAACCCAATACTCAGCAATGTTAGGCCTGCCAGCTATGTACTCATTCTCTAAATCCAAGAGTACTAAACGAGCCAACACTGGAATGAGCATCACATCAGCCATGCTAAACTCTTGACCTGCCAAATAAGGTGTTTCACTCAACTGCCTCTCTGCTTCATCAAGCAGACTAATCAAATGTTCCTTGCTCCTCCTAATAACATCTGGCTCTTTCAATTTTTCTTCAGTCTGGTAGGCTTCTTTTAACTTCCTATGGTAAGCACCTGCTAATTCGGGAGACTCAGACATTCTAGCAATCACCACCCTCCTTATGAACTTAGAAACATAAATCCGGTATTTCTCTGGTATATGGGAAAGGGAAAAATACTTAGGATCCCACTCTTGTATCTTCTGCATCCATTCAATCACTTCCCTGCTACTGGTAGTGATACTCTCAGACCCTGAGGAGAACACAGCAACTCTTTCTATGTACCTGAAAATCCAATGGCACTATAAAATGTCTCCTCGTAACAAAAGCACTTAAAAGTAAATTCAAATTCAACTTTCAATTCTTAGTGAGAAGGCTCCGTGATTAAGCATTATCAAGAAACCATAAAAACCACCATTTTATGCAAAGTAGCATACACAACAGGCTGCATCGAGGCAATTAATTTAGAGAGTAATGATAAATATGCAGAAAGCAGCTTTTCAACCTTCTTATTTTAAAAAAATCTTTGGGTAACTTCTAATGCTGCATAAATATCGAAGTGAAGTTTCTTTTATGCTCATATATTCAAGGCAGTAATAACAAAACGATGAAAGGTTGCAAGGAGAGAACATACTTGATTATATCTATTGTATTGTAAATGATGTGGGAGCCATTCTGGAAAACAGGAAGTCTTCCAGCGGGATTGATCTTGAAGAATGAAGAATCCAAGTTCTTGCCAGTTATGGGATTGACACGAAAAGATGTATAATCAATTCCTTTCTCTTCCAACGCAAGTCTCACCTTCTGGCTGTCCAAATCAAATGGATGATGATATAACTGCATTTTCTAGTCACGTCTTAGGAATTTGCAGGTTGTGTTAGAAGTTTAGCATCAGCTTGCACCAACACCAGAAACCATTCAGAAGTCAGAACACCGAGGTCTGCAAAACACAATATCCAAATTTTCATCAAGCAACATCTTCAATTTACCTTGTAAAACTCGAACCATTTAGGTAGTGAATGGCCAGTGAATGAACCAATCTGAGACAATATGAGATAGGGTCAAGAAAAGGATAACCATATTTCACCAGTAACTCTGATCAAATAGCAACTTGGCAGGGATGTAACAAGAATCAACTTGTGATAGAAGCCTCCGCATATGGCATAATTCATAATTGGTGTGTGTATTTAGCCCAAGAAGTCAAAGTCAATCACTGAATTGAAATATGTATTGCTATTACAACCCTTACTACCACAAAAATAAAAACTATAACCTAAGCCAAATTTCAGCATACATATGACCCCATGTAAAGTGTAAAGACCAAAGAGAGGTTTATATTCAGAAGTATATGAAAAATATGGGAACATCCCATAAGAAACTATTGATTAGATCCAACCCCACAAAATGACTAATTCACAGACTTAATAAAAGGAAAGGCATCAATCCAATTCAAATAATTTCAACAATCAAACAGTTAAGCAAAAATTAGGTGGGGATTTTTCTAGAGGAGTTAAGAGAGATGGTGTTGACAAGATTCAAAAACAAAACAAAAACAATCAATTTATTTATTATGAGGAGTGTAGAACACTGTATACAAAAGTTGAAAAATCCAGCAAACACAAGTGAAACCACAAATGACATAAGATAAGCATAAAGAGCCATGGAATGAAAAAGGAGAGATACCCAGAAGTAGAAGAATAGTTGGAATGAAGAAGAAAAGAAGTCAGCGTTAGAGATCGTTATGGCGAGTTGTGAAGAGTGAAGAGTGAAGAGTGAAGTGGGCACAAACAAAAACGAGTCTTTTTGGTTTGCAGAAAACGATGACAACTAGAAAAGAGGAAACCACAGACGGAACATGGCGATCAGAATTTTACAACAAATAAAGTCACACTTTAAGGTACTTGTTGGAATGCAAAGGCCTTGGAAAACTTCCCCAACTTGAGTGGACACGTGTCGCCTAATAAATTTTCAACTTTTCTATATATGGACCATCACCATCTTAAATCATCCCTTGACTCGCCAAAATTTTCTTTTTAAAGAATTATCTTGTTAATCCAGTGTTTTAAGGATACATGTTAAAAATTAATCAATAATTTTATATTAATTATATACACTAAAATTTATTATGAGAGTATATTAATCATATTTTTAATTCCTTAATTAGTAGTTTAAAAATATTAAATAGCATATATATTGTAATAAATATATAGAGTGGTACAAAGCAGGTTTAGGTTTGGAATTTGTAGTCCCCTGTTTCGGCTTGTGGGCCTCCTTTTAAATTAAAGCATATTCGGCCCATTTAAGAGTTAACCTCTCATCGAGACCACAAACTTGAATTTTCTTTCTTTTAAAAATGAAAAGATAATGTTGAAAAATAAAAGATAATAACAAAAGTGATAAAATGTGTCAAAAGAAGAAAAGGCACTGTGCATTTTTTTGGGTCGTAAACTGGGGTTCGTTTTTATTTTCTTTAGGTAAGTTGCTAACCAATATGACAAATACCAAAATCGGAAGTAGAAAAAGAAACCAACTTCTCGTTTTGAAATTTTTTTTCTTACGAAAAACACATTCACAAATCACAAGCACACGGTGAATACTGAATTGAGGAAACAGATTGTTCAGACAGTATACTTTTTAGCCAAAAAATAAAAAAAATTAGGGTGCCTATTAAAATTTGACTATTTTTTAGGAGTATTTGGAAACTTTTCAGCAAATGTATTATAAATACTAGATACTTACTAGACTAGATGCTATTGGTTCAGTTTTTAAGTAGTGGGTGCCTTTCTCGGCCTTTTGATTAATATCAAATTTTAAATAGTATTTAATTTGAATATATTGTTAGTATACAAAAGATTATCCATCAATTAAAATAAAAGCTTTGTTGACATAAATTTTAAATTAACTATCATAAAAATTAATAATTTTTAATAATATGTTAATTTATGATCAGTTTATTTTAATTAATTTTTTAAATATAAGGTGCATATCTTTTTTTGTTAAAATTGGTTTTTACAACTTTATTCGTTCATACACACTCTCTCCTTTTTTCGTTATTTCTTTCTATCTCTTCGGATTAGATCTAAGAGTGATTATTAGACAGAATATAATTATAAGAACCACCCATTCATAATTTAATTTATACGATAATCAATAACATTATAAAATAAATAAAATTTATTTAAGATAAATTTTGATCGCACTAGGCTTGAGTTAAAACTAAATACAAAAAAATACTAGAATTTATATGATTAATATATTTTAAGTGAAAGCAGTTTTTTTAATTTTCTCGATGAGAGCAACTAAACGAGATTTCCTAGTCATGATTTGGATAATATGGGCAAGTGATTAAATGGGCCCTTTCCCATCCTTTCTTGGGCCCTCATCTTGATAAGAGAAACTTTCTCATAGACCCAAAATAGACCCAAATTAAACTAACAGCACCCCACTGACATCATGGATTTTTCTTGCTGAAGCACTGTGGCTAAGCAATAATTTCTTGTAGCAACATTTGGTGGTTCCCATTCTCAAGCATCAAAACTCAAAAACACCTCCTTAGCCACATCACATTTCACATGCACATGCATGGTACCCAAATATATACTCTACTTAAATGTGTCCTAACTATTCAGAACAAGTGCTCTTAGTTAGACATATTAATTCACTACGATCCCTCTCACATATCTTGTTATTGAAAACAGAGACTTTTTGCGCTCCAACCCAATAGATCACGTTGGATGCATGTCATTTGGTAGACCCAACAAAGGCTCCAACCATTCATTTCAAACTGGCTTGTGCAGTTTGTTGTTGGGCTTCAACTTGAACTTGCCTTAAAATTCAATTTTAGAGAATCAAGAATCTGTTTGGTGCAGTAGATACGGTTCCAATCTTTGAACTTGATTCTACTCAAAATAAATAAATACTAGCCCCTTGCAATTGCCCTTTTCGAACGGCTTTGCTGGTCCTACAACTATAATGGCGCTAACCAGGAAGCTATCAACAATGTAGAGGCTTTTTTTTTTTATTCTTTCACTTTTTTAGTTTGGAAAAGAAAACACCAATGTATTTACAATTTTCAGGCTTTCATTGAAAAGTTAATTAAAATATTTTTCCTTGCAAAACAGAATCAAACATACACTTTTGAAAGTAGGCTAAAGTTGAAGCGGCTTGGAGCTTGGTTGTTTGTACTATAAAGGATTCCCTTCCACACCAATTAAAATTCAGCTTTTATTTTTTATGAAAAGAATTGGCAAGTTGTATTTCAAGGACTAGGGCCGGTAATAGAACGAGTTGGGACAGATTTTGCTCTTCTTAATTCTGCAGTTCTGCTTCATGGAGGATCAACATAGATTTAGTTACAGATTAGAGGAGACGAAAATGACAAATTAAAATCCAGCCTTAATCTTATCTGGTTTGAAGGAATTGGTAATGAATCTATACCCTATTTTTCTTAAGTTTTTAATAAATTTTAATAATTTACATATAAAAATAAATTATATATTTTTATTTAAATAATATATAAATAGATATCATTTTAATAATAAAATTATACTTTCAACAAAATATATAATTTCAATATTTTTTAAGTAGTATTACATTATTAAAATAATATTATATTTTTAACAATATATATTTTATTAAAATAGCATTACAAATCTTTATATCCTCAAACTCTGTCTTATATTTGCAAATTGAAATTTGAGTTTACACATTATTTATTTCTGAATTCGATCAAATCAAATTTTTTTTGTCAAAATTAAAATAAGATCAGTGGGTATTCATAAATTTAAGTTTTATTGTCCTGTTTAGTAAGAGCTCATTAAGATTATATCACACTTTAAAATTAAAAAACTAAATACAATTTTAATTACAAATCATCTATTAATTCATACATCGGCAATGGTATTTAAACTTTAGATATAAATTCAATCTTTATTAGTTTGATAATTTTTATTGATATTATATTATATTATAAAATAATTGTCATCTTCTAGCACTTCAACACTGGATTAGTTCTTGTTAATGTAGATTTTTTCTAATAAGAATTAAGATGTTAGTTTAGATATCATTAATTTATACCAGCAGTAAAATTATTATATTAAAAAGTAATTTTGTTGTACAAAATATTACCATGTACTATTGATACATCAAATATTATTGTAATAATATTTTATATGTTAATATAAATTTTAAAAATCTATATTTTAATACACAATAAAATTGTATTTGTTAATAAATGAATACTTTTTAGTTTATCTAGCTACTCCATCTTTACACCTTTTTTATTTAGGAAAAACAATCTTTTGTATTTTTAAAATTTTTATCTGTTCGTCCCAAAAAAATGTCATTATTAATATCTTTTTTATTCTTAAATATAAATTTCCAATTAATCATGTAAAAAAATTATTAGTTTTTTATATTTTAAATAATTATAATAATACACATTTTTGAGGTTTTATTTAAAAAATATAGCATAAAACTTTAATGAAAATAGTGCGGAAAAAATATAATTATTTAAAATTTTGATCGTATGGTAAATGTGAAAGTTTTATAATAGTATGATGCAAGCATATGCATTAAGCACAAATTCATTATAAAAAAAGGGTATGGATGGGTCGCGAACCTGAAACGATGAACCAAACTATTTAGGTATGTAATTTTACTTATATTATTTTTCAAGGAAAATATAATCGGTGGCTGTAACGGTATTAGTTAAGTAACTAAAAAGATTTTTTATTAAAAAAAGGAATATTCATTTTAATACTAAAAAACTTTAACATTATTTTTTTAGGTAATTAAAAATATTTAATATTATGTATATTATACTTTTTAAATCGGTATTTTTAATAAAAACATTTTTTTAAAATGTGAATTTACCTGGTTACTCACTTACGCTCTGTTTGTTTTTAAAATTAAAACTAGTTGAAATCAAATTTGAAAGAATTGACAAAAAATCTGAACCATCCAATGAAACTTTAGAATATGAAATTAAGTTTTGAAG
This sequence comes from Canavalia gladiata, assembly GCA_037954105.1. Lineage (NCBI taxonomy): Eukaryota > Viridiplantae > Streptophyta > Magnoliopsida > Fabales > Fabaceae > Canavalia > Canavalia gladiata. The sequence continues at coordinate 59,075,532 of CM075659.1, read as the reverse complement.
TATGAAAATGTAACATGAACAGACACTCAAGTGGTAGGAGGAAAAGATAATTGAGATGAAGCAAACTAACAAAACATCGAAGAGGATCAATGGTCAATCTATATCTATATAGTTGACCAAAAGTTTTGGATCGATCATGAATGTCCATGTGATGAGGTCTGTTAACAAGATAATTTATTGTAATTAGAACAGAATTGGATCGGTAACTTAGATTAGTGTCTAATCGTGGAAAGTAAGCCCACCAGCCGACAAGTTAAGTTTCACTGTCAATAAAAAAAATTGCAATAAGTTTGTTTAAAAAAGCTGAGAGTGAAGTTTGGATGTGGCTGTGGTTTGCCATTGCCGCTATCCCTCGTTTCCTTTTGGTTAATATGTCGTTTTGGTTTTCCAAACTCCATCTTAACGGCCATTTATTGCTAGGAACCGATTCAAACTGTTCAAGTAAATCATTGCATGTAACTGCCTTCACAATTATGCTTCTAATCAGCAGAGCTTATGTAATTGCTTCCTTTGTATTAGGCACAATTTGAGCACCATTCAATTGTTTATTTGTTCCATAAGTTACCTATAATTTATTTCCTTTGTTAATTAATTAGTATTTGGGTAATGGTTAGAAGCTATGTATGTCCAAGCCATGATTTAAATCCTTAATTAAGCTCCAAGTTATTAATGAAAGATGGATAGACCCTTTCATTTTTATGTTTCATGTACTCTGAATGAATGGAATGATATCCTCACCCTATTGCTTGTAACTGCCGATGAGTAACAGTTACATTTAATAATTAATTAGGCCCTTATGGACTGTCAATACTGTAGCGTAAAGTGAAATATCTTGTTTTGTTTGAGTTATAAACGTAAAGCAAATAAGCCATGGTCGTTTTTGGAGTTGAGCGGATAGGACCGTTCTTATTAATTTATCACTAATCATTGCAATTTTTATTTTTAAGTCGGGTTTTATGACATTACACACATGGCCACATATAGCAATTGTTTTGAAGCAAAATGTTAGGAGACAAAAAAAAACTAATTGAGTATTAAATGGTATATCGCAGCAACCTATATGATGAGTTCAATCCAATTCAATTTGAGCATGTCCACACAGTACACAACCCTCCCGAAAATGGCCATCTAGTACGGTCTAGTGGGAGTATTGTTTGTCTTCTATCCATGTTAGGGGCACATGGACCTTTGTTTTATCTAACCCCACAAATTCACCTTTAATTGGGTTTTCTTTTGGAATCCAATATCTCTCTCCTACCTTGATTGAAATTTTGTACAACGATTCAACTAGTTTTGTGATCATGGATGGTCCAATTAACAGTGACCGTTGATTTAATAGTAAAAGTAATATGTGGCTTAGATTATATTTAGGTAACTTATTTAAAAACTTGGATGGATTATTCTGCAAATTTCTATCATAATTACTCTATAAATTAAGCGTGCATTCCGTTTAATTTATTTTAAAACAATTATTTTTCATTTTTTATAAGATTGTTAAAAAATAAGCAATTTTTCTAGAAATAAATATTTGTAAACAGCCACTAAATAACTTTTTTTTTCGTGTTTTGTGATTATTGTGTACTTACATTTTTATGAAGATAATATAAAGTAAATTAATTAAGTTTTAAAATTTTCATTTTATTTTTAATTATTTTTAATAATTTTAGTTTCTTATATTATAGAAGTATTTATTTTTTGCTAATAATTTTTTTATACTTTTAATTCTCAAAAGTGTTAGTATGTAGAATTTGATCTCTAAATTTATTTATTATTTTTTAAATTTTTTTAATAATTATAAACTTTTAAAAATATCAATTCATATATTTTGGTATTTGGATATGTTAATTTTGTTTACATTTTATTTTTATATTAACGTTTTTATGATAAAATATAAAAATATGATTAAATATTACCACCAACTTGTAGATATCAACACCTTTTGAAGTTAAAAGTATACATTATATAGCTCTTAAGATTTAAATTGTATATTTAAAGCATATATACTGAATCTCATATACATAATTTTTTATGTCTCTCTTTTTAAAATAGATTTCTTTATTTAATAGAGATGATTCCAGATCAATTTAGATACACATTTGGTTGTAAATAAAATAATTAAAATGAATAAAATTAAAAGTTTGAGAATTAAAGTGTATACAAAGTATAAGACAAGACTTTATTAAACTATCAAAACATTGTATCATAAACATAAAATATCTACCGTACTCAGGATTATTATGTTAGAACTATCAAACCAAACTTTCCACCTACTTGAGACAGCAGGCTACTAACTATTTGATCTATCAATAAGAAAAGTCTGCTTTATGAATTTGTCTTTCCATTCAATAATTATAATAGAAGAATAAAAAAGGTGGGTTGCTCTCTAATTCCGAAGTTAGCCCCCACCAACATCTAGTACAGAGAAAATCACTGTACAGGAAAAAAAAGTACAAAAAGAAAATTACTATTTTGTCCACGAGAGATTTGGTTGAACGTTAAGTATATTTGAAGAGTGGGGGAAATTAAAAAAGAAATCGTGTAATTGTGAATTTCATAGTGAAACCCATAATTAATTACCAAAGCCCTCCTAAATCGGGCAAAGTATGATATTTTGCACGATGCAATTGGCACGTGATTGTAAGAAATTATTAAGAATATATTAAATTATAAATTTCAACTAACTGAAAAATAAAATAAATAATTAAAAATTATTAAAATATTTCAATTGCATTTAACAAATAATTGAAATGAATTTTTATCAACATTTTCATTAATATTTCTAATTTTTAGTTACTAAGTAGATTAAATTTTACATTTTTATCCCTTTTCTTTTCTTTATACTCTTGTTCATCTCTTGATATATATGATTAACCAATTTTATCTTTTGACAACATTTAACGTAAGAGAAAAATTATAAAGACAAACTAAATACCTATTTTCATAAAAAATTATTTAAAAATTTAAAAATATGAAAATAAACATTTTTAATTGTAAAGAAACTAAATTATTTAAACAATAATATAATTTTTGTATATGTATTTTGCACCATTTTGATCGTTCATTTTTCAATAAACCTTTGAGTCCATACTTTATTCATTAAAAGGTAACTAGTATTTTTTATTTATTGTTTAAAATTATTTTATATAAATTAAAAAATTTGGTTAATATTTTTATTTGTATTAAAATTATTATACAAATTATTATTATGTTTTTCATCTTTATTTTTAATTAATTTCTTTGGCTAATTAATATTATTACGAACGATACAATAAAATAATAATAATAAAGTTGTTTTAATTTTTTAAAATTACAAATGAAAATATTTTTTAAAAATGATGACGGGTAAAAAAGAGAACAAATCTTTCATGGAATAAGAGACATTATCAATTATGTGTGAAATATAATTTTATATATTATTATCACTATTATCTTACGCATAGTTGAAATGAAGGATAGAAACTGGTCCGTGAAAAAAGGCACAGCACCGACAGTGGATGGGGATGTGATTTAGCAGCGGTGAGTGTTTGTTTAATTATAATCTTTTTCCCTTGAAGGGTATTGGAGGATCTAGGACAAACACAAATGATAAAGCACAAGAGCAAGGCCAAAAGGGTTGCTGTTCCGTTGATATTGTGTGTGCAATAAGTTGTGGTAGACCCACACCACTTTCATAACAAAACCCCATCACGTGCATTAAAGCACCACAATATTAACACCTTCCTCCTGAATCCTGATATGGTCGGTTTCACTCCACATTCAACATTCATCAATCAACATGACCATTTACTGTTGTTTTTTCGAGTGCACACGATATGCCCTCCCAGCGAGCATTCTGTGTGTTCTATCCACACCTAATAAATGAATATGTTGCCTTTCATCAAGTTATACAATTTAACTATTAAAGTACAATTAAACAACCAAACACTTCTTAAATAGTTGTAGACAGGAGTATGTTTTTTAGCCGTATGTGAAAAATACTTCAAATACAAAATTTAGTTTAATGATTTTTTGAAAGAATTAATTTTTTACTGTAAATTGAAAAATGTCTTCAGTGTAAAATAAATAAATATATATATATATATATATATATATATATATATAGTTCAACTGATTAAAATATTACCTCAATTTAGCGAAAATAAGAAAAACAAAAGAAAAGAATTATGTTACCGAACGGTCATCAGATTATTCAATTAAACATTACTTATTATTTTGTCAATAATTAAAAAATCTAAAATATAGATAACACCTCTTAATTGTCAGTAATTTAACAAATTAATTTTGAAGGTAAATAATTTATTACTCTCAATCAATATGTTTCTTTCTATCCGTTTCACATATACTATAAAAGTTAATTATATTTTTATTTATATTAAAATTATTATATTTTTAATTAATTAAGTTTTCTCACTAATCAATATCAATGCAAAGAAAATAATTCGAACATGGTGGTGTTATATGAATGTAAGTAATAAAGGATACGGTCAGCTAGTTTTACGTGCAAGGCCTATGAGAAAAGAAGTTAGAGATTACAATCTTTATTCAAGATAATTTTTTAAAAAACTCTCAATTCAATTATTAATTTTATATACATGGAAAAAATGTTGAAAGGGATAAATTTATTTTAGTAAATTTTATACTTCAAAACAATTATTGATAAGCATTTTAACCAAAAGATTTTAAAAATATATTTTTAGAAGACATTTGATAGAGGGGTTTTTATGAGTTTCACATTAATTTCAAATTTTAAAATGTGAAATTTCTACATCCAGGTATTATTTTCAAGAATATACATCTTTAGGGAAAAAATTTAAAATTATTTTTTCCAAAAAAATAACTTTCTCAATAGCGATGAAAATACAATATTGACATGGATGGAATAAATTTTTAAAATATGTACAAATATAGTTATGTTGTTCCCACCTAAACCTAATTTACATTTTCTATTATGCTGTCATTGAAGCTCTTGCATCAACTCTATCTTGCTGGTTTATACCTTATCATTATGCTTGCTCTTATTGTTTCCCTCCTTTCATATTTCGCCTTTGCTTTCATCCAAATCCGTTTATTGCGTAGAGTGGATAAGAAAGGAGCGGCAAACGAATGATCGAAAATAGTGTAATATGGTGAGACAGAGATTAATAAGACAAACAAGAGTTGGTATCACAGCTCGTTTTGGAAGCATATATACGATTAGAAGGGCAGTCTGAGAACCAATAACGAGATTTTTCATTTTATTTTTATGTTGCTGGTTGCTTTCAATTTCAGATTCATCACTCTGGATGAGGCAAACATATATTGCAGAGGCAGAGCAACTTTAGAATCTCCATCTTGGGACAGCAGAAGTAGTTTGCAATGGCGGGTATTCGGGACATTTTCAAATATAGGATATTTTCGGAAGAAGCATTAACATTCCTATTCAACTTATATATAACTAAATGTGGGATAGGAAAAACTTCACAAAATTTGTACAACATATCTGAAAATATTGAAAACATATCAAATAAATTTATATCGTTTTTAGGAAACATTATATGTTACCCTTGATACATACATACATATATATATATATATATATATATATATATATATATATATAAATATTTAATTGAAATATATTAACAATATGAATATTTTACATTGTTATCCAGTTATAAATTATGATATTATTATAAATTTTTTATTTATATAATAAATGTTTTAAAAATTATATTTAGAGTACCTTTTGATTAGTTGATAATATAAAAACTTTTACATAACAGGATATTAAAACTAAATTAGAAATATAAATGATGTAAAAAGTATCAAATAATTTTAAAATTATATAAAATCTAGTAGATATAATCTATTTTATAAGAATTTAATTTAAACTGATAAAAAAATTATTAAAAGTTTTTGAAAAATAATTATAAAATTTAAAAATTAATACTAATTAATTATTACATACATATTTGTAAGAATGACTGTGGTTATCGTAATGTATATATATATATATATATATATATATATAATTATATAGTTATATTGTCAGAATTTTCATTATTATTTGAATATTTTTAACAGCGATAATAATTGTGGAGGGAAAAAAAAGTAGTTTTAGGGAAAAAAACAAGTATGTTTTTTGCCTTAACAATTATAAGCTGGCTCAAAAAAGAAAATTATCAAATTAAATGAAAATATAATTATAATAACTATTTTAAAATAATATTAACAATAATTTTAAATTGATTGATAATATAAAAAATTTTATATGGATAATATATTAAAATTAAATTTATTAAATAATGTAGAATTTTTATTTTGCTTGCTTTCCAGAGAAAACTTGAAAAGCGTATGTCTTATGAAATTACAAATTTCATACTTTTTATTTACGGGTTAAAATATTAAAAGGAACATTACCACGTACTTTTTTTTTTCTTCGAGCAACCATGAGCACCTGTCTTTATCCGGCGTATAAAGATATGAAATATTTTTCACTTAACACAGAAATAGAAAACATTCAATCATCAAACACGGCGTCTTCTGCTCGTGAACAGAGGTGAACTTAAAAATTAGGCGCCGTATAAGTTTGAAGCAGAAGAAAAAAAAAGTTAAACTATTTATTTATTCTTATCACAATTGTTTTTAATTTGATATCTTTACTTACAAAATTTGCAACTAGGTTTTTATATATAACAAATTTATAATTTGATATGATGTTATGTTTAATTATAACTTTCTTTGTATTTTGAATAATAATATTAACGATAATTTTTATGATGATAACATAGTTTTATTCAACTATGTTTAACTTCTTATATATATTTAAAAATTTTAATTTAATTCTTATATATTATGTATTTTTAATTCAATTTTTATATATAAAATAATAATAATTTAATTATAACAGATCTTTTTAAGTTAAAATTGAGACAAGTATTCACAGTTTGTACTTTGTTATTGTATCTAATAAGAATATATACTAAATATATTTTTATTTATAAAAACTAACTTCTCAAATTTTAAATATTTTTATTCCATTTATAATTAAAATTTTTAATTTATATAAATTAAATTAAAAAATAAAGTATATGTAAAAACTTAAATAAAAATACATAATACATATGAAATTAAATTATAAATTTTTTTACATATAAAGAATTAGTTGTAAAATTTTTAAATAAATAAATTGAATTAAATAAAAATATGTAACTGGGCATATCAATTATTTATTAGTTACATTCAGAAAACAAAACAAATGCCGTTATAACGGATAATAACATCAAGAATTAAATAATAAATATTTTTACATGTAAAAATCTAATTAAAAAAGTTTAAAATAAAAAAACTAAATTAAAAATTAATATCACATAAATAATTTAAAAAAAAAAAGAAGAAGAAAAGGAGCCATTTGACAACGAAAATATTGGCGTCCTACAAAAGGCATACATGCGTGATGCATGCTGAAGAAAGTGCCAAATCAGCCAAAAACTACATATTTTTCATCTGCCGAAGGCCGGAGCTGACTTATGTTGCATTTTTTTTATTTATTTTGTTATATAAAACTTTTCATCCTTCTGCACAAATTCAATTCAATTAAATTTAAAATCAAAGAATATTTAAATAAGTTTTTATACATAATTTTTTTAAATTTTTAAATATAAAAAAATAAAATAAAATTTTAATCTTTCATCTTTCATCTTTTATATTAAATTACTCTAATTTTTAACTTTTCATTATTATACTAATTTCAGTAACTTACTTTTTTTTCAATTTAATTCTCACTATTTGTAGATGTGTAATAAATTTTTTATTAAATTTTTTATTAATATTTTAATGTTAGATTAATTTTTATTAGTATAATTGTAATAAACATTAAATTACTAGTATAAAAATAATAATATTATACTAATAATATGATTATTATATTAATATATTATAATATATTACCTTACAGTATAGATATTTTAAATTTATATTAATATTAATATTTATTATTAACAAATAAATATATTCTTTTAACGATTGTGCTGTACTCATCTTACGTATGTAACAAAAGTGACTATCCTTGTTTTGAGTTTAGTCTATGGACCAACCAAGTGTTTAAACATATCCCTAATTCTTTTTGCCGTAATTTTTTAAAATTTAAAATTAAAATTATAAAAAAAATACAGAAAAATAAAACAGATAAAAAATAGAAATAAATTTTATTCCTTTAAATCTTTTTTCTTATCTGAAATGGAAACACAGTCTTCTCTAAAAATTAATAAAAAGAAGGTTTAAATTATTTATCAAACATTCTGAGAAGATTATTGTCTTTAGTCTTTTTCCTTCTTTATGTTCTTTCTGTTTATAGAATAATTGATAGTTCATTCCACTATATATTATTTGATTTTTTTCTTTAGATAAAATTAAAATTACTCATTGATGGGAACTAAAAGATCATGTAATGTAAAATACAGTCTCGTTCCATACTCTGGAATTGGATTTTCTTTGGTCTAAACGGTTTAACGTAATTTTGTGGAAATGAAAAATATTTACATTGCGATGTAATTAATTTTTAGTAAATATTATATATATATATATATAATTTAAATTTAAAATTTAATTAAACATTTAGCATGTACTACTTAAATTAAGAATTTGTTAGTTGAAAATAAGATTCCCAATCATACATCTTAAAGCCCTTATTTAATTAATTATATTTGAAAGTGTCGGCGTTAATACGAATTCTTTAACTAATTGTATCCATTTACGGGTTACTAACTTACTATCACCCCCTACCATTCAAACCAACTAGTAAATATATCATTCAATTAATACATTGGAATATAAATGAAACATAAAAAAAATTAACAAGATTATTTTATAAATAAAAATTTAATAATAATAATTATTACTATACTACAATAAAAACTAAGAGTTTGAAATTTTATATTCTAGAACATTGATAATAATTAATTAAAAATCATTGTTTTTGAATAATATATAAATAATTCATCATATTTAATTATTGATTAAAAAGTTGGATATACAATAACAAATTATTAATTTAAAATTTTAAATAATAAAAAAAATATGTTGCAAATTTAGAAGTTGTGTAAGTTACTAAGATTGGTTCATAATAATGGTAATAATTTATATGAACTTAATAAAAAATGTGTTTAAACCCATAATTTTAAATCTAAAATATTTTATATAAATAATTTCAATCCTTCAATAATCCTAATAATATCACATGCATAAGTTATATAATGTGAATCATATTTCTTTATATATTAAGAGTTCTTATTACATACTCATTATTGAACAAAAGAATTTTCAAGAGTTACTCTTATATGACTTGTCTTACTTTAAACATATAATTTTTAAAATTTTTATTATATTCAAATGCTTAATATATATATATATATTTATCTTTTAAAAATAATTATTTTTAATAAGCAATATAGTTTAAATATCATTTATAGAAAAAAATAAAAATAATTTACTTAAAATTATAATAACTAACACAATTTAAACGTTTCTCACAATAGCAATGGCATCTTTAGAATTACTTTTACTTTTGCAAAGTGAAGATGCAATGAAAGAAAGAATGAGGGGAAATTAAACGGTCTGAAATGGTTTTGAATGGAACAAAGAGAACGTGTAAAATGGCATCCTTATGGCTTAAAATGACAATTGAACCGCTCTCTAATAATCGTATCTTTTAAAAACAGAAATTGCACATTGTGCGTGTATATTCAAAGCATACGTAGATGGATGTTAACACCATGATTGAAAATGAAGCAAATTAAAGCATGATGTTATTGAAATGAGAATGACGTAACAATACTATTTCCTAAAGAAACAAAATAGCTGCAATTTGAAATTTGTTATTGACACAAGGAACCTTCGGCCTTGTAATAATTTTCCTGTATCACATACAACAAAATTAGCCACCCTCCCATGAAACTTATTATCCAATTTGAAAAGAAAAAATTGCCCTTTTGTCAAGTTGATCATCCCAACCTTTTTTCGGTGAATGCTTGGAAACCTTTTTTCTGGAAATAATATTTTTTTTTGAAAACTTTTTATTTTTTATTTAAAATTAGGTAAATATATTTTTAAACTTAGTTTTAATCTTTCAGTTTTTTTATTAATTTAATCTTCATAAATTCTAAAATTCCTTTTTATTATTACTTACTAATGATATAACATGCATCTAAATATATTATGTTATTTTAAAATAATTGCTTAGATAATATTATGATAGATAGTACGTTATCTTAAAATAGTAACAGTGACTATTTTTTAAAATTTGAAAATGTAAAATAAAATAAAATTAATCATACACTAAAAAATATTTAAATAAAAACACTAATTATTTCAGACGCATTAGATTGCAAATTCTAAGACAAGATTGGCACTTCAACAAAACTGCTGAAATTAAAGATAGAAGGCAAGAAAGATTTTTGAAAAGAAGAGAACATAGGAATATAACAGTGAATAATAGAGAAATAATTATAGGTGGAATGTGTTTCACAGGAGGGGTCCAGTGGTCAAATTAGTAGGGCATTAAACCTTGTAAGTATCTTGTTCAAAAAGTCACATATTAATGATAGTTTTAACTAAAAAGTTATTGTTGGAGTTTGAAGTGAGGCCCCCTTTTTTCCTCTTCGTTAGTAGTGTGGTGTGGCGTGTGAACTTCAAATGCAAACCGAACGACGGTTAAGCCGAACCAACCTAGTTGTTCCAAACCAAAGGGCGTTCGTTGTTGCTGCTTGCGTGCGTACTATATCAGACTCAAACTCAAATATATCCTAGTAATCAATCAGCTCTCTGCCTCCAACAATAATTACTACCAACAAAACGACATCACTCTGATTGCGATCCCCTGTCTCATTAACGTGAAAAAAAATGCTGCTAACGCTTCCGGCCGGAGAAGCCATCCATGGCGGCTCCGGTGCCCGGACGGTGGTGGTGGGCGTGAAACTGGACTCTCCCGGCAAGGAATTGCTCACGTGGGCTTTGGTCAAAGTTGCTCAGCCTAGTGATACCGTGGTTGCTCTGCATGTGCTTGGGAACCATGGTAGGCGTGGAAAATTTTGTTTTTTTTTTAATTAATTTGTTTTTATTCTGTCGGGTTTTCAAGCGTGAAATTGACTGGTGAAATGGGGTTGTGTAGATATCGTGAATGGAGATGGGAAATCGTCGCTGCTTTCGCTTGTGAAGGCATTTGACTCTGTTCTTGCTGTTTATGAAGGATTCTGCAATTTGAAACAGGTTCTATGTCTGAATCTTCTTTCTATGTGGATTTTTATTTTTATTTTTTACAATATCTATAACAGAATATGCAAATTCATTTTCTGTTTCAAATTGATTAGGAAATGCAGGACATAAAAATTGAGACTTGCCTCTTTGTCTTTTTGCTTCCTATTGGAAACCAAAAAGGAAAAAAAAGTTCTTGTTACATAATTTTAACTTTGTGCAACTGCCTCCTATTTGAAGTCTCTAAAAGAACATGTCAATTTTTTTTGGTGGAAATGGTTTAGGTGGATCTCAAGCTCAAAATTTGCCGTGGTTCATCGGTGAAGAAAATTTTGGTTCGAGAAGCAAGTGCTTATTCTGCAACTCATGTTGTGGTCGGAACTTCTCAACGTCTCCATAAAATCCGGTCATCTACCTTTGTAGCTAAGTACTGTGCTAAAAAGTTATCCAAGGATTGTTGTATTCTCGCTGTTAACAATGGGAAAGTTGTGTTCAAGCGTGACAGTTCGCCACCGAATTTCGTCGACTTACAAGGTTTCTGATTTTTCTTAGTTTTGATTGTGGTGAATCTCATGAACTTAGTAGAATTCTTAGTTATCGAGTTTATTGTAGGGATTGATCGTCATCACAGAAATAGTTTGCTCGGTTCAATTCATTGGACAGTCAGCAAGAATGCAAAAGTACAAAGTGATGATAATTCAGGGATTGATACTGGTGAGAAAACTGGCCAAATTTCCGATAACAGTTTAGCTAGATTTTTTCTGGATTCTACGGAATCTGTTAGAAAGCAGAGCTGTTCAGTTTGTGGCACAACCCTGGCATTGCCAGACACTTCTTGTGACGAATCTGCAGAAGGGTCTTCTGGTGATGATAGTACAGAGATTTCTTTGGCTTTAGTGCCTGTGCAAACCACTGTTGTAGTGCAGCCGGAATTGAAACCAGGTTGGCCACTACTACACCGGAGAATTTTATCAGACAAGAAATCTGCTGATACATCGTTGATGCGCCCCCAGATCTCTGTGGTCCAATGGGCAATGAGGTTGCCTTGTAGAAATATTTCATATGCTGCAGATCTTGATAAAAAGTCTAACGTTTGTGATCAAGGTCAAGATCAACCTACCACTTTAGATAGTCAAAGTGGTGCTCTTGTTCCAGTAGATGCTGAAATAGGGATTGCTTCTTCACCAGAACGTAGTTCAAGAAGCGTTCCTAAAGAATTGGAGGGCTTTCACGAGAAATACTCGTCAACTTGCAGATTGTTTGAGTACCATGAACTTGTATCAGCAACTTCAAATTTCTTGCCAGGTTTGTTTGCTAGAGTTAGTTTGAGTGTGTTCAATTTAACCAAACTTATTCATTTTTTATTTTTTAATTTGGTTCAGAAAACTTGATTGGGAAAGGAGGAAGTAGTCAGGTATATAGAGGCTGCCTTCCGGATGGGAAGGAACTTGCCGTTAAGATCCTAAAGCCTTCTGATAATGTATTGAAGGAATTTCTTTTGGAAATAGAAATTATCACTACGCTGTGTCACAAAAACATTATTTCCCTCCTTGGGTTCTGCTTTGAGGATGACAATCTTCTTCTGGTCTATGATTTCTTATCAAGAGGAAGCCTTGAAGAGAACCTTCATGGTACACAAATATACATTATTACTATATCCCATCTTGTTTTTCTAAATGGACTAATAATTTATTCTTTCCTCTATTCCATGCCAAAATAGGGAATAAGAGAAACCCAATTGTGTTTGGTTGGAACGAGAGATATAAGGTAGCAATGGGTGTTGCTGAGGCTTTGGATTATCTGCATTCTAAAGATGATCACCCTGTAATCCATCGGGATGTAAAATCATCAAATGTATTATTATCTGAAGATTTTGAACCCCAGGTATTTATCTTTTAATTGGTTTTTTTTTGAATATTTTGAATAATTTGTGTTTATCGATCCTCATGTTCTGCTTGATTTTATTCAGCTCTCTGATTTTGGATTGGCAAAATGGGCACCAACCTCGTCATCCCATATAACCTGCACAGATGTTGCAGGAACGTTTGGGTCCGTCCTTTCAAACCCTGCATAACTACACCGTCCCTTCTTTTCCATACATACTGCAGAGAGAAAGTGTATTTAAAATGGTCCTAACGTATGTATCACACTCATTTATGTAGTTACTTGGCTCCTGAATACTTCATGTATGGCAAAGTAAATGATAAGATAGATGTCTATGCATTTGGTGTTGTGCTCCTTGAGCTTCTTTCAGGGAGAAAGCCCATAAGCGGTGATTGTCCAAAAGGTCAAGAGAGTCTCGTTATGTGGGTATGTGTCTCTAATCCTATTCTCTGGCATCTCCTCATGTACTTCTTATTTCATAATCATATGTATTGTGGAAAAATTAATTGAAAAACACTTCTGCAGGCAAGTCCAATTCTAAATAGTGGAAAGGTATTACAATTGTTAGACCCTAGTTTGGGTGATAACTATGATCATGAGGAGATGGAAAAGATGGTATTGGCTGCTACTCTCTGTATCAGACGTGCTCCAAGAGCTAGGCCTCAAATGAGCCTTGTAAGTGGTCCACTATTGACTTTATAGCAAATTATGCGCTCCATGTCATGTAGAACAACACACAGGAAAAGTACATTGGTGGATATGGAGTGTAATTGACCTGACTTTTTGTGTTTTTCTTATCCTAAATCATGTCGTACCTGAATTCTATAGCATATTCTTCTTGACTTTATCTTCTTGTTTGATCACCATAGAAATATTCCCATTCCCAGCAATTGTCCTTTGTGAAAATGTCATGTATTGTATTGGACCACAGATTTCAAAGCTTCTTCAAGGTGACGTCGATGCAATCAAGTGGGCAAGGTTAGAGGTTAATGCTATGGAAGCACCAGAAATGCTCGAGGATGAAGCGTGTCCATCTAGTAATCTACAGTCACATCTTAGTCTTGCGCTGCTTGACGTGGAGGATGACTCACTCTCCATGTGCACTGTTGAGCAGGGTCTCACATTGGAGGACTACTTGAGAGGCCGCTGGAGTCGCTCATCGAGCTTTGACTAAGCAAAAGTAGTGGCAATTTGCTAGATGCAACTCTATCCTTTTATCTTATCTTTTTGTAGATAGAAGTTTTTTTGTCCCTCTTCTTCCATGGGTTTTATTAAATGGGTTTAGGATGAGAGGTTGTTTGTGTGTGCCCTCCTCCTTTCCTTAATAATGAAGAAACTACGCCTTATAATTTGTTTGGCGAGTTTCCCTTTTTCATTTTATACTTTAAATTGTGTCTATTTTTGCCCTTGATCTCAATTCGATCGAGTTTTGTAATGTGTAATGGTAAAAATATGAACAGGTTGTATTTTAGAACATGGCTCTGCCCTGCATCCTAATAAGGCTATAGCAATTTTGTCGATTGGTTTCTTTTATTTCACTGTGCCTTCAATATCTGTTACGTTACCTTTCAATTTCTTCACACGTATAATCCATTTCTTTCTGCTGCTGTATCCGTATCGGGCAAAACAAATATACATGCTTTATGAAAATCCTTTTTAGCTGAAACATATTGTGCCCCAAAACGGGTGGAAAATGCCCAATGGATCGAAACACAAACGGTTAGGAAACTACCAAAAATTTGTGATTGTATATATATATATATATATATATATATATATATATATATATATATATATATATATATATATCGTTTGGCTTTATCATCATGCGCATTATTTTACTTGGGAATGCAGCAGATGATGAGAGATATGACAAATCCGACCATGATGAGGGCATAATAGGAGCTATAGCCTATAATAGGTATCAGTTGTCGCATTGGTAAAGGGGGGCAGCGACTATGAGTATGACATGGGAGGATTTATATCTCTATTTACACATTAGTTCCATAGAACATTTTTAAAAATTAAGATATATATAGAAAATAAAGAAAAAAATGTGAGATAAAATCAATAATGTTATATATATTATTGCATAAATTTATTGTATGAATAAGCAATCAGAGTTTTACTCCGTACCAACTTCCAAGGGGCCAATGGTCACACAACTTTTGCGAGTCTATTTCATTCTGTCTGTTCCCTATGCTTTTAAGAATTGCATCAATACATAACCCAGATGTCTCTTTATCATACTAGTGGTTTCGATGTTTATGATGATAAACTCAATGCTGCTACAGCCTTTGGGAGTGATCATTCAAGTATGGCTTAAGAAGAAAATATATACTGTCGGCTTCTTGATTGTGAACGATGATGTGACTGTAAAAATTGTCCAGCAGATGTACTTTTAACTAAAGATTGATCAAACCTAGTTTTGGCTCTGAAAAATAAGCGCTTAAGCGTTTCTTCCGCTTGCAATAATCTGGGAACTCACATTCCCTTTCCAGTCCCCTTTTACAGAATGTTCTCTTTCCTTTTTTATTATAAATATTAGATTTAATAGTTGAAAAATGTGAATAGTTGATACAATAGTTAAAAAAAAACACTGGAAAAAAAAATGTAGAATCCAAACTTCAATATCTCGTGTATCAGGGCGTGCCAATGAGGGTGGATATATTTAAAAGACTTGATGAATATGTGTGGGTTATTTTAGGTGCAATTTGCGCCGGTACGTTGACTGGTGTTGAAAGAGGTGAGAATACAATTATATGTAAATTAAGTTAAGAAATAGTAAGAAAACGGGAACTTATATATAAACTTGAAAAACAAAGAATGTGCATGGGTAAAATTGGTATCCGTGGAAGAAACTTTTCTTTTCTTCTCTGGCCACAAACATTTCCCTCGAGTTATATAGGAAATCTTATCCACAGTAGAAGGACAGAAGCTACTGGCAAACTAACAATACCCACTTAATCCTAGCTATTCTATTAAGGCAACCACCACGAAATTAAACTGACTTCACATTTCCCAATTAGTCATGGCCACAAGTTGCTCCTACATGGTTTCAACCAGGTTATCCATGGTAGGTTGGACTGGAGGAGGAAGAAGAGAAGTCAGAAACAGGAGAGCATTCTTGGTTTCAGCTCAACAACAACAACAAACTGATGTTGAGGAAGCAGAGAGAAAGAAGGTACAGGAAGTGCAAGAGCAAGAACAAGCACAAACTCAGAAACCGAAGCCAAAAGGAACAAAACCAAGGCCAGTGGAACCTCAGATGAATGTAAAAAGCAGAAACATCCCCAGGGATTATGGAGGACAGTGGTTGAGTACTGCCACCAGACATGTGAGGATCTATGCAGCGTATATCGATCCAGAGACTAGTGAGTTTGATCAAACCCAGATGGATAAGCTCACCCTGATTCTTGATCCCACTGATGAGTTTGTGTGGAACCCTGAGACTTGCAACATGGTTTATTCTTACTTCCAGGAGCTTGTGGATCACTATGAGGTAGTTTCCTTAAACACAATCCACTTTATTTTTATTTCTATTTGTCTTAGGAGTTAGGAGTGTCACAATCACAAATACCAAACTCACATTTAATTCTATTACTTCAAGACTAAGCTCAACTAGTTTGCAGTTCTCTTAGCAAAATATGATAGAAACATGAAAAGAGATTGTAAATTTGGGGAAAAAATAATGTAGTCATAGATTCTAGGCTATGATTTACAGTTTCTAAAAATCATGCTCAGTTTTTAGTTGGTAATCCAACAAGCTAGGGTGAGAAAGAAGGGATTAGATTTTAGATATGTGCCAGTTCCGAGCCAATTAAACTTTACAATACTTACAATGTAAGGTAGTTCATTTATCGCATGATAGTATAAGCTTTTTGGAAAATTGGTTCCCCAGATGATGATATCAGGCCTTTTATAACTAGGTGATCTAGTGTTTGATCATTGTGGATTCCGTACTTCTAAAATGTTGAATTTCAACACAAGTTAGGTGGAACTGTGTAATATTCATGCTTCAAGTCCTAAGTGGTTCTTAGAGTAATGGGAGCATTTGGGATAGTTGATTTATAACAATTACGACAGTAATTAAGCTGGAAAATTTTGGCAGCTTTTGGACTATAAAGTGGTTCCATTTAGTGTTACTTCTGGTCAAGCTTTGTGTTGTAAGTTGACATACTAACCTGTGATGATGCAAAGCAGGGTGCTCCATTGACAGAATACACACTACGCCTGATTGGTTCGGACATAGAGCATTATATAAGAAAGATGTTATATGATGGAGTAATCAAGTATAACATGAATGCAAGGGTTCTGAATTTCAGTATGGGCAAGCCACGGATCATGTTCAACAACAATACCCAACCTGGAGATACTCTTGAGAAATGATTTGTGAAATGCACCAAGTCAAGTAATCATTGGTGTTTGCATATGACTATCCACATATTATTACGATGACCAGTTCTTTGTAAATTAAAAAAGAAAAAAATCTATAGTCCAACATTGGATATTTGGGGTCGAGTAAAACTAATGCATACCTAAATATGGTTATAGTCCATAACCCAAGCTCTCCAATTGTCATTCTTGCTTTATTTCTCAATGAGTCAATGGTACAGCAAAAGATTGGGCATAAAAGAGTTTTTACAGATACACCAGAAGAAAATAAAAATCACCTGATAATCTTCCCCTTGGATAACAAAATAATTAAACAAACCTTAAGCCACTTGATTGACTCTTAACTAATCTCAAAGACAAGTTTTTATCGTGGTTTCCTTTTTGAAAGAGTTCTAATAAATAATGTCAAAGATCAAAGTTCATGGATAAATTTAACTATTGATACTCTTATTTGCCGGTCCATGTTTACAGGACTTCAATTAGTTCATAGGAAAATTCCAGTAGTCTTGCTGCATAATTATTTCAATGAATATTTATGGGCCAATAGCTCATTATAGTGCTCACAAGAGTACTTATAACATACATTCACTTGCTCTTCCATCTCATTTTTTCACCGTTTCTTTTTTGTTTGTTTCTCTTCCTTTTTATCACATCATCTATTACTTTTCCTAATACACATTGGGTAGAATCAGGTAGAATGTGGTGTTCAACATTCATTCCCTGACCACAAAGGAGATAATTTTATTTTATTGAAAGGAATGTTTTGCTAGAAGCCTTTGCCTGTAGCAGTGTCGAATGTTGATCACTCAATTAGTCAATTCCAAAATTATTGTGCATTTCTCTTTTACGCTTCTAGTTAATTGCGCAAGACCTCATTCTGTTGCAAATAAATTATCCTCTTGAAGTGGAATGTTCAGCAAAGGAAAGTACAATACTGCAATGCATCTTGTCCATATTGTAGAGCAAGTAAACTGAACAACAATAATAATAATAATAATAACAGATCTCCTGCTACTAAGCTTTAAGTCACATAATTGGAGCGGATAATATTAAGGGTCGTCTGTTTCAAACTGTACAAACAATATATACAGAAGACCTTTTAGATTGTTTGAATAAATGTATAAAGTAAAAAATTATAATTATTATCACACTTCAAAGGCTGAACAGTTTAAAAGTTGATAAAAAAATAACGATAAATAAAATCAAATTTCACATTTTTATGTAAAAAGTTTTTAAAAAATGGATTTATGTAAATTATTTTATAAAATAAACATTTAATTTAAATAGATGAATAAAATTTTATTAAAAAGTTTAAATAAAAATAAATATAATTTCAATAGAATAATTTAACCATATTAATCCGTCTAAACTAAAATTATTTATTTCATAGCTTACATAATTCCCTTAAAAAATAATTTTACAATGCTTGACCCATGAAGCGCTGTAGTTCACACTTCCCTCGTTCTCTTCCTCTCACCGCACTCTTACCACGTTCCCTCGTTCAGTTCCAAGCACGGTGCAGAATCCATTTTCTCCATCGCGTCGAAGCACGCCACCACCGCAACCCGCCTTCATCGGCGGCGCTCTCAACTTGTTCTAAGAGTCCATGTGTCTGTTCGATAGGGCAGGTGTTGAAGCAAAAATCATCGTTCGCAGACTACATAATCCGGCACAGGTCTGTTTGATAGCTTCTCCTTGGTTTGGAATTTTGGATTCTTTTTCTCCTTTCTACGGTTAATTGGTTGGAATTTATGCTAGGTATCTCGGTCACTCACTGTTCATCTGTGCCATTCTGGTTTCTGGTTTTTACTATATGATATACTTTTAATTTTTATTTTAGTTTACTGAAATGCTCATCAATTTTTATTACACTTTCCTCTTGTTTGCATGTGAGATTAATTTAATTGCTTTAGATTATACTTTCAATTAGAGAAATCAAATTGTACGCGAGCTTTAAAGTATATCAGTACAAGTGTCGAATCGGAGATGGAGCCATAACTGCCGTTGATGTGCTTCCCTAACCTGGTTTTGGGTTTTAACAAGTGAATTGACTAAATGTTATCTGACTTATGATTTTTTTTAACATCCATTTAATATCTTATATTCTTTTTTTTTTTTTTTTACTTTTAGTTTTATAAACAAAGTAGCCAAGACAGAGGAAAAAGAAATTACATCAAAACGAATCTAGGAATAGGAACTCCCAAAGAATCACTTAGCAACGGCTGCTTAACTCTATAGTAGGCTGGTCTCGAATAACTAAACCTGGTTCCTGACCACGAGCTTTATTTGCTAAGAAATCAGTTCCTATATTAACTTCTCTGCACATTTGCTTGGTTTTCACATCCCATTCCTGCTTAAGAAGTATTCGAATGTAATCTACCAAAAGCTTATCGTTAGCACTTCCAACCCCAGTACCTGTAATACCATGATAAACAGCTGCAGAGTCCAGCTAGAGTTCACCATCAATCTGTGTCCTACTTGCCAAGTTAGTTTGAGGTCTCCATGACACCCCAAAGCTCAAGACTCATGAGTGTATGCTGATGCATAACCAAGAAACGTTGAGAAGCCTTTAATCCAATTCCCATCACTCACTCCACAACAGCCACCTACCCGAGCTTCCTTTTTAGTGGCACTATAAGTATTGACACAGCTCTTAGGAGGATCAGGAGTTTCCCATTTCACTTTCAATTGTGCCGTAATTTTGTTCTTTCCTTTAGCAGCAATAGAAACAGTAGTTCCATGTGTGTTTTGGGTTTTCGGATGACCAGGCTCCTCGTGTAGTATGTGAAAACCGAACTCTAGGGTAAGCACTGCGCATTGTGAAATTCCCCAACTTATCCCCTGCGTTTTGGGTTTTCGGATGACCACCCACTATCCAAGATAGCTAATAAGGAAAAGGATAATGTATAAAAGCTAAAAAAATGTGAGTTGAGTAATATGGGATTTTTGAGAGTGAAAATTTTTACTTGCTAACCATTTCTCAACATAAATCAGCAAGGCAAGATTCAGGCTTTACCAATGATCCCTCCAAAACAGAATTGTTCGACCATTCCCAATGTACCAGGCTTCATTCGACACCATAAGAGGCCAGCTTCTGGCTATATTTTTCCAAATGAAGGAATCATTAGAACAGACCTTTAGCTCCTTATTATCCAGACAATCTCTACCATACTTGCCAATCAAAACTCTAGACCATAAAGTCTCTTTTGTTGTTCCTAATCTCCCAACCAAGCTTCATCAAGCAAGCTTTGTTCATATAGAACATATTGTGCACTCCCAAACCTCCATATTTCTTAGGTCGAGTCATCTTATCCCAACTAATCAAATGACATCTTCTAACATTATCTTGCTTACCTCAGTTATTTTTTCTTTTTTGTTGATGTTTGAACTTCGCGGCATTCAATTACGTAGATGATTATGAAGGTAACGTACCAGGAATTTCTTCGGTACAATTAGCTGATCTTTGAAAGTGCTTCGTGAAAATTATTTAAGGTTTTTGCAGCAATAGTGTCCAAAGCGGATTGTCTCATAATGAATGGAGTACAAGAATTGGAAGCTGAAATAATTAATTCTTTGATGTTTGAAGGCAATGTTCCACTTTCCAATTTATCCCGTTGCCTTTCCTTAAAACCAGAAGTCATTTAGTGGCCAACGATGATTACAACCTTATCTTTTAAATTAAGATTAAAATTATAAAGATATTAAAATTTATTTTTTTAGAAATACTACACATTAGATTTTAAATTCAACAAAAAAATATATTTAATAATTTTTTATCTACATAATATTAATTTATGCCATATTATTATAAATACAAAATTTTCATAACTTAAGAATGTGTACATATATAATTTAATAATAACTGTTTATTTATATTTTTAACTGCATTACTTTGTACCGCACATTCGTGCAGTACGAAATCAGCCTATAAGTGCTGTACGAAATCAGTTCTATATAAAACCAACCTTTCTGTTAAAATGTTTGTTTTTTTATTTTTTTAATTTAGTTTTTCTAATATTATTTAAAAATATATAATAAAAATTAATAAATAATGATTTTTGATTAAAATTGTAGGATTTAGATTGTATTAGATTATATAATTTTTAATCAAAATTTTTTATTATATATTTTTAGACACATTTAAAAATAGTTTTTAATTTAATACATGTCCAACGGTGTGCAACCACTTGGATCCGTAAGCATTGTAGACAATGTTTTTGTACTGTACCGCACAGTATCATATGTTAAAATGAAATAGTATGACGTAGTATTAATTTTTAAATTATGTAAAATTCTGTAAAATTGATTTAGTATATGAGAATTTTAAATTTAAAAATTAGATTGATAAAATTTATTTTTGGTAGAAATTATTCAAAGTATTGTTTTACTAAGTTTAATATTTAGTGTTATTTGATCTTGATTTTAAAAATATATATCTTTAAATTTATTATGGTGTATCAAGATTTAAAATAAAAAATTTTTTAAAAATATTTAAGAGAAATAAAAATTATAAATAAAAAGTAATATTGGATTCTTGATGTAGAAAACGATACATATCTTAATGAGGATAAGAATGATACTAAAAAATATTTCCGCTCATGAATAAGAGCTCAAAATTATTGAGCTATTATTTCTTTAACTTTATTAATTATTAAATAAATACATATTATTGAAGTATTATATATTTAAAATAAAATACTATATTTTCTTTTGCAAAACAATCAAATCACTTATATAATTTTCTAAACGTTAACATGATATTTCTTTACTTTTGAAAATTTGTTTTTATCACAGTCTTTTAATATTTAAAATATTTGTTTTTGTAGCGTATAATATTTATAATAAAAATGAAAGTTCTGTATGTGTATATATGTTAGTATATTTTCTATGTATTATATGGATTTTTAAATTAAATAAAATTTATACAAAATAAATTATTTTCCATCATTTAATATATGTATAAAGGTATATAATAAAAGAGTAATAAATAATATATTTTTATTAGAAACTATAACATTTAATATTATCAATATATAAAATTATGTAATTTTCAACTAAAAATTTACTACATATAATTTTTTTATGAGTCTTTGGATATACATTAGAAAAGTTGTTTAATTATTAATAATAAATTAAAAAGACAAAAATCTTAGAATTGATGAAAAAATTAAAATAAATAAATTATTAAAATTATGATATATAATTTTTATTGATATGATATATTAAAATTTAAAATTTTAAAATTAATTTAAATTAAGATCGATTAATTAACAGAGATTATTTCATATGATTTTCCTGAAATAATATCTTAAATTTAAACATTATATATATAAAAAATTATCTGAAAAATTAACCTCGTTATAACAAATATTTCAGTCTCAAACAAAATTAACTTTTGTGAATGGGCTAAAAATTTGTTGCTTCAGGATGCAAGTTTCCGGAAATATTAGTTGTTTAGTTTTCAATCCCTACAAATCTGATTATTTCAATGGAATAGCAAAATAACATACTGCAGTTACCTTCTCTCAAGTTGGCATGATGGCATCACATGAGGCTCAACTTTGTCTAGCATATTAAGGATCATCTTTTTATTACCTTTAAATTACTCCCAGTCAAATTCTTAATTATTTATTCCTGATTAATATAGAATCCCCCCTTTTTTGGTATACATTTAATCTAAGATTTATTACACTGAATTTTTAAATGTAGTTTCAAATATAAAATTTTATTTTTTAGTATTATTTTTAAAATTATAATAAAAAAATAAAAAAATAAAAAAATAAAAACGCCATATGATGTGTTATATTGTTATTTTATCTAGAACCATTATTATTTGGATAACACATTAAACATTTAACTCATCTAGGTATAAGAAATTATTTAAGCTCTAAATTATAATCTATATATTTTGTAAAGAGGAAATTCCGTGTATTGCACATGCTACTTAGTTAAATGTTAAATTTTATAATCATATGATTTCATCAAATTAAAGAATAATTTAAAATTAAAAAAAGTCATATGTTAACATAAGATTAAAAAAGTTCAATTAGTAAATTAAATTTTAATTTTGAAAAATTATACATTTGAGAGATCCATAATAATTATTACTTTAATATAAAAATAAATTATCACATTCATTTATCTAAATAAATAATTTCTCTAAATTGATAATTTGATTTAAAAATATCTTAAATAAAAACAATTGTAAATGAAAAGAAGTACACGTAAATGTGACAGCAAACACTTCCTCCTTAAAGTTACTTACGATCAAAGGGTCCTTTATGATTGTCGCGCGACGTAGAGTGGACCCCATTAACTAACTGACCGTGACCGTGGCATCCGGTCAGAGCTGAAGTTGACATCGGATCAGAATCAGATCCACAAAATCACCGGCACTCCCGGTTCACCAGTTAATCTTAAATACTAATACCAATTAATAGTAAAAACAATAGAATTTGCATTTATTTTGCTGTTTGTTCCGCTTGCGCCACCACCTTCCACTTCCACTCTCTTCCAATTCCATGGCTTCCTCCCTCGGAGACAACTACAACCTTCTTTCGCCCCAACAGGTTCCTCTTTCTCTCTCTTTCTCTCTCTCTCTCCCCTACGTTTTCATAGTTACTGGATTCTGACTCTGATTTGATTACTCAGCGAGAGTTGGTGAAGATGCTGTTGGATAACGGCCAAGATCACCTGTTTCGCGATTGGCCCGCTCCCGGCGTCGATGATGACCAGAAGAAAGCATTCTTCGACCAGGTTTGGTTTCGCAATTCAATCCATTCACATAGATTTGTTCCTTCCTTCTCTCTCTAAACGACGCTGCGTTTTCATTAGCTTATTCGACTCGATTCGAGCTACCCTGGTGGTTTACAAGCGTACATAAAAAACGCCAAACAACTCTTGGCTGATTCTAAGGCTGGAAAAAACCCTTTCGATGGCTTCACACCTTCTGTAAGTCATAGTAAACATGGATTTTGTATGCTTATGTTTTCAACATTGCATATCTGAAGTATATGTAACTGCAATTTTATTCAAATTCTCGGTTTAGGCATGGCATAACGTAAAAATTTGTAGTAATGACTTTCCAGGTTCCAACGGGTGAGACATTGACGTTTGGTGATGAGAATTTCATCAAATTTGAGGAGACAGGGGTACGTGAAGCTCGCAAAGCTGCATTTGTTCTTGTAGCTGGCGGTCTTGGGGAGCGTTTAGGATACAGCGGGATTAAGGTTATCTTGTCATCCTATATGGAAACTTCTTACTTGTAGATGTTTCATGTCTTTTTGTAGTTTTGGCCCCGTCTCCAATACCTTGTAAAGAGTGTGTTGTGTTTGGGAATATGGGCAATTTCAACAAGTGAAGGGATTAGTTCCTGATTCTTAACCATAGCGTCTGCCTCTTGCAGGTTGCTCTTCCTGCAGAAACCACTACTGGAACATGTTTCTTACAGCATTACATTGAGTCTATATTGGCTCTTCAAGAAGCCAGCTCACAAGGTTAGTACCAATTGCTATTGTTATAGTAAGAGTCATACCATTATTTGGTTACTTAGTTGGTAGATAAAAGCATTGATAAACTTGTGTATATAAATAAATGTTTAATACAGACATAACTTGATTTATATACTTTCTAGTGCTTGATTTCTTCTGCAAGAAGGCTTTCCCTTCTGGAAATTAATATATTGTGATTCTCTATTTATGAAACCATGGACTTCTCTTTCACATATATATCATACTATGGTTATCTTGAATGTGTGATCATTTGAGATTCCATGAAGAAAGATTTTATGGTGTGTTGGCATCTTTAGACCTTGCTACCAAGAGAGAAAATTACTCTCACAATTCCTTTTTCTTTTGCATCTATTTCAAGCAATAGCTCACGCTCTTGTAGTTATCAATGTTAACTACCCTATTTCAAACTCCTTTGAAGTGATGGTTGTGCGTTTCAACTTTTAGGTGAATCCCCAACACAGATTCCTTTTGTTATTATGACATCTGATGACACCCATGCACGTACCTTAGAGCTATTAGAATCAAATTCTTTCTTTGGTATGCAACCCTCGCAAGTAACACTTTTAAAGCAGGTATGTCTTTTGATGTCTCATGGAAAATTCAGTTTGGCTTTTAACTATTTTTATTAACTCTTAACTTTGTATGTAATTCAGGAAAAAGTTGCCTGCTTAGAAGATAATGATGCCAAGCTTGCATTGGATCCACAAAACAGATACAGACTTCAGGTATTGTTGTGCAGGGTGCTAGTATGATTGTGTGACCGGGAAGTTTATTTAGTTGAAAGAAATGAATGAAATGCATTCTATTAACCTCATATAATAGATTTTCAAACAAAGTGCAATCTATTAACCATTTCTTTTGGGTAGACAAAACCTCATGGGCATGGTGATGTGCATTCGCTTCTTTATTCCAGTGGCATTCTGAAAGTATGGTATGTCTCAGTTTACTTAACTTTTAATAAGATCAGTTAATGGGTCTTCAATTTTGGTTTTCTAAGCTGTATGTAGACATTTGATAGATCTTTTCACTTCATGTTTCTAAGTAATTTAAAGAATATTCTGAATACATTTGGCATGCCAAAAAATTTGTTTTATAAAACTATAAATTTTGGTTCTCCATTCTGTGAATTGATGGGATTGTATTATAGAAATTGTAGAAATTAGAAATGTAAAGGGATCTTTGTCTTTTGTTTATATGCTTTGATCATAAATTAGTATACTGATTTACATTTGTTAGGTATGATGCTGGGTTGAAATGGGTTCTCTTTTTTCAAGATACAAATGGACTTCTCTTCAAGGTTAGTTGTTTTAGCATTTTATACTTTCAGCTACTCTTTTCTGGTTTGTCCATCAGTATATTTTAAGTATTCATTGCCTAGTAATTTGACGATACAGGCAATTCCACCAGCACTGGGAGTCAGTGCTATCAAACAGTACCATGTTAACTCTCTTGCTGTACCTCGGAAAGCAAAAGAAGCTATTGGTGGAATCACCAGACTCACTCACTCTGATGGTAAGCTAATTGTTTCATCTTTCTCTGACAAAGAAGATAGGGCTGATTTTGGACTTATATGTGATATTAATATGGGTGAGAATAATATACTTTTTATGTATGTCAAAGAGGAATAGAATTTCTTTCTTACCTGTAAAGAAATTCAAAACTGTAAATTTAATGAATATATTATGTATCATGATTAATGGGGAGATGGTAGTCAATGACACTTTATGAAGGCAAGATGATTAGTATAATTGAAATTCATCCACTGATATTGATGTAGAGAGAATCATGTAAACCCATTGCATTTTTTTTATGACTGATAAAAAATAGTAAATATTGTGCATTATTAGGAAATCTTGTGTTAAACCAACTGTTGTACAAAGATGATAAGTTAATATGACTCTATGAGTACTAGTTTCTACTTCGATAACACATCATAATACTGAAACAATTTTGATGCTGATCTTCCAGTATTCACTAGAATTAATACAATTTCGCATTGTTGGACTGCAAATCTGTGACTGCTAAATGTGCTTTACAGCTTTTTCATCTCTCTTTATCTCTCTCTTGTCATGTGTGTGTTCCCCTCTTTTTTTTTTTTTTATCTTGAGGATTGAAAATGCTACCAAATTCAGTTACTGCCTTATGGGACGGACCCTTTCCTTTGAAAAAAAGTATTTGGTGTAGTTCACAGTTTGAAATCCAGAACATTTGTCTGCACTTACAGTAATCAGCTACCATTTATTTTACCATTTAATATGTCTCTATCTTGACTTCATTATGTCAATGCCACTTTTTATGGATTTTCCTGAATTCATACTATTAGCATTTGATGATTAATTTGAATACATGATCAGGGAGGTCTATGGTGATAAATGTGGAATACAATCAGCTAGACCCCCTTCTCAGAGCAAGTGGATACCCAGATGGTGATGTAAATTCTGAGACTGGCTATTCCCCCTTTCCAGGAAATATAAACCAAGTAATCCTCTTTCTTACTTAAACATTCTCCTCACCCCACTCCGCTCATGGAATTTACCTTTTCAATTATCTGTTGTTGGGATGATTTATCATTCATATCTGCATCACTATCATACACATAGTGTGAGCTTTTAATTCATATTTCATTATGTTGGGAATACTAGAAATATCAGGCTGCGATGACCACAGTTTAGTTGTTGTTGTTAGTATTATTTAACACTCATATCCTTATTTAGTTGAGCTGCATCATGATTATGCCATGGTTGCATAGTGACAATATCATATTCTAACAGCTGATTTTAGAACTTGGTCCATACATTGAAGAACTCTCAAAAACAGGAGGTGCCATACAGGAGTTTGTTAACCCAAAGTAATTCTTCTTCCTTATACTTACTAGACTATATTGTTTCTAACACCTTGCTGTAGCATGCTTCGATTTTCTTTGATTGTATTCTATGCTTTGTTACAACTTTGATTCAACATCTTTTTTTATTGTCTTCTCTTTTTCCAGATTGATCAATGTTATGTTAAAAGTTTGAGTTATTCCATAAGTTTGTAGCTGAATTACCATTAGTTTATTGGAAAATTTTCATGAATGATTTAAAGAAAAATCTGTTTTGGCTTAATTTTCTAACCACTAATAAATTTTAGCAAAGAAACTTTTCAGATGACTAGTTTATGAGGTTACAACATACCTCTATCACCTTTTACTGGTAGCTCCTTAACAAGTGAATTCACTAGCCTCCCAAACTCAATTTAGTATATTGATTTTGATTTGGACATAGGGTTACAAATAAGTAACATTTAGTTTAATCTTATTTTTTATTTCAGTGTATCACTGTTACATTTTAAGGAAATTATTGGGCATATTTCTTTTTGGATATCATCAATACTACATTTCCACACTGCAGATATAAAGATGCCAGCAAAACTTCGTTTAAGTCCTCAACTCGACTTGAATGTATGATGCAAGACTATCCGAAAACATTGCCCCCATCTGCCAGTGTTGGGTTCACGGTAAATTATCTATTTGAGAACAGTACATAAATCTTAGCAAATAATGCTTATCAAGCATGACTTTCCTGTCCTTGGAGATAATCTTTTAGGTTATAGATGGAGTCCGTCCATGCTGATGCCACTTTATGGGTGTTTGGTTGTTATGCTTGGTGCTACCTTACTGGTTCTATGTAATTGCGTAGGTGATGGAAACATGGCTTGCATATGCACCTGTGAAGAATAATGCTGAGGATGCTGCTAAGGTACAAACTAGAATAAAGTTGATAAAAAGAAATAGAGGAATAAGTTTGAGCCCTT
This sequence comes from Canavalia gladiata, assembly GCA_037954105.1. Classification (NCBI taxonomy): domain Eukaryota; kingdom Viridiplantae; phylum Streptophyta; class Magnoliopsida; order Fabales; family Fabaceae; genus Canavalia; species Canavalia gladiata. Next base: position 59,046,721 of record CM075659.1, on the reverse strand, counting down.
GATTTCTTATTTGAGCTGTATCCAGTACTCAATTGAAGTAGACTGGAAAGGTCTTACTAAAATGTTTGTGTGAAATTTGGATTTAGAATGCTATTTTGATGGTAAATGTTGAGTAATGGTATCTTAATTTGCTAAAAAAAAATTCAAGAGAGGAATCATTGCTTATACTTTTTTAAAATATTACTGAAGGTGCCAAAAGGAAATCCATACCATAGCGCAACCTCTGGAGAAATGGCCATCTATCGTGCGAATAGTATTATTCTCAAAAAGGTAATATCATTCTTTTACCTTTGTAAGTCTTGAATGCCATGAAGTGTCGGTGTTTATTTTGTTATTAGTAATGTCTTGATTTTTCTTTTTATGATTTTATTGCAATTTCTCTAGGAATTATTTTGAAAATATTGACTTGTTATTTTAGGTGATGTTAAAATATTTGTGATAGAATTGAGCTCCTTTTAGTATACTATATGGCTTAGAAAAGTTCTTGAGGATTTGTCATTTGCCAATGAAGCTCTAATATGCCTATAAATGGGTCTGCTGTATTTATAATGAGGCACAACTTACATTTTTTAGTTGCTAATGGGATTCCAACTCCCAGGATCTTCCTTGTCTCCAGGTTGATTTTAGAACTCCTACGTCATATATGTAGTCCTTTCTGTTATCTCTTTTTGTGCTTTTGTCATACATCTTTGATGCCAATTTTTAAAACTACAATCTACAGTTCAGATTGTGATCAGTTCTCACTGCACTTTTTTCCCCACCAGGCTGGTTTCCAAGTTGCAGATCCAGTATTGCAGGTCTTCAATGGACAAGAGGTTGAAGTTTGGCCTCATGTCACATGGAAGCCAAAATGGGGTCTGACTTTTTCTCTGATCAAGAGCAAAGTCCGTGGAAATTGCTCCATTTCCCAGAGGTCTACTCTGGCCATTAAGGGTCCAAAAATTTTTATTGACAATCTGTCCTTAGATGGAGCTCTTATCCTTGATGCTGTGGATGATGCAGAGGTATGGCTAGCCAAATTTATAGCCATTTTATCTTTGTTTCCTGAGTTGCATATTAACTGATTGGGAGTAGTAATTACCATCTGGAGTAAGATAGACAGAACGTAGAGTGCACATCTTCTCCATACACCTTAGTATTATCTACTGTTCTGCTCATTATCCAATCCTGGTAATGGTATTTGCTCTGAGATGCTGTTACTGAGTTTGGATGATAACTTCTTTTGAATATTCGAAAACAACTTTAGCAATTATTGATCACAGAGATGTAAAATATGAGGTGTACTAATAACATTACTCAGGATAATTAGGGGAGATTTAATTTCAATTTTCAACACCATAACCTAGATTGAGAACTTAAATTGCATAGCAATCCATAAACTTAGTGGAACCTTAGTTTTCGTAATAAATACCTAACGAAATGGCCAAGTGATCCCAGTTTAAATACAAGACTTAATTTTCTCTATTTGACTGTCAAATGAGCACTAAATTCCCAACTTTAAACCTGATAATTTCACATGGTATGGTTTTTTAATTCTTATTTCTATTACTGTACTCCATCGCTATTGCTTTGAAAAATGTTAGATCTTGAAACTCATCTTATTTACTATGAATGCGAATGTATGTATTTATTGATTACTTTGAACTGTTGCGGGAATTTAAAAAAAAAAACAGGTTAACGTGAGTGGTCCAGTTCAAAACAATGGCTGGACCCTTGAAGCTGTTGACTACAAAGATACTTCAGAGCCTGAGGTATTGAGAATCAGAGGTTTTAAAATTAAAAAAGTTGAGCAGATGGAAAAGAAATACTCTCAGCCTGGCAAATTTGACTTGAAGTCTTGAGCTTGCAATTTTTCGAAGAATTTTTAGCTCTTGTGCTAAATTCATTAATTATTCTCTCTTTTGTAACTTGTTTTTATACTTCCATGTCTACTAAGCCCTGAATTAAGAAGATTTACAGAGATTGCACTCCACCATAGCCCCTCTTGGTGTTTGATGGGGATAACTGGTTATGTGCTATTTTGTCAAAAGATTTTCCCCCTCTTCAATTTCTTTTGCCCCACTTCGATTAGGGAAATGATATTTTGCATTCCTAGTGTTCAAGGTGTAAAGAATCTGAGCTCATTTGTTTCGGCGTGATATAAATTTAAGCATTTTCATCATGTGTGCATCTGAAAAAGGTGAGTCGTGCATTTAATAATGTGCAAACAAGTTGGGCGAAAGTAAAGGCATGTTAACTGCTTTACCCATCTCAATCTCTCTTTTTTTTTTGGTAGGTTTGTTGCATCCTAGGGGCAAAAAATACCTAAGGCATTTAAGGTAGAATTGTTCCTTTGTTTTTTTTTATGTTGGTTCTATTTCAGGGTCTAAAGCGTATTGTTTTGAAAATTGAAATGTAACTCATTTGAGTATTTGGTACATCCGTGAACAGCTAACCAATCTGCACACATTGCCTTTTTTCTCAATAGTTGATATGTAGCTAACAAATCTGCACACATTACATAAGTCGCGAAGGTAAAGGTTGAATTGTGTGATAAAGATTTTTATAAAAGTTTTATATTTTTAAAACGTTTAAACCAAAGCCGAGTTTCATATTTAAGATGCATCTAAGATAATTTAAAACAACTAAATATAGGTTTGCAAAACATTTTATATATTAATAGAGTTTGGTGATAAATTCATTCATTACTTATTTAGATTTTGTAAAAGTAAAAAAAAAATTTTTTGATAATTTTTGACATTTTGGTTCATTGTTTAAATCAATTTAGAATCATTTTTCGTCAATGATCAGCTGAGTTAACTCATTAAATATATGTATGATATGAGATGGCATTAAAATAATGTTATTTAAATGTCTAATTATATGATATTTCAAAAGGTTGACGTTTTGCATCCTTAGTGAATCTCATGATAGTAGAACTCATTGTTTCTTGTTTATACCTTTCCATTTTCCGTGTTGGATGTTTAAAAAAATGTTTACTTGAAGAGGATTTTTTGGTTGAGCTTTGTGTTCGATTTTAAATTCCTTACCCTTGAAGTAGAAAAAAATTGTATTGTCAGAATCTTCTTTACTTGATTTTTTTTTGTCTCTCTTTAAGTTTTCAAGGTTATGTTTGTTTATCCATTTTTATTTTTATTTTATGATTGTAGTTTTAATTACAAAGATGTATTTTTTTAAAAAATTGTTAAAATAGCATCCAAGATAAAAAATAAAAATATAAAGAAGAAACGTAATAAAAATAATGATATTTTTTAATGAAGAAAACATATCATAAGCCTTCAATATTTTAGGAGTTAGTTTTGTTGATAGAAAATTAGCTCACATGAATTATTTATTTTGAGTTATTAGTATGAAAGATTTAATTCATTAACTATGATGGACTAAATTTAAAAAATTTATGGGATTGCAAAATTAACTAAGACAATTATTAAGAAGAAACTTTGATTTAAGATAGATGATAAGTAAGTGTGTAAGAGAGTAAAAAGATGAAGGGTGGAAAAGATGATAACAACCACCTCATATTTGATAGAAAATTATCCAAATCTATTTTCACATCAAAACATCATTTTTTGTCCATATAATATACACATAACATTTAACATCACAACTTATCTTGTGATTAATAGAAAATGATCTTAATAACTGATTTGAATGACGGATTAAATTATTAAAACTAACAGAAAAATCTTTTAACTCAAAGATATATTTATAAAATTTAATAAGCCGAATATGAATTTATCATCAAATTTAATATTAATAATAATAATCTCTTTATATTCATAACAATAAATTTTTAAATGTAAATGAATTTGCTGCTATACTTTGTAGATAAGGTGGATATTCACAGTAACAAATGCATATTCACTTCATGTTGAAGTTTCAGTTCATAAGATCAGTCAGTATTTTTTGCTCCAATCAATGTCGTTTTCGCTAGAAAACACTACAAAATTATGCTTCAGATTCTGTGCCTCGATACTTAATGCCTTTGCAGCAGGCGTTAAGGTGTTAACCTCTATTTTGTGAATTCGTGTGTTACTCTCTAGTTGCATGGTTGAGTTGATGTTGGCATTGCTTTCACATTCTCACCATCATGTATTGAACTTGTGGGTCCGAAGGAAAGTTTCGCCTTATAGCGGGCACCAATCAATCACTCATTGTTTCTCAATATTGGTTCAAGTCTGGCAGCCATAGTTAATTGTAATTTAAAACTTAAGAATAAATAAATGTGACTGGTTAAAATTTCAGAATAAATAATTGGATTGAAGATTGCGTTTGGTAATGATTTGCTTTTTCTATTCATAATATTTTTAGTTATTACATTTACACAAGCAAACAATTTTTTTTAGAGAAGTTAACTTTTGAACATTTTGATTAATTTTTCTAATTATTTAATAATAAAATTTATATATATTGATGTAGATGAATATATACCGAAGCAAAATAAGTTTTAAATATAAATCTTTCTTGTTTAATAATTTTGAAATCTAAGATTGAATTTATTATTTGTTATGATTTTTTTTTTGTGTTTTCCTGCATGTTTTAAAGTCTAATCTGTTTTATAAACTTGTTTAAAAATTTATAATATAAAAAATTAATAAATAAATTTAAAATTTATATAAATAATTAATTAAAAAAATTTCTAAATTTAAAATTTATAAAATAAAAAAAGTTAAAATAGATCTAAATCACACATATACATATATATATATATATAATAATAATAATATAAAGTTCATAAGTTTAAAATTTTTATAAAATTATATTTTAATAATATTTTTTAAGTTGTAGAATTTGTAAAATAGACTCTTACTACTACCATTTATATAAAAAATTAATTAAAATTATTTAACGAACAATAAATTTAGTATACCATTTTAAATTTAGATAACACTATATACACAATAATACAATAAAATATAATATATAAAATAAAAATATACAAATAAATATTATATTACTAAATTGTTTGTAATACCATAACAAATTTAATAAATATTTAGATTTTTAAATATCAAATAAATAAATAAAATATACTTAATCTTTTAAAATATAAAAATCACTAAAACTAATTGATAATAAATTTGCAGTCTAAAATCACCTCAAAGATTAAGGTTTAAGTAAAGATAAATCACTTAAAACATGTCTTACTAAAAAAGAGATATGTAAAATAGAACTTTAGAAGGATAAATAAAAACTATAAATAAAAGTTTTATTACAAGGATAAAAAAAATTATTTAAATTATTTTTTAAATTAAAATTTTAATTTTTAATAAATTATATATAAATATAATATATTAAAATAAATAAATTCAGTTAAATAGATTTTTTAATTTAATTTATTTATTTATTTATATTTTTTTAATAAAATTTAAATTTATCTATTTATTAAATAAATTAAGTTAAATTTTAAACAAATTAAAATATAAACTCATGTTACACCATAATAATGTTATTTTCATCCTTATATACCAAATTTACCATTAAACATCATATATTATATATTTAAATAATTTATTATGACTCTTTTAGTAATTTACTAGGTAAAAGTAAATTTGTATTCATTATATACAAAACATTGATATTAAAACCACTTTCCAATTAATATATCAAAATATATTATGATCAATTATTGAAAGAATCTTTTCTCTCCAGTAAAGTGATTAATAGTTTTACCTTTTTAGAGTAGTTATTATAGGTAAAAAAAAAAAGAATAATTATTATACAATGTAACTTGAAATTTTAAAGATTGAATCTAAAATGTGAAGAACATTACCATCATCGTCAATTCCTTTTATTCCCTAATGAAAACAGAAGTGGTAATATTGTGCAGAATTTTCCGCACCAACGATGACTGGTAAACTCAAAGGAAGAGGATTCTTTAGCATCTTGCGGTGCTAATGCCATTAAAACCGAATTCATATAACGTGGTGCTCGGTACGGTCTTCTGTTGTGAATCGGCAGAATTTGTCGTAGCCTAGTCACTGTGAATGTGATACATGGGTTTAAACTTCCTATTGAAGGGGAGTAAAAAGTTGGGAAAAAAAAATTTAATTTAAATTAAAGAAAAGATATGAGAGAGATTTTTTTTAAGTTAACTTTTTTTTATTTTTTATATATATATTGTTCTTTAATTTTTTATATATATATATATTGTTCTTTAATTTTTTATATATATAAATTAAAGAAAAAAATATATATATATTGTTCTTTAATTTTTTATTTTATTTTATTTTTTTTCGTCCAAACATAAGCTAGTAGTTTTAGGAGGGCGTTCCATGGCAAAAATGAACATGATATAGTTGGCTATTGAGTAACGGGATTGTCTTGTTAATAAAGCACCCACCGCATTCAAATTTGCGTGAAACACTTGCGAATACCCCCGTTTGAAATCAGCAAATTCTGAGCATAAATTTGCGTGAACACGCAAGGGGAAAGCCAAGATTCCATCTAACATGGACTTGGATAAATTAGATCTATCATCGTCGTGTTTATTGCGTAAACCATCATCGGATATCATATATTTTATTTTAATGATTAAGATGAAATTCATGTAATATGAACAACGAGCCACGATCTTTCAATTAATTAAAGGACGAAAATCAATAAGATCGTACAACCGAATTTACGTTTTAACCTGTTTAAAGTATAGTTAGATTAGATGTTCGATTTTTTTATTAAATAAATAGATTTAAACATGTTAAGAAGTCTTTTTAGATAAATAAGTCGGATCTAAATATATAAAAAAATCTATTTATATTTATATATTATATATTATATATTTATATTTATTTTAATATATTATATTTATATTATATTTATTTTATATTTTATTTACATAATATTAATGTGTATATATATATATATATATGTTTTAGGTCTATTTAATAATCTTTTTATCTTGTAGATTTTAAGTTTGTAAATTTTTTTAATTAATTATTTATATAAGTTTTAAATTTATTTATTGATCTTTTTTATAATACAGCTTTTAAACATGTTTGCAGGTTTTATAGGATTTTAATTAGTTGAAACCTTAACAAAAAAATAAAAACTTATTAACAGATAACAGGTTCAGGTTCAATTTTCGAAAATTTTAAACAGATCACGTTAAACATTCAAAGTCTAACTCGATTTGATCTACTTTCCTCCCTACCTCTAATAAATGGAGAGATCAATCTCAAAATAAAAATAAAAATATATAATATATATCTAAAAAAAAATAGGAAGTAGAAATAAAAAATAAAAAAAATGGTAAAAAAACAGAAAGAAAAAGTGAAGTCTGAACAACCGGTCATGGTTTCAACTATGTCAAAATTGCAAAATAGTCCCTTCATTGAATAACAAAGGGTGGAGCGATTTTCTGCAAGAAGCTGAGCAAAACAGCACCTCCCACAACCACTTTGCGTCCCTTTTGTGAGACCCATCACGAAACAACAAAAACCAGCAACGAAACTCGACCAAGCTTATTGATAAGATTTTTCTTTTGGATTCTGCCTCCTTCTCCCAATTGTAGTTCTGCAGATTAAAAACTGAAAAGAGAGCAAATGCTGTGATTCTTCTAACACTTTTTTTTTTTACAACGAGAAAAAGTAATTAGGTTCGAATAGGTTGTAATCCAAAATTTATGTAAAAGTGCTGTAATTCTCATCCCTCACCGCTGCATCATACTTGACTTACACACAGGATTATACATCAATTTAAGACTTGCTTATAAAAAAATGTAGAGTAAAGGACTAAAAGGCAACGATTAAAAGTTTCATAACCTATTATAAAATGTAACATGAGAAACTTTGCAAGTCGTAAAGTATTGCTAAACAGGAGGCAAAAGAGAAAGACTATTTTTATTTTTATTTTAAATTATAAAATTATTTTATTTTTATTTTTAAAAATTTGTGTAGAAAATAATAAATTTTATTTTTATTGTTTTATATGCAAACATTAAAAATTATAAATAAAAGACAAATAACGTAATAATTTTGTAATTAAAATGAAAATAAAAATTGTTTTTACAAATTAAATGATTTTTAAACTTTTTTCAAGTAGAGAAAATGATTGATAAGTTAGTTAGGATTGATTTAGAATAGTTTAAATAAAATTTAAACTATTATTTTTATTATATACAAAAATTAATTAATAAAATATAAAAATTAAAGGATTTAATTCTTATAAAATAAGAAAGTAAAATTGTATTTATTATTGATTTGAATTAAAATATTTTCCAAATTTAATCCATTTCAATAGAATGTGTTTATATTCATCCTATAAATTTGATAATCCGAACTAAATTAATTTGATGATTGGCCCATTTTATTTCAGATTTAAACCAATACAATTTAGTTTGATTTTTAAATTTATCCTTTTCAATTTGAACCAACTTAATCAGATTTTTTTTTTATATTTTTATCAAACCTTTAAATTTAGTATTCCAAGCTTTAATGTTCAGAATATTTCTTTATTTTTATATATTTTTCACTTACTTTTATCTTCTAATTTGATAACAAATTAGTAAGACAAAAAATAATCAAATAGTCGATTTCACTGAAACTTACCTCAATTTAATCTAATTCTATAAGAATTAGTTAAATTTGAACTTAATTTAAATTTAATATGAACCAGAACTTTATGCAAAAATGCGGTTAAATACTTAGATTTAGGCTGAAAAAAACAATTCAATTGAGCTCGTAAGTTTAAATTATATAAATTAAAATTTAAAATAAGATATATTATATCCATACCATCAATCATATTTTTAAATGTATATATTTTATATACATTTACGTGTAATCAAATTTATATACAATTTAAACTAACAGTGAGGGTTAAATATTAATATAATTTCATATGAAATTTTTAATTTGAACCTCATAATTTTTCTTATAACAAAAGAAAATTTTATATGCAATTTAATTTGTAAATAAATTTTATTGAAATAATTAATATATTAAGTCTTAAATTAATTTTAAATTGATTTAATTTATTATAGTTTTATAGTCAAGTATTTTTTATCATGTTAACCAGTCAATTTTATTATTATATTTATTTTTAATTCATTCTTATATTTAGAATAAAAATGAATGATATATTTAATTTTATATTAGTATAAAAAATCACATATCATTTAAAATTAATATCAATATTTAAAATTAATTTAATTATTTTCTAAAACTATATAAAAACAAGAAACTTTTTTAGCTTTATAGTAATATAAAAATTAAAATTTTATGTATAAAATAGATAATATCCGAGAACAGAATCTTAAATAAATATACTTTTTAAACAGGAATATTTGAATTTTATTTTACCTCAAATATATAAAAAAAAAAATCCAACCTACAAACACTTCTAAATTATTTTACGTTATTGGTAACTACTTTTTTTTCTTTTGAATTCCTATTTTTTCTCTTTCGTCAAAAAGTGTATTAACAGTCTATACTGGATTCAACCTTCCTTTGACACGTGCTCCTCATGATAAAGTGCTTGACACGTGTTTCTCACTAAAAGACCCCAAGGTGGGCGGTACACGCGCACTCAACACGCATCGAAATGCATTAGATACATTTTTTAGTTAGGATTTAGGTTCTTTTTTTTTATTTATAAAAATATTTATAAATAAAAATAAAGATAAAAACAAAGAACATTTTTTCAAAATTTTTCAAACCTTACAGACAGCACTCATATTCACGATGTTACCCGTCGTTGTTAGATTAGAAATGGATAAAATGTAAACGTTAGATTAGAGATGTTTAAAATGTAAATTTTAATTTAAATGTAAGAGAATTATTCCTCATTACAAACTGAAAGCCACCTCAGATAACCGCCATCCCAACTTCTCAACTTTTGGGAATCTTGGTGATCTGCTTTTATTTTAATGCATTTATAAAGATATATAATAAATATTTTTTTATTCAAAATTATTATATTTCATATTATTAATATATCAGATTTTATAATTTTTAGTAAATTTATTATACATAATTTTTATTATGTATGTATATTAAAAAGTTTATTAATAAAATATATATAACATCAATTTAATAGCTAGAAAACAAAGTTGCTTTCAAGGAAAAAACTGGGAAACTTCCTGCAAATTTCGCTCTTCAGGCGTAGTCGACCAGGAACAATTTCGGCTCTGCTTGTGTTTTTATTCCCATACACAAAGGACAACTATTAAAATAAAAGTCATAAGAACCACGCATGTGGCCTATATATTATATTACAGATACAGCTTATGAAATCATATATTTTCTCTGTCAATATCTTCTATATATATTATATATATAAGGCTATGAGCATATAGATGTTGGAGGTTTGATGTGAAATAATAATAAGATCCAAAAGAAGAGAGAAAGGAGCAATCATATATATATATTCAGTTAGTTTTATGCTGTTATCGAAAATGTGTCTCCTAACCCCCAATGACTTGCAGCGTATTTTTGAGAAGCTAGATATGAATGGCGATGGGTTTGTGAGCCTTGAGGAGCTGAACCGGTTGCTACAAAAGATAGGTAATTCCCATTATAGCTTAGAGGAGTTAGAATCTCTGGTAGAAAAGAAGAGCCTTAACTTTAATGAGTTTTTGTTTTTGTACAACTCCATATTGGAAGAGAACACTAATACTAATGGGGAGAGCAAAGGAGGTGACGATGATGTGGAGAGTGACCTGGTGAAGACATTCAAGGTGTTTGATATGGATGGGGATGGATTCATCACTAGCCAAGAGTTGGAGTGTGTGTTGAAAAGGCTTGGCTTGTGGGATGAAACAACTGGGAAGGATTGCAGAACCATGATTCGCTTCTATGACACCAATTTGGATGGACGTCTTGATTTCCAAGAATTCAAGACCATGATGTTGCTTACCAATGCCTGAATATATTCTCTTTCATTTTCTGTCCTCAATTTTTGTCATAAACCCATCCTGTTATGTCATCATTATCTGTGTATATACGTACAAGTGTTCTACCATATTGATAAACGTCCTCTGCTCCTTAGTTACAAGTCTTCTGTATCTTTTCATAATATAATTATGATATTTTTATCTACAAAACATTATTATTCATTCATTTATCTCTTTTATTTAATGGTTGATAATATATATTTTTTTAAAATTAATAATATAAATTTAAATATAAATAAATATATGTTATTACATGTATATATGTAACAATTTTTTTCTTTGATGATAATTTGAAGTGTGTTTGGCATTGCTAGAAAAATAATCCATTAGGTTTATAATTTATTATGTTTATTATTATTGATTATATGGTAGAATTTTAAGTTTGAATATATTAGGTAAAAAATAATTTATTTTAGTTAAATTGTATCAAAAATAATTTTTACAGTAAAATTATATAAACTTATCTATAATAGTTGATTTTATATTTTAAATACCTAGTTATTAAAGATAAAATAAGAAAATAAAAATTTATCCAAAAGTAAATTGATAGTGTTTAATTATAAAGTTTAAAATTTAATTTATTATAAAAATTACTTGTTTTAATTCCAATAAGATCCAAATATATTTGAATAATATTTAAAAAAAATTAACAAAACCAGCTTTTAATCAGTAAAAATAAATCTATCCAAGCATATTTATTTCTTGAAAATGATAGTTTATTTTTTTAAAAAAATTGATAAAATAATAAGTTATTATTTTTTAAAAATAAGCTAAATCCAATTATCGATAGGTATAAATCCTTCTAAAAAAACAAAGTAAAAATGATGGTATAATCAGCACACGTTAGAGTTTCGTTGACAAAATTGAAAGTTTTTTGTGTTTGTTTTTGGTGGACTCAAAATTGAGAGTACGTAGCAGTACATAAAAGACTGCGCGTGGGGGCCATCAACCCACCAATCTTTTTTCTTGTATATGTTAATATTTTTTACATTAAAAAAGAAAAAGTCTATCCCATATTTATATTCTTCCGATTGTAAATTAAAGGCTAAACTTTAATTGTAGTTGTTCCCGTGTTTCATTAGCTTTAAAGAAAAATACTCAAAGAGGTATTATAAAATGAGCAAGCATCCAGCAAAGTCCACCATCTTCTAGAGGCAAATTTCAATATTGCATTTAACAAGCTATCAATGAAAGGGTAGTTACTTTTATATTAACATATAAAAGTCTAAGAATAACATTGACTTGGCCAGGGTTTTTAGTCTCTATATTTGCCCAAGCGTTAAATATTTCATTTCAATGATTAAATTTTTCTAAACCCTTGAGCGGTGTATACGTGGCAAATATGTCATATTATCCCAAACGTTAATTATTGTTTGCCAAATTATATATTTACACCGTCATAGAATACCACCTAGGTCGGCCACAATGAGGGTTTGAGGAAATTCATTCTTTAGGTGTCAATATTGTTTACTTGGACAACCTCAACGTCATGGAGCCCATAAAACATCTATATTTCATATATACAATATATAATCAACTCTGTTTTCTTTATCAGTAGAATCAACTTTGGTTGCAATTTTCTTATCTACTTGTCAAATTTTAAATTTCCTTTGCTTTCTTTATATATAATTTTAATAAGATATTTCTTTAGATGAAAAGTAAAATAATTGATTAATTTTTTTTAAAATAATTGTAATTTGATTTGACGTAGAAATTATTTTGATAATCAAATAAAATAAGTAGCATTTTTAATGTATGTTATCTTTAAAAATTTCAACTACTAGTTAATTTTTTTATCTTTTATATATTTAATTATATTTAATTTATTATAAAATATTATTTTTTATATCATTATTGAACGTTACAATATTTAATTTAATTATTAAACATTTTATTTAAATTATTTATAAAATATTGATATAAAATTTAAAAATAAATTTTTTTATAAAAATATTATTTAAAAATTTTTAAAAATGTTTTTTTATTAAAAATACATCATAAATAATAAAATAAATAAATAAAATCATCAAACTCTTTATTTTATAATATATAATCACCAAAATAACTATAAATTTATTAATATAAATATTTTTTAGTAGAAATATATTATAAAAAGAAAAAATTAAAAAATATTATTTTTATTTTTAATATAATAATTTAATTTAATTAATAAAATTATAATATTTATACTTAAATTTATTAATCATATCTTTATTTTTATTTTTTTATTAACTAATTTATCAGTTAGTTTATTAAATATTTTTACATTTAATTAACAAGTTTTTCAACCTTTAATTCTCAATTAATTTTTTAATTTCTACTTATTTTTTAAGCTTATAAGCTAATTATACCAAATATATCCTAATTGAAACATTTAATAAATGGTTCAAAACCATCAAAATATAAATGAGGCCTTAAATTCAATAAATTATCAATTTAAAGTTTATAATACACTATTGCTTGATAGCCATTTTTTAACCGTTAATATAAGGTTGTTTATAAAATTTTATTAAATTTTATTATATTTAGTTATGTTTGTCCTTCTTGAATATTGATTTTTTTTAATTTTGTATATTTAATATAATAATAAATTTGGGATGTTATGATATTTTCTTTTAAAAAAATAATACATCAATTAATTTAAAAAAATTTAATTTGTATAATTTGATTCAAATAATCTTATAAATAAAATTAGAAAGAGAAATGAATTGTCTCATTATTTAAAAAGGTTAAATTTGTTAGGTAACAAATATAACATAGTCAAATTTATTTTAATAATTTTAAAAAAATATATAATCATGAATTCTCGTATTATACAACTAGTCATTCAATCATGTAATTTTTTAAAAGAACACACTCATATAAATTTTCATAAATATATCTATATGACTTGATTTTATTTTATTTGTTTATGATAATATTTAGATGGAGTTTTAAGTTTTATATACATATTTGAATGAAAAAAAAATACTATTATATTTATTTTCACATAATAAGTATTTTTTAAAATTAAAAATATTTTGTTATTTAATTTTTAATTTTATTTTAAAAAATAAAACGCATCAGGACAAATATAATGGAATAAATTTTATATATTTAGAATATAAGATAGATGGATAGATTAATCCCATATTCTCATGACCTTAATTCATTGACAAATCAAGTCTACTTCTCAATTTCCCTCAAGTAGGACTACTCAATATGCATCAAGTAATGTTGAGTTTAAAGCAATTGGATCCTATTGGATGTTTGATTTTGAATTATATAAAGACAGGTTTGACCCTACTTGTCAGTGTATTTTGAAAGACTCATGCATGGGGTACCCTCCCTTTCCTTCTTTAATTTTCGTCAGTTTTGTTGGCATTGCTGCGAAGTTCCATATCAAGTTCACATTCTTTGACAAAATTTTAACTTATGAAAAGTCTTCCATATATTTCTAATTTCTTTCTTATCTACTCACGAGAAGGGAAATTTAAATACCAATACATGAAGTCATGACATGAATAGACTAATTGAGTAATTATATAGATGTTGTTCGGCCTTGCGTCAGAGGATTAATAGTTCCGTCACCTATTCTAAGATTGCCATTCTCTACCATGAACCTCAATTAGAGTGAACTAACAACAAAATTAACAAGTTTTAGTACCGTGAACAAAAGCCTCTATACCCCAATAATGTGACACCTCTAGGTATTTATATTGGATCGAAGTAGAAGACTACTTATAAATGTTATTAGTATTGTCAGCACGTTGTATCTATATGATTTTGATATTTTATTTTGTCTTTATCCTCTTGTGTTGGGGTTCTCCATTGTTTTTCCATGCAAATTAACACTTAAAAAGATTATTGAAAAAGGAGATGGACGATACTCGAAACTTAGAAGGCTGGCATGGGTTTAATTATTTTAAAAGGATGAAAGGATTCTATGTTATCATTATTGAATAAGAAGTTAATAGTTAATATTTTAATGATTTTATAATTTATTATATATATGCACATATATTTATCATAATGTTAATTATTAATTTTTTAATCAATAGTTATAACTATATTTCATCATTTGAAATATATACTCTAACTTTCGAGAAGCTTAATTAAACAATGATCATGTCAGTAGTAGTAATCTTCAAGTATGATATGAAAACTCCACAAATATGAATTGAATAAGAATCGCACCCAAGTCTATGGAATTACTCCAAATGATTATTTAAATTCATTTTCTGATCTATATGTTAATGTGGGTGGTTAATGGAAGAGTGCACACGGAATCAGAAATTTTAGTAATTTATCTGATGTGATTGATAAATTAATTTTGTAACAAAAAAAATGATATATCATTTCTTTTTCTAGGCCCAACAAAATATTTGAAATCTCTGTACAAGCATGAAGTAGCAAATCAAGTGAGGAGGAATAACGTCTCAAAACTTGGTGACATCAGCTTGATTGTTTGGATATTTCATGATATAATAAAACAAATTTTCATTTTATCATTTGAATAATATAAATAAATTAAATGAATTATAATTTTATTATTCTTATAATATACCCTCATTTAAAATATTATTATTAAATATCTCATTCTCTAATCCACCCCTATCCCATCTCTCTCATTTTTACTGTTATTGAATATAAAATATTTTCTAGTCCTTGCTCATAGAAAAATCTTATGTAAAATAACATTGGTTTTAATCATTACTTGTAATAGTTATCTCCATTTTACATGTGTGCAGAATAGGATTTATGATGGTCAGAAAACTTAGGATTTTGATAAAGTTTATTATTTATTTTTATTATCTTTTAATAAAAGCATGATCTACATTGTAATATGAGACACCACGTTATATTTCCTTTCCCTGCTATCAAACCCGTGGAATCTACTTTGTGAAGTTGAAATAAGAATAACAGATTTCCAAGATTGCAATATTTGCTTCTCTTCTTACTAAATAATTTTCTTATTTTATTGCTCGTTCATGTGCTGAATGTTGCTAAAACAAAATAACATCCATGAAGTCCTACATTGCTAAAATCTATCTAATTACTTGTATTCCATGAAGTCCTATCTAAATCCCTGAAACTGAGGCATGTGAAGTAAAAGCTTCTATATGAAAAATAAGTTCTAAGCAACACGGAGCATAAATCTGTGCTGGGCAAAGCAGAGCATTAATTTGAAAGTAGTGTTGTGAAAAAAAAAAAAACAGTTACATTATAATATTATAGGTATGAAAAAAATAACTTGTATATCCTATTCTATCTCCCGATTTGGAGGAGGAAAATGAACAAATATGATGAAATTAAATGAATTAGGTTTTATTGACTTTCATTTTATTTCATTCTTTACTTTACAATCTAATTTATGGTATATAAATTTATTTCATTGCGTCCTCTTTCACATCACTCCTTTCCTCCAATACGAACACAGGCTAAGATTAGCAAGATAGTTGGTACATTGGTTAGCTTCTCTCTAAGAAACTATAATCACCCATGGAAATAAAATATTCACGTGTGTAAGGGTGAAAAATTATGATAATTAAAATTACAATTGCCTTATAATATTTTTGTACATATTAAATAACAAATTAAGCACTTCAAAAATATTATGATCATAACTTTGCTTAACTAAAAATTACTACCTATTTCCGAAACCCAGAATATTCTAGCTAGTTTTGTTCTCTCCATTATTTTGGCACTCCCCATTGCTGATTTTTCGCTAGTTTTGCATGGAAATCAACCATCAAACCAGCACACAGCTAGATACGCATATACGATATTTCTTAGAAAATAAAAATGTACCAAAGCCAACCCGTGCAACTAAATTTCCGAGTCATTCAATGAGGGGTTGAAAAAAATAGATTAGTATATTTGTACATCTATACTTTTAAACTATGCCGGTATACATTTTAAATTTAACGTTATAATTTTTTAATTTTTTTAAAAAAATTACACAACCATAAAAAAAAGTGGATCTAGATGTTTAAAAAAACCGTACAAATGCAAAGTAAATGTTTACAAAAATATACAAAAATGTTTAACTTACCACTAATGGTAAAATGCTGAGCTGGCATGTTAACGTGATTTGAAAAAGATTTTCTTATCTATGCAACCTTCTGCATCTGTCAAAGTGTCTTTACTAATCGATTACTATTTTTATAATTTAACATTAATTGATTATTATGAAAAGACGTACTTAATAGTATAGAAAAATATAGTTAATTATTTAATATGATATGGTTTAGTGGGTTTCTATTTTATTTTTTAAAAAAGAAAAAAACAAACAAAGCGTGGGAAACGTAGGCATGGGAGATAGTTGGTTTTCCATTCAAAATGGACGACTAAGACGCGGAAGTTAGTAGGTTAGCTTTCGGAAATCACAAGGCACTTTAGGAGGAATCATAAACCGAGGAAATCGTGGAGATAGGGGAAGTTACAGCTGCTTAATTTAGATTGTTTCCAACATATGATATTCCAAGTCCTTTTTATATAGTTCAGTTGATCATATAGTCATAATTATTGTGGCCTCTGTTAATCTCAGCATTAAACCCAGGAGCAATAACCTTAGTTCCTAACCACATCTATTGATGTGAGACTGGTAGAAAGATTATAAATTAATTTGACTTATACGTGTATCATAGGCATAATTACGTATATTAGATTGCAATGTTTGTGACACACCTGCTTCTGAATTGTTGCATTTGGACAATGAATGAATTTGTTGAGTACATGGGTATAGGCATCATGAAGAGGCGCTCTTCGTGTTTGTTGGTTTGTTGTGTGGAATATTATCAGCCATCCTTTGTAAACACCTGTGTAGGTCAAGCAACGTTATTGTTTCAGCGTAGGCTGTTATATGGTAGTATCAATCTGGAAGGTCAAATCAAATTGGATTTGTTAGCCTAGCACAAGGTAAATTGTGAATGTGTGTGCAGATAATCGAATACGAAGTTGAGTTAACCATTTATTTGTACATTATTGACCATTTCATGTAGCAATTTTTTTACATGAACAAGAGTTGTGTATCGGTTACATAATTTTGTTTATTATATAAATGTTAGGATATAAAATTACATATAAGAAGACAACCATGAAAATTATCATTAGTATATTAACATATATAACTATATCGAAGTTGACTTGATTAAGATTAATAGGTTGTATTACTTGCTAATTCAATGATGGACATGGTATATGTTATTTTAATTAAGGCATGAAAAGTGATATATATGTTATCGTTTGCCATTTTATGTACATCAGTTGCATGTGTACATTCTTTTTACTTGTAGTAGGAAGAATTTTTTACTAACGTAATATGAGCAACAAAATTTCATGAATGCTTTAGGAAAGGCGAAGAATACAATGAGTGTAGGCATGAATCATGTGGTAATATCAAATCTTTGCTTTTTTATCGAAGAAAATTTTGAAGAATGGTAATATGTAAATGTGTTTATCCCGTTGTAGAAAGGTTTGTATTAGACATGTATGTTTGACGAAAATTATTGTTGAAATAAATAAAATATTGATTGACTTGCAAAAGAGACAAATCAAATCAACTCCCTTCACATGAATTATAAAGTTACATGAAATATCTCAATATCTGATATATTGTTGGTAGAATTAATAAATAGGTGGGTTGCATTAAATGGAAGATTTAGAGTTTGAAGCAGGGTTGTGCACTTAACATCTTTAGATGTATGTTTTGCATTTGACTTACAAATAGTAGGTGAAAAACTTTCTTTTAGAAGGGATAGGAGGTCACACAATATCTCTATTTAAAAGGAAAAATATAACTAGTAAAAAGATTGTTGAAAATTTACGTCAACTCTTTGATGATGATGTTGATGAGTTTTGTCAACTTTACATATTTTTAGCATGTAAGAAATTTTATTTCCCTAAAACAAGTCATACCTTTATTCATAGGAATATTTGTAAAACTTTAGATGAGATAAATTTATCTCGATATGTATAGTTGGAGCAACTTTAAGTTTTTGGATGATGGTTTGACCCAAGCTATTAATGGTTTGCATGAGAAAAAGAAAACTCATCTCAAATTTACCTAATGAGTTGTGCAGCTATGTTGCAAGTATGGATATTGGTCACTGGACACACTTCGGTCATTATTTTTGTGATTAAGTTGTCCACAAATGGAACATTATTATCCACTATAAAAAGTTCTTAAAACATATTTAATGTATATTAAAATTGTAGATTTGGGCTTTGGTCCAACCGATAAATCCACAAGACCAATTCGTTTCCTATGGTCTCTAGTTGGAGGAAATGCTTCAAATTTGGCGGAAGTTATTAAACATGCGTTTACACATAATATGACAAGGGCGAGCTACCTGATTGAAACTTCAATATTACGGGAATTGCTTTTAAGATCTTTAATTATTTTTTTTTCAACTCCTGTGAAAAGTTTAAAATACATCTCTTCTTTATTTTATTTTTTATTTTTTTCTTTTTTTTTTTATGCTTTCTTCCTTATTAATTAAATCTATGACAAATTCCTGCTTTGGATTGAAAGAAAAACTAAAAAAATAAATACCAGAAAAATATCAAATAAGTCGAACTGATTTTATACTCTGCAGATTAATTTATGAATATTAAACACTTTTCACAGATTAATTTACAGAATATTAAATTAATTTACAGAATGCATTAGTATATTTCATAAATTAATTTACATAATATAATTTTTTATATTCTGCAAATTAATTTACAAAATATAAAAATATAATCTTTTATAAATTAATTTACGAAACATAAAATTAATTTATAGAATACATTAACACATTCTATAAAGTAATTTGCAAAAGAAATAAATGCTTACCAAAAAGATGAATACCTACCGAAAAGAAAATTTTTTTGCTGGAAGAGATGAAGAGAAGTTGAGAATAAAATGTTAATAAAAAAATTTTAAAAAATTAAAGGCGTGTAAAAAGAGAAAAGGGATGAAAAAGTACAGCTCTGTCTTACCCAAAGAAGAGTCCAAACCTATTTTTTTTAAGTGCTAATGCAAAAAAACCACGCATACATAACAGCATTTGTGAGAAGTTCTCCCGTCTGGCCCAGCTGGAAAAGCATGCATTTTTTTTTCCTATGTCGCACGATATATTGAGAAAATAAATTAATCTATCACATGACAAAAACCACTCCAGACTAATAAATACTTTTTTCATCCTATTTTGATAAATAATTTAAAAAAATCTTTTTTGACAAAAAAAAGAGTCTTATGAACACAAAATTATACATATTAAAAATATTCACGATTTTACCCACAACTACAAATATTCATAGTAATCGTTTTGAAGATGAATCAACCAAAATCTTTATGCTTTATTTATCTATTTATACACTATATTTATATTAAAAAAATTCACATTCATGTTTATAATAACAAATCATTGAAGATTATTTCACAAAATCAATTCATAATCAACTATACCCACAAAGGTATCTCTCAGCTTGGTATAGCAAAGGGTCGATGCCCAAGTATTTCACTAATTGGTCAAACATAATGGTCCTGCAACATAAAATAATTACAAAAAACAAAAAGATTTTGAAGCATACTCAGAATACTAAATGATACCGGGAACTTAACCCCAACTTCCCATAACATAGATCATAAAACCTTCACTTGTTTTGGTTTTTAAATAAACAGGGAAACAGCTCCAAGTTGTATTCCAAAAGCTGCAGAAAATAGGAACATAAATAGAGCGACATAAGAGCCAGTGAATCGGAGAACAGGGACAGAATGCTACTAAAAATCTAGATCAACTGCTTAGTGTACCTGTCTCTTTTATTTTTTCAAAGATTCTTCCAGTTTGGCAATTTATCTTTGCAGGCCTTTTCTTATAAATCCTTCTTCCTAAAGCATCCATAAAATTTTATAGAAAATAAAATCATCAAATTCAGATTGCACTTTTATATCTTCACGAAAATGGATAAAATCGTATAGCTTAGTTGTTCATGTTTCACAAATAGCTTCTCCTTTTCCTCTTCAAATTTGGAGCTAACAAAAAATAACAGCTTTATCACATTGAAGCATGGTCTGGTAGCTGGTCTCACACAAGAAGCATACAGGCCTACTGTTGGATGCCTAGCCAATCTACCCTTTTCCACCTTCTTTTCCCAGGGACAGATGTCCCACTCTCGTGTGCAGGACCTTTTCTCATTTTACCGTCTTTGTCAGATAATCAGCTTCTAAATATAAATGGCCTCTCCAGTCAACAGAGGCAGTCAATTAACAATGTTTACGAAATCAATTAACACAAGAAAAGATCCTGCAAGTTCTCATGCTCTCATTCGTGTATCTAACTCTGTAGACAGCATCAAAGTATTTCTGATATTGAGATTTGAACATTTTTAACTGTACTTCTGTTTTACATTCTCGCGCCACATTTCTAATTATTTGACATTAATTTTCTTTAAATAAAGGATAATACTGGGGAAAAACTCAGGAAAAATAATAATGAATAATCTGCAATAATAATGAATATATATCACTAAACATTCCCTCTTTTCTTTCTATTCCTATTTCTCTTTATACAAAAAACGATGAAAAGGATAATGCTGAAAACAAAAAGTTCGTGGAACAAGTAAAGATACGACGGAAAGGACAATGGATAACAAAGAGTCTAAGAAGTGGGAGAGTACCTCCCTGCAGTGCATCCAATAGCAATGCACACATCAGAAGGTTCAGCCATTGACCATTTCTTGCACTTCCCATTCTGCACAAATCCCACAAATAGAAAACAATAAAGCTATGCATGGAGAACAGGAAGCCAAAATTACCTGAAGAGGATGTTGAGGTAGCAACCATCCATGCTTCCTCATATTTGAACAGCAGAAAAAAGCACAAATGCAGATAAGCAGCTCTGCAAGGCACAGAAGCCACTAGTTGGTCCCTCTGTCAGAGTCATAAAAGAAAGGACCCTTAAGAACATCTGTGGCTGAAGGTCTAGCCCTTCACTGTATTATGCACTTCTCAACAAATGCCTTCACCTGGGGATCTGTGACTTTGCCCAAAGTCTGAGGCCTAATTCCCATTGTGATCTTTTTGAATATCTTGGCAACAGTCACATTCACTGTAGGGTATCTCCAATTGTAGCCATTTCAAGCAAGCACATTCCAAAAAAGTATGTGACCACCATCTCAGTGTAATCTTCCTCATATAGCTCAGGCACCATGTGTTCCAACATCCCTAAAATCGAATGTGCCACATGGCACTATCCCGCTATTGCCGTCAATCCAAGATCAATTTTTACTTACAAAAGGGGCAAAGTGAAAAACTAAATTTCCAAATTTTACACTGCAAAAGGAATGCAAATGTTGCCATGATTGTATTTCTTAATGAATAAAATGACAATAAACCAACAGGCCAATGTTGCAGTTAATGAAGATGTTACTGCCAATGAGATCCCTGTGAATAATGCAGGGGTCATGAATGTGAAGTTACTCCAATCCCTCAAGGACTGGTTTGGACCATTTCTTGAAAGCCTTGATGGAGGCATGATGATGCTTCTTGTGGTAGTGCTTTAAGTTCCGAGTGCAGACCTTGGTAATGATATTGTGGTGGTCGTTGTCCTTCCAGACACTGTAAGAAACAACAATGTATTTGTTGCTGAGGGTTCTGAGCAACTCAACCATAGAATGAAGGCATTTGATGAGAACAGGGTCTTCACCAAAATTCCTGAGGTGAACCTGGTTCCATGCTGCCTTCCTCATGACCGAAGGCCCTGTACACCTTTCTCTTTATCTAAAGAAATTTCATAAGTGGCAAATAAGATGAAAAATGGAAGCAAGGGAAAGCCAAAATGAGAAGAAAGGAGAAAGATCAGCAATGAAAGAAATTTAGATGGATTTTTGAAATGAATACTTGCAGGGGAAGAACCAAACGAATTAAGTGGAAAATAAAAATTTGGATGCAAAACAAAAAGTCACTGAAGGAAGGAAGACACTATCAGTTGTCTTCATTATAGTAGCTGGAAAATTGGTTCAAGAGAAATTATAATTTTGAAAACCTTCATTATAGCAGCTGCTCAAATAATAATAAATGACCCCCGTTGCCTGCAAAATTGGTTCAGTATAATAAATGGAAATGGGAAATAGTAGTGAAAATAAATACACCTATTTAAAAGGGGTTGCAAAATTAGAATTTTGAATTTAGACATTTAATACAAATATTTTATAAAATTAAATTAAATTTGTAGAAAATATTTCTAATAGTGGAAGGTGGGAAGTGTCTTCTTAAAGAAGCTTTTAATTCTCAAATGAATTAAAAGGAATGAAAATATTTCAATTATTGGAAGGTGATGACACCTCACTAAACTTTCCAAAAAAAATGACTCGTGAATATCTATACTATAGATATAGATAAATAGATAGATATATTCCTCCTAAAGAAATCAGTCAACAACGAGGGCACTAAAGATTAAGGATGGCATTTGAACAATAATAACATTTAAAAGGAACAATAACAGATCTCCATCAATAATCACTGCACTAATAAGAATTAATAACACCTGGTATCCAATCTACCAAGAACCAAAAGGTGATTGAGAAGTAACAATAAAAATGAAAGAGGTGGTGAGTCCAATTGCATGTTTAACTGTAGTAGTATATGATAATGTACAATTAAAAATACCACCACAGACTAATCACCAATCAAGAATATAATCTGAACTAAACTATCACCCCAGCTTAAAGTAGTGCCTTCATTAGCTTCCTAAGCTCTGTTCCTATAACCTAATGCCGCCAGCACTGTTAATTTGTTTGATGAGGTATGATTCATATATGTCCACAATAAGACGAGGATTACTGTCCACCAGCACTGCATAATATTCATTTTGAGTGAGACTTGGCATGTTATCCATGATCACTTCCAAGGATACCTGTTGTAATTGCTTGCAATTGTACTGATATGCAAAAGCATAGTTTTCAATAGCTTTATCCCAATTCATTCCAGCAATCAAATGCTGCTCACAATGTGCCTTAAGGTGCTTCACTTGATATTTTTCTCCTAAAACCAACAGGTTACAGGCCAATTGGTTATCAAGGGGTGCTTCAGCAGTGTATAAATAGTTGATAAAAGCACGAAGAGTGTCAAATGATACGTCAGAGATCTTGATGGTGCCACTCCGGCTTTCTGTCATATCATTCTCAAGCATGGCTTTGAAAACTGGGGAGCGACTAACCTAATCATATCATAAAATAGCATTAATTTCATTACAAACAGCCAAAACACAAGAAACAATAACAACATATAACAACATCAATATAGAAAATCTCATCAAGGACACCAATTTTTTTTGGAGTTTATTCTACATTCTAACTCTAACTGCACCATAAAGCAAAATATAAGGTATGATGCAATACCTAATTTATTAATGAATTAAATATCACAGTCAGATTAAAAATTTCGTGCTAAAACTTGTTGACTGCTTTACATATCCAAATTGAGTTGAAGAAAGAAATTCATGTAGTATTGAGTGACTACAGAAGTCTTGAATTCAAACTATATACAGCTTAAGACTCAATTTACCAAGCCACAATCAAGGATTTCTTAAATAGCATTAGAGAAACAAAAATATGAAAAGAAAGAAACAAGTCAAATTTTGAATAAGGAAACCTCAGTAATGCAACCTGCTAGCTCAGTGATTGATACTTCACCAAGGATTGCCAACCAACACTTTTTTAAACCCAATTTGTTAAGGCGAAGGAAGTTTAATATATTTTCTCCTGTCCTGTTAACAGGATGAGCTAATTAAAAGTTAGAATAAATGTTTGAAACAAGTAGTGATATCAATTTATTTAAAAGCCTTTCAGGAGCCATTGCCTTGGTTAAAATTGTTTCTCAACTCATTTGGTCATTATTATAGTATATTAGACTACTACTTAACTCCTATTCTGATTTTGGACAAGATAGGACACGTTCTACTATGGCCTGCAATGTAATAGTTGTCATCAACTTGAAGCTTATTTGTTTTAGCAGACAGTGCCTTGCAATGGGTTCTTTGACCAATGGAAAATTGTTTTCCTTTGGCAATACATGCCTTCTGTCACAATTTCTATGCAACTGTAGAAGATAAAAGCCCTGCCAAAAACAAACTATTATTCAACTTACTAGCATGGGTTTCAAAAAAATTGAAAAAAAAAAGTATAAACTCCTTAAAACCTAAAACCTTTTAAAACCAATGTTATTAAACTCGGACCGGTAATTGACTCAGCTAAGCTGCTGGGTTAATAGGTTACTTGTTCAACCAGCGTGTATACATATATATGAACTCATTCATACAATTTTAGCCCAACAAAAGATCCAGCCTTTGGTTTGATTGTTTGATGGGCTTATTTGCCATAAGACCCAAACATATAAGTAAGCATATGAAGGCACACACTTAAGATGGTGTAGGAAATAAAAAATCACCAAATGCTAAATATGTGTGTACCTGTAGTCCTGTACTTATTAATACCATGAGCCACAGAGATCTTTTTCTTTTTGGACCATATATTTCATAAGGTTTGGGCCTCTAGGCTGTAGTTCATAATCTGTTGACCCAAAAAGAAAAGCAAATGGAAACAATCCAATATAAATATATATCAACTAATTACCCTAACTGTTTACATTGAATGTTGTGCGCCGCTAGCAAACATCGCCCACACGCAGCATTGTAAAGTTGAAAGCAACTATGAAAATCCAACAATTGTCTAGCTTTCATCAACTCTCACTCGTTTGTCTTTAATGTCTCTGTTTCTTTCTCAAATAGTTCTATTTGCATCTTTATTAAAATTTAGTAGTGCAACAGAGACTCTTTGTCAGCAGGGAGGAGCCTACGTCCAAGGTTTGACGTCACTTTTGACGTCACTTCGTAACGTAACGACCAAGGCTTGGTAAGGAATACTCTTAGGTGTAGGTGGATATAACCGGCCGATTTATAATAAATCAACGAGGCCACAGGTTGTCTCAAACTGTCCAAGTTTCATGATTCACACCAGTTCGATTACATAACCAATTCAGTCAATTTATTGGTTTACCGGTTGAACCGGTCCGGTCCGAGTTTAATAACAATTTAAAACCTTTCAGTTATCAAACAGAATACATTCCTGTTAAATATTGAGCAGTATACTTGTCATTTTATGGACCATGTGATAATTATTGATTACAGAAACAAGAAAAACGTTTGAAAATGAAGAATAAGTGTCCAATCACCTTGCTAATTTTCAATTCTCCCTTTTCCACCTTTATCTCAGTGCAAAAGGAGATCTAAATTATCACAATCATTATCCAACCAGTAAACGTTAAAAAAAAAAATACAATCAACTGCATCTCTTAATTCGTAAATTCAAAAGTTATATACCAGATTCGCATGAAACCTTATCAATATAAATATAATTTAATTTCCAGACAGGCATGATCGCAAACCACTTATTAACCAAAAGAAAAACAAAACAACAGCAACAACATAGCTTATAAACACAAGTCATTCTAATTCATACTTACTTTCATAAAAGAATAACAAATTGATCACATATCTATTTACACAACAAAAATCCTCTTCACACAACTTCAATTTCTAAATAAAAGGTAGAAAACAGGATCAATAATCAATTGGACAAAACATGGAGCCCGATCGTTTTAGAGCTATAAAATTACTTCTTGCAATTTCCAATACAAAACATAAATATTCAAAATATTTATAGTGTGTATGTGTGTGTGATTTAAATTAACTTATGCAGTTATCTCAACTTCAAACCATACGATACTTGTAAACTCAAAATCGAAAGCCGAAATGCCAATTTTAAGTGGAGAACGACAGTGAATTACTGGTATGGTACTTACGGCGTTGTATATATGCTTAGCTGTAATCAAGTACGAATTATTATTGATACAAACCATAAAACCCTAAGAGGTTGTGAAAATTGGCGAAACCCTAAGAGAAGAGAGGAGTGACTGACCAAAACGGACTTGTGAGCGGGAATGGGAGCTGGGGAGGGTTCATCGGCAGGAAGGAGGATGAGGTCAGTTGAGTAGGGATTGAGAATGGGAGAGGGAAGCTTCAGGAAGGAGAGCTTCGACTTGAGATCTTCGATCTGGCTCTTCAGATCCTCCTCCGTCTCGTGGACCTCGAGGTAGCACTCCCTGCAAGTTCCCAAGTCGTCAGTGTCGTACTCCTCCTGGCACGAGAGGCACCGCAGGATGTTGTCATTGTTGGATTCGTCGTCGCTGTCCCTTCCCCTCGGCCTCGCCATCGCCGACACCGTCAACCGCCGCGGAGGCATCCTTTGATGATTCCGTGCCTCTTTGGGAACACTGCTTTACTCCAGGTACAGTACAAGCGTTGCATATTTATACTGATGAGGAGACGGTTCGTCTCTTCTGATCTCATTAATTTTTTTTTCTTTTTTTAATAGCGAATTGTAAACACCTTCGAGTTTATACGTGATTACGTGTTGGCGGAGAAAGAATGGTGAGACGAAATAATACATGAATGATATGATCCGGTGGGAAGAAATACTAAAAATAAAAAGATAAAAAGGTAAAATACATTAAAAATATTAGTATAATTGAATATATATATATATATATATATATATAAAGTATTATTTTTATTATTATCTCACATTAATTATATTTTTAGGCTTGGTTGATTCTAAATTCCAATTTAAAAAGAATTTACATGCAATTGCTTTTTATTAGGTCTTATTCTATTTTATTTATTTTAAGGATATAAAATATTTTATAATAAATGATAAAAGTTAATTAAAAATATTTGCTTCGTTCTCTTTGAATTTATTTTTAACATTAATAAACATCAATTAAAAGTTAATTGTGTGTATTGTGTGAGGAAAATGTTTTGGACTTATGGGATATTTTTTATTGAACTGCTCTTGGTCCAAAAATATTCTAGCCTCTTTACCTGATTCAGAAAGGTATTTATATTCTGTTATTTCTTGTAGTTAGTTAAGATAATTAATAATCCTTTGATTTTTTATTTGCAGGAGACTATGATGAGATTATGGACTTTGTAGAAACATTGCAATGATATTTGGTTCAATAATAGAACTAACTACTAAGCCAGCAATTCAGCGTTGAATCGTGGATTTTTCTCGAGAAAAGCTATTAAGAAATGTATTTGAATCTCAGCAAAGCTGCTCCCAAAATGTGGATGAAGATTGGCTTTATATGTAGATGTTGGTTGAGCCGAGGAGTCAGGCTCTAATTTGGGTGCCTGATAGAAAGGAACTTGGATATGCCTTAAGTTGATGCTAGCTTCTATGTTAAGTACACAATTGAGCCTTCTTTAGCTGAATGTTTAGCTCTGAGATAGAGTTTGTGTCTTACTCATAGATGGCATTTTTTGGATGTCTATGTATGTACCATTTCTACAGTAGTTTATCAAATGCTTGTAGGGGAAGATCATCGTCCAAGTCTGCTACCTATTATCCAAGGCTCCAAAAGTTTAGTTCTTAGTGTTTCATTTTATTTTCCTTGAATGTATTAATAAAGAGCAAAATGTATATAATTAGCACTTTTGTTTAGAAGTTTTCAAACCATTCTTAGTGGTGTTTCTTGTTTAATTATATATTTTTATAATGGATTGTTTTTTAATATATTTTGGCTAGATGAAAAATAAAATAATTAATAAATTTTTTGTAGGATAATTTTAACTGTTTATTTGACATGATAATTATTCTAATAATTAGATAAAATAATCAACATTTACTTAATGCTGCTTTTATTATTTTTTAAAATTTTAGCTACAAATTAAAAGTTAATTTTTTATTTTTATTATTAATATAGTTTGATAATCTCTTATTTATTATAAAATATTATTTAATATTATAATATTTAATCTATTTATTAAATATTTTATTTAAATTATTTATCATAAAATACTTAATTTTTATACAAATTTTAAAAAATAAATTAAATACTCTTTTTATAAAAGAATATTATTTAAATTTTATTTATAAAAAATAAAAAATTTAAATTAAAAATATTTATTTAAAATATAATTTTTATTAAAAAATACACCATGAATAATAAATAAATAAATAAAACCATCAAATTTATATATATATATATATAATTCTCAAAATAATTATAAATTTATTTATATTATATTTATTAATATATATATATATATCTATAAAATAAATTAAAGATATCATCTTTATTTTAAATATATAATTAAATTATATAATAAATATTAAAATATTTACTTTTCAGTTTAATGATGATATTTTTATTTATCTTTTTATTTTTATTGATTAATTTAATTACTAATTTTATTAATAATTTTTTAATTAAAAGTTTTCTAACTTCCAGCTAGATTTTTCCATCTTTCTCTGTATTTTTAACGCTAAACTAATTTGTTTATTAGTTTTATCAAATATATCAATATATTTTTAATAAAATTACTTTTTTTCTTAAAAAACTAAAATATAAATAATATTTTTATTTAATTTTTAAATTTTGTATTATAATTTTTTATCTTTTTATAATTATGTTTTTATTTATTAATTTTTCTCACATGTTGATCTATTATTTTATTTATTTTTTTAATTCAATGTTATTTAGAATTGTGGCAAGGGCATAATTAAGATATAAATATAGTTAAACAATATAATTATATTATATTTAATTTTTCAAATGACAAAATAATTTAATAAATATTTCTTTAAAAATATAAAAAATTGAGGAAATATAAAATAAATAAAAAATAGAGCAAAAATAAAAATAATAGAATTAATATATCCAATTTCAATTTCAAATTATTGATTAGTTTTAATTCATCTGTCCTAATAAAATTTCCATTAACATTAAAATATAATATTAATACAATTATTACAAGTTAATTATATATTTATTAACTTTATTACTTAACCATTGTTATATGTGTGTATTCCTTATAATTAAATTATTAATAAAAATAATTACCATTTCAGTAATCATTAATTTTATTTCATATAAGTAATAAGTTATCTTTTTCAATTTATTTTTACCTTATAAAACCAAATATTTTAATTATAATTATTTTCTATTTCATTTGACCTTTATCAAATGTTTACTAATCATTCTCAATTTTAAATTTTAAAATTCAGAGACTATATTTATTTTGTCATTCGTTCATTCTAAATTTAAACTTAAAAGGAATTTATATAAGATTATTTTATTAAGATTTATTTATTATATTGTTTATTGCCTAAAATAGTTGATAATAAATGATAAATGATTTAAGATACTATTTTCATTTATCTTTTAAATTAATGACACAAATTATAAAATAAAATTTTTATTTTTTTAAAACTATTTTTTCATAAATTTTTTCAATGTTATGAATTCATGTAGCATGTAAATCATTAAAGATAAGAATAGGTTAGGTTAGGTTGAATTATTCAAATAATCTGAATTTGGTTTGATTTTTAAATGTACAACTTAAATTTGACCTATTTAGCTGATATAGGGAAAAAAATTTAATTTAATCTAATATTTGTAAAAGTGTTATTGATTTATAAATTTATTTAAAATCTTAATTAATTATAGTTATGATATTTTATATTTGGCCTCCACCAACATTTTTTTTAGGTGGATGATTGGTTTTTTCCAACAAAAGTAAGGTAAAATAAGTTTGAGTATTAATTCTTTATTTAGTTATTGGTTTTTATCACATTGTTTATCTATTATTTGACTTACATTTCGAATATCATTCTTCCTTCACAAGTCTCTTTTGCACTTATGCCTGTGATGCATTCAGATTTACATTGTTTGCAATGGCAAGAAGCTTGTTAGAAAATTATTTGCTTGATTTAATTCTTTTCAATTTCAACAATTCAAATTTTTGAATCAAATTCACTTCTTGTATGTTATTTATCATGTTATCTCTTTTATATTCTTACTTTAAAAAATTTCAAATTCCGTTGCTTGTCTTATAATTGTTTTGTTAAAGTTGATGGGTGAAAATGGTTATTTTTCATTTTGATTTTGTTTTTTTTATTTGCTTTTAATTTTCTTTTTATGCAAAGTTGGATTAACTTTGCCCTAATGAAATGTCATATACTTGTTCAACTCCTTTCCATACATCATTAATCATACATCATTAAGATAGATTTCCATTCCAATGGCCCACACATAATAAAGTTTTTCATCAAACACAATGCAATAATAAAACTTTGATTCATACTTTAAAAGGATTAGGTTTTATCGACTCACTCAATCTCATAGATCCTTTAAAACCAAACTCTTGATATCAATTGGTATTTTTATAATCATAATAATAAAATAAAATAAATGTAATATTGAGGATTATCTAAACTTTTATCATTCAGTTCTATAAACAAACTTAACGTATAACAGACAAGTTAAATTCATTCCTATCATTAATATTATCTTAATCTTAAAATAAATCAAATTAACAATATTTTTAAAATTTAAATAAATAAAAATTCCTAAAATTTAAATAAAATATGAAATAGCAAAGTCTTAAATAAATTATTTATTTTAAACTATAACTGATAAAATATATCTTCAACAAATTTAACGGAGTTGCTTATCCTGGTTCTTCTGAAAAGTAACAATAACATGAATAACACGGAGAGGCTGTTGGTTGCAGAATAAACGGTTTCTTTAAGCTAAAAATATGAGGTCCACAGTTTTTTATTGCCTTTTCACGTTGTTTTCTAGCGGGAACGTAAGCAATGGTACTGTAGTGGGGCTAAATGTGTAGCTTAAAAAAGTGTAAAGTTGGTATATTGACGCAAGTACCTAGATACCAAAAAACAAAAAAGAACACGCAAGTATGTAAATCCCAAATTTTTTGAATTAATTTATCTGAGAAAAATAATTATTTTTATATTTTAAAATTTTATAAAAAATATTTATTTAAATATGAAATTTACCAAAACATAACAGAAGTTTGTTGTTTAATAACAGATAAGTCATATCAAGTTAGAGTTGGGTAGATAAATTTTGGTCTTTCTGAATTATTTAATTACGAGTTTATGCAGGTTGGTACGCATAGTTTGAAAATTCAGGAGCTAATCTATCAACTGGCAAAAAAAAGTATTATTTTTAATATTTAAATTGTATAAAGTAAAATATAAATAAAAATTTTAGTAAAAAATGCAGGTCAACTTAAACCAAATCATTTAACTACGAATCTACATAAATTTATTAAATATAAACCACTTTAAATGTAAATTTACACAAATTAACTCATTTAATTGCGCATGTAGACATATATGAGGTGATATGCAATGCATGTTAAGCCGGTCTGTATATATACCCTTTACTATCTTTTTTTATTTGTTACGTTTTGTTTTTAATGTAAAGAAGATTTTTATTTCTGCATATCCATATATTTTTATTCTCCTATTCAGCCGTGAAAATGTGAGTGGAAGTTTTTTTTTTAATTATTAAAATTATTATTTATTTTTTAAAAATTAAAAAAAATAAAAAATTAACAAATTATATTTGTAAAAAAGATACGGTATAAAAAAAATATTTTAAAATTTTATATAAAATAAAATTTATACTACTAATATATTTCTTTACCTTATTTTCTCCACTTATCCAAACGAAAAAAAAAATTATTTTTTTTTTTTTATTTTTACCGATCCAAGCAATTCACTCTTTCTTTTTATTTTCATTTTATTTCTTTTTATTTTCATTTTATTTCTTTTTCTTTTTTTTCCTTCCTATTTCCTATGTGATCAAAACAAAACATTATTCACAACATTTTTTACATGATACTAAAAATAATAAAATTTAAAATTTTAATTAAATAATTCTAATATTTTACTATGAGATCAGTTTTAATAATTTATTTATTTATAGCGTGTTGAATGTACTTTTAGTATAGTATTTTATAATTATAAATGTAAACTCTTTCTTGTTTACAATAATTGTATATTCTTTGATAATACTTTTGAAAAAAATATTATTTTTTAAAAAAATTAAATCTAAACAAGCTATTAAGTAACTAAACTATATATATCATGAGTGTTGGAACAAAATAATGAAGACTTAATTGTCATCAAGAAAAAATTTCAGATACATGTTTTTTCATCATGTACTTTAATTTGAGTGTAAATGTATTGATGGTTATTGAAATATTTACTATATATAATTATTTTTTATTGATTATTTAGCTAATCAATTAAATAACGACTAAGAATGTATATGAGAAAGGATTTTTTTTTTAATTATTTATACTGTAGTCATCAGATCATGAACAGACTAGTCTTGTCTTATTTATTATATTATACATATTTTAACGCATAAAAATATATCATACATAGTTACATAGCATAAGAGGAATGTATAGTAACCTATACGGTTGAAACAGTACAGAAAAACTGACACAAACAAGCAGGTATGGTGGTATACATGAGTTTATTTAATTCCCACAGAACCGTAATAGGTAGAGCTAGTGACCTGGGTGAATGGTGGCGCTATGCAAAGTTATGGTCTCCATGGTCAAGCCAGGGCCAAACCCATACAAAACACCCCACTTTAATCCTTCACCAGTAGTGGCTTTCCCTTCTTCCATGGACCACCTTCTCATCTCATCCAATATAAATAGCACACATGCACTGGACATGTTCCCATACTCACTCAGAACCTCTTTAGTTGCTCTTAATTTTTGGGGCTTCAACCCAAGGGTTGCCTCTATTCGCTTCAAGATTGCAGGCCCACCAGGATGGGTTACCCAAAACAAGGAGTTCCAATCACTGATTCCAAGTGGGTGAAATGCCTCTTCAAGGCTTCTCTCTATGTTCTCTCCAATCAACTGAGGAACATTTTCCTTCAGATGGAACGTGAGTCCCACCTCGCGTAAGTGTCCCTCAATAGCACCCTCCGAGTTGGGTAAAATTGTCTCTGAAGCCGAAACAATGTGAAATAATGGTCGTTCGATGGACATATCAGGATTAGATCCAACGATCACGGATGAAGCACCATCACCGAAAAGGGCTTGGCCCACTAACGAGTCCAAGTGTGTTTCGTTAGGCCCACGAAACGTGACGACAGTGATCTCAGAACACACCACGAGGACACGTGCGCCAGCGTTATTCTCAGCGAGATCTTTAGCGAGACGAAGGACGGTGCCACCAGCGAAGCAACCTTGGTGGTATAACATGAACCTTTTGGTGGAGGGTTTGAGGCCTAAGAGCTTGATGAGTTGGTAATCAGCACCAGGCATGTCTACACCCGATGTGGAGCAAAAGATGAGATGAGTTATCTCTGACTTGGGTCTGCCCCATTCCTTGATGGCTTTTGATGCTGCCTTCTCTCCAAGCTTTGGAACCTCCACAACCAACATGTCTTGGCGTGCATCCAAGGAGGGTTCCTCGTAAGTACTTATGTTGGGGTTTTCTTTCAGGATTTCTTCCGTCAAGTGTATGTATCGTTTCTTTATCATTGACTTCTCACCTGTTGTGCATGGATATCAAGAAGATAGAAACAACTCTTAAGTTCTTTGAAATTTTGAAATTTCGAATGTTTAGGGTTGTTTAGTTTGAGAAAATATATTTTTTTATTATAAAATTATTATTTTATATTTTATATTTTTAAAATTTGTATCGGAAATGATATTTTTTATTTTTACTATATTTTATACAAAAAAATCAAAATAAAAAATAAAATAAATATAAGATAGTAATTTATTATTAATAACATAAATAAAAAAGTTTTCGCATGAAATAAAAAATACAATATCACACTATCTAGAAGAAAAGGTTTTATATGTTATAGTTAACTAGTCATTTGGTCTGCTCCGTCGGTATAGACTTTCTTCAATTAAAATTAAATTATTAATAAATTATAAATTTATTCTATTTAATAATATTTTTTTAGTATGTAATTTTGAAAGTTTATCAAATTTTATATGAATAAAAAATTGTGAACATTTATTTCATTATTTTATCTTAATGTATATATTTGTTTAAAATATAAAATAAATATTCATAATTAAATAACATATTTATAAATATTAATATCATATATAAAATTATATATAATTATAAAGATAATATCAAATGATTGAATTATCTAAATTTACATAGTTAAAAAAATTATTAAGTGATGTAAATTTATAAATTTAACATTTTGTGTGAATTGATTTTATCTTTATATATATATATATATATATATATATATATATATATATATATAAAGATGATTATCAAATCATATTAAATATTAAATTTATAAAATAATATCTTTAATATTTTTTTATTAAAAAAACTCATCTTCCAACCGTTGAACAAAGTTTATATTAATAAGGATAAATCTAACAGCTAACATCACTATAGAATTTTTTTATAGTGAATTAAAAATGACACATCAATAAAAGAAAATAAGTCTCCCTCCTCATAATTAAAGGTTACTTTTGGAGGGACATGCGAGGAGATAGAAAATAGGGAATCACCATTTGAGTCTATTTGTCTTTATTATTTTACGTGAGTTAATAACTGAAACAAACTATTCATTTTGCAAAAGTTTATATATATGTTTAATATAAAAAAAATGTATATGAAAAATCGATGTGCAAGATTTATATTTCATATATAATAGCTTAATTTTAACTTTTAATATGCATGCATATTAATGATGCATGAAGGCAAACATGCACGTTTGGGTTAATGTTACAATCAAATAAAAGTAAAAACCGAGTGAAAGTGCGCACAATGACACAATATTAAGATGCTGCATGGATTTACAGATAATAATCGTGAGCTTACATATGCGCTTCAACTTGTCCTTGAGTTGAGTCATGTGCTCGCTCTTGGTGACTCGGAAGTAATAATCGGTAAAGTCAGCTTGGTAAATGCAGTTGGATGGAGTTGCAGTACCAATGGCTAGTATGGTGGCTGGGCCATGAGCCCTTTGTGCCTCTCGGATTTCTTCCAAATATGCCATTTCGTGGGAAAGAGGGGTTAATGAACTAAAACACAACAAGGAAATTATGGAGTGGAAACTGTTCGTTCCTCTATGGTGATTAGAGCCAGTTCCCTCATTATCTATTTATAGAGACAGATTGGCTCAACTTATTTTCACTCTATCCATGCATATGTAATAAGAAGGGCTTGTTGCCCGCCACGTCCGAGAGCAGGTAGTAGATTTTTGAAAAAAAAAAAAAGGTCTTCACAGAAAGAAAGAAAATTTACCCAGAAATTTTCATCGGTTTACTTCATGTATTTCATTGGCTTAGTCGAATTTTTGTTTGTGTTGCTTTCCTGAGGGTGTACGTAGACCTTTTTCTCTGCCCGTTAGGTATGTGTTACCCACAAACGGAAAAACAAACAAATAAATAAGTAATTAGAGCACTAAAACAATTTTTTTATGATGTTATCCAAATGTAATCTGCAAATTATAAGTCATGTACTTGTGGTCTTTCCCACTCTGAAACGGCATTACACTTGTTTAGACACCAAATTAACCATGCAGGTACGTAACATAATATTAACAACAATCTTATTTCTATATGGTATTTCTACTGTATCTTTTCATTTTTAAAAAATAAAATAAGAGAAACATATAATTTTAATATACTCTTTTTTTTATTTTCAAGTAACGTGTGAGAAATGAAATGTAAAAAATGGAGTTTAAAAATATTTCTCTAATATTAAATAGAACTTAACCTGTCTTTTTAAAGAAAATAAAAAACATAAATTGATCATTCTTATTTTAAAAAATATATTTTGTTTTTACATATTTTAAAAAATGTTTGATAAGAAATTTTAATTTTTTAAGATGAAAAATAAAAGGATTATAGATTATTTTTTATTTTTAAATAATTTTTAATTATTAATTTTTTGTATTATTTTTCATTTTCATTTTTTAATTTTTTAAGTATTATTTATAAATAATTTTTAAAATATAAAGTTCAAATACAATCAAACATATTGAAAAAACACTATACAAAGAAAAAATAATATCTAAATAAAGATGAATCATATTATAGGTTTTATTTTATTTTTTATTTTTAATCCTACAAGGATCAACTATAAGGATGGTAAACCACCAGATAAAGGTAGGATATTGGTAAAGATACTAAAAAGAAAGATAAGCTTTTTTATAAGGATGTATTAAGAAGAAAATAATCTCATATACTTGATTGTTGATGGATTTTATATTATGAATTATATTTTTTCTTCACTTTATCTTTGAAGTGGAATATTGAAAATTTGGATAGCTTTACTTCTAACAAAGGTTTGAGATAAGAAAATCATGCATCTCTTTTGTGCTTTGTGTAGAAAAATTGGTATTGCTATTTCAAGAGAAAGTTTAAAATGGTATTTACTTCTTGTGAAGCTTTCTAAGAATGATCTTTCTATCTTTTATATTTTCTTTGAAGATGATATTGCTTTTTGTCAAAGTTAAGTTTTCTCAAGTTTATTTGGTAAAAAAAATGTTAAGTATCTTTTGTAAATCTTCTCAACTAAAATTAATCTTGATAAATCTTAATTTTTAGCTTCAGTAAATTTTTCTAGATAAAAATTTTCAAAATCATTCTTTTCAATTATGCTCATAGTATAGGTAAATATTTAAAATTTTCTCTACTTAGTAGAAAGGTCCAGTAGATAAATTTTTCTTATATTATCAGTATAATTAATTTTAGGTTGGCTAACTCAATATGTAAATTATTTGTAAATCTGGTTGGGTTATTCTAACCAACTTTATTATTTCTTTCATAACTATTTATATTATGTAGAATCTTTAGCTTTATAAAAGAATTTGTAACACCGCTAATGTTGTTGCATAGCTTTATTTAGAAAGGTAATGGTGAATTCTAAAGTTTATCATTTGGTGAAGTGGAACACAATTATTCAACCTGAATAAAAAGAAAATTTTGTCATTCATTAGAGTCTTGAATGTGTCTTTTTTAGGTATAAATATACTAGATATCATATATCAACAAGATAAATTATAGATAAAGTTATTAGTTGATAAAAACTTTAAAATGTCTATATCTTATAAAAGATGACTCTTTATCATGCATCATATATCATATGTATGCATATTTATCATGAAGTCTATAAAATTGCTTAAGGATGGCTAACATGTGCGATTAGGGATGGATGAGATTTTTATCTAGTATGATAAGTGGTTCGAAAGTAATTGGTTGTGCAATGTGTTTATCTTTATTCATATTAGTGATAATTTTTTTTAGGTAAAAGATGTTTTCTACGATGATCATTAGTATTTAGAGAACTCTTATACTTCTATTTATAATGAAATTCAAGAGAGAATCATCGAAAATTTTACAGATGATGTTTCAAAGGATGTAGTTATCTAGAATTTTAACAAATGGAATGAATATACTAAACTCATCATGATTATCAATGGTTCACCAAACATCACACACGTTAAAAATTTGCATTGAAAACCTTTTTTGGATTTGACACTTAAAAAATAGATTTTTTTCAACTAACATTTTTATTGGTTGTATTAATTGATGCAAAATATATTGAATTTTAGAAGTTATACTATTTGAACCATTACTAAAATATCATTCAACAAATAATTTTGATAATCATAAATTTGTGAAAAAAATTAAATAAAAATAAAAATTATTGTTATTTATATTTTAAAATTATTACTATTTTTTATTTGCAATGTGAAAATTACATTTATCTAAATATATTTATTTGTTCTTATGAATTATTTTTTGCAAGAACTTTTTTAATAATCATTTTTTATTTTCTATAAATATTTTTCAAAAAGTATGAGATGATAATAGATTATTTATTGCATTAAAAATTACATTAGAATTAAACAATTTTTTTTTGGGAATTTATTCACTCTAGTAGGCTTTCCATTCCCTTAATTGCATTCAAATCTTCTAATAAATGTTACATCTCTCTTTGTTATAACTTGTTGGAATGCTAGAAATGAGGAAGTGCTTTTAGACTCTATTTTATAAAGATTGAAAGTTATTAACAAAATCTCCTATTTGATGAAGTTCTTAGATCGTTTGATGTTACCAGATCCAGTATACCAGTCATAGAGGTCACTTAAAATGCTCTAATGGAAGGTACTTTCGCAAATATTGATGGCAGCTTCTTTACTAATCCAAGAAAAGTTAAGTTTCACAACTTAATTAGAATTCGTTATAAAAAATGAAGCATATATTTCATAAGTTGCTATTGGTATAACTTCTAGTTTATTTATAAAAGTATTAACTATTCTTTATGATCTTTAGTTAGTTAATTTAGAATATTGGATATAAAAATATCATCTAAAAATCAGGTTCAAGCATGGTCATTTTTTGATTGTTTTATGAAGTGTTAAGGTCTTCATTCTCATACTCCTTTAATTGACTATATCAACAATTTTTATTAAAAAAATGATTTTTGTTTTCGATCATACTCTTTACTAATAAAATTTTGTATGTTGATTGGTTGATAAAAAATGATGACTGTTTAGATTAAGTTTTTTTCTTTGTAAGGAATATTTGTTCATGTGAACTAAGTCATCTCCTTCGCCAATGCTCTTGGAGTTCATAGGTTAAGATTCTGATTATGTTTTTTATTTTCTGATTGATAATAAAAAAAACAAAATCCTATATTTCTCTAACTTTTCTTTGGAGAAAAAACAGACAAAAAGTAATTTATTAAACGCGTACCAGCGAGTTGTACTAAGCACATATCAGGAAAACCAAAGTCAAGGCCCGAAACAGTGCTGAAATCGTGACAGCATTGTATATCAAAATGTAACCACGAGAAGGCCCTTATCTACGCTACATACAAAGTCTAACCCAGTTAGCTCTTTGCCATTGCTAGACCCATTCTACCCAATACACGTAATTTCCATTTATAAGGCCTGGCTAATAAAATGGCCACGCTCACACTCCCCTAACAATCTGTCATACAAGATACTGGATCATCTAACCAATTTACAAACGGATATTGAAAGGAAGAAGTCAATTGTACATTTTATTTAAGATGTATTAAAGTTTTTAAAATATGGTGTAATTGAAAAAATGCATATATTAAAATAAAAACAAGATAAATGGTAATTGAAATTTATATTGAAACGAATGAACCTTTGATCTCTCACCATTTTTAAAAATGTATAAAAGGACGTACAAAATTTATCCATAAGATTAGCACTTTTCTAATTAGATGTTCGGATAAAATGTACACCTGTAAGTTATATTGTTGAAGTAATTTAATTTACTTGAATAAAAGATTTTTATCAAATCACTTGTCCAAATTGTACACTTCATCCATTCGTATGCATATCATGTTTGTACACACGTTTTCATATACTGACATCATACGAATAAAATATTATGTTTAATCACTACATGATAAAATCTTGTAGGCAAATAGGAGAACAAACCAAAATTCGAAATGAATGTGTTGTCCAACAGGCTCCGAACGTATAAGTTCAGAAAGCAATTAGCAGAAAATTTATGCATTCTACACATAATTTTAAATTTAAATAGAATTAAATCTTTTTAAAAGTATTTAAAATATAAAAAGTATAATTAATTCAAGAAAATCTAAGATAATTATTTTAAAAAGTATTTCACTTCATATGAAAAAAAATTTAAAATTTTAAAATGCATAATTACTTTAAAAGATTAAACTCAAAATTTAAAAGAATAGAAGTACATATTTAAAGAATGATGTGTTTTTTTTTTTTAAATAGAGTGGATGTTGCAATTAGAGTCACGACAAAATGATAAATAAATAAAAATTAAAGCGGTCGTTACTAAAATTGATTAAAGGAAAATATTAAAAAAATTAGAAATATAATATTTAAAAATCGGTTGGAATTTTAAAACCATTTACATATATGCTAAGAAGATATTACCATATTATATTATTCGTGTAAAGATATAGTTATTTTCTAATTAATTAATTTTAAAATATTCATTTTATTAAAACATATTTTTAAATTTTAATTTTAAATAAATTAATTATTTTTAAGAAAAATATTTTGTATTTTTATTTTGATATGAAAGAGGATTTGTTTTTAAAAATATTTTTTATTTTTGAAATAAACAAAAATATTTTTTTTTAAATCATTTATACTTAGAATCTGATTCACTCCACATACCTGCAGATACAATGAAAAAAATTAAAAGTTATATAATTCACCAAAAACTTATATATATATATATATATATATATATATATATATATATATATATATATGCAAATCAGGTACAAGGCTTTGATGATAGAAATTATAAAATAATGATACACCATCTAAAAAATTTAAATTATTTTTATAATAACTTTATAATTTATAAGTTATTTTTGTTTCATTTTTTAATATAGTTTTCTATTTTTTATATGTATAAATTGTAAAAAAAATCAAATAATTATGAATAATGATAAAATTTCAATAAAAAAATAACTATTAATAAAATGCACTCAAACATAATTATGATGTGAGGGTGGGGCCTCAAATTTATCCTACCTACCCGTTGTAATTAGGATAATGGCTATCTTCTTCCGCTACGGATCATGTGAGGTGGGCTTCCTAGGCACTCCCAAGTCAATTTTTTATTTTTCTTTACCAACCTTCATACATAACGAATATTTGGGTGGGGCTTCATGACACTTTTATCTACATTTATTTTTAAAAAATATAATTTATTATAGTATTTTAAATAATTTTAATGTTATTTTTAATTATAATTGAAGTTTTCTTTAATATTAAATATTCAACATCAATTTTTAATGTGATGTTTATTGGTGAGTTATTATTATAAAATTTTAATTTTAATTTTAATTATAAAATAACAGTAACAATTTTTATAATATTCTATTTAAGGATATAAATGGAGTCAAATTATTTATGAACTATTTCAATTTAATTGTTTTAATGCTATTATACAAAGATATTTACTAACATATAAAAATCTATCAATATTAAAATAATTTTAATAGTGTTAATTTCGAAAGCTTATATTAAGAAATTATTAATATTGAAAGCTTATATTAAAAAATTATTAATATTTGATGTATTGATAGTATAGGTTAAATATTTTATACTACTGAATTTATTTACAGTAAAAGATATTTTATTATTAGTATAAACTTATAATATTCACATTAAATATTTAATTTTTATTAAAAAATACTAATAAAAACTAATTTAACATTAAAATTTTATTAAATAATAATTTTTTATAATATGGTTAATGCATCTACCTGTCCTGAGTCCTGTTCACATTTTGTTACGTGTGTATCTTAAATTCAATTCTTCAGGTGATGTTTGAAAAGAAACAAGAATAGGTCTAGTGTAATAATTAGGGCGGAACCAACATATGATGTCAATATTACTATATTTAAATAAAAAGCGCAATTGTACTTTTAATTTATTTATTTTAGTACGTGAATTTCATCCTCATACTTCATGACATGTTAAAACTAGGTCCTTCCATTCATTTTACCTCTAATATTTAACAGATTTATTAACCGGTGTTTTTTATTTTAGATGTGGAAAATATTATAAAAAAAACAAAAAATGTAATTTCTAATTTTTTAAACCATTCTTGCCTTGCCTATCTTCTTTCAACGTAAAACCCTGCCCTTTGTGTACCATCCAGCCCCCTCACCATTGACCATGAACACTGTCACCAAGCTACACATTGGAGAGGTTGATTTTGGTGATGTACGATGGTGAAGGGTATTAGTTCATTTTATCTGGAGTTGATATATGAGAGGTTGATGGTCTGGTATTGGAGGTAATGCAGTTTGAAAAATGTCCTATCCAGCTTTTGTATTTTGTGTTTTACTTTTATTACTATTAATTAAATGAAAATTTTAAGCTTATTTTGATGTCAAATTGGCTATAGTGTTAAGCGAAGCAATTCCGTTAGCTTGTAATTAAGAATCGGACTTACCGAAAATGAATTATAGGATTTAATTTTAACATCTCGTAAAAAATGAGTACAAAATTTGCACAATTAAAACTAGGAAGACTAAAATTACACATCAAAATAAAGTATAAAAATTAAAAATATAATTAAGTTTTATATTAATGTAGATTATATATATATATATATTTGTTTAAATATATTTTTAATTGCTGCAATATAGTTAAATTTTATTTTATTTTCAAAATAAATACAAAAATTTATCCAATGTGAATCATATGGGCGAAGTTAACGTTTTCATTGATAATTATGGGTTAGAGAATCCATCTACCCCGTAATTTATTGTTTTCCCTAACTTGTTATCTTTCCTAGATTCAACCTTCGGGGATGTGCTGGTTTTTCTTTCTATACCTTTTTTCGGTTTTTCTAATACATGTTCGAAGAAATACAATAAAAAAAAAAGTTAATAAATAATTTTTTATTTAAAATTGAAGCATAAATAATAAATAAAAATTAATAAATAATATATTTTTATTATAAAAAATATAAAAATATCAAATTTTCTATATTTAGATAAAAATTTATTACATATAAATTTTTATCATGTGTTTGTCGATACATATTAATAAAATCATTTTTTTCAATTTTCTTTGTATTTCTTTTCATTGTCATTAACCTTCTTTGTATCTTTATCACTTTTATGTACCTGTCCTGATGACGGGTCTATGAATTCCGCTTTATTGGGCCGAGCCTTTCGGTTTAGGCTCTTGTTCGATTTTAGATATTGTGGACTAAAACATTAAAAGAAAATTATTTTTGCACCCTTTCTAATCTGCATTACCTTTCTTTGTTTTTTTAAAAATTAATTATAATATATTAAATATATATATATATATTTAAAAATTAAATTCTAAAATTTATTTGCAGATAACTTCTGGAATTAATTTTCTTGAAATGATTTACATAATTAGCTCCTAAAATTAATTTTTCAAAGTGTACAATACATTTTAAAATTGAATTTTTCAAAAATTATTCACAAAAGATTTTTGAAATTAAATTTTCAGAAGATTATTTTAAAATGAAATTTTTGAAAATGATAAACAAAAATGTGATGTAAATAGCAAAAAAAGCAACACAAAATAGAGTCCTCAAAATAAAACATTATGGAGTTTGACCAAAAAAGGGAAAGAAAAGCCAAATAGAAAACATGATGAAGGAGTGATCAGCTGAAAAATAAAGAGAAAGCCCAAGTTTCGCACAGGCATCCTCGGTAGTGATATATATCTTCTATCCACAACAATTAAACACATGACTATGTTACATCAGGTATGCTCGTCGTTGTGTTATTCCTTTTTTATCCTCAAACATTAATATGTCCACACCCCGTCTACGGTGTACCTAATTCAGGATAGAATGGATCATGCTTGCACTTGACACTGCTTCAATTACATGAAATTGCACCCAATTAACCACTGTCGTTTCGAGAGTTTTCCCTGGTGTTATGGAAAAAACTAATTTTAAAAATGGTGAAAAAAAATACTTTTCTAAAATTGTGAATAAAATTTACAAATTTATGCGTTTGAGTGATAAAATATAGAAATTTATGCGTTTTAATTTAAAAAGAATAAATTTATGTATATATGGTTTGTAAAATGTCTAAATTTATATTTTTGATTTAAAAAAATGTTAATACTTTTTGGGAAGTGGGGTAAAATATCTTTATTTATGCATTTTAGGATTGCAAAACGCCTAAATTTATGTATTTAACTTAAAAAAATTTAATGCTTTCTAAGAGGTTAGGGTAAAATGCCTAAATTTATACGTTTTCATAAGTAAAACATCTAAGTTTCGTTACTCCTCTACATTAGAATTCTTTGTAAATTTTGTATGTATATATATGTAGGGACCAATGATCTTATATGTCTCCTTCTTGGAGTAGAAAAGATTAAAGAAAATAGGTTAACGATATTTGTA
The DNA here is from genome assembly GCA_037954105.1 of Canavalia gladiata. Taxonomy (NCBI): domain Eukaryota; kingdom Viridiplantae; phylum Streptophyta; class Magnoliopsida; order Fabales; family Fabaceae; genus Canavalia; species Canavalia gladiata. The sequence continues at coordinate 59,002,024 of CM075659.1, read as the reverse complement.
GAAAATTTATGGTTAAAATGGATTACATAATATTAAAATAGTTGGATAGTTAATTTCATGTTAGGATTTGAGTTTGTGATATTAAGTATTAGGGTTAACTAGTGTCGAAGATGAAGAAGGAAAAAAAAGTTAAAAATAAAAAATAAGCAAAAAAATGTAAAAAAGAAATTTATAAAAAGGTAAATAATAAATAAAAAATACAATTTAAAATCAATTTATGGAAAAAAAATTTAAAAATGTAAAATTTTTTGGAACTTATTAAGTAAAAAATATATTATAAAATTAAAATTTAAAAATATTTAAAAATATTATAAGAAATCAGAACAATTATAAAAAACGTAAAAAATTAAATATCATATTTAAAGTTTAATAAAAATTTAAAAATTGATATAGAATAATTTTAAAAAAATTTGAAAAGTGAGTTTCTGGAAAAATAAAAAAAAAATCATAAAAAAGAATAAACTCAGGTTTTTAAAATTTCTTTGATTAAAAATGAATAAAATTAGAAAATTTAAATTTAAAAATATTATTAACATTTATGAAAAAAAAAGTTTGTGGACAAATTAAAAAAACGTAAGAATTTAATAAAGTTTGACTTTTTAAAAAAATTTGACTAAAATAGATACCTAAATTATAAAAATAAAATTTTTACTTAAATAATTAAATAAAAATAATTTAAAAATTAGTTTGTGAAATAATTAAATTTAAATTTAAATAAAAATAGAAAAATTAGTTTGTGAAAATATCATTAAAATTTATTGAAAAAATCAATTTGTGAAAAATTAAAAAACGTAAGAAATTAATAAACCTAGATTTTTTTTAAAAAGTTTGATTAAAATTGATATATGATATTTAATAAAATTATAAAAATAAAAATTTACTAATTAAATAAAAGTTAAACTGAAAAATAAGTTTATGAGAAAAATTTTAAAAAAATAAAAATTAAATAAAATTATACTTTAAAAAATAATTTTATTCAAATTGACATTTAAATAATAATTAAAAAAATAAAATGAAAAATTGAAATTGAATATAAATTATTTTTCAAAATCAGTTGCTGGAAAAAAGATATAATAAAATAATAAACTTAAACTTTAAAAAATAATTTAATCAAATTTAATAAAAATGTAAAATTTAGAATGTAAAAATTGAATAAAAATTAATTGAAAAAATGATTTTGTTGAATAAAGTTAAAAAAAATGTATAAAATAAGAAATTAGAATTTACAAAAAAAATTCATTAAAATTGATTTTAAATAATAGTAAAAATAGTAAAACTGAAATTCAAAAAAATCATTTTATGAAAAAATTATTGCTAATAATGTTTAACTCATTAAATTATATTAGATATTTTTTTAATTATAAATTAGTTTATAATAGTTTATTTTATGTAATGATATATGTTTTTTTTATAGAATAATTAATATTAAGCAGTATTTAGAAAATTAAATATATGTTGTTTATTTATTTATTTTTTAATTCTGCTCTTAATTAATTAATTAACTTAATTGATTGAATGATTTATTTATTTATTTGATGCTGTTATTTCTTTATTAATTTATGTATTTATTATTGAATGGATTTATAATTGCAATTAATTATTATAAGGTATGAATATATAGAATTCATAAAATTTTAATATTTTTAATGTCAAGTAAAAGTTAAAAAAAATATATTTAATTAAAAAAGTATTATAAATAATTAATGTGTAAAATTATATTTAATTTAATTAAAAATTAGGTTTCATAAGTTATATTTAAAATTTAATTAAAAAACATTTAATAAAAACATAATTAATCTTATACTTATGATATAATTTAGGATAAAAAATAAAACATTAATAAAAATTGATTATCAATTAAAATTTTGAATTTATTAAAAATAGTAGGTTTAAAGTAAATAAATATTTATAAGCGTCATAATTTGTAAAATAATAAAATTATATTAAAAATTATAAATATATTTTATATTAGAAAAATAAATTAGTAAATATGATTAGATTTTTACAAAAAAAATTATTAATTTAAAATAATAAAAGATAAAATATATGCCTTTTCATAAATTTTATTGTTTGTATAATTAAAATATTCTATTGTAAATTAGGGGTTAATTTAATGTTAGATAACGAAGTTAATAATAATAACCTTTTAATAAAATTTATAATTTTTATAATTAAATTTTTTTACTATAAATTAGGGTTAAATTTTATGTTAAGATTTAAAAGTGATTAAATAAATTGAAACTTTTACATAGTTAAATATTTAACAATTTTTAAAAAAAATTTAAACATAGATTAATCGAAATAATTTCTCATAAAACTTTAAATTTGTACATCACTTCTCAATGAAAAAAAAATTACACCAATTTGAGTACGATTTATTAAATTTCTATTGTCTTGGACAGCATGGCATCATCGGTCACCCAATGTAATCATCAAACATCATTCGACCAAGCTCAAATGATATGTCTCTCCTTGCACTTCAGAGTGTCCATATCTCTAAGTAGATATGGAACAGGAAAACTTGATCGAGAGTTGAAGATAAAGAAGGTGAAATTTCATTATGAACAAGACAATGTTCCGATGGTTTCTCCTGCAATTGTGTGACAAGTTACGATGCGCAAGGTTCTTGGGTGTAGCGCAGCTACCTTTCATACATAGTGATGCTTCGTTAGTCGAAGCATTGGTTGAGAGGTGGAGGTCAGAGACGCACATCTTTCATACACTGCCTGAGGAGTGCACGATCACACTGCAGGATATTACAGTTTTGACTGGGTTGCCCATTGATGGCCAACCAGTTATTGAGCGTACATCATCGAGAGGTTGGGAGGGTTTACTGCATCAACTCCTCGATGCTTCACCTGATGAGCAGGAGCTGATGGGGGATCATTGAAGATGAGTTGACTGCTCTAATATTTTACGAGCATTGATGACCATATGAGGAGTGATGAGCAGCTTGATCACTTCACTCGTGCTTACATCTTGCGGCTTATTGGGGGTGTGCTGTTTTGTGATCACTCGAGATCCAGAGTTCCTCTTCGATTCCTCCCTTTGATTGCTGATTTTGATACTTGTGCTGAGTATAGTTGGGATGCGGCAGTTCTTGCATATCTCTATCGTGAACTGTGTAGTTGCATCGATTACGTTAAAAAAAAGATGTATGGATTTTTCACTTTAACACAGTTATGGGCTTAGGAACGTTTTCCCAAGCTCTCTCCCGGGCGATTTCCATATCACGATCCCACAATTCCTTTAGGAGCGAGGTATGTAATAGAAGTCATCAATAAATATGTTCAATGTTTTAAGGTTTTGCATAAGTGAATGTTAACTTTTTGCAACGTCATTTTAGATGGATTCAAGGATGCCTCAAGCCTGACCGTCACCATGATATCAGTTTCTATAGGCATTTATTTGATTCGATAGATCGACATTAGGTTTGCTTCAGAGTTCCATTTAACATTGATATTTACCTTTCTTAGTTAAAATGTTAAGTTTAAAATAACCTTACTTATGCGTGTAGAGCTGGTTCTGATATATGAACATTTGTGGTGCCTCTAATATGCTTCAACATACTAGAGTGGCACCAACCGAACTGTTGTATGAGACAGTATGGGATGACACAACATATTCCTTAAGCTCTATCTCAGCTAGAGGAGGTTCACGGGACGACGCTGAAGGAAAAAGATCGACAAAAACTGGCGCAGTGTTTTCAACCATTTCTTAGCGCATCAACGTGTGTGCCTCGGTGTACCATCCGACGAGTTACCGGACATAACTCGGATTATATGAGATGGTACATCTGACGTACACATCGATGATAGATGACATAAAAAGCTGCAATAAAGAAATGCGTGATAACTTTTTTGTACCCAATACTTAATCATTTAAAATACTAACTTTAAATTACATAATTATTATATTATTTATTTTAATGTTAGGCGGTTAAGTTGGAGATTATACATTACTTGTACATCGATGTTGCTGCATCAAGGATCATGTCAACAGTAAAAATATATCATAAATAATATAATAAATTAACAAAATTATTAAAATATTTTTTTATAATATGTAATCATTAAAACAATTATAAATTTATTAATATAATTTTGTTAATAAAAGTATATAGAAATAAAAAAAATTTAAAAATATTATTCTTATTTTTAATATAATGTTTTTAATTTAAATAATAAATTATTAAAATTTCTAATTAATAAAAATTATAATACTTAAATTTAAATTTAATGATCATATTCTTATTTATTATTTATTTTTATAAATTATTTTAACAATTAGATTTACCAAATATTTTTTATTTTAATAATTTTTTTTAAATTTCTATTTATTTTATAAAATATTATCTAACTTTTCAATTTTCTAACTTATCTATTAATTTTACCAAACACATTATTTATCTTTTCAACATTCAACTTTTATTCAAATAATTTTTTAATTTTCAACTAATTTTTATCAAATACATTCTAAATGATTTTTCTCACTTATAAATTGGTACCCTGCACAAATCTTGGTCCCCAAGTCTCAATTTTCCCTGTATTTCTGAAATTTTAGAAGAAAACTCATTTATTAAATTTTTGATACATTATTTTTAAACACCCCGAACCCCTATATTATCCAAGCACTAAGCACCTCAAAAAAGTCCTAAACTCACAGGGAGAGAGCGAGAGAGAGAGCTATGGAGAAGGGCGAGGTCGTAACCATGGCCGAGAAACTTGTGCCTAATATGGAGGCAAAGATGAAAGTGAAGCCCACGGAGAAAATGGGCGGTGAGCAGACAAAGCTGTGGCACAAACCCAAGAACGGAAGCATCTTCCCTGCAAAGAGAAAGTCTGTGAAGCAGATGATGTGGGACCGTGTTGTTGGGCCCAATATGGGCTTCAAGATGGGTTCTCCATCGTTCAAGTCAAAGGGGAACAACTCTGTACACCCTTGCTCCTCATGATATCTAGTTAAATAGCTTTTCTCATAGAGATTAAGACGTCATTAATGTTCTATGAATTACTGCTTCTGCCAAGCGCCTTCTGTCGTATATTCTTTTACTATTTTCTAAAAATTTCCCTTTTTCCTTGGCTATTGTTTTATGTAATCGTTAATCAACCATTAACATGAGGAGATGATTATTCTCGGAATAAATTCATCACTTAAACTCAAAATTCAGAGCTGATTTGAAATTGAAGGTGGTATTTAAACCACCAAGACAAACTCTTTATATAATAACTTCTAACATTAGGTGAGGTAGTGCCAATTAAAAAAAAAAATCAAAAAAGGCAAGAAGACGCGAATTCATAAATAGCATGTACGATTTTTAAAATTATTTTTTGGGGTGAAGGTAGCCTGTATTATGACCGCATACAATTAATCAAAGTAATTAAGCACGTTTACACAAAGAGACAACTATATGGAATCACTACCTAAAAAGATAATTTTTCTTTTCTAACATAAAAAATATTCTTAGGTTTATTTTCAGCATCCAAGAGGAAGAGTTCTTATTAAAAACGTAAATATTTCTTACATGGAAAATATATTTTTAATAAAAATTACTATTTTAAAAACTTAAATTCAATTCAGAAGAACTGAAATTAACAACCATTTTTAATACAATATTTTGATTAATTGAAGCCTTAAAGTCATTTTTCAAAAAAAGATAAATATACACTTCAGCGGAATTTGTATTTTAATATATTTTTTATATTTTTCTTTTTATCATATAATATATTATATTTCATCTTTCTTTTTTCTTTCTTTATAATTCTATCTTCTTTAATTATCCTTTCACACACTCCATTTTCCTTTGTCGCCCATCTATCTGCCCCCTCAATGTTTTAAAAGTTGGATTGTAATAGACAGAGAAAGGGAAAAGTAATTCATGGGCGAGGTAAATGCAAAGAAAAGGTCTAATGCAGTTTTTTATCCAGCCTTTCACATCGATATGGTTTAATTAAGAACAACCTCTCTCCTGATCGATGGTGCACTCTATCTTTTCCTTGTACAGTGATAATTGAAAAACTAGCATGTGTACAATTCAAAATTTGCCACAAGTGGGTAACCCAACGCGGTAGAAGTGAAGAAAAGGAAGAAAATGATAAGAAAAAAATTGAAAGAGGAAAATGAACAGAATCTTTATCCGAAAGAAAGTCGGCTATAGGTTGAAAGCAAATCGACTTTTAGTATGTGATTGAGGGCAAAAAGATAGGATAGAAATTTGCAGTCACTATACCAGTCAAGTCCAGTGAGAAAGCTTTAGAAGTCAAGGAACACTAAACTACTTCTCATTGAGACTTCTATAAATTTTTATGCTGAAACTAGAATAAACAAAGCAATCACTTAAGCATGACTTTAAAAAAGTACAAATATAGCGAATATTGAGCAAATCACGCTAACATGTTCATACGTACACTAAGGAGTCACACTAGATTTGTCTTCCCTAATTTGGAATTTACAGTAGTTAAAAGAAAAAAAAAAGTGATTCACTGAAGCAAGAACTAGGTTCACAAGGTATTACAATGGTGAATGCTGGTACGATATGTAAAAAATTTGATTAAAATATAAAATTGTTCGCCTTTTAAATACAATAACTAAACCAAAATTTCCAAATATTGTCAAAGACAAAAGAACATATAGTACAACATTCCAATGTAGATGTTGAGAATGCATCTTTGACAAGGACAATCTCCCATTTTGGAATCAGCTCATAATCATGTCTATTCTTTCAAAATTTATAGGAAGTATATAAGTATTACAATAGATATTTTCTTAGCATAAATTTTATTTTTTAATAGTCTTAAGATTTTTGAGATTATTGACAATTATAATGCTTAGAGCTTAGATCATCATTTGATGACGATAATTGTAATATCGTGTTTTGATGCTCTTTATACAGGTACAGAGAAAGAAAATGTCTTTAGTACGAGCAAAATGAAAATATATGTTACTACTTAATAGAAAAATAGTTACATAATTTAACATGTAAGATCAACTTTTTTTTTTATAAACATCCAAATAAAATAGTTTAATTCATGAAAAATTACTTATACCAAAGATCTAATATATATTTATCAATTGATTACACACTTAATTAATATTTATAATTTAAATATATTTAATCTAAATAATTAATTATATTAATTCATAAAAATTAATTACAGAATTAATAATTAAGAATAATATTAATAATAGAACCCTTAGCATTTAAACCCCCAACAGAATATCCTAATCCTGCATTTTCTATGAACCCAAGAAAATCCAAACAAGTTCTTCAAAACTATTGATTTTACTCATGAAAAACCTTCAGCGGTCTCACCAAGTGAAGAACAAAAGCACAGCATCACATAATTAAAATCAAAATGTAATACTTTAAAAATTATAACATTGTATTTGGATAAAATAATTTAAAATTATTATTAGATTTTGTGTATTTAGATGATAGATTTTTTTTAAAAAAAATTATGTAATTTTTATGTTAAATAAAACAAATTTTAAATAATTCTTATTTAAAGAAAATTTCTAAAATTCTCTATTATTTTATTTTTTAAAATTATTATTTATAATTTCTCTTATGTATCATGTTTTTTTTAATAATTACTCATATTTTTACTTAAAAATTTATAAAATTTTAAAAGTCTTTATCCAAATACAGATGAATGAAAATTGAAATTTTCATTGTTCTTACTACACATGAGATAGTGAATTTTCCAAACTCTAGTATGCCTATTAGAGGAAAAGTTCTTCACATACCAAGGTTATGTAAACTTACCAAGTTCGTATATGAAGATAAAAATTTATATTATCTTCATATAAATAATTTTTTTCATAAAAATATTTTTATAAAAAATATAAATAATTTTTAAAAAAATACTAATTTGACTCGAATATTTGTATCAAACACAAAAATTTAATATTTTTAACATAATGTTTCAAAAAATTTTAAAAAATATCCTTATGGACATCCCTTGTTATGAATAACAACAGAAAATTGATAGATTTTTTTTTTTAATTTTGTTTAAGGAAGAATTGAGAAAAGTCTTTAAAATATTCGAAGAAAGTTCCAATAAAAATTATTAGTTTCAACTTTTAAAATTAACTTTAAATCTAAAAATAATAAATTTTATAAAAAATATATAATATTATATTTATAAATACTTATTTTTAAATAAAAATATTAGTTTTAAAAGTTTAAAATCAATTTTAAAATTTGAGATTAATATGTTTCATAAATAGACGGACAGAAAATGCATGGCGAGATTTAAACCTAACATTTAATAATGTCTCAAACCTTTACTAGCAATTAACTCCAATTTATAGTAATAAATTTTTTTTGTGTAATTTATTTGTTACTTTGCAACTTTAAAGAAGAATATTTTTTTATTCTATCCTGATATAATGGTTATTATATAAAAAAGTTAGAAGAAAAAATTAAAATAAATAAAATTATAAACATAAAATGTATTGAATTTTATATTACAAATTTAATAAATTTGAAATTATATGTTTAATCTTTGTGGCATAATTTTAAGTAACTAATCTTTCAAACGGAAGGTAGTATCGGTTAGCGGACGAAATATAAGAAAAGTTTTTAAAATCGAAATGTTAATTCAACCGGATAAGGTTTTTAAAGTTTAATGTTTTAGCTGTAGTTAGAAGATAATTAAATTGATATTAATTAAATAATATTTTTTAAAATATTTATAAGACATATTATATTTAAAAATATAAAAATATTATAATAATAAAATATATTAATATTATAATTTTATATAATTAAAAAATTAAAATTATATATATTTTAATATTAATAAATTTAAATTATACATATAAATATCAAAATTTTATTATTTTATATGTAAATCAATATTGATTTATCGTTGCTTTGTTTTATTTTACTGATTTATAATTAATTTTTTTGTTAAAATAAATTTATAATTCCATTAATCTTAAAAAATCAATTTTGAATTTAACCAAACATATTAAATTAACGGTTATAAATTTTGCTGATATTTTTTTAAAAATAATCGCAACATCATTTATGGGGTGATAATTTAATTTTAAATACTGATATTTATATATTTATACATTAACTTATATTCGTATATAGTTTAAATATAATAATTATAAAGTTTTTTATTATTTTAAAAAATCAATGGCCATTGAAAACTGTAGATTGAAATTTACCCACCGCACGTATATGTATCCACTCTTTTTGTTTTGATTTGAATGTTTTATTCTCACATTACACTGTTATTCAATCATTTAATATTATTGTTATAGGTGTATTTTGAAAGAGATTTAGGTTAGTTTAATTTTTATTTTTAGAAATAAAAAATATTTTTGTATATAATAAAATTTATTAAAATTCAAACTTAAAATTTCATGTAAATTATTCTATCCTTCTATCACTTAGTCATTAAAAAATTGTTTATCGTATGATATTTTAAAAATTATTTTGAAAAATATGTTTTCAGTTTTAAAAATAAATAAAAAAATTAAACTGTTTAATTTAATTTATATTTTATATTATTCCTATTCTTTTGTATACTATTCTATCTCTTATCTCTTTACTTTTATTTATTTCCGTTTAAAAAGTTTAAAAAAATATTTTATAAAATAATTTTTAAAACGAAATGCGAATCAACCACCCCTTATTGAAATTATAAGTATTTGCTACATTCTTATATTTTTAATATAATAAATATTTATATTTTTTATAAAAAATTATCGCTTTTAGATGTTTTAAAATTTTAAACAAATTAAACTTCAAAATTCAAAAAATAGTTTACCTGCTACTCTAATAAGATTTTCATAAGCATGGTGTTTATTTTATGAAATTAAACCATATGCAGTGATATTAAGGAAGAGACGTTGAATAAGTCTATCGGTGAAAAATGGGAGTCAATTATAGTTTTACTCTGCGGAAAAATTTATAGTGGATCCCAACTTTAAAATCAAAATTTTGTATGATATATTCTTTAAAATATGATTTAATATATTTTACTTAATAGATTCGGAGTTGCATCAACTTCAGTCAAAATCAATCATAAGGAATCAAATTCTAATAAATATGTGAGAAGAAAAGAAATAGAACATTACATTGAAGGCAACATTACACGATAATGTTTTCACCTTTTAATTTTTAAAAGGGTTAAATTTATTTTAAAATTTTAAAATTTTGAATTTGGTTTTTTTAAAATTATTAATTTTTATTCATTATTTTTAAAATAAAACAGCTTTTAATTCTTAAAATAATTAATGTGCGACATATGAGATTTATAAATACTTAACATGTCAAGAATAAAAAAATAAAATTAATCTATTTTAAAAAATAAAAAAATAAAACTATTTTAAAAATAAAAACTTAAACTAAAATTTTAAAATTAAAAAAAAAAAAAAAGCATATTTAATCCTTCTAAAAATCTTCGTCAAAGCCAGTTCATTATAAGGAGATTGGAACGTCCCCGACAGAGTTGCAGAGGCTTCATAAGTCGAGGAAGGGCCTACCAATACAGTTATATGGATTTCATTTCTCTTAAATGTGAAGATATAAAAATGAAATATACTAATAGCTATTTTCATTTACCAATTAACAATTAAAATTATAATAAAAATGAGATACATATATAATCAGCTTTACAATAACAATCGTTAATTTCTAATCTAACAGCTATTAATATATTTTATTTTACAAAGTAAATCTTCTCATGTTAAAAAACTACAATCCTAGTAACCGGCACCAAACCAAAGAAAAAAGAATAAAAAGATAACAATCAATTTATACACCACATTAACTATCAAGAAATGAATGGCATTGATTGATTTATGGGTTGCATGCGTATTAGTTTCACTTGATTGTTCTTTTTAAAACTGTATATGGAGGGGTAATCATTCAGAAGGGATTTTATTTCTACTAGCATTAAACTTTGTTTTCACTAACTGATTAATGAATGAATTACTATTTTCACGTCCAGGATATCCCTAATGTAAAACCTTTTGTTATTGGGATGAATTTCCAAAATGCAATGCAAGTGATATGAATGAATTTTATGGTCAACTTTTTATTTTCTTTGGTTGAGAAAACAGCAATGCATTAATTGAATATGGTCAACTTTCAAACTTAAGCTAGACGTCAATAACAAAAGACAGCGACCAGATTGTTTCTTTTCCTTTTATTATGTACTGAAAACTTTCTTGCCAGTAAGAATTTAAACCCAAATGTAGGTGCAGTATTAAAGGAACAATGGCTTTTATAATTCACATATGACACATTTGCTTCGTGTATAGAAGGATAAAGATATGGATTCAAAAAGGTAATGACTTATGACATCACTTTTTTAAGAGCTTGCTTACCTTGAGACTCAGGTATGTCGGTAGATGTTTTCTAGAAGAAGGGATGAGGTGGATGCGCTTATTGGTAAGGAAAATTTTGCACGTGCATAACATGAATAGGAGTATGCATTTGGATTTGGAGAGGGATAAAAAGAGAAGAGAAGAAAATAATTAGATTAATAGGTGGTATAATATATTTTATATATTAAATTAAAATTTAAAAATTCTTAAATAAAAGGAATTATTCCTTCTCAAGTTATATAATTTTTTTACCTTAATTATTTTAAAACACTAATTTATAATTTAAATTTTAAAGATTTTCATATTATAACAAATATAAAAATATCTTTATTTCAAAATAAATTATATTAATTTTAATTTAACTTTTAAATTTTAATCTATCAAATCAATAAAAATTATATATTGTAATTTTAATAATTATTTTATAATTTAAATTTTAATCTCTTTACTTTCTTATTAATATAATATAATACAATATTTATTATCATTTATAAATATATTCATAAGAAAAAATATGTACTATTTTAAATTTTTTAATTTGTAAATTTTATTAATTTTTTTAAAAAAATATGTATTATACCAACAATATACTAGTACAACAGCAAGAAAGAGATAGAAAGTTAAATGAAACAACAATATATAAAATGTTGGATTTAATGGTGAAGGTAACGTAACATTTATGAAAGTTAAACTAGTATGGTAACAGTATATGGATATACAAATACATTTAGCGCAAGGTAATTGTGACGGAACTTGAGAATGGATTCTGTTGATAAAACATTAAATAAATCCAAATGTATTAAGAAAAAAGTAAATATAAAAATTGATGATGTTAAAATTTGCGGGTCCAACTTAACGAAGAAGGGAGTAGTGGTACAGCTTAATGAAGAAGGGAAGGAAGCGAAGTGTGAGAGTATGACTGCCGAATGCCTTTTGACCGCAATTAGAATATGGCGACCCCAACTCAATAAATGTATAATAAGCAGACAAATAGGGATATAAATTGGAGTGGCTAACGGCGGTGTAGTCATACCAAGTTATCCCAACAATCTCTTCTCAATTTTACTGAATTCTGTGCTATTTAAAGTTTAACCCACCATTACCTGTGTCTCCAACAAGAATCATTGGAGACTGGAGCAACCAAAATTGTGAACACAAGATGGAAAGTGGTGACAACAAGTCCAAGAATGGGAGCGTGTTCCCTGCAAAAAGACGTTCTGTGAAGATGATGATGTTGCAACTAATGAAGCAGGTGATGTGGGATCTTATCGCTAAGGCGTTTAAGTCCAACAAGAATAACTCTGTACACCCTTTCTCCTCAGACCCACTTCATGATAATTAGTTATTTCGTTTCTCGTTCGCTGCATCTACATGTTACCATGTATGTTCCCACCTTACTTATTTCTGTGTGCGTCTTATGTTCTGATCATTCATTGGTGTTCAAAATGTATTGCAGACTACTTTTAATTTAAGATGTAACTCTGTATACAGAGGAAGTGAGGGTGTCTCTGGTTTCCCTATGAATGTGGAACCACCGCGTAAAGAGGCAAACTGGTTTCCCTTCACATTTTCTTTCCTCGGTAATTAATGCATGATTATTTCGTGTCACAATTCGGATTGCCTTCAACTGATCCTCACTCACTCTCATACTTTTAGGATAAAGTATCTCTTTCGGTGTGTTAAATAAAGCAATCATATCATAGTACGAATATGCTTTAACAAGTTAATGGATAATTGATTAATACGGTTTTCGGTCCAACCATATGATTATTTTCACATCTCAACGCTCACTTGATTGGGTAAGTGAAACCCCTCTCTTCCCATTTACCTTTCATCTTTCCCGTGTCAAGCAAGAAATACAGAGATTCCACTCCCTCCAATAACTGAAACAAAATCGATAATGATTACGCCATTGAAATGGAAGGGGACTTTGTGGCATCTACGCAACCAATAATTTATCAGTCAAAGTTCTCACTATGAGCAAACTTGAGTGAGTCTGGGAAACAAACGGATTACGTATTTAATAGTATTTTTCACCCTTCAAATTCGACTTTTTCATATTTTAATGCGGGACAAAGGGTAAACTACTTTGCCGCCGACTTTATGGTATAAGCACCCAAACCCAAATAGATTCCAGAGGAAGTTCAAAACCAGAGGCCATCAGTATTTACTATCAATTAATAATGCAAGATCAGTATCTTTCCTAACACACGGAATATTGGATAGTATTATAAACTCTTTAAAAAGCATACCTTTCCCATTATGTGTGACTCGTCTATTTTTTTTTTCTTTCAAAATTCTGAATTTTCTCTTTTCTGTAGTGTTAGAATCCTTTAAAATGTAAAATATAGAGTAAACATATTAAATTATAACTTATGGAACTATAACATAATTTGTTTTTACTATTAACAATCACATTAAGCAAAATTCCGATTGCATTCATACGATAACCAAGCAATCATGTTAGATCTTTACTTTCCACTGGTTTTGGTTTCAAAATCAAAGCTTAACTGTTTTACTTTAACGTCCCCCTCTCTCTATATATATATATAAGTTGAATAATTATATATATTTTTTACAGTTGAAAAGGTGTTGCTTAGAGCAGCCACAATTGAACCTATGTCACATAATAATTTTACCATTATAAAAAGCAGAACCATAAAAGAAAATCCGACCAATCACGACAAGCAAATTATGGTTATGTTATTCGTATGTAAATGTTGGTTTAAAATGGAATGAAAGTAAGTGTATTTTATTGTTTTTTAAAACAATGAATGAGAAAAACTATCGTCTTTACATTGATTTAATTATTAAATTTTTATTAATCTATTAATTGAATTTGATCATGAAAATTTACAGGCAACGCAAATATAAAAGTAGATAATACAAATATAAAAGAACTGCAATTAATGATTTTTGCTAACTAAAATGAAATATTATTTCAACATCCATAAAATTAGTTAAAATTATATCAAGTACTCAATAAATAGCACACGTATAAAAAAAATTTATTTACGGAAGATGTTAGGGTTGAATTTCATTAAAACTATTTGTATGTAATATTAGATTATTACTTACATTCAAGTTAAAATATAATTGAAGATCGAATTCTAAAAAATTAATTGAAAATCAATCCCTTAACTCATCAATACCTGAATTAATAATCCTAATCTTTTATTAATTCCTGATTAGAATGAGCCTTAAGTTCAAGAATTCATACTATCTCACAACTATGAATTTCTATTCCTAAAGCACTCACAGTTATGTTATTCAATATGAGTTCCAATTCTAAATATAATTTTTCAATTGTGAAGAAGAATTCAAATTTAATCTATAAGTGACTAATTCATACAATCGTTAAACAAATAGAAGAATAATCAATTGTAAGGAAAAACAATCTTGAATTTATATAATTTATCCGTGTTACGTAGGCTCAACAATGACTTCCTCCTTACCTAAAGGAGTTCTAGTTACATATAACAAGAAAAGAAGGAAATGGGAAGAAGATGGAAGTCATCCGTATGACGGCTATCAGTGGTTGTACCCTTCTTTCTCAACGTTGGGGTTCTTTCTTCATCCAAAACAAAACCAGTGGCCAGGAAGGTATGGTGGAACAAACTAGAGAGCAGCGGGTCTGTTTCCTGCATATCTGTCAAAACTGAATTGTTTATTGGGAGTCTGGGCTTGTTATACATGCTCTTCTATTACATCGCGTGACCAATATGTTTGGCTCTTGCATCGCCAACGCGGAGCGTATGACAAAATGATTCAACTTTGCCAGACTTTTGTGTACTTTATGCATCTTGATTCGCGTTGTCAACGTAGAGGGTAACATGATGCCTTAATTTTCTCTCATACTCTCATGTATCCTATGTATTCCTCGTTACGTTATGGATGCGAAATTTCGTGACAGTTTATATACATGAAAACATTTCAAATTTATAGGAATTTATCGTCAAAAAACTTTAAAACTACATATTCTAAATTATGTATGGATTACTCAATTTTCTATCATTTTGTCATGTATTAATAATTATTTATTTATATGTCAAAATATATATTAAATAAGTATTGTATTCAACACTTACCAATAAAAAACTATTTTAAATTTTTCTAAGAATGGAAGGGCATTCTATTAGTTTGAAATTTGCCATATCGAAAGGAATATCTATTCCAAAAGCAAAAGTGAACACGAAAGTTATGCAACATACAAATTACAACGAAGAAAATCTTGATTATCATTTAAATGCACGTAAAAATAGTATATTATGTGTTAAATTTGACTGTTCAAAAGAAAGTATAATGACCGATGAAAAAGCACGTCTTACTGAAAAAATAATTTCTATTTTTTTAAAAAATCAAATAATATATTATATGTTAAATTTAGTACGGTGATATTTTTAATATTTACTTTTTTATCATAAGTAAAATTTATTAATTTAATTTATAAAATATATTATATGATTAAAAATTAATTAATAAAAAAAAACACGACGATGAATTAAAACAGTTAAAACATACTATTACATTTTGCATTCACATCTGTTTAATTCAACCATCATAAAATAATTATTTTTTTAAAACAGAAACAGATAATAATAATAATAATTATTATTATTATTATTATCATACTTTATATAAAATCAATTATATTTGTATAATAAATGAAAAGAGCTATATATATATATATATATATATATATATATATATATATATGACATAATTTATATTCTTTATTACAGTGCGTTGTAGAAACTAGTTAGACTTTTCTTTTGAAAAAGAAAAAAGTTTAGTAAATGGTAGCTGTGAACAAGTTGGACCACCAACGAAATGTATCCATCAAAAGTAGACTGCGATGATGAGGGATATTGCTATCCTCCATCAATTTCTTCCAAAGAAATAATTTTTGATCAATCATATCACCAAAAAATACATTTAAAATTATAATAAATTATATTAATAATAAGATTCTTATTTACTTTTATACATTTTTTAAAAATATTTGATTAAAATTAATAAAAATTCAAAATAGATAAAAAAAAATTAATTTACAAAAGTGTGCCAATGGATAGGAATAACAATAACCACTCCTGTAATTTTCAATCCAGCAGATGATATTTAAGAAATGTGTTATTTTTACAACAATTGTATATTATATTAATTTGTACAATTTTTTTAATAAAAATTAGTTACACTATTTATCATATTATATATATTTTTATCAAAAAATAATTCATTTGCATATAATTATTTTTTGTGTAGTATTAAACAGGGGGATAGAAGCCAAACAACAAAAAATATCCTTACTAGAAATTCTATGAAATACAGTGTTTGAGCAATCCCTGAAAAGGAGATTGAAGCAAATGATGGAAGAAACTCCTGCTGGAAGCTCATGGCCATTCCCTAATAAGCGCGCCGAATTGGCCCCTCAAAATCGTGCTACCATCTAGGGTTATAAGATCTGAGAGACTTGGTTTCACCAATTTTCATATATTATTTAACATAACTACTTTAAAAAATTAAAAATATATATGAAAGAATCGTTTTATTGAAAAAGGGTTTTTGTTTTCATATATTTGTGTTTAATTATTAAATTGACACATTTTTTTTTTCAAAAATTTGTGTAAAAAACTTAAGAACATAATTTGTGTTTTTACTTTCTATATAAGATTTGAAAATATAAAATAAAATAATAATTTTATAAATAAAAAGTAAAAAATTATTTTCATAAATTATTTTCATTAATATTTTTTATTAAAAATAAATCAAGTAAAAAAATAGAAAAATGGTATAATTAAATACATAAAATTAAAGTAATCTAATATTTGTAACATAATAATTAAGTTATTTAATTTGTATTTTTTTATAAATAAAAAATAAAGATAGTATTATGAAAAAAATAAACAAAGATTAAAAAAACATACATTTAGTGTAAAATTATGATGAAATAATTTTTCCAAATGTAAATTTAAATATTTATTTGAGCACAGTTAATTTAATAAATTAGATTTAAAATGTCTCTGATATTTATTTATTTATTTAGTACTATGATAAAATGATCTAATTTTTTTATATTTAAAATTAACTCGTTGATTTGTAGAATTTAATTAAATTTATTCTTTAATATAATATAGTTTTAAATTTTTAGAACAAAGTAATTTTCTTTACCTAATTGTTTAATTAGTTACATTTGATAATATTTAAATCGACATATAATAATATATTAATTTAAATTATTCTTTTAAAAAGTATAAATTTAATATTATTAAATATATAGAAATATAGAAATTCTATATAAAGTACAAGTATAATGTTATATACTTAATTATTATTAATATTAAATATTTTCATGCTTTCAAAAATTTTGTGGTTCAGCGATTCAATACATCACTGCTGATTAGTCACATCATACTTTTTTTAAAATGACGTCGCATTGCTACCCCACAATGACGTTGCAACCGCGTCAGTCTTGGCACTCAGAATAGAGCTTTTTGACTTTTTTGGATTATTTTAAAAAATAATAAATAGAGTAGGAATATTTAAAAAATAATTTTTTTATCAGATTAAAACAGTTTGCGGTAACGAAAGAATGATATATGTGTATGTGTATCCTAGGATAAAATTACGAAATAAGTGTTATACATGATAGAAGGGTGACATAAGTTTATTTATAATGTCATAAAATTATGATATAATTATATGTTATATTTTAGAAATGTGATATATTTATTTATTTTTTTAAAACTTTTTGGTTAACTTTTTTAAAAAATTATATTTTTAGGTGAATTTTTTATTTAAAAATTTATTTTTAAAAAATAATTTTATGTTTTTAAATATCATGTTTTAATAATTATTTTTTAAAATAACCCTAAACGAATAAAAAAGCTCTCAAAATATATTCCGTTGACTAAGTTTTCCTCTTTTTCTTTTCACCATTTTTTTAAAATTCAATTGAATTTCTCTTGAAAACTATTGTAAGGTTTGAACTGGTGGAATATACAAATTGATTAAATTGTTTAAACTCGATTAGCTGTATATTTATGTTTATGTGATCATCAATTACTCAACTAATTATTAACCAATTAATAAAAACAATTAAATGAAGATTTTATAAGAAGAACTTATGCACTTTCAAAATGAATAATTTAATTTAAAAAATATCAACTGTTAATAATAATTAATATTAAATGTAATTCGTCCAACAATGTTTTGTGGGAACATGCTAGAATCGCGAATCAGGAAAATTTAAGACACTTAAGGCCTCATGTTGGATTAACAAAGAAAGATTAAATCACGAGTCGACAACTGTACGGAAATATAGCCGAAATGGTTAGGAATCTGAGTTGGGGTGTGAGTATGACCGACATTAACACAAAAATAGAAGAATGGAAGTGTAATCTCTGCGAGGAGAAGGTCTGTGAAGAAAATGGTATGCGAATTAATGCACAGTTCACACCATCCTCCCAAACAGGTCCTCCAAGAAATTGATGGTGAGCTCTACCGTTAAAATATTTCATTAAATTAATTCCAGATAATGAAACACTTTACCAGCGGAAAGGTACAATTAAAATTCCTATTTATGGAATATATATATATATATATACTCGGAAATCAAAAACAAAAAGAAAATGAAAAAGCGACATAAAATTAAAACAAAGAGGAAAGAATATGTAGTAATATTATCAGACGAGAGCGATTATCTTCAACTCTTCCTAGGGACTTCCCAGTTAAAATAGTATCTTGCTGAAAACCACTCTCCTTTTCTTGATAGAGCCACCTGTTTTTTTTTTTTTCCTGGGAAGAGTTTCCAATTGTAGCCGCCCACATGGAATTTGATGTTTGGATAAATTAATTGATAAAATCAACATTAGCCATGAGCGAGCAATGCGTTATTAGTCATGCTTGGACCACATAAACGCTTGCAGAATATCATACGGTTATGCTTGTCAGCACCTACCGGGAAAGTTAAGTTTGATTAGGACATTGGATATTTCCTCCGTTTTTTTCTCTTTATTAAACAGAGTTTGAGGTTTTGTGTTTCTTTCATAGGTTCTACTATATCAGATGAAACATGAATTAAATTTAAGTCCAATCGCATCCGTCTGGTCACCTTAGGAACATGTCTTTTATTAGATTCTTATTAGAATTAGACATATCCTACAGTTGTTCTTGCACACTAGTGCTAGTACTTATGACTGATTTTATTAACATGGAGAATGGAAAAAATTCTTCTTCATTTTGTTTTCTCTCTATCTCTCTTTATACATGATGATGAAAAATTAATGATGGACAAGTCTTATTAAAGTTTCACCAAAAATGAACCAAAATCCGTTGTACAAGAAATTCATGTCATGGGTGCCAAAGCATATACATTATGATAGAATTAGGTGAGAATACTTTGATAAAGAAGAAGAAATATTTCCATTGAACTAAGTATAAAATTTTATAAAGCTAACCATAAATATAATTATTTTGAAATGACCAAAGTTATGGTTTATAATTTCATCAAAATATTGAAATAAATGATGTTGTAAAACTCCATAATATGAACAATGTCTCGTGATAAAGAGTAGGAGACGGTCATTGAAGTGTAGATCAGGAATAATAAGATTTGGAGCAAGTGAGACGAAGAAAGAAAACAGGAAAAGGACAGTTCAAACTGGTGAGATGAGGAGATGCTGAAAAAGGAAAAGGTTATCATTTGAAAACGAAGGAAAAAGCTTTAGAATGGTTAGATAGAATTTCCAAGTTGGTTTCACAGTTCACACTGAACAAGACTTTGGCGGGCCTACAGAAATAAATAGGGAAATTAGTAAGCAACACCATTCGATGGGGAAAGTGGACACGCGTCGAATAATTGAAGCATTTTCGGGGATACTTCGCGATCTATTCTTGAGTTGTATTTTAATTCCTCAGAATTTGCCTCAATGTCTGGGCCATTCCAGCTTGTTATAAATAGCGCAGCCTCTCATTGTGCGGAACTGCACTGACTGCGAAACGCAGAAAAAGGGAGAAGAGTAGAAACAAAGAAAGATGATGAATGGTTCAGGTTCAGGTTCAGGGGGTAGTACCAAGGCTGAGACAAAGTTCAACAGGAAGAAGCATGCTTCAGTAATTCCAGCTCCTAGACGATTGGTGAAGAGGATGATTTTATCTCTCATTTGTTTTCATCTCAAGAACCTCATGTGTGGCTGCTTCGGAGTCAAGAAAGAAGAGAGAGCATAGAGCAACAAAGGGAGGGTTTAATTAGCAAGTGTTGGGAATAACTTGTGATTACAAACTTACACGTCCAGCTTAGTTATAAAGGAAAATGATGGGGATGCTTGGACACATTTGGGGGGGGGGGGGGGGGAAACAAAGGGTTATTGGGTGGGTTATAGGATTAATGTTGTTTATAAAAGCAATATGGTTTTTTAGTAGATCAAAATGCTCTCTATTCCCTTTTTATTTACCTTACAACACTGCTTCATGCTTCCAATCTTCCATCCTTAATTAATTGGTTTCATTTGTTACCCGGACCTATCTACCCGTCTCGCGGGACATGTTCATCAATTTCACCATATATGCTTATTTAATTTATGATGCCTGCGGAGAATAAAAGGACAGAGTACATATAAATAATTAAGGACCCCTCTTAATTCAACGCAGGTGATGTAACAAAATCTGCTGTGATAACAGAATCCTGCGACGTCGTTGGATAAGTAGCACATCACATCAACTCATTAATATGTGACAAAGTTATTTTGTTAGACATCTTTCTAAATTTCAAATTTTAGAAATACTATATCTCGCTTAATAAATAACGGAACATGTTTCCACTTACATCTATTATGCTCAACATATTTATAATTAATAGGTATCATATTTATTATTAAGAAGCAAAATTTTTTAATCTATACTTTAGTCCCTCCAACATAAATTAATATTATATTTGTTTGTTTATTTTTTTTTTAATTTAACAAATATTATCTTTATATTAAAAAATCTGTTAAGTTAGTTAAGATAGGAAAACCCTTCGTTTTCCTTCAAAGAGGAGTGAGACGTGAGTGGCTAAGGAGAGTAGAAGAGAAAGCAGGCCGTAGATATGAGACGAAGGGTGGGGGTGAAGAACGAGAGGGTGAAGGTTATGAAGGAGAGAGAACCATCGTCAAAGAGAGACAAAATACTAACTTGTTGCTTTGTACTACTCCTAAGTGGGGAAGTCACAATACTATGATGCATACTTGCTTTCCACATATTTTTATTTTTGTTTTAATTTTTCTTCTCATTTTTTCTGAAATTCTCGGAATCTTCCTCTATTGCTGTTTTCATATGTGATTTGTGAACAAGAGTAAGAGTTAGAGAAAAATAGCAAATATAAATTAAAGTAAAAAAGTATTAAAAGACGAAAGATTAATCTGCAAATTTTTTATTCAGAGATTTATAATAGTAAATGTAACATAAATAAGATAAACATTGATCACAATAAATATATCTATACATATGTGAAATTAACATTGATGAAGATAGATATCCTTAAATTTATTAAAGATATCTTAGAAGCATCAAGTGGCAAACAACGACGCGTTTATTTCGCTGGTGGTGTCGATATTCGCAACAGCCTATTTGGGCATTACTTTGGCCGGGTGGGGGTGTACTTGTTAGGGACAAAAACGTCGACGTTTTGGGAGATATCAAGTATCAACATATGACCTACCCTATGATGGACATTCCTGCTGTGGGATCTGTGTGGAAAAGTGGTGACGCTGGCCAAAGGGCCATGCCATAATCACCAAAAAGTTATGTTTCAAGTACTAATATAAATAATACGCGGAATTACTTGCTTTACATAATCACCACCAAACTACCAACTTCTGTTCACATACCCCTTCATAAAAAGTGTTGCAATTATACCAGGAATCATTATACTTTTAGATTTCATTTTGATTCTAAAGAGTGACCAAGAAAGGATAGATAGAAAGAAATGAAATGTAATATATAATATAATAAGAAGAGATATACAAAAAAATAAGATATAGTAAAATATAAATAAAATCATCATTAAATTAACATGTGTGAACAAGAAAATGTCAATTATGCACATTTACCTTTATTTTGAAATCACTGCATTTTATTTTATTTTTTAAAAAGGAGCTAGAGATCACAACTCATCATCTATACAATTTCGTAAAATTAAGTTTAATGAAATTGATTTTAAATTATTGAATATAATTTAAATGTTTAAATTAATCAAAAGTAGATATTTATATTGTGTTGAGTATTTTTTCGTTAAAAAAATTATAAAAATTAAGTTTATAATTTTAAAACAAACTGACCTCTATTCCACACAATACAATCTCTTATTCATTATATTTTTTCTACTCTATTTCAGTCTCCATTCACAGTCTTAAGTGGATTTTAGGGAGAGGCATAGTCCCTTTGGTGTAGCATTTTAAACAAGTGAAATTACCATACTCGGAGATGAGTATAAAAAGATATCTATAATTACGATATAGATTACGAAAGTGAAGAGCTAGCTGAGGTATCCAGTTGCAGGAGACCGTCGTCAATTTAGTATTTAGCGAAAGGTTAAGCCTTTCATCTTCTTTGTCATATCCTCTTCGATCTCTTTTCCTATTATATCGGTGTGACAGAATTATCAGAGTTTGTCCCACCCGTGACTTAAAAAAATTTCTTTTATTTTTATATTATTTTGGATATCAATTTTTTAATTTGGAAAACATTCTAAACAGAAAATGTTTTGAGTGGATAATAAGATATCATTATCTTCCATACAGCTGGGAACGAGAACGTGACAAAAATTGAAAAACTAATTGGATGGGGTTAATTCGTTGTCTTATATTTATTATTTTCATCTCGAAGGAAAAGAATCGATGAAGATACTTCGTGGCCAAAAAATCGAATGGTTGAGAATTTGCATTTTTCCTATGTTATTATAAAGATGGAAAAAGATTTTAAAAATTAAAAAAAAATTGAAAGAGGTATACGAAACTAAAAGAAGAAACATTGGATATATGTTCCTTAATTAAAGTCAGTGCTTATTGGAGCCATGAAAAACAAAACCAAAGTATTTCTGCTTAATTTGAGAAATGTTAAGTTTTTTTTTTTTTTTTAATGTTTCTAAAATTAAATTAAATATTAAACAGATAAAAACGTTGATTAACGATTCACATGTTTAACTTTGTTGAAACCGGTAATTAAGAAAATATATATTTTAATAGTTATATAGTGTATAATAATATTATATTTAACTTTTAATTTTAATTCTCGTATTATTATGATTTTTATCTCTTATTTTTTTAATTGTCGATTTTGATTTTTGCTACTAAAATTTTACATTTTTAATTTTAAAAATATTAATATATTTAATTTAGTTTTTAATTTATGTATTTACTTATATTTTTATTTTTTATAAGATTATATATTTTTTAAAATATAAATTTACAACTTTTAAACTGGAAATATGTTAACTTTGTCATATATTGTTTATATTTTTATAAAAATAATTAAAATATAACTTAGTTAATATCAAATTTCACCTTCAAAAATAAAAAATAAAAAAATCAAACTTCCAAAAATAAATCTGTATATTTATTAAAAAATATTATAAGTAATAAATTTTAATAATAAAAATTAAAACCAATATTTTTTATAAAATAAAAAATTAAAATCACACAAATAACAGAAACTAAAATTAATCAAAATAAATTAAAACTTTACTAAATCTTTGAAATTACATAGTACTTCATTTATTTTAAAATTTTAAAAAAATTTGAAAAACCAAAAAATATCAACCTAGTAGCTTGAGACAGCCTGTACTATAGACCTGCAAAACTTTGAAAAGTAGCAAACGTTCAAAAAGAAAAAATAGCAATAACGAAAAAGAAGTAGAGCCACAAAGTTAAAAAATAAATAAAAATGCTAAAAAAACAGTTCACTTTACTAAATGTTCCTATGTAAGTCCCACTAATCTTTTCTTTTGTCATATTTGATTGATTCTCTTCTTCTTTTCCATCTTTCTTTTCCCGGACGTCTTCTTATGTTTTCCTTTTCTTTGTCATATATTTCTTCTAATTTTTAAAAGTTTAAAAACTTAATAACTTGTGAAAATTAAAAATTTTAGTTAATCATATTAAATTTATTATTAATTCATATAATTTTAGTTAATGAAATATTTTTTTAATTCGTTTTTATTTAAATAAATATTTTAATTCTATTAATAATTTTATTTTTTAATTAAAAATATTTTTATGAAAAAATAAATTAATATAGATAGAATTTTATAAAAAATAAGGCAAATTTTATTTTTAATTTTTATAATGAAGATCATAACGACGAACATGTGTTTTCTTTTTATCTTCACTTCATCATACCTTCTTTTTCTAAGCTTTGTTCTCCATCATCTTTTCTTCACTGTCTCTTATTTCACGCCTTTTTTTTTTCCTGCAGCACCATCAAATCAATTACCGAGAAGCATGAGAGAGCTTAACAGTGTTTGAACGGAAGAGCAGGAATGCTTTTGAACTCAACAAAACGACAACTTTTATTTTTTCTTAGTTTTTTTTATCCGTAAATTATTATTTTTTAATCGGTTTCAAATTGGTCATCTAACCGGTACTGATGGAAAGTCGTTACAGTCCTATTTTCATAACATTGAATTTTCCTGTCTTTGAGTCGTTGTAGAAAAGTTGCGCATGCATAAGAAAATTTATATACGCTTTGATTTATTAATCATTGTTGTTGAATCAAGAGTCGGGTGAAATGTATGTGTTGATTTATTATTTAGTTGGTTTTAAATTTTATGTTGTTTTATATATATATATATGCTTACAAGGTGCTAAATAAGGAAGAAAAGAAAGAAAGAATTCTGTTGGAGTAACCTGGACAAAAAGAATGCTTCGCCCTGGGTTTATTTAGTTTGAGATTTCTTTTATTGTTTAGTTTTATGAATAATTATAAAAACTATTTTATTTTCAATTTTTATACTTCTTATGCAAATATTTAAAATATAAAATTAAATTCAATTAAGATGAATAACAATTTTAAAAAATAACTATTATTTTTTAAACTAAACATGTGACTATCAAACTATCATTGTTAATGCGACCTGCTAATGTTCAATAGTTAGGCGACGGAATCATTAATGAAAAGCAGTCTGTTTAATGATTCTCAATGAATTTTTTTATAAAACATTTTTTTTTAATGGCGTATACATGCATATTCTACAATTTCTTTTTATCTCAAATAGATTATTAGTAAGTAATTATATTCAATCGTACAAACAATAAATCATTTATTTATTTTTTAAAAAAATTATTTAATAATTAATTTTTATTTCAAAATTTTTATTCAGTAATGGTAATTAATTTTTAAATTAATTATTGTAAAAATTACGGTTAACTTTTATATACTTATGATACGTAATCAATTATAACAATGCATAATTAATTACGTATTTTTTCAATTGATTACAATTTTATTTTAAATTTTTATACACATAATAATAGAGTTATCATTTTATATTCTATTAATTATGATTTTTTATGATATTTAATTATCAAAAATTGATAATAACTATAAAAATAAAATAAAAATATATATGGATGTATTTATTATATTTATATTTATTGATAATTTTCAAGACATTATTAGTAAATGATTCTTAACTTGAAGGATATTAAATAGATTGAAACAAAAGTTATAAGATAAATTTGAGATGAAAAATAAAATTTAAGAAAATAAAATATTATTTTTATCTAAAAATTTATAGTATTTAAAATGTGTGTATTACTTGAAGAGGCCAAGTATAGTGATGATAAATGAAAAATCTCAAGAAAAGCAAAACTTTGAATCTTGAAATTCCTATTATGCATAAACATGGTCTAATCATACAGCTCATAGTTCAAAATGATTAATCTCACGAAAAGTAAGGAGATAAAGAAAATCTTGAAAGCATTATTAGGTTCCCTAAAACGAATGGGTGCAGCGTATCTGTTGAGAATTTGAGATAAGAAGATTGATTTTCTCCGGCCAATCCTCTCTTCCATCTCTTTCCACTCAAATCACAGTCGTTCATTACATCTTAAGATCTTAGAGTGATTGGTCAACTTATTTTTTTATTAGACAATATTAATGAAGATTTGTCCTCTTCTGGAGATTAGTCAATTAATCTTCAGTAACACTGACAATTCTATATGCTAATTGACCAATCTCTAAAATCATCAATCAATTTTCATTAACATTGACCAATCATCATGGACTGTTAGATGCAATATAGGGTAGGGATTTGTCTAGAAATTAATTGGATAGTGTATTGGTTGAAGAAAATTCCAATTACTCTTGAGAATTCCTCCTAATCTAACATTTTATATTCTCACAGTGGCAAACAAAAGACATGAGTTAAATTGATTAAAATAACTTTTTTTTTTTCACCTTTATCAATTTATTTCCCCAACTTTTTAATTGGTCATCAAATTATGTTGTTGAAATTTTTTTGGAGTTAAAAAAACCTGATTCTCTATTATTTTTCTTGAACTAGACAATGGTTTCACCAATTTCCCTTTCTTTGCACCCAAATTGGTGGAATAAAGTGAGATATATATTACGTATGCGAGAAACATTATCTAATTGTTACCGTAGCTAGAAAACAATTATGAGTGTGGTTGTGTGTGTGACTATTTGCCGTTTTATAAATTAATTGGTGGGGATACGCTGCATCACATATTTTTAAATTTCATTATCCAACATAAGATCATGAGAAAATTGGACATCTAGGAAATGAGTTTTTTTTTTTTTTGGGTCAAAAAGATTGATGTAGATTACATGAGTTGACTACTTGGCGTATTATTCCTATATTCAATGATAGTAACTGAGTACAACTTATCCAAATTAATGCTGATAAAGTGCGTATGAGACTATTCGGGTTACACTGTTCCTCATGTCTTCTATTTCCTTGGCTGAATTCTGACTTAGGATTGATATATGATGTGAGATAAGGTAGGCAGAAATCGTGCTGCATGGGTTGGGCGGTAAGGTCTAGAAACTTGAGAGGAGGGAGGGTTTGAACGAGGAGAGTGGAAATGGAAATGTTGATAGAAGACAAAAATTAATAAAACCAAAAAGGATGATGTTTGATGAGTTTCACAATTGTCCTCTGCAGTTGCCATCATGATTTCTTTCAATTCCACATCATCACATGAAATGTGTAGATTGAACTAAGAAAATTAAAATACTAATTTCTTTCAAATCTTTTAATATAATTAATTTAAGATTTTTAAAACGACTTATTAATTTATCGGTAAACCCTAAACACAATCAATTCAATTGAACTCAAAAAAGTCCTAGTGATATCATTTTATTTGATTTCAAGGTTTCAAAAAGGATTTCAAGCTTGGCTTTAATTCCCCCCCGCAAATCTTTAATTAGTTTCCATTCTGGCTATTAGAATGGAAGGACCAGAAACAGGGAAGACTATGGTATATTGATCTCTGCCTCTTATAATATACACATGGGGTCATTTGCATTGATTAGGTGTGCTCCTATGTTTAAGGGTCGCGTCTTGAAAATGAAACTCTGGACCCCACTTAAGACTTCCGCATCCAAGTTGTCCATCGTGACAAGTAAGTAGCTTTCTTCGTTAGAAAATTATTTTGTCGGAAAATATTCAAAATTTCTTTACTAAGTATAAGAAATTCTCATCAAAGAATATGACATTCATGTATCTAAGTTGCAACAGTACATAGACAATGGTTGATCCACATAAATGTAACTTAACTCAACACCCTCAACTCAAAAAGGAAAGAACCCCTCACGGTTTGGTGAAAGTGGAGTGTGTGTGGGAACGTTGTGTTATGGGTAGAGATAGAGAAACACAAGAAGGTTGAGTCCATGTGGATGGAGCCACTTCATGTAGAGACGTCAAGACAAAAGCTCAATGACAATGTAACCCTGCTCCGAGGAAGTCGATGAAGCGATATATGGTAAAAACCCTTACCCTCGTATTTCATTGTTGCTCTATTTTCTTTCAAGGGAAACCCACTTGAAGAGGACCACCCACTTCATCATCATGGGGACTTCAAGTGATTCACCCACTTGAATTACCGCCTCCAACAAACACCAAGTGCCATTTTTGAATTACTATGTAATAATTCAAATTATTTGAATTCAAAAATACTTCTAATTTTTTTAATTTAAAATTTAAATTATTCAATATAATTTAGGGTTTGATTGTTATAAAAATGCTATAAATTCTTAAATTGGGTTTTTGGTTATAACATAACAGAAATAAAAAAATGAAGCATTAGGATTTAGGAACCAATTATTAAAGGAAATTAAACACGTAAAGTACAAAAATTATAAAAAGATAAGAAAACTTGTTCTAATTGTTCTTTAAATTAAATTCATTTTACCGCATTAACAAGATCTTTCTGATCGTTTTAAAAAAATCAGTTTCAATAAACAAATTTATATCATATTACATGTCTTTAATAATACCAAGACAATTTTATTTATAAATGTTTATTTATAACACAAAAATTTATATGATACATGTATATATAAAAAAATTATTAATAAATTTTAAAAATTATTCATAGTTTTAAATAGAAATAAAAATAAAAAATACTATTTTAAATCAGAATTTTATAACTCGATTTGTTTAATAAATAGATAAATTTAAGTTTATTAAAAAATATTTTAAAATAAATAAATTAAATTTATGTTTACAAAAAAGTCTATTTTACTTATTTAATGACATATTTATCTTTATATATAATATATTTATATTTATTATATTTATTTTAATATATTATATTTATAATATATATATATATATATGTTTTAGGTTTATTTAATAATTTTATCTTTAAATTTATAAATTTTTTTAATCAGTCATTTATATATAATTTAAATCTATTTATTAACAATTTTTTAAATGTAAACTTTTAAACAACTAGTAGGTTTTTAATCATGTAAGACTTTAACAATAAAAATTGAAAAAAATAAAATCAGGTTAAATCTTAATAAAAATAAAATAAAACTTTAACTAGTAATAAATTTAAATTTAAACATTAAAATTTTAAAAAAAATTAAATTTAAACATTTAAAATATAATACCTTTCAATTTACTTTAATTTCTAATTTTAAATAAAATATATTCAAAATCTAATTAAACTATAGATTAGTTAACTAATTTTTATATATTCAACTTTCATACACATATTATAACTTTAACTTTGAAGCTAAGCTGCATAATGATAATAGTTAAAATTTATATATTCAACTTTCGTGAAGACTTCCTAACTTAAACTTTGAAACTGATAATGATATTAGCTAAAATACAAATATTATGATTTTATTTTTTATTATTAATATAATTTTGGATTAATAAAAAAATATTATTAATATTTACATTACAAGTTCTATATAAAAATAATATTTTATTAATATATTATATACTAATAATGCATATTAAATTTTATATTATTATTTATTAATATAATATACCACTCATTAATATCAATCTATATTAATAATTTAAATTTTATTGAATATAATTAAAAATGTTAAAACATTCAATATTTGATTATTAATATATGACATTTATTTGAATGGACTACAGATTATTTTATGTTCATTTTGATATATCTGATTTAGAATGCGTATGTTGCTAGTCTTCTCTCTATATATACATTAGCAAAATCATTCTAAGTACTAAATATTTTGATAATCGTATTATGATTAAATAATATTTTTAAATAATAAATCAAATTCGTTACCAAAAAAGACTAAGAATGTAAACAAAAACAAAAGTATAAGACTAAGAAATGAAAGAACAAAAGTTTCATATTCATTACATAATACGTTAATATTAAAAATAATTTACTTATTCTTATTTTTTATACAAATTTCGAGCAAGTATTAAAAGTCTTAAATATTGATCTGAACCAATAAATCACCTAGAAAATTATAATAACAAAGAAAACCCTGAGTAATACAACTGTTTTTAAATTTTAGTTATTTATTTATTTTACTAAAAAATAAATTAGCCGGAATTTCTTTCTAAAATATTTTTTTTTATTACAGATACAGACATTTCATAAAATCCATATAAAATTTAAAATAATTTATACTACAATATTCCTAATATGTATTTAAACTTCCAGCTTAGATGAGTATACGGAGGACGTTAAAAACTATATCTTTCACGTTACATAATATCATATATTTATGTTCAATTTTTCATGACCCGATTAATTATTTAAATGGAAATGTGTATACGTAATTTTTTATAATTTTATTAATTTTTAATTAAACTTTTACAATTTTAAAATATTTTAATTTTAATTTTATAATTTTAAAGATTTATTATAATATCTGATATAGAATGAGCTGAGACCAAAGTTGAAGAAATCTGTGAGAAGGATTAATTCTTTGAAGAGGGATAGAAAGACGTAAATAGTGACTCTGAAAAAATTATTTAAAAAAGATACTATGAGAATAATCTTTTAAAAATTTAACTTTTGATGGAGTTTAATGATGCTCTGTAATCTATGGAATTAACTTCACGTAAATAAATAAGACTATGTTATTATTTGTTTATAATTTTAAAATTTTACACCATTAATTTTTATTAAATATGAAATTTAATTAAAAAATATTTTTTCTATTTTTATTTAATTATTAGTCACTTTATAATAAAAATTATTAAATTTTTAAAATAATTATTCTAAAAAATTACAGTAGATTTTAATTTATTGATAATATATAAAATTTTACATTAAAAACATATCAAAATTAAACTCATAAATATTAACAATATATATGTATATAATAGCAAGTTATTATTATTTTTCTCCATAATTTCTCTGTTAATAATAAACAGTTAAACACACGCATTAGGAAGAAAAAGTAGGTTTAAACATAATCTTGTCTTGCTTATATTCTAATAAATGAATGACTATACATAGGCTAGCCTCATAGAGTTGAATAAAGAAGAGGAACATGTTGATGTTGGCACATATGCCAAACTTAACTTATATTCTGTTTACTTTCGTATCGAAGGACGACGTCTTTGAAAATTATTGGAATGTTCATCCATTATATTATCTGTTAGGGACAGGAATTAATGGTTTAACTTATTTAATAACGAAGACATGTTTAACAATTTTCTTGTAAGAGTATAATTGATAAAACTATAATTAATATTATTTTTTACTTTTAAAATAACAACTAAGGATAATAATTGTAAGAGTATACAAAAATTAAAAACTGGGAAGAGAAATATCTATATAAAAAGTGAATCATAATCTTATAGGTTTGTTTCAAAGATCACACATGACTTTAGTCAGAAGACATGTCATGGCATCATCTTATAGAAGACTGATGCCATAGTTGAAAGACTCGCATTTTCGCATTTTAAGATCCTTTAACATATTTTAATGGTTCGTGAAATAAAAGTTTTTAGTCAATTTCTAAAAACATAGTAGTATCAAAATTTCTAACTAAAGGTTGTCTTGTTACATATACAAATAGAAATTTTTTTTCTATTTTGATATTCGATTATATCTTGGAATAATAAATACAACTTTTGTAATTTAATCAAGTCTAAACAATAACGGAAAGTAATTATTATGTATTTAGTAACATTGAAATGAGGTAAGTACATTAATTTTATAATCTCTTGAAGAATGAATAAAATAAGAAAAATTAAAGCATTTTATGCTCTAGTCATCTTCAAACCGCGTCAAATCTTTTCTTAACTATCCTTTTCACATCATGTTTAATGACACATTTATATACAACTACTCGTATTGTTAATCCATTATCTATTTGTTGAAATAGTTATATTTTTCTTCTATTTTAAAAAGATAAAAGTAGTTTAAATAGGCTTAATTAAAAAAAAATAGATTGAAACTAGAACAATTATTAGAATGATACTTAAAAAGTGAAAATTAGAATTATGCTCCTATTGTTGACATCGTTTTAGTAAAAATTTGTACATTTTGTTTTTGTAATAAATAGAATATGTAATCCTAAGTTTAAGAATGAAATGAGATAAACTTTGTATTTTTTTTTCTTAACTTATTTATTTGTTTTTCAAATTAATGGAAGGATATAATAAATTATGAATTAATATTTTTAATTTTTTTTCTTTTGAACAATTTTTAGACCACCTTTTTATAAAATAATTTATCTTATTTATTTTTTTGAAAATGATAATTTTTTAATATAATTTTGATGTGTGAATTATTTTTTAATAGATAAAATATATAATGTGATTCAATCATTCTTCTCCTATTTCTATGATATTTTTGTTTTTATAGTAATATAGAAGTCAATTAAAAAAATATTCAAAATTTCTCCAAATCCAAGTTATAAAATATATATAATTAATATATAACTTTATTTTTATATTTCTTATGTATATACAGGCTTGGTGAGTTATTATTAGTTGATTGGATTTACAACTGAACAAAAATTATTTAAATTAAATTAATTATTAAAAAATACGATTTATGATATACATTAGATAAAAATAATTTATTTTTATTAATGTGCATAACTAAAAACTAAACATGCTATATATTATCACATCTGCATCTACATGATTAACAAAAAGTGATTACCCAAATTCATATTAAGACCTATTTGATTGGGAGAAACTTACCGATTTGTCTTATTATCCCTACTTTAGGTAAGTATTTAAATTTACTAAAATTGTTGCACTTTGATTGTTATTCATTTTTTTTAAAAAGTGGGAAATAGTTGTGAAAAAATAAAAATTAAAATTAAAATATTGAAAATATGAAAATTTAAAAAGGTGTGAAACTATAATTTAAATAGAAAAAAATGAAGTTGTAATTTTAAAAAAATACAAAACAAAAAAGATCATTTAACAACTTAATAAGATGATAGAGTTTTTGTAAATTACATAAATACAAATCCCTCTATATCATTCACCTGGCGCTGATGTCCTCTAATATGGATATATAACGATAAGGATTTGAATTATCTAGAATAAAAACAATTTTTTTAAAATATAAAATACATTTAAAAAATTATAGATTAAACTTGGAACTTACTTCAAAAATGACAAAATACAAAATTGAGTAGTCTTAGACAGTGGGCCTAACTTGCTACCATTGACATGGTGCATTAGATCAGCTTATGTAACTCCACTAATTTGATAGGTTAGGATCATAGATTAAACCCCACAACCTACATTAACTCATTTTTGAAAAAAAAGAAAGAAAAGTGGGTAGGGACGAGTCTAACTCACTAGCTGTTGTTGGAAGTCTTTTGACTCTTTTGTCTTACATTCATAATGGGAGTCCGATTTTGCTTTTGAATTTTAATTTTTAGACTTTTATTTATAAAAATATTTTTAAAAATTGATTAGTATAAAAAAAAAGACAGAATAATACATAGAAGTACATGAATAACAAAAAATTAAAAGTTGGGAAATATTTGATTTGCTTTTACTTTTTAATTTTTAAAAACTAATTTTGAAAGGAAAATGAAAGAAAGTAAATAAAAAATAAAATAACACATAAAAAACATAAACAATAAGAAATGAACAAAAACTATAACAGTTTATCGCTATTTCAGAGTTTTAGTTTAAAAAATCGGGAAAAAATTATTTTTTAAAATATGCTTTTAAAAATTTCACCTATCAAATATTTTTTATCTTTAATTTTAAAAATAGATATTTAAAAAATACATTATTAGTTGTTTATTTTTAAAAATTAAAAAATATCCTTTAAATGTTTTATAAATTTTACTTATCAACTAATTTTTTGATTTTAAAAATTTTAAAAAATAAAAATAAAAAACAAACAAATCCCGAATCTTTGTTCGCTAGTTTTAGGAAACCCCCTGTGCGTGGCAGCTTTATTAGTTTTGTCCCTTTGCACTCCTTTTTCTTCTTGGGCCAAATGAGTGTAGACTAAGAAATGTAAAATATACTAAAAGAAGAGAACATTACAATAATGCACTATGCATACTCAAATAGAAAAAGCTTTCAGTAATATTAGACCTTAAATACAACAAAAAGAATTCTTTATTATGTTTTTGGTCGTAACAAAAAGACTATTTAGACCGGGTTTTTTCTGGCCTGTTGCGCTTCGTCTTTAGGCCCTTGGGCCTTTCTTTCAGTACCAACGAAGATGAAAAAAAAAGAAGCAAAAACTCGTTACTTTTTCTTTTAATTTTGGGTTTCTCTAACCTGATTTTACGCATAAAAAGATATGTCATATGAAAAAGAAATCATCTTTTTCTTAATAATATCTTTATCATTTGATTCAATAGGGTTCCGTAATATAAAAATAAATTTGATAAATATATATGATTCTCATATGGAGTATTAAGTAGAAAATTACATTATATAAAGTAATTATTGATTTTAAACTATTTGTGACAATAAATTAAAAATTAAAAATATTTGTTTATACATCCTAAATAAATTAGTGTCAAGAAGTTTTCTTAATTTTTCTTCCTTTGTAAATAATTTTAATGTGAAAACAAAACCCAGATCTTAGAATAAAAAAATAAGTGGATGAGTAGAATTTTAAATGAATTGATTTATTTAAAAAAAAACCTTATTATAAATTATTTTTTAAACCCTAAACCCTAAACTTTATTATAATGATACAGTTATCTTCAGATAACAGGTTTTTAATAAAAAAAATATTATTTTTAGATGCATAAAATTAACCTTAAAGTTAAGATTAACATTTTTTAATAATTTTTTAGCTAAATGAAATTGAATGCTCAATGTGGTACATGAGCCAGAGCCTAATTTGGTTGCTTCCATTCCCACTCTGCAGCACCTGGCAGTGGCAGTGAGAAACTGGTTGTGATGGCAACATCAACCATACGCGACAATGTCATACTCCCAGCACGTGTGTCGCCGCAACAAGATGTCTAGACCAACCGATAACATAGATTCCAGTGTTTGAAATGTCTTGTCAACAAATAAGAAACAAAGGAACACTTGGATCTAATCAAACATCAAAGAAGCACAAGCCACAAGCCAAAGAAGGGGAAAAGGCAAGAAAATCCAAACCAGGGGACGAAGGCAATTATTGGTATATCGTTTTAGCATTGGAAACCCACCATGGGTGTGGATTCTCGTATTTGAGCATCAGAATATCTCTAATCCACTTTCAATTTTCCCTTATATTTGTAATATTTATCCTTCTTAATTTTATATGAAATTTAGCTAATGGATTCACATAAGAAATTCTTTTTTATCATCTTATGATTTTATTATTTATATTTTTAGACTAGTCAACTCATCAGCCTGTTAATTCACCTAAAAATAAGATGTGTTGAAACTTTTAATCTATTAAAATTAATAAATTACATTTACATCTTTTAAAATTTAACAATGTTTCATGAGATATTGTTTCCATTTTTAACATTATTTCGATATCTTTATTTATATATTTGTATAAGAAATCAACGGTAGTGTGTGATTGAAAAATACGTATGATGTTATGTTGTTAGGTATATAGATTAGAGAATTTTATGTAAAGTAAGAAAAATAAAACAAAATTTTATTAAAATTTAGAATATATGAGTGTAATTTATTCTTTTAATGTTATGAATAAGTTGATAGTGTTAGAAAATTTTGATATCTCAAGCATAGCATATTTTAAGAATTTATGCACCATTAACATTATTTTTGGGATTCCACAGTACTTTTAATGTAAAATAGAAAATAAAACTAATAAAATGAAATTTAGCAAAACATATAAGGAAGTATTAGAGTTTTCTTAAAATAAAAAAGACTATACCATATGTATAAAAATAAAAATTTGACCATATGAAATAGGAGTGATTAAAAAAATAATTATTTGTTAAATGTAATTTGATGGCATGTTTTAACAATAATTAGATAGGATTATTTAAAATTTAATTATTGATAAATCTGAGTAATCAAAATTATTATTATAAATAATTAGTTAATATGAAACAATTCAATCATAAATAACCACGTTTAAAACTGGTAATTAATGATAAATAAATTTAAATATGATATTTCATAAAATCAATTAAAATTAGTAATTATTAGATAATTAATATATTTTAAAAATGATAATTATTTTTTAATAAATACATTTAAAATTTGAAATAATAATAATAATAGTTAATTGAAAATTTTAAAATCTTTACATTAAATATAAAGATAAGTTACGATCTTTCAACGAAATAAAGATGTTTGAATCTAAAAATCACAATGACCTATCATAAAAAAAATAAAAGTTGCACTAGTTCAAAATAATAATCTTACAACAAATTTTTAGATTGATTATAAAATAATCGATTTTTTAAAAAAACAATAATAATTTTTAAATTTAAATATCATGTTTTTATATGGTTTAATAATAATAATTTTTAAATTGGTTAAAAATGTAAGTCATGTATAAAAACATTTTTAGATCAATTAAAAATTCTAACCGGTATGGTTGTAAACAAAATTTTAATAATTATATGCATGGTAATTAGAACAAAATTTTCCCTCTTCCTTCGAACATGAAGCCATGGTGCAACTCTTAGCGTTATTTCTTTTAGCTGGCTCATGTGTGACAAAAGGAAAGACACCAATTTTCCCGGAGAGGAGTTCATTTCCTTATGCATCAAACCTTGAACGAGCTATAGCAATTAGAAACATGACTTTTCCAATACAATTTTTTTGCTTTTGCAAGTGCATCTTGGATCCTCTTCATCCTATATAGCAAATAGTATTCTTCAGGCTTCTTTGTCATATAGAACCACTTCTCATCAATGTGAATAATGTTATGCATCCCCAAGAAAAATTGGATCATGTGGTATAGTATTCTCATCAAGCATTGTTATACAAAATTGCAATCTATCTCTTTGGTTCTCTTCTTTTAGAGAAGGCTGAATAGCATTTGAGTGCCTCCGAATAGCTCCTGACTTTAAATGCCTAAATAATTTGGCCTTGCTCGTATTCAATGCACAAACCAAAGTGGTAATAGTCGTCCTTTGATGCAAAGGAATTAATGGGAAGGAATAACATAGGAGGAGTTAATATGACGAGCTTGCATGGAAATATAATAAATGAGTGGTTATCATGAAGAGAGAAATTAAAAAATTACAGAAAGAATATAAGAAAAAATTAGATAGTATTTTTTCTTAATAAAATTAAGATAAATTTTAATTCTTGTGCCACAATTTTAAATGACTATTATTTTAAAACAAAGGAAGCACATAACACTGCTGTTTAAGATCTTGTGTCTACTAAAGAAAATATTGGGTCTAGATATAATGAATAAAAATTAAGATATCTCTTAATTATATTTTTGGTTCTTAAATTTTGATTTATGTGTAGCTTTGTTCTTCCAATTCTTTTAAGCAATTTTAATTCCTTCACTTTTAAAGTTTTGAAAATTTAGTCTTTTGTAAATTTTGTTTTATCTAAAAATCAATAATTTTGATTTTAACTCAAAATTTCTCAATTTGAATTGATTAAATTATTTATTGATTAAAATATTAAATTTTACCCAAAATAAAAAATTTCAAATTTTTTTCACTTTGAAACCTTAATTTCATATTTTATAATTTTTTTAAAATTTATTAAATTTCTAAAAAATTTATTTTTTTAACTTTTAAAATAAATTTTTCATACCACTATTCCTCTAGATATTTAGATAAAACAATAATAATTTGAAGATTTTTACTTGATGAAAATCAATGGAAGATCAATTTCCTAAATTTTAAGAGTAAACAGATTAAAATTATTTAAAAATTAATAACACATAAATCAAACTAAAAGGATAAAAATAATTAAATCTATTATAATTATTGATTACATACTCTATACAATACGTATACTTTTAAATATTATTTAATATATAAATTATTAAATATTATTTATCAAACTGACCTTATCTTATAAATACTTGAACGAGACATCTTTACTACTTTCTATGTGCTAATAGAGTAAATCTTATGTACTTCTATATTACTCACTACTTTCTGTTAATTTTCTTTATTTAGTAAATTTTTTATTTAATTTTAATTTTTTTTAAACAATGACTAAATAATACTATTTAAAAAGAACTATGCAATCTTCGGAAACCGAAAAAATTTCAATTAATGGTGTCTACTTGTGATTAATTTCTCTAATAATTTCAATTATTAATTATTTTAATAATATTTATATTATAAAATTTTACTTTTTTATTATATGGATATATAATATATTCCAAATAAAATGTACTTCCATGGTTTGTTTTTATTTCTATTTCTTTTTATATGTTTAGAAATAAAATAAAAAACTATTTTTACTTAATTGTTTACTTTAATTTTCAAAAATATATTAATTATTTCTTCTACACATATCTTTATATTTATCTAATAATTAACCATCATAATAAATAAATAAAAAAGACGATTTTTTGAACAACCGGTGAATCGACCAAGTTATAAAAATTTAATTGATCCATATAAGTTGCAGTCTTGGATAGAAAGTGACAAAGCAAAGGGTTTAATTTTCATCTTTCAAGTTGGTTCTCTGCTACTTTACCCTTCACGGCTTTTTCTAAGCTCGC
This sequence comes from Canavalia gladiata, assembly GCA_037954105.1. Lineage (NCBI taxonomy): Eukaryota > Viridiplantae > Streptophyta > Magnoliopsida > Fabales > Fabaceae > Canavalia > Canavalia gladiata. The sequence goes on along the minus strand of CM075659.1, from coordinate 58,963,097 downwards.
CGTTTTCCATTTTCACATTCCACAGCTTATCTCGTCTCACTCGTCGTTACTGCTGCTTCATTGGTGTTCCTCATCGCTGCTCCTCCTTGCCTCCCTGCTTCTCTCATCCTCCTCTTCATCATCTTAATATATTCTACCAAACATCTTCTGTTGTATAGAAGATATTTTGTTAATTAATTAATTTATAATTATATAAATAATTTGTTCTAAATTTTTTATTATTTTTATATTTTGAAGATTTGTATATGTTAGAAGTTATGGTATTTATATTTATAGTGAGGGTCCTAGGACAACATAAAGGATAAAGGAGTTATATTGTATTTTAAAATTATAAATAGCAAATCGCATGCAACCGAACAAATATCCTCGTGTCTAGAGTTCTCGTGATCTTACATCAAATTTTAGACTTTTAGATTATAAAGAGGGGCTTAAATTTTTACCATATACTCGTCTGCACACTATTAAAAAAAATCGTTAATAATATATGTATTTACAAATTATACTAAATGGTTTAATTTGTACTAATTGAACATCATAATCTCTCAAAATCGACAAGAAAATTGTTGATATCATTAGGAGGAGCAGAGTATGATGGAAAAGTTGTTAGAATTTAGGAAAAAAAAAATTAAAATCTTACTTGTTTGATATTTTGGTTATGTTATGCACTTATATTTTAAACTTTAATGTAATAAAATTCTAATTGTTATTTATTTGAATAGATACTTGTATTATTTTAATTTTATAATATTTATATATTTAATTTAAAAAATTAAATAAAAATTTTAAAAATTTTGATATATGCGTATTCTTCCAGTTCAACTAATGATTTAATGATTTAATCAATGATTCATTTAATCAGTACTTTACTGAGTTGATGTTGGAGTCAAATTTTACAATATTAAAAAAGATAAAAGTAAAAATTAAATTAATAAGTTAAATAATGTTTTAAAAAATTAATAATATTAAATATTTATCCTTCTTTTCAATGTATAATAATAATAAATAAAAAAAAAGGAACGAGGCCCATACATGCAAGTCACTGTTACCGCATCTTTTTTATTTTGACAAAATAAAGGTGAAAAGTGTCGTAAGGTGCGACAAGTCACCCTCTGTTCGTCATAATTTTGTTAATGTAATATTTTAACTTGGTCTATGTGATGGAGCAGTAATTTCATGAGTCTGAAAACATAGATAAATTAATTAATTATTTAAAATAGAATCTAAGGTTGGATAGAATAATCATGACCGGAGTGAAAGCACATTACTCCTTACTTTTTATTAATTAAAAACGGTTGCTTATTTAATGGACAGCTGAAGAGTTAACAATGAAGTGTTGTTGATTAGAAGAGAGAGGGATCCCAGTGGCGTGAGATGAGAATGAGAGGATTGGGATTCTGTTGCGAAGGTGTTGAGCCTGAGATAAACGTTGAGACTTTTGTCCCACAGAAAACAGAGCGTAGTCACAAAGGCAAGGATGCAAGTGTGATTCCTCCAAAGAGAAAGTGTGTAAAGAATATGATATGCAGTTGCTTTTTTCACTGTGTCTGTCACAAGTGCTTGAAGACCAAGACCAGGACCAGTACCAACACCAAAACTATCTATGCTGCAGGTAATCATTTTGCTTTTTATGTTGTTTCATTCACTTTTCTGTTTTCTCTATCGTTTCCTCTGTTCAATTAATCAAATATCATCATACTCTTTTATTTTTACGATTGCCCAATTCAGTTCTGTTTACTGTGCCCTCACAAATCTCATTCACCAGTTACTGACTTACCTGTTATGATTTTTATTTCATTTGTTGCAGCCAATTAGGGAAGTGCGCAACTGGCAAATGAAATAAACGAAGATGCGGGTGTCGAACTCGTTATATTAATTCCTGCTTGACTCTTAAATAATGAATAACATGAAAACAGAGTGATGTTGTATTTCATCCTTGCAAATTTATTTTTTACATCCCAGTAGATATATACAATAATAAAATTGTTCTTAAATAAACATTTTTTAAATTACCATAAATGTGAGAAAACCATGTCAATCCTTGCATGGTTTCTTTCTTCCGTTTACTTCTTTACTTTACTTTTCTTTATCCGATTAAGTGTTGATCGACATACCTCCATATATTTTTTTTGGAAAACCCAAATGAACTGTTATTAAAATTGAGTACGGTTATAACTGTATCACCTGTTGCGATACAGTTATTAAAATTGACATACCTCCATATTAATAGTGTGTAATATTCGAATTTGATTTGTTAGAAAACATTCACGTCCTGCATTAATTGGACATTGTATAAAAATATAGAGAAGTATTAATAACATATTTTTAATACCATTTTTAACAAACTTTTATTAATAATTAAATTTTATTAGGATTTCCAATTATAAATGAAATTCATTAACTTAAAATTAAAATCTACATTATTTTGTGAGTTTTGATAAATTTTAACTAATAATAAAGTGTTTGTTAGATTGTATTTTATTAATATTCCTCTGAAAAATCAAATCTAATATGCAAGTGAAGTATGGTGAAAAATTGTATAATATAACAATTATTAAGGTACAGCTATTATTTCCTTAACTTTTGACAGCACAAAAATTACTGGGGACTGTGAGTCCTAATTGAAGGAGTGCTTTGTGGGGGAAAAAAGAAGCATCACTCGTGATCATAGATGACAGATAATAAATAGAAAATAATGCTTTTCCTTTTTTCTGGGAATCTCGTTGCCTTGTGGTGGGATTCCTTACCTATTTTTTATTCCATAAACTTCATTTGTATGTGGCTCTGAGATGATATGACTGGAAAAATCAAAGATTTGCAGCTCCAAGTTTTGATTCTGTAAAAGTTTTGATGCCGAAGCCAATAATATGCAAAAACAACAACGAAAAAATGGAGCGAGTCTTATTATGTTGTAATAGATTCATAGCAATTTCATGCACCCAACGCCATCTGCTTGGCCATGTCAGAGAGTAGATAATTAGTTTTGAACTCATTATTAAATGATTGGATAAAAAAAAATTATACGAAATTTCCGGGGAGATGGTAAATGCTTTTTAAAATTTTATTTCGTATTTATGAAGTTAATAAAAATAAAAGTATTCAAAATTGTTTGTTTTTAAGAGACTCATTTACTATTGAAAATATATTACTATAACAAGTGTAATTCACCTTTAAATGAATGAATGACCTTTTTTTTTTTGACAACTATAATATTCTCATATTCCTTTTCTTTTAGATCATTTTTTTTATCTTCGTTATTCTTTTATTCCTTTTTATTATGCCGTTCATCAAATCTCTTATTTTTCTCTCTTTTTTCGTTGGGGTGCGGATGTATATACGTTAAACTTTTTCTTTTCTTCATTTTTTTTTTTACCACTAATTAATTATCACAGTCAGGTTTCACTTAATCCAGCGGCGTGATTGACATGAACACTCCGTGAAAAAAATATTATTTTTAAAGTAAATTATTTTTGAAACGAATATCAGCAAATATATTCACCTTTAAAATATGATAAGTAGCATACACTTTAAAATTGATAACTAACAAAACATAACTTTGTTGGCTTCCATATTGCGGCGGTGGCATTTCCTTTGTCCAGAGAAACATTGAGCATCTAATCCTTTTGACTTGGAAGCTTTTAAAGGAAAAGATCCCTCTATGACCACTGTTCCTCTGCATTTCAATTTGGTTTGTGATTTTGAAGCAAACTAAGATAAGTGAAATGCATTCAAGAGATCAATCATCGCAATCTGGGGACTCAAACTTATGTGTGGTTTATATATATTTGTATAAATATGTCTGTATTTATTTTGCGTTTACCCTGTATTCTTGTAAGTCATTGCTAGGTATGATCATGCTTAAGGGACAGGATAGGGAAGAGGAAGAGTACAAGAGATATTATCTTGAAAGCTGGCTATGGAGTCTTACATGTTCTTCACAGGTGACTATTATGATGTAATCTAAATTGTGTTTATATGAATGAGTTAATCTTTTAAGTGATCAGTGCATGTTCTCTTCCATAACCATTTTGATAGAGAATGTTTTCTTAACTATCTAATTAAATTCAGTGATGGATGTTTGATATTATTAGTTATTTAGTACTCTCAATTTCCACAGTTCCGCCGAGTGGATAATTGATTTTCCTAGCGTTTTCATTCATATTTTCATGTTGGGAGATCATTTTCCATTCAATCTATACAATTTTGGTTTAGGTTTTATCATTCCTAATTCCCTCCCCTTCCCTCGATTCTTTCACTTCTAGGAAGAACAATGTTTTCGCACATAAGAAAAGAAATAATCTCGAGGTACAGAGGGATTGATAGAATTTTACTATAAATGAAAACCAATATCATATAAATACAGATTATATCATTTTATTTAATAATAATAGTAATAAAGATTGGGTACTTGATCTTGAAGAGGGATATCTTTTGTATAAAAAAAGAAATAAAGAGAGAGAGAGAGAACAGATGTCTCTACCGATTTTTATTAGGATTGAGGGAAGCATATAGAACCGCATTGCCTTTTGTCTATGGGCAAAGTTTTAAATGAATAAAAAGAAATTCCAATGAAAAATAACTCTATTAAATGACGAACATGATTTGAATAACCTAATTTTTACTGGTCATTAAAATAAAAATATAATTATAAGTTTATAAATTAGTAATGATTGAATTAATAGTATCTATAATTAATATGTTTAATAATTTAAACGTATATACGTAATAATAGATTAATAACAATCCACAATAAATGATCAATCCAATACTTACAATTAGTGCAAATAAATCAAGCCTTGGTGTTTCGATGAAAAAAAACTGTTAATAAAGACTATATAAATATAAAACTTTTGAAATTGCACAATTTGAAAAATTTTATTTATATATTTTCTTTAATTTTTTATTTTCCTCTCCCAACAGTATGAGAAATTTAAAGGGATGAATCTGAAGCATTTCCACATCTGCGCTGGACTGATGAACAGATACCGGTGATCTTTATATTTCTATTAAAATGATGAATGGATATCATTTGATCTTTATGCTTCTTTTTATCAGCTATACTATGAATAATTTCATATTCTCCTAATATATGGTTAAACTTTAGCTTACTTAACTTTTAGTTTTAATTCGGTTGCTTAATTTTTTAAAATTGATTTTTCTAATTTTATAAATTCTCATGATGTAGAATCTTTTGTTAATTTTACATTAATGTTATTTTTTTATTGATATAGTAGTTAACTATTTTAAGTGACAAATGAAAAAGATTAAATTAAAGTATATTAAAAAATAAATGGACCGAAATAATATTTTTTAAAATTTAATTTTTGTAAATAAACTAAATATATAACATATATTTATATGGTATTTTTTATAAAAAAAAATAAGAAAATTTTATAAAAAATAAATTAAAGGACAAAAAATTAATTTATCTTATAATCATATCAATAAAAGCTGTAGTTACAAATAAACCTTTCTTAAAGTTTCCTAATGTCAATAATTACGTAAAATTCTGAAAAATAAATCGAAACTTTAACATGTATAACCTTTTTTAAGGTAATATATTTTTCAATTTTTAGCCTCACATATGTTAGGATTGAAAGGTATTGTTGATGAGCTCAATCCAAGCAATATATTTAAAGAACAAGAAATTACAAAATAGTAAATTTGTATTCAACATAAAATCATCATATTAAGTATCAATGCATCCAAAAATAAGAAAATGTAAGCATAGGTGGTAGTAATATACTCTATTATAAAAAGAAAAGAAAAGAATATGTGGGGTTAAATATAGAAAATATATTATCTTTTGATATTATCAAACCCAAGAAGCAAAAAAATAAATGAAATTATACTTGTAATTTTAATAGCATTTCTAAAATTTAAAAATTCAGTTAATCTTATTTTTAATTTTATATTTTAATTTAGTATATTACTTAAAAATTAATTATAAAAATGATAAAAAAAATATACAAATTTCATAAAAAGAAATGAAAGAAAAAAATATTATACATGAAATCAATAATTTTATAAGTAAGATCTTTTAACTCATACATATACACAAAATAAAGATAATAAAAAATTACAAAAATGTGTTAAATACTTGAAAAAAAGTCACACATATAAATACACATAAGATACTGTACAATTTTTGTTTATATAATTATACGATACATACTTTTTTTTATCTTTTAGTTTTTTTAACAAATTTTTGTTAATCTATTGCATTAACAAAAAAAAAACCTCAATCAATCCTTGGTTGGTATGAGTTGGGATTGAGGCAAAGTCCAGAGAGGGGTGTAGTAGTAATGTTTATTGGGCCAAAACATTGTGGCATTACAGAATGCGCAGAAACACAGCACCACCATGGTATGCAAGAAAAAAAAGGGTCCTACCTTGACGTCCCTACGCACTCAAAACAGAAAAGGCAACAAGTGATGATAATAGCCACCACCATTTTTTTCTTTTTCTATGTAACCGTTACCCAACGGAACCCATCCCCGGTAACCAAATTCAAACAAAGACTCACTGAAAAGTTAAAGAACAACACCAAAAGCAAAAGACATTCCTTTACTCTTTTCAAATGCTACTATATTATTCAACTTTGGAATGCATACCCTTCCTCTTCTTCCTCATATCCATCCATAATCTCCTCTCTTCTCAACAAAATGGGTTGCTGCATTAGCAAATGCAGACCCGACAATAAACACTCCCTTGAAGAACAACAACAACAACAACATCATCATCACTTCAACCATCTTCAAGACAAGCTTGTTATCTCACAAGCTCCACCAACTCCAACACTTTACTCTTCAACTAAAATCTCACCTTCTCCTCCTTCTCCAACTTCTTCCACATGTTCCGTTTCATCCTTCACATGCACCACTTCCAACACCATTTCCTCTGCCTCCTCCTTATCAACCGCTTCCTCATCCTTGAGTTCCAAGGACAGGTCCTTCTCCAACGAGTTCTTATGGTCTTGTTACAAGGAAAACCCACACATCACTCGCATTAATTCACTCAGAGAAGCCACTCTTTCCTTACCCAAACCACATTATAGAAAGATAAACATAAACCCATCACCAACCCAACCCAACTTGGCAACAACCAACCACTCTCCACCACAAAAGATTGTTAATGTTGGGTCTTTTTCAATGCCCCAGAAGAGAGTGAGATCAAACTCACCAACGAATCTAACAAGACAGAAGAGTTTCCGAAAGGAAACAGAGAGGTGTATGCAGAGCAGAACGTTAGGGTCACCGTCTCCAAGCAGAAGATTTAATGGAGACAAATGTGGAAATGCTAATTTGGGTACTACGCTCGCAGACAATAGTGCTTCCAAGCGAATCATGAATAGTCCAAAGGTTAGTGTGAGGAAAGAGAGTGTTAAAGCGCCGAGTCCGAATAACAGTTCGAGACGGTTTCAGTGCGGTTTGAGACACAGAGAGAGTTGCAGTACTTTCAAAATTGGTTCTAAAATTGACGAAACGGTGGTTAATGATGTGCTCTCTCATCATGACATGGACGTAACGCTGATGGAGGATATTGATAACCCACTTATCTCCTTCGACTGTTTCATCTTTTTGTAGAAAACAAACATGTCTCTATACTACATATTCATATGCTTAATGTGGTGTTCATACGTAGTTTGAAACCAATTTTTTTGTTTGTTTGTTTGTTTTTCTTTTTTCGGCTTGTTCAATATTGATTAAAATTTTTATTCATAATTCTGCTACAAGTTTCTCAGGTTGATGACTTTCAACCTTTAATGTGTAATATTAATATACTTTTGTGTGTTATTTTTGGCTGGTTTGAATTTGTTAATTTTATATCCAGCATTTAAGATTTGATTTAAATTTTATTATTTAGTTTTAAATATATATGATTTTCAATTGTTTGTTTGAATTAAACGAAATTAACGTTAAATTAATTAATATAATTAAAATGTGTTTGAATTAATCTTAACCATAGATTATATTTAATAATATAAGAATTGATTTTTAAAAGAAAAACTGACAGGGGGACTTGGAATCTCAAGGTTACATTAAAAAATTATCACTGGTTGGACATCAAAATAAATATGCAGTGCCTTAATAAAAAAACGAAAGAGTACAGGGCCAGGATTTGACAAACTACGAGCCTGACAGGTTAAAAGCAAAGTGGTACTAGTATTACTGAACACCACTACAAGAAACATATAGTGGTAGTAGTAGTAGTAGAGAAGGCATGGATGGATACAAAACTCTTGTTCAATTCACGAATAAAACCATGAATATTCAATTAGATGTACTGTTTTATTCTTCGATTACTTTATCTGTTAAAGAAATATTATATGTTTTGGAGTCTAATAGACAGATACAAAGAATTTAATCTAGAAATAATAATGCAAAGGTCATTAATAAATAGTGTTGCACATAATCAAAGAGAGAATACAAGTAAGATTTTGATGACAGATGGAGACCACCCCAGTGGTCCACGGTATTGCGTGATTAGAGTTCAAACATTCTCATTGCATACCCCATAGGCGATAACATCATCCAGGTTCCTCACATGACAAAATTTGGATATAGGAATATGAATGTTTCCGGTATCATTCTTGAATTAAAGTTAGAATTTTATTTCATTAACTGATATTAATTTTTATTATGTTTGTTATTAAAATAAAATTTTTATTTTTATTAGAAAATAATATATTTTTCATGTATTATGTTTAAATTTTATTTACAAAATAAATAATCTGGTACAGAAAAATAATTGGGATTGGCTCTAAAATTTTAATTTCCTCCGAGTTAAAAGATTAGTCTTTTTTTTTTCCGGACCCCTAACACTTATGTTTTGTTTTGGTAAATTAAAAGATAGAAAGAAAAAAAAAATAATTAAGAAAGGAAGAAATTAAATAAAAATATGATGACAAAATAAATTGTTTGAATGAATGAAAATAAGAGAAAAAAATTCTTCTGAGATGAATAAAAAAATTAGAAAAAATATTAATAATATAAAAATTTAATTTGTATAATTTTTAAAAAATATAAGTTAAAATTTTAAAAAATTAATTTTTAACTATATTTTTATTAATATAATATTTATTTTTAAATATTTAAGAATTTAAAATAAAAAATACCCCACCTTTTATTTTCATCTGCCCATATAAAAACAAAGGAAAGATAAACATAAAAATAAAATTCATCCAATTTCATGAAACAAAATTTTTTTCTTTATTTTTCTCTGACCAAATAATGAATTAAGCTAACTACTTCCTTCGTCTTTATTTTAGAAATAAAAAAATGAAATATGCCTTTATTCTTTTTATAAGATTTATTTGTTCTATTAATTACTTTTTATAAAGAAATATTGTTAACTAAAATAGAAAGGAATTATTTAGTGAAGTTGTAATAATAATTAGAAAAAAATAAAAATATATCTTATTAATATTAAAGATTATTTTTATAATAATAATATTAATTTTATTAACTAAATTAATTAAATTTTTTAATTTTTATAAATACAAAAAAGAATAAACGAAATATATGCTTGAACGAAAGGGGATAATATCTAATTTTTTTTTGTCAAAATAGTAAGTAATTAATCACTGTAGATGTAATCTAATATGCCGGCCCAATATTTGTGTATTTTAATTTGATTTGTGTAAAGCCATGCGGGACTTGATATCTTCCTTTCGTCTTGTTTCGACCTTTTTGATGGAGTAATTAAGCATCTAGGCCCAATTATAGATTATTAGGGCCATTGAATGGCACATAATTGGATCATCACTCTAAAGTTGGTACACTATGCTTTTCATGTTGTTGCCGTCTCCAATAAAAAATGTAACCACATGATACAAATATACGCATGCTTTCCAAGTTCCAAGGCACACCCGTTTTTGACCATATATGTAATTTGACTAATAATTTTTTTAACGCGCATTTACAGAGAAATAATAAAAGTTTATACATAAATTTTTGAGTTAAATCTATTTTTATTTTTAAAAATTTAATTTTTTATTTTTTAAAATAAATTATTTTTATAATAATTAATTCTGATCTTTTATTATAATTTTTAAAAATAATAAAATAAAATTAATTAGTTTAAAAATAAGAAATTAAAATTAAAATTTTATAGAAACTTAAAAATATATTTAACTTTAAAATTTTATTAAAATTTATAACATTTCACATATTAATAATATTAAATATTATAATTTTTAATAAAAAATTAGTTATTATTTTTATTATGTATTTTTAAATAATACTAAAAAATCATTAACTTTTTAAAAGAATAATTTATAAGAGTTTTATTATATTTTCATACATAAATTTTTTATTAGATAAAAAAATTCTTACATTTATTATTATAAAAATATAAAAATATGTATTATTATTTTATTCATTAATGAAAAAGATTTATATAAATAAAAATAAAAATAAAAATTATTCAATTTATATATAAAATATGGAGTATTTTCAAATTGAATAACTTTATTTTTACACCTATTTAAAGGATGTGATATTTGTGTGAAAAAAGAAATAAAAAAAATATAACATATTATATGATTAAAAAATATTATATATATATATATATATATATATATAAAGTGTAAAAAAATATATGTAATAACAGGAAAATATTCCAAATTTAACTGTAAGATAGCTAAATATGATTGTGACTGACAAGAAATAAAAAGTGATATAATAGGACCTCGATGTACCAAAAGGCAGCTTGGAGGATTCAGCTAAAATGTCGGGACAACATGATGACTGATATCTCACTGCACATTCAAATACTGTTTAAATGATCATTCAATGATCACAAGAGATTTTTTTTCCCTTATAGTTCGTGGAAACTAATCATGCTTAAATTAAAAATATTTATGTTATGACTTAATTTTATCATATATAAAATTTAAATCTAAAATCTTACTTCAGAAATCGAACAATATATCAACCTTCATTATTCATGGTTATCCGAATTTTAATATTTACAAAAACTTCCAAAATGTTATTATTTTAAAAAATAAAAATCAAATTGTTACAAAAATAATTGATATTAAAATTATTATGTTCGATTTTAAATAATTAAATTTTATAAATTTAAATTTTAAATTAATAAATTTTAAAAAAATTGTTAAAAGAATTAACTATTTCTTTATTAAAAAAATTGCATTAGAATTTAGAATACCCGTTTTCGACCTGAAAGAGTTTGGATTTTGAAATGAATCGCTATCCCAAGTAGCAAGATGAATGACTTTTTTAATTCTTTAAAATTGTTAAAAACCAAATACATGATTGAAAAATATTTTTCTTTAAAAAATAATATCTGGAACAGTAATAAATAGTATTATTATTTTTTTATCTTACTTTCTACTTTTTTATATATCTTTTTTCTATATATCATCTATTTTATTTTCTCTATTATTTTATCATTTTTTTGGATGTAACCATCCAATTTTATACACATAATTTTTCTTTATTAAAAAAAAGTCCAGCCTCAAGTTAGAAACATAACTTCTCATGCTTTTTTTAAATTATGAATAAATTAGGGGAAAAAAAAGAAAAATAATAAGAATAAGAAGATGAGAAATAAAATAGAAATAGAATAAAAAAATTAGATTTTTAAATAAATCAAAATTAAATAATTTTTTTTATTTTAAAGAATGAAATAAAATAACTTAATAGTATAAATTTTTATATTAATTCAACTTATTTCTTTATTGTTATTATGTTACTTAGTTATTAATGTAATATCTTTATTTTATTAAAAGATAATAATATTAAAAATATTTTCCCTCATCCTATTTTTACTCCTATATAGGAAGGTTAAATTTTACAAAAAAATATTTTATTTCTTTCTATTTTTATATGTATTCAAAGAAAAAAATATATTTTTATCTTCTTTATATTATTATTATTATTATTATTATTATTATTATTATTATTATTATTATTATTGTTATTTCTATTTAAATAAACAAAATATAAGGTTAAATTTTATGTATCATTTCCTCACTCTCATCTCCTTTTGTTAGTATATTGTTAAAATAATTTAGATCTTCCCAAAATGTTAAAAAAAATATAATTATGTTAGAAAAATGAAAAACATAATTTTTATCAAACTGATTTATTATGATTAGCTGTAAAACCTACTAATTAAATTTGATGAAAAAAAATTATTGTGTTATAACATAATCATTTTATGTTATGCAATAATATTTAAAAAATCAAAATCTAAGGACGATGATTACAAAACCATTATTTTATGATTATTTTCATTTTTAATATTTTTTAATTAAAATTTTACTCGAATAGTAAAGATATTTTAGTTTTATATAAATTTGACAAATGAGATTAATTCAATTAAGTTTGTTAAAATATAAGATTTATCTTTTAAATTTTAAGCTTAAATTAATTTTTAAATTTTTTTTTATTGCTTTAGGCCAACCCATTCAATTTATATGTAAATTGAAAATTTAATTTTTAGACTTAAACTTACGTTTTGTAATCTAAACAAAAGATGAATATTTTAGGTTGAACTTGATGAAATTCAAAATATAAAACAAATAGCTTTAATACGGGTCTAAAACTACTTATTTTGACATTTTAATTTAAAGAATTTCGGTTATCCTATATATATATATATATATATATATATATATTTACCTATTTATATTTTCTTATCGGATTATATATTTTATTTTTTTATTTAATTAATTTCAAATTAAATGTACGATGTTCATTTTTCATCTTTCAATACTTTCAATTTGGGCAGATAAGTTAAACGCTCGTTAAAGTAGGCATGGAGTGATTGGATTATAGCGTGTATATTTAGATTCTATAAAATACTAAAGTCTTGTTATCTTAGTGATATTATTTAGTAATAGAGGCATGAAGAAAAGAAAAACACTTGAGACTATTCAATAGCCATTTCTAACCAAAAGTAGAATCTGTTGACTTACCCAATCTCACGAAAAAGCATTTTCAAAACATATCCAATAAAACAATATTTCTATAATTTCAGTCCATATATAAAATTGATTGAGTTTACTTATCCTATTCTACTTTGATTTCCTAATTTTTATATGATTAATCAAGTTGGGAACAAAAATTGACCCACGAAATATGATTAATATTTTTTTTTCAAAACAATAATGTTGTACAATTTTTTTATTATGACATTTATTTTTCTCATGAATTAACTATCAGTTCAAGTAAACTATTTATTACACATACACACAAATAAGATTGTGTTAGTCATAATGGAAAATGGAAGAATTTTAAAATGATTTTACATATGTCAAATAACAATTCTAATACCTAATAAATAATGTGATAAATCGTGTCTATCTAAAAATCTTTCATTACAATACTTTATTTTTAAGTAAAATTAGAGAAATACACATTTCAAGAGTCTCTGTTGTGGTTTCCCTAACTAGGGTTGATAGAGAGACAGGTAAGAAAAGAATGGCATATTGGAATGCAAAGCTTAGTATTTTCTTTTTTGGTGCCCCCCACAACCTCAACTCTCCACGCGAAACGTGGGCAACCTGGTATACACCTCTGTCTTACGTACGTTTCAAAATTGGATTTTGAAGTAAAAATGATAGTTTTTTTTTAATTTAAAATTAAGAAATTTATATAATATTTATTTAAATAATAAAGTTAAGATATTACATTTATGTTCACAATTTTTTTTAAATATTAAATTAAAAATATTTAATAAAATAAAAAATTACCTTCTGTTTCTTTAAATTTTTACTGTCGAACTTTTTTCTGGCTTAGTTTTGCGATCATGACCATGAAGACAATTTCATGACAATACTTATGAAATATCTTGTTGAATTATTTTTTTTCTAGGAAAATGTTAACCAATAAAAAATTTATGAAAATGTTGTGAACGCATTTTTTGTGATTTTTATATGTTTTATTTTCATTTTAATATTGCAAAACTTTGTTTTATGACAAATATTAATTAATGTTTTAATTCTATTGGATTAAAAAATAAAAAAAAAATTATTTTAAAATATTATTAACTAATGCACTCTTGTTTTTAACGCCGTTCTTATATAATTTGAATATTTTTTATTAATTTCTTAAGTAGTTTTTGAGAACCATGGTTAGAATGATCTTGTTTATCTGCATCGTGATGTTTTTTAAATATTTTTTTATTATTTTACTTCTTCCAATTTTATACATAAAACTCATTTAATTAAGGTTTTACTAACTATATTTTTAGGTTATTGGTAAAGAAATTGCAAGTAATTTTTTTAGTTACGATGGATACATTGGAAATTATAGTGAAAGTGCATTAGTGATATTTTTAATAAAAAAAATTTGCTTTTAATTTCTAAGAATATTAGTTAGCATTTTTTTAACGAGTTGTCAAAAATTCATAAATTCAGTTAATTTAGTTACTAATATTAAATTTATCTCTATTTTGTATTACTATTTCTATAACTGATTTTAACATTAATAAAATATATTTTTTAATCTCTTTATCTAATAATTATTATATTTTCACCTAATAATCTCTTAAATTAATTAAATGTATATTTGTAAAAAAAAATGCAAGAATATTTTGAACAAAATATTATAAAAGGATAAAAGCAATTTTTTTTATAAAAAATTAAATAATAAATATTAAATAGAAAGGTAAATTGATTTATTCTTTTAAAAATATAAAAATATTTAATAATTTCTTTTTTTAATAAATAAAAATATTTATAAAGATATAAGATAGAAGATTTTAAATTTATTTTTATTTTAAAATAAGATAAATGTTAACGTGACATTCTTTTAACAATTTTAATTTATATATATATATATATATATCAATAATTATTTTTCTCAATACATATTATTTTTTTTATGTCGTATTACGTATGATTAATTTTTTTAAAAAGTTGAAGTAATATTTAAAAATAATCATAAAAGTACTTGGACTTTTTAAAAAATACCAATAAGAACATGATGGAAAGTATGATAACAATATTAAAAAAATATTTAATTTTTTGAAATTAATTAATTTTGAAAAATTTGCTACAAAATATATTGAAAAGAATGTATAGAATTTATTTTAAAAGAAGTGATTTCAAAAGGTTTTGTTGTTGGTTGCTGGCTAGGTAGTGATTATTCGATCTCTCAACTCTATAAATACGTGTCACATACTTTGCCCAATGTGCACCGTCTCTCCAAGCTAGGGTGTTAAAAGTTCACCACTAAATCACTTGTGTTATGGAATCAAGACTCTTATGGTCTGAACTTGAGGTTCTGCCTCACGTGCCCACCAATTTCATATGGCCAAAGGAGTATCTGGTGGATGCCGAAGAGGAGCTCCAAGTGCCAGTGGTGGACCTTCATGGATTTCTAAGAGGGGACGATGAGGCCACACAACATGCTGTTAAGCTAATTAGTGAAGCTTGTTTAAACTATGGCTTCTTCCAAGTGATCAATCATGGGGTTGATCCACACCTCATTCGTGAAGCATATGAGCAAATGGACACTTTCTTTAAGCTCCCATTTCAAAGGAAATTGAGTGTTCATAAGGCACCCGGTTCCATGTGGGGCTACTCAGGTGCACATGCTGATCGCTTCTCCTCCAAATTGCCATGGAAGGAAACCCTCTCTTTCCCCTACCATGACAACACCTTAGAGCCTGTTGTTACAAACTATTTTAAATCCACCATAGGTGAAGACTTTGAGCAGGCTGGGTAAGACCAATCTGCTTTTACTTTCATCCCCATTTTTTTTTATCTTTAAAATTATAATATTTTTTTAAATCTCTTACATTGATTATGAATATGATTAAGTATAATCTTTTTATAAGATAACTTAATAATTTCCTTTTTTTTAGTTAATTCTCAAAAGCAAATTAACTCTAATTTTTTAATATGATATATAATAGGAACCATCTATTCTTAATGTTGGATCTTTAGTATTTCAATAATTTTTTCTTGAGCTAAATTTTAAAATGAACTAAATTCAGTCTATTGCTAATATTTTTTTATATTAATTTTATTCCTAATTTTTTTTCCATTTTTAATCCTTATAATTAATATATATAGCTTGTTTTTAGTTGTTCAAAGTTTTTAAATAGATACAATTGAAAATGAATAATTTTATCTTTTAAAGAATCAAAATTGCGGGGAAAAAAATATACTTAAATTTATTTGTTTATTTTCAAAATTTTGACCTGTTGTTTCATGGAATTGAAAGACAAGTGAGAATGATGAGGAATGATATAAGAGTATATATGGTACACCTAAGATATTATGTTTGTGATGAATTGCACAGAATGACATTCCAGAAGTACTGTAGAGGTATGAAGGAGTTGGGGGTGAAGCTAACGGAGCTATTGGCAATAAGCTTAGGAGTGGATAGATTGCATTACAGGGAATTGTTTGAAGATGGATGCTCCATCATGAGATGCAATTACTACCCAAGTTGCCAGCAACCGAACCTTACACTGGGGACAGGACCGCATTGTGATCCAACATCTATAACCATTCTTTACCAAGATCAAGTTGGAGGCCTCGATGTGTTTGCAGACAATAAGTGGCAGACGGTTCCACCTCGTCTTGATGCGCTTGTAGTTAACATTGGAGATACCTTCATGGTAGGCCCTCTATACATATATTCATCCATACAAATAACCCTTTTCCTTATATTACTTTGCCGCTATCACTTTGACGTCATAATCATCTGCTTTATAAATATTCTTTTTTAGTAGTACAATTAATTATCAAATTATAGAATAAAAATATATAATTAATTTAAATAAATCAAAGTTAAAAAAAGTTAAGAATAACACATGTCCTTCTTTAAAAGAAATTACCTGTAAGATTTAATGGCAATACATAGATTTAATTCAATTATATATATATATATATAAAAGAATGCCAACCGATGTTTTAAAGAATTTAAATTTTATATAAAATTTATTTAATATTATTAATACATTCTTACGATAATTTTTAATAAAAAATTATTTATTGATCCCTTAACATTAAAAGGATGTGTTTGTGTGTAAAAGGGTGATTAGTTCATTCAAATTATAAAATGTGAGGATTTTAATTATCTTTCATAAGATTATAATATTATACATCGAAATTCAAACTAATTAAATCTTCCTGATAGGGTGCAATATTTCAAAAATATTTAAAGACAACTTTTCTATCATGTGTAATTAAGTGTATACAGCAAGTGATATTGAAATTAAACCGTTTAAATACTTTTAATTAAAAAATATTAACGTCTTATTTAAATATAACAACACAAATAATTTTAAAATGATCTAAATAGCACTTCATTTTGATATTTGTTTGACAAGGTTTGTTTTCTTGAAGAGATACAGTTAATTAAAAATTTATCGATTTAAATTATGATAAACTGTGTATACAACTTCAACAAACTCTAAATTAGAATCGTTGATTAAAAATTTTAATGGCTATAACTATATCCTCTAGAGTACAATTCTTTTAGAGGACCCAAATTTGTACAGGTGCATGTTAGAGGCATGACTAATCAGTCGATTGAGGCAAATTAGAATAAAAGTAGCCAAGTATAGTATATCACCCGTACTTTAATTAAGCACCATTGATGAATGGTACATTACTTAGCGTATTGTTCAAATTTAGGTTGGTCATAGTATGACTCAACTACTCTATCATACTTCGTCAAGTTCAGACTGAGCTCGATTATAAGTTAAACATTGGTATAACTCAGCTACTTGGTCATATATATTTCATCGCTTCTCATAGTTCGAAGCTTGGGAGTGTATATCGTAAAAAACAAGTACAGCTATAACTCGACCTAAACGTAACTCTCACCAAAACTATGTCCTTGATTTTATCTCGGTCATCTCTAATCTCAATCAATAAGGAGTGAATTTTTCGCAATTTCCTTGACTCAGTCAATCATACAAATTCCCCCTTTTTTTTTATAGGCATCATAAAAATCCCCTTGATTCCTCCTAATTAACTTTGGTTATAATTAAATCTGTCATTAATATGTTTCTCTTGTATATAAATTCATATGAGGCTGAATTAGGACGGCATCTTCACACATTTGACTCTCGAATTATGTTATCGTTAAATCTACCATTTCTGTTTGTGCTAGTTTGACCTTTGGCAGCTTTCGGTGAACACTTCGAATTTTTGTAAGTAACCGTAAATGATGGATGAGTAGTTACAATTAGAAACAAAGCATACCATATTACACTCACCTATTAAGCTCATTAAGAGGTAGAATTTTTTTCTCTTCTGAAACTATGCCTTTCTCTCGCAAAACCTAGATAATTATATAACTAACTCTGATGAGTGTTAAAAGAAAAATGTATAAGTCGGTGCGTGTATATGTGCTCAAATAAAACTATCTTGTCTAGCATTTTTCTTTTTTAACTGGAGTATCTCATATTTTGTTTAGCTGTAGTTAAGTAAGAAATCTTTTACTAGTAATCTTATCTTTCAACTATTAATAAAATAATTTTTGTTGTACGTGCGTGACAAAACTTACATATTCACACTCCTTCGCCGCCTACACACACACTATCATACCATCATTTATCTCCACACTTTCTTAAATCTTATAGTTGTTTACTTAACTCTTTGCTCTATATGTAAGTTATGATCAATATTCACCTTTTTCCTTTTCAATGTCATGTTTGGCTATACTTTCTGGCATTATTTAGAACTCATTTTATTTTTTATAATCATTAGCCATCAATTTTTATGTACCTGGCCCTCGAGGCCGCAATATATATCACCATATATCTGCCTTC
Organism: Canavalia gladiata; assembly: GCA_037954105.1. Lineage (NCBI taxonomy): Eukaryota > Viridiplantae > Streptophyta > Magnoliopsida > Fabales > Fabaceae > Canavalia > Canavalia gladiata. The sequence goes on along the minus strand of CM075659.1, from coordinate 58,944,335 downwards.
TCTTATTATTTAGGCTATAGTGTAGATTAAGAAATAAAATGAGAGCCTGTATGCTTAATTTAAAAAAGAGAACTAATGTGGTAATGAGAAGAGCTGGAGAAGAAAAAAAGAAAAGAAAGAAAGCATTATATTGGAATGCATGTGTATATATATAGGAGTATAAGGAATAGAAAGATTGAATTTGTTGTATTTACGGTGGTGAATAATATGGATGTGTGTGTGGTTAATTAGACAACAGGAATCGTGAAGTGTTGAGTGATTTGTTGGTTGTGCAGGCATTATCAAATGGGAGATACAAAAGTTGTGTTCATAGGGCAGTGGTTAACAAGTACAAGGAGAGGAGGTCCTTGGCGTTCTTTCTGTGCCCCAAAGAAGACAAAGTTGTGGGACCCTCAGAGGATATTGTTCGCATGGATGGGACGAAACAGTATCCCGATTTTACTTGGTCAGATTTGCTTCAATTCACACAAAAGTACTACAGAGCAGACCAAGCTACTCTGCCACACTTCACCAAGTGGTTACTATCCTCCAAAACCGACTATTGAATCCTCTTCTACTACTTTAAACCATCTACCATCTACCAAATTCCATGCATCTACTTTAATATTTCTCCATCTATTTTAATTCTATGCTATTCATATCTATATATATATATATGGATCAATTTGCATTTTTAATGGATCAAACCAGCGTTTGAAATCCCTAACAACTGATCAGTTCGTGATTTTTAAGTTTGTAACAATTGCAACACAATTATAATCGCAAGTTCGTAACACACAACAACAACCGCATAATTGAAAACAGTTATTTGCATGTGAAACTATGTTGAAGGAAACAAAAGCTAGCGTGTCTTTACCTATTATGGTTCATGTGGCTTGATGCACCTGTTAGCTGGATTGAAATTTGTCACATTGTAAGCTAAATGCCATATATATATATATGAGTCAGATTTGTTAACCAACTTTAAATTTTATATTCACTTAATAATTTTATATAAAATATAAAATTTATTAATTCAACCGTTAAATTATATTATAATATCTAATAGATTATGTATATAAAATTTTATAAAATTTAAAAATATGTAGGTATATTTTTTAATTATTAATATTTATATATATATTTAAATAATATATAAATCATTAAAATAAAATTATAAGATAAAATATCTATTAATTTTTATTTTATCTAAAATTTTATATACATAATTTACTTAAATATTATAACATAATTTAACGGTTGAATTAATAATTTTTATATTTTACATAAAATTATAATAAATTAATATAAATGCTAGATATAAATATATGAATATGTATCGATAATAAACTATCATATTTTTTAATAATTTTATTTAAAGGATAGATAGAAGTTAAAAATAAATGTTTAATCCTGCCTCAAAATAGAGGGAACTTATATATTGAATAGTGGATACTAATTAGCAATGTTGGATAATTATAATGAATTATACACCAAAATATGTATATATGTCTCCAATCTGAAACCGAAGCTACACGAAGACAGTTTGCTGCCAATAAACCGTATCACTACTTCACCCACCTACCTTTCCCGTACTTTAATTTACGGCTTTTAAGATCAAGGATTGGAAAGGGCGAAAGATAACGGGGGTGGAGGGAGCAAGGTGATTGATTGAAAGATTTATGTACGATGTACTAAAATGACAGATACTTTTGTAGAATTTGCTTCAGTAAAGTCTACTCAAGATTTTCTCTACACATGTAGCTAGCAAATCAAGCATTAGGAAAGCTAGCTCTCTTCAAAAGCAATGTTAATTACTTATATATATCTTTTCATAATCATATTTACATCAAGAAGAGAGATAAAAAATATATAAAAATATAAAATAAAATAGATGATGTGAAAAATATAATAGAAAAAATATTGTATGAATAATACTATCCACCTATACTTGATGCAACAATAATGTCATGCAATATATTTATTATCTAAGCATATTCATTCATGATGATGTAATTGTACATGAAATTACTTTTTTTTTTAAGTTGGATATAAGTTAATTGGAGGAATTAATGCACCCACACACTACGGTATTTGTTTTCATATTTATAATTTTTAAAAAATATTTATTCATGAGCCTATATTTGTATAAAATAGTGGATACTTATTAAAGATGAAGCTGTTATACGGCTAACAAACGATGATCCTAGAGCCACGAATTTGACGAACAACCTTTATATAACAGCAAACTATGGCATAGCCATGAAAATTGAAATGTTAGGAAGTAGTAGAATAAGCACTAACAAGTTAGAATTTTAAATTTTAACATTACAATATTAAGTAATTATTAAAATGTGAAAATTAAGTTATTGGGATGTAACTACACATATCATATCTTTTATAATATTTAAAAAAATATTATAAAAATTTTAAAAATATTATCTATTAATTTTAATAATATTTTAATAAATGTTGTTGTATTTTATTTATATAATAAAATATTATTAATAACATTTAAAAAATGTTATAAAAATATAAAAAATATTACATATTAATTTTGTTAACATTTGTAAAAAATATTCTATCTAATTTATATTAAAAAAATATGATATGTAATAGTACAAGTGTATATTATGTTTTATATTTTAAAATTAACATATGAAACATATGAATTACTAAGGTGATACTCTCATCTATATATCACCATAAATTTTTTGTGTAAATATCCGAATCCAAAATTGATTTAGTAAATAATTTCCTTTTGTATTATAGATAATATTTTAGAATATTTACTGAATTTGAGATAAATTATCATTCCTTTACTCAACCTTTTTTTAAAGTTTAAGATAAATATAAATTTATGCAAAAATTTTATATTATAATTTAAGATTATTAAAAATAAAATCAATCAAGTGATTTGATCCAGATGTATGATTTTATTTAAATGAATTTATTTAATAAATATATAAATTCATTTAATTTTTTAATAAATATATAAATTTAAATTTATTATTATTTTTTAAAATAAATAAATTAAGTTTAAATTTGTAAAAGAATATATTTAATCTATTAAAAATATATTTATATTTATATATATTATACATTTATGATTATATTATTTTTTTAATATATTATATTTATATATTAATATATTTATATAATTTATTAAAAATTAATTTTAATTTCTAAGTTTAAATAAAAAATTCTAAATTACTTTTTTCTTATTTTCAAAATAGAAATTTTTGTTATTGTTTTGGTCTATCTTCATTCAACTCCATTTTATACATTTCTAATTTTGACGACTAAAATATGGTTCGAGTAATTTCACTTGCTTCAATTCTTAATTTTTAAAAAAAATTTGTGTAAGAAAAATATGTCATATATAATATATCATCGTGTAGTATTTTAAAATAATTATTTTAAAATTATCTTTTATATTAATATTCATTTTTCTATATTTTAAAAGTAGATGAACAATTTTAAAAAATTAATTTGAAAATTTTATATCTTTGTTTAAAAGATTACAAATTTATCAATTTTTTTTTTTGTTTTAGCTTAATGATATTGGATATTGTTATAAATTTTATATATATAATATGTAAATTATAATATTACATATATTAAAAATAATATGTTGAATTTATTATTAATTAAATAATTCTAATTAATTTTTTTATAAATAACTCTAATAAAAATAGACTTGACAAATTTAACAACTTAAAAAGATGTTATTATATATATTTATATAAAAAATTTTAAACTTTTAATTCTTATAAATTATATCTATTAAATTTATTTATTAATTTATTTATTTTAAAAATTTTAAATTTATTTATTAACCATTTTATATTATATATTTTTAAGTAAATTTATAGCATAATAGATTTTAAAATAAATCAAATTCTAATATAAAAAATATAATAAATAATAAATGTAAATCTCAAAATATTTAACAAATTAATCTTAAATTTCAAAATTTAGGTTTGCTCAATCTATATTTCCACTAAACACTACCACCGAAAAAATTCGAATTCAGTTCGCACTAGACCTTTGGAACTATTATACCTTTCACACAAAAGGATTGATGTGGTTAGTTTTTATTTATTATCGTCACATATATATGATATTCATATTTTAAAATTTGAGCAATTAACATTAATATTTACGGCTTTACATATATTATTTTAATACAAGAGCAAGTTTTTGACTCTGATTCATGTACATGATAAATTGTCTATTGTCAAATAAATAATCTGCAGCCATAGGTGTTGTAGAAAAATAAATAGGTGCATTAATATCATTAATTAATCAATTTCTTGTATTTGAGAAATAAGCTATATATAAATATAATTTACGTGTTCCTTTTCTAATTTAAGTATTTTGGTAGATCGGATTAAAATACATATCTTATATATAATAAACAAAGAAATAAAGTTTAATAAATTTGCATTTATTAATATAATCTTTATTTAATATTTTTTTATTAATAAAACATTTTAAGTCAATGTTAATAATACGATGTATATATCAACTTTTAATGCTATCGGATAAATGTATATTTATTAATGGACAATATTCTGTTATTATAAAAAAAATGTTGTATATCAATATATCTCATTATTAACAAAAATTCATATTTGTCCTAAAAATTAATTTTTGTTAAATAGAACTGTATATACTAATAAAAGAAGGTCTAATGTTTAATTTTTTTCTGTAAATATAAAACATTTTTTTGTAATATAAGTTTCATTTTATGTATAAGATTTTTTAATAACATAATTTTTTACACTTATACACATATCTTAAACATCAATTGCATTAAAAAGAATTACATTTACTTTCAGTCACCGGCTTTTTTTTTTTTTTTGTCTGCTTAAAAGTAATAAATGGTAGAGAAGATTGATGAACCGTAAACTAATGTGCTTATTATTTTGATAATTAATTTAACCTATTTCAAAATAGTAATGTTGGTATCCAATAATATATTATGATTTTATTTAATGAATTTGATATTCTCATACGTTATTAAATTCATTTAAAATATGTTCAAGAACATTGTAAAACTCTTTTACTAAACATACAGATACATTAAATTCTCGAATTTGATGTTCAGAAGATGATATTTTCTTCTCAATTCAAGGGTTCCCTACACATGATAGTAATTATCTTTAGTTTTTCTCATCAATTTTCACCACATCTTTTTTGGGAACAAACAAAGAAGAAAAAAAAGAGGTGAAAATTGGGCGAATCGAAAAGACAGAATTGCAAATAGAAACGCCAATGACATGAGGGGTCATCTGCATACCCATTGAACGACCAAAAGGAGGGTAAAGGATGAGGACACGAGTAAGGACAAACACCTGCAATTGTTTAGAAATTCATCAGGTGGATGATAACCAAAGACAAATAACATTTCTTTTCATTTATTTATTTATTTTGGATTGATAGATTATGGTTTGGATTAATTTGAAAGGAGTTTTGGGGGAGGGGGGGACTCCTTCAGCTGAAGGCAACCCCTTTTTAACGAGAATGTTGAAAAAATCATATTTCCATGGACCACTTTGCATATGTAGTTATTCACAATAATTGTACAGAAAAGATAAAAGTTTCTTCACTATATGGGGGCATACTGCCCTTTGCTATGGCCCATAGATTGTACAAAATAATGGAAAGGGTCAAAGATCTCTACTAAGCTTTACATGTCTCCATCATATATGGCTTTGAAGAATTAAACTGATATGCAATATGACTATGATAGATCATGGATTTAATATTGGTGCAGATCCATGTTGTGATGCCTAAGGATAAACTTTCAGCCGTGAATATAATGTTTCTGAGTTCTTGGTCAATGTGTGTAAGCTTGAGCCAACTAAACAAACTTGTAATCATTACTAAGTTTTTTATTTTTTATTTTTCTTATATATGCATTCTTTCTTTCAAGAAAAAAATGGCTGAAGTTTTCAACCTGCTTGCTAAATCCATGCCACCTCTACCATTGAAAGTTGGAAGAATATGAATAGGATGGTTTGGTCTATGGCTTGGCATGGAGCAGATAGGGTGGTAGGCAAGGTGGGTCAGATGCCATGGTAAGGAGCATATATAGTTTCCGTCATTATTTGTTCTTTGTGATTTGTATGTGGAATCCAAATGGTTTTTGTTTTTTTGGCTGGGGGGAGGTATAGCGTGTTCAAGATTTTGTTCAACTTATCAACTATTCATTTGTTTGATGAAATCAACCACATATTTAACTCATATAGATGAGATTCAAAACTGCAACATATACACATAATTCTAAACTCTAAGATATTCATCCGTCTGCCACGGTCACCCCCAAGATTTCTCGAGTTAAGAGTCTACACTATCAACCTAATTCTATAGTATATATATGTTTGTTTTACACCTCTACTTCTTCAACCCAAGTTCTGAATCTGATTTTGAGGTGTGTCAACCGCATCTATGATGTATATATTGATTTGGTTTGTCATTTGCTTCAATTTCATTCATTTTTTTTTTTTAAACTATAATTTTGTAAGTATTGATAAAAATTAACAATAATCAGATTATAATTGCACATGGTGCAGTTTAATTTTGAACGCCGGAAATTCCGTTTCCGGGGCAGAGGGAAGGAATAGGGAAAGGAAGGAGCTATTTGGTCAACGTGGCATCTCACATGTCATGTATCACTTTTGATACGTAACAAGTAACGACAATGATATGAACACGTGCTTGTTATGTCTACTTTTAGAGTATCTTTATTCATTGTATCTACCGTCAAAAATCAAAAAGAGTTAGTTCATTGTATTTATTTTAGAGGATCCGGTTTGTTTAAAATTTGGAGAATAAATTATTATTATTGAAAAATTAATGGTTGGGATTGTGAAAAAATATATATAATAAAATTTGAAATTAATTAAAATTTAATTGTTAATTTTTTATCATAATTATTAATATATTTTTTCTTTAAATTTAATTTCAAGAAGCTAAACCCTTCCTTTTTTTTCCCCTTTAGATACTTAACTCCCAAACATACGTTTTTAATAAAATATAAATATTTTCTCTCAATTCTCTTGAATCCTATAAATTCAATAAATTTTTAGAAATCATAATATAATTACTAAAAAACTGTTAGTGTTTCTATCAAGAATGTGTTTGAATTAGATCAATTTTACATAATATAAAAAGATTGTTAGTATTATTTTTCAAACGTATTTGGTAAGTTGGATTGTGTAATCAAGTATTATAATCTCAATAAAGAAAATAGATTTGATATGATAAACAAAATTTTTATTTTATAATAATTGATAGATTTAAATATAAAATTAATTATTATAAATAACTTATATTTTTATAATTTATTATAAAAAAAATTTAATATACAATCTTACAAATTAACCTATTTTATAATCACTTTTTTTTATTTTATATAAATAATTATTAATCTATTTTATTTTTTGTAGCCAATCAAGAGACGCCATGAGTCCTTTGCACAATTAAATGCCAACATGTCTAATTCTGATACCCAGCCCAAAACATTTTCTGTCGTGTACTGAACTGAGGTCTATAAGGGAGATGAGCTCAGCTTGGAAAGAAAACCAATTGCACTGCCCAATTAGCTAAACAATTTGGAATCCTATTATGAATAAACTTTTCTATTGGGTCTCAGATTGGACGAAAAAATTGTTTGCGTTTCAAGGCCTTGTAAATATCATAGGACTAGGAACATTAGAGACTTCGACATTACCTTTACCATATTACCAAAGGTTGCATAAGTTCTCTAATGACCTTTACTTAACCGAAAGTACCTCCTTGGAGAAATATTTCACCCCCTCTCCACCACTTGAGTCTTTTACCAATATAATAACTTGCCACAAACTCTCAAATCACTAATATAGAAATAATCTTTTATGAATTAATTGATCAGTGTACCCGCTATAAATGAGCTTGACTCCATGACAATGATAATGGTACTGACAAGCTCTCTACAACAAATCATAGAACTTCTTTTTAGGTCCAATAGAAGAAATTATTGTGATTTAGACTATCACATGTTGATGATCCTAACCAATTTCAATATGATATGTGACAAAATTTTTGTTTCTCTTCTTTTATAAATTAAAACATTTTGTCAGATGTTATTTAAAATTAATTGGAACCATTAGCACAAAGTAGTCCCGAACTTTGTAATAATTTTTCACCGAATAAAAACCTATCTACCGTTAATTATTTTGTCACATCATTTGAAAATTAACTAATATCATGAATATGAATATATGATAGTTTCGGACAATGTAATAAATTTTCTCTTCCAAGCCTATCTACCATTAATTATGAAGGTATCGAAGGGATATTTATTCTCATTAACCAAAAGACAAACCCAACATACTATAATAATAATAATAATAATTTCATTAAAACAGTAACAATTGAAGCCTTACTTCTAAAAGCCTGTGGCCGATTCAAAATTCATGGCGGTGTCAGAAATTGCTTTATCTGAAAATTCTTGATGATAATAAATTGCATGCAGCAATGGCTTCATCCGGGGGTAATACAAAAATTGTGCTACTTGCTTGGTTGTTATTAATGATCTCAGCAATGTCACAAACAATTTCTCATAGCTGCCAAAATAAATGTGGAAGAGTTGACATTCCATACCCTTTTGGTACAGGTGAGAATTGCTATTTGAACAGAAACTTCTATGTTGCTTGTAACACAAGGCTCAACCCTCCCAAACCATTTCTGTGGAATTTGACCTCAAATATTGAGATCCTGGAAGTGTTATTGGATGGCCATTTGCGGATAAACTCCTTTGTAGCTTATGTCTGCTATGACGAAAAGGGTATGCAAGTGGGTTCAGGAAAATCCTCCATGACTTTGCAAGCATTCCCCTTCTCATTTACTCAGAATAAGTTCATTGGAATTGGGTGCGACACCCTTTCAGTCATCAATGCAACAATTGGGAAAAATTACTCAACCGGAGGGTGTTTTTCACTTTGTAGTAATATAGAAAGTTCAACCAATGGATCTTGCTCTGGTATTGGTTGCTGCCAAACCTCTATCCCCAAAAACATTCTGCAATATGAGGCTCATGTCCTGAGATCTAACATGAAACTTAGGGATATGAAAAATCCTTGTAGCTATTCTCTTTTGGCAGAAGAAGAGACTTTCAAGTTTTCCACCGATGACTTCATCAAACTACAGAAGACAAGAACCGCTCCGATGGTGCTTGATTGGTCTGTTGGGAATCAAACTTGTGAAGGAACTAAGAAGAATTTGATGAGTTATGCTTGCCAAGCAAACAGCGAATGTATTGATTCTCAAAATGGACCAGGGTACTTATGCAGATGCTTAGAAGGTTATGTGGGAAATGCATACCTTCCTGGGGGATGCCAAGGTAAAAACTATGTTCTCACAAAGTTGTGATCAGTCTCATTTATAATTTTTTTGCTTGATAAAGGCATAAGAGTACTAATGGTTTTTTGCTTGTTTCTTTATAAGATATTGATGAGTGTGCCGATCCTAGTCTAAATGACTGTTCAGATATTTGCATTAACCTACCTGGGAGCTATAAATGTTCTTGTCCCAAGACCAAGAAGAACCAGGGAGATGGCAGAAAAGGTGGAAGTGGCTGTGTGTCTGATCTACAACGCGAGGTTAATGAAATTGTGATAGGTAAGTATTATTAAGTTTGCATAATAGCCCTTAATTCGTGAAAATAAATAAACTAGACAAATACAAAAGAAAAGGTGGACATTTTTGGTCCATTATTTTTGAGAACTTTGATCAGTTTGTCCATTCCCTTTCATCTCTAGCATTCTTGATTTTTCTTCTCTCCTTGGAGTCTATTGCTTTGTCTTTTACATGTTTTTTAGCCTACAACTTTGGACGTTTTGCAACCCTATATGTCAGTAGATATTCTATAGGGAAAATCTAGATTCACAGCTCCCCAAATCATAGTAACAGAAGTGACATGTGTTTGCAAGTATATACTATGAAGTGTAATGATTAGTATGTGGTATGGACAATGAAGTTCAAGAGAGAGTACACTTTTAAAGTAAAGTAAATGAAATAAATCTATAAATGACGCATTTGCAAAACTATAGTAGAATTAAAGACTGATTCAACAAGGTACTGTGTCAACATAGGTATTGGCATAGGCCTCGTGCTATTGTTAATTGGAAGTGGCTGGCTATACCATGTGTTCCGTAAAAGAAAAAGGATGAGGCTCACAGAAAGATACTTTAAGAAAAATGGTGGCTTAATGTTGCAGCAGCAAATTTCAAATATGGAAGGATCAGCTGAGACAGCCAAAATTTTCACGGCACGAGAGCTGAAGAAAGCCACTGAAAATTTTGAAGAGAGCAGAATCATTGGCAGGGGAGGATATGGCACAGTTTATAAGGGAACACTTGGAAATGATCAAGTTGTCGCTATAAAGAAATCCAAACTAGTAGACCACACACAAATTGAACAATTCATCAACGAAGTGGTTGTGCTTTCACAAATCAACCACAGAAACGTGGTAAAACTCCTAGGTTGCTGTTTAGAGACAGAAATGCCATTGCTGGTATATGAATTTGTGAACAATGGCACCCTCTTTGACCACATCCACAATGAAAAGAGTGCACTAACCACCACACTGCCCTGGGAAACACGTCTAAGAATAGCAACAGAAACAGCTAATGTGCTTGCATATTTACATTCTTCTGCTTCCATACCAATCATCCATAGGGACTTCAAATCAACTAACATACTCTTAGATGACAAATACACCGCTAAGGTTTCTGATTTTGGGACCTCAAGATTGATTCCTCATGACCAATGTCAATTGACAACATTGGTTCAGGGAACTCTTGGCTACCTTGACCCTGAATACTTTCAGACCAGCCAACTAACTGAGAAAAGTGATGTGTATAGCTTTGGTGTTGTACTTGCTGAGTTGCTAACAGGAAGAAGGGCACTTTCTTTTGACATGCCCGAGGAGGAGAGAAATTTAGCCTTGTATTTCCTTTCTGCTATGAAAAATGATTGCTTGTTCCAAATTGTTGAGGATTGTGTCATTGAAGGAAATAGTGAACAAGTGAAGGAAGTTGCCAATATTGCTGAATGGTGCTTGAGACTTAAAGGTGAGGAAAGACCCACCATGAAGGAAGTGGCCATGGAATTGGATAGTCTCAGAATGATGGCAACTACTACATGGATTAATGCCAGATCAATTGACACAGAATACATAGTTGGTGAAAGATCAGGCCTAATTAATAACTATGCTACACCTATTGGGCCTGAGGATGACACCATTTGCAAGGATGTTATGTCCCCTTTATGGGATGGAAGATGAAGAGTGCTCTTTGTTTATGGCATCATCAATTTAAACATTTAACGTCAAAACTCTTATTTGTTTTCCCAGCGTTTATAATATCTACCAAATTAATTTTTAAATTAAGAAAACTTTACCATAAAATTTAATATATGCAAATATTCAACACAAACTAATGTGATGAATGTTTCAATATATTAAATATTATTATGAGTTTTTATTAATTTAAAAATTAATTAATTTAATGGATTTCACAACGTTTGGAACAAAAAATGTAAGTTTTCTTAAGATGTAATACATATGGTGGTCGCAGTGGTGGTCTTTTAGTTCATTGTTCATTAGTTCTACTTCTGTACTGCAAGTTATCTGGGAATGTTGCGTTGTCTTATTTTCAGAGTCGTTATATATGTGTGTCTGTGTTAATAGTTGCCAAAGGGTTCAAGAGAAAGTGATTTGACAAATACTCTAGTGTACCGTTGTTCAGGTTACTATAAAATGAAGATTTCACCTTTGCCAACAACACTTCTTCGATCACAGCTGCCATATGCTTAGGAAGAAAGAGAAATAATAAAACATGAGAGTGCGTTGTTTATACTCGTTCTAATGCGTGCAAAGGAAGAATCATGTCTCTTGGTGTATTCATTTGAGGCTGTAACAAAGGAAAAAAATGGGATAGAAATAGTATAAAATAGGTATAAAAATTCAGCATGGATCTTCTCTAGCAAAATTTTGTTCTACCCAACGTTCAGGGAAATCTCAGCCATTAAATTGATCTTCCCACAGCAACTGAAATGAAAAAAAGAATGTGATGCCTGACTAAGATTTTGACCGGAGAGAAATATTGATGGAGAGGCTGAAAAGGATATAAATACATGAAAATTGGAGCATGAAAAAATTAGATTGTTTTAATAATATACCTGTGAACAAAATGAATACCTTTACCAAATGAGTAATATTATATTTGTGTAATTTTTTTTCCAATTATTTACCTAATGTTTTATAAAGAAAACATCAAGTAAAAGTAAATATATTTTAATACAATAACAATAATGATCAGAAGAATTTAAAATTATTATTATTAAAGTTTTACTAACCAATGCTTCAAGAATATTGGTTAAGGAAATAAAGATAAAAAATTATTAAAGATAATATTAAAAATCATGATAGCTGTATATTTTATTTAATAATTTTTTTCTTTTAACTTCTTAAACAGTGTCCTAAGGATTAAAGACCTAGCTTAAATTTATGTTTTCAGAATGTAAATTAATAGTGAAAACATATATCGTAACTAGTGGCACACAAAGTTAAATTTAACATTCCTTTTATTTTTTATTTAAGATTTAAGATTATGTACAAAAATTTAAAAAGATAATTGATATTTTATATTTTAAGAAAAATTATTATTTATTTATTTATATAATTTTTAATATGTATTTAAAGATAGATAATAAATAATAATTTTATTAAAATTATAACATTTGATTTGTTAATGTATTAGATTTTATAATTTTAATAAAAATTATTTTACGTAAGTTCTTATTATGTAACTTTTGGCTTGCACTAACAAGTGAAAACCTCATCTTCAATCTCATTGGACCAATAAGGCAGACATGAAACCTCAACAACCGGCCAAAACTCCTTTTGAAGAGACTCCTCAAATCAGGGACACGTAGGCCATAGCGATGCTCTGAAGTTAGGTCTAGAGACTCCTCAACATCAATTATGGTGATCGCTAATTAATACTTCAGTTACATTGTTACTTTAGTAAATTAATTACTTTAAAAAAATTTAATCTCCATTGGTTAATATATATTTATTAATATAATAAATGGGCTAAGATGAGCAAAGTACTTCATCAATGAATTGTATAATTTAAATAAACTTAATTAGATCATATAGGAAGTTTCTCTCCTTAACTTGAAGGGGGAATTCTATCATATTATCCCCAGCCATTCATCATTAGAGAATTCAAGATTTATACCATTTAAGGTTCAAATACTCAGCCAATCTAAATTATTACATTTTATTCTTGCAAGGTTGCTATTGATCATATAGAAGAGAGGATAACCTCAACCAACCTTGCTACAATAGCCTTAAAGGGCGAAGATACTTTTCTCCTTTAGCCTCTTGTGAATCTTATAGTCGCGAGTTCATAACGGTGAATCCAAACCGGGAGAAGGTGCAAATTTAGAGGAATGTGATCTGCCTGGGGTATTTATCATTGAAAAAAGACGCATTGGATTTTTTTTATTTATTATTATTTTTTTAATTTGTTAATTTGTCCATTCAAAAATATAATATACAAATAAAAAATATAATTTTTAATTATTATTTCTCTTATTTGAGAATTATAATAAATTTTTTGGTTAAATATGTTTTCAATCCTTCTAAAATATTCAAATTTTGATTTTGGTCCCTTATATTTAAAATCTTTGGTTTAGGTCCTTATTTTTTAAAATACATCTTATTTTTTAAAATACATTAATTATAGTCCCTATATTAACTTAAGTTATATTAAATTAAAATATATTAATCATAATTTGAGGATTATAATCAAGACATTCCATATATTATACCGTTCAATATATTTATATTAAGTATCATATTTGTAATTAATATTATCAAAACATAATTAATATAATAAGAACATTCCATATTTTGATATATTTATTTTTAAGAATCTTATAAAATTATAATTTATAAATTGATTTTCTAATAATTATTATTATCTAAATTATTTATAAATTTTAAATGATATCAATTTTAGAATGACTCTTTTATTATTTTAGTAACAAAAGTTTATTCTATTGTTTTCAATTTAAAATTAACACCATAATCTTAATTATATGAGATATAAAATTTAAATATTTTAACATTATTGTATAATTAATTTTAGGTTTGTAAAATTTTTAATATTAAATTATGTATATCATAAATTTTAATTAGTGGAAATAATTTTTTATATAAAAATATTACATATTTTCTAAATTCTAATAATTTCCAATTATTTTATGTTAAATTAAATGTTAAATAAATCAAAAAAATTCATAAAAGTATATTATTAGATATTAAATTTAATATATAAAAAATTTTAAGCTTTATTATAAATTTAAATTAGTCAAAATTAAACTGAATTATTAAATTTTATAATCAATTTAAATATAAATTAGCTTTAAAAATAATAAAAACAAATTAATACTAAATTATGTTAGTATTCTAAATTAGTTGTATTACAATTTTTCATATATTTTTTTATATAATAAAATAAAGGGTTAAATATATTTTTAGTCCCTTTAAAATATTTAAATTTTGGTTTAATATAACTTAAGTTAATATAGGGATTATAATCAATGTATTTTAAAAAATGAAGGATCTAAATCAAATATTTTAAATTTAAGGAACCAAAACCAAAATTTGAATATTTTAAAGGGACTAAAAACATATTTAATCCTAAATTTTCAGTGTATTTAAAAGTTATATAAAAATAAGGATATAATTAAAGAGATAATAATTAATAGTATCTTAAATTTTTAATTTGACAAGTAAATACAAATAAAACTTTCTTTTAAAAGTTTGAATGATTAAAAGTTAACAGAAATAAATTTAACCTGTTTGGATGACAATATGAGTGAAGTTAATTATACTTTTCCTCTTTATGAGGAACGTAACAATTATTTACAAAGGTAAAAAAATCAATTTTATACAAACTATGTTGCAATTCATGTTTTGGTATCGAGCAAGGACTAATTAAAATTAATTCAACATGGATCTTAATACACGTTAGATGGCACCGATTTATTATTATTTTTTTTTTTTTGAATTCTTCGTAACGGAGTTTGAGAGTCTTCCAACAACACGATAAACAAGCTGAACGTTGTTCCAAACAGAGCTTTTGTGAACGGCACCGACACTCCCCAAAGACCAACACAGATTAGAGAAAGCGAATAATGAGTGGTGCTAACGTCAAGCTGAAACGAGATTTAGAGGAAGAGCCATAAAAAAAAAGGTATATCGTATAAGTGCCTACAAATATGGTAAAAAGTTCAGAAACCATTTTTTTAGTCATGAGTTCGTATCATAAACTATTTTAAATAAATGCAGTTGGTAAAATGAAGAATTTGAATTATTGAATTTAAGATTCGAATAAATTTTAAGTTTTTTTAACCTAATCCAATTAAACTTACATCATAGGTAGGTTGAATTGATTTATGTGGGTTTAGACCGCTCACTCTTTATTTTTTTTTTTCAGAAACTATTTAAATTTGATAATATTATAGAAACGAATTAAGATATTATTTGTGTTTGTTACATTTGATATTTCATGATGTATATTAGATTATTATATTCAAATGTTATCTTATTATATTTATTTGATATTTTGATGGAATCCTAGTATAAACTATATTTAATAACATGTATAAGTAATATTTATTTAAATTTAAATGATGTATGATGAGTTAATTCATGAATTAGGTTTGGATAGATAAAGTGTTAGAATAGATGATAAAACGGATTGGCGAGTATAAACCTTAAACAAACAAACTTAGATTATCATTTTAAAGCCCAACAAATTCATATTTTTTTTAAGTTAATCCATATAAACTGGTTATCTATGTTGAATCAAAGGCTGGGTGGAGAGCCTAATTAGCAATGGTTGGTTAAAAATAAGATAAAAAAAAATGTTGTTTTGGTGAAATAAAATGAGAAAAAAAATATTTTTTTTATTATTTGAATAAATAAATAAAAGTAAAATGAAATATTAATAATATAAATTTTTATTTATATAAATTTAAAAAATATAATTAATTTTAAAAAATTAATCATTTTACTATATTTTTATTAATATACTGTTTTTTATTTTTTAATAATTTAAAATCAATTAATAGAAAAACAACAAAATTGTTATCTTCTATACATCATTTTATATAAAATAAAAAA
Organism: Canavalia gladiata; assembly: GCA_037954105.1. Taxonomy (NCBI): domain Eukaryota; kingdom Viridiplantae; phylum Streptophyta; class Magnoliopsida; order Fabales; family Fabaceae; genus Canavalia; species Canavalia gladiata. The sequence continues at coordinate 58,928,104 of CM075659.1, read as the reverse complement.
AATAAAGGATAAAATTTTTTTTTGTCTTTCTCTATTTTTTTTTAATTTAGTAAAAGAAATAATAAAGAATTAGATGAAAACTAAAAAAAAAAACAAGTATTAAGAGAGAAAAATATTTTTTTTATCGTATAAAAGATGCATTATTTTTCACAAGTATGCATCCGAAGCTGTTTTAATTGTTGATAATTATACAAAGATATAACGCGTTGGAAAAGAAGATTGAAATAAAAATAGATTAGGAGATGTTATATATTTATATTTTAAATTTAATCTGTTTAACAATTTTAAAATTTAAATCTAAATTTAATTACATGTTATATAATTTTTTTTATTATCAAAATTTATCATGCTTAAAAGTGTATTCAAAATTTTACAATATAAAAAAACTAATATATAATTAAAAATATTTAAAATTTAATATATTAAGATAAATAATATATTTATATCTTATATATTAATATTTATATATTATAACTTATATATTTTATATATTATAGTATATATTAAAATAAATGATAAAATTATAATAAAAATAGTATTTAAACATATTTTTAAATAAATTAAATATAATTTTTTAAATCTAAGTTTAATTTATTTATTTAAAATTTTTCTATTTATTAAAATATCAAGAGCAATGTTGCTTGTTGAAGCGTCTCATCTTCACAGTATTCTTCTCACATTATGCAGCTTGTGATTGGACATGCTTGTTTTAGATTGCTCGAAAGGCCCATTAAAGTTTTTGCATGCACTCAACCCTTGGAAGGCAAGAACAAAAAGAGTCGAAGAGGCACGTGGATGTTTTGGTTCCTACTCATCAACAGTTTATCCACGTTCAATATTTAACAAAAACTATAAACTTTATTTTATACTAATTAAAAAATAAATAAATTTTAAAAATTTGGATTTTTTATTATGTTATATTTTTTTATTATTTTTAAAAAATATTTAATAATTTAAATTTAAAAATTAAAAATAAAACTTCTCCTTTCCATCTTTGTTTGTTGGAAGCAATAATTTTCAGATAAAGTCTACAAAAAATTAATTTTGTTCGTTCTTGTTTGTATGTAGACGTAAATGTTAGAAAACATCTTATCTTTCTTGATCTTTTATTATTATTTTTATTATTTATATCAGAATAAAATATTTTTTTACAGATTTATTTGAATAAAAAAGAAATTAAACAAGTCATTCAAGGAAGGAGCACATATATAATCGATGTGATATACAATAATAAAAATAATAATCACAAATACCATCGATTTATAACTTTTATATTATATTATATTTAATTTTAAATAATATTTTTGATTTAATAAATTTTAAGATTATTATTTATTATGGAAGGATATATAATACTTTGAAATAACATGTTAAACAGGTGTAGATCTTAATTTATTATTTAAATATTTTGGAATCTTTTTCTGAGCAGATCTGATTACAAAATCTGTGTTGGAGGTAATGCAAGGCTTACAAACCGGGAAGACAAGACACTTGTCATTGGAGGTAATCAGAAACCAAAGATAGTTAGGTCAGATGAGATTTCTTTGTGAGAATAAGAAAGAGAGATTTGGACTTGACAAGCTTTTAATATAGTATTACTTTGAAAATGGCAACGTTGAATCATGTCAAAGAAACACATATGGTGGATTATGATTTTAAACTTAGTGTATGTATATTATCAATATTCACAAGACGTTGAATCATGTCAAAGAAACACATATGGTGGATTATGATTTTAAACTTAGTGTATGTATATTATCACATTGGTAGATAGATATTCACAAGACGTATATAGAGCGGGTTACCGTAGGAGGAGATGGTAATAACAGCAGGTTCGAGATGAAATTGTAGCGACAAAATTCGCACCTACCTGTTCTTCAGCATAACAATGAAAAAGAATATATCTTTTAAGAAGGGCTAGATAACTGACCCTAAGAAAAACGCTAGCAGATGATACCAAAAGGTATTTAACAAGATTAGTATACTAGCATGTAAATATGTTGGCTTGGAAGTGCATTCTTAATAAAATTACGGAGAAGCACCAACTTAAGTATAAAAGATACTAAGGATATCATACAGGAGCATAATGTGTAATAGGAGACAACTTTTACATTTGTTGCTCTTTGGAAAGAAGGTAAAAAGTAAACGGTCAATGAGTTTGTTGAATGATGCATTGTAGTATGGAGCTATTTTTAGATATTAAAGACAACGATGAATGACGATTTGTTTTGCAACACAGTGTAACATATGGTTTACAATAAATAAAGATTTATTTTAGATTTAACCATGATTAGCATACAAACATAAATCTTTTAATTTTACGTACACATTTGTAAATTTAACGCATAAATGGTGTGTTTCTTAAACAATTAAAAAAGAAGAAGGTTTATTTTATCTATCAATAATTTCAACTTTGTTTGAATTTAATTGTATTATAAATTTTTATTAATATATAATTTTGTTATTTTAAAAAAATTAAATTATTATTAACAACATAATATGATTAGAAGTTGTCTAATGATAAATAAAAGTTATTTTAATAAAAATTAAATTTATAAAAATTAATATTAACTAAAATTTTAAAAAAATTAAATTAAGTTTAATCATATTTAAAGAACTAAAATTTATTTAAATCTTATCTTTACACATAATGATTAAGAAAATCACAAAATAACTGTCAATGTTTGATTAACTTGTCATGACTTAGACTTGACCGGGGAATAAATTGTCACAGATTATTACCAACAGAATTTTTTGTTTATTTCAAAGTTTTATTGTGAAATGTATTTATATGAATTTTCATTAAATAGAAAGTATACTTATATATATAATTAAATAATATTCATATGAAATTATTTAATAACAAAGTATATTAAAAATATATTTTTATATTTTTTATTTTATTATTTCTGTTCTACAAAGATTAATTTAATTACGATCAAAGTTATTATTTCCAATGTTTTTTTTATAGAAAATGATTGAAAATAATTTTTATTTTAATTAAAATATAAATCTAATTTTAAATGTATTAATTGTTAAATTTTTTATATTCTTATTTTATTATAAAACTTATATCAATAAAAGATACCTTTTATATTATTAATTTAAATATTTACTATTATTAATATTTTATAATAAAATTTTAATTTTTAATATTAATTATTTTAACTAATTTTATTGTTGTGATGAATTAATTATTCATTTGTCAAAATAGAAAGGAACGGAGGTATGGAGAGAAGGTAGTACTATGCTACATATGTAGAGGTAGTACTGTTATGTATAACTTTTAGAGAGATTTATGATTGGGAAATATAAACATCTTTTTTTTTTTTTTTTTTTCTCTTTTTTCTGTTCTGGATTACAGTGTTGGGTTTAATCTAATAAAACCTGGTTAAATGTATGCCCTTATACCCGGATCTTCCATTTGATATATACCTGAGAATTTATGTTGTTACGAACTCACTTTTTATGTGAGGACTTTGGCAATATTCAAAATATTTAACAGTTATTGTGTCAATAAATTTAGCTCATGAATTGTCACTATCATTTTGTAGTCTAATTATGATTTTTTACCTAATTTTGAATTACCTTTAAAGGTATATTCCTTCAATATATATATATATATATTCTAAATGATGTTTCATTAACCTCTTTCAACGGATGGGGTTCAGCTAAATCATATTATATATATATATAGAGAATTTGTTGATATTAATATTAAATTTTAAGACTATCTCGACAGGCATTTGAACGGATGGGATTCAGCTAAATTATATTATAAATTTATATTATATATATAATTAGGATTTATTAATATTAATATTAAATTTTAATAACTACATTAACCTAATAATTTTATATAAAATATAAAATTTATTAATATAACTGTTAAATTGTGTTATAATATTTAATAAATTATATATATATATATAATTTTATATAAAATAAAAATTAATTAATATTTTATTTTATAATTTTATTTTAAAGATTTATATATTATTTAAATATATATATATATAAATATCAATAATTAAATAATATATTTATAGATTATTTTTTAAAAATTTAATATATATATATATATAATTTATTAAATATTATAATATAATTTAACAATTAAATTAATAAATTATATATTTTATATAAAATTATAAAATTAATATAAATACTTAAATTTAACATATGATACTAACACGTTGCAACTTATCCTTGGCCTACAAACAATAGTTTCAATGGTTTTGATAAATCTATATATAGACGTTGTGTGTCACAGAAGTCATTGTCGACTGGCTGTCTTGTTTTCTCATATGCATTTAGTTGGTTCGTCTCGTGAATGTAGATTTTTATATACAATTTAATTTGTCAATTGAATTACTACACGTTGACCTTTATTTTTTGTACGCGCTATTATAGGAAAAAAAACATCTTTCAAAAATGAATATTAATATAAATTTTCTTTTCTTAAAAATGTTCTTTCAAAACATGTTACTATCCCGTAGAATATATATATATATATATATATATATATATATATATATATATTACAACATGTTAATTGATTAAAGAAAATATATGCTTCCATTTTTTTAATATATGTTGTTACAATTAAAATTACAATAAAATGATAAATTAAAAAAAAATTAAATTATAAAATTGTTACTAAATTTTATTAAAAAAATATTGGTGATGTAAGAAAAAGGTTAATTAATGTGTGTAAATACTGTGAGTTATGATTTGTATTATATATTGTTGATTACGTGTATATGTTTATATGTATGTTTTAAGATACACATTTAGGATAAATTTTAAAAACAATGTGTACAATTTATGAGAAGAAACATGACATTGGTATGAAGATTTATTAAATTAATTATGTGATGTGAATAGGATTCAAATAATATAATAAACACTGTTGTATATGTTTAGGGTTTAGGGTATATGTTCTTGTACCTAGATAACATCGATGATGATAATGATAAGTATAGGTGTGGTTAAAATTTAATCTCTATGTGATAACAATGAGAATTAAATCATGGTGAGGATTTGAAGAATATGTATGTATATATGAATTTGATACTTGGTTTTACTAAATATATTGTATGAATATTATAATTTTAATTTTACTGGAACCAAATGATAGATGAATAAATATAATTGTATAAAAAAAACTTTTAAGAATGATATAAATTTTTTAATTATTTTGAATTAATCTATGATATAACTAATAGAATATGAGGAAATAGGATTAACATAAAAGTATTGGTTATAACATTTTAAATAAAATTTAGCTAGATACATAACAATTTATCATATTACAAGACAATAAATAAGAAGGAACGCCATTTAGAACATTCATTCAAAAATAATTCAGTATCATGAAATTAAAGACTTATCTATGTTTAACATCAGCTATAAATAAAAATAATGTTTATAATTTTAATAAAAATTGATCTAAAAATAAAATACATATAAGACAAAGATCCAATTGAGAGAATTTTAGAAATAAAATGCAATGAGATTTTTTTCAAAAATCTAGTCGAGCTCTGATTTTTCAAATATGAATGCAAACTCTTTAGAAAGTTATCATTCAAACCAAAATGAATTTTAGAAAAATTAGAAAATATTAAAAGAGGCTTTCAACTTTTAACTTGAAAATTTTAAAGAAAATTTGTAATTATATTTTTGGATAAAATATTTTAACATTTCAAGAAAGTTAAAATACTTGAAAGTTTAAATGCTTTCAATTTAAATAATTTTATTTAAAAAACATTTTGTTTAAATTAAAGAATTTTAATTTTTTATATTTAATTTTTTTATTTAAATGGTGGATTTTAACTTTTTATTTTGATTAAATAATTTAATTTTCAATGTATACAAAATTTTACATTTAAATATTCATAAATTTTTTTAACTTTGTCCTTCTTCTTTTTTTTTTATAAAAAAAATTAAATATACAAATATTTTTATTATGAAATATATTTAAATAGAATAATAACTTAATAAATGTAAAAAATTAAAAGAATAAAACATATGATTATATTATTTAATACTAAAAATATTGTATTTAAAAATAAAAAAAAAGAGATGTAACACAATAATAAAATAGAAAAAACAATAAATGAATAACATAAAAGAATAATAAAAAAGACAAGAACGTCAAGATGGAAATATTGTTTATAGAATAAGTTAAAAAAATTTTAAATTTTATCAATTTTGGATTTATTTTAGTTTGTGAAAATATTTTTTTAAAATTTATAAAATTTAAAATTTTTTATTAAAAAATATTTAAACATGATATTTTAATTTTTAAATTTTTTTTTATAAATTATATTTTCTTTTTAAAATACCTCAATTAAAATCAAACGTGCATAAATATTTTTTTAAAAAAAATTAAATTTTAAATTTAAAAAAAATCAAAAATTCTTTTGAAGAAAAAATTTTAAATTCTTCATATATAAAAAGTTAACTCAATTAAATTTTTAAATAATTTTATCAAAACTTAACTTCTAACTAACTTGTACAAGAAATTAGTAGAATTTTTATTATTTATTTTTTTAATTTTTAAAATAATTAATTTTAAATCAAAATGGTTTTCATTAAATTTAGGTTTAATTATAATTTTATATTTTTTTTTATTTTTATCAATTAGGATGATTAAGCAAATTTTATATTTTTAATTTTTAACTAAATTTAATTAATTCTTATTTTTGTTAAATAATAATAATACTTAAAATTTTAAACATACTTAAGTGTTAACCATTGCTAAGTTTGCGTTTTTGGTTTTTAATTTCTTCGTTCCTAGCATAAATGTATTAATTACATTCTGCATCATAATCTTTACTTGTAATATTTTTCTTACAAATATTAATAAATATTTATAAATCACTCGTGTTAAAAATTTTAATTAAAAAGGATGAAATATAAAATAACGTTTTAGAATTTAATATATTAAATACTATAATTTTTTTATTGTATAGTTATAATTTATTATTTTTATTTTATATATAATTAAAAAAATTATTAATATTAAATATAAATCTAACATTGATATTAATTTAATAATTTTTATAAAATACAAAATTAATTTAATCTGTGATTTAAATTTTTTTATCAAATAGATTATAATTATAAAATTTATATAAAATAAAAATAATAAATATTTTATTATATAAATTTATTTTAATTTTTATTATATTATTTAAATATATATAAATATAAATATATAAATAATATGTTTGCAAATATATAAATTATTTAAAATTTAATATATATAATTATAAAAATATTATAATATAATTTAATATTTTGGATTAATAAATTTTATATTTTATAAAAAATTATTAAATTAATATAAAAATTAAGTTTGATTTTTGATATTAATACATTTTAAATATATATATATAAAAAAAAAACCCTCGTTTCATTGACCCGCATACCGCGCGCGTGAGAAGAAGATGAGTGTTTGTTGGCACACTTGGCAGTATCGTGCTTGTGATCACTAAAAATTGAGTCAAAAGGCTTGTATTCAAACTTTTCAACTTAAATCTTTTTGTAGTTTCAGACTGGGCATTCCTTCATACGACAAATCTAAAAACTGAACCTACGGACTTGAAAACTACATCAACTTCCTAATTGCAATAAATTTTTTAAAACTCATAATTCATGATATTATTTTATTATTTCTTTTACCTTTCAATGATTTTACACTTTCTTAGATGCTACCTTTACTGTATTAGTTAACTTCTAAAGTCTTATTTAACTTTAAAGATAGGTCCAACTTTAACTAGGAATTATCTTTTGAAAGTCTTGACTAAGGATGTATGTAGTAAAATTAGAAAATAAATTAGTTATTTATTAAAAAAGGGATTAGATATATTTTTAATTTTTCTAAAATTTTGTTATTTTAGTTTTACTTTTTATTTTAAAATAATTATTTTTTATTTATTAAAATAGATGATTTTTAAATTTAAAGTAAGCAATATTTCATTGTTACGTACTGATGAAGAATTTATATATTTAAAAAATAAAATATTAATATCAAAATTTTAAAAATAAAAATAAAAAATAAAAAATTCATAAAAGGATATAATCTTGACCATAATTTAAAATTTGATAACGGCATGTATTTTGTAAATAAAAATAAAATAAACAAATTTATATATTATAATTTTAGTAATTTTATATAATAAAAATGATACTTAATGAGAGTGAGAATAAAACAAAAAATTTCAAAGATAACAAAAGTAGAAAGACATTCTAATAAAATATTAAAAATTTTCAAAGCTAGAAGATTAAAATAATTTATTTATTAAACGAATATATTTTTATTAATTAAAAAATTTAAAATTAATTAAATAAATTAATATCTAACTTATATACCTTACTAAACACACTCTAAACTCACATTATAACAGTATAAAGGGAAAATTTTCTTAAACTTTGTTTTAAGAAAACATATATTAATTATGTCTCCATTTAATTCACATTAAATTATTATAAATTAATTTTGTAAAATTTTACGAAAAAGTATTTGAGTTAAAAATCGTATCATTTATATTAAAAATAATTTTTAAAACTGATTAAATTCTATTTTATAAATGAAAAAAATAACATATTTATAAATCCACAAGAAAAAGTTTCATAATCATTTCTGTGAAAATAATTAGTATTTGAGTGTTTTTCTTTGTTTGTCTCTTTGAGTAATTACATTTTTTTACGCTAAACTATGATTTCCGATTGGATTCAGTGTTGATACATTACTTAAGCAGAGGTGCTAGATAAGGTTTGTTCTTAGCCTCCAAAATGTTTGGATTATCTTTGCTGGAATTGAACCTTTATATTTATAATACATCTATTATCCAAAGTGGTCACGAGACAGAGATTCATGGCACCCTTACGGTAAGAAAAATTGCATAACATCTGTCAACCAAGGTGGCCAAGAGATAAACATTTATGTCGAAGATAACTAGGAGAGAATGGATTGGTAAAAAGTGAGGATGTACAAAGGGTTTAAATAGGAGAAAAAATGACGACCACACAAATCAAATGACATAAAAGAGAAGGATCAAACTTAGAGAATAAGAGCGAGAGGCGAAGATTGAGGAAAGTAAATTCCAATTCCAAACCGGCAAATCCTAAGAAGAAAAATCCTAGCAGACATGAAGTAAAAAAGGAAACTAAATAACAAAAACACGTTATTTAAAAAATTAAACATAAATCTATGTTAACGTTTTAGAGAGATTAAATGATAAAATAAATAAAAATAATTTTTAATAGACAAAATAAACAAAAAATATATAAATTCTATCAGAATTGATAATTATTTTATAACTTTATAAAAATAATGTTCTGATAAAAATTGCAATATTTAGAGAAATTAAAAAATTTAATAATGATATTTGCTTAACTTTATATTTCTTAATTATTAACAAGAATATTTAATAGACAAAATAAGCAATATATATATATATATATATATATAAATTATGAGAATTGATGATTATTTTATAGATTTATAAAAGTAATGATCTGATAAAAAAATTAAATTTTTTTAATAATGATATTAGCTTAAATTTATATTTATTAATTTCTTGTTATTAGTCTGTGTGGGACCATTCTCCCTGACAAGAGATTAGTTGTTTAGATAATTACAAAGTTCTGCAAACATAAGTTATTATAAAATGCAGGCGCAGTCATGTTTGATCTGGTCCTCCTGAGTAGAAAGCTCGGTCCTTTTGACCTTTCCCCCTTTAGTTACCAATACCATTACAAGCAGGAGAAATAAATAGTACACAACACCGATCTTTATTGATCTAGCCACGGAAAACTGAAAAATTAAGCCATGACTGCGCACTCAAAGAAGCTGCAACTGCTGGTGATGGTGCTGGTTGCGCTCTTTTTGGCATCAACTAAAAGTCAACCCATGTCAAAGTCAAACTGCCCAACAAACTGTGGCTCCGTCACCATTCCCTTCCCATTCGGCACCACCGAGGCTTGCGCCTTGGACCCCTCATTTCTCATCACTTGCAACCAAACCTCAGCACACACACACACTCCTTTCTTGCCAGAAAGTAACACAAGCGTGCTAAACATCTCACTCAACGGAGAACTGCGTATTTCATGGCCGGTGGCCAGCGATTGCTACGCTGCAAAAGGGAAACGCGTGAATCAAACGGCTAAGGGTGTGGATGTGTCACCTTTTCTAGTGAAATCAAGTCGAAACAAGTTGACGGTGGTTGGTTGTGACACGCTTGCTGTAGTAGTGGGAATTGATTGGGAGGAAAAGAACTACACAACGGGATGCTTGTCGTTGTGCAATAGACTTGATGACATCGAGACTAATGGGTCTTGTTCAGGCACCGGTTGTTGCGAGACTTCCATACCAGAAGGGATGTCGGATATAGGCATTGCTTCTGCGAGCTTGTACAACCATACGCACGTGCTTGACTTTAACCCGTGCGGTTATGCGTTCCTTGTGGAAGATGGGGCCTACAGCTTTTCCACCACTGACCTTGTCGACTTCCACAACACCCAGTTTCCTGTTGTGCTGGATTGGGCCGTGGGGAACGACACATGTAAAGAAGCTAAGAAAAACGTTTCAAGCTATGCGTGTTTGTCAGGCAACAGTGAATGCTACGATTCGGTGGAGGGAGGTTATCTTTGTAACTGTTCTCATGGTTTTCAGGGAAATCCTTACCTCCTTCATGGTTGCCAAGGTATTATATATCTCTATCTATGTCTCTCTCCACTGCTACATCATATATTTCAATTTTCAATTCTGGAAACAGTTATATTAATTAAGTATTCAACATATTAAAAATCAAATTGAAAGTGTATTCAATATGAAAGAGGTAATGAAGGTGTAATTCTGTTAGTCATAAAAAAAATAATTATGAAAAAATTAAATTATAAAGATTTAATTAAAACCTTTTAAAATATAAAAATTGAATTAAAATTTTGATAAAATTATAGGGATTAACAAAATTAATTCAACCTAGTAAATTTATACAATATATTTTATTACTAAATAAAATTAATATTTTATAATTAATTACTTATTTAATTAGAAATCTTTATTGTTTAATTAATATTCATTTTTATTATTTAACTTTATCTATAACAAAATATTCATAAATCATCGTTACATAATAGCTTATAAGTTGGTAGTTACATTGAATTTAAAAAATTAAAATTATCAACAAAACATGCATTTTTCAAATTTCAATTTTTCCTACAGGTAAAACAATATTCTTGGTGCATTACATTCTTGGATCCGTTAATTAACCAATCTTTTTTAAGCATGATATCATGTTATCTTGGTGCATGATATATATATATATATATATATATATATATATATATATATATATATCCTTCAAACCTTCAAATTTATTAAATTAACTATTTTTAGTTTTGAAACATTAGATATCTGCCAGCTAATAAAATACCGTTTTCATTTTTAAAATGAATTTGATTTTTATTGTTTATGCATGGGGCTAAGAAAATTTTGTACTTTTTAATTTTACTGTTTTTGGCTGAATGTGGCTTGCAAATTTACTTAGTAAAAAAGTAATCTTGTTCTTCTCGAGGACTGCCCCATCCCCCTCTTCTATCCATTGTGAAAACAAATTATAATTGACTCATTATTTTGTAGATGTTAACGAATGCATTGAATCCAACGACTGTGTTGATGGGGCAACGTGCAACAATTCACCTGGTGATTACACTTGTTCATGCCCGGTAGGATACGAAGGAGATGGGAAAAACGATGGAACAAGATGCAATCCCAAGTCTGGCTCCAATTCTAGGAAAGAGATCATACTCATAATTGCTTTGAGTAAGTTTATTACTATTGTTCAAAGATTTCTCATTGATAATCAACAATATTAACAATATTAAAATTGAGCTATACATAAATTATTCTGGTGATCTTAAATTTCATATATTCAACATGATTTTGGTACTACTTAGAACATTGGTCTTTTAGGCAATGATAGTTAGGTCAAGAAATATCTGAATAGTATGGCTTTGAGATTTGGCGTTTTGCTTTTTGACTTATGTCGTGGGCAACTTGAAGTTGATCTATGAACAAGACAATTAATACAAGAAGAAATTATTGACTATATGTTTCTGTTTGTTTATGTTTAGGTGTGAGTGTTAGCCTTGTAGCTCTACTTATGGGAAGCTTTTATGTGTATTGGGCATTGAAGAAAAGAAAGCTTATCAAACTTAAAGAACAATTCTTTCAACAAAATGGTGGTCTGTTACTACAACAAAGGGTAGCCAAACATAATGGATCAACTGAAACAGCTAAAGTTTTTACTGAGGAGGAACTAAAGGAGGCCACCAACAACTTTGATGAAAGCAGGATCCTTGGCCAAGGTGGCCAAGGAACGGTTTACAAAGGAGAATTACCAAATAACATAATTGTTGCCATTAAAAAGTCTAAAATCAATGATCCAAACCAGATTGAACAGTTCATCAATGAGGTGATTATACTTTCCCAAATCAACCATAGGAATGTGGTAAGGCTCTTGGGCTGTTGTTTAGAAACAGAATTTCCCTTGCTTGTTTATGAATTCATTCCCAATGGCACTATCTTTGAGCATCTTCATGCTCAAAGTCATTCTTTAAAGCTAACATGGAAAACAAGGTTGAGAATAGCAACAGAAACTGCTGGGGCCTTGGCATACTTGCATTCTGCTACTTCTGCACCAATTATACACAGAGATGTGAAAACTACAAATATACTACTTGATCGCAATATGATTGCAAAGGTTTCTGATTTTGGAGCATCAAGAATTTTCCCTGTTGATCAGACTCAATTAACCACTTTGGTACAGGGGACTTTGGGGTATCTTGACCCAGAATACTTCCACACAAGTATGTTAACAGGGAAGAGTGACGTTTATAGCTTTGGGGTTGTCCTAGCAGAGCTACTAACAGGAAAGAAGGCACTCTCTTTTGATAGGCCAGAGGCTGATAGAAACCTTGCAGTGTACTTTATTTCTTCCATCAAAGAAGGTCGGTTACTTGACATTGTGGACAATCATATAATGCATGAGTCAAATGTAAATATTGAGCAATTAATGGAAGTTGCCAATATTACCAAACAATGTTTAAGGGTGAAGGGAGAAGAAAGACCCACCATGAAAGAAGTGGCTATGGAACTCGAGAGACTAAGAGTTGCAAAAAAACATCAATGGGAAGGTGTTAATTCCTTTTCAGAAGAGACTGAAAACTTGCTGAAAAGAACACCTTCTACTTTTAATGTTGAAAATTATGGCACCAGTGGAAGTGGCACTAGCTCTGGCTTTGATACCTTAATTCAAATTCCAATGTCTTTAGGTGGTGGAAGATGATTAGTTGGTACTGGTTGTAATATCAGTGTATGGTGTTTTTTCCGGTTCATTCGTAAATTTAAGATTACAATTGATGTGATTCACTGTATATATCTGTGTTATGTGTTATGGTGTATGTTGTAATTAACAGTGTCAATAACTTTTTCTATTTTGATGTATTTGTTTTTAAATTTTTTATAAAATTATAATTTACATATTAATCTTTTTAATCATTATTAATTAAATATTTATTTATAATTTTTAAATGATATAAATATACTAAAAATTATATTGATTTCATAATAAATAGGTTAGAGTAGGAGAGATTCTTAATCACGTAAATTACATGACAATAATACAATTATATTAGACTATGTTAATTCAGATATTATATCTTGTGATTTATAAAGGTACCAAAAAATAGCTACTGTAAATGAAAACTTTATCCTTACCCGACTAGGCGACACTTCAAAATAATGTTAATGCAGTGGGTTTTACTCCCTTCTGTATTAGTTTTAATATTGCTATCCTACCGTCAATCTTCAAAAACAATGTTTCATATAACTTAGTTCGTAGACTTCTAATTAATAGTAATACGCAAATAATGTTAATGTAATGGGTTTTACTCCCTTCTGTATTAGTTTTAATATTGCTATCCTACCGTCAATTTTTAAAAATAATGTTTCATAGAACTTAGTTGTAGACTTCTAATTAACAGTAATATGCATATCCGACAGAAGTATAGGTTGGTTTAAAATCTAGTTAGACTCGACGAGATAGAATAATTTTGTTAAAAAATCTTTTTAGATATATAAGTTAAGCCTAAACTTATAAAAAAAAGTTTATTTAACCTATTCAGGAGCCTATTTATATTTATATATTATATATTTATATTTATTTTGATATATTATATTTATATATTATTTATTTTATATTTTATTTACATAATATTAATATATATATTTTAGGTCTATTTAATGACTTTTTATCTTGTATGCTTTAAGTTTGCAAATTTTTTTAATTAATTATTTATATAAACTTTAAGTTTATTTATTAATTTTTTTTATAATGTAGACTTTTAAACAGACTTGCACGTCTTGTAGGCTTTAAAGAAAAAAAAAATCCTTTAACAAGTAACAGGCCCAGACTCAGGTTTCAAAATTTTTACACAAGTTAAACTTAAACATTCAAAGTCTAGCTCAGCTCAGCCTACTTCCATCCTTATGCACTAGAACACCTGATTGAATTCAGTTATTTTAATGAGTATACTGTTATTTTATTCTTTTATTTTGTTAATGTATTTTAATATAGTTTTTAATTTAAAAAATTAAATTATTAGCTTTTGACATTTTATTTCATGTTTTATGTTAATCCTTTTTGTTGATGACGTGTTGACATGTAACGTTAAATGCTATGTTTGTTAGCTAAGTCAATATTAAACGTCGTCGTATTATGTTTCATGTTGATAGAATATTGCCTTTAAACGTTGTCGTCTTTAATAGTCTAAGATTTGAGATTTTAGAAAACATTCATTTGCATTTGTCGAACCCTGAGTTTGTCAATTGATTTGTAATATGTGAATTCTAAATTCAACCATTGAATTGATTTGTAATTTATGTTAGGGATGAGTGATAGAAGGTCCTACGAAGTATGGAGTCAAGAATATCACAAACAACTGAAAAGGGCAATGACCAGGTGAAATGCCATTGTAGATACAAAGTTGAGTTAGGGTTTCAGGATTTGAAAAGAATCCTGAAAAGTTGTACTATGAATGTCCGAAAGTGAAGGTAAGAGGGTTTGATTTGTCTCGAGTTGCATTTGTAGGTTTTGAAGAGTTTATTTAACCCTTCGAATGACTTGTTTAGGTGAATAAGTGTTGTGAATTTTTCGAGCACAGATCCTCTCCAATATTGGAGAGGTTTAGTTCCCCAAACAAAGGGAAAAAATATACGTGTAGGTCTCATTATACATGTAAGAGAGAGAGAAATGTAGAGAGAGATAGAGAGAAAGAAATGAAAAGAAGAAATGGAGTGGATTTTTTTTTTTTGAATTTTTCATGTGATTTAATGACACTGTTGGAGGAGACAATTAACAATTTTGAATGTAGTGACGAATGATGAATGAAGAATGTGTCAAAGAAGCTAAATGATTTAGATAGTGAAGTTAAAAGACTAAATGTGATAGTGATGGTAGGGGTGGGGTTTATGGTTTTTTTTTTCGTTGCATTTTTCCTAGGATTCATTTTAAAGAACTAAGTTAAGATGAATGAGGAAGTTGAGTAAATGTAATGTTAATTTTGTTTCAAAAAAGGTAACCATGCATATATGTGAAATATAAATGAAGAATGATATATCTTTATTGAATAAGGTTGTTTATGTTTAATGTTTTATGCAAAATTTGTCAATGAAATTTCTTAAATGTATAATGGTATAATTGTCACTTTGTGATGAGAATACATGTAGCTAGTGAAATAATCACAAAGTATCCATAGTTGTAAACAAAATAAAAACTAATACATGTTTAATTAGAATAAAAACCAATACATTACAAAAGTAAAAAAGTACAAAATTTAAAATCTAAATTAAGATCTTCGATCCCTTAAAATAGGTGTTGACATAAATTTAGTAGCTTTTATGGATTCATCAATTTGTGGATATGGAGAGTTTGGAGGTGGATTGCCTTGTTGAGGTTGTGAAGTTTCCTTTAAAACCTGTATAGGCTCTGGTGCAAATGATGACCCAACCTTCCTAATTGTTAACTTTGACTTGGATAGGTTCGTGGGAGATAATTTTTCAGTAGCTGCACAAGCTGGCCCAATTGCATCAGCAGCTACTGTTTCCCTTGTGCTATAAATGTTTGACCCAGCACTATCAATTGGCCAACCAGCAGCAACTTCACCTAGCCCAGCAGCACAAACTTCAACTGGCCTAGTAGCAGAAATCTTAGCTAGCCAAACAACAGATACCTCACCTGATCCACCAAGAGGAACTTCTACTGACCTAGTAGTAGCAAGTTCAGATGTCCCAGTAGTAGGAAGTGGTCTTGACCCACCAACAACATTCTGCCCAGCAGCTACAACCTCCTATTTGGCTTACATCTGTTTGAGCCTTTGCTTCATGACTGCATGATATGTTTGCTTATTATGATTTTGTTCACCACAAACCCTGCATGTAAAGTCTTTTAATTTCCTCTTCAGTTTATATGGGTTCACAATTTTTTTCGTTGGCGTCTTTTTGCCTTTTCTTTTTAGGTCTTCCAGGTCTTTTTTAATGGTTGGTGGAACATTTATTTGATCTTTGTGGTCCTAATACTCTTGTCCACGTAAAGCCTCAATGTAGCTTACATAAGTAGCTTGATATGAAGCCATTGTGAGCCATGTGTGGAAATGGTCTTTAGGTCTTTCATTTTGATATGATATAACAACTTTGGCATATTCACATGACACTCTTGCGAAAAATTCAGTTTAAGATTTGGATCAAAGAATATTAAGTGGTAGTAACATTCATTAACGAAGGTAAGGTAATTAACTTATCAACTCCCAGAATCGACATGTATAACTCTGGATTCCTATATTAACAACGACTCTTTATGACCAACAATAGACTTCAAACTTGTATCCATTATCATCTCTTATATTGTTAACGAATGATGTAAATATGACATAAAGAAGAAACAAATTATAACAAATGGAATAACAATGCCTGACTAGAGTCTTTTTTCAAATTTTTTTCAACCTTCTTTGTTTAATTGGTGGTAAGTGCCTAATATGTCTGACTAATTTCAATTTATTTGTGGTGATGGTGTTGAAAATCAACATCCTAATTTCTCCAACATTGAAATTATGGGCTTTTCTCTAATTGTTAGGATTTTTGCATTAATGACTTCACAATTGTTATTGTAAATGTTATCAACTTTTAATCATGGTGAAAAGTATGATTTGATCCAAGATTTTTTTGGCTTTTGAGCCAAATAGTCATGAGCTTTTGAGTTTCTTAGCTTTAATGTGTTCATATTCCTATGGAATTGGTGAGGCTCTGTTGATCTTACACATTTCCACAACAGAAATCTCAACTTCTTGTCCTTCCATTGTTTTGAGAAAATTTTCCATATATGCCAGACAGAGAACCTATATGGAGCAACTGACATGACATCATGTATAACTTGTCTCAGATCCTGTTACAAAAAATTATAGTAGTCCCAAAGAAATTTAAAAAGTTTTATATTGGTCCCTTAAGAAGTTCATCATTTGTTCCCCTACAAATTTACGTATATGATATGCATGCAAATAAGACACCTTTTGCATGTCTGAATAAAATTTCATCCATATTGCACATGGTCTCCTAGGTCCTGATGCAACAGATCCAAAAACCAACTTCAATTTTCCTTATTTTCAACATCCATAACAGCATAAACAATCACCCAAATATGATTGTTTGAGTCTTGTCCAATACTAGACAGAAGAACCCCACCATAGTATCCTTTCAAAAATGCTCCATAAAGGTCTATGAGTAGTCTACATCCCTTTTTAAAACCTTTTTTTGTAGTCACCAAGAAAAATATATTTTCTACGGAATTGAGGAGGATCATCTTCCTATGGTGTTGTTTCCATCTTAATAGTGGATCTTGTATTCTACTTTAATAATTCAGTGCAATAGTCTCATAATTATGCATATTGCTCTTGTTTACTTCCTTGTAGGATAGTCTTGACTTGCTTGACTAACCTCTAGATCTTTATCCTGTCAATATGAACTTCAAACTTCTATTTAAAGTAGTCAATGATATCTGCAAACTTTATATCTTTGTCCTTCTTCCATAAGTATGTTTATTTTGAAATGTTTTTATTTGAAAACAATGCTTGACATTACTGTAACTACAAAAAATCTTCCACTTGCAGCTTTGCTCGTGACACTTTGCCCTTACTCTTACCTTATCATTTTTTACCTATGACACTTGCCTATCTAATTGGATTGTGTAATCCTTCACAGCTTTCTTGAAGGATTCAATAGTTGGAAATTTTATTCCAAGTTCTAGTTGAATATGCCCAAATATTGTCTCCTTGTTCCATTGTGTTTATCTCCTTATCTCCATCTTTATCATTTGAATTAATTAGAGTTTTCACTTTTTTCGATCTCCATAAGTAATATTTATCATTATAATCAGATTTGATTTTAGGCACCATGAAAAGGAGAAGAAAGACCCACCATGAAAGAAGTGATTATGGAACTCGAGAGACTAAGAATTGCGAAAAAAACATCAATAAAAAGGTGTTAATTCTTTTTCAGAAGAGATTGAAAGCTAGCTTGCTTAAAAGAACACCTACTTTGAATGTTGAAAAATATGGCACTAGTGGAAGTGGCACTAACTCGGGTTTTAATAGCTTAAATCAAAATACGTATGTTGATGTAATCCAACATATTTATGTCCTGATCCAACATATTTATGTCCTGATTATGGTGGTGTTATCTTATAATTAATATGGTTAATAATCTTTTTTATTTTAATATATTTGATGTTGAAAATCTTATAAAATTACAATTTATACTTTTTTTAATAATTATTAATTAAATGATTATTTACAATTTTTAAAATTACATAATCATTGTTAACAATTATATTGATTTCATAATAAATATGTTAAAGAGGAGATTTTTAATCACATTAATTACAATATAACAAATCACACAATTATATTGCACTATGTTAATTCAAGTACTGTATCCACTTACCGAAAAAAAATCTTAATGTAAATGAAAACCTTATCTTTACCGGGACTAGGTAACAATCTATCTTCAAAATAATGTTTATGTAGTAGGTTTTACTGCCTGGTGTATCAGTTATAATATTGTTACCCTACTTCCTTAAATATACCTGCTCTCATGCTTCAGTTAATTTGTAGTTTCTCTAATTTCATAGAATTTAGATGTAGACTTCTAATTAATTATAATAAGAAATAAGGGACATTAATAATGGAATAAAGAAAAAAAATGGATGGTTGAGATTAATGTTCTTTTTTGGCAAGATAGTTGAAGAAATGGTTTTGTTCCCTCATATGAACCATTAATTGCAGTACAGTTAACTTGTTCACATAACATGGCGAATTCTAGGGTACACCTCACCTCTGTAATTGGGGTGTAGCAGAACCACTGACTGTATTTAGTTATTTTTATTGTGCTTTGGTCCTTGCGTATAAATTTAAATAATTGCTTAAAAATCCTTCGTTTTATTGAAGGCGCTGATAGGAAGTTGGGGGACGGGCATCGTCCTTCAACACTGATCTACCATGCTATGAACATAAGGGGGAGAGTAGCATGGCATTATTCTATTATTTATCATTTTTAATTTTTTATATCATGATCTCTTTCTTCTTCCCATTTAATACACTTTCCACACGTGTTATAATTTTTTTTTAAAAAAAAAAATTAGTAAACTATATCCAAAACAAATAACATTAAACTATATTAAAGATGTTATATTCTTACAAATAATTTATAAAACTTATACAAAGTTTTTTTTTATATTATATATTTTACCAACATTCTTTTTCTCTCTTCCTATTTGACTCTATTTGTAAAAGAAAATTACACAAAATTTTTCTACAAATACTATTTTCTATTATCGGTGTATTGTTGAAACCTTCAAATTCTTTAACTAAAATTTATTTTATATTAAATAGACAATACTAATTTTAAGAAATAGTTTTAATTTTCACTAAAAATATTATCCTTAGCAAGTGTTTATATAAAAACAGAATAAATCTAAGTTAAAAAAACCCGCATATTAATTTTTTTTAAGAACTACATATTATTCTCACATTAAAATGAGAAAATCTATTTAAATATAATTTTTAAGAATCTCACATATTAACTCATTTTTAATAACACTTGAATTCGGGTAACTACCCTCAGTTAATAATTTATTATATTGAATTATTTAAAAATTTAATGGAATTTGTTGAAAAATTATTAATTAATTATTTTTATGTTTCTTTTGATTCGTGTAAAAAATAATAAAAAAATTTGTTTATTTATTTATTTTCTCTTTATTTTTATATTTGTCTAGTTATTATTAATTGTAATAAGTTGTTACAATTATTTTTTTATTATATGAGGAAAAATAATTGCAATAAATAAATAATTTTTTTAAAAATTAGTAATATTAATTATATTTTTTTAATATTTGTAATAAAAATTAACTCTAATTTGTTGTCTGGAATAACATTATGACCCAGTCCAAAAGTGAGCAACATAATGTCATAATCTGGGCCTAGGCCCATGCCAAAGATTCTTCTTTTTTCTTTCTTGAAATCTGACTTGTGCTGCATAAAGTGATCTTTAGAATTGTGTGGTAACACTGAGCAGAATCCCAACCAATCATACATTTCGGATCAATTTTAAAAAGCAAGTCTACAGGTGAAGAAGAGGTGGCGGACACTCCCAATAAAAATTGCAAAATACTGTACACATTGCCCAATGGGAAAAAAATCTGGAGGAAAAGATGGCCTTCGTTTTAAGAGAATTTAACGAGCATATCTAAGTGATTTTGTTTTTACTTGTATATATCTCAAATCTACCCGTTATAAAAAAAAATTATTTTCTAAAAAATTTTAAAAAATCTTATGACCGTAACAATCATTTCCGTCGTTTTAAATAGGTTCTCGTTTTTTTGGACTCTATCTAAAGAGCACTTACCAATTGTAAAGATTTGAATTCTCCCTTCAAAAGCATTCCCAGAAATCGGGAGAATGAATATCAAATGTAAAAAAATTCTGCAACCTCACATAATGCTGACTTGTCCTGAATGTGTCACTAACATCATAAATTAAATTTTTATAATATTTTTGTACTTTTCGTTCATTCATTAAAGAAATCGAAAGTATAGAGACTTTTACGGAAATAATAACCTGATAATTTAAATAAAAATAATAATTTAAAATTTTAATTTTAAAAATCAACAATTTTTTAAAAAAATTTAAAATAAAAAATTACAATTGCTAAAAAAATTGAAGGACCAAAATTATATATAAACCCAATTAAAAAAATATAATTAAGCTTATTAAATAAGATATAAGAAGAAATGATTTAGATAATATAATTTTTTTATACACAATGAAAAATATAAAATTTCAAATGACACACTTCATATAAAAATTATTTTAATCTCTCTCGTTTAACGGTAAATAAAATCTGACGGGTTGATTTTAAATTAATTTTTTTTTATAATAAAATATTTTACTCCAATATATTTTATTTATTTATTTTATCATGTTTCATTTCTCTTACGGAAATTATCCTTCAACATCTAACACAGTGTTCTGTATTTAAATACATCCGGACATAAACGGTTAGATTTTTTCTTCCTCAATTTTTGGATGAAAAATACATAGATGTTATTATACTCTTTATGAGAATGGAGGCTCTTTTTCTTGTATGTCCTTTCCGGAAAAGGAAGCATAAGGAAAATTGGTGGAGTGTTGTCATTATGGTTGAGGCAGAGTCATCCCGGAGGAAAAGCAAAAGTCTCAATTATTGAGTGGCATTATATATTTGGTGCTTGGGAGGGAATAATTATGGGAGCACATGGCCATGGGTATGTACTCAAAGCAAGTGCTGCAGCTTGTAGTTGTTGCCACCCTTTTTGGAGCAACTCAAACGTTGCCAAAGCCAAATTGCCCAACGAAGTGTGGCTCAGTCAACATTCCGTTCCCATTCGGAATGAGCAAAGAATGTTCACTGGACAGCTCATTTATCATCACCTGCAACCAAACCTCACACACCCCTTTCCTGAAAAACAATAGAAACTTGGCAGTGTTAAACATCTCGCTCGATGGGCAACTCCAGATTTCTTCGCCAGTAGCCACCACTTGCTACGATAATAATACTGCCGAATGGGTGAATCAAACCAATTGGGTGTTCTACATCGCACCTTTTCGCCTCTCACCAACGGGAAACAAGTTAACGGCAGTGGGCGTTGACACCGCTGGACTATTGGCACCATCGACTCATAGCTTTGAGGGATATAATTACACTGCAACCATGTGTCTATCGGCAGTGTACTCTCCTGATTTAGTTAAAAATGGATCTTGCTCAGGAGTTGGTTGTTGCGAGGCTCCAATTCAACAAGGCCTATCAAATTTCTATTATCTTTCTTCTAACAACATCATCAACAACAGTTACTACAACACCTTGCTTGGCTCCTCTCCATGCAGTTATGCCTTCCTGGTTGAAGATGGAGCCTACAACTTCTCCTCCACACACCTTCTCAACTTCAACACCACTGCCTTTCCTATCGTTCTCGACTGGGCAGTGGGGAACCGCACGTGCCAACAAGCTCTCAAGAATTCTTCTAGTTATGCATGTAAGTCAGACAACAGTATATGTCGAAATTCAAAGGTCGGACCTGGTTACCTTTGCAAATGCTCTCCTGGTTTCCTGGGAAATCCTTATCTCCCTCACCCTCATCCTCATGGTTGCCAAGGTATACATTATTTCTTACATGCTTATTATTATATACTTTAATAATATTTTACTTTTTATATATTTTTCTATTTCTCTCTTATTTTTATATATTCTCATACTTACAATAACAATTTCTATATTACTATATTTCTTATTTCTTGCTCCCAATACATTTTGCCTCATTTCTATGTAATTATTATCAGTTCAAAATATAAATAATTTTATAAATCTGCTCAAAATTTATTTCTTAAAATTTCACTCATTTGATAGCGCGTACTTATAATTGAAACGGCTAACTAAATAAATTTCAACTCGATTTTTGGTTTGGTGTAAATTATTTTTTTTCTTAAAATTAAAAAAAAATTATGCATCTCGCTTTATAAAAGTTATCTTATCTAACTTTAAAGTTAAGCTAGCTAGATAACCTAACTTTAATTTATTAAAAAGTTGATTCTTTAGGTTTTTTTTCTCTCATATAAATACTTTTTTTTTGAGAAATTTACCTAAATTAAATTTTTGGACTCTTTCACTTGATGTTTGGTTAAGAAAACAACCATTGATTTTTTAACTTTATTTTGGTGCATGTATTTTACATATATATTTCTATATATATTTAAGTTATTACTATGCAATGAGAATGCTTTTAAATATTTTTTAACACATAATTTTTTTTAACTTATGTAACTTTTACATTGAATATGTTACATTTATTTTTTATTTATAATTTTATATTTTTAAAGTATTTTATTTAATTTTAATTTGATATAATATACTAAATTAAAAATATATATTTTAGAAAAATAAAGTTTAAAATTACTATAATTAAATTATAATTATAATTTAGTTTTTAAAAATTGATATGTAATATCAATCAACATAAGGTGTCTTGATGTTAATAATTAATTTTTAAAATTTTCTATTTAATTTTATTTTATTTAAGAAAATAAAATCTTTATTATTAATAATCAAAAGATTTATTTTTTAATTTAAATTTTTTATTTAAAAATAAAAGTACTTATATATTGTACGGTAACTTGCTGGTTAACATAATGAAAATTAATTATGGTTCTTGTCTAAAACTATTATGTTCGTTGTGAAAATAGAAATCATATCTATCAATGTTTTTTAAATTATAATGAATTCATGGAATTATCTTTTAGATGTTAATGAATGCATGGAAACTAACGACTGTGTTAACGAGGCAAAATGCAACAACTTTCCTGGAAGTTTCAATTGTTCATGCCCGAAAGGATACGAAGGAAATGGGAAAAAGAATGGAACAGGATGCACACTCAAACACAAGAACGATTTTAAGAGAGACATTATACACATAACTTTGAGTGAGTATACTATTATTTGTTGGAGTTACACAACACATTCTATTCTTAAATAATACTCATTGATATAATCAACATTATTAATCCAAGTTATAAATTGCTTTTGCAAATTTATATGCATATATATTCAAGGTGATTTTCTTACTATTCAAATTGAATTTCGATTGGTCCTTCAGACTATTCTTGTCAGGTCACGAAATATCCAAATAGAGTGTCATTTTGATTTTATAGCATACATCATGGACAACTTGTTGAATTATTAATAAGATAAAACAAAGAAAAATAACTGTTTAATTTCCACTTGTTTATGTCTAGGTGTGAGTGTAAGCATGTTAGCACTACTTGGAGGAAGCTTTTATGTGTATTGGGCATTGAAGAAAAGAAGACTCATCAAGCTTAAGGAACAGTTCTTTAAACAAAATGGTGGCATATTGTTACAGCAACAGATAGCCAGCCATAGAGGATCAACTGAAATGATTAAAGTCTTAACAGTGGAAGAACTAAAGAAAGCTACCAATAACTTCAATAAAGATAGAATCTTAGGCCAAGGTGGTCAAGGAACCGTTTATAAAGGAGTGTTATTAGATAATAGAACCGTAGCAATCAAAAAGTCAAAAATCAGTGAACCAAACCAGGTTGAGCAGTTCATCAATGAGATGATTGTGCTTTCCCAAATCAACCATAGGAATGTGGTAAAGCTCTTGGGCTGTTGTTTAGAGACAAAAGTTCCAATGCTTGTTTATGAATTCATTTCCAACGGTACCGTTTATGAGCATATTCATGGTCAAAGTTGTTCTGCAAAACTCACATGGAAAACTAGATTGAGAATAGCAACAGAAACTAGTGGGGCCTTGGCATAGTTGCATTCTGCCGCTTCTGAACCAATCATACACAGAGACGTGAAAACTAGTAATATACTTCTTGATCAGAATCTCACCGCAAAAGTTTCTGATTTTGGAGCTTCAAGGATTGTTCCTCTTGATCAAACTCAGTTAACTACTTTGGTGCAAGGAACACTGGGTTATCTTGATCCAGAATACTTACACACTAGTCAGTTAACTGAGAAGAGTGACGTTTATAGCTTTGGGGTTGTTCTAGCAGAATTACTAACTGGAAAGAAGGCACTCTCTTTTTATAAGCAAGAAGAGTCAGTCACAAACCTTGCTGTGTACTTCATTTCTTCGATGAAAGAAGGTCGATTACTTGACATTGTGGATAACCACATAAAAGATGAGGCAAATGTTGAGCAACTGATGGAATTTGCCAATATTACAAAAAGATGTTTAAAGGTGAAGGGAGAAGAAAGACCATCCATGAAAGAAGTAGAAATGGAACTTGAGAGACTAAGATTTGCAGAAATGCACCAACAAGAAGGCGCCAATTGTTAAGAAAAATTTCTCCAAATTCTTCTGTAGCGTCAGATTTGTGGAAGTAAGAAGAAAATAGAATGCAGAATATTTGCACACACAAATTGATAACGGAGTTCGGCCAATACTGCCTACGTCTCCGGACTGCTGCAGATAATTTGATAGCAGAAAATTGTACACTGTGTTTACAAAAACACTCACAACCTCACACTACCCACAACCCAATTACACCCAAGAATCCTAAATTTTTCTCTCTTAGAAAAATCTCTCTTTCACAATGGTGTGATACATAACTTCCTATGACTATATATAGCAACTTCTCACATGCTATCACTAATTAAGTCAAGCCTTGCATTTATTACGCAATGACTTATAACCACTTCTCACATGCTATCACTAATTAAGTCAAGCCTTGCATTTATTACGCAATGACTTATAACCACTTCTCACATGCTATCACTAATTAAGTCAAGCCTTGCATTTATTACGCAATGACTTATAACCACTTCTCACATGCTATCACTAATTAAGTCAAGCCTTGCATTTATTACGCAATGACTTATAACCACTTCTCACATGCTATCACTAATTTTGTCAAGATCTTTGACTTTTCAAATCAACAATCTCCCACTTGAAGACTGATTTCAATCTGTCTTCACACTTTGATCACTACAGCAGTCTTCTTTGGTCTGTTATTCTAGCAGGCCGACTGAAGTTGAACACAACTTCAGTTTGTCAATGGTCACCACCTTTGTTAGCATGTCTGCTGGGTTCTTGCTTCCTGTAATCTTTTCCAATGTCAGCACCTCATCCTCAAGCAGAGATCTGATGAAGTGATAACGTATATCAATGTGCTTAGTTCTAGAGTGAAATGCTGAATTCTTTGCCAGATGTATTGCACTCTGACTATCACTGTGTAAAACACTCTTCTCTTTGATGAATCCCATCTCTGTTAACAATCCTTGAAGCCATATCAACTCTTTACTAGCCTCTGTTACTGCTACATACTCAGCCTCTGTAGTGGATAATGTAACGATCTTCTGTATCCGTGACATCCAACTGACAGCTGTAGTGCCAACAGTAAAAATATAACCGGTGGTACTTCTTCGGTGATCAACTTCACCTCCGAAGTCTGCATCTACATAGCCTTGTACTTTTAATTCTCCTTTGCCAAAGTACAGACACCTTTTTATGGTGCCTCGTAGATACCTTAAAATCCATTTGACTGCTTCCCAATGAGCTTTTCCTGGATTTGCCATAAACCTGCTTAAAACTCCCACTGCATGGCCAATGTCTGGTCGAGTACAGACCATTGCATACATCAAACTTCCTATGGCTGAAGCATATGGAATCTTAGCCATAAAGTCTTTTTCTTCCTCCGTCTGAGGGGACTGATCCTTAGATAAGCGAAAATGACTAGCCAAAGGTGTGCTAACTGGTTTGGCCTTGTCCATATTGAATCTTTGCAAGATACGGTTGATGTACTCTGCCTGAGATAACTGCAAAATTCCTCTTTTCTTATCTCTCGTGATTTGCATTCCAAGAATCTTCTTTGCTATACCCAAGTCCTTCATGTCAAATTCTTTTGACAACTGCATCTTGAGATTTTTAATCTCGTTCATATCTGAACCTGCTACTAACATATCATCGACATAAAGTAGCAATATGATATAACAGGACTTATATCTCTTGAAGAAACAACAGTGGTCAGCATTGCACTTCTGGAAGTCCTCCTTGTGCATGAAGCTTTCAAACTTTCTATACCACTGTCTTGGAGCTTGTTTCAGGCCGTACAAGCTCTTCTTTAATCTGCACACCATATTATCCTTTCCTTTTTCTGAGAATCCTTCAGGTTGGTGCATGTAAATCTCTTCCTCTAAATCTCCATGAAGAAACGCCGTCTTCACGTCCAATTGCTCAAGATAGAGCTCTTCACTGGCAACAATACTTAAGACAGACCTGATAGTATTGAGCTTCACAACTGGAGCAAAGATTTCAGTGTAATCAACTCATTCCTTTTGCTGAAATCCTTTGACAACTAGTCGGGCTTTGTATCTCTTTGAGCCATCATAGTCCTCCTTCACCCGATACACCCATTTGTTGTGAAGTGCCTTCTTTCCCATGGGTAATTCAGCTAATTCCCATGTCTGATTGGAGATCAAAGAATTCATCTCTTCTATCATAGCAAGTTTCCACTTGTTTGCATCTGTGGTCTGACATGCTTCTATGTAATCTTCAGGCTCTCCTCCATCAGTCAACAACATGTAGTTCATGTATCTCCTGTTGGGCACATGAGGTCGAGAAGACCTTCTCAACACGGGAGTTGGAGTAGGAGGCTCTGATGTGTCAAACTGTTGTTCACTGCTTTCTTTAGTTGAATTCTCTGACCGAGGATTCGCAACTATGGGACTTTCTGGGATATCTTCAACTTCTACATATGTTGGCTTAATCTGCTCTGAATTGTTGGCGCTTGTGTTAAGCTTGTCTTTATACATCACTCTTTCATTGAAGATTACATCTCTGCTGCGGATCATCTTTCTGTTTTCATCATCCCAAAGACGATAGCCAAATTCATCTTCACCATAACCGATGAAAGTGCACTTCTTCGATTTGGGATCGAGTTTATTTCTACCTTGATCACTGATGTGCACATATGCTACACAGCCGAAAACTCTAAGATGTGAGAGTTTTATCTCTTTTCCGCTCCATACCTCTTTTGGTATTTTGTGCCCCAATGGTACCGATGGACTTCGGTTGATCAAGTAAGCTGCTGTGTTGACTGCTTCTGCCCAGAACTGCTTCGGTAAGCCTGACTGCACACGCAAGCTTCTGGCTCTTTCAGTCAACGTTCGATTCATACGCTCAGCTACACCATTGTGTTGAGGCGTACGAGGCACGGTCCTCTCCATTCTGATCCCGTGCTCATAGCAGAATTTCTTGAATTTGGTGTCTTCATATTCACCACCATTGTCGGTTCTGAGCTTTTTAATCTTCAACCCTGTTTCATTTTCTACCATAGCTTTCCATATCTTGAAAGCCTCAAATACATCGGACTTATGTTTCAGAAAGTATACCCATACCTTCCTAGAGTGATCATCAATAAAAGTCACGAAGTAATGTTTCCCACCAAGTGATGGGACGGTAGTTGGACCCCAAACATCTGAGTGAACTAGCTCAAGTTTCTCCTTCTTTGGGGGTCTTCCAGCTTTCTGAAAGCTGACTCGTTTCTGCTTTCCAAGTATACAGTCTTCACACATGTCAATTTCTACTGACTGAAGACTTGGTAGCTTGCCGTTTGAGTGCATGATTTTCATCCCTTTCTCACTCATATGGCCTAGCCTCTGGTGCCATAGATTGGAATTTTCATTTGCTGCAACTGCAATCAAATGACATGCTCCTGCTGTTTTGTAAAGAGTGCCACTCTTTTTACCCCGAGCAATTGTCATCGCACCCTTTGAAATCTTCCAATCGTCTCCATGGAAGACAGTTGTGTAGCCATCACTGCTCAACTGGCTTATTGATATTAAGTTCTTTGTCAGGTCGGGAATATGTCTGACATTTTTCAATTCCCATACAGACCCGTTCAACTTAACCTTCACTACACCTTTGCCAACTATCTCACATGATTGGTTGTTACCAAGGTAAACTTTACCAAGGTTTCCGGGAACATAGTTCTCGAAGAATTCCCTTTGTGAAGTGGCATGAAAAGATGCTCCAGAATCTAACACCCAAGACTCCTCCTTGCTTTCTAAAGAACATATCAATGCATCATCTCCTTCAGGGGTGGAAGTAACATTTGCCTCGTCCTTGGTCTCCTGATGCTTTCGTGCACTCTTGCACTGATTTTTGTAGTGCCCAGACTTCCCACAATTCCAACACTCGATATTCTTCTTAGATTGAAAGTGACGATTTTTGGATTTGGACCTCCTGTCCTTTGATTTGCCACGTCCATTTCCTTTAGTTGAGCTTCTTCCTCTTGACTCTGTTTGCAATATCGAAGATGATGAAGATTCACCCGACTCCTTCCGTCGGATCTCTTCGTTGAGAACTAGATCACGAACATCATCACATTTCAATTTTTGGCTTCCCGTTGAGCCACTCACAGCCGTGACAATGGCATTCCAACTTTCTGGTAAGGAAGACAAAATTATTAATGCTCGTACCTCATCATCAAATTCGATTCCAACAGAACTCAACTGGGTTGTAATTAAGCTGAGTTCATTGAGATGTTGTGCTACTGATGCACCTTCTGTCATCCGAGAGTTAAACAACCGCCTCATCAAGTGAACTTTATTTGCGGCTGACGGCTTTTCATACATTCTGGAAAGAGCCGCCATAAGATCTGTTGTGGTCTTTTCTTTTGCAATGTTAAAAGCAACATTACGTGACAACGTCAGACGGATGACTCCAAGGGCTTGCCTGTCAAGAAGAACCCAATCCTCGTCCTTCATTTCAGTTGGCTTTGTACCTGTGAGAGGTTGATACATATTTTTCTGGTACAGATAATCTTCGATCTGCATTTTCCAGAAACCAAAGTCCGCACCATCGAACTTTTCAATTTTCACCTTTCCTTCATCTACAGCCATCACTCCCACTCAAATCTGACTTCTTCTTTGGATCGTTTCGTTTCTAACAATTTTTAAAAAATTGTAGAATTTCAAACCCGCTCTGATACCAGTTGTTAAGAAAAATTTCTCCAAATTCTTCTGTAGCGTCAGATTTGTGGAAGTAAGAAGAAAATAGAATGCAGAATATTTGCACACACAAATTGATAACG
This sequence comes from Canavalia gladiata, assembly GCA_037954105.1. NCBI lineage: Eukaryota > Viridiplantae > Streptophyta > Magnoliopsida > Fabales > Fabaceae > Canavalia > Canavalia gladiata. The sequence goes on along the minus strand of CM075659.1, from coordinate 58,897,828 downwards.
GAGTTCGGCCAATACTGCCTACGTCTCCGGACTGCTGCAGATAATTTGATAGCAGAAAATTGTACACTGTGTTTACAAAAACACTCACAACCTCACACTACCCACAACCCAATTACACCCAAGAATCCTAAATTTTTCTCTCTTAGAAAAATCTCTCTTTCACAATGGTGTGATACATAACTTCCTATGACTATATATAGCAACTTCTCACATGCTATCACTAATTAAGTCAAGCCTTGCATTTATTACGCAATGACTTATAACCACTTCTCACATGCTATCACTAATTAAGTCAAGCCTTGCATTTATTACGCAATGACTTATAACCACTTCTCACATGCTATCACTAATTAAGTCAAGCCTTGCATTTATTACGCAATGACTTATAACCACTTCTCACATGCTATCACTAATTAAGTCAAGCCTTGCATTTATTACGCAATGACTTATAACCACTTCTCACATGCTATCACTAATTTTGTCAAGATCTTTGACTTTTCAAATCAACACCAATTTGTCTTCAGAAGATACTGAAAACTCTCTCATAGCAAAACCATATATTCTCAATGTTGAAAACGACATTGGTGGAAGTAGTGGAATGAATTCTGGTTTTGATAGCTTAAACCAGATTTCTATGTCCTTGGAAAGTGGAAGATGATAAGTTGAATTTAATTGTGATGTATTATAATTGACAAGACTAGACGATAATCTATGTTCAACATTATTATTGTACTACATTGTATGTTATATTTCCCTGTTGTATCCGTATAAATAGGCTTCTAAAATGAATTTGCTTGCATGCTTTATCAAATTTATAATTTCTCCAATTTAATGGGTTTATGTGTTTACTTTAACTCTTTTAGTTTTAAGCTATGACGTATGGACATTTCTTTAGATGTAATTAATGTAACATATGAAAATAACTTTGCTATAAAGCCTTACATAAGAAATAAAAGACAGATAAGAGGTGGATTAGAGAGAAAAAGGAGAAAAAAAGAAGTAGATTGTTGTGATTGAATGACGTGAGGTCTGAGATACTTATTGAGTGAATATTGTTGGAGCAAGGAATAATAATGTAAATTTCAAAGGCCTGGTGTGTGATGTAGTCAAGGTTTTGGAGCTAGTACAGGTTCGTTCTTGGTGTTAGATGGTGGCTAATTGTACTTAGTTCCTATATCTTTTTTCTTGTTGGCTTCTTAATCCCCGAAACTACATCATGACTGTATCCTAATTTGGATAAGTGCAGTTTTGGGTCATGGTTTATCTGAAATTCGGGTTTGGTTAGATTTATTCTGTACCTTGATGGGAAGGTAATATTGAGTATAATAGCGTGGGGCAGGGTACAGAAATCAACTACGTGCAGGGGTTTTTGTTTTTTTTTTTTTTTTTGTGTATGTGGTTTGATGGACCGAGTTAACTTTAGCTTATGAGAAGACCATTGCTACTCTTTTTTTTTTTTTAATACATTAATGCTTTTCATTTGGCCTATTGAAAAGAATATATTGTTGGAAAACAGTGGAAGAGTACTATTTCACAATAGCTTATAAAAGCAAAATTTGATGGATTTACACTGTATTCCGATACTTGATCTTGTCCTTAACATTAACTCATCAGGTGTCTAAATTCGTACAAGTCATGTCAGACCCCAACAAAATCTCACAAACAAAGTCAACAAAAATAGGAGAAGATAAAATAAGAAGAAAGAAGATAAAAAACAGGTTGCTCTAATTGCCAATTCTCTCAGGTCATGATAACTAATTTGTATTTCTTTAACAATTACAAAATAGTTTAGACTCAATATCTTAATGAAACAAGAATGGAGCCTACAATATCCGGAGACGTTAATAAAGTTTTTAAGGCTTATTAAAACTTTAATATCTATATCAATTGTGATAACTTTCTCGTCATTCACTTTCCAAGTGAAACCAAAATTTTAAACGTTATTTACCCGAAATGCATATTGTATCAGAAATTCTTGGCATCTTATTAAAATTAATCTCGTCCATGCTTCGTCTGATAGAGTGGCGAAGATAGATGCCCTGCATACATGCTTATTCATCTGATGTGAATTCTGATAGATCAGCTCCATGACTTATAATTCAACTACGTCATTGGCTAAAGATATCCGTTCCAGAGTTTGGAACCTGAACATGTCTCATGTCTTACTCCATTTGCTTCTTGCGGAGACCAGAGGTTCGAGCCATCAAAGAGAGTGGTCTCTGCACACGAAACATTGAAGAGCACCATGGCTAATTTATTATTGGAAAATGCGTAGTGTACATCCCATTTGGGATGGATACATTAAAAAATGTTAAAATATGTGAAGAACGATGAAATATATATAATATATATATAATAATAATCTTTTATTATTTGGATGCAAATCTGCATAATTAATGAAAAAAATGAGATAAAAAAATTATAGATAAGCAAATATACATTGATTTTCCGTGAGTTTGTGGAATGTTGATTTTCCTTTATTAGTTTTGCGAGATATTAAAATTTTTATTATTTTATTTTAATTATAATGGTATTAAAAATTATATTTATAAATTTTTTTAGGATCAATTTAATATTTTAAAATTCTAAATGATAAATTTTAAATACTTATATTTTATATTTTGAATATTTTATGTTAATAATTAATATATTTTTCTTTTACTAAAAGATCATTCAAAATTTTAAAATATTAAATTAATGTTGATGATAGATTTAAAATTTTGAAAAGTATTTTAATGAAAGAAAAATATAAAATTTATTAATAAAAATTATTTAAAACAAAAATATAATTATTCAACATTTTATTTTATTAAAAAATTTAAAATACTAAATTGATTTTAAAGGTTAATTTGGTAAATATACTTTTTTAATATTATTATCCTAAAATATAATAATAATAATAATAATAATAATAATAATAATAATAATAATAATAATAATAATAGTATATATGTGACAAAATTAATGAAAATTAATATCTTCTCAAACTTACAACACAGAGAAAAAATATAGTCTTATAAATTTATTTTTCGGGATTTATAGATAATTGCAAACACAAATAATTAAGCAAAACGAATCCTTAATGAACAAGACAAGTTTATCTGTGACAAAAGTTTAGCATTTCCACTTGACAAGATTACTTACTTCACTTGTAAAATTTCTTGAGAAGCATTTCCACTCTAATTAAATTCCAGGTTACTATATTCTGTTTCATGTAGCATCCTCAGTATTAGTTATATTTTCCTCAACATCTTGTAGCATGTCAATTTTCTTGGTAAGTAGGTATTATCAAAGTAATTGGTGTTCAAAAAGTGGGCTTGTATAAATAGGAGTGGAACAGTTTTTTATCTAATAACACAAAAATTTCAGTTGAGAATGGAGTTCTTTAGAGATAATAATGCATTTCTAACATGGCCCAACAATTTTAAACATGTCAATATGGTTGATTTTAACATCTATGATAGGCTGTGCCTTTATGGGTATCTCAAAATTTATTCTTCACATAATCCTCTGAATTAGCACTCAGCTCGTTCTACGTATATTCATAGAATCATGCGTAGGTTCTTTTTTCTTTCTCCCCATGGGTGGTGACCGGCGAAGCTTCAGTTTTTATCTTGCTCTTGGACATCACCCATAAGTACCTTAAAGCTGATTGCGTGTATCACCGCAAGAATTCATAATCTTATTCTGATTTCATAGAATCAATCACATTGGAATGCTGGATAATGAAATTGACACACAATAAATCCAGCGAGACAAGAAAAATATTGAACATTCTTGCACATGATTAAATTGATTGGAAGATTCAAATTGGTCTCAGCCTGTGACGAAAGGACGCCCAATTCAGTGCTTTTGGCACTTTCTTTGGGAGGGTTGTCTTCCAAGATGAATGTTGTTTTATTTTTTTCTTCCATGATAAAGTAACGAATTGAGTTTGGCTTTATGGATTGATCTTATTCTCATGAAAGTTAGTAGAAAATAATTGCTATTGTCCACTCAAACAAACAAGCTCATAACAGAGCAACAGCTCATCCCCCATGTGCACATGCTGCATCATCATCTCCCATGAACAATTAGCTGTTATAACTGCATCACTCACTCCATTGTAGTTCTGTTAGCTGTTAGTCATTCTACACTATTCTCATGGAATACCCATCTATTATCTTATTGTTCAGCCACCGCTTTTTTTTTTTTAATCTTAATTGTTTTGCATTAATGATCATACCTTCATCCAAATAATAAAAAATAATTATTACTCCTTCCCTTTATCTATTAAAAAATATAATTAATGTTATTAACTTTTTAAAAATTGTATTTATTTTATTTTTATTTTTCTTTATTTGATACATTAATATTTTTTTAAAAAACTAAAGTAAACAGATAATAAAAAAATTTATTATCTTTCTACAAAGATTAAAAAAACAAAGTTTATATATTTACTTTTCTTATTTTTTTTATTATATCATTTTTCACATGTTTTACCTTTTATATTATTTTAAGTTTTTAAGTGTATCTATTCCAAATAGGATATATACACTACACACTTTCCAATAAATTGTCTTTAGACCTAACCGCTTATTTACATTTGTACCTACGGTGTTATATATATATATTACTTTTTTTCTTTTATTATTTTCTGTATAAAATAATAATATGATAAAAACTTCCTTCTACGTGTCCATTAGATTCATTGTTGTCTATTTGACATGAGTTTGTATAGGAACATGTGTGTGGTTCTATCAACAGTAGCGTGAAAGATTCTTGAGTAAAACTATGGGCAATATAAAATAAGGATGTTTAAAAACATATCTAAATTATTTTAAACAGTTAAATTGATTTAAAAAAAATTCAAAACTGAATAAATTATTCATAAAAATTATAAATTATAAATTTTATATTTTTTATATAATTTGATTTGGATTTCGAATTTAATGTTTAAAATCAAAATAAACTAAAATGAAAATATATTAAATGTATATTAATTTTGCTATTTTATATTTCTATAAACACTAATATAGAATATATTTTATTGAATGTATTTATGATTTTTTAAAAACAATCTTGTTTACTTTTAATATGTAATTTAGATTATGTTTTATAATTTATAATAAAATTTAATATTTAAAATAAGTTTATTCTTATTTATTATGTTATTTGAGTATTTGTACATTGGTTGAGACTATTTATATTTTAGTCAATACAAATTTAGTTAATTATTTGTAAAAATAAAATATTGTATCTTAAAAAAATTATAGTAAAAATAGATATTTTATAACATATTTTTATATGGATTATCTAATAAACCGATATAAAAAAAATAATATATTTTAAAATTTAAAGTTCAATTTACCATATTAATAATGTAAAAATAAGCTGGATTTAATTTTAATATTATTTTCAAATCAATCTAAACCGGGAAGTTTTTTATGATTAGATTAAATAATCTTCTATCTCAAAACTGATTTAAATCCAACCGTAAACACCCTTACTATAAAAGGTGAATACTTTCAAGCCTTTTCTACCTACTCTTCTTTGAACTAGGGTCGACCCAACATCTTTTTAGGCCTAAAGAAAACATTACAATGAGACCTTTTAAATTAACGGGTATTGAAATGATGGATAAAATGTTATGTATCGGTATTATAGTAACTGACGTTGAACCAGTTCAATTGAGAACCGGACTATTGATGAGTTGATCAAGCCGAAGAACCAATGCATCTAAAAACCGAGCTCTGAATCCAAAAATCAATTAAAACCGGTGAACCGCCTACAAACCAGGCCCCTTTAATAAAACAATTTCTTTAGATTTAAATTCTACTATTACAAGTAAAATTTGTTTAAAGTAACGGTTCAATCAGTTTCTTAATCAAAATTTATCTTTAAATGCCACTGGAGCCAATAAAATTTAAACGGCATTGATGTTCCATAAGGAAGAAAAGCCTCCTCCATGTCACCAATACAACAAGTTACTGTTGCTTTTAAATACATTTAAATTTGCACATATAGAAAATAGATATAATATATATATATATATATATAATATTAAATGTATACTGATTTAACCATAGTTTGATTGACTCCAGTTCGATGATATTGGTCAATGTTTGATTAAAAAGATAATCCATTTATCCAATTTTTATGTTTTTTTAAATTAAACATTATAAAAAAATTAATTTGTTTTCTCCTTTCTATCCTCTATTAAGGGATTTTTTTTCTATATTTTAAGAAATTCATTTTAGTGATTAGCAAAATCATCATGGGTAAGAATTATGCTACTGACCTACCTAATTTTATTCTATCCAGGATCAATAATTAAATCATGTAAACTAAAATTACTTTTTTAGATAAAGGAAAAGATTACTGAATCTATTTTTCATATCAATTATGATAATATATATATATATATATATATATATATATATATATAATAACCTGAATATCTAGTTCCTATCTTTACACAACAAGATTATAAAAATTTATGAGAAGCAACCAATCGTATTGAATGTGTCAACTTTCATTTAGTTAATAAACCTGTGCATATTAAGAATCCACAAATGATGCTTTTAGATGTTCACTTCGAAGCAGTTGTTTAAATTTCTTACGATATAGAACGGAAACAAGTTCTTGCTAATGTTAAAAACAAGGTGTTTTTTCTTAAATTTACAATGGTATTTTTAATTTACTTTCTCCTCTGCATAATTAGAAATCATGTGCATTCCGCATTCCTATATATTAGCTTTGAACTTTTTTGTCTACTTAATACATTGCACTTAATTAAAAATTAGGTTTGACCTAAGTCAATCTCAAAAAACTGAATCATAAAATAGAAGTTGTTCTTATATATAAATTTACGGTTGATTTTTTCTCTACGCGATGTGAGATTTATAATAAAGTCGATCCACCCATCATAGTCCTTTTGGCATTCTCAATTCATGTTATCAAAGATTTCGTATCTAATATATAACTCTCTACCCATGTTACTCTAGAATGCTTTGATTATAAATAAATAGAATTAAAAAATTCTTGTTAATAATTAATACATTAACAGACAACAAAGTCATCTAATAATAGAAGTTATACAAATGAATCATGATTGAGTGAAGCCTTAAAGAAGAACGGATATGAAAAATGAAGAACTCCTGCACCTATTTAATTTCTCCCACAAAAAGAAAAAAATCGTCTCCTGGCAAAAGAAAAGCGCAACCCATTAAGCATCTGCGTTTGGTGGAGACTATGATGGACCAGATCAACCCAAGTCCATCTTATACAGCCCCTGTACATGTATTCCTGGATTCCACAAACATAGCAAAAGTACTCCGGGAAAGTGGTGAGAAAGGAAGAAGAAATAAGAAAAACTGAGAATAGAGACAAAAGAAAAAAAGAAAGAAAGGAAAAATAAAGCACGTGTTATTTTTATTATAAAAACTATATGGAATTTAAAATAAAAAGCAAAAAACATAAAACAAAACACGCGCAAAAAGGAAGGGTGAAAATAAATATAAAAAGAAAGGGGAAAATTAGAAAACTTAAGGAAAACTAAAAAGTGGTGATAAGGAAAATTAGTGGAAGGTGCAATTAAACTTTACTATTATCAGTTGATCGCATACCTTGGAAGGAAGTAATTATATATGAGAGCCGATTAAGGTGGAAAAACCAAGCCATGGCTATGCACTCAAAGCAGCTGCTACTTGTTGCGCTCCTTATTGCAGTAACTCAACCTCTGTCAAAGGCAAAATGCCCAACAAAGTGTGGCTCCGTCACCATTCCCTTCCCGTTTGGGATGAGCAAAGAATGTTCCCTGGACACCTCTTTTCTCATTACCTGCAACCGAACCTCATCTTCATCACACACCCCATTCTTGAAAACTACTGATGATCAAAGCGTGCGTGTGTTAAACATTTCAGTGGATGGAGAACTGCACATTTCGTTGCCAGTAGCCAGCTATTGCTACGACAATAGAAGTGGCAATTTTGTGGATGGAATACCCAATTGGGAGTTCGACGTGAGACCTTTTCACCTGTCACCAATGCAGAACAAGTTAACGGTGGTGGGCGTTGACACCGCTGGATTCATAGTGCCAAGTACTTCTCAGGGACACAATTACACTGCATCGGTGTGTCTGTCTCTATACGATTCTGATTTAGTGAAAGATGGTTCGTGCTCCGGCATCGGTTGTTGCGAGACTGCAATTCGACAAGGGCTATCAAGTTTCTTCTATTCTTCTTTTACCAACATCATCAACAGCACTTACTACGACGCCCTTCTTGGCTCCTACCCATGCAGTTATGCGTTTCTGGTGAAAGACGGAGCTTACAACTTCGCCTCCAAACACCTTCACAACCTCACCACAAACTCCACCTTTCCTGTGGTTCTGGATTGGGCAGTGGGGAACCACACCTGCGAACATGCTAAGAATCAGAAACATCTTTCAAATTATGCGTGTAAGTCAAACAACAGCGAATGTCACAATTCAAAACTCACAGCTGGTTATCTTTGTCACTGCTCTCCCGGTTATTGGGGAAACCCTTACCTCCCTCACGGTTGCCGAGGTACATATATTTTATATTAATTACTATTTTTTATTTTACTCTTTCCATTACGTTTTGCTTCCTTCCAAGCACTGATTTAACAACATTTTTCTAATTTTTATAGCTTAACAAAATTTTCAGTCATCATTTTATACTTACTCTTGTGTTTTATTTTTTTTATAGTTTTGATCTTTTGTTTTAAAAAATGTTTGCTTTGATATGATAAAAATGTCTATTAAACGATTGTTTTATTTAAGCAAATATATAGTTTTAAGTTTTAAAATTTGCAATTTAAGTTGACTAGTTTGATAATATTTTGATTTTATTTATAAAAATATGAACTAAATTAGGATCCAAACAATCTTTTAAAATGTTTAAATATGGACTAATAAATAAAATTAGGATAAAATTATATATACTTATATTTTTAAGGCTAAAATTATAGAGAATTTTAATGATAATAATAAAAGCCAACAAATTTTATAAATGAGGAATCAAAATTACTATAAAAAAATTGGTAAGGAATAAAAATAAAATTGAAATGTAAAATAAGACTCTAAGCTTGATTAAGTCAATTTCTTATCAAACAAACATAAAACTTATTATTTTTATTTTTGAAAAACTAAAAAATATTAAATTCATTTGTTAATATTAACTTAATTTTTAAAAATATTAAATTGATTAGAATTTATATTTTCAAAAATTAAAAATAAAAATTTATATTTTAATCTAATTTAAAATTTTATAGGACTAAAATAAAAATTTACTTAATTTTTATCAAGTTTATAACATTTCTACACGTGAATTTGTATTTAAATAATATTTTTAGATTTTAAAATATAATTACAAATTATAAATGTACTCAATATTTTTTTTCAAAAATTTACTATTAACAGATATTGGTTAATTTTACTATTCAAACCTTAAAATGCTGGCCAAAAATAGAAGAAAAAAAAAGTTACTAAGTTTTTTTTTATTTTCAATTTTTTTATTTTCAATTTTTTTATTCATATTTCTTTGTATTATCTTATCTTTCTATAAGGGGACAACTCAGCAATAAATTTAGAAGAAAAAAAATCAATTTACTTAATTTTTTTAGATTGTAAAAATTAAAAATATTACTATTTATATTTTAAAACCATTGAAAGAAATATTTTCTTCGTAGTGCAATGAAATTAATTTTTTTTTTTACACTCCCTAACCCCCTCCACCTGGTACATTATTATGAAAATAGAAATTATAACTGACAAATTATCTTTCAGATGTTGACGAATGCAGCGGACCAAATGACTGCATGAAAGGGACAAGATGCTGGAACACTCAAGGGAGTTACAATTGTTTGTGTCCGAAGGGATATGAAGGAGATGGAAAAAATAATGGAACAAGATGCAGTCGTGAATTCAAGATTGACAGCATCCTCTTAATTCCTTTGAGTCAGTATACTATTCTCTATTCAAATTACAATTACATTCTGTTCTCGGTTTAGCCATAACATAAATAAAATCTTGTCAACCAAGTTAAGTGTAAGAATAATATTGTTGAAAGAATTTTCATCTGTAATGAACGATATTAGTCCAAGCTATGAATTGTTTTTAATTCAGTGTAGATAAGAAGAAAATAAGAAAATAAATAAATTAAATTTTTTAATAAGTTAAAATTAGTTTATATAATTAATTTTTAAAAAAGTTAGGTGAAAAATATTCGAAAATATTAATGTTCATAAATTAATTTTATCTTATCCAAAAAATTTAATTTAATTTTTTTCTCTTACATAAGAAGTTTATCCACATTAAACATTTGCGTAATTCAAGTTCATATATTCAAGATGATTTTCATACAATTCAAGTTACATTTAGAACATATGCCCTTTCAAGCTAGGATCGTCATCCATCACGTAATGAAATATCAGAATAGAGTGGCATTTTAATTTATTTATTTTTTTGGAATGTTTCGTCAGCAATATAATTCCAAGTGTCTTTTGGATTTGAGCTAGATTTACAATGTGGGTTTTTTTTTCTCCTTAGATTAAAATCAAGAACCTTTACTTTTAGTTTTTTATCTGTGAAAACATCTAATATATATATGAATTAGGATATTCTTTTAATTCTGTTCATTTTAGTTATTGCTATTTGGTGATAAACAGGTGTGACTGTGAGCGTCTTAGCAGTTCTCGGAGTCTGCATTTATGCGTATTGGGCAGTGAAGAAAAGAAAGCTGATCAAACTTAAAGAACAATGTTTTCAACAAAATGGTGGCTTATTATTACAACAACAAATAGGCAAGTATGGTGGGTCAACCGAAACAACTAAAGTTTTTACTGTGCATGAACTAAAGGAGGCCACCAACAATTTTGATGAAGGTATGGTACTAGGCCGAGGTGGCCAAGGAATAGTTTATAAAGGAATATTACCTGATAACAAAGTTATAGCCATAAAAAGGTCCAAAATTAGCAACCCAAACCAAATTGAACCTTTCATCAATGAGATAATCGTGCTTTCTCAAATCAACCATAGGAATGTGGTAAAGTTGTTGGGATGCTGTTTAGAAACAGAAGTTCCCTTGCTTGTTTATGAATTCATTCCTAATGGTACTGTTTATGAGCATCTTCATCATCAAAGCCAATTCTTGAAACTTACATGGAAAACGAGATTGCAAATAGCAACAGAGACTGCTGGCGCCTTGGCATACTTGCATTCAGCTACCTCTGCACCAATCATACACAGAGATGTGAAAACTGCAAATATATTACTTGATCACAATCTTACTGCAAAAGTTTCTGATTTTGGAGCTTCAAAGATTATTCCTCTTGATCAAACTCAATTAACCACTTTGGTGCAAGGGACACTTGGGTATCTTGACCCAGAATACTTCCACACAAGCCAGTTAACAGAGAAGAGTGATGTTTATAGCTTTGGAGTTGTCCTAGCTGAACTCCTAACAGGAAAGAAGGCACTTTCTTTTGATAGCCCAGAGACTCATAGAAACCTTGCAATGCACTTTGATTCTTCAATGAAGGAGGGTCGATTGCTTCACATTGTTGATAGCCACATAAACGATGAAGCAAATGTTGAGCAATTAAAGCATGTTGCCAATATTGCAAAACATTGTTTAAGGTTGAATGGGGAGGAAAGGCCCAGCATGAAAGAAGTGGCAATGGAACTTGACAGAATAAGAGTTTTGGAAAAACACCGATGGGAAAGTGTCGATTTACCTTCAGCGGAGACAGAAATGTTGCTCCAAGCAACATCATCTAATTTTAGTGTTAGCTTTGATATAAATCAGATTCCTTTGTCCTTGAGTAGTGGAAGATGAATTAGACGATAATAATTGTGATATTATTGTAGTTGACAACTCTATCCTTACTTGGGACTAGATGCTAATGTAACTTCAAAGTAATACTTACATAGTATGTTGTATTCCCCTATTGTTTTGGATACTAATATTGTGACAATATGGTTATGACGAAATGTTATGTAGAATATGAAGTATTTTGTGTCAAATATAGAAACCTGGGCTTTATAGTTGAAATGCTTCTTAAGAGACTTAACAAGTATAATCAGCCAATAACATCTATTCAGGCTAAATTATTGTTATGGGTAAACTTATCCTATCCACCAAGGAGTTGTTACTTAATTGGTTGCTTTTCTTCAAATCAGCACTCTTTCACAGTTTAGGAGTAGAACTTGAATTAGAATAGATTAGACCTTTTCATCTGATGAAAGCAGAGTATATCACTTTTCAAGGTTGTGGAAGAGATAGAGTTTGTGCCTCCGGAGGGAGAAGAGGAAGGAGAAGGTAGCATCTTGGGAAGCATTTGTTGCCAGTAATCCTTGGGCAATCTTGACCCTTCTGATAGAACAACAAAAGCAAACAGAGTTAAGAACAAGAACTGGTACCTCCTGCAACCTGACATAACTTAATCGCTGAATTTATTGCATATATAATTATTAAATTGATATAAAACTTAAAGTATAAAAAAATAAAAAATATATTAATAATATAAATTTTATTTTATATAAATTTTAAAAATAAAATTTAATCTTAAAATTTTTTATTTTTATTATATATTTTTTATTAATATAATTTTTATTTTATTTATTTTTAAAAATATATCAAAATTTTAATAATTTAAAATAATAATAAAAATTTAAAAAGCTCTTACTCTCACTTTCTCTGTGAGAGAAGAATTAATTATTTTTGAAATTATATTTCTTTTCTTTCACATAACACAAATTACACCAAATACAGAAAATTTTTTTACCTTTTTCCATTCACAGTTTTCATCATCTTTCCTCGTCAAAAGCGTTTATTGGTATATACGACGATAATGACTTTGGTGGTTTCAGTGAAATAGGGATACTTTTTAAAGATTAGGTCAGCGTTAAGGCATCCCTTTCGATATTTTAATAGCTTAAGCATTCTAGGCCACATTTACGCATTTAGGATCTTCAACAAATGCATTAAAAAAGTAGGTGATTCATTTGTTTAAAGTAGGAGGAATAAAAAGGTTATATTTTTATTTTTGAAGGATGTGATTGATTCTTTTTTAAGCTTCTACATGTTCTTGGAAGTGCTTTTCCCATTTCATTGAATTTTGCTTTTAATTTGAACGAGAATTGCTTTCTGGTTCCTTTTGTTCTCTGTGATACTTTTTTCCAACTGTGATGCGTATCCTCCTCTTTACTGATATTTTATTTAATTTTAAATTTAAACATAACAAGTTTCTATTTTATTTTTAAGGAGATCTATATTTTTTAATTTTATATTTTAATATTTAAAAAACAAAAAATAATTACACTCGAATTAAAACTGGATATTCAGAAGTAACTAGATTTAAATGCGCATAACTAAGTTAAAAAAAAGTCATTGTTCAGTAAAACTAAGAAGTTTAGAAGGTATTAACATGATGTAGTTTAAAATTAGGAAACATAACAACAGTAGCAGAGTCATTAAAAATCAATTTATATTCAAATTGGTTCACTGCATTATAGAACCAGTTTGGTTTGTCACTTACAAAATGCAAGATGTTGAACCATATTTTTTATTAGGTTCAATTTGATTCTGTTTTCATGTTGATCTGAACCGTGACTAATCTTAACTGCTAGTTGAAAAACAAGAAGAAAAAATAAGTCACAAAGAGCATCACTCAATCAAAAAACAGGAAACCAATTCAAGGAGAGGATAAAAAGAAGAGAAACAACCACCACACGCATAGTTTCTATTACAGAGAATCATACACACACACTCCCTAAAGCAAACAGTTACAACACGTTAGATATGCTTGACAACATAAAGGTCTGTTCATGGGACTGGCTTGGTTATAAATGTAATAAACATGCAATGGTTTCTTTCTTAGATTGGTGCATGAGTCCGTATCCCTTATACTCTCAAAATAATTATAATATTCTTGTTGTTTTGCATATAAAAAAAACAATAACAATCATGTCAAAAAGGGAGCAAGCCACAAGAAAATTTTATCACGAAGTTGTAAGGGAGGAGACCAAGAGATTAAGAGTAACAAAATTTACATAGGGAGGGAGCTGTTATATGTTTTGGAGCAAAGCCAGCTTGAAGACCAAAGGTTGAGACTAAAATATCCAACAATTATTATATGATTCCTAATAAATTTAATTTTACTCCTAAGATATATATATATATATATATATATATATATATATATATATATATATATATATTCGTAGGCCTTTTGACAACAATCAACTAGAGATCCTTTATAACAGTTGAAAAATAACTACATTTTCTATATATTTTTCATTATACCATTAAACACTAATTTATAATATTTTGAAATAACCACATTATATTCAAGAAAATGAGGAATCACTCCCAATTTGTCTATAATATGAAAACTAGCTGCAATTCTAACAAAAAAAATCACAAGAAACATAAACTGAAAACAAAGCACATATGCTTTAAACAATGAAATATACAGTACAAGGTGTTCCTAGCATTGTTAAAGACTTCAAGTAAATGCAAGATGGAACAAGTAACTTTGCACAAACCCAAATAACATGTATAATTCTTATAAAAAACTTTATACTTAGACCTAAAAGACATTCCATAATACAAGTAAATTTAGGTATATGGACAAGGCAAAAATGTGCGATGCTCAAATAACTAAATCTTAAGTTTAACAGACAAGAAACCAAAAGGAATAAACGAAAATTAATTTGAGTAACATAAAAGAATCAAAATAAAAAATTTAAAAAAGACTAGGAAATATGTACAAGCTAAAAATGCAATTAGTAACATATTTATAAAAAAAATCTGAAAAATATTAACAATTTTAGTTCAAATAATTTTATTTTTTTCACTTCTAATTGAAATATTTTTTCAAATTTTATCCTTAATATATTTTTATAACCCAAACCTTTATCTTTTTATTTATTTATTTTTATAAATTTAATATTATCTAATTTTTTTATGATAATATTATTAATTTTAAAATATTTATTTTTATATTACTATAAAATATTATATTTAAAATTATTATTTTAATATATATAATATTTATTTTAATTATTATATTATTAATTTTATTGAATAAAATATTGAATCTTTTGATAAAAAATAAAATTAGAAAAATAAAATTTTTAAAAAAATTATTTAAAATTTATTTATATAAAAATTAAAAATAAATATTTTTATTTTCAAGAAACAAAATTTTATTTAATCAAATTTTAATATATTTTTGAAAAAATATTATATTTCTCAAATTTTAATCTATTATTTAATTATATATTTATTTATTATTTATATTTATCTGTTAATTATTAAATATTTTTAATTTAATTAATAATTTATTAAATTTAAGCTTTCATTTAAATTTTTAACTTTCAATTTTTAATTTTTATGTAGTTTATGTTCTAATTTTATCTAACATGTTATATAACATGTTACAGATATTAAAATAGGAAATAGGAAGGATGGAATTAATTTTATTTAAAGTTATTAAAATATTCCAATTATCAAAAAGTCATTGTGAGAAGAGAAACCGAACAAGAAAAACCAATAGGTCATTCCTTCATGAAAATCAAATAATTGATTGTAAAAAAACATTCATTGGAGGAAGAGAAATCATTAAAGGAAAACCTTTCGAGTTTCCAATTGGCTTTACCCAAAATTTGGATTATAATATAGCTCAATGATGTTGATTGATTAACAAAACACACTTCATTCATTCAAATAGTATACCTTTCTAAATTTCATTATCATTTCATCAATCTCAGTGGAAATCAACTATATGTAGGACTTTCTGTTTTTTTCCATTTTGTTTGAAGAACCGAGTTAACGTTAAAAATAAATGAGATGGAAATAAATTAATTTTGACTCATAAAATTGTATATATATTACATGTATAAAAAATAAAAAATAGATTATATATATACAAAGATTTAAAATTAAAAAAGTTATTAATTATTTAAAAATAATATATTTGTTAAAAAATTATATGATTTTTATATTTTAATTTCAATCAAATAAATATGCTTTATATGCCCCAATTAACATCACTCACAGCTAACAAATCTTTGCGGAAGTAAATATTTGTTATATGCGTCAATCAACGTTTCTCTATACATGTTGAAGTAAAGCAGTAAACTGTCAAGACTCAAGAGTCAAGCAATGAAATACGTGCTATATGTGTCAATCAACATCAATCGCAATTCACTAGTCTTTGTGGAGTAAACTGCTAATTGTGAATAATTTTAAATTTTTTATCTTTTATTTTTATAATTTTTAATTATATTAAATGAAAAATATATTAAATATTTTTATAATAATAAATATATCAATTTTTAATTTAATATTTTATGAAAAAAATAAATAAATACGTAAAACAAAAAACTCAACGTGATATTAAGCTGTTTAAGTGAAAATTCGTAACGCAACATAGCAAGGGAAAAGGAATGAGGAAAACAAGAAATATTCATAACGCATGATTTTTTTTTACTGTGTATGGTTCGAAGAATCGAGTTAAATTTAACATAAATAATTACTATGGGATAAAATAATTCTGATACACGTAATATACATGCCTAAATGCACAGGAAGCATTAAGATATAAAAAATTAGATTGTATGATTATAATTTTTGAACTTTACAAAAAATAAATATTACTTGATCGTTAAAATATAAATATTTAAAATTAACAAATTTAAATTTTTGATTGATTAATATAATAATAGATGATGTAAATTAAAAATGGTTATCTGTTCATCAGGTTAAATGTTAACCACTAAATGCTAGTTATGAATAATTTTAAATTTTTATTTATTAAATTTTTTAATTATTTAATGAAAATATATTAAATATTTTTTATATGTTTTAAATAATAAATATATCAATTTTAATTTAATATTTATTCTATAAAATAATAAAACAAATAAATATATAAAAAGAAAATTCAAAGTGGCGTTAAACTCTTTAAGCAAACAAGAGCAAAGACCTCCTACTCTCCTAGATACGGGTAGTGTTGATACTTGATATTACTCACCAATTTTGTTTTAATATAAGGTCTATCAAGAAATTTGCAGAAATAAAAGGTATTTTGGTCTCGACAAGTCACGGCTCACGAGGAAGAAAAAAAAGCAAATTGACCAAGATGACCAAGATCCATTTCACGTCAGCCATTAAAAAGTGGTCTTCCAAGGATGGGTGAAGAATGACCATTTCAACTCCGTTCTGGACAAGGTTCAACAACATCAAGAAGGGTGGAAACGGAACTTGTTGAATAGAACAGGTAGCTAATTGACCCTGCTACAATCAGTTACCAACTATATTCTTATTTACCCAATGCACACGTGTTGGATCCCAACCACAATCTACAACAAAATTGATGCCATATAGTGTAACGGAAACACTAAACGCCTAAACCTTATCAAATGGGATGAAGTTTCCAAGTCCAAAAAAGTAAGCAGGTTAGGCATTCCCAAATCGAGGGAAAATAACATTGCAATGTTTGGCGAATTAACATGGCACATGCTTCTTGTCAATTTGATCGATCAAATCTAATTCAATCGTGTTTTACGTGAGATATGATCAAAATAGTCTAAAATTATGTAAAATTTATATTTGTAAAGTTTATAGAAAAAATATATTAAATAATTATTATTATTATTATTCATAAAAAAATGTTTATTGCTAACCTTATCAACTATGATAAATACATGATTGTTATTATAAAATTATGTGGAAGACATTGATCCTCCCATCAAGTAGGAAATTCCATCATTCCTTGACATTTTCCTTCACATAAAAAGCAGAAGAAATAAATATAAATCAGAGTAGTGTATTGTTATGAACACATATGAAGCTGAGAAAGAAAGTCATGGGTGTGAATTCAAAGCAGCTTGTTGTGCTTCTACTTGTTGCGGTCCTTATTGTAGTAGCAAGTAAAGCTGAACCAATGTCAAAGGTTAAATGCCAAACAAAGTGTGGCTCCGTCACCATTCCCTTCCCATTTGGGATGAGCAAAGAATGTTCCCTGGACACCTCTTTTCTCATAACCTGCAACCGAACCTCTTCTTCATCATACACACCATTCTTGAAAAAAGATGATGTGCATGTACTGAACGCCACATTCGCCTATTTGGAGAAAAACCTAAATCGAAGGCCAGTGTTAAACATCTCGCTGCACGGGGAACTGCGCATTTCATTCCCTGTAGTCAGCGTTTGCTACAATAATAGTAACAGAAGTGAAGCCGGGAATGAAACCTATAATTTCTACGACCTGAGACCTTTTCACCTCTCACCGATGCGAAACAAGTTGACTGTGGTGGGTATTGACACGGCTGGAGCAGTGGTGCCGTTTTTTCTTGAGGGACGTAACTACACAGCTTCAATGTGTTTCACTGGGTACCGTCCTGATTTAGTAATCAATGGGTCTTGCTCTGGCGTTGGTTGTTGCGACACTACAACACTACAAGGCCTCTCCAATTTCTTGTATGGTTCTGTTCAGAAACTCTTCGACAAAAGTTACTACAACAAACTACTTCTCTCATATCCATGCGGTCATGCATTTCTTGCAGAAGACGGAGCCTATAACTTCTCCTCCACACACCTCCTCAACTTACCCTACACCTCGTTTCCTGTGGTTCTGAATTGGGCAGTGGGGAACCTCACGTGCCAAGAAGCTCGCAAGAATGCTTCAACTTATGCCTGTAAATCAAACTATAGCGAATGTTACAATTCAAAGGTTGGTTACCTTTGCAACTGCTCTCAAGGTTTTGAGGGTAACCCTTACCTCTCTGGTTCTGCTGCTTGTCAAGGTATTCTTTCTTATTTCTTCCTCCCATCCCATTACATTCTGCTTCCTTTCCATACCCAATCTTTAACGTCTTTCTTCCCTTAAACCATTCTCTCCCAGCAACCTCCCCTAAACAAACTCTTCTCCCGCCGCACAAATAGTCAAATAGATTCCCACCATACTGAGGATCTACAAGAACCAGACCTATATCGAAGTGATTATAGTATCTCTCCAAAAATCCTATTTCATACACACCAAATTTCTATTAGTCTTTGTATTCTATTACTTCACATTTACCTTTTATTTTATTTACTTTTATTCAAATCATTTAATGATCAATTGGGTTAAATAAAAGAATTAATTGATTATATTGTATCATATGCCAAAGTGATTTTAATTATATGTAGCTATTATTACTTATTAGTTATTATAGAAAAATTTTAAATAATGAAGATATTTTAGATGGAAAAATGAAGGTTAAATTAATCTGGTAGCTCTTATAATTTTATCAAGTTTTCAAATAAATTTTTATAGTTTAAAATATTTTATTTAATTTTTTTATAATTTGTAATTATAATTAAATGTTTCAAAATTAATGGAGTTAGATTATACCTCTGTCTTGACATGTTTGCCAACACCATGATTAAAATTCTTTCCTTTTCATTACTTTTTTGTCTCTTTCTCTTCTTTAATATCCTGAAATAAAGTAATATCGAATTTTTTTACTCTATGATCTAGGTTCAAGGATTTTTTATTAATACGAAATAACAATATGGAAAAGAAAAAAGTTAATATTAATTTAATTCTTAAAATATTATTTAATATTGCAATTTATCCTTTCCATATCCAACTAATGAGATAGCTAAGTTTTGGTAGATAACTAATACTTTTAATAAAATAACAAATCAGTACAATTCCAAACTCTTAATTGTAGCATGTTTGAACATGGCTTCCTCCATCGACACAATTGGTACCCATACAGTCACACTATTTGTTAGGAAAGTGTTACAATGTGTGTGTGTGTGTGTGTGTTACTTTTCTTATTGTCAAACAACAAATTAAACTTGAGCAATGCTCAAAATGCGTATAATAGGACAAGAACTACTGCTTAAATATGCAAAAAGATTTTAATGGAGATCTGTTCACCACATTAATACAAAATTTTAAAATTGTAAGAATTTAATTAAAAATTTTAAAATTATAAATACCTACTAACATTTTGATAAAATTGTAGGAACAAATAGATTAATTTAACCAAAGACGAATGACCCTAACGTTGTTACGTGACATAACTCTAGGGAGCAAAACCTTATTCTGTATATATAATACATAGATTTAGTTGAATATAGTTCACGGCTTCATCTAATGAAAATTAATTATTGTTAATCATAACTGACCAAATATATATTAGATGTTGATGAATGCACCGGAGGATCTCATGACTGTGTTTATGAGGAAAAATGCATCAATTCTCTTGGAAGCTACGACTGTTCTTGTCCGGAAGGATTCAAAGGAGATGGAAAAAAGAATGGAACGAGATGCAGTCCTAAATCCAAGATCATTTTGATAGTTACTTTGAGTGAGTATACTATTGTATCAGATGGAATTATAGCATATATACTTTTCTTTCAGTTAAGTCATAACCTGTATGTCAGACAAATTCACTACTCCATTGAATATTACTGAAAGAGCTTTCACTGGTAGTGAACCAAGTTAGGAATTTCTTTGGCAATATAAATTCATATAGACTATTCAAGGCGATTTTGGCTCTATTTAAGTTGCATTTAAAACATTCGCCCTTCAAGCTATGGTTGTCAAGACATGAAACATCCAAATAGTGTGTCATTTTGATTTTTGTCATGTGTTGTTGTCAACATGAACTTCACTCATCAACAAGACAAATAGAAAGAAAGTAACTTTGTTTTGTTTGTATCAGGTGTGAGCATAGGCATCATAGCAATACTTGGGGTGTGTCTTTTTGTGTACTGGGCACTGAAGAAAAGAAAGCTTATCAAACTTAAAGAGATCTTTTTTCAACAAAATGGTGGCCTACTATTCCAACAACAGAAATCAAGGTATAACGGGACAATTGAAATGGCTAAATTATTCACCGTGGAAGAGCTAAAGAAGGCCACCAACAACTTCGATAAAGGCAAAATCCTAGGTCAAGGTGGCCACGGAACAGTTTACAAAGGACTATTACAAGGTGACAAAGTTGTAGCAATAAAAAAGTCCAATGTCAATGACCCAAACCAGATTAAGCAATTCATCAATGAGGTGATTGTGCTTTACCAAATCAACCATAGGAATGTGGTAAAGCTCTTGGGTTGTTGTTTAGAGACAGAAGTTCCTTTACTTGTATATGAATTCATTCCCAATGGTACTGTTTTTGAGCACCTTCATGATCAAAGCCAATCTCTAAAACTTACATGGAAAACAAGATTGAGAATAGCACAAGAAACTGCTGGGGCCTTGGCATACTTGCATTCTGCTACTTCTGTACCCATCATCCATAGAGATGTGAAAACAGCAAATATACTACTTGATTGCAATATGACTGCAAAGGTTTCTGATTTTGGGGCTTCAAGGATTTTCCCGCTTGATCAAACTCAGTTAACCACTTTGGTACAGGGGACATTGGGGTATCTTGACCCAGAATACTTTCACACTAGCCAGCTAACAGAGAAGAGTGATGTTTATAGCTTTGGGGTTGTTCTAGCAGAGCTATTGACAAGAAAGAAGGCACTCTCTTTTAACAGGTCAGAGGCTGATAGAAACCTTGGAATGTACTTTGTTTCTTCGGTGAAAGAAGGGCGACTACTTCACATTGTGGACAACCACATAATACATGAGTCAAATGCTGAACAGCTAATGGAAATTGCTAATATTGCAATACGATGTTTAAGGGTGAAGGGAGAGGAAAGACCCACCATGAAAGAAGTGGCAATTAAACTAGAGGAAATAAGAGTTGAGGAAAAGCAGCGATGGAAAAATTCCAATTCCTCTTTAGAAGAAACTGAAAGCTTACTCAATGCAGCACCGTCTGTTTTCAATGTTGAAGATGGTATCGCTGGGAGTGGCATTAGTTATAACTATGGTAGCATAAATCAGATTTCGACGTCCTTGGAAGCTGGAAGATGATTAGTTGATATTTATATTGGTGTTATTATAATTGATAATACTATCCTTACCCAAGACCTCATGCTAATCTGTCTTCAAAATAATGGTTGTGTAGTATGTTATGTTCCCGTTACATTGGATACAATGTTGTGATATTATGGTTGTGATGAAATGTTGTGTGGTATGTGAGCACTGTTACTATCTAATTCATTTAAAATTAGATTTTGTTGGGAGTGAATGAAGAATTTCTTAGGTGATATAGGTTTTACAACTAATTTTTATGTGAAAATTGTGTTTTGTTAGATTTGGTAATCTTAGAGGATAGTATTTATCACAAGTTGTTTTCCCGCCGACCACTTTAAATGCAGAGAGTCTTGTTCATGAAAATAAATATGAATTATTTTCATATTTTTATGGGGATATTCGAAGATATTGTCTTCTAAGCTTAAATTGGGATGATGCTGTCTCCCATGTTCTTCCAACGAGGGTACCACATATTCAAATGATGAACTTCATGAGACTATCTTCATTAGGCTTTTAATTCTATGCAACTGGTTAATTCTATACCCTTAGAATATTATTATACATTTCCCATTCCATATTGGTGGTCGTAAATTGTCAAGCTGTGAAACACCGTGTTATATCCGGCAATCAACATCAATCACAAGTCTTTGCGGAACATTGTGGAAGTAAACTCTGGTACAATTTTTTTTTCTGGTCCATTTGATTCTAATTTGTGGACGAGTGACATTTGGTTTTTCTCGTTTCTGCCGTATTTAACATTGTATTTATTAAATTTTAGCTATTTACAATATAGCCCATAAGTATTTGCAATTGAATCTAATTTATAATGTATTGCCAAAAATTGATCTTGGAATTTAAATTTACTTCATAGAGAGTTTGAATTGATGGTCAAATATGGGCTACTAAGTTAATTTTCCGTGACACACACGGCTTGACAATTTATCAACTAATTGTTGAAATGTGCTAAATGATAGATATGCATGTCATCTGTTTAAATATCTACGTGATTATCAAGTTATTAAAATTGGACCAGACCATTCCATTTGAACAGTTGGATGAAAATTAAATGGATCATCAGTTTGATCATCTCAAAATTCAGAGCCAAAAAACAGTGAAGAATCAAGTCAAATCAGTCAAGAACTAAGTAGAACCAAGTAATTAAAAGCATTTGAAACTAAGTATAAGCCGGAAAAGAAAATCAGGTTAAACCATTCTATCATGAAAATATTATTGTTTTATTTTTATGTTATTTTTTTAAAATTTTCCTTGATTCTAAAATATTTTTTGGATAAATAAGGATTCATATATAATATCTAGAAAATATTACTATTGTTTAACTATTTATTATGATTTTTTATTGAATAAAATATATGATATGAAATTCCTTGAAAAATAGATGACTGATATGTAGCAAGCCACCAAAATCTATTAATGCCACCCTTCAATAGGTTTAGAACTATAAAGGCATGATGATATCCGCTACGAGTGCATGGGGAATTTAGTATAAAGTTGTGACTTGAGTATCAAAGCCTAACATTAATGTCCGTGGAGTATTACGCTCCATTCGTAGGCGTGGCTTGTATAAGTTGCTAAAACGTTTAGTTGTAAAATTTTAATTAAATGATTTGTAATTGTAAGGGATAAATCTAGTGCACTCAAGTATTAATTCATTTTACAAATTTACAATGACGAAAAGGTTTAAACACACTCCGCCAGTGAAAAGGGGGAGGTTTAAACAACAAAATGAAATTATGTCTACACACTTTATCCTACTATATATACAACAAGCCTAAACAGACAAGTCTAACCTCACAACACTTGTTAAGAAAAGGGGATCACATGTTCTACCACTTACAAAATTTTGTTACTGCAGAATGCTTTGCATTGTAAATAAAAAGAATTGAAAATTTATTGTTAATAATTAGTACATAAACAGACAAGAAAGTCATATAATAATTGAACTACAGTTGAATGACAGATGAGGAGAGCCCTTACAGGAAGAACGGATATGAAAAATCAAGAAATCCTGCACCTACTCTCTCCCCACAAAAAGTCAAAATATTGTCTCCTAGTATTAGTAACTTAAACCGTTATATTGGTCAAGTCACCGGCATTAATTTAGTGACGAGGAGTTCGAGATTAAAATTGTTTTACTTGAAAATCTACGAACATCATCGTTTTCATACTAATAGAAAAAGCGCAACCCATTACTCATCAGTGTTTGGCGGAGACCATGATGGACCAAATGAACCCAAGTCCATCTTGTACAGCGCCGGAGCTTGTATATATTTTTGCATTCCACAAACGTAGCAAAAGTGCTCCGGGAAAGTGGTGAGAAAGAAATAAGAAATAAGAAAGGAGAGACAAAAGAAAAAGAAGAAAGGAAAAATAAAGCACGTGTTATTTTTATTATAAAAACTATATGGAATTTAAAATAAAAAGCAAAAATATAAAACAAAACACGCGCAAAAGAAGATGTGAAAATAATATATAAAAAGAAAAAAGAAAAATTTAAAAACTTAAAGCAAACTACAAGGTGGGTGATAAGGAAAATCAGCGGAAGATGCAATTGAACTTTACTGTTCTAAGTTCGGCCCATACCTTGGGACGGAGTAATTATATACATAAGAAAGGCCATGAAGCTGAGAAAGAAAGCCATGGCTATGCATTCCAAACAGCTTCTTCTGGTTCTGCTTGCTGTGCTCCTTACTGCAGAAACTAAAGCTCAACCGATGTCAAAGCCAAAGTGCCGAACAGAGTGTGGCTCCGTCAACATCACGTTCCCATTTGGGATGAGCAAAGAATGTTCCCTGGACACCTCTTTTCTCATAACATGCAAACGAACCTCTTCTTCATCATACACCCCATTCTTGAAAAACGATGATGATATGCGTGTGATAAACATCACACTGGATGGAGAACTGCACATTTCTTTGCCAGCAGCCAACGAATGCTACAATAACAGAAGTGGGGAATATGAGAGTGGAAATAGTTGGATGTTCGACGTGAGTCCTTTTCACCTGTCACCAATGCGAAACAAGTTAACGGTGGTGGGAGTTGACACCGCTGGATTCATGACGCCGTTCGATGTAAGTAGTTCGGAGGGGAATAATTACACTGGCTCAGTATGTCTGTCTCTATACGATTCAGATTTAGTGAAAGATGGTTCGTGTTCCGGAATCGGTTGTTGCGAGACTCCAATTCGACAAGGGCTATCAAGTTTCTACTATTCAACTTCTACCAACATAATCAACAACACTTACTACGACACCCTTCTTGGCTCTCATCCATGTGGTT
Organism: Canavalia gladiata; assembly: GCA_037954105.1. Taxonomy (NCBI): domain Eukaryota; kingdom Viridiplantae; phylum Streptophyta; class Magnoliopsida; order Fabales; family Fabaceae; genus Canavalia; species Canavalia gladiata. The sequence continues at coordinate 58,872,592 of CM075659.1, read as the reverse complement.
ATGCCTTTCTGGTGAAAGACGGAGCTTACAACTTCGCCTCCAAACACCTTCACAACCTCACCACAAACTCCACCTTTCCTGTGGTTCTGGATTGGGCAGTGGGGAACCACACGTGCGAACATCCTAAGAATCAGAAACATCTTTCAAATTATGCGTGTAAGTCAAACAACAGCGAATGTCACAATTCAAAACTCACAGCTGGTTATCTTTGTCACTGCTCTCCCGGTTATTGGGGAAACCCTTACCTCCCTTACGGTTGTCGAGGTATATATATTTTATATTAATTACTATTTCTGTTTCACTCTTTCCATTACGTTTTGCTTCCTTCCAAACATTTTTTAGAGTGGTCATTTTTTATTTTTTTTACCTTCAAAAATATTAACATCTATTCTTTTTTTTTTCCTATCATATTATATTAACATCTTTACATATCAGCATAACATTTTTCTAATTCGTATGGCTTAACAAAATTCTTAGTCATCGTTTTATACTTGTTTGTTTTTTATTCTTTTGGTCTTTTGTTTAAAAAAATGTTTGTTGTGATCTGGTAGAAATTTCTACCAAGTGATTATTTAATTTAAGTAAATACATAATTTAATTTGTAAAATTTGTTGTCAGTATATTTTTAATCCTAAAAAGTATTAGTGTACAATTTAGTTCTAATTTGATTATATAATTTGATATTATTTATAAAAGTGTAAATAAAATTAGTACACCTAAATATCAAAATATATAACCTGGTATTTTTTAGGATCCAAATAATTCTTTAAATCGTAAAAATTTGAACAAATAAATAAAATTAGAATAAATTATATATATATACTAAAACTTTTTTAAAGAATAAAATTAGAGAGAAATTTATTGATAAGAATAAAAATCAACAAATTTTATAAAGACGAATCAAACAATTTAAAAAATTGGTAAGGATTAAGACTAAATTTGAATGTAAAATAAGATATTAAAAATGATTAAGTCATCCTTTATCAAATCAACATGAATTTTTTAAAATAAAGAAATGTTAAATTTAATTTTTAATAATAATTTAATTCTTAAAATATTAAATTGATTAACATTTATATTTTAAAAATAAAAATTATAAATTTGATCTTTTAATCTAATTTAAAATTTAAAGAACTAAAATAATATTTTACTTAATTTTTATCAAGTTTAAAAATGTAATTGTAAATTTTAAATGTGCTCAATATTTATTTTTTAAAATTTTTATTATTAATAGCTATTGGTTAATTTTACTATTCAAACTCTAAAGTTCTAACCAAAAGTAGAAAAAAAAACACGTTACTAAGATATGGTGTTTTTTTTTTTTTTGCTTTTGAGAATTTTTTTTTGAAATAAAAAAGCTTGTTGGATAAATCTAATTTCAAAATTATTTAAAAAAATAGTTTTTAAAATTGAAAAATAAAAAAAGTTATTGATTTTTTTATTATCCATATTTTATATATATTATTTTATCTTATATATCAACTTACTGTAAAGGGACAACTCAACAATAAATTTAGAAAAAAAATTCAATTTTTTCATTTTTATTTAGATTGTAAAAATTAAAACAATATTAAAGAATAAAAAATTAGATATTTTTAAATTAAAACATAGAAATTATATGTATGTGCATACTGGTAATTTTGTCTGATTAGGGATTTTCCCCCCTAATTTCAGTCCCCATCAAGAGCAAATCATCTAGTTCAGGGATTTAAATGGGACAATCCCCACAACCATTCCCAATACAACCCAAAGAAATTTTCATTCTTAATTGCATTCCAGTTAGTTATGAAAACTTATGTTTTTAAAAAGAAAAATAATTGGCTCATGTGAATTCTGTCTACATTTTTATATAACACTAAAAAAACAATTTTTTTATGATAATTAATTTTTTATATTTATATAAATTAATATAAAATATATTAAATTAATAAAAAATTATATTTAATTTTGATAGTTATATCATCCCAACCATTGTTAAAATAGTGTTGGATAGATAATTTTTGTTACATATAAATTTATGAAAAAAATTTAATAAAAATTTAAAATATTACTATTTATATTTTAAAACCATTGAAAGAAATATTTTCTTCATAGTGCAATGAAATTATTTTTTTTTTAACACTCCCTAACCCCCTCCACCTGGTACATTATTATGAAAATAGAAATTATAACTGACAAATTATCTTTTAGATGTTGACGAATGCAGCGGACCAAATGACTGCATGAAGGGGACAAGATGCCGGAACACTCAAGGGAGTTACAATTGTTTGTGTCCAAAGGGATATGAAGGAGATGGAAAAAATAATGGAACAAGATGCAGTCGTGAATTCAAGATTGACAGCATCCTCTTAATTCCTTTGAGTCAGTATACTATTATCTATTCAAATTACAATACCATTCTGTTCTCGGTTTAGCCATAACATAAATAAAATCTTGTTAACCAAGTTAAGTGTAAGAATAATATTGTTGATAGAATTTTCATCTGTAATGAACGATATTAGTCCAAGCTATGAATTTTTTTTAATTCAGTTTAGATAAGAATAAAATAAAAAAAGAAATAAATTAAAATTTTTAATAAGTTAAAATTAGTTTATATAATTAATTTTTAAAAAAGATAGATGAAAAGTATTCTAAAATATTAATGTTCATAAATTAATTTTATCTTATCCAAAAAATTTAATTTAATTTTTTTTCTCTTACATAAGAAGTTTAGCCACATTAAACATTTGCGTAGTTTAAATTCATATATTCAAGATGATTTTCATACAATTCGAGTTACATTTAGAACATATGCCCTTTCAAGCTAGGATCGCCATCCATCACGCAATGAAATACCAGAATAGAGTGGCATTTTAATTTTTTTTTTTTTTTGGAATGTTTCGTCAGCAATATAATTCCAAGTGTCTTTTGGATTTGAGCTAGATTTACAATGTGGGTTTTTTTTTCTCCTTAGATTAAAATCAAGAACCTTTACTTTTAGCTTTTTATCTGTGAAAACATCTATATATATATATATATGAATTAGGATATTCTTTTAATTCTGTTCATTTTAGTTATTGCTATTTGGTGATAAACAGGTGTGACTGTGAGCGTCTTAGCAGTTCTCGGAGTCTGCATTTATGCGTATTGGGCAGTGAAGAAAAGAAAGCTGATCAAACTTAAAGAACAATGTTTTCAACAAAATGGTGGCTTATTATTACAACAACAAATAGGCAAGTATGGTGGGTCAACCGAAACAACTAAAGTTTTTACTGTGCATGAACTAAAGGAGGCCACCAACAATTTTGATGAAGGTATGGTACTAGGCCGAGGTGGCCAAGGAATAGTTTATAAAGGAATATTACCTGATAACAAAGTTATAGCCATAAAAAGGTCCAAAATTAGCAACCCAAACCAAATTGAACCTTTCATCAATGAGATAATCGTGCTTTCTCAAATCAACCATAGGAATGTGGTAAAGTTGTTGGGATGCTGTTTAGAAACAGAAGTTCCCTTGCTTGTTTATGAATTCATTCCTAATGGTACTGTTTATGAGCATCTTCATCATCAAAGCCAATTCTTGAAACTTACATGGAAAACGAGATTGCAAATAGCAACAGAGACTGCTGGCGCCTTGGCATACTTGCATTCAGCTACCTCTGCACCAATCATACACAGAGATGTGAAAACTGCAAATATATTACTTGATCACAATCTTACTGCAAAAGTTTCTGATTTTGGAGCTTCAAAGATTATTCCTCTTGATCAAACTCAATTAACCACTTTGGTGCAAGGGACACTTGGGTATCTTGACCCAGAATACTTCCACACAAGCCAGTTAACAGAGAAGAGTGATGTTTATAGCTTTGGAGTTGTCCTAGCTGAACTCCTAACAGGAAAGAAGGCACTTTCTTTTGATAGCCCAGAGACTCATAGAAACCTTGCAATGCACTTTGATTCTTCAATGAAGGAGGGTCGATTGCTTCACATTGTTGATAGCCACATAAACGATGAAGCAAATGTTGAGCAATTAAAGCATGTTGCCAATATTGCAAAACATTGTTTAAGGTTGAATGGGGAGGAAAGGCCCAGCATGAAAGAAGTGGCAATGGAACTTGACAGAATAAGAGTTTTGGAAAAACACCGATGGGAAAGTGTCGATTTACCTTCAGCGGAGACAGAAATGTTGCTCCAAGCAACATCATCTAATTTTAGTGTTAGCTTTGATATAAATCAGATTCCTTTGTCCTTGAGTAGTGGAAGATGAATTAGACGATAATAATTGTGATATTATTGTAGTTGACAACTCTATCCTTACTTGGGACTAGATGCTAATGTAACTTCAAAGTAATACTTTTTACACAATATGTTGTATTCCCCTATTGTTTTGGACACTAATTAATATTGTGACAGTATGGTTATGATGAAATGTTGTGTTGAATGTGAAATATTTTTTGGGCAAATTATACTAACCACTATCTTAAAGGTAAAAATTTAAAAATAAAAAGAAGTATTGAAAACTGCAATAATATACTTTTTCTTATGATTTTTAATCAACAGTATTTATTAATTTTTTAGCTATCATCTTTAAGGACCGTAATTAATTTAATTATCTATGATTTTGTGGGGAGTGGATAAATGGTTTCTCAAGTTATATTGATTTTACTACTAAGATTTATATGGAAATTATCTTTTCGTCGGATTCGATAATCCATATTATATATATATAAAAAGATTAATTAAATTTTTAGTTTCTCATTATATATTTAGCTTTTGTTTTAATTTTTATTAATTTTATAATTTTAATCCTTTATTTTATAAAATTTGTTAGTTTTTTATCTTATCATCAAATTCGTTATATGTTTAGATTAAAAAATGTTTATATATACAGTATGGTTATTAAATTTATTTATTTGCTCACATTTAATCATTTGGAGAATTATTTTATTATTAAAAATGTTAATTTATACATTTTAATTTCTTAAATATGTTAAATTTTTCTATATATCATTCATATTTTTACCAAAAAGTGATAAAATATTATTAAACTAATATAAATTATACACACCAATATTTTAAAATTAAAAATACATAATACAATTTTCAAAGATTAAACTGAATATTTATTCAAATATAATAATATTGTTCAATAGAAATTTTAACAATAAAATCAAAACCAACAATAAAAACGTCATTGAGCATTTGAGCCTAAAAGAATGGTAACATTTTTCTCATGTTAATTATAGTTTTTGATATGTAAATTTTAACTTTACCATTGCGCAACATCTGACACCCCTTGAAAAAGAATTAGAGAAAGACAGCATCCATGACAGGACTCCATACCCATTGTTGGTTCCGGTAACACGCGGTAGACTTCAATCTTTTCCATTTGCATACTTACAGTAAACGAAATTACAACTGAACTTTGAAGCACATGTCTAAGAGAAAAAATGATGAAAACTCGAACTTCACCACCTACGTAGAATATGCAGAATGCTAGTTCATAGCATTAAGTGAAAGATAAATTCCTAGGTAGCCACATATATAGGCACAGCCTATGATAGATGCTCAGTTCAAATCAACCATTGACATGTTTAAAATTGTTGGGCCATGTTAGAAATGCATATTTCTCTTAAGAACGCTTTTGTCAATTGAAACGTAAGTGTCAATATTATTATTGGTGCTACACTAGTACTATCTAAGAATTTCTGTATGAGAAGCTGGACTGTGTGAGATTATAAAAAGTTGTTCCACTCCTCTTTATGCAAGCCCATCGCTGAACACGAATTACTTTCATACTTAGATAATACTTACTTACCAAGAAAATAGACATGCTATAATATAATACATTGAAGAAAATATAACTAATAGCGCGAGGATGTTACATGAAACAGAATATAGTAACCTGGGCTTTAGAGTTGAAAATGCTTCTTAAGAGACTTTACAAGTTACTAATCCTGCCAATAACATTTATTCATACTAAATTATTGTTATGGATAAACTTATCCTATCCACCAAGGAGTTGTTACTTAATTGTCTTTACAGGAGACTCTTCAGACCCAGATCAATAAATCTACGGGAGTGTAATTCCTTTACAAAATTTGGTTGCTTTTCTTCAAATCAGCGCTCTGACAAGACTGCACAGAGTTTAGGAGTCGAATTTGAATTAACATAGATTAGACCTTTTCATCTGATGAAAGAAGAGTATCAGTTTTCAGGGTTGTGGAAGAGGTGGCAGAGACAGAGTTTGTGCCTCCGGAGGGAGAAGAGGAAGGAGAAGGTAGCTTCTTGGGAAGCATTTGTTGCCAGTAATCTTTGGGCAATCTTGACCCTTCTGATAGAACAACAAAAGCAAGCAGCGTCAAGAACAAGAACAGGTGCCTCCTGGAACCTGACATGATGATGATGATGATGATGATAGTACTGGCTACTACTTTTAATCAAACTCAAGAAGTGCACACACAGAGCCTTCCTATGCCTTAAAAAAGAGCAACTTTAGAGGGCTATGTTCTGACAGCAGACATGTTCAGTAATGTAGGGAGGTTGCCAACTTGTTTGGTTGAGGAAGGATGCTTAAATGGCAGACAATATGCTATTTCATAATTCTATACTCTTAATTTAAACTACTCCACTCTCAGTCTGCAATCTGCATGTTTCACAAATTTAATTTCATGAATAAATAAATAACCACTCACCCCTTATGAGTTGGATGCTAATACTTAATTATCTGTCTTCTGCTATTTTTTATTTTTTTAAAATTTAAGTACTAGTTAGTAAATAAGATTCTGTTCTCTCCAAATACTCTTGAATTAAACTCAAGACAATATGTGTCAAGGTACCCAAATCTCTTTCAGTTAGAGCAACACGCGTTGTATGTTTTTAGAATGGTATATATCTTAGTTGTCAGGCTCTTGTTCTAATTTCGTATTCAAATGGCGCATTGAACTAGCTTATATATAGAGTAGCTTAACTAAGACAGAACCTAAAACCCAGTAATTAGGATAGTATATTTAAATTTTGGAATTAGATTATCATATAAATTTAACAATATCTTTCTTTTAATATATATTTTTTTATAATTTTTTCTGTTACATTATATTTTTTATTTTTAAATTTTATTTACCTACTTTTAAATATAATATTATTTTAAATTTTAATAACGTAATTGCAAACATGAGTAGAGGGGTCCTTTTCATCCGTGTTTTTTTCTCTTTCTTTATGAGACAATCTTTTCATCAGTAGTTTCGTACAGCTCAAAAATTGAAGTGTCTAAACTACGGAAAAGGTTCGTACATTAGAATAAGTGTCCACTGAAAGAAAAGTGTGTTGACACTCTATGTCTCTATATGCTGTTTTCCCGACAACAGAGTGTATTGAGTATATACGAAAAGAAGATAATGGCTTTGCCGCTTCGGTAGTGTCAGTGAAATATGGATATTTTTTAAAGATTACGTCAGCGTTTCCCTTAACCATTCTAGGCCACGTACTTAATACTTATTTAAGGGTAGTTCAAGATTAATTACTGGCTACTAGCTAGCTTCGTAGCTTCTAGCTCGGTTTTTGTTTCTTCAACAATGGCCTGTAGACATTTTTAGGATGGTTACATTTTGAAATTAAAAGAAAGGGAAAGAATAGTCAACCATGTGAACTATTGAGGGATCAGCTGCCGTACAATCACTTAATTTTTCTTAATAATATTTATATGAATTATTTTTTAAGATATGAAAAAAATATTTCCATTATCCTATTATTTAATGATAATATGATATATTTTTAAAAATAAATTATCTTTTCATTAAAATATATACTTTTATCTCTTAAAATTAATATATATTAAATTTAAATCCATTTTAATGTAAATAAATATTTTAAAATTTATTTTTCAACATAATTAATAATTATAGGCAAATTTAAAATTTTAAAAGAGTAAATAAAAATTTTAGATAAAATTTTAAAATTAATAATAAAAATATTTAGAATTTATTTGATCTTTTAAAATAATAAAAATAAAAAATTATTAGTTCATAAAAAAGAAAGTTATGAAAAATAATAAAATATTATTGAGTGGTAATTTTGCAATTATTTATCATTGTTTTATATTAAAAATTAAATATAACTTACATCATCACTTAAAATAGAAAGTGAATATTTTAAAATAGGAGAAGAAAAAATAAATTAAATATTTTTTAGGAGAGAAAAAGTGTAATCTACTCTAATTTTAATACTAGTATCATAATTTTATAGGTGTTGCTCACATAACTTAAAATCCCTGAGTCTATTATCAAAGATGATGGTTAAGATTATTAAAATATCCATAAAACATTATTCTCTTACTTCTTTGGTCCTACTTTCTCAACTTCAAAAAGAAAAATAACCTGTATATAAGTAACGAAAATGTAAATGCAAGGAGGCGAACAATGCTTTGTGTTTGATAAAAATAACTAGTAAGTTAGTTAAAAATTGTATGATTAATTAAATTTAGTGTTTCAACTTTCAACTACATAAGTTAGGAGCAGTATTTTTTAATTATTTTTTCCTTGTTACTTTTTTAAACTGACAACTCTTATTCTCCCTTGGTGAATATTCTTGTTTCGATCTTGTGTATATTTATTCATTGCACTTTTTTTATGAAATATAATTTAATTAATTTACTAATTAATAATAATACTAGTAATTATTATTATTATGAAAATATTTTACGTATTTTATAGTATATAAGTTTAAATTTTTTATTATTTATTTGTATTTGAATTATAATTTTTACAAAGTATATTAAATTTTAATCATAAATTTTTTTTAGAAAGAATTATAATTTTAATATCAAAATTTGAATATTATTTACACACAAAATTAAATTTTATAATTATTATTTTTACTATTTTTATTAAAAGTTCAAAAAATGAAATTAAAATTAGCCTTAAAAAAGTAAATTAATATATTTTATCATTATTAAATTATATATTGATATTTTTATTAAATTATTTTTATTTATTTTAAAAATTAGATAAAAGTATAATATTGTCTAATTTATTATTTTAATATATATTAATATAAAAAGAAGCTTTCTTATGTTATATTATCCATTGAACGAGCCGTGAATTCTCATATACGGGATATTAGAATACCTAAATTCCATACTAAATGGAAGTCCACTGTAACACATTAGAATGGTTTCGGATTCGAATGCCATTTTGTAATAAAGATTTGATCATCGTGACAAATGTCGGATCAGTATCAGGTATATTATGCAGGTCAAACCTAAACCACATTCCTTATATCTTACACCAAACAACTATAAACAATTAAGTTATAGGTTATTCAATCTTACAGACTATTTTGTGATACCGAACATGAATAATTGAATATCACGTTAATTTTCTTTTGTCATTGGGTTTGTTTGGACGGAAGAAAAACAGTAAAGAGAATATAATTTTTTAAAACAAATTAAAAAAATATAAAGAAAAATTAGAGATTATTATACAAAAATATTTTTATTTTTATTTTTAATTATAAATTATTATCTTATTTTTTATTTTTAAATAATTGTTTAAAATAGTGAAAAAAGTTTTTTCTATTTCTTAGAAAAAACTTTAAAAATATAAAATAAAATAAAATGTCAGTTTCATAATTAAAAATAAAAACAAAATATTTTTACAAATGAAACATTATCTTAAATTTTTATTTTTAAAAGGTCAATTTTTCCCTCTCTTTCCTTCTATTTTCTTTTCAACTAAATAATAGAAAATATACCATTATTCGTATTTCTTTTCTTCCATCCGAAAAAGAAGACCTCAAATTATCCTATATCTTACATTCATACTTTACTTGAATGAGAGAAAAGAAATACAAACAATTTATTTAGTTCCATCAACTTAAAGAAAAAATAAATGAAGAAAAAAGGGAAAAATATGAGATTCATAGATATCAAAGAGAGAAAGTATTTAAAAATATCCAAAATGCCACCTCCAACCATATAAATCAATTAAAAAACTCAAAAATGTCTGATTATTTAAGATTTATAGTTATTATTAGGAATATTCCCAGTTTCCCACTTCTGATAAGAAGTTATTCAATGTAAGCATAAAATAAGTTACGGTTTAATTTATATTGGTTTGAATACGAAATTAAATTTGATTCATTCTAAACCGATTAAAAAAAAAGTTAGAATTAGATTAGATGATTCAATTTTTAGTTTTAATTTTTTTATTTTATTAATATTATTTAAAATATTACATTAACACAGTACTTTTCAAATCCAACAATATCTACTCTATATTTCTTATTCCTTTTCCTTTTTTATTGTTTTTGCATATTTTCCTCAAAGAACTTGCTACTGGAGTAACTAGTTTGTTATCTATATCTATACCACTTGAATATATGGAAATGATTACAAAAAACAGAGTCAGCGTTCTGGATGATGACGGGATTTTAATGTACCAGAAGTAGAACACATTTGTCAAAGTGCAGACAAACTGACAAATAAGACATAAGACATAGTAGTTTTAAACAGAATTATACAAATGAAACGTAGATGTCAACTACTCAACTATGTTTAACAAGAATAATATTGAATTTCACATACAGTTAGTGACTATGAAGTTTGAATCGCACAATTATTCCAACGGCACCCCACCCTCATCTCTAGAACTAAGCTCGTGTGCCGGACACAATATATGAATTAATACAAATTAAATTATTAGGGGTGTCAGAAGAATAACAAACCACAAATTTACATTAAAAAATAATAAATAATACAGAGGAGTATATGTGAGAATCTTCAATAATACATTACAATGTAGCAATAAAGAGTACAGAAAAAACGTATCGTGCCCAAAAGCTGAATGCCAGTCTTTGAAATTGAGATAGTGAAGAATCGTATTCTAATCAGGCAATGGCTGAGGCAATAGTTTCAACTTCCGTTGGACGCCAGAATGTCTTCTGAACGCAAAGTAATCCCTCCACATTTTTGGAATAGGTCAATCGAATATCCCAATGTAGAGATTTAGCCATGCTCTCTATTTCACCAATAGTTTCAACATTGTCTCTTATGATCAAATATCCTTCTGGTCTCAGGATTCTATCAACTTCTGCAATCACAGCAACTATGTTGCACCTGAATCCAAAAATGTATCAGCTAAATTATAAGAATAAGGACTAATTAAGGATATTTCTTTGCTTACAATTTTTAAAATTACTCAATATACCTTTCCTTAAGTGTAGAGAATAAAGAATCAGCATGGAGAAGATCATAAGATCGAGGGTAGGTACTGAACGATTCGCACCAATCATGATAAATACCGAATAATCCACGCTCATATATCGTTGGCAGTGTGTCTGGAGAATCAATTGGGACCACATTCATTACCCAAACATTCAATTTCAAGGTTCTGAGGGCTGCAGCAAACCTGAAGACACGAGAGAATGCAAAAAATAATACTAAACAAGGTTAATTATTTGATAATAAAGTCTACAAGTATTCATCCCAAAAAGAAAAAGTCTATTAAGCTACTAGTTAGTAGAAGGAATTGTTCACAAGTTAGTATATTACTAGAAAGGATATTTACAGAAGGAAATATTCAAAACAATTATCATTTTCAAAAGGGTTAAATGGGCAAAGAAAAAATAATAGAGACAAAAAGAGTGAAATACTGAATTGTCCTTGAAAAAGTTGATGATCATCCCGGCAGACGTCACATGAAATTATTGGGTGCTACAGTAGAATATCTACTCATTTTCCTCCTACTCTGCTAGTGGAAACATTTCTAGGATAGAAAAGAAATAGGCGTAGTATGAACAAAATTGATTTTCCACCAGACAACAATATACACTAAGAACAAGGAAAAAAGTCATTCATTAGAGAATATCCTTGTGTTTGGATAGAGAATTTAGAATTTCAAGGATTGTTAAATAAAAATAAGTGATCATTAGAAAAAGAATGAAGTATGAGAATAATATTGAATAATAATCCAAACAAAATTAAGCATAATAGAGGATTTTTTAAATTCTCTCTAAATAGGTGCCATTTGAAATTCCTTCAATTTGACATAACTATTCAAATAAAAAAGTTGCAGTATTTTCAAAACTCTTTTCCTTATCATCCAAATACATATAATCTAGTAATTTAAAATTACTTTATCCAAACACAAGGTTAAATAATTCTATTACATGGGATCCAGGAATACGCACAAGTACAAAGAATATCTTACCCTCCATAAACAGCTCTCATGTCCATGACATTTCTTACAGATGACCAATTGATACCCATTCCATTCAAATATGAGTGGTGAAGAACATTTTTCCAATGCTTGTAATCAGCAGTGAATTCCACTGAAGCAGCTCTTCCATAAACCCCAGTCTGAGAGTTTAACCAGTAAGGTGGTTTCTCCAACCTCAGTGGCCATTGCTCGGGCCATATTGAACCACGCTCTGATGCACCTGTTGGCACTTTGTGCATACAAGCCTGTAGTGATATATTCCTGAAGATATGAAGTTGGGACATATAATAAAAATTAGTAGAGTGATAGACACCCATTAGTTAGTTAGTTAGTCTTAGGCAGTTAGAAAGGGCTGGATATCACTTGTATAAAAAGGATAGATGATAGGAGAGGAGGCCATCTTGTCATTGGTAAAGGATTGGACTCTTAAAAGAGTGGAAAATGTTTTAGAATCTCAAATAACTTGAGCACTATTGTAATTCATCCCGGGCTCTATTACCAGAGTTGTACTCGGAACTTCCAAAATGAATTAACCCAGGTCGGCTGGGTTAAACATGTTAAAATATAAGGATAGAACATTAAAATTTAGGCCTGAATTAATTCTGGGTTTTTCTTGGCCCGACCATATGGGTTTTTCTTTGATCCGGTTTAGACCAATCTAGTCTATTTATAAAATATGGGTTCAGGTTGGGCTTGAGATTCTATTTTGTGGCCCAAATAAAATGTGACCTTCTTTGGCTGGCCCAATTCAAGCTGAATAACTCATTTTGATAGCTATCATTGTACTAGAGAATAATATACATTTCATCACTGTTCCTCATCTATTTCCTCTATTTTCTTCTTTGTACTAATCCAGTTATCATAGACCAACTTTATCAAAAAGGAAAAATCTCCTACCAAGTAAACCACCATCAATACTCGAGTTTGTAAGCATACAAGGCAATTTCAACCAGAGCAATTTTTGAGACATTAAGCTTATTTTTTCAATAAAACGAGAAACAATAAATAGTTCTAGCCACTCACCCATGAAGAAAGGATAGGAAAGGTTTGAATAAAAAGAATACTCCAGTTCACTTTAGTTTAGCTATTAAGAATCTCATTCTTTTTCTCAAGCTTCAAACACACAAATGATTAGTGATTGATATTGCATACCGGTATTTTCTAGATACCAACAAATTGCTGCTGCAAAACTTATAAAAATAATTTATTTATATCCAATCAAAAGAATGAATATGAAAATTTGGTGAGAAACCAGATTTACATATATATCAAAATAAACAATAATAAATTCATTCATCTATGTACAAAGACTCCAGATTTTTTAGATTAGTATTGTTATTCTATTCTGTTTAAACTTTGATGCATACTTATTAGGAAGTTTTCAAAAAATCATATTCATTCCTTCTTATTTGAGAAGGTTATTTATGTATATTACGCCACCACCCCCAAAAAGAGAAAAATAGAAGTACCAGGCTGTATTTGGATCATCAGATTCATTGCACATTGGTGGTTCATTTTTTAATCTTCTGTTATAGCATTCATTGTCAGTTGGTTTTCTATATATTGCTGCTGCCACTCCATTCAATTTGTCCTTTACAATAACCACCAGATCCCAGCACATTGACTTTGTTATTTCACCCATTGCTGCAACAAAATGGTTTCGTATAAAATCAAGCCATTAGTTCATTTCTTAGAATAACATGACTTTTGAGTTTAATGGTTTTACCTTTCCAAATCCCAACATCTTCTGGATCCTTTTGGTACACTGGAGTGGCAGACCATACAAAGTGACCTCCAGGCCGCAAGACACGGTTAAGCTCTAATAGTAGCCTGCCACCTGCATTGTACTTTTTTTACCAATAACATTGAGTAGCTTGCCAATAGAGTATTACTACTATAGAAGAGTAAGCATAAGTAAGAAAATAAAAATATTGAGAAAAGCAAAATTTTATAAACGTTTATCGCACCTTCTATGTGCCAAGGGACTCTACAACGAGCACAGTGGATAAGATCGAAGACAGAACCAGGGTAGGGTAATCTTTTGCTGCCCATGACACCCAATGTGGCAGGAATCCCCCGTTCCAGTGCAAATTGCACTTGTGCCTCATGCACATCTTTAGGAGCAAATGACATGGTTAGAACATCTTTTTCAAACAGATAGCCTCCAAAGCTAGCTACCCCACACCCTACGTCCAATATCACACGACTTCTCTTCCCCCATGCAATTTTTGGAAGAGACTGCATCATTAGACAAACACCCATTTAGGGTAAGAAAGATATATCAATCAAATGAGAGCAGGATGGCTATGAGGCTGATTAATTTTCAAGAGAATACATTCACAAGTTTGTTGTAACTCACTGCATTAAGGGGTTAAAGGTCAACAAAATATGTTTATCAAAAAGAAGATAGTTGAAAAGTCTTGTAAACCAAACAAGTTTATAGTACTGTGATGTGATATTGCACTGGCAAAGCAGAACGAGAAAAATTAAATGAAGTAGGTGCTAAAGTGAAAAGGTTGCATGACTACTTGGAAGAAAAGTATATGTTATAAAAATATACAAGAAAGGTACATGCACTGTATTAGAAGAGTATAAATACACCAAATAAAAGAAAGGAAAACAACAGCAACCAGTTGCCCAGGAATAAGACAGATTTAATGCAGTTCACATTTTCACAATGTTCGAACCAGTACCATAATCAGGAATAGTAAAAAGTTACTAGCAATAGTTTTATTTAATTTTAAAAGCCATTTTACTTTTTCTTCTGAAACACCAAGTTCTTTCTGCAGATATTATTACTTAGACTTGACTGCAACTAAAAAAACACAAGGTTTAACAAATACAGGAAATTTATAAACAATGTAACTTCCTCAAAAATAAATAAATAAAATTGAAAGCATGTCAATATATCATGTGCACAGCCTGTGACTTAAGAAATTTTTGTTTCCTTGGCACTAAGAATTGGGTTCTAACTTCTAAGAGCAAATTTCGATGCAAAACAACATATTAGCAAGATAATGACAGCACTCTGCAACACAGAAATCTGAGAAAGGCTTACTTTCTGAATAAATTCAATGTAATGAAGAGCCCCTTGTTTAAACTGAGTTCCCCCACCAGGAAATGTAAGGTATTCACCAGTAACTTTGATCCAGTTTTGATGACCCTTAAATTCTACAAGCTTTGTGTGCGGAGCATTGTTGTACCATATCTGCAACAGGCACCAAAATATTGAATTGGAATATTAAGTAATAACATGTGGCTTTCATCCAGTTTATGTGCTGCGTACCATATCCCTGCTTTTGGGCCACTTAATTGGGCTTCTATAACCCTCAGGCAGAGGAACGAGACAAGTGGTAGCTTCATCAGGACAGTGCCTCTCACGATGTTCATAGTGCCGAATGCTTTTAAGCCTTTTAACGGTTTGCCAATTGTCAAGGCAAGGAATGTACTCTGCTCCTGTAGTTGTCTTACAAAGTTTCCATTCATATTTTCTGGTGTCACTAGAAATCGAAGATTTCTGTGATTCCTTCTCATGCTGTGACTCTAAAGCTTGAGTTGACCATGTTCCATTTTGGGTGCTAGCTTCTGTCAAAGTTTCAGACAGGGTACCAGTGATAAAAGCTTCTTTGGTAGCTGGACTATTGTCATGGCTTTCTGCATTACTCTCTCCAGTACTTTGTATTGTCTTTGAATGCAGCAGATTTTTCTTCATTTTCTCCTCCCCAGTCTCACCAACCATCTCATCTTGTTGTGTGAATTCACCCGTACTCTTTTCTGTCCCTAATTTGTTATCATTGACACTCTTTTCAGTTTCTTTTTCATCTAAAGTTTCCATTGATCCTTCAAGTGCATCATCATTAATTTGACCATTCAATGTTTCTGTTTCTACAGATTCTGAAGTTAAACCTCCATCTGATTCTTTCCCTTTCTCATCAGTGCTTGGCTTGGCATCCCTCATTTGATAATTCTCCTCCATTATGTTTCCAAGACCCTTCTCCGAATCATTCTTTTCACCTGAGCTGTCCTTAATGACAATCTCTTGCTGATTTTCTTCAGCTGTATTATCAGACACCTTTTCAACTCCTTTTTGGTCATCCTGGTTTTCTGAATGACTATCAATCTGAAATTGATGTGTCTGGCTATCTCCCTGCATTGATTCCTCTGGTAAATCACCTAATCTGTCTTCAAATTGTCTGGAAACATTATCACTTGCTACATTTTTAACATCGTTAATGGTCTTGGATACCTGAGTGACTGAATTCTGAATTGGAACAATGGATGACATTACAATCCATACACCAACTAAACAAAATGCAACCAGCACAGCTACAGAGCCCGTTGAGCAGTAGTTTGACAAGTATAACTTCCTCCCTTCACCTCGGGAATTCTTCCCCAGCGCCATGTTTGCTAAATCCTGCTATTTCAACACAAATGCACCTGGAAAGTGAAGCTAAAGAACAAGAAATGAGACAGAGAAGGAGGGAAATCAACAAGCACTTACTTAATACTAGCATCCAAACATTCTCAAGCTTTATACAAGGGTAGTCTTCTGTACTTCCACGTGTTTTTCTTTCCAAAATAAATAAATGAATAAACTTCCGCGAATAAAGGACCAACTTTTATCAATAAAAATCAAAACTTTCTCCCAACAGTTCAACACCCAGAAGGGATATTTCACACATGGATGCGAGAATCTGGGCCAGAACTGAACAAAATCTAGTGCCAAGTAGAATAATTGCACAACACAGAACACATCCTCCTATGGGGAAATTTTCAAAACCCCAAAATATGAAAAGTCCTAACTGAGATCAGACTCCCTAATAGGGGAAATGCAGATTACAGTTGAAGAGAAAAGCATCCTGCTTTTAATTCACTTTCCCTAAAAACAGACACACCCCAAAAGAGCATTTTTGGCATATTCTTCAGAAGCATGATGATGACCACATAGATAGAAGGAGGTGAGATCCAACTATGGAAGGGAAAGAAGCAAAATGCAAAAGAAGGAAAGGGTGGGGAGTGTACAGAACAGTACCTTGGTGACCAGGTGAGATTCCTAGACCAAACTTCGGTCACTTTCCTCTGTGCAGCACATTTGAAAATTGAGGAGCTAATAATCATCGACAGTTTCCGTTTTTCGTAACAATTGCATGTAGTTTTACAGGTATATTATTGTTGGGGATGTTGAAGAGGAAAGAGGGGATATTTACTGAAACACTGAATAGAAGTGGGATTAGTGTAAACGAGTAACAGAGCATTGATTGAGGAAAAGTAGAACACTGTCACCGTCTAAACCAGCAGTTAGTCCGAGCATCTTACCATCACAAACTGTTGACCTGTATATTATTCGTAACTCTGCTCCTTCACAAAGACAGGTGTTATTCCAATAATATTTTATAAAAAATTATTATAAATAAAAATAAAATATTAAAATATGATAAATAATATAATAATAAATAAATAAAACAGTTATACAAATTATTATATAACCCTTTTAAAAAATCACATATTTCATTCGGCAAATTCATGTTTGGGTTAGGTTGACGGCAATGACAATTAACAACTTTGGTGTACAAGCCAATTTTTTTTATAGTATTTTCTCATTTATTTGGGGGAAAAGTTTGAATATTAAAAATTTTATTATATTTAAAAAATAATTTTTAGTATATTTTAATGATATATAATAAAATGAGATTTTATTGAAAATATAATATTTAATATGATTAATATATTACAACTTATAATTTTTAATAAACATTTATTATATATATATATATTTATATATATGTAAAAAATATTTGTTTAATTTTTATAGTTTCTTGAGATATTTTTAAAAAAATGATTATTCTTCATAAAAATACGCACTGATTTTTTTTATTCATTTCCACAATTATTTCTTATCCAGCAAATGAAAATGCATCTTCTAAAATACAATAAACATTAAATAAAAAATTATTTATAATAAATAATTAAGGTGGTTTATATAAAATTTTAGATTTTTAGATTTTATTTTTATTATTATACATAAAAATATTAAATATGAAACTTTTTTAAATAATATTTTTTGATATAAGATATTTATACAATAAATTTATATAATAAATTAATACTATTTTTATTACATTATTTATTTTATTACATTTTTTATTGATTTTAAAAATACTATAAATCTGTGCAGTATGAATAGAATTTTTTATATTTTTTCATACCCGCTAATGGCAGTATCAAAACTCAATTTAAATGACTTAGGTCCTTTCACTCAAATCAATACATGATAGTAACCCATAAATTAACTTCTTCCCAAACTCAAAGATCACATGACCAAGTATGAGTTGTGTTGGTAAAGCAATGTTTGGGTAATTAAGCCTCTTCGGGTGTTTAGAGAGTTTTTAATTTTTTGTTTTTAAATAATTTAAAAAATAAAATATGTTGGATAAAAATGATTTTAAATTAAAAAGTTAACATATTTTTAAAAAATTTAAAATAATTTATTTGAATAATTTTCAATAAAATATTTAAAATTTTCAATTTTTTTTAATTAATAAGGCCAAATAAAAAAATTTAAAATTTTATCAAAATAGGTAAAATTTTAAATTCTTCATGTTATGTTATTTTAAAATTTTTTATTTATTAATATTATTTTTATATTTTTAAAAATAAAATTTTATATATAATAAAAGTTAAATTGCTTAATTCAAATAAATTAAAATTTAAAAATATAAAACTTTCTGTTCAAATAAAAAATTTAAAATATAAAAAAATAAAATTTTTATCTAAATAAAATATTTTAAAATTAAAAATATTTAAAAAATTTTAAATATTAAAATTATTCATCCAAAACACATGGTTGAAGTACGATCTCGCATTAAAGTGGGAACCTCTCCTAAAAACATTTTTTATATATACATAAATCTTAAAAGTAAATTCAAAACCACATACTGAGGGGTCTTGAGCCTTTCTACCCGAACCAGCACATCTTAATCTAAACTCGTACTTTTTCTTTTATTTCGTCATAAACCTTCATATGCCTACCTAGATAATGATCATTTAGCAGATACCATATGCATTATATTACAAATTTAAGTAGAATGCACTGAATTATTTTCAAATTATTTATTAATAAAATTTGAATTTGTAATTTTATGAAAAATTAATCCATTTTTACCAATTAAACTATTTTTTGTTACTTTTATTTTTGTTAAAAATAGATAAAAATTAAAATATAAATATAAATTGTATAATATAATATTTTTTCTTGAATAAACAATTATGTTCCTGAAAATGATTATATAATATAACATAATATTTTTTATTTCATTTGATTATTGTTTCTTATATTTAATAAAACAATATAAATATTATTTTTCAAACTATTAGAGTAAGCTAACAAAAATTAGATTATGATCAGTATATCTCTATAGACACTTTTTAAACATTAAGACATACTGACGAGTTTTGAAAATAATTAAAAATATTAATTTGGTATTAATTATTTTAAGAGTTTTTATATATTTTCAATATAAAAATTTATATTGTCAACTAATCAGAATTTATTTTGATAAGACCTTTTAAAGAATTATTATAAAATTAAGTATATTTAATGATATGATAATTTATAATCAAATGTTAGTGTAAAAAATATTTATATTATAAATGTATTTTAATTAATTTTAATTATTTAATATATTGTTAATTAATTAACAATATAAAAATCTTATAATAACAATGTATCAAAATTTTAAAAAAATTATTTATTTTCTGTTACTTTTTTTATGATTTTAGTTTCTTATTTTATAAAAGTTGTTGATTTTAAATTCTTAAATCTAAAATTTCTATCGAGTAAATACTAAATACTAATTTATAAAAGTTGTTGATTTTAACTACTAAATATACTTTTTAATTTTAAATGTTGTATCAAATGTATTTGTAGTCATATGACTTATTTAACATCAAGTATTTCATATATATATATATTTCTATATTTTTATTTTTTAAAATATTATTACCTAAATTTAATCAATCATAATTTTTTATAAATTAAAATATAATTTTTACATTTATTCTTATCTAATAAAATAAAAGTCATTTTTAATAATAAAAAGAATTTTATTATATAATTCAAGCAAAATATTGTGTTTTTTTACAAAAAAAAAAAAAGTTTCCAAAAAGGACAATATCGTGAGGAAAATGGGTGGCGTTATAAACTTGCGGAATTAATCATATTAAGATTGGACGTCAGGTAAATATTTCTTATAAGATTGAATATTTAAACTCATCCTGTTTTAATTCCACTATTTAGTTCTCACATACTCTTAAATTCAGTTACACCAATCTGTTCACATTTCTCAAAAAATAAAGAGAAAGCACCGTAGATTGGGATTCGCTCCACGTCACTACATTATCCACAACATGTTATCGAAAATTTGAGCTGCTTGATGCCGTGGCGCAACGTTCAATTCCATTATCAAATGTATAATAATAAGAATAAAGTTTCCATTTCTATTTTCTACAATTTATTTAAAATAATAAAGAAATCGTGTGGAAGGAATGGATTGACAGAGATTTTAGAGTGTGGGGCCTGAATCACTGGCCACAAGAACGAACCAAACTAAGAACACCAATTTCCCCACATCACTTTACTTTTCTATTTCATTCTCCATCGCTGTTTTAATTTCTTTGTTGGCTTGAGGAGAAGACAATGGTGGCCTGTGAAACATGAAGAGGAGCACTTTGTTATGCATCTTCAATGGCATGTCATTGTGCTTACAATGCCTTTTCATTCTCACCAACCAGAGAATACTTCTCCACTAACCACATGTCAAAGCTATCCACTAGATGCAGACCCTTTCTCTTGTCCTCCATGCCCAATGCAACACCTTCCTACAATACCCTTGTTTATGAGGTGCCTTCTATGTCTTTGAATTTTTTATTTCTTCCCATTGCCATACATTCATTGTTATCTGCTCGCATTTTGGATTTAGTGGCTAGCACGAGGGGAATTGTTTGTTTTTTGTTATGAATATTTACTTGTTTAATGTGGCTAGTGTTGTAGGCTGTTAAGGTCATGTATTTTACTTGTTTCCAAAGCAAAAGAACATACAGAACATACAACATTGTTTCTCTTGCCATAAGGGGTATTTTTTTTATTGCTTCTTTTTCTGGTCCGTTAATGCTATTTTAGCATATTAATGGTTCTTCATATAACATGTATATAGGGTTGTAGTATATACTTATATATCCATCAATTGTATGTTCCAAGAAGCATATATTGAAGGAAATATGTAGTTCAAAGATGCAAAAATGTTAACTTCTAAAGTCCAAGCTTCTACATTCAGTGAGATGACATAATCCTGCGCTGATTAATTTCAGATTTGTAATCCTTCTTGAATTGTATAATGCCAACTCTGGATATGGTAGATCTATCCTTTTTCTTCATTTATCTTATTATTAAAAGTCTAGCTCCAACTATGATGACTGATCTTGTTTCCATAACATGTAAATATTTGCTTCGGTGACTTATTCTAGATAATAACCCTGTTGGTCCTTGAAGCTATTGTAAATATATAAATAAAATGATCACATTAAGATTATTATGCACAAGGATGAAATAAAATAATCACCTTAAATACACTCAATTTCAGGGAACGCTAAATTGATTTGACTCCATTATCCTCTCATTTCATGAATGCTCCCATTCCATTTTTTCCTCCAAGTAATAACCTTCTTGGTTTTCAAAAGTGATAATTAATTGAGATAAACTAAAACTTCAAAAGTGATTTTGAGCTCATGGAGTATGCAAATCTGTGGTCAACTCCCAAGACCCGCAGTTGTGTTTTGCTCACCTTAGTGTTAAAGTTGGAAATTGAAATTCTTAGCCCATTAGCAACAGAAAGTCCACATTCCCTGAAATGATTCATTCATTTGAATTCCTTATTACTCATATATAAAATGTATAAAAGGAATTATGCTTCCTGTATTTCACTTATGTGGAGATATTAATATTATAACTTCCAAAGATATTGACTTTTGTTGGCTTATTGCAATGGCATTCTTTGACTGTTGGCTGCACTACAATTTGTCAATGAATTATGGATAAACAACTTCAAAGTGTAATTGGGATTATGGCATCCGGATTCCGGTTCTAATTTACAAAATTAAAATTTCTTATCATCATTCATGCACAAAACCAACGTGCTTCATGAGATAATTCATTCCAACTCAAAATCCATCCAAATGATTGCTCAAGTAGTCAATGACTGTTAGCTGGAATGAAGAGAACACTGAATACCTTCCTTTTCTTTCTTGAATTCAGCCTGAGCATACTGGATCTCTTCGTTTCATATAGCAATACAAAAAAATATTATTTGATGTGTCCTAAGTATCATTGATATTCCTTGTATAACGGTTTTTTCATTTTAGGCTGTTAGGCTCTTGGGTCCTCCAGCAAGATTTGAAGCTTCAAAACTGAAGGTTGTTCAATTGGAAAATCAGATAAACAACTATGCAAATATTCTTCCAAGGACCTACATTCTATCCCACTGTGACTTAACAGCTAATCTGACTTTAGCTGTGTCCAATGTGATCAACCTAGAGCAGGTTTGTATCTTCAATTATGCATGCTTGGCTTGGAAACTAGAACCTACTGCATATTTTGAACAAGAACATTAGTTCTCTTAATTAAAACTTATTTTATGTCTATCATCCTTTACATGATTGGCAGTTGAGAGGGTGGTATCTGAAGGATGATGTTGTAGCTGAATGGAAGAAAGTGAAAAATGAAATGTGTCTACATGTTCATTGCTTTGTCAGTGGTCCCAATTCATTCCTGGATCTGGCTGCTGAATTTAGATACCACATATTCTCCAAGGAAATGTCATTGGTATGTTTGCATTTAATTTATAGATCCTATCAATGCAGTAAAATCTGAGTTCTAGGACTAATCTAATTATTATACATGACGACCTCCTCAAATATGTACATACTGGTATTTGTGTGAGAGTTTCTGGATGAACTCTTTCTAAGTGTATTTTTTAAAGAAAAAAAGAAAGAACTATGATGGTATTATGTGTAAATATATGACACTAGGTTGGGTTCTTGATTTGAATATGGCAGGTACTCAAAGCAATTCAATGTGGAGATTCTGCACTTTTCCAAGAGCATCCTGAATTGCTGGATTCTATAGTTAGAGTATATTTTCATTCTAGCTCAAAAAAATACAACAGAATGGAATGTTGGGGACCTCTCAAGGATGCCATGGAGGTAAAATTAAGCAATGTCGAAATGAACAATGATTTGGACTAGTAATTTTACTTGTTTGCTTGAAATGCTCAATATCATTTTGGTCTCCTTATTGAACACGAATTTGCTACCATCAAGATCTCAATAGATTATTAAAAAAAGAAGTTCTGATTGTACTTAACTAGTTTTCAGATCGGCAATGTAATTTGTTAACTATGTCTCTCATAATAATTCATGTTTGGATAAAAAATGGAAGGATTCGAAAAGTAAATGAATTACTGATTCAGTGCAATAAACTTCTGTCACTTGAGTTTTCATAAATCCTTTCATGGAACACATTTATAACATTTAAGATTTATATTTTCTAATTATGTTTCTTCCGTCTTTAGGGAAAACAAGCGGAACAATTTCAAGGGTCAATAAGCAGAGATTGTGGTCCTGAAAAGTGGCGAAGTCCAAAGTCCATCTTCCAAGCTCTTTTTGCTTTTCTTCTTTAAAATATGTTAATAACTTGGATTATTTGTGTTTTTATCCCAATTCTTCCCACACCTCACAATTTCAGGTGGTTTATTTAGACAAAGCAAAATTCAGCCTGCAAGAATGAACTAATCCCAAAAAGGAACTATAAATCTTTGGGAAGACTCAACCAAAAGGAAAATGTAAAGTTGCACAATTTCTTGTGCAAGTGCAACCAAAATGCATTTGTTTTTATCATTTCTGTGACCACTTCTAATGTGTCAGCTGACATGTCTGTGTTGCCTCTCTCTTTTCATGTGGCCAACATTTGGCTAAATGTTTTGAGTTCGATGATTCCATTCAGCAAACCAATAATATTTTAGGACAAAACTCAATTAAGTTTATTATCTTCCTCATCAAGTTTCAAACCAAACAATGACATGTGGAGTTATTTAGTATTAAATATTTTTTATTAAGCAGTACATTTTGCTGAAATAAAAAGTAAATCACCTAAGGGTGTTCGATTCCTGTATTTAATGACAACAATATATAGAAATTTAGTTTAATTTTTAATACATTTATAAGGCTAAATATATTTTAGCAGAGGAATAGTAAGAAATTACTTACAATATTTTTTATTGAATTAATGTTTTCATTTTATGAAAAATAAAACATATGAACATATATAATGTGTGCTTGGTTTAGTTTATTTATTTTTGCCAACTTTCCAAAGAATTTTTTTAAAAATAAATAATTAATGCCAAAAAGAACCAATTCTTTGGCTATGATCACCTTACAATTATATATTTACTTTTTGAAGCAGCCAACCATTTCAGTCTAAAAGTTTTTGAGCAATTTTTTAAAAATATTTTTTAATTTAATTAAAATGTAATAATAACATTTAATCATTAAACTATAAAAATTCTTAATTTTTATATTATTTTAAAAATTATACTTTTATCATTTTAAATTAATTTAAACTGACAATGTACTAAAATTAAACACTTTTATTTAAATAAAAAATATTTTTCATAAGTATAATCTTATTCAAATTGAGCGTTTAACGGCTAAATTGTAAAATAGCAGAAAAATTAACCAACTCCTATGTTGTTTCTGAGTCTATAACTATAATTTGATCTCACTGTAAAAAAATATCATTTATTATTAGATAAAAATGTTAAGTATGAAAATTAATTCTTTTAATCGAATTTTTATCCGATGCAAATTAAATTATTAATATAAATATTATGGATATACATTAATAGTATGATACATTATAATAACATTTCAAGACTTTATATTTGTGATAGTATATATTAATTTTGTATAATAATAAAATTATTTGTTAATATGATATATTATATTGTTAATTTAGATATGTAATATTTATATTAATAATTTAATTTAATATTAAATCATTAGTATATGAATTTTTTTATTAAAGATTGGTAAATAATTCTTAGAGTATAGACATCTAGAGAGAGAAAGAAAAAAGATAGAAAAAAGTGATAAATATAATAAGTGATGTAATATAATAAAAAATGAAAAATAAAAACAAAAGGATAAAAATATTAAGTAAATTTAATATTATTATATACAAAAATTATAGAAAAATTTATATATATAATGACACATTCGACGAACAGAAGATGTTAATTGTTAAGGGGCCTAAAAATATTTAATTCATCTAAAAATGAAAGATTCCTTTTAAAAAGAAAAATAAGATGTTAAAATTCAAATATTGATATACTATTTTAATGGGGGATATCTTTAATGGAAGATAGAATAGGAGGATCATCTATCTTATTATCCTAGTCATTAAAGAAACCCCAAAAATATTTTATTCATCTAAAAATGAATGATTCATTTTTAAAAAGAAAAATAAAATGTTACTCCTCAGAAAGAAAAATAAGTTAACAGTTAAAATTATGATATAAAATATATGCATGTGTAATCAAATGTATATGATTAATAAATTCAGCACAGTTAGAACTGGTAATTCAGATTATCTACTCCGTCTTATTCTAGGTAACAAACTTATGGAGATTATCATTAGACTAAAAAATCCGAAATTATAGGCCTCTAAAATAAAGGTTTAAGTTTGGTCCTGTGCAGATAGCAGACTTATGCAGAACTGCGCAATTTAAACTGAATTTTAATATTTTTTTTTTAAAAAAATATATTAGCCCATTAAAAATTTTAAAAAATAACACTTTAAAAAAATTGAAAATACTATTTGGATTGGGTAGGGGAACACACTGTTTACTGGTAGGGGTGGAAAGCACGTATAAAGGATTTATTTGGTAAGTGCAAATGACACTTGAATTTTATTATTTGTGTCCAGTGGTACAAGACAACGTGGGACATCAAAGTATAAAATTTAAACTCACTCAACTCAAAAAGCACGAAACTATTAATTACTAGACTAATTCATAACGTTGCTGTACGGTTTGATAGCCAAAACAAAATCCAATACCAGAAGAATGCTTCAAAAAGGTAATTTTATTAATTTATTGTTCCAGCATATAAAAATTTTAAACTCAAAATTCCATCAAAATTTAAACAAAGTTAAAATATATATATCATATGTAGAGTCTTAACAATTTAAATTTTCTTAAAAAAAAACTCTAATATATTTCGTTATAATAGTATCTCTTTTATTATTATCATCCTCATTATAATTTAAAAAAATTCATTTATTTGGACCTTACATTTGAAAAATTAAATTTTACATTTTAAAGATTTTTTAAGGCTAGCAATTGTAGGGATAATTAATGGAAGTTATGTCTCTTAAATATACAGGGTTTGATTCTTAATCATGTATATAAAGATGATTTTGTTGTAAAAAATTCACTTTCAATAATTTTCATGTTTTGAAAGGATTGATTTTTAATTATTGGTTGAAAAATATTTTTAATATACATAAAAATTAATTATATATGAAGTTGTTTAAATACTTTTGCTTGATTTATTTGTTGATAGATATAGCTTTTTATTTTTGCCTTCTTTATAAAGTAAATTTCTTGCTTTAAATAATGGAATCTATGATTAAGATTAGAATAAAAACTGATCTCCATCTGAACAAAATATTCATACCATAATCACAATTACCTGCCATGACTATTCATTCAACTTAGGATAAATCATATCCCTCCTCTTCCGCAAACTCTCAACTTACTCTTCACTTTCTTGAAGTAGACGATATAAACAACGTCCTAGAATCAAATGCGAGTTGGACTATAGGTTTTGTGCATGGATAAAAACTCTGTGACCACCAATAAATTAAGTTAGTACGAAAAATAGTTGAGCTTGCATGAACCTAGCTATTATCGGCTGTTTATGGGGAATTAATAGTAAATTGTTAGGGACGGCACGGCCCACGAAGGTTCCTATTCTAACTTTATACTTAATAGTATTCATATATATGAATATATCACTACTACTTCTCTTGCAAACCCACTCTCACTCACTTTCACTCTCATGGAAAAGAAAATGGCATTGGAATCGTTGCATAGAACTAGGTCATCTGCACACAAGAACAATAGAAAAAGCTCATTCCCTCCTATTCGTAGAGGAAGCATCAAGAGGAAAATATTCATCTTCATGTGTGGAAAGATAAAGCAAACCTTCGCCCGCCGCATCCTCGGTTACCTGGTCAGCTGAAGCTTACCCATTCTGTTTATCAATTTTAAAAACGCACACTAAGCATGCGTCAATATCCAGTAGCCATGAAGTATCTCTCTATACATAATACTAAATGCTTAATATAACTCCCATGTCTATCTCTTGATTGTAACACAGTTCCTCATGGAGTATGTAATATTTCTGTTACTTATTAATAAAGTTATTTCTTATTTTCATGTATTTGGAATTAGATTAAACGTACCATTTAGTACCTGTTATTTTTTGTTTGTATATTATTGCTATAACTTTTTAGCTGGAAATATAGTATTCCATACTTAAAATATATGAGCTTCGTCGCCACTCATGTATCATATTATTGTAAAGCCTGCAATGAAAGTAAATAGATTTTCATTTAATTTGGTTTATCATATGCTAATTAAAATATTAAATAAGGATAATTTCCGCCAACCATGTACTGCCATTTCGTCCTTGGCGGAAATCAGTGAATTTAAAATTGAAATAGTGTATTAGTTTAACGTTATCGACGGGGCTAGATCTTCGCGCACGTATATAAGCTTTTGAACCTATGCAATAAAACGGACAAAAAAGTTGCACTACTTCGTTGTGCATCTGATGGGGTGCGAAGGTTCCTCCACTCCCATGGGCAAGATAGTATTGTACTGAAAAATAATTGGTTAATATAAAGGATGAGCCATGGAAAGGTATGAAACGATCAGTACTGTACTTTATTTAAACAAACGAAAAAAAATTTAGCAAAAGAAAATTTTCCAATAATTTTTTAAAAGATATTTTGGCCTCCTCAATAATGAATTAGTTCATCCACGATGCAAATTTATGTTTAGGTTGCACCTTAGGTCCTACTCCTTATCAAAAGGTCCCAGGATCTGGTGGTATTTTCAGTAATGACTAGGGATAATTCTATAATTTCCATACATTTTTTTCTTAATATTCTAGGTAAGGAAGCAAACGCTGATAAAATGATAAAAAGCATCATCCTGGTTTGACAGTCGAGGGGTACAACTGGTTACTACATTCACGTTGAATCTTTTGGGCTTAAATATTCACTCTAATTTCTTGATCATCAACTAGGTTCTGAGCAGCTGGACCATGGAACTAATGCACGAGCTAAAAATTGCCCTTGGAAAAACCACCCACTCCCTTTTCGCAGCCAGCAAAATTGAAGAAATTCTAACGCTTAAAAGAATAAGATATTATTGAAAACATAAGCCAACAAATTCACTACGAACCATATACATGAATATACGCAATATAAATACACGCAAGGACAATTCGTAACTGAAGGTTCCTAAACAACCACTAAATGGTCCTCTCAGTCATCTGAAGCAAAACCTGATAAACAACATTCATAAGCTGTAGCAATACAAACATAATATATCAATATGACCTATTGGGTTTGGAAGATGATGAGGTTTTGGATTTTGCAAAATCAACAAGATCTTTGAAAAGGACATCTTCTGGCTTCTGTTGTTTGGTTGGGGTGGATGAATTTAGAGAGAGATTTTGAGTTTGTCCCACCAAGCTGTCATAAGATGAACTGGATCCACTACTTGAATGAGATGCACCTTGTTGCTCAAAAAACTGTTGTCTCTGATTATACTTTGAAGGCGGGGGCGGAAGGTTGCCAGGAGATTGTGTGTCCCAGGGAGCTGGAGGCAGAGGCTCTGAAGATTTATCGATGGAAGATGGTTCATCATACACAGGCTGTCCGCTAAAAATTGGTGATGAGGTACTCATAGCATGAGGAAGGGATGAAGACAGTGAAGGAATAGTTGATGAGGTAGGATTAGGGCCAGAATGATGGGGTGCAGCAAATGAAGTGGGTTCTGAGTTTTCAGGGGATTTTTCTGCCTTGTATGCATCACCGCTAAGATAGTCAACCGGGCCAGTGCCAGAGTAGACTGGCTTCCTTGATGCTGGTGGTGGAGGTAGAAGTGAGTTTATCCTCGCTGGTTCAGCCTTGTCATAGGCAGGTTTCCGATTCTGTGCATGAGTATCACGCGATGACCTGATCAAGGCATTTAAATGTTCATTAAAATTATGAAACTGAAGAGAAAGAGAAAATGACAGAGGAATAGAGAATTTCTTTTCCTAGTTATAGGGGAATAATGGACATGCATCAACTATAAAGGGTATCAATCATCAAGTGAAAATACGTCATCATGCCTTTGAAACCCCCCCTCCCAAAATTATTCCCACTAAGAAAGATCAAGTAATTATCAAAATGATTTAATACAAAGCAACAGCTTTTTGGGTTCACCTATGGGCCAGTTGAGCAAAATCGTCTTCTGACTCATCATCTTCATGGCTTACATTTACAAGTGGTAGAACTGAAGTCTCTGCCTCTCTTGCACCTGAATCAGCAGTTCCTTCCACAATATTGTCATGCCGTAAGAGTACCCGCTGAAGGCTGTCATTTAGTGCCAATCCCTCACCTAAAAGCTGTTCATCCCTGAAAAAGTGAAGCAAGTCAAGTAACTATTGCATTCATTCTTCTTATTGCACTAAGAAAAGAGAGTTGATCATTAAAAATACTAACGCAGTATTGTTCACAAGAAGCATGATGCGCTTTTGGTAAGAACGACACTGGTCAACTAGGTCAACAATTACTTCCTCCTTCACACCCTGACATATTTTATCCAGAATGTTAAGAAACAAATGAATATTGACAAACTGCCACAACAGCCTTGCTTTGAATCAAGAAATTAATATCACAGTAAGCAAAAGCATTGAGCTTGAATTATATCTTAGTTCTGCACTTGCCCCAAACATTTCAGCATTAGCTACTCTAGCACCTGAGCTAAATACAATGTCTATTCAGACATCAGGAATTGCTAAACGAGAGATAACAAAAAACCAAATATGACTTAAAATCAGAAAAGGGGGAGAGGTTAACAATCAGGGATCATTCAAAAGGCTATGAATGTACCCTGACAGTATTTTCATTCTTCAGGATTATAAGTAAATTTATGTTTGATCTTTACACAATGACTATATGATTAACTCAAAAGTTTGGGTTCACTTAGAGTTTTGTAAATCACGAACGATCTAGATACGGGAATTGGAAATACAATTCTGTGGCCAAAGATTCAATAGAAAGAAAAAAAATAACAAGAAAACCTCAGTCACACAAAAATGTATAGGATTCTCACCCAAAACAGACATTTCAGCAGTGCCAGCATAGAAAGGAAAAAAATACTTCTTAAACTCTTAATTAGCATCTTGCTAATTCTCACAACAACTTGCTTACTTCAATTTGGTAAATGGGACAAATTTCATAGTGCCACACAAAAACTAGATGAATATGAAAAGATGGACACAGTTGACAGAGAAAAGTAAGGAATGTCATCTACGGATAAAAATAATCAACAGTTGACACGACATGAACATGCATTACAAAAAATCATGAAATTGTTGAAATCTATGCTCTTGATTTTCTCATTAATGGTTGGGATTTCTTACTATTCTCTCTAAAGGGAATCACTCACTTCAGAGGAGCTAAATCTTACTTTCATAAACAAGAAAAACTGAACACAGGCTCCAGAATGAAGCTAGCAGAAAAGGAAAGATAAATAATAATAATTATTATAATATCACCTCAGGGTCTTTAGGGTTCAAGGCGCTAAGCATTTCCATCAATACGTCAGCTAGTCCTTGAGCATTTTGAATCTCTGGTAAACTGATTATAAACAAATCTAATTAGAGAGGGATAAAGCAAGCACCAACTTCTTTTCCTTTCAAAAAATAATGACTGATTAAGAGAAAGAAGAGAAGTACCACAAAAAAATCCTAGAATAAAGAGAACAGTAGCTCAAAAGAGCTCCAAAATCTCCCTTGTAAAATATTAAGACAAGGTCCCCTAAATAAATTATCACCACTCAACACCTAAGGAAATCAGTACTCCTAAATACACCAGGCTGATGCGAGGGATGCACCCTTAAAGGTTGCCTGGAAAGAACTTAATACCCTTACAGTTCAACCGCAGGAAAAAAAAAAAATCACATGCCTTGAGAATTAGGATGGTAAACTTTATTGGGGTTAGATCCATTTTTGCATTGATTAAATAAAGCTTTGCTCCAAAATATCATTCAATGATTAGACAGGAAAAGAGCTCAAAGGGAAATCACAGTTATGGAAGAATGCATGTTGACGCCATTATTAAATATAAAACAAAGGCATGCTTGTATAAAATTATGAGTTCCCATTCTTCAATTTATTTATTAAAATAAATATGCTTTAGATTTAACTGGGTAGGAAAACTTAAAAACAAATAAAAAAAATGCAAGTACTGGCATCTAAATTGTATGGGCATGATTAACTTCTTTGTATTTACAGCAGATATGTAAGTTAACAAGTAACCACTGAACAATCTGTTACACCTGACAATAAACACATCATAATCATTAATATAGAACTATACATGCAGAATTACAAGCAAATGTATTAGAGCCAGAGATAGTGACATGAAAAAGAAAATGTTCAATGGAACAACGTCCAAAATGGATAACAAGGCAAATAAAATTTAAACTTTAACCATGATACAATACAGCAGTCATTGACGGCTTAACTGCTGACCACACAGCATCATTATTAACAATGTGAGAGTGTGACATATGGTAGCTATGAACAAACTTTTTAAATAACTTGTCAACTTGTTTTCTTACACAATGTGAAAAATAATAACACTGTTAGTCCAATACAACAAAAATAAGGATTAGAACATTAAGAGCATGATAAAGTTCAAAGAGCAAGCACCTAAGGCCAGATGCATCTGACTGAAGAGAAGCCTGAATTGTAGCATCATCATATTCAGCGGCAGAATGAACAATTGGCTGAGTTTGAGGAGGAGTGAAGAATGGCACACTATTCTCCTCTCGTGGTGGAAATTCAACACCAGCAGACTGTTAATTATCAAAAACAATACATTAGAGAAGCGAAATATCAATGTTGTAGCTCTAAGCCTAAAAGCAACAACTTGAAGATATATCAGTTTAGAACAGTAAGTTTGATATACTGTGTGTGTGATGAAATATTAGATTTGAACGGTAAGTTTTGATATATTATTTGAGTAAATGCATTCAAGGTGGTGAGTTTTGCAAGATTGGAAAAAGTCAATAATGCAAGCACACAGCTCATGTAACAATATAACCCATTTATTTAACATACCAGGGAAAAAAAAAAACAATGATGAATACAGGCTAACTTGGTCCAAGATTAATCCAGCAACTAAAATAATATGACGCAGACAAGCAGAAATTAACAAGACTCCAGTAAGAAAACATTTCACATTTATCAAAGTACAAATGTACAACAATAGAGATGTTCATGCATATAATTTAACTGCACAATTATTGCTGGCAAAGTATACATTAATTTCAGAAAGTAATATCTGGAAGCACAAGAGCTCACCTTCAATTCATTATATGCTGCATAGTATTGAGGATAAACTCCTGTTGGGCCCCCAAAAGCTTCTTGCCACGTATCAATTAAAATCAGTATCTTTTCCCTCACATTCAAGTCAGGCTGTACAATTAGATTAAAAGAAGGTAGCAGTGGATAAGAAAGTTCCACTTCCAAAATACAGTTGCAGAAGGGACATTAGTGAAAAAGAAATATCCAATGTCAAAAACTAAAAATTACCTTCTTCTTCACTATCTTAACCATTTCATGTAAGATATCTCGCTCAACAATCTGCTGAAATACACTTTCACCACAATTTTTACTGAGGGTCTCCAATACCTACATCAAATGCAAAGCATCCATGTCAGATAATCATCTTTTTGTTACCATTTGCACAAATCTATGGATAAGAATTATTTAATTACTTTACATCTAATGTCTTTTAACCACAGCAGAATAAAAAGTTATGACTAAGGACTTCTGTATAATCCACCATTGAAAATTGTAAGAATATAGTAATAACTAATCACAAATATTTAACACATTATATCCAAGTAGATGAAATTCAACAATTATCAAAAAGTAAAAGAGAAGAAATACTGACAAAAAGAGCCAGAAGCTGTATCTTTGGATTTTTACTGCCCAAACGCTTCTTAAGTATCTTTAATGCATCCTTTGCTTGCCTGCAAATTTAATTAGTCATAACAGAGAAGATTGGGAATAATTTAATTAAGGAATATCCATGAGAAAATTAAAATAAGGAAGGGTCAATTGAATTAATTACATACTCTAGATCCCAAACTAAAAGGCAAGATAAAATTCAAAATTGGCATAATTTCACTTCTAGTCCCTCTATTTTCATCAAATTTTGGTTTTAATGAAATGATATTCTATCTGCAGTACTCAAATTGTCAAATTGATACAATTGAATTCCTCATCTAATGTTGACATAGCTCTAACCACATTCAAGTGACACATTTTTTGCTGGTTGTGATAATGTGGCACAGTATATGTCAGCAAAAGAGTGTCACGTCAATAGCAAAATGATAAAGGGTGACTCAATTGCATCAATTTCAAAAACTAGAGGGCAACATTATTGCAACAGAAAATAAAAAATTTACACTGGATAAATTTAAGGGATTAGAAGTTAACTAAGCCATCAAAATACACCTGATCCTCAGTATTAAGACAATCTACCATTCTCTTCTATTTCTACATCATAAGAATTTCTTCATTTACAATCCTTCTAAAATTAAAATAAAAAATATTTTTTTGGGGGGAGGGGGAGGGGGAGGGGGGCTCTAAGTTATATTTGTGATATGTTAATAGTGGTCCCATCGCTCCCCTTTTCAAGAATTTAAATGAGAAGTTTGAATGAAACCCATGACCTATTTGAGAAAGAAAAGGGCTACCACCAGTTAAGATTGTCATTTTATTCACAAATAGTTCAGTCCATAGCATTAACATGGCAAGTCAAAATTTCAGACAACAATAAATGATGTACAGATGCAAGTGAAATGTGACTTTGTCAAATAAGATGGCTCAGGCACTATGATTGTTCAAGCTATCTAAACAACCAGAACTCTTTTTAGCAAGGTTTTAGCAAGGTAAGAGTGCAAGATAAAACTTACCCTCCCACCTTTACCAACATATACCAGGGTAATAAAAGAAGTACCAGAGCTGTCTTTATTCTCAAAAGCAAAACTTAAAATTCTAACATCTTTGGAATGCAAGATTACCAATGAACTTACTGAACAATAGTACAGGCACTTTTGTATAATACCAGTCAACTAAGAAACTCGTCCAGTGTGATGGAAGAAATAAAATTATTATCATGTACTCAAACAGCATAGCTAACTCAAGCAATAGGCTTGTCTCAAGCAGAGACTTTAGAAGTGATTAGTGAGTGAGAGAACAAAGCAGGAGAATAGAACAATACCCGGGGTCCATATTAATGATATCACACAACTCTATGTTGATTGCCCAGTCCGGACCAAAGAGCATGTCACTAGTTGCTCTCTCCGCACACGCAGCTGCGTTGTTAGCCATGTCTCTTCAATTCCAGTGAGTCGAGTCCCTCTACTTTCAACCTTCTACAAACCCAAACCCAACATAACAACATCAATAAAGCAATATAAACACGCCCTTTCAAACTGTAAAGTGCATCGTACCAAATCTGACCATTCAGTAATCTAGAATGTAAAATATACACGTTCATTATGTCAATTTAATAGCTAGTACAAATAAAAACAGGATCAAACTGGACTTAAAAAGAATGCAACATAATCAGCATCAGAATTGACACCAGACAAACTCAATCTACTATATGATCGAAATCCAGAGATGTTAAATAAACCCTAGAAGAGAAGAAAAGAAGTGGGAAGTAACATCAAAAGGCAGAAGTAAAAGTCTAAATCATTGAAAATGTGGAAAATGCATAAGAGAAATAAAAGCAGAACATATTGAAGCAAATCAAACAACCACGTCGAAGGCAAGGAAAGGAGCAGAGGAGAGAAGAGAAATTCAAAGAAATAGATTAAGGATTATGCAGAGATCCAAAGATGAGAGTAAGGAACCTAAAACCCCATAGTTGAGAGTTGAGAAGAGAAAACGAGTGCTAGATTTTACAGAGAGGGGTAAGAGACTTCACCTGTTACTTACAATAGAAGAATCAGAATTGAGAATCAGAAAATGAGGTGAGATGAACAATATTGTTATCAACTCAATTTGGGATTGGGATTAGGGACCGACTTTTTTTCGTTCTAGATTCTAACACCCACCCCACGCATTTTCTTTGTCAGCAGCCGCTGCTCTTTCTATTTTTCTATCTATCAATTTGTTAATTACTATTTTCAATGTCCACCTGGCTTATGCATGTCCAAATAATAAACTTGATTTTCACAACAACTGTTCAAAGACTATATTACTTCAAAAATTATAAAATATGATAATATTATATTAATATATTAAAAAATAAGTATATTTTTATAAACAATTTTTATTTTATGTAAGTTTGTAAACGTTAGAAGATAAAAATAAAATTTATTAAACTAATATTAAGATGTATTAAAAATTATCATAATTTTTTATTATAATAAAATAATAAATTTAAATTTAAGATCTTAAATTAATTATCTTAATCTTTAATCATTAAATCAATTATAATAATCAATTTTACTCATATACTGATATTTTTTAATAATTTCTTTTAAATTTTTTGATCTGTGTAAATTTGTATAAGATAGAAACATTTTTATAACAACTAGTTTTTATACTAATAACAAATAAAATTTAAGAAATTAATAATTTATTTTTAGTTTTTAAGAAAAATAAAAAAAATTATCTTTTTATCTTAAATGTTATTAAACTTACATTAAAAATTAAAAATGTGCAATTTATTATAATTGTATATTTTGAGATAAATTAAAAAAGTTAAATATAGTTACATTAAAAATATTAATTTTAAATATTTAAGAGTGGTAGAATGTTTTTGAAATATTGATTATAATATGAACCGAACTTATTGTTTACAGTATTTGGTGAGGTTTTCTATTTTGACTTTGGTGGAGGGTGGAAGAAATGATAAGTCGTAAGCGCGTTTTTCTTCCCTTATTTTTATTTGATTGGATTGGATGAGCTTGGAGATCACGGGATACCATTGGAATTTGAGAGGTCAATGAAACTCGTACTTGTTGGCTCGGAATTTTAGAATACAAGAAAAGCCCCCATAACCATCATCTAGGTTGGGGATTGACTCATCAACCTGCCAGTCAAATGTTTCTTTTTAGTGAATGCACGTCAACATTAATAGAGTCTACCTAATTGGTATTTTAAAATTTTTATTTAAATAAATATTAGAATATATTTAAAATTATAGTCATTATAATATTTTTAAGTATTAATTTGTATCCTAAAAATATTAGTTAATATTTAATTTTATAAAGGAAATATTAATAATAATATTTTGGATATTTATTCTGATTATTTTTATAAGATGTTTTTAACTAAATTATAAAGATCAATTAAAATAATTAAAATTTATTAATTTTTTAAATATTTTAAAAATAGTTATAATTTTTCAATTTTATTTTTATTTAACAATATTGGCTTTAATCTCACTATAAACGTTTATTCTTGTTAATTTTGTTTTCAAACAAATTTTTAATTATTAAGAATAACTTGAAAAATTTTAATAAAGTAATCCTAAATTTTCCAATCTTTCATTCCAATAAATTCTTCCAATTATTAAAAAAATTATATTATTTATATTTTTAAGATATAAATTATACATTTTTATTTAAAATTTATTTTATAAAATAGAAGAAAAATTGTAGAAAATATAATAAAGTTAAAAAATAAATTATTCATAAAAATTATAAAACATCTTATAAAATTAACTATTATCTTTTAAAAGGGTTTTTTCATAAAAATGAAAAGTGAAATAACTTGTTAAAAATCAAAACATAAACATTTTATTAGATAAAAATCAAAATTTATAATTGACTAACTATTATATTTTTTAAAAATAGTTGAAATAAATTGATATTGTAAAAAATATTATTCTATCATCAAATATGAATTTTTATTATTATGAATTATTTAATTTTATAATAATTATCAAAAAAATTATATCTGTCGTATTTTTTAATTAATTCACAATATATTAAACTTAACCGACCCTTTAGTTAAACTTCCTTAGTATTTTAACTTTTTAACAAATAATTTTAATATCAAATTTTTAATGTATGTTTACGGATGGATAATAAGAACTTATATATAATAATTTTTTATTATAAATTATGTCATTTAATATATTAATAATATAAATATATTTTTTATAAAATTATACTATTTTTTTATTTTTTATTCTACAGGACTACATTGAAAAGTTTATTTTACAATAGTGTGAGCATAACTTAATTCAAGATTAAGTTTTGCAATTAAACATCTTGAATTTTTTAAAATAATAAATAAAAAAGTTATTACATAAATTTAATTTATTTTTAAAAGTTTCATACTAATTTGATAACTTATTACATAGCTTCAATTTAATATATAATATCTTTTTATTATATGTTAAAATCAAGTAAATTAATAAAAACTTGAATTTTTAAGTATTATAAATTTATAAATTTGATGTATATAATAAATATTTTAGTTTAATAATCAAATAATAAAATTTAATAATTTAAAAAAATTATTGAATAGAATAATTTTAACAAAATTATTTCTTAATAAGTTTGTGCCCATCCTTTATAATATTTTCTTAATTTTTATTTAAATTTTATAAATATTTATTTTTTAGTTTAATTGTTAAAAAATATTTATTATTAAGTTTTTTTATTTTTAAGAGAATTTTAATTGTATTTTTATTGTTCCTAATTTTAAATGTTTTATACATTTATTATAAACAAGAAAAAATAATTATAAATATAAACATTAATTATATTTTTTAAATTGTAAGCAGATAAAAAAAAATAAAAATAGACATTTAGTAATATAAGTTTAATAAATATTATCGAAAAAATATTCAAGAAAATAATAAATGTTATTCTTCTCCCATGATATCTCGAAACCACTCATGGTCAAATCAAATACATTGCTAAGGTGGCTTTTTCGTTTGAGTTAATGGGGTACAGTTTCTGTTTGACTTTTTAAACAGTAATTAGTGCCCCCAACCCCTTTTTTATCCTCATTCGGAACTGCTGTACCTTCGAGATTAGCATTTAACATAACAAAAAGTTTCATTTATTCTCATTTATAAAATAAAATAATCTTTAATTTTATTATTTTACTTTAAATTAATAAATTATATAATACCATACATTAATGTTTGTATTTTTAAAAATAATAAATTACTACAGTATATGTTTACAAATAATAAAATGAGTTTTATATATTTTCCTATAACATTTATTTTAATAATTTTATTTAAATTATTAACAAGTATAAAATAAAAATAAATATACTCAATATTTTTAAAACATAAAAAAATGACAAAATATTTGTTTAATTCAATAGTTAGAAAGATATTATAAAAAAATTAAAATTATTTATTAAAAAAATATTCACTTACTAGTGACTTACATAAGGGTGTTGATTTATACTAAATTTTAGATAGCATTATTTTGTTAGTGATATTCAAGTTAGATGTACTAGTTGATGGTTGATTAGTGTATTTGCTTAAATCAAAATCAAAAGCTATTACACAAGTTCAAAATTTATTTGTATAGTTGTGATATAATTCCAAACTAAAATGATAACATTTAAGATTGATATATGTTAAAGATTTTGTAAGTTTTAATTTACTTTTTAAATGTTTATAGATCAAATTAGTTAGACTGAGTTCACATTAGCAAAATGGATATATTAAGGGAAGACACTAACATATAGTTAATATGTAAAGATTTTTACTTTTTTATTCAAAATTATCTAAGCAATTTTTAGTATACACAATTTTCATGCTACGTACATTATCAACTACGTACCTACTTCTATTTTACAAAACAAACTCGTACATGAAATTCCAATAATCTTAGAATTTTTATATCACTTATGTTATGTCATTGAGTTACATGCATGTTGAGAAAATTTTGATAAAAAAAATCAACAACAAGTGTACTTTTAAATTGATATAAGAGTGTCTATAAGATGTCGTGTTCCTTTGATTTGGATTAGCCCAAAATTTACTTAGATAAAATTAAGTTATATTTTAAATTATCTTAATTTAAAGTTATTAAAATTTATCTAATTATAAATTATTAGAATAATTTATATAAAATATAAGATTCAAATTTTATTATTTTTATTGTACACACAAAAAGTTGATCTCAACCTCATCCGATGTTATATATATTAAATTATTATTTTTAAAATAGTTTTATTTTATTTTATACTTCATTAAATTTATAATTAGTTATACATAAATTAAAATTGATATAATATGTCAAAAAAATCATATTGACTCAAACTTATCATATATATTATATATTTTTGATGAATTTAAATTTAATTTCGAATAATCAACTCTATTAAGTTTTAGAATTGGTTTGGATAAAGGCAATTTCATCCTATAAACATTCCTACTTTTGTATTTTTAAATGCTTTGTAGAAAAGTTATTATGACAAATAGTATAGTTGATAGGGAAATAACTACATTTTATGGTTGAGCTAGGCTATGTCATATATTTCAAGTTTTATGAGGGTGATGCATCGAGCAAACCTTTTTGAATTTTTGTTAGGTTGATGATAGTCATGCAAATTACGTCATGGGGCCAACCTCAATGCGGGGTGGGGTTGGGGGTGTTAAAACCAACTTGATGAGATTCATTACCATTAACAACAGCGAAGGTAATGCGGCATTTTGTTCTTGGTGGTGAGGTAATGGAGTAGAAACAGCACGTCAGCACCACAAAGACGAATACTTATCAAGTTATAATGGACATCACATCCCCATCATTTTCTAATTTTCAGTCCATTGGACATCCATCATATTGAACAACACATCAAAGTCAGAGAAAATAAAAGTGAACGGATTTTGCATACATAAACGTTTTAAGGCCCAAACTGGCCCATATATTGTTGGAACTATGCACCTTTCATTTTCAGGGACACATTTGGATTCCCCAGGTCAAGGCGCTGCCATCATTTAGACAATAGTGACTAGAAACAGCAGGCCCAAAATGACTCATACAGATATAGGATATTTGGTTTATTATCTATTTTATTTTTTAGTTGATTATTTTTATAAAAAACATTATATTTTAATTTTATACTAAAATATGTAAATTTAAATTTCCGAATTTATTATTTCA
Source organism: Canavalia gladiata (assembly GCA_037954105.1). Taxonomy (NCBI): domain Eukaryota; kingdom Viridiplantae; phylum Streptophyta; class Magnoliopsida; order Fabales; family Fabaceae; genus Canavalia; species Canavalia gladiata. The sequence goes on along the minus strand of CM075659.1, from coordinate 58,831,830 downwards.
TTTACGAAAATTTGAAAAGAAATAAAATAAAATAAAAAGAGTGATTTATTATGAATATAAATAAAAATATATCACATGAAAATAAAAAAATAATATTATCTTGAGACGCGTTCATTTTAACAAATTTTGAACTTTCACAAAATTTATAAAATAGTGTAAATTTTAATTGGAAAATACATCTTATTGGGTAAAATTAAAAAATAAATAAATTTGTACAAAATTTTAAAACAGACAATAATATGAAACTAATGTAATGTTTTTGTAATTATAAATAAGATCCACTTGGTTCTTGGCTTATTTACCGTGTGTGCAGACATAATTTCCTGAAAAATTATACAGACTATGTTAATCCCCTGAAATCCTAGTAAAGAAAAGCACCTACCTCCAACATCAAGATCTATCCCGTATGAAATGTGCTCTGTTTCATTGTGTGAATATCATCATCAACCGAATAACGTGAAATCGGCATTGGTGGACCATAAGTTCCTTGTCTTCCTACATGTTTTTATCAACAATACGACAAATAAACGAATTTGAATTTCTCCCAAACTTTCATTTTGTCAAGAGATATTTTTAATGGATTGTTATATTTTGGGTCAATACGCGTACATAAATAATTTTATATCATCAATCCTTTAATAATTATCTTAATTATTTTTAAAAATATGTTTCCATTGTTTAAGAGCATGTTGTTTATACTAAAAATATCTATAACATTTCATGCAACAAAGAAAATAAAAAATATAATAAAAAAGATAATAATAAAAAATTGTTTAAATATAGTGATACTGTACAATTTTTTATATTATTATTGAATAATAAATTATTACATCATTAAAAACGCGACAGAGGGAGAAAAGCACAGGTCGGGACTTTCATCATGGAGTTTAGGATCTCTTTTTTTATTCCTATTATATGGATCGTGAAATGATTTTATTTTACATCTATTTATGTCTCATTTATAATGGTAGTACATTCTCTTATATTCTTTTTAAAAATAAAGAATTTATAATCATTAAATTTAAAATATATATAGATTTGAATTACTATTTATAGTTATATGTAGGAGTGTGAACTGTTTCAAAACAAATTGCATGGTGTGCAGTTACAGATCCAGCCGTTACAATGTATGAAATTCACTTTCAAAAAATTAATTTCTCATATAATGAAATAATTGAATGAACGGAGATCTGCGTAGTTCTCACTATATAATGGAATGTGTATTCATGCTCATGGATCACTCGGATATCTCTAAGCAACGACTCTTTCAATGGTATCATCCAAGTGATCATAAAACGTTTTCAACCGCAGATTCATATTCATATATTATTCTGATGGTACAGAAAAAAAATTGAAACATAGTAAACCTTCTTTTGGCACACTTATATCTGCCTTATCATGTCTAGAAGTCAGAAAAACTTAATTACATGAAGCATAGTGATATTTATACAGATTTTATCCTCACAATGCATTTTCATGAGACTCCAAGGAGAATTTACCATCATGATTCATAAAAAGTTACAATGTAACCAGGTTCTATAAAATGACTCGCGGTAACGTTTGTGAGGAGTTTATGAAAACAAAGCTTCTAAGGATGATGAATATGTAGACCATGGAGTACTGCGTTTCATCAGAAGCATCTCTTATTTTTGCGTTAGGCTTTTGGGTCTGCTAATGAAAGGCCAACAACGACGATTACCACGCTTCTCACGCCTGCATCAGATCCAAAAATTAATCAGCAACTGATGAATGATAAGCACATGATATATATTATAATCCAAGTGAATATTAAGTTAGATTGCTATGTCAAGATTTACTAGTAATCTAATCTGTTCACAAACAATGTAGTTATTACGCATTAGTATATACCGGACGAAAATAATTGCAATTAGCTATAACAAACAAGGCCTAGTTGTAACTCCTTTTAATTTGTCCAATTTGAACACAGAACAGAACAGCATGTGACATTTGATTGAAGTCCTTAAGGAGATGCCATCGCCCCTTTAACCGTGGCACAATGAAGAACTTTTTTTAAAGTGTGAAGCACATATTTCCTAAGAAACAGAAAAGTTTGAATGATAAACAACCGAATGTTCTGATCTGACCCCCTGAGTTGTGATTAATTAGAACCAAACAAGCAATGGAAAAATCTACAAGGTTCAACTTCCAGCAAGAAACTATATTCAATCTGCCCCCAAATTAAAAACTCCCACGGAATTTAGAAATGAACCACAAATTTCCCTCAGGTAAGACACGAAGTTAAGTAGTGATCGTTCTCCATTAATTCATTTCAACATATGCAAAGCAAAAAAGAAGTGGTTTGAACACGGAACATACCTGCTGGTACTTCTGCGGCTGCTATTGCTGCTGCTACTACTGCTACCTGAACTCTTGGCGCTTCCACTATTGATACTAGATGCACCACTATCACTATCTCTACACGCTGAAGGGCTCTTCTTCCACCATTCTTTATCAACACCCTTTGCTGATCCATCAGGTTTAGGAGTAACTTTTGAACTACTATTCCCCGACGATTCATTTTTCTTATTCTTATTCTTCTTATTCTTCTTCTTCTTGTTGTCCTTAGATCCCAAAGAAAAAGGAAACACCATTTTGAGGTAGAAACCTCCACGATCAATGCTCCCATTTCCCTTCACCTTCACCTGTGCCATCTTATCAATCCTTCTACTACCACCACCACGCTCCTTTCTGTACACACTCAAATTCCTCTCATCCTCCTCCTCCACCACCACCACCGTGTTGTCTTGTCTAGCGTCAACCCTATGGTGTTCGACGAGATCCTTTAAGGAAAGCTCGTAGTTAGACTCGGGCATGTTCTTCACCATTTCCATGAGTTCCCTTTGGCCTCTCACTATGGCCTGTGTTCTTGACGTTGGTGAAAGGCTTCGGTAATGATTTTTCCGATGCGGAGGGCTCGTTGTCCACATAGGCGGTGAACAGATACCGGAATCATCGGGTTCCTCAAAACCTGGTTTGGAAGGCCATAAAGCAGAGTTTGTAGCTTCCCATGTGTCGTGAGGTTTGTGTCCGGTTCCGTCGTACAATTGAAAAGAATTGGAGGGTTTGTGTGTCGTTGGATCAAGCATGGTGTTGTTGTTGTTCTTCTCTGTTGCGGGTTCTGTTTCTTTCCTCCTAGAAATGAGAGTAAATGAAAGTTTGATTGATGATGTGTTGGAAGACGTCACAGTTTGGCTCAAAGGAAGGGGGGGTGATGCTATTAATTATTTGTTGGTAAGGAAGATTTCAAATGGGAGAATTAAGAGATGGGTAGGGCGAGGAGCTCCAAAAGTCAAGGAATTCTAGATGACAGAGGAAGTGTTTTCACATCTCTCCCATTTCCTATGCTGCTGTGCCAATTGCCACCTCTTTTCTCTTTATTTTTGTGGAAGGAAAAACCTTCCCTGTCCCCATCCAATTCATTTTCTTTTCACCATTCCGCAACTTCCAAACAAATTATCTAATTCATTTTGTCATAATTATATTTAGCACTGTTTCAATGTATCTTATTTTCCCATTTATTCAATTTTGAGCAAATTCTTTTCATATTCTTTATTTATTATATCTAATCTCCATGAAAAAAGTTCTTTGCTTCTCCTCAAATATATTTCGTCTCCCGCAAGACATCTACTATTGATGATCTTTTTTAATTTATTTTTTAAATAAAATGTACTAAATAATAAATATTAAATACGATTTTCGAATATATATCAATAAGTACATAATAAAAATAATTATTTTTTATTAAAAATTATAATATTTAATTTTATCAATTTATTAAAAATGATAAATTCTAATAAAATTTATTATATATAAATTTTTATTGTATACTACCCACATATATATATATATATATATATATATATATATATATATAATCATATTAAAAAAGTACAATAGAAACTATCGAAAATTTTTGCTAGTCAATCTATATCCGACTCCTGCGATAAAATCTATATCACGTAACAAGCGAAGTTAATAGCTAATCCACCGTAGACCCCTCATTTGAAGTGGATTTGGCAATGGTCCCACCACAAATATTAAGGAATTTGTTCATTTTTAGCTGAAAAATTAATTTTTTATACTTTTTAGTATAACATTTATTTAATAAAAATATTTAAATTAACTTGTACACATCTAAATTAATATTCAGTACTTTAAAACTAATTATATTCAACTTAAAATCAAACAAATATTTTAAATAAATCACTAGAATTAATATAAGGATAAGAGACAAAATTTAAAATTAATTTCTATGAGAATTTTAAATTTAAATCTCATTATATAAAAAATAAGCATTTTGAAATTTTCATTTACATTTGTATACAATTATTATTGAGTAATGTTATAATTTTTTTATTAATCTCCTTAGTAAAATGAGTATAAATAAAGAAATGAACTTATCATCAAATCATAAGATGTATTCAATTTTTAGGAAACAAAAAATATTGTAAGAAAATACCGAATGAAGATTTAAAATTATTCACTACTAAGATAAGAAGACCTACATATAAATCAATGATATCTTGCAGAAACTAAATTTTACTAATTCTGAATCAGAGTACATTGACTGAAGTATATCTTCCACTTAGGTGGTGTTGGAGGATTAGAAAAGTGAAACGTCTAAAATCTCTCATCTTAAACCATTGACATATTAAACAATATATAAACGATCTATTACACACAAATTAGATCAAATCAATGATTTACAGAAGCAAAGATGAAAAGCGTATTAAATTTAAACAATTTGCGCTCATTATGTAGGGACTTTGTTTCAATACCTTCGGCTCCTATGGGCATGAGACCTTTCCATGTCTGCCCTCTTTTTGTTTATAACCTATTGATGATGGAATTATAGGAAAGGGCAGTCCTTCTTAATGTGATTAATTTCTTTTATACGAGGATCGCTACTTGGATTTTATTTATTTCTTCATTATGAGTACTAAATGCTTCGAATGCCACAAAAGATTAAATTTTTACAACCGCATCATAGACCCACACAAGGTGCAGCACTAAAATATGGAGATAATCAATTAGCTATAATGAATCATCATAATCATCTTATATCTTTCTTTCCAACGGATTAATTAACAGACAATAGTAGCTACCTTTCCTATTACGAATCTCTGTTCATGAATCATTATCTTCATTATCATTTTGATTGTAATGATACAAACAAATTATATGGAATGTTTCTCAAGCAACTGGTAGTAGCACATACCATCATATGGGTATGTAGCTGCACAGAGAGACCGGCAGTTCAGTTGGTATATGTAAAAATCAGTTTCTACATAGAGTGAGGGTTAATCAAGTTTCTCCAAATCATATGATTGCTTGTAAAATGAATATATCCACAACTAAAGGTTTTTATAGCTTTTAAAACACCATTGGTTAGTTGAGTGAGGATAATTTGGTCCCTGGTCAAGTTTTAGCTTTTAATTAAGACTTCAAATATAATATATATATTTTTTCCAAATAATAATGGTTGTTAAAACATCACCCACTACGCCTACGAGGGGATAATTGGATAAATTTTGTCCACGAAAGGGTGTTATTATTTAATTTTATTATACAAAACCAAATAATTATGCCAATAGATGGTTAGGTCAAATAATATATATTTAATTTTTAGGCAATATATTAGACTTAAATTTTATGTAATAAAAAATTACCATAAAAAATTAATTCTACCATGGTATGAATTTTTCAGATTCAAAGTAGAATTGTTTTATAGAAACAAAAAAAAATACTTAACCAAATGTAATTAGTGATAAAAAAAAATCATAATTGCTATGAATCTAAACAAATATTTTTCTTTTTATATAATATCATATTGGTATCTAAACGTCATGTTGAAAATTTAACTAATATATGTTAAACTAATTAAAACTATTATAAATAACAAGAATCTCATTTTAAAATTTTAAGGCACGGTTATAATGTTAAAACAGTCTCTCATCTACTACTAATGTGCGCACTCAATTGTGAGTGAGAAGAAAGATAAAAGGGATGAACCATAATCCAAATAATTAAATACAAGTGCAATGTTCGGAAAATCCATATTGTATATAACTAGTCTATCAGCTTTTTATTATTTGGTAAAGATATTTAGTTATAAGTCTTTTTTAATAAATTCAATACTTTCTATGATAGGTATTTTTTCTTTTTTCCCTCTCTTTTCCTTCGTAATTTCTTATCAAATTAAAATCTCTTTTAAGCATCATTCCGAAGATAAAACCTTTCGTAAGTCGTAAGGTCTAATTACAAATATTTAAGCAATTACTGTGCATTAGATTATATTTTATATTCCCTCATTTGGTTTTAAATTTTCATTACTGTATATTTTTTTATTTACTTGACATTAAATGGTTATTATAAGTATCACACATCAGAAGGAGCATTTCAGCGAACCCAAGTTCTCTGGCAGATGCCGGCTAAAATAAAGGCAGGACCAACTACTAATTAAAATTTAAAATGGTAAAGAGATCGTGAATTGTTGAATTTAATATATACGAATCTTAACATCAATTTTCAGGTAATAGTTTGCATAGAGGATTTTCTCCTTCATACCACATCTATCTATTTGGTGATCATCTCCTAATCTTAATTAATAAGATAAGATTATGTTCAAAGAAATTTTTTTAAATTAGATATAAATCCTATGGCCTGGATTCTATATATAGTTATAGTTAAGAGAATCAAATAATTTATAAGCAAATAAAAATACATACTAATCATAAAGTTTCTTATATATAGCTTTTTAATACGATGATACAGGTATATGTACTTCATAAAAAATACTCATTTACTTTTTTAATTGATAAAAATACTCATTTTGGTGTCGACGGGTAGGTCTTGAGTTTATGATTGCACATTTGAACAACGAAGTCGAAAATGAAAGCCAAGAAAATTTATAGCTTATAATAGACATTTGATTTATTATTACTAATATATTGTTCGTGTATTTCATGGATAATTTAAAATTAAATAATTTTATAAATAAAAAATTATAAAATAGTAATTATATTTATTAGTAATAAATATTTTTAATAAAATGTAAAGAAATAAAATTTTTAAAATTAGAGAATTTAATTATTAAAATCATAGTATAAATTTTTTACTAATTAATATATTGAAATTTAAAATTAAATTAATTAAATCTATAATAATTTTAAGATTAATGTTATCTAAAAAGAAAATATATTTAAATTTATTGTATGGCATTAATTTTTTAAAATTTAATTAAAATTAATATTTAAAAATAATAAACTTGTTTAAAATAAATAGTTAAAGTATAAAAAACTATATGATTTAGTAAAAATAAAAATATTTTATGTAAGAATTAAAATTAAAATTTAATATATAAAAAATATTTTCATTAATCATTATACTATAACTATGTTTGTTTTTTTTTTTCCTTTTATTATTGTTATTTCTACTTTTATTGTCGTTTTCGGCATGATCGTGATTGTTGGTGGGTAGATTATATATATGCGTGCCACTGTAATAACTTTGCGTACTTAACTTTTCTAAACTGGACCGATTTGCTGTGTCACACACAGAAACCAGAAACTTTAATTATCAACAAAAAGAGAAAAAAAACTTTAACTAGATTGATAAATCAAATTATTATATATATAATAATTTTTTTATTTTAATATATATTTTTGTACTTGTTTTTTTATCATATTATGTCTTTTTTCTTATTTTTTAAGATGTAAAAAATATTTTTCCTAATACAAAGAGGTAATTTTATTAATCTCATTCTTAAATACGTGTATGAACTGGATTTGGGGCTTTAGGAATTAGAAGTTTTTGTGGTTGTTGTGGCACGTATCGCTTCTTTAAAGTTGATAAATTGTGCCCACTGGTAACTGTCTGTTTGTGTCTATCAGTGGAATTGTATTACTCATTTACTCTACCTAAAAGCGAAACAAATGATATTTAACTCCTTTACTTTAGTGGCGTTGAGATTCTGTTTAAGATAAACATTAAACAAATTAATACATATCATTAATTATATGTTTCCTCACTCTTCCTAATTGCATTATGTCATCCTACTCCAACAAGCAAATCCTATATATTAATGCCCATTCATTTTCACAAAATCTTTGGACCCTACAGCTTGATTACAATATCCAACAATTTCGTCCTCCATCATTTTAAAGTTTAGTTCCTTTTTTTAATCATTTCATTCCTCATCATTGTAGGGAAAACAAAACATAAATAACTGCATATAAATATTCAAGAATATATTTAAAAAACAACAAACGTACCTATTAGAAATGTTTTAAAAAAAAATGTTTTCAATCTAATGTTTATAACAAATGCTTATTTAGAAAAATAAATAATTATTAGTGCTTATTATAAAAATATTATTTACTAACAATTTAATAGTAAATTAGCTTTTATTGATATAATTTTTTAGTAAAATTAAACTATTAATATGTATCTTATAAATTTATATTAATAATATATATGATATATTAATAAATATTTGTTTGTAAAAAAAATATTAACAAATATTTGTTAATGCAAAATATTAATATATATATATATTATTAAAGGAGAAATAAGTTATTTAGAAAATAATTTTAGTTAGAATTACTTCGTTTAATAATTTTTATAAATAATTAAATTTTATTAATTTAACTGTTAAATTAACAAGATATATTATTTATTAATTTAAATTTATTTTTTAAAATATCAAATTTTTTTAAAATTTATAAAATTTAGTAAAAATAATCTATATACTATAATTTATTAATTTAACGATTGAATTAATAAAATTTAATTATTTATAAAAAATTATTAAATAGAATAATTTTAGATAAAATTATTTTAAAATAACTTAATTTTTTCTCATATTATTAATAGATCAAATATTTGTAATACCTTATTAGTATAAATTTATAAAGATTGAAAATCTATACTAACAATTTAATTTTTGTTTAAAAAATCATATTACTGAATATATATTATCTCTAACACTTTAAAGTTTATTTATATATAAATAATATTTTTATTGTGAATTTAGAAAGTATCGGCCCTTCTTTGCAATTTGCGACCACATACAGCATAGCAATAGTAGGTTTTCAATTACACTCGTTTTAATGCAAAAGAGGATAGAGAACTAGTGAACGACTACCAACTCCAAGCCATGGTTTTGAAGACCTCTGCGAGTACCCATTGGTTGCTGCTAACGTTTTTATATTTCTGTGACTTCCACAAGCCCAAATTACCAAATTTTTCATTGTAATTTTCTTTTCACAATAATAAATATTTATTTGGCATCCTTTTGGTGCAAAGTAAGATTGAGTTTCTGTGGATTAGATCGCGGATGCATGATCATCTAAGTTTTTTCGTTGTTGTTGTTGTAATTCTTTATATTTATTAGCATTTCTCATTGACGTGTTTTGAGGGAAAAAAAAATAAAGGGAAAACCAACTCGACAAACAGGCATAGGTCGAGTTAGATGTAAAAATATTACAAATCTAATTAAATCAAAATAAACTAATTAATTTTAATCAATTTAATTTTGTGTCTCTTAAATTCAAACCAGATTGACTGGTTAAAATCCGTTAATGTGAACTGTTAATTGTCATGCAAAGTGTTTATTTATATAATTAAAATGACTGGAATTAAAAAAAATACTAATCAAAATATCATGTGTGTGATTTGTTTTTCATATAGTGGTATTAAGTTAATTAACAAAGACATTTATGTTTATTGCTTTTTAGTTACTTTCTAAATTTTTATATTTAATTTTTTATTGATTCACAATATTTATTTATTATTTTTTTAAAATAATGATAAACATTTAAAATTTGTTCATATATATATATATAGAAACGATATTTTTAATGAAATCACCTAATACACACGTTTCATTTTAAAAAAATTATTTACAGACTGAAAGAAAGTTAAGCATTAAGATTATTATTGTTATATAACTATTATGAATTTATTGTAAGAAAATTTAATAAGATTTATATTAAAATTTAAAATATATAAAATAAGAATAATAGGAATTATGTATTTTATAAAAAAAATTAATTAATTAAAGTATATATAAATGAATGAAAATTTTATTTTATTTATAAAAAAACATATAATCTAATTTATTTTCATTTTAAATATTAGGTCTGTTAAATTTTATATAAAATTTTTAGTATACTTATCAATTGTGTTTTAAGCTCAATAAATATATATATATATATATAATATTTTTTAAAATTTATAATAAATTATTTAAAATTATATGTATTTATAAAAAAATAGATTACTCATTTAATTTATTTTTATAAAATAAAAATTATCAATCAGTAGAAATTGAAATTAAAATAAAAATTCTAACATTTATACTAATAATATAATATATTAAATTCAACTTTATATATTGATAATATGTTATGTCAATTTTTTTAACGTATGACTGTCTATCGGTATAATGGATCACATTTCATATATGATATTTATAATAATATTTAATTTTTTGATAAAATTTATATTAATAAAATTAATCCTACTTCAATTATTAATGCGTGTGTTATCATATTTTGGTGCATGGAAATGCATGAGTACAGTAGCAATCATCATGAGAAATATTAGCACGGAATTAGCTATTTTTTATGGTATAATGCAGCAGCCCCCGCAGCCAAGGATTTATCAATACTCTGTTAATGTCCCGTCTAATATTTGACTTTATTTCTTTTCTTTTCTCTTGTTATTTTCTATTTTTTAATGATATTTTTATGTCAGCGCTGATGACAGCTTCTTCTTCTTCCTCCTTTTACTTTTTTTTTCTTGATAAGACGCAGATGATACCTTTTTTTTTCCTTGTTTAAGGTTATACATTTACTTTCAATGTCATGCATGTGTATGTATGACTGGTAAGTAAAACGTGTTTTGTTCATCGTAGCGATCTCTTATAGTTGTTTCCTCTCCAAGCTATAGTTGAGAGCCGGGTGAAATGGGAAAAAGAGGTGTGAATTTTCTTTTCTCTTTTCAATTTTCCCCGCTTTCTAGAAGTGACCGCTGGTTCTTCACTTCCCATATTCTATTTTATAGTCTGTTTATAAAAAGAAAAATAATACAAAAAATCTTGTTTGTGGACTTTATGGCATTGGATAATTATTTTACTTATGCCTCAAGATACATATATGTGGATCGGTAAAAGCATAGAGTGAGTTAACAAAATGTTATGCATGCGTCAGTTTTATTCATCAATTTCTTTTTAGTAGAGGAGACAAGCCAACAAATAGAACCAAACAATAATCAAGAAATGTAGCACCCAAATAATACTAAACAAAAGCCTATAGAGAAAATGATGCAACTCATCTAGAAGGCCATTTGCGCAAGTCAAAACGTCTTTATAAATAACTTTAATAAGTTGAAGGCACAAAGAGACAGATTATTTCCCCACGAGTGGCGCGAAGACTACTAGTGAATATGTATATATAATGACAACCTGTAGTTATATACAGAGTATACGGCCAAATTCTGTTGAATTATTTGCTGTGGTTAATTAGATTTGTTGCTTCACCAGTCACGACTCTGTATATCTCTTTTTCTTTTCGTTCTAAACGGTGTCGTATTCAAGACTTCATTTTCTTGCACGCGTATGATGTTTCTATTATTCATGGCCTTGGTTCATTTATGTATTATTATAGTACTTTTGTCGTTGTCAAAATGAAAATTACATTTGTCGTATATATAAAAATTAAATATACTTTAATTTTTATTTTCATTCTTTACCTTTTCAAAATTTTGTTTTTATCTTTATTATTAACTAATTAAATATTTATTGATTGAACTAAATGTTCAATTAAAATTTGTCATATATATATATATATATTAATATTTATATATTAAATTTTTTTACACAAATAATATAAATTATATTTTATTAATATTATTATTGAGTTACATAAACGATTATTTTGATATCTGCCTAAATTAATTGCTTATGTAATTTTTTATTTACATGATAAGTTGGTATGTATGATAAAATTTAGCTAAACAAGTATTAGTTAAATCAATAAATATTTAATGTAAGTTAATGATAGAAATAAAAAATAAACATTTAATAAAAATTTTAGAACTAAAAAATAAAATTACTTTATTTAAATAAATTAAAAAATAACCCAAAAATATTACTTTTATTGGAGATTGGGCTGTTTATGTATTTACTAGTTAACCTTAAAAAGAAAAAGTATTTACTATATAGTTGGATGCGCCGGTTTTGATGAAAGGGAAGAGTTTTTTTTAAGGAACTAGTTTTCTTATTTAAAAAATGGTATAAATAAAATAAAAATATTGCTTGAAATATTTAGTTACTGTGTATTCATCACACTTGAAATATTGATTCTGGAATTTTTTTTATGTACATTTTTATTAACATTGGATTCAGATCAGAATACTTGGAAAGGTTCGAACACAAAACAAAGGGAACAAAACAGCTACCGCTTCGCCTTACAGCCTTGAATGATTAATGACACTGTTTTTATTACTTTATTAGCCAATATTAACTCTTATCAAATTTGTGTTATTTTAGTTTGTAATAATCTATGCCTTTTATAAATTGACTGGCTTGCTTGATGAATAGCGTGTTTGGATCAGGTAAAAAATAATTGATTATATAAATTAAGTTTTATATTTAATTATGTTAGGAGAAAAATAATTTATTTTATTAATTTTTTAAAAAAAATAATAAAATTTTATATTAAAATTGTAAAAATAAATATAAATTTATTTGTAATAGTCATTTTTGTATTTAAATAAGTAATTATTAGAGATAAAATAAAGAATAAAAGTTTAATAAGAGAAAACAAGACATTATTTTTAATCATAAATTTAAAATCAATTCTTTTTTGAAATTAAAAATAATTTCATTTTGAGTTTTATTATACAGTAAAATTAAAACAGTTTGAACAGTAATTTTTAAACTATTTTAACAAAATCAAATTTTAAGTAGTAAAACAAATCTTAACAAAATACAAACTGCGTATATTTTGTTTGATTTTTTAAATAAATGGTTTATCTTAAATGATCAGTTTCTAAGCCGAATAGAAATCATATTTTAATTTTAGTAATAAAAATTAGGATTAAAAGATGGATGGTTGTTCTAGTTTTGAGTCAAAGTAAACACTTAACTTAAGAGTTTGTTTTATCTTTTTTTTTTTAGTCGTCAGCACCCAGAGTAGTAAATTTGATTTATTTTTATCCAAAATCCTTTTCATCTTTCTCCGTTTGATATTTGAATCATTACTCTTATATATCTCATGGTTTAAGCTTATGATTTGAATTTTAAAAATTTTAAACGATTGAATATAAAAATAATAATTTAAATCTCAAATAAAAAGATATATAATATTATTACAATTGACTTAAGGATAACAAATTTGAAACTATAATAATTTACCTTAAGTTTTAAATTTGAATTCCATCATTTTTTTATTGTATATAAAAATTAAAAACATATAGATGAATTTGGATTAAAAAAAATTCAAATATAATGAATAAAAAATAAAAAGTTTCCCGTCCATATATGTTTAAACCTAATTTTAAATATAATGTGAAAAATAACCGAATATAAACTTTTATATAAAATTATTCTAATTCATAACTTCTCATTATTAAATTAATTATACTAATTTTAATATGCAAAATTTTTGATAATATGTAATTTATTCTTTAAGTTTATATTTAATTTTTAATGTTTTTAATATATGTAAGGTATATATTTTTTAATTTTTCTATTAAAATCTGACAAACTTAACGTCAGACTAATTTTCTTGACAAAATCACTCTTTAAGTAAAAATACTACTAAACATCCATAAGTTTAAATCTTGTGGAACTTGTATATTTCTTAACGTTCATATGTAGTCGGTACTTAATTTTTAGGAAATATGAAAAATAATTTATTTATTAATTTTATATTAAAAACTAGTAAAATTTATTATGTGATATATTTATTTTAAATTTAATCATATTATTTATATTTTTCTATAAATTTTTTACTTTTTTTTATTCATGTTCCATTTAAAATGTTTAATTTTTAATATTTTTTATAATTATTAAAATTTATCTTTTTATATTTTATAATTTTTATTATTTAAAAATAAAGAAAATTATTAACATATTCTCTTAAATATAAATAATCTATTGATATTATAGGTTAAATTTTAATATTTATATTAATTTAATAATTATTTATAAAATAAAAAATTTCTTAATTTAATTATTAAATTATATTATAATATATTTATAAATATATATATTAAATTTTAAAAAAATTAAATATTTATAAATATTTAAATAATATATTAATTTTTAATTTATCACCTGTTGTTTTGTATAAAATTTTATATATATAATCTAATTAATAATTTTTTTAAATTAACAGATAGATTGATAAATTTAGTATTTTATATAAAGTTATTAAATTAATATAAATATTAAAATTTAACGTTAAATTTTAATTATATATATAAATAATTATATAAATATTTTTTATATAAAAATATATTTATTTATTTTACTTATATAGTTTATTAATAAAAGAATAACATTTTTATTTATTTTTAATAAACTAATTTTTATATGTTATATGTACTTGAGGACATATAATAAAAATCTAAATAATAATTTTTTATTAAAAATAATATGTAATGTTTTCATTTATTGGATCATGTGTTTTTTAATAAAAAATTATTATGTATAGATTCTTATTTTATACTATTGAATGTATAAACCATTAATAAGTTATAAGATAAAAAATAATAGTAATTTTTTAAATTATAAAAATTAAAATTAATAAATAAATTATAATATTAACATATTTTATATAAAAAAAAATTGATATGCATAATTTTTTTAAAAAAATATTTTCTTTTGAGAGGCCAGTATGCACTTGTCTTTCTCTTCTTCATTTATCTTAACTGAAAAATGATGGGAAAGATAATTGAGTGCAAGAAGAGAAGTGCTGCTAAGTTATATGAGAAGTAGTGAAGATGATGAATTTTGGATAAAAGTGAACGAAGAAAAAGGATGAACAAGGAAGACATATGTGTGAGCGATAAGAATAATTTTAGAATAAAATGAGTCTTGTGTTAATCATGTCTAAACTTTGTCAAATTTTTAATAAAATATCTAACATATGAGTTGTTTTGCACGCTTTCAAAATATTAAGAACCAAAATACACATTATTTTTAAAAGTTAAAGATTAGTGAATCTTTTAAAACAATACCAGAAATTAAGGTTATTTATATAAAAAAGTTGAGAAAATTAACAAATGTTTTTAGGATATTAATTAAAAAACGAAGAGATAAGAAAAAGTGTTATTGTAAATTTCAAATTTCAATACATTTCATCAGAATTTTAAATAAAATTTTTCTCATGATTGATTTTCTCTTATAAAACTCTATTATTGTTTGTAGGCGGGAAAAACTTATAAACAACTGTTTTCAATAAAAACTCATGAATCTAAAAAAAGTTCATTTCATAAGTGATTAATTAGCGATTAGTATGACAGTAATGCACCAAATGCAGCGGATTGAGTTGTATGGGTGTGAGTGCCGCTTCTATACTGAACCAGCTCCTCCAGAGGCAAAACCTGAAGCCACACCCACACGCCTCCACCAAGACCGTGATCAAAACGATCCTCACATACCTCGAAGCGGGTCGCATCCGAAAAGCTGCATCCATTCTCTTCGCCTTCCCAGAACCCTTTCCATACTCTCTCTACGCTCACTTCTTCCGCCTCTGTTCTTCCCACCGCGCCATCGTCGAGGCCCGCAAGGTTGAGTCCCACTTGCTCACCTTTTCTCCGAACCCCCCCACCTTCCTCCTCAACCGCGCTATCGAAGCCTACGGCAAATGCAACTCTCTCCGCGATGCCCGGGAACTGTTCGACGAAATGCCCCAACGAGATGGCGGTTCTTGGAACGCCTTGATCACCGCTTATTCTCAAATGGGTTTCCCAAACGAGGCTTTGTCCTTGTTCCGGTCTATGAATAGGTCCGGTGTTTGTCCTAATGAAGTTACCTTTGCTAGCGTTCTTGCCTCTTGTGCTGCTGCTTCTGAGATTCTTCTTTCCAAGCAGGTTCATGGGCTGGTCACAAAATTTGGTTTTTGTGGCAATGTGATACTTGGGAGTTCTCTTGTCGATGTTTATGCCAAGTGCGGGGTTATGGTTGATGCTCTCAAGATGTTTCGTGAGATTCCGCATCCCAATGCTGTCACTTGGAATGTGATTGTGAGGCGTTATCTTGATGCTGGTGATGCAAAGGAAGCGATTTTCATGTTCTCGAGGATGTTCTCGGCTGAGGTTTGGCCGATGAATTTTACTTTCTCCAATGCTCTTGTTGCCTGTTCCAGCATGTCTGCACTCGAGGAGGGGATGCAGATTCATGGGGTTGTTGTGAAAGTGGGTCTGCAAGATGATAATGTTGTTTCGAGCTCACTTATCAATATGTATGTCAAGTGTGGCAAACTGGAGGATAGCTATTGGGTTTTTGATCAGCTTGGTTCAAAAGATTTGGTGTCTTGGACTTCCGTCGTGTCAGGGTATGCAATGTGTGGGAAAACTTGGGAGGCAAGAAAGCTTTTTGATGAGATGCCAGAACGGAATGTGATATCGTGGAATGCAATGTTGGCAGGATATACCCGATTCTTTGAATGGTCTGAGGCATTGGATTTTGTGTATCTCATGCTTGATACAATTAAAGATGTGGATCATGTCACTCTTGGTTTGATGTTAAATGTGTCGGCGGGTCTTTCAGATCATAAAATGGGGAAACAGGTTCATGGTTATATTTATCGACATGGATTCCACTCGAACCTTATGGTCAGCAATGCCCTTCTTGACATGTATGGTAAATGTGGGAACTTGAACAGTGCCAGAATTTGGTTTAATCAGATGAGCAATTGGCGTGACAGGGTTTCTTGGAATGCTTTATTGGCTAGCTATGGTCATAATCAATTGGATGAACATGCACTAACAATATTTTCAGAGATGCAGTGGGAGACAAAACCAACCAAATATACATTTGGAATCCTTTTGGCAGCGTGTGCAAATACCTTTAGTCTTTGCCTTGGCAAACAAATTCATGGATTTATCATCAGACATGAATTTCCGATAGATACTATAATCAGAACTGCTTTGGTTTACATGTATGCTAAATGCCGTTGTCTTGAGTATGCTATTGATGTCCTGAAGGAGGAGGTTTCCAGGGATGTGATCATTTGGAATACCATAATTTTGGGATGTTGTCACAATCATAAGGGTATAGAAGCTCTTGAACTTTTTAGGGTAATGGAAGCAGAAGGCATCAAGCCAGACCATGTGACCTTTCAGGGCATTCTGCATGCTTGTGTTGAGGAAGGTCTTGTTGAGTTTGGTACCGAATGCTTTAAGTCAATGAGCAATGAATACTGTGTCCTACCAAGGCTGGAGCATTATGACTGCATGATTGAACTCTACAGTCAGCATGGATGCATGGATGAGCTTGAGAATTTTATGAAGACTATGACAATAGAGCCCACTATTCCAATGCTGAAAAGAGCCCTTGATGCTTGCCAAAAAAATGATTGCCCAAGATTGGAACAATATATTACAGAAAAAATTAATGAATTTAAACATTAATTAATTTCAACTTGTGGCGCTTCTGCATTATAGCAGAGAGCTGATCTTTGTTTCAGCACACAAGCCATAAGTCTGCAAATATATGCAGTGAAACATGACCATGATCAAGGTCCTGTCTGTGTAATGCCATGATGTGCTGCTACTGGTGTATTTGGAATGAAGTGGCAGGGCATTCATTCTATGGTTGTGCTGAAAGACAATGATCATGGTGTCTTCTGTAATTGAAACTTCCCCTGAAAAAAAAAAAACCCTTATCCACGTGGAAGTAGCTGGTTTTAAGGTGTACAAGAAGTCTATTTTCAAGTTACAAGCTTCTGTAAAGGGAAAGACAAACTACCACTTTTACCCGAATATTGCCGACTTGATAATGGCTTCAAGGGACAACTAGCATAGCATGCCAGAAATACAAGATTCATTTGAGGAAGTCACATGATATTAAAGCATTTAGGGGAATTAATTGCCAAGGAAGCTTTTGTGCATCTTGGGATTTGAACTCTGATGACGTTATAACTGGTTTGGAGCTGCAAGTATAGATAAAGGATATGATTTGTCTTGGCAGTTGGCATAAAGTGTGATTTCTACCTCAGCTTAAATTGCCCAATGAGAGCCATACTTAACTATAAGTTGGGATTCTCAGCAAAATATTTAGGCAAAAAGCCGAGTTAATTGTTTGATAGGATTCTTCTGCTGAATTTTGGGGTGTCATTTGCTCAAATAGTCAAATTGGAGCACATTGAATGGTTAATTCGTCTTTAAAAAGAAATATTGTAAGTGAACTTGAATTTGATAGAAGAAAACGCAGATTCAAACACATATTCACGTTCACTAATCTTCGTTTCCTAACGACAAATGGATTTCCCCCCTATTCATGTTTCTTGTCTGGGGACAAGTTCTGACTAAACATGTCAAGGCCGGAGACTTTCTTAAATTTTTGGTTTTCCTCATACTTGTAATTCTTTTACTATTTTATTTTTGAATAGACGTCACGTCATAATTCTAATTCCATCAATTACTTATGCAAAGATATCAGATATATGATTATGTGAAATTCAAATGAAAGAGTTATACGCACCGTTTCAAATTTAGTCTATGCACAAATCAAATTTAAAAACCTTTCTCACTCTTACTGGTTTGTTTATTCTCCGCTTTGAACATAATTTTATATGTAACAACCAGTTAATAAATAGAGAATAGAGAATATAAACAGAGGAACAGAGCATTGAGAGACACTGATTGGAGGCGTGGAGCATGAGTATGGAATTGCATGGCCTGGCCCGCACGCTTCAATCCTGGTCCTCGATTCATGAAGGAAGACAGCTCCACGTGACATTCCTTAAAACCGGTATTCTGAATTGCTCCCTCGCTATTGCCAACCGGCTTCTCCAGTTTTATTCACGCAACGGCTGTCTCCGTGATGCGTCCCACTTGTTCGACGAAATGCCCCACACAAATGCTTTCTCCTGGAACACCCTCATCCAAACCTACCTCAACTCAGGCCACACCCACATGCCCCTCCAATTGTTCCATGCCATGCCTCACAAGACTCAGTACTCCTGGAACATGCTTGTTTCTTCATTTGCCAAGTGTGGTCACCTTCAACTAGCTCATTCTCTCTTCAATGCCATGCCCTCGAAGAATCACCTCGTCTGGAATTCCATCATTCATGGTTATTCCCGACATGGACACCCGGAGAACGCTCTGTTCCTCTTTAAGAGCATGAATTCAGACCCTTCACAAATGGTGTACCGGGATGCTTTTGTGTTGGCAACTGTTCTTGGCGCTTGTGCTGAGTTGTTGGCTCTCAACAGTGGGAGACAAGTCCATGCACGTGTTTTCATTGATGGCTTGGGATTGGAACTTGATAATGTCCTGTGCAGCTCCCTGATTAATTTGTATGGGAAATGTGGTGATTTGGATAGTGCTGCTCGCGTTATGAATTTTGTGAGTGAAGTGGATAATTTCTCCTTTTCAGCTTTGATATCTGGCTATGCAAATGCTGGCAGAATGAGAGAGGCAAGAAGAGTTTTTGATAGCAAGGTTGATCCATGTGTGGTGTTGTGGAACTCAATTATTTCGGGTTATGTATTGAACGGTGAGGAACTGGAAGCACTGGCTCTTTTCACCAGGATGCGTAGGAATGGGGTATCGGGAGATCTCTCTACTGTTGCTAATATTTTGAGTGCATGTAGTAGCTTACTCGTTATTGAACTTGTTGAGCAAATGCATGCCTATGCTTGTAAAGCTGGGGTAACTCATGATATAGTCGTTGCTAGTGCAATGCTTGATGCCTACTCCAAATGCCAAAGCCCTTATGAGGCTTGCAAGTTGTTTAGTGAACTCACAGCTTATGATACAATTTTGCTTAACACTATGATCACTGCATATTCTAATTGCGGAAGAATTGAAGATGCCAAACAGATTTTTAACTCAATGTCTTGTAAAACCTTAATTTCATGGAATTCAATTCTAGTAGGTCTGACTCAGAATGCATGTCCAAGTGAAGCATTAGATATTTTTTGTCAGATGAATAAGCAAGACTTAAAAATGGACAAGTTTAGCTTTGCCAGTGTTATCAGTGCTTGTGCCAGCAAATCATCCCTTGAACTTGGTGAGCAGGTTTTTGGTAAAGCTATTACGGTTGGGCTTGAATCTGACCAGATAATTTCCACCTCCCTTGTTGATTTTTATTGTAAATGTGGTTTTGTTGAGATAGGGCGTAAAGTTTTTGATGGAATGATGAAAACTGATGAAGTCTCATGGAATACAATGCTGATGGGATATGCCACAAATGGATATGGAATAGAAGGACTGACACTCTTTCGTGAAATGAGATATGGTGGTGTGATGCCTTCTGCAGTTACTTTTACTGCGGTTCTTTCATCCTGTGATCATAGTGGTCTGGTTGAAGAAGGAAGAAATTTGTTCCATATTATGAAGCATAATTATAATATAAATCCTGGGATTGAACATTACTCTTGCATGGTTGACCTTTTTGCACGAGCAGGTTGCTTTGAGGAAACAATGGATATTATTGAAGAGATGCCTTTTCAGGCTGATGCGAACATGTGGCTGTCTGTATTGAGAGGATGCATAGCCCATGGAAATAAGACCATTGGCAAGATAGCTGCAGAGCAAATTATTCAGCTTGATCCTGAAAATTCAGGTGCTTACGTACAATTATCTAACATTCTTGCATCGTCTGAGGACTGGGAAGGATCAGCACAAGTAAGAGAGTTGATGAAAGATAAGCATGTTCAGAAGATTCCTGGTTGCAGTTGGGCAGATTGTTGAATGAGAAACAATGCTAGATTGTTGAATGAGAAACACCGCCAAGCTTCCAAGCTTCTAAGTTTCCAAGTGAAGATTAATCAATCTGAGGGAGGACAACTCCTGACTGAAATAAGCTGGGAACCACTAAATAATTTCCAAGTTTCTTGGTCTATTTTCATCTTTGACTGATTTGAAGACAATGAACAGCCTAAAAGTACTTGGCTTGAGTTGAATTAACTCTATTTTTCTCTATTACAGTATTGTGAATGCTCCAGCAGGAGGCTACTGGCTAGGGCCTGGGAGCACATTTTACTCAAAGTAAACAAGTAATGCTTCGAGCGTTGGACTGCAAACTGCAAAAATTGCAAAAAGAAATTGGCGCTTAGATATCATATTTTTTCCTGTAGGTGACATAAATATAAACAACTAACAAAGAACGTTATGCTGCTACAGCAACGCCTGAGGTTCAGTGCTTGTATAGAGATTAGAGCATTAGAGCTCAATTCCAAGGTTCTTATGTAGTCAAGTGAACTTGCAATTGTTGTATACATCATCTCAGAACTGAATTTGATATTGATGCGAGGGAATCCGTCATATGATTTTACCATAGCAATCTTCTTCCTCTGCTAAGAGCTCTTTCCAGTTGTGAGTGGAGTGTAAATTTGGAGCACAGCCAATCTTAGTGAATGTTGATTGCGTCGATTGTATATATATTTGCATTTGCCTTGGGGTTCAGCAAACTAGCTGAGCCGAACAGAGCCTCTATTCTGACTTACAGGGAATATTTGGAATTATATGCAAATGCCGATTCCTTACAGTTGCTATTGCTATCTATCGTAAGCATAAGTTTTCAGCCGTTAAGCGTCCCTAAAATTGCATCAGGAGTTGGAAGAAAACACTGAAGTTGAAGAACCGGGGTAAGACTTTCTTTTTTGAAATTGCACATGATTGCTTTGGTTTTATTGTCAAATTGTGTGTGAAGGCTTCTATATGGCACAAGGATCATAACTGAAGCTAACAGCGTACCTGTTGCAATACTTTTTCTTATGAAATTGGGCTCCTGCTAGATCAGAAAACACTGTTAATATTTCTTCTCTAGTATTTGTTGGCACAACATAATCTTATATATTTGTCGTGAGTGTTGGGAATTGAGGTAAATTTTATGATTCCCAGATATGGGATTCTATTAGACAATCTCATGGATGGCAAATTGGCAACTGGCGTGAAGCAAATATATATATAATATACTAATAGACTTCAGGACCATTGAGGTTTGGATAGGTTGTCTACTTTGAACCCACAATTAATCGGACCAACTGATATACATTCATATTTAATTGATCTTGTATCCATGTTGTGAGTTTGCAAACCAGTCCGCTAATTCGCCTATAAGCTTATTAGTTTTTTATTTATTTTTAAATATCTATGTTACTGGTTGACTTGAATGATATGCAAACCAGTCCAAATTGATTTTTTTTTCCTTTTAAGATGAATATTTCTTTTTTTTCTAAATTTTTATGAGTAAACAAGTTGATCCGTAAAAACAACTTGGACCAAACCTGTTTAACTGGAGACTTTCATAAACTGACCTACGTAAATAAAAAAATCAAACAAACCACAAATTCAATTGATCTAAGTCTTCACTTCTTTCTACTATTCTTTTGAAGATTTTGTGTAGGCTTCCATTATTTAATTATCAAAGAATATTAGAAAGAATGTGTTAAAAAGTGTTATGTCTTCAATTTTTTCTTTTTTATATTTTTTGGGAGAAAAAATGGTATATGAATTCCTTAAACTTTATCTCTTTTTTATAAGTTGATATTTTAAATTTTAAAATTTTTCATTAATGATAATATGATTCAATAATTGATTTTAACTTTTCAGCATTTATTCCTTTTTCATTTTAAATTATTTTCTTTTTTTTAAACCACCACTTCTAATTTAAAAATAAAAAATAAAAACCAAAAATTTAGCCTAAATCAACAATCGCAAAAATTTAGTGATTTTGCATACTTTTTTTTTTATGGTTATTGAATGGTAAAAAAACACTTTTGCACAAAGAGTTACAATTCACCAAATCAACAATGAAGAGTTTCATTGGATAAATAATAGGTTATGGAATGAAAAAAAAAGTTGAAGAATTGATGAAATCAGCATGCAAGAAATTTATTGGATAAAATAACAAGTTATAGAATGAAAGAAAGATGAAGAATTGAGGAAAATTAAGCTTGACTTGTTAATACATAGTATTCATCAAACTTTGCCTTTCTGGTTTATTTTTTTTAAAGTGGTATAGTGGATATTTATATTATAGTTAGGAATATTTAAAATTACATTTGTGCTTTCTTCAAAATTTCACTTGTTAGCTTCCAACCAAAAAGAACATGGAGTCATACTATCCTTACACAGAATTTAGCGTTTTTAAAATAAATAAATGCACTTTAGAAAACAAAGTGCACTAGTAATGTTGATTTTAGAAGTTAACAGTTGAAATTATAATAAAAACTAAGTGCACATATTCCGTCAATTACAATTTTAATTGTTAAATTTTAAATTAATAATTATTGATACATTTATTTTTTAAAATATTTTTTTATAATAGAGAAGTTAAATCCGCACAACACATTTTTTTTTATCACCTATTACATTTTTTTTCATTACATCCTTATCTTATTCGATACTTATCGTTTATCTCTTTTATTTGTAGCAAAAATTATATTTTTATTGCTGTAAGAGTATAATTTCTCCTTTTCTGAATGAAAACTATCATTTCTGGCAAGTTCGCAACTACTATTATAAAAAAAAAAAAAAAAACTCGGGGTTTTGGCTAGAGCCCGGGAGAAACATGAGTAGCCTACCCGTATTAACCTTCAACGGAAACTTACCAGTCCCAACTTCACCATCACCATCAACTTTCAGATATCACACATTGGCATTGAACTTGAGCTGTATCACTGTCTATGGTACCCTTAAATATGTTATCATCAAAGGCAAAGATGAGATAATTTGAGGAAGCGCGTGTTTGATTTTGGAGTGCTATCGCAAACTCTCAAATGTGCCCGTGGGTGTGGCATTAGCATTTGCATGTACTCATTTTTGAAGCAAACGCAAGGTCCTCACCCTTCTCTTTCTTATTGCTCTCTTCTCCTAGACCATTGTTTATCTCAAAAATCCCTTAACTTTGTCAAAGTCGTGCATGCCTACTTCCTAAAACTGGGTCTTAATTCCTACACCTATTTGGGTAATCGTTGTCTCAATCTCTACTCTGAGTTCGGCCACGTTAACGATGCATTGAAGGTGTTTGATGACATTTCTCACAAGAACTCCACGTCCTGGAACATTTGCTTGAAAGGGTTGCTCAAAAGTGGCCAGCTTGGCAGGGCCCGCCACTTGTTTGATGCAATGCCTGTCAGAGATGTTGTTAGTTGGAATTCCATGATATCTGGTTATGCTTCTTATGGGTTTTTTACTCATGCCTTGGAACTTTTTGTTGAAATGCAAGGTAATGGCGTGAGACCAAGTGGCTTCACTTTCTCCATTTTGATGTCACTTGTGTCTAGTCCTTGTCATGCTAAGCAGATTCATTGTGGGTTGATCAAAAGTGGGATGGATTTGTCTAATGTAGTGCTTGGGAATTCGTTGATAACTATGTATGGGAAGCTTGGCCTTGTTGATTATGCTTTTGCTGTGATTTTGACTATGAAGCAGTTTGATGTCATATCTTGGAACTCTTTAATCTGGGCCTGTCATAGAGCCGGACACCATGAGCTGGCTTTGAAGCAGTTCTATCGAATGAGAGCTGCAGAGTTGTTACCTGACGAGTTTACGTGTTCAATATTGATGAGTGTCTGTTCTAACTTGCAAGATTTGGACAAGGGTAAGCAAGTTTTTGCCTTTTGTTTCAAGGTGGGATTTGTTTATAATAGCATTGTGTCAAGTGCTGCTATTGATCTCTTTTCCAAATGCAACAGATTGGAGGATTCTGTCAGACTCTTTAAGAAACAAGAGCAATGGGATTCAGCTCTATGCAATTCCATGATTTCAAGCTATGCTAGACATGATTTAGGGGAAGATGCTTTGCAACTTTTTGTGCTGACCTTGAGGAAGAATATCAGGCCAACAGAATACATGGTTAGCTGCCTTTTGAGTTCCATTTCAATTTTCTTACCAGCAGAAGTGGGTAAGCAAATCCATTCTTTGGTTCCAAAACTGGGATTTGCGTCAGATGAAGTCGTTGCCAATTCACTTGTTGATATGTATGCTAAATTTGGATTTATTGATGTTGCCTTGAATATCTTCAATGAAATGAAAATAAAAGATTTGGTAGCATGGAACACTATAATGATGGGACTGACTTACAATGGCAAAGTGTCTTTGACCATGGACTTCTTTAGGAAATTGATTAGAGAAGGTGTGCCACCACCGGATCGAATAACACTTACTGCAGTTCTACTAGCATGCAACTATGGGAGTTTAGTTGATGAAGGAATTGAAATATTTTACTCAATGGAGATGGAATTCGGAATAAAACCAAGGGAAGAACATTATGCATATGTTGTGGAGATGCTGAGTAAAGCTGGTAAACTCAAAGAAGCCATTGACATCATAGACACTATGCCGTATAGAACTACCTCTGACATTTGGAGGTCAACTATTTCTGCATGTGCAATATATGGAGATTTGCAAGTTATTGAAGGACTTGCAAAGAAAATAATGGATAGGGAGCCACAGATACCCTTACCTTACTTGGTGTTGGCTCAGACATATCAGATGAGGGGTAGATGGGAGAGCATGGTTCGAGTGAGGAAGGCTGTGGAAAATAGAGGTACTAAAGAGTTCATTGGATACAGTTGGGTTGGAATAAAAAATCATGTGTACACTTTTGCGTCAGATCAATTACAGCATTATGGTGGCAAGGATCTTTATCTGCTATTGAATTTACTGGACTGGGAGATGGAAACAGAAGGTAATGTCTAAAAATTGTATAGGCCAGAAAAAAGAAGGAAAGTTGTGGCAGCTGGCAAAGAATATGGATGTTAAATTGAAATGAGTTATAAACTACGACTGATAATGCTAGGGGAGTGGGGAAGCGGGGAGAAAAATATAGAATTTAGCAGTCACAAAATACAAATTACATCAATTCTTTGAGTTCTCAAAAGATATTAATTGAGATAATCTACCTGAGAGATTGTTAATGATGTGATCCTTAGTCTTCAATGTTGATCCATTGCAGTTAACTATAATGGAATGGAGACTCATGTTAGAATAGATCAATCGTGAATAATAGAATATCACATCATTTCTTTCTATGTACATCAAGGATATTTCCCAACAAAACCTATCACGCCAAACTTTTTTTTTTCTTTTGCATACACAAGGTTATAATTTGACCTTGTTCACATGTTGAAATGATCTAATTATTGACTAACTGTATTAGATTTTGTCGATGAACATCATATCATTTATGAAATAAATAAATAATACATTAAGGATTAATAAATAAATAAATTTTTAAAAAGATTATATTAATATAAATTTAAAAGCAATATAAAACCCTGATTGTTATGTCTCTGCATACATTACTCTGTCTCACGCCTTTTAATATCATTATTTTTGCTATTTCACCATCATTGTTTTGCTCATGCAAAAATGCGATTAGGGGGGAGAAAATTTGTAGCTGATGGATTTTTGTAATGTTCTCACAATTTAATATCCATAAGCTGCATCATTTGTGAAATAAATATATGATATTAAGGACTGAATGATAAATAGATCAATCTTTAGAGGAGAAACGCAATAAAAACCCTAATGTTTATGTCTCTCTCCCTTATGCATACATCTCTTCTTTTTGCTCATGCACGAGAAATATGATTTGGAGGAGAAAATTTATGGTTCATGGAATTTTGGAACGGTCTTACAATTTGGTTGCATATGGTGCGCTATTTATGAAATAAATAAACGTATATTAAGGACAAAATAATAAATATATTAATTTTAAAATATTGCATTAATAAAAATTAAAAGCAATAGAAGATCCTGATTTATATATCTCTTTCCCTTGTGTATACATCTCTCTATCTCATGCCTTCGTTCATCACTGATTTTTGTAGAAGTATCATTTGGAGGATAAAATTTGTGGCTCGTGAAAATTTTCAACATTTACACAATTTGGTATGTATATGGTATTTACACTAGACAGATGCTGTTCACGTGATTGTGAATTCAGGTTGATATTCTTCACATTATCACTAAATCCATTTATCTTAACATCTTTTTTATAAAAAATCTTGTTTAATATAATCCTACTTTTTCTAGAAGAAAGAATTTCAACGTAATTATAATTATAATTATAATTATAATTTCAACCATTAATTTTGTACATTATAAAAGTATCCTTCTTTCTTTTATATTTAGTATCTCCACTTTTTATAATTATTTTTTTAAAATATTTTAAAAATTAATAGACATACTTAATAAAGACTCAAACTTGTTTACATCATAGTTTATAGAAATTTTTTTCCTATCTTTTTAGATTAAGATTTTGACTTTTAATAAAAATTTTGTTTCGTTTGTTTTTTACTTATATAACTAAGTCCTTAGTTATGGAGTTAGAGTGAATGTTTTGATGAATATAGTTAAACCTTTATTTTTAATAAATAAAATTTATCTTATTTTTTTATCTTTTTGTTGCAATTATATTTACTTAATTGATTTAACCATTATTAAAATTGATATTTTTTAATAATTTATGATTAATTAAAAACTAAACGATCATATCACAATCTAATTAATAGATTTATAAAGTTAATTGAAATTAAAATTTATACAATAAATATATATCTTAAATTCTCAACTTATTAATTAAACTATTGACAAATCTGTTATCACTTTATACTTTCTTTTATCAATTTTATATGATCATTGGAAAGAGCACTTGAGGGGGAGAGAAAAATACTACCATTACAAGATCATTAAGTATTTTAGATTTTAAGAGATTATTGATAATTAAATATCCTAATTTGTAAAAAAAAATGTAGGTAATCCTAAGTGAAACTTGATCTGAGACAATATTTTATAACTAAATTCTACCTATTTGTGTATGCGTATTCTCTTAAACGTGTTCATATTTTTATTTTTTTAATTTAATTTTAATTTTTAACTATTACAATTAATTTATTGTTTCTTAATAATTGAAATTGGATTAATCCAATATATTTTGGAACGAAACTTGGAGTCTTAAAAACTCTTTTACTACTTCCTACAGAAAAAATATAGAATTCATCTCGATAAACTATCTTATGTTTCTCCATTACATATCTCATTAGATGAGAGCAGAACCGATGCTACAGTGTCCTTCCCACAATCAAGGGAAAAGGAAAAATTATATTGATAAATTTATCGCTTAAATCCATTTGCCTTGACTTCTTTAGATTAACCACAAATAATCTTGTTCAATATAGCCCATCAAATTTCCCTCGCCTAGAAGAAATAATTTCAACCATATTCTAATTTGAACCATTGAAAGAGTCACATTTGCAGTGGAGCTAACTTGTCCGTTCCTCATCACATATATCTCCATTAGATGAAAGTAGAATCAATGTTACAATATCCTTCTCGCAATCAAGGATAGAGACAAAACTACTTTTGATGAATCCATCGCATACATCCATTTAGTTTGACTTCTTTTGATAAATCAAAAACACTCTTATTCAATGTAGAACATCAAGTTTCCCTTCCGAAAAGAAAGAACATCAACTTTATTATAATTTGTATCATTAATTTTATGTACCATAAGAGTTACCTTTCTAACAAGGTTCCAATCGACAACCCTATGCTTTATAGCACTCAAGCTTTAAGGGAAAAAAAAAAGAGTCCACTTGGCAAGTTCTTATCCTGCCCATAAAATTATATCCAAAATTGCGTCACCAATAAATCACAATTTTAGTATAGACATTCTTAACGGCAAAGAAGACAGATTTTTTTTTTTATAAAAAAAATAAATTAAACTGAGTGAAAAGTTCTCTTCACTTTTCTGCTGGCCCACTTTAGGATATCAGCATCAATTTCCTCCTATCCGTGGGACTGAGATCTCAAATTTTTAATAGTTGTAGTGTTGTGAATCTTATCAACTGTGACAGTATATTCGTCATCAACTGCTATAGTAGGAATAGCATAATTAAAGATCAAAGCAGTGTATTCTTCATCGAACTACATTAAAAAAGAGTTGCAGTAACCTTACACTGTATGGATGAGTAATAGATATAAAAAGAAAAATGATAGAAATAATAATATAAAAAAGTTGTAATAATGTAGTACATTATTAAATTTAACTATTACAATTTTTTTAAAAATTATTATAATATCGAATGTAGCCAGGCGAACTATCATACATGTGTCCATCATTTTCCTGAACTTATATACAACACCAATATCTTGAATTCTTAACTCAATGTAAATAACCTTCAAATTAAAGGTGCGGTCACAGGTCACAACTATGCATGGCTGCCTGGTTAGCTGTCAAACTCCATTGACCATGGGGAAAAGTGTAATCGTCTCACTAGATAATATACTTAAATATTTTGGTGATTTATATATTTTTTTACAGTTTTTTAAAAATATTTTGAGGCAATTTTAAATTAATAATAATTATTTATAACATTTGATAAATTATAAAAAATTAAAAATAAATAATAAATAATAATCAATATATTATAATCATTACTCTTTTTAAAATTAAAAAAATATGACTTACAATAATCATTACTCATCTCAAAATTAAAAAATTATGACTTCCATATACAAAAATCATCATTCATCAAAAATTAAAAAATTATCACTTTCATATACAATACTCATCATTCATCTTAAAATTAAAAAAATTTCAGTTAATTCTTTCACTTTTTTTATCTATTCAACAGAATGAATTTATTTATATTTATAAATCTATTTTAATTTTTAAGAAAATATTAATTATTTTTATATATTCTTATATTTATCAATTATAATAAATAAAAAAATTAAAATTAAATTTATGTAAAAACTAATTATAAAAATAAATATTTTTAAAAATTATTAATATTAATTATATTTTTATATATTTTTTATTTAAATAAAAAATAAAAAATAGCACTTACATCTGAATTGCTTGATGCATTATACTAATACAATTTTCATCATTACTTACTAATTTTTATCGTTACTTGCTAATTTTCATCATTACTTACTAGGCCGAAAGAAGAAATCTTTGGACTGTTTTCGTCTGTTTTAAGTCAGGTGTAATCGGGTAATAGATTTTGCGGGTTGCAGGTTACAAAGAATGGTTTATTTTGGTTTGGTCCTAAGTGTTGGGCTTGATTTTTTTAAAAATAAATAATGAAATTTTGATCAATTTTTTTAATAATCCAGTTTAAAATGAAAAGATTGAAACTTTTTTAATAATCTAATTCAAAACAATAAGATAAAAATTAGATAAATTTTCACATATTTTAAATAATTCTATTTTTTTTTAACAATATCATTCTCTTGCATAAGCTTATATAAGTCAATAGCATAACCCTAATTGAAAATATAAAATATATTAACATATAAGAAAAAAATAAAATACATAATTCTAAAGTTAACAATATAATTATATAAAATGCATAATATTGCATAAACCTATTTGCTTAGGTAAACTAATATCAACCTATGTTAATCCTAATATAAATATTAACAAAATATTATAAAAAAATAAATTACATAAAGTACAAAAGAATAAATGTTGTAACTAAATTTACAATTTATAAAAAAGTACATCAGCATTCTTCATCAAAATAATTGTCACCTCCCATTTTCCAGACCTGTAAAAAAGAAAATCATCAAAATAGATAACAAAAAATAAAATAAAAAATTAAAATGAAAACTTATAAAAAATTTGCTCATTGTCTAATATCTACTATCCAGTCATAAAAGATAAATCCAAAGCTGATTAGTGAAATCAAAATAAAAAATAATCAACATATGTAATATAAAAATAAAACAAGATTAGATTGCAAATTAAAACTCAAACAAATAAAAAGAACATATAAAAAGATTATTTTACTTATTTATTTGAAGCAAGTTGAATTAGCTGTGGTTGAGAAGTTGAGCTTTTGATTGAGAAGTTCCAGGACCAAAAGTTAACATTTCTTATGACAATCATGAAAGAAAGAAATAATATATCATATACAGATATAGCATATATCCAATATAAATACAGAATTTCAAAATGAAAGAAATACTTACCTTTTAGTACATCTTAGAAATTTCCAGATCCTCACCCATCACAAACTCCTGATAATGATCAATAGCTAGCTTTATCCAATTTTGAGTGCAAATCAATGCTTCAGTCATATAAGGGGAAAGTGAGCTTCTGAAACTATCAAACACTCTACCCTAATGCTAAATGCACTCTTAGATGTTATAGTTGAAACAAGGGTGACCAATATATTCCTTTCCATGGAGGAGAGTACTGGGAAACAAGAACTATTATGTTTCCACCATGTAAGGAGACCAAATTTGTCCTGATTATCTATGCAAGGCTCAGCCAAATATCTTTCAAGTTCATTTTTTTCATCAATAAATTTTTTTTCTTTCAAATGTTATCTAAAAGCATTAGCTCTTGCAGTATGGGAAGAGATATTAGGATTCACAGATTGAGAAGAACTCCTTGAGAAGATAATGGTTGAATGGATTTGACAACTTGATGTTGTTGCTCATACACAATAACGTACCATTGATATAACCTAGAAAGGTTCTGTTTAATAGTAAAAGATAATTAATGATAAAAGTCTTCATCATTGTTGTACATGTCCAAAAAGGATCAATCAACATACCTTAACTTAAATGTAGGATCAAGTCTCACTCCAAAATAGAGCAGCTGATTAATATATATGATTTTACCCCAATATGTTTCATACTTCTTCATCTCATATCCCATTGTTGCTAGAATTGTATTAAGATTCATTGAGGATTGATTTAGCTCATAAGAAATAAGAGAAAGTTGATAAAAAACAACATGTATTGGCATATTGGTGGAAGAAGAAAATATTTTTGTTGCCTTATAGAATATCCCTAAAAACTGAAGGAAAACCCTTGCATTTTTCCAATCAAAAGAGGATGGAGTGCAAGTTAAGCCAAAATACTCCCTAAAATGTGGATTTTCGTAGTCCAGCTTCTCAAATGCTGCCTCATATTTCTTAATAGCCTCTAACATGTGATAGGTTAAATTTCATCTAGTGGGAACAACTAAGCAAACAAGTTTTTGACATGTGATCCTGGAATAAGCTATGCATTCTTTGAATTTAGATAATCTTTGGGAAGAGAATCTTACATATCTAACAGCAATTCAAATGCTAATTAATAAGAAATTCATTTTCTCAACCAATCATTCATAACTAAATTGAGGATGTATGATAACATCTTATATAAAAGAATTCACCATTCAATACAAGTGCATTAGAAGAGTTCATCCTTTTTTTTTTCAAAATGAGAAATAGTAACATCATTAGAGGAGACATTGTCAACTCTTAAGGTAAACACATTTCTAATTCCCTATTCCCTTAAAACTTCTTCTATTTGTTTAGCTATTGTGTCACTCTTATGGTTGGAAATAGTGGAGAAAGAGATAATTCTTTTTTGATAATTCCATTCATTATCAATGAAGTGGGAAGTGAGTGTGAGGTAGCTTAAATTTTGGATAGATGTTCAGCAGCTAGTAGTGAGGAAATTCCTACTAGTGTTTGACCTAAAGAATGTCTTCAATTTAATTTTTTCATCTAAGTACAACCAGAAACAATCTTTAGCTATTGTATGTCTAGATGGAGGTGAACATTATGGTTGTAATTGTTTACACAACAATTTGAACCCTTTTCCTTCTATAATTCTGAATGGTTGTTCATCTAAGATTGCAAACATAGCTAATGCTTTCCTACAGGCATTTGTATTAAATCTTTGACTAACAACTTGTACTTAACTACCCTCATTACTCTTACCCACCTCAAAGTTTAATATTTTTTTATTAGGATTGTTGTTGAGTACATGAGTATAATTGAGACAATGAATTAAATGAGAAGACATGCTTGAAGTGTCACGAATTTTTGGGTGGCAAAAAGAACTTTTTGCAGCAGTTACATGCTGCTTCAGACATGCTACCTTGAGTAACAAGTAACCTATTGAAGGTATCCCAAACTTGTGATGTTGTTCGAGACTCACTTGAATTTGGTTTGCTTTTTTCTAGTAGGCTTTTGGAATTTGAGGAGGTGGATTAGAAACTTCTTCTGAAGATGTAACAGGCCTTTAGTTCTTTATAAAAGATGATTGTTGGGGTTAGAATCTGGGTTGTTTTCATTGGACTGGTCCATACTATTAGGGATTGCAAGTCATAGTCAATAAGTGTACTATATTTAATTATCTTATGGCTAACTTCACCTAAGACACGAACCTATATTAAGTACACATAAACTCAATTGACTTCTGAGTAATGAGTGAATGAATAAAATGGAAAACATCACTTATAGAGGAAAAAGTTAAGGGTTGGAAAATTAAGAAAGGAGACTAAAAAGTTCAATTTATAATCTCAACAAGTCATCACTGATTATAGAGAGAAGAAAAGGAAGACTAAAAAGTTAAGTTTATAATGCTTAAAATGTCATCACTGATCATAAAGAGAAGAAAAGGGGACTACTAATTAAAGTTTATAACCTCAAAAAATCATCACTGATTATAAAGAGAAGAAAAAAGAGACTAAAAAGTTAAGTTTGTAATCTCAGAATATCATCACTAATTATAAAGAGAAGAAGAGGGAGAATAAAGAGTTAAGTTCGTAATCTTAAAAATCTCATCATAGATGAAAACATGATTATAAATAACTATTTAAATCAGAATAGGAATATAGTAAGTAGTAACAAGTTTGAAAACTAGCAAACAAAAGAGTTCATAAATCAAATAATGGATGAGTTAACAAAAAAAATATCAGATTTCTCATCATAGATGAATGAAAGCATGCTTATAAGTAATTAGTCACAATCAAAGAATAGGAATATGGTAACAAGTATCCAAAACCAGCAAACAAAAAGAGTTCACAAATTAGAGAATGGAAGAGTTCACACAAAAAAGAAATTTTAGATTTCTTATCATAGATAAATGAAAACATGCTTATAAGTAATCAACCGTAATAAGAGAATATGGATATGGTAACAAGTACCCAAAATTAGCAAACAAAAGAGTTTTCAAATCAGAGAATGGAAGAGTTTATAAAAAAAATTCTCAAATTTCTCATCATAGATAATGAAAGTATGCTTATAAGTAATCAACCATAATAAGAGAACAGGACTATGGTAACAAGTACCCAAAACCAACAAAAAGAAGAGTTCACAAAAAAAATCTCACATTTCATTATTGATTTTTGTATAAAAGTGAAAAAATCTTAGAAACTCATGATAGATTAATGAAAGCATGCTTATAAGAAGGTTTGAAAACTAACAAATATAAGAGTTCACACATTAGAAAAGGAAAAAGTTCACAAAACAACTTAGAAACTCATCATAGATTACTCAAAGCATGCTTAGAAATAGGCTTGGGAACAGGAAAACAAAAGAGATCATAAATCAGAAAAGGAAAAAGTTCACAAAAAAAAAATCTCAGAAACTCATCACAAATTACTCAAAGCATGCTTATAAATAGGTTTGAGAATAGACAAATAGAAGTGATCACAAATCAAAAAAGGAAAGAGTTTACAAAAAAATATCAGAAACTCATTACAGATTACTCAAAGCATGCCTATAAATAGGCTTTAAAATAGATAAACAGAAAAGATCACAAATCAAAAAAAGTATGAGTTTACAAAAAAAATTCTTAGAAACTCATAATAGATTTCTCAAAGCATGCTTATAAATAAACTTGAAAACAGGTAAACAGAAGAGATCACAAATTAAAAAAATGAATAGTTCACAACAAAAATCTCAAAAATTCATCATAAATTGCTAAAAGCATGGTTATAAATAAGCTTGAAAACTAGTAAATCATCAGAGGTATAGGAAAAATTTACCAATAAAGCTCTTAGAATCCATCATTGAACAAAAATAAATCATGGACAATTTCAAACAATCATCACCGATCAAAGAAAAGAAGTGGAAAAAATAAGATTTCTTGAATAATTGGATCTAAGGTTTCAAAGGTCAACATATAACAACAAAATTTGGGACAAATTCATTTTCAGAATTGCATCATTAACAAGAGTAAAACATGCATTCATCTCAGCATTAATACACAAAAATACATTAGAAAAAATTTGCAACTCAAGACTAAGTTCCATCTTAGTCAAGTCAACAACATTACAACTTAGAGCACATCACACAATTATAGTATAATAGTATCATAAAATAATAATGAAAACATGACCGACATAGTTTTAACCTTAACTTATTTTAGCTCTTTCCAGCTTCAAGCAAGCCAAAATCTCTTTTTCCCCAACCAAGTGAACCAACAATAACCACTAACACAAAAATAGTATCGATTAAAAATAACATAAATATGATACAGAAACATTAAACAATAAAAATTTCTCTACCATAGGTTTGGAAAATTTTACCTCAGTGAACCACAACTCCAACAGTGCTCAAACTTGGGTGTTTTTCCTTAGTTAACAGATTTTTTCCTCCAAAAACCAAGTATATGAAACCTTGAAACTGAAAAGGTTAAAAATAGTAACACATGTAAAAATTTAAATCAAAATAATTTAAAATAAATTATAAAAAGAAATTTGGAGGCCTTTTACCTTCGTCAAATGACCACCAAGTTGACGAACACATGTACAACACAAACAGATTCAAATCCTAGCAGTAGCACCTTCATTTCAATGAACAAAATCATATAACTCAGAAGTCACAACTTAAAAAACTCAGAACAAGTGATTCTAACAGAAGAAACCCTAGATAATAGGCATTATACAAAGAAGAGAGATTATATCTAGAGGCAAGATGAGAGAAATAGAAGTCTTGAGGGAAATACACAAAGCTTAGAGGTTACATAGTGGTCCAAAGAGAAGTAGAGACTTAGTGGAAAGTGGAGGCGAAGAAGGAAAACCCTATCAAACATAGTAAAGAACCAAGAACGAGAAGCTAAAAAGAAACTTAGACTCGGATCAAGAGCGATGCAAGCAAATGAGAGGGGATTATGGGTATACACCCTTAACCTAACCCTAATCAATACTCAAAGGCCCAAGTCAAAGGTGAAACCAATCTGGACCTTGAGTATAAGACTAGCCCAATCACCCTATAAGTAAAGGTAATGTATATTTTAAGCAGGTTTAGGTAAATGTGGATAACAAAATCTTCACCCGATCTTAACTGACTTTTTCCATTGTAAGCCGATTTAATTAACTCGTTCTACCGTCTCTAACCTGACCCACCTGATTAAACGATTCGGGCCAACGAGTCGATCAATTTCGAACGAGCCTTCATTTCACACCCAAACCTGTAACTTACATATGAATTGCTTGATGTGTTATGCCAATTACAATTTTCATCATTTATTATATCTTGAATATTATAAATATGTTAATTTAAGATTAGATTTGGAATGTATAGGGATGTAGAATACTATTTATATGGTAAATATGACATATTTATCAAAGATAGAGCAAAATGTTATTAAGAAAAACATCAAATTTTCTCAACATATTTTATTTACTCCATTTTATAGATATTTTTTAAATGTTATTTTTTTAAATAGAATAAAATTATTTTTTAATTAACCATTTTTAATTTATATTATTTTTCTCTTTTATCAATGTCAATTTTAAATAGTAACTATAATTGTAGTTGAAATTGTAAAAATTTTTAAAATTTTAATGTTGTAAAAATGACAGACAATTGTAATTAATGCTAGAAGAGCTCGAAAATCTTTTACTTTTATAATTACATTTATAAATCATAATTTAAAATTTTAGTCATTTCAATTATCTAACTCGCCAATGATAATAAATAATTAAATTAAATATTATCTATTTTCATAAATTATATTTTAATTTTGAATTAGGTTATTTGCCATAGATTATAACCTTATTGATGAAAAAAAATTTGTTAACGTTATTGTTTAAACATGTTTAGTTTGATGATAAATAATTTATTTTTTAAGTTTATGATTAAAAACTAATAATTTATTTTCTATATAATCTTTGTTTTTCAATACTATTTTTATCATAAAAATAGATTACTTTAAATATAAAATTAATTATTATTAAATGAAATTTATATTTTTTAATAATTTATTATAAAAAAATAAATTTCTCTTATAATTCAAACAAAATAAATTACTTAGGAATGATTTTTTATCTATATATATATATTATACAATTAAAT
Source organism: Canavalia gladiata (assembly GCA_037954105.1). Classification (NCBI taxonomy): domain Eukaryota; kingdom Viridiplantae; phylum Streptophyta; class Magnoliopsida; order Fabales; family Fabaceae; genus Canavalia; species Canavalia gladiata. The sequence continues at coordinate 58,794,514 of CM075659.1, read as the reverse complement.
ATAGAAATAATAAAATAATATATTTATCAATTAATTATTGAAATAATATTATTTTAAAAATTAATTTAAACACCTGAATAATTCAATTTTTTGCATATATATAAAGAGAGGAGGAGGGGAGGAAACGGAAGAATAAATCAATTTAAGTCAAATATTATACCATCAATATTTTTAAATAAAATATTTTAATTAATTCAATAATTAAATTTTAAATATATGTTATCTTAATTATCTATATTAAAGTTTACAAAAAAATTAAATTATTATAAATATATAATTAAAGAATTCTTATTTCATACATTTTAAAAGTGCATTTTACATTAATTTTGATATATTTAATTAAAATATAGAAATAATTTTAAATTAATTTTATTAAATAATATAAAAATAATGTATAATCTAACAACATTCTTATTTTCATACATTTTAAAAAGTGTATATTACATTAATTTTGATGTATTTAATTTAAGTATAAAATAATTTTAAAATAATTTTATTAAATAAGCTAAAAATAATGTATAGTCTAACAACAGTCTTGTTTTCGTAGATTTTTAAAAGTGTATGTTACATTAATTTTGATATATTTAATTAAAGTGTAAAATAATTTTATTAAATGAGATATAAATAATGTATAGTCTAGCAATAGTAATTTTCTATAGTTTTTTAAATTTATACTTTACGCGTGCGTTTGTACATATATAAGGAATTTACTTTTTTTTTAAAGTTTATATTTAAATTATTTTATTGAATAACTCTTTTATAAAGTAAATTTAACAACATACTCATTAAATAATATGATATTAATATAATGATCATACAGATTAAATTTTAAAAAATTTAAAATTTATAAAAATAAATTTTATAGTCGATATTGATTTATTTATTAAAAGTTATATTTTATGTTAATTTATAATATTTAATAAATTATTAAAAAAATTAATTTTACAAAATTGATCTCTTAATAAAAATTTATAATATTTATGTTAAAAATTTTATGGTTTACCATATTCTTAATATAAATTTATAATATTCATATTAAAAATTTAATTTTTAGTAAAATTATACTAATTAAGGTTAGAGGAAGTTGAAAACAGTTTGTCTTAAACTCATCCCTAATGGCGTGTAAGTGTGGTTAATAGAGAAGCAAATTCGCGTTATTTAACTGTATAAAATATAATTATTAACTAATAATAAGAAGAAGAAAACATTAAAAGAAGTGTTATTAGGCTATTAGCTTTTCTCCAGAAATAATGCTTGAAGATAACAACCATATAGAGGAATCCTACGTGGTCCCACGAAAAGGATAACATCTACAAAGCTTTTCTATAAACTTTCAAGCCACATCATGGTCATGCCATCTCCACAACAGACAACTGAGATAACTACGTGTGGGAGTTGAACTTCTCTATCTGCCATGCCATTATAATTCTTTCTCCTTTTTTTTATGAAATAATCATCATTTTGGTTATAGCTGTAGTTTCTAGTCCCTTCCCTACCCTGTGAAGAACGTTTGTGTAAAGTCTTATAGGAATGGCTTACTGGTTGTTTGGAAGGTGTAGGATCTTAGTTCATCATAAAAAATTGCCCTTATTGTTAGGATCCGTTCTTAACCGTACCTCTTCTTCCTTTTTCTCATCAGCTAATTACCCATTTAAGAGCCCTAAGAGGCCACACACATTACCCAGAAACAACAACAACAACTCAACCTCACTTCCCTTCTTCTCGCGTTATGAATCCACCAAAGCTGAGGCACAACTAGAACTGGAGCACGATGTCAGCGAGGATGACCATAATCAGGTAATTATCAACCATTTGACTACATCTAGATTACAAGGTTGGACGATAATAATTATAAATTATAAATAAATAATTAATTTCTTATCATAATCTATTTCTTAAATTTTAATTAATATTTGTAAATGCACTTTATCTTTCAAAATATATCTTCTTAGTTCTTACTATATATCTTCTTACTTTTAGTTTATTTGTTTGTGTTGAATTCAAAAAGGTAAAGTTGATCTAAGTTATATGTCATGATAGAATTATAAGGTTAAAAAATTACAAGATGTACGGTTCACAAAAAGAAAATTCTCCAAAGATGGGAAATGGGAAGAAGGGGAACAGGTTTTTATTTTTTAAAAATTTATTTTATATAAAAAGTAAAAATTTAAAAATATTATAATAAAAATTTAATTTCTTATGATTATTATGAATAATTTTTATTTTTTATACTCATTTAAATAAGTAGAATCTGTTATTTTAATTTATTTAAATAATCATCTTTTTATCTTATTTTTATTCTACTTTTCACTTTTTAAAAAATTTTCTCTCTATTTCATTTTACATCCAAGCAAATCCAAAATAAAACAAATCCAATTATTAATTATAGGAAGGGTATGCTTATTTTAAAGTTTGAAACTAAATTTACAGGAATTTGAAACAAAAAAAAAATTCTAACCATTCAACAAGTTTTGAAATGTATAAAATTGTTTAAAATGTGCAACCTATATTCCAAACGGCAGGAATTAGAATGAATCAGTTAGCCAAAAATTTCTATTTATTTATATAATGAAACTAAAGTTTTGTAGGTTATCATGTATTCCGCTTTTTCTCCCATTCATGATATTTTCAATCTGAACTTGGAGGTTAGGCTATCTGTTTGGTTGTCTGTGCCTGTTGTTTCATCTTCTTTGGAAAGTTATTGGGTGTCCCAAACCTGCGCCGACCACCATTATTACTGCTATGTACCATGATATTCACGTTTATTGGATGTTAAGATAGATAAGAATCAAGAAAAAAAATAAAATAGAATAAGATGTATTAATTATATTGGGGGAGACATTTTTTTTAATTTTTTTATTTACATAAATTATTAAAATTATTATATATTTATAAAAATATAATAAAAATGTAATTATTAAAAAATTTATAAAATAAAATTTATATTATTAATATATATTTTTCATCATTCAAATAGAAAAAAAAAATTTAAATTTTTTATCAATTCAAATAAGTCATTCTTTTTTAATTTTTTTTTTTCTTTCTCTTTCTTTTACTTTCTTCGGTAATCTGGACAAACCATAAAACACGACATATGCGGTTGACCACGTGGCGTTGTCTAATACACCCTTTGTAGTTTTTAAACTTTACTTATTTCGCTTTATGTTACATCTCTTGCTTCTATTCTGCCAACACCGCTTTGGGACGGACGATCTGATCTAACGGTTGATTACGAAATATAAATCTTAACTTCTATTTTTCGTTTGATGGAAAATCCATGATTTTATTAAATTTTGATTTGAACTGACTTGATTTTTTTTTTGGATCATCCTAAACTTTAAAGCTCCCTTAATTATTAAGGGCAAATACGGATTTTCAAGTTTATGAGACTAAACATAGGAGATGTTATATGTACAATTTTATATGACTAAAACGTGTACATATATGATAGAAAGGTTAGCTTTCACCTAATTAAATTTAATTTATTTAAAAGTTTAAAAATTTAAGTTGGATTGTAACTTGTTAAAATCTTTATTTAAAGTTGGTAAAATTTATAAATATATTTAAAAATTTATAATTTAAAACTAATAAAATAAAAATGTTATTAAATAAATTTAATATGTATATATATATATTATATAAATATAATATATTAAAATAAATATAATATATAATATATAGAAATAAATAAATTTTTAAATAGATTAAATAAATTTTTTATAAATTTAAGTTTTATTTATTTATTTAATTTTTTTTAATAAATTTAAATTTATCTATTTATTAAATAATTTTAATCAAATTAAATTTTAAACAAATTAAAAATAATATTATTAATTTTCATAATTGAATTTTTTCTATCTCTCGTTATGGGAATAGTCTTTCGTAATAATTAAACTAAGGTCAAAGCCGATAAAAGATTTTAGGGTGGTCACTTTTTAAAAGGTTTATTAAAATTTTATATAATCTTTTAATGATATAATATTATATTTTTATTATATAAATCATTTAGTTTTTATATAATTATATGAATAAAAACATTAAAATAATATAAAATGAAAGAGATATTTGATTCAATTTTATTAAATCTGATAGAATATAAATATAATTTATTCAAATATTTGAAAATTAATATTTATTTAAAATTGAGTTTTAATTTAGTATAAATTAATTAAACCAATTATGTAAAATTCATGATTTAAAATTATAATTATATAAATAACTAGACCAATGCGAATTGTTCCGAATAGCTCACATCCAAGCATAAAATTAGGTTGAATTAACATTTTGCTAATTTGCAATATCTTAATTAATTACATCTGGTGTGTATTTGACCGAGTCTCACAACATGAAATCTCCAATAACATGTGGAGATCATAATCTTCGTTCTCATACAGATAAATCAACTGAAGATAATACATATCTAAAGAAGATTTGTCTTTAAAATAAAATAATCAAATAAAGATATATCAGCTGTTAATTTAACTTAAGACTATTTTATAATCCTAACCCATTAAATCTTAATGATTAATGTTGCCTTATTCCCTGAGATAATTTAGTTCTGCTCTCTCACTGTCAGGTCACTGATTTTCCTGGAGGGAAAGTTGCATTCACTTCTGAAATGAGATTCATTTCTGAGTCTGCTCAGAAAAGGGTCCCCTGTTATCGCGTTCTTGATGACAATGGTGAGCTCGTGAAATACAGCAGCTATGTACAGGTATCTCAGTTCAGTACTATCAGCAACCAAAATTTGACTTTAGCTTTAGGGATAGAGTAATGTTGTAATTGTCTACAATATCCTTCCGCTAATCCTCTTAATATTTTATAAAAAAAGATGTATTAAATGAAAAGGTAAATTCATATATCATTTGAAGACATAAAATAGTTCTCTCTCTATATATATATAATTGGAGGATTAGCAAGAAAATATTAAAGAAGCATTTAGAATTATTTTTTATAATATAATGGATGAAACACATGGGAAGATTATTACTTGATATTTACATAATTGAACAGGTTAGTAAGGAAATGGCTGTGAAGATGTATTCTGATATGGCCACTCTTCAAACCATGGACGGCATATTCTATGAAGTGCAGAGGCAAGGAAGAATATCTTTCTACCTCACCTCAACGGGAGAAGAAGCAGTTAACATTGCATCTGCGGCTGCACTTACTCCTGATGATGTTGTATTGCCTCAGGTTTGCCTACCATCTTAAATTATCACTAGCCCCTGCTCCCATTAAAATCCAACTCCTTTGTTATTATTATTATTATTATTATTATTATTATTACTACTACTACTAGTGGCAATCATGTTGATAATGAAAATGTTCATCATGTTGTCACTGGCAGTACCGGGAGCCTGGTGTTCTATTGTGGCGTGGTTTTTCACTGCAACAATTTGCACATCAATGCTTTGGAAACACAAATGATCTTGGGAAAGGGAGGCAGATGCCTATACATTATGGATCTAACGAGCACAATTACTTCACAATATCTTCCCCCATTGCGTAAGACAAAGATATCAATAATTCAATACCATATTATAACATGTTTAAGTAATTGCAATTAAGTTGTTAAATGGTCACATCAACTCTGAAAAAAGTCATTGTTGTTTGGCAAGAAATTCAGAACACAACTTCCTCAAGCTGTAGGCGCTGCTTATTCCCTTAAAATGGATGGAAAAAGTGCATGTGTAGTTACTTATTGTGGGGATGGTGGCTCCAGTGAGGTTAGTGCTGATGAATCATTTCTCTTAGCAAGTAATAGAATGAAAAGCACCATGTTTATTTCTACTATTTGACCAATCAAATATTTCAGGGGGATTTCCATGCTGCTATGAATTTTGCAGCTGTAATGGAGGCCCCAGTTGTTTTTATCTGTCGCAACAATGGATGGGCTATCAGTACCCCTGTAGAAGAACAATTTCGAAGTACTCTTTTCATTTCATTTTTTTTTTGTCACACTCTTATATGAAAAAAAAACTTTGGTCCCTCCATACCCTATTTGATATGTCACTAAGTTTTACTCTTTATTTGACCAAATCTGTCAAGTTCAAGTCTGTGTGATTTATTTCAGATTTTAGAACTTCTAAAAACATTGTTTTTTGCTGTTTGGTTAGGTGATGGAATGGTAGTCAAAGGTCAAGCTTATGGCATGTGGAGTATCAGAGTAGATGGAAATGATGCTCTTGCTGTTTATAGTGCAGTGCATACTGCTAGAGAAGTTGCTATAAGAGAAAAAAGACCAATTTTAATTGAGGTGCATTGAGCTCCTTTGACACTATGATGATCTGTATTAGATACCATACCATTTCAGTGTTTCACCAATCTTATGCTAAATAACCTTCAGGCTCTCACTTATAGAGTAGGACATCACTCTACTTCTGATGATTCAACTAAGTACCGGCCAATTGATGAGATTGAACATTGGAAGATGTCAAAGAATCCTGTGAATAGATTCAGAAGATGGGTAGAAAGGAATGGTTGGTGGAATGACAAGGATGAATTGGAGCTTAGAAGCAGTATCAGGAAGCAGGTAAATTTTATTTTGCATATTGCAATTTAGTCCATCTTTGTCCTGTTCTGACATTTTGTTTTGGGATTTACACTATTTGTCTACAGTTAATGCATGCGATTCAGGAGGCAGAGAAAGCACACAAACCTCCACTTGAGGACATGTTTAATGATGTCTATGACCAACTGCCATCAAACCTTCAAGAGCAAGAGAAGCTACTTAGAGAAACCATCGAGAAGCATCCCAAAGACTATCCTTCTGATGTTCCTTTGTAGATATTTCCAATTGAAATAAGGAATTGTACTAAATCTGATTGTCAGAATGTAAAATAAATTAAGGGATTGGATGTTCTTATCTTCTGGTATCTTTTATTTTCTTGCCTCCAATGTTGTTCACCATTAAATTAGTTCCACAATAACCTTGCTTAAAAGTAACATTTGAATACAACATTTAGTCCTTGGAACCAAATATGAAACCAAACACCTGAAACAGACAAGTTCACAAATCAATAAAACAATTCTCGTAAAATTGCCGCTGAAGATAAAATTATCATTCCTCAAGAAGCAAATAAACTTGGGACTGCACTCGCACAGGTTAATCATTTTGATTCCATAAAAAGCATTGGCTACATCACATGATCTATCTATCTATCTATCTCATCTAAATTACATCCTAATTAAAACTTTACTAGTATTGAGACATCAGAATAATTCAAGTAATACCCATGTGCTCCATTTAGGCACCCTTAGAAAATGCATAAAATACTGCTCCAAAGTTTGTGTTGCCTATAGACATAAAAAATGAAATTTATTATATCAGACCCTACCCTATTAATGCAAAATATTGCTCCAGAGTTTGCCAACGCTAAGAAGGAGAAACGAATATGAATAATTTAAAGCTGATAAATGACATTCGAATAGTTTATAAATGAAAAGGCATAGAATCTAGGATCTTGGAAAGCACGTCCTTCCGAACAGTAACCTAAACCTGTTTTCAAGTTCTTGGTAGTTTTCCCCTCTTGACACCGTCAAAGGCGCATTGTTCCACTCCATTTATATCTCTGCGAATATTCTTAGCATATCATCTCGGTATTGTCCCAATAATGAGTGAGAGAAAGATGGCTAGTGTTACTGTTTTGGACAGACAAGCGAATAGCATGGTTCTGTCCTTGAATCATTGGACGATCATTTCTCACTCTTCAATGCCACTTACCATGTTATTATGTACTTTTGTGCATCACCCCATTTCATGTCAATCTTCAAGCGTTGACATCAAAACTTATCATCATCATCACAAGGCGTGTAGTGCTGCAAGAGATTCATTGGAGCATAGATATTTTGCATGGATAGCCCTCCTTCTCCGTCTTACGTGGTTGTTGCATGTGATGCCACCAGAGACCGCACTGAACACGAGATCAAGCTCGTTGTTGACCATGTTAGAGCAAAGGGTGTCTTCCTCTCTGGTGGTGACAAGTTGCTTGTGCTATGTGTCCTGCATAAGGTGTCTCACCCCAGTAAGTTTTATCGATATGCCTTTTAAGGGATGTTTCCAAGAGCTTATGGAAACGTCTTATAACTTCTATAACTTCTTTTTGGTTTATTTTGATAAGCTTATTTGGATATAGGAGCTCTTTTTAACTTATTTCAATAAGTTTGACCATCAAACTTATGCTATATAAGATTTTATGTAATGAAAATTTATTCAATAAATGCTTAATTTAAGTTATAATGATACTTTATCTCATTTTATTATTCAATCAATAGTTGATCTGCATCAGCATCAGTTTGTGTATAGAGGGGAAGTTATCCTTACTTATAGCTCGTTGCATGACTATTCTGTTCCTTCCTTTGGATTAACAGTGGGGTACCAGACATTAGCATGCCTCGAATCTCTTGCTGGGACGAACATTCGGGCAATGGAGGAAGAAGTCAAAAAGAAAGTTGATGCATATGCAAGTGAGCTTTTATCAAGTTATGAAGATTTTGAAAGTGAAGGGGTATGTATTGTTAAGTTCTAGAAATTAAGCTTTGCAACTACTCTTAATAAACATGCAGGCCTAATTGTGCAGCTAATGAACATACAAAATAATTCCTCAACTGGTTTTTTCCAGAGCTATTACTATTTTCTATATCACACTAACTAATAACTATAAATTGATGTGCAGGTTAGCATCGAAATTAAAGTCACCGCTGGTTTTCCCATTAAACAGGTTGTTTTACAAGAGCTTGCAAACTATAATGCATCTTGGATTATACTTGATAGGTATTACTATCTCTACATTGGTAAATCACCATTATCTCTTGCATTTGATTTATTATTTCAATGGTCGTCTAATGGGGATATTACCAATTAATATTGTCTAATGTGGCAATTAGCATATCTAGAGCACACTTGTTGCATGGTCATGAAAATTTTGCCTTTTTCATATGGAAGATTCTATATCAATGATCTTGCTGATAATTAGAATTCAGAACAACGGAAGCATATCATTATGTCGTCACCTGTTTTACTTTATTTATTTATTTGCATTCATCGATCAAAACAAATCCTACCTTATTACTGGTTTGGGATTTGGTTTCAACGGTGGTTCAGATTTGAAATTTTATGGTTCAATTTTATTTTTCAAATAATAGTAGTTACATTTGTTTTTCAATTAAATCGGGTAAATTTGAACAGACACCTTCGGCGCGATCTGAGATACCACCTTAACAAGATGCCATGTAAGGTTGCATTGGTCAAAGATGACTTGTCTTTGGATATATGGAGATCTCATTATGCACATGACGCAAAGGTCATAGAAACAAAGCTTATATTTTCTTTATCCAAGTTTGTGTCACTATCAGATTGTCATGGTGTTGAAGACATTGAACAGTCTATTATCTCTTGCAAAAGCTATCCACCTTCTATAGCTTCATCTGATAGCTCTGGTACCATTAAGAGCTATACCAGACAATCATATGGTAACAGGTCACGGGATCACAGTTCCTCATTAGATTATGGATCTTCTTCTAAGCAAGAAAGATCAGGTAAGAAATCCTCACTAAATTTTTAACCTCTTTATACACATCTCTCAATTTGAGAAGTGGATAGAATGGTAAAGAGATATTAGTAAGTAGGAACAATTTAGTTGCATCTCATTCCATCCCATACCTCCGAAACTGGGAGAAGAAAATAATAATATAGGATGAAATTCATTCAATTGGTTTCCATTCCATTTCATCCTACAGTAACCAATCTAGACAATGACAACTAATGCATTCTATTTCATTTCATTCTGATTTATTCCATCCATTTCTAATAATAAAAACTATCACACCACTCATTAACAGAATCAGAAGGCCTTTTCATTTCTGTGCTTTTTTTTGGACATAATTGGAAACTATAAAGGGCAAATTGATAAAGGCTTAGGTAGGTAGAAGTTAACTCAAATACTCAATTGCTGCATTTTGAAGTTGGAAGGGCAATCAATCCATCTATGGATCAATGGTTGATGGGAACTGCAATTAGCCCTTATTATGTGTACAAGTTAGTCCTTCGCAATAAATGAGAGTTTTAACTGTCATCCAGGCATAAGCATCAAAGGAGAGTATAGACATTTGATGACTTCTCAGATTGACCAAAAACAAAACCAATGCGGCTTTCTACCAAAATCTTCAGATGCACCAATTCTTTGTGCTGGCTGTGGGACAAGGACTGAATTATCTATCAAGGAGTCAATGAGATTCAGCTATTCTGACATACAACTTGCAACAAATGATTTTTCAAAGGATAATTTATTAGGTGAAGGGGGATATGGTCATGTTTACAAGGGTGTGCTTAAAGATAGACAGCAAATTGCTGCAAAAGTAAGGAAAGAAGAAAGTGCACAAGGGTTTTCTGAATTTCATTCAGAGGTGTACGTCTTAAGTTTTGCTCGACACAAGAATATAGTGATGCTGCTGGGCTACTGTTGCAAAGAAAAGAAAAATATTCTGATTTATGAATACATTTGCAATAAGTGTCTCCATTGGCATTTATTTGGTAGGTGCCTATAGTTTATTGTGCAGTTAGATCTTTGCTTTATTTCTCAAAGATAAAAATAAATTTCATATCCACTCAGGTTTGTTTTTTATGAGCACATTTTTGTAGAAAATAATGCAGCGGTTCTTGAGTGGAATCAAAGGTATGCTATTGCCATTGGTACTGCTAAGGGATTGCGTTTTCTACATGAGGAATGCCGTGCTGGTCCTATTATTCATAGGGACATGCGACCAAGCAATATACTTCTCACTCATGATTTTGTTCCCATGGTAAGGTAGCTCAATATGCTTCATTCATTTTTGGTGATTCACGATGTTGCTCCTATTACTTCACTCATTCATTTCCTCTAGTATCTGTCATTACATTTACTGATGAATAAGCTTGTTGAGACTCATTAAATTTTTTGTTCTTGTTGCTTTAGTTTTCTAATAGAGGAAGGTTCATGGATAGTGTATATGACATCTTTTGCAAAAACATAGGACTTCTTTTTATCTTGTGGGTCAAACAGCGAAGATTTTATATGCTAGTGGGCCTTCATCTTCTGATAAACTTATTGGTGATCCTTTGAAGTTGCTTTTCCTTTTCTACCTTTTAGATTCACATATAAACTGAGACTGTCAGTGATGGAGATTTACCTAGTGAGAACAATTCTCATTTAAGAGAATTATACAATTGAATCATCTAATTATACATATATAATTAAAATTAAAAGAATAAATGATTATATACTCACTTTAAAAAGTTATATATATTTATTTATTAACTTTGACTATTTCTGAGAAGAATCACATGACAGGTAACTATATGAAAGGTGTAATTAATAACAAACTATACACAGTTATATTATAAATAACTAATAGTTGATTTTCGTTATTTAGGTTTCTCATAATAACCAATTCTGATGATTTCCATGTTTGATGAATTCGCAACTATAAACTATTCCCTTACATTCTAGCAATTATTTGATGATAATTAATAGAGGATGGGTGCTTTCAATTAAATGCAGCTGGGTGACTTTGGGCTTGCCAAATGGAAGACTGGTGATGAAACTCTGCAAACAAGAATAATGGGTACATTAGGGTGAGATCTAGAATTTGTTGAAACCTTTTATTATTAACTGTCCCACATATGCTTCGGATATAAACATAGCTAAAACAGACAAAGGTTTTGTTTTTGTTGATGTAGATACCTTGCTCCTGAGTACGCTGAAGACGGTATTATTTCTGTGAGAACAGATGTGTATTCTTATGGCATTATTTTGTTACAACTAATATCAGGACGCAAGGTTGGCAATTCCAATAATCCAGAACAACAATCTCTCCGACAATGGGTATCTTCGATTGTTTATGTCTTCATAGATATTTACAAAACTCTTCCATGTTCATTAAAAGTTTTATACTCATTTACTTGATAACAAATTGATTAATATTACACGTGGAAACATTTAGGCCGAACCATTGATTGAGAAGTTGGCGTTACATGAACTGATTGACACACGATTAGGAGAATCATATGACACGTATGAATTGTACCTCATGGCTAAAGCAGCGTATTTCTGTGTGCAAAGAAACCCTGAGATGCGTCCATCAATGGGTGAGGTAATTAATTTTTTAACTTTGGCCTTAATTTGTTTTTGCTCAAGGAGATATTTTATTTTCTAGCTATGTATTTTTTATGTTGACAAATATTTAATTTGTCCCATATTTTCCGTTTCTTTCTACTTGGTGCAAATTATTATTAATAGCTTGTTACTTCAGGTTGTGCGATTACTTGAGGGAGAAAGTAGTCACTTCCACTCCTTGGAAGATCAATTTGTACCTAATTATAACGTTTGAGGTTTCATCTGCTCGTTATGTTCAATTGGTTCCATCGATTTGTCAATACTTATTTGTAGTCCTTTTTCTTTTTTTTTTTGGATGTGTGTGTTTTTAATATCCAGGATCTTTGTTTTCAGTTCTCATTATTTTAGTGCTTGGGAGATTATTTAGTTTGTAAAATTAAAGGATATGGAAAAGCATGGCTAACACATCAGTTTGATCTGATAATGCCTGCTATGATCATCAAATCACGCCTTGCAATGCAAATAACTTATTTTCTTAATAATGATAATAAATAATAAAATAAACAGCTCTATTAAGAAAAATTAATTACAGTTTTACATACATATTTTATTCCTTAATTCTATTGGCTGGCATTTAACTTTTATAATTTTTACTTGTTAAGATTAATTTTTTATCTCAAATCTCACCCAATAATTAATAAAATTGTAACAAAAAAATGTGTCATATTATTGATTTCTATAGATTGATAAAAAATAAAAAATATTTAATATATATATATATATACATAATGAGTGAATTTTATGGTTTTGTTATCCTTAGGTTTAAATTTAATTTTAAACATAAAAAAGTGATAAAAGTTTTTATTAAAATATAAATATTAATTATAATAAATATTTATTAATTTTTTATACTTAAAATCAACATTAAAATTGAGATTAATATTTTCCTAAATTTTATAGAGACATGAATATGACTTCTTAAAAATAGATGCACTTTGGGATTTAGAGTGTGTCTAATATCATTTGACATGTCTAGTATCGCTACTCTTATCTAAATAGATAAATGATATACGTGAGAGTAGCAAAAATCACCCACTGATTTACGTTAGTGTAAAAGAATTTTTTTTTTTAACATTCTATACATGCAATAAAAAAAATGTTTCAATCAATTAAAACTTAACTATTTTAGGAGCTGTACCTTTTATATAATATTTCCTCTCTTTAGTTTTATTTATCTAGAAAGAGAATTAAAATTTTATTTTTATTTGTTTGTTTGTTCATTTTAATTTTTTAAGAGAATATATTAATTATTTTTAAAATAAATACTTGCAAATAGTAACTGTAATAAATAAAAAAACTTATATATAAAAAATAAATAAAAATTTAATAATATTATTTGTTTTTTTATATGTAAGAACAAAAACAACGAACGAAATAATAATATTAATTTATGAGTGTATTTTCGATGTGCAATTTTTATTGAAGAATTAAAAAAAATGTTATTATTTAATGAAATGATTTAATTAGAGAAGTGATTTTGTGTGAAGACAGGGGTCACCATTTCAATGTACCTAAAATGTGTTCTACAGATTGTTTTCGTTGAATTGTGTGGAGTTTTTTTGGGGAAAACATCTTGAGTTGGGTACCACAAAGGATATAGCTTGAATTGGGAGCAGAGTTTGGACAGTGTTGAGATAGTGGAAGGAGAAAACAAGTGTCAACGTTGAGTCAAAAGCTACCAACATTTGGGAATCTGAGTGGATTCCATGATGAACATTGATAGAATTGTTTGCACGGAACAATTGAACATCATCTATGTATGTGAACTAGTGGCTGAAGATGGTACTGTAGAAAGTTGAATCCGGTACCCCACACAACGAGCCCAATTATAACTCTTAGGAGCAATTCCCCAAACAGGGGACAACAAATAAACATTGAGGTGACTTGTGCGGATATAAAGCTAACTCTAACATTAGCAGCCACTGTATTTTAATATTTTTAATGAAACCATACAATCCTCCTAAGTTAGTAAGTTCTATAACATTATTGGTAGTCAAAATTTTCTTTTAATTTTTTAGCCTAATGCCACATTTAAAATTTAAATTTAAAGTTATATAGTTAAGTTAAATTAATCGCTTAACTGATCCATATATTTAGTGATAATCAATATAGTTTATATTAATTATTAATAATCTACATTAAATAAATTTTAAATTCACATATATTTAATTTTAAAATATTTTTCATAATTTATATAAACACATATATTATAATATTTTTGCTATCTATTATCTTAAGATGACTGATTAGTGAAATTATACATAATTTTTTTATTAAAATATAAAATTTAATGTCATAGATGTATTAAATATCATAATCAGCATAAATGGAATTACAATAACAAACAATTTGATTATGCCAGTAGAACTAAGAGAATGCTTGAAAGAATTTATATTGAGGTTATGGAAAATAGTTTACGTCTTTCATAAACATTTTTGTAAGCCAATAAGCTTGATTTTTTATGCAATTTATCCTAGTTCTTTTTATCTGATTTCAATAAATTTTCTGGTCAAATTTATGCTATAAACCTCAATGCAATAAGAGTTTATTAATAAATGTTTTATTTATCCAAACGCAACTTAAAGCTAACAAATAATCAATTTTAAGTAGCGCGCGACTAAGTAGCTATCATAATCCGTATTCTTTACATGTACGTGTTATATATATATATATATATATATATATATATATATATATATATATATATATATATGGTCCCATTTGAACCCATTTATATTAAAGATTGCCACTACTCGCTCAACTTGATACATATGTAATAACACATCAAATATTTAGTTCCTTTGTTAATTTAAGACCTTGCTCCAAGTAAGTTTTAAACGAACTTGATCA
Source organism: Canavalia gladiata (assembly GCA_037954105.1). NCBI lineage: Eukaryota > Viridiplantae > Streptophyta > Magnoliopsida > Fabales > Fabaceae > Canavalia > Canavalia gladiata. Next base: position 58,779,509 of record CM075659.1, on the reverse strand, counting down.
CACATTCACACCTTTGAGTACCACTCATTCATCTGAAGCCCTGATGCCTCTCCAAAGCTAGAGGTTGGGAGGCTGTGAACCATATGAAAATACCTTAGCTTAAGTTGAGACATGCAAAATGTATCGAATTCTTCAATATTTTCCTTTCTCCAAACAAATGATATTTCTTGTCAATACTCAACTTAAGGATGGTGTCCATGCAGGATGAGAGTGAATGATCCCAACGTTTACCCATCGTTGTCCCATTCTCCATCTTATAATATTTTCCCCCTTATCTTAATTCTCCATAGGTCTCCACAAGGTCCCCAACACTGAAATAATAATAATAATAATAATAATAATAATAATAATAATAATAATGATTATTAATATTATGAAAGTGTTAAACAATAAAAAAATAAAGGTACCAATAAATAAAAACAAATTAATATATTTTTATATTAAAAAAGACAAAAAAGTATTTATATATGTTTGTGTTGTTTTTCTAGATCACAAACATTATTTATATGTATAATTAATCTTACTCAAATTGAGAATATTTATAAAAAATTAGAGTTAATCCTTTCTATATAGAAAGAATTTTTCATATATGAAATTTTTTTTAATACTCAAAATTTGAATCATAAACTTTTTTTAAAAAAATCAATTAATCAAGGTTGTAGCACTTAAATAAATTGTTTGTTATCATTTATATATGTGTACGAATAATTAAAAATAAATTTATTATTTTTAAACATTCAGATATTACTAGCTAAATTTTTCTTTATCATCTCATTTCACAAAATTAATAGTATTTAAAGTTAATCTTAAAATGATGAATATGGTTATTTTAAAAGAAGAAAAAAAAAATAGAATAAAGTAAAATGAAGTCATAAAATTTAAGAAAATAAATGATCAAATTTATTAGATAGTTTAACCTTAATTCCATGATCACTATCTTTTTTCTTGCAAATTATGAATCATAATTTCTTAGATTTTATTAGTTGAAAACACACATTAAGTTAAAAAAAATTATAAGATCACATAATGGTCTATATCTATTTCTAAAATATCTACAGCTATGATAAACTGGTCCAAGATCTATTCGATTAACTAATTTTTTTAATAAGAAAATGAATCTAACATAAATTTATGGTTGATCCATCCAAAAAAGCATCTAGAGTGGAAGCAAACAACACTTAATTGAAAGATAAAAAAAAAACTGAATTAAAAGAATCTAACTTACAAAAAAAAAAATCATATTGAAATCTATCATCTCTAACCCAACCAACTAATTACACATAATAATGAAAAGAAAAACAACAAAAAAAGTGAAGAGAGAAGAGATTCCATTACAATTCGATAATTTTGCAAGTTGGTTATTCCAACTTAAGTTTCAGGCTCTAATATCTTAAGAAAGAGTGTTCACATGAGAGGGTCGAGTTTATGAAGTCAAAAGTTACAGAATTTAGTGAAATCTAAGTATTTATTGGGCACCTCTTTGTTTTTGGTGACATTGCAATGCTCTTCTGACATCGTGATAACCACATGGCAGAATAAAGCAAGACTGCACATTGTGAGAGAGACAAGTGCTAGCTTTGCAATGTGCACATGACAGAATCAAACAAGTCTTATTATGTCGTTGGTGTCGTGATGCTCTTCTTCTAATGTTACGGTGTGCATATGGCACTACTACCCTCAACTCTTTATTTCAACATTTTCAAGTGCTCTTGAAATCACGATCAAGAAAAGAAAGATAAGAACTTATCAATTAAATAAAAAAGAAATCATCACAAGTTACCACAGTTATTTACATAAACACAATCTAAAATATAACACTTAAACTACATAAAGTTACTAATTTTATTATTATAATAACTCAAAATCACACACATGACTTTCTAATTGCAACAATTATTAATATAATTTGATATTTATCAGTAAAATCCCACGCAATCCTAAATAACTGTAAAATACTTGGAAGGCATCTTTACCATCCCGCTCTTTTACGGAACTAATTAAGTCAGACTAATCTCCAACTTGCCATAGTTCAATCTTAAGGAGCTTTTGCATGAATGGAAGTTATTCTCATTTTAAAGTGAATTTCAACTCGTTAAATAAATTCAAATTAATGTATGTTAAAAAAAATATCTTATTCACTAAAATAAAATAATTCAAAAAAATTAAAAAAAATAATTTTAATAAAATTTTATAAATATAATTTATATAATAAAATAAATTAATTTAATAGTTAGATTAATAAAATTTAATAATTAAAAAATAATATTGAACCAAATAAATTATAATAAGCATAGTATTAAAGTAAATGATTCTTTCTAAAATAAGTTCCGGTAGATTTATATATAAAAAAGTCATCCTATTATTTAATAATGAGTTATCAATAAGTTCCGGTAGACTTATATATAGAAAAGTTATCCTCTTCTTTAATAATGAGTTATAGCATAATTTATAAAAATAGAAAATTAACCAAAATCAAGTTCATTTCTTATTTGACAATCATTTATGGTTAATGTAGTCTTCAAAATGCATTTGCATTCTACATAAGCCGGACCAGTGATCAATAGTATCCATTGAAAATGGAGTGAACAGTAGTGATCACAAGTTGAGCATGTAAATTGGAAAGAAATCATTACAGTTTTGTCTTACTCCACATACCAAAATCCAGTGTGAGATTCTCAGGATAGTCGATAGAGACGCACTTCTGGTTCATGTATGCCGTGAACCATTAAAAGTGTCTGCTTTTTACCCCTTTGTCCTCTTTTATAGCCTTGAAAATGACATGATCCATACACAAGCATCTTGCCCAGACCCAAAAAAAAATATCTCCCAAATATTTGGCTTAGCTGAATCAGATATTTCATGAAGAGTGTTTAAGCAAAGGAAAATTAGCGAATGGGGAATAAGTTCAACAAATTAGTAAAATAATAAAGAAAATAAATAATATGATAAGAACAAAAAATGATAAAAAAAAAGTAGAAAAAATGATAACAAATGAGATGAAAGAAAAAAAATAAATATCTTTAAAAAATATTAGCAACACACTTTTTAACATACTTTTAAACATATTTTTATTGGTTAATTTTTTAAAATCAAAATATTTATAATTATCTGTTAAAAAATACTCACTTTTAAGAAACTTACCAATTAAAAAAATGTTAACAAATGGCTTCTTATATTTTTTTTCGTATGTTAATAAGTACTCTTAAACAATAGCACATTGTTAAAGAAAAAAAAATAGCCCTGCTATTGATGAACGAAACTACATATTCTATTCTCAAATAGTACACGCTCTCTTGTTTCAGTCCTGTGCAAGAGTTTACTTTGGAAACAAGAATTAGAATTAATTGTGCCCATCCTGAATCCTTAATCTAAAGTCAAAAGAAAAAAAAAATAGCGGAATATCAAATGTAATGTCAGAGAGTTCATCCTGAAAAGTATACTGTTGAAAATGACTGCATAACTGTTACTAAATATAAGAGTTACTTTTCTCTATGCTTTATCTTGTGAGATAGTGTTTGGGACCTGATGAACGTGAAATTACTAGCTAAGCTAATGGACAGGAAAGTATTCCCTGAAATGAGGAGCAAGCATAGAGGAAAGTTATAGGGTAAGATACTTTATGAATTCTCAAAACATATTATTGCTTTTGTCATGTCATATGCCTAGTACTTTTTTATTGGACTTGAACCAGGAAGTGTGCTTATGCAAGTTGAAATAAAACAAGTTGAAAGTTATTAAGACTTTAAAAATAGTGATTCATTTTAAAATTTATTTTAACATTTTCTTACATCAAATCATTATTATATATATATATATTAAAAAATACTGATGTTTTTTTTTTATTTAGAATAATGTGAGGATACTATTAAAAGATTGTAAGAATATTGTAATAAAAAGTTAGAGTAATATCTAATAATATGTTAGGTCTTATATTGAATATTGTGAGAACAAGAAAAATCAACACAGAAATATGTTCAAGTATAAAAAAAGAGGTGCGTACATCAAATTATAAACATACTTTACTAATATTAATTATATATACACACAAAAAAGCAATCACTTTTTACCAATTATTATTAATAGTAAATGTATACTAATTTTTAAAATTATGTAAATTTAGTAGTAACTTTACAATGACGCAAATAATTAATAGTGCAAAAAAAATATTATTTCAAAGGAAAAGAAAAATTAAAACGTGTAGATAGCATTACCCATAATTTTACATATTCCTCAGTCAATTTCCACACAGTCTCTATGGAAAAATATCTATGCAAATATGATAATAGGACAAAAATTTGTTTAATATTTTCAAAATTATTTAAAGTAAAAATAAAAATAACCTTGTTGCAGATATGTTTGCACATCAAGAATAAGTAGCAAATCATATTATACTTAAAAAATAAAGTGAAATAAACTATATAAAATAAAAAATTCATTATTATGGGATCTTAAAAATTATTTAAGCTTAATGAAATTTTTATTACTTACTTTATTTTTAATTTTAGTTCTTGTTATTTTTATTATAGTTTTAATTTTTTTATTTTACAAAATTTATTAGTTTTGATTTATATTTTTTTTTAAATTTCTATTAAGTGACTATGTTTTTTAAGTAAACATAAAATTTAATCTCTAAAAAATATATCGTATTCCTTAAAAAATTTATAATACAATTTAATGTTAACTTAGTTATATTTTAATTTTTACTTATAAAAATATGAATAATATATAAATAAAATTAATATATTTAAAATTATATTGTATAAATTAATATTTTTTAATCAAATAATTCTTTAAAAAGTTAATATGTGAATCACATAATTATTAAATAAAAATATTTTTAATTTTTCTATTTTATTTTTTGATTTTGAAGGATTGATTTGGTTGTTGAATATTTCTATTTTTAATTTTTATTATTTAATTTTTTTTATCAATTAATATCATTATGAAAGATAAAGGCATAATAAAAATGATAAAAATTATTTTAAAATTTTAAAATAATAAATAATTTTTTTAAAAATATAATAGATAAAAAATAAATAGTATTACATAAATATAATTGTGAATATAATATATTAATCACAAATATCCATTTAGGATAGAATATTTGTTTTATAAAATAACTTGTACAAATTTATATTATTATAGATATTTTTAAATACAGTTAAAATTATAACATAATTTATTAATTTAACTCTTTTTATTAATTTTGATAAACTTGTTATTTATTATTTATTAAAAAAATCCGGAGATATTAATATATAGCTATGCATTACTCATCTCCGTACGTCAGCAGAAGCAGAGCTTGCTCGGATTGGAAATAAGGAATCGGCAGAAATGAGTAAGAATGGTTCGACAAGAGTGTATAGTTTAATTCGTTGAAAGTTTAATTTAATTTAATTTATTTAATAAATAAATAGGATTGGATTTAATAAAAAATAATTTTTGATAAATAAGTTAGATTTGAGTTTATGAAAAAAAAATTAATTATTTAAAAATTTATTTATTTTTTATATATTACATATTTATATTTATTTTAATATATTATATTTACATAAAATTAATATATTTATATAATTTATTATAAATTAAAATTTTTGATTTTAAACAAATGAAAATTTAAATAATTTTTTTATTTTTAAAATAAAACTTTTATGTATTTTTTAAAGTTTCATATTACATATCTTTAATTTTAAGTAAGACATATAATATATTTTTACTAATTTTTAGTTTTTGAAATAATATTATGCAACAAAAGTATGTTATCTGTTATATATTGTTTTATATAATATTTTAAAATAGATAATTATAAAATTTTATAATATTTATTATAAATATTATATATGTTATTTTAATTTAAAATAAATATTTTATATTTTATTTTAATTTTTATAAATAGTTAAATTTGTATATATATATATATATATTAAGATCATTTCAAATTTTATTAAAATTATGATATTATAAATAATATAATAATATAATATTTATATATTTTTATTTTATTGTATTTTTCTACATATATAATGAAAATTATAAGGTTAACTGAACTTAAAATGGTTTCTGTTAGATAATTTTAATTTATTAATTATATAAGTAGTATATTTAAAATTTGGATTGATAAATTTTACAATTTAAAAATATTAAAATATATTTTTATAAAAAATTTTAATTTATAAAACTTTTAAATAATATATATGTGCATTAGAAAAAAATAAGTTAATTTTATCAATCAAACTGTTAAATTAACAAATTATACTATATAAATTATTTTTAAAAAATTTATAAAAAAATATATTTTATTAAATAAATTTAAAATAATAAATATTATATTAGATAAATTTATTTATAAAATAATTTAATTTTTTTTCATGTTTTAGACCTATATATTATAAACTTTAATAATTTTTTAAAATTTAAATTTTAAATTTATAAATATTTTTAATTAATTATTTATATTAATTTTAAATTTATTTATTATTTTAAAACATATGAAATCTTTGCAATCTATAACATCTACGAGGCTCATGCGCATACCTCCAATTTTTAAACAGTGACTCCGTTTATTTCTATCCATACTCATTTTACAACATCAACGCTAAATTACTAACAAGCTATTTATATAGAGATGCGAAGTGTTTACTTTATTTTGTTATCATTTATTTTTATTTATTTTAAATTTATTTTTAAGATTTTTAATTAAAATTAAAAAATAAAATAAAAATGTAAAATTAGTTAAAAGAAAGTAACGAATAAGAAATGGAACTAACCAATGTTTTATTTATGGTCTACAACGTTGTTAGGCTCAAATAACTAATATTTTCTTTAGCATACAAATCGACAAGTAGGTTATGCTGAAAGATCTCTATAATATATTGAAATTCTTCTATTAATATGTTATTTGACATTTTTTAACTATAAAATTTATATTATATTTATATTTATAATTTTAAAATTATTATTTCATTTATTTTAAATTTATTTTGTTTACAACTTTTTTCATCTATTGTATTGAAAATTTAAATTTATAATTTAATATTATAATTATTTTCTAAATTTCTCAAAAAAAAAATAATAGAAAATACGATAAATTTGTATAAAGGAAATTTTTTTTACACATATATAATATGTGTATGTAAATATTAATAAGAAAAATAGAAATAATATAAATTTTTTTTGTATTTTAATTTTGTGTATTTAATTAAAAAATTATACAACTTTATAAAATGAAATTAAAAATATAAAATAATTTAACTCCATAAAAAACTAATTTCAATAGTAGTAATTAATGAATAGAAGTAAAATTATTATAAGTTAGTATTTATTCAATTAAAAATTATCAATAGAAGAAACTAAACTTATAAAAAAATTATTAGAAATTGATTTTTTAAACTAAATTTCAATAAAAAAATAAAATTCATATTGTAATTATTTATTTTATGAATTTATACAAATACAGTTTTTTAATTAAATATTAAATGTTTAGCTTTCACTATAGTGTACAATAAAAAGTTGATATATACAAATAAATTTATAAGTTATATATTTTAATATTATCTTATTCCTTTAGAAATTTATACTATATATTAATGTAGTGTTTTAAATATGTATGATATTAAATACTTCAAATATTTTTAAAAAAATTATTTTGATTTTATAACTTAATAAAATAATCATTTTAATAATATTTTAAAAATATTTAATATTATTTTATAATATCTAAATTAATATTAAATAAATTTTATTAAAGCTAAAGCAATATTTTTTATTTTGAAATGATTTATATTATAATACAATATAATATAAATATAAAAAAATTAATATTATTTTTATATTTTAAATTATTAATATTATCAAAACAAAAATATATTCGTACATTGTTGAAGTATAAAATTTAGTTCAAGCCAAATTTTAGACTCTTTATCATTATTTTATTTATTTTTAATACATATATATAATTTAATAAATAAATAATAAATTATAATTTTATTAAAATTTATAATATTTAATTTTAAAAATATTATATTTTATAATTTTAATAAAAAATAATTATTCGATTAAAAATAATAGTTGTCTAAGTTATGACCATAGAATTAAAAAATATAATCAATATTTATTTTTATGAATTTTTTATATCTTTTTTTATTATATTTTTATATTATATAATTAATTATTATTTCATCTTAATTTTTACTTCAAATTTTCTCTCTACAAATATCATTTAAAGACAAAATTAATTTTTTTTTGAAATTATAAAGTAATAAATGAATTTAAAATAAACTTTACTAAATTAATAATTATTATGAATTAAAATAAATATTATATATATAATAATTTCTTGTTATATATGTTTCGGTTAAAAAAAAATTATTATTATTTTTCGGTATTGTGGTTATGGACATTTTTATTTGACCTATCTATATGTAATGGCGTGTTTTGAAAATCACGAACGTTTCTCACATTTTTGTGTGTGAAGGTTATAGGATAGTAAATGTTAACATCCTTAAATATGTGTTTAATTTGTGTAAATATAATACTTTTGTTTCTTATAAAAAATGTTTTTATTTTTAAAATTTTCAAAACTTTATTTTTTGTTTATATCAATTTTTTATTTTTTTTTTCTTGAATTTTTAATTATTAATTTTTATCATAAATCTATAATTATATATTTAATGACTCAAGCTAAAATTTATTACGTATATCAATTTATTGTTACTCTAAAAAAACGTTATAAAAGTAGTTAATTTAAATGAGATATCATTGTATTTTATGTAATTCAATAATAAAAATACAGCTTACAATATTTATGTAATTTTATTACTATAAAAATAAATTAGTATATATAATATAATTTAGTTAAATATCTATAAGTTAAATCAACAAATATTTATCTAAAAGTTGATAGAACAACCAAAAATAAAAATTAAATTAGAAAAATTCAATATAAAGTAAAAAAAAATTATAGAAACTAAAAATTAAATTTATTATATTAGTATGGACTAAAAATATATTTAATATTGTTTTCGGAAGATCATATCTTTAACATGAAATTAATATGAGAATTAGTTTTTTAAAATTTCACTATGAGATAAGAAACAATTGTGTTCCCTGGAAAATTTGGTCATTAATATTATATTTCCTCTTAGAAGGATAAAGTGCTAATTCCTGTTATCATTTCAAGAAAGGAATTTCTTCTTTTGAAATCATAAACATATAAAAATGGTAAATATAGTGTCTAAACCATCATTTTGGAAGAAAAAATTATTTTTATTTATTTAATATTTTAAAAGTTTTAAGATACACTAAAAAAAGTAATATTTATCAACAAATAAAAATTTCAAAGTATTAGGATAACTTTTATTGATATAAATTTTATTTATTAAACATTAATATATTAATATAAATTTAAATTTAAGATTTATATTTCTCAATAAATAATATATATACTAATTAAACTCTAAACCCTAAAATTTAAATACTATTAAACGCGTGAACAACATAAATTAATCAAAGATAATGAACAGTAATCAAATTATTTAAATTGTTCAACGAATAAAAGAATAAACTAAATATCAAAGGTAACAACCAAATAATAAATATATTTAATTCTTTAAGAACTTATAGAATAATATATAACGAACTTACATTGAATCTAAGCATAATACATGAAATCTAAATGAATGAAAGGCGACTTAACTGTGACATCAAGAATCTGTGCATTAAAAAAAGAAGAAGAAAAAATCTGCATATGTTCATTCGAGTACTCTTGAGGGGTAGGGATGGAAGTAGGTCGAGCCGAGATAGGCTTTGAGTGTTTAAGTTTGATCTGTTTAAAAATTTTGAGACCTGATCCTATTATCTGTTAAAGACTTTTTTTTTTCTGTCAAGACATGGTTTGATTTAAAGCCTACAAGGTCTGTAAGTCTTTAAAAGCCTACATTACAAAAAAATTAATAAATAAACTTAAAGTCTATATAAATAATTAATTAAAAAATCTTACAAATTTAAAGCCTATAAGATAAAAGGATCATTAAATAGGCTTAATATATATATATATATATTGATATCATATAAATAAAATATAAAATAAATATTATATAAATATAATATATTAAAATAAATATAAATATATAATATATAAATATAAATAGGCTCCTGAATAAGTTAAATATGTTTTTTTATAAACCTGAGTCTGGCTTGTTTATCTAAAAAAACTTTTTAACTTAATTAGGCTTTAAACGAGCCGTAAACCCCTATCAAACGGCCTTGTTCACTTCCATCCCTATTTAAAAAAAAAAATAGAAAAAAGCATCCGATTGATTATAGTACACATGAAATCCCAAAGAATGAAAGAAGACTTAACTAATATAACATTAATAATCTGTACGTCCAACTCTCCAGGGAATAAAAAATAAAAAAATTGAGCGTCTGACTGATTGAAGGATATGCAGAGTGGGTATACTAAATGAAAAATAAGTAAAATATTTAAATTTTAAATTAGTTGATTGAATTAAAATTTTTAATTTTTTCTGTTAAATTAGTTAATTGATAAATATAATTCAACATGAAAGTACAAAAAAGTATATAATAAAACTGTGAGAATAAAAATAATAAAAATAAATTTGTTTGCCAAACAAATCTAGTTAATTAGCCAAACAAATTTAGATGAGGTATGATTTTAGAAAATATTTTTTGTTTTTTTTATTATTTTGTATATAAAATAGTAAAAATAGAAAAAAAAACAGTTTTTTTTAATTTTTATTTTTCAGTATAAAATTTTAAAAATAGGAACAGAATAAAAATAATGTGTCATTTTTATAAATAAAAGTAAAAGCAAAAAATATTTTCTAAAAATAAACAAGATCTTAATTTTAAACTATTTAAGTTGGTTAGAAATTAACTTATAAATTGCTCTAAAAAAGGCATTTTGCTCACAGTTTTATAGGCAGTTACAAAAAACACCACAACAAAACGTTATTTTTACAGGTTATGTAAATGCCGCCAATCGATAATTTTTAGCGGTTAAATTTATGTTACAAGAACTTTTAGTTGCTAAAAAATTTATAAAACCTTTTTATCTATTTTTAAATTTTTTCTTTAGTATTTTTACCGTTTTCCAATCATGCCTATAATGCTTTAATTTGGTTCCTTTATTTTCCAAACATATTCAGATGATCCCACGGGAGAAAAGCTAGATGCCCTATAAGGTCTCAAGCACACTCTCATCACATCTTTTCTCATGAGGTTGATGACCTCAGTTTCGCTTGCAGCTCTAAGATCTCTCTCTCTCTTCTTATTCTCTCTCTCAATTACTCTGTCTTTCTTTATTTCTCAATTTGGATCAATTTCATTCTAAAATACCTCATCATTTACTAATCGCTCAATGTACCTAAATTTTGCTCAGTTTGGTTGAATTTCATTTTGAAATCTCTCGCTCACTGCTCAGAATATTTGATTCTTATTCTATAAGCAAACAAACTCATTGAACAATGATGTGAGCAGTACCTAACCAAAATACAACATCCAGCCATTGAGGTCTTAATCATAACATGCAAACCCACTTACCCACTAGTCCCTTGTCTTAATCATTGAGTAGCACCTACCAGCACAAGGCATCACAAGACAAAAGAAGATTCTGTGACATCTTATGACAATCATCTACACCAGACCTTCTAACTCTATCGGTCTTCTATAGTTCCCTTCAAAACTACAGCAAATATAATGTTCTAAAATGATATAAAAGGATCCTACTACCATTGGATCAATGATGATCTTCTCCACCTCCACTTTCCTCCAACCCATTTTCCCATCTTTGATCTTCGCGTTTGCATCTGCCGTCACCCTATACAACCTTGGGAAGCAGTCACATAATGGACTCTTTCCAACCCACCTATCAATCTATTATGCCAAGAGGATTAGCATCTATCATTCCCTAACATTTTTACTCTTATTTTTGTCCACTATTTACTCCCCTATCCCCTTCCTTTAATGGTAAAACATCTTCAACCCACCTTCACCCCCCATTCCTCCGCTCATAAACCCCTCCTCAAAACGACCCCTACACCTCATTTTCTTTACCCTTACCCATCCTCTTGATAAACTTTCATTTTTCGAAATTATTGAAGGAAAATTTTACACAAATTTTAGATTAAATTGAATTTTTTTTATTAATTTCATCCAATTTTCTTCTGTTTTTATTGTAGGATGAAATTGCAGTAAAAAATTGAGTTAAAATATGAAAAAAAATATATATTATGAAAAAAAATTTAGACTTTCTTATATTTGTTTTAAAAAAAAAAACACTATAAAAATGTAGTTATGTCTTTCAACGGGATAAGGATATTGATAAGCATAGATTTCATAAATAATTATCTCTCACTTTTATCTCATTAAGACTTCTTATATGTTCAATTAAGTGGTCTTTGTCATATTTTATGAGTTTGAGTTCATATGAAGTTTAATTGAATTTCTTTGCTTACCCAATTAAAATGACACTATTATAGTATTTTGAGCATAATAGGAGTTTTAGACATGCAAAAATCATGAAATCTGTTTTGAATGAAAGCTTAAAGAAGTGTCCACAGTTACAAAGCAAGAGCAGACTCTAAATGAGATGTTTAGGACTCCGAAATTATCTCAAAAGATGGGATAGTGTTGCTGACGTGAAATTTGAACAGTGTGCAAAGATCCGGTCATATCTTGAGATACAGAAGTCATATTGAGATGAAATTAAATCTGTTGGACAGCTAAGATCCGGGGCTACAACTTTTGTTCAGAAGTCAAGCTCTAATTCGGACATGTGAACATCCGAAATTGCGGTGCAAGAAAGTCAAAATTGTTGTGCTAATTGGTGACAAAAATTCAAAAGTGTTTTGCATTTTCAACAAAGCCCATGTGAAAGCAATAAAAGGGTGGAAAAGTAATATCCTAGTTGGTGACTTTCTGAAGATGATGCCTGACAAATCCTCTATAAATAGAAGGGTTTACAAGAGGAGAAACACACCACTTGGAGATTAACTCCAATACCATTTTCCATTTTTCTTTCTTTCTTGTTAGTTTGCCTCCTACATGGAAGACTTAGTTTTTCTTTCTTGTTAGTTTGCCTCCTACATGGAAGGCTTAGTTTTTCTTTATTGTTAGTTGCCTCCTACATGGAAGGCTTAGTTTTTCTTTATTGTTAGTTGCCTCCTACATGGAAGGCTTAGTTTTTCTTTATTGTTAGTTGCCTCCTACATGGAAGGCTTAGTTTTTCTTTGTTGTTAGTTTGCCTCCTTCATGGAAGGCTAGGTTTGTAGTTTCAATTCAAGGATTCAAGCTATTTTCATTTTAACTTTGAGGTCTTGATCTTTATTTACATGCTTATTAAGTGGTTTCTACTCTACTTCACTATATTCTTCAATTTTATTCTTTAATCAAAGTTTGATCGGTTGACGTATTTTGATTAATGTATAATTGATTTATAATTGGTTTTTGATTGGTAAATCATTTTCCAAAAGTTTGAAGAGTAGAAATTAAGTAATTGAATTGAAGGTTTTCATTTTATTACTTACTTCAACTGAATTCTGATTGTGAAATTGGTTTAGATAAAAGATTAAGTGGTTACTAAATCTTGTTGATCATAATCAATTAAATTCTGAGAGGTTTCTCAGTAGAGAATTCAGTGATCATTTTAGGGGTTCCAGATGATCCTAGGTTGATAAACACAATGCATGATTTTAGTGATCAATGATTAGTTAAGAAAATAACCTCTGAATTCCTTGAGTTAATAATTGTTAAGTCAAATTAATTTCATTCTGTATTTTGCATTTAGAACTTAATATCAAATCTTTAAAAAATCCCCTTGTTCTAATTTTCTCCTTATTTGCTTAAGAATATGAAATGGTCTTTGGGAAATGACCTAGGTTGCACCTTATACTATACCAATAGTTTGGAGGAAATCTAGAAATTATTTTTGCGCGTTTGCGACGAGCGTGTCAAAAATTTGGCGCCGTTGCCGGGGACCATTTTAGTTTCCTAGGCTCATTTAGGAGTTTGTATAAAATTTTTAATCTTTCTAACAATTTTTTTACTTTAGGTATATATTCTTGGATTTTCTGTATGAATTCACCTTTTTGTGTATGACCCGATCCAATCCTAAAAATTTATATGCATATGATCCTGAGATTGATAGAACATTCCACCATTTGAAAAGAGCACATAGAAGACATTCATTTAGTAATAACCAAGAAAGTAACAGTAGTGATTTTGCATCTTTAAATTTTGATAGTTTCAAATATTCTGCTAAGAACATGGCTGATAGAACCCTAAAAGAATTAGCTGCACCTGATGTTGCTTATCAACCATTGTGTATTCAATACCCTGATGTTGATGCACCATTTGAACTAAAGTATGGATTAATACATTTGCTACCTAAGTTTCATGGCCTTGCAGGTGAGGACCCTCATAAACATTTGAAGGAATTTCACATTGTGTGTTCCACAATGCGGCCACAAGGAATTCCTGAAGATCATATCAAGTTGAAAGCATTTCCTTTCTCTTTAAATGATAGAGCTAAGGACTGGTTGTACTATCTACATCCAACATCTGTTACAAGCTGGAATGATATGAAGAGATTATTCCTGGAGAAATTCTTCCCTACATCCAGAACAGCAGCTATCAGAAAAGAGATTTGCGGCATCAGACAGAACTCCCAAGAAACTCTCTATGAGTATTGGGAGAGATTCAAGAAACTATGCGCCACTTGTCCACACCATCAAATCAGTGATCAATTACTGATTCAGTATTTCTATGAAGGACTCATGCCAATGGACAGAAGCATGGTTGATGCAGCTAGTGGTGGAGCACTTATGGACAAAACTCCTACAGCAACTCGAGATTTGATTGCCAACATTGCAGAAAATTCTCAGCAATTCAATTCTCGAACTAATTCCTTGTCTAAAGGAGTCCATGAAATGACCACCAAGACAGACCATACACGATTGGAGAACAGAATTGAAGAACTAACCTCCATCGTAAGACAGTTGGCCATCGGACAACAACAACAACTTAATGTTGTTGACAAAACCAAAACATGTGGCATCTGCACTTCTGCAGATCATCCTACTGATGCATGCCCAACATTGCAAGAAAGTGAGACACCTGAGGCTACAGTAAATGGTATTTTTGGCACAGGACAACAATACAGGCCTCCTCAATATTATCAGTAACAGAAGTTTGAACCACCTTCAAGATCATACAATCCTAGTTGGAGAAACCATCCTAACTTGAGATATGGTCCTCCACAACAACAAAGGATTCAAACATCTGACTCCCAAAATAAATACCAACCACCGCCATTCAGACAACAACAACAACATATGCAGCAATCTGTACCTTCTAATGCTTCTGAACCCTCTCTTGATGATTTGATGAAGCAATTAGCAACCAACAATCTTCAGTTTCAACAAAATGTAAGTTCTACCATTCAGGATTTACAAACTCAAATTGGGCAGTTGGCTACCACTGTCAACCAATTGAAATCTCAAGGTTCTGGTCAACTACCTTCTCAACCTGTCATAAATCCCAAAAGTGTGAATGCCATGACCTTGAGAAGTGGGAAGAAAGTGCAGACAGACCCTACAATTTTAAAGCAACAAAGCTTCAATCAGACTAATCCACACCAAAAAGAAGCATTTATCTCTACACCTGGAGATATCTCTGATAAGCCATTTGAATCAGAGGGAAAGTCTGATGAAAAAAGTACACCAGCCTTCGATAAGACATCGAATGATCAACAAAAAGAAGCTTGCCATAAACGATCTGCACTTGAAGCATCTCATGAGACAAAAACCCAAAATTGTGCTGATCAGAAGGTATCTTTACCTTTTCCAAATAGAATGGTCCAATCCAAGCCCAATGTTCATGCAGAAGTGGATAAGGAGCTTCTAGATACCTTCAGGAAAGTGGAAGTTAACATACCACTTCTAGATGTTATCAAGCAAATTCTCAAATATGCCAAATTTCTAAAGGACTTGTGCACGCATAAGAGAAGACTCAAAGGGGATGAGAAGATTAGTGTGGGACGCAATGTTTCTGCCTTAATTCAACCCAGCCTCCCTCAGAAATGTAAAGATCCAGGAACTTTCACCATTCCTTGCACAATAGGAAACTCTACATTTGGTGATGCATTGCTGGATCTAGGTGCTTCCATTAATGTTATGCCCTCATCAGTTTATAAATCTTTGAATCTGGGAGAACTGAAGCCAACTGGTGTGGTGATTCAATTAGCCAACAGAAGTACAGCACATCCAGCCGGAGTACTTGAAGATGTGCTAGTTCAAGTGAATAAGCTGATCTTTCCAGCTGACTTCTACATTTTGGATATGGAAGATGAGTCATCCATCAATAGAGCAACCTTGATCCTAGGGAGACTTTTCCTCAAAACTGAAAAAACAAAGATAGATGTGCATACGGGGACTCTCTCTATGGAATTTGGAGATGATATCATCCAATTCAACATATTTGAAGCCATGAAGCATCTCATAGAGAATCATTCACTCTTTCAACTTGATGACATAGATCTTCTTGCGAATGATTATTCTATTGACAATCTACTTTTTGAATTTTTTGATTTTGATTTAGATTACTTAGATAATTTTACTTGCACATGTGATGAATTTGATCCATGTATTGTCTGTTCCAGGATTAATGCTGCAGACCAAACTTCGTTGAAAGATGACATGTTAGATGCAAGTGTTGCAGACATTTCAATCTCAGATAGATCCCTTCCTTCCATAATACAACCACCTCCTTTGGAATTGAAGCCTTTGCCTGAACATCTAAAGTATGCTTATTTGGGGGAAAATGAGAAGCTTCCTGTCATTGTAGCAAAGAACCTTCTACCACAACAGGAAGAAAGGTTACTGCAAACCTTAAAAAGCCATAAACAAGCAATTGGATGGACATTGGCTGATATTCCAGGCATTAGCCCATCTACTTGTATGCATAGGATACTGCTGGAGGAAAACACCAGACCTGTTAGACAACCACAAAGGCGTTTGAATCCAACCATCCTAGATATGGTAAAGAAGGAAGTAGGTAAGCTTTTGGCAGCTGGTATCATCTATCCCATCTCAGACAGTGATTGGGTAAGCCCGGTGCAAGTAGTTCCTAAGAAGACTGGCATGACTGTAGTCAAAAATCACAATGATGAACTAATCCCTACCAGAATACAAAACAGTTGGAGAGTGTGCATAGATTATAGGAAGCTTAACCAAGCTACTCGCAAGGATCACTTCCCTTTGCCCTTCATAGACCAAATTTTGGAAAGATTAGCAGGAAAATCTCACTATTGCTTTCTAGATGGTTTTTTAGGTTATTTTCAAATACATATAGCCCCAGAAGACCAACATAAGACCACCTTCACTTGTCCTTTTGGTACTTTTGCCTATCGAAGGATGCCCTTTGGTCTATGCAACGCCCCTGGAACCTTTCAAAGATGCATGGTAAGCATTTTCTCTGATCTCTTAGAAAGTTGCATGGAAGTGTTTATGGATGACTTCACTGTATATGGTTCTTCTTTTGATGCATGCTTAGAAAGCCTCTCTAAAGTTTTGGACAGATGCATTGAGACTAACCTGGTTTTGAATTTTGAAAAATGTCATTTCATGGTAACAGAAGGTATAGTCTTAGGACACTTGGTATCTAGCAAAGGTTTAGAGGTTGATAGGCCAAGATAGACATTATTACTTCTCTACCTTACCCCACTTCTGTGCGAGAAGTACGTTCTTTACTTGGTCATGCAGGTTTTTACAGAAGATTCATCAAGGATTTTAGCAAGATTGCACAACCTCTTTCTAAACTACTACAAAAAGATACCAAATTTGTGTTTGATCAAACATGCAAGGATTCATTTGATGAACTAAAGAAGCGGTTGACAACCACTCCCATCATTCAACCACCTAATTGGACGCTTCCATTTGAATTAATGTGTGATGCATCTAATTATGCCCTTGGTGCTGTACTGTCTCAAAGAGTTAACAAGAGATCTCATGTCATTGCCTATGCCTCTCGCACACTAGATGCAACCCAATCCAATTACACAACAACTGAGAAGGAGATTTTGGCAATTGTGTTTGCATTAGATAAATTTCGCTCCTATTTGCTTGGATCTAAAGTTATTGTCTTTTCTGACCATGCAGCTTTGAAATACTTGCTTAAGAAGGCAGATGCTAAGCCGAGACTGATTCGTTGGATGCTTCTGTTGCAAGAATTTGATTTAGAGATTAAAGACAAGAGTGGTGCAGAGAACCTTGTAGCAGATCATTTAAGTCGGATCCAGCAACCTTGTGAAGAAACTTCAATTGCAGATTCATTCCCAGAAGAGCATCTCTATCATTTGCACGGGAAGGATCCTTGATATGCAGATTTGGTAAACTATCTGGTTGCTAAAGAAATACTCAAACACTTCACCAAATCGCAAATTTCCAAGTTGAAAAGTGATGCCAAACACTACATATGGGATGAACCATACCTTTGGAAGACATGTAGTGATCAAATCATTAGAAGATGTGTTCCAGATCATGAAGTTCAGTCTGTACTTACCTTTTGCCATTCCCTAGCTTGTGGTGGACACTTTGGGCCACAACGGACAACTAGAAAAGTACTAGACTCAGGCTTTTATTGGCCTACAATATTTCGTGATGCACACAGATTATGCATAACTTGTGAGCAGTGCCAAAGAATAGGGAGTATTTCGCGCAGAAATGAGATGCCCCAACAACCACTTCTCTTTTGTGAGGTATTTGATGTATGAGGTATAGACTTTATGGGTCCATTCCCTGTCTCTTTTGGCTTTGTTTACATTCTGCTAGCTGTTGATTATGTTTCAAAATGGGTGGAGGCAAAAGCCACTCGTACTGATGATGCTCGAGTTGTTGCAGATTTTATCAGGTCTAACATTTTTAGCAGGTTTGGCATTCCTAGAGCTCTAATTAGTGACCAAGGTACTCATTTTTGCAACTGCACAATGGAAGCCCTACTCCGCAAATATGGAGTCATGCATAAAGTCTCCACCCCATATCATCCTCAAACAAATGGTCAAGCTGAAGTTTCTAATCGAGAGATCAAGAAAATCTTAGAGAAAACAGTTCAGCCTAACAGGAAGGATTGAAGTTTGCGCCTTGTTGATGCTTTATGGGCATATAGGACAGCCTACAAGTCACCCATTGGCATGTCTCCCTACAGGATTGTCTTTGGTAAAGCATGTCATCTTCCAGTTGAATTAGAGCATAGAGCATTTTGGGCAGTAAAGAAATGCAACATGGATCTAGACCAAGCAGAAATCCATAGGAAGCTTCAATTGCAGGAACTTGAAGAAATTCGATTGGAAGCATACGAAAACTCCAAAATTTACAAAGAAAAGGTCAAAGCTCTTCATGACAAAAAGTTGGCAAGAAAGGAGTTTTCCGTTGGACAAAAAGTTCTCATTTTCAATTCTCGGCTAAAGCTTATGCCTGGTAAGCTACGCTCTAGATGGTTAGGACCATTTGTAGTTACTAATATTTTTCCTTATGGTGCAGTGGAAATAAAAAATGAGGTAACTGAAAAAATCTTCAAGGTGAATGGACATCGTCTTAAACCATTTTTCGAAGATTTTCAAGAGCACACGGTAGAAGAAGTGCATTTGCACAATGCCACATACTTGCAATAAATTCAAGAGAAGTCTCTCTCTCTCTTTCTTTCTCTCTCTCTCTCTCTTTCTTTCTTTCTCTCTCTCTCTCTCTTTCTCTCTCTCTCTCTCTCTCTTTCTCTCTTTCTCTCTCTCTCCCTCTCTCACATTCCTCGCTTATAAGTTTCAACTAATCTCTCAACTTCCCTCTTCACCTCTTAAATCATCCCAACTATTACACCACATTGAGCTTGCAGGAATAATAACTTGAGTGTTTTAAGAAACAAATGGAGAAAGCTCTCACCAGGATCAAAATTTTGTTCCCTACTTTTCCCAGAAATTTTCTTAAAGACATTTACAATTGCAGACTTGAACGATTGAGGGCATTAACACTCTTAGGCCTTCCAGAAGATGTCTGTTGGATCATTGAAGCTAAGGTACGTTTAGCAGGTGAATTTCAAGAATCATTTATTAAAAACATGTCAGGTATAGGAAGAAGTTCCTATGCAAATAAGAGAAGGGCAAAAAGAATTGGAGTTTGCTACAGGTGTGCAAGATGGACCTGAAACACAAGATGCAAGAACCTTGGAATGGTTTCAAGAAATCGAGAGGACAAAATTCAATTCATAAAGGATGGACTGAGTAAGGAGTCATTGGATGATATCATTCAGACTCTTGAGACGCATCCTAGTGGGCATGTATAAGGAGTCCTTCTTGATTTGTTTGAACTATTCCGTAAAGAAAAAACACGTTATAATCTTGGGAATCTGACTTTAAAAGACTCTTTTGTCAGTTTACAAGAAAACTGAATGGGAAGCACATCCTCAACTCTTAGAAGGCGTTTCAGCCGTTACTGGACGTAAAACCAGAGGAAGATCTGAGCCACAATCACAACTACTGTTCATTCTCATGCGTGTATGTTTGTCATTTACATTGTCTTTTCAATTTATTGGGCCACCATTTTTTTTTGAAATTTTCACCCCTGCTTAAAGTCTTTCCCCTCTGACATTCACCTTTTCCTTGAACAAAAAATTCAAACTTTTGCTACCAAATCCTGATCCCGCACTATTCAAGCGATCTCCTTGTCTGATATTGAGTCCCTATAAATTATCAACCTCTATGACATATTTTTTCAAAAAAAAGACAGAAACACCGTATATGGATAGGATCAATACTATCTGTGTTTTTGGTGGGTCTAACCTTGGAAAGGATGGAGAATTTCAACATGCAGCTTATACCCTTGGTAAGGCATTAGCTGCAAGAAAAATCAATCTTGTTTATGGGGGAGGGATTCGGGGTTTAAAAGGATGTGTTGCAGGATCTGCACTCACAAAGGGGTGTAACGTCTTAGGTGTTGGCTTAAAAAATGGGAGCACCTCCTACTTGATCCTGAGTACTGAATTGAAGGTTGCAACCATGCATGACCGTATGAGACACATGTTGGTTAATTCTAATGCATTTATTGCATTACCTGGTGGTCTTGGAACAATGGAAGAAATTTTTACCATTATATTTTGGGCCTATCGGAATTTTCATAAAAAACCTTTGGACTTATTGAATATTAATGGCTTTTATAATGGTTTGATATCCTTTTTAGATCATGCAGTAGAGCAGGAGTTCATGTCACAATCCATGTGAAACATCATAGTATCTGCTTCAACTGTTGAACAACTACTTGAGATTTTGCAAAATCCTACATTTGAGCTCAGTCAAGCAATGCAGCTGGTGAACCAACCAAATCAGGATGGCAGAGACAAAAGAGAACCAGATACCACTCTTCGGTTATAACTTTTCCTTACTTTGGTGGTTTTCTCACATTTCTTTTCCTGTCATATGAAATTCCATCTAAGACATTGGGGATAGTGTCTTGGATAGGTTGAGGGGAGGATGGTCCGATATATATATAAAAAAAAACCCAAAAAAAAAATTAGGTTAGAATCATAAACTTGCTTTGAGTAAGATGGCTGAGTAAGGAGTTACACTTGACTCTTGATACGCAACTTATGATTAAAAAAAATTGAATGTGGAAGTATGTTTTTTTTCTTTAGATTTCATAAAATAATTGAAGCAAAATGATTTACATTTCGAGATTAATTAGTTTGGCAACACATATTTGAACTGGATAGATTAGATTTGATAAATATATTACCTGTGAGATTTTGAGCCTTATTATTATTTTCTTTCTTGTGTGATTTTCATTCATGGAATATGTTACTTCAGAACTTGCATTGATTCTTTTTGAAGCTACATTTTCACATGAATTGTACAAAAATGATTGAGGCATTTTTTTTCTTGAACAAACCACTTGGCCAAATAACCAAACCGTATAATTTTATCCTTTGATCAGCCCTTTGAGCCGATTAGCCTTTTCTTCTTTTTAGCTCACCACAAATAATAAAAAAAAAACAACTTTGTCTGACCATAGAAGGTGAGGAATACTGGATTTATCATACCATAAGTGTTTCAATAAGTGTGGGGGAGATTATTGTTGTGTTCATCGATATCATGGTTGAAAAAAAAACTGAAGCAATAAATTAATAAATAAACTATTATATTGAAAAAAAAATAAAAAAAAAATTGAAGAAGTGATATCTGTTTCTCACACTTGCACTTAGACTCAGTTCTCAATCCTCACCATTTTCCTTGGTCGAACATTGTATCTCTTCTAGATATCATTTCATCTTTCTAATCCCGTTATAACCAGAATAAAGACCTCTTGATTTGTGCATTGCATGTGTACATAGTAGTAGAGAAGTAGAAGATATGCAAGCCTATGATAGTTCATCTTTCATGGATTGAATTTGAGAGAAACACTTACCAAATCAAACACTTGAGAGATTCAGAGTATATCATGTGAGGTTTTATCTTTCTCAATCTATGTTTTTCAAATTAAAGTTGTCTTTCTAAGTAATTTCAAAAATGTGATAAAAGAATGCTTCATGAAATTTTGTGAATTCTTGAGAAATCAACTCAAAACTTTGATGTTCTTTCAAAAAAAAAATAAAAAAAAATAAAAATAAAAATTAGTCACCAATCCTTAACTTAAGTTTGCCCGAGACGTGCAAAAGATAAGTGTGGGGAAATTTGATAAGCATAGATTTCATAAATAATTATCTCTCACTTTTATCTCATTAAGACTTCTTATATGTTCAATTAAGTGGTCTTTTTCATATTTTATGAGTTTGGGTTCATATGAAGTTTAATTGAATTTCTTTGCTTACCCGATTAAAATGACACTATTATAGTATTTTGAGTATAATAGGAGTTTTAGACATTCAAAATTCATGAAATCTGTCTTGAATGAAAGCTTAAAGAAGTGTCCACAGTTACAAAGCAAGAACAGACTCTAAATGAGATGTTTAGGACTCCGAAATTATCTCAAAAGATGAGATAGTGTTGCTGACGTGGAATTTGAACAGTGTGCAAAGATCCGGCCATATCTTGAGATACAGAAGTCATATTGAGATGAAATTAAATCTGTTTGACAGCTAAGATCCGGGGCTACAACTTTTGTTCAGAAGTCAAGCTCTAATTCGGACATGTGAACATCCGGAATTGCGGTGCAAGAAAGTCAAAATTGTTGTGCTAATTGGTGACAAAAATTCAAAAGTGTTTTGCATTTTCAACAAAGCCCATGTGAAAGCAATAAAAGGGTGGAAAAGTAATATCCTAGTTGGTGACTTTCTGAAGATGATGCCTGACAAATCCTCTATAAATAGAAGGGTTTACAAGAGGAGAAACACACCACTTGGAGATTAACTCCAATACCATTTTCCATCTTTCTTTCTTTCTTGTTAGTTTGTCTCCTACATGGAAGGCTTAGTTTTTCTTTCTTGTTAGTTTGCCTCCTACATGGAAGGCTTAGTTTTTCTTTATTGTTAGTTGCCTCCTACATGGAAGGCTTAGTTTTTCTTTATTGTTAGTTGCCTCCTACATGGAAGGCTTAGTTTTTCTTTATTGTTAGTTGCCTCCTACATGGAAGGCTTAGTTTTTCTTTATTGTTAGTTGCCTCCTACATGGAAGGCTTAGTTTTTCTTTGTTGTTACTTTGCCTCCTTCATGGAAGGCTAGGTTTGTAGTTTCAATTCAAGGATTCAAGCTATTTTCATTTTAACTTTGAGGTCTTGATCTTTATTTACATGCTTATTAAGTGGTTTCTACTCTGCTTCACTATATTCTTCAATTTTATTCTTTAATCAAAGTTTGATCGGTTGACGTATTTTGATTAATGCATAATTGATTTATAATTGGTTTTTGATTGGTAAATCATTTTCCAAAAGTTTGAAGAGTAGAAATTAAGTAATTGAATTGAAGGTTTTCATTTTATTACTTACTTCAACTGAATTCTGATTGTGAAATTGGTTTAGATAAAAGATTAAGTGGTTACTAAATCTTGTTGATCATAATCAATTAAATTCTGAGAGGTTTCTCAGTAGAGAATTCAAGGATCATTTTAGGGGTTCCAGATGATCCTAGGTTGATAAACACAATGCATGATTTTAGTGATCAATGATTAGTTAAGAAAATAACCTCTGAATTTCTTGAGTTGATAATTGTTAAGTCAAATTAATTTCATTCTGTATTTTGCATTTAGAACTTAATATCAAATCTTTACAAAATCTCCTTGTTCTAATTTTCTCCTTATTTGCTTAAGAATATGAAATGGTCTTTGGGAAATGACCTAGGTTGCACCTTATACTATACCAATAATTTGGGGGAAATCTAGAAATTATTTTTGCGCGTTTGCGACGAGCGTATCAGATATACGCATGTCTTTTAACTTGGAATGCCTTGTTCAGATGTTATCTTAAACATGGCCGTGTCTCATCACATGATATGAACACGTCTTAGACAATGTTCTAGATTTTAAAAAAAAGGGAATGCACGTAAAGAAGCGTTTTTAATCTTTTTTGGAACTCTTATTTGTGAGAGTTGTCTTGGGGATTACCTTTTTGAATTGTTGAAGGAAGATCAAAGTTATTTTATTTATTTTCGTCTCCGCATCCTTATTCTACCACTAGTATCTTTCACCATTTGTAATGGATTGCAATATTTAGAAAGAATTAAAGAAACAATTTTCAACTGAATTATTGCATTTTTCATTTTTTTTTATTTTTATAAATTTTATCTCTATTTTTTTTTAGAAAATATGATAAATTAAATTTCTTTAAAATTAGTAGATCTTACCTTGGATTGATGGATGTTCTTAATTTCTTCGTTTTAATTAATGATTATATATCTTTATTTTTTCAATTTATTTATTTTATCTTGTCATGCAATTAGTTAATTCACCTGTCAATCCTAGTTTGGACTAATTAAAAAAATTATAAAATAAAGAATTTTAGATTATTAAACAAACAAACTTTAAATATCTTTTATGATCAAATTAGATAATTAACTTAAGAATTAGACAGCTTATAGATCTATGACCATTATCCATCGGGTAGAATTACGAAAGGTGATTATAACTGGAAATTGAATAAATTCTTAAAATTTGATAATCTTAAAATGTAACCTTAGAGAAACCAACACCCTAATATCAATTCACGAAAAATATTTAAATACTTGCATCCTAATTTCTTGATTTGTTTATATTACTCATTATGAAATTACTTTCTTGTAACTATAATTTTAATTATTCATACATTTTTTTCTTACAATTTGGATCATTTAAATAACACAAAAAATTAGAAAAATCTAATAAAAAACCTAATTCTTTAAATCTGATAACCAAAATTTATTATTTGTATGTTACTTATGCAACAGGATATATTTATCTTTAAAATATTTATACTATTATAAGTAGAAGTAAGCATCAAACTACCTAAGGAATAATATGCTGGATTTGGATGATTGTGTATTTAGTTTTGTCTATTACTATATGATGTATGGCCACCGGGGACATATGATTCCCATGTGGAAGTTATGTATCCAACTTTACCCCAATTCTGTCTCTATTTCTGAATGAAAGACATATCTCAATATTATACTACTTGTCCAGGGAAAGGAAAGTTTCCCGTTACTTTTAATCTTATCAAACATAATCATATTTAAGTGTTTGATCCACCTCCCCTACCTTCCTTTCGTAATATATACTACTTTTAAGCTTAATTTTATTGATAACTTCTTGGTAACTAAAGATTTCGTTTATCTATTTTTATTATTTATAAAGAGTTTGACACCGTATTAACACCAAATTTGTAACCACTGCAGCCATTGTTTTTGGTGGAATAAACTTGTGCTTGTTGCACATGGGCGTCAATCCTTGGAATTCGTCCAAGCTTGAATTGGGTGCTCTCTTTTCTTTTTCTGTTACCGTAGAAACTGAATTTTTGGAATGGAAGCCAGCACCATTCGTTCATGTTGTTGTTGATGTGCAGAATGCTGATGGATGATATTCTAGCGAGACCAATGTGAGGAGGAAAGAACCGAGGAATGGAATAGAGTAATAATTCTTTTATATATAAACAGGATTATTCATCCATCCACATATTTTTTTTTATTTAACTATTGATAATTTTTAAAATAAAAAAATTCAACCGTTTGCGTCCGTAAATAATTTTATATTATATTTGTATGTTTCACAACTTTTTTATCACTGGGACACTATCCATTGCTGTTGAGAATGCTACCAAAGTAATTAAATTCACCTTTGAATCCCAATTTTTCATGGTTTTTGTTTGCACTGTCACCTCTGCGTTTAATGTACCTAACAAGCCAACTATCAATTTCAATCCATCAACTCAGCACAACAACCCAACTAATCCTGCACCCAATCTTTAAAGCATCATAGTTCCTGGATATATAGAAAAAAAAAATACAATATAATCAAACTTAATTTTAAAATTTTAAAATTTAATTAACTTAAAAAGCAAAGAATTAATTAAAACTACATATTATCTAAATTAAAAGAATCAAAGGTATACTTATTTAAGAAAATAAAAAAAAACATTAAAGAGATGTACAAAAGAAATATGCAATTTGATTTTCTAAGAAAAATATTTATTGCGAGATATATTTTTAAATTTAATTTAAATATATTAATAATCTAAAAAACTATTTTATTGACATCCAATCATTAACATATAATTGAAGATGATTAACTTTTATCCTTCTAACATACATACCATGCCACAAAGTCTAATTTAGCCATAGTTTGTGACATTTTAATAACATTATGGCTGAATTTTAGTTTTGAAATCAAATTAAATGATAATTAATCACATGTACATACATACAAGTCCATATATGAGTATCTTCATTATCGCTTGTGAGAAGCTTTTATCATTTATTTAAATATTATAATTTTTAATAATATCTATATTACATAAACTCATACCAAATTGACTCTCGAGTTTGACCGTATGTGGGTGTGTCTACTCTAGTGTTGAGATTCGCTAGAACTTCTCCCATAGTGGATTCATTTGTTCAATGTTCTGGACCTACTGTTAGTTGTTTCATCGTGGCTTCAAATGTGGCCATAGCCCTCGCATTCGGTGGCAAATATATAAAACCTACCTAACTATAAATGCCAGACACAATATTTTGGTACGGACGCGTGTGATTAATAAAAAATGATTTTTTTCGGTATTTTTGTAAAATTAATAGCATCCCATCCTAATCGATAATATTTTGACATTAGTTTAAGTGCGTTTAATGGGATCAATTCCTACTTTCTATTTATTATATTTGCTATAATAAACTTCTAAAATATAAAAATTACCTATCGGTGTTTATATTTATTTCTATTTTCAAAAAAATGTTTTTGAATATGCATTAATTAGTTAATATTAATTAATAAAATAATTAAAATCTCATTAATTATATTTCATAAAGGTGCAACATTCCTTGTTTGGTTTCAACCGACGGTTCTAGGCACCATCTCTGCTATGAAACTCATGAAAAATCTTCACTTCCAAGTCAGAATTTTACGAGAGAAACAAAGCTCCCGCACTTATGAAGCAGCTTGAAGGAGATGGACTCCTTAGCCTCAAAGGAGAAAAATGGGCGCACAACCGAAGAATCGTCTTTCTACCTTTCGTATGGAAAATCTCACAGTAATTTAATTCCTAAAATATTATATATTACTCAATCGTTCTTTTTATATAAATGCAATATATTATACTAAATTATCCTATACCTACAATATTTATATTATATTTTTATAATAAAATTTGTGTACTCTATAAATGTTTTTTTAGTTGTTGATACCGATGATGGCAACAAACATGGTAGATAGCAGCGCTACGAAGATGGCAAAGCCGTTTTCCGATTACAGGCGAAACAAATGGTCATAGCAGCAAATATTTTTCAGAAAGTATTGATTCCAGGTTACAAGTACTTCGCTGTAACAATCCTATTTCTAATTAATTATAGTAATCTAATATTCTATTATAATACTTTATTAATAAATTTATAAAAATATTAATTACAAATTTTATTTTTATTATATATTTTTGACACAGTAAAAAATGTAAATATAATAACTAATTTGAAAATCAGATCTAACTCCATCCGTTACTACATTCAACATAAAAACTTTTGGAGAATTTTACTAGAGTTAAAAGTTAAAACTATTAAATACAAAAAAATATAATAATATAATAATTTTTATATAAAAAAACATTTTTAAAAATATAAATAAATACAAGAACTGATATGCAATTTTTATATTTTTAGAAGTTTATTACAGCAAGTATGGTAAATAGAAGATAAATATTGACCATATTAAATGCATATAAACAATATCAACATATTACTAATTTGGATAATCTATTTTTAAATTTATAAATATACTCTAAAAATCACCTTGATAAAATGGACTTAAATAATTTTAATTTTTATAAATATAATTAAATTTTAAATAATTTTTTTAAAAATTATTTATTTTAATTCTTTTTAAATTATATTTTTTAAAAACATTTTTTGTTATCACCTTTTATGATATATTTATACTATATTATCATATCATACATAATAATATATCAAATAGTAATAAAAGTTATTTTAAAAGTTTAAATTATATGAAATTAAAATCAACTAAAAAAATATATAAAAAACTAAAAAAAATGCTTAAACCATAAGATTACTTTCAACCTCAAATAAAACATAAAGATCCAATTTCGAACTAAATAGTGGCACAAAAAAAGTAGGTCGTACCTCTTTGAATCGGGTTCCCAGAGTAAATCTTCAGTTCTTCACTAATATTTTGATGCACACTAAAAAAGTTATATACTAATAATTCAGAAAAAATCTGACAATTAATATTATTTATATAATAACATATACATCACCAAGAACGTCACCTTAGACTAATTTAAGATAAAAGAATAAAAAAGTAAGCTATGTAATTTGACAAATATAGATTATGTGTCTATATCTATGTATGGACAAGACAAGAATTAAAGAATGAAGAGACACAAAGTTTAATTTCCATGATAAAATCATATAAAAAGTCAAATGTAAAAAAAATTATACTTTATGCACTATTTAAACAAGCAAAACTCATTACGCGGTCCTAACTTGAATCAGATTTCCTATTTATAAAAAAAAAGCATAAATATTTGGTTTGAGCTGAACAAATATTTAAAAACTTAAACAGCATAAAGGTCTTCAAAATATATTAGGAAATTTAGACTTTTCAATGTTAAAATCAATGTAACATTTACTAAAAAGTATATATAGAATTGTATAAAATAAATATATTGCATTGACATATAATTAATGAGTAAATATTGGAAAGTGTTAATTCTGTCTAAATAATAAATAAATGAACTAATTCAGTAAGTCAAATAAACCTTTGAAAAGGTTGACTTTTTAAAATAAAATAAGTTTAAATTATGTTATGTCATATACCGTAAATTTTTTTTATAAAGTAAAATGCAAGTAATTTAGGGTGACGTAAAATACATTTTCACACCATTTATTTTTACTCTTTCACTAAGAAAAAAGTTGCAAGGTAGAAATACGAGATGTAATTAGCATTCACTTAATTTTTATTCTGAAAATTAAAATGCAAGAAAACGAAAGGTTAATCTCACGTGATTAGGGTGTTTCAGAAAGCAGCTTTCATGTTAAGGTTGGAGACATTTCCATTTCATTCAGCATAAATCAAATCAAAGAGACAGCACAGGAACCAATTGTATTTTTCTGCCCAAGCGTTTGTGTGTGAGACAGTTCTCAAGGGTATCCTCGTCATTTCACAGTGTGACTGTACTGTAGCCTACCGTATGTTACGTCCTTCCACGGAATACGACAACATCCAACAGATCTGGTACAGCTCTACAACAGATTACACCGTGACGCGCCTCCAAAACACTCATCCCACGCGAGTGGCAAAGCGACCACTTGAGTGAGATCAACAAAAATTTATAATTCAAACCAAGTAAGTTTAGGTCATTTTTTAAGAAATCATATAATCCAATCTGAATTCGATGAAATTCAAATTTACATGAAATTTACGTACTTATTTTAAAATATTAGTTTAGTAAAAGTAAAATATAAAATTACAGCTTGAATTGAATGAATTTTACATCTGTTAATACAAAATTTACTTTAAACAAAGCAAGTTTCATTACTTTTATCTGATTTAAGTTACTTTTTTTTGTGAACTCACTTATATGATAAGGTAAAGTTTCAAATTTTTAATTATTTTTAATATTATGATATGTATACAATTCAATGTCCACCAATACGGATGTGATCGACCAATACGGATTTACAATGTCCACCATACGATGAAGAGAGCATGCGCGCGTGAGGATACTCTCTATACCGAAGAGTGTTCTGCCAAGTCATTTCTTAAAACAAAACATTAGCAACAAATTTTAATATTTAATAAACCTTTTCAATCACATTTTTATCATTATTAAAATTTAGTGAGATTAACAAAGACTGTATGAAAAATAATGTCTAATAAATTTCAACTAACGACAAGGAGTATTCGTAGCACTACTTTTTTCCAAATTATTTTGCTAATAACATATTTTAAATATAGTATTTAAATTGACTAATTTATAAAATTAAATTATTTATAAGTATTTTTTTAAAATTATAGAATTTTTAAAAATCTAATTAATCATAAAAAGAGCATATGAAAAGCATATGTTTAAAAGAGTATTATTAACGATCTTCATTTAAATTTATATTAATATTTATTATTATTGATATTTAATGGGTTTCCAGCACCACGCCACGCCACTTGGAAGGCTTTCCATTTGCCTTGCTCAGAGTACAGAGTTATTATATTTTGCGCATAGAGAGAGAAACAAGAGAGAAAGATTTGAATTGAGTGGTATTCCAACGTCGAAAGCAGGGAGGAGAGACACAAAGGTTTCTCCTAAAGTGCTCTCTGTTTTCTTCTCCCCTGATTCTTTCTCTCTCTCTCTCTCTCTCTCTATCCTATGTATATTTTTTGACTCCACATACATCACTCTCTCAGCTCCGCTCTCCATGATGTAAGAAACTGGAAGCTGTAAGGTTTTGCGGTTGTTCTTGGGATATTGGAAAAACACCTTTCCAAAAATTAAGGTATGTTATGTATAGATGCTTATTTATGTGCTTTTCTTCAACTCCTATGTGAATTGTTGTCATTTAAAGAAGTCACTAATTGGGTTTGTTGCGTTGGATACCCTCAACTTAACATACTATGAATTATCCTCTTCCTCTGATGAGTTTTGTGCAATACAGTTGTTCGAGTAACGACTTCAGACCATTTTAGTTGATTTCAGGAACTCCTCTTTATATATATTTTTTTCTTTGAGTTTGTTTTTATGAAGAAAAAAAAGGTGTTTTGTTTAGGTGGTCAAGTGCCTAGTGGGAGAAATCTCCCTTATCTTCTGTGTCGCTAGTGAAAAACATGCGAGTTGGGATTTCCATAGAGATATTGCGGTTGTAGTTACGGTGCGTGGCCATTTCAGTTGACAATATAATAGTTATTTTATTTCTGAAGTCAAGTGAAAAATTAAAAAAAAAAAAAAGATACTTGTATGTTCCTGTTCCTAGTCCCTAGATATAAGTCCATATGAAAGGCAGCACGAGCCCACTAAATACAATTGACTCTATTGTCTTCCTGTTGAAGTTCTGTTCACCTAGTAAAATATGCCAAATTGAATTAGTGGATACAGGGCATTGATTTAAGAGTTTGCGGTTTGAGTGCTTCATGCTACGAATTTTTTATTTTATTTATTTATTTATAAAAAAAAAATTGTGCGATTTTGTGCACTGATCATAAATTTTCAACAGTTTGCAAATTATGGTATATATGACTTTTTATGCATAATTTGGATGTTGCTTTCGTTTTTATATTCTAAAAGTTAAGTATCATATGGTTTGCGTTGTTCTATCCATGTTTGAAAGTAGTTCGCTCACTCGGGTATTGCCCAAGTGGTAACTTTGCATGGCTTTGTCCAATTTGGCCCCAGGCCCAACTACTTCTTACTTGGGGAAGCCATTTTTCTCAATTACTCTCAAAAGCGTAGTTATATATATATATACAAATCCAGACAGTTTTTCTTTGAAAAAAGAATGTAGGAAAATATCTCAACAAATTAAATTCTTAATTTTTAATTAAATATATATTTTTTCTAATTTTAGAAGATGTCGTTGGTTAGAGTCATGAGGTTAGATTGTGGTAACCTTTTCTAGATCTAGAGATCATTTTAGATAATACGGTGATAGCAATTTGGCAAGGATGTACCATGTGTGATGATTGAATTCACAGATAAAGGGAAGGGGAAAAAAGTTAATATTCGGGTTGGAATTGGAATCAAATCTTTATGTCACATTCAAATGGTTTTTGCTTTTTTTGGTTCGAGAATATATTGTGTTATTCACAGAAATGTTTGCTGCTTTTTTGCAAGCCCGTGGCATAGTTTTAGTCTCATTCCTCTGAGAATCATATCACTTTAGCCGGAGAATGTCTCTTTGCGAAATTGAATTTTATTTTCGAACAATTATTAGTAGTATTTCTTTTTCTTTCATTTCATGAAAGGTAGTGGAATGGATCAATGGAATGATTCTAGAATGAAATGAATCTGAAATCAAATGCAAAAAATAAATAACAGAACATGTAGTTGGACTAGAACTTGTTAAAACTGAAAAATGACCCGATTCAGCTCCAAACCAATTAACGGTTAACTTTGGTTATTTGTTAATTAAATACTTTTCTGCCTAGTCAAAAAGAAAAGGTGAAATCTATACTATTTCAACATTGGCTAAAATATTTACTCTTCTAGGTTTTGTAGTAGACCCCTCTAGCTTTTGCACAAAAAAGTGTCTCCTTTTACTAATGCCGTGATTCTTCAGGCATTCTTGTTAATCCACTGCACGTGGAACACTCAGCATTTACCTTATTCCTAAAATCATGTTCAAAGGTCAATAAAAGAAGCATGCACAATCGTAGATTCTGTACCACGGAGGAATGCTTTAATTAACGAGTCAGGGAGTGATTGAACCACTGTATAGATCACTTGCTCCCTTAATTGTTTGAAACTCTCAACATAAAAAGAAACGAGAAATAAACACTTTAGTTCTGATATAAGAATCAAGAATATGCTCCACTGCAGCATTGTTGTCCATTATATTGGAAGATCTTTGACCAAAAGAAACGGAAAACATGACTTCGTATCATGATTCCTCGTCGCGTTTCAGCGGCTTCTTGTCTGTTTTGCATGCTGATACGGGGAAATTTGAAACTAATAAATCAGGGAATGCTAGGATCCTAAAGTTGGTAAGGGAGATGGCAATAGCCAATTGAAGAAGCTACTTTGGTGATTAAGAGCTGAGATGCAAGGATGCATGTAAAACAGAATAGAGAGATTATGAGAGGAATTTTGATAATATTTCAAATGTGCTTGTATGGTAATAATAATAAGTCAAATAACTCTAAATACTATGCAAGAATCTTCGCTTACTGATTCGTAATAAAAATAACATAAAGATAGAAACAACAGAACTAAACCCCATTTTCCTATAACACACACTGTTAGTATGTGATCTTGAGTAATACTACTTATCACTAAACCACAAGTCCAGAAAATGTTCAGTTATTCCTATAAATAGGGATTGCTGGTTGAGGCAAACTATGATTGATATTGAACTAAGTCATCCCTGAATACTTTATCATATATTATAACTATTAAATACAAGAAATATGCTAATAACTAACAAATTGTCGTTCCTCTTAGAATCTGCAGATTAGGATAAGAAATTAGTGGTTTTGTCTCTCATTCTAACCAGATGAGATTTTCACATTTATGCAGGAAAACCGAAGCACCTTATTGACTGGAGAAGTTGGATAAATGTCTAAAGTTTGTTGGCCATATTTTGATCCTGAGTATGAGAACTTCAGCAATAGAATCAACCCTCCAAGGTTCTATTTTATTTTGTGCAGTTACAACTTTTAATTTTATTTTTAAAAGATCTGCAAATTAAATATCCTCTTATAAGCAAAACTAACAAAAGGAGAGGAATCTCTAATTATAATCATCATAAAATAATTTTTAGAGTTGATTTTCATTTTTTATAGATATTTAAAAATTTTCCTAAGTATATATATCCAAAAAAGTTTTTAGAGTATCCTAAAATTGCAGGCATTCTGAACTATAACCTAAACAAGAAGCGGACAAAAATATAAATTCTATAATCTTGTATTTGAACGAGAATTTTACCGAAAAAAAGTAATTTTTGAGAAAATTTAAAATTTTATAAATTAAAATATTTTGTTTAATTTTTTTAAGAAATTTCTAATTTTATAAATTTTTTAAAAATATTTTAACAAATTAAAATATGAGAATTTAAAATTCTTTTAAAATAGGTAAAATTAATAATTTTTCAAAATCTTTTAACTTATTTTCAATTATAAAAATCCTTTAAATAAAAAAAATTTATATTTAAATTTTTTATGAACAAAAGAAAATAGAGCCAAATTAAGAAGAATTTATAAATATTTAAATGTAAAATTTTGTATATATTAAAAATTAAATTATTTAATTTAAATAAAAATTTTAAAATACACAAATTTAAAATTTAATAAATTTAAAATCTATCATCCAAATAAAAAAATTTAAATATAAAAAATTTAAACTTTTTCATTTAAATAAAATATTTTTAAAATAAAAATTTTTAAAATACTGAAATGCTCCCCAAACACAAGTAAAGCTATTTTAATCACTCTCTTGTCCTTGTTGTAAGGAAGAGTAATCAATTGATCAATTCAATCCCAAATGGAATAAAGATCTCAACATTCAACACCTTGTAGAATTGGGGTTAATAGTGGGACTTTCTAGTACCCAAAAAGAATGACTTGTTGATGCTGAACTATGTTTACACTTCGCAGGGTCTCTGTGGACAACTCTAGTTGCCATGATTGTACACTCATCAAGGTATAATTTCTCAAAAAAAAAAATAATGACTTTTTCCCTTGACCTCCTTGTGAGTTGTGATTTAGCCATTGAGCTTCTAAGGAAGCCTGGCTTATGTGGTTTTTAAAGTTTCTTGAACCTAGAGCTTTGGTTTTTATTTATTTTCAAATTAAATTAAATTTTCAAAAACTTAGGTCAAATGAGTTTTCAACCTAAAGTCAAAACTTTAGTCAAACTTGATTTTACTTTAGGATCATGATCAATCCTCCTAGGATGATACCACTTTCTGGCTAACCTGTGGTTTATCTCATCGCCAGTATCTTACTGATACCTTGCTTTGGAAGTAGACACAAATTTGAACTGAAAATTAAACAGATATAAACACCGTTAAAATTTTATCCACTTTATGCTAAAGGATTTCATTATTCTTTGCAAGTGATACACAGCATAAGTATACCCACTGAATTATCATCAGATCATTATTTTTCTTTGATCTTGAAAGAATCATTTATTTGGATATTAGTAGATGCAATATGCACTGTAATATTAGCCTCTACTAATGGATTTTTATTTTCCCACCCAAAAAAAATTCAGGTTGACAGTGTTAATAAACCTGGAATTCTGCTGGAAGTCGTGCAAATCTTGACGGACCTTGACTTCATAATTACGAAAGCATACATATCTTCTGATGGTGGATGGTTTATGGATGGTATGTTTGTGATAGAATTGAACTTTCATTCAAAATGCATTAACTACACAAATCTGTCCAGCTCATGCTTGTTATTAGCCTAATTAAAAATGGGTAACCATGAGAGCATGTGATGTGTTTCTCTTTTCCCTCTCTTGTGCGTCTTTGCATCTGCCATGTTTGTATTGTATTGTTTGTCTTTGCAACTGAGTTTCTTGGACAGCATTACAGCAAAAGATCACTTTTATGTTTTACGGTTACTCCAAAATTGTTGTGAAAATGAGTTTGGCGAGTTTTCGACGAACAATACTCTCTCTCTCAAACACATTCACCAACACATTCCTGCTCACATATACCCAAACACTTCCTACCTGAATCAAATATTCAAGCAGCTAACTTGTTCTACTAATGAAATGCAGTGTTTCATGTCACGGATCAACAAGGAAAAAAGATAACAGATAGCCAAACCATCGACTTAATTGAAAAGGTATTCTCCTTTAACATACTTAATTTGATATTTTCTTATATTTAAATATGGTCACTCTAACCACCATGTAAAAGATTTTAAATTATTGGTTAAAAATTAAAGTAGCGCAATTCTTTCAATATGTACGAGTAGATTTAACGAAGGAGAAATCTTTAAAGAATAAGCTTTATCTGTCTCAAAAGAAGAGTACCAGTTGAGAATTCCTATTATTCATTCCATGAAAAGCTACGATTGTAATATCAACCAGCCACATGGGTTTCTTATTAATTTGAAACCAGATTTGATCAGTACCCCTGTTTAAATTTTGAGAATCAAATGCCCTTTCAAATTTGGAGGGAAATTAAAAAATCACTAGGTCCTTCCATAATTACAATGAATTCAAGTAGTGATGTTACTCATAAATCTAGAAGAAAGTAAGAAACCATTGATCAGGTTCCCATACTAGTAGCCACCAGCCCACCCTACCATTTCCTTAACTGAATAGTACCCATAAAACGCTTATCAAATACTGAGAGCTACTTGTTAACAGTTTTTCTTACAATAGGCTCTAGGACCAAAGAGCCAGAGCACAGAAGGAGTGAAAAATTGGCCAGGCAAACGGGTTGGAGTGCATTCTGTTGGTGATCATACAGCCATAGAACTAATTGGCAGAGACCGCCCCGGTCTCTTGTCTGAGATCTCAGCTGTCCTTGCCAATCTTCATTTTAATGTGGTTGCAGCCGAAGTTTGGACTCATAACAGGCGAATAGCTTGTGTCCTTTATGTCAACGATGCTACAAACCGAGCTGTGGATGATCCAAACAGATTATCTCTTATGGAGGAGCAGCTCAACAACATCTTACGAGGATGTGAGGATGGTGAGAAAGTTGCTAGAACCAGTTTCTCTTTGGGCTTCACTCATATGGATAGGAGGCTCCACCAAATGTTGTTTGCTGATAGAGATTATGAAAGTTCTGGAGTAACAACAGACATTGATTGTCCTCACTCTTTCAGGCCAAAAATCACAATAGAACGATGTGAGGAAAAAGGGTACTCAGTGGTTAGTGTCAGGTGCAAGGACCGGGCAAAACTCATGTTTGACATTGTTTGCACTCTTACCGATATGCAATATGTTGTTTTCCATGCAACAATATCATCAGATGGCCCTTATGCGTCCCAGGTATGTTGTATTGATACTCTATTTTGCATGTTAATTTATTAATCATGTATAGGACTTATTCATTGAATCTGCTGATTCAAATATTCAGTGTGCAACTAGTTGTTGGTAAGAAATTTTTCTGAATGGAAACATGAAATTGCTTGTGCATGATTAGTGCCTTCAAATGACCTAATTTGGTTTTAGTACTAATTATGTTTATTGAATTCATGTATGTCTAAATTTGCATCAGTTTGATTGTTCCAAAATGTTTGAAGCATGTAGGATGTAAGAAAGGACTTAGCTGAAATAAATTCAAACTTGGATTAATTTATGAAATTAGTAGTGAGAACCAAATGAGAAATGTGAACTGAAGAGTTGATTTTGTACTTCTAGGAGTACTTTGTTCGGCACATGGATGGATGCACTCTTGATACTGAAGGAGAGAAAGAAAGGGTCATCAAATGCATTGAAGCTGCTATTCAAAGAAGAGTAAGCGAGGTAACTTTCAGATTTGAATTGATTTTATATGCTAGTTTAGCCATAGCAAAAAATAAATAAATTAAAAAGACAGATGAACTTCTGATTCTCAGCTCCGACTAAGCCTTCCATGCTCTTAGAGAGAACTTGATTTTATTTGGGAGTTTTCCCTGTAATCCTTAACTATCTTAGCTATTATTTGTCTTAGCAGTGTATGTGATTCTACCATAGAAAGTTTTCTAAATTTAACAGAATTAATACATTTTGCATCTGCAGCTATCTATTTATTTATATTGCTGTAATGGCACGGTAGATACGTGGGGCTAAGTTCTGCTCAGATTGTATCTGACCATCAAATCCACTAGTGACAATGATGGTCTTCTGCCTTCAATAGAGCTTAAAAATCTATATGCACAATTTAATATCATCCACATAGCTATATCTTAAAACATAAAAATCCAGACGAAGGACAAGATTTTCTCTTTTTAATTTTTACTTTGTTTTCTATCATATTCAAAATAAGCTTATGACAAATTGAATATCAGTCATGGGCTGGACTGGCAGATTACCATATTCTTTACGATAAATTAAACTTACAGTCTTAAAGTTAAATGTATTTTCACCTGATATTCCTTCTCTTTTTACCTTACACAGACCTCTTCTAATTTACATAACAATATAGCATCGCATACCTTTTTCAATAACACAAATCTTCCTGGACTTTATATGTGATTATATAAAGAAGATTAAAGTAATATCAACTAGGGATGAGAATATAATTTATAGTATTCTTTATTGTCATTTTCTTCATAATGTTGATTAGTTTTCAAGAACTAGAGAATATCTTAAGTCTTTCTATTGATTGTGTGGATGGACACAGGGTGTGAGCCTTGAGCTGTGTGCAAAGGATAGAGTAGGGTTACTATCTGAAGTAACAAGGATTCTACGAGAGAATGGCTTGACAGTTTGTAGAGCAGGTGTATCAACAAGAGGTGAGGAAGCACTGAATGTGTTCTACGTGAGAGATGCATCAGGGAACCCAGTGGACATGAAAACTATTGAAGCACTTCGTGAAGAAATAGGTAAGACAATGATGGTTGATGTAAAGAGAGTACCAAGCAAAGCCAAAGCACCAGAGAACCGAGGATGGGCTAAAACTAGCTTCTTCTTTGGAAACTTGTTGGAAAGGTTCTTGAATTGAGAATCATGCATCTTCTCTGGTTGCTTTCCAAAAGACACATCATAATGTAAAGAAACAATAAAGCCGTTTGTGTCTTAAACATGGACAGTGCTTGGACTTTGACCCTTAAGTATCAGAACAATGCTTCCCACTTGTAATCCGCTTTCCGCACCCTCCCCCATCTTTCATGTATCATGTTTTAATTTTTTGCCCCTATTACTCTCTCGTAAATATGAAGTATTTCTCATCAAAACTAAATAAATATGAAGTATTTTTTTAGTCACTGGACCAGTAGATAACGACCATTCTGAGTTTTTATATTATTGGAAAAATTAGCAAGTATTTCATACATTGTAAAGTTATTTTAAAATTTAAAATAAAAAAGTAAAAGAATGTAGTAGATTTATTATTGTTAATAATAAATATTTAATTATATTAAATAGGATAAATTAAAGAGAATAAATTTTGAAATTAATAAAAATATTTAAATTAAGATACATCTTTACTGGTATGATATGTTAAAATTTTAAACTAAATTTAATAAAGTCTGATTAAAATTCTAATAATCTTAAAATTTAATTTACCTAAATGAAAGATATTTTAATTTGATTGTATTTCAAGATTTAAAATTAATTTAAAGTAATAATATGTAAGAACAAAAAAATCATAAATAAATAAAAATCAAATGTTTAATCTAAAAAATTATGAGTCACTGAAAAAAAAGCTCCTAAAAATACTCTTGTTTAAAAGTAAAAATTCAAATTTATAATATAAAAATAGGTTTAACTAATTTAAAATGAAAAGTAAAAGAAAAATACATTACAATTAACTTAAAATAAAATATTTATAAAATAATTTAATTCAAATCAAGAGTACATATAATTTTATTTTCTGGCGAATATATCAACTTATTTTAAAGAGCTAAATCTCAATACCAAGATATTTATGATTAAGTTGGTCGCTTACTTTGGGTACGGTACGGATAAGTAGGTTCTGTTAAACCAATTGAACTCCACTATTGAATGTATGTATATCTATCATGTCATTTTTTATCAACTATGGGCCAAAGCCCAAACAGGAAAATCAACAGAACAAGACAAAATTTAGATTAGTCCTGTCATTTCTATTTTCACCTGATTTCAAATTTATTTTTTCACTTTCTAATTTTTTTTCTCCCTGTTTCATTTCATTATTCTGCTAAGAAGAATATAAGGATGTGAAAGAAAGGGAGAGGAACAGTGGGAAGATTTGACGGCAAAAGGGACGCTGCGGCTTGATGGCTATGGTTGGCTAGGTTGTGAAAATATTTTTTATTTTAATTTTAAAAAATATATATTAATAAATTGTCGCAAATTAAATAATTTGTTAAGTTTTTTACATTGTATTTTTTAAAAGGATTTTTTACTTTGATACATATTTTTCTATTTTTTATTTTTTATAATATCATATATTTTATCTTTAATTTCTTTTTTTTATATATTTATCTCTTTCTTTAATCCATTTCATATCGGAAAACGGTGATAAACAAACATTAAATTTTGATTTTTTAACATTTTTTGAATTCCTTTTTCATCCTCTCTTTCTTTTTATTTTTATTTGTTTATTTTTTAATTATTTCATTTGATAGATATTTTATTTTTATTTTTTATCATTTTCTATAGTTTTACCCTTCTCACATCCCAAATTTCCCTTAAAAGAATATGTCATCAATATAAAAAAAGACAGAAGGAATATCATGGTGAGTGTTACAAGAAACGTCCGGGGAACTAAAGGATGGATGAGGTTGGGTTCATGCACACCAAACTTAGATATCATTGAGCTTTTCTAGTGGCCCAATGGACAGATTAGATCGAAAATAAAAGAGAAAGAACGAGCGGGGGACATTAAATATAAGAAATAGACCTCAAAAAAGATATATTTGACCAGACAAGGCACCTTAAAGAGCTATGAGACAACAAAGAATCAAAGAAAGAGAACGATAGCCCTAAGAGGAAAGTTATCACCCAAAAACGATGATATGATTTGTAATTGTAGATAAAATGATAATTAAAAATTATATGTTTTGTAATGGAATATTTTTTATTTCTACCTTTGTTCATAAATTTCTTTTGAACTTGTGTCTTCATAATTAATTCAAATAATATCTTCAACCATAATAGAGTTTCGATGATCGGGTGGAGTTTAATAACATTTACTTTACGTTTAGATGGAAAATTTAAAATTCTAGTTATTTTCAAATAAAAAAAATTATGAATAAAAAAATCAGTATATAAGAGTATTTTAATTTTTTAAAATAAATCTCTTTTAAAATTCTCTGATTAGAAAAAGTTAAAATAAAAATTTGTAATATTTTTTAAAAATATTTTTATCATTAAAAACATAAAATCTAATCATTTTAAATTAAGATATAAGACATTCTCTTTCTAAATCAACTAAATAAAAACACTAATACCTTTTTACTGTGTGGAAAGATCACAGTAACACCGCTAAGTATATAGCGTTTCTATATTCAGAAGTTTTACGAGTCAATCGGCTCTGACTAATTTAAGTGAAGGCAATTTAAAAAAATTATACATCGTTGGATTTAAAAGAGTAGAAGAGTAATATTAAAATAAATTTATTTTATATTATTTTTAAATGTTGTTTTAACTTTAAAAAGATATTTTAGTTAATTGAATTATTTTTTAATTTTTTATATTTTTTAAAAGAACTTAAAATCGAATTAAAAGAAATTTTAGTTTTTTATTTTTTTAAAAAAATTAAATCAAATGAGGTAAATTTAAAAATAATTCTCCCTCTTCTTCAATCTCTCCAGCTAAATAGTAAATTAATATTTATTTTCTTTAAATTTTTTATCATTTAAATCAACAAACACAGTGTATTTTTCTAAACTTTTGTTGGTAAATATACAACTAAAAGGATAAAAGCAATCCTTGTCATCATGTTGGTTTCGCAAGCAAGGCTTGCTAGTTTTAAAATGAATTTTTTTAATAATTATAAAAATGTTTTTTCTTTTTGATTTATTTATTTTATGTATGTTCGATAGTATTTTTTTTATTTCTTATGTCATATGTTTACACAAATTTTTAAAAATAAAAATAAGGTAATATTTTCACAGTTTTAAATAAAAATAAAGAATATATTTTCAACTCAAACACGTTTTAATATTTTTTTATTTTATTGAATCTAAATGTACTTGTTATTAAAAAAACGTGTTGAGAATTCATACATATATATACAACTGGAATTCTATCACTGCGCTTGAAACACACGCAAAAACAGGTATGAGCGTATGAGGTAACACCGTAACCGGTGGCCAAATCATGCAAATGAAAGCCAGATGTTCTCCTTTGTCATGTTCGCACGCACAAGTAATATTTTCTCCCACCAGAAAGGCCATACACATGCTACCCTCTAGGATTTAATATTCATTCTCATAAATATAAAGATCATAAATAAAAATCAAAAGGCTCATTTATATTTCTTACATGTTTGATACATGTATTGTTACCAGCTTCTGTCAATTCTAAGTTATGAGGCAAGACAAAAATATTATATGAATTATATTATTCTTATATCTATTTTATATAATATTTTTGATATCTTTAATCACTTCAACAATTTTATTATATGCTTCTTTTTCTTAAATAAAATTTCTCTTTATTTTTTTTATCTTACATATATACTGAATTTTATACATACACTATTTATATCACTCTCTTTAAAATGGACTAAAAAAAATCATATTTTTCCTTCTTCTCTTTTTGTCCTTTATTTTTCTTTTAATTTTAAACTAAAGGCAAAATAATTAACCATAATATACATCTGATTTGAAACATGTTTAAATGCGTGCTTAGAATTTATAAACTCAAATTTAAAGATATAAACATGATTTAAAATTTGTATCAACATATTTGACAATTGTATAATAAAATTAGTTTGCCTCTAAACTCAAATTTAGGTTAATATATATGATAAATTGTAACTAATTTTATATTACATTTAAAAAATTTATATTAAATTTTATTATAAAATTAATTTAAAAATAAATATAAATTATATCATTTTAAACTTACTTCTAAATAAA
Organism: Canavalia gladiata; assembly: GCA_037954105.1. Lineage (NCBI taxonomy): Eukaryota > Viridiplantae > Streptophyta > Magnoliopsida > Fabales > Fabaceae > Canavalia > Canavalia gladiata. The sequence continues at coordinate 58,736,446 of CM075659.1, read as the reverse complement.
ATAAAATTATTCTAAAATTAAATTTACAAATGCTCACATTTCATATACTTAGCTTAAGTGTGTCAAGATTCTACGCTCTAATTTATTTATATATACTTAGCTTAATATGTAGGTTATGTGTATTACTACTGAATTTAAATAAAAATATGAGAATTTTGTTAACTATGTATTGTTTATGATATATTAAATACCTGAATTAATAATATTATTTGATGAACAGTTTTAACTATTAAAAAAATCTTAAATACTTTTTAAATTAATAAAAAAACATCCTGTTAATACTGATTTGATAAGTGTTCATGTAATATTTGTTAACAAAATTTTATTTTAAATATATAAGGATGCTAACGCTTAAGATTGTATAAGGTTAATTTTAAAGATTTTTTATTTTTTTTAATAATTAAAAAATAATATTTTATATTTTTTTATAGATTTGTGCAGTATATATATATATATATCAAAATAAAAAAAATGAAATTTTTATATAATAATAATAATTAATTTTAATACATTATCAATATAAAAATTATACTGTTAATTAATTAAAATTATTATAAATATATTAATTATATAAAATTAAAATTTAATTATATAATAACATATAATTAAATTTATGCTTTAATTGAAATCATTAAAAAAAATGCAATTCCTTGAATCAATGTCCAAGGTAGTCAATGATTATGAGCCCGAATTTAGGAAGTTGATAGACAGTAGCTTTTCCACCTCAACCATAATTTTGTTAGCTCCTTTTGGGTACATTGATGGAATGCACCGAGACGAAAACAGATGCAAGATTCAGTGGGTATGCATATGCTCATATTCATGCTGGCAAAGGAATCCATTTTTTTTTTACTTGACATGTCGGACATACTTGCATGAAGAGATAAGGATCAAAATGAAAGGATAAAAGGTAGGCTATAGGCATTAAGACAAAGTGCCGAAAGCAGCATCAACTCACTCACACTCACCACCAAGGCTAATCACCCCACTTGTGCATTTTTAAAAGCTTCAATTAATTCAGGTATACGTTTAAAATCTTTAATAGCGAGAGAAATAATACATTTCTTCAATCCTATTTTATTTAAAATTTAAAATTTTAATATAAAAATTACAAAATATAATTAATATTTATATTCTTATAATATTATCATATTATTTTATTTTTATATGAATTAAATTATTTTAAAAGATATACCTCCATAATCTTTAAACAAATAATAAAAAATATTTAATAATTTACTAATATTGTAAAATTTTATTTAAAAATAAGATAAAAAAATATTATCAAAAAGTTAAAAAAAAATAGAAGTAAATGGTTAAATTCATTTATAATATTTTTAATATTTTAAAAAAAATTATATTCATACACACAAATAGTATAATATATATTTTTTATACCTCCAAATCAATGGTCAGAATTTTTAAAAAAAATTAATCAAACAACTTATATTTGGGTATAGATTATTATTTTTATGTAACTTCATTTTTTTATCTTAAACCTTTTAATAGTAGTTTTTATATCATCCATCTATCTATATTTTTTATTTAATAATTAAAAAAATTTAAAATAAAAAAATTAAATTTAACAATTTATATATAAATATAAATAAATAAATATTATTATTTATATATTTGACTAACTTTTTTAAAAAAATTCTCATCTTTAATTAAATAAAATTACATAAAAGTTTTTAACATTATTGTTCACATTATTTTCTATAGATATCTAACAAGCATTAGTATTAATAAATTTACTAATGGGATACATTATATGATATATTACATCATTTATATTGTAGTATATATTATGTGTTATAAAAATAATATAAAGGTGCATTTATTTTTATTATTGAATAACTTATTATAATCTTATATTTTTTATATAAATTATAACCCCATTTGTTATTAATATTTTAATAATAAAAATAATTATATATGCATAAAAATTATGATCAAATACGTATGTTTTTTTATAAATATTATGAAGTTTATTATATACATTTTAATGTTATCTTTTTATATTATTTTTTAAAATTTTATATTTTATTTGATTTAAAAAATTTAATAAAATATTTTTAAAATGATAATTAAAGATAAAAATAAATAAGATCGTATAAAAAAATTTAATTCAATTTATTTAAAACTTAATTTAATTCAATTTCTTTAACAAACAGATATACTCATATTTATTAAAAAAAAATATAAATAAACAACTCAGACTTATATCTATAAAAAAGTATGTTTAATATATTTAAAAGCCTACATATCTTTATATAGTATATATTTATATAGTATATATTTATATTTATTATAATATATTATATTAATATATTTATATAATTTATTAAATATTAAAATTTAATTTTTAATTTTAAATAAAAAAATTTTAAATAATTTTCTTCTTGCTCACAAAATATTTTTTTACCATTTTTGTCTACATCTATAAAATTAAGAATTAATTCTTAATTTCTTTTTACGTGATCTTGTATATAAATATATTGTATATAACATATTAAGTAATATCTCAAAATAAATAATTATAAAATTATTTAATATTAAATAATTTTGATTTATTTTTTGTACATGTGGTACTAGTAAAAACTGAATTGATGGGTTCTACAATTTAAAAAATATTAAAATATATTTTCATAAAAAAGTTTAACCTTATAAAATTTTTAAATAATATATATATATATATATTTTAAACCTATTTTATAATTTTTTTATTTTATAAATTTTAAATTTATAAATTTTTTAAAACATTTAATAGATAATAAAAAAAAATTTAAACTTTAAAAATTTTAAATAAATTAAAGTTTAACTCAACTCATCATACTTTTATTTTTAATACTAATTTATATCTAAAAATAATTCATAAACATTTATAATATTTATATAATTCTTTAGAACATAATATATATATATATATATATATATATATATATATATTATTTACATTAAGAAAACATCGTTTAAATATAAAAGGACAAGTAATATATTTTATTATTTACATTAAGAAAATATCATTTAAATATAAAATCACAAGTAACTTCATACTTTTTCAGAGAAAAAACTTGTTCAACTATATTATAGCTTAAGCATATTTTATTTAAATATATTGTAATGTAAAAATCAATCTCTATATATATTAAAAAATATATAATAATAGTTTTTTGGTATTATAAAAGATCATTTACATTAGTTACAAAAGTATTAAATGTACGTTGTATTAGTTTTGAATATTTTTAATTATTAATTATATTAGTTTCCATTTTTTTAATAAATATATCATATTAATTCTTAAAAAATTTGATTTTTTATTTTTTTAACAAATATTAAATTAAAAATTTTGAAATATTATGATATAACAAGAATGCATAAAGATAGTACACAATATACCACATCAACAAATTTGTTAACGTTAATAATCCCTAGACACCAATAGGGATTAACATATTGATGAACCAATAAATGCATCTGTTAAAAAATTGTGTTTTGTTTTAATAACAACTTTCTAAAACTTTACAAATGTTAGGAACTAATTCATCCAGTCACTGATAAAATAGAACAAAATAAAATATTATTATTTTATTATTTAGATACTTTTAATAGTGAAACAGAAAAATAATTATATCTAATTGTTAGTTTGTAAAGAATGATTTGAATTATATTTCTCAACTTTCATTTTATTTTAATTTATGTTTAATAATTTAAAAATATATTTTATTATATATTATTTTCAATCCAGAGACAACTTAAGTAAATACTGAGAAACATGGTTAGTTTAAGGAAAGAGAATTTGAATAAATAAGAGAAATCATAGTAATTTAATATCAAAAGAGAGAGGGGAGGACACAAAGAGAGAGAAAGCAAAGCTACTTTATTAATGAACTAAGATGATAAAACTAAAAAGTTATTTAACAAAACTTTAAAAGAATTTATTTCCCTAAATTTTCTAATAAAAAAGTCCCACACGATCAATTCTTACCTAGATATGTCACATGATCTCCAAACTTCTCTTGGTTTACACGCCATGCACCTAAACCCTCGCACACTCCGTTATTTCAAGGCTTGAAGTCAAACAAAAGGGGCTACATGTTATTTTTTTCATCTTGTAGTGCACGTAACAATATTGAAAATATTTGGTCATAACCAAAGAAGAACCAGTCTTCATCCATCAATGGTAAAGTACTAAAGTCAAGTTTTTTTTTATATTTATTTATTTTTATTAATATTCCTTATATATATATATATATATATGGTGACACCTGATATTAATAAATAGAGTAAATACTGTTCAACCATGTTATCAATGTAATTGAAAGATTTTTTTGAACTTTTGTTTGATCTTTTTGCACTATCTCCTTTCTACTCACTGGTTCAAGTTTAGTCTTAAAAGAAACATGCAATCAAATGTTATGATGGATGTCTCATTTTTGTTAATTAATTGGTTCTCACAATTTAATATAAATTAATTTATTATCTTCTCTGTCCTCTACACCTGTCACCCTTTCAAGAGTTAAAACACTAATAAGGATATAAGAGAACCAATGACACTATTAATATGCAATGGTGATATAATTTCTGTGTAAATGTGTGGAAGAAGATAGTTTTTCATGGTTTTGGGTACATCCATTTCCTTCTTCAAAGAATATTAATTAGAGTACATACCATATAATCTCAAACTCGAAAAAAGAGATAAAAAAAACTGTGACCCTAATAGTATAAGATATTGACAACATCACTTCCCATTAAAAGCTATGGAAAATTAAGGAGAAGGAAGGGTATATTCAATCACACTTTACAAATGTCAAGCACACATCGGAACAGTATCAATATCCTCTTAAATGTCGAACAAAAAAAAAATCTTTCATTTTTTTCCATTTATATCCGATTCAAAAAAATTCTTTACAGTGTCAGATTTAAATAATTCAAAGAAAAACAATAAACAATTATTCCCTTGATTTAATGATCTTAATATATATATATATATATATATATATATATATATATATATATATATATGTTTGTATATAAGTTTGAGTAAACATGGCAATCTTAATTTAATTAAAAGTAAGTTTGAAATGAAATGATTTATTTTTATATTTTTATTTTAAAATAGTTTATAATAAAACTATGTGAAAATTTTAATTTAATATAAAAGTTTCAATTTTTACTCTCTCTTATTGAAGAGAGAGGATTTCCAATGAACCAAACAAACTAAATATCCCATCCTCAAAACTCAAAAGGATTAAAAAGAAATCTAGTACTTTTTGGTAGGTGGAGCCCGGGTGGCTCTACTAACTAATCAAAATTTTTCAAAAGGAACCGATTATGTAACTGATAAATTCACTCCTTTAAAATTTGATGGTCTAATCCGCAATGAATTTGAATTAATTAAATATTATTTTTAAAATATTTATAATATATTATATTAAAATATTAAAATATATACTAATAAATTTTATTAACATATTTTTATATGATTAAAAATTATATATATTTTAATTCTTTTAAATTTAAATTATATATAAAATTAAATAAAATATAACAATTTTTAAAAATTAAAATAATATTATTGTACATATAGATTAATTTTTTACTAATTCTGTCAGCATTAGTTTATTAATCGAGTTTGTTATATTTTTTATTAAAATAATTTTATGCTTCACTTCGCTTTTAAAAAAGAATCAGTTTCGCTTCGATCCGATCTTTAAAATAATGCCAAAAATCATAGCTTTGACGAAAACTAAATTATATTTTTCACTTTAATGTTTATTTTAAAAAAGTTAAACAACCAAACATCGTATATTTTTTTAGAAAAAACCAAAAAAATCCCTTTATAGCTTTTCCAAACACAGAACAACCAGATTTTTTTTTACTGTAAACAATCAGATTCTTAATCATTTAAAGAGATTCATATTGCTATTAGACGATGGCAATTTTTTTTACAATTTCTTTACTTGGATATATAAATGAGACTAAAATGGAAATATGAGGAGAAAAATAATCAAAATAATATTAGAGTATCAATTTTATTTAATAATGTTACTTATCAATCCATCTTATTTAGGACTTACCCAAATTTTCTACGAGTTTTTTGCTTGGGTTTATAAAAGAGACTCAAATGCTAATAGACGGAACAAAATAATCAAAATAACATCAGAGTATCAATTTTATTTAATAATGTTGTTAATCAATTTTTTTACTAAACAAGATGTTAAAATTGATAATATTTAAATAATTAATAAAAAACTCAAATTAACTCCCCTATTTTAACGTGATCATTTTAGTTTTTTTTTTCTATGAAAATTAAACTCAACTATTTTCTTTTCTTTTTTTGACAATATTTCAAACTAAAACAACGTTAAAGTTTAAAATATTAATGTAAGAAATATACTCATATATTGATGTGAGATGATTTTGACTTATTGCATTAAATTGTAGATGAATAATATATTGATGCGTATTGATTTTGACTTATTTTATTCTATATGAATAATATTCATATATTTATACAACATATTTCACTTTTTTTACTATATTTTTCTATCACAATTATATTATTGATCATATTTTTATATTTTTTTCTTATTTATTAGATGTAAATTTAGTGAATATATAATAATATTTTTCTTTATTATACTCTTTTTAGTCAATATCTGACCTGAGTACCTTCTGTACAAAAATTTTCAGTGGCTTGTTTGCCGTTATCTATGGAAAATAACAGGGAAACATTCGCTTCAATTTTCATAATCACAAGTGTAACTATTGAATAGAAAAAGAGAAGTAAATATTCGATTGAATTATCATGATCATAAGTGTAATTATTAGATAGCAACATTATTCAATTAATAGTTATACTTTATTGGTTTCTCCATTATCATTCTCTTAATTTCGTTCCACAAAATAATAATAAAAATCATCCATACAACTTGCATAGAAGAAGAAGATATCAAACGACGAAACAAGCATGCGATTATTCTCTGTTCCAATATAAGATTAAATGTGCTAGGGTAGACAAGCTACTTTGCTCCTTTTATAGGTTTTCGTTATATGATCCTTTACAATGCAATTTGAACACAAATTATTGGAGAGATGGGACTAGCCACCTGGAGTATCCACTTGCATAACGAAAAGGATAATTTTTTCCCCCAAGAAAAAGATCATTGTTAATTTTAGTTAAAAATATTGAATTGAATCGGTTGGTTTAACCGATTAAATCGGAATTAATCAAGTTATCAGTTTGAACAATCTAAAATATTTACAGAGTACAATTTCAGTTAAAAATCAATTAAAATCAATCAAAATCAGATAAAATAATCAGTGCTCAAACTAGGCTGAATCAATTTTAATTTTTTTTGTTGTTTTTACTTCAAATAAATAAAAATTCATATATATATATATATTATTTAAATATTGATTATAATTGTTTATTTTACAAAATATATAATATGATTCTTTTATATTAATTTAAAATATGGGGTGGGTATTGTGTTTCTTTGTAAACTTTTAAATACTTCTAGTACTTTATTAATTTATTTTTTATTTATCTAAAAAATTAATTTAAAATATCCTTTGACTTAATATTTATTATTTAATATATTATATAATATTAAAAATAATTTTTTATTGTTACGAGTTTATCTTCAATTCACCATAATTAAGTCAATAAATTATAAATCGATGCATTCACCGGTTCTAACACTCAATCTAATTTTTAAAATATTGTTATTAGTAGATATCTTTCTACCAAAAAAAAATATTGAAGCATGTCCGCTACCCTTATGTAACCAGATGATTGACAAAAAAATCCCATGCATCATGTAATTCAATATTTGATTTGAAAATTTTAAATTTGATTATATGTAAATTTAATTTTTCAAAACTTTAACTAAGTATTTTATATTTTAAAAAATTAAATAAAATTTTGTTACTTATTTATTTTCCTTTACTTAAAATCATTATTCTGTCGAAATATTTAATGATTTGTTGTGGATTTGAGATATGGATTAATTTTAAAAATTTAAATAAAAAATTAGAAAAAATTTGATAAAAATAATTTTTTTATGAAATATGATATTAGAATTTAAAGAGAACTTCATTGAAATTTTTTTAATTTTATTTTAAGTAAAATATTATGTTTGAGTTAGTAAGTTTTAGTAGAAGATAATTTAATGAATTCAATTTTTAGAAACTTTAAATTAAAAATAAGAATTGGATGGTTTTAAGTAGAGGAAACTAAGTAAAGAAATAAAATTTGCTTAATTTTTAAAAATTAATTATCTCCAAAAAATATTATAATAACCAAAATTATAAATAAATACAATTAAAAATATTAAAAGTATAATAAAATCTTAACATCTTTTAAATCCATTATATATTGTTATTCTCATTTTAGTCTTCTTTACTCTTTTTTCATAGAAACATGAAACAAACCTTATAACTAACAGAATTTTGGGAAGGCAAGGAGCTTTGATGAAGAATACTAATAATTTCAAACGAATAAAACTAAAGATCGAATATATCTGAAAATAGTAAAAGAATACCATAAAATTGACTGATTTCATTATTAATATTTAATGAAAACATGAGATACACGTGACTAATATATGCATTTATAAAGATTGGAGGGTGTTTGGTATGTAACAACTAACAGGAAGATGATGGATCCCAACTTACAAATTAACGAACAATCAAATCATCTTAACAATGTGCAACATCACAAATTTTAAACAAGCAATAACACACTAATAAGTTTAAATAACAACTTACTATATATAACTGACTACTAGCTTATTTAATTAATTTAAACATTAGTTTAACTAAAATAGACTTATTTAATGGTAATTTATTTTATGACTTTAAAGTTAATAGCTAGTATTTTTAAAATACTAAGTAGCATTTGAATTTATAAACTTTTAATACTTTTTTTTTTCATTATTTTGGTACAATTTTTTACCACTTCATTTCACAAACTCTCGATATAAACTAAAAAAAATATGTAAATCATTTAATACTTTATATTATCTTATTTTATTTAATAAAAAATTAATTTTATGAAGTTCTTTTAATTTAATTGATAAACACTTATAATTATTTCAAGTATTTTTAATTTAATTACAAAAATTTCTACTTTTGGCAAACTTTTTAATTTTTATTTAATGTATATGCTAATTTTGTTCAAAGCAATTGTCTTCTGACAGCAACATCCTAACAATCACCGGTAATAAGAACTTTTACTCAATTCCCTTTCTCCCTCTCCTTATAAGATTAAGCCTGTAAATATTATGAACAGTTTAATTTGGAAAATATTTTAAATTACCAAAATATAACTATTTTTATTTAATTTTCTATATTCAAAGTTTACATCAAAATAATAAAAGTTAAATATGTTTTTATCATTTCTTATGTAAATATTGAAAAACATAAAATAAAATATAATATTTTCATGATTAAAATTAAAATAGTTTTCAAACACAAATACTTATAGGTCAGAAATGTCAGTCATGGATGTGAACTTCTTCCGATTTTATAAGATCCGTTTAACTAATTTGTAAAAATTAAGAAACTTAACTAATTTAATTTAATTATTAACATTTACTTTAATAATTTAAATGATTATTTAAAATATTTTATAATTTAAATAATTATGATGTTTCATTTAATTAACATGTTTTTAAATAAAAAATAATACAACAATTATTATAAATTAAATCCTATAATGATTAAAATAAATATTTTTAGTTTTTATAAAAAAATATCAGAAAAGGAAAGAGTAATGAAGATTCCCCCTATGATTGAATGCTCCGATTTTTGGCGCACGTTGAACGTCTCTAAATAGAGACCGATTTATACAGTGATTACTGACTCATTGATTGGGGGCTCCATGATGGATGGACAAGCACAGAGATTAAGGGATAAACATAAAACAATTGCATTGTATCAAATCAATTCTTTTGCATAAAGGTTGCCAAGTCCAACTCGCTTTCCTTCATGCCAAACTAAAACGCCTCGCATACCAACAAACAATATACTTTTTTTTTAAAAAAAAAAATTAACATTTAATAATATCTCATGTCGCTAGTTAATAATTTAATCTAATTAATAATTACCTTTTTATTACTTTTTATGTTTTTTCTAAAGATTTTCTAGAATTGGTGTCACCTAGGGTATTCAAATTAATATCAGCACAAAGGTTAAAATAATGTTTTGCCTAACAATCTAATGCCTATGCCACTAGGTTTGGAATTCTGCAGGGCCTTATATTCAGGTGCTTTCATGACATATTCAGTGATTATTTTAAAGGAAAAAATCCAGCATGACATGAAAAAAAAATCTATGATCATAAATTTGTTATTTATAAAAATAAATAAATTTGTAATTTTCCCATAATAAGAATATGAATTTTATTTTGGATGTCCTGAATATTATATGAAGCATGAGCTAAATGGACGACACTAATGAATAATAAATTATAACACGGAGATGATGTTAAAGACAGAATAACTACTACCATGACTGTTTGTTAGTATGATTAGAGATTGATTAACTAACAATTAGAGAGGTGACCTCCATGGCGGAGTGCAATTGTAGCCCTCCGATGTGACCTGTGTCCTATATCTGCAATTTACTTCCATTTTGGCTAAGGAGTTGATTGATTCAGAGGCTATCGGACAAGACTCAAAGCATAGTAGCGTGGCTATGCCTATCGTAAGCTGTGGGATCAGAATCAGAGTGAAGATAACGATTGAAAGCACATAAAACCAAATCAAGAAGCTAATTGCGTTACTGAATGAATTCCATGTCCTTAAATTTTTTGCTGTTCACTGTTCAGTGTTTCAACATTTTATGCCTTTCGGGGCGGTTTCGGTTTTGGACAAACTGAAACTTCTACACACATTAGTCACCTTTATTCCTATGCTTCTTCCACCCATCCCCTTCCTTATTTCCATTTTTTCTATTTCATAATTGCTAATTCCAATTTTCAATTCAAAGAAAGTGATAAACGAATTTCCTTTTTTTTCTTCTTTATACGGTGCGTTTTTCTTCGCCCTTTCTTTTCTGGTCTCTATGGTGCTGACCTCCATTCTGATCAAAGTAGAGTACTTTACTTGGGACCCACTTAACTTGTCACTGCCCCATTGATCATACTTACACGTGTCACCATAATGTCATTTCCTCTTTCTCCTTCTTTCCCTTCCTTGCTTCATTTCCTTTTTTTTGTTCTACCCTCTCTTCACCATATTTAGACCCTCTCCTCCCTCTCCCAATTTCACAGAAACTCAACCAAGCTGCTGTGTGATAAAAAATAAAAGCAAAAAAAGGGGCAAATACTCTCCTCTTAGCTACAGTGGTAGGTAATGATCGCATTCGTAGCTATGATATGATAGCTATTACTATTTTTTTTTAATGTATTCTTGGTATCATGTGTTTGATCAGAGAAAACAGAAAATATCTTGATTTTTATCTGCCCAGTTTCGTTTCTAATTGTTTTTCTCTTCCCCTCTATGAATTCCATTTCTCGATTTCCGATTTTTGTATGCCAAATTTGATAAAAAAAAAAGGGCATTTTGATCATCATTTTTGTAAATTGATCATTCCGCCGCGCTGTTAATTCCAAAGTTTGAAACTTTCTTCCAAGTCTTAATCATGTAATTGGGAAAAGTGACGGGTATTTATGTAATGTGCTGAATCCTTATAAGATTACCCTTCGCTCTTTATTTCATTTTGTGTATGTATAATAATAATAATAAAATATAAAATAATAATAATGATAATAATTATATTTATCTTTCTGTTGTTGCTTTCTTTGCAAATTGCCTTGGAGGGGCCTTGGACACATGGGTTTTTCTTGGTTTGTGGTGATTATCGTTTTCCTGCAAAAGCTGTATCTTCGAGACCCTCAAGTCTTGGGATTTGCCATGCCTTATCCGTTTTCCTTTTCTGGCAGCTGGTAAATTTGAAGCTTTTTGTTGGGCTGAAACTGAAATGGTTGGCAAGGGTAATCTGAGGGCTGAGGACTTGAATTTGAACTCGTGCTTTGAGAAACTTATGATGGTTGCTGCGAGCGGGAACAGTGAGAAAGGGTTGAACATGAAGGCTGGGGTAATCACCGAATGGAAGGATATTCCTGTGGAGCTTTTGATGCAAATTCTGTCACTTGTGGATGATCAGACAGTGATCACAGTTTCTGGAGTTTGTCGTGGTTGGAGAGATGCTATTTATTTTGGCCTTGCACGTTTATCCCTCTCATGGTATATTGCTTTCTCTCTTTAAGGCTATGCAATATGCATCTATCTATGCCTGTTGGCCATGGGGACCCTTTTCTATTTCTCTCCAATTGTTGGGATTTTATTTTCCTTTTGCTTATTTATGTGAATTGATTGTTCTATGTTGTAATTCCTGATCCTGATACCATGTTTCTTTTTACTTGCTTTTATCATGAGTCTGTTGTTCTCTTCTGCTTGTCTCCAAGTTTGAAATGCTTCCTTTGTTTAGGGGATTGGAGAATCCCTGAGTTTGATGGCCATGTGAGTGTAACTGGCATGCTTTAATCATTTAAGAATGAGCTGGAATCTTTTGATGAGATTGTGGTGTAATATGCGGTTAAACAAGGGCTTTTAACTTGCTATGTTAAAAGGTGTCTTATGGGCTACTTCTCTGGTGTCGTTTAAATCTTAAAAATTTTCTTTGCCAAATTGTTCTTGCCACTGAACTGTTAAGCTATCTGAACTATGCAACTCAGGTTAATTGTCTCTCTTTCTTCCCCGTATATAAAATGCTACAACTGTTGCCTGTGTTTTCTTCTTCTGATATCATAGTATCCTTTTTCCTCTTTGGGTTTCTTCATTTGAATTTCTGAAGTTGGTTTCCCCTAGAATTAATTAAATTTCTGGAATAAATCTATGAATTTTTTAATAAATGTGGAGTTTGTTAAAATTCTAATGTTTGCTGGAAATTATGGCCTACCGGTTTTTACTTCTAAGTCAATTCAATATCACTTTTTTGTCAGGTGGCTAAAATCTATTTCTTAAAATTCCTTAAATTGTCTCCAATTTTGGCCTCTTCTCAGAAATCTGAATAGAAGTGGCAGTGTTGCCGGAATACTTATTTTGGTTATGCTGTGTCGGGAAAGAAACTGATATTTGAAGTGCTTGTAGTTATTCTGGAGTCCACGGAACATACTAATAATAGGCTTCTATAATTCATCTCTCTTCAGGTGTAGCAAGAACATGAATAGTTTGGTTCTATCTCTTGTTCCTAAATTCACAAAATTGCAAACTCTAATCCTTCGTCAAGACAAGCCTCAACTGGAGGATGATGCTGTTGAGACTATTGCAAAATGCTGTCATGAGCTGCAGATCCTGGACCTCAGCAAAAGTTTCAAGCTTACCGATCGTTCATTATATGCTATAGCCCTTGGTTGTCGTGATCTTACAAAACTGAACATCAGCGCATGCTCAGCATTTAGTGACAATGCTTTGGCTTACCTTGCCAGTTTCTGCAGAAAACTCAAAGTTCTAAATCTCTGTGGATGTGTTAGAGCTGCATCTGATACGGCATTACAGGTATGATATTGTGGTAGACTGGTTGGTTTTCATAATCATATCAAAATTGGATGGTTTTGAATTATAACCTGTTGATTAAATGAAACGCAGGCTATTGGACAATACTGCAATCAGTTACAATCTTTGAACCTTGGATGGTGTGAAAATGTTGGTGATGTTGGGGTGACTAGTTTAGCATACGGGTGTCCTGATCTTAGGATAGTTGACTTGTGTGGCTGTGTCCATATAACAGGTATTTCACTCACAATCTTAGTCAAATTTGCAATTATTTTGACATCACAAATATCTGATTTTCATGATATTACAAAACAACATATAAAGGTCACAGAATGTGGTTTAGACATGCAATTGAACCGGTCAGAATAAATCTTACAAATTAAAACAAGACACATGTATGAGCAAGAAGAAACTCGTTCCAGATTCCAGAATTGTCCCTAGGAATGAGAAATAGAAATATCTACATTGTAATGCACGAGTTCAAACTCATCTAACTTGCTTAATTTTGTTGGAAAATCTATATTCTGTTGGGGGAATCATAAGTTATTTTCATAAGTTTTGCACAAGTTGTTCAAAACGCACCAGTCCTTGCTTTGTGCTGGGATAAATGTCCTCCATTTGGTTTGAAATTTGTATAGTTTTTTGCTCAATGATGGGTACAATATTGAGATTGATGTTGAAATTGCAGATGATAGTGTGATTGCTTTGGCAAACAGATGCCCACACCTGAGGTCCCTTGGGCTGTACTACTGTAAGAACATCACAGACACAGCAATGTATTCGTTGGCACAAAGCAAGATGAAGAATAACAACAGAGTGTGGGGATCTATGAAAGGAGGAAACGATGAGGATGGGTTGAGGACTTTGAACATTAGCCAATGCACTGCACTTACCCCATCTGCTGTTCAAGCTGTTTGTGACTCATTCCCTGCTCTTCACACATGCTCAGGGAGACATTCACTCATCATGAGTGGCTGTCTCAGTTTGACTTCTGTGCATTGTGCCTGTGCTGTCCATGCACACCGTGCATTCACCACTTTCCCTCATCCTGCCCATTAAGCACATAACACAACTTCGAGGAAGTGCCCTTCTTCAAAGAGCTCTGAGAAGTCAAAACTATATTTCCCTTCCTTGTAGATATGTTTGTGTTGAGCTGCATAAGGAGACTTCAGTCTAGCAGATTATGTACATCTTCAACTTCTGTCTTAAACTCTTTCTTGGTTTTAATCCCCGAATTCTGAAGCCCAAGGCATTTTGGGTGCAAAAACTGGCTTTAGCTATGTAAATTTATGAGAACACATGGACTTTTTATTTAAATATGTATGGTTTTATTGTACTATATATGGACTCAGTATTTTTGCATCCGATCTTCAATTCCAGAAAACTAAGGTTCATTAGCTTTTCACTAAGTACAATCCAGCAGGTTAGCTGTTTGTACCGGTTAAGAAGTCATAAAAGAAAATAGTTAAATACCAGTAAAAAAAAAAACAAAGTCAAATTTCCGTAAACATAATAGGTTTATAACTCATTGAAAATTGAAGGTTTAATGAAGTTTTTAATTTTTAATTTATAAAAATTGTTGGTTTTAATTGTTATAGTTCAAAATTTTTATTAAATATATAATTTTGGTTTTTATAAAAATAATATTAAAATAAAATATGAACAAAGTTAATATTTTTTAGAGGTTAACATTAATAAACTCGTTTTAAAAATATTTTTAAAAGAAATATGAATAAATAAATGATTTTAAAAATTAAATTGTATGCGCTGATATTTTTAAAAATTAAAAGTATAGAAAATTTTACTAATAAAGATTAATATTAAAATTAGAGGTAAAATAAAAAATTTAAAATTTGAATGAATAAATTAAATTTAAAAATTTAAAACTTATAGTTTGGAGAAACTGAGGTTCGGTCAGCGTAGCGTAGTCATTTTGCGGGTCTCTTCCATCCCAATCTTTGAATAGACAGCACCCGTTCAATCCAAGAAATTAAGACTAATTCTACATCATTTTGCCTTCTTTTATGAAGAAAATATTAATCATAATTTTTATTATCAAGATAATAAGTATATGAACTTTTATCAATATTTATTTTAAATAAAATAATACAAAGATATGTAGAAAAATACAATAAATATTTTCTAATTTTTATAAATAAAATAAATAAGCTAATATAAATTTAATATATCAATTAATTGTTTTAGAAATATTATATAATTTTTAAAATATTTATTTTTTATCTTTTTAAAATTTAATTCTCAAATATCCTTTAAAGGAGTTAGAACTTGATTGAGTAAAGAATTTAATCAATCATTATTTAGCAATTTTTTACCAAATAAGAACTTATTAATAAAGTTATTATAAAATTTTGATTAAATTAATACATAGTGATAGTATTAAAGTATTTTATATTTTTATCTAATTATAGATTATCATAGCATTAAAATAATAATAAATATTTTAAAAGTTAAATTTATCGTAAGTTTAATTGATCTATAATGTAAAAAATTATCCTGACAAAACAATAAAATTTATTAAAACAAGTTAAAAATAATATTTTGATAAAAAAATTGTTGATATTTAGTTTAATTTATTTTTTAGAATTGAAAAATATATTTATCTTGAAAAAATGTTTTAATATTTTATTTATGAAATCTATTAAAATGAATTAAAATTATACAAAAAATATAAATAATTTTTATAAGTTTCAAGTGTCTTTCTAATTCTATTGACAATTTATCTGCTTGTTTGGTTGAGACTGCAAGGAAATTTGATAAAGAAAATAAATAACAACCGTACTTTTAAGCATATTAATAAAAATTTAAATTCTGATTATATTATAAAAATATTTTATTGGAAAAAATAATACTATTTAATAATCTTTGTACTTGGGAAAATTTAATATAGGTTGATTAAACTCAAGTGTTGCTTTGAGAATGGGTGAACGATAAGAGTAGAGCGTAGCATGGGAAAATATCTGATTGAAGACCATAAATACCTTAAAGAAATTGTGGTGCATCTGCAAACACAGAGGTCAGTGAACAGTAATTGATCCAAAGGTGAGCGAGACAGCGGGTGGAAATTGATATTGACTACCAAGCTGGATATAAATTTGATGTAACAGAGTTTTAGCTTTGTAAATTTCATTCAGCGCCGCTAGTTAATTACTTCATCCATGGATCTTATAGATTATTTACTTATTCATTGTTTAAAAATATTTTATATTTAATTAACATTTTATTTATGTTAAAATTATTATATTTTAATTTTTTTAATAAATTAACATTTTTCATAATTAATATATTGTATAGTGTAAGAATATAATAATAATAATAGTAAAATAGTTACTTACTTTTCGTGATTTTACTAACTGCTAGGAAGTAGGAACCTTCAATAAGTTATCACTAATCTTTCTCGAGAGTTCTTGAGTTCTGTCGTCCTTTTAAAATCTTCAAGTGTATATTTCATTCTTTATCATTGGAAATCTCACAACAATTATCTTTTATTTCACATGTGTAAAGAGATATCATTAAAAAAAAACAACAAAGAGTAAAATTTATTTATATTATGTGAAAATTTTCAGGTTGTTATTTTTTTATTCTTTTATATATATATATATTAAACACTCAATTCGATTGTTATATTATAAATAAAAAATAAAAAATTTCTTTATTATCATTGTTCTCAATTTATATTATCTATTAATAGAAACATCTTTTTTTTTTTTTATTTTGGATTTGAACATAAAAAGATTTGTTAAATGGTATTTGGATTTCAAATTTAAAAAAGTTTATATAAAAATATTTGAAAAAAAATTACTGTATAAAAGTGTTTCTTTTAATAGAATTATTGTTTAATATTAAAGGATTTAGATATAATTTTCAGTTGTCAAGAGTAATCTAAGTATATATTTTACTTTTTTTATTAATTGAATTGTTTAAAATATCTAGGTTCCTTATCTTTATTTTATAAATTATTTACAACTTTTTTTAAAGATATCTTATTATAGACATTTTGTTCAAAAGAAGTCTATCTCTAACTTTGTTTTCAAAGATTTGTTTTAAAAAATAATTTTTTAATATACACTTCTTTGTATATTGCTATTATTTTAAATTCTTTCTTTTATATTAAAGTTATGTATTTATATTTTCTTTATTAACATTCTTACTTAAACATATTGTTCAGTAATTTTTTTTAGTGTATATTTAGTTTCAAATTAAAGAGTGATATATGCACGTTGATAAATATGAAAGATACTCATAATTGCATATCACATAGATGCAGTTTAAAAAGTTAATCCAAACATATTAATAGTTTATTTTTTTAATGTCTTAGTAGTATCATTACATGAGCAAAGATAACATATTTGAAATATTTGATGAAAAATAATATTACATACGAAATAATAACAACATAAAGTTTTTATATAATACAAACAATAATTACAACAGATAAAATTATATGAATGAAATGTTTAACTCTAGAATTATTATAACAATAAACATGAAAGATAATTATAGTTTATATCACATAGATATAATTTTAAAAAGTTAATCCAAACATGTTAATAACATTTTTTAAAAGACTTAAGATGAGATTATATGGATTAAAAGTTTAGTTCTAAAATTATTATGGTATGATTAACAAGATGAGATTACATGGATTAAAAGTTTAGTTCTAGAATTATTATGGTATGCTTAAACAAAAGAGGTCCTACCGGGAGTCGAACCCAGGTCGCTGGATTCAAAGTCCAGAGTGCTAACCACTACACCATAGAACCGCTATATATTTGTTCGTAGCTGTAACGTAATTACTAATCGTTTCTCCATAAAATACAGATATTTTCATATTTTATTATAAAAAGAACTCTCATTCTTTTTTGCACAACTCAAACAAAAAAATGGGTAAACAATCTTTATTTTTAACAATTTAAAAATTTTTATCTTAAATTTTGTTTTAGAAATTATTTTTATCGCAAATATTTTTCACAACTAATTCTTTTAAATAGATAATATTTAAGAAGTTAATATTTCAAAAGGTTTACGTTTCATGTTGCTTGAAATTGAAATTTTTTCTATTGGTGGCTGTGGAAACCCTTCATCTCTTCACCATTAACTTGAACGACAATTGAGTTTATTGACATCCACTTTAATTAGAACTCCAATAGTCTAGGTCAAGACTAGTAAAACATTTTTATTGTACAAGACTTAGTTCTAGCAAAACAAACCCGTACAATAACTACTCAAAATAAGCTTATGATAAAAGAATTCTTCATTCACCTTCTCTATGACTCTAGAAGGATCATCTTTCAAGTCAAACTAGCGTGTGAAATTCATTTCTTACATTCATGATTCCAAAACCAACAAGAGTCTTCCAAATTTGCTTTAACTTCTCCTTGGTAGTCACCTAGCCAAGTGTTTTCCCAACAATTTGATAACCAATGTATCATGATAGGGAGAGAAAGTTCTTTGAGAACCTTCTCTTCCGAATACAGTATTAGTCTCATCTATTACCTTCTATCAACTCCAAATCAGCCATCTTATTATGGAAGGGATCCATGGGTGGTCTCATTAATGGAACAGTCTTATTATTTGTCGTTATATCCATCAAAGAAACAACTTTTAATTTCTCCACATCCATTATATTCCTTCAAACCTAGATCATTGACAAATCATGTGCAAGTTATTATAAAGAAATTAGAGTAGCAAATCCCTTAATGTCTATACGATTAGTATAAACTCAAATTTCCCGTTTCGAAAAAAATCAATCTGTAGTTTGTTTGATTACTAGACAAATCTATTATAGCCTTATTTTCCATTTGAGAACAATATCATATATATATTATCATTATTATAAAAACCACATATATATATATATTAAAAAAGTTAGTCAATATATTTACCTATGTTAATATAATTTTGACTTAATTTTATTTTTATCTCTCAAGTTTTGACTATGTTTAATTTTGGTTTTTTATTTTTTAACTAATTAAATCTTTTTACTTTGGAAAATTTAACAATTTTAATTTTCGTTGTTTCCTTACAACTAAAACTTTCACATTTTTATGTTTTAATTTAATTTTTACAAATTAAATTAACTAAATCATTTTCTAACGAATACCTACCAATTAAAATATTAAATTTTATTAAAAATTAAAGTAAAATATAAAACATTTCATCTTCAAATTTTGATCTGACATCCTATACAAACTTTCAAATTTTATCACATCTTGCTAAAATTTTTAATTCTAAACTTTTAAATTAATTTTATATCCTAATTTCATTGTAAGCCCCTAAAATTTTGAATAAAAATTAAGAATTTATGAATTTTAGATAAAAAAAAAAATAGAAGATCAAATTTATTTTAAAAATAGAATAACTTAATTTGTTTAAAAATATTTTGGAATAACAGAAATTACACATAATTTAAATTAAAAAATTAAAAATACAGTTAAACCTATGATTTTTACCTAAAAAATTCCTTTTATATAAACATTGATGATATGTACTAATAAATATGATACATCGATAATATACGTTAGTTTCATATATATATATATATATATATATATATATATATATCGTCAAGAAGTTTTGTTAGTTTATAAGTTTGACGTATATATATTATTACTAGGGATAATGTCCATACGTATAATTTTTCTGAAAAAATTACTTGTAGTCACCTTCAAATTTGTATGAGTAATAACTTAATCCCTACATTTGCAAACAACCTAAATTGTATATTTGGTCTTACCATTTTTATTTTAATTAATTAAAATATGATTTTGCATCTTTTCTTAATATTTTTACAAATTAATAATATATTATTATAAAATAATCATTCATTAAAATTAAAGATTTAAATTCAATTATAAAAATTTAAAATATTAATTTAATTATCAAATATTTTAATTAAAAAAATATAAATCTTAATTTTATTTTAATTTTAATCATATATTTATTGTTTTAATTGCATACCTATTATATATATATAATTAATAGGTGTAGATATTATAGGTAGAATTGGCTCAACCTATTTACATCTTGGCCAGAAGAAAATTTTAAATGAGGGTTTTTAAATTAAATAAAGTAAGTTATTAAAATTATTATTATTTTATTTGCAGTTTATTTTTTATTTTTTTAAAATGAAAAATTACTACCACATTATTATTGTAATCAATTTCTTTGATATTTATTTATTTTTATTGATATTGGTTCCAATATATTTTACGTAATATTTTATTAAATCGTGTTAAAACAACATGAATTAGAAATATTGTTTTATAAAAGATTAGTTACGTGATAATATACTTAAAATTTTAGTAATTTTACATGAAGATTTTATGTTTAAAATTAAATTTTTATATTGTATAAAAAATATTATTATAAATTTTGTATGTGTAATAAATGATTAACATTTATGATAATCGGTACTTCGTAGTTTTAATTTATTTTAATATTTACAATATTAAAAGGTCATACATTTTTTATGTACAATAAATAATCAACATTTATGACAATTAGTATGTGGATAATATTAAATAATAGAAACTATGTGCTTTAATTAATATTAATAGATAGCAAAAGTCAACTAATCATATAAATAAAGTAATTATTAGTTAGGAAAGAAAAATATATTATAATAATATCATTACCTTAATTTTCAGGAGAAAATATTAATTTTTACATTATTTGTCTATTAATTAATAATATTTTTTTATTTTTGATTTCAAAAATTAATTTTTTGGGGATCTCAAGCGAAAGTTTTAGTAACTTTACGTTTGAACCGCCATTGACTATACTACGTATATAACTTTACAAATATTATTTATATCTATATCCAAATTAAATAAGTATTTATACTCTTTATTATCATTTTTTATAAATATTCAACGAATATTGGAATCATTGTACTCCCAAAACATTAGTGCATGATACTATTGCCATACAGATATAAAATGGATCAGTCAAGGGAGATAGAATCAAATTTTTTTCGATATCAACTTTAATAAAAATATCAAAAATATAATTTTTATTTATAATTATTGAATTTACAGTTCTTATAAAATAAATTAATTTCACAAAAATGTATACAATTAAGAAAATTAATATTTTATTAATTTATTTTATTTGAACATACGATGTGTTATTCAAAATATTAATAAATAGTTACTATTAGATATTATATTTATAATTATTTAAATTGTATAAAATTATATATATATATATATATATGATAAGTTGAATTAATAAAATTTATTTTCAATAAAAAATTATCAGATTGCAATTTTATTAAGTTTGACATTTTTGAAGTAAATCTTGTTTAATTTAATGTAATTAATAATTTTTACTAGATATTAAATTTTATGAACCAACCTTCAAATCATATAATATTATCTTGACCATCATGTCATGTTTGTTAAATTTTGTAAAAAAATTTACATTCATAAATATGTAATTATATATATATAAACATATATACAAAAGATTAATTTACATTAATATAAGTTATATCAAATACTATATCATCAATAATTTTATATAAAATGATATTTTATTTAAATGTTAAATTATAATTATATATCATCTTAATTATTTATCAATATTTTTTTCAAATTTAATCTAATATAATTATACTTATAACATTTTCATGTAATGATTGTATTCATGAAAAAACGATAAAATAAAGTGTAACAATATCGAATAATAATAAGTTCTATTATTTGAAAATGAAATCTAGTAAATATACATTTAATTTTACTTAATATCGCTCTTTTTCTTCCGTTTTATATTTTTTATTTAATTAATTATTAATTATCATAATATATTGATAAATTTTATAATAATTATTTAAAACAATATATTATTGTTTTTCGTTGATTAATAGTTGTAATTATTTAATATTGATAACATATTAAAAAATTATATTTACTTTTTACTACAATAAAATAATATAGTTTAAATTTAAATATACAATACAATCATAAATTTATTTATTTAATTTCATTCCTCAACAATAATATACATCCAGGCACAAGGCAAATTCGGTATTTGTTGAAAAGGCAAATACGGTATTTGTTGAAAAGTTAGGTGAAATATAAAAATTAAAAGTTAAGAAGTTAGTTGGAATTAAAGATTGATAAATTATTAAATATATTTGATAAAAATAATTGTTAAATTAAATGATAAATATAAAAAATTAATTAATAGATTGAAATTTTATAAATATAATATATTTTATAATAAATAATATATTAAATTTAGTTTATTAAAATTTTAAATATTTTTAAAAATAAAAATATTTATTTTTAATCTAAAAAATATTAAATAAAAATTAAAAAAATTAATTATTGTTATAATTTAAAATTTTTATAAAAATTTAACACTTTATTGATTAAATAATAAAATAATAGAATAAATATCATATTTGAAAACATTAATTTAAAAAATATTTTTATGAAAATATATAAAAATTAAAATTAATAATATTATTATAAAAAAATAAGATGATATTAAATTTAAAAAAATAAACAGATAAATAAATGATCTAATTATAAAAATATATTAAAAATTAAAATAAAAAATATTTCAATTAATAGTTAAAAAAGTTTTAAAATTATTTAGAGTAACATTTTAAAAATATATTAGTGTTTATTTAAAAAAGTTAACCATTATTGAAAAATTATTTTATTAGTTAAAATATTTTGACCAACTTTTCTACGTATAATTTTACTTTTTAATGAGTTAAATAATTTCTAAATACATTCATATATAATAAACTACAAGATTAAAGCATAATTAAAACTTTCAATGGTAATAATAATAATAATAATAATAATAATAATAATAATAAGAATAATAAATAATATAGAAAGATTACATTGGGACCCCATGCCGAAAAAGAAACGTTGATTTGGTTCAAATATATTATATCTAATTCATTTATGATATACTTTGACTAATTGGCTGTAACGTTCATTGCAAAGGATAATTTAATTAGAGGCATTTATTATTCTATTTTTTGAAGAGTAAAAGAAATACGAGTCTTCCGTGTTCTCATTGTAAATCTAATCTGCTTTTCAAAGCGGTTCCTTGAACCCATGAAGCGTTGGTGCATGTAACTTGCTCAACATCACTACTCAAAGAGTAATGATGGAAAAGGATAAACGGAAAAGACTTTGTTTAAAGCTATATCCGATGATGTCAGATATATCTCACTTTGTTTAATGGCTTTCACACCTACGTGTCTGTTTTTCTGAATAAGAAGGCATGCAGTGGTGGCTCAACTACAAGGTGGTACCCTCTCCCTGAATGGCGTGACGGTTTTGCAATCACACCACACTGCAAGCCACGTCCAAGGATCATTTCTTGAACCCTTCATCACATTACTAGGATTTTGGCCTCTTGTAGTAAAAGCACTTCATCCATATGTCCACACTATAATTTTCAGTCCCCCACATTTTCTTTTAACAAATATTTCTATATCAAAATAAGTGAGATAAGGAAAAAAAATAAAGAAGAAAAGAAACGTGAGATAAATGGCTTGTTTAGTATAATTTTAGAGAATTATTTTTTAATAAAATATATGACTTAATCAATATATATTAATTATATTTAACTTTAAATCAAACAAAAATATAAAATGAGTGATATATGCATGTAAGAGATATAAAGTATTTTATAAAAGTTATATTTAATTATTCTTTAATGATTAAATATAACATTAAAGGTTGACGTCTATCGACATCGTTTGTGAATAATTAGACGCATTCTCTGTCTCTAAACTACAAAAATCTATCATAAAATTCTCGATGCTTATACCTTGTTTCCTAAATTTGTGGCAGATGTATAATCGGTTCATTATGAATGGAAAAGAGAGAAAATGTGCCAAAATGTTAATTGTAGTTTTAGATTTGAACCACTTTTAGATTTTTAGTATGGTAGCATTTACGACAATAGCAATTTTTTACCTCATGTAATGATCATCCCGTTGGGTTTGACAAGTCGAAATTATAATTAATTAAATTTAATGAGATTAAGTTAGATTTCTTTCTTTTTATATATAAAATGAACCTAACGGACTTGACCTTAAAATTTTATATAAATTATCCACCACTAAATAGTTATATCGAAGTTACCAATTATTTGAAGTTTAATATAGATAGATAATCGTGTCTTTTAAATGTAGTAGTTGTAGTTCGATTTCTAGATAATTATATATACAACAATATTCTGGCTATATTTGAGAAAGATAAAATCCATTTTAGCAAATTACATGCCTTAAAAAGTATAATTTTAATTTTTCAGTTGAACAATACCTTTGATATATATTAAAAAGAAATACATTGAACTTTTCAAAAATTTTAAACTAACTCTATCAGACTAATGAATTCAAAATTGAGTTAAATTAGTAAAAAATAATATATACATTTATTTTAATAGTCTTTGCAGAAAATATGCATAAAACAAATAACATTTTTAACAGAGATGGAAATTTATATATTTTTAATTTAAATTTTTGTAGAAATAATAATAAAATAGGAAGTAAGAAAACTAGAAAATTAAAAATGTTGGGATGGGTAAAAAATGTATTTTTAAGTGACAACTAGAAGGAAAAACCTATTAATTAAGTGAAATGTTAGTAATATATTTTTTAAACAGTTTAATTTTTGTTAAAATTTATTATAATTTACAAAATGATATAATTTTATATTTTATAATTTCTATTCATAATTTCATAATAAATTTTATAGGTAATAAAAGAATGTCCTTAATATTCCTGAACTAAATGAAGGTATAACGTATGCAACTTTATCTTTCTTTTATTCAGGAGAAAAAACTTGAGAAAGGGTGAATAATAAATAAATTAGCTGAAAAGCCGAAAAAGAACTAAAAACTAATAGAAAGCAACGGCTATTACACTACTAAAAGTAATAAAAAAAATATGGCTGACGCCAAAAAGATAATTGGTGCTGACTATGAACATATACAGGGGTCCTGGCTGTATAAATGCTTAGCATAGAAAAATCTATTTATTAACCAAAAAAACTGAAGGATGTTATTTTATTCCTTTTTGTTGAAATTTCCTTGACTGCTAGTTCTTGACCAAATTAAATTAGAAGAATAAAAAAAGAAAATAACTAAAAAGAGGTAAAACACTCCCTGGATGGCAACTCATCAACCCTTGGGAACTTTACATATATATAAATAACTCAATTGACATTGTTATGAAACAGGTTCCTCAGTTAGCATCATCCATATAGGAAAGCAATTAAAACAGTGCATTTCGAATCTGAAATCCATCAAAAGCATGGAGATTGAAGTGCCTGTTTTGATTGTTGGTGCAGGTCCTGCAGGTCTTGCAACCTCTGCATGCCTTAACAAACTTTCCATCCCTAACGTTGTCATTGAAAGAGATGATTGTCATGCCTCTCTTTGGAGGAAAAAAACCTATGACCGCTTGAAACTTCATTTGGGAAAAGAATTTTGTAGCCTCCCTCACATGCCTTTTTCTTCTGAATTACCCACCTTTGTCCCTAGGGTTGAGTTTATGCGCTACTTAGACAGCTATGTCATCCGTTTCAAGATTGGCATTAGGTATAACAGAAATGTTGAGAGTGCTTCTCTTGATGATAGAACTGGAAAATGGAGGGTGGTTGTCAAGGACTTAACCTCAAATCTTGAAGAGGTTTATTTTGCTGATTATCTGGTTGCAGCAACCGGTGAGAACAGTGAAGGCTACATTCCTAAGATTGATGGCCTTGAAACCTTTGATGGTGAATACCTTCATTGCAGCAACTACCTCAATGGTAGACCATGGTATGACAAAAATGTCCTTGTTGTTGGCTGTGGCAATTCTGGCATGGAAATCGCTTATGATCTCACAAATTGGGGTGCAAATACCTCCATTGTTATTAGAGGCCCTGTAAGTTTATTTCTCTCTCTTCATAAATATATATATATATATATATATATATATATATATATATATATATATCTTTTCTCTCTTATTACAAGACAAGATCTGAACATCAATAAAATAAAATCTCTATTTTTAATCCAATCTGAGATTAAAATAAAATATTTAAACAACGATGGGAATTTTGCTTTATTTTAATTTACCGATAATTGTGTGAATAAATAAAGGAATAAAATTTATAGAAAAATTATTTTTTTACAAAACAATTATACTATTTCTTTTAAAAATAAATACAGACTAAAAAATAATATACCATGTCATTTGTTTGTACATGTTGGACGCTTGATTTGTATCTAATCTGACACATGGATCTGTGTGGCTGTGTATATATGTTTAGGTTCACTTTTTCACAAAGGAAATGGTGTTCGTGGGAATGTGCTTGCTGAAATACGTTGAAATGGAGAAGGTGGACAAGCTGATGCTGCTAATGAGCAAAATGAAGTACGGAGATATGTCCAAGTATGGCTTGACCAGGCCAAATGATGGACCTTTCGCTCTCAAGAAAAAGGGTGGTCGAACCCCAACCATTGATGTGGGTTGCGTTAATAGGATTAAGAAAGGCAAAGTCAAGGTAGCATTTTTTATTTTTTTGGATTAACAAAATAAAGATAGCTAGTGATATATAGTACACCTAATTGTGTATATTTTTTGTGATTTTTCATATATAGGTTTTCCCAGGCATTTCAAGGATCAAAGAAGGCAAAATGATTGAGTTTGATGATGGAAGGGTTGGTCAATATGATGTCATCGTCTTTGCTACCGGATACAATAGCACTGTGCTTAAGTGGCTTAAGGTGCATCGTAATATAAATAAATATATAATTATTTAATTTTGTCCCAATAATTTTAATTTTAGATTTCAGAAGACAGTTTTTAATTATTGTTGGTATGAGTTGCATGCAGGATTGCAAAGAGCTGTTCAATGAGCAAGGAATGCCAAAACCAAGTCATCCAAATCACTGGAAAGGAGAGAATGGTCTGTACTGTGCTGGATTTGGAAGAAGGGGTTTAGAAGGCATTTCTTTTGATGCTGAGCGTATAGCTGATGACATCAGTCTCACCATAAACTTAAAGAAGATACCTGGTGCTGAGGATAACTATCCTTACCTCAAATTCGCTAATAATTAAGTTCTATTCAAATATATGTAGCACCTAAGAACTTCTTCTCAATACACCGTGTTTATGGTTCATGCTATGAGGTCTGAAAGATATATAAAAATAAAAAATAATGTAAAAACTAATATATATATCATATTATTTGCTATTCTTTGCTTTGTATCAACTTTTTCTCTCCTTTTCCTCAAAATTTCTTTCTTTATTTCAAAAATTAAATCAAGGGACTAAAAAGACAATTCTTATATATATATATATATATATATATATATCCCAATCAGTATCTAGTGTTTGCGTAAAAGTTTCATTTTCATCTTAAAGCACAATTATACCAAATGTGAAAAAAAAAATCCTCCTAATCTATATGTAACATAGGAGTATAACTCAACGGATTGATGTTTTGAAAACAAATAAATCCGTACTCTGTTGTTTAAAAACAATTCCAATCCATTAATTCAAAACATCAAGTAATTGAGAATTAGCGGACCATACTAAGCTGTTTATGTTCCATACCTCACCCACTAAATCGCGATTTTGTGTTCAGTGTTATTTTATTTTTTTTATAAGTAAGCAAAGAAAATTATATCAAACGAGAGCATGGAAACACAACGGTGGATTCATGGTCCAACCATCGAAGGAATTTATATAAGAACCCACAGTCCTAACTTTAGTCCCTAGTTAAAATTAATTTTTATCCTTTTAAGTAACATCAAAATCAAAATCTACATGATTAAAGATAATTTCAATCTTATAAAACTATAAAGATCAGATAACTGTAAATCATGTAACATCCAAACTATGTTGATTTTTCTTTTTTTTTCTTTGATGCATCTATAATGTTATTAAAAGTGAGTTTTGCACTCCATTATACAGTAATGCCTTCTCAAACCCAAGCCAATCATAAATTTTCATCCAAACAAAATATTCCACTATGCAAAAGAAAACAAAAAAGAATGTGATGGGGTTCCTCTATATATGTTTGTTACATAAAACTCAATAAGAGTTGTAATTATTAATAAGGATCCCTTCCTTTCTTAAATTATCCCATTTTTTTTAATTTTGTCCAAGAGAACCTTCCATTCCAAATGCTTAAAAACAAAATTTGTTGGTAGCTGCTCTGTTCCCTTGAAGAACCTTAAATTAAGACTAATTTCACCGAAAATGTACCTGAGGGATTATGAAACCAAAGCCAAGAATTCTGCATAATCTTTCCTTAACTATAAATAATTAATCAAAGTATTAAACTCACCAACCATTGGTTTCTCTCATTCAAACAGATTCCTTTTTCAAGACACCACCTCTACCTCTAATCATATCAATCAACCATAACTTAAGTATGTCTTTTTATCTTTTATATATATATATATATATATATATATATATATATATATATATATATATATATATATATATATGAGTAGAGATAAGTTAGTTCAAAAGTAATTTACTATATACAATTATATTTTATTAATCTAATTGTTTAATTAATAAATTATGTTATATAAATTATCCTTTTAAAATTTTATAAAATTTAAAAAATGTTTGATATCTCAAAAAATAAATTTAAATTAATAGATAATATACTTCTTATAATATCCATTAATTTAAATTTATTTAATAAAATATTAAATATTTTTTAAATTTTATAAAATTTTGTAAAGATGATTTATATAATATAATTTATTAATTCAACAGTTGAATTGATGAAATATAATTATATATGAGAGTTATTAAATGGAATAATTCTAAGTACAGTTACCTTAAAGTAACTTGATCCCTTCTATATATATATATATAATATAATATGAGATTAAGTTACTTTAAAATAACTTTATTTATAGTTATTTTATGTAATAATTTTCATAAATTTAATCAATCTAAACATTAAATTAATAAATTATATTATATAGATTATTGTAAATTTTTTTATAAAATTTTAAAATTTTAATATTTTACTAAATAAATTTAATTTAATAAATATTATAAAAGATATATTATCTTTTAATTTAAATTTTAGTTTTTTGAAGTATCAATTTTTTTAAAAAATTTTATAAAAATAATATATATAATATAATTTATTAATTTAACGGTTGAATTAATAAAATTTAATTATTTATAAAAATTATTAAACAAAATAAATTTTATTAAAATTACTCTAAAATAACTTAATCTCTTTATATATATATATATATATATATATATATATATATATATATATATATATATATAATAGCCTATTAAATTTAGAAGTAAGACTCTCCTCTCCTCTTTCCAACCAGACCCTTAGCTACATCCTTCCATACCATCCTTAAATTCTTCCACCAAATTAATCTTCCCCTCCAACGTCTTGTGTTCTACTCCATCAAGAGATGTTAACACCTAATACTATAATTTATCTCGTTCTTACAATAATGTCCATCTCAATTTTCTCAATAAAATTAAATTAAACAACTTCATATTTCTAATTCCCTACCTACCATTTAGTATTGCACACTTTATCCTAATTAACTCATCCACGTGTACATTTTTTTCCTTCCTATCTCCATGTCATTCTTTGAATCCAACAAATGTAAATAATGAGTAACAAATTTTGGAATTTTAATGAAAGAGAAATAGTAGATAAAGAAAAAAGAAAGTAGATTATTGAGTGATACTACCGCCAAAATAAAAATGCTTGCATTTATGAGAAGAGTCTACCAAGCAGTTTGTCAATTATAGGTCTTCACATAGAAAATCTACCTGGATTTGCATTAATAAGGAGTCCTAGGTATGTAAAAGGTAGCTTAAACAGCTTAAAGATTATAGCGAAGTGTCATTTTACTTTTATTCATTCTAAGCTGTTTTTAGAAAAGCTTTATTTTAATCTTAGTTTTAATTTAAAGCAACGTAGAATGCTGTTAATCACCTTGATAATTCTCCAAGAAATCTCGTCAATAATGAGCATATCATTTATGAATTGTAAATGTGACAATACAACTTCATCTTTTTCCAACCATGTATCCCAAAAGTATGTGCATTTCAAGGGCGTTACTCATCAAGACTTCCAAACCCTCAACCACAATTAAAAAGAGAAAGAGGTACAAAAGGATCTCTCTACATCAATTATTTGGTCACCTAAAATTTAGATGTGGTGCTGCCATTTACTAAAATTGAGAATGAAGAGGAAACCAAAGATTCATGTATCTAATTTCTTCACTTAAAGTAAAATCTCATTCTACCTCATTGCAAAGGGTTCCAATTTATCAAGCCATATGTCTTATCAAAACCAATTTTCAGAATCACAGATAGATACCTTTTTTTTCACAAAATTAATGGTTTCACGAAATTTTAAGAAATGAGTTACTCTTTTTTGTTTTAATTTTACTTTATATAATATAAAATATTAAAAAATTTTAAAAAATTATCAAGAAATATTATTATAATAAAAATATAAATTTTTATTAAATTATATTTTTATGATTATTATAATTAATTTTTTATACAATTTACTTATTTTTGTCATTCTCTTTTATGTTTATTTAAACAAAGGAAGAATTTTTTTTTTCATTTCTTTCCTTTGTTACATATCTTTTTTTTATTCTATTTTAACTTTATTTTTCCTTCTTATTTATTTACTTTATATTTTAATTTTCATTCAGACAAATTGTTAACGTTCCTTGGTGAGATTGGTAGAAAACACAAAACAATTGTTATTGGTCATGTATCATGTATCATGTATGCTTCTCCCTAATTATTACATTCCACTCTGTAGGAACCTGTTGAGAATTACTTGCCAAGAAAAAAAAAATCAAGGCTTTCATTGAGAAAGCAACTAATTGAGAATATTAATAGAACAAAAATTCCATTGCTAATTGATCATATATAGTAACAGGAAACTTTGTAAAATATACCCCCAAGTTATTTCATTTCCATTTCCACTTGTCATATGTGCACGGTTTTGACTGACCTAATCAAAGGATAAGAATTCATCAAATAAATCCATTTCACTTGCAGTAGAATATTTATTTTTCTCTTTAGTTAAATAAATTTTGTATACTTGATGAAAATATAAAAATAAAATAAAATAAACCTCTTTCGAAGGTTTTTTTTTTAAAAAAAAAACTCTTCTCCATTTGAAACTCCTTTGCTATTGACCAGTGACCAGACACCGGTTTTCATTTCTAAAACCATGTCATTTCTATTTCTAGATATGAAATACAATTTTTCATAATAGAGATCTCAATGGTTATTCTCTACCCCAAATGTCATGCCAAATGGATTGAGAAGCTACGTATAACTGAAACATAGAAATAAATGAGAAAATTGACTGATTTGTGAATTTATGTACTAGATTAATTTCATAAATGCAGGGCATGAAATAAATAATGACGCTCTTAATTTTGTAAATATTGGATTCATAAACTTTAAAAGATATTTAGAAATGCAATTTCTTCCACTAGTCTAAGGTATGAGTAGCTTTATACTGTAATATATGCATCTTTTAATTTCTCTCGTAAATGTTATTTATGTTAATGTATTTAGCTTGACTTACCCTTCTTGGATGTTCTTTATTCAACTTCATTTTATAGCGTGTGTTTGTTTTGGTCTCCAAATCATTGCAGAACCGTGATTTGAGAAGAGGAACAATTTTCCCTTTTACAAAACGTATATGGGAAAAAAATATATTTAATGTTACCGATGTTACTTCCGCTATAATTTCTGACCAAAAAATTATTTGTTGATTTTTTTTAATGAGTATATTAAAACACTCTAGTAAGATTCGTCTTCAAATACTTACCCAACCAGCTAATAAACTAAATCTTTTAAACTAAGTTGAAGTAAATACACTTTACAATTACATTGTTCCTTAAAATATCCATAATTTTGATATATAAAAAAATTTCCCTAGGATTAATTTTATCACTATTTACTGAATTTTCCAAAACTTCTCAATTGTCAATATTTCATTGCATCTAAATAAGTAGTGAGTGGACTATGAATAGAGGGATTGAAATAATCGTTTTTTGTTTTTTTCTTGTAAGACACATCTATGGTGAGGCCGAGTCAGATTTTGCGGAAATTCAATGCTATATTGGGCTGATTAATTCAGTTAATATATATGCAGCCTAAAGTAAAAGTCAAAGCATTTAATATTTATTAGAAAAGTACTAATTATATATTCTTTTAAATATATTTTTTATGATGGATGATTTTTTAAAAGATTAAAACAACTTTTAAAAATAATTATAAATATTTTAACTTTTAAAAATTTAAGAAATCACAAGAAATATCGAAAAAAAAAATTAAGAACAATAAGTTGCTAGCATTTCACTATTTATTAATATCTTCTTCCTGAAACTGCAAACAGACATCCTTGGCATTCACTACATTTACACGTTTATTCCTGATTTAATATGACACATAATGATACACATATATCTTATACCAACCAGAAACTAATAAACCACAACAGATATATGAATATGAGTGTATTAGACATGGTTGGCAAGCGGAACATATTTAGCCTTGGGCGGTTCATAGGACTGTGTTTGATACTCTTCAAGTTCAATGTGATCTAACAGAGCATGCTTAGAAGAAGAACAAGAATATCGCTATCACCACAAAAATTGCAGTCTCTTCTCTTCTTAATCCAGGAAAATAAATGCAGATTCTTCTAAAATATAAAATCTCAATACTGCATAACCTCCATGCCAATTTTACCCAAAATAACCTATAAATTACAATCACTATGATTTTTTTTTTATATAACCAGTTATATATATATATATATATATATATATATATAAAGAGTTTACGTAATTAAATTAAATCAGATTTTGAAACCAGTGTAACTATTCAAATACTAAAGACTTAATGAATACATAACTGGCCTTGTATTCACCACTCGCCTAAGCTAGAAACTAACCTTGCTTTAGAAATGAATTACATGTCAGTTCAAAGTTAATGGATATTTTCCTTTTTACAATAGCAACTAGTAATTACAATTTACAAATATTTAATTGTGTGAATAGTTTTTTTGTTCAGTATTTAAAAGAAACATTGGGCTTAAACTGCTTTAATTAGGTCGGGTTGAATTAACTTCTTTAATATAAATTTCTCTTAATTAATTTCTATTTATTTATTTATCTAAAACATATTGGAACCTAAAACATATACAGTATTATTGCTATTTTTAATATTATTTTTGAATTGAAATTTATCTTGATAATCGATGAAAAATATTAATATTAAAAGGTTCACGTTTCGTTGCCATAGTAAAACTTTAATTTTAATTTTATAATGACATAAAAAAATCTATATAATTAATGTCGCACATATATTCTATCCAATGTCCTTCTCAATAAAAAATGACCAATATATGCTCTCTCTTTTTTGTATTATGGGACTTTCTACCCGACTCCTCAACGTAACGTGAGACCTTTTTTCTTTTCCATTTGAAACTCTCACTATTTAGAACTTATTGTAAATTTTGATTAATTTAAGCTTAATAGATTTATGCATGTAAGGGGATGATTAAACCTCTTATATGGAACAACAATCGTAGTAAAGTATTTCTAATAATTTAACAAAAAAATATTACTAAAAATCAGAGCTAGTTAGGCAATATATATGGTTGAATCCTATTAATGAGTCGGAATTATATGACTCCGCCATATATATTGCTTTAGCTTCTTCTTCTTTTCCTTTATTACATTAATTATTTTATAACAAACCAATATAATATTATATATATATATTTGTTCTTTTCCTCTAAACATTGATAGGATTAAAGGTATGTCTGTAGTTTTGGTGAAATCGGATGGGGTTTCAGGAAAAACAATGACTTTGATTTTTTCATGAAAGGATAGCGGACCGAACCAAAGACCGATATATGCCATTGATGTTACGGGGAGGCGAATACAAGCAAGCGCAGAACAGTTCTGTTGGTTCATTTCTAGTTTTCTACACCAAAATAGGGTTTTTTTTTTTTTTTTTTTTACCAATTGGATGTATTTTTTAAAAATATTTTTTTAAATGGACAGACTGAAAAGTAATTTTTTTAAAGTCGAAAGAGTATTTATTATATTATATATAATTTTGTAAGTTTTATGGGACCATTTATTAATGTGTTTTAGTATAATAAAATATTTCATATTTATAATATATTTATTATGCGTTACAGCATAATAAAACATATTAATAAATATGTCATACAAAAATTATATATAAGTAAAATATACTAATAAATATTTCACACAAAAATTATAAAAAATATAAATATATTTATTACACTGATAAATTATAGAAATTATAATGATTAATAAAGAAAAGAATAAGTAAATTTATTTTATTATTCACAAAATTTCAATTTAAAATTTATTACATAAAAAATAAGTATCGTATCGTTTAAATTAATATAAAATTTTAAAATATAGTTAAATAATTTTATATTTTAATTATATTTGTAATTAATATGTTCTTTTTTAGGTAAATAATTTTTTAATTTGGAAGGTAAAAAAAATATAAATTCAAATATTTTATTTTTAAATTTAAATTTACTATTTAAAAATTTAAACAGTAATATTATATTGTAAACTAACTTTCTATAGTAAAGTAAAAAAAATAAATTATTTTATTTTTTATTATCTCTGTAAAATATTACTTTAATTTTTATTTTAATATTTAATAATAAATATATTTGGATAATAACTTTATTATTATTATTATTATTTTAATTTTAATTTCTACTATGTATTTCTAAATTTAAATAGGTTAAAGATGTTAATTTTTTATTTATTATTATATTTTTTCTTTTATTATTTATTATAATTTTCATTATATATTTTTAAATTTAATAAAATATTATTTTTAAATTTAATAAAAATTTAAATAAAAACATTTTTAAATTTATATTTATCAGTATAATAAATACATCTATATTTTTTATTTTTTATTTAAATATAATATATAATATTTTGTGTTTTATGTATATTTATTAATATATTTTATCATGTATTTTATTATCCGTTATAATATAGATAACACATTAATAAATATATTATGTATTAAATAAGAAAAATATACATAATAAACAATATTTTAACTTTTTAATAAAATTACTTTTTAATTTATATCATTTAAGAAAATATTTTTTAAAAAATGCGCCCAATCGATAAAAAATTATAACGCATTAATAAATATATTATATATAAAATAAAATAAAAATATACATAGTTAAGGATGAAACTTATCAAGTGAATAAGATTCTATAATTTGATTTATTTAAAACCTAACTTGTCTTGATTTATTTAATAAATAGATAAATTTACATATATTAAAAAGTTTTTTTAAATAAATAAACTCGACCTAAATTTATACTTATTTATATTTGTATGTATTATATATTTATATTTATTTTAATATATTATATTATATAATATTTATTTTATATTTTATTTACATAATATATATATATATATCCTATTTAATGATGTTTTTATCTTGTATATTTTAAGTTTGTAAATTTTTTTAATTAATTATTTGTATAGATTTTAAACTTATTTATTAATAATTTTTTAAAATATAAACTTTTAAATAAACTTATAGATTTTATAGATTTTAAATCAAAATAGAAAAAAAAAATTTAATTTCAGACTTTAAAATTTTTAAATAAACCAACCTCGATCTATTTTTATGCCTCTACATAATAAATAATGTTTCAACCTCTCTGTAAGATTACTTTTCAATTTACATTATTTAAAAAAATATTTTAAAAATGCGCTCAATTAATAAAAAATTATAACGTATTAATAAATATATTATGTATAAAATAAAATAAAATATACACAATAAAC
Source organism: Canavalia gladiata (assembly GCA_037954105.1). Lineage (NCBI taxonomy): Eukaryota > Viridiplantae > Streptophyta > Magnoliopsida > Fabales > Fabaceae > Canavalia > Canavalia gladiata. The sequence continues at coordinate 58,699,952 of CM075659.1, read as the reverse complement.
AATGTTTCAACCTCTTTATGAGATTACTTTTTAATTCATATCATTTAAGGAAATATTTTAAAAAGAATGCACTCAATTGGTAAAAAAAAACCCAAATTAAGGGCTTGTTCTGTACTTCCCCAACTCAAACTTCAAAGGCATTCTCTTCTCTCTCATCAAGAACCTAAGGAGTAAGGACCACGCTTCCACTCACAAACACGGAGACTATTACTAATACTGTGGTTTGGTATAGCAAATATATTTTAAAAATAAAAAGTTATTGAGAATGTTAATTTATAAATAAATAAATTAGATTTTTTATGATAACTGATTACAAAAATACTATTTTTTTATAATATTTGACGGGAAATATTTTATCCTTCAAAAGGTTAAATAATAATTAAACATATTTTATAATTGTTTTAGGAAACTTATTCTTAAAAGTTTATTTTAAAAAAATAAATGTTTCAAAAAATAATTAAACATTCTTAATAAAAACTGAGCTCTTTAAAGTATAACTTGTGACTATAGAAGACACAAATTCTTTCTTTTAATTGCGTGTGGCTATCCTGTATCCTTTTACACGCGCCATGCTCACATTATAAATTATCTTAACTCGTTGCGTAGATTGGGAATACTTATATTTTTATGCTTATAAAAAAATGATTATATGAAAACATAAATGAAGTATGTTTGTCAAGATTTTCTTTTTCGTGTTGGAGACCAAGTTACAATGTTCCAATTTAATTTAATTATTGTTAATTTGGTAGACTTATAGAAGATATTTATTTTGAGAACTTACTTTGGAATGAAATGATGGAAGCTTCAAATTAGAATTTTATACCAAATATTCAAGCTCTTATCTCTAACAGATGCAAGGCGTACGTTTACTTTGTCTAACACAATAAAGAAGTCTTCCATTTCGCTGCACGCCATGCTCACATGGAGACAACCTACTGAATTGTCCATATATATTTCGACTTGTCTCTAATTAATGCATAGTTAATAGACTATCTAAGCAGAAGGATATACGAATTATTTTCTCATTTATAGCAACTATCTCTAATAATTTCCATACTTAAGTTTAATATATAATTTCCCTTTCCTTTTTCCCTCTATATTCAAACATATCTACAAACACTAATAAGTTTCTGCATTCTCAAACTTCACTCTGATCATTACAATTCAATATTACAATATTTTCAATTTACACATGGTAGTGCTCCAGCTGAATGTCTTTACCTTTTAAGGGTTCATACTCTCCATGATACACTTCCAAGTGATCTGACAGAGCAGACTTATCAATATTCTGATGATGGTAGGACGTACAAACAAAATAAAGTACAGTTTGGATAACAAGTTGAAACAGATAGAGTTGAGAGAAGAGCACCAAACAGAGCATCCCATAAATTGTTCTGTCCACAGAGCCCAACCTCCATCCATGCACCACCATTTTATTGAACAAAAACTGTATCACTCCAAAGCAAACAGAGAGCATAATAAATATTGATACAGACAAATACATGTTTCCCTTTATCAACTCAACGCTCTTCACCATGGCTTCAATCCCATACGAGTCCTCTAACACTGTCACAACACTCGCCAAATGCCAAACCACTGCAAGGTAAACAGACCCTGCCACATATAAGATACGCAAAACCAATAAAACCGCAACGCCACCACCTCCTCTCCCTCCAACCGTAAGTGCCCATATGAAGTAAACAAGCACTGCCATAACGTTGTAGGCGAAGAAGGCAACGAAGGTGCAGAGGAAAGTGAAGACGAGTCTCTTCCACACCTTGGAAACGACGCTCATGACTTTGGTGAAGGTTACATCTCTTGAGGTGTAAATGGAAGCGATGGTGTAAACCACTGCGGAGGTTGAGACGAGGGAGAAGACGAGAAGGAGCGTGAAGTAAAGGAGCTTGAAGAGGAAGAAAGTGAGGATTTCGGAAGAGATCATGTGCATCAGGTTTCGGTATTGGGGTGTGTCCTGTGAGGTTTCCATGATTTGGTATGCGTTGTGCTTGATTTTGGCGAAGAGGATGTTGGAAACTTGTATGTGGATGAGGAAGATGAAGGAGAGAGGGAGGATTGTTAAGGTGATTTTGTTGAAGATCTTGCTCCGTGACTTTATCATCTTGAACGATTCTCTGTACACGCCAAACAAGCCCAGAGACTGCATCTCTTCCTGTTCTGTGTCCATGCTTTTCTTGTGTTTCTCCTTCAAGAGAAACACAATCTTCAAACTATGTCCCCAAACTATCCCCTTAATTTTTAGGAAAAATATTTTGGTACGTGGAATGAGGTCCAAAACTAAAGTCAATGGTGATTTTCTACTTATTTCTTTTATTCCCTCTAATCATGAATGATAATAATGTACAATATTTCGATATATAGAAAACAGACCAACGTGTTTTCTGTTCCTCAACTTATAATGACAATAAATAAGTTTATAATAATCAAATATTTTCTGCCAGTTAGATGTTAAGTAATGATCATCCATGACAACTTTTTAATTCAAGAAAAAAATTGACGAGAAGCACTTTTTAATTTAGTCTTCAATTTAAATATATAAATTATTAAAATTATATAATATATTAGTTATTAATCATTAATAAAGATGAAAAATTATTAAATTTAAATTTAGTACAGATATATATATATATATATATATATATATATTGTATTATAATTATAATAAATTAATTGTTTTAAATTAAAAAAATGAGATCAGAAAGTATTTTTACTAATAATATAATAATTAAAAAATAGAAATTAATAATGAGATTGAAAATATTTTTACTAAAAATTAATTATACATTATAAATATTTATTACAAAATTATTATTTCTATTAAAAATATTTATTTTCATCAAAATATTTAATAAAAAATTATAATAAATATTTAAAAATATATCATATTATGATAAAAAATTAAAATTAAAATATTAAAATTAAAAAATTGTATAGTACAATTCAAATTTTATATTAATATATTAATTTTTAATTTTTCACTATATCATATATTGTTAAATATATTTTAAAAATCATTTATTTATTATACACAATTTTATTTTAAAATATTTTTTAATCTAAAACTTTAAATTAAATTTAAAATTAGTGTACAATATACAAACAATATATTTTTATTATAAATATACCAAATTAATATTTAATTAATATATTCTTCAATTTGAAAATATAAATAATTAAAACAACTGATAAAATAATTTTTTTATCAAATTAAAATTTAATATTGAAATTAAAATTAATATATTTTATATTATAATTTTAATAAATTAATTGTTTTTAAATTAAAAAATGAGACTGTAAGATAAATTAAATTTAATGTAATATATTTTAAAAATATATTGATATAAATATTCGAAAATAGCATATAAACTAATGAGATTTAAAATATTTTTATTAAAAATTAATTTTGTATTATAAATATTTTTACAAATTTTTTTATTTATATTAAAAATATTTATTTTTATCAAAATATTTAATAAAAAATATAATAAATATTTTAAAAATATTATGCTATGACGAAAAAATTTTAAATTTTAAATATTACGATATAAAAAACTGTATACTATAATTTAAAATTTATATTAATATATTAAGTTAATTTTTTAGTATAGTATATATTGTACAAAATATTTGAATTTATACTAATATTAGTTAAATTTTCTTTTATAATAATTTAATATATTTTAATTTTATTCTTATTCTAATATTAATAAAAAAAATTATTTAATTTTTTATAATATTATATAGTAATATATTTATTTATAATTAAAAAATATTTTTTATAATAGTAAAAAATTATAATAATTTAAATGATCTTTTATTTTTATATATATGAATATAAATATTTATTATTATAAATTTTTATTAATATTAAATTTAAATAAAAATTTAGCATTAATAAAAATAAAAACCCTATAAAATACCATTTATTAAAGAACGTATTAGTACTAGCTTACCCCTAATAGCATTATTTTTCCTCTAATATATTTAAACATAAGTATCATTTAATACTTGTTTTCTGAATGATGGAAAGATCATATTATTGAGAATATTAATTAAGAAACGTTTAGCTTGTGTTAAGATGGCAAACTAATTTTTTAAAAAATTAAATTTTAAATATTAAAATATTTTATTTAAATATTTTTAAATTGAAAATTTTATAAATTTTAAAAAATTAAAATGAAAAAATTTAATATTTTTAATTTAAATTTTTTTAATTCTTCTTAAATTGTATTTTGATGGAACATTTTTAAATAGAAAGAGAAATAATTTAGAAAAGAAATTAAATTTTAAATTTTAAAATATATTATTTGAATATTTGTTTAAAATTTTAAATTTTAAAAAATTTAAAAAATAATAGATTCAAATAAAAAAATTAAAATACCTACATAATATAAAAAATTTTAAAATTTCTCCTATATCATCTATCCAAACCCGGTAGACCCCAACCCCTCCCCCGTAGACTTCATCCTTTCCAAACTTAAAAGATATACAAAATATAAACAAATAAATAATAATTAAAAATAAAAATTATAATTATTATAAAAATATTTTATTAATGTAATGAATTTTTTATTTTTAAATAATTTTTTAATTATGAGTAAAATAAATTTTTAATCTTTAATTTGTAACCAGATTAAAAAAAATAAAAAAATCAAATATTTAATAATATATATATATGATAATTAATGTATTCTCTTTAATTTTTATATAAAATTTTCAATATTAAAAAATTATTCAAACTAATTAATAAATTAATTTATAAAATTTTTATTAATATTTTAATATTTATAATTTTATTAAAAATAAATTTTTATATAAAAAATAAATCACTTTACCCAAATAAAATATTCAAAATCCTTATCTAAATTAAAAATTTTAAATATAAACAATTTAAATTTTTTATTCAAATAAAATATTTTTAAAATTAATATATTTAAATTTTTTTGAAATGTTAGAATATTTCATTTAAACATAATTTTAATTCATTTTTATGAATACTCTATCTTGATTATTTATCTTTCATTGTATTTCTATTTTTATGCTATTTTTTATTATTTTTTATGTTTTTTTTATATCTTTTATTTCTTTATACAATATTTTTTATATTAAATAATATAATTATATTTTAATATTATTTTAATTATATAAATTTGTTAAATTATTATTTTATTTGAATATATTGCATAATAAAAATATTTATATATATAAATTTTTTGATAAACAAAAAAATAGGAGTAAAATAAAAAAAACCTATGAATATCTAATATAAATTTTGTACATTGTTAAAATTAAATTCTTTAGTTTTAATAAATAATTAAAATATAAAATTTTAAATTTAATAAAATTAAAATCTATTATCTAAATAAAAAAATTAAATATAAAAAATTTAAATTTTTTTATTTAAGAACTTTTTTAAAATAAAATTATTTATATTTTACATTTTTTAAAATATTAAAACATTTTACCCAAACATAAAATAAGTGTATTGTATTGATTGTTTAAAGAACTGAATGTTAACTGTCCAAGGTTTACAGATATTATAATTAAAATATGCTAGTGACCGTGGAAGTAATTAAAAAAATAAAAAATAAAATATTTATATTAAAAATTTAAAATTATTCTATACTTACTTATTTTTAAAAGTGATTAAAAAATAAATAAAGTATAATAAATATACTCCAAACAGAAACGTAACTAGAACCATTCAAAAGATTTCTCATGAGTGTTATATATTCAACAAATAAGGGCTGTTGATGGTGGATTTTAGTTTTCATTAGACATTTAAATTTTTAAAAGTTTACGTGAAAGTGAATAAATTATTTTATTTTATTATAAATTTTTAAACAATAAATAAATAAAAAATATTAATTTAAAATATTAAATTTTATTAAAATAATAAAAATTAAATTATTATTATTATAACAACAATAGTAATGATAAAATAACAATGATGATTTAAATATAAAAAATATTATATAATTATATATAATTTTTATTTATATATTATTTAATAATTAATATATAAATAAATAATTTTTATGTTACTAATAAAATAATATATTATAAATAATTATATAATATAAAATTATATTATAATATTATAAATTTAATTAAAAATTTATATATTAAATAATATTATTTATTTTCTTATTAATATATAAAATTAAATAAATAAAAAGTAACAAAAATTATATTTTTTTATAATAAAAATATAAAATAAAAATTATTATTATTATTATAAAAATGATGATAATTATAATAGTTGTAATCATGATGATAGTTATAATATAAAAAATATTATATAATTATATAATTTTATAATTTATACATTATTTGAAAAAAATAATATATAGTATAAATAATTTTATATATTATTATTATAATATTTATATATTATTTTATATAAAATAATATATTATATTATAAAAATTTATATAATATAAAAATATAGTATAATATTATAAATTAAATATAATTTTTATATATTAAATATTTATTTTTATTTTATTAATAATTTATAAAAAATAAATAAATAATTAATTTTTTTTAAAAATAATAAAAAAATAAAAAAATATATATTATTATAATAATAATAAAAATAATAATTATCACATAATGATTATAATATAGAAATTATAATAATAACAATTATGTTAATAAAAATAGTGGATCGATGATAATATTGATTATAGTGATAGTTTGATTTGATAGAATTAAAAATAAAAATATTTTAAAATTAAAAATAATTATTAATAATTTTTTTAAAAAATAAATTTAAATTATTTTTAAAATATGTTAAAAATTGATTTAAAATTATTTTTGTTGAATAAATTTTATTTTTAAAATTAATTTAAAAACTAAAAATTCAACTCAACTTAGAGTAAAAAAATATAACAAAAATTATAAAAATATATTACATATTAAGTAATTTTTATATTGATATTATATTTTCATATTTATTTTTTCAATTTTTAACATTAAAGTGTCAACAAAAATTTGATCTGATTGCTAAATATTAAATTTATGATTCATAGTTAATGCTATAGATTCATATTTCACTATGAGAATTTTGTTGATAAGGATGCATAAGTACAAATATTTTCTAAGTTTTGAGATATTTTTAATGTTGATGAGATTTTTAAATTTAAATTTTTATTTTTATATGTAAAATTAATAAAATTATGTTATAATTTTGATAATTTTTTATTTTAATCAATCTTGTTTTATTTTTTATTAATATAATACAGTATTTATTATTATAATAAAAATATTTATCAATTTTAATTAATTTATTTTATTTATAAACTATATTAAATTTCAAAATATCAGTGAATTAATAACTTAATATAATTTGGTAAAATTTTATAGGCTGTGTGATAATCTAATAATAGCATGCATGCAAATGCTAGGTTAGAAAAGGAATATAAAAACAATAAAAATAAAAATTCAGTGAAACGATGTTGATAGCATTGATAGAAGAATGACATATTCTAACTCTTTTGAAGCCCAAGAGGGTTTCTACTTTAAAAAAAAAAATACAAGTAGCTGGATTTTGTCAAGAAAGAAGGACGAAGACCAAAGTGATGTTAAAGTTACGTACTGATTATAAGTTTGGTATACACTTATCACAATAAAAAGTAGACACCCTAAATCTGGTCACCTATTTTTAATTATTAATTAATTATTTTATTAAAATTATTTTTGTTCAATTTTAAATTAAATCAAAATATTATAAAAAATATAAATAAATTTTAAATTATTTAATTTATAAAGATTAAATTTTATAATTTATAAAATTATAGATTCAAATTCTAAATCCAAATTTTTATACTAATATAAAAAATTTATTGATAATAATCTATGAATATTTTTCAAATTTTTAACTGTATCTCAATTCTAACAGAAAATATTCTCAAAGTAACTCGTTAAAACCAGGTCCTTGTCTTGTTGAGCAAAGATCAGGGTAGAGCACGAATAAGAATGATCTTGGTCTCAATAATTGCCGCTTTCTGATTGCTCTTTTTCTGTTTAATTTCAAACAATTATTTTCGATCTTCTTCACTCATCTCTAGATGATTTTCGTCTCAATAAATGCTGCTTTCGGATTTGTCCTTCTTCTGCTAAATTTCAAATAATTATCTTTTGTCTCCTTCACTCATTTTAAGATGAGGATGAAAATACGTTTTGTTTAAGGTTTTTAAAATAAAGGTTGTGATTTGCTGTTGATTATAAATTTTTTTATTATTCTGATTTATTTTAAAATTTATAATAAAAAATATAATAAATAAATTTAAAATTTATATAAATAATTAATTAAATTTTTTATAAATTTAAAATTTATAAAATAAAAAATTATTAAATAAATTTAAGATTTATATGTATATATATATATATATATATATATATATATATTATTTTAAAAAAATATAAGTTTAAAATCTCTTAAAAAAATTTAATATTTTGTAAGTTATAAAATCTGTAAACCCAACTCTTAATTGTAATATTTATATAAAATATAAATTAAATTTTTTTAACAAATAATAAATTTAATATATTATTTTAAATTTAATTAATATCATAATTTACATTATATATACAGTAAAATATAATATATAAAATAAAAATATATAAATAATATATTTTTAGATTATATGTAATATTATATTAAATTTGATAATAACTTAGTATGTATGTGCACTTACACATATAAAAGTTTATAGTTACATAAAATTTAAAATAAAATATATAATATTTATTTTAAAATTAGAGTATCATACATAATATTTATAATAAATATTAAAAAAAATTATAATTATCTATTTTATGATGTTACACTATATGTGTTATATATAATATATAATTTTTTTTTCATAGAATCATCTCAGGGATTAAAGGTTGTCATGTAGGTCACCAATAAAAATGAATTTATATTAATTTTTTAAAATAAAAAAGAAAAAAACTAAAAAGAGAGGGAGAGTGAGAAACAAAAAAAATAGTAGAATTTAAAAAAGAAAAAAGGAAAAAAATGACGCATGAGAGAAGGAAGATGAAGATAAGTAACGGTGTTGATAGATCGGAGGTGCAAATGTGCTCCATTATTGCTGAAATTTTATTATCCTTACATTGTGAGCTTTGTTTTGGTACCAATTACTGTATATTTTTTTCTTCGTATTGTTTGACATGTATATCTATTAGTAGGTTTATTAGATTAATATCTATCTTGTTGGTGAAGATTAAATTTTTTGTTGATCCCCGATGGTTCCGGAAGGACTTGTGATGTACTTATTAATTTTATTAGCGGAAGTTTTTTACTGGATTAGGTCCCGTGGGTTTTTCCCTTTCATTGAGGATTTTTCCACGTTAAAATTTGTGCTATCTAAAATTATTTATTTGCTTTGTACATGTGGGTAGTAGTATAACTTGTTTATCTTAAAGTCTTGTAGAGCTCATTTAAATTGTATAGAGGAAAAGAGGATCCAATTTGCTTCCGCTTGTTGAGTAATATTTGTTAACTTTCCCAATAACTGGTATCAAAGCTCCTAGGTTAGAGTTTTGGTTAATGCATTTAAAATGGGTGAAGGTGATATTGCTGGAACTATGATGAAATTAGATTCCACAAATTACTTCATTTGGAAATCTCGAATGGAAGACTTATTATTCTGTAAAGATTTATATGATCCTATTGTGAGTGATGGTACTAAACCAACAGATAAATCTAATGAAGAGTGTAAGAAAATAAATAGAAAAACTATTGGTATGATCAGGCAGTGGATAGATCAAAGCATTTATCATCATGTATCTAGTGAAACTAGTGCCCATAGCATATGAAAGACATTGAGAGAAATGTTTGAGTCAAAAAATGCACAAAACAAGGTATTCCTGATAAGCATAGATTTCATAAATAATTATCTCTCACTTTTATCTCATTAAGACTTCTTATATGTTCAATTAATTGGTCTTTGTCATATTTTATGAGTTTGGGTTCATATGAAGTTTAATTGAATTTCTTTGCTTACCCGATTAAAATGACACTATTATAGTATTTTGAGCATAATACGGGTTTTAGACATCCAAAAATCATGAAATCTGTCTTGAATGAAAGCTTAAAGAAGTGTCCACAGTTACAAAGCAAGATCAGACTCTAAATGGGATGTTTAGGACTCCGAAATTATCTCAAAAGATGAGATAGTGTTGTTGACGTGGAATTTGAACAGTGTGCAAAGATCCGGCCATATCTTGAGATACAGAAGTCATATTGAGATGAAATCAAATCTGTTGAACAGCTAAGATCCGGGGCTACAACTTTGGTTTAGAAGTCAAGCTCTAATTCGGACATGTGAACATCCGAAATTGCGGTGCAAGAAAGTCAAAATTGTTGTGCTCATTGGTGACAAAAATTCAAAAGTGTTTTGCATTTTCAACAAAGCCCATGTGAAAGCAATAAAAGGGTAGAAAAGTAATATCCTAGTTGGTGACTTTCTGAAGATGATACCTCAAAAATCCTCTATAAATAGAAGGGTTTACAAGAGGAGAAACACACACCATTTTGGAGATTAACTCCAATACCATTTTCTTTCTTTCTTTCTTTCTTGTTAGTTTTGCCTCCTTCATGGAAGGCTTAGGTTTTCTTTCTTGTTAGTTTACCTCCTACATGGAAGGCTTAGTTTTTCTTTATTGTTAGTTGTCTCCTACATGGAAGGCTTAGGATTTATTTGTTGTTAGTTTCCTTCTACATGGAAGACTTAGGATTTATTTGTTGTTAGTTTGCCTCTTTATTTGTTGTTAGTTTGCCTCCTTCATGGAAGGCTAGGTTTGTAGTTTCAATTCAAGGATTCAAGCTATTTTCATTTTAACTTTGAGGTCTTGATCTTTATTTACATGCTTATTAAGTGGTTTCTACTCTGATTCACTATATTCTTCAATTTTATTCTTTAATCAAAGTTTGATCGGTTGACGTATTTTGATTAATGCATAGTTGATTTATAATTGGTTTTTGATTGGTAAATCATTTTCCAAAAGTTTGAAGAGTAGAAATTAAGTAATTGCATTGAAGGTTTTCGTTTTATTACTTACTTCAACTGAATTCTGATTGTGAAATTGGTTTAGATAAAAGATTAAGTGGTTACTAAATCTTGTTGATCATAATCAATTAAATTCTGAGAGGTTTCTCAGTGGAGAATTCAAGGATCATTTTAGGGGTTCCAGATGATCCTAGGTTGATAAACACAATGCATGATTTTAGTGATCAATGATTAGTTAAGAAAATAGCCTCTGAATTCCTTGAGTTGATAATTGTTAAGTGAAATTAATTTCATTCTGTATTTTGCATTTAGAACTCAATATCAATCTTTACAAAATCCCCCTGTTCTAATTTTCTCCTAATTTGCTTAAGAATATGAAATGGTCTTTGGGAGATGACCTAGGTTGCACCTTATACTATACCTTTAGTTTGGGGAAAATCTAGAAATTATTTTTGCACGTTTGCGACGAGAATGTCAAAAATTTGGCGCCGTTGCCGGGGACCATTTTAGTTTCCTAGGCTTATTTAGGAGTTTGTATAAAATTTTTAACCTTTCCAACAATTTTTTGAGTTTGTATAAAATTTTTAACCTTTCTAACAATTTTTTGAGTTTGTATAAAATTTTTAACCTTTCTAACAATTTTTTTTAGGTATACTATTCTTGATTTGTTTGAACTATTCTTGATTTGTTTGAACTATTCCGTAAGGAAAAAGTACGTTATAGTCTTGGGAATCTGACTTTAACAGACCCTTTTGTCAGTTTATAAGAAAACTGAATGAGAAGCACATCCTCGACTCTTAGAAGGCGTTTCAGCCGTTACTGGACGTAAAACCAGGGGAAGATGTGAGCCACAATCACAACTACTGTTCATTCTCATGCATGTATGTTTGTCATTTACATTCTCTTTTCAATTTATTTGAAATTTTCACCATTTTTAGAATATAGCAATGCAGCTGGTGAACCAACCAAATCAGGATGGCAGAGACTAAAGAGAACTAGATACCACTCTTCGGTTATAACTTTTCCTTACTTTGGTGGTTTTGTCACATTTCTTTTCCTGTTATATAAATTCTATCTAAGACATTGGGGACAATGTCTTGGATAGGTTGGGGGGAGGATGGTTCGATATAAAAGAAAATTTTTTTAAAAAACCAAAAAAAAAATTAGGTTAGAATCATAAACTTGCTTTGAGTAAGAAGGCTGAGTAAGAAGTTACACTTGACTCTTGATACGCATCTTATGATTAAAAAAAAATTGAATGTGGAAGTATGTTTTTCTTTAGATTTCATAAAATAATTGAAGCAAAACGATTTACATTTCGAGATTAATTAGTTTGGCAACACATATTTGAACTGTATAGATTAGATTTGATAAATATATTACCTGTGAGATTTTGAACCTTATTATTGTTTTCTTTCTTGTGTGATTTTCATCCATGGAATATGTTACTTCAGAACTTGCATTGATTCTTTTTGAAGCTACATTTTCACATGAATTGTAAAAAAATGATTGAGGCATTTTTTTTTCTTGAACAAACCACTTGGCCAAATAACCAAACCATATAATTTTATCCTTTGATCAGCCCTTTGAGCCGATTAGCCTTTTCTTCTTTTTAGCTCACCACAAATAAAAAAAAAAACAACTTTGTCTGACCATAGAAGGTGAGGAATACTGGATTTATCATACCATAAGTGTTTCAATAAGTGTGGGGGAGATTATTGTTGTGTTCATCAATATCATGGTTGAAAAAAAAAACTCAAGCAATAAATTAATAAATAAACTATTATATTGAAAAAAAAAGAAAAAAAAAGAAAAAAAAAAAGAAAAAGAAAAAAAGAATGAAGAAGTGATATCTGTTTCTCACACTTGCACTTAGACTCAGTTCTCAATCCTCACCATTTTCCTTGGTCTAACATTGTATCTCTTCAATATGTCATTTCATCTTTCTAATCCCGTTATAACCAAAATAAAGACCTCTTGATTTGTGCATTGCATGTGTACATAGTAGTAGAGAAGTAGAAGATATGCAAGCCTGTGATAGTTCATCTTTCATGGATTGAATTTGAGAGAAACACTTACCAAATCAAACACTTGAGAGATTCAGAGTATATCATGTGAGGTTTTATCTTTCTCAATCTATGTTTTTCAAATTAAAGTTGCCTTTCTAAGTAATTTCAAAAATGTGATGAAAGAATGCTTCATGAAATTTTGTGAATTCTTGAGAAATCAACTCAAAACTTTGATGTTCTTTAAAAAAAAATAAAAAAAATTAGTCACCAATCCTTAACTTAAGTTTGCCCGAGACGTGCAAAAGATAAGTGTGGGAGAATTTGATAAGCATAGATTTCATAAATAATTATCTCTCACTTTTATCTCATTAAGACTTCTTATATGTTCAATTAATTGGTCTTTGTCATATTTTATGAGTTTGGGTTCATATGAAGTTTAATTGAATTTCTTTGCTTACCCGATTAAAATGACACTATTATAGTATTTTGAGCATAATAGGAGTTTTAGACATCCAAAAATCATGAAATCTATCTTGAATGAAAGCTTAAAGAAGTGTCCACAGTTACAAAGCAAGATCAGACTCTAAATGAGATGTTTAGGACTCCGAAATTATCTCAAAAGATGAGATAGTGTTGTTGACGTGGAATTTGAACAGTGTGCAAAGATCCGGCCATATCTTGAGATACAGAAGTCATATTGAGATGAAATCAAATCTGTTGGACAGCTAAGATCCGGGGCTACAACTTTGGTTTAGAAGTCAAGCTCTAATTCGGACATGTGAACATCGAAAATTGCGGTGCAAGCAAGTCAAAATTGTTGTGCTCATTGGTGACAAAAATTCAAAAGTGTTTTGCATTTTCAACAAAGCCCATGTGAAAGCAATAAAAGGGTAGAAAAGTAATATCCTAGTTGTTGACTTTCTGAAGATGATGCCTCAAAAATCCTCTATAAATAGAAGGGTTTACAAGAGGAGAAACACACACTATTTTGGAGATTAACTCCAATACCATTTTCTTTCTTTCTTTCTTTCTTTCTTTCTTTCTTTCTTGTTAGTTTTGCCTCCTTCATGGAAGGCTTAGGTTTTATTTCTTGTTAGTTTGCCTCCTACACGGAAGGCTTAGTTTTTCTTTATTGTTAGTTGCCTCCTACATGGAAGACTTAGGATTTATTTGTTGTTAGTTTGCCTCTTTCTTTGTTGTTAGTTTGCCTCCTTCATGGAAGGCTAGGTTTGTAGTTTCAATTCAAGGATTTAAGCTATTTTCATTTTAACTTTGAGGTCTTGATCTTTATTTACATGCTTATTAAGTGGTTTCTACTCTGATTCACTATATTCTTCAATTTTATTCTTTAATCAAAGTTTGATCGGTTGACGTATTTTGATTAATGCATAATTGATTTATAATTGGTTTTTGATTGGTAAATCATTTTCCAAAAGTTTGAAGAGTAGAAATTAAGTAATTAAATTGAAGGTTTTCGTTTTATTACTTACTTCAACTGAATTCTGATTGTGAAATTGGTTTAGATAAAAGATTAAGTGGTTACTAAATCTTGTTGATCATAATCAATTAAATTCTGAGAGGTTTCTCAGTAGAGAATTCAAGGATCATTTTAGGGGTTCTAGATGATTCTAGGTTGATAAACACAATGCATGATTTTAGTGATCAATGATTAGTTAAGAAAATAGCCTCTGAATTCCTTGAGTTGATAATTGTTAAGTGAAATTAATTTCATTTTGTATTTTGCATTTAGAACTCAATATCAATCTTTACAAAATCCCCTGTTCTAATTTTCTCCTAATTTGCTTAAGAATATGAAATGGTCTTTGGGAGATGACCTAGGTTGCACCTTATACTATACCTTTAGTTTGGGGAAAATCTAGAAATTATTTTTGCACGTTTGCGACGAGCATGTCAATTCCTATTTCAGAAATTGGTAAATTTGAAATACAAAGATGGTTCCTCGGTGACCAAGCACATGAGTAGTTTTCATAATGTTGTGAACCAGTTGAGCACTATTGAGATTGTGTTAGATGATGAGTTTCTTACATTGTTATTGCTTAGCTCATTGCCAAATAGTTGGGAAATACTAGTGGTATCTTTGAGTAACTTTATTTCCAATAGAAAAATAACTTTTAATATGGTAAAAGATAGTTTCTTCAATGAAGAGAGAGGAAGGGACATGGTTTTGCTAACTCCTCAACTCACACTGAAGCTTTGGTTGTGGAGACACGAGAAAGAAGTCAAAATAGAAATTTTCATAAATTTGACAACCATAGCAAGTCAAGAGGAAAGTCAAGGTCCGGGAAAGAAACTAAGTGCTTCCATTACAATAAAATGGGACACATGAAGAAATAATGTAGGTTTCTTAAGCGAGAGAAATCGAGGGAAAGAGGCAATAGTAAGAAAGAAAATAAAAACACTATTGCAGTTGTATGTGATGGTGAAGTTGTCATTATTTATGATAATAATTCTATTAATCTCACATGCCAAGATTATGAATGAGTTGTTGATTCTGCTGTCTCATTTCATGTCACACCTCATCGTGAGTATTTTACATCCTACACTGCTGGAGACTTCGGACAAGTGAAGATGGAAAATTAGGAGGTAAGCAAGATTGTTAGCATGGGAGGAATTTGGTTAGAGACTATATTGGATGCAAGTTGCATTTGAAAAATGTCAGGCACATTCCTAACATGTGTCTCGGCTTGATTTCAATTCAGGTACTTGATTAAGATGATTACCATAATGTTTTTGGTGATGGAAAATGGAAATACACCAAGGGAACTTTGATGGTATCAAAGGGAGTGAAACGAAATACTTTTTATTGGACATCTATAAAGTTGTCTACACCTCAGGTGAATGTAGTTGAGGATTGCTCTGCTGAATTGTGACATAAGCATCTTGGTCACTTGAGTGAGAAAGGCGTTAACATTCTCTCCTGATAAAGTTTTCTCC
Organism: Canavalia gladiata; assembly: GCA_037954105.1. NCBI lineage: Eukaryota > Viridiplantae > Streptophyta > Magnoliopsida > Fabales > Fabaceae > Canavalia > Canavalia gladiata. The sequence continues at coordinate 58,683,949 of CM075659.1, read as the reverse complement.
CAATTAGAGGTACATCTCTTAAAACTTGCTCTTATTGTCTTATTTGTAAACAACATAGTTTCTTTTCACACTTATCCTTCTCATTGGAGGCAACATATCTTGAATTTAATTCACACTGATGTTTGCATTATGGATGCCAAATCCCTTAGTGGTTATTCTTATTTTGTTACATCTATTGATGATCACTCTAGAAAAGTGTAGCCTTTTGTTTTGAAATCCAAAGATCAGGTACTTGAAGCCTTTAAACACTTCCATGCTAGTGTTGAAAGAGAAACATGTGCATTGTTAAAGTGTGTTAGAGTATACAATTATGGCAAATACAGGTGTACGTTTGAGCATTATTGTAAAGATAATAGAATCAAGCTTGAGAAGACAGTTCTGAAGACCCCATAATGTAATGAGGTTGCAGAAAGAATGAATCGTACAATTAATGACAAAATCAGATGTATGCTTTCTTATGCCAAATTGTCCAAAACCTTCTAGGGTGAAGCAATGAAAACTGCAGCAGACTTAATCAACATTTTTCCTTCAGTTCCTCTAAATGGCAATGTTCTAAAGAGGGTATGGAAAGGGAAAGATGTCTCATACTGTCACTTAATTTGCAAGGCATTTGTTTATATTTCCATAGATGAGAGGACTAAGCTTGATGGTAAGTCTAAACAATGTATCTTCTTAAGTTATGACCGTGAAGATTTTGGTTACAGGTTTTGGGATCCGCTTGATAAGAAAGTTATTAGAAGGAGAGATGTTATTTTTCTTGAAGATCAGACTATTGAAAATATTGATAAGAATGAAAAACAGAAACAAATTGTTCATGGGTACATCGATGTTGAGCCAAAACCTCCTACCAGGGTTACTAATAACAGGGGAGATATGAATGCAGAAGTAGATAATACAATCGATGGTCTTGAGCCTCAAATCAATGAACCTATTAATCCAATTCTTCCAGAACCATCTCTAGAGCCTAAGGTGAGAAAATCTATTAGAGCGCAACATCATTCACAAAAATTTCCTCCACATGAGGAGGAAATCTATATGCAGCAACTTGAAAGCTTCGTAGTCAAAGGTAAAGAGAAGCTTGTTTGCAAGTTAAAGAAGAGCTTGTATAGGCCCAAACAAGCTCCGAGGCAATGGTATAGGAAATTTGATTCCTTCATGGTGGATCACGGGTATAGTAAAAATTCTTCTGATTGTTGTGTATTTATGAAGAAATTTCCTAGTGGAAAATTCATTATTTTCTTGCTTTACGTTGATGACATGTTGATTGTTGGTCATGACATAAAAGAGATTGAGAATCTCAAAAGAGAGCTAAACAAGTTCTTTGCAATGAAGGATTTAGGTCTTGCAAAATAAATCCTTGGCATGAGGATTACTTGTGATAGGAAGAATGGTAAATTATGGTTATCACAACAAAAGTATATTGTAAGGGTATTGGAGAGATTTGATATAGGAAATTGCAAAGCAGTTAGTACTCCACTTGCAAGTCACTTTAAGTTGAGCACCAATCAATATCCTACAAGTGAGAAAGATAAAGAAGAAATGCAAAAAATCTCATATGCATCAGCCGTTGGGAGTTTGATGTATGCAATGGTATGCACAAGGCCTGATATTGCTCATGTCATTGGTGTAGTCAGCCGATTTCTCTCAAATCCTAGTAAAGAGCATTGACAAGCTGTGAAATGGATACTCATATCTTAGAGGCACTTCTGGAGTCTATTTGTGTTGTGGAAGTGGTAAACTCGTGTTGGATGGTTACACAGAAGTAGATATGATCGATGATGTGGATTCTAGAAAGTCTACTTCTGGATATATGATGACTTTTGCAGGTGGAGCAGTGTCATGACAATCTAGACTAGAAAAATGTGTTGTTTTGTCTTCTACGAAGGCATAATATATTGCTGTTACAAAAGCTGCTAAAGAACTTTTCTGGATGTAGAAATTTCTACAAAAGTTAGGTCTCTCACAAGAGAAGTATGTTCTATATTGTGATAGTCAGAGTGCAATTCATCTCAGCAAGAATTCAACCTTTCATTCAAGGTCTAAGCATATTGAAGTTTGATACCACTGGATACGAGATGCGCTAGAGATGAAACAACTATCATTAGAGAAAATTCATACTAATGAGAATGGTTTGGGTATGATGACAAAGACCCTACCTGCAAAAATTTCTATGCTTGTATAAAGAAAGCCGGTTTGGTGACTATGGCCCCACTTGATTGGTGAGGGGGAGAATTGTAACGTGGATCACCAATGAAAGTGGGCCAATGTTGACTTTTCAAAATAAAGAAAGAAAAAAAAAAGGGAGCGGGTGAGAAACTGAAAAACAGGAAAGCTTGAAAAAGCAAAAAGGAGAGAAACGACGCACGGAAGAACATTAGTGTTAAAAGATTGGGAATGCAAATGTGTTCCATTATTGCTGAATTTTTACTGTGATGATCCTTACACTGTGAGCTTTATTTTGGTACTAATCATTGTGTATTTTTCTCTTTGTATTTCATGGCCTGTATACCCATTGATGGGTTTGTTAGGTTGATATTCATCTTGTTGGTGAAGATTAAATTTTCTATTGATTCTCGGTGGTCTAGGAAAATTTGTGGCGTAGATATTAATTTTATTAGGGGAAGTTTTTGACTAAACTTGGTCCCATGAGTTTTTCATTTTCATTTCGGGTCTTCCCACGTTAAAATTTGTGCTCTCTAATATTATTTACTTGCTCTATGCATATGAATAGTTGTATAACTTACTTATTTGAAAATTTTGTAGAGCTTATTTAAATTGCACAGAGAAAAAGAGGATTGAGTTTGCTTCCACTTGTTGAGTAATATTTGTTAACTTTCCTAAGAGGAGTTGAGTGAATGTAGGTCATATGAACTATATCTTGCTTGAAACTGGAAATGTGCAGAGAAACTGTGGAGTTAGACGAATACGGTAAAGAAAGATTTTATTTTGAGGATAAAGAAAAAACTATTTAGGATTCCTTTTGTTTGAAATTAAAAATTAAAAATTTATTTTTAACAAATTATGTAAGTATATTAATATTATATAAAATCATATATTAAAATAAATATAAATATATAATATATAAAAATAAATAGATTTCTAAATAGGTTATACATTACGCACTTTACAAGTTTTTTTGACAAGTTTAAATTTATCTATTTATTAAATAAGTTGAGTCAAACTAAATTTCAAACAAGTCAAACCGTATTTCTGTCCATATCTCTAAAGATATAAATGAGAATGAATCAAACCATTCTACTAAAGTGTCACATGTTTAATCTTTTGGTTTGATTTATTTAATAAATAAATAAATTTATTTATTAAAAAAACTTTTTAAATAAACAAGTTAAAAATAAATTTATAAAAAAATTTGTTTAATCTATTTAAAAACTTATTTAAATATATAAATTTATTATAATTTTATAATTTATTTTAATATATATTATAATATGTAATATAAAATACATAAAATATATGATATACAATATATAAGATATATAGAATATAATATATAATATATATAATACAAAAAATATAATATAATATATAATATGTAATATAAAATATATTTATATTTATATAATATAATATATAAGATGAAAATGTATATTATATTTATTTTAATATATTAAATTTGTATATTTTTTTAATTATATTAATATATAAGTTTAAGTTTATTTATTATTTTTTATATTATAAATTTTTAAATAAATTAAAGTAATAAAATTTATTTAATGATAAGTGATTAAAAATGTTATATAATAATATTATATTTGAATCTCATATCTTTTCATATTGTATAAAAAAATAAATTTTAAATAAATTAAAATAATAAAATTTATTTAATAATAAATAGTTGAAAATTTTATATAATAATATTATATTTGAACCTCATATCTTTTCATATTGCATAAAAAAAATTAACCTTAAATAGATCAAAATTTTTAACCTTAGTTATCTTATCAACTATTAATAATCAAACGTTCAATTCTTTTTCTAATTTTTTTTATCTTTTTAAATCCTACACAAACAAATTGATACTGTTTCATTTAGTAAATATATTATTAATTTTTTTATATTTTATAGGATATTTTAAAATTTAAATAAAAATTATAAAGTAAATAAAATATATTTTATTATAAATAAAAAATTGTATTGTTTTATTATTTTATTCAAAAAAACCAATTTACTTTTTTAAATTTTAGCTTGCTTGTTATTTCTTGATTTGTTTGATTTTTCTTCCAACGAGAGAGAAGTGATAAAAATAATTAAAGGATGAATACTAATTGATTCCTAAAATGCAGTATGAAGAATACTTTAATCCTTTAAAAAAAATCTAACTATTCTTTTTCATAAAATAATTAATCATTAGATATTCCAAGATCTAAATACAAGATATTTTAGTTCTTATATTCAATAATTAAAAAAATATGTATGTACAAAAATTTTATATTATATTTTATATAATAATAAATAAAAAATGAAATATTAAATGTGATATAAATATTTATATTTTTTAATTTTGAATAACTATTTGATGTTTTTATTTAAAGTCAAAAATTAATTAAATAATTTTTTAAAAATCAAATTAAATGTTTATTTAAAATTTAACTCATCCTTTGTAGTTAACTATTATGATTGATCTTATTTTGCTTTTCTCCTCCTTAAAGTTGAGAGACATTTTATGTTATGCACCGTTGATTATGGATGAAAATTTTATTATTATTATTATTATTATTATTAGTTATAAAATTTTGGTAATTATTTTCAAATTTTGATTCTGAGATCGAATATAAATGAAGAAAGTTATTGGTGATTGATTAGCAAAAATAATGGATACGGACCAACAATAAGCAATAATCTATAAAAAGAGCAATTTTAGAAGAACTAAAGAATGTTTGAAAAGAAAAATCGATACTGAATCTAGTTGCTTTTCTATGTTCTTTTCTAACAGAATAACATTAGTCATTTACTTGAACCCACGACAATAGTGCAACCCAGTTGAACTAGGCTAGGCGGTCTCTTCTCTTTTTGGCATTGGCCTGCCAAAATAGATGATCACATTGTTACCGTTATAATTTTGAACCCAAAATCAAAATAATGTTGAGTATTTCTTTGTATACAAGTGTTACGTAAATTAAATAATCATCTTGTGCATTTGCATTTGCATTTGCATTGAATGTCAAATATCTTGTGCATCTACCAAATTAAGTTTGATTAAAAGTTAGTTTAACGTGAACTCTTTTATGATTTAAAACTTTTAAACTGAGAGTAGAGACATGCTTGATTTATCTTTATATTTTTCAAAAAATAATTGCTGAAGTTTAATTTTTTTAAATTGATAAAAATAGATAATTATTTTAACGATAATTTGATCTAAACACACATTAGTTAAATTTAACTAAAACTTAGTTTGAAATTCTCAATTTAACACAAAAGCTAGTGTGAGCTGCTTCTCCAAAAGTCACTTTGTTTAAAGGTGTAATTTTGTTTTTTTTAAACAACCTCTTAAATTTTCTTTTAGATGTCTCCATAATCACGGTAAAAAAAATTAAAACATGAGTTTGGCAGTGGCAAACACCAAACTAAACATACTCTTGGATGAATCAAAACAAGCAAATAATATATAAAAAAGAAGAGAAAATAAATAATTATCATGATATAATTGTATTGAAAAAATCATTTAAAACTTCAAATTGATTTTAATTTGTTTAGTGTATTAAATAAAAATTAATTTAAAAATAAACAAATAAAAAATATTTTATTGCATAAATTACACAATGCACTGTGTCTGTACAGAATGATGTTTTTTAACTTCAAACTTGACATTATGCCATGATTTATATTAGAGTATTTACCCATAAGTCAAAAGTTATAATTGATAATTAATATAAAACATTTTATTATTAATAAGTATCATCACGGTTCAATCTGGTCGGAATCTTTTCTAGAACTTGCCAAAGTGAAATATTAATTTACCAGCAACAATTCACAATGCTAATGATCATTCCTTTCAAAACAAGAAACTCCAAGATTATACTGGAAAGTAAAGATGAACATTTGGACTAACGGAGCAATTATGAATTCTGATGTCATTCAACTATGATTTGTGAGTATGGCTCATCTTTTGTGTAACAAATTCAAACCATAATATTTACACGTGATGGATAATTAATTGGTCAAAGGTAGATATGATCACTTGTTGAGTTTCCATGTAACAAAGAAAACGATTTGGATTTACAATAATCGTAGATATAATGTTAATTAAACTTCTTAGAGCAAGCATTAACCAGAATTTTTTACGGCTAAGTTTAGTAAGTGGAGCAATGTAGGAAATTGAATTTATTGGAGCCAACAAATTGAGTAAAACAAATCATACAATGACACGGATGCACATACACAAACAATTGGCACGCAGTATCGAATAATTTTAAAGTATGCAGATCCAATGTCTAAGAAGAGTCTATGACTAATGGATCATGCATCATCATATACAAGATTTACAAAGCCAGCTCACCCCATTCGCTTTATAAGATTAGGCGACTAATTTTACATATCCATACAAGAAAGTGCATACATAACCATACATTACAACATCTACTAATGCTATTATTTGAGGGGAGAAAGCTTTAGATAATAAGCTTTAACATAATTATAATTATTGTGATTTCAATTCAACATTATCACACTGCATTGATGGCAACTTTCATACCAGATTGGCAGTGACCAGGATAATTGCATATGAAGTAGTTTAGCCCTTTTGCAAGCCTGATTTGATCTTTCCCTGAACTGAACACTTTAGCACCTCTTGGTGTTTTGCAGCTGCTGTATCCCCTTCTGTCCACAGAAACCACATTGTGGATGGTTGAGTCGTAATTGAAGACTGCAAGAGTTATAACATTGCATAGTTACAACTTTAGTTTCATTTCTCAATAACTTTGAAAAAATTAAGAAAGTGACATATATAAAGAGTCAGAGGACTAATTCAACTTACTTAGCACATCACCACTTCTGAACCTTTTTCCATTGGGCCAAGTATTAGAGTTGAAGGTCCATCCCCCAGATCCTCCAACAGTGTAAGATGCTGCATTACCATGCTCCACCATAACCAACAGCCACAATACTGAAATCACCATAGTTAAAGATGCACTGCCTCTTCCCTGAGACATTTTCTCACTGCGGACCTCAGCTATAATAATTAGCAGCTACAATTAAGAGAATTTTCTTTGTGCTGGCTTCCAAAGTTGAGGCTTATTCCTTTATATAATGCAAGTAATTATGCCGCATTAGGATCTCACTGGGTCCTAAGCTTATTTAATATATAGATGGAATGAATAAGGACACGGGCAGAAACAAATCCGTGACTTTGCTTCAATAATTAAGGTCAATTCAATAATTCATTCTTTAAAGTCGGATGCAACAACTAGGTACCTCATGATAACTGTCTCCTTAGACAATTTTAACGGTTTAACTGTATGATAAAGTGGGGTCTAAACAAATAAACAACTTCTTGTATTTTTAGATGTGTGCCCTAAGCATTAGACACATTGGATTTTAAAATAATTATTTATATAAATGCAATTTGAAAAAATTAACCTATAGTAAACAATTAATTATTTGAATTCAAAATTATAATTGGGTATATGAATAATTATATATTCTCAAAAGGACAAAAATTCGTGTTAAACGAGGTCAATGATGAATGGCTAGGCCAGGTGTTGTGTAGGATGGGGAATCATCTATCAATGTGGCAAGAGATTTAATTGGGAAATTAATAGCGTGAATTTTGGGGGCTTAATGGAGATATCCCAAGCTTTTTGGGCAAGCAGGTGCAATTATTAAAGGAATTAGAGTAGGAATGGCAATGTTGACTGTATAACTTTGATGAAAGTTTCTGTAGCCCACCTTTGAAGCTTGATTCGACACCACTCACGCCAACCGCTTATCTATCTCTGTCTCTTTGGCACTGCACTGTGTGAGGGAGCCAATAATTCCTAGTCCACCTCCCAAGAGTAGTTATTTGTTCTTTCATGCAGGTATATGTGTCACTCCCCTTTTTACCTTCTAGAAACACCTTAACAGATTATTTTAACATTTTTTATTATTTAATATTTTATTAAAATTCAATTATTTTTTTCATATTATATGTATAATTCACTTAATAATAAATAAAAAAAAACTTATCAAATTTGCTATCCAAGCCTACAGCACTGTATCAGCTTTAAACCCATCCCATTTCACCTAGTACCTTTGCAATTGCTAATCTACAGAAACATACAAACGGTTGGGGTGTGTTATGATTATGTTTTGAACGATTTCACCTAATGAAAAAGTAATTTTGGATTTAAAATTGTATGTAAATATTAACCACGATTTGTCAAACAAAATATCTGTGGGTAAAATATAGGATTGAAACTAAATTTAAGGTGTGTTTATTTAACGGTCACCATTTCAATGTACATCCATCTAGTGTTTGGGAAGAGAAAAAGATACTTTGGAACAAAGAAACAGATTCATTGGTAGGAAAATTAGAAACAAGTGTGGAGCAAGACCTTGAAGGCATTGGAAAGATGTTGCTTGAGAGAGACATGTCCTTTTTTATTGGCCTCTTATTCTTTCCTTCTTCTCTTAGTTTTTCTTTGATTCTATTGTATGCCTTTATATATGATTGTGAATTGTGATGAGGCATCTAAATGGAAATCAGAGACGGGGGATATGGGCGGTGGTGGTACCCAATTGTGGTTTGCGTTAGGTCCACAATTTCGTTAGTGTTGAATATTAATTAGTTCTTTTAATCATGTTAAAAAGCAAGAAATACGCATTGATAATTATAGAGGAAAGAACGTTAAAAATGCTTTGTATTGTTGCCCAACCACCACTGTAGGGATTGGATAAGAAAATGAAACAAATCAGATCATACACTATACAGAGATAAGCAGGCCGGCAGCCAAAAAACTTGACACCTTGTTCTCTGTTAGCAGCCACATAGATTCAATTTTGAGGTTCTCTACAGTTTTACTATTTGGAACAGGAGCAATACAAATTAAAACAGCACAATATGTGGGATGCCAATTCTTTCAATTCAAGTATTTTTTTTTTGAAAAAATTAAATTCAAAAGAAAAATGTTTATATTATACAAAAATATCTATAATTAATTCATTTAAAATTTAAAATATATAAATTATATAAAACAAAAATGTTTAAAAATTAACATAAACATATAGTCATTTAAAAGATTTTAAATTTTTAGAAAAATTAATAATAACATGTGTCATATTAAAGAGAGAATATACTACATAATTAAACTGCCGTCAAAAAACAAAATATTCTAATTTAATTTATAAGTATAGACTTTCCTAATAACTTTACTTATTGCCTTAATAAAGGCACCTGTCTGTGACAATGTAATACAAAAAGAAAGTAAAAGAAATAAAAAAAAAATTGCAATTTAAATTCTGTTAATTAACATAGCTGCAACACACAAATCCAACTATCTCACACAAGGTTATGTTTTGAAATTTAATTTTGATAATTGTAAGCATAAATATTTTTATATTATTAATTAACTAAAAATAGAGATTTGATGGAGGTGTGTCATAGCTTAAATCAAAGAACATTATCATGTCATATATCATACACAGCAATCAAGTTTTTAACCACTGAATGTATATTCTGAAATTTGGGATACCAGTAACGTAACTCCTAGACAATGATATGGAATGTATTTTTATTGTTGCAAGTTAGGTTTCTTAGGCTTTGGATGGAGGATGTTACAAGTATTTAAGATCCGTTTATTTTAAAATTAAAAGGATTCTTTCACTTTTTAATATAAAATACACATTTTAAAAAAATGTATAACTTGTGTACATATGTTAAAAATGTTTAATAATTTAAAACTAATTTCATAAAAAAATAAATTATTTTTAAATTTAAATCAAATAATCATTTAGTAGATGATGCTTATTGCAAAGAGTGATGTATGTATGTATTATGTTCACACTCAATTAATTTGACTCTAAAACAATATTATATTAACAAATAATTTATTAGTACAAAATATTAGCATATATTATCACACATCAAATATTATTATAATATATCACATTCAACAAGTTTTTATTTATTTATTTATTTATTATAATAAATGATATATATATATATATATATATATATATATATAAATAGTAATATTCTTTTTAGTTCCATAAACACTCCATGCCTCGTTTAAAAAGATAATTGTAAAGATAAATAGGTAGGGGCTAATATGCGATTGAGTACAACTAGAAAAGTATCGGTGTTCCTTAATTATCCTCTTTGAACTGATCATTTTGTGGCCTGATCATATCTCTACGGGTCAAGATGCATGTATGCATACAGTATTTGACTATAACGAAATCCTCGATCGTATCAGGTCTCATGATGATAAGACTATCTCAAAATGAAATATTAAATTAAAATATTTTATAATTTGAATATACTAGAATTAAAAAGTAAATATATCCTTGTTCACTTTTTGACAAATTTAGATTTTTCAAAATCTTGTAAGGTTGAAGATTGCTTATGTCTCCAAATTGACGGATTCTCAGCGCAAATAAACAACATAAGTTTCTATCCACACTCTTATAATTCTATCTCAAGACATAATAGCTACATATGTCAAAGATAGTGGCTATGACTAGAGGCTATGATGCAATGAATGCTGCAAATTAAAGAAAAAGAGTAATACTAGATAATTAATTAATATATTAATTATAGGTTAAACGAGAAGGAAAAGATGGGATTGGGAATACATGAGAGTACAAGTGTGACACTCGATTTGGAGGTGAATTCTACTTGACTCATACAAAGAAAGCAATCGTGCGCTATTTAATTTGTACCTGCCAACTGCCGGCACTAGCTATTTTAAGTTTTAACCGAAATTTTGGATGTTATTTAGTTTATGTTGTTCTAGAAGAATGACACACTTTCTATGCAAGGGAAAGTATTTACAGATAAGTGGGTAATTGATTAAAAACAACAGTAAAAGATTATGAGTGGTTGAAAGTTTGAATTATTAAATAAAATAATTGTTAAATAACTAATAATGTTTATTATATATTTTAATTATTATATTCCTTTATGTTAAAAAATAAAATTATATAAATATTTTACTTTTAAAAAATATAAATTTATTGAATTTAATTTTATTATTTTTTGTTAAACAATATATCTTCTTTATTAAATTTTAGTTTATTAATTAATTATATGTCTATTTATTATTTTATAAATATGCCTCAACTGATTCAATAGTTAATTTTATTAAACACATTTAATTTAATGTAAAAAAATTTATTAATTTTTAACTTTCAATTAACTTTATATCTTCTAATTTTTAACTAATTTATTCATTAATTTTTTTTTCAAATACAACCTATTTGTAGAATCAATATAAAAATATACATATTATCTAATAACGTTTTGTCACATTATTTTACAATTTATCAGTTATTTGTTATTAAAAATTAAATAATGTAATAATATATCATTAAATTTAAGAATTTAATATATCAATTATTTATTATTAAATTTAATAAGTTTGTTAATTAATTCTTAGATTTTATTAATTTTTGTTTAAAATTAAACATTTTATTAAATATAAAAATAAAAATAGTGTAATAATTGAAATAAAATAGTATTATATTTTGAGGAGGTGGTAAATGAAAAATTCTTTCAAAAGTATTGGAATAAAAATGGAAAAAAGTTATAATAAACTATAAGCTTAACCTCTTCTATAATTAACATATAAAAAATATTATAACCTAATAAGATGGACTTGTTTATCTAATATCGTTATTTTATTCGAATAATAGTTTATAAGCTAATTAAATAAATTATAAATAATTTAAAATGACTTGTCAAATACACTTTTTATTTGAAGTTGAGTTTTGCATGTTTTAGCCTATGAGTTGCTCGCTTGACTTGCCTTTCTTTTAAGATATTTGTTTTTAAAAAGAATATCAATTAATTATTTTAAACTCAATTTTTACATTTTAGACACCAAGTGTTTTGAGCTTGAGAATTATTATTATTAAATAAAAGAGCTGGTTTTTAAAAGTAGAGGTTAAACAAACTCATAAAACTCGAATTCAAATGAACCTACGAAATACTTGATCCCATCTCTTGCGGATAAGGAATTAAATTAACCACTTTCTTGACTTGTTTATATAAATCTAGTTATTGTGTTTTAAATGTAATAAATATCCATTTCCTTCTAAATTATATGTTTTTTTAATAAACAAAGAATTTATTTATAAGCAAGTAAGACTGATATGAGTACAAGGCATGCATACACAGTCCTTATGTATATTCGTAACCTTCTAAATTATATGGTATAAAGTTTTTCATCACTTTTATATTCTCATCATTTAATTTTCGAGAGAACAATTTAAACGGATTCATGCTTCCTTCTCCCTCCTGCATTCTCTTAACCTTCCCCCTGCCTTCTTTTCTTCCTATATATGTTAATTCTCCCTAATTCACCTATTTGAAAACAAGGTGTAAGATTCTATACGATAAAATAAGGTTCCAAAGAAATAGAAACAATAGTACTATTTGCACACTTTATTTTCTACTGCTCACACATTAAAATATTTATTATTTATACATAATTATATCAATGATGAGAATGAGCTATTAAGGGTGCGCTGTATAAAGAGATCATGTAGCCTTGCTTTACAAGAAAGTATATGGAATGACAAGTAGAAAAATAATTTATAAACAAGAAATAAATAAATAAATAAATATATATATATATACACACATAATCCATGCACATAAAAAGTTTAATTTATACACTAGGTACCTATAATTTGCATAAATTTCACACGGGGGGTTGAAAAAACAATTAACAGACACTTGCATAATATCTTTCGAATCTACACAACAAAGTATTTTTCTTGTAGTGAGGAATTGAATTATATTTATATGCCATATTGTTGCATACAAAATATATTCATTTTATTAATTTATACATTGACTATTGTGATTTGCTTATTATCCGATTAATCCATGGCGCGGGGGGAAGAAAATCACAGTAACAACATAAATAACAGTAACGGCGTATTAATGTGCAACTTAACTAATGTTAATTACTCTTTAATATTTTTCTAAATGCTATCACGGTTTCATTTACTTTCTCTATCTTCCAGTTTCCAAAATTCCTAAATAAGTTTTTTTTCCATATAAGGATTGTGTAAATAATTTCATAAGATAAATAACCTTATCTTAAATTAATTAATACGATTATTCTAAATAAAGATATATTTTAAATAAACTGTTATATGTCATTTTGGGGTGGACATGAGGTTTATTGATATTAGCAAGAATGTTTATTTTGCCAAGCGTACACTTAAACCATTTACATTCCATACTTCCTTCTTTCCCAAATTTATTTGTAAAATAGACGCCTAAGTTCATACTATCAATTTCTTACACGTTTAGCACTAAACCAAAACCTATGGATAAATATCGAAATATATGATTTTAATTTTTACTAATACACCCATTGAAAACATCTTGTATCTATTATTCATGGCACATTTTTAATTTTCACACTCCTCCTCCTACTTCTCTCTGCATTTTATTGGCATATGTCCAATTTAACAGTTATGACGTCATTGTTTGATTTCAGTGACCATTTTACGTCAGAATATATAGTTTCATTATGATCAAGAATAGAAAAAATATAAAGGTAGTTGCAAGTTCGGAGGATACATAGTATATACAAGGTACTGCCCACCAAATCCTGTTTTGAGAAGCATTTATCATATGTATTATATTTATTCAAATTAATTAAATTCATACGGTAGCGGTTTATTTGTTCACTTCATATATATGCTTTGAGGAAAATAAATGAAGTTAAAATGCTTCACATTTTTAAATAATTTGAAGCATCAATAATAATTAAGTCACCTTGAACTTTGAGGAGAAAAAAACTGGACAATTAAATATGATGAGTATAAGAAATTATTATGAAAATAAAAATAAAGTTAAATATCTAAATGCCAATTTCTTGAAAAGAAAAAAAAAAGATGTTATTAGATATGTATCAAATTTATACTTTCTATTTTGTTAATATCAATCTTTAAAATTAATTATAAACTCTAAAAAGAGAAAGATTCGTGTTGAAAAATACCTGTTACATAAAAAATATAAAATTATAATAAATATTTTATTTTTTATAAAAAAAATACTTTTTATTTATTCAAATCAACTTGAAAAGTTAATGTTAATACTTTTTAAAAAGAAATAATATGTCAAAGCTCAAGCTATTTGTGCATGTTATAATACTAATAAAAAATATAATAACACCCTTTTAAACATATTTTTTAATACATATCTTATTAGTAATCATTTTAAAAGGAACTTAAAATATTTATCTTGTAAATTAATTATTTTTAAAAATATTTTTTTAATTTAAAATTTTGATCAATTACAACAAATTTATTAAAAAAATATCTTTCTAGCATTCCTCAACCAAATAGAACATCTAAAATAATATCATTTAAAACTATTCAGCAGTTATCTTAATTAACCTAACCTTACCCAATGGTTCAGGAAAAAAATAAAAATAAAGCAATAAATATCACAGTTTATGAATTTACTTTCTAATATGAAATCCTATAGCAAACAGATGCAGCAAGGAGTAATTAGGCATCAATCTGGTGAATTCTTGACGAAGAAAGAATTAATGCATACATGTATTTATTAAGAAGTTACGCGCACGTACGTTATGCTAATATGACATAAAAGATAGCTGCATTCGGCACCAGTTTTATTGTTTATGAGACCTTAGAATTGAAGTTGCCATTACATAGAAACAAGAAATCTGAGTCAATGTCTGCAAATTTTCAATACCTTGTATACTTACCATATATTCACAGAGCTCCAAGCCACACGCAGCAAATGCGTATCTCACACTAATCACTTCCTTTAATCAGATCAACAACTCAAAGCTTTATTCCTCAGACGGGGACAAGAAAACTTAAAAGTTATGCACAAAAAAGTTTGAAAATTTTCACTCTAAACACAACCTGAGGAAAAGTTGAAGGCCTCATAATTACGAGAGGCTGGTGCAGATATAAACTAAACTAGCTAGTTAGCTAGAATCGCTATGCACTAATCGCTAGAATTCATAATGCTAGAAGAAATTAAGCTAATTAAACTAGAGACATAAGCATGAAGATATGAAGTTAAATAATTAAATAGTTGATTGGTGATTATGATGAAGAGACACCGACACCAAGAAAATCAATGAAAGGAACTTGTTTATGGTCAATTTTATTGGTCTCATCATCACCTGCTTGTTGATGATCTTTGTCTGAATTATTGGAAGTTCTGAACTTGTTGAATGTGGATGAGTTATCATAGAAACTGATCAAGTCTTTGTTTATGATCCTTCCACCATCATGATCAGAAGCAAGGAATCTAAAAGGAGTTGGAAGAACCTTCTTGTAGTTGGGAAGCGAGAATGCAGCAGAAGGATTTGGATAAATTCTGTAAAGAAACGATCTATCTGAGCTTCTGGAGCATTCTGATGAGAGGTAAACATTACAATTGCTGAAACACTCCCTCCCTCCTACTCCTCCTTTTCTAATTGAATCCACTGCAGAAGAAGAACCGTTTGCGGTGGTTGACACAGAAGTGAAATTCCAAGAACCGGAGGGAATAGTACTATCTGCAACTATATTCCTATTGTTATTATTATTATTATTAATATCTTTATCCAGCTTCCGAAAGTCAAAGAATCTTCCATTCTCTAACCCAAATCTGGTACTAAACAACAGGTCTTGAGGTTGAGATGTTCTTTTTAATTCCGAGTTAACGTTGGAATCGCTATAAAGCTCTTGGAAGCTTCTCTTCCCACATAACTTAGACTGTTCCCTTTGTTTTCTGGCCATAATAACATGCCAGTGGTTCTTCACAGCATTATCGGTTCGACCCGGGAAAAGCCTCGCTATCAGTGCCCACTTGTTCCCGTGAATGCGGTGTGCAGCAAGTAACCTCTCTTCTTCCTCTTCCGTGAATGGCCTTCTGTTAATTCTCGGGTCAAGCTGATTAAACCACCGTAATCTGCAACTTTTCCCTGCAAAAAGATTAATCAAAAAACATATATATCATTAACCTTAATTACTTAATCCTCTCTACACATATGATTCTTCTTTCTGTATATATATATAAATAATAGATTTAGTGTTAAATAGAACCTAGTGAAGGTGCAATAGTATTAATTAATTCCAACTAATTAATAAACCTTTGAATTAGATCCCTTATTATTAATTATATATACATGAGAATTGATATAATTAATAATATAAAATTGAAATATATATATATATATATACCTGATCTTCCTTGGAGTTTCTCAGCGATTGAATTCCAATTTTGGGCACCATATTGTTCAACAAGTTGTCTAAGCTTTTCATCTTCAGCGGGTCTCCAGTGACCACGGGGACAAGTTTTGGTGTCTTCACCAGTAGAGGAATCGTCCATGGAAGAGGGTAAGGTTACTGTGGATAAAGGGTGAGGGTAACGAGATTGTGGAGGCGAGAAATCTTGAACATCAAGCACAGAAGAGAGAAGTGGTGAGGAAGATATATAGGAAAGTGGAGGGGTTGGTTTAGGGTTGTGGATGGGAAGTCACTTTTGTTGTCTTCACACGACAGATTCTGCCCTGTGTTCATCTACATAAATAGAGACCTTACAATATGTCATTCCCCTCCTTTGGACTTCTTTGTCAAATTCCTCTTAATTTTCTTTTCATTAAAAAGAAATAAAGAAAAATAAAATTCTTATTGCCGTTCGTTTTCAAATTCCCTCAATAATTATATGAACCATAGCACCACGTTAATAATCAAATCCACTTGTTTGGTTACCGTATAGTTTTTATTAAAGGGACGTCTCTCCTTGATCCAAGACTATGGTTGATTTCCCACATCAGGTAATTGTGACCTTCATAAAATGAAGCAGTTTCTAAGCAATATCCATCCATAAAGTTGTTGGACAAATTACCAATCTTAAAATATTTTTTTATTATGCACAACATATATGGAGCTACAACAATTTTTATATATTAATTTAAACTGTATATGTCATGTCTATACCTTCTTCTTGGGTTGTACACCATAGACTACCACATTTTGTGTGTGTCTTAAAATATTTTCTTTTATTACTGTAGTTAATATGTTAATTTTGTAGTTTTGTTAAAAGTTAACATTGTAATTAATTGTAATTGAAATGATATCTGAATGAATCGTAGTAATTGGGGAATAATATTCACCTATCTTTTCATGTAAATAAAATTAATTTGTCATCAATTCAACTTTGCCCCTTTTGGATTATCCGGCTTTTAACTCTACGAACTCGTGTAGTAGATGAAAATTAATAAATCATACATTCATTAATTAATGCAAAAGAAGGTTGGTTAAACTTAAAGTCATCATGCTCTAAATTGGAAACATGGCAGTTTTAAATCTGGTATATATAACATTAAAGGCACATATCTCAATGTGCCATTTTGGATCATCATTTTAATGAAGTGTTTCTTTATTAGGTTTCGAAACTTTCATTTATTGAAATAAAATTAAAAAAATTATAAAATGGTCATAAATTACATCCTTCAATCCAATTAAGCTTTTTCAAACTCCCATGTACACAATATATCCAGCTTGTTAATTAGTGGTAAGTGCATTTTTGCTTATACAATACCTTGTCAAAAATGGATTGATCAAGAAGTATTAACTTGTAGGATAAAATATGATCCACGGCTTACATTGACAATAAGATCAGATAATGCAGATGGATCGGAATAAAGATTGAAGTATTACGTCTATAAGAGTAAGTTTTGTTAGCAATTTAATTGTTCTTAGTGGACAATTTATGAATATATACTATAATATAACCAAGGATGGAACTAAAGGACTGGAGGTGACATATATGATTGACTACCTAAGGAACAAAGCACCTCTTTAGAAACTAATATGGTTTTCTATAAAATTTAATTTTTAAAATTTTTTAAGACTTTTTAAAATTTTGTATGTGAATCCCTAACAACACAAAAATTAATATAATTGTTCCCCCCAAACATATAATTTTTTAAATCTGTCCTGCCTATAAGCCACTCTTCGTGATTAAAAAAAACTGTAAGTGCAAGTTTTCAATGAAGCGTGTAATATGCCTTAATTTTGTTTTCCTATTTTAGACACACCCTAAACCTTTTCTGGCATAACAGAGATAATATAATTTGAACTCGTAACCGGATACGAACTACCTATGTTCATCACCACTTAACATTATCCAATAAAAGTCCTAAACTTTAGAACAAGGTAACATCCCCTTAAAATTAATTATAGTAAAAAAAAAAAACTTGGCTTCATCAGCCACTTTATCCAAATTTTTCTTTCCTCGTCTTTCTAATTTAATGAAGTCACAATCAATAGTAGAAAGATTTGTTTCATATTAAACTTTGTACTCTAAATTAATTATGTACGTGGTCTCGTTTAAAAATATTCAAGGTTAATTTGGATCTAAATATTGAGAAAATGGATGAGGTATCACAGGAACCTATTTAGGGGGCGTGTGTGTCGCTTCTACTAATTATTTCTAGTATTGCAACAATTTTTTTATATAAAAAAAAAGGCTCTCCAATAATTTTCCTTTTGAGTTGGTTCAAGCAAGCTTTTCATAGTCAGGTTTAAAAAATTTATATCAAACTAAATTTTTGTAACCTCAATAAATTTGGCATTGAATAAGTAAAATGAGATTTTTTTTTTTACCATTCCAGTTTGCCATGGACGAGAGTAATCAAGTCGACAGATATTAACACCTATTTTCATGTGTCCATTATTAATTCTCTTTTTGCACCGAGTAAGGTGCTTCCATAAGTGGAAAGCACACGTTTTCATTTATTTTTTTTCTATTTTTTTCAGTTCAAGGGAGGATTTACCTTTAAAGAGTCCTCGAAAAACGCACATGAAGCTCATGGAAAAAGAGGACGCAAGAACGGAAAAAAAAAAACATACGATGGGTTACGGAAGTCTTATACTGGTTTGAAATTTAAATAGTAGTCTTATAGAGAATTAATCAGCATGTGATGTAAGATTGTTTGAAAAAAATGTTTTTATGTCTAAATAGACGAGGTTAACTAGTTTAACGATACTCTAATTGATTCTAACAAAAAGATACAGCGAATTACCTGGTAAACACGACCTCATTTTTATGCAATTTTGTTTGTTCTTAGTGGTCATTTTGATGGGCATGAGAGAGGCAGAGAGAGATGTCAAAATCAGTTTTAATCTTAAGGATTAATTCAAATGCCGTGTAAGTATAGCATCAAGAAAAGTACTTCCAAACCGTCTTCCTTTGTTTCTCATTCTTCAATTCCATGCAGATGGTAAGTCAAATAAAACATTGAAACACACAGTGAAGTAACTATTATTCTAATGTGTTTCTTAACCGATTGAGATTTCATACCCCACGAAATCAAAAACTTATCTTCCCATCAAAATATGAATACAGTTTGTCCGTAAACATCAATATATATATATATATATATATATATATATATATATATAGATCAATCTAACAGTAAAATTACCTTACAGTTCACTGGATATTAAATGGATATCTAATAGTAATTGGTAGATCTATCCATCCAACAACTGTATCACATCTCAAAACCAAATTGTCTTCCTTTCTTATTCTAATTCAAATTGGGTGTGCAGAAATATATATGACATGAAATTTTTAGTTAGAAACTTAAATTTCATGTGAATAAATTGCATCTCAAACATTTAGGGATTAGCTTAACATTCTAAAGAGAAGTAATTATTGTATGATCAAGGATTACTATATTTTTGTAGTCTGGACCATTCTTTATATAACACTTATCTCAATCAATCTTTACATACATATACTTAAATTTTGTTAACTTTTTTTATGAATTAAATTTTTTATTATCATAAATCATATAAAAATTATCAAAATTATAGACATTTGATAGTTTTAAACTACAAAATAATTTCTTAAAAATGGGGATAAACGAAGAATTGGGCAATAGAGGCGGCCTATTGAATAAGTTCATCTTTATTGGATTTTATTTGTCTTAGTTAATCATATTAGGTTTGATTTTTGGAAACCCCATTGACCATTTTGTCCCCAAGTTTTTTTTTTCTTTCATAAATAAAATTGATTGATATTTGATAAACGCAATTGTATATCTTCCAAATGTAAATGTGATATTAAATCAAGCATTGCGATTTAATGTGAGGGATGCCTTTTCTACTTTAATCACTAAGATTTATTTTGTTACAATATAAAAAATGATAACATCAAATTTCAAATTTTTATATTAAACTATTTTAATTTTTAACCTCTTATCAATAAATTAATCCTAATAACTTTGAACATAAGATTTAATCATCCTTATTTGATATCAGGCCTTTTTAATTTTATAACTCAAAATCACATTCGGTACATCAACATGGATCTAAATCCTCTAAATAAGGAGTAGTAAAATAAAAGGTGAAAATCTATTATCCATTAAATTAATGACAGATAAAATTTCATTTTCTCACTTTGCATTTCTTCTCCCTTTAAAAAGTTCAATTTCCATTAACATTTATCATAGACAAGTGTCTTTAAGGATTCTTTATTGAAACTTAATTGTAACTAAAAAACCTTAAAAAATAATATTTATACTTTGATTTTGAAAAATATTTTCTGGCCCCTTGACATTAAATGTACTTATAAATACTCAAATGTTTTATAGTTTGCGTAAACATAATTTCTTCATAACGTCGAAAATTGAAAGATATAAAAGGTGTACGCCCCCCAAATTAAAACATGTGTAAACGTCCGAATTGGAAACAGTATACAGTAGAAGCACAAAAAATACTAGATCTCTCAAGGATCAATATATTACTTTTATTTAAATTAAAACCTTTTTTTTTCTTTAGACTAATTAATGAATTGCCAAACTGTTACATGTTTGAAATATAACAGTTTTATTGCCAGTCCAAACTATCCATCTTTTTTATAATACAAACTTCTCCACTACCCTAAAACGAGAAAAGTTCTAGTTAGTGTGAATCATGAACATGCGCTGTTAGGCTTATTTCTTTTACAGTTGAAAATTAATTTTGTATTTTTAATATATATATATTATGAAATTTTATGGTTTAAATCATTTAAAAAAGATATTTTAAAAATATAATAAATTAAATTAATTTTACTCAACTTTAAATTTATAAAACATCCACAAATAAAAATTAATCCAAAACATTTTTTACAACGTAAAAGGCAATAAAATTTTTATATAAAATTACTTTATTTATCAAGTTCTGACTACTATACCAATCGTAACATGTTAAGAGCAAACAGAGTCAAAAACCTAGCTACAAAAAATTGTTTTCTAGAAAAATGTTAAAATAAAAAATTGGTCTTCCTCTGTCATTATTATGAATTGAAAACTGTGCTCAATGCATCATATAACTAACCGGTAATAGCTTATGTCCGGTCACAATTAAGACTAAGTCCGGTCATAGATATAAACCCTGCAAACCTTTAATTCAGAATCATAAATTAATCCTTTTTGTAGTCTTACTTTTGTACGCAACTTTTCAATGAGATAACACTGTCAAAGTAAAAAATTGACCAATTACACCCAATAGCATTCTTGCATACCACCTGAAGACTCTTCAACTCAAGCATTTCTTTTGGTGCATGCAATCTTAAATATATAGATTATTATTATAAGTTTATCTTTTAGCTATTGATCAAGACAATCAAACTAGCTAATTGCAGGTGTAAATAAGATGACCTGTCTAAATTAATGGGGTATGGACTATTACTCAGCTTAAGTAAAGTTTCAATTAAGAAGAAACTGGCCAGGTTGAGGTAGTCTCTCAAATTTGAAAAAGACTGCAACAGAACCCTTGAAGGTTCAACTCTGATTGATGAAATGCAATCTTAAACAACCATAAAGATAACAACACGACAAAACTTAACTAGTTTCCCAAAATAACCTTAATTAATACTTTACCAGCCCGGTTCTGTATTCATTCTACCATGCAGTGATGATTTAACAGATATAGTATACTAGGATATTTCATGATACTTTGGTTAGCTGGCATAGGCAGTATATATGTATGTATATATCAACCTTAAAACAAGGGGAACCAACTTTGAGAACGAGCTTGACTTCAATTTACACCGCAAAAATTTAATTTAATTTAATTATAATTGTATAATATTAATTGCTAGCTATTAGTTATGTCACAACTAGAATAGTCCGACAAGCAAATCATCAAATAAACTTTTTGATTGAATGAAATAAATGTCCTGTTTTAAGGTGGAACGTGTTATCATACCCCAAATTTGTGTATGGCTAAGTAAAAAGTAGTAGTTTTGTGCCTGAGAGGTCATATTTCAGAGTTGTTGTTTGTTAAAGGAATCACAAGAAGGTAACATTGTTGTGTATCTGTCATGAAATGTACTCAATATAAATATTATAAACATATTAATGTTGCTTGATTCAAAGCAAAATATATGTGTGTGCCACCACAACAGAGAAATGGACCGTTAAAATGATGCTACTAAGGTCTCCTTTTTTTCCGTGCCGCGAGTGTGTGGGAGAAGCATGAATGGAAGGGTTTGCAATAGCTTTCAAACAGTGAATGCAAACTTGCACGGGCAAACATCCATTTCCTTCAACTGTCTTTATATGAAAACCATAATATACCTTTTTTTTCTCTCTCACCTTCCCACGTAACCTAAGCAACCCAACATTTTCATCATCATAACCCACACCGTAATTTGACATCAATAGGTCCTTGAAAATCCTCAACAAACTACTTTGACTCTTCCCATCTAACTCTTTTTGTACATAATACTGCACATGCCTCTCTGTATATCATACATATTTAGACATAATTTTATGCAGTTTCTAAGTCCTAACTTTCCTCAGCTTACCCTTTTTGTTATTCTCAATAAATGTATTCTGTTACAGCTGATGCTAGCTTCATTTAATTTACATCGTGCAAAATGCTATTCAAAGTTTAGCAATCATCGGATTGCACTTTTCACAAACTCGAGGAGAAAGACTGAGAAAATATAAAATCAATGTTAAAGATATCTCACATCAAAATATTTTTTAGAGAACTTGTACAATCGCCCTTTCTTAAATTAGTTTTTAAAAATTTGTTAGTTCTGATTTGTTTCTATTAACTATGGACTTGTCTATGGTTAATTAACAAGCCAAATTATTAAAGGGAAAAAAATTCCTAATTATGTTCACTTTCTCATCCCCAACTTTTATTTTTGTACAAATCTCTTGAGTCTTGATCACGAGTCACTGGTCCATATATGTACCTGAATAAAGGCTCAGAATTGAATATTTTGATTTCTTAACTACACCCATCTATCTATAATTGTATATATACTTTTGACATATTTTTCTTGCAGTGATTGCATAAAGAAATAGCAAGCATAGTCTATTCTATCTCATTCCTGGAGCCACAGATAGTAAATGTGCAGGTTCATAGAACACTTTGAGGTGTAATTCGACAAGAGTGAAGTAACCCATAAGGATGTATTTGTGTGTTGGACTTGAATTTCTTGCTCTAGTAGGCATACAATACAAAGTAGCCTGAATTAATTAATTAAGATATATTATAAATATTATAATTATTAATATGTTTAAAATAATATTTGATGGGCCCACCCAAGTACGGTTCGTTGGCAATTTAGTGGCTTTCTTTCTTTCTTGTCTCGCAGTTTCAGCCAAAAGCGACATCCCCATTCTGCGCTGTGATATACCTCCAAAATGGTATTGTTAGTGGCACCAGATAATGACACTTCACCTACCTACACAGCTACCCTGTTCGTTGTCCGTTTTTACTTTATCAACGCTCTAATTCTTTAAACTAATTATGAATCAATGTTTAGTCCAACATGCTTATAGTCAATTCATCACACAACAATCTCTGCAACTTCACCAATCTGGGCTTTCATTAGCAACTACCCAGCCCATAACCAAAAGCCAGACCAATTACAATTGGACATCAACATTTCTATTTTATATTACTTCTGTTCCTTTTTATTTATTTTTTTTTTTAAAAAAATGTTTTATAAGTTTAAAACAGTTCTTATTATTTTTTTCAATTACTCTTTAATTTCCATCTTTAAAAAAAATTCACATACTATAATCATAAATGGAAGAAGTAATATTGAAAGTTATATTAGGAAATAAAAAAAAATTATATATAAATAAAGAACCTACCAAATTACCCACTTAATCATAAGTTGTCATGTATCATAATTATTTGTTCTCTGTTTGGAACCTAACCCAAATAATTTGTCCTATGCTTTAAAACGTGATGGGTTGTTCAAATCAAAGTCAGTGAACATTTGCACTATTTGCCGTCATTATGTTGAGTTACGGATATTACTTTTTATTAGATAAAACCATTTTTAGTTTTGGTTGCTTACTAGAAACAGATCATGTGACCAGTTATATACACGAGGCATGCTTAATGCCTGTCAACTTGGCTTAGCAAAAGTAAATTAGGGTACAGTTATTATATAACAATAGAATGACATCTTACCTACCGATTCTTAGAACCCATTTAGGAACGCAAATTAAAACGTAGTTTCATACTAACATCATTAATGTACACAGACTACTTGATATTATGGTGATAAATATTAAATGTATGTATATATAAATTATATAAGCCCCTTAATCAACCCCCCACTTGTTTTTCTCCACGCAATCTCACATTGATTGTTTCTGCTGAGTCATATGTCTGTCTAATCATTTTCAGTAGATTGGCAGAATGTGGTAATTAAGAACAGGTGATGTTTGTTATCATTAACAAATGGGAAAACCCTTTGTGCGGCAACGGAATCGTATGTTAAAGCAACACAGGTTTTTATATATTTTCAGGGGAGGAATGTCAGTCATATGTTTTTTAAAAAGGAAAATATTAATTAATATTTTTAAGAGATTATTCAAAAATTACAAAAGAAAAAATATATTAAATGTATTTTTGTAGTTTATATATTTTTTTAGGTTTAATCAGTGTTTTAAAAATATTATTTTTAAAATATACCTTTTAAAAGGTATTATTCTTTAAAATGATAAAATATTTTTAAAAATTAATTAATTTAAAAAATAAATATTTTATTTTTAAAAAAATTAATCAATCACAAAAATATATGAATTAAAAACGTGTCTTATAAGATTTGCATTTTTTATAGAATTTTTTCTATCAAATCAATAAAATGTAGTTTTAAGCATGTGCTTTTAATTGTAATATCATTACAACATTTATTATTAATAGATAAATATTTATACTTGCAGTTCTGAAAATTTAGTAAAATTTCATTTTATATCTATTTTTTATTCTATATATATTTCTAATTTATCTAATAATATAATATAACATATCATTTTCAAATATATTATATTCTTGATTTTTCATTTAGTTATATAGATAAAAAAAAGTTAAAATAATATAAAAGTAAAAAATATCAAGTAAAATTTTATTTAACTTCGAAAGATATAATGCAAATTATCCTTTATTGATAGGCATGCCGTTATTCATTTTAATTTCATAACAATATTTTGATTATATTTATTTTGAATCCGCTTTATAACCGTGAAAGCGATATGATTAAAAAAACTGGCTTTCCTATCTGAAGTTATCTAATTTGAAGAGGATAAAAATAGTACAAATAACAATAATACTTGCATAGACTTCATTCAAACAAGGTTGTTTTCCCTGTACACCAAAAAAAAAAATTCTAAGAAAGTTTTCATATTATAAAGTAACTCATCATTTCTTTAGAAAAAGATATAGTGAATAGTTGACTGAGTTTTCTCCTCGTTTGTCGTGCTTCAGCAACTGCTTTTTGAATTTTATTTTTTCTATGGAGGCTGTTGGCTCGTATCCTTTGGCGCAGCCCTCTCCAATTTCTTTCATTTTCTTACTTTCTTTCTCATAAATGTATCTAAATCGCTTTTAAAATATGTATATATTATCTTATGGATATCAGCAAGCATATGAATTAATTGACGTGATTAATTTTTAACCAAAGATCTTATATTTGAATTTAGGAATGTAATTATGTTATATTTTTTAAAAAATTACCACTTATTGTAATTAGCTTAAATAAAATTACCTTCAATAAGATAAATATCTTAAATTAAAAAAGAACGAACTGTCTTTCGGAAAAAGAGTGAGTGTGGTTTTATTAAAGATATATTCTATATTATGATAATGTCAAAGTTTTCTAACATTGTTTGTTTTGACTATACATAATTGCTGGATTTTAGATGTGTTGAGCAAAATTGCATATTTTAGAGATGTAATAAGAAGAGAAGTATAGACAGTCATAGTAAGTGTTTAGTTTAATTCCTTTATTTTAAAAATACTTATTTTAATATTTTAAAAACATAAAATAAGTGATTATTTAAAAAAAAAACATTCATAAAAGTAAAGATATCAATATGAATCACTATAATATATTATATATTTTTTAATATTTAAAAATATAAAAAAATATTACCTATTAATTTTAATAATATTTTAAAAAATATTATATATAATCTATGTTATAAAATATTATTAATAGTATTTAAAAATTATTATAAAAATATAAAAAAAATTATTTATTAATTTTAATAATATTTTAAAAAAATATTATATTTGATCTATATTAAAAAAATATAATATATTATAATAAGTTATGATTAACAAACATAAATAATGGTTTATATTAAATTATAAATATAAATAAATATATATTATGTTATACATTTATAATTATACTTTCACATATCAAAATAAATCATTTATGCTTATTCAAATTCGCTCACCACAGTAATTGCAAGCAGATCGACAAACAAACCCATCACAAGTGTCAAATTCACTGACGAGTTAGATCGGTCAAGTTAAAAAAGATTCATAGTCATACAAAATTAAAATTTTGCAATCTAATCCCTCAATAAATGAGTTGGGATAGCAATACAAATTCAAAATTTTGCAATCTAATCTACGACTAAACTGGATTGGACCGGATTAACTCATGAATTGAAACTTATCTTTACAAACTACTTAAAATATATTAAAAAGGTTTTTTAAAAAATAATCCATAAATTTTAATTTAAACCAACATATCTTTAATCTCTTGCTTTTGACTCTTCCATAGTTTAATTGATTTTATTATATCATTAGGATATCATGAGGGATATATATGATGTTTTATTAACTTATTTCTTTCTTTATTTGTTAAGTGATATTGGGGTTGTATTTTTGTTTCTATTGATTAGATTAATCTTGAATATTTATTCTTGAAAAGAAAATCAAGTTAACGCGTTATTTTATAACTTGCTTTTGAAAATTTGTGAATTTAAAAGATTTACTTATGCAAATATAATTCTCTAGATCAGAGGAATCATTTTCAAGAAGAAAAAAAAGGGTGAGATTATATTTTCCATTTTTATAATGACTCAGTTAAAAAATGGTTTTCTTTATCTGTATTAATTATGAAAATCAACATTTTGCATCCTGGGGTTTGAAATGGGGGGGAAAACATCTCCTATGAGTTTGCGAAACATTACTTACGCAAGTGTATTTCTCTAAATAAGAAGAAAATTGTTCTTTAGAAGGGAAAAAAGAGAGAGGTTAAGTTAAACTTATTTCATTGTAATTTGACTCGAAATGTTTTTCTCCTGGTGTATTATGAAACTTTAAATTATAATTTTTGTTTCCACATTGATTAACTTATTTTTCGATATGTATTCTTGAAAAGAAAATTTAAGTTAAAGTATTATTCAATAACTTATTGAGAATTTGTGGAAGTTTTGTTGCTCATGTGTACGTGATTCTCTGGATAAGAGGTAATGCCTCTTTGAAGAGAACAGTAAAAGGTTAAATCATTCTTTACTTCTCTATAATTTTAACCAAAATTATATTTTTTATTTTACATTATAAATTTAAAACTTTATCATTATATGATTTGATTCAAAAATATTTTATCTCTCAAATCAAAAATTGACATTTGTCTCTTTAACTTAAAAATATTTAACCATGAAAGTTAAAATGTTATTTTCTTATATTTTACATAACCATTGCCTTAAAATCTAACTGATTACTAAATCAGTTAAAGTGTGCATTCTAAGTTTAAGGTTTAAATTATGGTCACATAAATATTAATTAATTTTTTAAATATTTATTATAATACTATAATTTTATATGATTAAGAACTAAAAATTATATATCACTTTTAGTTTGTAAATTTAAATCATACATAAAAGATTAAATAAAATATAACATATTCTTTATTTTGTATAAAAAATAATAAAAATAATTTTATTTTATACAAAAAAAATTTTTTTTATTAATTTTGTTGATTCTTCTGGATTTACCGGTCTTGTTGATTTTGTATTGTTCTTTTACTTGAATAATTTTGTAGTTTAAATAATTTTGAGAAGAATTTTAATCCAACTTACTAATTTGATCTGATTTTTAAAATTATATTTTTAATAAAATGATAATGTCTGATTGGTTGGAGATATATATATAAAAACATATACGGATGGTGCATAAAATATAATCCATAAAATTAACTAGGACAAATTTTTTTTAAGGGCAGTTTTTTTTAGATATTTTTACATTTTTTATTAAAATGAAGTCTTCTTTTAATAATTGATGTCAACTTTAAATACACAATTAATTTTATAAAATATCGATATAAAATTTTAATTTTAATTAAAAACAATATTTAAAATTTTAAAATGTCTCATTTTACTCTTATAAGCAGGTTAACGTATGCATTTTAACCTATTTGATCCCCAAGTGGACAATGAACATTAAACAATAGAGGGGGAGGCCGTTTGGTCCAACTGGGCATTAAATGACCCATTGACCCCATTTTCTTTTAAGTTTTCCACTGAGCGAGCCCAAACTTACCAGAGGTTGGGGCCCAAAACCCAATTTTGAAAGGCTAAAGTTTAGTCATTAACTTAATTCGTCCAATAACCTTTGAAACTTGTCAAATTGCGAGATCATTTCTCAAATCCATTTTGACAACATTAAATTAAGAATAATTCTTATTTGATTTGTCGACATAAATTTGAAAATGTGTGTTTCAAAAACACAATATAAAGAATAGAGATATGATATTATATAATATTTATATTATAGTTTATATAATATTCTTTATTTTTCTTCATCGCAGATCATTTATTTTATTACATATTTTTTATTTTTTTAATGTAAAAAATATTTTTTATTTTTTATGTATAAATATAATATTTTAAAACATATTTGTCTGATGAAAATCCAAAACAATAACATGGTCTGTCAATTTTAAAACAGAAGAATTGGTAAATATCTTTATTATTGAAGAGATGTTACTGAAATTTATCTTTATTATGGTTTTTTGTTTATTTCTTTTGCGCTATTTTAATTTTTTTATTTTTATGAACAAAATTTGGATACTATAGTAATAGTATAAGTATTATTAGCATAATTTCCAATTAAGACATATTTTGTCTTGATGGTTATTGTTTTCATATCAGTACTGAGTAGCTAAAATCAGTAACAATTATTAAAGAAATATTAATTTTAAACAGAGAACATCACCATATATGGGTTTTGTGTTTTTTCTGCATATCGTGTTCCAGCTGTATAACAATCCTATTTATTTATTTTTATTTGGAATTAACTTATTTAATAAGGTTATCTAAATTGTTTAGGTTTATAATTAATTTTGAATTTCTTTTCTATTCCAATTCATGTTACAGCAAATTTAAAATTGAATTTCAGTTTCAGTTTCAACAAATAAACCAAGAGTGACACATACTATTGTATAGGGATTTCCTCCCCCTCAAAATGACACAAATATAAATTTTTTGCTTTGCATGATTATTTTCAATTGAAGAAGACGTTTACTTCTCCCGTCAATCCCGTGTGAAGCGATAGCACAGGCAATGTCTCTAATTATGATAGAAAACTTATATTATTGGCCATCACATTTAACCATGTTCTAATTCATCTACTTCTATCTATATATGATTGCTTCATAGCTCTGTCACTTATAACTAATTACACGCACAGAACCATTTCTTAAGGCAGTAATGGTGCAGGGTCGTGGTTATCCTTAGGCTAATGAGACCGTCACTTAAGGTTCTCTATTACTTAAGGTCCAAAAATATTTATATCCTTAATTATTTTTATATTCTCAACATAACTTGTTAGGCATTAAGTTTTATTTTGATATTATTTATTTATTTATATAATCTTAAAATTATATTTAATATCAAAATTAAAATTCATTCTCAATTTTATACTAAGTTTTTGCGGCTTACTAATTTTTTGTAATTGTATTATTAATTATTTTCTATCTATTCCTAACTTTCTTAATTATCTAATATCCTCTCTCTTTTTCAATCTCCCTTCTCGTCACCTTGATCTTTATAACTTTCTATTTGATGGTCTCCTGGCCTGTATATTTCTAACGTTTTATTATCTCCTCTTTTCTCTCTTGCATTTTCATCTCCCTCCTTTATCTCCCATATCTGTCGAACTTCTTTATTTAAATCCAAAAGACTTAAAACTTTGGGTAGAGCTAAATCGAAAAATGGTTATATTAGTCTTAAAAAAATTAAGTGTCTGTGAGTATTCTAATAATGATGATTTATTTTCAAAGTTAAAGATATTGAAATAAGTATTAGCAAAAGAAATCAACATGATTAAAACGTATTAAAAGATTATGTTCCTTTTTTTATACTCTAAATTCTATTTGAAATCAATGAAGTTAGTCATATTATTTATCAAAATTGAAATATTATAATTGTTTGAATATAAGGCTTTGGCCCATAATTTTATAGCTCATAATGCTAGAAAAATAAAGTGAACATCAATGAGTTACATTAATCCAGGACTTGGACAAAAATTCCTCTAAAATTTCAAATTTTCTAAAAATGACTCTAGATGTTGCATTGTAAATCGTTTTTTTAACAGGTAAATATGTTTTTAAGTCTAAAAAATTAACTAAATAGCAAGAAATATAGATAATTTAGAAAAGTTTTTGTATCATACCTAGTATATTAAACTTTTTTTGGCTGATGCATGACTTTGATTTGAAACTACTCAAAACTGAAAACGGTGAAACCAAACAGGGATTGTCCTTTTTCCGTTAACCTCTTTTTGATCAAGTAAGGCCCAAGCTTAATGGGCCATATAAATTAAAAAAAGAGACTAATAGACGACGCGTGCATTTTGGATCCGTGGATATCATTCTCATTAACTCACCTTACAAAATAGACAATGTTTTATGGTCAGTGACAACCTAATTTCCATGTGCTTTCTTTCTTAGCCGAGACGACTTTTATTTAAATAATGTGAACGCTGATCTAAGTTCAAATGTGGTTAGGTACAGCGCAAATCTTGAATTTTGAAGAAGACTAAGGTTTTGACAGGTTGCTTTGTTATTAGTATTACTACTAAATGCTCTGCTCAAATTCTCTATGGTCGCCCGTGTTTTAAAATGGAAAGATGTACGAAATAGAAACACATTTTTTAAAGAAATTTTAATGTCATCATCCTTAACCAAACCCAACCCAACCCACTCAACCAATCAGCAACTCTCTTCTCCCTCCCCTCCCCTCAAACACATTATACTTCATTAATTTGTATTATATTATATACAAAGATAAGCTAACGACTAGTGTCCGTTTTCTGACCCATCCTTAAAAAAAAACTACATGGTTTGATGATAGATCCCTGTTGTATCTCAAAAAAAAAAAAAAAAAAAAAACTCTTGTGCTCAATTATGATGGATTCAATTAATTGAATACAAGTATTTTAATCGATCACATTTGTCTTGAAATGTTGATATGGTACTTGTCTGAAATTTTTATAAATGTACTTGCATTTTATTTTTAGTAAGTTATCATCATTATTTGCTTATCCCACAATCCAACTCGCCTGATTTGGTTCATTTGGATAAGATGGGGCCAGATGATTAGGACTTCATATTATTAAGAAATAAAGCAAGTGGATATTAATCGATGGAACCAATATGCAATTTCAACTGCATGATGATTCCCGTTATTCCTGTCCTATGATCGATGACTCATTTGATTCTTTTCACACAACAGGTCACAAAACTATTGGATACACTTCCCTCCACCATCAGTGTACACGTTTGTTTGTTTAATATTTTTCATTAAAAATATCTGTTTAGTAATAATAACAACTAAATAACTTTAGAAAACCAAAAACAATAACAGATTTTTTTGTTAAAATTAAAAAACAACTTCTGCCAAAAAAAATATGCATCATAAATATATTTTTTATAACTTACCGTAATGCAACTAAAATATAAACTAGGAGGGTTTATACGTATTTGATTTGAAGGTGGTTTGCCGGAAATAGAATTGGTAATGAATCAAATTTGTTTTATGTATGTTTGAGATTTAATTTGTTAATTAGTTTGATGAGTTTTATTTATGAATTAAATAAGTGTTTAAATTGACAAATAAATTTATTAATTAAATGAGTTATATTTAAATCAACCTCAACTTGATCTTAAAAAAATTGATTTATATAAAATTTATTTAAGCTAATTTATACTGGCTCAGCTGATTTGGCGAGGAGGGATATATGATGGGGACATGTTACTTTCAGCTTTGTTGAAATGTTGTTTCATTCCTCTCTCTCTCTCTCTCTCTCTCTCTCTCTCTCTCTCTCTCTCTCTCTCTCTCTCTCTCTCTCTCTCTCTCTCTCTCTCTCTCTCTCTCTCTCTCTCTCTCTCTCTCTCTCTCTCTCTCTCTCTCTCTCTCTCTCTCTCTCTCTCTCCACTCGGAAAAGAGTGAGAGAAGAGGGTTTATACGTCTCTAACCCGCATGCCCTTTGAATATATCTTGCGGATGCAAAACAGAAAAATTGTCTTCCACTATGAAACTAACATTGGTGTATGTAGCAAGTAAAGTCCAAGCTACGGAAAGAAGACGAGCCAGCGAAACTTTGACTTTGTCAAAAAGCATAATAACCTTCTTATTTTATTTTAATTCTTTTTTCAATCTTTTTAGTTGTTATGATAGAAAATTAAATGAATGAAACGCTTATTGCTATTCCGTTCCGCAGTCCACGCCTACAAAATGAATAGTGATGGTATCATGACGTAAGATCATACGTCGCTTGGCACTGTAAAATTCTACGTTCTACATCAATTCTCATGTACACGTGTAAAATTGACCGTGTCTTAAGCAAGGTCCAACAAATTTGTGGGAAAAGACTTAATTGCCACCACCTACACCTATGATTGTCAGTGTCATAGGAATTAGAAGCATCGAGGACAGTGAAGGAATTTCGTTTGATGTTTGTACTTCAATTTTACATAAATGATACATACAAAGTTGTAAGTTGGTATAAACATGGAAACAGACATATATATGGAATGAAAGAAACGTAGGTTTAAAGGTAAAAGCAATATTGTGGTAAATGCAATCAAGTTTCGTTAATTTTGGGTGAAAGTCTTTGATGAGTTTTTCATTTGCTTAGCACTTCCGTTTAATTCCAGAAGCCTGGGTTTTTGTCGCGATTGCCTCCTCTTCTTCATAGGCTCTGTTTGGAATATGAATATTTTTATTTTTTTATTTGTAAATTACAAACCTCTTTTAAAATCTATTCAACTGGTTTAAAGTTTAATTTTTTTATAAAAAAAAATCTATTTAACTTATTTAAAAGTTTATTTATATTTATATTTATTTTAATATATTATATTTATATAATATTTATTTTATATTTTATTTACATAATATTAATATATATATATATGTTTTAGATATATTTAATGATTCTTTTATATTATAATTTTTAAATTTGAAAGTATTTTTAATTAATTATTTATATAGATTTTAAGTCTATTTATTTAATTTTTAATTAATTATTCAAATCAGATCATACCTTAATAGAAAAAAATTAAATCAGATCAGACTTTAAAAAAAAAAATATTTAAACTCAAATTCAAACTTCAAAATTTTTAAATTCTGAACATTCAAAATGACTTGACCTACTTCTATCCTTATTTTGAAGCTTAAATTATTTTTTTTTTTAATTTAAAAAGTTACTCTTTTTTTTCTTCTAAAAATTGATTGTTATACTTATATTTACAAATCTATTAATGAAGAGACAAGTTAAAGAATCAATAAAAACTAATTTA
Organism: Canavalia gladiata; assembly: GCA_037954105.1. Classification (NCBI taxonomy): domain Eukaryota; kingdom Viridiplantae; phylum Streptophyta; class Magnoliopsida; order Fabales; family Fabaceae; genus Canavalia; species Canavalia gladiata. Next base: position 58,649,676 of record CM075659.1, on the reverse strand, counting down.
AAATATTTTGGAGTATATCAAATATTTCCCAACTAATGTTCTTGAAAATTTTCTTAATAAAACTTTTCTTAACAAAACTCTTTGCCATAATTTGTTAGTGTGAAACAAAGATTAATTTTTATTTTTCTAAGATGTTCATTTTTTAATTTAAAAAATAAAATAAAAATTTTAAATAAAGTCTCAAAATTAATGGTGATAGTGTTTTAAATTTTATGTTTATTTTTGAAGTCCTAGATACAGAATTTTTAAAATTAACAATGAATAACGCTAAAAATTAATAAGAAAATGTTCCTTACAAACTCGTTCCAGTTATTTTTATCTTTTCAGATAAGAGAATATAAATTTTTAAATTAAAATGGATAGTAAAATAATTTAAACATCTCCTTAAAAAAATATAGGGAGTGTAATTTCTCCTTATATTCTAACTGAGTTGTTGAACTCATCTTAACTGACTTCAATTTTTTTGTTCAATCATTATGAGTTTTAAAACGGTGGTGTTATCTTCATTTGTATACAGTTATTTGACTGTGTACGTCGGTTCTGACAGTTTCCTCTTGTTAACATTAGTTTTTTGTCTTATTTGTTGCTTTTGTACCAAACTGAACTCTTAATCCAACAATTTTTTTATATAGAAAAACAATCGGTCTTGCCATTTGGCTTGGCTATATCTCTATGGCACTTGCGAAAGACCTATGCTAAGTTAATTCTCCCTCTACACACAATTCTGAGGTTCATCCTCATTTGTATGTGTACAAAATGACAGGGTAGGAAGACTGCTATCGTCTATCTGCTTTTTGGCTTCTAATTGCACCAGGTACAATTCCTCTCTGTGCTCATTCATCTATAACTTCTACCTCCAGAATCTTCATGATCTGCTCTAAATACTGTAACTTGGTTTTACCCCCACCCCCAAAAAAAAGAAGTGTAACTTGGATCCTTTCTTCTTGAAAGAGGTACTATCTGTTGACAAATATTATATGGCATGATGCATGTGATTGTGAAACATAAAAGAGGCTCTAGTTTCTTCTCTTACCCGATGTTTTGCCAGAATTCAGAATTTTAAGGGAGTTTTGAATTCTCTGCTCCCTCCCAGAGGGTTTGGTTTTAGCCTTTTATGTTACCTATCGCTTGATCTATCTACTCATCTTGGGCTGGAGCTTTCGTCTTAAAAAAGTACTGTTTCTTCTTAGTGGATATTGCAGCCGGGAGATAATCTCATCTAAATACGGATATAGATGATGGTGAAAAAGTTGTTCATGGTTATCACTTTCATCTTGGTGATCAAACTGAATTGGAACGTTGGTTGATGAGTTTCTTGATCTTTTAACAGCTTAGTTTGTATTCATAGCAGGGGTTTCATTTCGGTGTTGTTTTTGGCTAGATTTATATCATATTTGCAGAGTAAATGGTTTGCAACCTCATAAGAGTTATTCATTTTCTAGTTTGGCAGATAAGGGTTAAATATTTGGTTTCGTTGTTTCCGGAGCATTTGATTTGATTTCAAGAATGCATTTTGTTAAGTTGAATTGTTGATTTGGCTCTAGTATCGGCTGACAGAAGATGATGCTGTAAATAGATAACATAAGTTTTTTCTAATATTTATTTTGCTTTTCCAGATACAGGGAGGCTAATATTTAGGTATAATGGTCTCTGATATGCTAAGGTGGAACTTTAACTGACATGTCAACTCATGTTTGACTGAATCAAATAACTAATTTTAGTTAAATGAAAAACAAGAAGGTTTGAACCTCACCCTCTTGGTTGATAAAGTGAGATCAATGATAGTACCTGAATAATTTCAACCATAGTGGCTCTACTAAGAATCAAGCAGCACCAAACTCTCTTTCCATCGAAATATTGAATATTAGTTCAATTTTATAGATAGGTTAAGATACCTGCACAAATTATTAGAGGGGTGTGCATAATCTGAACCGTTCAGAAAAACTTGGATGGGAATATGTGGAGTCTTAACTTTTATGTTAGTACTTTGTATATTGAAACATGACGAATTATCAACCAGCTGATTCATGATGGGTTGACTACGTTTATTAGTTACTCAGACAAGCAAACTCATACAAGTGTATCTAGTATATTTTTTCGTATTCATATAGATTAATTGTTCCACCTAAAAAGCTCTAAATTTGTTTTATTCTCCTTTTGTTTCTCCCATCAGGCACAGCCATCCAAGAAAGTTCAGCAATATTTCATCAGTGAGCGACTCTGCTTGGTTTACTATTTCCTAAGGTGGGAAAGGAAAAAAGAAATTAAAAAAATCTTGGTAGTTTTAGTTTATTAGTCTTTATAGCATTTATTCTGGCTAATTGGTTATGTTATTGATAGTGTGTAACATTCTATGTGAACTGAATAACAGGCGAACCATGTCATTGGTTAGATCTGCTGAAGTAGCTCCTAGTCCTACATCATATGAAAATGCAACACTTTACTCACTAAAGAGAACTGAAGTTAGACCAGGCTTGTGTTCCCAAACTTTCGACCCTGATAAGCATAGAAGCATGTACATGACAGACACTTACTCCAAGGAGAGTTACGAGAAGTACTTCCATGACTCACAAACTGAGGAACTGATAGAACCTTCCAGTTCTGGCATCTCTGGGAGTTCAGTTCAACCTGATGGTGCCTCTTATTACCAGCGCAGAGCCAGTTCAGGAGCTTCTGTGGTGGCTAATAACACATTTGATACTTCTTTCATGTTTACAAGGCATCATGATGCTTATCAGTCCAACATTAGATCAGATTTGATGGAGAATAGAAACCTGGATTCACGCAGCGACGATCGTTTAATGAGATTAAAACTACAAGCATTGGAGAGGGCATTGCTTGATGATAGTGATGCTGAGGAGGAAGAGGAAGAAGACATGTTTGGTACTGCTCAAAGCATGGAAATTGATCCTGACATGGCTGGATGGGCAGATTCCATGCAGAATATGCTGCTTGATGAGTCTCCAAAGGAGTATTCATCTTCAGATTCCAATATCAGCAGCATCAGCAGCACCAGAGAAATAACACAAACTTGTAGGACCCCCAAGCAACTGCTTTATGAATGTGCCATTGCACTTTCGGAAGGAAATGAAGAGGAAGGCTCATCCATGATCAATAATCTCCGGCAGATGGTCTCAATTCAGGGAGAGCCTTCCCAAAGAATTGCAGCCTATATGGTTGAGGGACTTGCAGCTCGCCTCGCTGAATCTGGCAAGAGTATATATAAAGCTCTAAAATGCAAGGAACCTCCTTCTTCAGACCGTTTAGCAGCTATGCAGATACTGTTTGAGGTTTGCCCATGTTTTAAATTTGGGTTTATTGCTGCTAACAATGCAATCACAGAATCAGTGAAAGATGACATGAGGATTCATATAATAGATTTTGACATCAACCAAGGAAGTCAGTACATAAATCTAATCCAAACACTTGCCTCAAGGTCAAGTAAGCCACCTCATGTGAGATTAACTGGGGTTGATGATCCTGAGTCCGTGCAGCGATCTGTTGGAGGCCTAAAGATCATAGGACAAAGACTTGAAAAACTGGCTGAAGCACTTGGTTTGCCATTTGAGTTTCAAGCAGTGGCATCAAGGACTTCCATTGTCACCCCAACAATGCTCAACTGTCATCCTGGGGAAGCACTTGTGGTGAATTTTGCATTCCAGCTTCATCACATGCCTGATGAGAGTGTTTCAACAGTAAACGAACGAGACCAGCTTCTTCGCCTGGTGAAGAACTTGAATCCAAAGCTTGTAACAGTGGTGGAGCAAGATGTGAACACAAACACCACCCCCTTCTTACCTAGATTTGTTGAAGCCTACAATTATTACTCTGCAGTGTTTGAGTCACTTGATGTTACTCTTCCAAGAGAGAGTCAGGACAGGATTAATGTCGAAAGGCAATGCTTAGCAAGGGATATTGTGAATGTTGTAGCATGCGAAGGTGAGGATCGGATAGAACGGTACGAAGTTGCAGGAAAATGGAGAGCAAGGATGAGAATGGCCGGCTTCGCTTCATCCCCAATGAGCACAAATGTTACCAATGAAATCCGAAAACTCATTAAGGTGATGTATTGTGACAGGTACAAGATAAATGAGGAAATGGGAGCTCTTCATTTTGGTTGGGAAGACAAAAACTTGATTCTTGCTTCAGCATGGAAGTTACCAACATAAATTATGTTAGGCTGCAGACTCATTCTAGTATTAGTAATTAATTTAGTGTTTGATGGCATTCTTAGTTTGTACTGTTAGTGTTTGCTTGCTTCTCCACATGTATACTAACGAACAATCTTAAGCTAATAACGAACTTTCATTCTATTCATGTCCTGTTATAACTCAAATCTCACTCAGAACATAATTAATTCGAGTGACGTAGTGATGAGATAAACCCTGAATAAGATACAAGTTAAATTACCTTATGCGTGTCTCGGGACTCTGATTATAGGGTTTGGATCGTCTCTCTCTCCCGTGCCTTGAAACCAACATCTAACTTAACCCACAAAAAAACACAACAGAAACAGATTAAGAAATGCAACGAAACAAACAACTAAAGCACCAACTCATTTTGCAAAGAGAGATGAGAGAAAACTAAACCATGGTGGTTCCATCATTAATCAAAAGATTATGCAAATGAGATGAAATAGTAAAGTTGCATGGATGTTGTGGCCCATAGATATTGTCGTATTGCTGCATTTCTTGCATCCCGTCTCTGTCTCTGTCGCCGAGTGCTACTTCTGAGAGAATTTGTCAAGCATTAACAAAGCTCTTTTTTCTCTTTTTTTTAAGAACACCCACTTCAAATAATGGGCCCGGTCCACTCCAACTGAACGAACCGGGTCTCATTGTAAGGGAAGGTTTTTTTTGGGGGTGGTGCTGGTGGCTGACTGGCTGGTGGGGGGAAGAAAGTGAAGTTTGTACTTCACAAAATAAAGTACCAAGTTAGAATCATTTATAGCATGGACACAATTTAAGTATCCTGGATGTTATTTCCTAATCTAAATTGGAATTTTATGTCAGTAATGTCAACAATAAAAATTGATGTTATAAGAGATTAGTATTCGTTATTAACATAAAACTTTAATTTTAATTAAAAAAATAGCATAAAACCATTTTAAGTTATTCTTATTAAATGATTCGTCAAATAAATTTTTCTAATTTCATAATTTTATATATGTTAACGTAATCTTAAGCTTTTAAATCAACGATTATACCATTTTATTTAATCTTTTAAACTATACTGTTACTTGATTGAGCTAAATGAATGGCTTGAATTGAACTTAACAAGAAATTTATCATTAAAAAAATGAATTAAATTCCCTTTTTTTCAGTAAACTATATAAGAAATATATTTAATAAGAAAATTATTTTTTATATAAAAATTAGAGAAGCAAATTTTGATCATACAATTATACATAGATAATCATATTAAATAATTAAAATTATATAATAAATTTACAAAAGTTACATGAAAGTTTTAAAATATTACATAATTTTTATGTTTCAAGCTTAATTATTTATAATAAAATCTAAGTTGTATACAATAAAAAAAATTCTCAATGTATATCTACAATCATATGCATCTTTTATGTGTGTGAATGCACACGAAGGATTGGAAGGATGGTTAGCAAGTATTTTGTATGTAGGCAAGTTGTGACTAATTTGCAGTTCGTCAAGGGCACCCTGGCATGTGGTAATTTGATGTCACACATCTAACAAATAGTAATATGCCTGAAGATATATATCCAATAATGCATGTGGACATGTTGGTATGAGGCCGATTTAATGGAGCCATTTGGAACACTTGTTAATTTATATTCCCTTGGCGTTCCTTATATACAGTTTAATAAAACGATGTTCACTAAATTATGAAATTATCACGTTGGTCCTTGTCATAACCGTAATTACGACGAGACGACGGACTCGTTAAAATTTTGAAAAGAATTTTAATTTTGATTGTGGAGCCGCCACCAAATTTTATTTTTAAGGGAAAACATTTGGAAAAACCCTAACTTGTGGAAGAAAATCTAGGTTCGGGAGTCGGTTACGAGTAAGGAAGGTATTAGGCACACTACTCGCCCGTTCCAAGGAACGGTACCCTTAAACTGAGTGTGTGATATTTTGAAAACTATTTGATCCCTTAAAATAGAATAAAAAATAGAAAATAAATAGGTTCATGGAAAATAGCCTGACAGGACTTGATCCTGCTCCTACGTATTCCCGGGTGCAATGGGAAACTCAAGGCTACGTAATTCTGGTTAAGAGACTTGATCTCTAAAAGAATACGGGGTGATTTTAGATAGAAAAAAAAAGAGACACTTTAATAGGAATTTATTGAAAATGATGGTTTTCAGAAATTCATGCTTGCGAGATCCTAAATCGTCGTAAGTCGTATTTGGATCCCACACGAATTAAAACACGACACGGTAGAGAACGCTACTCGTTCGCGTTAGAACCCGTTTACATGAATTTTGAAAAATAATAAAAAAAAACAGACGTTTTTTATGAGATTTTATTGAAAGTGATTGTTTTCAGAAATTCATGCTTGCGAGATCCTAAATCGTCGTAAGCCGTATTTGGATCCCACACGAATTAAAACACGACACGGTAGAGAACGCTACTCGTTCGCGTTAGAACCCGTTTACATGAATTTCGAAAAATTAAAAACAGACGTTTTTTATAAGATTTTATTGAAAGTGATGGTTTTTAGAAATTCATGCTTGCGAGATCCTAAATCGTCGTAAGCCGTATTTGGATCCCACACGAATTAAAACACGACACGGTAGAGAACGCTACTCGTTCGCGTTAGAACCCGTTTACATGAATTTCAAAAAATTAAAAAAAACAGACGTTTTTCTTTAAAAAAGGACGAATTTTAGAAAAGAAACAGACGTTAGAATAGTTTGCGAAATTCAAAGTGAGGCCAATACTTAGTGAAAACCAGTACCTGGATATACGATCAAAAAAACAGAATACTAAAATCAAAGTGTAACAATAATACACTTTCTATCATTTGTTTTGTATAGGGCCCGTGGCTCTTTTAGCCTTTCAAATTTATTTAAGACACCATTTGTACCTGCAATCAAGATATTTAAACCTGCTGTTGCTCTTCCACAGACCACACAACAGCCAATTTATTTAAGATTAGGTCTGTACTTGAGTTGAATCACAGACTGACTTTTGCAAGAATTAGTATTGCATGCATGGAGGGATTGATTTTCTAAACTCGGACACCATAGACTCAAACCCTGACTTGAAGTTAGACTTTATCATAGCCAAACTAAACAGTTACTGATCTTGACCAGCAGAGAGTTTGATAGGGCAGAGGCTGATTGACAGCTCTTAGTAATTAGGGTGTAATAATTGGCATGGGAATTGAACTACCTCAAGACACGGCAGGCAAAGTCCAGAATAGGTCATAAGATCTGATAGCCAACATAGAGACAACTCTGAGACCAGATTACAGATATAACCACTTATCAACAAGGTGCAAGGCAATTAGCAAAAGGATATCAGATATTCAGCGGTTCACCTAATCAGAAATAGGTCTAAGGGTTGTACACCTGATCATGAGTTTCTGGCCTTGTTATTTTGCCTATTTTGTCGACTAGCGTAAAGAATACTGGTTGTTCTTTGCTATGCCCAAGGTTAGACTCTCTAGTTCTTCTAAACCAGTAATAGTTTACTTAAAGTCTGTCTATTATTCCTTTCCATCAAGGTCTTGACTTTGAGGCTTACATATTAGGCACCTATTTGGTTGGTATCCCTGCAAGTTATTGGACTCGAATCAGGTTCCGCTTGGTCATGGATAGATATATTGAGCCTGGAAATTGTGTTGGACATCCAGATATATAGTTTAGTCAATCACCATCGTTGGCCATCCTGTTCACTAACTAGAAGGCTATAGACCTTGAGCAAACACCTATCTAAGGTACAGGTTATTAGGTGCAATGTTATGGTTTGAAAACTAAACCATATTCAAGGTTTTTCCTATGCTTGTATGGGAAAAGACAGATTTGTGTATTATAGGTCGTAGGCAGAATTCTGACCTAGTAGATTAAATCCGAAGAGTGGCAAATTTCTAATGCCTAATTTACAGATCAGACTTAAACTCCAAACTCAAGGTTCTATATCAGAGAAGGTAGATGAGTCTATTTTTGTAGGCCTGATTCATAGACTGATTTCAGATAATTAAGGTTGGAACCTTAGTGGCTTGCTGTTCTAGACTTGGACAAGGATCATAAATTGGATCTGTGCCTAGCTGGATCAGAACCTGGTTGGTTAACCCAGCTGACTGCTCATTTTAATTTGATTTGTGACTGGTTCTTAGCCTACCAAACCAGGCATTTCTACCTTTCTACTTCAGTTCTCATTTTGCTCAAGGTTTCTGTCCAAAACCTTAGAAATATATGGTCAAGTGACTATCTTCAAAGAAAATATTTTGTAAAAGATGCAGACCCTGAACCTTCCATACTATTATGACAGACTTATAAAGCATGATTCAGGTGCCTGCATGCCCTTCGTGCGTCTCTGAACTCATGCTGGTACTATTTTCCTACTGCATCAGGAACATTTCTGTTGACTTACCCAAAGCCTCTCTCCTGATCAGCCAGGACTTTATGTCATTTATGGCCCAAGACTTACAGTATTCAGATTTACAACTCATGCGCCAGGGATATGGGAGCCCATACACCGACCCCTTGTTCTTAACCTAATCCTAGTTGATTGGTTCTTGGTTAGTATGTGACTAAGGATTTTTATGTCAGCTGACTTTAATCCTTCCTACTATAACCCTCAGAACCATGGCCTGGAGTTCCATTTACTGTTCGGACAGATTTAAGCTCACTCTTACAACATCTACTGGTCTACCTATTTTTGATCATGATGATGTTAACTCACTAACCCAAGGACTTCCCTAGTACAGTAATCTATAGTCTCTGATTTAAGGCTTGGGGGGAGAGAAAGAGAAAGCTTAGGGGATGGGAAATCCCCTGATGTACCTCAAGAGCTGAGTACTTCCAACTGAATATCACAGCATCTATTTTGAGGGGGTTCTGACACAGGTCATGGCTGCGGCAAGCCTGGAAACTCCATTCAAGCACTTAGCTGGTCTTTACATGTTTCAAGGTTTATGTCATCAGCACACTGTTCAGGGCCTTGATAGATCTATGAAGATATCATGAATCCGACTGGGCCTAGCAATATGTTTTGCTGCATCAGGGATATCATTGATACTTCCCTACATTTCAGGCAAAAGCTCTATTATTTTGGCAGCTGTTACTAACAACCACACTCCCTAGCTTCCTACCCTTCTAGAACCTGTGTCAACAAGGTCATTTCCTGCCCTCAACCAGTTTTGGGGCTGGTTCATCCAATATTTAGCTAAGGCATAGCCTAGTGTATGGCCTAGCATGGAACCTACTATCATAACAGGACTCATTTCAATGGTCAACCAAACCAGAGGCAATTCTTGGTCCTTTATCTTAAGCTTCTCCAGCTGAACCATTTCCATCTAGCTAGTCTAGAAATACTATGGCCATCTGCCTATGCTTTAAACTGGGGTTGCTGATTTACTGAACCAGAGGCCCTTCTGCCAACCTGATAAAGGTCTTTTCTCTGATTAAGTTCAAGAAGCTACTGGTTATTCTCCTTGACCAAAAACTAAAACCAGATTTGGGACCTGAGGCCACTGCAAGCCAGATCTCTAGTTCCGGAACCAAACCTGAATTAGACACATGCCTATTTTGCTATAGGTTGAGGTTATTTACCTCTTGAATCCACTTGCTCACCATCCCAAAGAATTGGGCTAACCCCTATTCTTAATGTGAAATAAAATTGTGCCAATTTAGCAACATGTCCCTCTAATCTTCTAGGAGCCATTCAAAATAAAGCAAGACAGACAATTCAAATCTAATTTACTATCACAGGCCATTTGATATCAGTTGTGACAAGCATTTTCACTCCTGAATGAAAACCTACCTCAGCTGCCAGCCAAACATTCTTGCAGGCTTTGCTCCTTTCTAAGGTTCTATCTTAATGTGCTAAAGCAGAATTTGGATATAGTATGCTTTGGACGCAACCCATTCCCTCTTATTTGCTTACTAGATATTAAGCTATCCGCAGGCTCCCTCACCTAGGTACTGACTTTCTGCTCCAATTAAGGCTCTGGCTCACCATGATCAGAATGAATCTTCAGGATTAAAAGAATTATCAAGACAATACCAATTTTGGACTGAGACTTAAATGAGAGCTTTCATTTGCAGCTTTCTGCTCAATATATCATATTTCAACCAAATTGTTAAATTCTCACCAGGAATAGCCCAAACCTGTGTGGTTACCTTGATGCTCTGATATACAACATCAGTGCCTGATTCACTCAAATTCAGTCCTGACATTTTCAGTCTTTCCTTAGACTCTTTCCAAACCAGAAACATAATTTCTGGCTCAGCCCCTCAGTACTACCTATTATGGAACTTAATTTTGACCCAAAATTTATCAGACAAGTAAAAGACCAGCATGATATCAGATTATGTGGAGTCATTAGTCCTAGGGAACTTTTACTGAAATAGGATCCCCCTGGCTTTTGCTCTCTGTGTTTCTCAACACAGAACTGAAACCTGCATAAACAAACTGGAATTCAAAAGAGGAAGAGGGTCTAAACTGCCAAACTGTATAAAGCCAGTTTTGTTGCCATTGATTTCTTCTTACTTAAGTCTCGTCACCTGAGTGACAGGAACAGCAAGCCTGGTCTTTAATCCTGGATTCAAATCCTAGATTTTATTTAGGTCCACCTACTTAAACCTCACTATCTGTTCATGACTAAGTGTTGTAATGAGATCAAGTTTCTAGGGTCAATCTTATTAACAGAACCTTTGGCATCCACTGCAGACCACAATATATGGCTCCTGCCACTGCCATTGCCATGACATAAGCTAACTAATTTACCCAGGTCTATTGGGTTTGATCTGGCCTAGAATCTTCTCAAAGCAGTACAGAGTCCAAAAAGGCTAACAGGATATCAGGCCTCTGCACCTTTGTACAACTCAGCATTAGGCCTGAGAAACCTTCACTGAGTCAAGGGTCTCTAGTCTTGGTTTTATTTTTGTATTTCCTTAAATCAAATCAAGACATATGTGAGCAACCTAAGGCCTCAAAGGTGAAATCTATGAACGTCCTCAACCTGTAACTTCTGCCACTTGTAGATTAAGTACTAATCTGAGCAAAATTTTACAAATTAAAGGAGAGAGTTATGAGTGGTATGACATTTATCTGCTCAACAGAACCCCCTTGGATTTCTGTAGTGTTTCCATGGCCAGTATATTAATACTGATTTGTAGGATGTCTAACCTAACTAGCTGAGTGCTTCAACTATCCCCCATCCTCATGGCACTTGCTGTTAGACTACTACTTCCAGACTTTAAGTCTGTTTGAGATAGTCCAGCACTCTAATACAGACGCTTACTGGTTAGTTTCCAACTGCATCAAGAAGAATCATGAAGTCTGCCTAACACAGCTGATCCATGGATGACCTCTATTCTAATGTCACCTATATTGGAGACCTTTTTCTATGTTGAGACTGAGGTGTTCTACAAACTAATTTAGATGCTACTATAAAGAGCAATCAAACCATAGGCCAATTGCAGCCTAGTAGTATTTGATCTTATTCTCAAAAGAGATTACAACTAAGATCATTACTCATTAAGCATTTGATCCAATAGGATTACTATCATAATCAAATTCCAATGAACTAGCTAATACTTAGCCTGAAATTTATTTACCAAACCGCGAATTACAAATTCTTGCTTCCTAAGTTGAATTATGTCTAGTGATTAAACAATTAATGATTTGCAAGCCAAATGATTTCAGGATCAGCAGAGGTAATAATTTCTTTGATACATTTCCAAAATAGAACTTCTTAAAACAGGTTAGGATCACAATAATTGAATGAAGAGCTCAACCTTCAGTGATTATTAAGAACCTTAACCTTCTAAAACATTAAACAACTCATGCAATTTACATAATCCTGAATTGCAAACTATGGCAGAGTATTTAAGCATCATTAATTTTGATTATTTTCTAGGCTCAACTATTCAAGTCTGGAGCATTCCAGAATTGACAGACAACCAAAATCATGCAGCTACAAGAGCAAGATACTGAACGCACACATACCTGGCAACGTAAAGGCTAACAAACAGAGGACGCCACTGTGATTCCACCACAGAACTTGAAGAAGAGCTGGAAATAGGTGACGAACAAACACCGGATCTTCCTTCGCAAGCTCAAAGAAGTCTGAACCAACTTTACGCAAGGAAAAATCCGAGAGAAGAGTGAAGGTTCTTTCTCCAACAGTAAACCGAGGAGAATTCGTAGAGGAACTGAGCGAATCAATAGAGAATCCAGAGTAGCTCCAAGAAGACTTCTCCAACAGTAAACCAGCCTTGAAAGATTTCGGAGAATTTTGAATCCCTGGAGCGAATTCCGAAAGCAGAGAAAAACCATAATCTTCCACCAGACGAGCCTTTCTGTTTTTTGGTACCAAAAGTCCTCCCCTTTGCTTTTTCTAAAATCCCTTTTATACCCCTAACTTAACCATGGTTCCTTAACCTTATGGGAGTTAATTTCTAACCCTAGGCTAACTAACTCCTTAACCAACTCTCAACTAACCTAACTTAATTTTGTTTTTTTTTGTTTTTTTGTTTGTTGTTTTTCTTAGCTTTTACTTGTCTATTATTTTTCTGCTAGTTTATTCAATCTTGCAACTCTTTTTCCTTCTTTTTGGCAATTTTGAGCCTTTTTCTCCTTTTTTTTAAGGGTATTTAATAAATTAACTAATTAAGGAATATTTTTTCCCCGGACAAAAATTGGTGCTCACAGTTTGCCCCTCTTTACCCAATTCTTTATTAGATAATACAAGAACACTTCTTGTATTAATGAAGTAAGAAATGGGAAAAGACGTTAGCCAATTTTGTCCGGCTTTATTAAATAAAAGGGCAATCAAGACCATGCAGGGCCTTATGTGATAAGCTAGGATGGAGAAAATTAAAATGCAGCGCCTGCTGTGATAAGCTTGAACAGAAATTTAAACCTGAAGGGCCTCATGTGATAGGCCAAAATGCAGGAAATTAAAATGCAGTGCCTGATGTGATCGGCTTGAACAGAAATTTAAACATGAGGGGCCTGATGTGATAGGCCAAAATGCAGGAAATTAAAATGCAGTGCCTGATGTGATAGGATTGAACAGAAATTTAAACATGAGGGGCCTGATGTGATAGGCCAAAACGCAGGAAATTAAAATGCAGTGCCTGATGTGATAGGCTTGAACAGAAATTTAAACATGAGGGGCCTGATGTGATAGGCCAAAATGCAGGAAATTAAAATGCAGTGCCTGATGTGATAGGCTTGAACAGAAATTTAAACATGAGGGGCCTGATGTGATAGGCCAAAATGCAGGAAATTAAAATGCAGTGCCTGATGTGATAGGCTTTGAGCAGAAATTTAAACATGAGGGGCCTGATGTGATAGGCCAAAATGCAGGAAATTAAAATGCAGCGCCTGATGTGATAGGCTTGAACAGAAATTTAAACATGAGGGGCCTGATGTGATAGGCTTGAACAGAAATTTAAACATGAGGGGCCTGATGTGATAGGCCAAGATGCAGGAAATTAAAATGCAGTGCCTGATGTGATAGGCTTTGAGCAGAAATTTAAACATGAGGGGCCTGATGTGATAGGCCAAAATGCAGGAAATTAAAATGTAGTGCCTGATGTGATAGGCTTGAACAGAAATTTAAACATGAGGGGCCTGATGTGATAGGCCAAGATGCAGGAAATTAAAATGCAGTGCCTGATGTGATAGGCTTTGAGCAGAAATTTAAACATGAGGGGCCTGATGTGATAGGCCAAGATGCAGGAAATTAAAATGCAGTGCCTGATGTGATAGGCTTTGAGCAGAAATTTAAACATGAGGGGCCTGATGTGATAGGCCAAAATGCAGGAAATTAAAATGCAGCGCCTGATGTGATAGGCTTGAACAGAAATTTAAACATGAGGGGCCTGATGTGATAGGCCAAAATGCAGGAAATTAAAATGCAGTGCCTGATGTGATAGGCTTGAACAGAAATTTAAACATGAGGGGCCTGATGTGATAGGCCAGAGTGCAGGAAATTAAAATGCAGTGCCTGATGTGATAGGCCAAAATGCAGGAAATTAAAATGCAAGAAGACTTGATTTGGAGAGATTTTAATCTTTATTTATTTAGCGGACTTTGAATTCACAGCTTCCCTATAGCACGATTCTTATGACCTTTAGAATGAGCTAGAGCCTGCGACTGGCCTTCCCTTTCTGATTTTTGTTGGCTAACTTTATGCATCACACTGCTTATTCTGCGGAGAGAAGAATCATTCAATGTTATTAAATGACTATCAATTGCGAGATTCTTGTTCTAACCATGATTCAAACAGTCTTAGTATTTAATAATTGCTGTAATATACTTAATTCGATACATATGCTTGATCAACGAATACAATTGAATCAATAAAATGGCTGAATTTCAAAAGTAAACAGGAATTAGAAGAGTATGTATTTGGGGATGGAATTTTGGATGGTCTTGTGCCTTCGAGACGATCAATGCTAGTATTGTATTTCCATAACCTTTCCTGTCTTATCACCCATGCTTATTAGGAAACAAAATTTTGCCCCAGTATCAGCCTGCTCAAAATTTTGCCCCAGTATTAGCCCAGTCTTATTCTGATAAGCTCCGAACTGATTTCAATATTGGCCTATTTCACTTTTATCCACTCCCTGTCCTTTCATCAATCTGCTCCAGTATTTGCCCAATACTGACCTGACTGCTTTTGAATCAGTCTGCTTTTTATTCTTTGCCCCAGTATCACATTCTTGTTCCCACCTATTCTTGAGGGTCATCTTACGACAATATGAATTTTTCTCACGTTTGTCTAGGTCGCCCTTGCGGGTTTTCGACCTAGCGGGCTTTTTTGGATGCCCTAATTTTTGCCTAGATCTCCCACGCGGGTTTTCGACCTAGCGGGCTTTTTGGATGCCCTAACTTTTTCCTAGATCGCCCTTACGGGTTTTCGACCTAGCGGGCTTTTTGGATGCCCTAACTTTTTCCTAGATCGCCCTTACAGGTTTTCGACCTAGCGGGCTTTTTTGATGCCCTAACTTTTGCCTAGGTCGCCCTTGCGGGTTTTCGACCTAGCGGGCTTTTTGGATGCCCTAACTTTTGCCTAGATCGCCCTTGCGGGTTTTCGACCTAGCGGGCTTTTTGGATGCCCTAACTTTTGCCTAGATCGCCCTTGCGGGTTTTCGACCTAGCGGGCTTTTATTAAGCATAATATTTCTTTACAGCATCAGCGTTGGTTGGGTTTGCCAGGTCATTCCCATCCATATCAGTTAAGATCAACGCCCCTCCCGAGAAAGCCTTTTTGACTATGTATGGCCCGTGATAATTTGGAGCCAATTTCCCTTGTAGCGCTTTTTGCATAGGTAATAACTTTTTGAGAACCAAATCTCCTTCTTGAAATACTCGGGGACGTACTTTCTTTTCGAATACCTTCTTCATTCTTTTCTGATATAGCTGTCCGTGACACAACGCTACCAATCTTTTTTCATCAACCAAATTTAACTGATCAACCTTGGCTTGCACCCACTCTGCCTCTTCCAACTTTGCGTCCATTAACACCCTTAATGAAGGGATCTCTACTTCAATAGGAAGGACGGCCTCCATTCCATAAACAAGCGAGAATGGAGTTGCTCCAGTAGAGGTTCGAACTGAAGTACGATATGCGTGGAGGGCATAGGTGAGCATTTCATGCCAATCTTTATATGTGTGCACCATCTTTTGGACGATTTTCTTGATGTTTTTATTGGCTGCCTCCACCGCTCCATTCATCTTTGGTCTGTATGGGGAGGAATTATGATGCTGGATCTTGAACTGGTCGCACAATTCATTCATCATTTTGTTGTTAAGATTGGTACCATTATCTGTGATGATTTTGTTGGGCAACCCATACCGGCAAATTAACTCTTTCTTTACAAATTTTACAACCACGCTTCGAGTTACGCTGACGTAGGAAGCAGCCTCGACCCACTTGGTGAAATAGTCAATGGCAACCAATATGAAACGATGCCCGTTAGATGCTTTAGGCTCAATTGGTCCAATGACGTCCATTCCCCACATAGCGAATGGCCATGGTGAAGATAATACATTCAAGAACGTAGGCGGCACGTGGATGTTGTCAGCGTATACCTGGCATTTATGACAAGTCTTAACATACTTATAGCAATCAGTCTCCATAGTCGACCAGTAATATCCTGCTCTGAGGATTTTTCTTGCCATCGTGTGTCCGTTAGCATGGGCATCAAAAGATCCCTCATGGACTTCTTTCACAATTTTTCTAGCCTCTGCCGCATCTACACACCTGAGCAGGACCATATCATGATTTCTTTTATATAAAACTTCCCCATCGAGGAAGAAACTGGCAGCTAATCTCCTTAACGTTCTTTTGTCATTTTCCGAGGCATGATTGGGATACTCCTTGTCTTTCAGAAAGCGCCGGATATCATGATACCAGGGTTGCCCATCTTGTTCTTCTTCAATTGATTGGCAAAAGGCTTGTCGATCTCGACGTTGAATCTGGATAAGGGGCATATCCTCCTCTTTACTTATTTTGAACATGGACGAGAGGGTGGCTAGGGCGTCAGCCAATTGATTGTCCTCTCGAGGTATATGTGCAAAAGTGACATCCTCAAAATGCTCCAACAATTCCTTAATATAAGCTTGGTATGGGATCAACTTTGCATCTCGAGTTTCCCATTCACCTTTAACCTGATGGATAACTAGAGCTGAATCACCATAGACCTCCAAGTTCTTGACATTAGCATCGATGGCTGCTTGTATTCCCATGATGTAAGCCTCGTATTCAGCCACATTATTAGTACAATCAAAACCTAATTTGGCTGTAATAGGTACATACTGTCCTTCTGGGGAGATTAATATGGCTCCTATGCCATGACCCATCATGTTGGACGCCCCATCAAACAACATCGTCCACTTTTCTTTTACTTCCTGTACTGGCTCACTAAATACTGCCATTAGATCCTCATCCGGAAATCCTTGTCTCATCGGCTGATAATCACTTAGAGGCTGTTGAGCCAAGTAATCTGCCAACGCACTTCCTTTAATTGCCTTTTGTGTAACATACATGATATCATATTCTGATAGCAAAACTTGCCATCTGGCAATCCGTCCAGACAAAGCGGGCTTTTCGAAAATGTACTTAATTGGATCCATCCTAGAGATCAACCAAGTAGTATGGCTCAACATGTACTGTCTCAAACGATGAGCGGTCCATGCCAATGCGCAACAGGTTTGTTCTAACAAGGAATATTTTACCTCATAATTGGTAAATTTTTTGCTCAAATAGTAAATGGCATGTTCTTTCTTTCCAGTTATATCTTGTTGACCGAGCATACATCCCATGGCGCTACCCGTCACTGTCAAGTATAGAATTAATGGCCCCCCTGGGACTGGAGGGACTAAAACTGGAGGGTCTTGTAAGTAGAGCTTAATCTTTTCAAAGGCTTCTTGGCAATCCTTATTCCAACTGATGGGCTGATTTTTGCGCAAGAGTTTGAAAATTGGTTCACATGTGGCTGTTAACTGAAAAATGAACCTAGCGATGTAGTTTAGCCTTCCTAGAAACCCTCGCACTTCCTTCTCTGTTTTTGGAGCTGGCATTTCTAAGATTGCACGAACTTTATCAGGATCTACCTCGATTCCCCTTTCACTTACAATGAAGCCTAACAGCTTCCCTGACTTCACACCGAAAGTGCATTTAGCTGGGTTCATTCTCAACTTGAACCTTCGAAGGCGTTCGAATAGTTTTTGCAGGTTATCGAGGTGATCCTCCTCAGTTCTCGACTTAGCGATCATGTCATCCACATATACTTCGATCTCCTTGTGGATCATGTCATGAAATAATGTCACCATAGCTCTCTGATATGTAGCCCCAGCATTCTTCAACCCAAACGGCATGACTTTGTAACAAAAGGTTCCCCAAGCCGTAATAAAGGTGGTTTTTTCCATATCTTCTTCAACCATCTTGATCTGATTATATCCAGAGAAACCGTCCATGAACGAAAAGTAAGAGAACTGGGCAGTATTGTCAACCAATACGTCAATATGAGGCAAAGGAAAGTCGTCCTTTGGACTGGCCCTATTTAGGTCCCTGAAATCTACACACATTCGTACCTTTCCATCTTTCTTGGGGACTGGTACTATATTTGCGACCCACTCCGGGTATTTTGCTACGGCCAGGAAACCTGCATCGAACTGCTTTTTTACTTCTTCTCGGATTTTTAGGGACATCTCAGGCTTCATTCTTCTCAACTTCTGTTTCACCGGTGGGCAGTCAGGTTTTAAAGGCAATTTATGTTCCACAATCGACGTGTCTAATCCCGGCATATCTTGATACGACCAAGCGAAAATGTCGCTATATTCCTGTAATAGTGACACTAATCGAGAGCGATTTTTGAACGTGCCTATTTTCACTTCTTTTTTATCCTCCTCAGTTCCCAGATTTATCAATTCGACAGACTCTTGGTGAGGCTGTATCAATCTAGATTCCTGCTCAACCAGCCTTAATAATTCCCCAGATGGTTCATATTCAAATTCTGTTTCCTCATCCGCTTGATTAACAAGACAGTCAAAATTATTCAATACAATACTAGCGTGATCGTCATTAGGCAAGTTGTTTTCGGATCTGCAAATATGTGAAAAGAATAAGATATATGGACGTATTGGAGGAAGGAAGAGAATATTTCTGAAAGAAATCAGGGGTATTCATTGATCAATCATATGTACAAAATATTGTTTATTCACAAAATTTTACAGCAATTACAAATTACATGTAGACTGAATTTAAAATCACGGGAAGCTCGATGGTTTCCCAATTGTTTAGCTCACGTCCTGGTGGACAAGCTATCACCAAGTCATCTATGTTGAGCGGCTCTTCTTTATCAACTGCCGCTATCATATCTGGAGTCTCAAACCCAGCACTCCAAAAACTTTCAGAAATATGGAGCAGAGGGACCCTCTTTATCTGGGGCTTTCGTTTTTCCAGCCTAGCCCGTTTCTTTTCTTCTATTTCTTCCTTAATCCTTCTCATTTCTTCCTCAGTGGGTTTATACCCTAACCCAAACCTGTGCTTGTTCTTAATCAACTGCAAAGGCTGAGTTAATCCACCATTATTTTGCCCCAGTTTGTCTCCGGGCTGGAATCCATTTTTCAACATTATTTTAGCCATCATTAACAGAGCTCTCGGGGGCCGATGCTGGTCCACCACCTCTCCCTCCTTAACAGTGGTAACATTAGCAATTTCTAGAGCCTGGAAGTGAGTTTCCAAGGCTTCCTCAGCAGCCTCGATGTAGGGGGTATTGGTGGGTTTACTGACCAGAAAATCCTCTTCAGCAGAGACAATTATCAGTCTATCATCTACAATAAATTTCAATCTTTGGTGAAGAGTGGATGGCACCGCTCTAGCAGAATGGATCCATGGTCTTCCTAGGAGACAACTGTATGCGGGCAGGATATCCATCACCTGGAAGGTCACCTCAAAAACAACCGGACCAATCTGTACTGGCAGATCAATCTCTCCAATAACTTCCCTTCGTGATCCATCAAAGGCCCTAACCACTATTGAACTTGGCCTCAGGTGGGATGCTTCATAGGGTAACTTTGACAGGGTCATCTTAGGCATCACATTTAATGAGGAACCATTGTCTATCAAGACCCGGGCTAGGATATGGTCCCTGCACTTCACTGATATGTGTAATGCTTTATTATGCCCAGCCCCTTCTTCCGGGATTTCGCTGTCGGTGAATGTGAGGAAGTTATTGGCGGTTATATTATTCGCAATCCCTTCAAACTTCTCTACCGAAAGGTTGTGCACCACATGTGCCTCGTTGAGTATTTTCAGCAGCACCTTTCGATGAGGTTCAGAATTCATCATTAGTGCCAGTAGGGAAATTTTAGCTGGCATACGGTTCAATTGTTCAATTATAGCATATTCACTTTGCCTGATCATCCTTAGAAATTCACAGGCATCTTCTTCAGAAACAGGCTTTTTCAATTCCCTTCTTTCTTCTTCCGTACTTACTTCCGGTTCAGGACCAGCCAAAATCGCCTCCCCGCAAGGCCTTCCTCTTCTCTCTTCTATAGGGGAATAAATGCGACCGCTCCGGGTCATACCCCCGACTCCAGCTATATTCACCACATCAGTAGTTGCACTAGGGGTGACTTCGGTTCTTTCTTCTTCCGTCTTGCCTCCAGATACCTCAGCATCATACTTCCAAGGTACCTCCTTGTTGCTTTTATATGGAAATGGCCCCGGCACCTTTATAGTAATCGGTCTCAAGCCGTTCGGTGTTGGGACAGCCGTCTCTTCGGAGTATCTGATAACTAAAGGCCTGGGACAACCAGGGAAGGCCTCATTAAGCATATTCACCTCAAACTCCACCTCCAAGCAGTTCACTGTTGGCCCTCCATGATTTGGCAGAGGATTATTTCCTACATTAGGAGCATCCTTCTCAAAATTTAACCACTTGGCGTTTATCAAGTTCTGGACTTTATGCTTTAAACCTTGACAATTTTCAGTGGAGTGTCCCACAACCCCGGCATGATAATCACACTTAGCAGCCGGGTCGTACCATTTGGGAAATGGTGGTTCCAATGGCTTCATAGGACATGGTGCGATTAAAGAGTTTTGTATTAGGCGGGGTAAAAGCTCAGTATAGGTCATAGGGATAGGGTCAAAGTGTATAACTCTTCTTTCATTATTTGGCCTTCTTTGAGTTTGGTTAGTGTTTGGGCCAGGGTTTTGACTCCAGGCTTTTTGTGGAGGTTGGGGTATGGTTGGTTGTGGTTGCGTCATGAGCGCAGTTGTTCGCTGGAAAGCTGTGGGGGGTGTGTAAGGTGGTTGGTAGTTAGGTTGGGAGACGGCCACCATCTGAGGGTATGGTGCATACTGAGGGTGGTAAGGTGTTTGGTAATTAGGTGGTGTAGGTGTGGAGCGATTTGGATCATACGTGACATGGTGGGTTTCCCCTTCCCTCTTTTTCCAGGAATTATTGGTTGGCTTCTTCACATTTACATTGTCAACCGTATTATGCACAATCCTTCCGCGACGCAGGCCGCTTTCAATTCGTTCTCCGATTAACACCATATCGGAGAAATTGGCTGAAACACTACCCACCATCTTATCATAAAATGGTGCAGGGAGAGTGTCCATAAACATTCTGATCATCTCTCTTTCGAATAAAGGAGGTTGAACTTGAGCTGCTAGTTCCCTCCATCGTTGAGCATATTCTTTAAAGGTCTCATCCTCTTTCTTGATCATATTTTGCAACTGAGACCGATCTGGTGCCATCTCTATATTATACTTGTATTGCCTAAGAAAAGCATCTGCCAAATCCTTCCAAGATCGGACATGGGTGCGTTCCAACTGAGTATACCAGTTGGCTGCAGCTCCTGTAAGACTATCTTGGAAACAGTGGATCAGGAGCTTATCATCATGCGCGTGTGAAGCCATCTTTCTACAGAACATAGTCAGATGACTTCGAGGGCACCCCGTTCCTTTATATTTTTCAAATTCGGGCATCTTGAACTTGGGCGGGATTATCACGTCAGGGACTAGACACAAGTCAGAAGCGTCTACTAGTCCATAGCCACTACCTTCAATGGCTCTGACTCTTTCTTCCAGGTGTTGCCATCTACCGCTGAGAGGTGCTTCTTGACCAGAGGTATTTGACCATTGTTCATTCACTACCGGCCCAGCTGTATGAGGCCCCCCAGGTCGGATGGTCTGGCCATAGGTATTTGGTAGAGGGAAAGATGGTTGTTGTGGGTTTAGTGGGTAGGTAGTCATAGGGATGGAATTGGTAGGATTCTCGATGGTAGTAGTGTTCATGTATGTATAGTTGGGATTAGTGTTTTGTGGGTAAGAAGTTGAAGGACCCGTGTGTGGAGGATAAGCAGTAGGATTTGTGTTATAGGTGGTTGGTGGATTTGTATGTGGTGGGTAGGTAGTAGGATTTGTATGGTAAGTGGCTGGTGGATTTATATGTGGTGGGTAGGTAGTAGGATGGTTTGGGTATTGGGTGTGAGTGAGAAGGTTCTCAGCAGGGTTTGTGGGAATACCCTGTGCTGAGGGTGCAAACCCAGGTGGTATCCCATAGGGAGGCCATTCACGATCAATTACCACCTGCACAGGACCTGATGTATCTGTTGCTGCTGCTGTCTCCACCCCAGAGGGTCCCTCTGCATTCTTCTCTAACAGCTTCATTACTTTTGCTAGCTGATCTCTCAGATCAGCAACCTCATTTCTCAGCTCTTCATTTTGTGCTTCTAGCTCATTCATCATTTTGGTTTTTGAACGTGTGCTATAGGGATGCTGAGGAATGCGTGAATCCGCTATTTTGTTTTCTGGAAATTCAATATTTATTAATTAGTATTAAAGAAAACAAACTTAAATTTTAAAACAAATTAAATATTGGGGATCAGATATCTCGATAAATTTGTTATTGGACAAGCGTGCTTATTAGACGGAGTATGAAATGGAAATTAACGCAACATCAAGAACTGTAGAAAGAAGTAGATTCTTTATTCATAATATTCACGGTACATCCTTTTCTTCTTTTTCAACTAGAGCAACATATCGATTCATTCTCATGATTAACTCTTTACAAAAGTTGATGAATTCTTCAACTTCAGCCGGCGTATGGAGTGGATGTAGTGAAGCTTCCGCTCTTTTAAGCAACTGAGGTACTTCAGCGATAGCAGTGTTAGCCAAGCTAGCTAACCTTCCAAAACATCTAGTCCAATGATCCGCTGTGTCTTGATACCACTTCATTTCATCTTGCAGATCACTTATTCCCCTTTGTTGCATCCTAATGACTTCAATGACGTTCCATTTTTCCTCGTTTACTTCATTTTCACATGCCACTAACAAGTTCTCTATTTGTTGCTTTAGCTCCTCTACCCATTGGCGTAACTCATTCCTTTCGTCAGTCAGTTGATTTTTCTCTGCCAACTCTCTATCCCTTTCTCCCAGGGCTTGACCTTTCTCTCGTCTGATTTGGCGAATTCGGCTTTTCATTTGTTCAATAGCATCCCTCATTCCCTGATTTTCTTGGAGGGCCGCATCTCTTTCTTGTGCTCTCAACCCCAGCTCCTTATTAGCAACTTGAAGGCTCATGTGGACCCTAGCTGCGTGCTCTCGCTCGGATTTTTGCTGTTGACGAATTCCCTCCAAGGCGGTATCTTTCTCTTGGCCATCCCTCTTAAGCGCGGCAATTTCCTGTTGGGCTTTTAACAACTCTTCTTCCAACCTGTTGTTTTTGACAGTCATGCCCTCCAACTTTGCTTTTAATTCTTTGACGGCCTCGTCTTCGAACGTTTCAGGCAATGGTTGACTTCCTGAAGCTGCAGCTTGCGGTTTGAAGGGTAATTTGATTTGTTGCACCCGTTCCCTTACCCATTGTCGGTATTCTTCCTTTGCTGCACAACTTCTGACTCCTAACTCTTTTCCTTTTCGGGTGACCACCTCCCAAGCTTCTCGTACTTTCCGTAAAGGTTCCGTGAAGTCCCCTTCATAATATACGATAACAGGAGTCAACAATTCTTGAGGCGGAGGACTCCGAATGGGATAAGCTAGCTGCCGTTGCCCCAGTATGGGATTATAGCTGATACAACCCCTTGTTCCCATTAGAGGGACATTGGGAAAACCTTTGCAATGATAAATAATCGTTGTCTTTTGCTGCCAAGCCGGCTGCCATCTAATCTTCTCCTCAGTCAAACTAGCCATATATTCTGCCCACTCTTTTCCACTCATGTTTCCGATTTGGTAGCACAACAAATCTGAGATAGGGCATTGGACTTTTACCTCTCTTTTGAACACATGTGCCGTGATCCAGATATAAAGCAGTGGTAGACAACATATCAATTTTTTCTTCTTCCTTTCATAACAGAGATTCAGAGCACAATATGTGTCAGCAAGTATTGCAGTGGTAGGATTCTCGGACTTGTTTTTGCGAGATAAGAATGCACCGATGGCCACTGTGTCTATGAAATCATCAACCTGAGGGAACAATACCAAACCGTAGAGGACAAGAGCGAGCGCATCCATGTAGGTCTCCCATTTGTTATTGTCGGCCAACTGTTGCAAATGCCTTTCTAGGAGATCCCTTGTAAAGCCTTTGCATTGATATTTTTCTTGGAAATCCGTAAGGAGATCACTGTGTTGCAACCCTATGGATTGAACCGCAACTCGGAATGAAGGACTATGTTCAAGATGATTGTATGGCCTACTTTTCTCCATTGGCAGGCTTATGATTTGTTCATACTCTTCTAAAGTGGGTGCTAACTGAAAGTATGTGAACGTGAAGCATCTCAATGGGGGGTCGTAATACTGAACAAAAGCAGTGATGGCTTCTTCTTGCACTTTGATTTCCAATAATTTCAGTATATTACCATATCTTTTGGCAAAGGCCATCCTTTGTATTGTTTGTAACCTTTTGGCGAAAGAATCTATACTTGCTAGATCCATCATTTTTGCCCCGATTCTCCGTTTCTTTCTTAATTCTGATCCGACATTAATTTCCATTTCACCTCCTTTAAATATAAATGAGAATCTGATCCCCTTAAAAAAGAAAAAGAAAAATAAAAAGAAAGAAAAGAAAATCAAGAAAATAAATGAGTTAGTTATTTGACAGAATAATCTAGTATAAAGTATAAAATCATGTAAATCAAAGCATGATGCAAGGATGACAGCAATTTGAGTATGATATATTATGGACTAAGGCAATGCGTGGTATGATACATCTTTAAAATGTGGTATGGATGATATGCACTGGGAGCATGATTTTTAGGGTAGAAGCTACAACAACCTCTTCTCTCTTTTTTTTTTTTTTACGCTCCCCTATTTGGAATAACTGTACACAAGCAATATATGCACAGATCAATACATGTCATTATAATAGAAGTGTATACCCTTTTGCGTGTCCTAGTCCGAGGTTACCTGTCCTACGGATCTAGGATGTCTATTTTATGTATCTCGCCAAAGGTAGGTTATAATCCTGGGTATAAAGGTTACTAGAGCCAAGTTCCAATTCCATAGTGTTGACTGCAACCGTAGAGAACGCTACTGGTTACAGGACACTGGAAAAGGACGCACTCTAGCTGGGGTTTTCATGATAGCCTACCGAGACGTGCATCCCTGGTGGCACCACTAGACCCCTCTATTCCTGAGTTTCGCTCAGACCCGGGTATAGGGCCCCACTCATGATTATGCATGCATGTGCAGTGTATGAAGGGTATACGGACTTTTTGGGATACCTGCAATTGGGGAAATTGCACAGACATATACAACAATTTATCGTTCATCTATCCTGAGGTTATAAAACATTCAGACAGATAACAGATAAATAAATCATAAAAGTAACAAGAAAGGGATCATGCAAACAAACACACTCAATAACTGGGCTTGACTCTCCAAAGTCCCCAGTGGAGTCGCCATCTGTCATAACCGTAATTACGACGAGACGACGGACTCGCTAAAATTTTGAAAAGAATTTTAATTTTGATTGTGGAGCCGCCACCAAATTTTATTTTTAAGGGAAAACATTTGGAAAAACCCTAACTTGTGGAAGAAAATCTAGGTTCGGGAGTTGGTTACGAGTAAGGAAGGTATTAGGCACCCTACTCGCCCGTTCCAAGGAACGGTACCCTTAAACTGAGTGTATGATATTTTGAAAACTATTTGATCCCTTAAAATAGAATAAAAAATAGAAAATAAATAGGTTCATGGAAAATAGCCTGACAGGACTTGATCCTGCTCCTACGTATTCCCGGGTGCAATGGGAAACTCAAGGCTACGTAGTTCTGGTTAAGAGACTTGATCTCTAAAAGAATACGGGGTGATTTTAGATAGAAAAAAAAAAGAGACACTTTAATAGGAATTTATTGAAAATGATGGTTTTCAGAAATTCATGCTTGCGAGATCCTAAATCGTCGTAAGCCGTATTTGGATCCCACACGAATTAAAACACGACACGGTAGAGAACGCTACTCGTTCGCATTAGAACCCGTTTACATGAATTTTGAAAAATAAAAAAAAAACAGACGTTTTTTATGAGATTTTATTGAAAGTGATTGTTTTCAGAAATTCATGCTTGCGAGATCCTAAATTGTCGTAAGCCGTATTTGGATCCCACACGAATTAAAACACGACACGGTAGAGAACGCTACTCGTTCGCGTTAGAACCCGTTTACATGAATTTCGAAAAATTAAAAACAGACATTTTTTATAAGATTTTATTGAAAGTGATGGTTTTTAGAAATTCATGCTTGCGAGATCCTAAATCGTCGTAAGCCGTATTTGGATCCCACACGAATTAAAACACGACACGGTAGAGAACGCTACTCGTTCGCGTTAGAATCCGTTTACATGAATTTCGAAAAATTAAAAAAAACAAACGTTTTTCTTTAAAAAAGGACGAATTTTAGAAAAGAAACAGACGTTAGAATAGTTTGCGAAATTCAAAGTGAGGCCAATACTTAGTGAAAACCAGTACCTGGATATACGATCAAAAAAACAGAATACTAAAATCAAAGTGTAACAATAATACACTTTCTATCATTTGTTTTGTATAGGGCACGTGGCTCTTTTAGCCTTTCAAATTTATTTAAGACACCATTTGTACCTGCAATCAAGATATTTAAACCTGCTGTTGCTCTTCCACAGACCACACAACAGCCAATTTATTTAAGATTAGGTCTGTACTTGAGTTGAATCACAGACTGACTTTTGCAAGAATTAGTATTGCATGCATGGAGGGATTGATTTTCTAAACTCGGACACCATAGACTCAAACCCTGACTTGAAGTTAGACTTTATCATAGCCAAACTAAACAGTTACTGATCTTGACCAGCAGAGAGTTTGATAGGGCAGAGGCTGATTGACAGCTCTTAGTAATTAGGGTGTAATAATTGGCATGGGAATTGAACTACCTCAAGACACGGCAGGCAAAGTCCAGAATAGGTCATAAGATCTGATAGCCAACATAGAGACAGCTCTGAGACCAGATTACAGATATAACCACTTATCAACAAGGTGCAAGGCAATTAGCAAAAGGATATCAGATATTCAGCGGTTCACCTAATCAGAAATAGGTCTAAGGGTTGTACACCTGATCATGAGTTTCTGGCCTTGTTATTTTGCCTATTTTGTCGACTAGCGTAAAGAATACTGGTTGTTCTTTGCTATGCCCAAGGTTAGACTCTCTAGTTCTTCTAAACCAGTAATAGTTTACTTAAAGTCTGTCTATTATTCCTTTCCATCAAGGTCTTGACTTTGAGGCTTACATATTAGGCACCTATTTGGTTGGTATCCCTGCAAGTTATTGGACTCGAATCAGGTTCTGCTTGGTCATGGATAGATATATTGAGCCTGGAAATTGTGTTGGACATCCAGATATATAGTTTAGTCAATCACCATCGTTGGCCATCCTGTTCACTAACTAGAAGGCTATAGACCTTGAGCAAACACCTATCTAAGGTACAGGTTATCAGGTGCAATGTTATGGTTTGAAAACTAAACCATATTCAAGGTTTTTCCTATGCTTGTATGGGAAAAGACAGATTTGTGTATTATAGGTCGTAGGCAGAATTCTGACCTAGTAGATTAAATCCGAAGAGTGGCAAATTTCTAATGCCTAATTTACAGATCAGACTTAAACTCTAAACTCAAGGTTCTATATCAGAGAAGGTAGATGAGTCTATTTTTGTAGGCCTGATTCATAGACTGATTTCAGATAATTAAGGTTGGAACCTTAGTGGCTTGCTGTTCTAGACTTGGACAAGGATCATAAATTGGATCTGTGCCTAGCTGGATCAGAACCTGGTTGGTCAACCCAGCTGACTGCTCATTTTAATTTGATTTGTGACTGGTTCTTAGCCTACCAAACCAGGCATTTCTACCTTTCTACTTCAGTTCTCATTTTGCTCAAGGTTTCTGTCCAAAACCTTAGAAATATATGGTCAAGTGATTATCTTCAAAGAAAATATTTTGTAAAAGATGCAGACCCTGAACCTTCCATACTATTATGACAGACTTATAAAGCATGATTCAGGTGCCTGCATGCCCTTCGTGCGTCTCTGAACTCATGTTGGTACTATTTTCCTACTGCATCAGGAACATTTCTGTTGACTTACCCAAAGCCTCTCTCCTGATCAGCCAGGACTTTATGTCATTTATGGCCCAAGACTTACAGTATTCAGATTTACAACTCATGCGCCAGGGATATGGGAGCCCATACACCGACCCCTTGTTCTTAACCTAATCCTAGTTGATTGGTTCTTGGTTAGTATGTGACTAAGGATTTTTATGTCAGCTGACTTTAATCCTTCCTACTATAACCCTCAGAACCATGGCCTGGAGTTCCATTTACTGTTCGGACAGATTTAAGTTCACTCTTACAACATCTACTGGTCTACCTATTTTTGATCATGATGATGTTAACTCACTAACCCAAGGACTTCCCTAGTACAGTAATATATAGTCTCTGATTTAAGGCTTGGGGGGAGAGAAAGAGAAAGCTTAGGGGATGGGAAATCCCCTGATGTACCTCAGGAGCTGAGTACTTCCAACTGAATATCACAGCATCTATTTTGAGGGGGTTCTGACACAGGTCATAGCTGCGGCAAGCCTGGAAACTCCATTCAAGCACTTAGCTGGTCTTTACATGTTTCAAGGTTTATGTCATCAGCACACTGTTCAGGGCCTTGATAGATCTATGAAGATATCATGAATCCGACTGGGCCTAGCAATATGTTTTACTGCATCAGGGATATCATTGATACTTCCCTACATTTCAGGCAAAAGCTCTATTATTTTGGCAGCTGTTACTAACAACCACACTCCCTAGCTTCCTACCCTTCTAGAACCTGTGTCAACAAGGTCATTTCCTGCCCTCAACCAGTTTTGGGGCTGGTTCATCCAATATTTAGCTAAGGCATAGCCTAGTGTATGGCCTAGCATGGAACCTACTATCATAACAGGACTCATTTCAATGGTCAACCAAACCAGAGGCAATTCTTGGTCCTTTATCTTAAGCTTCTCCAGCTGAACCATTTCCATCTAGCTAGTCTAGAAATACTATGGCCATCTGCCTATGCTTTAAACTGGGGTTGCTGATTTACTGAACCAGAGGCCCTTCTGCCAACCTGATAAAGGTCTTTTCTCTGATTAAGTTCAAGAAGCTACTGGTTATTCTCCTTGACCAAAAACTAAAACCAGATTTGGGACCTGAGGCCACTGCAAGCCAGATCTCTAGTTCCGGAACCAAACCTGAATTAGACGCATGCCTATTTTGCTATAGGTTGAGGTTATTTACCTCTTGAATCCACTTGCTCACCATCCCAAAGAATTGGGCTAACCCCTATTCTTAATGTGAAATAAAATTGTGCCAATTTAGCAACATGTCCCTCCAATCTTCTAGGAGCCATTCAAAATAAAGCAAGACAGACAATTCAAATCTAATTTACTGTCACAGGCCATTTGATATCAGTTGTGACAAGCATTTTCACTCCTGAATGAAAACCTACCTCAGCTGCCAGCCAAACATTCCTGCAGGCTTTGCTCCTTTCTAAGGTTCTATCTTAATGTGCTAAAGCAGAATTTGGATAAAGTATGCTTTGGACGCAACCCATTCCCTCTTATTTGCTTACTAGATATTAAGCTATCCGCAGGCTCCCTCACCTAGGTACTGACTTTCTGCTCCAATTAAGGCTCTGGCTCACCATGATCAGAATGAATCTTCAGGATTAAAAGAATTATCAAGACAATACCAATTTTGGACTGAGACTTAAATGAGAGCTTTCATTTGCAGCTTTCTGCTCAATATATCATATTTCAACCAAATTGTTAAATTCTCACCAGGAATAGCCCAAACCTGTGTGGTTACCTTGATGCTCTGATATACAACATCAGTGCCTGATTCACTCAAATTCAGTCCTGACATTTTCAGTCTTTCCTTAGACTCTTTCCAAACCAGAAACATAATTTCTGGCTCAGCCCCTCAGTACTACCTATTATGGAACTTAATTTTGACCCAAAATTTATCAGACAAGTAAAAGACCAGCATGATATCAGATTATGTGGAGTCATTAGTCCTAGGGAACTTTTACTGAAATAGGATCCCCCTGGCTTTTGCTCTCTGTGTTTCTCAACACAGAACTGAAACCTGCATAAACAAACTGGAATTCAAAAGAGAAAGAGGGTCTAAACTGCCAAACTGTATAAAGCCAGTTTTGTTGCCATTGATTTCTGCTTACTTAAGTCTCGTCACCTGAGTGACGGGAACAGCAAGCCTGGTCTTTAATCCTGGATTCAAATCCTAGATTTTATTTAGGTCCACCTACTTAAACCTCACTATCTGTTCATGACTAAGTGCTGTAATGAGATCAAGTTTCTAGGGTCAATCTTATTAACAGAACCTTTGGCATCCACTGCAGACCACAATATATGGCTCCTGCCACTGCCATTGCCATGACATAAGCTGACTAATTTACCCAGGTCTATTGGGTTTGATCTGGCCTAGAATCTTCTCAAAGCAGTACAGAGTCCAAAAAGGCTAACAGGATATCAGGCCTCTGCACCTTTGTACAACTCAGCATTAGGCCTGAGAAACCTTCACTGAGTCAAGGGTCTCTAGTCTTGGTTTTTTTTGTATTTCCTTAAATCAAATCAGGACATATGTGAGCAACCTAAGGCTTCAAAGGTGAAATCTATGAACGTCCTCAACCTGTAACTTCTGTCACTTGTAGATTAAGTACTAATCTGAGCAAAATTTTACAAATTAAAGGAGAGAGTTATGAGTGGTATGACATTTATCTGCTCAACAGAACCCCCTTGGGTTTCTGTAGTGTTTCCATGGCTAGTATATTAATACTGATTTGTAGGATGTCTAACCTGACTAGCTGAGTGCTTCAACTATCCCCCATCCTCATGGCACTTGTTGTTAGACTACTACTTCCAGACTTTAAGTCTGTTTGAGATAGTCCAGCACTCTAATACAGACGCTTACTGGTTAGTTTCCAACTGCATCAAGAAGAATCATGAAGTCTGCCTAACACAGCTGATCCATGGATGACCTCTATTCTAATGTCACCTATATTGGAGACCTTTTTCTATGTTGAGACTGAGGTGTTCTACAAACTAATTTAGATGCTACTACAAAGAGCAATCAAACCATAGGCCAATTGCAGCCTAGTAGTATTTGATCTTATTCTCAAAAGAGATTACAACTAAGATCATTACTCATTAAGCATTTGATCCAATAGGATTACTATCATAATCAAATTCCAATGAACTAGCTAATACTTAGCCTGAAATTTATTTACCAAACCGCGAATTACAAATTCTTGCTTCCTAAGTTGAATTATGTCTAGTGATTAAACAATTAATGATTTGCAAGCCAAATGATTTCAGGATCAGCAGAGGTAATAATTTCTTTGATACATTTCCAGAATAGAACTTCTTAAAACAGGTTAGGATCACAATAATTGAATGACGAGCTCAACCTTCAGTGATTATTAAGAACCTTAACCTTCTAAAACATTAAACAACTCATGCAATTTACATAATCCTGAATTGCAAACTATGGCAGAGTATTTAAGCATCATTAATTTTGATTATTTTCTAGGCTCAACTATTCAAGTCTGGAGCATTCCAGAATTGACAGACAACCAAAATCATGCAGCTACAAGAGCAAGATACTGAACGCACACATACCTGGCAACGTAAAGGCTAACAAACAGAGGACGCCACTGTGATTCCACCACAGAACTTGAAGAAGAGCTGGAAATAGGTGACGAACAAACGCCGGATCTTCCTTCGCAAGCTCAAAGAAGTCTGAACCAACTTTACGCAAGGAAAAATCCGAGAGAAGAGTGAAGGTTCTTTCTCCAACAGTAAACCGAGGAGAATTCGTAGAGGAACTGAGCGAATCAATAGAGAATCCAGAGTAGCTCCAAGAAGACTTCTCCAACAGTAAACCAGCCTTGAAAGATTTCGGAGAATTTTGAATCCCTGGAGCGAATTCCGAAAGCAGAGAAAAACCAGAATCTTCCACCAGACGAGCCTTTCTGTTTTTTGGTACCAAAAATCCTCCCCTTTGCTTTTTCTAAAATCCCTTTTATACCCCTAACTTAACCATGGTTCCTTAACCTTATGGGAGTTAATTTCTAACCCTAGACTAACTAACTCCTTAACCAACTCTCAACTAACCTAACTGAATTTTGTTTTTTTTTGTTTTTTTGTTTGTTGTTTTTTTAGCTTTTACTTGTCTATTATTTTTCTGCTAGTTTATTCAATCTTGCAACTCTTTTTCCTTCTTTTTGGCAATTTTGAGCCTTTTTCTCCTTTTTTTAAGGGTATTTAATAAATTAACTAATTAAGGAATATTTTTTCCCCGGACAAAAATTGGTGCTCACAGTCCTCTGTCGACAATTTATAAAAAGTGTCCTGGACATTGGTTGCCAATCAAGTTCACTCATTATAAACAGATAAGGTTCTTCAACTTCCAATTTGCCTACCCAAGAAGAGTGTTTCACATAAACAGCAACGAGTGTAAGAATCTTTCTTTTCTAAAGATACAAGAGCAGCAAACTATTAATTAGTTATTTGTGTGTAAAATAGTAATTCACATATTAAGTGGAGCATCAGCTTTAAGCAGCCTTGCTGAGTGGTCTGGTCACGATCGTTTGAGGCAAGTTGAATCAGATGGACACTTTTCTATATATCGGATACTTTGAGATAGCACTCATTTTCTGCCCCTACCAACCTGTTTGGTTCATCAAGAGAAGAATTTGGAAATTCTTGGCCCAGCTTATCCTTAACAAAAAATCGGTGTCATGCAGCCAACTCTTTTTCCCAAAGGACAGAATTGCAAATCCAAAAATATATCACCGTGGTTGTTAACCTTTAATCATTGTTATTTATAAGGATTTATACACCAATTACAATGAACAAATCCATAAAACTTGTTTTTCAATTACAATTTTTGTTTTCCCAAAACCACCCTTAGTGACACTTCTACGTTTATTATAATATAATTTTGATAATACAAGAACATATAACAGTAAATCTTCCATTTGATGTGAGAAATGTCAATAATAATTTAAATCCTTAAAAATTGATATAATTACTGTCCAATAGCCTAACAGGTTACTGAAATGTTAAAGTTGATACTTGATAAACTAGAAGTATTAACAAAAGGAATACGAGAATTAGAAAAGTTTAGTCAATCATCTAAAATTCTTCTTTTCTCCTTTTGGGGTAGTTAATGCATACCTCTGATTCCGGTTGAGAGAATTTTGGAAGATTTCTAGTTTTAGTGGGATAAAAAAAATAGTTGAGGGGGTTTGAAACATAAATGACATCCACATGAATTTGAGCCTTCTTAGAACCTCACAATCTCGTAATAATATCCACTAACAGAGATACAGCACATCAAACCAAATAAATTGGAAACTAAAGGGACAGGAGGAGCTTATCCACAAGTCCAGAAAGGCTTGAGTGCATTTTCCACAGACTTGTGTTTAACTAGAGAGTTACACAAAAAGCAGAATGGCACTGGAGAACTGTTTACGAGTAACCACAGTAGGGACAGCCAGACCCCAATGTCTTTCTCCAATCTTTTCAACATCAAGGGAAAAGCTTGTTTTCCCAACTCACGGAGGTTTCAAGAAACCCATGCTAAACTCAACACTGCCATACCCATCTCTTTCCTCAACCGGTGTTACCTACAGAAAATCCCGTTTTATTTGCAATGCTCGTGAAGCAGTGAATGAAGGTAATTAATCACCCCACAACTTTCCTTCTCTTTCCTGCTGCTTGAGACCTTTTTTATTTCTTACATTTTACTAAGAAAACTTATTTTGACATGGTTTTTCAGTTTAACTCTTTATAATGAATTTCAGTCTCTCTTAAAAAAGACGTTAAGATGTATGATTTATGGCTGAACTTACACCTTAACTTTGCATTATAATTAAATGTAGTACCAAAACAAGTTAAAATTTCACGTACAGTCAGGAACGTCAGTGTAGTGCTAGATATCACGAGACATTTTTGCAGCCATGTATTTGCTTGAATGAGATAGCAGATTGATTTTCCAATTTCATCTTGAAATTGATGTTAAGTTTGCTTGTTTCCTTGCACTGAATTCTGAATTTTATTTTCCCATAGGCCATAAGTGATGTAGTCCTCTATTTGGTGTGGTATCTGATGAAATAATACATGTTTTAAATTTGTCAGTTAAAGTAGTGACTGACTCGAGCTGGAATAACCTTGTCATTGCAAGTGAGACTCCTGTGCTGGTAGAGTTTTGGGCACCATGGTGTGGTCCGTGCAGGATGATAGCGCCTGTTATCAATGAGCTAGCGAATGAATATGCTGGAAAAATTGCATGCTACAAACTTAACACAGATGATTGCCCAAGCATAGCAACACAGTACGGCATCAGAAGCATACCAACAGTTCTGTTCTTCAAGAATGGAGAGAAAAAAGAAAGCGTAATTGGTGCAGTTCCCAAGTCTACTCTCTCCGCAACAGTGGAAAAATATGTTGACTTATAAACTAAAAAATGAGGAATAAATTGCAAGCAATACGGTGCCAAGTGTGAAAGGACGACTGCAACGGGAGAAATGAGAACAGCGACATTTCAAATTTCATTCTCTTTCATTCCTTCCATGCCCTATATGGCCAAAGATAGTGTCTCTTTATAAGTTTAAGGACAATCTTTTTCCATCTATGGTTTCGACACTTTAAATAACACTTGTACCCCTTTTTTCCATTTTGTAAAGGTTACATTGGATAAACAGACTTCGTTCAATGTTCGAATGTTGGTTACTTCTGCTGAGGAACTCCAAATTGATCATTGATTGGGACAAAATCTAACAACTCTCCCAACAACCAGTTGCATTTTGTAGCCAAAACTTGTCACCTTCCTTGAGTGTGCGATGAGTTTGTGAAAGCTCATAAGAAAGAAAAATTAATATTAAAAGTTACACTTGAATTCACAAGAAAAATCAGCCCCATCAGCCACACAGCCAGCCAACAAATTTTCATTTCTTATATATAAAATCATATATTGGCACAGTGGCCTACGCCCTATCACTACCCAACGCAAATGCGTTCTGCCATCATCAAGGGCCGAAGGCAATAATACCATTGCTCATGCGGAATGAGCATCTGTCAAGAACCACAACCATACCATCTACAAAGGCTCTCAAGGAGAAGGTTTCCAATCAAATTGAAGATTATTAAAACCATTTACTGTCCCTAGCCCACTAAGTAGTTGGTTTGACAAATCTTGTTGATGATTCATAGATTGATCTCGAGCAACAGACGCCATTCCTCCCCTTCCATTCATGAGTGAATTATTTACCATAGCAGCTCTCATTCCATTAGGCATACTGGATTGACCAAGACCCATTGGGCCATAATTACCAACCCCCACACCTGAATTACTGTTCAGGGAGCCATTCCCCACCAGGCCATTGCCACCGTTGATCCCTGCATTGGCACTCCCTGGCAGAATACCATTTACATTCTTCGTGTCGTTTCCAAGAGAACCAACACCTACCATTCCACCTGTGCCATTTATCTGGGAGGACATCATCATCTCGTGTATGATTTTCTGGACTGAGCTCTGAGCATCACTAGGGTCAGCTTCACCAGAAAGAGACGGCTGCTGCTGTTGCAGGGAAATATTAGCTGGTGAGCTTGTTGTATTCATGTGATTGGCAGATGTTAACGCAGGGTGAGATGTTTGTGGGGGGTTGTTAGATGAGGATGGTGTTGGTGACTGAAAAGGGGATGCGTTTGGCTGGGCCTGTGGCACAGTACCGGAGGTACCTGGGGATGGAATCTGCACAGAACTACCTCCATATGGACTGTTTGCATTATTCATTGAATTTTGCTGTCTAGAATTCATAGAGTTTTGGTGGAGAAGTCCAACAATAGTGCTGGTGGTGGTTGATGTGGACGCTGAGTTGACAGTGTTATTTACACTAACCATACCATTGCTAGAAGCAATTTGCATGGCAGCAGCTTGTGCTGAATTTTGATCACCATTTGAGTTATGGGCCACCATTTGCTGTTGCTGCTGCTGTAACTGATCTTCATGCTGTTGTGCTTGACTACGAGGTCCAGATGGACCACTTGATCTCCGAGGGAATTTTGCTAAGCTTTCTGAAAGAAGGCAAAAAAAATTCCATTATCTCTATCATCATGATCAAACACCTGGCAATAACTTATTAGAAAACAAAATCTTCATAACAAGAAAAAACTTCCACCTTATAAGTTATCTCAAAGGCCTAAACTTTCCTCTGGTTAAGTGATACAACATCACAGAACTATACTGAGAAAAGATAGAACTCATTTTCCTAACTAGGTACAGAGATCAAAGAGAGAGATCACTGCCAAATTGGTTGCCCACATAAACAATGTCATGTTCAACAAAAATGATTCCATACTCGGGACACAAAAAGCACAATATGGAATAGTTTTGTTCCTCAAAGAAGTTCAGGTAACTTTCATTAGCATCTGGATCTCAAACCTACACATTACCAACCTTCCTATCTGCAAATATTAAATGAATGATTTATTACACATCCTTGATCCTCCAAATAGACATGAGGATATCTTAATCTTAAAAAGTACCAAAGACATTACCAGGCTACAGAAGAAGGATATTAGTACAATGTAGAACTGAACATCTGAACAAAAGGAGGTGACAAAAAACTGAAGATTTACAACTCTGCAGTCCCAAATAACACTCAATTCTCAGGTTGTAATAGCCTAAAAGGTAAACTCCAGCACATAAATCAGCTTTAGTAGAGCCATTAGGAGTTCTAATTGTCTGCTCTTGATTACTTTGATTTATTATTATTATTATTATTATTATTATTATTATTATTATCATCATCATCATCATCATCATCATCATCATCATCATCTATCCAACTCCATCTGCAAGCCAGATTCCAAAGCAAAAGACCATGAGGGACTACACTGTAAATTCTGTAACTAAATATAAATCAGTTGGACAGATACAGAAATTAGTCATTCTATGATAATTGTGTGAAGTAACCTAGGTTATTTATTTCTCTCTTTCCTAACTATAAAATCATAAATTGCAAGCAGGTTAACCGTGCACATTTTTTAAACTTCAATAAATCCTCAATAAAAAAAGGCCTCCAGTATCCCTAACATCCAAAGATAAGCCCTTAAACAATACATAGTTACACCAATTTGAGTCTCCCAAACCAATCTGCATATCTTCAAGTCCCACTCGTCAATCACAGGCAACTGCATCTGGAATTGATTGCATTACTAGGCATAGCTTAGAAAGGTTTGATATAAGGTCCCCCAACCCAGATATGAACTATCAAGTAGGATAATGTTGAGACAGATAAATGATATCCAAAAACAATTTTAAACTATAATATATAAAGGTATAGCACGGAACTAAATGTATCAAGACTTCCAATTTCATTATAACACCCATTGTTTAATTAGAAATGGTAAATTGGCATTGAAACACAATAAGGAAACAGGTTCTCTCTTTTTAATAAAGCATTATTTTCAGACATGATCGTATCCAGACGAATCAGGAATCAATCAGTAAATTATTAACTTACCCATAGGTCCAGTCCCTGTTTCTCTGCTGTAATCTATCAAGTCTTTCATACTATTTACCACTTCTGATATCTGCAACATAAACAAGAAACAATTAACCAAGTTTGTCATATTGACTCAGTGTATCATCCACAGTAGAGTTCATTTGAGATTATCCTCGAGATGAAATTCATGATTTTATGGACAATTTTTCATTTACAGCATTTGTGGCCAAAAAACAAAAAGATAAACATTTTCCCTCTTTTTGGTCAAATGGTAAAAATTACAGATTTACTTCATGTCCTTGATAACCGAACTCCAGAAAAAAAAAGGAAGTCAATTTATTCACTGAAATATAAAAGCACCACCAAACATCAGCCAGCAATTACTAGGTACAAAGTCTTCTCCTAGGAGAAAATCCTAGCAAACATGAACAGAAATCAGCATAATTGCCATATGGGGTGTAATGTTCACGAATTGCACAAAATAGGATTTCAAGAGGCAGGATTATGATGGTGCCACAACACAGTAATTCCGGAAAAGGAAACCAAATGCAATTTGAAACATTAAAAGGAAATAAATATTTCCCACAAATAAGTAGATTAAATATAGATATGGAAAACATATCTGGTAAGCGATGTCTTAAGAATGGAACATTACCTGTAGGCAGCGCACATATCTCTTTGTATATCCTAAATCATTAACTAATGGTACTTCTAAGGCTTTAGCCAACTGACGGGCTGATGCAACAAACCTGAAAAGAAGCATATAAAATTATAAGAAAACAGAAACTTCTATAAAAAGCAAACCTAAAGTTAGACCATAAAAAGATCAAGAAACAGGACTAGTGCAATTTTTTTTTTTGGGGTCACTAGACTAATGCAATCTAAACCATAGACACAACTAACAGAAAACAGGATATCCAAAAATAGGAAATGGCTGTGTCAATCATGTAACACATCCCTAAATGTTGTATCATAGAGACTCACATACAAAGACACCACTATTCCTCACAGCAGCAAGACAAGAATCCAGCACTTCCATGATAACCCAAGAAAAGGATTTTCATTGAGTGAAAAATAATATCAAAATATACAAATATATATTTTCAAGAAACAGGTATACAAGGGGGCAACTGCCAAAAATAAGGACTAAAAAGTGAATAGAACAAAGTACAGACTACATTTTACTAAAGGAGACAAGCTGGCGAAACACTCATGAAATCCCAATTCAAAAGGAAGCAAGTCATGCCACATTCCATGGTCTTGGAATAAGTAAGTTACAAGATTATTAACACACATAATATTTCAACTTTTAAAAGGTACATATCAGCAAAATTTTCACAGGTTTGGCAGAAAAAAAAAGCAAAAATAGACAATTAATAAAAGGCACAGAAATTGATCAAGACAGATTAAAAGGCAAATGGACTTACATATTGCAATTATTTTGTAACTCTGGAACAGATACATTGGGAGTTGCATTTTGAGTAAAAGCCTGGTATTTTTGAGCAACTGTTCCAAGCTGACTAACCTGTATATAATAATTAAAAAAAACATAATGTATAATATCTAAATGCAGGACCAAATGGTACTTTGTTAAAATCTCTACAGTACAACCCCAGCATTACAAAAGGCATTCCTAGCAGAATAATAATCATAATAGTAGCAACAAAACCAGGAATGCATAGATCCTAGCAAAATATCTCATCAAATAACGATCTCAAAACTTATTACAGACCTACAGCCAGGAAAAAAAATCAAGACTAACAATCAACAGATAATAAATGAGTTTATTAATCAATATTCACTCAGCCAGGTATCTTTGTTTATTTAAATAAATAGAGAATCTAATCCTTATAATTACAAATTCCTCTCAGAATGCAACTACTAGCAACCTGCGGTATTAACAATCTTCTGGGGATGAGCTCTTCATGGCGCCGAGCACAAAATTCCCAAGA
Source organism: Canavalia gladiata (assembly GCA_037954105.1). NCBI lineage: Eukaryota > Viridiplantae > Streptophyta > Magnoliopsida > Fabales > Fabaceae > Canavalia > Canavalia gladiata. Next base: position 58,609,969 of record CM075659.1, on the reverse strand, counting down.
ACATATCTGCAAATGAAATAACAAACAAGAGAACATCAATCAATCTTTCATATAAAGAGAAAGTCAACAACTACAATAGCATATAAACATTTTCATATCAAATTTAAAAGTTATTATATGATATATAACCTTTAGGTCCGGAGAGAAAACTATACGAAGTTGACCATCACGAACAACACGAAGTTGCTCAAAGACACTTTCTTGTATTGCTTTGGCATAATCTAGAACAATCTGACCAGAGGAATTATGATATTCACGGGGCATGTCAACATAAAGTAGTTCTTCCAAAGTACCACTTTCATACTTTATCTTGAAAAGCCTAGGAAGAACCTCAACAGTTGCTTCTGAAAAAAAAAAAATAATGACGTTTCAGAAAGAGAATGGTGCAACCGCAATCCAATTCACATTTACATAGATTTGATAAAAATTTAAGATTCCAACATTCTAACAGTGAAGAACCAAAAAGAGACCAAATGAGAAAATACAGAAAACATAACTCCAATAAACAGAACTTACCAAACCCACGGCCAGGCTTGCGGGTACATATTTCGCAGTGCCATACATCCTGAAAATATTTAAAGAATCCATCTTTTGGGTTAAACTAATGTTTAGCATCAATGAAACTACTGTATCCAGTTCCTTGGATGGCATAAACTGTTCATGGCAACATTTAAGGCAATATATATTCAAATCATGAGACATTACATTATTGCAATCACAACAAAATCAAGATGCCAATAACTGAGTATAGTGCAATCAAACATGCCATTCAATAATTAAGGTACGAACTTGGACAAAATTATCCAGATATCAGAATTCATTTAGAAGGTGTTCTCTAGGAACAGACCTGAGGGAAAACTCCATTTGTTTGTCTCCCACTTCCATACATAGAAACACACCATTTCTTCTTGGCATTAGGGGCAAAATACTCAGCAACAAACTTCCTCCAGAACTCTATATTGTTATCCTACATAAAATCAAGTGCACATGTCTTAATAAGGCATGATATACACACTTAGAACAAGGTCAATACATAGACTGGTTCATACTTCAGGTCTATGTTGTTGCTGATACATGTAATGTGTCAGCCGCCTAGCACACATCCCAGGTTCATATACTGGTTTCACAGGAGATCTTATAGGCATATTTTGCTGTTGAAATTGTTGTGGTAGTTGGGGCCTTTGTTGAGGCATTGCCTTCATGAGTTGTTGCTGCTGGTGGTGTTGTTGTTGTAACTGCAAAAGCCTATGATGACGCAAAAGATTAATCTGAGCAGCAGCAGCCTGAGAGGATTGGCTTGACATATGGAGGAATTGCTGCTGTTGCTGCTGTTGCTGCTGTTGTTGCTGCTGCTGTTGCTGGTGTAAAAACAATGGTTGATCAGAATGCTGGGGCTCCATTTTAACTGGTCCCAGAGTTCTCATTGTTTGCATTTGTTGCGGTTCCAATTTCACTGAAGCAAGATTCCTCAATGATTGTAACTGTTGCTGCTGCTGTCCAAGTTGATCATTGTTGACCTGGGGCTCCAGCTTTACTGGTCCCATACCACCTATCCCTCCTCGAATTGATTGAAAATGTGACGGTGGCTGCGGCTGCTGTGTATTTAGTGGAGAAGAGAACTGTTGCATTGACTGCTGCTGAGCATGCTGGAAATTTTGAGATTCAAGCTGTTGGGAATGCTGTTGATCTGGCAACAGCTGGTTACTAGAAGGGTTTGGAAATTGTTGACCCTGACCTTGACCAGAGGAACCAGCATTCACTATATTTGACTGTACAAATGAGGATGAAGGATTACTAAAGTTCATTCCATTGCCAACACTGGCAAGTGGATCTGTTTCAGCTCCAGTATCAATCCCTCCCCGCTGGCTGCTTCCTGGACCAGCCAGTCCAGGATTTGGAACTCCATTTGGGAAAGATTGATTCAATATGGAAGTTACATTGGACATATTTCCTAGAATGTTCATGTTGTTGAACTGAGTGCGGGGAGACACAAGTGAAGGGAAGGATGTCTGCGAAGGCATAGGACCCCCTTGAGCTCCTAACATTCCCGAATTTGACCTCAAAAGAGAGGGTGAAACAGACTGGGCACCACCAATGGGAGGGGGTGGCCCCGGAGGCACCATCTTTAAATATCAGAGTCTTCAAGCAATCACCTAAGCATAACAACTAAGTTACATTAAACATGAGTTCAACAAACTACAATTACACAATAGCTTGTGAGAAACTGGGCACAATGCTCAACCCAGACAGTGTTGCAACCGAGAGTTCAAGACCAAAGGCTTTAGATTCTTCACTGTGATCCAATAGAAGCATGTGGGGTAGAGTTTTACCAAACACAAGCCACAGAGCAAAGAAAATCAAAACCAACAAAATTTCTTTGATCCTGAACATTACAATTGCGCTACCTCCCTTAATGAGCAACCTCCAAACGGCTTTCGCATGAATCTCTGTACAACACATGACTTCTCAGATCCAACCCATCAACCAGTGCACACAATAATAGCCAATAATCCAATAGAAAGAATTAAAAAAAGAAGGAAATTTTCACCAAACAGTATTATCACACTAAACACCCCAAAAAAGGAAAGAAAGAAAGAAAAACCTTTAATTAGTTGTTAAGAAAGAAAAACAGCTTCAAGCAAATTAAGGCTCGCACCTCACAACAAAATCAATAAAACCCCATGCTTCAGTTCAAAATCACCAATTACCATTTTTTTTAAAGACGAGTCTATGCTCAATTGAAAGAGAAAAGGAAAAATATCTGAAGGTGTAAACATAAAGTTCATCAAAGTGAAAAACAGTGGCGAAAGAAATAGCAGCCGATCGAGCCGTAGCTGATGCAAATCAACGATCCAGAGCTACAAATGAGATAAATGGAGTGCGGTATTTGAGGGAAACAGAGAAAAAAACAGAGGAAGCGAAAGGGTCAAACTTCAAAGTGTTACGTTAAGACTAGGCATGACTCACCAGGAGTAGAAAAATCGAGAAATTGAACAGTAACAGAATCTGGATGTTGATCGAGGAATTGAGAAGGAATGAAAAGCTTTGAACTTTCAACTTGGGTTCCGAATTCGCATCCTGTATATGTGGGCAGAAGGTGTCTAGGGTTTTCTCAGTGCAGAGGCAGCATCACGTTTAATTCCAGTGAAACGCACTGTAGTAGCTGCTGCTGCTACTGCTTCATGGTGTGTGTTTTAGAGATAGAAAGTAGCGAGGGAGAGAGAAAGAGAGAGAGTCATTGCGGACGTCAAGAATGTATTGGATCCGATTGAATTTTCTTCATTCTTTTCGCTTCCATTCTCTTTCTTTCTCTCTCTGAAAAAATGAAGTCAAATCCCATTCTACTTCTCTCTGTCTGCGCCTCTCTTATGCACATGCACCATGCTTGTCTATCATGATTCATCATCATCATAGCGAATGATAATGATGCTATCCCATGGATATATCTGTATATCAGATCATTATCCCTACCATATCTTGGTTTGTGCAGTTACAGATATGCCCTCTGTTTATCCCTTTATTTATGGAGCTAACCCGAGTTCTAACTTCAACTTTTCAACGGAAATATGGTAATAAAAATAACAACTTCTTATAGAAACTGTTATAAAAGTTTTTAAATTTTTTAATATATTTTAACATAATTTTTAATTATAATTTTATTTTAAATTTTTTAATTAATTTTCAAAAAATACTAATTAACAAAACCATTCTTAAAATATAACAAATTAGTGTTAATTTTGGTTTGAAACAATGATTTTGTAAACCCTTAAATCAAAGTAATTAAATTGATTTAGTGTGTATTTTATTTAATATAACTTAAAAAATTATTTATTTTTATATGTATTTTGAAAAATATTAGAAAGTAAATATTAAGAAAAGCTTTACTAAATATTTATTAATTTGATTTACATGTTTAATTTTAAATCAAATTAAAACAATAAAACTAGTTTATTATTTATTTTTTACTCAAATGTCGTTCTATGATTTAAAACTTCATGACTCATTCTCCAAATTATTTAACTCAAAAATTTATTTTTTTTTATTTGTTATTTTTATGTATAATCTTTTTAGTTAAAAGGAATGATTATTTAAATCAATCAATTCAAAATCTATCTTTAAAATATTTTTAATGAATATAATAAAATATTATTTAAATTAAAAGAGGAGAATAAATATAATAAAAATCTTAAAATGTAACGTTTTGTTTTAAAATATATGTGATTAAAAGAAGAAATTTAGTTTTAAAAAGTATTTTCTGTCTTTATTTTATAGGATTAAATATGTTTTTAATTCTTTTAAAATATTTAAATTTTAGTTTTGATCTCTTAAATTTAAAATTTTTGATTTAGGTTTCTTATTTTTTAAAATACATTGATTATAGTCTCTATATTAACTTAAATTATATTAAATCAAAATAAATTAATCATGATTTGAGAATTATAATCCAAATATTTTATAAATGGTCAAAATTTTTTTTAATAATAATTTATCTAACTTGACTTAATGTAACTTAAATTAATATCAAAGATTATAATCATGATATTTTAAAAAATAAAGGATCTAAACCAAATATTTTAAAATTAAGGAAACAAAACCAAAATTTAAATATTTTAGAAGAATTAAAAATATATTTAACCCTATTTTATATTTTATGTTTTTAATATTTGATATAAAAAATAATAAAAATAAAAAATTAATATTTTTGTTTTATTTTTTATTTTCACTGTTTTTAGTACAAAATTTTAAACAAATAAAAATAAAAAATGTTTTTTAAAATTAAAAAATACCAACTTTTCAAATTAGAAAAGAAAGAGTCAAGATAAATTAACTCCCTGCTGTTTGAATTTGTATGAAATGGAACTGATAAGAAAAAGAATAAAATAATTTAATTGATTGAATCTATTTTATTTTTAAAAATTAATAAAATAAATCTGTAAATTTTTTTATATAATTAAATATATTTAATTATAATTTTTTTTGTTAATAATAAATTTTTAAAAAATATATTTATTCCTATTAAATTGTATATATTTCATATTAAATATTTAATTTTTTATTTATATATTTTTTAATATTAATTTTATTTAAATTTTAAATATTAGTAAGTTGCAACAAATTTAACCCTATTTTATATTTTATGTTTTTAATATTTGATATAAAAAATTGATAAAAATTAAAAATTAATATTTTTTGTTTTTATTTTTTATTTTCACTGTTTTTAGTACAAAATTTTAAACAAATAAAAATAAAAAAAAATTAAAATTAAACAATACCAACTTTTCAAATTAGAAAAGAAAAAGTCAAAGACAAATTAACTGACTGCTGTTTGAATTTGTATGGAATGAAACTGATAAAAAAAAGAATAAAATAATTTAATTGATTGAATCTATTTTATTTTTAAAAATTAATAAAATAAATTTATAAATATTTTTATATAATTAAATATATTTAATTAGAATTTTTATTTGTTAATAATAAATTTTTAAAAAATATATTTATTCCTATTAAATAGTATATTTTTTATATTAAATATTTAATTTTGTATTTATATATTTTTTAATATTAATTTTATTTAAATTTTAAATATTAGTAAGTTGCAACAAATTTAAAGATATATCTCTTTTACATAAATCAATCTTAAAGGTTGTTACCATTTTGATCAATTTTAATTTGATTTTTTTTTAAATTTAACATATAAATTTAATAAAATTATTTATAAAATTACTATGTTTTATTTATAAATTTTATTCAAATTTAAAAACTATTGTAAAATACCTAAATAATATACTACTTAACAATATTAATTCTATAACTTATTCTAATTGTTTATTAGATAAGTTAGTAATATACTATTTTTTTATTTTAATTAAATTATTATTTTAAAAATAATAATAATATTATTTATATATATTAAATATATAAATAAATAATATAAACAAATTTTTATTCATTCATCGAAGAAAATAAATATTTTGTCAATAATATTAGGTTATAGAAATTATTAAAATATTTTTATATGAATTAATGTGTGTTGATTTCAATATATCTTAAGATTATATAAAAAAAAATTGACTGTATATAAGATCAACAACTAATTAATAATAATAAAAATATTATATTTAAATTAATTTTTAATATAATTTATATTAACAGATAATACATGATATATATACCAGAACTATGTTACTTGATATATTTTTTAATATTTGTTTAACATGTGATAAGATGCAATGATAATATACATATACTAACTATATTTATTTAACATAGTTAATAATTACTTATTTATATGATATATTAACTTTATATTGTATAATATAATGTAATATAACATATTATTAAATATAATATTTAACAATATATATATATATATATATAATTTTAACAATAAAATTTCGTGCATCGTACAGATAGGATTATTTTTTTAATAAAAAATTGTTATTAACTTAAAATATTTATTTTAAGTTTTATAAAAAAATATTTATTTTATTTATATAATTCAAATTTTTATGAATAAAAATTAAATATTATATTAGAGATAATTTAAATTTAATATTAAAATATATATTATAATACTAAAATAATATTTATAACAAATAAAAATTTATCGAAATATAATAAAAATAAAGGTGAAAAAATAAGTTTTAACTGATATTTAAATTATTAAATATTAATAAAATAATATTTGTAATTATTTAAAATATTACCGGACAAAATAAAATTTGAATAATTTAAAAAATATTAACTAATTATCTTATCTTTCAATTGATTAAAATATATTATAAATTTATTTTAAAATATTTTTTAGTTACAATGTAATTTACATCCATTTATATATTTGTGTAATGTGAATATAATTTTTTATTTGATGAATTTATTCATTATACAGTACCATAGATATGATTTAATAATAAATAAATTATATTAAAAATTATGTAATTATTAAATTTTATTATAATTTTAATAAATTTAATTTTTTATTATTATTAGATTAACTTTTTTAATTTAAGATTAAGGATTTTAATCTGTTCAAAGCAATTGATCACACCATTCAATTTATTAAATATAAAATTTTTCTTTCATTGATTAAAATCCTATGGAACATTATTAAGAATAATTTAATAATAAGAATTAAAATAATTTATATAAAACTGTAAATTTAAATTTTATTAGAAAAAATAATTATTGTATAAATACACTTGTAGTCTGACCTAATAGCCGAGATTTACGTAGACATGGGTCCACACTAATCTCTTTTTTTTTTTTTCATTGACATGTCCACATCTTCAAGGCCCCACTTAACTGTCTCTTAAATCAATTCGCAGGACTTTAACTTCATGTGAAGGATTTTACCATCTTATAATGTAATAGTTGCATTGTTAATCGACTTTCTAAATTGTCGGACAAAATCTATATGCCATTCATGCCACGTGTCTAATCAATGGCATTGCCTTTTTAAATTTTTTATTTTATTTTTAAAATTATTAATTAATAAAGCATCATAGAAACAGCCTAACGACATTGCATGGCTGGTCCAATGGCCTTACATTATTTTAAACAATTAAACTTTTTTTAGGATAGCTTTATCAAAAAATATGATTAGAAATTTAGAACATGACTTAGTGCTCCAAATAAAATGTCGAGTAATTCAAAGTATTTTTTTTTATTTTTATCGTCAAATATAATTTTTAATCTTTTTTACCAAACTAATGTTAAAATTATTTTTATCCAGTTAATTAAAAACATAAATTATCCTTTCGTTTTAGTTGATAAAATATTTCACGTGATTTTCTTCTATCGCATTTCAAAACTCAAGTTTATTAAAATTCTTAATATATATATAAAAGAAATTAGTAAAAAACAAATAAAAAAATTAGCCTGTGCCTTTATTAATTCTAACCTACTTAATACAGTCAACCTACGGACCCGAGCTCATATATTTTAATTCTATCTTTTATCATACTATATTATATATTTTATAAATTTATATTGTTTAAATATATTTTTATCTATTTTTAAATTTTAAAAATTATATCACATTTATCATTTTTATTATATTTTATATTTTTATTATCAATTTTTATAATATGTATCTAAAAGTACAGAATAAAAATTTAAATATAATTTTTTTTATTAAAAATCATAGAATCCAGTACATTAATAACATTTAATATTATAAAACTTAAGAAAATAATATTATTTATTAATTTTATTATATATTCAAAAATATTATTATACTGTTTATATTTTTATTTTGTTTTATTTCATATTATTTTTAATATATGTTTGATTTATTATTTTTTAAATATATTTCCATAGAACTTTATTATTATACCTGTATTTGTTGTACTTTTACCTCATTTCAAACAAGTTTATGGTAGTGATTCACAAAGTCATGGTTTAAATCTGGCTGTCAACATTATGATACCACAAAAATAAATGGAAATAGAAACTATATGATCATATGATTCACTTAAAAAAGGATGAAGTATCTGTGATAGAATTTTTCATGCATAATACTCTTATTTAACTTAAACAATATTATCTCTAAAAAAAAAGTTACTTTTAATACAAAAAACTAAAATTATTTTTTATAAAAGTTCAAAACTTAAAACAAACAATAGCATTTCAACGTTTAAAATACTGAAAATTTTGGCAAATAATATTATATGGATTCAAATTTGGATAGCATAAATACCCTTCATAAAGATATTAACTATGAGTCATAATTGAAATTAAAAAACGCTTCTTCCACATAATATATCATATATGATAACGGGTTACTAACAGCTAAATATTGTGAAACTTGGAAGCCAACGTGTAAGACCAGGACTGGTGTGAATGAATTGGGTTCAAATTCAAGTGGTCTGAACCCAAAATAATTGTAATATTTGGTTGAAAAAAAATAAAAATTAAATTGAAAATTCAAATAATTTTTTATATAATTTTTTGAAAATAAATAATAATATGTAATTAAGATGACAGTTTTAAAATAAAAATAGAAATAAAAAATATTTTTACAAACCAAATATCTTTTAAAAGAAAAGAAAGGAAATTAAATATTTTTTAATTTTTATTCTCCTTTTTCATTATTTTTTATTTTATCTTCAAATGGGTGAGTAATTATAAAAATAAAAACATGATTTTTTATCCATTCATTATCTGGATAAAATTATTAGATGAACACTCATAATATACTCAAGATCAATACAGTTTAATGGGAAAAAAGGGGCTCGTAAATTAAATTCCAATAGTTGACGGGTGTCACCAATTTCTTCTTTTCCATTATAGGTAACTACGCCTAATCATAATTAAAAATATTTTAATAAATCACAGTTCAAAGTAATTATGAGAATGAAATCATCTTGTTTACTATCATCATATTTTCAGAAAAGATAAAATTTATTTTAACTCTCAGTAAAAAAAAATTAATTTTAAACTTATTTTTCTACTTTTAACCTGATAAATTCTAAATTTAAAAAATAAATTCTATTATAATTTATTAATGATAACATATATTTAAATGTGCAATAGCATCATATATCACCTTAGAACATTTTCTAACATGATATAATTAAATACATATTATATTACAATTTATAAATCAATATTATATATAATAAAAGAATTCTTTAGTTTTTAATTATGTTGATTAATATACTTTTGAATCAAAATTTAATGTAATAAACTATTTATAAATCACATTTAAATACCATTTAATTTAATTTAAATAATTTTAAAATTTTGAAAGTAAAAGTTTTGAACATTGATTGATAATTTTATTACCAATAAAAACTTTAAGATAAAATATATAAATATTCCCTAAACTCAGGCTAAATTACATATTCTGTTTTTCTAATGCTGCACACATTCCTTTAATTTATATTATAACAATATAATTATTTTTTTCCTAGCTAAGACCTCTCATTTATAACAAAATTGTCTTCTAACACATTAATTAAGAAAGATTTATACATAATTAAATAAAAACAAAAAATATTGTAATTCAAGTGAAGTTTAGGAAATATTAATTCGTCTTAATTTTTATAATTTTAAATATTGTACTATATAATTTTCCAGTATTTACTACTCATGAATATCAGGGAGAAAGCGTAGGAATTTGTTGTGTAAGGACTGAGGATAAATAAGTAACAAAATTTTTCGTTAATTGAATAAAAGACGGCGCGTAATGAATGGAAGCTGCGGGAGAAACCCTAGAACTGGGATGAGATGTAAACATTATAGACTGAAACATGGACCCTCTTACGTCAGGGCCCAGTGTAATTTACTTGCTATTGGAGGGAATGTTGCTTTCTTACCCGTTTTCTCTGATATTTATCTTATTACCTTACCCTTATTTAATTATTTTCTTGAGACAAAATATTGCTTCAGCAGTTCTTTTTCTCTGGTGATTTTGTTCCTTCTTAGTCTCCTACCTGACAACCCAACCTTAATTACATGGTCAATATACGAGATTCTTGTGACTTACTATAATAAAAAAGAAAAAAATAAAATAAAATAAATTATTTTACTTTATTTAATTAATTCATAATTTATGTTGACGTTGAATAAATTTAAAATTTTCATTATATTATTTGAAAATTGATTAAATTAATAAATAGTATATTAATTTTGTTCTCATTTTTATATGTTTTAAAATTTAAAGTTAAGAATTTATCATGTTTGAATCATTTTTTTTTTCTAAAAATTTCAAACAAGTACAATTAACATAATTTTGTTTTATTTCACTTCATTTTTGTCTTTCATATTATATAACTGAAAACTTGTAGCCAGTGGATGCAACAGGTTTGATGCAATTTTTTTAAGATCAAATTGTAATGGATCGAAAACATCTATGGCAGCTCCTTTACTATTTACATAAAATTGGATTTATAATGTAATCCATTTTCAAAAAATTAAAAGAATCGTGCTAAGCATTATTGTAGACAAATCTTTTAAAATCCAACGGCATGCTTGTTTTAAGCTGAGAAAATATTTTTTTAGCTGTCGTTTTCATTTTAATAATTTTTTATAAAAATAATGTTTTATTTTTATTTTATATAAGAATTTAAACTTTTAAAAATAAATTAAGAAAGAAAGCTAGCCGGTTGCCCAGCATCAATTTTTATCCGTTGATGCTTTTCATAGCAAAATCAACCGTTTCAAATTCAAAGTTCCTTATACTCTCTAACTTCAATGGACTGTGGAATTCCTCGCCGAAATGGAACACGGCAACATTCTGAAGCAGTTTCATTTTCAAGTGATAAGATGAAATGCATGATAGTTGTTGATAACATGACATGATGATTAAGATGACATGATGATTCATGGGAATTGAAGATGGCATGAAATGCATTGGGATTCGAATCTCGTTGTCTAACGGAAAAAAACACCGTTATGACTGTGTGTTGTGGGTGGCTTATTTGGATTTTTACAAAATTTATATAAAATATTAAATATATTAAAAATAAATCAATTTAACTTATTTTTAAATTTTTTATAAAAATAATAAAAATTTATATAAATTATTTTATTATTAGATCAATTCTATTAACTTATTTTTAAAAATTAACTCAACTAAAGAAATTTGTCTAAATTTTATAAAAAAATGTTTCAGTCATAATTTTAATTAATGCATGACATTTTAAATTAATTTTTAAAACTATATAGCATAAATTTGTAAAATTAAATATTATATAAACAAATAAAAGACTGTTTAAACCTTATAAAAAATTTAAATAATATAAAAAATATTTAAAACTTATAAATTAATAATTTTATAAATTTTTTAAATGTTCAAAAACTTTTAACAAATGAAAAATTCTAAAAATGCCATAATGTTAGAGACATAACGGCCGTTAAAGCCTATAATGATTTGAACATAAAGCTTATCAAGTGACAGTTGGATGATCCTCGCCTAGCTGCTTGAAAAGAAGATTCCTTCATCAACATCGCTAACAAACATGGATAGGAGCTCGCCTCCCCCTAATAAAACGTTAAATATTGTTCAGTTTTTATATTCTAAATTTTGATTTTAATTTTTAAAAGGTGTTCATTTTACATATATGAATGTGAATGTTTTTCAAGATGTTTTACAAATTTTAAAAATGAGTTATGTATGCATAATGAGATGACATTTTATATTTAAGAGCCTGGTAATTATCTTCTTTTTTTTTTTAAGAAGATTGGATCTTACTCACACTGAAATTTAAGAAAAATTAATTATTGTAAAATCCAATTTATATATCTTTATAGGATACGTTGAGATATTTAATGATAACCAAAATGAAGTATAGCAAAATAAAATAGTATGAAATTACAATTCTGTATTTTGGTATATTTATGATTATAACAGAAAAAAAAAAAATTCGTCCACGATCCCATAAGATAGGGTAAAAGAAGAGGGGAATCTTCAATTTTCAGTCTATGAATCAAAAGAGTCTTTTTCTTTTTGTAACCTGTTACCTTCATTTCTTATTTCTCTCTCATTTATATAAATGATTAGATTCTTGTTTTGTAGACTAAAATATTTAGATACCACCCATCTAATAAATAGTGGATAAATATGGCATTTTTTTTAATTTTAATAATAACATTCTTCTATATTAGATAAAGAGAATCAAGTAACACGTTAAATTAATCTTTAAAATTACAAATATAATTCAATTAATCTTTAAAATTATAAAATATTATTTTAATCATTAAATTATTTATTGTTATTTTATTTTTTATTGTATCTTTAAAAATTAAAATAGACTTTGTTTAATAACACTGAAGATTAAATTGATATTTTTAAATAAATTAAAAGACTATAATATTTAATATTTTATAATTTTATGGATTAATTTTATCGGTATTTATAATTTTGAAAATTAACTTAATTCTAGGACCAATTTTTAAGTAATTATCTTGAACCAAACTAGTTTAATTTTAAAATGATTTATTTTTATATAAATTTTTATAATTGATTTTTAAAAGCTGCCAAGTAATTTTAATGGAGGTTTAATTTTTCATGCAGGATAGACATGCTGTAAAAACCGAATTAATATGAAACTTTAAAATGATATTAAATGTTACATACATACTCCTTATTCTCTTAAGAGTTGATAACGTGAAAAATAAATTCATAATTTATGTTTAATATGATATTTAAGTTATCAAGTATTTATAATTTATATTTTTAATTTTTATATATTTTAAAATTATATTTAAAAAAATATTATTATTTATGTTCATTATTTATAACTATTATATAATTCTACAATATCAATAATCAAGACCAAATAGTAAGTTTTATTAAATATAGATATTTTTGAACTACCAAAGTGATATAAAAATTTGTCAAATTTATTAGATATTTTTTATATATGTTTTGTTTGACATGAAAAAACAATTCTAAACGTAGTAAATCTATTATATCTAAATTTTAGAAGAAAATTATTATGTTTGAATTTAAATTTCTACTATATAGATAAGATTGGATATTTTTTCATTTATATATGAATTATTAAACATATATTTTAAAAGTTGTAAGTAATAAATAAAGAAATAATATTTTTTATCTTATTTTTTATTTAATTTTAATTAAACACCATACCTGCGTTAGAGCTTGTTCAATAATAACAATTTGAGGAGAGCTAACCATTTAAGAATGAAAAAGAACAAGTTAGATATATGTTTGGTTTCAGAAAATGTTTCCTATTTTTATTATTTTTAGTGTAAAATTTATGAAATAAAAAATAGAATAAAAATAAAATAATATTTTTATGATTAAAAGTAAAAATAAAAAATATTTTCTAAAATCAAGCTAGTGTTTCACTACTAGCTTTTACAACTTTGTTCAACCATTCCATAATTTAGTGGTCTCTACCATCGTTAAAGCATGCTAATAAAAATCTTTTTAAGTAAAATTTAGGATTTAGGAAGTATTGACATATTGTTAAAGTAAGAAGAAATCCTTGCACGATAAGGAGAACTTGATGCAACAGAGTTAAAAACCAGTAATTTACTTGTTCTATTGTTTTATCTTTAAAATCAAATGATAAGACTCCACAAAAGTAAAACATGCTCAACTTCAAACTTTGAGATGAAATTTTAAAATTATATAAATAAGATAATTGATAATTGTTTAAGAACTTTTGAAATTTTTAATAACATGTGATGTGACGGTGACAAAATGAGAGACAACCATTATTAAAATATTGTACGGTTTCATAACATCAAAGTTTGATTATGCAGTGCCTTCAATTAAAAAATTTAATGATTTTGATAAATTATTTCTCGATGAATTTCAAATCTCTTTACTAATCCATCAATATAAGTTCAACAGTAGAGGAACAAATATTAAAGGAGCAGAGAGGATGTGAAGAATGAGGAGGAAGAGGAAATAAGGACTCCATTGAATATTCTACAAGGAAAATGCAAGAGATCATAAATATTTTAAAGTAAAGATAAAAGTTATTGACAATAATTCATGATAAATTGCAATCTAACAGATGGAAGTTGATACTAGTTAAAACAACTATATGTGTAGAGTTAAATAATTATTTAAATAAATTTTTTTGTTATATTGAGAATTTTGATGATTTCTCTATTACAAATGTGTTAGAAAAAAGTGATATTGAAATAAAAATTAAAAAGAAAAATTACAATGACACCATTCATAAAAAAATATGATATCTTTTTTTAAAAAAATTATTTTGACCCCTTTAATTGTATAAAATCATAAAAAGTTGAAAAAGATTTATATAAAGTTATATAATTGAAAATGAGATGTCATGATATACTTTTATATAAATTAAAAGAAATTTATATAAGTTAAAAAAGACATATGTATTGTGTGTAATTTTGTCAAAACACAAAGTGGTTAGTGTATTTTCCAAACTAAAATAGTTTGGTGAAAGTCATCTCTAATATATTTTATGTTCCCGACTTAAAAAAGAAATTTGTTGAATATTAGATCACTTGCAAGAAAAATGTTATATAATAACTATATAAAAATATGTTTGTGACATGTATGATTCTTTTAAAGAAGTTAATATTGTTGCTCCAACAAATTATAACAATTCGTTTCTATTAAAGATTTAAGGGATACTTTACAACTTTAACATCTTTTGTTGTGGACACTTGGATTTGGGTAGATTAGGCACCTTTAGAAGAAGAATATGATTTTAAGTATTTTTTCAATCAACTCATCCTAAATATGTGAAGAATATGTTATTTATAAGCAATACTATTCTTAATTTCTATACAAAAAATTATAGAGAAAAAAGAATTTAAGTTAGTTCATTCTAATATATGTACCAACAACGTTAATTTCTAATAGAGGTAAAAAATATTTTAGTAACTTTATTGATGTAAAATCAAGAATTCAACGTATTCATTTTAGTAGTATACTCCTTGACAATTTTAGAATATCCCTTTAGATAAAAATCTTTAAATATAATTACATAACAAAAAAAATTGATGTTTACATCAAAATTTATATCTAAATTTAATAAAATTATAATTTAAACGAATCCAAAAATAATAAAATAAAATTTTTAATAATAAAAAGTATAAAAAATTTTAATAATAAAATTTTTATAAATAATTTAAAATCCACCAATAATTTAATCTACATCAAAACTTTCTAATTTTTAATATAATCAGATTATTCTCAACAATAATAATTTTTTTTAAAAATTATCACCATAAATCAACCTGCTCCAATTTTTAACTTCTTCATATTACCATAACTTTAGCATCAATAATAAACTTTCCATTAAGAAACTTTGAATAAATGTTAAGGAAAACCAATTTAAAATTAAAACTTATACTAATACAAATTATAAAAAATATCATATTATTATTAACTTTATGTTGAATGTAATTTTTTTATTTAACCATTAAAATATAACTATATATATTATCTTAATTGTATGGTGTCAAATTTTGTTTAAATTGAATAATTATAAGAATATAATCAAATGTTTTTTATTTTCATATTTTTAAAAATATATATTATATTAATTTTGACATACATGAAGAAAACATAAAATATTTTAAAATTAATTTAAAATTTTATGAACATAATCTATATAATATAACTTTGTAATTGAATGATTAATTTTAAAAAAAGTATTCAATACAAAATTATTAAATTGTATAACATTACTAATATATGTTATTCCTTTCTTTCATATATATAACAGTGGCACAAAAATAAGTTAAAAAATTATAAGGAATATATAGATTTAAATGCACAACAATGGGGGCATCCAGGCTGCAAACTCAATTTGTAACATTGTAGAATTTACATTATGGAACACTGTATACTTTGTTCGTATCTTCGTTGCAAACTTGGTTAACAATATAGACTTGTTTGTATCTTCCTTGCTAACTTCGTTTGCATGTTGGAAACTTTTTGTTACTTTGGCAAGACTATGTTCATGTTATCTCAAGCCGCAATTCTCTTTTTAAATGGAGTTTCCATCCAAACAAACGCTATGATGTATTTACTCGTTTGAAACATTTAGAACAAATTATAGCAGCTGTGTTATCTAATAATAGCTTGCACAATAGGGTGATAAAGAACATAAAAAAAAAAAAGTATTTGGTCTCGATGCAAGGTCCGGTAGGCTATGTGGTATTAGGTGTGTTAACCCATCTGTTTATGGACCAAATACCCATGAGCTTTAGTCACAGTTATGGACCAAATACCCATGAGCTTTAGTCACAGTTTGCTGATCCTTTGTTTTATTTAATTTATCAATTTTTGTTTGGGCCTACAAGCCTAGGTCCTAGCAGCCATGAACGTACAAAATCATTTACTGTTCATTACAGTATTTAGTTGATATTATTTAAATTTGGAATCTCATATAAACTAGTATTTAATTAAACATTTTAAAAAATTATATAATTTTAGATTTTTTAAAAGCTAGCGATCATTTTTCTAGAAACCATCTTAACACCATATAGTTGAGGCTATTTTTTCCGACCAGAGAGAGAGGTTGAGGCTGTTATGAATAAATGAACAATAACAAGACCACAAATTAGTTAACAGTTTTCTTTGCGAAAATTAGAATTTTTTTAAAATCTATTCACTTAAAGTTGAAGCATGGAATGAATAGGTTCCGCCCGAACAAATTTTTTATCCTCTGATCATGAATGACTATTCATTCAAGAGGGCCCAGGTCCCAGGGCCCAATAAATTTAACATGGCGTAAATTACATTTAGTTTGTCTGATACACACCTTTTTATTTTCTATAATTTTAAAAATTATTTATCCAGAAATTACCACTGCTCTTTAAAGTTTAAAACAGAATCAGCTCGTAGTATTTTAAATTTTATTATGAATTTGTACATAAACTTTTCATTTTTTCCTTTTTTAATTTGTTTGGCTCAATGTATGGTTATGTTTGATCAAAGCTTATCATGGATGCCAAGGGTTTTCATGCGTGGAGTGGGTTCAATCAACCTGACTCAGCCCAAAAAATTAACTAATTGGTCAAGAGTTTTAGGTTAAATTGATTTAAAAATTATCAGACTAACTATTTTTCTCTAAATGTATTTTTTATTAGCTTCCAATCAATGCTCAATACCTATCCTTCATATATTTTAAAGGTATATTTTGTTAATCTATTTTTTTTCTGCGGGTATTTTGATCCATATAATAAATGAAACAACCCAATAGTCGGATCTCGAGATTGTTATAATACTTGTGCTTTTCAGAGTCTTCTTCGTGAAGCAATCCATCAGCCTTGACTCATCGACTTCCTGAAACATTGGGTCATGGATGTATCTTAGGGCTGGATATGAGGCAGGTTTGAGTAAGTCAACCTTTACTCGTTCATAACTGAACTCTTCTAATTGTTACCCCATTCTCGTCCAAATAAAACATTGGATAGGTCAGGTTACGGGTAATCAAGTGATTGAATTGAACCTAATTTAAACCTTAAATTTTTGTCAAAAATTTAAAAGATGATAATTTAATGATCAAATTTTGACTTTTTTTTATCATATACATGGATTTATATTAATATAGTTATTTAAAGGTTTATAATATCTAAATTCACCCGATCTTTTTCAAAAAAGATTTAAGATTAAACTATAAATGTAAATAATAGTTACATTATAATTACAATCATAAAATTATACTATCTAACATAAAAATATTTAAATTAGAATTAGACTCGTATTCTATATTAAGAATATAAAAAGATAATGAAATAAATTATATAAGCACACTTTTAAATAATTTAAAGTGTGACTATCACTCCTTGTACATAAAAATCGGATAAAATTAAATATTACATTATTTTTACATCATAATTAAATAAAAAATTTTACAACCAATATTGAATACACAAAATAAGTTCATCAAGCATTTTAAGTCTTGTTCATCCAACCTACCAATGATCAAAGTAACGAATTAAAAATTTATTTAAGAACTTGATTTAAAATCTAGTAAAAAACTTGTTCATTGTCCAGGTTTGGATGTTGCTGAGATGATATTTAAGACCTAAAATACTCACAGATAAAAGGAAAAATGATTTTACAGTACATAGAGCAAAATTGAATATAATTGAGTAAATAATTTCAAGTAATACCATTATAACAACCTAATAACAGTTACATCAATTACATGACCAAGATATCATATTATCCCAAAATTAACAAGAATAGATACCCTATTATCATCATTTCAAAATGAGTGTTAAGATTTGTCTAGACTCCAAAAATGTAATATCCATAAGTTGTAAAGTAAAACATGAAATAAATTGAACAAATATTAATATAATTGATTAGATAATGTTCTTTAATGAAATTATAATAGCCTAAAAGCACTTATAGTGACAGTATCAGAAAACTCGTTCATTCATCATTTCAAAATGAGTCTCAATATTTTTTCGAACTCCAAAAAAGTTAATAACCATAATCTGTCAAGTGTGAAGTAAAAAATCAACATAAAGAATAAGTAAAGATATAATAATGTCTTCAACCAATTAAAACATGTTTTTTTTATGAAATATAACTTGTTACCTTTTTATCTTAACCAACATACGTTGGTTGTGACTGAGGAGTTGGAATATCTAATGGTCCCTCAACTCCATGACTACCTACTAACCTAGAAATAGTAAACCTTCCTCCAATAGTACCTCCTCCAGCGTTTGAAATTTCTTATAGATAATAAAACAAAGAACATAAATAGGTTACATATATTTATTTATAAAAAAATAGAATTGTAAAATATGCAAAAATAATTACCATTTAAAATTTTCTCTGAAATTTCCAAGTCCTCACCAATGAGGAAATCCTTAAATTGGTAAAGAGAGCCTTAACCAATTCTGTGTGCAAATTAGTACTTCAGTCATTTCAGGAGATAAGAAACTCTTGAAACGCATCTAGCACCTACCCTTAGTGCTAAACGCACTCTCAGATGCAACAGTAGAAATAGGTGTGACCAACACATCTTTAACTAAAATGGACAATATTGAGAAACAAGAAGAGTTCTGTTTTCACCATACAAGTATATCAAATTTATCATCACCATCAATGCAAGACTCGGTTAAATATCCATGATGTTCATTCCTTTCATCAATTTTTTTCCCTCTTAAATGCTGTTTAAAAGACATAGTCCAAGCAAAAAGAGAAGAAACTTCAGGAATTGATGTTTCATAAGAACTCTGTTAAGATGACAATTGGCTGGACTGGGCAACCATATTTTGTTGCTCATGTACAGCAGCATACCGTTGATATAATCTTGAAAGATGCAATTTAACACCAGACAATAATTCAGTGAAAAAATCATAATCATGTTTGTATATAGTAGTAAAAGACTAGTCCACATATCTGAATTTAAATCTAAGATCAAGAATGACCCCAACATAAAGAAGTTGATTCATAGAAATGATCTGTCCCCAATATTTTTCATACTTCTTCATGTTATATGCCATTGTGGCCAAGATTGTATTCAAATTCATAGAAGCTTGGTTTAATTCACAGCAAATCAAAGCAAGTTGATGAAAAACATTATTTAATGTGACATGAGTTGAAGATGAAAAAATCTTAGTCACATCGTAAAAGATCTTTAAGAATTATAAGAACATCCTAGCATTATCCTAATCAAAAGAAGATGGAGTAGAAGTTGACCCAAAGAACTCCCTAAAATTTGGATCCTCATAATCCAACTTCTCAAAGGTAAGTTAATATTTCTCAGCAGCCTCCAACATGGGATAGGTTGAGTTCCATCTAGTGGGAACATCTAAGCAAACAAGCTTTTTGCATTTAATTTTAAAGTATGCTATGCATTTTTTGAACTTGGATAACCTTTGAGGGGAGGATCTTACATATCTAATAACATTTCTAATGTTGGCTATAGATGTATACATGTCTTTCAATCCATCATTGGCAACCAGATTCAAAATATGAGCACAACATCTCATATGCAAGAACTCACCATTCAACGGATTAAAAGAACTCATTCTTTTTTTTTTTCAAGTAAGAAACAACAACATCCTTAGAGGAAGCATTATCAACAGTGGGGTAAACACATTTCTAATTCCCCATTCCCTTAAAACATCTTTCACTTGCTTACATATTGTTTCACCCCTATGGTTGGAGACAATGGAAAAAGAAAGAATTCCTTTTTGATAATTTCACTCATTGTCAACAAAGTGAGCAGTCAATGTAAGGTAATTTAAATTTTGGACAGAACTCCAACAATTTGTTGTGAGGGCAATTCTGTTGGTGTTTGACCTAAAAAAAGTCTTCAATCTAAAGTGAAAACAATCTTTGACTAAAGTATGCCTAGACGGAGGAGAAAATTGTGGTTGTAATTGTTTACATATTATTTTGAAGCCTTCTCCTTCTAATATTCTAAATGGTTGTTCATCGAATATAAAAAATATATATAATGCTTTTCTACATGTATCTACATTGAATCTTTGTCTTACAACTTGCATTTGGTTACCATATACATTCTTACCCAAACCAAAACTCGGAATTCTTTGGTTAGGATCACTACTAATGGCATGAGTGTATTTGGCACAACGAATTAAATGGGATGACATGCTTGAAGTGCCATGAATTTTAGGATGACAAAAAAATGTCTTCTTGCAGTAATTACAAGTTGCTTCAGGCATCCTACTTTTAACAGCAAGTTGTATACTAAAATGGTCCTATACATGTGAAGTTGTCCGGGAACCACTTGAGTTTGGTTTCCTTTTTTTAGCAGGTTTAAGAATTGAAGAAGAAGGATTAGAAACGTCATTCTGAGTTGCTGGAGAAAATGAAGAGATTACAGCCCCTTCGTTGTCTATTGCATAAGGCTGTTGGGAAAAAAGTGAAATTTTTTCATTCAATTGCTCCATACTGTTAGAATAAAGAAGTTAAAGTCAACCACCACCCTATTACCACTAGGTATAATCATGTTTTTCAATCTTAGAATGTGAGGTTGTTTGGCAATCTTATTGTAATTTAGACCTAAGACTAGAACCTATATTAAGTTTCCACAAACCCAATCAACTTCAGAATAATCCCATTAAAGGAGAAGAGAAGAGTTTAAAACAAAGATTTAAAGAATAATCCGAGTTTTATCGTCATAAATTAGAAAAAGAAGAAGAGAAGAGTTTAGAACACAAATTTAGAGGATAATCTTAGTTTCTCATCATATATTAGGATACAAAATCAGAAGAAAAGAAAAGAAGAGAACACAAATTTAAATTAAATAATTTCAATATGCTATCATAGATTACAATATAAAATCAGACATAAGAAAAGACAAGGATAAAATATAGATTTAAATTAAATAAATTTAGAAAATCATCATGGAATAAAGCATGATTTGATAATCAAAATTTGACCAATCAACCTCAATAAATCATCATAGGTCATAGACTAGATGTGAGGCCAAGAAAAGTTATAGACAGGTTTAGGGTTGAGATGCCATAAAAAATTAGGGCCACGTTTCATCTCAGAATTCCGTGAGTGATTAAAAAAAATCATAGTTAAATTTCATCTTAGAAACCAGAAAAGAAGACAAAAGAAATGGTGGATATATAAAAAAAAAAGCTTAAGATTTCATCATAGATCACAAAGATAAGCAAAGTTTAGGCAATCTCATGAAATCATCACAAAGTTATAAAGAAAAAATACAATAAAAGGGATTCATATAAAAAGATTTTAAATTAGAAAAACCATGCTTATGGAAAACAAAAATAGAAGAACCCGAGAGAAAGTTCAGGACCCAAACAAGCCTCAGAAGCAAAATAGATCACAAAATAAAATAACCCAAGGGCCTCAAGTTCCATCATAAACTACAAACAGAAGATAGAAGTAAAAAAGGATTAAAGATCTTAAATAAACGTGTTTATAATTTAAAATTTTACAAAGGAAAACAAATAAAAAGGATTAAAGATCTCATATAAGAAAAATCAAGTTTATATAAACACAGAATAGAAAATCCAAACCGGCCTCAGATTCCATCATAGACTACTAATAAAAGCAAAGTTCAGGCAATCTCAGGAAGTCATAACAGAAATTAAGCATGCTTGTATTTTAAAATTTTACAAAAATAAAATAAAATAAAAAGAATTCAAGATCTTAGATAAGAAAATTCAGGTTTATAGAAACACAAAATAGAAAACCCAAACAGGCCTCAGATTCCATCATAGATTATAGACAGTTCAGGAAATCTCAATAAGTTATCATAGAAATTAAGCTTGCTTATATTTTAAAATTTTACAAAAAAAAAAAAATTAAAAAGGATTTAAGATCTCACATCAGAAAACTCAGATTTGTAAAAACACAAAATAAAATAACCCAAACAGGTCTCAGAGTCCATCATAGACTACAAATACAAGTAAGAAGAAAAGTCTAGTCAATCCCTAGGAAATCATCAGAGACATTAAGCATGCTTATAATTTAAAATTTTACAAAGGGAAAAAATAAAAAAGACTAAATATCTGATATAAGAAAAATCAGGTTTATAAAAATACAAAATAGAAAACCCAAATAGGCCTTAGATTTCATCATAGACAACAAACAGAAGCAAAGTTCAGGAAGTCATCGTAAGAATTAAGCATGCTTATGTTTTAAAATTTTACGAAAATAAATTAAAAAGAATTCAAGATCTCAGATTAAAAAACTCATATTTGTAGAAACAAAAAATATAATAACCCAAACAGGTCTTAGAATTAATCACAGACTACAAAGAGAAGTAAGAAGCAAAGTCTAGAATATCCCCAAGAAGTCATCATAGAAATTAAGCATGCCTATATTTTAAAAGTTTACATAGGAAAAATAAAATAAAAAGGATTCATATAAGAAAATCTCATATCAAAAAACTCAAATTTGTAGGAACACAAAATAGAACAATCCAGACAGGTCTCAAAGTCCATCATAGACTACAAACAAAAGCAAGAAGCAAAATCCAGACAATCCCCCAGGAAGTCATCATAGAAATTAAGCATTCTTATATTTTAAAATTTTACAAAGGAAAAAAAATAAAAAGATTTAAGATCTCACGTAATAAAAATCAAGATTATAAAAACATAAAATAGAAAACCGAAGGTTCGAGTCCATCATAGATTACAAACAAAAGCAAGAAGCAAAGTTCAAGTAATCCCATGAAGTCATCACATAAATTAAACATGCTTTTCTTTTAAAATTTAAAAAGAAAAAGAAATGATTCAAGATCTTAGATAAGAAAAATCAAGTTTATAGGAACACAAAATAGAACAACCTAAGCAGGTATTAGAGTCCATCATAGACAAAAAGAGAAAGTTTAGGCAATCTCGGAAAGTCGTTGCACAAGTTAAGCATACTTACATTAAAAAATTTACAAAGAAGAAATAAAAAGAAAAGGATTGAAACAAAAAGGTATCAAATCACAACAAATAAACATAAATCAAAGCATGCTTAATCTAAAAATTTTAAGCATCAAGAAAAAAGGTTTAAAAATCAAGCCTTGAAATGTCATTCATTGATCATAGAAGGTGTACCAGATTTTGGCCACTGGTTTTAAGTCAACCTTGCGTAGGGACTTCCCATCGTTGGAACCGTCGTCCTTCAATTCCCATTTGGCTCCTGGAGTACATAGTACTCTCAGGGATACTGGTTGGTCTATTGGGATGCTTTTGTGACGCTGGTACATGCACCCGAATGGGGAAGGTATGATCTCCAGCAGGTCCCGTATCACTTGTGGGGCGAAGGAGATCACTTTTCCACGAACGTAGGACATGTAGCAGTCCTCTGCTTGAGTTAATCCCACATTGGCATAAAACTCTCTGGTGATTTCTTTGTATTCTTGGCCAGCCAAGTTGCACAGCCTCTCCCATCGTTTGTCAGTAATTTCGTTCTCCACTCTTGGGAACTCTTGCATGCGCAGTTTCAGTTTTCTATCCCCCACTATGGGGATTCTCTTGAGCATTTTGTATCTAACTTTATTCTCTGAAGACTGAAACAGTTGCTTGGTTTCTGCCATGATTGGAGCCTTGGAGGGGGATGCCATCAGAGAGTTGTTGTGGTTGTGGAGTGGAGTGGCAGTTTATGAGGGGAAGTGAGGAGTTTCAATGAGATAACCGCTGAGTTTTGATGGGGGTTGTGGTTACTTAGGTGCTTTTTTATATTCAGACGTGGAGGATGTGAAAGGTCTGGTGGTTGGGTAGCAGTTCAGATAACTTAATGCAGGCTTATTAATTGAATACTTTTGCTGGGTTTCCTTTCTCTTTCCTGTGCTGTTCAACTGCTGTTGCATTAGCCACACACTCGTGTTGGCGTGTACTACGTGATCATGCACCCCCACTGTTGGACTAAATTTGAATTTCTATCTTTCTGCACTCTGCATCCGTTTGATGCCTATTGGTTAATTTCTCGGTTTCTTTTTCAATCTGCAAAAAAATATTTTTGAAAAAGTAAACTACTAATAAAAAGAAACTAAAGTTAGACTATGAATTCAAACTACTTCCAAGGGTTGCCTCCCTTGCAACACTTGTTTAATGTCCTTAGCTTGACAGTTTGAAGATCAATTAGGTGACTGGAGAGTGCATGTAACCCTCTCCCTGCAGATTTCACCTCCATGATAGTGCTTGACATGCTGACCATTGACTTTGAAGCTTCTTTGGGACTGCATATCTTCAAGGGTGATGGCACCATAGTCTGAAACTTCTTTAATCACAAAAGGACCTGACCACTTGGACTTCAACTTTCCTGGAAATAATTTAAACCTGGAGTTGAACAGCAAAACCAGCTGCCCTAATTCAAAAACTCTGTGTTTGATTAGTTTGTCATGCCATTGCTTGGTCTTTTCCTTGTAGATCTTCACGTTTTCGTAGGCATTGGGACGAAATTCCTCTAATTCATACAGTTGTAACAGCCGATTCTCTCTGGATGTGTTAGCGTTGAAGTTAAGGAATCTGGTTGCCCAGTACGCCTTATGCTCAAGTTCCACAAGTAAGTGGCAGGCTTTGCCAAAAACCAGCTGGTATGGAGACATACCAATTGGCGTTTTGAAAGCTGTTCTGTAGGCCTAGAGTGCGTCATCCAACCTGTTTGCCCAATCTGTTCTGGAGTTGTTTACAGTCTTTTCCAAAATTCTTTTGATTTCTCTGTTGGAGACCTCAGCTTGACCGTTACTCTGTGGGTGATATGCTGTACTAATCCTGTGCCTAATGCCATATTTAGCAAGGACTGCTTCTAGCTGCTTGTTACAGAAGTGTGTCTCTCCATCATTAATCAGAATACGTGGGACACCAAATCTGGACAGAATGTGCTTTCTCAAGAATCTTATCACAGACTTGGCATCACAAGTGTGTGTAGGGACAACTTCTACCCATTTTGACACATAATCTACAGCCAGCAGGATGTACTCGTTTGAGTATGAGATGGGGAACAATCCCATGAAATCTATGCCCCACACATCAAACAACTCCATTTCTAAGATGTTAGTGAGGGACATTTCATCTCTTCTTGAAATATTTCCGCTGCATTGGCAGACATCGCACACAACGGTAAAATCTTTATGCAGAATGTTCAATGTGCACAAAAAATGTTTGATGGTTTTAAGATACCTTTCTTCACTTTTGTTCTAATTATATATCTTAATGAATCATTACATATAAATTAATATATGTTTATTGCCTAACAACAATCAAACATTTCAATGTGTAGGGACAAGATAATGATAATGACTTTGCAACATTTTCAAGTAAAATTTGCATAACTGAATTTTCTCCAGCATGTCATGTGAACGGACCTATGCTTAAAGAAATAGCAAAGATATCTTGCACAAAGACTCTGAAGATGGTTGTTGAGAAGAAGTAAAAACTTTAAATTAATTTTTTTAATTGTTGTTTGTTGAAAATATGTATGACTCTAAGTAAAAAACAATGAATAGAACCAAATATGGTTATGTTTTGTTCCATGGGAAGATGGAAATTATTTTATTTTAATTGTTGTTTTAATAGCTAATTTTATTTGTTACTATTGTTTATGTTTACAACAATTTGTTATAGCTGATGCATATCCGTGCTGAAAATATATGATTTGTAGGAATTTAAAACCCTTATCAATATTTTCTTGAGGAGCATAATTCTACAAAATCTTATATGATTCAGTGTGTAGATCTTAAAATCAAGTGCTACCTAAGTTCACCTTTTGAAGGGGTGGAAAGCCATTTATAAAAGTTGTTGAACGAAGCAAAGCAGTAGGACATATTCTCCAATAAAGCAGTAGGAGGACTTACTTTACCGCACAAACGGAAATAATGAATCTAAAGCAAATTTAGTACACCTCACCATATATGTCATAAAAAAATAAAATTGCAAGCCAACCTAGAGGAACACTAACATTTCCTTTGCATTATGTAATTGCTCCATGTAATATAGTTGTAAAATATATAATTTACTTTAATATATTTATATTTGTAACCCAACCACATACTTCAATGGATAAGAATTATTTATCTTATTTCCTATGCCTCATCTTTATATCTATTAAATTACTTCTAATAATGTTTACTTTATTAACAATTATGTACACCATAAAATAGTTAAAGTATTGAAATCAACTATATTTACTAATTGAACCAATATATGTGAAAAAAAATTACATTTTATAACAATAATGTCATAAACCAAAACTTTTCTGCAAAATGGTAATAGTTGTCGAAGTTGACATGTTGCAGGCTAGTACAACATTAAATATATTATTTTTGTACCAGATTTGTGTCTTTTTCATTGGTAAATGGAGACAAACTTCGTAACCTGTTACATCCATCATGTACTTAGCTTAAAAAATCGTGTTTCCATTTATTACTACTGATAAGTGTCCAATAAGACACTTATTTGGAACATAGTTCAATATAATTGCAAGTAATTAAAGCATACAACACCATTAAAACATTAGAAAATGACATAAGACTGAATAACCCATGCACAATCTGGAAAATACAGTTTTAGAGCCTTTTGGGTGATAAATTCTCGCAAATTTGATGTGTTTTAATTTCTGCAAAATGTTACAGGGCTCCGCGTTGGCAACACAACTGGACTCGCGTGGAATACATGAAGATTTAAAGGAAATGGAACAATTTGTCAATCGCGTCGCGTCGGCAACGCAGCTGGGTCTCGTTGGACACGCGACGACACAGACCATTAACTATAAAGAGCCCAGAACAGAGCGAAAACAGGGCATCGCTCACTTTATCCACTAATCTATCTCCAGAGTAAAAACCTAAAGGATAGAGCCGCCGTTTTCCTGGATGTTGGTTCTGTTCTGGTAGAAAAGAAGAACCTTAGGGTTGAGGACGAAGTGCATCTACAGCGTGCTGTTATGATCATGACTTTCTCCCCTCCCCTGTTTTTCTTCTTCTTCATTATGTGTAACTGAGTCCTTGTTGGGGGAGGATGAACCCTTAACTGATCTTATGTAATCCAGATTATGCATTTATTTAAGATTATTTTCCTTTAACGTTGATTATTCATCTCTTTGCTTAATGCTTTTATGACTTGGCCACTTATAAATTGAATCAAAAATTCTTCTTCGCAATTGGGAAATTGGTTTAAGAATTGGAACTCGGATTGAATAACATAATTGTGAAGGCTCTAGGGATAGAGGTTCACATTTGTGAGATCGTTTGAATTCTTGAACGTAAGGCTCACTACAAATTAGGAATTGCTAAGGGATTAGAATTCCTAATTTGCTGTGAAGGATTGTTGAGTCATGGGAGTGACCTTCAATCACTAGTTTGTGAATTCAATCTTCAACTACTATTTATCTTAAGTATACAAATTGATCAAGGATTACATAAGGAAAGTTTTGGTGAAATCCAACCCTAACATCTTCCATAATTTGAATTCTTACACATTTATATCAGTTGTTGAGTGTTTGACAATTTAGAGTTTATTTTGAGTAGTTTTAGGCAAATTGGAACAGAGTTCCAGATTAGTGACAGATTCTGTGAATTCTTGTTATTTCCTGCTTTGTGTTGCTTACACGCGAGGAATTGCGTTACCTACGTGACCCCATAACTGAGTTCAATTAGTGGACTAGTATGAATTCAGTATTTGAACCAAATTCCTGTGGAGACGATACTCTTACTCATTCTTTACTTCATAAAAACGATAAGGTGCACTTGCCTTCACACGTTTTTACACCAACAAGTTTTTGGCGCCGTTGCCGAGGATTTGTTTTTCAATATTGAAGAGTACTACGATTGCCACTAGATTGAGCAATTCTGTTTGATATCTTTAACTCTGTTTGCACACTGATTCTTTCTTCAGTTTAATCTTGTTTAACTTGTTTATGCGAGGTGAACAAGAACAGGAATTGATCTTTGAACCTGAGATTGAAAAGCTCGCAAGAAGAAACCAAAAGGAAACAAGATTACGAAATGTGCAACAAGAGCAACAAAGACTGCAAACGACCAGCGAAGAAAACCCTGTGCATCATTCTATCATGGAGGAACATCAGCTTAACAGGAGAATTACGTTGGGAGAATATGCAGTCCCAAATTCTGCAGGTTGCAGCGCTAGCATTGTGAGACCACCAATCGCTGCTAACAACTTTGAAATTAAACTTGCCCTACTCCATCTAGTACAACAGGACCAGTTTGGAGGAAATGAAGTGGAAGACCCAAACCTCCACCTCTCAAGCTTTCTCCAAATATGTGACACAATCAAGATGAATGATGTCTCTGACGAAGCGATCAGATTGAGATTATTCCTATTTTCTTTAAGAGATCGTGCCAAGTATTGGTTGCAAACCCAACCAAGAGGAAGTATTACCACCTGGGAGGAATTGGTATCCAAATTCCTCATGAAGTACTTCCCACCCTCTAAATACAACAAGTTGAGAGGAGAAATCTTCTGTTTCGGTCAGAAGGAAGGAGAATCACTCCTTGAGGCTTGTGAGAGATTTAAGGAGCTTATGCGGAAGTGTCCACACCATGGCTTCTCCGATGTCCATCAAGTTCACATTTTCTACAATGGAGTCAAGTCAGCCACAAGACTCATCATAGATGCCTCAGCTGGAGGATCGTTAAATACTAAAGCTGCAGAGGAGGCCATGAAGCTGATTGAAATAATGGCGTCCAACCAGTACTAATCACCAACTGACAGAAGCGTTCCCAAGAGAGGTGTGCTGGAGCTGGACACACAAACCGCAATACTTGCTCAGAACAAGCAGATCTCACAGCAGCTGGAGGCTTTGACAAAACAACTACAGGTCTTCAACGTAGAAACCCTCAACCAGCACAAGTCCTGAAATGTGACTTTTGTGGGGGAGAACATGAAAATGGATGTTGCGACACAGACGTAACAGGAACCTCCAGCCAGGAGCAAGTGCACTATACGGGCCAGCCACAAAGGCCTAAGTATCTTCCTTATTCAAACTCGTATAATTCTAATTTCAGGAACCAGAACAACCCTATGAGGAACGGACAGTATGCGCAGCAACAGCCCACTCAACAGCAGACAAACCAACCACAGGACAACTCTGCAGACTTGAGGAACATACTCAGCCAGTTCATGCAATCCACTCAAGCATCCATCAAAAACCTGGAGAATCAAGTGGGACAGTTGTCCAAACAACTCACAGAAAGAAACACTGGGAGTTTTCCCAGCGACACAACAGTAAATCCCAAGGAGCAGTGTAATGTCATCACAACAAGGAGTGGAAAGATGATAGAACCAAGGCTGCCCACAATACTAAAGACAATAGAAAATGCAATCAGACAAACCAATGATGCTACTGATCCAGCAGATCAACCATCCAGAACTGAAACAGAAAGGCAATCTGAAGGAGAACCAGTAATCAATCCACAATCAGCAGCAAAGAAAGAACAGAAGAAGGACTTCCATGACAGGCCAGTGAGAAAAATCAAAAAGCAACTGTTTGAGGAAGCCGTGGCCAACGGGGAAAAAACTACGTCGGCAACGCTAAATGTCCCATTTCCTCAAAGGCTGAAGAAACAGCAGGAAGAGAGAAAGTTTTCTAGATTCCTGGATATATTCAGGAAACAGCAGATCAACATACCACTAGCTGAAGCACTAGAAGAAATGCCCTTGTACGCGAAATTCATGAAGGAGTTGTTGTCCAAGAAGAGGAAGCTTAAGAAAGATGAAACCGTAGCTCTTACAGAAGAATACAGTGCCATCATTCAAAGAAAGCTACCTCAGAAGCTGAAAGATCCAGGATCTTTTGCAATTCCCTGCACCATTGAGAATTTGCAGATTGGAAAGGCATTATGTGACTTAGGAGCTAGCCCTTTCCATAATGAAGAAACTGGAAATAGAGGAGGTGAAGCCTACCATGATGTACCTCCAACTTGCTGATCGATCAATTAAACATCCATATGGCGTTGTGGAAGACCTCCTGGTCAAGGTAGACAGATTCATATTCCCAGTTGACTTTGTGGTGTTGGACATGGAGGAAGATGCTGAAATTCCATTAATCTTAGAAAGGTCATTCCTTACTACAGGAAGAACATTTATTGATGTGCAGCAGGGGCACCTGATGCTGAGAGAAAGGTAAAGAAAATTTGGTAAGTTCAGAATGCTAAAATAGCAAAAAATCACATAATCTGATGAAAAGATTAATGTAGAAGTTGAGGTCCTAAGGCTAAGGTTACCGAGCTTTAAGCTTCTTGTGGACACCGTGCCCTTATGCTTATGAAGCTCCAATGTTGCAATTTCTGGCCAACCAAGCTACCACGTGTCAATTTCGTGTAACTTATGCAAAAAATTGAAGTGATTGTTATTTGCAGCATATGTTCCTGGTCGCCCTCACCAACGCATAAATATTTAATTTGGCCATCAAAATAAATTCATTCAATTCAATTTAGTTATTGAAAAAATAATACACCTTTATAAATATTATAAATATAAGACAATTTATAAATTACCGAAAAAAAAATTATGATTTTACGCATTCGATTACAAATCTTTAATAACTAATTATTAAGAATAAATTTTGAGGTATAAATAAATAAATTTATTATGGTTATATTTGTTAATTATTTTTAAAAGATTAAAATATTTTATATTTATAATCTCAAGAGACTATTTGGTGTATTATTTTTTCAATAAATAAATCTAATTAAATAAATTTATTTTAATAGTCAAATTAAGTATTTGTTTTAAATTCTACGAAATGTTATAATTGATTAATATTATAAAATTTTAGATGTAATTAAATATGGTTCCTATTTACATGTGGAAGAATCAAAATTCTTAATTTTTTATGCTTTGAATTAATATGTTTAAGAAATTAGTTTAAATAATTAATGATTTTGTTAGACATTAAATCATGATTTACTTTTCATGAACAATCTATGTACCAAAGATTGAAAGAAAATTACAAAAGAAGTAAAATGGCTTGTATTTGCAATCTTGAGAAATTATAATTTAATTATATTTTTTATCTTTCTGATTTTATTTTTGTGTAATTTAATTTTTTATTTGTTATAATAACTGTGATTTTTTTTTTTACTTTTAAAAATTAACAAATTTGATTTTTAATTAATTTTTAAAATTAAAATCTTTAAATTTTTATTTTATACATGTTTTTAAAGAACTTGACCAGCATTTCAGTTTCGGAATCCTTTGACCAAAAAATAAAGTTCCATGAGCCTAAGCAAGTTTGACACCTAATACAAGCGAAGACTATGCGAAAACTTTAAGCATGTTATTAGCATATAGCCCATGACCATGGAGTTCAAAACCTGTAAACTTGAATGATATTAGAACACGAAATGGTTTTAAAAGTTAAGAAAGAAATATTTTTTGTTAAAAATTAAAAGATTTCAAATGATGTGATATTTGAAGAGGAAGAAATAATTTTTTTTTTAGAAATTTAATAATTTGGTAGCTAAGCTATGAATAAAATTTAATTTATATAGTTTTTGAATAAAAATGAGAATTAGAAAATTTTAGATACAAAAAATCAACTAACGATCAAATTTGATGGATTTAAAGAGCAAAAGGGTAAAAAAAACTACTAGGATAGATTTGATTTGCGTTCAGTTTTTTAGTTTTTAAAATTATTTTATAAAACAAATTTCAGAAAATATTTTTGAAAGGAAATAAGAAAATAAAAGATAAAAAATTAAAATAACTTAAAATTATTTTAATTTTTTATGTTAAGCACTGAAAACTGATATTATTTTCTAAAACTTCACTCACCTAACAAGTTTAAAAAGAAAATTCACAAAATATAGAATTATGATATTCAAACATAGCTGTGGTGAAAATATTATATACATTTTAAAAATTATGATGTTAATCAATTATATAATTTTGTATATAATTAAATTATTATATTTTATATAAAAATAATTATGATATTTTTTAATTGATTATTGCTTGTAAATTAAATAATAATCAAATTAAAAATATTATAATTGTTTTTATATAAAATAATAATTAATTTAATCATATAATTAGTTTATAGTCATTATTTATTATTATTAATTGATTAATTAAAATAAAATTTAATATATAAATACATATATTTATTATAAATATATTTATTGATAATTTTAGCACACATACGTGAAGCAACAGGTGTGTTTTTTTAGTCTAAAATATTCCAAATGCTTCTATTATGACCGACAACAAATTTTTCTTAATCTATTCCAATTAGTATATCTTTTTCTTCCATGTCATATTTCTTATTTCTCCTTGTATGCACCTTGCAAACCTTGGATCCATTGCTTGCTAGCTGAATTAACCGATTCCTAAAGATCATATCTACATTACAGAAATTATCAATTTATTATTTTAAGATGTGATTTTGAATTTTAAAATTTAATTTAATTTAATTTTTATATTTTTAATTTTAATTTTAATATTTTTATAAAAATTAACGAAATTTATTTTATTATTAATTTATAAAATATTGATAAATAAAAAATATTTTTTTAAAATTAATAAAAAATTAAATTCTATTAAAATAATAAAAATAAAAATTATTATTATTATGATCATCATAATAATAATGCTTGAGAAGTTATAATTAATATAAATTTTTATATATTACTTAATAATTAATATATAAAAAAATAATTTTATATTATTTAATATCTATTTTATATAATAGCATATATATAATATTATAAATAATTATATAATATAAAATTATATTATAATATTATAAATTTAATATAATATATATTAAATGATATTATTTATTTTTTATTAGTATATACAAATTATATCAATAAAACTAAATTAACAAATTGATTATTTTAAAATAATAAAATTAAAATTAAAAATTTTAACTATTATTATTATACTAGTAATGATTATGTTAATGATAAAAATGATAGTGATAAATGTATTGGTTTGGTGATGTTGATCATGATCAAGGCGATAAAAATAATAGTTAGATGGTAGATTATTATAATAGTGATATAATTTGGTAAAATAAAAAATAAAATTTTTTAAAATTAAAAATAATAATTAATTTTTTAATTTTAAGTTAAAATAATTTTAAAAATATATTAAGAATGAATTTAAAGTTATTTTTTAAAAAATTTATTTTTATAATTGATTTAAAAATTAAAAATTCACAATCATCCCAAAAAAAATTTTAAGTTCTGTTAAAATTTATTTTTTATTTCTTTTAAAAATTTTAAAAATATCTATAATTTTATTTGAATTTTTTAAAAATTATTATAAAAATAAATAAACTTATTTTTATTTTACTTCTTTATTAAAAATCTACCAAAAACTAGATAAATTTTCAATTATTATTTAAAATAAAAATAATGATTGTATTTATGGTAATTAAATATTTTTAAATAATAATAATAATAATAGAAATGATGATTATAATTATGATAGTTAAAGTAAAGTTTTTAAAATTAGAAAATAATTAAAAATTTATTTTTAGTTTAAAAATCAAGTTAGAATTATATAACTTGAATTATGATAAAATAAAAATAGAGAAAGATATAATTTTAAAGAATAATTATTGAGAAGAAAATTGTTAAAAATTATGTAAAAGATAATTAAAATATACATTAAATATATTTTTAAGAAAAATGAGATAGATAAGATTGTAATTTGTATTTATTCAAATTCATGAAAATCTTTAAAAAATACAAAAATTTAAGAAAATATATTATTTATTTTATTATAATTTATATTAATTTTTAATTAATTTAATTTTTAAATAATTAATATTTATTTAAAATTATGTAATTAAAATTTGTTAAGATTTAATTAAGATTATGTTGAATATTTTAATTATATCATAGATAAATTATATTAAGATTAATTATAATTTTTATATTAAAAATTTTAAAAAAAGTTATATTTAATTATAATTTTTTTATATTAATAATTATACAAGTATAAATAACTCTTATACGATTAATAAAATATAGATTAGAAATTAGAGATTTTGTTAACTTAAATAAAAATCTAAAAAACAGATAAATAAATTAAATAATATTTTAGTATAATAAAAAATGTTGAACATTATTGAAAGAGAAAAATAAAAAAATAAGAAAAAAATTAAAAAAAAGGATGAAATTTGAAAATTATATGGATTTAGATTTAAAAATTATATTTAAAAAAAAAAATACAAAATAGAAAAAAAAAAGGCTAGGGCTGGCCCTAGGGTTAGTCCTAACTAAGCCCTTTAAATTAAGGGCCATATAGGTTAGGGCTTAAAAAAACCCTACTTCTAAGTGGGCTACAAAATATAGGGCAAAAACATAGGGCTAAAAGGGCTGGTCCTAGGGCCATGACCCATTTTGATAGCTCGAATTTATCTTACTAACAATCATAACTCTTATTTTCCTAGTGTGGTTGAATGTTTGTTGCAGGAAGTTGATGATGTATTTCCTAGAGAACCACCAAAAAGTTTACTTCCTATGAGAGGTATTAAACACTAGATTGATTTTTTCATCGGTGCTGTGATTCCAAACCGACTAGCTTATAGAACTGTTCCTGAAGAGGTCAAATAGATTCAAAGGCAAATAGAGAAGTTGATGCAGAAAGGCTTTGTGAGAGAAAATCTTAACCCATGTACAATTCATGTTATCTTGGTACCAAAGAAGAATGTAACATGGCGCATGTGCATGGACTGTAGCGTTGTCAACAAGGATACAGGAGTTAGTGTTGATGAAGAAAAGGTTAAGGAAATTAGAGATTGGCTCACGCCTACAAATGCTAATGAGGAGCTCTATGCTTTAGTGAGCGCCTTACAAACTTGGCAACATTACCTTTGATCGAGGGAACTTGTCATCCATTCTAATCAACTCAGCTTGAAGTTTTTAAAGTCCCAAGGTAAGCTCAACAAAAGGCATCGCAAGTGGCTCGAATTTGATGAGATGTTTCCTTATGTTATCAAGTATAAAAAGGGAAAGGAAAACATTGTAGCGGATGCATTGTCTCGAAGGTATGTTTTACTTACGACTTTACAAACCAAATTACTTGGATTTGAATTACTAAAAACCATGTATGCAGATGATATTGAATTTGGACAAATGTGGAAAGTGTGTTCTGACCATGATTTTTATGACTATTTTAGGCAAGATGAATATTTGTTTAAGAAAAATAAATTGCATGTACCTAAGTGTAGCATAAGGGGAATGTTTATTAGAGAGACTCATGGGAGAGGATTAATTGGACATTTTGACATTAAAAAATCTTATCATATTTTACATAAGCATCATTTT
The DNA here is from genome assembly GCA_037954105.1 of Canavalia gladiata. Taxonomy (NCBI): domain Eukaryota; kingdom Viridiplantae; phylum Streptophyta; class Magnoliopsida; order Fabales; family Fabaceae; genus Canavalia; species Canavalia gladiata. The sequence continues at coordinate 58,573,802 of CM075659.1, read as the reverse complement.
TGGCCAAAAATAAAGCATGATGTTAAACTTATTAGTGAAAAAATATATTACTTTTTTACAATCAAAATCTAAGGTAATGCATCATGACTTGTATACACCCTTACATGTTCCTGAATATCCCTGGACTGATATTTATGTGGATTTTGTACTAGGGTTGTCTAGGACCTCAAAAGGAAAAGATAGTAATTTTATCGTTGTAGAGAGGTTTAGCAAAATGGTACATTTTATTGCCTGTTCTAAAACTAATGATATCACTTATATTGCTAATTTATTTTTCGAAGAGATTATATATTTACATGGCTTACCTAAAACTATTATAAGTGATCGAGATGTTAAATTTCTTAGTCACTTTTGGAAAACCTTGTGTGCTAAGTTGTGCACTAAATTATTGTTCTCTATCGTTGCTTATCCACAAACAGATGGACAAGCTGAAGTTGTGAATAAAACTTTAGGCACCTTATTACGTACTATAATTCAAAATAATTTAAAGGATTGAGAGAATTGTTTGTCTCATGTTGAATTTTCATATAATAGGGTTGTTCATACATCTACTTCCTTTTCACCTTTTGAGATTGCATATATATTTAATCCTTTATCATCTTTAGATATTTACCCATTTTATACTAATTACTCTCTTAATGTGGGTGGAAAGCAAAAGGCTGAATTTGTGCAGAAATTCGATGTCAAGATTTGCGCTAATATTGAGAAGAAGAATGCTCGGCAGGTAAACAAAGGGTGCACCAAAGTGATGTTTGACACTGGTGGTTGGGTGTGGGTTCACTTGCGAAAGGAGCGGTTTCTAAGTCGAAGAAGTTCCAAATTACATCTTAGAAGAGATGGTCCATTTCAAGTGATTGAAAAGATCAACGATAATACCTATAAAATCGATTTTCCAAGTAGCTATGGTAATGTGAGTACCACTTTCAATGTTTCTGATTTATCCTTATTTGATGCAGATGACCATCAAGATTCGAGGACGAATCCTTTTGGAGAAGGAGGGAATGATGTGAACGTGGGCACCACGATAAGTAAAAGAGACCATCTACGAGATTATGTACAAGGAATGAAAGGTCCTATGACGAGAAATAAGATCAAACGTATGAAACAAGCACTTTAAGATCTCATCAAGGAAGTTGAAGAAAAAGACTACGTGAATTTAAGCTTAATTTCAACATAGGTTAATTTATGTAATCATATCATTGAAGATATTAAATGATAAAGTTTATGATTTGCTATAGATTATATTATGATTTGATATTTATGTAGAAGTTATCTATTTCAAATTAGTTGCAATTCAAATTGCAATCTAATTAGGATTTGTTATTTTTTTATTAAATTTGATTATCTAATTAGGATTTGTTATCTTTTTTATTAAATTTGATTAGCTATAAATAAGAGTTAGGGATTCAGTGAAAAGACAGATAGTATTAATCATATTTTCTTTTCTCTTTGAGAGACTTTGTGAGTTGATTCCCTTATTCTTGATTAAAGAATTACCTTGCTTCTTCTGTCGCGGGTCACGTTCCTCTTGATAACTTCGGTGCTCTCTTACATACTGCGGTTTGTGTCGGGTTGAACACTCGCCTTAAAGTTTGCGGCATAAGTCAAAGACGAATGGACGACGACGACGAGTACGAGGAGGAGGATCAGGTTGCGGATTTTGACGACGAAGTGGAGGAAGAAGAAGAGGACCATAATAGAGGTGGGAGGAAGCGGAGAAGATCTGGCTTTATCGAGGACGATGCGGAGGAGGTTGACGAGGACGAGGAGGAGGACGACGATGATGACGATTTCGACGGTCGAAGTGGTCGCAGACGACAGTACAAGAAGGTTTCGGCTAAAAATTTTTTCGATGAGGAGGCCGTCGTCGATAGTGACGAAGAAGAGGAAGAGGAGGAAGGAGAAGACGGTGCATTTTTCTCCTTTTCTTGTTGTTTTCTCTCAATTTTAGAGGAAATCAATCTGATTAGATTTGAATTGGGAAGAAATTAAGGTTGGAACTGGGAATTTAGGGTTTGTCTCCCCTGTCAATTAGTTTTATACGTTAGATGGGGTAGAAATTATTGGATGGTTTGAGTTGATGCAATTCTGGATTAGGCATGGTATCTATTATCCAATCCTTGAAGGTGGAGGTGTTTTTACTCGGTGTATGTTATCGTTAGTTATAGAAGATGATCCTTTTCCCGAAGGAGATTTGTTATTTGTGGCATGCTCCTTTGTTTTATCAATGGCTCTCAGGATTGAAATTTGCCATTCCCGATAAGTGCTAAGGGATAGAAATGTTATTTATTCCAGACACCACACAATTTCTTCTTAATTGTAGATTCATTGTTCGGATGGCAAAGTGGTTGTGGTTCTCAGGTTGCTGCTTTTTTAAAGCATGAGAGCTTTTGTGATTGGTTCTGGGAGCTTGTTGTAGTTGAGTTTTTATTGATTCAGAGCTCAGTGAGCTACTCGATGTGAGAAAAACAGATGGCTGCGAAACAAAAAGTTTTATGTGGTGCAGTAAATCAAGTAAGTCAATAAGGGCCGAAAGCATTTTGGTAAGATCGGGCATTGTAATTGATAGTTGTACTATTTTCACGTGTTTTATGTTATGAACCTAAACAATGATATATTGAAGGGTATCTAAAATCAATAGTAGTTTTCAAAGACATTGTCTTCTGAGTTTATTACCATCAGGAGTTTAATAGTGAACAGTATAATAATTATTCATCTGATTACCCTATCATTCTTTTTGATGACTGAAATCATTACCTAGTTACTCGGGTTGTTTGATTCCATTCTTGTTTTTGAGAATTATTCCATTAAATTAATTCTCTGAATAGATTAACAAAAAAATTATTTGATAAATCCTGTTTTGAGAATAAGTTTTGAAAGCAGTATTGGTGGCAGCGGAGGTTTGAAGTGAGAGCAGAGTATCCATGTAAAGTTTTAAATGTGTTCTAAACAATTTTCTACACTGAAAACAGATTACAGAGAACAATTTTTCAAAAAAATCAAATAAAAATAAACACCCAAACATATTTTTGTCTTTTAGTATAAAAACAGGCCGTAGAATTGGAGGGTTTTCATGAATATGTAAATTTAGATTATATTGATTTGTTCAAATCCTCTCTATCTCTGCCTTTTATCTTGTCTTTTACATATCTGCATGTATATTTTGTTGTGATGCTGGAATTTTCTTTTATGTGTGACTAAACAGTGGGGAAGGATGGAATTTTCTCTGTTTTTACTGTTATGCACATGGTCAATCAGTTTTTATAAAATTTTCATGTCTCAGGCTCTCAGATAATTTGTCTAAAACAGATCAATTATATATCTAGATAAGTTAACAACTGTTGAAATATGCAGACTTTATTGTTGAGGGTGGAGCCGATCTGCCAGAAGAAGATGATGGTAGAAGGATGCGTAGTAACAGGATGCTGCCACATCACCAAGAAGATCATGAAGATCTTGAAGCTGTGGCCAGAAGCATTCAAGAAAGATATGGAAGGCGTGTGACAGATTATGATGAAGAAACTACAGATGTAGAACAACAAGCTCTTTTGCCATCTGTGAGAGATCCAAAGTTGTGGATGGTAAAATGTGCGGTATGATCCTATCCATTTTATTTTAATTCTGTTGTTCTTGCAAGGATATAGAAGCATGTTATATATTTTTTGGTTTATGTTCACTAGATTGGTCGTGAGAGAGAAACAGCTGTTTGCCTCATGCAAAAGTACATAGATAAGTGGTCTGAATTGCAAATCAGATCAGCTATTGCACTTGATCATCTAAAAAATTACATATATGTCGAAGCAGATAAAGAAGCCCATGTCAGAGAGGTAATTATGATGTCTGCTGTATCTAAATTACTCAAATCTTTATGGATATAATTGTTTTTCTTTTTTGATAATTTGCATATGTTTTCTGGCTTGCAAAGGTCTACGCAATATATTTGGCCAAAAAATAACGCTTGTTCCAATCAGAGAAATGACCGATGTTCTGTCAGTTGAAAGCAAAGCTATTGATCTTGCCAGAGATACTTGGGTCAGAATGAAAATTGGGACTTATAAAGGGGACCTTGCAAAAGTATGCATCACATTCTAGAAAATTCATGATGCCACCCTTTTGTTTTCTTTATTTACCATAAAATGTCTCCTCTACAGGTAGTGGATGTCGATAATGTGCGGCAGAGGGTGACTGTGAAGCTAATTCCAAGGATAGACTTGCAGGCCCTTGCAAACAAATTGGTACAATATATTTCAGTGTCTTGTTAAATTCATGGATTCTATTTGGCCAATGTTTAACTTGTATTTTGAGTCTGAAATTTTTCGCAAATCACTTGTGGCATGCAGGAAGGGAGAGAAGTTGTGAAAAAGAAGGCCTTTGTTCCTCCTCCTCGATTTATGAATGTTGATGAAGCAAGGTATTGTTAGTTCTCTCCTTTCTGTTACTGAATGTCTTCTGTTTCTTGGAAACTTTTCAGTTCCTGATCTGATTTTATGCTTTCTATTCAGGGAACTGCATATCCGTGTGGAGCATAGACGGGATGCCTATGGGGAACGATTTGATGCCATTGGAGGCATGATGTTCAAAGATGGATTCTTATACAAAACCGTATCAATAAAATCCATCAGTGCTCAGAACATCAAACCTACTTTTGATGAGCTTGAAAAATTTCGTAAACCGGGTGAGAGTGGTGATGGTGATGTAGCTAGTCTGTCAACTTTGTTCGCAAACAGAAAGAAAGGGCATTTTATGAAAGGTGATGCTGTCATTGTCGTCAAGGGGATTTAAAGAACTTGAAGGGATGGGTAGAGAAAGTTGATGAAGATAATGTTCATATAAGACCAGAAATTAAGGGTCTCCCTGTAAGTTGGAATTGATAGTTGCCTGGTTTGATTCCCTATATAGTCTGCCAATTTTGCATGTTGATGATTAGTAATAAATTATTTTCTTAATGACCTGATTATATCATCTTTTCAATTTGTCAGAAAACTCTTGCTGTGAACGAAAAGGAGCTTTGTAAATATTTTGAACCTGGAAACCATGTCAAGGTTGTTTCTGGTGCTCAAGAGGGGGGCTACTGGCATGGTTGTGAAGGTGGAGCAGCATGTCCTGATCTTAATATCTGATACGACAAAAGAGCATGTGAGTTTTATTGTCCCTCCGCAGATTCACTGAAAGACTTGTGAATTTCTTATTATATTCAGTACAGAAATGACATGAAAATATTCTCTCTTTAGATTCGTGTATTCGCAGATGATGTTGTAGAGAGTTCTGAAGTGACAACTGGAGTTACAAGAATTGGGGACTATGAACTTCATGATCTTGTCCTGCTAGAGTAAGTCTTTCTTGTGCTTGAGAGTAGGCATAGAACCTTGTCTCTCTATGCTATGGTTCGAACTATTCTCATTTCTAATTTAACATGGTGCAGTAATTTAAGCTTTGGTGTGATAATACGTTTAGAAAGTGAGGCATTTCAGGTTAGTACCTTCATGAATCAAAATTTTAACGTGTTTTATTGAAATTTTGAAACCTTTGCCATTATATTAACGTCTATTGTCCTTTTCAGGTTCTTAAGGGGGTTCCTGACAGACCTGAAGTTGTGCTTGTTAGGTTAAGAGAGATCAAGTGTAAGATAGAAAAGAAAATAAGTGTGCAGGATAGGTTTAAGAATACAGTATCTTCAAAGGATGTTGTGCGGATTCTTGAGGGGCCCTGCAAAGTGAGATTCTGACTTTTGACTAGATTTATTTCCTGAAAGTTAATATTTTCACATTTTTATTTATCATTTTGTTTTTTTGTTAGGGAAAACAAGGTCCTGTGGAGCACATATATAGAGGAATCTTGTTCATCTTTGATCGCCATCATCTTGAACATGCAGGCTTTATATGTGCTAAGGCACAATCATGTGTAGTAGTGGGAGGTTCACGCTCCAATGGTGACAGAAATGTAACCAAGTTTCCTACTTCATTTTTTCAGCAAATTTGGTTTTTTTGTTTATCCATATGATAGTGTTTTGCTTAATTTATTTGTTTCCTTCTCTAGGGTGATGCCTACTCGAGATTTGCCAGCCTTAGAAGTCCACACCGTATCCCACCATCACCAAGAAGGTTTTCTCGAGGCGGGCCTCTAAATGCTTGTATGTCTAAATCTTTTTGGAACATTGAATCAATCTATAATTTTGATTTACCTTCTTCCTAAGAAATTTGTTTGATGTTACTTTATTGGGATGTGGTATAGCTGGGGGGAGGCATAGGGGTGGAAGGGGGCGGCATAGGGGTGGAAGGGGGCATGATGGTTTGGCAGGCACAACTGTTAAGGTACGCCAGGGACCCTATAAAGGTTATCGTGGGCGTGTTATAGAAGATAAAGGCTCATCCGTTCGTGTTGAACTGGAATCCCAAATGAAGGTTGTGACAGGTATGTATTCTAAGCAGCACAAACTTTTGAATTGCATATATTTCTGTATTTGCATGGTGTTTGACTTGGTTGGCTGCAGTTGACCACAACCATATATCTGACAATGTGGCTGTAACCCCATATCGGTAAGTTATATGTTACATATAATTTGTGATTCCTTGTTTGCTTTGGAAGATGTTCAACCATCTAACTCTTGTGTTCTGCCAGGGATACATCTCGTTATGGGATTGGAAGTGAAACCGCCATGCATTCTCGAACTCCCTTGCATCCATATATGACTCCTATGAGAGATCCTGGAGGTTTGTTTGATTTATTGCTATAGGTTTTCGTTTGATTTATTTTATAGGATTGACACTTGAGTCTGTTGCTGGCCAACTGGTATAGCTGCTAATATTCATTAAATGTACTGCTGTTTGTAGCAACACCTATTCATGATGGAATGAGGACACCTATGCGTGACCGAGCATGGTATCCTGGTACCCCAATAAGTCCACGAAGGTTTGCATTGAGCTAATATATACTGCTCTTTGATTTTTGGTTTTTCCTAGTTTCTGCTTTAATAGAAAGATTTCTTCCAATTAGTATGTCTTGCTTTTTCTTGAATTTATTTTATCCAACAGAAAAGGAAAAGATAAGATCTATAAGTTGATCAACTTTTTAATAGGTATCAATGTCCTAAACAGACAAGAGCATGAGGGCTATACGAAATTTGATTGTAAAAGCATTTTTACATATTTACAGTCTTCCGCACTATTTAGTATTTAGTAACATAATGTATGCTTATGTGTGATTTATGAATTCTGCTTGTGAAAATAACATCAGGGATAACTGGGAAGATGGAAATCCAGGCTCTTGGGGAACCAGTCCGCCTTACCCAGTAAGGAGATTTACCTATTTGAGATACTCTGCAACTTCATGTGAGGAATCATATTTATTGTCTTTTTCCTTTTTAATCTTCAGCCAGGAAGCCCTCCCTCACGGCAATATGAAGCACCAACTCCTGGTGCTGGTTGGTCAAGCACTACTGGTGGCCATGATAGTGAGGCTGGAACACCGCGGGACAGTTCTGCCTATGGTAGCCTTACCTCTTGCCCCTTAAAATCAATAGTATATTTGTTGTTTTATTTTATTTTAGCTGATTTCCTAATTGGGGTTGTGTTGCAGCTAATAATGCTCCAAGCCCATATGCTCCAAGCCCATATTTACCATTAACACCTGTTGGGCAGCCGATGACACCAAATTCAGCCTATATTTCTGCCACCCCTGGACAGCCTATGACTCCAGGCGTTGGTGGTCTGGACATGATGTCTCCAGTTTTAAGTTTGTTTTGTCAATCTTAACAGACATAGTTAGTATGCATATTTTCTTGTTTTTTGTGGCTTGTCTATCTGGTATATCATCTCAATGCAACTTTGTGATGTACCCAATTCTCATCATCTATGATAGCAAGTAATTATTTGATTGACAATCTATTTTTTTTATTATGCATGTAAAAAATAATCGAAAAAATCCATTGTATAATAATTATTTTTTATTTTTAAAAATAGATTGTCTTTAATTTTTAAATTAATCAATATTAATCACATAATATTTACTAATATTTCATATTTCAATAATAAAAAATTAAAATTATATTTAATCAAACGCCTTTGTTCTTTATTTTTTGAATTGGTTTAATGAGACTAGTGTGAGAATCACATGGAACTTTATTTATGTTGATCTCATATGACATTATTCCTTTTTGTTGATTTTGATTGACTAGCTAATTGGTATTTTAAAGGTTAAAATAGTCAAAAGTTAAAAAACATGAATGGAGCATGAGTTATGATTTCGTACATGGTCTGATTGGATGTATCATGAGTTAAAAAAGCTTCGTTGAGCAGATGTTGATTATCTATGGATGTATAAGGGACCTCAAATGTATGAGTTTTACATGCCATTCGAGTATTAGATCTGTTTTATAAATTATACACGGTGGTTATTTGAGAGGAAGCAAATTGTTTATTTGTTTGGATTATTTATAGGCATTTTATATTAAAAATATTGTTTCTGGTATTGTTTAAAAATATATTAGATAAAATAATAAAAAATATGATATAATATATTAAATAAAATATAACAATTAAATATATTTTTAATTTTCTTTAAAATAATCAAACTTTAATTTAAAAATTTTTAATTTATATTTTTTTATTTTTTTAAATATCTTAATTATAATTTTAAATATTAATTTAAATTATATTAATCATTATTTAAAAATATCTTAATTATAATTATAAATATTTTATTTTAATTTAATATAATTTAAATTAATACTTAGAATCATAATTTAAGAAATTTTAGTAAATAAATATTTAAATTAACAAATTTTAAATTAAGAAGGGAAATAAAAAATTTGATTACTTAAAAAAATTAAAAATATACTTAACCTTAAAATATAATAAAATATAATATGATGTAAATTTTATTAAAATATAATAATTTAAATTCTCCTCATATCGGATACAAGAACGTTGATAATCTTAGGATGATTTTTTAAATCCTATTAAATCAGAAATATTTATATTATGATGAAATTAATTATTTAAATAATTTTTTATATAAAATTTAAATTTGATATTTTTTAATATTAAATATATATGGCTTAAATTATCAAGATTAAATAATATTTTAAAAATAATAAAAATAGTAAATAATAGATAATTGAATAATATTAATTTTTAAACCATTAAAATTAATTTAGTAGTGAATCTCATTTTGTTTACATTGTAAAAAAATGTATTAATTTTTAAAAGTATTTTTAAAATGAATGATAATTAAATATTTTTTATTTATAAAAAATATTTTTAAAAGTAAATTTAAAAATTAAAAATTAAAAATATTTTCAATCAATGAATAATTTTTATTATGTTATCAAGTTTTTAATAAATTTTAGTATTTATTTATTTATATTAATACTTGAAAATATTAAAATAAAATTTAATTTAAATAGAATTATATTTTATATTAATAAAAAGATAACTTTGTTATTAAAATATATTTTTTATCTTACATTTTATTTTTAATATATATAATAAATAAAATATTATTATTTAATTTCTTAGTTTAATATTAATAAAAAATTAGCAATATTTAATTTTATTAATTATTTTGAATATAATAATTTTTTTTCTAAGTATTTTATATATTTTTATTATTTTAAAAGCTCTTGCACATGTTATTTTTTGATTACTAACGACCAAAATACTAACTTGATTTCTTAAAGTTAATTTTAAATATTAACAATGATATTATATTTTTATGAATAAAATAAATACTAAATATTTATTATATTAAAATTTTATGACTAATTTAAAATAAATTTTATAAAACAATAAATATCTTTTACATATCTATATTTTTAATATAATAAATAATTATTTTAATAAAATTCTACCATTTTTAAAATATTTCATATCAAACTTAAGAGATTAAGATTAATATTTTTTAAACATATATTTTAATTATAAATATTTAAAGTCAATGTTTATTAAGTAAGGTTAAAAGAAATATAAGAATATTATAAATAATAAATGATCGAAGCTTTCCAACAAAGCAAAATGAGGCTGTTTTGGCTTCTACTGTGGCTGGTTGCTTCATGTGTTATTAGAGTCTAAGAAGCCTATATTCATCTGTTGCTTTGCCATTTGTATATGCATTTCTGTTTCTTCCCCGCCATGGCTGCCACGTTCATGAAACCACAGCTGTGCATCTCACACTCTTCATTATGACAGTCAAAGATGCCCGTTTTTGCTTTACCCTTCACTCGCCAAAATTACAAAAAATTAAAAAAAAAAAATATTATGTGCCTCTCTCACTCTATTTAATTTCCAAGTTTTCAAGGTTTGGAGAGGGGCTATATGCTGTATGTGCTTTATTTCTGCATCTGAAAATGAAGCATCAAGCAGCAGAGAAAAAAGAAATAATCGAAAAGCCATTAGCAATGCCTCCTCCTCCACCGCTTGAAAGGAAGACTTCCATCGATGCTGAACCTAAGACATTACTTCAGGAAGAACTCAGTTTAGCAAGGGTTTCTCTCCATCTTCCTCTTGTTCTTGATTAATTTTTTATTGTTATATAAAATTAATTTTTTTTTCTAACATTTTACCTTCAATTTTTCTCAAATTTTAACATATTTTTAAAAATTTCTCAGGAGGCAGCTCTCAAAATCATCAACACTCACACCAAAGAAGAGGCGCTGAAAATATTCTTGACGGTAAAATGATAATTATTTTTCAATAATTGTTTAATTATAAATTCAACAAGTTATCATAACTTTTTCTTTTGTAGGGGAGGGTTTTGAGGCACATGATCCTCTTGCTTTTTAAAGTTGTCTGAATACAACAGGACATGCCTCTATTTAACAAGCATTGCATTTTTAATTGGATTATTCTTAATTAATTAGATTGTGAAGAATATTGTTATATTAAAATTAGATTCCAACTCAACATTTTGATGAAAAACAGAAAATGTCAAATGTTGAAAGCTTCTCTTTGTGGTAGTAGGGTTTGGTGCCGGTGGCAAGCTCAAAGCAAGCAGAAGAGGATGGGGTTGCATCTGAATGTGATGACGAATGAAGAATATTCGATTCGAATATTCTTGAAAGCTGAAGCATAAGGAGTGCTTATGTGTGTGATTGCTTTATTTTGAATATTGTGGTTTTCAATCAAACAGTTCTCATTGCCTTCAATTGAGAATGCTACTCATCTGGACTGTGGGAATGTAATTTCAAATAAACTGTGTTGTTTCATCATCTCTATCTCTTTTATTTTACTGTTAATTGATTGAAATAATTTTCTTCTTCCTCAATCAGCATTAAATTAAGGCTCTCTTGATCACATATAATACCATAAATGCATTAGACAATTTGAAAGTCAAATTTTGAAAAATTATAAATTATTATCATTTCCAAGAGGGTTAAGATAGCATTAAATAAGATATTGCTAAAGTGCTAATTAGCCCAACTTAAACGAGTGGGGGCTAAAAGTTAACTCTACTTAACAGGCCAAAGTTTATGTACTACAGTATTCTTTAAATGCTGGTGAAACTATTCTTAAATTAATTGAAGTATTATCTTGACAACTCCGCTGATCTTTAAGTTGTCAATTATGAATTTAATTGCAAGCACTTAAGAACAACAAAGAAGTTTTATTTAATTCTAAGATGGAAAGGAAAAACGAGAATCATGCATGATAAATGTTGTTGTCTAAAAATTAAGAAGTTTTCTGCTCTCCAAGAGAATTTTGTTCTGGTCATATGTGATTCAAGATATTATTGTGAACCCAATGCAACTAATTCCCAGAATAGGTTAGTATATGAGATTACATTGTCCCCAAGCTAAAATGCGAATGTTAACAACATTATGCGCTATTGCTGAATTACGTTTGGATAACTTTAAGTGTCAAAGAAACCAAGAATGGTGCTCACAAATGAAATGAATTTTATTTTATTTTTTTCATTTTTTTACAGATAGGACATCACAACCAAACATGTTGAATCTGCCATGAAGGTGGACTGTATGCATTTTCTATTTCTATTTTATGTTCTCATTAATAATTAAAAAACATCATTTTAGTTTACATTATTTTCTATTTTAAAATATTTGTAACAAATATTTTCTAAAACCAATTAGGTCCGTTTTCATTTGAGGCTATAGTATGCTTTACCTTTTACTCTCGACTAGAAGAGATAAACTCTTTACTTCCTAAGGTTATGAGAAAGAGGGGACAAAACGTTTATTTTCAATAAATATTTTTTAATTTAATATTTTTTAAAATAAAAATGAAAAATAAATTATCATACTTAATGCCCTAATATTTTATTTATTTCTGTAAACATTATATATAAAGTTAACTCTTATTTTTAATTTTTATTTTATTTAAAATTTTACTATTAATCATATTCCTTCTGTTCCCATAGTATGATGGGGAAATTAAAGCTTAGAATTATTTAAATTTAAATTTATTAATATATTTTTTATTTATTTTTCTAAATTAATATTAATTAATTGGTGACCACAAGAAGATCTAGAAGGAGTAATGGCACACAGAATTGAAGTAATGTTAAAAAACAAACAAACCCATAAAAGCTGGTTCATTGAACATTTTTAAAAAGTTGATAATATCGTGACATCGATACTAAAGACTGATTAAGAAAAAAGCATAACAAAAAAGAATGTGCCATCAATATATATAAAAAATTAGCTAACCAATAAAATGATAAGAGATTATATTTTACCGCACTCACTTGAAGAGGTAAAACTTTTAGAAGATTTACATAGTTAATTTGTTTATTAATAAATAAATGAATTAATAAATTAATTCAAACCTTATTCCATCCAAATCAACGATAAAATTTTTAAAAATAATTAAACTTCGCTTATATCGTACATACGAGTAAGGATTATGATCATTTCTCAGACTTAAATCTTAATAATTTTTTTATTTTTTCTAAAAAATAAAAAAATTATTTAAATAACGAATTCTTATCAAGGGCTTAATATCAAACAACAACTTATCAATTATTAAATATAAAATAATATATAATAACTTTTTATCATGTGTCGAATAATGAATAATGATTTTTTAGTCATTTTCATCACTAGAATTGCGTTGAATTGCAAAATTTTTCTCTTATAAATTGTAATATAAATATGGGACTTTTTTTTGTCGGTAAAATATGGTTGCTTTTACATGTACTGGTATTATGTTTGATCCTAATATAAATTAACTTATACTAATGTTAAAATTTTCTAAATAAAGAAATTAGGATTATAAATAGAACATACAACCAAATAAATATACAGAATATATTAAAAATTTATAATAATGTGATATTTTTAAAACATTAATTATAGATAAGATACAGCTGAGGGATTTTAAGAGCATTGCAATACTGACCATCTGGTGTGCTGATTTTCATACCAAAAGCCACATGAAATGTATTAAAAAAAATAATTCAATGTTGTAACAAAGGCAATGTGACAAAAGTATAGATTATAAGGTGATAACTGCAAGATACGTACTGAACCAACTATGACCCGCAGCTTGTTATTGCTCCACCTGTGTGATCAAACATAAATATCACCATTAACTCATTTGGTATGCCATCATCATATCTCTTACAAACTATTATATCTTTATACATATGAATGCTGCGCAAAAATCATTTACTTCTCAATTGTATAGGATATAATAGGATCTAAGATAAAATAGTCAAAAGATATATGTCGTCTCTGATAACTGCTTTAACACCATTTAATAAGGTTTAAGATTGGCCAATTGGAACCTATATTCAAATTCAGTCAACATCAAGGGTTCATGGATTAATGAGTAAGATAGAGCTTACAAGTCACAGCCAATACTAAAATCAATTGCAACTCTACTCATTTAGTTCCTAAACCACTGACAAATGTAACTACAATATTCAGTATCTAGTGACATATTCACGATTGTCAACAAAGAACTCAACCAACAAATATAAAAAACATTACTTATCTTTGAAGATATATATAGTATTAACTTGTTAATGTGACAACATTTTGATGATTATCTTATATGAACTTTTTCCCTAGAATTTACATCCATATCTGCATGATATTAATCACTTGAAATTCCTCTCTCCCTCAATTCCTTTATAATCTAAAATAATTTTGACAGCAAAAGGTATCCACTGCTTCACAAGATGCATATGGTACAATGGCACTAAAATTTCAACATTTTTGCAAAATAGAGAAAACATTATATTAAAATTCTAGTAGATGCTAGAATATTTTTAAGGTATATAGCTAGCAAGGAACCAGAATATAAGGTAATATTTTAAAGGCTTCAAACCAGTAGAAGCAATAATCATTTAGTGTCTAACTTCATGAAATTATTCAAATTTCAAGGTTCCTTTTTAAAGTAAAATAATTAAAAATATACTTTTGTAATCCATAAACATTATAGTTAATTTTCCATTTGATGTTTACCGCTAAATCTCCATTGTTAATATGCTAAAAGATTTTTTTTTCTTCCACTGTTATTGAATTACTAACAAGAAATTAATAATAAAAATGTGATATCGCATAATAGTTAGGAATGCCACACAACAACCATTGATAAAAAATAAAAAAATAAGCTGAAAATTGAAAAGAAGATCCCATCCCAAAGCAAATTTAAGGGTAAAGATGCTCTAGAAATATTTGCATTATGCTTCCCTCGGGCAATATTTGACATTCAAAATAAGTATAACTAAGCCTAACAGTTAGATGAAAGTCATAAGCAGGCAAACCTATTCACTTTCCTTCCTAGAGAAACAGTAAATAATCCTTGATTCATTACTTGGATAAGATTCTTGAATGAATTCTACAATTTCACCAATATACCTTCCCAACGGATGAATTTTCCTTTACCGGCAGTATAAAATACGAAATTATGCTCTCATAGATCACAACTTCCTTTTAATTTGTTATTGAACCTAAGGAACTTCCATTTTTTTAGGGGAGGATGATATTCATATAAAAAGATGTAAAAGAAAATGTTAAAACAAATATTAGTTATACATACCATATAAACACAAGTTCGGCCTATTGACCGTGTTGACAAATTCGACACATCTAAGAATATGTAACATCTTTATTAGATTACTTTGGACCCTCTGAGTAGTAGTTACCTAACAAAGAAATATTATTGTCATAATATAAATCAAATAAACATGGACAACAAATGCAAATCTAATGATTTTATTTTGTAACACTTACAAAAACTTGAAGATCGAGGGAATATGTCTTGAGAATATCGAGGTTCTTGTAGTTAGGTCAAAAATCATGACCCTACTGGCCACAACAATGTGCCTCCTACAATTGATACCATAACAAAAAATTAAATTGTCATAATTAACATAACATTTCTATGAAACTCCAAGATGGTTGCAGTATACTCCAAGATCAATGCAGGATAACGGTAACAAACTAATAATGAGTGTATACATGCAGAATAAATCATGCAATCAATTTCACATGGTTTAATAAATGTGTATAATATTAATGTTGAATAATGCAAAAAAATAAAATAAAATCGAGAAACCAAAAGGAAACAAGTAAATAAATAAAATTAATTAAGCAAGTGTGATCCTAAGTCAAGAGCCCCAAATCAATGCAAAGTTTTAAGTTAATAGGAGGTGTTACATAATTGGTTCTTATCTCTAACACCCTCATGCAAAAGTCATTTGGCATTGAAGAAAAGGTCAATGCGCAAGTTCGTTTTACTTTATACTGAAATTTAATTTATTTATGAAGAACAAGGGTAGCAAGGATCAAACTCTTAACCATTTGAACTTAACAAGTCTAATACTACGCCAAAAACTAGATCAATCCAAAAACTTAAGCTGCTAGGTGTAGGTGGAGTTCACATGAAAGTTCTTTCTCTAGCATATAGCATTTGATGACATCATTAAAGATCCAATCAAGTTCTTTCACCACTACATTATCTTGGATGCTTTTCATGTCACACAAGATTTATCTAGCCACTACATGTCTTGCCGGAGTCACCAGCTGTGACTTAGAACAATAAAAATCGCAAATTCCTGTTTGCTATATAAAGCAGAAGTTGCCACATTTCCCTTCTTCCAAATTTTTTGTTTCTGATAGAGGGATTCTAGGACATACACACATGCCTCTTTATTGTTGTTTAATTTTTTTAAAAAAAAAACAAAAATAAAGAAAATGAAAATTTAATAAAAACAAATTTTTAAGCAATATTTTTTTATCTAATGTTGTAAATTAATAACACAGTTAATTTGGAAGAATAATAAGTAATATTATAGAGAAAAAAACCAATCTTAGAAAAGTTAATTTTTACTAACTTCAAACCAGAATAGAAAACTAATAAAAAAAAAATAGTACACTTTTTGTCTTTGGTTATGATAAGAGCTCTAGCTAGCGAAATAAGTTATAAAATTATAAAACAGATAAATCCATATAAACCCAAAAATCGCTCAACTTTGTTTGAGGTGTCAGATGAAATTTGACTTACATTAGTATAATCACTTTCTTTAAAGATAGCACGCTTGAACTATATAGACAAATTGGTGGACCTACAAAAGTCCAATGTTTGTTTAAGATGCTGAGCTAGGAATAACCATAACATAAGCATACATGGAAGCAAAACGTGAATAACACACTGGCTCTTTTGAGTGAGGCTTTAACACTTAACAACTAAGGTCAAGTTATCTGTAGACCTGATGGATACACTTGGGCCAAAACAACCTACTCAGAACACAACACAAACTGCTCCAATCAATGACCGTTACTTTTGACTTCAGAGGCAAGAGTGCCTTTCTGTGTTTACCGAGGGCTCTACCATCTTCTTTATTTCCTTCTCTCCATTTATTTTGTTCCTATCTCTCTGTATTTTTCTCTTTTTTAAATGCATGCAAGGACCCCAGATACCCGTCATTGTCTCTTTCTCTCTCCGAAATGGACCTTTCCAAACTGGAGAGGATTCTTACTCCTTTGTTTGAGTCTCTTTTTTGTGGAAATTTCGAGGCACCTAACACCAAAATATATGTCTATACCTTAACGGAAAAGTAAAAAGAAATGAAAAAGAAAATATAAAAATAAAAACTAAAATAAATGTTAACAGTACTGCGCGCATAAAATATTTTATCAACATTTTTTTTATTTTTATATACTTAAAATCAGTTATTAAGATTGACACTAACAAACGAAGGAAAAAACAAGTATAATTAACAAGACATAATCAGAGTGGCGAGTAAAATTAGGAGCCATTTTTACATGCTACCTAGCTTTAACGTTCACATTCCGAACCCAGGGTCCTCACTAAACTCCAATTTCATGTTTAGAGCCAGCCGGTGGCGGTTTCAATTTGAAGCTTAGACGTGCCAAATAATATTCACGGAGTGTTGATTTGTTTCCTAAATGAAACTCTAGCTAGTTAGCACAATTTGCGTGGTTTCTGCGTCATCCTTCAGATCTAGATCTCTATTTATAGCACCATATCTTGCCTAACAATTCCTCTCTCAGACACTATAGATAATACTAAATATATATATAAAGATATTTACTATAAGAAATTCATCAATGGCACTAAGCAGACGACCAGCAAGGTTTAAAAGGCCAGATTTCATGAAGACCGAAACAATTAGTCGTGAAAAACTCGAATTGTTAAGGGTAAGGGGGTGTGATTTGTGATAAATTTGATATCTATTGTTTCTTTCTCTATGTTACATATAAATATTCGCACTTTTTTCTTTATTCGTGATAATTTGTAGGCTGCTGCTGCTCGTGTTTATATAAACAAGCAAAATCCTTCAGACAAATCCTCGGTGAGTGTTTCGATAAATTTTCTTTCTTTTTCCTTTTTGATCAACAAGCGTTTCGATAAGTTAACAAGAACACTTTTTGATTGGAAATCTTTCTATATCTATAATAATAAATTAAGAAAATATTACTGTACTGGTGTTCACAACAATTTTCTCAATTCATCCTATCTACTCTCGATAATCACCAACTTTTTCATAAATAGTCAATGAAATCATATAACCCTTCAGAAACTCGTTCTTATTCATCATCCTCTACTTTTCTAACCAATAAAAAATCATATAATTATATACTCATCCATAATAAAAAATATTAAGAATAAAAGATAAAAATGTGAGAGAAAAAGACACGAGGTCTATCTTTTCATTAGTATCTTTTAAAGTAATTATTAAATAAAAAGTTTATATATTTATTATTTTAAAGTGTAAAATATTTCCTATTTTTTCATTTAATCATTAAAAAATTATAGAAACAAAAGCTAAGAAGATTTAAGATTATTCTTATTTAAAACCAATCAGTTGAGTATATAATTTTAGTTTAAACATATATGGTTTTCAGGAAGTGGAGACCGATGCTTCTGGATGCGCAAATGTTAAAGAGGAACCAGATTTTGACGATGGAATGCAGTTGCTCGCTGCAGCAGCCACTCAACTTAGTAAAGAGTGGGGAAAGAAAGGAGAACTTGGTGTCGAGAAAAAATTAAAGCAGCGTAAGATATCAATGTGATTTTGCGAATAAAGTTAATTGGTAGCAAAAAATGCATGAAGATCCTTATGCTCATCTAATTCATAATCTCTTGGTCTAATAAACTACTGCATATATATTTGTCTCACCCAATAAATAAAACTATACATTTGATCTTCCTCACTTGAGTTCGGCTCCTCTAACAAAGAATTATACAATATTTAATACGGTATTTATTAATTTATTTATGAAAGTTAAATCATTATGTATTTTAATCTGAATCCTATTAGCTGTACTGTACAAAAATTTAAAATAAAGTCAAATTTAACGTGATAAGATGTATAATTACTTAATTATTTGGACCAATAGTTAATTTATTAATATCAAATTTTACTTATTTTTTAATATTTTTATTATATCGTTTATCATGTTTATTATTATTTTTGTCTTTTTTTTTATCCTTTCCTTCAAATGCGTACACACCCTTCAAAGGCATTAAAAAATATTTATTCTTTTTTTCATTACATAAATATGATAATTAATAGTTGGTCATATATATATATATATATATATATATATATATATAATTTTAAACTTGCATTTATAAAGCCTGACGTTTTTCTTGTCACACAAAAAATTTAAAAAATTATCGTCAGGCTTATTTAAAGTCCAGAGACGTTACAAAGTCTAATAAAAGACTGCATTTAATAAAATTTATGCGTATTCTATCATATAAATAATTAAAAGAAATTTATAAAAATAACTCATAATAAATATTTTAGCTTGTTTTGATAAATTAATAAAGCTTATAATAAACAAAATTACGCGGAATACAGTAATTAAGCCAACTGTACCTTTGTCACTCCACAAATCCAGATGCAGTACCACAAGACCATGTTATCAGGGCCACTGTAAAACCTCTACATGCTGCTACACCAATTAACGGAGTGGTCATCACCTTCACACCACCACTTCAGCCATCAACTTGCATTTTAAACCATCATTCTAACAACTGTACATTAAGTACTTCTAACATAAATTATGATCTTGTAATAAATTCTATTAAATAAGCATTTAATTATGTTACTTAATACAAATGACACATATTAATAAAAGATTTGCAATAAACATCGAACACATTTTTTCTTAAACATAGCATCACTAGACTTTGCCACAAAAACTTTCAGTGTAAATAAGCTATCATGTAATATGAGAGAGAGAACCATATACATTCGAACCAGATGTAATTAATGGCATAAGCGTTCTTGTAAATCTGTAATATGCTTAACAATTTTAAAAGTAGCAAATTAAAATTCCATACATATCACCAATTAGGATCATGCTGAAAACAAGATGCATTTTTACATAGGCTAAGTAAATATCATTTTTGCAGTACATTAATTGGAATGAAACAAAAATCGTGTGCATTTGAACTATAGTCGCTGGCTGTTTTAGTATAATGCAGGCTGCCATAATTAATTAATCAATGGGAGAGATATCATTTTTTTTAGTCCTCTTTTTAAAAATAAAAAAGAAAATATAAAATTAAAATTTAACCGTTGGCTATTTTATAATGTAACCGATAATGTCCTGAGCACTGATGTAAACATTGAAAATCTGAAGAACGAAACAAGATGCCATCAATATCAA
Organism: Canavalia gladiata; assembly: GCA_037954105.1. Classification (NCBI taxonomy): domain Eukaryota; kingdom Viridiplantae; phylum Streptophyta; class Magnoliopsida; order Fabales; family Fabaceae; genus Canavalia; species Canavalia gladiata. The sequence goes on along the minus strand of CM075659.1, from coordinate 58,553,698 downwards.
GGAGAATATGGTTACATTTGAGATAAGAGACATTTATTAGAAGAAGAAATTCTCATATATACTCTTTAGGGAAAGAGAGACACAGGAAGGAAAGAAAAAACTTATTAATAAAAAAAGAGGCAAATTAGAAGTTATGATCTCAAAAAAAATATTTACAATCCAGATCTCAGATTAAAATAGATGAAATGGATTTAGATGAAGGGGATTCAAATTTTGATCGGTGACTAAAATATTCTAACATTTTTAAACGTGATAGTTGCATGTTTTGAACATAAAATTTTTTTAATTACGTCACCTTTATCTTATTTTAGCCGCATCTTTAAAAGATTTCTTTTTATTTATTTATTATTTAAAATTAAAAAATTAAAATTTATGATCTTTATTATTTATTATTTTTAATCATCGAATACAAAATTTATAATTCATATTTCAAAATAAATTATGGTTGATGATTACTTTTTTTTAATATGATCCGACTTGCTCAACATATTTTTAAAAAAATTATTTTAGTTATATTACCATTACATTAACTATATCTTTCAAAAAAAATTATTTTTATTCTAATTTTTATTTTGAAACAAGAATTTAAACGTATGATCATATATAAATATTTAATTTTTTATATTCTAATTTTTACACTCACCTTAAAAATCTTTCTATTTTTTTTTTATTATTATATCTCCTTTCATATTTATCAATTTCCCATATTTTCCGGCTTATCTTTTGCTTTGGTTTGGGTTCTTTTAAAAATAAATTCTAAACAATTCAAACTTTTTACAATCTTAATTAGGCTTCTCACTCACACACATTTCTAATAAATAGCAAACACACATTTACCCCCAAATCATAGCACTTGCTAGTAGCTATTATACTGACCCATTGCCATGGCACACAACAACCCTCCTCCTCCTCCTCTCGAAAGGCAAATTTCTCTCCCTCCTCAGCCTAGAACTCCTGACAGGGAACAGAAGCGCCCCCCAAGGCTATATGTACAGGCTTTTTATTTTTATTTTATTTTTTCAGTCGCTTCTTAATTGTATGTAACTAGCATCATATTTGTGTAATTCATGTATTTATTTGGTTCTGGCTATATATATATGTATATACTTCTAGCTTGTACTCATTTCCTATTAATCTATATATAGGACGACACGGATTCTGAAGAGGAAGATGTTTCTCCTGTCGTTGCTGTAAGTGTTGTGATTTATATCTTTCTATGTAACTATATATTTTTTTCAACACTCATTGTGAGGTATTTATTTATATTAGGCTGCAATAGAGGTGCACCCGGACGAGGAAAATGTTCTCAATGCTAACATTGTAAGTGTTTTGATGAACAATTAATATTAACCATTTTTTTTTAAGAGTCCATGTCAGAATCTAATTAAAAGATATTTATGAAATTGGGCCTTATTTTATTTTCGATGGTCCTTGCAGGAAGAGAAGGCTGCTGAAGCTAAAAGTGAGAAGTCAAAGAAAACATGTCCTAATGATAGTGGACCCAAGTTTCCAATGTGAGAAGCTCGAGTGCAGCTGCTATTAGTAATAGATAAAGCTTGGCTTTTTAAAATCCATCTGGTGCAATCTCAATAAAAAAAACTTAAGTAGAAGTTGAAAAGAATTATCCAAAATGATGTAAGTTTTAGATGGGAGGTGAAAGCAAAGTCTCATCATAGGAAAGAAAATATTATTTTGTGTAAAATCTTGCAGGCCATTAATGACTTCATAATTTTTATATTTTTTTTAAATATAATTATAAAGTGTGTTATGCTAAGAAATTTATAATAATATGATAGATTTTGTAAATATATTTTTAAAAAATATAAAAATTAAGAAGTCATTAATGACAAGCTAGAATTTTTATTAAAAAATGTCTTTTATTATTATAATCTTGAGACTTTGTTTTGAAAATCTTGCATTCTATCTGAAACTTACACAATTTTAAATATTTCTTTTCAATTTGTACCAGTTTCAGAGTTTTCTATTGAAAGGGCACCAAATGGGTCTTAAAGCCACAAACTTGATTGGTAGTATTATTAATTAGTGTTATAGAATATAAATAAATAAATAATATTACGGACATGCATTTAGCATGCTGGCTAAATATTTAGAAATAACAGAATAAATACTTTAAGGACTTGACCAATCTAGTTTTGATGTAAAAAAAAAACTTTCATTTCTATTGTGCGCAAGGCAAGCAAATCGATGGAATGATGAAACAGTGTTATTACTCTTTACCAAGAAAAAAGAGGTAGAGTTAATTTTTATGTTAATTATTTAGTTTTAGAATGATGACATATACACAAGCGCATCAATAACACATACGATGAGATTATGTATTATGCAAGCCTGAAGGGAAAAACGATTCTAAAATGATCTATATATGTAACTTCCCATTTAATTTCATTGATCTCACATGTACTTATCTTATTTTCTACAGGGAGTTTTATTTTGTAATTTGAATTTTCTAATTTGTTTGATGGTTAGGATGCGAAATAAAGTTAAATAAAATAAGATGAATAATTATCAAACATATTGTAATAGCCTCTCCTCTTTTTTTTTTTCCTCGCATAATACATGATCAAATGCCTATTTATTATCCAATTTCTTGACATAATTGTTCAAGTTTCAATATTTCTTTTTTAATTGTAAAAGCTTATACCTTTTGTTCTTCCTATCTATATAAGGTTCCCTTCAAAAACACACGCTGCATCAGTACTGTATTCTCTCACTTTCTATTCTCTCGTCAGTTTTGTTAAATGTATCTGGTCAATACTTTGAAGTTATTAGGTTACTGCTCATAATAAAACAGTACATAAAACTCAGTTGCCCAATCTGACATAATCTTTGGTTGTTTTCTTTCCTTTTATTACAGTTTTCATCCTACAGAATTGAAGAAGGCAGTAAATGCTAGCTACTACCAGATTGTATCTGTGCAAACTGATATAAAAGTTGCTTTAATTTAATTAATCCTCTTCTGGTTTTGGAAGCAGCTGGATCTAGAATTGGTAAGCCCTTTAACTCTAAATTTATATTTGTACCAAAGCATATATAATACTAAAGAGCATCCTGTTCAAATCATAAGTATGGTTTTCTTTGTCTCTGCTTACTGGTTGCTGATGTGAGTTTTAATTTGATTGTTGCAATTACATATACCAATTAGTATCAATGGAATGCGTTTTGCACCAATGAATGTCAACTATGCATTATGTTCCTTATGCTAGCTCGTCCCCAATATATTATTTCTCATACATGGAATGCATTTAAAGTCCCCTCAGTCCAAAGTGCCTCAGACCAACACTGCTTCAGAATCAGATACCCCTAGATTAAGAAACCAAGCTGTTGGTTCAGGTATTTAATTATTAATATCTCAAGACATGTTTGCTATAACTTTTTTAAACATAAGCGATTATTTTTTACCAAATAATCATTTTCCATATGAAGAAAGGAAACTAAGTATAGGAAACATTACTCTCAAGCAATTACAAGTTCATACGCTAACTCTTGGTTGCAACTTTTATCAAAACAGATATGAGGTATGCAAGGGGAGCTTCACTTCGAAAATTTCTTGAGTAAAGGAAAGAAAGGTAAGCGAGCTGTTTTTCTATTTTTATATATAAAAAATGCTAACTATAGTATCCTCTAGGCAAGGAAATAGAATCGAATGTTAATTCCTTAAATATTATTTAGTACACTCATGAGCAGTATCATTTATTTATTGGGTAAGTGTTTTGGTTGCTTAAGGCTAAATGATTGAATCCTCATTTGTTGCAGGGTGAATGCTGGAGGACCTTACCGGATTAACAACCAGAAGCCTCATGAGGTGAACCTGAAGATCAGTGTTCCAATCACTTTGACCTTAACTTGTGGTGGCTTATCTCATCATCATTTCATCAAAACCAAAGATGAATTAGTTTTATTACTGAGATTTATTAGTTTCAGAAAATTTCGAGTGCTTGTGTGCCTTATTTTGATCAATTTAAGTGAATACTAGCAGCTTTTACAAGTGCTGGCTCCTTATTTATCTGTTTAATTGGAATATATTCATATTTTTTCTTGTTTTAGAATCTATTTAATTTTAAAGTCTCAAATGAATAGCCACTCGTTATTTTTAACTTACCATGTCAACAAATTATAGAAATAAAGTTAATTCTATGAACTAAAACTTTTGAGCTTTCGCCGTTGAAAGAACATCTAATCGATGCTTGTGACGATATTTACAAAGATTAATTATCATCATTTTTCTACAATTATTTAAAGATAAAATATAAGATAATTTTAATAATTAAAAAATTACCATTACTTATATTTTTTTATTTTATTTATCAATTAATAACTTGCTCATGCAGGAGAAGCTGTGTTTAAAGAATGTTGAAGTAAAAATAAAACAATCCTGCGTACTAATGGGTCTAAGCTTTAGGAAACATCATAAAATAATAAATAACTTGTGATGTATCATTGATATTAATGGTTTTAAACTTTCTACTAATGATGATGTTACTGAAGTCCTGAGAAAAGATGATCTTAGATGTGTATGTATGCAGTTTAGATTTAGAAGATCTTTATGGTATTGCATTTCCATCCATTCCAAGATGCATTAAATTAATATAAGAGGAGGGTGTGATGTTAGGATAATAATAGCTGATCTTGTAAGAGACTTGTTGCAAGTTAGTGAGAATATTTATGTGACCAGTAACAATACTTGCAATTGATACTTTAGATGAAAATTAATCTTATATTTAAGGACTCATCAGTCAATTTCCCCTTTGACTGTATCTTTTTTCTTGTCAATAAGATTTTGACAGGTCAATTGAATATTTCAAGTTAATTTTTACTTAACTCGATTATTTTTTCAACGTCTTTATTAATTGCTTATATCTCCATCCACCTTGTCTCCCTTAAATTCCTCCATGTTTCAGGAACATTAACTACAAGTTGACAACACCGACAACACCTGAAGGCATGATTGTATAAGTACATGTTGAGGGGTAATATTTTAGGAGAACTTCGATTTGGGACGAATAGGGGGCAATGTTGGGGTAATATAGTAGTTGATCTTATTTGGGACTGGTTGCAGGTTCATGAGAATACTTATACTCCCTGGGAACAATGCTTAATTGATATTTTGAGTGAAAATATTCCTATATTTAAGGACTCATCAGTCATCTCCTCTGTGTCTCTTTCCTTTTCCATCAATAAGAACTTCACAAGTTAATATTAAATATTTCAGCTCAGTTTCTCCTTCACTCGTTTATTTTTTTCAACGTCTTTATTCTTTGCTTACGTTTCCACTGACTTTGTCTTCCTAAAATTCCTCCATGTTTCAAGCTCAATAACTTCCAAGTTGACAACACCAATAACACCTCATCCCATCTTAATTTTGAACCAAAAGAATCACTTCTTTAATGTTTCATTTATTTGAAGGATAGAGAAGAAAAAATAAGGATGATTTTCTGCGAGCCCATCAAAATTAGAAGAGAATTCAAGGGTAAGGTTGGTTTCAATTTTATTTTGAAGTTTAAATTATTAATTTAAAAAGTAAAAAATTTATTATATTAATAAAAGAATAATATAATAAAAATCAGTATTTTTTAAGTTTATATTAATTTTTTAAAATAATTAAAAACAAAACTTTTATTAATAATTATTTTACTTTTTATTCCTTTTTAATTTATTTAAATAAAACAAAAAAAATTATTTTTATTCATCTAAACTACTCAATTTTTATTTTTATTTTACATATAACTATTCAAAAAAAACATAAAAATATTAAAGTTAAATATTTAACTTTTTAAAATTTCGATTTTTATTTTTATTTTAAAATAAATTAATTTTAATCTTTTATTATTATATTAAAAATATATCACATGTTAAATATCAATATTTATCTCATCCTAAACATAAGATACATTAACAATTAAAATTAGTTTATTTTAAAATATAGACTTTAAAAAGAAAAGATTAAAACTAAAATTTTAAAATTTTATAAAAATAAAAAATACGTTTAAGTTAAAATCCTGTTTACGGTGATTTTTAATTTTTAATTTTATAAATTTTTAAAATTAAAATCAGCTTTTAAAAATTGTTGTAAAAATAAATTAAATTACTTTATTATATTATTTTTTATAAATTCAAAAAAATATATAAATAAAAATATTAATTTAAAAATCTAAGTTATATTAAAATAATATAAATTTTAAATTTTAAAAAATAATAAATTAAATAGTATTATTTTATTATTAATGTAATAATAATTATTCTAATAGTAATAGTTACAATAATAATAAATAAAAATATTATTTATAAGATAAAAAATAATATTTATAAGATAATAATAATGATGTGATGGTTAAAATATAAAAAATATTATATAATTATACAAATTTATATTTTATATATTATTTAATTATTAATATTTAAGATAAAAAATGTATATATATTATTATAATATTTTTATATTATTTAATATTTATTTTATATAAAAATAAAACATATTATGATGTTATATTATAAATAGTTATATAATATAAAATTATATTATTATATTATAAATTTAATATAATTTATATATAATAAATATTATTTATTCATTTAATATATAAAAATTAGATAAATTAAATTAAATTATTTAAAATAATAAAAAATAAATTATTATTATTAGGATGATAATAATAATTATTATAACGATAATTATAATATAAATAATATTATATAATCATATAATTTTATATTTTATATTTTATGTGATAAACAATATATAAGATAAATAATTTATATTATTATTATAATATTTTTATATTATTTAAAATTTATTTTATATAAAAATAATATATATTATATTATAAATTAAATATAATTTATTATACATTAAATAATATTTTTTAATTTATAAAAAATAGATAAATAATTAAATTCTTTTAAAATAATAAAAATATAATTTTAAATATAATTTTTTTTATTATATATTATTACGATAATAATGATATTAATAATTATAAAAATAAAAATAATATTTATGAAATAATAATAATGGTATAGTGATTATAATATAAAAATATTATATAATTATATAATTTTTATTTAATATATTATTTAAATATTAATATTTAAAATAAATAATTTTATATATTATTATAATATTTTTGTATTATTTAATATTCATTTAATATAAAAATAATATATATTATAAATATTTATATAATATAAATTATATTATAATATTATAAATTTAATATAAATTATATATTAAATAATAATTTATTTATTTATTATTATATGTAAGTTGGATAAATAAAAATTAAATTAATAAAAAATATATTATTATTATTATATGATGATAGAATTGTATAAATTTAAAAATAAAAATATTTCAAAATTAAAAATATAATTTTAAAAAAAATTAGATTTAAATTAAAATTATTTTAAAAATATATTTATTAAACAGATTTTATTTTTAAAATTAATTTAAAAATTAAAAATTAAAAACTTACAATTATTTTGGACAGGACGAATAATATTTGGATTTGAATGTTGTGAATTGTAGCTTGTTTAACCTCACACCGTGTCTCTCTGCCATAATTGTTAACAATTATAAGTTGGGGGGAGCTTCAATCTAGGGTGATAAGGTGCAATGTTATGGTGATAGTGGTTAATATTGTTAGGGACTTGTAGCAGATTCCTGAAAATATTTATGCTCGCTAAGAACACATTTAAAATTAAAAATTTGGAAATAAGAATGCATTCTCATTTCCAATTGCGTGTTTTGGGTTGGATAATCCATCTTTCCCGTTGTTTAATAAATTTACAGTTAGAGAGAGAGAGAGAGTAAAGTATATACACAAACAGCAACAAGAAGAAGGGCATGAACTCCATACTCTTAGTTTTGATCACTAATCTCTGCACATAGTTTCAATTCCACAATAAACACCCTGAATTATTAGCATTACCCACAAGTAGTATAATATACCATTATACCGGTACCTTTTACATTTACCAATTAGCTATATGAATCAAAACTAGAATATATCAGTTAATCAATTTATAAAGCTTGTTAGCTGGTAATTAAGACATTATTACAAAATTTTGGTGAACAAATAACTCGATTTGATTCCTCAAGGGTGCATTTTAAATAAAAAATACATATAGAGAGAGTTATAACAATTATTAAAAATTAACAACTTATATATATAACAAATGAAATGGAAACTTAGCTTACCATAATTGAGAGTGACGAACCATACATGATTATGGAAAATATGGCGGCAGCGAAGCCGCAGAAAAGCTTCCTGGATTTGCCATGCAGGGCAAAAAGAGACACGAAAACAACAGCAGAGAATATAGAGAGCACGAAGGTGAAGAGGCCAAAAATAATATATATATATATATATATATATATATATATATATATATATTTAAAGAACATATCTTTCATTAAAACATATGTAACAGAATGTAAAATTGTTTATAAGATTAAATAATCGAAAGCGAAAATTCAACTACTATTTGAATTTTAGTCAGACAGATTGACCCCTCCAAAAAAATGATCCCCATCCCTACCATTGGGCACACGTACCTAAGATTAACCAACAGACAAACAACTTTTTCTCAATAAAACAATGTACAAAAGAAATATTATCCATCCATGAGAAATTGCATCAAGGTTAAAGTGAAGAAAAAAAAAGACAGGTGGACGAAAAAGCAACAATAGCAAGCACCATACAAATGAAAAAAGAACACGTGACTTGACAGAAGATTTGAGGGAGAAGGAGGACCATAAAGTCATAAAGTAAAAGAAAGAGCAAGCCAGAAGCTCACCAAGCAGAAAGGAGACAATTGAGCAGTGTCATGGCATACGGAATGCCCGAGAACTTCTCTGTGGATTTGTTCTTTATAACCCTCTTGAATGTGATCCTACAAATCCCAATTTATCACAATTTAAACTTGCACTATTCCCCACACATTCAAAAAACCAAAAGAAAAATGCTGATTTTATTATACCCATCTATGGACAACTGGTTGAATTGCTCAATTTCGTAAACTAAGTTCACGATGTATATATATAGAATAAATTTTGAACTAAAATAAAAGTATGTTATGCATACACTGGAGCTAAGAAGAGGAACAGAGCGGAAACATTCCCTGCACCAATAAAGAAGAACAATGAGAAACAGAGGAACTACAAATTCAAAAGCCAAGAGAGAAGAAGTGCTTTCATCAGGGCTTTAAAAATAATTAAAGAACAAATAAAACTAAGAAAGGATCTTTAACCTACCAAATATTCCCAATAAAAAATGTGCAACATCCATGACTTTGAACCTTTGTTATCTTTTCTTTCTAGTGCTTAATCTGAAGAAAAGCGGGTGGAGAAGTTTCCCTAGTTGAGAGAAGCAAAGAGCTCAAAGAATGATTGTTTCTTTAGAAATGGTAACGAGCTAAGATGATAATTAGTGGGTATATATAGAAAATTAAAGCGAAGAAAGTCAAGGTTAAATACAGTATAATACTGTATATGGTATTATCCGTGGGATTTGAAGTGGGGAACTGTTTTCCTTGATAATCATAATCATTATTATGTATACGGTATGTGTCATGTGTCTGGGTTGTGCCAACCTGAAATAATGCAGATGCTTAAGCTATATATATATATATATCATTGTCATAATACTCGTACATAGCTCACGGGATGAGGTAAAGGAAAACATGGTAGTTCCACATCACATGACATCAACACGGGACATGTGTGCATTGCAATAGTGCTGCTTCTGCCATTAAGGAACAGTTCCAATCAGATTTTAACTCAGATGTTTTAAAAGGCAAAACTACTCACAAAAAGAGCCCAAAGGCAAAGCAGAAGAAGTAAAATAAAACTAAAAATTTGGAATTTGCAACTAGAAAAAAGAAAAAGAAGGAACCATTTGATGAATTTAACCCACGTATCAATTTGTAACTAGACAGTGACCAAGCAGAAAAGGACCTTGTTTGGTTTTCTGGTCTAGAAAATATTTTTGTTTTTTTTAAAAAGAAAAAATAAGAAACCTTTTGGATCGAATGGAATATGAGATAATTCTTTGTAGAGATTTAACGGCAGCAAGAGTTTTATGAATTGGGATATGTTCTGGTCTGATCAACTCTTTGTATCTTGCTTCTTCAGTGTCACCATTATGCGCTTTTCATTTACCTTGGGTTTTTTCTAATTCTATATTTAGCTTCTGGGAACAAACTCAGGGATAGAAGATGTAAATAAGAACTTCACTCCAATGCTCCAAAATATCTATTTCTTGAGGGAATTGTTGAAATTTTTGCAAAAATATCAATTTGGCCTAGTTTTACTCATTTCCCCAAAGCGATCATAGAATTCCACGAATCCTTTGGCGGATAACCCAATGACTCAATTACATTTATGCAATTTGCTGTGGGAATTCTGAGGCCGGACAGAGCTATGTATATGTCTCTCTTCATATATAAACATACACAGTTTTATTAATTCAAGGCAATGGTTAAAAAGTAAATACTTTTTATTAAAAATATAATAAAAATTATATTTTTTAATTTTTACCTATTGGCCTGATAAATACTTTAAAGAGATTGATTAAAGAAATAAAAATATTTATTTTATAGAAAGTATAAATATGATTTGTATTGTTTAAAAAATATTTTTATAATATAACTAAAAGTGATATGAAATTATGTATAGTAATTAATTTTATATTTAAAATAAGTAATTATGAGGAAAAAAATAAAAAAAAAACTAAAAATTAATTTTTAATCTTAAATTCTAAAAAATTTTCATAAAAAGAATTTATTTTATCAATTAGATTATTTTATGAAACATATCAGATTTATTAAAACAGCTTTTCTCCTTGAAAGAGCTCCATATTCTTATTGTTTGAAATCGTAAATCATCATTTGGCTAAAAATCAGAAAAAAAAATATTTTTTATTCAATTATAATTTCAAACTTGTTTAGCAAAAATAAAATATATATACCGTTTCAAAATGATAAATAATAATAATAAATCTTTATTTAATTTTCAAAAATGTAATTTATAAAATAAATCTAATAAATAAATGAGATTTATAACACACTCATATGCAATAAGTAAAATTTATATCTTAAATAATTAAATATATAATTAGAAGTAATTTAACTGTTGGAAAATAAAATTTTTATTTAATATCTTTCTTTTACTGATGTGAATTTGTCACATAATATAAAGTCTTAAAATCTCAAATTTAAAATTTTACTCTAAAATCTAACAGGTTAATATTTAAAATATAATAATATTAGACCAGCTTAAATGTAGAGTAAAATTATGTAATTTAAAATTAAACATAACAAAATAATATATCTAATCAGAATTGAATATAATTATATAACAAATAATAAAATTACTTCATAAATAAATAAAATGTGTGAATACCATCTCAACCAAAAATTTTAAAAAAGTACCTCTCATGGCTTTGTTTCTCAACATCACTATCAAGATAAAGAATAAGCAGGAAGAAAATAATATTTTGCATACATATATATATATATATACATATATATATATATATATATATATATATATATATATATATATATGGAGTATCATAATTATAAACATAATAATTAAGAAGTATTCTTGTAAAATTGTAGCAAGACTAACTTAAACAATATTACTTTTTCAAGACAATAAAGTTAGATGATTATCTCCTACTTTAATATTTTTAAGGAATTTAAATTTTATATAATCATTTTGAGGTTGTCATGAATCACCTTTCCTACATCTTTCCGATCTAGTTCTTGGAATCCACTATATGTGATACCATCTATTTCTAGTTAAATAGACCTCCTCGCAAGGTTAATAGTTACTTGTGGTCAAATGCATATAAGCAGCAAGACACACACAAAAAAATAAAAAAAGTGGAGACTTAGGGGAGGAAGGAATTTTGAGGTGGGAAGCACAACAGAGGATGAAACTTTTAGATAAAGGAAGATAAAAGGTGGGTGTTGGTGTAAAACGTATGAAGGCAAGTGCACCTTATTGTTTTATGAAGTAAAGAATGAGTAAAATATCGTATCCACAGGGATTTGGTTCAAATACTGAATTCCTACTAGTCCACTAATTGAACTCATTTTTGGGATCACGTAGGCAACGCAAACAGAAATCAACAAGAATTCACAGAATCTGTCACAAATCTGGAACTCTGTCCAGTACGCAAAGAATACTTCAAAATAATATCTAAATTGTCAAACACTCTACAACTGATATAAATGTGTAAGAATTCAAATTATGAAAGATGTTAGGGTTGGATTTCACCAAAACTTCCCCTATGTAACCTTTGATCATTACGTATATTCAAGATAAAATGTGGTTGAAGATCAAACTCACAATTATTGATTGAAGGTCAATCCTTGACTCATCAGTTCTTCACTCAAATTAGGAATCCTAATCCCTTAGCAATTCCTAATTTGACGTGAGCCTTAAGTTCAAGAATTGAAACGTCTCACAATTGCAAACCTCTATCCCTAGAGCCTTCACAATTGTGTTATTCAATCTCAGTTCCAATTCTTAAACCAATTTCCCAATTGCGAAGAAGAATTTAGATTCAATTTATAAGTGGCCAAGTCATAAAAGCATTAAGCAAAGAGATGAATAATCAACGTTAAAGGAAAACAATCTTAAATAAATGCAAAATCTAGGTTACATAAGATCAATTAAGAATTCATCCTTCCCCAACAGGGGCTCAGTTACACATAATGAAGAAGAGAAAGTCATGATCATGGCAGCACGTTGCCGTCTTCGGTCCTAGGGTTCCTCTTTCACCCAGAATAGAATCAGCGTATGGGGAAATGACGGTTCTATCCTCTAGGTCTGCGTTGTGGAGATAGATTAGTGGATAGAGTGAATGATGCCCTATTTTCGTTCTGTTCTGGGTTTTTTATAGCTACTGGTATATAGCGTCGCGTGTCCAACGCGACCCAACTGCGTTGCCAACACGAAATCCTATAACAAATTGCAGAAATTAAAACATATCAGATTTACGAGAATTTATCATCCAAAAGGCTCTAAAACTGTATTTTCCATGTTATGCACGGGTTATTCTGTTTTATGTCATTTTCTCATGTTTTAATGGTGTTTTATGCTTCAATTACTTGTCATTACATTGAATTATGTTCCAAATAAGTGTCTTATTGGACACTTATCAGTGGAAAATACAATGGAGGAATGATGAGGATCGAGAGATTGAGAGTGAAAAGTGAGAAATAAGATATGTGAGAACCAAAAGGTGGATATTAAGAGTCAAAGTGAGTTAGGAGAGGGGGTTTCGGGGAAAGAAAAGATACATGTAAAAACAAAATCTAATGAAAGAAAAGGAATAAGAGGTCCGTGAAAAATAAAGGAGGAGGGAAGAGAGAATTAAAAATATAAAATATATGAAAAAGACAATAAAAGTTGTATGAAAAATGTGATAACAAAATTTCAACTAAAAGAATAATTAAATTATATGGAAAGATTTCTTGAATGAACATAATACATAGGAACTTTATTTAAACTTAAAACATGGTTAAAAAAAGTTTAATTATAGAAAGGAAGAAACACAAATATCTTGTTATTCTTATTTTTAGAGCATTATCTCTTAAAACATCTTTCTCACATTATATTTAAGAATAAAGGTTAATAATTTTTAAAATAAAACTTCATCATCTTCTATTTAAATAATTATATATATTTAATTTAATAACGACAATATCAATTATTCATAACAATTAAATTATTAGTAATGAAACATTAGAAACAATAATTCAGAACATAATAAACATAGTTTTTATAAATAAACATAGTTTTTATAACAAATCATATGTATTTATAATAAGATTATAAAATTTATAATATAGTTTCAAAGCTCATATTATTATTATTATCTTAAATTTATCACATCACATACATGATAAAAAATAGGGTGTTAGAGAATTTAAAGTAAATAAGTTGTTTATTTTTTATTTGCATTTTAATTTTGATTTAAGCAAAATTTATTTGTTAAAAAGATAAAATTTAAGAATAAATTAATATTTAGGATGTAAAGTTTAAACATATTGAGCTTCTTTCCCCCTATTTTTCAAACTCTTTTGATCACCCATCCCTAGCGGAGGCAGCTCCAATAATCTCTTGCAGACCAATCCGGTTTCTCCTTGGCGGGTAATGATCTAAATTCACCATTCCGACACTACCATAAGGGTAATAATACTCTTGGACTTGCAATAAATTAGGTGTTAGGATATATTTTCGAAATTGATAAATATAGATCCAAAGCTTACAGGTTCTTCTTTAGTAGCATTAGAAAAATGTGAATCAAGCCAGATGCACTAAAAATTGAGTTTCCATTATTAATGCAGCACCCTTCATTATGGCTTTTGTGACCTTCCTTCAATTTGGCCAAGCAGATCTATATTTCAGATGCCCGTAGCAGTATATTCCACATATGTAATGTGTTACACCATTGCCAGCTTATTGCTTGTGGAATTTTGGTTTGGTCCAAGAAGTTAATCATGGGTTGTTATTCATCAGGTGGTGGAGAAGTATTCGTTACAAAATCCAGAAGATGTAACAGAGATTCCCATGATACATGTTTTTTAGGGAGAATATTGTATTATTTAAATCCTGATGAAATGTACGTCCAGTATCCATATAGAAATCTAGAATTGCTTATTGTATTATTTAAACATAGAAATCTTCTAGAATTGTTTTCTCCGTAAAGACAAAAGAGGAAGAAGAGACTAAGAGAAGCACACGACCCTTCTCAAATTTATGATTGGAAAAAATTATTGCAAATTCCATTTGAAATATATTAGGAAGAAAGAAAAAGATAGGAAAAGAAGGAGAAAAAATACCATATAATAAATAAAAAGAAAAATAAAATAAAATAAACTTAAGGTAAAATATTATTAAAATAAATGATAATAGGAACTGTTAAATACTCGAGCTGTGAACTTTTCAGTAGATTTAATTTATTTAGAATGTCAATTGATTCATTTGATTAATTAGTTCGTATTTTATTTTTAAACTAAGATTTACTATTCAGAAATAATTGATTCTGTTTATCGTTAATGAACTCATTCTTCTGTTCATTTGATTTGAGTCCTAGAGATTGAGACACTATACCAAAAAAGGTTTTTTAAAGCATTTTTTTTAATTATTTTACAGTATTTTTAAATGTTGTATATTTAGATGTAGTAATAGGTAAATTAACATATTAAAGCATTTTTAAACATGCTTTAAAAAGTATTTTTTAAAAGCATTTCTAATTAAAAATATTGTAAAAAATATATATTTTACATCACTTTTAAAAAAAATGTTGTAAAAGATGCATGTTTTACAACACTTTTAAAATAAAATGCTGTAATATATTATGCTTTTACAACTTATTTATAATAAAATGCTGTAAAAAGTTTGTTTAATACATTACATTTTAAAACACTTACTAGTATAGATGTTTTAAAAAGGTATATATTTTACAACACTTAATGTAAAAAATGTTGTAAAATATATATATTTTTAATTTTTTATTTTAAGAAAATTTTCTATTTATTATAATTAAAATTTTTTAATTACATAGAATAAATTAAAAAAAATAGCATTTATTGTTGAAAATTGCATAAAATTAAGAAGACAAAGTTTTGAAACAATATTTTTATTAGACAAGAACAAATATTCATCTAAGGACTTAGAACTTAAAGAGCATATATAACTTATACTAGGATCTTGTTCATAATCTCTACATAAAATATATTTTAGAATGGATTGAAGTGAGATGACAACATCAATATTAAACTACATACTACAAATATAAGTTTTGTATTAGTGTCATATACATTAAAATTGAAAATAAGATATATGTACAACTTATTAAATAAAATTATTAGCCACATAACAGCACCATTCTTCTTTGACCTCAGCTAACTGGGAATGAGAATATGTAGAACATTTATAGCTAGGAAAGTACTGCATTATAATAACATCACAATAAAATCATGTTAGAATGAAACAATATTAGAGTTTCAATTAAATTACAAATCATTATATATATAGAATCAATTTCAAATTGCATACGTCTATTGGGATCACAGTTTGATTTTCCAATATGATCTCTTTCATAAATCTCATAACATAATAACCACAATCTACATTGTTTAGTTGACGGGGACACTATTAAAATAAAAATGAAAATTTATTAAATTAATGATATTATTTTCTAAATAATAATGTAAATTTTTCAAAATACCTTTACAACGATCCAACTAATTGTATTTGACTTAAACTTTGACACTTTAACTCCCTTAGCTACCTTATAAATTTGGAAAGCTCTAATATGACAAATAAAATAATGTAAGGAAATGTTTATCCATGCATAAAATTATTAATAAAAAGTAATTACTTACAACTTAAACATGTTCTTCATATATGGTCGATCTCTTGAATCTCCATGCACAGAATCCAAATAATATATCGTTTCAGTTCTAGCATTGATAACAATTAACACCCAATGTTCCCTACAAAAATAGTGTTCTTTTAATAACTCCTAAACAAATCACATTCATTTAAATTCATTTCAAATGCTAGTTTATCAAAAAATTACTTACCCTACATTATAAGGAGCCAAAAATAACTTATCCCATTCTTGAAACATGTTAAAAAGGTTAGCTACATATTGGGAAGAATCGTTAGCTAACGAAGATGTTAAATGAGGGGATAAAAATGAAAACCTCTTTGTCTTTTGAGTTGGGAGCAACAATTCAAAATACAAGTACCTTAAATAGAAATGTACAAAATGAATTATTACAATATAATATGAAATAAAAAATAAATAAAGATTAAAAGATATGAATGACATACAGTTAATAGATCATGAAATACCTAATATATGTGCAAATAACAGAGGCACCTATCTGCTCATGAAGAAGAAGCTCATTGATTTGTTGTTGACCAAGGTAATCAACGAACATTTTACCAAATATACTTTCTTCCATTTCTATTTTAAGTTGATGGTCACTCTGCATCTTACTTTGCACATGTATTTTAAGATAAATAAAAAAAGGTGTTTGAGTGCACAAACCATCTGTGGAGGTAGGCTCTTGAATCACCTCTTTTCCTTTTTTCTTATTCAATATTGTCATTAACTCCTTCTTGTGTCCCAAAACTTTATTCTTTTCTTTAGATTGTGGAGATGTCTGGAATGATTATAGTAGAAAAGCACCAATAAGGTTCTAAAGTAAAGAAAATTATCATAAAATAAAATAAAATAAAAATCAATCCAAAACAGGTTACATAACCTGCTTAAATAGAAATAGAATAGAATATACATATCTAATAGAAAATCTAATCCATATATTCATATTTGGCAAAACCTATATATGACATATAATTTATCATGAATCTACAATGGGAGAATATTACTTAAAGAGGTAGGTAGTATACATACTATAATATCTAAGCCGATGAGGTTGACTGGCCAAGCCACATAAGCACCTATTGCTCTTCCAATTTCTGTGATTCCTTCATAATCATCTGGTATAGGCAAAGGTGCTTGTGGCTCATCAACAATCTCAATCAAAACTCTCACATGATCAATAGGAAGTGGCTTGTTATGTAGCGTAGCTCCTGGTACATTATGCACTTTTCCTTTACCAACCACACGATGTGTTGGGACTGATAAATATAAATGACATGGAGAGATTCCCTTCACCAATAAAAAGTTAAAAAGTTATGTATAAATGCTTTTAAATGAAAATTGACAATAATAACAATATACCTCAGGAAGGTCATAAGATGTAAGTGTACAACTATCTCTTATACTGGGGCAAGCTATATCAAGTTTCCTATCCATTGCCTCCCTCTCTTGCATTTTTTTCTCCATGTCAATTATCTGCAGGGTGTCGAAGCTTTCCATCTTTAATTCTATTATCTGCATGCCATGTTAAGTGTTTAGAATCTTCAAGACTACGATACATGCGTCTGAATCTCGGTATTATGGGAAAATACCAAACCACCTTGACCGGTGTTGATTCTTTCTTCTTATATCGCATGGCATTACAATTGGGACAACTTTTTAAATATGCATATTCATTTCTAAATAAAATGCAATCATTGCGACAAGCATGTATCCTTTCGTAACTCATTCCAATAGAGCATAACATTTTTTTAGCCTCATATGTTCGACTAGGAAGTGCATTTTCCTCTGGTAAAATATCTTTCAAAAGTGTAAGTAGCTCTGTGAAGCTTTTATCAGACCATCCATTTCCTGCTTTCAAATTATACAATTTCAATGTTGCCGACAATCTTGTGTATTTTGTACAACCATTATATAATGGTTTCTCTGCATCATTTACCAACCTCTCAAACATTTCAGGAAAATCTCGAAGATCTTCTTCTACTGCATTTTCAATCTCATCAATTTGGTCATCTTTATATGTATTTGTGTTTTCATGCATTTCTTGATTGCCCAAATTACTAGAATCATCTGTTGTCTCACCATGTCTTGTCCAACATGTATAACTTTGATCTATTCCATAACACACTAGATGATCTTCCAACTCAGTGACACTAATTCTCTTTGAGTAACAACAACTTAAACAAGGGCATATGATTTTATTCGGGTTTTCTGCATGATCAACTGCAAACTTGATAAAAAATTTTACTCCATTCTCATACTCATCTGATAAACGATTGGCAGACATCCATTTCCGATCCATACTTGATTCTTCCTACCTTTTGAATTATGTAACAACAATTTTTAATTTGGAAAGGTTGGTGCAATATGCAATGATTATATGTTTGTAGTTGGATCCATACTTACCTTTTTCGTTGTTCTCCAATGCTTGATCCACCAATAATAGAAAGTCACTCAGCACAATGAATAGTCGCTTCAATATCCTGGATGTAACAAGCAATAGTCATAGTGATTATTCTGATAAGACCAGAAATCATGCAAGTAAACCAACACAGATAATAAACAAAATTGTAAGAAAATTGTGAGAAAATCACTTGCTTTCTTTCTATGTCCAAATAGAGACAAAGTGGTTATTCCTCAAAAAAAAAACTAATTAACACTGAGAATCCAAGAATGTATCCAGATTTCACATTGCCAAATCTTCTTGAATTTACACAGAAACATTACAAGGCTGACACAAGAACCCTTGATGCTTTCTCAAGGTTTAATTAATTGAATTAATTGAGCACTATTCTATATCGTGTCTAAAACATAAACAACCAATTGACAAATGATTCTGGCAAGGTTTAATTAATTGAATTAATTGAGCACTATTCTATATCGTGTCTAAAACATAAACAACCAATTGACAAATGATTCTGGCATGGCAACCAATTTATCCATAAATATGTACGTACCTGTCAACTTCTTCTAAGAACTTAATAATTTTATTTTAATTAGTTTAATTCAAAGAAACATTGCTATATTTTTTCCAAGTTCGCATTCCCATTCTTCTCGCAAGTCTCTGGAGTTTTTCTTACGGCACATTATTGCCTTTGGACTTGTCTACAACAAGTCTTTAAAAGTTTTTCATACGGTATATAGATCAATGAAATGGAATTTTCGTAGAAACTCATCAATTTATAAGATTAGCTCCATATTAAATGTTGTATTTATCACATGTATCATATAATTAATTTCAGTCATATAATTATATAATGAATATATTTAATATCTAAATAATATATATAAACTTGTTTTTTATTTTTATTTTTATTATTACTTCAAATAAATTTAGTTGAAAAACATATATTAAACAATAAAAATTCAAATAAAAACTTTTATAATATATTTGAATTAATAAATCTTAAGTCATGATAACTAAATTGTATAATTATTATAGAAGACTGCACTCTGTGGATATGCCTTTGAACTGATACGTTAATATCATCATGCAATGTCTGATGCGGTAAGTTGTATATCTGTGTAGAATGAATTTCCATTGTAGACTTATGAAAGAGGCTCATTTAATCCAATTTAGCTCTATTGCATATGGGTTAAAGTTAAAAACTGACACATAAAAAATTTATAGGATTAAAAAGTCTACCAAATCTTGAGTCAGAGTTAATCTATAAGTTTAAAATTTTAAAAAATTACAAATATATAAATAAGTTTATCATATCCCACCTTTAGGCTAATTCACTTTATAGGTTAATTAGCTTATATAAATTTTTCTCTCTCTATAAGTTATCTATAATTTTTTCTCTTATTTTAAATTTTCTTTCTTCAAATTTATTTTTTCTGTAAAATATTTTTCTCTCATTTTAAATTTTCTCTTTAAAATTTCTTTTCTCAACTTCAAACTCTCTGAATTATTGTTACTGGAATGTGAAATTATAGATGCATTTTGAGAAAGGGAATGTGAAATTACTGGAATAGAGACGGGAAAGTTGCAACTCCAAGTCAAAAAATGAAGAGAGATGCTAGAAAATAGATTGAACTTTGAGGAAGAAGAAAGAGCCGTTGCGCGGAGATGTTGTGGGATGCAGAGTACGTACGGTGAGGTTGAGAAAATATGTTAAGGATCTCAAAAGTGTGCCTGTAACAAGATGCAAACAATTTTAAAATTAAATTTTTTAAAACACTTATTTATCATAAATGCTGTTAAAATAATTTTTTAATCAATCTTAAATTATTTTAAAATATACTTGTTTAAAATTAAATTAAAATATTTTAAAATTTTATTTTATTTTATTTATTATGCTAATATTTAAATTTAAAATTATTTTAATATTTATTTTATTTTATATTAATTTTACAAATATTTTAAAAAAATTATATATTATTTTTCTATAAAAACATTTAAATTTAAAAATGTTGTAATAATTATTTTATTTTACAACATTTTTTACAAATGTTTTAAAAAATATTCTATATTATGTTTTAAAGCATTTAAATTTAAAAGTGTTGTAATAATTATTTTATTTTACAGCATTTATTTTATAAATATTTTAAAAAATATTTTATATATATGTTGTAATAGATCAATTTTGTTGTAGTGAGAAGAGACCGATTGCTTTCATAAAAACTCCCTAAATCTCATTTTCAGTGTGTCTGTCTTCTTCCTAAAATGAGTCCAAAAGGACTACTTCATTCTGCTACTCCTTCAGTTTGTGCATACGTAATTTAGATTGCGAATGTATTTATATGATATGAAATAATAGGTTCAAATGGCATTGAAAATTTTAACACGAAGCAAATTTTGAAGAGATATTATAATTATACAACAAAATTATACAGTCTGTTATACAATAAAGGCAGAGATAAAAAAGAGAGTGAGAGAAAGAAAAATACGTAATAAAATGGTTGATGTAATAAAGAATAATTAAAAAATTATTATAAAAAGTATCCTAGAAAAATATTAAGATATATAATTTGTATCAATTTTGAATATGGAGTCACCTCAATTTGATGGAAATCAGATGATTTCTACCTTTACTAGATAGATTCATGCAAATGACAAAAATTAGATAATCAATGCATCTCCTGTAATGGGAGCCACATTCGGCAGCTTACTTTTTAGTTTATGGCCATGCCTCGTATAGCTTACTACAGTAACTAATAGGGAAATGATGAATATTAGGAATGTATTTTTTTAACATGCTTTTTTATAATTAATTCATTTTTTAAAATTTAAAATAATTTTTAATATAAATAATTTATAAAATAAGTAATTTTTTAGGTAATATTATTTTTTATAAAATTAATTATTCATATGAAATCTATTAAAAAAGTGGAATATCAACATTTATGGTAAGAAAATAGTTCATGCATATTTTTATAATATTTTTAATTTCATTCCTATTTTTTTTTTCAAATAACTCTAACATATGATCCTAATAGGAAAAATACATTCTTAAAAAAAAAGTTCTATAGTTTTTTTATAACCAGAAAGATAAAAAAGAAAAAAAATGAATTGCAATAAATATAAAAAAATTATAAAAAATATTGTATAAAATTTTAAAAAATGGCATACAAATGTCAGGGGCGTCCAAGTAAAAAGACACCTAATCTGTTGTTTATATTATTTTCTTTTAATTCACCCGGGAAGTAATCTTTTAAAGGCTATTATTGGTTCTAGAATTAGCTTACTTCATATTAGGAGCCTTCTAAGGCATCATAACATCATGTTTATCATGTTTATTTTATGTGCAATTAATCAGTATAAACACCAAATTATTAAATGACAGAGTATAAGTATAGGTATGGCTTTTAGAGGACGGGTGTTCCAGAATGTATGTGACTGGAAAGTGGAATGATTAGTAGGTGAGTTCTCTCCAACTCAGTTTTGGCCACACATGGAGGCAGACCATCATTGATAGACGCAAAGTTGATGGGCATAACAGCACATCCTACTTGGTCGGCGGTTTCTGCCTTAATTCACTTGAAACCAAAGATGTGCATGCAATATCGCTTGTCATTGCTTAATTACATATCACGCTAGGTAGTTTATTCTGCCTGTGGCCCGTGGCCTGTGGGTCACCATCTTGCTTAGGATAATCCAATCTTCCAATCTTCACAATTATTCATAAGCTTAGGTAATAAAATGAATTTTTGATCGAATAGTATAACTTCGATTTAGGCTGAAGGTGTATTATATTTTAAGTATTTGTTTTTTTTTTATCTTTTTAAATGAGGTATTAAAGATTTATCATTGTTAGAGTGATATGAGTCCAATTTTATTTAATATGATTCACACTAAATCTTATTTAAATTTATTCCTAACTAGAATCATAATAATAAATATTTATATTTATATTTATATCTATTTTTATAAAACAAAATCATTCAAATCATTATTATCAAATTTTTTTTTACTTTTATAAATAAATATTATTAATATATTATATTATAAAAAATTAAATAATAATAATTATAATAAGGTTAGTATCAATATTAGAATGAAAATAAATATATCTATATATATTAAAATTATTATAAAATAAATTTTAGTTAATATTAATATAAATTTAAATACTTTGTATAATATATAATGTAGTAAAAAAATAAAATTAATATATTAATATTATACAATTTCTTATATCATAATATTTTAAATTTAATTTTTTTTATTATAATATAATATTTTAAAAAAATTTATTATAATTTTTTATTAAATATTTTGATAAAAATAAACATTTTAAAAGAAATAAATTTTGTAATACATAATTAATTTTTAATTAAAATATTCTATGTTTTATCTGTTTATCTGTTATTCTCAAATATTTATATTAATATATTTTAAAATATTTTATATTAAATTTAATTCCTCTCTACCAGTTTGAATTTTTACATTTAACAATAATTAATTTATTAAAATTATAATACAAAATATATTACTTCTAACATCTATATTAAATTAAAATTTAATAAAAATTATTATTATAAATAAATATTTATTGATATTATTACATACATTTTAATTATTTATATATTCAAATTTAATAATAAATTAATCAAATATTAATTTGGTGAAATTATAATAAAAATATATTATTTATATATTATATACTAATTTTAAATGTAATTTAAAATATTAAAGTAAAAAATACTTAAAAATAAAATTTTTTATAATAAATATTTTTTAAAATATAAAGGAGTATGAATATTTATTATATATTAGTATGAATTTAAATATATTTTACAATATATAATGCAGTAAAAAAAATTAACATTAATATATTAATATAAATTTCAATAATCATATTATACAGTTTTTTAAATTTTAATATTTTTAATTTAATATTTTTATCATAATATGATATATTTTTTAAATATTTATTAGAATTTTTATTAAATAGTTTTATGAAATTAAATATTTTTAATAGAAATAACAAATTTTCAATAAATATTTATAATATATACTTAATTTTTAATAAAATATTTTCAATCTTATTATTTCTTTGCTATTTTTGAATAATTATATTATTATATTATTATATTTTTAAATATATTTTGAATATCAGTTCTTAATTAAAAAATATTTACTGCAAAACATCCCTTAAGAGTGATGAATTCGATTTTGATCATTGATCCTATATAAAAAATCGTTCTCCTTTGTTTGAAAAACAAAGAGGCTTTAACTCTGAATTTTGATTTATTTTTTTTTTTGAAAAAATGGACGTTTGGAAGGTGTTGGAAGCATGAGTTAAAACATCAATGGAGCATGTGATTTGCTACATGGTAAATTTGTGATAAATGGAGCATGTGATTTGGTACATGGTAAATTTGTGATGAATGGAAAATTTGTGATGAATGGAGCATGTGATTTGGTACATGGTAAATTTGTGATGTTAGGACGCTGGGTTGGCAATAACTTTGTGTGAATGTCTTTTGCAGCATGTCAGACACATGAGACAAGAGACTTGCAAAAAGAGAATGTTTGAACCGAAAAAAAAAGACAAGGTGTTTAAAATAGGCACATGAGACAAGAGACTTGCAAAAAGAGAATGTTTGAACCGAAAAAAAAGACAAGGTGTTTAATAAACCTATCCTAGTAGAATTACAAGCAATACAAACTAATAGATCAATTTACAAAAACTAATAAAAAAAAGAAAATGTTTGAACTGAAATAATAAATGGCAAACCAAATACTGTACGCCGGATAATGACCATAGTTGTATTCATGCACCATAAATAAGTGCAGAATATTAATTAATATGAATCAATAAGACACAAGCCTACCACTAGCCTTCCTCCATTTCAAAGACCAGACTTTACAAGTTACTTGCTACCATAGATGATAAGAACCGGATACATCACAAATTTCACCTTAATTCTTAAGTGGTTAAAGCCTCACTCAAAAAGTGTCAATGTGTTGTTCCCGTTTTGCTTCCATGTATGCTTATGTTATAGTTATTCCTAATTCAGCATCTTAAACAAATATTAGACTTTTATAGATCCATCAATTTGTCTGTATAGTTTAAAGTGGCTACAGAAAGAAACTGTAAATCAGAAGATCAGACGACAGCATGTCAAAGTTTTACAGTTGATAACATTTTTTAATAATAAACTTAATTGATTAAATATACTTACTAGGCTCCGATGGTAACTTGGTATTTGATGTTACCATAAATCTGTGTAGGCTTGCGCGCAGAGCAGCAACACTCGCCTTAAGGTTTGCGGCATGAGTCATAAACGAATGGACGACGACGAGTACGAGGAGGAGGAGGACCAGGTTGCGGATTTTGACGACGAAGTGGAGGAGGAAGAAGAGGACCATAATAGAGGTGGGAGAAAGCGGAAAAGATCTGGCTTTATCAGGACGATGCGGAGGAGGTTGATGAGGACGAGGAGGAGAACGACGATGATGACGATTTCGACGGTCAAAGTGGTCGCAGACGACAGTATTCGACTAAAAAGAGGAAGAGGAGGAAGGAGAAGACGGTGCGTTTTTCTTCTTTTCTTGTTGTTTTCTCTCAATTTTAGAGAAAATCAATCTGATTAGATTTGAATTGGGAAGAAATTAGGGTTGGAACTTGAAATTTAGGATTTGTCTTCCCGTCAGTTAGTTTTATACGTTAGATGGCGTAAAAATTATTGGATGGTTTGGGTTGATGCAATTCTAGATTAGTGGTTTGGGTTGATGCAATTCTGGATTAGTAGTTTGGGTTGATGCAATTCTGGATTAGTAGCGGTATCCATTATCCAATCTTTGAAGGTGGAGGTGTTTTTACTTATCAGTTAGTTTTATACCTTAGATGGCATAAAAATTATTGGGTGGTTTGGGTTGATGCAATAAATATAAAAAAATTATAAAAAAAATTGTATAAGATTTTAAAAAATGGCATACAAATGTCAGGGGCGTCCAAGTAAAAAGAGACCTAATATGTTGTTTATATTATTTTCTTTTAATTCACCCGTGAAGTAATCTTTTTAAAGGCTATTATTGGTTCTAGAATTAGCTTACTTCATATTAGGAGCCTTCTAAGGCATCCTAACATCATGTTTATCATGTTTATTTCATGTGCAATTAATCAGTATAAACAGCTTTATTTTCGTGGGACTATTGTTCAAATTGAAAACCTAACCAAATTATTAAATGATAGAGTATAAGTATAGGTATCGCTTTTAGAGGACGGGTGTTCCAGAATGTATGTGGCTAGAAAGTGGAACGATTAGTAGGTGAGCTCTCTCCAACTCGGTTTTGGCCACACATAGAGGCAGACCATCATCAGACGCAAAGTTGATGGGCATACCAGCACATCCTACTTGTTTGGTTTCTGCCTTAATTCACTTGAAACCAAAGATGTGCATGCAATCTCGCTTGTCATTACTTAATTATATATCATGGTAGGTAGTTTATTCTGCCTGTGGCCTGTGCCCTGTGGGTCACCATCTTGCTTAGGATAATCCAATCTTCACAATTATTCATAAGCTTACGTAATAAAATGAATTTTTGATCGAGTAGTATAACTTCGATTTAGGCTGAAGGTGTATTATATTTTAAGTATTTTTTTTTTATCTTTTTAAATGAGGTATTAAAGATTTATCATTGTTAGAGTGATATGAGTCCAATCTTATTTAATATAATTCACACTAAATTTTACTTAAATTTATTACTAACTAGAATCATAATAATAAATATTTATATTTATATTTATATCTACTTTTATAAAAAAAATCATTCAAATCATTATTATCAAATTATTTTTTTTACTTTTATAAATAAATATTATTAATGTATTATATTATAAAAAATTAAATAATAATAATAATAAGGTTAGAATCAATATTAGAATGAAAATAAATATATCTATATATATTAAAATTATTATAAAATAAATTTTAGTTAATATTAATATAAATTTAAATAATTTGTATAATATATAATGTAATAAAAAAATAAAATTAATATATTAATATTATACAGTTTCTTATATCATAATATTTTATATTTAATTTTTTTTATTATAATATAATATTTTAAAAATATTTATTATAACTTTTTATTAAATATTTTGATAAAAATAAACATTTTTAAAAGAAATAAATTTTAATAAATTTTGTAATACATAATTAATTTTTAATTAAAATATTCTATGTTTTATCTGTTTATCTGTTATTCTCAAATATTTATATTAATATATTTTTAAAATATTTTATATTAAATTTAATTCCTCTCTACCAGTTTGAATTTTTACATTTAACAATAGTTAATTTATTAAAATTATAATGCAAAATATATTACTTCTAACATCTATATTAAATTTAAATTTAATAAAAAATTATTATTATAAATAAATATTTATTGATATTATTACATACATTTTAATTATTTATATATTCAAATTTAATAATAAATTAATCAAATATTAATTTGGTGAAATTATAATAAAAATATATTATTTATATATTATATACTAATTTTAAATGTATTTTAAAATATTAAAGTAAAAAATACTTAAAAATAAATTTTTTTATAATAAATAATTTTTAAAATATAAAGGAGTATGAATATTTATTATATATTAGTATGAATTTAAATATATTTTACAATATATAATGCAGTAAAAAAAATTAACATTAATATATTAATATAAATTTCAATAATCATATTATACAGTTTTTTAAATTGTAATTTTTTTAATTTAATATTTTTATCATAATATGATATATTTTTTAAATATTTATTAGAATTTTTATTAAATATTTTTATGAAATTAAATATTTTTAATAGAAATAACAAATTTTCAATAAATATTTATAATATATACTTAATTTTTAATAAAATATTTTCAATCTTATTATTTCTTTGCTATTTTTGAATAATTATATTATTATATTTTTAAATATATTACTTTCTCTTCTGGTTTCATTTTTTCAATTTAAAAATAATTATATTTTTAAAATTATAATACAAAATATATTATTTCTATTTCTTTATTAAATTTAAATTTATTAAAAAATTATTATTAATGATTAAAAATTAATATTATTTTATATATTTTAAGTACTTATATCTTTAAATTGAAGAATAAATTAAACAAACATATCTATAAAATTATAATAAAAATATATTTTTTGTATATTGTATATTGATTTTTAAGTAAAAGATAATTAAATAAATTTGTGTATAAACATTATACATGTCTATGAATATCAGTTCTTAATTAAAAAATATTTACTGTAAAACATCCCTTAAGAGTGATGAATTCGATTTTAACCATTGATCCTATATAAAAAATAGTGCTCCTTTGTCTGAAAAATAAAGAGGCTTTAACTCTGAATTTTGATTTTTTTTTTTTGAAAGAATGGACATTTGAAAGGTGTTAGGAGAAAAATATTAGCTTTAAGCTAGTTTTTGATTTATTGTTGTGCTTTATCCAACAGCTTATTGTTGAAAATTCAAGTAAATTTGATGAAGCCTTGCATTAGTTTACAAGTAAAGAGACTCATACTTATATCTTCATATTTTGGGTTGAAAGGTGGTATAATTTTTCACTGATTATAGCTTTTTTGTTTAAGGATGAGAATCAATTTAGCTCAAAAGCAAACAAAAATCTCCTATCCTTAAACTTGTTTTAAGTTTGTACAATATATATATATATATATATATTCCCCCTATTTACATAAAGGAGTGAACTACCACTTTAGTCCCTAAAGTTGTTATGAAAGTTCAGTTTAATCCCTGAAAGACTTAAATTAACACGTTAGTCCCTGACTTTGTTCACCGTGATTCACGTTAGTCCTTGCCCCCAATTATCGTTAACGATGTGCTGACCTGTAACGTTAAATGCCACGTAGGAAGCCCATGTGTCACAAAACGACGACGTTTAACTTGTTTATAACATTTATGGAAATGGTTTTAACATCAATTGGAGGGAAAAATATTTTGTCTTCTTGGTCGTTGTCATTATCTCTATTTTGTAGTATCTCTGTTTTGTAGTGCATAGAACCATCGTTTTGTCATTTTCTCTGGTTTACAGCGCAAAGAAGCAATCAATTCCAGCAAACGAGGTTTGATTATTTTTTGCAACAATGGACGAGGTATTTGCCCTATTATTCAACCCTTATATATGTTTTACTGTAAATAGAAATTGTGGGTAAGTTGAGGTTAGGGTTTTTAGTGGAAAAGGACACTGTTTTGGACTTTTTTTTGAAAAAATTGAAAAATTGTGGGGCACATTTGACCTTCTCCGAGTTTTGGGTTGAAATGTTGTTTAGGGATGTGAGAAATATGGGTATTCGCATGTGGTCCTTGTCCCTAACCTGTGAGTATGACAAAATGTTAATATTTAATGCATGTGGTCCCTAATCTGAATAGTATTTTAAAATAATACATTTATTATATGTGGTCCCTCATTGTGAAGTGATTTTGTCTTACTTTATGCAGTATTTGACTTTGTTTATTCATCATGGTGGAAATTTTATTAATGATGGTGGAGTGGTGAAGTATAAATGGGGAAATGTTGAGATATGAGAGGATTGTGATGAGGACATGTTGGATGTTTTTAGTTTTAAAAAGTTTGCTGCAAGTTTAGGATATCTAAATGTTAAAAATGTATATTGGTTGAATCCCACTTTGAAATTTGGTGATGGTCTTCGCATTTTGGAACTTGATGTTGATTTGCTAGATATGGTACAGGTAGCCAAAAGAAATGGTAGAAAAATGGATATATATTTTGAACATTCAATCAATGAAGTTGTAGATATGAAAGTATTGTTAAAAAATACAGAGGAAGGTGAAGAAGGTCCTGAATTGGAAGGACAAGAACATGCTGAATTTGAAGTTGGAGAGGGTGGTAGTGGACATGATTCTAATTTTATACCAGTAGATGATGCCACTGATTTTCACTTTGATGTTGAGTTGGAGTGTGGTGAAGGTAGAGAGGAAGATGGTGATGGTGTTAAGGGTGGAGAGGGTGATGGTGTTGAGGGTGGAGAGGGTGATGGTGATAAGGGTGGGCAGTCTGAAAGTGAGTGTGAAGAAGTTGATATGTTTGGTGGTGATGAGGCAAGTCAGAAAGATGATGGTGGGGCTGGAAATGAGGTTTGTGATAGAGGTGTTGGTGTTATGCAAGAAAGAAGGACCTATATGACTAGGGGGCAAACAAAAAGGGCTGCAGAATCTGTGGGTACAATTTCTACAAAGAAGGTAGCACGAAAGCCATGACAAAAGTGAAAAGCAGCAACAAAATCAAAACCTACAACAAGCTCAAAGCCAACAAAAGGAAAACAGGAAAAAGCAAAAGGAGCACCTAAAAAGAAAGTAGGAGGTCAAAGTAATAAGAAAGTTGTTGATAAAGGTAAAGGTAAAGCTGTTAACTCTGAATTTTAATTTTTTTGTTTTTTTAAAGGAATGGACATTTGGAAGGTGTTGAGAGAAAAATATTAGCTTTAAGCTAGTTTTTGATTTATTGTTGTGCTTTATCCAACAGCTTATTGTTGAAAATTCAAGTAAATGTGATGAAGTCTTGCATTAGTTTAGAATAAGTTAATACTTTACAAGTAAAGAGACTCATACTTATATCTTCATATTTTGGGTTGAAAGGTGGTATAATTTGTCACGGATTATCGCTTTTTTGTTTAAGGATGAGAATCAATTTGGCTGAAAAGCAAACAAAAATCTCCTATCCTTAAACTTGTTTTGAAGTTTGTACAATATATATATATATATATATATATATATATATATATATATATTGTACAAACTTTAAAACAAGTCTATTTATCTAAAGTCTTCATCTAGTGATGAAAGCTAGACCACCTGTCAATTATCAGCTTAGGCTCATTATGCTGTACACGCGTCACTTATACAGTCATTAAGAACATGGTGTACAATCATACATATATAAGAAATGATTCACTTATTCTAATGGTTTTAATTATTAAACATCCACAATAATTATACTTCTTTATATTTAAATATTTTAAATATTTAAAGTATTTATCGATTATGTAATTTTATTAATTGATTATATATTTTTATTGATTGATTAATTAAGATATATACAAATATATATATATATATATATATATATTTGTTGTAAATATATTTATTAATAATTTTTATATTTTAATTGATTAAATTTTGTTTAATTAATTTTATTAATTTTAAAATTATCATTAAATATATAAGTCTATAAAACTTAATATAACTTAAAAATTATTTGATATTTAATAATTGTTTTTGTTTTAATATATAGCATGTTTTTTAAAATGTGTCAATTATAAAATTTTGTTCTTGTAAATATTCAATTTATCTAAAATTTAACATGTATAATTATTTAGATAATATGAAATAATTCATTAATTAAATTTATAAATTTTATATTTTTAAAAAATATTAAATAGAGGAAATTTGCAAGATTTACTCCAACCGTATGCGCATCCCATTGTCTCTGTGTATGATCTGTCTAATCCGTAAGAACATGTGGCATAAAAATATATTTAATCTTGCAAAGGGGATAAATGATGTGCTTGAATTTCTTAAAGATAAGCTAAATTGAATAAAGTAATAATATTTATTTATTACTTTGTTTAATCAATCAGAACAAAATTGGTACAGATTTCATTTTTTATGATTACGTATTTCATCAAATAAGATTCTAATAAAATGCTACTTCAGAGTTTTGCAATATGACAGACTGATATAGCCTCTGCTTTTGGCTGTTATTGCTGTAAGGACTGCAGTTGAGCTAAAAAATTTTGATTATGGACAAACATTGTTAGAAAGAGAGAGAGGAAAAAAAAGGGGGTGTATGGACTTGTGCATAAAAGAACAACATTGCTGATTCATTAACATTTGGCTATATATTATATTATTTAATCTCAAGCTGAGCCACGGACACATATAACTACCACCAAAATTTTGGAGCCACACGTTAAGAAGAGACCAATTTTTGGTGATGAACAAATTAAGATTGCCAACCTTCTCCCCAAGAGCTCTGCTTTCATTTTCTAGCTTTATTGTGTCTCCACCGAAAGTTGATGAGACTTTTATCTCTACAAGTTTCGTTCTGAACTTGGATTTTTATACTTCACAGTAACTTACTGAAACAAGGCTCACCATCTTTTCTAAAACAAAGTGTTTTTCCGCAGTTTCTAGTTTCTTGTGAGTTTACCTAAATGTAAAACTTCACAAGACCAAATGACCAAAACTTTTAAAAGGAAGTTTTCGTGTGAACTCATGCCTCTTGTGCAAGATTAAGCTAAGATCCTTTCCAAATTAGGGTGGAGAGCAGGTAAATATGCTCCCTAATCAATATAGCTTAAAATGGTTAAGCTTTTCATCCGTTGAAAAAGCATCACATCGCTATCTACTTCCATGCATCATTCTCAGTTTCTCCTCATTTCCTCTCTGTATCTGTCCTTTTCAATCTGAACATGATGGCCATTGAAGTAAGTTCAGAGACCTATTTTACAACTAGTCCATATGACTTACTCCTAACCTTTCTCTATGTTACCAAATATTCCTTAATTTAAATGGTTAATTTTTTTACCAAGACTTGTGAAGCTTCCTCTTGAACCGTTAACAGAAAATAACCGTCGAACTCAGAATGGTCAACGAAATTTCCATATAAAGCATCATCCTACCCCACATTGATCTCTAACATTTTAGGACCTGTTTCTTTGGAAACTATAGAGGGAAGACTATTTTCCTCACATGTAGGTAAGTGCCCGTATTCACGTATCTATTAACGATTGGTTATGTGTTTGCTCTCAGCTTTATTGAAAGCAATATGCACTTCATAAGATAGCCCACGAAGTGAGAATCATTGCCTTATGCTAGAAAATGGGAATATGAAAACACGTCCCACCACTGGGCTCCATAATTTGTACCATTACAGCTACGTGTTGCTCTAAAACTAATTGATTTTCTTACAAGAGCTTACAGTTTACCCATTACCAACAGTTAAACCCACGTTAAGGACACATGTTCATTGTTGAGTAGTAAAGAATTTCTTTAGTCTTTACCACTCCAAATTCTTTCTCCTATCAACAATAAAGATATATATATTAAATAGAGAAAGAATCAGAATATTGCTTTAAAGGCAGTGAAAAACATAAAAGCAAGAACTCAGGAAGAATAAGCGTATATATATAGGTAGAATATGAACATTTTATATACATGCTAAATGAATATTTGTGGCAACTTCTTAGGCAAATTGGTATTGTTTGTAAAAAATTCATATTTGTAATTATGGATAGCAATTGTTAATTGTTGATTTGACAAGAATTTTGGGTTGCCATGATGCCATCCCAACAATGTTAATTGGATTTGATGCCAGAGTCGACTTAATGATATATCATGATGTAAAAGACTTGGTAATACTGAATACTGATACATTATTGAAAGAAGAAAGGGGTAAAAAGTTTTGTTTGTTTCTGAGAAGTACAAGAGAAATTATGACAGCTGTTGTTGACAATAGGAAAGAGTTTCTGAAACGTAGGAGAAGAGAGGGGTTTATGTTTCAAAGGCTTAATTCTTTTATTGATTTCTGTTACTATTCAAATAGCTTATCCACAGAACAGACATAATAATCTCTGTTAAAGACTAGACCTTTAACCAAAACTGCACACAAACTCAATCCTTAACCAACACAATACTCTAAACTCTTTTTTAAATAAAACAATGATCAAAATCAAGTAATGAGTTGACTCCAAGAAAAGTCTAAAAAATCACAAGTTTGAAATCATCACATCCGATGACTGAGAGCTAGCAGTGCTGTATATAGGGGAGACCATTTACACCAGCAATATTGCAAGGAATTAAAATATGGCTAAGCATTTGGTGCGTTCTATCACTTATCTGTCAAATTGTTCGATGTGGAAGATTAGAACGAATGCAAGGGAAAAGTGACTCACGGGGACAAGGGACATAAAAGATTGGTCCACCTTAATACTACATTTGGTTGAATCGAAAGAAAATGAAGGGAGGGAGAAAATTTTGAATTAAAGAGAGAAAAAAAAAAACTTCAACTTTTATTTTATATATTAATTTTTTTTTCTCCATGAAATCCAACAAAATACATTATTAATTTGGTTCAACCTTCTGAATGAGTCCAATACATAAATATGAAAAAGATAATATATAACTTTTACGTATACATAACTTTTATGTGTGATATGAACCAGGATAGAAGTGAATAAAATCGTCTGGCAGGTTTTGGACTTGGGATAGGTTTAGACTTGTTAAGAAGTGTTTTTGGATAAATAATTTAGGTTTAAACTTATAAAAAAATTATTTAACATTTCCAGAAGCTTATTTACATTTATATATTATATATTTATCATGTCAGGCACATGAGACAAGAGATAAGGTGTTTTGAAATAAACCTATCCTAGTAGAATTGCAATCAATATGAACTAATAGATCAATTTGCAAAAACTAACAGAAAAAAAAAGAACGTTTAAAATGGAAAAAAAGACAAGGTGTTTAAAATAAACCTATCCTAGAAAAATTGCAAGCAATATGAACTAATAGATGAATTTGCAAAAACTAATAGATGAATTTGCAAAAACTAATAGAAAAAGAGAATGTTTGAAATGGAATAACAAGTGGCAAACCAAATGATGTACACCGGGTAATGACTATAGTTGTATTAATGCATCATAATAAGACACAAGTCTACCACTAGTCTTTCTCCATTTCAAATACCAGACTTTACAAGTTACTTGCTACAATAGATGATGAGAATTGGTTACATCACAAACTTGACCTTAGTTGTTAAGTGTTAAAGCCTCATTGAAAAGAGCCAGTGTGTTGTTCACGTTTTGATGCTTATGCTATGGTTATTCCTATCTCAGCATCTTAAACAAACATTGGACTTTTGTATATCTATCAATTTGTCTACATAGTTCAAACGTGCTATCTTTAAAGAAAGTGACTAACAATATTATTTTTCATCAATTTGAGATGATAAATTAACTATAGTGTTTCCTGTGCAAATGTCAACAATACTTTCATTTTATTCAATAGTTTCATAATTTATTAACATGGCAAAGTCATCGTCTCTCTTGTTTAGAATTCAGATAGATTATAACTACAAAAAAGAAACATGTATGGTAGTCAAATCGTAAATTTGTTATTTGTTTGCATCTATTAATTTCTAAAAAAATTAATGTATATCGATAAGAATAAAATGATTATTTATGTACCTTTATTTTTGAAAGTTTAAGAATAAGTTCATTTAATTTTAATTTTTTTTATATGAACATTTTGTTTCTAAACTAGCGATCTTATCTCTGTACCAACTCAAAATTTATTTATTAAAATTTATTTATTAAGTAAAAATTGATAAGATATTAGTTCAGATATTATATATATATATATATATTTAATTTGTAATTTCTATGATGTAATTAAAGTTATCAATATAAAAGAATAAATAATTGTTAATATATTCGCACAGGTTAGATCAACACTTTAAATTGTTATATTTTAATGCTTCTAGTATATAATTTTTTTTAGTAGATAATTGTTTTTTTTTTTAATGTTCAAGGTGAGGGTGATGAGAGAAAAGGGAAGGGAAGGTGGGGTTTTGTAAAATAAGAGGATTCGAACCCTTCTTAAAATTACAAATCAATGAATCATGTAATGCTAGTTAATGCTAGTTTCACCATTTCAGCTATCCTGCAAGGACTAACCAAAAACCGAATAGTTGAACAGCCAAAATTTTCACACAATAAGCTAAGAAGTCACACATTTGTACTGCTTTGTAGTTTGTCTTTATCCTTCCAATGTAACAAATAAAAATAAAAATAAAACGATATATTCAAAAAGACAGGAGAATCCCTGTTGACAGATGAAAGGAGAATAAAAAAAATCCTGTTCTCAGTGAAATGTTTGACGCTAAGGTACAATCATGGCGGGTATATTTTTCCTCACCGAGATAAAATAAAAGGCCTGCAATCATAATACCCACACTAACCAGTTGACCCTGAATCAAAATTTGTAGTTGTTGAGCATGCAAATCACCAAATTGCATGGAATCACTCAGAGTTCTAACATCCCATCACATTGGTCTTGTTCAATAAGGAACCACATTCAGCAAGGATCATTTAGAGGGGCTCTCGTTGTGTACAAACAAACCCGACACGAAGGAGTATACGACCCCACTGTGGTCCCTCTGTTACTTAAGGCTTGCGCTTCTCTTTCCCTCCTTCGTTACGTGAAGGCCTTGCATGCAGAGTCCATCAAAGCCGGTTCAGACAGCGACTTGTTCATTGGAACCGCACTTAGCACCTACGCCAAATGCGGCGTCGTAAGGGATGCGCGTAACCTATTCGATACAATGCCTGAGAGAAATGTTGTGACCTGGAATGCCATGATCAGTGGGTACTTGAGAAATGGAGACACAGAATCTGCTCCGCTTGTGTTTGAGGAGATGCCTTGGAAAACACAGATGACTTGGAGCGAGATGATTGGTGGGTTTGCTAGGAATGGGGATATCGCCACGGCTAGGAGGTTGTTTGATAAGGTTCCCCTTGAGTTGAAGGATGTGGTAACATGGACTGTGATGGTTGATGGGTATGCTAGAAAAGGGGACATGGAAGCTGCCAGGGAGATCTTTGAGGTGATGCCTGAAAGGAATTTCTTTGTGTGGTCATCTATGGTTTATGGGTACTGCAAGAAGGGCGATATCACTGAGGCTGAGGCTATTTTCAACCGTGTTCGGGTTCGGAATTTGGAGATTTGGAATTCCATGATTGCTGGCTTTGTCCAGAATGGGTTTGGTGAGAAAGCACTGCAAACTTTTGAGGTAATGGGACTGGAAAGGTTTGAGCCGGATGAGTTCACTGTTGTTAGTGTTTTATCTGCTTGTGCTCAGCTCGGGCGCCTGGATGTTGGTAAGCAAATGCATCTCATGATAGAACATAAAGGGATAATTGTGAACCAGTTTGTTTTGAGTGGATTGGTTGACATGTATGCGAAATGTGGTGACTTGGTCAATGCAAGATTGGCATTTGAAAGGTACACTGGGAGGAACGTCTTCTGTTGGAATGCTCTGATATCAGGTTTTGCTATCAACGGAAAATGCCGGGAGGTTCTTGAGTATTTTGGCAGGATGCAGGAGTCAAATATAAGACCTGATGGTATCACCTTTCTTACTGTGCTCTCGGCTTGTGCTCATGGGGGTTTGGTCAGTGAAGCTTTGGAAGTAATATCTCAAATGGAGGCATATGGGATTAAAATGGGCATCAAGCATTATGGATGCATGGTTGACCTCTTGGGCAGAGCAGGGAGATTAAGAGATGCTTATGACTTAATAAAAAGAATGCCAATGAAACCTAACGACACTGTTTTGGGGGCAATGCTTGGTGCATGCCCGGATTCATTCAGATATGAAAATGGCAGAGCAAGTAATGAAGTTGGTCGGTTCAGACTCCGTTACAGGAGTTAATTCTCACA
The DNA here is from genome assembly GCA_037954105.1 of Canavalia gladiata. Lineage (NCBI taxonomy): Eukaryota > Viridiplantae > Streptophyta > Magnoliopsida > Fabales > Fabaceae > Canavalia > Canavalia gladiata. The sequence continues at coordinate 58,516,312 of CM075659.1, read as the reverse complement.
ATGTGCTTCTGTCCAATATCTATGCTGCTTCTGAAAAATGGGAGAAAGCTGAAAGGATGAGGAGGATCATGATAGACGGAGGATCTCAAAAGACACCCGGGTGTAGTTCCATAATCTTTGGTGACCCTTGTGGATTTATCAAAATGAATGGGCTAAGTGCAATCTAAAAAGGAGAATCATATACCCAAATAAGCATTGCTCTATACACGAAATAGTCAACAGAGGAAAAAGATGCAAGGGCTTTTATCTTTATCAAAATTGTAATAACTGTGAGCCCCGTGCCAAGTCCAATCCGAAGTTGCTGTATCCATTATCGGCTAACATTCCAACAGTTCTTAATTAGTGAACCATGTGAAGGGGCGAGGAACCGTGCTTTGAAGCCATGTGCAAAGTATTGAAATTCAGTGAAGCAGGATCGATAAACTCTAGCACAAGTCTTAGAGTTCAATTTCTGTTGATGGTCCTTCATTGATAGATCATTTATACGCACCATAGTAAACCTTTACTGAGACCTGTGGCAATTTCCTGACTTAGGAATAGACTAAATAACAAATCCTCCTTTCCTTTAACTTCAAATCGTTGAAAATTACGTTACCAAACCTCCTAATTATCCCTATAAAATTTCATGATCAAGCCTGGAAGAATAGCTTTTAGTGAGAACTTAAAAGGCAGACAAGCAATCACCTAGCAAGTCCACTTCAAAACAGACTATTTAGTTTCCACCAAGACTTAGAAGAAAAATGTAACAAAACTGTTTTGGTATGTTGAAAGTAAAAGGACTTTACACATATGATCTCTCAGTTCGCATAAATCCCAATCAGACAAGATAGTGGGATATACTACACTACAGATGCAGAAAGCTGCACCATGCACATATATGATCCCTCAATTCACAAAAGATCCCCATTATACAACTCGGAAAGAGTCAGCTATCTTCTTCAAATCATCGTAGTGTCTCTTCCACTGAAGGCCTGCAATTAAGACAGCATTAGATTCTTCTGTTACTTCTTGTAGATATGATGTTGTGAAACTACTCAAAAGAGGATAAATAACTATACCGCTGCCGGTTACACCAAACAAGTATAGGCGATTGCCAGCTGCAGTGGCAGTAATAAAAACATGAGGAGGCTCTAGCTCAAACCGGTAGTAAGTTCTTCCTTCATGTTCCGCTACACTTGTGCTAAGTACCTTCCCTTCTACATTTTCCCCTATCACTTCTGGACCAAACGCATTGATCACTTTCTCTGGAGGTCCGATCTTTTCTATTTTAGCATCATCACCAAGATCTGTGTGGTGAAAATATTATCATTTAAAACAAGTAATAAATGGAATTTCTACAAAGAAGTATTGATGTTCTTTCTGTTTCAATTTTATTTTTCCTTGTCTCCACTAAACTAAAATGGATAAAGAAAATTAGGCAAACACACCATCAGAGAATCTAAGAACAGGAGCAACTATAACAAACAGACGTCCTTCCTTTGAGCTGGCAAATCTCAAATCTATCTCTGTGCCTCCAAGATCTGCTATTGATACTGGTACCTGTTAAGCACATGTATGCCAACTGAACTTCACATAAAGCAAGCAAGTAGAAGAACAAAAAACAGATAAAATGTCATCTAGATGAGCAAATGTGAGATCATACCTTTTAGATTAAAAGATATATAAACTGCTCACTTAAAAGAGAGATAGAAGTTATTTCATGAGCTTCTTCTCTAAGGAATTTTTATGGGTATTATTAAAACTTTTAATACTTGGGACCAGTTGAGATAGAACAGAAATCTTAAAGGATTCTTTTCCAATATTAAATATAAGAAATCATTAATCATCATCACCTCTTCCCATTCTTGAGGCACTCTGAAGGTGTATGGAATAATAGGACTCCATCCAACACCATGTCCTCCTGACTTGTCATCTGGCCTGTGATATGTCCTCCAACCTGTCTGATCAAATACTTGCCTACATTATGACACTTTCACTTAAAATCTATAACAGAAGAGGCAACTGGAATTGGAACTTGAAAACAAGCATAACACACAAGCTCATAATTAAACATCACTTGCCTTAACTCTACAAATGGAAGAAATCTAATTTCTTTCTTTCCTAGATTGACCATTTGGTAACTGGTAGACTGAAACTTTTTTTGCCGTCCTAAAAGGGTATTAAGTATCATACCAGTGTTCGACCAAAAAACAAATTTTTTAAACTAAAAAACCATAAGTTTCACTTTTTCCAACAATATTTTGACACTCCACATCCACACCATCCTTCATGATGCAACTGTCATGTTACAAATTCATTGCTACGATAGAGTCTAGAGTCAAGCAAGAAAGAAAATAAATAATAGAATGGTTTGTCTCTGCAAATAGACAAAATCTTTGATGATCGGAAGTGAACAAACCTTGTTCATCAGGCTCGGACAATCCAGGAATTCTCCCTGCTAGAAGGCCTTGTTTCACCACCGCCAAACTCTCTCCTGGGAACCCCAACAAGGAAATCCCAGAAGCCAAAACAGTTCTTCTGTTGACCAACAAAGAAGAACATTTCTCGCTTTCTCTGCTGATTTCTTTGGAGGCTGAAGCAGATACAGTTCTTTGAATTCCATTTTGGAAGGAAGAGTGGCAAAAGTTCTGTGTGATATGCATGTGCTGTGAATTCCTCCAGGACAGCACACTGGTTGTGGACAAGGCTGTTGCCATGTCCACGAAAGTTTGTGTGCTTATTGGCTTGGGATGCGAGAGAAAGGTAAAGAAAATTTGGTAAGTTCAGAATGCTAAAACAGCAGAAAATCACATAATCTGATGGAAAGATTAATGTAGAAGTTGAGGTCCTAAGGCTAAGGTTACCGAGCTTTAAGCTTCTTGTGAACACCGTGCCCTTGTGCTTATGAAGCTCCAATGTTGCAATTTCTGGCCAACCAAGCTACCACGTGTCAATTTCGTGTAACTTATGCAAAAAATTGAAGTGATTGTTATTTGCAGCCCTCACCAACGCATAAATATTTAATTTGGCCATCAAAATAAATTCATTCAATTCAATTTAGTTATTGAAAAAATAATACACCTTTATAAATATAAGACAATTTATAAATTACCAAAAAAGAAATTATGATTTTACACATTCGATTACAAATCTTTAATAATTAATTATTAAGAATAAATTTTGAGGTAAAAATAAATAAATTTATTATGATTATATTTGTTAATTATTTTTAAAAGATTAAAATATTTTATATTTATAATCTCAAGAGACTATTTGGTGTATTATTTTTTCAATAAGTAAATCTAATTGAATAAATTTATAGATAAGATACAGCTGAGGGATTTTAAGAACATTGCAATACTGACCATCTGGTGTGCTGATTTTCATACCAAAAGCCACATGAAATGTATTAAAAAAATAATTCAATGTTGTAACAAAGTCAATGTGACAAAAGTATAGATTATAAGGTGATAACTGCAAGATACGTACTGAACCAAATATGACCCGCAGCTTGTTATTGCTCCACCTGTGTGATCAAACATAAATATCACCATTAACTTATTTGGTATGCCATCATCATATCTCTTACAAACTATTATATCTTTATACATATGAATGCTGCGCAAAAATCATTTACTTCTCAATTGTTAATATGCTAAAAGATTTTTTTTTCTTCCACTGTTATTGAATTACTAACAAGAAATTAATAATAAAAATGTGATATCGCATAATAGTTAGGAATGCCACACAACAACCATTGACAAAAAATAAAAAAATAAGCTGAAAATTGAAAAGAAGATCCCATCCCAAAGCAAATTTAAGGGCAAAGATGCTCTAGAAATATTTGCATTATGCTTTCCTCGGACAATATTTGACATTCAAAATAAGTATAACTAAGCCTAACAGTTAGATGAAAGTCATAAGCAGGCAAACCTATTCACTTTCCTTCCTAGAGAAACAGTAAATAATCCTTGATTCATTACTTGGATAAGATTCTTGAATGAATTCTACAATTTCACCAATATACCTTCCCAACGAATGAATTTTCCTTTACCGGCAGTATAAAATACGAAATTATGCTCTCATAGATCACAACTTCCTTTTAATTTGTTATTGAACCTAAGGAACTTCCATTTTTTTAGGGGAGGATGATATTCATATAAAAAGATGTAAAAGAAAATGTTAAAACAAATATTAGTTATACATACCATACAAACACAAGTTCGGCCTATTGACCGTGTTGACAAATTCGACACATCTAAGAATATGTAACATCTCTATTAGATTACTTTGGACCCTCTGAGTAGTAGTTATCTAACAAAGAAATATTATTGTCATAATATAAATCAAATAAACATGGACAACAAATGCAAATCTAATGATTTTATTTTGTAACACTTACAAAAACTTGAAGATCGAGGGAATATGTCTTGAGAATATCGAGGTTCTTGTAGTTAGGTCAAAAATCATGACCCTACTGGCCACAACAATGTGCCTCCTACAATTGATACCATAACAAAAAATTAAATTGTCATAATTAACATAACATTTCTATGAAACTCCAAGATGGTTGCAGTATACTCCAAGATCAATGCAGGATAACGGTAACAAACTAATAATGAGTGTATACATGCAGAATAAATCATGCAATCAATTTCACATGGTTTAATAAATGTGTATAATATTAATGTTGAATAATGCAAAAAAATAAAATAAAATCGAGAAACCAAAAGGAAACAAGTAAATAAATAAAATTAATTAAGCAAGTGTGATCCTAAGTCAAGAGCCCCAAATCAATGCAAAGTTTTAAGTTAATAGGAGGTGTTACATAATTGGTTCTTATCTCTAACACCCTCATGCAAAAGTCATTTGGCATTGAAGAAAAGGTCAATGCGCAAGTTCGTTTTACTTTATACTGAAATTTAATTTATTTATGAAGAACAAGGGTAGCAAGGATCAAACTCTTAACCATTTGAACTTAACAAGTCTAATACTACGCCAAAAACTAGATCAATCCAAAAACTTAAGCTGCTAGGTGTAGGTGGAGTTCACATGAAAGTTCTTTCTCTAGCATATAGCATTTGATGACATCATTAAAGATCCAATCAAGTTCTTTCACCACTACATTATCTTGGATGCTTTTCATGTCACACAAGATTTATCTAGCCACTACATGTCTTGCCGGAGTCACCAGCTGTGACTTAGAACAATAAAAATCGCAAATTCCTGTTTGCTATATAAAGCAGAAGTTGCCACATTTCCCTTCTTCCAAATTTTTTGTTTCTGATAGAGGGATTCTAGGACATACACACATGCCTCTTTATTGTTGTTTAATTTTTTTAAAAAAAAAACAAAAATAAAGAAAATGAAAATTTAATAAAAACAAATTTTTAAGCAATATTTTTTTATCTAATGTTGTAAATTAATAACACAGTTAATTTGGAAGAATAATAAGTAATATTATAGAGAAAAAAACCAATCTTAGAAAAGTTAATTTTTACTAACTTCAAACCAGAATAGAAAACTAATAAAAAAAAAATAGTACACTTTTTGTCTTTGGTTATGATAAGAGCTCTAGCTAGCGAAATAAGTTATAAAATTATAAAACAGATAAATCCATATAAACCCAAAAATCGCTCAACTTTGTTTGAGGTGTCAGATGAAATTTGACTTACATTAGTATAATCACTTTCTTTAAAGATAGCACGCTTGAACTATATAGACAAATTGGTGGACCTACAAAAGTCCAATGTTTGTTTAAGATGCTGAGCTAGGAATAACCATAACATAAGCATACATGGAAGCAAAACGTGAATAACACACTGGCTCTTTTGAGTGAGGCTTTAACACTTAACAACTAAGGTCAAGTTATCTGTAGACCTGATGGATACACTTGGGCCAAAACAACCTACTCAGAACACAACACAAACTGCTCCAATCAATGACCGTTACTTTTGACTTCAGAGGCAAGAGTGCCTTTCTGTGTTTACCGAGGGCTCTACCATCTTCTTTATTTCCTTCTCTCCATTTATTTTGTTCCTATCTCTCTGTATTTTTCTCTTTTTTAAATGCATGCAAGGACCCCAGATACCCGTCATTGTCTCTTTCTCTCTCCGAAATGGACCTTTCCAAACTGGAGAGGATTCTTACTCCTTTGTTTGAGTCTCTTTTTTGTGGAAATTTCGAGGCACCTAACACCAAAATATATGTCTATACCTTAACGGAAAAGTAAAAAGAAATGAAAAAGAAAATATAAAAATAAAAACTAAAATAAATGTTAACAGTACTGCGTGCATAAAATATTTTATCAACATTTTTTTTATTTTTATATACTTAAAATCAGTTATTAAGATTGACACTAACAAACGAAGGAAAAAACAAGTATAATTAACAAGACATAATCAGAGTGGCGAGTAAAATTAGGAGCCATTTTTACATGCTACCTAGCTTTAACGTTCACATTCCGAACCCAGGGTCCTCACTAAACTCCAATTTCATGTTTAGAGCCAGCCGGTGGCGGTTTCAATTTGAAGCTTAGACGTGCCAAATAATATTCACGGAGTGTTGATTTGTTTCCTAAATGAAACTCTAGCTAGTTAGCACAATTTGCGTGGTTTCTGCGTCATCCTTCAGATCTAGATCTCTATTTATAGCACCATATCTTGCCTAACAATTCCTCTCTCAGACACTATAGATAATACTAAATATATATATAAAGATATTTACTATAAGAAATTCATCAATGGCACTAAGCAGACGACCAGCAAGGTTTAAAAGGCCAGATTTCATGAAGACCGAAACAATTAGTCGTGAAAAACTCGAATTGTTAAGGGTAAGGGGGTGTGATTTGTGATAAATTTGATATCTATTGTTTCTTTCTCTATGTTACATATAAATATTCGCACTTTTTTCTTTATTCGTGATAATTTGTAGGCTGCTGCTGCTCGTGTTTATATAAACAAGCAAAATCCTTCAGACAAATCCTCGGTGAGTGTTTCGATAAATTTTCTTTCTTTTTCCTTTTTGATCAACAAGCGTTTCGATAAGTTAACAAGAACACTTTTTGATTGGAAATCTTTCTATATCTATAATAATAAATTAAGAAAATATTACTGTACTGGTGTTCACAACAATTTTCTCAATTCATCCTATCTACTCTCGATAATCACCAACTTTTTCATAAATAGTCAATGAAATCATATAACCCTTCAGAAACTCGTTCTTATTCATCATCCTCTACTTTTCTAACCAATAAAAAATCATATAATTATATACTCATCCATAATAAAAAATATTAAGAATAAAAGATAAAAATGTGAGAGAAAAAGACACGAGGTCTATCTTTTCATTAGTATCTTTTAAAGTAATTATTAAATAAAAAGTTTATATATTTATTATTTTAAAGTGTAAAATATTTCCTATTTTTTCATTTAATCATTAAAAAATTATAGAAACAAAAGCTAAGAAGATTTAAGATTATTCTTATTTAAAACCAATCAGTTGAGTATATAATTTTAGTTTAAACATATATGGTTTTCAGGAAGTGGAGACCGATGCTTCTGGATGCGCAAATGTTAAAGAGGAACCAGATTTTGACGATGGAATGCAGTTGCTCGCTGCAGCAGCCACTCAACTTAGTAAAGAGTGGGGAAAGAAAGGAGAACTTGGTGTCGAGAAAAAATTAAAGCAGCGTAAGATATCAATGTGATTTTGCGAATAAAGTTAATTGGTAGCAAAAAATGCATGAAGATCCTTATGCTCATCTAATTCATAATCTCTTGGTCTAATAAACTACTGCATATATATTTGTCTCACCCAATAAATAAAACTATACATTTGATCTTCCTCACTTGAGTTCGGCTCCTCTAACAAAGAATTATACAATATTTAATACGGTATTTATTAATTTATTTATGAAAGTTAAATCATTATGTATTTTAATCTGAATCCTATTAGCTGTACTGTACAAAAATTTAAAATAAAGTCAAATTTAACGTGATAAGATGTATAATTACTTAATTATTTGGACCAATAGTTAATTTATTAATATCAAATTTTACTTATTTTTTAATATTTTTATTATATCGTTTATCATGTTTATTATTATTTTTGTCTTTTTTTTTATCCTTTCCTTCAAATGCGTACACACCCTTCAAAGGCATTAAAAAATATTTATTCTTTTTTTCATTACATAAATATGATAATTAATAGTTGGTCATATATATATATATATATATATATATATATATATAATTTTAAACTTGCATTTATAAAGCCTGACGTTTTTCTTGTCACACAAAAAATTTAAAAAATTATCGTCAGGCTTATTTAAAGTCCAGAGACGTTACAAAGTCTAATAAAAGACTGCATTTAATAAAATTTATGCGTATTCTATCATATAAATAATTAAAAGAAATTTATAAAAATAACTCATAATAAATATTTTAGCTTGTTTTGATAAATTAATAAAGCTTATAATAAACAAAATTACGCGGAATACAGTAATTAAGCCAACTGTACCTTTGTCACTCCACAAATCCAGATGCAGTACCACAAGACCATGTTATCAGGGCCACTGTAAAACCTCTACATGCTGCTACACCAATTAACGGAGTGGTCATCACCTTCACACCACCACTTCAGCCATCAACTTGCATTTTAAACCATCATTCTAACAACTGTACATTAAGTACTTCTAACATAAATTATGATCTTGTAATAAATTCTATTAAATAAGCATTTAATTATGTTACTTAATACAAATGACACATATTAATAAAAGATTTGCAATAAACATCGAACACATTTTTTCTTAAACATAGCATCACTAGACTTTGCCACAAAAACTTTCAGTGTAAATAAGCTATCATGTAATATGAGAGAGAGAACCATATACATTCGAACCAGATGTAATTAATGGCATAAGCGTTCTTGTAAATCTGTAATATGCTTAACAATTTTAAAAGTAGCAAATTAAAATTCCATACATATCACCAATTAGGATCATGCTGAAAACAAGATGCATTTTTACATAGGCTAAGTAAATATCATTTTTGCAGTACATTAATTGGAATGAAACAAAAATCGTGTGCATTTGAACTATAGTCGCTGGCTGTTTTAGTATAATGCAGGCTGCCATAATTAATTAATCAATGGGAGAGATATCATTTTTTTTAGTCCTCTTTTTAAAAATAAAAAAGAAAATATAAAATTAAAATTTAACCGTTGGCTATTTTATAATGTAACCGATAATGTCCTGAGCACTGATGTAAACATTGAAAATCTGAAGAACGAAACAAGATGCCATCAATATCAAGGAGAATATGGTTACATTTGAGATAAGAGACATTTATTAGAAGAAGAAATTCTCATATATACTCTTTAGGGGAAAGAGAGACACAGGAAGGAAAGAAAAAACTTATTAATAAAAAAAGAGGCAAATTAGAAGTTATGATCTCAAAAAAAATATTTACAATCCAGATCTCAGATTAAAATAGATGAAATGGATTTAGATGAAGGGGATTCAAATTTTGATCGGTGACTAAAATATTCTAACATTTTTAAACGTGATAGTTGCATGTTTTGAACATAAAATTTTTTTAATTACGTCACCTTTATCTTATTTTAGCCGCATCTTTAAAAGATTTCTTTTTATTTATTTATTATTTAAAATTAAAAAATTAAAATTTATGATCTTTATTATTTATTATTTTTAATCATCGAATACAAAATTTATAATTCATATTTCAAAATAAATTATGGTTGATGATTACTTTTTTTTAATATGATCCGACTTGCTCAACATATTTTTAAAAAAATTATTTTAGTTATATTACCATTACATTAACTATATCTTTCAAAAAAAATTATTTTTATTCTAATTTTTATTTTGAAACAAGAATTTAAACGTATGATCATATATAAATATTTAATTTTTTATATTCTAATTTTTACACTCACCTTAAAAATCTTTCTATTTTTTTTTTATTATTATATCTCCTTTCATATTTATCAATTTCCCATATTTTCCGGCTTATCTTTTGCTTTGGTTTGGGTTCTTTTAAAAATAAATTCTAAACAATTCAAACTTTTTACAATCTTAATTAGGCTTCTCACTCACACACATTTCTAATAAATAGCAAACACACATTTACCCCCAAATCATAGCACTTGCTAGTAGCTATTATACTGACCCATTGCCATGGCACACAACAACCCTCCTCCTCCTCCTCTCGAAAGGCAAATTTCTCTCCCTCCTCAGCCTAGAACTCCTGACAGGGAACAGAAGCGCCCCCCAAGGCTATATGTACAGGCTTTTTATTTTTATTTTATTTTTTCAGTCGCTTCTTAATTGTATGTAACTAGCATCATATTTGTGTAATTCATGTATTTATTTGGTTCTGGCTATATATATATGTATATACTTCTAGCTTGTACTCATTTCCTATTAATCTATATATAGGACGACACGGATTCTGAAGAGGAAGATGTTTCTCCTGTCGTTGCTGTAAGTGTTGTGATTTATATCTTTCTATGTAACTATATATTTTTTTCAACACTCATTGTGAGGTATTTATTTATATTAGGCTGCAATAGAGGTGCACCCGGACGAGGAAAATGTTCTCAATGCTAACATTGTAAGTGTTTTGATGAACAATTAATATTAACCATTTTTTTTTAAGAGTCCATGTCAGAATCTAATTAAAAGATATTTATGAAATTGGGCCTTATTTTATTTTCGATGGTCCTTGCAGGAAGAGAAGGCTGCTGAAGCTAAAAGTGAGAAGTCAAAGAAAACATGTCCTAATGATAGTGGACCCAAGTTTCCAATGTGAGAAGCTCGAGTGCAGCTGCTATTAGTAATAGATAAAGCTTGGCTTTTTAAAATCCATCTGGTGCAATCTCAATAAAAAAAACTTAAGTAGAAGTTGAAAAGAATTATCCAAAATGATGTAAGTTTTAGATGGGAGGTGAAAGCAAAGTCTCATCATAGGAAAGAAAATATTATTTTGTGTAAAATCTTGCAGGCCATTAATGACTTCATAATTTTTATATTTTTTTTAAATATAATTATAAAGTGTGTTATGCTAAGAAATTTATAATAATATGATAGATTTTGTAAATATATTTTTAAAAAATATAAAAATTAAGAAGTCATTAATGACAAGCTAGAATTTTTATTAAAAAATGTCTTTTATTATTATAATCTTGAGACTTTGTTTTGAAAATCTTGCATTCTATCTGAAACTTACACAATTTTAAATATTTCTTTTCAATTTGTACCAGTTTCAGAGTTTTCTATTGAAAGGGCACCAAATGGGTCTTAAAGCCACAAACTTGAGTGGTAGTATTATTAATTAGTGTTATAGAATATAAATAAATAAATAATATTACGGACATGCATTTAGCATGCTGGCTAAATATTTAGAAATAACAGAATAAATACTTTAAGGACTTGACCAATCTAGTTTTGATGTAAAAAAAAAAACTTTCATTTCTATTGTGCGCAAGGCAAGCAAATCGATGGAATGATGAAACAGTGTTATTACTCTTTACCAAGAAAAAAGAGGTAGAGTTAATTTTTATGTTAATTATTTAGTTTTAGAATGATGACATATACACAAGCGCATCAATAACACATACGATGAGATTATGTATTATGCAAGCCTGAAGGGAAAAACGATTCTAAAATGATCTATATATGTAACTTCCCATTTAATTTCATTGATCTCACATGTACTTATCTTATTTTCTACAGGGAGTTTTATTTTGTAATTTGAATTTTCTAATTTGTTTGATGGTTAGGATGCGAAATAAAGTTAAATAAAATAAGATGAATAATTATCAAACATATTGTAATAGCCTCTCCTCTTTTTTTTTTTCCTCGCATAATACATGATCAAATGCCTATTTATTATCCAATTTCTTGACATAATTGTTCAAGTTTCAATATTTCTTTTTTAATTGTAAAAGCTTATACCTTTTGTTCTTCCTATCTATATAAGGTTCCCTTCAAAAACACACGCTGCATCAGTACTGTATTCTCTCACTTTCTATTCTCTCGTCAGTTTTGTTAAATGTATCTGGTCAATACTTTGAAGTTATTAGGTTACTGCTCATAATAAAACAGTACATAAAACTCAGTTGCCCAATCTGACATAATCTTTGGTTGTTTTCTTTCCTTTTATTACAGTTTTCATCCTACAGAATTGAAGAAGGCAGTAAATGCTAGCTACTACCAGATTGTATCTGTGCTAACTGATATAAAAGTTGCTTTAATTTAATTAATCCTCTTCTGGTTTTGGAAGCAGCTGGATCTAGAATTGGTAAGCCCTTTAACTCTAAATTTATATTTGTACCAAAGCATATATAATACTAAAGAGCATCCTGTTCAAATCATAAGTATGGTTTTCTTTGTCTCTGCTTACTGGTTGCTGATGTGAGTTTTAATTTGATTGTTGCAATTACATATACCAATTAGTATCAATGGAATGCGTTTTGCACCAATGAATGTCAACTATGCATTATGTTCCTTATGCTAGCTCGTCCCCAATATATTATTTCTCATACATGGAATGCATTTAAAGTCCCCTCAGTCCAAAGTGCCTCAGACCAACACTGCTTCAGAATCAGATACCCCTAGATTAAGAAACCAAGCTGTTGGTTCAGGTATTTAATTATTAATATCTCAAGACATGTTTGCTATAACTTTTTTAAACATAAGCGATTATTTTTTACCAAATAATCATTTTCCATATGAAGAAAGGAAACTAAGTATAGGAAACATTACTCTCAAGCAATTACAAGTTCATACGCTAACTCTTGGTTGCAACTTTTATCAAAACAGATATGAGGTATGCAAGGGGAGCTTCACTTCGAAAATTTCTTGAGTAAAGGAAAGAAAGGTAAGCGAGCTGTTTTTCTATTTTTATATATAAAAAATGCTAACTATAGTATCCTCTAGGCAAGGAAATAGAATCGAATGTTAATTCCTTAAATATTATTTAGTACACTCATGAGCAGTATCATTTATTTATTGGGTAAGTGTTTTGGTTGCTTAAGGCTAAATGATTGAATCCTCATTTGTTGCAGGGTGAATGCTGGAGGACCTTACCGAATTAACAACCAGAAGCCTCATGAGGTGAACCTGAAGATCAGTGTTCCAATCACTTTGACCTTAACTTGTAGTGGCTTATCTCATCATCATTTCATCAAAACCAAAGATGAATTAGTTTTATTACTGAGATTTATTAGTTTCAGAAAATTTCGAGTGCTTGTGTGCCTTATTTTGATCAATTTAAGTGAATACTAGCAGCTTTTACAAGTGCTGGCTCCTTATTTATCTGTTTAATTGGAATATATTCATATTTTTTCTTGTTTTAGAATCTATTTAATTTTAAAGTCTCAAATGAATAGCCACTCGTTATTTTTAACTTACCATGTCAACAAATTATAGAAATAAAGTTAATTCTATGAACTAAAACTTTTGAGCTTTCGCCGTTGAAAGAACATCTAATCGATGCTTGTGACGATATTTACAAAGATTAATTATCATCATTTTTCTACAATTATTTAAAGATAAAATATAAGATAATTTTAATAATTAAAAAATTACCATTACTTATATTTTTTTATTTTATTTATCAATTAATAACTTGCTCATGCAGGAGAAGCTGTGTTTAAAGAATGTTGAAGTAAAAATAAAACAATCCTGCGTACTAATGGGTCTAAGCTTTAGGAAACATCATAAAATAATAAATAACTTGTGATGTATCATTGATATTAATGGTTTTAAACTTTCTACTAATGATGATGTTACTGAAGTCCTGAGAAAAGATGATCTTAGATGTGTATGTATGCAGTTTAGATTTAGAAGATCTTTATGGTATTGCATTTCCATCCATTCCAAGATGCATTAAATTAATATAAGAGGAGGGTGTGATGTTAGGATAATAATAGCTGATCTTGTAAGAGACTTGTTGCAAGTTAGTGAGAATATTTATGTGACCAGTAACAATACTTGCAATTGATACTTTAGATGAAAATTAATCTTATATTTAAGGACTCATCAGTCAATTTCCCCTTTGACTGTATCTTTTTTCTTGTCAATAAGATTTTGACAGGTCAATTGAATATTTCAAGTTAATTTTTACTTAACTCGATTATTTTTTCAACGTCTTTATTAATTGCTTATATCTCCATCCACCTTGTCTCCCTTAAATTCCTCCATGTTTCAGGAACATTAACTACAAGTTGACAACACCGACAACACCTGAAGGCATGATTGTATAAGTACATGTTGAGGGGTAATATTTTAGGAGAACTTCGATTTGGGACGAATAGGGGGCAATGTTGGGGTAATATAGTAGTTGATCTTATTTGGGACTGGTTGCAGGTTCATGAGAATACTTATACTCCCTGGGAACAATGCTTAATTGATATTTTGAGTGAAAATATTCCTATATTTAAGGACTCATCAGTCATCTCCTCTGTGTCTCTTTCCTTTTCCATCAATAAGAACTTCACAAGTTAATATTAAATATTTCAGCTCAGTTTCTCCTTCACTCGTTTATTTTTTTCAACGTCTTTATTCTTTGCTTACGTTTCCACTGACTTTGTCTTCCTAAAATTCCTCCATGTTTCAAGCTCAATAACTTCCAAGTTGACAACACCAATAACACCTCATCCCATCTTAATTTTGAACCAAAAGAATCACTTCTTTAATGTTTCATTTATTTGAAGGATAGAGAAGAAAAAATAAGGATGATTTTCTGCGAGCCCATCAAAATTAGAAGAGAATTCAAGGGTAAGGTTGGTTTCAATTTTATTTTGAAGTTTAAATTATTAATTTAAAAAGTAAAAAATTTATTATATTAATAAAAGAATAATATAATAAAAATCAGTATTTTTTAAGTTTATATTAATTTTTTAAAATAATTAAAAACAAAACTTTTATTAATAATTATTTTACTTTTTATTCCTTTTTAATTTATTTAAATAAAACAAAAAAAATTATTTTTATTCATCTAAACTACTCAATTTTTATTTTTATTTTACATATAACTATTCAAAAAAAACATAAAAATATTAAAGTTAAATATTTAACTTTTTAAAATTTCGATTTTTATTTTTATTTTAAAATAAATTAATTTTAATCTTTTATTATTATATTAAAAATATATCACATGTTAAATATCAATATTTATCTCATCCTAAACATAAGATACATTAACAATTAAAATTAGTTTATTTTAAAATATAGACTTTAAAAAGAAAAGATTAAAACTAAAATTTTAAAATTTTATAAAAATAAAAAATACGTTTAAGTTAAAATCCTGTTTACGGTGATTTTTAATTTTTAATTTTATAAATTTTTAAAATTAAAATCAGCTTTTAAAAATTGTTGTAAAAATAAATTAAATTACTTTATTATATTATTTTTTATAAATTCAAAAAAATATATAAATAAAAATATTAATTTAAAAATCTAAGTTATATTAAAATAATATAAATTTTAAATTTTAAAAAATAATAAATTAAATAGTATTATTTTATTATTAATGTAATAATAATTATTCTAATAGTAATAGTTACAATAATAATAAATAAAAATATTATTTATAAGATAAAAAATAATATTTATAAGATAATAATAATGATGTGATGGTTAAAATATAAAAAATATTATATAATTATACAAATTTATATTTTATATATTATTTAATTATTAATATTTAAGATAAAAAATGTATATATATTATTATAATATTTTTATATTATTTAATATTTATTTTATATAAAAATAAAACATATTATGATGTTATATTATAAATAGTTATATAATATAAAATTATATTATTATATTATAAATTTAATATAATTTATATACAATAAATATTATTTATTCATTTAATATATAAAAATTAGATAAATTAAATTAAATTATTTAAAATAATAAAAAAAATTATTATTATTAGAATGATAATAATAATTATTATAACGATAATTATAATATAAATAATATTATATAATCATATAATTTTATATTTTATATTTTATGTGATAATCAATATATAAGATAAATAATTTATATTATTATTATAATATTTTTATATTATTTAAAATTTATTTTATATAAAAATAATATATATTATATTATAAATTAAATATAATTTATTATATATTAAATAATATTTTTTAATTTATAAAAAATAGATAAATAATTAAATTATTTTAAAATAATAAAAATATAATTTTAAATATAATTTTTTTTATTATATATTATTACGATAATAATGATATTAATAATTATAAAAATAAAAATAATATTTATGAAATAATAATAATGGTATAGTGATTATAATATAAAAATATTATATAATTATATAATTTTTATTTAATATATTATTTAAATATTAATATTTAAAATAAATAATTTTATATATTATTATAATATTTTTTTATTATTTAATATTCATTTAATATAAAAATAATATATATTATAAATATTTATATAATATAAATTATATTATAATATTATAAATTTAATATAAATTATATATTAAATAATAATTTATTTATTTATTATTATATGTAAGTTGGATAAATAAAAATTAAATTAATAAAAAATATATTATTATTATTATATGATGATAGAATTGTATAAATTTAAAAATAAAAATATTTCAAAATTAAAAATATAATTTTAAAAAAAATTAGATTTAAATTAAAATTATTTTAAAAATATATTTATTAAACAGATTTTATTTTTAAAATTAATTTAAAAATTAAAAATTAAAAACTTACAATTATTTTGGACAGGACGAATAATATTTGGATTTGAATGTTGTGAATTGTAGCTTGTTTAACCTCACACCGTGTCTCTCTGCCATAATTGTTAACAATTATAAGTTGGGGGGAGCTTCAATCTAGGGTGATAAGGTGCAATGTTATGGTGATAGTGGTTAATATTGTTAGGGACTTGTAGCAGATTCCTGAAAATATTTATGCTCGCTAAGAACACATTTAAAATTAAAAATTTGGAAATAAGAATGCATTCTCATTTCCAATTGCGTGTTTTGGGTTGGATAATCCATCTTTCCCGTTGTTTAATAAATTTACAGTTAGAGAGAGAGTAAAGTATAGGTCTGTTTATGTCATAAAGACTCGTGTTGTTGGAGCTGTTAATTAGCAAATATCATTTCTGAAATAGAGGGCAGAATCTTTGGGAGAGATGAAAGGGTGAGATGTGAGCCAAGAAATAATTGATATTAGGCAAAGAAATTTTTTACGAATGATATTTAAGTCCTATATTCAAAAGGTATAGAAATTCTCTGTAAGAAATAACAAATTTAAATAAAAATAAAGTTGGTGGCACTTTCAATTAATTGTTCTTATTGCTTATTTAATTTAATTTTAAAAATTTAAAATCAAATATTTTTATTCAAGTAAAAATTTTAATTAATTATAATTTTAATATCTTTTTTCTTTTATTTAAATTATGACAATTTATAAATTACAATTAGGGATGAAAGTAGGTCGAGTCGAGTTAAACTTTGAATGTTTAAATCTGATCTATTTAAAAATTTTAAAAATTTTGAAGTCTGAGTCTGAGTCTGGGTTTGTTATCTATTAAAGTTTTTTTTTTCTTTTCTGTCAAGGTCTGACCTGATTTAAAGCCTACAAGACCTGCACACATTTTTAAAAGCCTACATTACAAAAAAATTAATAAATAAACTTAAAACCTATATAAATAATTAATTAAAAAAACCTGAAAACTTAAAGCTTATAAGATAAAAAGACCATTAAATAGGCCTAAAACATATATATGTTAATATTATGTAAATAAAATATAAAATAAATATTATATAAATATAATATATTAAAATAAATATAAATATAAATATATCCCTGAATAGGTTAAATAGGTTTTTTTATAAGTTTAGTTTATCCATCAATTACTTTTTAACAAGCCTAAATCTATTTATTTATTAAACGAATCAAGTCTAACTAGGTTTTCAAAGAGCCGAAACATAAACTCTGTCGGACGGACTTGTTCACTTCCATCCCTAATTACAATTAATGAAAATTTTTATAAAATATAAATAAATAATTAAAAATATAATAACCAAATAAAAAGATTACTTTTGCAAAGATATAATTTATACGAGAAAGTTTCTAATAATTGAACACTGATGCCTCATAAAAAAAAAAGTTATAATTTAGTTAGGGAAGATAAAAAATGATTGTTTCAAAAAATTGTTATCTCAAAAAATTTTTATTATTATTATTAAGATTCAATTTTTAAATTTATCATTATAAGGATGAAATTTTATCAATTTATTTATAAAAAAATAATAATTAATTACTGATATATAGAAGTGAATAAAATTATTTTACAAAAACTTATATTTTATTTATTTAAAATTTATGTTAATTTAACTTATTTAATAAATATATAAATTTAAATTTATTAAAATATTTTTTAAATAAATAATTTAAATTTAGATTTATAAAAAAAATTATTTAATCTATTAAAAGATTTATTTATTTTATATATTATATTTATTTTAATATAGTATATTTAAATAATATTTATTTTATTATATTTTAAGATAATTTTTTATTTTATAAATTTTAAGCTTATCAATATTTTTAATTATTTATTTATATAAATTTTAAATTTATTTATAAATTTTTTAGAACGTAAGTTTTTAACAGAAAAACAGAAAAATCTTAACAAATTATAAATTTATATTTAGATTTTAAAATTTATAGATAGATTAAATTTAAATACTTAAAAAATAATTGATATATCTCATAAAAAAATGAAAAATTTATATATTTTAATAAACATAAAAAATTAATTATATTATATAAATAAACATAAAATGATAATTAATATATTTTAATTTTTTAAATTATTTTACATTATTTATCAGTAAATGAAATTAAATATAATTAAATAAAATTAATAAATGATGTCAATTATACTAAAGCAATATTTTATCCTATTCAATTTTAAATACTACAAAATAATGAAAAAGGTTTAAAAAAGTAAATATTTTTTATTTTTAAAAAATATATAAATTTTTGAAAAAATTTTAGATCAAGAACTCTTACCATTTAGAAATTAATTAAACTTTATCAAATTTAGATTCGAGGAAGGGGATCAATGTGTTTCTTTTTTTGTTTTTTTCAAAACGATCAATCAGAAGAATTTATTTAAGGAAATAAATTCTTACTATTTGAATCAACTAATAATTGGCAAACAATGAATAGATTGCCATAAAAATAATTTGTTCTAATTTTATTTTACTACACACTCTTAAAAATAATATTTTTTTAATATATAAGGATATTTTCTAACTAATAATAAAAAAATTATTAATTTTTTAAAATGTAGAAATTATCAAAACATTATTTTTAAATTAAAAAATTTAATCCATAATATCAAATAATTAATATATGTCATTACTAAACAATAATATTGAATAATAGAAATTAACTTATCATAAATTATGTAAAATATTACTCTAAAAGGTCATGTATCTCTGATCCTCCGGTGACGTAATTTGAATAATTTATTTGTTTGATTTGATTTTATATTTAGGATTTTTTAATTTGGAATTATTTGTTTGTTTTGATTTATAGTTAGAATTTTAATTTGAGAACATTTTACCATTTATAGATTTATTTATTTTCTAGATTTTTTTCTTTATTTTAGGTCCATATTTAAATTAGAGTTTAATAGGTCTAGAAAAAACTTTTCTTTATAGCATTATTGTGAGATTAATATCTCTGTCACACGGATTACACAGCACAAACACGAGGATTTTGAATTTTTTACACTGTTAATGTAAATGTTTGGAATAAAAATTAACTTGTTTAAAGAATAATTTTTGTAAAAATAGTTTATTCAATAGTTTTTTTATAGGATATGAATTTATCAAATATAACTATAAAAAAACATTATATTAATATATAATTATATATGTTAGTTTTAAAAATTAAAATTTCACATATATAATCTTATAATTATACTTACTTATATTTTATAAAGTTAATTAATATAATAAAAATTTAATTTAACAGTTAAATTGATGAATAAAATTAATATTTATAAAAAATTTCTTCAGCAAGAATTATTTTAAAATAAATTAATTTTTATCCAAATAATTATATTATCAATAAATTAAAAAATATTATAAATATAAATTTTAAAGTAATTATTATAAATATCAATAATTTGAAATCAATAACAACTAATAATTAGATGACAATATCAAAAACTTTGATCTTCTATTGTTAATCTAAATAATTTTAAAATTTTAACTAATTAAAATTATTTTAAATATAAAATTATTATTATAAAAATTAATAATTTCTTATATAACAATTTGTATTTATATAACAACTTAAACAAAATTTTTGGTGATGAAGATAAAAAAATTTATATTAAGTTGTACCAAATAAATATATATATATATATATAATATTATATTTTTGTATAAATTAAAAATAATTTATTCAAAATTAAAAAAAATTAAACATATTTTTTTTATTAATTTTAAAAATATCAATATAATTATATCTATTTTTTATACTTATCTTTTAGATTTAAATCCTTACATGAATATTGAGTTAAAAGTTATTAAAATAAGATAATTATTTCTCTTTTATTCTTCTTTTTATCGTCACATACTATTTTTATATTTTATAAAAAATTAATTTTTTTATAAAATATAATTTTATTATGTTTAGGAAAAATAATTTTATAAAAATATTATAATGAAATTATTTTAAATAAAGATTATTTATAAAAATTAGTTTAACAAAATTAATTATTTTAAAAATTAGGTTAACATTATTTATGTATAAAAAATTATATTTTTAACAATCTAGATATTTTTCATATTTCATATATATTATTATTAAAAATTTGGAGAAATAAGTTAAAAGTAATTTTTTTTAAAATATATTAATTTTGATTAAATAGAAAAATTTAATATCATTTATATAATTTCCTTCTTATATTTGTTCATTTTAAACATTAGATAGGATAACATACTATCTCATGTACTATCTTAATATATATAAAATATAAAAAAATAATATTTTATTATACTTTTATATCATATTTTATTATTATATAATTCTTATATATATATATATATATACCATATCAAAATCATAAGATATTTAATGTATTAAATAAAACAGATGATTAAATATAAGAATTTATACAAAAGGAAAAATATACACAATTAATGACTTAAATGCAATTTTAGTTTTGTTAAAAGAAAAATAAAGACAATTTTTATAAAATTAAACAAAATATCAAAATTAATCATTCTAAACACTTAATTGTTGTTTTGTTTAAATATTTTTTAAATAATATATATATATATAAATGAGAATCTATTAATATTATATATTTAACATTTATATTAATTTAATATTTTTTTATAAAATATAAAATTTTTCAATCTTATTCTTAAATTATATTATAATATCTTTATGATAATATATATTAAATTTTAAATAATTTAAATATTTATAATAATATAATTTAATTATTAATATTTAAATAATATATTATATTTTAAAATAAAGTTATATAATAAAATATATATTAATTTTTATTTTATATAAAATTTTATTCATATTATCTATTCAATAAAATTTTTTAAATTAAATTGTATTAATAAATTTTATATTAACAAATCAATATATATATGTATATATAATTAACTTAATTCAGAAATAAATTTATTACGAATTAATAATTTAATTTTTTGAATAATTAAGTTTTATCAATTTTATTATTAAATTAATAAATTTTATTATATAGATTATATTTATAAAATTTTAAAAAATGATGATATTTAATTTTGTAAATAATATCTATATAATAAAAAATATTAATTTAACTATTAAATTAATAAATTATTTTAAAAGATATTAAATAAAATAATTTATACTAAACTTATTTTTAAAATATTAAAAAGTAATTTCAGTAACCGACCTTAACTTTTTAATATTCTTTACGAACCGTGAGTGCATGAATTAGCAGTAGGAATTAATTTATTTTAATTAATAACTTTGAATTTAAATTTTAAATATATAATTGTATTAATATTTTAAAAATTATTATTTAGATTTTATTATTTAACTAAAATATAATTATTTTTTATAAATTATTCATGGTTTGATACAAAAATTAATATATGGTTATATAAACAGTAATAATTATTTATTATTATTTTTATTAGTATATTTTTTTATATATAATAAAATAACAAAAATTTTCATATAAATTATCACAATTTATTATTATTAAATTAATTCTAATAGTTTGATATGAATTTAATTTATAAAAAATAAAACGATAATTTTACGCTTATAATATAAGTCATTGTATTATTGCTAACAAATAATTAATACATAATATTAATGCTTCATCTTATTAACATAAATAGATCTCATATTGTTATCGAGGGCAAACCAAAAAACAAAGTATTAATATATGATTATTATTTTTTTATATCTGATAGCATTTGATGCATATATTTTTTTTGTGCTTTTCTTCTTTTTGTAAAAGGTTAAGGTATTTTAGGTAAGTTATGAAAGTTAGTATAATAGTAGGAAGTTGAAGTAGTTTATATAAGGTTGTAAATTGCTTTCATTATAAAAAAAAATTATTTTTAAAAGGTTTTATAGAATGTTTTTAATATAAATGAAAAGTCAACAAAAAACAGAAATTTCATATAACTTAATTGAATGACTTTTTACTTAAGAAGAAAAAACTTTAAAAAGGTTAAACGCTGACATATTTTTCGAAAGACAACATATAATAAAAAAAATTCTTGAGAGCAAACCCTCCATACGTAAAATTTAAACAAAAATACAATTAGCAAAAAAGGCCATAAGTTAGTCTCTCGAAGACTTCTATATCCTTGTTTTGTCAATCCATCGAAAAAAAAATAACATTGTTTCCCCACATGCTTTATTATTGTCAAACAATCCATGTTAACTTTTTTCTTAATTATTACATAAAAAATATATCAAATTTTCATGGCCTACACGAAGAAACATTTTCCATGATAGTATTATGTACATCACAATCATCATAAAAGTTATGCGATGTAAAACTATATCAAGGAAAGATGAAATTATTTTAAAGATAATTCAGATTAAAGTTATTTTATTTTATATATTTTTTAAAATATTTAAAATTTTATCAAAAAAATTTATTTTATATTTTTTAAAGATGAAATTATTTAATTTAAAGTTTAATAAATTTAAAATTTACTGTCAAAAAAATTTAAAATTTAAAATTAATTTTTTTTATCAAATTAAAATATTTTAAAATAAAAATATTTAAATTATAAAAAATTAAATTTTAAAATTTTTTAAAATATAAAAATGTTCCGATTATAAGAAATTTAATTTAAAATATTTAAATATAAAAATTTAAATTTAATTCTAATTATTGAATTGTATATTTTTTAAATATTATAAGAAAGTATTTAAATTAGAAGAATTTAATTTTTAAATATTTTAAAATTTTAAAATATTAAATTGTTCCTTCAAACCCGAGGTTAATTATTGAATTGTGTATTTTTTCAACCTTGTAAATCAAATTGTGGAAGCCCTTAATAGATTTTAACGACTCTTATCAGTAAAACTTCCATTATTGCACCATCATCCTCAGAAACCGTGGAATTGAGAAAAACAGCATGTTGTTGGAGAAGTTATCCTGAACATGTTTCGCTACCAAAAAAGAAAAGAATATTCATTCTTCATGAATTCTTCCTTTTTAGTCTATTTCCTTTCACTTCATAGTTTACAAAGCAATCAGTTAAAAATATGTCATTTTTTATCTTTCACGTTTTAATCGAGTAGGTCTTTTCCTTAAGAATAATGTTGGTCCCCAGTCCCCACGAATTTATACACATATCACTCTATATTTGCAACATTTTTTGTTTGTTTGATTATGTAATTAGTTTCCCCAAAAATTTTGTACACATCCATTCTACATTTGTCACCTCATGCTACAAGCATTATTATTGTTTTCTCTACAGTGAATGTCTAACCGTTGTGCTTGCTTAGTAATAATAAGACGAGATGGAACCTCATTATATAGCAAAACTGCAGTAGTATTGGCATTAAAAGCCTTACAAGTAGAACACTTGAGTGGAGCAACTATATAGCCATTGGAGTTCAAAGCAGAACAACAAAGCTGGGTGATACGGAGTTGGGACTAAGACAACCATGTTACCTTCATCCCACCTTATTCAGGAATGCAATATTACTCCCTTAACTAAATGTGTTATGGCTCACTTAGTATAATCAGTGACTATTGAGATCCTACATCAATTGATCAAAACAATCCCTCAAAACTTCCGCATAAAGAGAAAAAGTGTCATTAGGATCAAATATCAATTCTTAGACCGTCTCAAATTTATATTTGCAAATTGTGTTATCAAGCCTCACAAATTCAAAATTATGGCCATCTCTGATAATTGTATTTCTTGTGTAGCTTCTCCTCATTGCTTTAAAGCTACTTCGGCTTAAATTCCCGGCATAAAAATTTCTAACAGAAAAATGACAAATTTGCAGTTTTTATTTGTAGGATATATTCTTGGGGAAAATGCACTAAAACAGAACCCCTCAGATGTGTCTCAACCAGGGGAAGGAGCTATTAAATACTCACACAAACATGCTTGTTTCCATGCAATACTATTGGCTAAAGGCGCTAGTGTCTTGGCAAGAAGTAAATTACAACCATTTATGGAACTAAATCATAGAGGTGCTTGCTATTAGTTGCTGATTAACAAATGATGATCCAAATAAGTCCATTGACATGTCATGCTTGAGTTACATTTCCATTGGATTGTTGTTTCCTTTGATGGGGTTTAGTGTCACCCATCTCCATAGATTCCTCCTCTGTTGGAGCCTGCTTCCTTGGAACACCTTTCTTGTCTCGGTATACGAAATACAATATTAGTTGCATTGTCCCCAAAACAGAACCAATACCATTAGGTACCTGAAAAACCATCCATCCCTCACCCTCAATCTCTTCTACATCTATGCCAATACGTAAATATGAAACTAACTACAATTCTTAAGTTAAAATTTCAAAGAAGTGACTTACTGCAACAAATGGGTCACGGCCTAGCAGACCAAAGATAAACCATGAAGTGCCGCACAAAAACACAAACAGCGACAAGAAGAAGGGCATGAACTCCACACTCTTAGTTTTGATCACTAATCTCTGCACATAGTTTCAATTCCGCAATAAACACCCTGAATTATTAGCATTACCCACAAGTAGTATAATATACCATTATACCTGTACCTTTTACATTTACCAATTAGCTATATGAATCAAAACTAGAATATAACAGTTAATCAATTTATAAAGCTTGTTAGCTGATAATTAAGACATTATTACAAAATTTTGGTGAACAAATAACTCGATTTGATTCCTCAAGGGTGCATTTTAAATAAAAAATACATATAGAGAGAGAGTTATAACAATTATTAAAACTTAACAACTTATATATATATATAACAAATGAAATGGAAACTTAGCTTACCATAATTGAGAGTGGCGAACCATACATGATTATGGAAAATATGGCGGCAGCGAAGCCGCAGAAAAGCTTCCTGGATTTGCCATGCAGGGCAAAAAGAGACACGAAAACAACAGCAGAGAATATAGAGAGCACGAAGGTGAAGAGGCCAAGAATTTTAGCCTTCTCCTTCTTAGGTGCAAATATGATGAAGATCAAAACGTATATGGTTTCAATCAACGCTCCAGCGCCATTCACTGTTGACACTAATAGATTGTGCGGAGACACAAAAGGAAGACCATACCTGTGAGTTGCAAAAATCACATAAGTTCCTTTTAACAGTTTATACTTAACTCTGATAAGTTCCTTTTAATTTCAATAAACCTTTTAGTATAATTTATTTAACTAAGTTCTTTTTAACGTGTTTTAATAAATTTTATTATTAAATTTTTACCATTATATGATAAAAGAATATTAAAAAAAATACTTAAAAAAGATGCACCTAAAAGCTTAGATTAGGAAATTAAACTCATGTTTAAACATCATTAAAAAAAATAATATATATATATATATATTTAAAGAACATATTTTTCATTAAAACATATGTAACAGAATGTAAAATTGTTTATAAGATTAAATAATCGAAAGCGAAAATTCAACTACTATTTGAATTTTAGTCAGACAGATTGACCCCTCCAAAAAAATGATCCCCATCCCTACCATTGGGCACACGTACCTAAGATTAACCAACAGACAAACAACTTTTTCTCAATAAAACAATGTACAAAAGAAATATTATCCATCCATGAGAAATTGCATCAAGGTTAAAGTGAAGAAAAAAAAAGACAGGTGGACGAAAAAGCAACAATAGCAAGCACCATACAAATGAAAAAAGAACACGTGACTTGACAGAAGATTTGAGGGAGAAGGAGGACCATAAAGTCATAAAGTAAAAGAAAGAGCAAGCGAGAAGCTCACCAAGCAGAAAGGAGACAATTGAGTAGTGTCATAGCATACGGAATGCCCGAGAACTTCTCTGTGGATTTGTTCTTTATAACCCTCTTGAATGTGATCCTACAAATCCCAATTTATCACAACTTTCATTCAAACTTGCACTATTCCCCACACATTCAAAAAACCAAAAAAAAAATGCTGATTTTATTATACCCATCTATGGACAACTGGTTGAATTGCTCAATTTCGTAAACTAAGTTCACGATGTATATATATAGAATAAATTTTGAACTAAAATAAAAGTATGTTATGCATACACTGGAGCTAAGAAGAGGAACAGAGCGGAAACATTCCCTGCACCAATAAAGAAGAACAATGAGAAACAGAGGAACTACAAATTCAAAAGCCAAGAGAGAAGAAATGCTTTCATCAGGGCTTTAAAAATAATTAAAGAACAAATAAAACTAAGAAAGGATCTTTAACCTACCAAATATTCCAAACAAAAAATGTGCAACATCCATGACTTTGAACCTTTGTTATCTTTTCTTTCTAGTGCTTAATCTGAAGAAAAGCGGGTGGAGAAGTTTCCCTAGTTGAGAGAAGCAAAGAGCTCAAAGAATGATTGTTTCTTTAGAAATGGTAACGAGCTAAGATGATAGTTAGTGGATATATATAGAAAATTAAAGCGAATAAAGTCAAGGTTAAATACAGTATAATACTGTATATGGTCTTATCCGTGGGATTTGATGTGGGGAACTGTTTTCCTTGATAATCATAATCATTATTATGTATCCGGTATTTGTCATGTGTCTGGGTTGTGCCAACCTGAAATAATGCAGATGCTTATGCTATATATACATATATATCATTGTCATAATACTCGTACATAGCTCACGGGATGAGGTAAAGGAAAACATGGTAGTTCCACATCACATGACATCAACACGGGACATGTGTGCATTGCAATAGTGCTGCTTCTGCTATTAAGGAACAGTTCCAATCAGATTTTAACTCAGATGTTTTAAAAGGCAAAACTACTCACAAAAAGAGCCCAAAGGCCAAGCAGAAGAAGTAAGATAAAACTAAAAATTTGGAATTTGCAACTAGAAAAAAAGAAAAAGAAGGAACTATTTGACGAATTTAACCCACGTATCAATTTGTAACTAGACAGTGACCAAGCAGAAAAGGACCTTGTTTAGTTTTCTGGTCTAGAAAATATTTTTGTTTTTTTTAAAAAGAAAAAATAAGAAACCTTTTGGATCGAATGGAATATGAGATAATTCTTTGTAGAGATTTAACGGCAGCAAGAGTTTTATGAATTGGGATATGTTCTGGTCTGATCAACTCTTTGTATCTTGCTTCTTCAGTGTCACCATTATGCGCTTTTCATTTACCTTGGGTTTTATCTAATTCTATATTTAGCTTCTGGGAACAAACTCAGGGATAGAAGATGTAAATAAGAACTTCACTCCAATGCTCCAAAATATCAATTTGGCCTAGTTTTACTGATTTCCCCAAAGCGATCATAGAATTCCACGAATCCTTTGGCGGATAACCCAATGACTCAATTACATTTGTGCAATTTGCTATGGGAATTCTGAGGCCGGACAGAGCTATGTATATGTCTCTCTTCATATATAAACATACACAGTTTTGTTAATTCAAGGCAATGGTTAAAAAGTAAACAATTTTTATTAAAAATATAATAAAAATTATATTTTTTAATTTTTATCTATTGGCCTGATAAATACTTTAAAGAGATTGATTAAAGAAATAAAAATATTTATTTTATAGAAAGTATAAATATGATTTGTATTGTTTAAAAAATATTTTTATAATATAACTAAACGTGATATGAAATTATGTATAGTAATTAATTTTATATTTAAAATAAGTAATTATTAGGAATAAAATAGAAAAAAAAAGCTAAAAAATAATTTTTAATCTTAAATTCTAAAAAATTTCCATAAAAAGAATTTTTTTATCAATTAGATTATTTTATGAAACATATCAGATTTATTAAAACAGCTTTCCTCCTTGAAAGAGCTCCCCCTCTTCTTCAAAATAATTTTATCCCCACATATTCTTATTGTTTAAAATCGTAAATCATCATTTGGCTAAAAATCAGAAAAAATTATTTTTTATTCAATTATAATTTCAAATTTGTTTAGCAAAAATGAAAACATATATACCGTTTCAAAATGATAAATAATAATAATAAATCTTTATTTAATGTTCAAAAATGTAATTTATAAAATAAAAATAATAAATAAATGAGATTTATAACACACTCATATGCAGTAAGTATAATTTATATCTTAAATAATTAAATATATAATTAGAAGTAATTTAACTGTTGGCAAATAAAAATTTTATTTAATATCTTTCTTTTACAGATGTGAATTTGTCACATATTATAAAGTCTTAAAATCTCAAATTTAAAATTTTACTCTAAAATCTAACGGGTCAGTATTTAAAATATAATAATGTTAGACCAGCTTAAATGTAGAGTAAAATTATGTAATTTAAAATTAAACATAACAAAATAATATATCTAATCAGAATTAAATATAATTATATAACAAATAATAAAATTACTTCATAAATAAATAAAATGTGTGAATACCAGCTCAACCAAAATTTTATAAAAAGTACGTCTCATGGACTTTGTTTCTCAACATCACTATCAATTCTTAGGCCAAGTCATAAAAACATTAAGCGAAGAGATGAATAATCAACGTTAAAGGAAAACAATCTTAAATAAATGCAAAATCTAGGTTACATAAGATCAATTAAGGATTCATCCTTCCCCAACAGGGGCTCAGTTACACATAATGAAGAAGAGAAAGTCATGATCATGGCAGCACGTTGCCGTCTTCGGTCCTAGGGTTCCTCTTTCACCCAGAATAGAATCAGCGTATGGGGAAATGACGGTTCTATCCTCTAGGTCTGCGCTGTGGAGATAGATTAGTGGATAGAGTGAATGATGCCCATACTTCGTTCTGTTCTGGGTTTTTTATAGCTACTGGTATATAGCGTCGCGTGTCCAACGCGACCCAACTGCGTTGCCAACACGAAATCCTATAACAAATTGCAGAAATTAAAACATATCAGATTTACGAGAATTTATCATCCAAAAGGCTCTAAAACTGTATTTTCCATGTTATGCATGAGTTATTCTGTTTTATATCATTTTCTCATGTTTTAATGGTGTTTTATGCTTCAATTACTTGTCATTACATTGAATTATGTTCCAAATAAGTGTCTTATTGGACACTTATCAGTGGAAAATACAATGGAGGAATGATGAGGATCGAGAGATTGAGAGTGAAAAGTGAGAAATAAGATATGTGAGAACCAAAAGGTGGATATTAAGAGTCAAAGTGAGTTAGGAGAGGGGGTTTCAGGAAAAGAAAAGATACATGTAAAAACAAAATCTAATGAAAGAAAAGGAATAAGAGGTCCGTGAAAAATAAAGGAGGAGGGAAGAGAGAATTAAAAATATAAAATATATGAAAAAGACAATAAAAGTTGTATGAAAAATGTGATAACAAAATTTCAACTAAAAGAATAATTAAATTATATGGAAAGATTTCTTAAATGAACATAATACATAGGAACTTTATTTAAACTTAAAACATGGTTAAAAAAAGTTTAATTATAGAAAGGAAGAAACACAAATATCTTGTTATTCTTATTTTTAGAGCATTATCTCTTAAAACATCTTTCTCACATTATATTTAAGAATAAAGGTTAATAATTTTTAAAATAAAACTTCATCATCTTCTATTTAAATAATTATATATATTTAATTTAATAACGACAATATCAATTATTCATAACAATTAAATTATTAGTAATGAAACATTAGAAACAATAATTCAAAACATAATAAACATAGTTTTTATAACAAATCATATGTATTTATAATAAGATTATAAAATTTATAATATAGTTTCAAAGCTCATATTATTATTATTATCTTAAATTTATCACATCACATACATGATAAAAAATAGGGTGTTAGAGAATTTAAAGTAAATAAGTTGTTTATTCTTTATTTGCATTGATCACATACATGATAAAAAATAGGGTGTTAGAAAATTTAAAGTAAATAAGTTGTTTATTCTTTATTTGCATTTTAATTTTGATTTAAGCAAAATTTATTTGTTAAAAAGATAAAATTTAAGAATAATTAATATTTAGGATGTAAAGTTTAGAGATATTGAGCTTCTTTCCCCCTATTTTTCAAACTCTTTTGATCACCCATCCCTAGCGGAGGCAGCTCCAATAATCTCTTGCAGACCAATCCGGTTTCTCCTTGGCGGGTAATGATCTAAATTCACCATTCCGACACTACCATAAGGGTAATAATACTCTTGGACTTGCAATAAATTAGGTGTTAGGATATATTTTCGAAATTGATAAATATAGATCCAAAGCTTACAGGTTCTTCTTTAGTAGCATTAGAAAAATGTGAATCAAGCCAGATGCACTAAAAATTGAGTTTCCATTATTAATGCAGCACCCTTCATTATGGCTTTTGTGACCTTCCTTCAATTTGGCCAAGCAGATCTATATTTCAGATGCCCGTAGCAGTATATTCCACATATGTAATGTGTTACACCATTGCCAGCTTATTGCTTGTGGAATTTTGGTTTGGTCCAAGAAGTTAATCATGGGTTGTTATTCATCGGGTGGTGGAGAAGTATTCGTTACAAAATCCAGAAGATGTAACAGAGATTCCCATGATACATGTTTTTTAGGGAGAATATTGTATTATTTAAATCCTGATGAAATGTACGTCCAGTATCCATATAGAAATCTAGAATTGCTTATTGTATTATTTAAATATAGAAATCTAGAATTGTTTCCTCCATAAAGACTAACGAAGAAGAAGAGACTGAGAGAAGCACACAACCCTTCTCAAATTTATGATTGAAAAAAATTATTGCAAATTCCATTTGAAATATATTAGGAAGAAAGAAAAAGATAGGAAAAGAAGGGGAAAAAATATCATATAATAAATAAAAAGAAAAAATAAAGTAAAATAAACTTAAGGTAAAATATTATTAAAATAAATGATAATAGAAACTGTTAAATACTCGAGCTGTCAACTTTTCAGTAGATTTAATTTATTTAGAATGTCAATTGATTCATTTGATTAATTAGTTCGTATTTTATTTTTAAACTAAGATTTATTATTCAGAAATAATTGATTCCGTTTATCGTTAATGGATTCATTCTTCTGTTCATTTGATTTGAGTTCTAGAGATTGAGAAGAGACCGATTGCTTTCATAAAAACTCCATAAACCTCATTTTCACTATGTCTGTCTTCTTCCTAAAATGAGTTGAAAAGGACTACTTCATTCTGCTAGTCCTTCAGTTCGTGCATACGTAATTTCGATTGTGAATGTATTTATATGATACGAAATAATAGGTTCAAATGGCATTGAAAATTTTACGCATGAATATGATCTTGAGGCAAATTTTGAAGAGACATTATAATTATACAACAAAATTATATAGTCTGTTTTACAATAAAGGCGGAGATAAAAAAGAGAGTGAGAAAAAGAAAAATACGTAATAAAATGGTTGATGTAATAAATAATAATTAAAAAATTATTATAAAAAGTATCCTAGAAAAATATTAAGATATATAATTTGTATCAATTTTGAATATGGAGTCACCTCAATTTGCTGGAAATCAGATGATTTCTACCTTTACTAGATAGATTCATGCAAATGACAAAAATTAGATAATCAATGCATCTCCTGGGAGCCACATTGGGCAGCTTACTTTTTAGTTTATGGCCATGCATTATATAGCTTACTACAGTAACTAATAGGGAAATGATGAATATTAGGAATAATTTTTTAACATGCTTTTTTTATAATTAAATCATTTTTTAAAATTTAAAATAATTTTTAATATAAATTAATTTATAAAATAAGTAATTTTTTAGGTAATATTATTTTTTATAAAATTAATTATTCATATAAAATCTATTAAAAAAGTATAATATCAACATTTCTTATAAGAAAATAGTTTATGCATATTTTTATAACATTTTTAATTCCATTCCTATTTTTTTTCCAAATAACTCTAATATATGATCCTAATAGGAAAAATGCATTTTTAAAAAAAAAATTCTATAGTTTTTTATAACAAGAAAGATAGAAAAAGAAAAAAAATGAATTGCAATAAATATAAAAAAAATTATAAAAAAATATTGTATCTCTTCCTAATATGATACATTTTTATTTCGATGGATAAGAGTGGAAACAGTAGAAGATTTTAAAAAATGGCATACAAATGTCAGGGGCGCCCAAGGAAAAAGACACCTAATCTGTCGTTTATATTATTTTCTTTTAATTCACCCGTGAAGTACCCTTTTAAAGGCTATTATTGGTTCTAGAATTAGCTTGCTTCATTTTAGGAGCCTTCTAAGGCATCCTAACATCATGTTTATCACGTTCATTTCATGTGCAATTAATCAGTATAAACAGCTTTATTTTCATGGGACTATTGTTCAAATTGAAAACCTAACCAAATTATTAAATGATAGAGTATAAGTATAGGTATGGCTTTTAGAGGACGGGTGTTCCAGAATGTATGTGGCTGGAAAGTGGAACGATTAGTAGGTGAGCTCTCTCCAACTCGGTTTTGGCCACACATAGAGGCAGACCATCATCGATGGACGCAAAGTTGATGGACATACCAGCACATCCTACTTGTTTGGTTTCTGCCTTAATTCACTTGAAACCAAAGATGTGCACGCAATCTCGCTTGTCATTACTTAATTATATATCACGCTAGGTAGTTTATTCTGCCTGTGCCCTGTGCCCTGTGCCCTGTGCCCTGTGCCCTGTGGGTCACCATCTTGCTTAGGATAATCCAATCTTCACAATTATTCATAAGCTTAGGTAATAAAATGAATTTTTGATCGAGTAGTATAACTTCGATTTAGGCTGAAGGTGTATTATATTTTAAGTATTTCTTTTCTTATCTTTTTAAATGAGGTATTAAAGATTTATTATTGTTAGAGTGATATGAGTCCAATCTTATTTAATATGATTCACACTAAATCTTACTTAAATTTATTACTAAGTAGAATCATAATAATAAATATTTATATTTATATATATTTTTATAAAAAAAAATCATTCAAATCATTATTATCAAATTATTTTTTTACTTTTATAAATAAATATTATTAATATATTATATTATAAAAATTAAATAATAATAATAATAAAATTAGTATCAATATTAGAATGAAAATAAATATATCTATATATATTAAAATTATTATAAAATAAATTTTAGTTAATATTAATATAAATTTAAATACCTTGTATAATATATAATATAGTAAAAGAATAAAATTAATATATTAATATTATACAATTTCTCATATCATAATATTTTAAATTTAATTTTTTATTATAATATAATATTTTAAAAATATTTATTATAATTTTTTATTAAATATTTTGATAAAATTTTTTATATTTTTAAAAGAAATAACTTTTTAATAAATTTTGTAATACACAATAATTTTTAATTAAAATATTCTATGTTTTATCTGTTTATCTGTTATTTTCGAATATTTATATTAATATATTTTTAAAATATTTTATATTAAATTTAATTCCTCTCTACCAGTTTGAATTTTTACATTTAACAATAATTAATTTATTAAAATTATAATGCAAAATATATTACTTCTAACATCTATATTAAATTTAAATTTAATAAAAAAGTATTGTTATAAATAAATATTTATTGATATTATTACATACATTTTAATTATTTATATATTCAAATTTAATAATAAATTAATCAAATATTAATTTGGTGAAATTATAATAAAAATATATTATTTATATATTATATACTAATTTTAAATGTAATTTAAAATATTAAAGTAAAAAATACTTGAAAATAAAAAAATTTATAATAAAATTTTTTTAAAATATAAAGGAGTATGAATATTTATTATATAGTAGTATGAATTTAAATATATTTTACAATATATAATGCAGTAAAAAAATTTAACATTAATATATTAATATAAATTTCAATAATCATATTATACAGTTTTTTAAATTGTAATATTTTTAATCTAATATTTTTATCATAATATGATATATTTTTAAAATATTTATTAGAATTTTTATTAAATATTTTTATGAAATTAAATATTTTTAATAGAAATAACAAATTTTCAATAAATATTTATAATATATACTTAATTTTTAATAAAATATTTTCAATCTTATTATTTCTTTGCTATTTTTGAATAATTATATTATTATATTTTTAAATATATTACTTTCTCTTCTGGTTTCATTTTTTCAATTTAAAAATAATTATATTTTTAAAATTATAATACAAAATATATTATTTCTATTTCTGTATTAAATTTAAATTTATGAAAAAATTATTATTAGTGATTAAAAATTAATATTATTATATATATTTTAAGCACTTATATTTTTAAATTGAAGAATAAATTAAACAAACATATCTGTAAAATTATAATAAAAATATATTTTTTGTAAATTGTATATTGATTTTTAAGTAAAAGATAATTAAATAAATTTTGTATAAACATTATACATGTCTATGAATATCAGTTCTTAATTAAAAAATATTTACTACAAAACATCCCTTAAGAGTGATGAATTCGATTTTAACATTGATCCTATATAAAAAATCGTGCTCCTTTGTTGAAAAACAAAAAGGCTGTTAACTCTGAATTTTAATTTTTTTGTTTTTTTTTGAAAGGAATGGACATTTGGAAGGTGTTGGGAGAAAAATATTAGCTTTAAGTTAGTTTTTTATTTATTGTTGTGCTTTATCCAACAGGTTATTGTTGAAAATTCAAGTAAATGTGATGAAGCCTTGCATTAGTTTAGATTAAGTTAATACTTTACAAGTAAAGAAACTCATACTTATATCTTCATATTTTGGGTTGAAAGATGGTATAATTTGTCATTGATTATCGCTTTTTTGTTTAAGGATAAGAATCAATTTGGCTCAAAAGCGAATAAAAATCTCCTATCTTTAAACTTGTTTTGAAGTTTGTACAATATATATATATATATATATATATATATATATATATATATATTTTGTACAAACTTCACAACAAGTCTATTTACCTAAAGTCTTCATCCACTGATGAAAGCTAGACCACCTGTCAATTATCAAAATCTCCTATCCTTAAACTTGTTTTGAAGTTTGTACAATATATATATATATATATATATATATATATATATATATATATATATATATATATATTGTACAAACTTCACAACAAGTCTATTTACCTAAAATCTTCATCCAGTGATGAAAGCTAGACCACCTGTCAATTATCAGCTTAGGCTCATTATACTCATTATGTTGTACACCTGTCACTTATACATTCATTAAGAACATGGTGTACAATCATACATATATAAGAAATGATTCACTTATTCTAATGGTTTTAATTATTAAACATCCACAATAATTATACTCGTTTATATTTAAATATTTAAAATATTTATCGATTATGTAATTTTATTAATTGATTATATATTTTTATTGATTGATTAATTAAGATATATACAAATATATATATATATATTGTAAATATATTTATTACTAATTTTTATACTTTAATTGATTAAATTTTGTTTAATTAATTTTATTAATTTTAAAATTATCATTAAATATATAAGTCTATAAAACTTAATATAACTTAAAAATTATTTGATATTTAATAATTGTTTTTGTTTTAATATATAGCATGTTTTTTAAAATGTATCAATTATAAAATTTTGTTCTTATAAATCTTCAATTTATCTAAAATTTAACATGTATAATTATTTAGATAATATCAAATAATTCATTAATTAAATTTATAAATTTTATATTTTTAAAAAATATTAAATAGAGTAAATTTGCAAGATTTACTCCAACCGTATGCGCATCCCATTGTCTCTATGTATGATCTGTCTAATCCGTAAGAACATGTGGCATAAAAATATATTTAATCTTGCTAAGGGGATAAATGATGTGCTTGAATTTCTTAAAGATAAGCTAAATTGAATAAAGTAATAATATTTATTTATTACTTTGTTTAATGAATCAGAACAAAATTGGTACAGATTTCATTTTTTATGATTACTTATTTCATCAAATAAGATTCTAATAAAATGCTACTACAGAGTTTTGCAATATGACAGACTGATATGGCCTCAGCTTTTGGCTGTTATTGCTGTAAGGACTGCAGTTGAGCTAAAAAAATTTGATTATGGACAAACATTGTTAGAAAGAGAGAAAAAAAAAAGGGGGGGGGGGGGTGTATGAACTTGTGCATAAAAGAACAACATTGCTGATTCATTAATGTTTGGCTATATATTATATTATTTAATCTCAGGCTGAGCCACGGACACATATAACTACCACCAAAATTTTGGAGCCACACGTTAAGAAGAGACCAATTTTTGGTGATGAACAAATTAAGATTGCCAACCTTCTCCCCAAGAGCTCTGTTTTCATTTTCTAGCTTTATTGTGTCTCCACCGAAAGTTGATGAGACTTTTATCTCTACAAGTTTCGTTCTGAACTTGGATTTTTATACTTCACAGTAACTTACTGAAACAACTCACCATCTTTTCTAAAACAAAGTGTTTTTCCGCAGTTTCTAGTTTCTTGTGAGTTTACCTAAATGTAAAACTTCACAAGACCAAATGACCAAAACTTTTAAAAGGAAGTTTTCGTGTGAACTCATGCCTCTTGTGCAAGATTAAGCTAAGATCCTTTCCAAATTAGGGTGCAGAGCAGGTAAATATGCTCCCTAATCAATATAGCTTAAAATGGTTAAGCTTTTCATCCGTTGAAAAAGCATCACATCGCTATCTACTTCCATGCATCATTCTCAGTTTCTCCTCATTTCCTCTCTGTATCTGTCCTTTTCAATCTGAACATGATGGCCATTGAAGTAAGTTCAAAGACCTATTTTACAACTAGTCCATATGACTTACTCCTAACCTTTCTCTATGTTACCAAATATTCCTTAATTTAAATGGTTAATTTTTTTACCAAGACTTGTGAAGCTTCCTCTTGAACCGTTAACAGAAAATAACCGTCGAACTCAGAATGGTCAACGAAATTTCCATATAAAGCATCATCCTACCCCACATTGATCTCTAACATTTTAGGACCTGTTTCTTTGGAAACTATAGAGGGAAGACTATTTTCCTCACATATAGGTAAGTGCCCGTATTCACGTATCTATTAACGATTGGTTATGTGTTTGCTCTCAGCTTTATTGAAAGCAATATGCACTTCATAAGATAGCCCACGAAGTGAGAATCATTGCCTTATGCTAGAAAATGGGAATATGAAAACACGTCCCACCACTGGGCTCCATAATTTGTACCATTACAGCTACGTGTTGCTCTAAAACTAATTGATTTTCTTACAAGAGCTTACAGTTTACCCATTACCAACAGTTAAACCCACGTTAAGGACACATGTTCATTGTTGAGTAGTAAAGAATTTCTTTAGTCTTTACCACTCCAAATTCTTTCTCCTATCAACAATAAAGATATATATATTAAATAGAGAAAGAATCAGAATATTGCTTTAAAGGCAGTGAAAAACATAAAAGCAAGAACTCAGGAAGAATAAGCGTATATATATAGGTAGAATATGAACATTTTATATACATGCTAAATGAATATTTGTGGCAACTTCTTAGGCAAATTGGTATTGTTTGTAAAAAATTCATATTTGTAATTATGGATAGCAATTGTTAATTGTTGATTTGACAAGAATTTTGGGTTGCCATGATGCCATCCCAACAATGTTAATTGGATTTGATGCCAGAGTCGACTTAATGATATATCATGATGTAAAAGACTTGGTAATACTGAATACTGATACATTATTGAAAGAAGAAAGGGGTAAAAAGTTTTGTTTGTTTCTGAGAAGTACAAGAGAAATTATGACAGCTGTTGTTGACAATAGGAAAGAGTTTCTGAAACGTAGGAGAAGAGAGGGGTTTATGTTTCAAAGGCTTAATTCTTTTATTGATTTCTGTTACTATTCAAATAGCTTATCCACAGAACAGACATAATAATCTTTGTTAAAGACTAGACCTTTAACCAAAACTGCACACAAACTCAATCCTTAACCAACACAATACTCTAAACTCTTTTTTAAATAAAACAATGATCAAAATCAAGTAATGAGTTGACTCCAAGAAAAGTCTAAAAAATCACAAGTTTGAAATCATCACATCCGATGACTGAGAGCTAGCAGTGCTGTATATAGGGGAGACCATTTACACCAGCAATATTGCAAGGAATTAAAATATGGCTAAGCATTTGGTGCGTTCTATCACTTATCTGTCAAATTGTTCGATGTGGAAGATTAGAACGAATGCAAGGGAAAAGTGTACATGCGACTCACGGGGACAAGGGACATAAAAGATTGGTCCACCTTAATACTACATTTGGTTGAATCGAAAGAAAATGAAGGGAGGGAGAAAATTTTGAATTAAAGAGAGAAAAAAAAAACTTTAACTTTTATTTTATATATTAATTTTTTTTTCTCCATAAAATCCAACAAAATACATTATTAATTTGGTTCAACCTTCTGAATGAGTCCAATACATAAATATGGAAAAGATAATATATAACTTTTACGTATACATAATTTTTATGTGTGATATGAACCAGGATAGGAGTGAATAAAATCGTCTGACTGGTTTTGGACTTGGGATAGGTTTAGACTTGTTAAGAAGTGTTTTTGGATAAACAATTTAGGTTTAAACTTATAAAAAAATTATTTAACATTTCCAGAAACTTATTTACATTTATATATTATATATTTATCATGTCAGGCACATGTGATAAGAGATAAGGTGTTTTGAAATAAACCTATCCTAGTAGAATTGCAATCAATATGAACTAATAGATCAATTTGCAAAAACTAACAGAAAAAAAAAAAGAATGTTTAAAATGGAAAAAAAGACAAGGTGTTTAAAATAAACCTATCCTAGAAAAATTGCAAGCAATATGAACTAATAGATGAATTTGCAAAAACTAATAGGAAAAAGAGAATGTTTGAAATGGAATAACAAGTGACAAACCAAATGCTGTACACCGGGTAATGACCATAGTTGTATTAATGCATCATAATAAGACACAAGTCTACCACTAGTCTTTCTCCATTTCAAATACCAGACTTTACAAGTTACTTGCTATAATAGATGATGAGAATTGGGTACATCACAAACTTGACCTTAGTTGTTAAGTGTTAAAGCCTCATTCAAAAGAGTCAGTGTGTTGTTCACGTTTTGATGCTTATGTTATGGTTATTCCTATCTCAGCATCTTAAACAAACATTGGACTTTTGTATATCTATCAATTTGTCTACATAGTTCAAACGTGCTATCTTTAAAGAAAGTGACTAACAATATTATTTTTCATCAATCTGAGATGATAAATTAACTATAATGTTTCCTATGTAAATGTCAACAATACTTTCATTTTATTCAATAGTTTCATAATTTATTAACATGGCAAAGTCATCGTCTCTCTTGTTTAGAATTCAGATAGATTAGAACTACAAAAAAGAAACATGTATGGTACGTCAAATCATAAATTTGTTATTTGTTTGCATCCATTAATTTATAAAAAATTTAATGTATATCGATAAGAATAAAATGATTATTTATGTACCTTTATTTTTGAAAGTTCAAGAAGAAGCTCATTTAATTTTAATTTTTTTTATATGAACATTTTGTTTTTAAACTAGCGATCTCATCTCTGTACCAACTCAAAATTTATTTATTAAAATTTATTTATTAAATAAAAATTGATAAGATATTAGTTCAGATATTATATATATATATTTAATTTGTAATTTCTATGATGTAATTAAAGTTATCGATATAAAAGAATAAATAATTGTTAATATATTCGGACAGGTTAGATCAACACTTTAAATTGTTATATTTTAATGCTTCTAGTATATAATTGTTTTTTTAGTAGATAATTGTTTTTTTTTAATGTTCAAGGTGAGGGTGATGAGAGAAAAGGGAAGGGAAGGTGGGGTTTTGTAAAATAAGAGGATTCGAACCCTTCTTAAAATTACAAATCAATGAATCATGTAATGCTAGTTAATGCTAGTTTCACCATTTCAGCTATCCTGCAAGGACTAACCAAAAACCGAATAGTTGAACAGCCAAAATTTTCACACAATAAGCTAAGAAGTCACACATTTGTACTGCTTTGTAGTTTGTCTTTATCCTTCCAATGTAACAAATAAAAATAAAAATAAAACGATATATTCAAAAAGACAGGAGAATCCCTGTTGACAGATGAAAGGAGAATAAAAAAAATCCTGTTCTCAGTGAAATGTTTGACGCTAAGGTACAATCATGGCGGGTATATTTTTCCTCACCGAGATAAAATAAAAGGCCTGCAATCATAATACCCACACTAACCAGTTGACCCTGAATCAAAATTTGTAGTTGTTGAGCATGCAAATCACCAAATTGCATGGAATCACTCAGAGTTCTAACATCCCATCACATTGGTCTTGTTCAATAAGGAACCACATTCAGCAAGGATCATTTAGAGGGGCTCTCGTTGTGTACAAACAAACCCGACACGAAGGAGTATACGACCCCACTGTGGTCCCTCTGTTACTTAAGGCTTGCGCTTCTCTTTCCCTCCTTCGTTACGTGAAGGCCTTGCATGCAGAGTCCATCAAAGCCGGTTCAGACAGCGACTTGTTCATTGGAACCGCACTTAGCACCTACGCCAAATGCGGCGTCGTAAGGGATGCGCGTAACCTATTCGATACAATGCCTGAGAGAAATGTTGTGACCTGGAATGCCATGATCAGTGGGTACTTGAGAAATGGAGACACAGAATCTGCTCCGCTTGTGTTTGAGGAGATGCCTTGGAAAACACAGATGACTTGGAGCGAGATGATTGGTGGGTTTGCTAGGAATGGGGATATCGCCACGGC
Organism: Canavalia gladiata; assembly: GCA_037954105.1. Taxonomy (NCBI): domain Eukaryota; kingdom Viridiplantae; phylum Streptophyta; class Magnoliopsida; order Fabales; family Fabaceae; genus Canavalia; species Canavalia gladiata. The sequence continues at coordinate 58,474,752 of CM075659.1, read as the reverse complement.
TAGGAGGTTGTTTGATAAGGTTCCCCTTGAGTTGAAGGATGTGGTAACATGGACTGTGATGGTTGATGGGTATGCTAGAAAAGGGGACATGGAAGCTGCCAGGGAGATCTTTGAGGTGATGCCTGAAAGGAATTTCTTTGTGTGGTCATCTATGGTTTATGGGTACTGCAAGAAGGGCGATATCACTGAGGCTGAGGCTATTTTCAACCGTGTTCGGGTTCGGAATTTGGAGATTTGGAATTCCATGATTGCTGGCTTTGTCCAGAATGGGTTTGGTGAGAAAGCACTGCAAACTTTTGAGGTAATGGGACTGGAAAGGTTTGAGCCGGATGAGTTCACTGTTGTTAGTGTTTTATCTGCTTGTGCTCAGCTCGGGCGCCTGGATGTTGGTAAGCAAATGCATCTCATGATAGAACATAAAGGGATAATTGTGAACCAGTTTGTTTTGAGTGGATTGGTTGACATGTATGCGAAATGTGGTGACTTGGTCAATGCAAGATTGGCATTTGAAAGGTACACTGGGAGGAACGTCTTCTGTTGGAATGCTCTGATATCAGGTTTTGCTATCAACGGAAAATGCCGGGAGGTTCTTGAGTATTTTGGCAGGATGCAGGAGTCAAATATAAGACCTGATGGTATCACCTTTCTTACTGTGCTCTCGGCTTGTGCTCATGGGGGTTTGGTCAGTGAAGCTTTGGAAGTAATATCTCAAATGGAGGCATATGGGATTAAAATGGGCATCAAGCATTATGGATGCATGGTTGACCTCTTGGGCAGAGCAGGGAGATTAAGAGATGCTTATGACTTAATAAAAAGAATGCCAATGAAACCTAACGACACTGTTTTGGGGGCAATGCTTGGTGCATGCCCGGATTCATTCAGATATGAAAATGGCAGAGCAAGTAATGAAGTTGGTCGGTTCAGACTCCGTTACAGGAGTTAATTCTCACAATGTGCTTCTGTCCAATATCTATGCAGCTTCTGAAAAATGGGAGAAAGCTGAAACGATGAGGAGGATCATGATAGACGGAGGATCTCAAAAGACACCCGGGTGTAGTTCCATAATCTTTGGTGACCCTTGTGGATTTATCAAAATGAATGGGCTAAGTGCAATCTAAAAAGGAGAATCATATACCCAAATAAGCATTGCTCTATACATGAAATAGTCAACAGAGGAAAAAGATGCAAGGGCTTTTACCTTTATCAAAATTGTAATAACTGTGAGCCCCGTGCCAAGTCCAATCCGTAGTTGCTGCATCCATTATCGGCTAACATTCCAACAGTTCTTAATTAGTGAACCATGTGAAGGGGCAAGGAACCGTGCTTTGAAGCCATGTGCAAAGTATTGAAATTCAGTGAAGCAGGATCGATAAACTCTAGCACAAGTCTTAAGAGTTCAATTTCTGTTGATGGTCCTTCATTGATAGATCATTTATAAGCACCATATTAAACCTTTACTGAGACCTGTGGCAATTTCCTGACTTAGGAATAGACTAAATAACAAATCCTCCTTTCCTTAAACTTCAAATCATTGAAAATTACGTTACCAAGCCTCCTAATTATCCCCATAAAATTTCATGATCAAGCCTGAAAGAATAGCTTTTGGTGAGAACTTAAAAGGCAGACAAGCAATCACCTAGCAAGTCCACTTCAAAACAGACTATTTAGTTTCCACCAAGACTTAGAATAAAAATGTAACAAAACTGTTTTGGTATGTTGAAAGTAAAAGGACTTTACACATATGATCTCTCAGTTCGCATAAATCCCAATCAGACAAGATAGTGGGATAAACTACACTACAGATGCAGAAAGCTGCACCATGCACATATATGATCCCTCAATTCACAAAAGATCCCCATTATACAACTCGTAAAGAGTCAGCTATCTTCTTCAAATCATCGTAGTGTCTCTTCCACTGAAGGCCTGCAATTAAGACAGCATTAGATTCTTCTGTTACTTCTTGTAGATATGATGTTGTGAAACTACTCAAAAGAGGATAAATAACTATACCGCTGCCGGTTACACCAAACAAGTATAGGCGATTGCCAGCTGCAGTGGCAGTAATAAAAACATGAGGAGGCTCTAGCTCAAACCGGTAGTAAGTTCTTCCTTCATGTTCCGCTACACTTGTGCTAAGTACCTCCCTTCTACATTTTCCCCTATCACTTCAGGACCAAACGCATTGATCACTTTCTCTGGAGGTCCGATCTTTTCTATTTTAGCATCATCACCAAGAGCTGTGTGGTGAAAATATTATCATTTAAAACAAGTAATAAATGGAATTTCTACAAAGAAGTATTGATGTCTTTCTGTTTCAATTTTATTTTTCCTTGTCTCCACTAAACTAAAATGGATAAAGAAAATTAGGCAAACTCACCATCAGAGAATCTAAGAACAGGAGCAACTATAACAAACAGACGTCCTTCCTTTGAGCTGGCAAATCTCAAATCTATCTCTGTGCCTCCAAGATCTGCTATTGATACTGGTACCTGTTAAGCACATGTATGCCAACTGAACTTCACATAAAGCAAGCAAGTAGAAGAACAAAAAACAGATAAAATGTCATCTAGATGAGCAAATGTGAGAACATATCTTTTAGATTAAAAGATATGTAAACTGCTCACTTAAAAGAGAGATAGAAGTTATTTCATGAGCTTCTTCTCTAAGGAATTTTTATGGGTATTATTAAAACTTTTAATACTTGGGACCAGTTGAGATAGAACAGAAATCTTAAAGGATTCTTTTCCAATATTAAATATAAGAAATCATTAATCATCATCACCTCTTCCCATTCTTGAGGCACTCTGAAGGTGTATGGAATAATAGGACTCCATCCAACACCATGTCCTCCTGACTTGTCATCTGGCCTGTGATATGTCCTCCAACCTGTCTGATCAAATACTTGCCTACATTATGACACTTTCACTTAAAATCTATAACAGAAGAGGCAACTGGAATTGGAACTTGAAAACAAGCATAACACACAAGCTCGTAATTAAACATCACTTGCCTTAACTCTACAAATGGAAGAAATCTAATTTTTTTCTTTCCTAGATTGACCATTTGGTAACTGGTAGACTGAAACTTTTTTTGCCTTCCTAAAGGGTTACTAAGTATCAACTCGTATTCGACCAAAAAAACAAAATTTTTAAACTAAACAACCGTAAGTTTCACTTTTTCCAACAATATTTTGACACTCCACATCCACACCATCCTTCATGATGCAACTGTCATGTTACAAATTCATTGCTACGATAGAGTCTAGAGTCAAGCAAGAAAGAAAATAAATGATAGAATGGTTTGTCTCTGCAAATAGACAAATCTTTGATGATCGAAAGTGAACAAACCTTGTTCATCAGGCTCAGACAATCCAGGAATTCTCCCTGCTAGAAGGCCTTGTTTCACAACCGCCAAACTCTCTCCTGGGAACCCCAACAAGGAAATCCCAGAAGCCAAAACAGTTCTTCTGTTGACCAACAAAGAAGAACATTTCTCGCTTTCTCTGCTGATTTCTTTGGAGGCTGAAGCAGATACAGTTCTTTGAATTCCATTTTGGAAGGAAGAGTGGCAAAAGTTCTGTGTGATATGCATGTGCTGCGAATTCCTCCAGGACAGCACACTGGTTGTGGACAAGGCTGCTGCCATGTCCACGAAAGTTTGTGTGCTTATTGGCTTGGGATGCGAGAGAAAGGTAAAGAAAATTTGGTAAGTTCAGAATGCTAAAACAGCAGAAAATCACATAATCTGATGGAAAGATTAATGTAGAAGTTGAGGTCCTAAGGCTAAGGTTACCGAGCTTTAAGCTTCTTGTGAACACCGTGCCCTTGTGCTTATGAAGCTCCAATGTTGCAATTTCTGGCCAACCAAGCTACCACGTGTCAATTTCGTGTAACTTACTTATGCAAAAAATTAAAGTGATTGTTATTTGCAGTATATGTCCATGGTCGCCCTCACCAACGCATAAATATTTAATTTGGCCATCAAAATAAATTTATTCAATTCAATTTAGTTATTGAAAAAATAACACACCTTAATAAATATAAGACAATTTATAAATAGAAGATTACCGAAAAAAATTATGATTTTACCGATTTGGCCATCAAAATAAATTCATTCAACTCAATTTAGTTATTGAAAAAATAACACACCTTAATAAATATAAGACAATTTATAAATAGAAGATTACCGAAAAAAAATTATGATTTTACGTATTCGATTACACATTTTTAATAATTAATTATTAAGAATAAATTTTGAGATATAAATAAATAAATTTATTATAGTTATATTTGTTAATTATTTTTAAAATATTAAAATATTTTATATTTATAATCTCGATAGACTATTTGGTGTATTATTTTTTCAATAAATAAATTTAATTGAATAAATTTATTTGAATAGTCAAATTAAGTATTTATTTTAAATACTACAAAATGTTATAATTGATTAATAGTATAAAATTTTAGATGTAATTAAATATGGTTCCTATTTACATGTGGAAGAATCAAAATTCTTAAATTTTTATGCTTTGAATTAATATGTTTAAGAATTAGTTTAAATTATTAATGATTTTGTTAGACATTAAATTAATACATGATTTACTTTTCATGAACAATTTAAGTACCAAAAATTGAAAGAAAATTACAGAAGAAGTAAAATGGTTTGTGTTTGCAATCTTGAGAAATTATAATTTAATTATATTTTTTATCTTTCTGATTTCATTTCTGTGTAATTTTAATTTTTTATTTGTTATAATAACTGTGATTTTTTTACTTTTAAAAATTAACAAATTTAATTTTTAGTTAATTTTTAAAATTAAAATCTTTAAATTTTTATTTTTATACATGTTTTTAAAGAATTTGGAATGATATTAGAATACGAAATAGTTTTAAAAGTTAATAAAAAAGAAATATTTTTTAAAAAAAATTAAAAGATTTCAAATGAAGTGATATTTGAAGAGGAAGACATAATTTATTTTTTTTAGAAATTTAATAATTTAATAGCTAAGTTATGAATAAAATTTAATTTGTGTAGTTTTTGAATAAAAATGAGAATTGAAAAATTTTAGATTAAAAAAAATCAACTAACGATCAAATTTGATGGATTTAAAGAGCAAAAGGGTCAAACTTAGATTTGATTTGCGTTCAATTTTTTAGTTTTTAAAATTATTTTATAAAACAAAATTCAGAATATATTTTTGAAAGGAAATAAGAAAAAATTAAAAAAATATTAAAATAACTTAAAATTATTTTAATTTTTTATGTTAAGCACTGAAAACTAATCTTATTTTCTAAAACTTTACTCACCTAACTAGTTTAAAAAAATCACAAAATAAAAAAATTATGAAACTCAAACATAGCTGTGGTAAAAATATTATATACATTTTAAAAATTATGATGTTAATCAATTATATCATTTTTTATATAATTAAATTTTTTATTTTATATAAAAACAATTATGATATTGATTATTGCTTGTAAATTAAATAATAATCAATTTAAAAAATATTATAATTGTTTTTATATAAAATAATAATTAATTTAATCATATAATTAGTTTATAGTCATTATTTATTATTATTAATTGATTAATTAAAATAAAATTTAATATATAAATACATATATTTATTATAAATATATTTATTGATAATTTTAGCACATACACATGAAGCAACAGGTGTGTTTATTTAGTCTAAAATATTCCAAATGCCTCTATTATAACCGACAACAAATTTTCCTTAATCTATTTCAATTAGTATATCTTTCTCTTTCATGTCATATTTCTTATTTCTCATTGTATGCACCTTGCAAACCTTGGATCCATTTCTTAGCTGAATTAACTGATTCCTAAAGACTATATCAACATTACAGAAATTATCAATTTATTATTTTAACATGTTTTGTATTTTAAACTTTTAATTTAATTTTTATATTTTTAGGGTTTAGGGTTTAATTTTCTTGTTACATGCACTTGCAAACCTTGAATCCATTTCTTACTAGCTGAATTAACTGATTCTTAAAGACTATATCAACATTACAGAAATTATCAATTTATTATTTTAACATGCGATTTTGAATTTTGTATTTTAAACTTTTAATTTAATTTTTATATTTTAAATTTAAATTTTAAATTTTTTAATAAAAATGAACTAAATTATTTTATTATTAATTTATAAAATATTGATAAATAAAAAATATATTTTTTAAAATTAATAAAAAATAAAGATTATTATTATTATGATCATCATAATAATAATGCTTGAGAAGTTATAATTAATATAATTTTTTATATATTATTTAATAATTAATATATAAAAATAATTTTATATATTATTATTATAATAATTTTATATTATTTAATATTTATTTTATATAAATAGTATATATATAATATTATAAATAATTTATATAAAATAAAATTATATTATAATATTATAAATTTAATATAATATATATTAAGTGATATTATTTATTTTTATTATAATATAAAAATTATATTAATAAAAAATAAACCAACAAATTAATTTTTTTAAAATAATAAAAATTAAAATTAAAAAATTTAATTATTATTATTATTATAGTGATGATTATGTCAATAAAAAATGATGATGATAAATGTATTGGTTTGATGATGTTCATCATGACGATGGCGATGAAAATGATGGATAATGGTAAATTATTATAATAGTGATATAATTTGGTAAGATAAAAATTAATAAAATTAAAAATAATAATTATTTTTTTTGTTTTAAATTTTAATTTAAAATAATTTTTAAAATATGTTAAAAAAATTAAAATTATATTTTTAAGTAAAATTTATTTTTAAATTAATTTAAAAATAAAAATTAAAAATTCATAATCATTCCAGATAAAACTTTAAGTTATATTAAAATTTATTTTTCATTTTTAAAAAATTATTATATAAATAAATCAACTTATTTTTATTTACTTTTTTATTATAAATCTACCAAAAAAATGGATAAATTTAAAATTATTACTTAAATAAAAATAACAGTTATAGTTATGGTAATTAAAATTTTTTAAATAATAATAATAATAATAATAATAATAATAATAATAATAATAATAATAGAAATAATAATTATAAGTATGGTAGTTAAAGTAAAGTTTTTAAAATTAAAAATAAACTAAAAATATATTTTTATTTTAAAAATTAAGTTAGAATTATATTAACTTGAATATTATTATAAAATTTAAATAGAGTAAGATATAATTTTAAAAAATAATTATCAAGAATAAAAATGTTAAAAATTATGTAAGAGATAATTAAAATATACATAAAATATTTTTTTTAAGAAAAATGAGACGGATAAAATTATAATTTGCTTTTATTTAAATTCATGAATTTTTTTAAAAAAAAAAATTAAGAAGTTATATTATCTATTTTATTATAATTTGTATTAATTTTTAATTGATTTAATTTTTAATTAATTAATATTTGTTTAAATTATTTGATTAAAATTTATATAAGATTATATTGAATATTTAAATTATATTAAAATTAATTATAATTTTTTATATTAAAAAATAAAAAGTTCTATTAAAATTTAATTATAATTTTTTATATTAATAATTATATAAATATAAATAACTCTTATACGATTAATAAAATATAGATTAAAAATTAAAAATTTTGTGAACCTAAATAAAAATTTTATCTATAGTTAAAATTATATATTTTTTATTTTTTAAAATGATATATTATCAATCTTTCTTTTAAAATTGATAAAAAAATTTAACTTTTAAATTTAATTTTTTTTAATGTTAAAAAAATTACTTTTAAATTTTGATTTAAAATAAAAAATAAAAAAGTTACAATCTTCCTAAAATAATGTTAAAATAACTTAAAGTCATTTTGATCTCTTTAGTTTTAAAAATTTAAAAATAAATTTTTAAAATCTTTGCCCGGGAAACAAGTTTTTTTAGACCTTGTTTAAAGAGTTTCTATACTTTTAATTTTAAAACTTAAATGTGATCTAATTTTAAAAATATTATTATAAAAATAAATCATCTTATTTTATTTTATCTATCTAATGTATTAAAAATAAAAATATATTAAATAAATAAATAATTAAAGTTCTTTAAAATAATAAAAATGAAAAGTTTTAGAAAATTTATAAAAAAATTTAAAAATTATTATTATTATAATAATAATTATAATTAAATTATAATATATTTTACAAGCTTTGAACTAAAAATAATAATAATTTTTTAAAAATTTAAATTAAATCTATTTTAAATTTATATTAAAAATTTATTTAAAATTATTTTTTGCTAAACAAATTTTTGTTTTTTATTTATATTTAAAAATTAATAACATAAAATACCTTAAATGGGACGGTATATTTTTAGTTTTAAAAAAAATTAAAATAAAAATCAAACAAACCTTAAAATTGCACATAGATTAGATTAAAAAAATAAAAAATATAATAAATCATTTTTTTCTTCGAATACTAAATTAAATATAATATTTTTTTCACAAACATATAAGCGTGTGCTTAGTCCAAAATTTAATGCATAGAAATTTTATACAAACTTTAAGTTGATATTTAACTTTTCTAGTAATTTTAAAACATATGCCAACAAGTCAATGAGTCTGTGATGTATAACATATTATTGTAATAAAATATTATATTATAATTTTTACATACAATAAATGTTTAATTTCTAAGAAATTATTTACCTTCATAATTAGTAAAAAAAATGCATGGATTATTATTAGTTTAATGGAAAAAGTTGTAAATGATCTAAAATATTTATAAATTATTTGGATTTAATATACTAAATATTTTTTAGTTAAAAACATTTAAAGGTATATTTAATAAGATCTTTTTCATTTTTTACAAAATTTAAATAAAAATAATATGATAATTTTATAAAAAAATAAAAATATAAAATATCTTTCAAATCGAACATCTTTTAAAGATCCTTTAAAATTATACTTAATGAATGAAATAAGTCTGTTTAAGTTTGTAAATTTAACATCAATAATTCATGAACAATTTTTATAAGCGAAAAGAAATTGATTAAATAAGAGTAAAAGAGACATATAAAGTAGTAAATATTAAAAGTGTAAAATGAAAAAAATAAAAAATATGTGATTTCTGTAGTGAAAACATAAAAATATAAAATATTTTGACTGACTTGTTAGAAAAAATAGAAAATAAAAAAATTTGATTAATGATGCAGTATTAATTAATTTTAGAAGAGAAGAAATACTAACTTACTCCATCCATTTGAATACACTTAAAAATTTGAATTTATCTATGTTCTAGGATGAAAAAAAATGAAAATTCTTAAAACAAAACATAGTTGATTAACAATATTATTTTTCATCAATCTGAGATGATAAATTAACTATAGTGGTTCCTATGCAAGGTCGTTCGACAGTGGCCTACGGCTCGACTCGTTTAAAGTCTAATTAAGTTCGGTTCGTTTAATAAATAGACAGACTCAGACAGGCTTAAACTTATAAAAAAGTCTATTTAACCTACTCAGAGGCCTATTTATATTTATATATTATATATTTATATTTGTTTTAATATATTATATTTATATAATATTTATTTATATTTTATTACATGATATATATATATATATATATATTTTAGGCCTATTTAATGGTCTTCTTATCTTATAGGTTTTAAATTTGTAAGATTTTTTAATTATTTATTTATATAGACTTTAAGTTTATTTATTAATTTTTTTGTAATGTAGGCTTTTAAATAGGCTTACAGGGCTTGTAGGGTTTAAATCAGGTCAGACGCCTTTAACAGGTAACATGTCCAGGCTCATGCCTCAAAAAACAGGCCAAACTTAAACATTCAAAGTCTAACTCAGCTCGGTTTAGTTTCATCCCTATTAAATATTGGCAATACTTTCATATTATTTAGTAATTTCATAATTTATTAACACGGGTAAAGTTATTGTCTCTCTTGTCTATAATTCAGATAGATTAGAATTACAGACAAAATCGGTAAAAGGCACGTGAAATTTTACGGTTGATAACATTTTTTAATAATAAACTTTATTGATTAAATATATTTTCGAAGCTCCGATGGTAACTTGATATTTGATGTTACCATAAATCTGTATAGGCTTGCGCGCAGAGCAGCAACACACACCTTAGGGTACTCCCCTTATATTAATTCAATTTTCAATTTTCATTTAAAACAAATCGTATTAGACCTTGCAAGTATATTATTTTTCTTATTCTATCTTCAAATAAATCTAACTTAAAATTTGTGATTTATAATTTAAACTAAGTTATGATTTACAGTGAAATTTAATTTTTGAAATAAATTTTATCTTTATATTATGTATTTGACTTATTGGATAATTGTTATTTTTAATTAAAAAATTAACTCCTAAAATACTTCATGTGTTGGTTCGGGGGATTCTGTTTTTACTTTGCTCAACAGAACTCCTTTTTTTATTATTGATAAAAAAAATTGTAATCTATAAAAAAATGATAAAACTTCAAATGACTAATCCAAGTTAAAAATTAGATTTTTTTTTTTTATTTTTAAATTCATTTAAACGGATTATAAGTTATTTTATTTTGAGTTTGAATGAGTTTTTTTAAAAAAAATTGAATAAATTTAAAATTGTAAATTTAAAAATATTTTATTTAAATATTTTTTAAAATTTTATTTTTTTAATAAAATAAAATATAAAATATAAAATATAAAATTTTCTAAAATAGATATAATTTAAGATATTAGTGATGTTTTCTCTATAGTTGTTCTATTGCTTTTTTTTTTATTTTTCTTTTATTTTATTTTATCTATCTTAATTCTGATTATATCATTTTAAATAATTAGATAATTTAATTATATTTATTGTCTATTTTATTTTTATTATTTTGATTAAATACATTATACAATCGATATAAATATTTATATATTTAATTTTTTATAAATAAAAAATAGGAACAAAATTAAAATAAATTATGAATATTTAAAATTTAAATTTTGTATATAAAAAATTAAATTATTTAATTTAAAGTTTAGTAAATTTAAAATTTACTGTAAAAAAAATTTAAAATTTAAAATTAATTTTTTATCAAATTAAAATATTTAAATTATAAAAATTTAACTTTTAAAATTTTTTAAAATATAAAAATGTTCCGATTATAAGAAATTTAATTTAAAATATAAAAATTTAAATTTAATTCTAATTATTGAATTGTATATTTTTTAAATATTATAAGAAAGTATTTAAATTAGAAGAATATAATTTTTAAATATTTTAAAATTTTAAAATATTAAATTGTTCCTTCAAACCCGAGGTTAATTATTGAATTGTGTATTTTTTCAACCTTGTAAATCAAATTGTGGAAGCCCTTAATAGATTTTAACGACTCTTATCAGTAAAACTTCCATTATTGCACCATCATTCTTAGAAACCATGGAATTGAGAAAAACAGCATGTTGTTGGAGAAGTTATCCTGAACATGTTTCGCTACCAAAAAAGAAAAGAATATTCATTCTTCATGAATTCTTCCTTTTTAGTCTATTTCCTTTCACTTCATAGTTTACAAAGCAATCAGTTAAAAATATGTCATTTTTTAACTTTCACGTTTTAATCGAGTAGGTCTTTTCCTTAAGAATAATGTTGGTCCCCAGTCCCCACGAATTTATACACATATCACTCTATATTTGCAACATTTTTTGTTTGTTTGATTATGTAATTAGTTTCCCCAAAAATTTTGTACACATCCATTCTACATTTGTCACCTCATGCTACAAGCATTATTATTGTTTTCCTTATGGTGAATGTCTAACCGTTGTGCTTGCTTAGTAATAATAAGACGAGATGGAACCTCATTATATAGCAAAACTGCAGTAGTATTGGCATTAAAGGCTAAAAAATCAAGCCTTACAAGTAGAACACTTGAGTGGAGCAACTATATAGACATTAGAGTTCAAAGCAGAACAACAAAGCTGGGTGATACGGAGTTGGGACTAAGACAACCATGTTACCTTCATCCCACCTTATTCAGGAATGCAATATTACTCCCTTAACTAAATGTGTTATGGCTCACTTAGTATAATCAGTGACTATTGAGATCCTACATCAATTGATCAAAACAATCCCTCAAAACTTCCGCATAAAGAGAAAAAAAGTGTCATTAGGATCAAATATCAATTCTTAGACCATCTCAAATTTATATTTGCAAATTGTGTTATCAAGCCTCACAAATTCAAAATTATGGCCATCTCTGATAATTGTATTTCTTGTGTAGCTTCTCCTCATTGCTTTAAAGCTACTTCGGCTTAAACTCCCGGCATAAAAATTTCTAACAGAAAAATGACAAATTTGCAGTTTTTATTTGTAGCATATATTCTTGGGGAAAATGCACTAAAACAGAACCCCTCAGATGTGTCTCAACCAGGGGAAGGAGCTATTAAATACTCACACAAACATGCTTGTTTCCATGCAATTCTATTGGCTAAAGGCGCTAGTGTCTTGGCAAGAAGTAAATTACAACCATTTATGGAACTAAATCATAGAGGTACTTGCTATTAGTTGCTGATTAACAAATGATGATCCAAACAAGTCCATTGACATGTCATGCTTGAGTTACATTTCCATTGGATTGTTGTTTCCTTTGATGGGGTTTAGTGTCACCCATCTCCATAGATTCCTCCTCTGTTGGAGCCTGCTTCCTTGGAACACCTTTCTTGTCTCGGTATATGAAATACAATATTAGTTGCATTGTCCCCAAAACAGAACCAATACCATTAGGTACCTGAAAAACCATCCATCCCTCACCCTCAATCTCTTCTACATCTCTGCCAATACATAAATATGAAACTAACTACAATTCTTAAGTTAAAATTTCAAAGAAGTGACTTACTGCAACAAATGGGTCACGGCCTAGCAGACCAAAGATAAACCATGAAGTGCCGCACAAAAACGCAAACAGCGACAAGAAGAAGGGCATGAACTCCACACTCTTAGTTTTGATCACTAATCTCTGCACATAGTTTCAATTCCACAATAAACACCCTGAATTATTAGCATTACCCACAAGTAGTATAATATACCATTATACCGGTACCTTTTACATTTACCAATTAGCTATATGAATCAAAACTAGAATATATCAGTTAATCAATTTATAAAGCTTTTAGCTGATAATTAAGACATTATTACAAAATTTTGGTGAACAAATAACTCGATTTGATTCCTCAAGGGTGCATTTTAAATAAAAAATACATATAGAGAGAGTTATAACAATTATTAAAAATTAACAACTTATATATATAACAAATGAAATGGAAACTTAGCTTACCATAATTGAGAGTGGCGAACCATACATGATTATGGAAAATATGGCGGCAGCGAAGCCGCAGAAAAGCTTCCTGGATTTGCCATGCAGGGCAAAAAGAGACACGAAAACAACAGCAGAGAATATAGAGAGCACGAAGGTGAAGAGGCCAAAAATAATATATATATATATATATATATATATATATTTAAAGAACATATCTTTCATTAAAACATATGTAACAGAATGTAAAATTGTTTATAAGATTAAATAATCGAAAGCGAAAATTCAACTACTATTTGAATTTTAGTCAGACAGATTGACCCCTCCAAAAAAATGATCCCCATCCCTACCATTGGGCACACGTACCTAAGATTAACCAACAGACAAACAACTTTTTCTCAATAAAACAATGTACAAAAGAAATATTATCCATCCATGAGAAATTGCATCAAGGTTAAAGTGAAGAAAAAAAAAGACAGGTGGACGAAAAAGCAACAATAGCAAGCACCATACAAATGAAAAAAGAACACGTGACTTGACAGAAGATTTGAGGGAGAAGGAGGACCATAAAGTCATAAAGTAAAAGAAAGAGCAAGCCAGAAGCTCACCAAGCAGAAAGGAGACAATTGAGCAGTGTCATGGCATACGGAATGCCCGAGAACTTCTCTGTGGATTTGTTCTTTATAACCCTCTTGAATGTGATCCTACAAATCCCAATTTATCACAATTTAAACTTGCACTATTCCCCACACATTCAAAAAACCAAAAGAAAAATGCTGATTTTATTATACCCATCTATGGACAACTGGTTGAATTGCTCAATTTCGTAAACTAAGTTCACGACGTATATATATAGAATAAATTTTGAACTAAAATAAAAGTATGTTATGCATACACCGGAGCTAAGAAGAGGAACAGAGCGGAAGCATTCCCTGCACCAATAAAGAAGAACAATGAGAAACAGAGGAACTACAAATTCAAAAGCCAAGAGAGAAGAAGTGCTTTCATCAGGGCTTTAAAAATAATTAAAGAACAAATAAAACTAAGAAAGGATCTTTAACCTGCCAAATATTCCAAATAAAAAATGTGCAACATCCATGACTTTGAACCTTTGTTATCTTTTCTTTCTAGTGCTTAATCTGAAGAAAAGCGGGTGGAGAAGTTTCCCTAGTTGAGAGAAGCAAAGAGCTCAAAGAATGATTGTTTCTTTAGAAATGGTATCGAGCTAAGATGATAATTAGTGGGTATATATAGAAAATTAAAGCGAATAAAGTCAAGGTTAAATACAGTATAATACTGTATATGGTATTATCCGTGGGATTTGAAGTGGGGAACTGTTTTCCTTGATAATCATAATCATTATTATGTATACGGTATTTGTCATGTGTCTGGGTTGTGCCAACCTGAAATAATGCAGATGCTTATGCTATATATACATATATATCATAGTCATAATACTCGTACATAGCTCACGGGATGAGGTAAAGGAAAACATGGTAGTTCCACATCACATGACATCAACACGGAACATGTGTGCATTGCAAGAGTGCTGCTTCTGCCATTAAGGAACAGTTCCAATCAGATTTTAACTCAGATGTTTTAAAAGGCAAGACTACTCACAAAAAGAGCCCAAAGGCCAAGCAGAAGAAGTAAAATAAAACTAAAAATTTGGAATTTGCAACTAGAAAAAAGAATAAGAAGGAACTATTTGATGAATTTAACCCACGTATCAATTTGTAACTAGACAGTGACCAAGCAGAAAAGGACCTTGTTTGGTTTTCTGGTCTAGAAAATATTTTTGTTTTTTTTAAAAAGAAAAAATAAGAAACCTTTTGGATCGAATGGAATATGAGATAATTCTTTGTAGAGATTTAACGGCAGCAAGAGTTTTATGAATTGGGATATATTCTGGTCTGATCAACTCTTTGTATCTTGCTTCTTCAGTGTCACCATTATGCGCTTTTCATTTACCTTGGGTTTTTTCTAATTCTATATTTAGCTTCTGGGAACAAACTCAGGGATAGAAGATGTAAATAAGAACTTCACTCCAATGCTCCAAAATATCTATTTCTTGAGGGAATTGTTGAAATTTTTGCAAAAATATCAATTTGGCCTAGTTTTACTCATTTCCCCAAAGCGATCATAGAATTCCACGAATCCTTTGGCGGATAACCCAATGACTCAATTACATTTGTGCAATTTGCTGTGGGAATTCTGAGGCCGGACAGAGCTATGTATATGTCTCTCTTCATATATAAACATACACAGTTTTATTAATTCAAGGCAATGGTTAAAAAGTAAATACTTTTTATTAAAAATATAATAAAAATTATATTTTTTAATTTTTACCTATTGGCCTGATAAATACTTTAAAGAGATTGATTAAAGAAATAAAAATATTTTTATAGAAAGTATAAATATGATTTGTATTGTTTAAAAAATATTTTTATAATATAACTAAAAGTGAAATGAAATTATGTATAGTAATTAATTTTATATTTAAAATAAGTAATTATTAGGAATAAAATAGAAAAAAAAGGCTAAAAATTAATTTTTAATCTTAAATTCTAAAAAATTTTCATAAAAATAATTTTTTTTATCAATTAGATTATTTTATGAAACATATCAGATTTATTAAAACAGATTTCCTCCATGAAAGAGCTCCATATTCTTATTGTTTGAAATCGTAAATCATCATTTGGCTAAAAATCAGAAAAAATATATTTTTTATTCAATTATAATTTCAAACTTGTTTAGCAAAAATGAAAACATATATACCATTTCAAAATAATAAATAATAATTAAAAAATCTTTATTTAATGTTCAAAAATGTAATTTATAAAATAAATCTAATAAATAAATGAGATTTATAACACACTCATATGCAATAAGTAAAATTTATATCTTAAATAATTAAATATATAATTAGAAGTAATTTAACTGTTGGAAAATAAAAAATTTATTTAATATCTTTCTTTTACAGATGTGAATTTGTCACATAATATAAAGTCTTAAAATCTCAAATTTAAAATTTTACCCTAAAATCTAATGGGTTAATATTTAAAATATAATAATATTAGACCAACTTAAATGTAGAGTAAAATTATGTAATTTAAAATTAAACATAACAAAATAATATATCTAATCAGAATTGAATATAATTATATAACAAATAATAAAATTACTTCATAAATAAATAAAATGTATGAATACCAGCTCAACCAAAAAATTTTAGAAAGTACGTCTCATGACTTTGTTTCTCAACATCACTATCAAGATAAAGAATAAGCAGGAAGAAAATAACATTTTGCATATATATATATATATATATATATATATATATATATATATATATATATGGAGTATCATAATTATAAACATAATAATTAAGAAGTATTCTTGTAAAATTGTAGCAAGACTAACTTAAACAATATTACTCTTTCAAGACAATAAAGTTAGATGATTATCTCCTACTTTGATATTTTTAAGGAATTTAAATTTTATATAATCATTTTGAGGTTGTTGTCAATATTTGAATCACCTTTCCTATATCTTTCCGATCTAGTTCTTGGAATCCACTAAGTGTGATACCATCTATTTCTAGTTAAAGAGACCTCCTCGCAAGGTTAATAGCTACTTGTGGTCAAATGCATATAAGCAGCAAGACACACAGAAAAAAATAAAGAAAGTGAAGACTTAGCGAAGGAAGGAATTTTAAGGTGGGAAGCACAACAGAGGATGAAACTTTTAGACAAAGGAAGATCAAAGGTGGGAAATACAATGGAGGAATGATGAAGATCGAGAGATTGAGAGTGAAAAATGAGAAATAAGAGATGTGAGAACCAAAAGGTGGATATTAAGAGTCAAAGTGAGTTAGGAGAGGGGGTTTCGGAGAAAGAAAAGATACATGTAAGAACAAAATCTAATGAAAGAAAAGGAATAAGAGGTCCGTGGAAAATAAAGGAGGAGGGGAGAGAGAATTAAAAATATAAAATATATGAGAGAGACAATGAAAGTTGTATGAAAAATGTGATAACAAAATTTCAACTAAAAGAATAATTAAATTATATGGGAAGATTTCTTGAATGAACATAATACATAGGAACTTTATTTAGACTTAAAACATGGTTAAAAAAAGTTTAATTTTTTTTACATCCCTTACACTGTAAATAGAAAGGAAGAAACACAATTATCTTGTTATTCTTATTCTTAGAGTATTATCTCTTAATACATCTCTCTCACATTATATTCAAGAATAAAGTTTAATAATTTTTAAAATAAAACTTCATCATCTTCTATTTAAATAATTATATATATTTAATTTAATAACGACAATATCAATTATTCATAACAATTAAATTATTAGTAATGAAACATTAGAAACAATAATTCAGCACATAATAAACATAGTTTTTATAACAAATCATATGTATTTATAATAAGATTATAAAATTTACTATATAGTTGATAAGCATAGATTTCATAAATAATTATCTCTCACTTTTATCTCATTAAGACTTCTTATATAATCAATTAAGTGATCTTTGTCATATTTTATGAGTTTGGGTTCATATGAAGTTTAATTGAATTTCTTTGCTTACCCGATTAAAATGACACTATTATAGTATTTTGAGCATAATAGGAGTTGTAGACATCCAAAAATCATGAAATCTGTCTTGAATGAAAGCTTAAAGAAGTGTCCATAGTTACAAAGCAAGAGCAGACTCTAAATGGGATGTTTAGGACTCCGAAATTATCTCAAAAGATGAGATAGTGTTGCTGACATGGAATTTGAACAGTGTGTAAAGATCCGGCCATATCTTGAGATACAAAAGTCATATTGAGATGAAATCAACTTTGTTGGACAGCTAAGATCCGGGGCTACAACTTTTGTTCAGAAGTCAAGCTCTAATTCGGACATGTGAACATCCGAAATTGCGGTGCAAGAAAGTCAAAATTGTTGTGCTCATTGGTGACAAAAATTCAAAAGTGTTTTGCATTTTCAATAAAGCCCATGTGAAAGCAATAAAAGGGTAGAAAAGTAATATCCTAGTTGGTGACTTTCTGAAGATGATGCCTCAAAAATCCTCTATAAATAGAAGGGTTTACAAGAGGAGAAACACACCACTTAGAGATTAACTCCAATACCATTTTCCATCTTTCTTTCTTTCTTGTTAGTTTGCCTCCTACATGGAAGGCTTAGGATTTCTTTGTTGTTAGTTGTCTCCTACATGGAAGGCTTAGGATTTATTTGTTGTTAGTTGCCTCCTACATGGAAGGCTTAAGATTTCTTTGTTGTTAGTTTGCCTCCTTCATGGAAGGCTAGGTTTGTAGTTTCAATTCAAGGATTCAAGCTATTTTCATTTTAACTTTGAGGTCTTGATCTTTATTTACATGCTTATTAAGTGGTTTCTACTCTGCTTCACTATATTCTTCAATTTTCTTCTTTAATCAAAGTTTGACCGGTTGATGTATTTTGATTAATGCATAATTGATTTATAATTGATTTTTGATTGGTAAATCATTTTCCAAAAGTTTGAAGAGTAGAAATTAAGTAATTGAATTGAAGGTTTTCATTTTATTACTTACTTCAACTGAATTCTGATTGTGAAATTGGTTTAGATAAAAGATTAAGTGGTTACTAAATCTTGTTGATCATAATCAATTAAATTCTGAGAGGTTTCTTAGTAGAGAATTCAAGGATCATTTTAGGAGTTCCAGATGATCCTAGGTTGATAAACACAATGCATGATTTTAGTGATCAATGATTAGTTATGAAAATAGCCTCTGAATTCCTTGAGTTGATAATTGTTAAGTCAAATTAATTTCATTCTGTATTTTGCATTTAGAATTCAATATTGCATCTTTACAAAATCCCCTTATTCTAACTTTCTCCTAATTTGCTTAAGAATATGAAATGGTCTTTGGGAGATGACCTAGGTTGCACCTTATACTATACCAATAGTTTGGGGGAAATGTAGAAAGTATTTTTGCGCGTTTGCGATGAGCGTGTCAAAAATTTGGCGCCGTTGCCGGGGACCATTTTAGTTTCCTAGGCTCATTTAGGAGTTTGTATAAAAATTTTAATCTTTCTAACAATTGTTTTTACTTTAGGTATATATTCTTGGATTTTCTGTATGAATTCACCTTTTTGTGTATGACCCGATCCAATCCTGAAAATTTATATGCATATGATCCTGAGATTGATAGAACATTCCACCATTTGAAAAGAACACATAAAAGGCATTCATCCAGTAATAACCAAGAAAGCAACAGTAGTGATTTTGCATCTTTAAATTTTGATAGAACCCTAAAAGAATTAGCTGCACCTGATGTTGCTTATCAACCGTTGTGTATTCAATACCCTGATGTTGATGCACCATTTGAACTAAAATCTGGATTAATACATTTGCTACCTAAGTTTCATGGCCTTGCAGGTGAAGACCCTCATAAACATTTGAAGGAATTTCACATTGTGTGTTCCAGAATGCGGCCACAAGGAATTCCTGAAGATCATATCAAGTTGAAGGCATTTCCTTTCTCCTTAAATGATGGAGCTAAGGACTGGTTGTACTATCTACATCCAACATCTGTTACAAGCTGGAATGATATGAAGAGATTATTTCTGGAGAAATTCTTCCCAGCATCCAGAACGGCAGCGATCAGAAAAGAGATTTGCGGTATCAGACAGAACTCCCAAGAAACTCTATGAGTATTGGGAGAGATTCAAGAAACTATGCGCCACTTGTCCACACCATCAAATCAGTGATCAATTACTAATTCAGTATTTCTATGAAGGACTCATGTCAATGGACAGAAGCATGGTTGATGCAGCTAGTGGTGGAGCACTTATGGACAAAACTCCTACAGCAGCTCGAGATTTGATTGCCAACATAGCAGAAAATTCTCAGCAATTCAATTCTCGAACTAATTCCTTGTCTAAAGGAGTCCATGAAATGACCACCAAGACAGACCATACACGATTGGAGAATAGAATTGAAGAACTAACCTCCATCGTAAGACAGTTGGCCATCGGACAACAACAGCAACTTAATGTTGTTGACAAAACCAAAACACGTGGCATCTGCACTTCTGCAAATCATCCTACTGATGCATGCCCAACATTGCAAGAAAGTGAGACACCTGAGGCTGCAGTAAATGGTATTTTTGGCACAGGACAACAATACAGGTCTCCTCAACATTATCAGCAACAGAAGTTTGAACCACCTTCTAGAACATACAATCCTAGTTGGAGAAACCATCCTAACTTGAGATATGGTCCTCCACAACAACAAAGGATTCAAACATCTGACTCCCAAAATAAATACCAACCACCGCCATTCAGACAACAACAACAGCATATGCAGCAATCTGTACCTTCTAATGCTTCTGAACCCTCTCTTGATGATTTGATGAAGCAATTAGCTACCAGTAATCTTCAGTTTCAACAAAATGTAAGTTCTACCATTCAGGATTTACAAACTCAAATTGGGCAGTTGGCTACCACTGTCAACCAATTGAAATCTCAAGGTTATGGTCAACTACCTTCTCAACCTGTCATAAATCCCAAAAGTGTGAATGGCATGACCTTGAGAAGTGGGAAGAAAGTGCAGATAGACCCTACAATTTTAAAGCAACAAAGTTTCAATCAGACTAATCCACACCAAAAAGAAGAATTTATCTCCACACTTGGAGACATCTCTGATAAGCCATCTAAATCAGAGGGAAAGTCTGATGAAAAAAGTACACCAGCCTTCGATAAGACATCGAATGATCAACAAAAATAAGCTTGCCATAAACGATCTGCACTTGAAGCATCTGATGAGACAAAAACTCCAAATTGTGCTGATCAGAAGGTATCTTTACCTTTTCCAAATAGAATGGTCCAATCCAAGCCCAATGTTCATGCAGAATTGGATAAGGAGCTTCTAGATACCTTCAGGAAAGTGGAAGTCAACATACCACTTCTAGATGCTATCAAGCAAATTCCCAAATATGCCAAATTTCTAAAGGACTTGTGCACGCATAAGAGAAGACTCAAAGGGGATGAGAAGATTAGTGTGGGACGCAATGTTTCTGCCTTAATTCAACCCAGCCTCCCTCAGAAATGTAAAGATCCAGGAACTTTCACCATTCCTTGCACAATAGGAAACTCTACATTTGGTGATGCATTGCTGGATCTAGGTGCTTCCATTAATGTTATGCCCTCATCAGTTTATAAATCTTTGAATCTGAGAGAACTGAAGCCAACTGGTGTGGTGATTCAATTAGCCAACAGAAGTACAGCACATCCAGCCGGAGTACTTGAAGATGTGCTAGTTCAAGTGAATAAGCTGATCTTTCCAGCTGACTTCTACATTTTGGATATGGAAGACGAGTCATCCATCAATAGAGCAACCTTAATCCTAGGGAGACCTTTCCTCAAAACTGCAAAAACAAAGATAGATGTGCATACGGGGACTCTCTCTATGGAATTTGGAGATGATATCATCCAATTCAACATATCTGAAGCCATGAAGCATCCCATAGAGAATCATTCACTCTTTCAACTTGATGCCATAGATATTCTTGCGAATGATTATTCTATTGACAATCTACTTTTTGATTTTGATTTAGATTACTTAGATAATTTTACTTGCACATGTGATGAATTTGATCCATGTATTGTCTGTTCCAGGATTAATGCTGCAGACCAAACTTCGTTGAAAGATGACATGTTAGATGCAAGTGTTGCAGACATTTCAATCTCAGATAGATCCCTTCCTTCCATAATACAACCACCTCCTTTGGAGTTGAAGCCTTTGCCTGAACATCTAAAGTATGCTTATTTGGGGGAAAATGAGAAGTTTCCTGTCATTGTAGCAAAGAACCTTCTACCACAACAAGAAGAAAGGTTGTTGCAAACCTTAAAAATCCATAAACAAGCAATTGGATGGACTTTGGCTGATATTCCAGGCATTAGCCCATCTACTTGTATGCATAGGATATTGCTGGAGGAAAACACCAGACCTGTTAGACAACCACAAAGGCGTTTGAATCCAACCATCCTAGATGTGGTAAAGAAGGAAGTAGGTAAGCTTTTGGCAGCTGGTATCATCTATCCCATCTCAGACAGTGATTGGGTAAGCCCGGTGCAAGTAGTTCCTAAGAAGACTGGCATGACTGTAGTCAAAAATCACAATGATGAACTAATCCCTACCAGAATACAAAACAGTTGGAGAGTGTGCATAGATTATAGGAAGCTTAAACAAGCTACTCGCAAGGATCACTTCCCTTTGCCCTTCATAGACCAAATTTTGGAAAGATTAGCAGGAAAATCTCACTATTGCTTTCTAGATTGTATTTCAGGTTATTTTCAAATACATATAGCCCTAGAAGACCAGCATAAGACCACCTTCACTTGTCCTTTTGGTACTTTTGCCTATCGAAGGATGCCTTTTGGTCTATGCAACGCCCCTGGAACCTTTCAAAGATGCATGGTAAGCATTTTCTCTGATCTCTTAGAAAGTTGCATGGAAGTGTTTATGGATGACTTCACTGTATATGGTTCTTCTTTTGATGCATGCTTAGAAAGCCTCTCTAAAGTTTTGGACAGATGCATTGAGACTAACCTGGTTTTGAATTTTGAAAAATGTCATTTCATGGTAACAGAAGGTATAGTCTTAGGACACTTGGTATCTAGCAAAGGTTTAGAGGTTGATAAGGCCAAGATAGACATTATTACTTCTCTACCTTACCCCACTTCTGTGCGAGAAGTACGTTCTTTACTTGGTCATGCAGGTTTTTACAGAAGATTCATCAAGGATTTTAGCAAGATTGCACAACCTCTTTCTAAACTACTACAAAAAGATACCAAATTTGTGTTTGATCAAGCATGCAAGGATTCATTTGATGAACTAAAGAAGCGGTTGACAACCACTCTCATCATTCAACCACCTAATTGGACGCTTCCATTTGAATTAATGTGTGATGCATCTAATTATGCCCTTGGTGCTGTACTATCTCAAAGAGTTAGCAAGAGATCTCATGTCATTACATATGCCTCTCGCACACTTAATGCAACCCAATCCAATTACACAACTACTGAGAAGGAGCTTTTGGCAATTGTGTTTGCATTAGATAAATTTCGCTCCTATTTGCTTGGATTTAAAGTTATTGTCTTCTCTGACCATGCAACTTTGAAATACTTGCTTAAGAAGGCAGATGCTAAGCCGAGACTGATTCGTTGGATGCTTCTGTTGCAAGAATTTGATTTAGAGATTAAAGACAAGAGTGGTGCAGAGAACCTTGTAGCAGATCATTTAAGTCGGATCCAGCAACCTTGTGAAGAAACTTCAATTGCAGATTCATTCCCAGAAGAACATCTCTATCATTTGCACGGGAAGGATCCTTGGTATGCAGATTTGGTAAACTATCTGGTTGCTAAAGAAATACCCAAACATTTCACCAAATCGCAAATTGCCAAGTTGAAAAGTGATGCCAAACACTACATATGGGATGAACCATACCTTTGGAAGACATGTAGTGATCAAATCATTAGAAGATATGTTCCAGATCATGAAGTTCAGTCTGTACTTACCTTTTGTCATTCCCTAGCTTGTGGTGGACACTTTGGACCATAACGGACAGCTAGAAAAGTACTAGACTCAGGCTTTTATTGGCCTACAATATTTCGTGATGCACACAGATTATGCATAACTTGTGAGCAGTGCCAAAGAATAGGGAGTATTTCGCGCAGAAATGAGATGCCCCAACAACCACTTCTCTTTTGTGAGGTATTTGATGTATGGGGTATAGACTTTATGGATCCATTCCCTGTCTCTTTCGGCTTTGTTTACATTCTGCTAGTTGTTGATTATGTTTCAAAATGGGTGGAGGCAAAAGTCACTCGTACTGATGATGCTCGAGTTGTTGCAGATTTTATCAGGTCTAACATTTTTAGCAGGTTTGGCATTCCTAGAGCTCTAATTAGTGACCAAGACACTCATTTTTGCAACCGCACAATGGAAGCCCTACTCCGCAAATATGGAGTCATGCATAAAGTCTCCACCCCATATCATCCTCAAACAAATGGTCAAGCTGAAGTTTCTAATCGAGAGATCAAGAAAATCTTAGAGAAAACAGTTCAGCCTAACAGGAAGGATTGGAGCTTGCGCCTTGTTGATGCTTTATGGGCATATAGGACAGCCTACAAGTCACCCATTGACATGTCTCCCTACAGGATTGTCTTTGGTAAAGCATGTCATCTTCCAGTTGAATTAGAGCATAGAACATTTTGGGCAGTAAAGAAATGCAACATGGATCTAGACCAAGCAGGAATCCATTGGAAGCTTCAATTGCAGGAACTTGAAGAAATTCGATTGGAAGCATACGAAAAATCCAAAATTTACAAAGAAAAGGTCAAAGCTCTTCATGACAAAAAGTTGGCAAGAAAGGAGTTTTCCGTTGGACAAAAAGTTCTCCTTTTCAATTCTCGGCTAAAGCTTATGCCTGGTAAGCTACGCTCTAGATGGTTAGGACCATTTGTAGTTACTAATGTTTTTCCTTATGATGCAGTGGAAATAAAAAATGAGGTAACTGAAAAAATCTTCAAGGTGAATGGACATCGTCTTAAACCATTTTTCGAAGGTTTTCAAAAGCACACGGTAGAAGAAGTGCATTTGCACAATGCTACATACTTGCAATAAATTCAAGAGAAGTCTCTCTCTCTCTCTCTCTCTTTCTCTCTCTCCCTCTCTCACATTCCTCACTTATAAGTTTCAACTAATCTCTCAACTTCCTTCTTCACCTCTTAAATCATCCCAACTATTACACTACGTTGAGCTTACAGGAATAATAACTTGAGTGTTTTAAGAAAAAAAATGGAGAAAGCTCTCACCAGGATCAAAATTTTGTTCCCTACTCTCCCCAGAAATTTTCTTAAAGACATTTACAATTGCAGACTTGAACGATTGAGGGCATTAACACTCTTAGGCCTTCCAGAAGATGTCCGTTGGATCATTGAAGCTAAGGTACGTTTAGCAGGTGAATTTCAAGAATCATTTGTTAAAAACATGCCAGGTATGGGAAGAAGTTCCTATGCAAAGAAGAGAAGGGCAAAAAGAATTGGAGTTTGCTACAGGTGTGCAAGATGGACCTGTAACACAAGATGCAAGAACCCTGGAATGGTTTCAAGAAATCGAGACGACAAAATTCAATTCATAAAGGATGGACTGAGTAAGGAGTCATTGGATGATATCATTCAGACTCTTGAGACGCATCCTAGTGGGCATGTACAAGGAGTCCTTCTTGATTTGTTTGAACTGTTCCGTAAGGAAAAAGCACGTTATAGTCTTGGGAATCTGACTTTAAAAGACCCTGTTGTCAGTTTACAAGAAAACTGAATGGGAAGCACATCCTCGACTCTTAGAAGACGTTTCAGCCGTTACTGGACGTAAAACCAGAGGAAGATGTAAGCCACAATCACAACTACTGTTCATTCTCATGCGTGTATGTTTGTCATTTACATTGTCTTTTCAATTTATTGGGCCACCATTTTTTTTGAAATTTTCACCCCTGCTTAAAGTCTTTCCCCTCTGACATTCACCTTTTCCTTGAACAAAAAATTCAAACTTTTGCAACAAAAATTCAAACTTTTGCTACCAAATCCTGATCCCGCACTATTCAAGCGATCTCCTTGTCTGATATTGAGTCCCTATAAATTATCAACCTCTATGACATATTTTTTTCAAAAAAAAGAAAGACAGAAACACCGTATATGGATAGGATCAATACTATCTGTGTTTTTGGTGGGTCTAACCCTGGAAAGGATGGAGAATTTCAACATGCAGCTTATACCCTTGGTAAGGTATTAGCTGCAAGAAAAATCAATCTTGTTTATGGGGGAGGGATTCAGGGTTTAAAAGGATGTGTTGCAGGATCTGCACTCACAAAGGGATGTAACGTCTTAGGTGTTGGCTTAAAAAATGAGAGCACCTCCTACTTCACCCTGGGTACTGAATTGAAGGTTACAACCATGCATGACCGTATTAGACACATGTTGATTAATTCTAATGCATTTATTGCATTACCTGGTGGTCTTGGAACAATGGAAGAAATTTTTACCATTATATTTTGGGCCTATCAGAATTTTCATAAAAAACCTTTGGGCTTGTTGAATATTAATGGCTTTTATAATGGTTTGATATCCTTTTTAGATCATGCAGTAGAGCAGGAGTTCATGCCACAATCCATGCGCAACATCATAGTATCTGCTTCAACTGTTGAACAGCTACTTGAGATTTTGCAAAATCCTATATCTGAGCTCAGTCAAGCAATGCAGCTGGTGAACCAACCAAATCAGGATGACAGAGACAAAAGAGAACCAGATACCACTCTTCGGTTATAACTTTTCCTTACTTTGGTGGTTTTCTTACATTTCTTTTCTTGTTATATGAAATTCCATCTAAGACATTGGGGACAATGTCTTGGATAGGTTGGGGGGAGGATGGTCCGATATCTAAAAAAAAAATTAAAAAAAAACAAAAAAAAAACAAAAAAAAACAAAAAAAAAACAAAAAAAACAAAAAAATTAGGTTAGAATCATAAACTTGCTTTGAGTAAGATGGATGAGTAAGGAGTTACACTTGACTCCTGATACGCATCTTATGATTAAAAAAAAAATTGAATGTGGAAGTATGTTTTTCTTTAGATTTCATAAAATAATTGAAGCAAAATGATTTACATTTTGAGATTAATTAGTTTGGCAACACATATTTGAACTGGATAGATTAGATTTGATAAAAATATTACCTGTGAGATTTTGAGCCTTATTATTATTTTCTTTCATGTGTGATTTTCATCCATGGAATATGTTACTTCAGAACTTGCATTGATTCTTTTTGAAGCTACATTTTCACATGAATTGTACAAAAATGATTGAGGCACTGTTTTTCTTGAACAAACCACTTGGCCAAATAACCAAACCATATAATTTTATCCTTTGATCAGCCCTTTGAGCCGATTAGCCTTTTCTTCTTTTTAGCTCACCACAAATCAAAAAAAAAAAACCAATTTTGTCTGACCATAGAAGGTGAGGAATACTGGATTTATCATACCATAAGTGTTTCAATAAGTGTGGGGGAGATTATTGTTGTGTTCATCAATATTATGGTTAAAAAAAACTGAAGCAATAAATTAATAAATAAACTATTATATTGAAAAAAAAAGAAAAAAAAATAATGAAGAAGTGATATCTGTTTCTCACACTTGCACTTAGACTCAGTTCTCAATCCTCATCATTTTCCTTGGTCTAACATTGTATCTCTTCAATATATCATTTCATCTTTCTAATCCCGTTATAACCAAATAAAGACCTCTTGATTTGTGCATTTCATGTGTACATAGTAGTAGAGAAGTAGAAGATATGCAAGTCTATGATAGTTCATCTTTCATGGATTGAATTTGAGAGAAACACTTACCAAATCAAACACTTGAGAGATTCAGAGTATATCATGTGAGGTTTTATCTTTCTCAATCTATGTTTTTCAAATTAAAGTTGTCTTTCTAAGTAATTTCAAAAATGTGATGAAAGAATGCGTCATGAAATTTTGTGAATTCTTGAGAAATCAACTCAAAACTTTGATGTTCTTTCAAAAAAAAAAATAGTCACCAATCCTTAACTTAAGTTTGCCCGAGACGTGAAAAAGATAAGTGTGGGGGAATTTGATAAGCATAGATTTCATAAATAATTATCTCTCACTTTTGTCTCATTAAGACTTCTTATATAATCAATTAAGTGATCTTTGTCATATTTTATGAGTTTGGGTTCATATGAAGTTTAATTGAATTTCTTTACTTACCCGATTAAAATGACACTATATAGTATTTTGAGCATAATAGGAGTTGTAGACATCCAAAAATCATGAAATCTGTCTTGAATGAAAGCTTAAAGAAGTGTCCATAGTTACAAAGTAAGAGCAGACTCTAAATGGGATGTTTAGGACTCCGAAATTATCTCAAAAGATGAGATAGTGTTGCTGACATGGAATTTGAACAGTGTGTAAAGATCCGGCCATATCTTGAGATACAGAAGTCATATTGAGATGAAATCAACTTTTTTGGACAGCTAAGATCCGGGGCTACAACTTTTGTTCAGAAGTCAAGCTCTAATTCGGACATGTAAACATTCGAAATTACGGTGCAAGAAAGTCAAAATTGTTGTGCTCATTGGTGACAAAAATTCAAAAGTGTTTTGCATTTTCAACAAAGCCCATGTGAAAGCAATAAAAGGGTAGAAAAGTAATATCCTAGTTGGTGACTTTCTGAAGATGATGCCTCAAAAATCCTCTATAAATAGAAGGGTTTACAAGAGGAGAAACACACCACTTGGAGATTAACTCCAATACCATTTTCCATCTTTCTTTCTTTCTTGTTAGTTTGCCTCCTACATGGAAGGTTTAGGATTTCTTTGTTGTTAGTTGCCTCCTACATGGAAGGCTTAGGATTTATTTGTTGTTAGTTACCTCCTACATGGAAGGCTTAGGATTTCTTTGTTGTTAGTTTGCCTCTTTCTTTGTTGTTAGTTTGCCTCCTTCATGGAAGGCTAGGTTTGTAGTTTCAATTCAAGGATTCAAGCTATTTTCATTTTAACTTTGAGGTCTTGATCTTTATTTACATGCTTATTAAGTGGTTTCTACTCTGCTTCACTATATTCTTCAATTTTATTCTTTAATCAAAGTTTGATCGGTTGACGTATTTTGATTAATGCATAATTGATTTATAATTGATTTTTGATTGGTAAATCATTTTCCAAAAGTTTGAAGAGTAGAAATTAAGTAATTGAATTGAAGGTTTTCATTTTATTACTTACTTCAACTGAATTCTGATTGTGAAATTGGTTTAGATAAAAGATTAAGTGGTTACTAAATCTTGTTGATCATAATCAATTAAATTCTGAGAGGTTTCTTAGTAGAGAATTCAAGGATCATTTTAGGGGTTCCAGATGATCCTAGGTTGATAAACACAATGCATGATTTTAGTGATCAATGATTAGTTATGAAAATAGCCTCTGAATTCCTTGAGTTGATAATTGTTAAGTCAAATTAATTTCATTCTATATTTTGCATTTAGAATTCAATATTGCATCTTTACAAAATCCCCTTGTTCTAACTTTCTCCTAATTTGCTTAAGAATATGAAATGGTCTTTGAGAGATGACCTAGGTTGCACCTTATACTATACCAATAGTTTGGGGGAAATCTAGAAAGTATTTTTGCGCGTTTGCGACGAGCATGTCAATAGTTTCAAAGCTCATATTATTATTATTATCTTAAATTTATCACATTCCAGTATACTTAAGCATCACATACATTGTAAAAAATAGGGTGTTAGAGAATTTAAAGTAAATAAGTTGTTTATTCTTTATTAGCATTTTAATTTTGATTTAAGCAAAATTTATTTGTTAAAAAGATAAAATTTAAGAATAATTAATATTTAGGATGTAAAGTTTAGAGATATTGAGCTTCTTTCCCCCTATTTTTCAAACTCTTTTGATCACCCATCCCTAGCGGAGGCAGCTCCAATAATCTCTTGCAGACCAATCCGGTTTCTCCTTGGCGGGTAATGATCTAAATTCACCATTCCGACACTACCATAAGGGTAATAATACTCTTGGACTTGCAATAAATTAGGTGTTAGGATATATTTTCGAAATTGATAAATATAGATCCAAAGCTTACAGGTTCTTCTTTAGTAGCATTAGAAAAATGTGAATCAAGCCAGATGCACTAAAAATTGAGTTTCCATTATTAATGCAGCACCCTTCATTATGGCTTTTGTGACCTTCCTTCAATTTGGCCAAGCAGATCTATATTTCAGATGCCCGTAGCAGTATATTCCACATATGTAATGTGTTACACCATTGCCAGCTTATTGCTTGTGGAATTTTGGTTTGGTCCAAGAAGTTAATCATGGGTTGTTATTCATCGGGTGGTGGAGAAGTATTCGTTACAAAATCCAGAAGATGTAACAGAGATTCCCATGATACATGTTTTTTTAGGGAGAATATTGTATTATTTAAATCCTGATGAAATGTACAGTCCAGTATCCATATAGAAATCTAGAATTGCTTATTGTATTATTTAAACATAGAAATCTTCTAGAATTGTTTTCTCCGTAAAGACAAAAGAGGAAGAAGAGACTGAGAGAAGCACACGACCCTTCTCAAATTTATGATTAAAAAAAATTATTGCAAATTCCATTTGAAATATATTAGGAAGAAAGAAAAAGATAGGAAAAGAAGGAGAAAAAATACCATATAATAAATAAAAAGAAAAATAAAATAAAATAAACTTAAGGTAAAATATTATTAAAATAAATGATAATAGGAACTGTTAAATACTCGAGCTGTGAACTTTTCAGTAGATTTAATTTATTTAGAATGTCAATTGATTCATTTGATTAATTAGTTCGTATTTTATTTTTAAACTAAGATCTACTATTCAGAAATAATTGATTCTGTTTATCGTTAATGGACTCATTCTTCTGTTCATTTGATTTGAGTCCTAGAGATTGAGAAGAGACCGATTGCTTTCATAAAAACTCCATAAATCTCATTTTCACTGTGTCTGTCTTCTTCCTAAAATGAGTCGAAAAGGACTACTTCATTCTGCTACTCCTTCAGTTTGTGCATACGTAATTTAGATTGCGAATGTATTTATATGATAAGAAATAATAGGTTCAAATGACATTGAAAATTTTAACACGAAGCAAATTTTGAAGAGATATTATAATTATATAACAAAATTATACAGTCTGTTATACAACAAAGGCAGAGATAAAAAAGAGAGTGAGAGAAAGAAAAATACGTAATAAAATGGTTGATGTAATAAAGAATAATTAAAAAATTATTATAAAAAGTATCCTAGAAAAATATTAAGATATATAATTTGTATCAATTTTGAATATGAAGTCACCTCAATTTGCTGGAAATCAGATAATTTCTACCTTTACTAGATAGATTCATGCAAATGACAAAAATTAGATAATCAATGCATCTCCTGTACTGGGAGCCACATTCGGCAGCTTACTTTTTAGTTTATGGCCATGCCTCGTATAGCTTACTACAGTAACTAATAGGGAAATGATGAATATTAGGAATGTATTTTTTTAACATGCTTTTTTATAATTAATTCATTTTTTAAAATTTAAAATAATTTTTAATATAAATAATTTATAAAATAAGTAATTTTTTAGGTAATATTATTTTTTATAAAATTAATTATTCATATGAAATCTATTAAAAAAGTGTAATATCAACATTTATGGTAAGAAAATAGTTCATGCATATTTTTATAATATTTTTAATTTCATTCCTATTTTTTTTCCAAATAACTCTAACATATGATCCTAATAGGAAAAATACATTCTTAAAAAAAAGTTCTATAGTTCTTTTATAACCAGAAAGATAGAAAAGAAAAAAAATGAATTGCAATAAATATAAAAAAATTATAAAAAATATTGTATAAAATTTTAAAAAATGGCATACAAATGTCAGGGGTGTCCAAGTAAAAAGACACCTAATCTGTTGTTTATATTATTTTCTTTTAATTCACCCGTGAAGTAATCTTTTAAAGGCTATTATTGGTTCTAGAATTAGCTTACTTCATATTAGGAGTCTTCTAAGGCATCATAACATCATGTTTATCATGTTTATTTTATGTGCAATTAATCAGTATAAACACCAAATTATTAAATGACAGAGTATAAGTATAGGTATGGCTTTTAGAGGACGGGTGTTCCAGAATGTATGTGACTGGAAAGTGGAATGATTAGTAGGTGAGTTCTCTCCAACTCAGTTTTGGCCACACATGGAGGCAGACCATCATTGATAGACGCAAAGTTGATGGGCATAACAGCACATCCTACTTGGTCGGCGGTTTCTGCCTTAATTCACTTGAAACCAAAGATGTGCATGCAATATCGCTTGTCATTGCTTAATTACATATCACGCTAGGTAGTTTATTCTGCCTGTGGCCCGTGGCCTGTGGGTCACCATCTTGCTTAGGATAATCCAATCTTCCAATCTTCACAATTATTCATAAGCTTAGGTAATAAAATGAATTTTTGATCGAATAGTATAACTTCGATTTAGGCTGAAGGTGTATTATATTTTAAGTATTTGTTTTTTTTTTTATCTTTTTAAATGAGGTATTAAAGATTTATCATTGTTAGAGAGATATGAGTCCAATTTTATTTAATATGATTCACACTAAATCTTATTTAAATTTATTCCTAACTAGAATCATAATAATAAATATTTATATTTATATTTATATCTATTTTTATAAAAAAATCATTCAAATCATTATTATCAAATTTTTTTACTTTTATAAATAAATATTATTAATATATTATATTATAAAAAATTAAATAATAATAATTATAATAAGGTTAGTATCAATATTAGAATGAAAATAAATATATCTACATATATTAAAATTATTATAAAATAAATTTTAGTTAATATTAATATAAATTTAAATACTTTGTATAATATATAATGTAGTAAAAAAATAAAATTAATATATTAATATTATACAATTTCTTATATCATAATATTTTAAATTTAATTTTTTTTATTATAATATAATATTTTTAAAAAATTTATTATAATTTTTTATTAAATATTTTGACAAAAAAAAACATTTTTAAAAGAAATAAATTTTGTAATACATAATTAATTTTTAATTAAAATATTCTATGTTTTATCTGTTTATCTGTTATTCTCAAATATTTATATTAATATATTTTAAAATATTTTATATTAAATTTAATTCCTCTCTACCAGTTTGAATTTTTACATTTAACAATAATTAATTTATTAAAATTATAATGCAAAATATATTACTTCTAACATCTATATTAAATTAAAATTTAATAAAAAATTATTATTATAAATAAATATTTATTGATATTATTACATACATTTTAATTATTTATATATTCAAATTTAATAATAAATTAATCAAATATTAATTTGGTGAAATTATAATAAAAATATATTATTTATATATTATATACTAATTTTAAATGTAATTTAAAATATTAAAGTAAAAAATACTTAAAAATAAATTTTTTTATAATAAATAATTTTTAAAATATAAAGGAGTATGAATATTTATTATATATTAGTATGAATTTAAATATATTTTACAATATATAATGCAGTAAAAAAAATTAACATTAATATATTAATATAAATTTCAATAATCATATTATACAGTTTTTTAAATTTTAATATTTTTAATTTAATATTTTTATCATAATATGATATATTTTTTAAATATTTATTAAAATTTTTATTAAATATTTTTATGAAATTAAATATTTTTAATAGAAATAAAAATTTTTTAATAAATATTTATAATATATACTTAATTTTTAGTAAAATATTTTCAATCTTATTATTTCTTTGCTATTTTTGAATAATTATATTATTATATTATTATATTTTTAAATATATTTTGAATATCAGTTCTTAATTAAAAAATATTTACTGCAAAACATCCTTAAAAGTGATAAATTCGATTTTGACCATTAATCCTATATAAAAAATCGTGCTCCTATATAAAAAATCGTGCTTCTTTGTCTGAAAAACAAAGAGGCTTTAACTCTGAATTTTGATTTATTTTTTTTTGAAAGAATGGACGTTTGGAAGGTGTTGGAAGCATGAGTTAAAACATGAATGGAGCATGTGATTTAGTACATGGTAAATTTGTGATGAATGGAAAATTTGTGATGAATGGAGCATGTGATTTGGTACATGGTAAATTTGTGATGTTAGGACGCTGGGTTGGCAATAGGTTTGTGTGAATGTCTTTTGCAGCATGTCAGGCACATGAGACAAGAGACTTGCAAAAAGAGAATGTTTGAACCGAAAAAAAAGACAAGGTGTTTAAAATAGGCACATGAGACAAGAGACTTGCAAAAAGAGAATGTTTGAACCGAAAAAAAAGATAAGGTGTTTAAAATAAATCTATGCTAGTAGAATTACAAGCAATACAAACTAATAGATCAATTTACAAAAACTAATAAAAAAAAGAAAATTTTTGAACTGAAATAATAAATGGCAAACCAAATACTGTACCCCAGATAATAACCATAGTTGTATTCATGCACCATAAATAAGTGCAGAATATTAATTAATATGAATCAATAAGACACAAGCCTACCACTAGCCTTCCTCCATTTTAAAGACCAGACTTTACAAGTTACTTGCTACCATAGATGATAAGAACTGGATACATCACAAATTTCATCTTAGTTCTTAAGTGGTTAAAGCCTCACTCAAAAAGAGCCAATGTGTTGTTCCCGTTTTGCTTCCATGTATGCTTATATTATAGTTATTTCTAATTCAGCATCTTAAACAAATATTAGACTTTTATAGATCCATCAATTTGTCTGTATAGTTTAAAGTGGCTACAGAAAGAAACTATAAATCAGAAGATCAGACGACAACATGTCAAAGTTTTACAGTTGATAACATTTTTTAATAATAAACTTAATTGATTAAATATACTTACTAGGCTCCGATGGTAACTTGGTATTTGATGTTACCATAAATCTGTATAGGCTTGCGCGCAGAGCAGCAACACTCGCCTTAAGGTTTGCGGCATGAGTCATAAACGAATGGATGACAACGAGTACAAGGAGGAGGAGGACCAGGTTGCAGATTTTGACGACGAAGTGGAGGAGGAAGAAGAGGACCATAATAGAGGTGGGAGGAAGCGGAGAAGATCTGACTTTATCAGGACGATGCGGAGGAGGTTGATGAGGACAAGGAGGAGGACGACGATGATGACGATTTCGACGGTCAAAGTGGTCGCAGACGACAGTATTCGACTAAAAAGAGGAAGAGGAGGAAGGAGAAGACGGTGTGTTTTTCTTCTTTTCTTGTTGTTTTCTCTCAATTTTAGAGGAAATCAATCTGATTAGATTTGAATTGGGAAGAAATTAGGGTCTTTTCTTGTTGTTTTCTCTCAATTTTAGAGGAAATCAATCTGATTAGATTTGAATTGGGAAGAAATTAGGGTTGGAACTTGAAATTTAGGATTTGTCTCCCCCGTCAGTTAGTTTTATACGTTAGATGGCGTAAAAATTATTGGGTGGTTTGGGTTGATGCAATTCTAGATTAGTGGTTTGGGTTGATGCAATTCTGGATTAGGAGCGGTATCCATTATCCAATCCTTGAAGGTGGAGGTGTTTTTACTTATCAGTTAGTTTTATACGTTAGATAACGTAAAAATTATTGGGTGGTTTGGGTTGATGCAATTCTGGATTAGGAGCGGTATCCATTATCCAATCCTTGAAGGTGGAGGTGTTTTTACTTATCAGTTAGTTTTATACGTTAGATGACGTAAAAATTATTGGGTGGTTTGGGTTGATGCAATTCTGGATTAGGAGCGGTATCCATTATCCAATCCTTGAAGGTGGAGGTATTTTTCCGAAGGAGATTTGTTATCGTTAGTTATAGAAAATGATACTTTTTCCGAAGGAATGATACTTTTTCCGAAGGAGATTGGAGACTTCCGAAGGAGATTGGAGACTTTTTCCGAAGGAGATTGGAGATTTGTTATCGTTAGTTATAGAAAATGATACTTTTTCCGAAGGAGATTTGTTATTTGTGACATGCTCCTTTGTTAGTTGTTGATTCATTATTCGGATGACAAAATGGCTGTGATTTTAAAGTTGCTACTTTCTTAAAGCATGAGAACTTTTGTGATTGGTTCTGGGAGCTTGTTGTAGTTAAGTTTTTATTGATTCAGAGGAGAAAAACAGATGGCAAGTGATCAAATAAATCAAGTATGTCAATAAGGGCCAAAAGCATTTTGGTAGGATCGGGCAGTTATGTAACTGGTAGTTCTACTATTTTCACCTGAGTTTATTACCATCAGAAATTTAATAATGAACAGTATAATAATTGTTCATCTGATTACCCTATGATTCTTTTTTATGACTGAAATCATTACCTAGTTACATGGTAAATTTGTGATGTTAGGATGCTGACTGGGTTACAAGATGTTTGAAATAAAGCTATGCTAGTAGAATTATAAGCAATATGAACTAATAGATCAATTTGCAAAAACTAATAGGAAAAAGAGAATGTTTGAACCGGAAAAAGAGACAAGATGTTTGAAATAAACCTATCCTAGTATAATTGCAAAAAATATAAACTAATAGATCAATTTGCAAAAACTAACAAAAAAAGAAAATGTTTAAACTGGAATAACAAGTAGCAAACCAAAACTAATAGGAAAAAGAGAATGTTTGAATTGGAATAACAAGTGACAAACCAAATACTGTGCATCGGATAATGACCATAGTTGTATTAATGCATCGTAAATAAGTACAGAATATTAATTAGTATGAATCAATAAGACACAAGCCTAACACTAGCCTTCCTCCATTTCAAAGACCAGACTTTACAAGTTTCTTGCTACCACAGATGATGAGAATTGGGTAGATCACAAATTTGCAGTGAGATAGTGAGATGATATACCAGATAGACAAGCCACAAAAAACAAGAAAATATGCATACTAACTATGTCTGTTAATATTGACAAAACAAACTTAAAACTGGAGACATCATGTCCAGACCACCATCGCCTGGAGTCATAGGCTGTCCAGGGGTGCCAGGTATTTAGGCTGAATTTGGTGTCATCAGCTGCCCAACAGGTGTTAATGGTAAATATGGGCTTGGATCCTTATTAGCTGCAACACAACCCCAATTAGGAAATCAGCTAAAATAAAATAAAACAACAAATATACTATTGATTTTAAGGGGCAAGAGGTAAGGCTACCATAGGCAGAACTGTCCCGCGGCGTTCCAGCCTCACTATCATGGCCACCAGTAGTGCTTGCCCAAGCAGCACCAGGAGTTGGTGCTTCATATTGCCATGAGGGAGGGCTTCCTGGCTGAAGATTAAAAAGGAAAAAGACAATAAATATGATTCCTCACATGAAGTTGCAGAGTATCTCAAATAGGTAAATCTCCTTACTGGGTACAGCGGACTGGTTCCCCAAGAGTCTGGATTTCCATCTTCCCAGTTATCCCTGATGTTATTTTCACAAGCAGAATTCATAAATCACACATAAGCATACATTATATTACTAAATACTAAATAGTGCTGAAGACTGTAAACATGTAAAAATGCTTTTACAATCAAATTTCGTATAGCCCTCATGCTCTTGTCTGTTTAGGACATTGATGCCTATTAAAAAGTTGATCAACTTATAGATCTTATCTTTTCCTTTTCTGTTGGATAAAATAAATTCGAGAAAAAGCAAGACATACTAATTGGAAGAAATCTTTCTATTAAAGCAGAAACTAGGAAAAACCATAGGAAAAACCAAAAATCAAAGAGCAGTATATATTAGCTCAATGCAAACCTTCGTGGACTTTGGGGTGATACCATGCTCGGTCACGCATAGGTGTCCTCATTCCATCATGAATAGGTGTTGCTACAAATAGCAGTACATTTAATGAATATTAGCAGCTATACTAGTTGGCCAGCAACAGACTCAAGTGTCAATCCTATAAAATAAATCAAACGAAAACCTATAGCAACATAGGAGTCATATATGTATGCAAGGGAGTTCGAGAATGCATGGGGGTTTCACTTCCAATCCCATAACGAGATGTATCCCTGGCAGAACACAAGAGTTAGATGGTTGAACATCTTCCAAAGCAAACAAGGAATCACAAATTATATGTAACATATAATTTCCCGATATGGGGTTATAGCCACATTGTCAGATATATGGTTGCGGTCAACTGCAGCCAACCAAGTCAGACACCATGCAAATACAGAAATATATGCAATTCAAAAGTTTGTGCTGCTTAGAATACATACCCGTCACAACCTTCATTTGGGATTCCAGTTCAACACGAACGGGGATGAGCCTTTACCTTCTGTAACACGCCCACGATAACCTTTATAGGATCCCTGGCGTACCTTAACAGTTGTGCCTGCCAAACCATCATGCCCCCTTCCACCCCTATGCCTCCCTCCAGCTATACCACATCCCAATAAAGTAACATCAAACAAATTTCTTAGGAAGAAGGTAAATCAAAATTATAGATTGATTCACTGTTCCAAAAAGATTTAGACATACAAGCATTTGGAGGCCCGCCTCGAGAAAACCTTCTTGGTGATGGTGGGATACGGTGTGGACTTCTAAGGCTGGCAAATCTCGGGTAGGCATCACCCTAGAGAAGGGAACAAATAAATTAAGCAAAACACTATCATATGGATAAACAAAAAAACCAAATTTGCTGAAAAAATGAAGTAGGAAACTTGGTTACATTTCTGTCACCATTGGAGCATGAACCTCCCACTACTACACATGATTTGCCTTAGCACATATAAAGCCTGCATGTTCAAGATGATGGCGATCAAAGATGAAGAAGATTCCTCTATATATATGCTCCACAGGGCCTTGTTTTCCCTAACAAAAAAACAAAATGATAAATAAAAATGTGAAAATATTAACTTTCAGGAAATAAATCTAGTCAAAAGTCAGAATCTCACTTTGCAGGGCCCCTCAAGAATCCGCACAACATCCTTTGAAGATACTGTATTCTTAAACCTATCCTGCACACTTATTTTCTTTTCTATCTTACACTTGATCTCTCCTAACCTAACAAGCACAACTTCAGGTCTGTCAGGAACCCCCTTAAGAACCTGAAAAGGACAATAGACATTAATATAATGGCAAAGGTTTCAAAATTTCAATAAAACATGTTAAAATTTTGATTCATGAAGGTACTAACCTGAAATGCCTCACTTTCTACACGTATTATCACACCAAAGCTTAAATTACTGCACCATGTTAAACTCTAGCAGGACAAGATCATGAAGTTCATAGTCCCCAATTCTTGTAACTCCAGTTGTCACTTCAGAACTTTCTACAACATCATCTGCGAATACACGAATCTAAAGAGAGAATATTTTTATGTCATTTCTGTACTGAATATAATAAGAAATTCACAAGTCTTTCAGTGAATCTGCGGAGGGACAATAAAACTCACATGCTCTTTTGTCGTATCAGATATTAAGTTCAGTAGCCCCCTCTTGAGCACCAGAAACAACCTTGACATGGTTTCCAGGTTCAAAATATTTACAAAGCTCCTTTTCGTTCACAGCAAGAGTTTTCTGACAAATTGAAAAGATGATATAAACAGGTCATTAAGAAAATAATTTATTACTAATCATCAACATGCAAAATTGGCAGACTATACAGGTAATCAAACCAGGCAACTATCAATTCCCTGTACTTACAGGGAGACCCTTAATTTCTGCTGGTCTTATATGAACATTATCTTCATCAACTTTCTCTACCCATCCCTTCAAGTTCTTTAAATCCCCCTTGACGACAATGACAGCATCACCTTTCATAAAATGCCCTTTCTTTCTGTTTGCGAACAAAGTTGACAGACTAGCTACATCACCATCACCACTCTCACCCGGTTTACGAAATTTTTCAAGCTCATCAAAAGTAGGTTTGATGTTCTGAGCACTGATGGATTTTATTGATACGGTTTTGTATAAGAATCCATCTTTGAACATCATGCCTCCAATGGCATCAAATCGTTCCCCATAGGCATCCCGTCTATGCTCCACACGGATATGCAGTTCCCTGAATAGAAAGCATAAAATCAGACCAGGAACTGAAAAGTTTCCAAGAAACAGAAGACATTCAGTAACAGAAAGGAGAGAACTAACAATACCTTGCTTCATCAACATTCATAAATCGAGGAGGAGGAACAAAGGCCTTCTTTTTCACAACTTCTCTCCCTTCCTGCATGCCACAAGTGATTTGCGAAAAATTTCAGACTCAAAATACAAGTTAAACAATGGTCAAATAGAATCCATGAATTTAACAAGACACTTCAATATATTGTACCAATTTGTTTGCAAGGGCCTGCAAGTCTATCCTTGGAATTAGCTTCACAGTCACCCTCTGCCGCACATTATCGACATCCACTACCTGTAGAGGAGACATTTTATGGTAAATAAAGAAAACAAAAGGGTGGCATCATGAATTTTCTAGAATGTGATGCATACTTTTGCAAGGTCCCCTTTATAAGTCCCAATTTTCATTCTGACCCAAGTATCTCTAGCAAGATCAATAGCTTTGCTTTCAACTGACAGAACATCGGTCATTTCTCTGATTGGAACAAGCGTTACTTTTTGGCCAAATATATTGCGTAGACCTTTGCAAGCCTGAAAACATATGCAAATTATCAAAAAAGAAAAACAATTATATCCATAAAGATTTGAGTAATTTAGATACAGCAGACATCATAATTACCTCTCTGACATGGGCTTCTTTATCTGCTTCGACATATATGTAATTTTTTAGATGATCAAGTGCAATAGCTGATCTGATTTGCAATTCAGACCCCTTATCTATGTACTTTTGCTTATCTATGTACTTTTGCATGAGGCAAACAGCTGTTTCTCTCTCACGACCAATCTAGTGAACATAAACCAAAAAATATATAACATGCTTCTATATCCTTGCAAGAACAACAGAATTAAAATAAAATGGATAGGATCATACAGCACATTTTACCATCCACAACTTTGGATCTCTCACAGATGGCAAAAGAGCTTGTTGTTCTACATCCATAGTTTCTTCATCATAATCTGTCACATGCCTTCCATATCTTTCTTGAATGCTTCTGGCCACAGCTTCAAGATCTTCATGATCTTCTTGGTGATGTGGCAGCATCCTGTTACTACGCATCCTTCTACCATCATCTTCTTCTGGCAGATCGGCTCCACCCTCAACAATAAAGTCTGCATATTTCAACAGTTAACTTATCTAGATATATAATTGATGTGCTTTAGACAAATTATCTGAGAGCCTGATACATGAAAATTTTATAAAAACTGATTGACCATGTGCATAACAGTAAAAACAGAGAAAATTCCATCCTTCCCCACTGTTTAGTCACACATAAAAGAAAATTCCAGCATCACAACAAAATATACATGCAGATATGTAAAAGACAAGATAAAAGGCAGAGATAGAGAGGATTTGAACAAATCAATATAATCTAAATTTACATATTCATGAAAACCCTCCAATTCTACGGCCTGTTTTTATACTAAAAAGACAAAAATATGTTTGGGTGTTTATTTTTATTTGATTTTTTTGAAAAATTGTTCTCTGTAATCTGTTTTCAGTTTTCAGCATAGAAAATTGTTTAGAACACATTTAAAACTTTACATGGATACTCTGCTCTCACTTCAAACCTCCGCTGCCACCAATACTGCTTTCAAAACTTATTCTCAAAACAGGATTTATCAAATAATTTTTTTGTTAATCTATTCAGAGAATTAATTTAATGGAATAATTCTCAAAAACAATAATGGAATCAAACAACCCGAGTAACTAGGTAATGATTTCAGTCATCAAAAAGAATGATAGGGTAATGGGATGAACAATTATTATACTGTCCAGCCATCGGTTTTTCTCAGATCGAGTAGCTCGCTGAGCTCTGAATCAGTAAAAACTCAACTACAACAAGAAGCTCCCAGAACCAATCACAAAAGCTTTCATGCTTTAAAAAAGCAGCAACTTGAGAACCACAACCACTTTGTATCCGAACAATGAATGTACAGTTAAGAAGAAATTGTGTGGTGTCTGGAATAAATAATATTTCTATCCCTTAGCAATTATCGGGAATGGCAAATTTCAATCCTTGAGAGCCATGATAAAAACAAAGGAGCATGCCACAAATAACAAATCTCCTTCGGAAAAAGGATCATCTTCTATAACTAACGATAACATACACCGAGTAAAAACACCTCCACCTTCTGGATTGGATTGGATAATGGATACCATGCCTAATCCAGAATTGCATCAACCCAAACCACCCAACAATTTCTTCTAAAATTGAGAGAAAACAACAAGAAAAGGAAAAAAAGACGCACCGTCTTCTCCTTCCTCCTCTTCTTCGTCACTGTCGACGACGACGGCCTCCTCGTCGAAAAAAATTTTAGCCGAGACCTTCTTGTACTGTCGTCTGCGACCACTTCGACCGTCGAAATCGTCATTGTCGTCCTCCTCCTCGTCCTCGTCAACCTCCCCACATCGTCGTCGATAAAGCCAGATCTTCTCTGCTTCCTCCCACCTCTATTATGGTCCTCTTCTTCCTCCCACTTCGTCGTCAAATCCGCAACCTGGTCCTCTTCCTCCTGCTTCTCGTACTCCTCGTCGTCGTCCATTCGTCTGTGACTCATGCCGCAAACCCTAAGCGAG
Source organism: Canavalia gladiata (assembly GCA_037954105.1). NCBI lineage: Eukaryota > Viridiplantae > Streptophyta > Magnoliopsida > Fabales > Fabaceae > Canavalia > Canavalia gladiata. The sequence continues at coordinate 58,432,141 of CM075659.1, read as the reverse complement.
TGTTGCTGCTCTGCCCGCAAGCCTACACAGATTTATGGTAACATCAGATAAGTTACCAACGGAGCCCCCGAATATATATTTAATCAATTAAGTTTATTATTAAAAAATGTTATGAAGTGTAAAACTTTGACGTGCCGTCTTCTTTTTTACAGTTTCTTTATGTAACCCTAATCAAATTTTAAAAGAGACAATGCCAATGTTAATAAATTATGAAATTACTGAATAAAATATTATCCACATTTACATAGGAAGTACTATAGTTAATTTATAAGAGAAGTTAATTTATTATCTCATTGTTAATCAACTATGTTTTGTTTGATGAAAAATAATATTGTTAATTAATTATGTTTTATTTTAGGAGTTTTTTTTTTCATCCTAAAATAGAGGTAAATTCAAAATTTTAAGTGTATTCAAATGGAATTAGTATTTCTTCTCCTTTAAACTTAATTAATTCTGTATCGTTAATCACATTTTTTTTTTAACAAGTCAGTTAAAATATTTTATATTTTTATTTTTTCAATACAAAAATTACATATTTTTTATTTTTTTTATTTTATACTTTTAATATTTGCAAATTTATATGTCTTTTTTACTTTTATTTAATAAATTTTTTTTCGTTTATAAAAATTGTTCATGAATTATTGATGTTAAACTTACAAACTTAAAGAGACTTATTTCATTCATTAAGTATAATTAATTTTAAAGGATTTTTAAAATATGTTTAATTTAAAAGATATTTTATATTTTTGTTTATATTTTTATTTTCTTTATAAAATTATCATATTATTTTTATTTAAATTTTGTAGAAAATGAAAAAGATCTTATTAAATATGCCTTTAAATGTTAATTTTTTTAACTAAAACATATTTAGTATATTAAATCCAAATAATTTATAAATATTTTAGGTCATTTACAAACCTTTTCATTAAACTAATCAATAATCCTTTTTACTAATTATGACGGTAAAAAATTGCTTAGAAATTAAACATTTATTGTATGTAAAAATTATAATATAATATTTTATTACAATAATATGTTATACATCACAGACTCATTAATTTGTTGGCATATGTTTTAAAATTAATAGAAAAGTTAAATATCAATTTAAAGTTTGTATGAAATTCCTATGCATTAAATTTTGGACTAAGCACACGTTTATATGTTTGTGAAAAAAATATTATATTCAATTTGGTACTCGAAGAAAAAAATGATTTTCTATATTTTTTTATTTCTTTAATTTGATCTATATGCAATTTTAAGGTTTGTTTGATTTTTATTTTAAAAAGTTTTTTTTTAAACTAAAAATATACCGTCCTATTTAAGGTATTTTACGTTATTGATTTTTAAATATAAATTAAAAATAAAAATATGTTTAGCAAAAATAATTTTAAATATAAATTTAAAATGGATTCAATTTAAATTTTTAAAAAATTATTATTATTTTTATTTCAAAGCTGGTAAAACGTATTATGATTTAATTATAATTATTATTATAATAATAATAATTTTTAAACTTTTTTTTATTAATTTTATAAAACTTTGCATTTTTTTATTAATTTTAAAAAACTCTTTAAACAAGGTCAAAAAACTTGTTTTCTAAGCAAAGATTTTAAAAATTATTTATTTTAAAATTTTAAAAACCAAAGGGATCAAAATGAATTTACCTTATGTTAAAATGGGGTATTTTAAGGAGGAAAAATAATTTTTTATAAAATTTTAAATTTTAGCAATTAAAATATCTTGTTTATCTAGTGTAGTGTAAAAAAATTTAAATTCAATAAATATTTAAAAAATATTTTAACTAATTAAAACAAGAGAATTTCAATTCCTCCCAAATAGATGGAATTTGAATATATTTATACTATTTTATTTTTTATTATTCTTTTTATTTCAATTTCATTATTTTATATTTGTACAATTTTATTTCTTATTATTCTTTTTTTTTATTCTCTCATTTTTTTTCACCATCTCTCATATATAGACATAATATTTTTAATATCAAATAATATAATTATATAATTATATATTTTTATCATTTTAATTATGTATTTTTTCTAGATTATTATTCGGATTAAATATGTTGTATAATAAAATTACTTATATATCTAGATTCTGTTATGAAAAAAAATAAAAAAATAAAGATAAATCTATAAATATTTAAACCTAAAATTTTGTATATAATAAATATTATATTATTTAATTTAAATAAAAAATTTAAAAAATTAAAATTCAATCAATTTAAAATCTATTATCTAAATAAATTTTTTAAAATATAATAAATTAAAATATCTTTATCTAAATAAAATATTTTTAAAATACAAATATTTAAATTAAAAGTATTTAAATTTTTAAGTATTTTAAATTTCTTGAAATGTTAAAATTTTTCATTAAGTTATTTTATTATTGTGTTGGGAAGATTGTAACTTTTTTATTTTTGATTTTAAATCAAAATTTTAAAATAGTTTTTTTTATAATTAGAAAAGTTTAAATTTAATAGTTTATGTAAATTATTTTATTTTTATATTTTTATTTAATATGAATTGTTGGATAGTTTAATTTTCACAATACGGATTAAGTAAGAAAATGATAAAAAATAGTAAATAAAAAATAAATAAATAGTTCAATAATCAATGATTTAACATAATAGAATCTGATTAATTGCTTTAATTTTTGTCTAACTGCAAACATTGGTTAACACACATCATAAATTAAAGATATTTATGAATTTAAATTATCAATTTCAAATGAAAGATTGATAATATAAAGTTTTAGGGTTTTAGGGTTTCACAAAATAAAAAATATATAATTTTTACCATGGATAAAAATTTTATTTAAGTTAATAAAATCTCTAATTTCTAATCTATATTTTATTAATCGTATAAGAGTTATTTATATTTGTACAATTATTAATATAAAAAAATTATAATTAAATATAATTTTTTTAAAAAAAAAATTAATATAAAAATTATAATTAATCTTAATATAATTTATCTATGATATAATTCAAATATTCAACATAATCTTAATTAAATCTTAACAAATTTTAATTACATAATTTTAAATAAATATTAATTATTTGAAAATTAAATTAATTAAAAATTAATATAAATTATAATAAAATAAATAATATATTTTCTTAAATTTTTGTATTTTTTAAAGATTTTCATGAATTTGAATAAATACAAATTACAATCTTATCTATCTCATTTTTCTTAAAAGTATATTTAATGTATATTTTAATTATCTTTTACATAATTTTTAACAATTTTCTTCTCAATAATTATTCTTTAAAATTATATGTTTCTCTATTTTTATTTTATCATAATATTCAACTTATATAATTCTAACTTGGTTTTTAAACTAAAAATAAATTTTTAATTATTTTCTAATTTTAAAAATTTACTTTACCTATCATAATTATAATCATCATTTATATTATTATTATTATTATTTAAAAATATTTAATTACCATAACTACAATCATTATTTTTATTTTAAATAATAATTTAAAATTTATCTATTTTTTGGTAGATTTATAATAAAGAAGTAAAATAAAAATAATTTTATTTATTTTTATAATAATTTTTAAAAAATTCAAATAAAATTCTAGATATCTTTAAAAGTTTTAAAAGAAATAAAAAATAAATTTTAACAGAACTTAAAATTTTGTTTGGGATGATTTTGAATTTTTAATTTTTAAATCAATTATAAAAATTAATTTTTAAAAAAATAACTTTAAATTCATTCTTAATATATTTTTAAAATTATTTTAACTTAAAATTAAAAAATTAATTATTATTTTTAATTTTAAAATTTTTTATCTTTTATTTTACCAAATTATATCACTATTATAATAATCTACCATCTAACTATTATTTTTATTGCCATGATCATGCTCAACATCACCAAACCAATACATTTATCACTATCATTTTTATTATTAACATAATCATTACTATTATAATAATAATAGTTAAAATTTTTAATTTTAATTTTATTATTTTAAAATAATCAATTTGTTGATTTATTTTTATTGATATAATTTGTATATACTAATAAAAAATGAATAATATCATTTAATATATATTATATTATATTTATAATATTAAAATATAATTTTATATTATATAATTATTTATAATATTATATATATGCTATTATATAAAATAGATATTAAATAATATAAAATTATTTTTTTATATATTAGTTATTAAGTAATATATAAAAATTTATATTAGTTATAACTTCTCAAGCATTATTATTATTATGATCATAATAGTAATAATATTTATTTTTTATTATTTTAATAGAATTTAATTTTTTATTAATTTTAAAAAATATTTTTTATTTATCAATATTTTATAAATTAATAATAAAATAATTTAGTTAATTTTTATAAAAATATTAAAATTGAAATTAAAAATATAAAAATTAAATTAAATTAAATGTTAAAATTCAAAATCACATCTTAAAATAATAAATTGATAATTTCTGTAATGTTGATATGGTCTTTAGGAATTGGTTAATTCAGCTAGCAAGCAATAAATTCAAGGTTTGCAATGTGCATACAAGGAGAAATAAGAAATATGACAAGGGAGAGAAAGATATACTAATTGGAATAGATTAAGAAAAATTTGTTGTCGTCATAATAGAGGCATTTGGAATATTTTAGACTAAATAAACACACATGTTGCTTCACGTATGTGTGCTAAAATTATCAATAAATATATTTATAATAAATATATGTATTTATATATTAAATTTTATTTTAATTAATCAATTAATAATAATAAATAATGACTATAAACTAATTATATGATTAAATTAATTATTATTTTATATAAAAATAATTATAATATTTTTAATTTGATTATTATTTAATTTACAAGCAATAATCAATTAAAAAATATCATAATTATTTTTATATACAATATAATAATTTAATTATATACAAAATTATATAATTGATTAACATCATAATTTTTAAAATGTATATAATATTTTCACTACAGCTATGTTTGAATATCATAATTCTATATTTTGTGAATTTTTTTTAAACTTGTTAGGTGAGTGAAGTTTTAGAAATTAATATCAATTTTCAGTATTTAACATAAAAAATTAAAATAATTTTAAGTTATTTTTTTTTTAATTTTTTTTTCTTATTTCCTTTCAAAAATATTTTCTGAAATTTGTTTTATAAAATAATTTTAAAAACTAAAAAACTAAACGCACATCAAATTTATCCTAGTAGTTTTTTTACCCTTTTGTTCTTTAAATTCATCAAATTTGATCGTTAGTTGATTTTTTTATCTAAAATTTTTTAATTCTCATTTTTATTAAAAAATTATATAAATTAAATTTTATTCATAGCTTGCTACCAAATTATTAAATTTCTAAAAAAATTTAAATTATTTCTTCCTCTTCAAATATCACATCATTTGAAATCTTTTAATATTTAACAAAAAATATTTTTTTCTTAACTTTTAAAACCATTTCGTGTTCTAATATCATTCAAGTTTACAGGTTTTGAACTCCATGGTCATGAGCTATATGCTAATAACATGCTTAAAGTTTTCGTATAGTTTTCGCTTGTATTAGGTGCCAAACTTGCTTAGGTTCATGGAACTATATTTTTTGGTCAAAGAATTCCGGAACTGAAATGCTGGCCAAGTTCTTTAAAAACATGTATAAAATAAAAATTTAAAGATTTTAATTTTAAAAATTAATTAAAAATCAAATTTGTTAATTTTTAAAAGTAAACAAAATCACAGTTATTATAACAAATAAAAAATTAAAATTACACAGAAATAAAATCAGAAAGATAAAAAATATAATTAAATTATAATTTCTCAAGATTGCAAATACAAACCATTTTACTTCTTCTGTAATTTTCTTTCAATCTTTGATACATAGATTGTTCATGAAAAGTAAATCATATATCAATTTAATGTCTAACAAAATCATTAATGATTTAAACTAATTTCTTAAACATATTAATTCAAAGCATAAAACATTAAGAATTTTGATTCTTCCACATGTAAATAGGAACCATATTTAATTATATCTAAAATTTTATAATATTAATTAATTATAACATTTCCTAGAATTTAAAACAAATACTTAATTTGAATATTAAAATAAATTTATTCAATTAGATTTACTTATTGAAAAAATAATACACCAAATAGTCTCTTGAGATTATAAATATAAAATATTTTAATCTTTTAAAAATAATTAACAAATATAACCATAATAAATTTATTTATTTATACCTCAAAATTTATTCTTAATAATTAGTTATTAAAGATTTGTAATCGAATCCGTAAAATCATATTTTTTTTCGGTAATTTATAAATTGTCTTATATTTATAAAGGTGTTTTATTTTTTCAATAACTAAATTAAATTGAATGAATTTATTTTAATGGCAAAATTAAATATTTATGCGTTGGTGAGGGCGACCATGGACATATGCTGCAAATAACAATCACTTCAATTTTTTGCATAAGTAAGTTACACGAAATTGACACGTGGTAGCTTGGTTGGCCAGAAATTGCAACATTGGAGCTTCATAAGCACAAGGGCACGGTGTCCACAAGAAGCTTAAAGCTCGGTAACCTTAGCCTTAGGACCTCAACTTCTACATTAATCTTTCAATCAGATTATGTGATTTTCTGCTGTTTTAGCATTCTGAACTTACCAAATTTTCTTTACCTTTCTCTCGCATCCCAAGCCAATAAGCACACAAACTTTCGTGGACATGGCAACAACCTTGTCCACAACCAGTGTGCTGTCCTGTGTTTCCCAAGATTGAAACCAGTTTTGGGGACCTAAGACCAACCTAAATCTCTAATCTCAAGGTTGTGTATTAACTTAATATTACCTGTTTTAATCCTTAACTTCCCCAAATGCAGAACCAACTTCAGCCCTTTAGGCCCCAAAAATTTCTACCGGCTGGCCTAGCTTTTACTTGGCCCAGAATAGCTAAAGGATCATAACTCATTATCAGTCTAGTGCTGCTGCAGAAATTTTACTGCAATCCTGTCATCTTTCAGCTTTCTATGTTTCAGAATTTAAGTCATACATCTAGGATATTTACTTAGCTTAAATCAGCGAGGACATACTTTATGGGGATAGGTAATCAGGGCATGTTGTGGTGCACCAGTTTCTATGGCTATTCTAAGCACAATCTGTTTTCTGCACTGGCCAAGTGATTCTGGAACAGATTTACCAAAATCGGGGCCTAAACTCTGATAAACTGAAGTCTATGGACGTATGCTTCTATCAGCTAAAAGTTTAGGCTTGTTTTGCTGCAACTGTGACCTTAAGGAGCATTCACGGTTTTTCCTAAAGGTTTCCTTAGCCTATCAGTTCACATAAAGGCCATTTTAGTCACAACCTTCCCTTGGTTTGGTTGAGGTATGCCCCTTAAGAATGGATGAAATGAACTTGGCCATGCAAGTTCTGTTCCTGTGGCTGTTCTCAGATTGTTTTATGCTTTCCCCTTGCCTTTGCTAAGTTGGTTTGATCCCCCCTGATATTTTCATGAGTTTCAGACTCACTCACTATCTTATGGCTACTGATGTGGCAGATTTAAGACATGCACTAAGTTGTTGCTACCATATGCAGGTTCAAGTTTGTGATATACTTACAGGGGTGAGCTAAAGAAAACTACCAATTTAACATGCCTAAATGCCACAACCGCTTATTATGCAGTAGATCGAGTGCGTATTCCTCAAACCAGAACTGAGGTCGGATATCAGATCATAGACTTGAACTTAACTTACAAATTTCAGGTCTGTTATCAGCAATGAGGAGAAGAATGTTTTTTTAAGCATCTAGGACAGAATGCTAAACTGACCACTCCTGGATTCAAACAAGGTGTTTGGCCTATACTACCCTGGTGTAGCTGCATGGGAAGAGATAAAAGAATCCTTAACCTGATGTGGAACTTCAAACCAGCTCATATTCAGTCCTGAGTTTTGTTGAGATGATCAAGAATCACCTGCTCATGGCTAGGTGCCATAATGAGAACAGTACCAGAGGTATTTCCTGAGAGCAAAGCCTTTGGGAACCCACTACAGTCCCTACTATATGATCACTGTCACTATTATTACCCTGGTATAGGCTGCCCTACGTGTTGAATCCCTGCCTATGGATTCTTATTAATGGTTTTGGGAAATGGCATTGTAAACTGCCCATAGGCTTTCTCCCCACACCCTATGATCGAGCCAAGTTTGGGATTACTATCAAGAGCTAATCTCCTAGCTCTCTACATTTGGTTTGGCCACAGGTTACTATCTATTTGAAGACCAGACGCAGGCTTGTGTGTCCAACCTAACTATAGGCTTTGTTATCTAAAATTTTATATGTCTTAGATTGGCCTGCTACCTATGCAGTTTAAGGACCCTGAATTCCCATGCTACCTCTGACACAATTATGACAGAACCTGGTGAGGAGACTTCTCTTTGGCCCCCTAACTCACTAGATTTTTACTTATGAAAAGCGTGGAATATTAGTCTCCTATTTGCTCAATGTTGTCTCAACTGTATATTATGCGGGAACCATTTTAAATCCTAAGTCCCTGGCTAAAGTCCTAGTTCATGACGGGTCCTAATACTCAGTTAATTCCCATCCTGTGCTGAATTAGTTTCAACATCTGACTATGCTCCAATTGAATCTGTTGATAAATCCAGATTCAAGTCAATGCATACTAAATGAGGACAAGTTTGTTTATTGTTCAAACTAAGGTCTGGTTGGCTAGTCCAAATGATGTTAAATTTCAATCTGGTTTATGGGGTCCCAAACTTCTGACCCTACGCCTAGTAGGTTCCTGATTAAGATAAACACCAGGTTTTCAAGTCCAGTTATGATTACCTCTCCTATCATACCTAGGTGATCCAACACAGGACCTGAAGGTGACCAAAACTCCTGCAGCATGAATAGCAGGCCTTATGTACAGAAAATGGTTTCTGAACCCATCTCTCAGGTTAGGGGAACTAAATTCTTCTTGCAGTTTCAGAACTTGCCAAATTGGTTCCCAGATTTAAGGAACAGAGAAATCAGAGATCTACCCATATGCTAATGCAGGGCTGTGTGGCAATGAGTCTCACCTTCAAACACTTATTATGCATAATTCTTTAACTGTGTTTCTCACTAATGGGGCTTATTCCTAAGCTAACAAAACAGGTCTTCCTCATCAAGGTTCAACCGATACCCGAATCTATCCTAGAGCCCACAGCTTGGATATAAAGTCGAAAGTCCTATAATAAAGGTCAATATATGGCCCTTAATGTATTAATTTTGAGACCTGATACTTATCCAACCTTAACATTTAAGGTATCAAATTAAATTGTTGGAGTTTTACCTCTAATAGAACCTATGAACACCTTCTTTTGGCTAGCAGAAAAACTAACTCTGATAGGCAGAAAAGACTGATTTGCCAGGACCTATTGAGCCAATTTGAATGGTAGGATTCTGTTATTTTTACCCTAGCTTACAAAAATAAGATGCCATTTTAATCAGACTTAGAACTTCGGGAAAGTCAAACTTTCAATCCAGGACCAGCGGAGTTGGTTCATAATCTGAACATAACTCCAAGCACCCCTACTATTCACTTATCCACACTAGAACATACCTAGTCTGACGCTTATAAATGGCTTTGGCACAATTTGACAGCAAGGTGAAACATCTCAGTCAATTCCTATCTCTAAAAAGGCGGGAGCCTCATTTAAATAAAACTTAAAACCTCCTATTGTCCTTTAACCTTCTATTATTTGGATTTGTTTCTCTATCAATTAGGATTTTCCCAGGACCTCCAGGTGCTGATGTAAACCAAACCCCAGCTTTCATGCAAAACTAATGGTGTCCAACTAGCATCCCCTAATGACTTCCAGGCCATCTAGGATTAGCAGAAATGACTCCGAACAAAATGCAATTACAGAGTACTATTTGAATTCTGCACCAGATATACCAGGTTTATGAAACCAATTTATTCTTCATTTACTTTTTGTATTGATAGCACTAAATTCTTAAGTAAAAATCTATGGAGCAAGGCATGAACATCAATTAAAACACAGAGGAAGCGTAGGCTATGCTACATAGTTCAAGAATTTATAGTAAAAAAAAAAAAGAAAATCCTAATGTTATCTAGGAGCAGAACCATAACAATCAAATACGAATATCAGGCTTTCATTGATTTATCAACAAGTTTTGACTTTAAACCTCAACCAAACATGCAGACTAGCTAAGCATACTAAGCCAGCACTCTCAGTAAGTATTGCACACCCTTCAGGGCAACCATGAAATAAAAACAACACGAGGAACGTGTCTAACCTCGAAGTACTGAAAAAACTGAGAAGACTTGTGTGGTTTTGCTGAGGAAATGGAGGAACGATTGACGAAGACAGCTGATAGAAACTAATCCTGCTTCACCAATATCTGAAATTCCGAAAAAAGATAGCTAGCTTGAGGAAAAATTCTTCAAGAATCTTGAGAGAGAATACCGAAGACGAAGAGCAATGCCAAAGACTTCCCCAAACTTTCACAGAAGCCAACCAGAAAGAAATCCGAATTACAGCTAGATTGTGGAAAAATTCTTCAAGAATCTTGAGCGAGAATGTTGAAGACGAAGAGCAATGCCAAAGACTTGTCCAGATTTTCACAGAAGCTAACCCGAAAAGAATTCTGAATTTCAGAGAGTTCTTTTTAACCTTCGACCTTTCGCCAATGTCCCAGCTTTTCGATTTCAAGCTTTTGGTACCCAGAATGTCCAGTAATCGTTCCTTTTCCAAAATCCCCTTTATACCCCTAGCTTCACCATGGTGGAATTAACCTAATGGAAGTTAACTCCTAACCCTAGCCCAACTAACTCTATAACTAGCTCCCAACTAAACTAACTGAATTTTGTTTTTTTAGCTTTATTTATTTATTATCTATTCACTTGTTTATTTAATTTTTTGCAACTCCTTCTCTTTTCTTTTGACCATGTGAGCTTTTGCTTTCTAAAGGCATTTAGTAAATTAATTAATTAAGGAAGATTTTTACCCGGACAAAAATTGGTGCTCACAGTTTGCCCCTCTTTACCAAGTTTTTTACTAGATAATGCAAGAATACTTCTTGTATTATCGAAATAAGAAATGAGTAAGGACGTGAGCCAATTTTGTCCGGCCTTAGTAAATAAAAGGAGATCAAGACTTGCGGATAAACATGCAGGGCCCTATGTGATAGGCCAGGATGGAGAAAATTAAAATGCAGCGCCTGATGTGATAGGCTTTGAGCAGAAGCTTAAACATGAGGGGCCTGATGTGATAGGTCAAAATGCAGGAAATTAAAAAGCGACGCCTGATGTGATAGGCTTTGAGCAGAAGCTTAAACATGAGGGGCCTGATGTGATAGGCCAAAATGCAGGAAATTAAAAAGCGGCGCCTGATGTGATAGGCTTTGAGCAGAAATTTAAACATGAAGGGCCTGATGTGATAGGCCAAAATGCAAGAAATTAAAATGCAGCGCCTGATGTGATAGGCTTTAAGCAGAAATTTAAACATAATGGGCCTGATGTGATAGGCCAAAGTGCAGGAGATTAAAATGCAGGAAATAAGGTGCAAGAGGACTTGATTTGGAAATATTTTGATCTTTATTTATTTAGCGGGCTTCAAATTCACGGCTTCCCTATAACACGATTCTTATGACCTTTGGAATGAGCTAGAAATTGCGATTGGCCTTCCCTTTTGATTTCATTGGCAGACTTTATGTATAACACAACTTATTCTGTAGAGAGAAGAATCATTCATGTTATTAAATGACCATCAATTGCGAAATTTCGTTCTGACCATGATTTAGACAGTCTTAGTATTTAATAATTGTTATGATACACTTAAATCTGTATATATGCTTGATCAACGAATACAATTGAATCAATGAAATGACTGAATTTCAAAGGTAAACAGAACGAAGAATTTAGAAGAGTATGTATTTGGGATGGAATTTTGGATGGTCTTGTGCCTTCGAGACGACCAATGCTAGTATTGTATTTTCATAACCTTTCTTGTCTTATCACCCATGCTTATCAGGAAACAAAATTTTTCCCCAGTATCAGCCCAGCCTTGTTCTGATCAGCTCCAACTGATTTCAATGTTGGCTTATTTCACCTTTATCTGTTCCGTGCTCTTTCATCAATTTGCCCCAGTATCTGCCCAACACTGACTTGACTGCTTTTGAATCAACCCTTTTTTATCTTTTGCCCAAGTATCACATTTTCGCTCCCACCTATTCTTGAGGGTCATCTTGTGACGATAAGAATTTTCCTTATGTTTGTCTAGGTCGCCCTTGCGGGTTTTCAACCTAGTGCATTTTTGATGCCCTAACTTTTGCCTAGATCGCCCTTGTGGGTTTTCGACCTAGCGGACTTTTTTGGATGCCCTAACTTTTGCCCAGGTCGCCCTTGCGGGTTTTCGACCTAACGGGCTTTTTGGATGCCCTAACTTTTGCCTAGGTCGCCCTTGCGGGTTTTCGACTTAGCGGGCTTTTCAGATGCCCTAACTTTTGCCTAGGACGCCCTTGCGGGTTTTCGACCTAGCGGGCTTTTTGGATGCCCTAACCTTTGCCTAGGTCGCCCTTGCGGGTTTTCGACCTAGCGGGCTTTTCAGGTGCCCTAACTTTTACCTAGATCGTCCTTGCGAGTTTTCGACCTAGCGGGCTTTTCAAATGCCCTAACTTTTGCCTAGGTCGTCCTTGCGGATTTTCGACCTAGCGGGCTTTTCAAATGCCCTAACTTTTGCCTAGGTCGCCTTTGCGGGTTTTTGACCTAGCGGGCTTTTTTGGATGCCCTAACTTTTGCCTAGGTCGCCCTTGCGGGTTTTCGACCTAGCTGGCTTTTTGGATGCCCTAACTTTTTCCTAGGTCGCCCTTGCAGGTTTTCGACTTAGCGGGCTTTTCAGATGCCCTAACTTTTGCCTAGGTCGCCCTAGCGGGTTTTCGACCTAGCGGGCTTTTCAGATGTCCTAACTTTTGCCTAGGTCGCACTTACGGGTTTTCAACCTAGCGGTCTTTGATTAAGCGCAATACTTTTTTATAGCGTCAGCATTTGTTGGGATTGTTAGATCCTTCCCATCCATATCAGCTAAGATCAACGCACCCCCTGAAAAAGCCTTCTTAACTATATATGTGAAAAGCATAGATTTCATAAATAATTATCTCTCACTTTTATCTCATTAAGACTTCTTATATGATCAATTAAGTGATCTTTGTCATATTTTATGAGTTTGGGTTCATATGAAGTTTAATTGAATTTCTTTGCTTACCCGATTAAAATGACACTATTATAGTATTTTGAGCATAATAAGAGTTGTAGACATCCAAAAATCATGAAATCTGTCTTGAATGAAAGCTTAAAGAAGTGTCCATAGTTACAAAGCAAGAGCAGACTCTAAATGGGATGTTTAGGACTCCGAAATTATCTCAAAAGATGAGATAGTGTTGCTGATGTGGAATTTGAACAGTGTGCAAAGATCCGGCCATATCTTGAGATATAGAAGTCATATTGAGATGAAATCAAATCTGTTGGACAGCTAAGATCCGGGGCTACAACTTTTGTTCAGAAGTCAAGCTATAATTCGGACATGTGAACATCCGAAATTGCGGTGCAAGAAAGTCAAAATTGTTGTACTAATTGGTGACAAAAATTCAAAAGTGCTTTGCATTTTCAACAAAGCCCATGTGAAAGCAATAAAAGGGTAGAAAAGTAATATCCTAGTTGGTGACTTTCTGAAGATGATGCCTCAAAAATCCTCTATAAATAGAAGGGTTTACAAGAGGAGAAACACACCATTTTGGAGATTAACTCCAATACCATTTTCTTTCTTTCTTTCCTTCTTTCTTTCTTTCTTGTTAGTTTTGCCTCCTTCATGGAAGGCTTAGGTTTTCTTTCTTGTTAGTTTGCCTCCTACATGGAAGGCTTAGTTTTTCTTTATTGTTAGTTGCCTCCTACATGGAAGGCTTAGTTTTTCTTTATTGTTAGTTGCCTCCTGCATGGAAGGCTTAGGATTTATTTGTTGTTAGTTGCCTCCTACATGGAAGGCTTAAGATTTATTTGTTGTTAGTTTGCCTCTTTCTTTGTTGTTAGTTTGCCTCCTTCATAGAAGGCTAGGTTTGTAGTTTCAATTCAAGGATTCAAGCTATTTTCATTTTAACTTTGAAGTCTTGATCTTTATTTACATGCTTATTAAGTGGTTTCTACTCTGCTTCACTATATTCTTCAATTTTATTCTTTAATCAAAGTTTGATCGGTTGACGTATTTTGATTAATGCATGATTGATTTATAATTGGTTTTTGATTGGTAAATCACTTCCCAAAAGTTTGAAGAGTAGAAACTAAGTAATTGAATTGAAGGTTTTCATTTTATTACTTACTTCAACTGAATTCTGATTGTGAAATTGGTTTAGATAAAAGATTAAGTGGTTACTAAATCTTGTTGATCATAATCAATTAAATTCTAAGAGGTTTCTCAGTAGAGAATTCAAGGATCATTTTAGGGGTTCCAGATGATCCTAGGTTGATAAACACAATGCATGATTTTAGTGATCAATGATTAATTAAGAAAATAGCCTCTGAATTCCTTGAGTTGATTATTGTTAAGTCAAATAAATTTCATTCTGTATTTTGCATTTAGAACTTCATATCAAATCTTTCCAAAATCCCTTTGTTCTAACTTTCTCCTTATTTGCTTAAGAATATGAAATGGTCTTTGGGAGATGACCTAGGTTGCACCTTATACTATACCAATAGTTTGGGGGAAATCTAGAAATTATTTTTGCGCGTTTGCGACGAGCGTGTCAATATGGCACGTGATAGTTCGGGGCCCACTTTCCTTGTAGCGCTTTTTGCATAGGTAATGACTTTTTGAGAACCAAATCTCCTTCTCAGAATGTTCGAGGACGTACTTTCTTTTCGAACGCTTTTTTCATCCTTTTCTGATATTGCTAACCGCGGCACAAAGCCACCAATCTTTTTTCATCAACCAAGTTCAACTGATCAACCCGGGCTTGTACCCACTCTGCCTCTTCCAACCTTGCATCCATTAACACCCTTAGCGAAGGGATCTCTACTTCAATAGGAAGGACAACCTCCATTCCATAAACGAGCGAGAATGGAGTTGCCCCAGTAGAGGTACGAATCGAAGTACGATACGCGTGGAGGGCATAGGGAAGCATCTCATGCCAATCTTTATATGTGAGCACCATCTTTTGGACAATTTTCTTGATGTTTTTATTAGCCGCCTCTACGGCCCCATTCATCTTTGGCCTATACGGGGAGGAATTATGATGCTGGATCTTGAACTGGTCACACAATTCCTTCATCATTTTATTATTCAAATTGGTACCATTATCTGTGATAATTTTGTTGGGTAACCCATACCGGCAAATCAATTCCTTCTTTACGAACTTTACCACTACACTCCTAGTCATGCTAACGTATGAGGCAGCCTCAACCCACTTGGTGAAATAGTCAATGACAACGAATATGAAGAGATACCCGTTGGACGCCTTAGGCTCGATTGGTCCAATAACATCCATCCCCCACATGGCGAATAGCCATGGTGAAGATAATACTTTCAAAGACGTGGGCGGTACATGGATATTGTCGGCGTATACCTGGCATTTATGGCAATTCTTAACATACTTATAGCAATCAGCCTCCATAGTCAACCAGTAGTATCCTGCTCTAAGAATTTTTCTTACCATCGCGTGTCCGTTAGCATGGGCACCAAAAGATCCCTCATGGACTTCTTTCACAATTTTGCTAGCCTTTGCCGCATGTACGCACCTGAGCCGGACCATATCATGATTTCTTTTATATAAAACTTCCCCATCGAGGAAGAAACTGGCAGCTAATCTCCTCAAAGTTCTTTTGTCATTTTCTGAGGCATGATCGAGATATTCCTTGTTTTTCAAAAAACACCGGATATCATGAACCATGGTTGCCCATCCTGTTCTTCTTCAACCGACTGGCAAAAGGCTTGTCGATCTCGGCGTCGAATCTGGATAAGGGGCATATCCTCCTCTCTACCTATTCTGAACATGGACGAGAGGGTGGCTACGACGTCAGCCAACTGATTGTCCTCTCGAGGTATATGTGCAAAAGTGACATCCTCAAAGTGCTCCAACAATTCCTTAATATAAGCTTGGTATGGGATCAACTTTGCATCTCGAGTTTCTCATTCACCTTTAACTTGATGGATAACTAGAGCTGAATCACCATAGACCTCCAAGTTCTTGACATTAGCATCAATTGCTGCTTGTATTCCCATGATGCAGGCTTCGTATTTGGCCATATTATTAGTACAATCAAAGCCTAATCTGGCTGTGATAGGTACATATTGTCCTTCTGGGGAGATTAATATGGCTCTTATGCCATGACCCATCATGTTGGATGCCCCATCAAACAACATCATCCACTTCTCTTTTACTTCCTGATCCGGCTCACTAAATATTGCCATTAGATCCTCATCTGGAAACCCTTATCTCATCGGCTGATAATCACTTAGAGGCTGTTGAGTCAAGTAATCTGCAAGCGCACTACCTTTAATTGCCTTTTGTGTAACATACACGATATCATATTCTGATAACAAAACTTTCCATCTGGCAATCCATCCAGACAAAGCGGGCTTCTCGAAGATGTACTTAATCGAATCCATCCTAGAGATCAACCAAGTAGTATGGCTCAACATGTACTATCTTAAACGATGAGCGGCCCATGCCAATGCGCAACAGGTTTGTTCTAACAAGGAATATTTTGCCTCATAGTCGGTAAATTTTTTGCTCAGATAGTAAATGACATGTTCTTTCTTTCCAGATGCATCTTGTTGACCAAGCATACATCCTATGGCGTTACCCGTCACTGTCAAGTATAAAATTAATGGTCTCCCTGGGACTGGAGGGACTAGAACTGGAGGGTCTTGCAAATAGAGCTTAATCTTTTCAAAGGCTTCTTGGCAATCCTCATTCCAACTGATGGGCTGATTCTTGTGCAAGAGTTTAAAAATCGGTTCATATGTGGCTGTCAACTGGAAAATGAACCTAGCGATGTAGTTTAGCCTTCCAAGGAACCTTCGCACTTCCTTCTCTGTTTTCGGGGCTGGCATTTCTAAGATTGCACAGACCTTATTAGGATTAACCTCAATTCCCCTTTCACTAACAATGAAACCTAGCAGCTTCCCTGACTTCACACCGAAAGTGCATTTAGTTGGGTTCATTCTCAACTTGAACCTTCAAAGACGTTCAAATAGTTTTTGCAGGTTATCGAGGTGATCCTCCTCAGTTCTTAACTTGGCGATCATGTCATCCACATATATCTCGATCTCCTTGTGGATCATGTCATGAAATAATGTCACCATGGCTCTATGATATGTTGCCCCAGCATTTTTCAAGCCAAAAGGCATGACTTTGTAACAGAAAGTTCCCCAAGCCGTAATAAAGGTGGTTTTCTCCATATCCCCTTCAGCCATCTTGATTTGATTATATCCAGAGAAACCGTCCATGAACGAAAAGTAAGAGAACTGAGCAGTATTATCAACTAATACGTTGATATGAGGCAGAGGAAAGTCGTCTTTTGGACTGGCCCTATTTAGATCCCTGAAATCTACACACATTCGTACCTTTCCGTCTTTCTTGGGGACTGGTACTATATTGGCAACACACATTCGTATTTTGCTACGGCTAGAAAACCTGCATCAAACTATTTTTTCACCTCTTCTCGGATCTTTAGGGACATCTCTGGCTTCATTCTTCTCAACTTCTGCTTCACCAGTGGGCAGTCAGACTTTAAAGGCAACTTGTGTTCCACAATCGACATGTCTAATCCCGGCATATCTTGATACGACCAAGCGAAAATGTCGCTATATTCATGTAATAGTGACACTAATCGAGAGCGGTTTTTGAACGCGCCTATCTTCACCTCTTTTTTATCCTCGTCAGTTCCCAGATTTATTAACTCGACAGCCTCTTGGTGAGGTTGTATCAATTTAGATTCTCGCTCAACCAACCTTAGTAGTTCCCTAGAGGGATCGCATTCAAATTCTGTTTCCTCATCCGCTTGATTAACAAGACAGTCAAAATTACTCAATACAATACTGTCGCAACCGTAATTCCGACGAGACGACGAACTCCCTAGAAATTCTAAAAAGAGAATTTAATTGTATGTGGAGCCGCCACCAAATTTTATTTTAAGGGAAAACATTTGGAAAAACCCTAACTTGAGGATGAAATTCTAGGTTCGGGAGTCGGTTACAAATAGGGAAGGTGTTAGGCACCCTATTTGTCCGTTCCGAAGAACGGTACCCTTAAACTGAGTGTGTGATTTTCTTTGCAATTTGTTTGATCCTTTAAATATAATAAAAATAAATAGGTTTGTATGAAAATAGCCTGACAGGACTTGATCCTGCTCCTACGTATTCCCCGGTGCAATGGGAAATTCAAAGCTACGTAGTTCTGGTGTTTGGAAGAGTTTTTAGAAGAATTTTGAGCTATTTGGTTTTCAAATATGCTCTCAGTTCCACATATGCACAGAGTCTAAGACAAACGAGGGTTGCACTTAGACTCATATGACTCTCTAAATGTTAAACAACAGGGTATGCTAGCAGTTCGCACTTAGAGTTCATTGCGTGAGAACCAAGGTTTTAGAGAACTTCTAGAAGAGCTTTGAGCGATTTTGTTTTTAGATATGCTCTCAGTTCCATATGTGCACAGAGTCTAAGGCAAACGAGGGTTGCACTTAGGCTCATACGACTCTCTAGATGTCAAACAGTAGGGTATGCTACCAGTTCGCACATAGAGTTCATTGCGTGAGAACCAAGGTTTTGGAAGAAGTTTTTAGAAGAGTTTTGGACGATTTTAGCCTTTAAACATCCTCTCAGTTCCACATATGCACAGAGTCTAAGACAAACGAAGGTTGCACTTAGACTCATATGACTCTCTAAATGTCAAACAGTAGGGTATGCTACCAGTTTGCACTTAGAGCTCATTGCGTGAGAACCAAGGTTTTTGAAGAAGTTTTAGAAGAGTTTTGGATAATTTTAGTTTTCAAAAATCTTCTCAGTTCCACATATGCACAGAGTCTAAGACAAACGAAGGTTGCACTTAGACTCATGACTCTCTAAATGTCAAACAGTGGGATATGCTACCAGTTTGCACCTAGAGCTCATTGCGTGAGAACCAAAGTTTTTTAGGAATTTTGGAAATTATTTTGTAAGAAAATGAGTAATTTTGAAAGGAGATTAAGAAAAAGATCCTCAATCCACATACACAGAATCGAAGGCAAGCGAAGGTTGAACGACGATTCATATGATTCTCCAAACGTCGAAAGACAGGGTATGCTGCACTTTCAACTTCGGAGTTCATTGCATGAGATCTCAGATCTTTTAAAGCTTTGAAAGTTGTTGTTTAGAAAAATGGAGTTTTTGAAGATTTGATTTAGAAAGGAGGACATATAATCAGAAATAAATACATACAGAAGGATCCATACATGGAAACTAATACCTAAATAAGTTTAAAAGGACAAGATCTACACAGGAACTTCAAGAACACAAGAGATTTTAGCACCAAAATTTGAATTCAATTCTCAGAGGTTTTAGAAAATATTTTTTGGTATATCTAAAAATTAAAACCAACCAATTGAAATATATGGATCATAGTAATCAAACAAAACAAGTTTGACACAAATCTAACAAGAAATGAGCAAGTTATGCCCAAATCAAATGAGCTAGGTTCATTCACACATCGAGACGAACATACTTCAGTAATTAGGTGATATAAATTTCATTTTAGATCCAAATTAGACAAATAATATCATTCCTGAAACTAGAGCAAAATATGAAGAGAACGCAACAAAAAACACTAAAATCAAAGATCATTTGATTGATCAAAAACAAAAACGAAAAACAGAAGCGAAAATGAACTTTAAGAACATCGAGTTTTTGGCGCCAAAATTTGAATTCAAATCTCAGAATTTTTAGAAAATATTTTTTGGTATATCTTGAAAAATTAAAACCAAAAAATTGAAATATATAGATCATAGGAATCAAACAAAACAAATTTGACAAAAATCAGGCCAGAAATGAGCAAAGTATGCACAAATCAAATGAGCTAGGTTCATTTACACATCAAGATGAACATACTTCAGTAATCAGGTGATAGAAATTTCATTTTAGATCCAAATTAGACAAATAATATCATTCCTGAAACTAGAGAGAAAGAGGAAGATAAATAAATAAAAATAACTGAAATCGGAGATCATTTTATTGATCAAAAACAAAAACGAAAAGCAGAGACGAAAATGAACTTCAAGAACACCTAGTTTTTGGCTCCAAAATTTGAATTCAAATCTTAGAATTTTTCGAAAATATTTTTTGGTAGATGTGAAAAATTAAAACCAAAAAGTTAAAATATATAGACGATAGGAATCAAACAAAACAAATTTGATAAAAATTAGACGAGAAATGAGCAAGGTATGCACAAATCAAATAAGCTAGGTTCATTTGCACATCAAGACAAACATCCTTCAGTAATCAGGTCATTGAGACTTCATTTCAGATCCTAATTAGACAAATAATATCATTTCAGAAACTAGAAAGAAAGAAGAAGAGAACACAACAAAAATCACTAAAATCGGAGATCATTTGACCGATCAAAAATGAAAATGAAAACAGAGACGAAGATGAACTCGAAAATCAAAGAAGACGCAAGAAAATTAAACGAAATAGAAGCAAGATCTAACCTCTCCATTGATGTTCTTGAATGCCACCTGATAGCATCTTGGAAGGTGATGAATAACTGGTTCCATGGAGGCCAAGAAGGTGCTCAATTGGATGTAGAATTCAAAAGTCTCTTCGATGCTCCTCTTAAAAAAAATCTAAAAGCCCCCTTTCAATGACCCAAAGTGCTCCTCTCTCTCCCTCCTTAGAAATTTTGAAATTTTTCTTAGAAATGAAGAACCCCCTTGAACTAAATGAAAGTCTCTATTTATAGATAAAATTTCAAAAAAAAAGAAGAAAGGGAAAAAAATTTTAGAAGTGAAGAAGTTTTCGGCCTTTTGTTTTCTGATTTTTCTCTTTTTTGTTTTCTTTTTATTATTTTCTTTTATTTTTATTTTTCTTTCATTTTATTTTTTTTTCTTTTTTCTTTTTTCTCTAACTAATTCTTAACCATCATTAACTAATCCAACTAACTTTCTAACTAAATTCTTAACTAAAAATTTATTTTTTCTTTCATTTTCTTTTTTCTTTTTTTCTTTTTTTCTTTTTTTTTCTAACTAATTCTTAACCATCATTAACTAATCCAACTAACTTTCTAACTAAATTCTTAACTAAAAATTTATTTTTCTTTCTTTTTTCTATTTTTCTTTTTTTTTGTTATTTTTTTTATTTTAGACTAAAAACAAAATAATTTATTTTGGGTTTTAAATTTATCCTCGGACATAATTCAGTGTTCACAAATACTAGCGTGATCGTCATTAGGCAAGTTGTTTTCGGATCTGCAAATATGCGAAAAGGATAAGATATATGGATGTATTGGGGAAGGAAGAGAATATTTCTGAAAGAAATCAGTGGTATTCATTGATCAATTATATGTACAAAATATTGTTTATTCACAAAATTTTACAACAATTACAAATTACATGTAGACTGAATTTAAAATCATAGGAAGCTCGATGGTTTCCCAATTGTTTAGTTCATGTCCTGGTGGACAAGCTATCACCAAGTCATCCATATTGAGCAGCTCTTCTTTATCAACTGTCGCTATCATATTTGGAGTCTCGAACCCAGCACTCCAAAAAATTCTGAAATGTGGAGCAGAGGGACCCTCTTTATCTGGGGCTTTCACTTTTCCAGTCTAGCCCGCCTTTTTTCTTCCATCTCTTCCTTAAGCCTTCTTTTTTCTTCCTCAGTGGGTTTATACCCTAACCCGAACCGGTGCTTGTTCTTAATCAACTGCAAAGGCTGGGTTAATCCACCATTGTTTTGCCCCAGTTTGTCTCTGGGCTAGAATCCATTCTTCAACATTATTTTGGCCATCATTAACAGGGCTCTCGGGGGCCGATGCTGGTCCACCACCTTTCCCTCCTTAACAGTGGTAACATTAGCAATTTCTAAAGCCTGGAAGTGAGTTTCCAAGGCTTCCTCAGCAGCCTCGATGTAGGGGGTATTGGTGGGCTTACTGACCAAAAAGTCCTCTTCAGCAGAGACAATTATCAGCCTATTGTCTACAATAAATTTCAATCTTTGGTGAAGAGTGGATGGCACCGCTCTAGCAGAATGGATTCATGGTCTTCCTAGGAGACAACTGTATGTGGGCAAGATGTCCATCACCTGGAAGGTCACCTAAAAAATGACCGGGCCAATCTACACTGGCAGATCAATCTCTCCAATAACTTCCCTTCGTGACCCATCAAAGGCCCTAACCACTATTGAACTTGGCCTCAGGTGGGATGCTTCATAGGGTAACTTAGACATCACATTTAAAGAGGAACCATTGTCTATCAAGACCCGAGCCAGTATATGGTCCCTACATTTCACGGATATGTGCAACGCCTTATTATGCCCATCCCCTTCTTCTGGGATTTCGCTATTAGTGAAGGTGAGGAAGTTGTTGGCGGTAATGTTATTTGCAATCCCTTGGAACTTCTCCACCGAGAGGTTATGTACCACGTGCGCTTCATTGAGTATTTTCAATAACACCTTCCGATGAGGCTCGGAATTCATCATTAACGCCAACAAAGAAATCTTAGCTAGTATACGGTTTAATTGTTCGATTACCGAATACTCACTTTGCCTGATCATTCTTAGAAATTCACAGACATCTTCTTCAGAAACAGGCTTTTTCAATTCCCTTCTTTCTTTTTCTTTACTAGCTTCTGGCTCGGGACCAGCCAAAATTGCCTCCCCACAGGGCCGTCCCCTCCTCTCTTCTATAAGGGAGTAGATGCGACCACTTCAGGTCATACCCCCAACTCCAACTATATTCACCACATCAATAGCTGTACTAGTGGTGACTTCGATTCTCTCTTCTTCTGCCTTGCCCCTAGATACCTCAGCATCATACTTCCAAGGTACCTCCTTGTTGCTTTTGTATAGGAATGGCCCTGACACTTTTATAGTAATCGGCCTCAAGCCATTTGGTGTTGGAACAGCCGATTCTTCAGAGTACCTGATAACTAAAGGCTTTGAACAACCGGGGAAGGCCTCATTAAGCATATTCACCTCGAACTCCACTTCTAAGCAATTCACTGTTGGTCCTCCATGATTTGGCAAAGGATTATTTCCTACATTAGGGGCATCATTTTCAAAGTTCAGCCATTTAGCATTTATCAAGTTCTGAACCTTGTGCTTTTAACCCTTGACAATTTTCAGTGGAATGTCCAACAGCTCTGGCATGATAATCACATTTAGCAGTTGGGTCATACCACTTAGGAAATGGCGGCTCTAAAGGCTTCATAGGACATGGTGCGATTAATGAGTTTTGTATTAGGTGGGGTAAAAGCTTAGTATAGGTCATAGGAATCGGGTCAAAGTGTATAACTTTCCTTTCATTATTGGGCTTTCTTTGAGTTTGGTTAGTGTTTGGGCTAGGGTTTTGATTCCAGGCCTTTTGTGGAGGTTGGGATGTAGTTGGTTGTGATTGTGTCATGAATGGGGTTGTTTGCTGAAAGCTGTTGGGGGTGTGTAAGGTGGTTGGTAGTTAGGTTGGGAGGTGGCCACCATTAGAGGGTATGGTGTGTACTGAGGGTGGTAAGGTACTTGGTAACTAGGTGGTGTAGGTGCGGAACGGTTTGGATCAAATGTGACATGGTGAGCCTCTCCTTCCTTCTTTTTCCAAGAATTGTTGGTTGGCTTCTTCACATTTACATTACCAACCGTATTATGTACAATTCTCCCGCGACGCAGGCCGCTTTCAATTCGCTCTCCGATTAGTACCATATTGGAAAAATTTGTTGAAACACTACCCACCATCTTATCATAAAATGGTGCGGGAAGAGTGTCCATGAACATCCCTATCATCTCTCTTTCAAATAGAGGAGGTTGAACTTGGGCTGTCAGCTCCCTCCACCGTTGAGCATATTCTTTAAAGGTCTCGTCTTCTTTCTTGATCATATTTTGAAACTAGGACCGATCCGGTGCCATCTCTATGTTATATTTGTATTGCCTAAGAAAGGCATCTGCTAGATCTTTCCAAGATCAGACATAGGTTCGTTCCAACTGAGCATACCAGTTGGCTGCAGCTCTTGTGAGGTTATCTTGGAAGCAGTGGATCAGGAACTTATCATCATGCGCATGTGAAGCCATTTTTCTACAGAACATCGTTAGGTGACTTCGAGGGCATCCCGTTCCTTTATATTTTTCGAACTCAGGCATCTTAAACTTGGGCGGGATTGTCACGTCAGAGACTAGGCACAAGTCAGAAACGTATACTAGTCCATAGCCATTGCCTTCAATGGCCCTGACTTTCTCTTCTAGGTGTTGCCATCTACCATTAAAAGGTAGCTCTTGACTAGAGGTATTCGGCCATTGTTCATTCACTACTGGCCCAGCTGTATGATGCCCACCAGGTCGGATGGTCTGGCCATAGGTGTTTGGTAGAGGGAAAGGTGGCTGTTGTGGGTTTAGTGGGTAGGTAGTCATGGGGATAGAATTGGTAGGATTCTCAATGATAGTAGTATTCATGTATGTGTAGTTGGGATTAGTATTTTGTGGGTAAGAGGTTGAAGGACTTGTGTGTAGGGGATAAGCAGCAGGATTTGTATTGTAGATGGCTGGTGGATTTATATGTGGTGGGTAAGCGGTAGGATTTGTATGGTAAATGGCTGGCGGATTTATATGTGGTGGGTAGGTAGTAGGATGGTTTGGGTATTGGGTGTGAGTGAGAGGGTTCTCAGTAGGATTTGTGGGAACCCTTTGTGCCGAAGGTGTAAACCCAGGTGGTATCCCATGAGGAGGCCACTCGCGATCGGTTACCACCTGCACAGGACCCGATGTGTCAGTCACTGCTGTTGTCTCTGCCCCAGAGGGTCCCTCTTCATTCTTCTCTAGCAGCTTCATAACTTTTTCCAGCTGATCCCTCAGATCAGCAACCTCATTTCGCAACTCTTCATTTTGTGCTTCTATCTCATTCATCATTTTGGTCTTTGAACGTGTGCTATAAGGATGCGGAGGAATGCATGAATCCGCTATTTTGTTTTCTGGGAACAAAGTATGTCAGTTAATTATAAACATTTTATAAATTTAAGCATGTACTAAATGTGTGCCTATGATAGAGGACCCGTCATCTTGACGAGTATTTTAGCCGCAAGCGTGCTTTGGGTGAGTGTGAAATGGAAATTAACGCAGTATCAGACACAAATATGTAAGAAAGTATATTCATTATTCATAGTATAATTTCTCAGGGTACAACTTGCTCTTCTTTTTCAGCTAATGCAATGTATTTGTTCATTCTCAAGATTAATTCTTTACAAAAATGAATAAACTCTTCGACTTCAGGCGGAGTGTGCAGCGGATGTAATGATGCCTCAGCCCTCTTGAGTAATGGCGGGACTTCTTCAATAGCAGTATTTGCTAAGCTAGCCAACCTCCCAAAGCATTTGGTCTAATGGTTGGTCGTGTCTTTGTACCATTGCATCTCATCTTGTAGGTCACTGATACCCCTCTGTTGCATCCTGATCACTTCAATAACTTTCCATTTTTCTTCGTCAACTTCCTTTCCCTATTCGACTAATAGATTCTGAATTTGTAAATTCAAGTCTTCTATATATTGTTGCAGCACACTCTTTTCATCTAATAGTTGGCTTGTTTCTGCTTGTGCCCTATTTTTTTCATTCGTTGCTTGGTCCTTTTCCCGCCTGATCTTATGAACACGATCCCTCAGTTGCTCGACTATATCTCTCATCCTCTGATTTCCTTGCAGAGTTGTGTCCCTTTCCTGCGCCCTCAGTCCCAATTCTTTATTGGCTGCCTGGAGACTCATATGGACTTTAGCCGCGTATTCTCGTTCGGACCTTTGTTGTTCTCTAAGACTTTCCATGACAACTTCTTTTTCTTGGTTTTCTCTTCTTAGTTCTGCATTTTCTTGTTGGGTCTTCAATACCCTTTCCTCTAGCCTGCTATTTTTTATGGTCATGCTTTCCAGTTTTGCCCTCAACTCTTTAACGGTTTCATCCTCAATGACTACAGATTCTTTTTGACCTCTGGAGGTGGACACTTTCGGTTTGAAAGGAAACTTAATTTGCTGTACTCTTTCTCGGACCCATTGCTTATATTCCTCTTTGGCTGCACAACTTCTAACCCCCAACTCCTTTCCCTTTATTGTCGTTACGCTCCAGGCTTCTCTAACTCTTCAAAGTATTTCGACAAAATCACCTTCGTAGTTTAGGATGAACGGGGTTAATAACTCACCTGACGGGGGTTCCTTAATAGGGTAAGCCAATTGTCTTTGCCCCATTATAGGGTTATAATTGATGCAGCCTCGGATTCCCATGAGTGGAACATTTGGGAATCCCTTACAGTGGTAAATGAGAGATGTCCTTTGCTGCCAAGCTGGCTGCCATCTAATCTGATCTTCCGTTAAGTTGGCGAGGTGGGCAGCTCATTCATGATTATTCATCTCTTTTAGTGGATAACACAGCAAATCTGATATAGGGCATCGTACTTTGGTATTTCTTTTGAATATGTGAGCTGTTAACCAAACATACAGCATAGGGAGACAGCACACGAGCTTCTTTCCTTTTTTTCTCATGGCAAAAATCCAACGTACTATACACATCAGCTAAAAGAGCAACAACGAGATTTTCCATTCTAGTTTTCCTGACTAGAAATATGTCAATAGATGCTTGATCCACAAAACCTTATATGCTGGGAAAGAGCACCAAACCATAGATGGTGAGAGCTAATACATCTGAGAAGACATCCCACTGGTTACCGTCGGCCAAATATCACAAATAGTCTTCAAGGAACTCCCTGGAAAGCCCCCTTATTCGGTTCTTATCCTGATAATCCTTCAGAAGATCACTATCCTGCAATCCCAAAGTTTGTGTTGTCACTTAGAACGAGGCATGGTGTTCCAAATGGTTATATGGCTTACTTCTTTCTAATGGAAAATCCAGAATCTGCTCATATTCCTCCAAGGTAGGCGTCATTTGGAAGTCAAGGAAAGTGAAACATCTGAGAGGAGGGTCGTAATACTGTGCTAAGGTCGTGATTGTGTCTTCCTGTACCCTGACCTTCAATAAACCCAATATATTTCCGTACTTCTTTGTCAAAGACATTTGTTGTATGTTGGTCAATTTATTTCCATACTCTTCTAAGACAGATGAGTCTACCGGTCTGGCGCTAATACGTCTCTTCTTCCTCAACTGTACTGTTTCCACATTAATTTCCATTTCACCCTCTTCTTTTATACTCTTCAAGAATCTGGGTCCTCAAAAGAAAAGAAAACAAAAATAGGCGCACAAGTCAGATATTTACAAAGCAAATGAGTGCATGGTATGGTAGGACTTATGAAGATGAAATGCTTTGTTTCGATGCATGTTATGGTTGATGTACATGCATGCAATATGTTATGTGAATTTAATATGTGCATGCGATATGCATATAGGCAGGGCTCTTACATGGGTTCTGTACTCTGCCCCTTTTCTTTTTCTTTTTTTTTTCTTCGTCACGCCATGCAAAAGACATGATTTATTTATCATACAATAAATAAGTATAAAAAAACTGTGTGCCCTTTCAGTGTCCTATAACGGGTATCCTGTCCTAGGGAGCTAGGCTTCTCTAATGCATGAGCCTCTCATAAGGGTGGTTTGTATTCTTAAGGTATCAAGGTCACTAGAGCCAAGTTCCAGTTTACGATGCTTGCTACAACAGTAGGGAATGCTACCAGTTGTAGGGCATTGTAAATAGGACGCACTCTAGCTGGGGTTTTCGTGGTTGTCAAACAGGACGTGCATCCAAAGTGACACCACTAGACCCCTCTATCCTAGGCTTCACTCAGACCCGGGTACAGGGCCCCACTCGTGATAAATGCATATGCAATGTATGAGGGCACACAAGTAATTGGGATACCTGCAATTGGGGAAATGTACAGATATATATTGCAATTTATAGTTCGTCTACCCTAAGATTTATATAAAGAATAAACAAACAGATAACAAACAGATAAACAGATAAATGAATCATGCAAATAAACAGGAAAGGGATCGAAACAAAACACACTCAATTGAAATAGGCTTGACTCTCTAAGGATCCCCAGTGGAGTCGCCATCTGTCGCAACCGTAATTCCGACGAGACGACGAGCTCGCTAAAAATTTAAAAATAGAATTTAATTGTATGTGGAGCCGCCACCAAATTTTATTTTAAGGGGAAATATTTGGAAAAACCCTAACTTGAGGAAGAAATTCTAGGTTTGGAAGTCGGTTACGAATAGGGAAGGTGTTAGGCACCCTACTCGCCTGTTCCAAAGAACGGTACCCTTAAACTGAGTGTGTGATTTCTTTTGAAAATTGTTTGATCCCTTAAATAGAATGAAAATAAATAGGTTAATGGAAAATAGCCTGACAGGACTTGATCCTGCTCCTACGTATTCCCGAGTGCAATGGGAAACTCAAGGCTACGTAGTTCTGGTTTTGAAAATTACTTTGGTAGAATAGGAGCATTTTGAGAGGAGATTGAAAGGAAGATCCCTGATCCACATGCACAGAGTCGAAGGCAAGCGAAGGTTGCACGACGACTCATATGATTCTCCAAACATCGAAAGACAGGGTATGCTGCACTTTCAACTTTAGAGCCCATTGCGTGAGATCTTGGGACTTTTAGGAATTTTGAAAATTATTTTGGAAGAAAAGGAGTAATTTGGAAAGGAAATTAGAAGGAATATCCTTGATCCACATGCACAGAGTCGAAGGCAAACGAAGGTTGCATGACGACTCATATGATTCTCCAAACATCGAAAGACAGGGTATGCTGCACTTTCAACTTTGGAGCTCATTGCGTGAGATCTTGGGTCTTTTAGGAACTTTGAAAAAATCATTTTAGAGGAAAGGGAATAGCTTTGAAAAAGTATTAAAAGGAAGATCCTTTATCCACATGCACAGAGTCGAAGGCAAGCGAAGGTTGCACGACGACTCATATGATTCTCCAAACATCGAAAGACAAGGTATGCTGCACTTTCAACTTTGGAGCTCATTGCGTGAGATCTTGGGTCTTTTAGGAACTTTGAAAATCATTTTAGCGGAAAGGGAATAGTTTTGAAAAAGTATTAAAAGGAAGATCCTTAATCCACATGCATAGAGTCGAAGGCAAGCGAAGGTTTCACGACGACTCATATGATTCTCCAAACATCGAAAGACAGGGTATGTTACACTTTCAACTTTGGAGCTCATTGCGTGAGATCTTGGGCCTTTTAGGAATTTTGGAAATTATTTTGGAAGAAAAGGAGTAATTTTGAAAGGAATGAACTTTCGGAAAATAGACGTTAGAATAGTTTGATAAAAAAAAGTTGAGATAGAGACTTAGTAAAAACAGAACCCGGATCAGAAAATTGAGATGAGAAAAACAGAGCACAACGATGATATATTCTCCCATTATTTGTTTGGTATAGGATCTACGACTTCTTTTAGCCTTCCAAAATGCCATTGTACCTGCAATCATGATATTTAAACATGTTGTTGCTCTTTCACAGACCACACAACAGTCAATTTGTTCAAGATTAAGTCTA
Source organism: Canavalia gladiata (assembly GCA_037954105.1). Taxonomy (NCBI): domain Eukaryota; kingdom Viridiplantae; phylum Streptophyta; class Magnoliopsida; order Fabales; family Fabaceae; genus Canavalia; species Canavalia gladiata. Next base: position 58,402,391 of record CM075659.1, on the reverse strand, counting down.
TACTTGAGTTGAATCACAGGCTGGCTTTTGCAGGAATTGGTACTGCATGCATTGAGAGATTGATTTTCTGAACTCGGACACAGTGGTCTCAAACCCTGACTTGGAACTAGACTTCATCATAGCCAAACTAAACAACCACTCAAGACACGGCAGGAAAAGTCTAGGATAGGTTATCAGACCTGATAGTCAACATAGGAACAGCTCTGAAACCAGATTACACATATAACCACTTATCAACAAGGTGCAGGGGCAAAAGGATATCAGGTATCCAGAAGTTCATTTAATTAGAAACAAGTCCTAGGGTTGCACACCTGATCATGAATTTCTGGCCTTTATTCTCTACATTTTCCAAAACTAAACCAGGACATGTACTAGTATTTGGGACTCATAAAAAGAATTAAAGCTAGATTACTAATTCTAAGTCCTTATGGCCAAATGTATACTGAGAAATCAAGTCAATATCTGCAATGTTGGAGCTATTGCCCAGATGCCTGTGATTTACAGAACAACCCACAACACCCCAAACTTGTATTTATTGCTGATCTGCGACCTATTCTCGTCAGCCAAGGGGTGCTGCCTATGTTGCCTCATGTTAGGCTTGCTGTTGTACCAATTTGGGAAGCCCAAATCTGGTTGTACAGAGGGAGGAAAATTAAGGACTGGTATAACAACCTTAGGCAAGGACAGCCCCCTTACCTACCTCAAACTAAGTATTATTACTGCATCCATGTTCAATTTCTGTTTTTCTGGACTCTACACCCCGCCATAACCTAAAATTCTGATGAATGAGCTGCTCTTAACTTGTTCTGTGTTTCCCAAGATTGAAACCAGTTTTGGGGACCTAAGATTGAAACCAGTTTTGGGGACCTAAGACCAACCTAAATCTCTAATCTCAAGGCTGTGTATTAACTTAATATTACCTGTTTTAATCCTTAACTTCCCCAAATGCAGAACCAACTTCAGCCCTTTAGGCCCCAAAAATTTCTACCGGCTGGCCTAGCTTTTACTTGGCCCAGAATAGCTAAAGGATCATAACTCATTATCAGTCTAGTGCTGCTGCAGAAATTTTACTGCAATCCTGTCATCTTTCAGCTTTCTATGTTTCAGAATTTAAGTCATACATCTAGGATATTTACTTAGCTTAAATCAGCCAGGACATACTTTATGGGGATAGTTAATCAGGGCATGTTGTGGTGCACCAGTTTCTATGGCTATTCTAAGCACAATCTGTTTTTTGCACTGGCCAAGTGATTCTGGAACAGATTTACCAAAAGCGGGACCTAAACTCTGATAAACTGAAGTCTATGGACGTATGCTTCTATCAGCTAAAAGTTTAGGCTTGTTTTGCTGCAACTGTGACCTTAAGGAGCATTCACGGTTTTTCCTAAAGGTTTCCTTAGCCTATCAGTTCACATAAAGGCCATTTTAGTCACAACCTTCCCTTGGTTTGGTTGAGGTATGCCCCTTAAGAATGGATGAAATGAACCTGGCCATGCAAGTTCTGTTCCTGTGGCTGTTCTCAGATTGTTTTATGCTTTCCCCTTGCCTTTGCTAAGTTGGTTTGCTCCCCCATGATATTTTCATGAGTTTCAGACTCACTCACTATCTTATGGCTACTGATGTGGCAGATTTAAGACATGCACTAAGTTGTTGCTACCATATGCAGGTTCAAGTTTGTGATATACTTACAGGGGTGAGCTAAATAAAACTACCAATTTAACATGCCTAAATGCCACAACCGCTTATTATGCAGTAGATCGAGTGCATATTCCTCAAACCAGAACTGAGGCCGGATATCAGATCATAGACTTGAACTTAACTTACAAATTTCAGGTCTGTTATCAGCAATGAGGAGAAGAATGTTTTTTTAAGCATCTAGGACATAATGCTAAACTGACCACTCTTGGATTCAAACAAGGTGTTTGGCCTATACTACCCTGGTGTAGCTGCATGGGAAGAGATAAAAGAATCCTTAACCTAATGTGGAACTTCAAACCAGCTCATATTCAGTCCTGAGTTTTGTTGAGATGATCAAGAATCACCTGCTCATGGCTAGGTGCCATAATGAGAACAGTACCAGAGGTATTTCCTGAGAGCAAAGCCTTTGGGAACCCACTGCAGTCCCTACTATATGATCACTGTCACTATTATTACCCTGGTATAGGCTGCCCTACGTGTTGAATCCCTGCCTATGGATTCTTATTAATGGTTTTGGGAAATGGCATTGTAAACTGCCCATAGGCTTTCTCCCCACACCCTATGATCGAGCGAAGTTTGGGATTACTATCAAGCGCTAATCTCCTAACTCTCTAGATCTGGTTTGGCCACAGGTTACTATCTATTTGAAGACCAGACGCAGGCTTGTGTGTCCAACCTAACTATAGGCTTTGTTATCTAAAATTTTATATGTCTTAAATTGGCCCGCTACCTATGCAGTTTAAGGACCCTGAATTCCCATGCTACCTCTGACACAATTATGACAGAACCTGGTGAGGAGACTTCTCTTTGGCCCCCTAACTCACTAGATTTTTACTTATGAAAAGCGTGGAATATTAGTCTCCTATTTGCTCAATGTTGTCTCAACTGTATATTATGCGGGAACCATTTTAAATCCTAAGTCCCTGGCTAAAGTCCTAGTTCATGACGGGTCCTAATACTCAGTTAATTCCCATCCTGTGCTGAATTAGTTTCAACATCTGGCTATGCTCCAATTGAATTTGTTGATAAATCCAGATTCAAGTCAATGCATACTAAATGAGGACAAGTTTGTTTATTGTTCAAACTAAGGTCTGGTTGGCTAGTCCAAATGATGTTAAATTTCAATCTGGTTTATGGGGTCCCAAACTTCTGACCCTACGCCTAGTAGGTTCCTGATTAAGATAAACACCAAGTTTTCAAGTCCAGTTATGATTACCTCTCCTATCATACCTAGGTGATCCAACACAGGACCTGAAGGTGACCAAAACTCCTGCAGCATGAATAGCAGGCCTTATGTATAGAAAATGGTTTCTGAACCCATCTCTCAGGTTAGGGGAACTAAATTCTTCTTGCAGTTTCAGAACTTGCCAAATTGGTTCACAGATTTAAGGAACAGAGAAATCAGAGATCTACCCATATGCTAATGCAGGGCTGTGTGGCAATGAGTCTCACCTTCAAACACTTATTATGCATAATTCTTTAACTGTGTTTCTCACTAATGGGGCTTATTCCTAAGCTAACAAAACAGGTCTTCCTCATCAAGGTTCAACCGATACCCGAATTTATCCTAGAGCCCACAGCTTGGATATAAAGTCGAAAGTCTTATAATAAAGGTCAATATATGGCCCTTAATGTATTAATTTTGAGACCTGATACTTATCCAACCTTAACATTTAAGGTATCAAATTAAATTGTTGGAGTTTTACCTCTAATAGAACCTATGAACACCTTCTTTTGGCTAGCAGAAAAACTAACTCTGATAGGCAGAAAAGACTGATTTGCCATAACCTATTGAGCCAATTTGAATGGTAGGATTCTGTTATTTTTACCCTAGCTTACAAAAATAGGATGCCATTTTAATCAGACTTAGAACTTAGGGAAAGTCAAACTTTCAATCCAGGACCAGCGGAGTTGGTTCATAATCTGAACATAACTCTAAGCACCCCTACTATTCACTTATCCACACTAGAACATACCTAGTCTGGCGCTTATAAATGGCTTTGGCACAGTTTGACAGTAAGGTGAAACATCTCAGTCAATTCCTATCTCTAAAAAGGCGGGAGCCTCATTTAAATAAAACTTAAAACCTCCTATTGTCCTTTAACCTTCTATTATTTTGGATTTGTTTCTCTATCAATTAGGATTTTCCCAGGACCTCCAGGTGCTGATGTAAACCAACCCCCAGCTTTCATGCAAAACTAACGGTGTCCAACTAGCATCCCCTAATGACTTCCAGGCCATCTAGGATTAGCAGAAATGACTCCGAACAAAATGCAATTACAGAGTACTATTTGAATTCTGCACCAGATATACCAGGTTTATGAAACCAATTTATTCTTCATTTACTTTTTGTATTGATAGCACTAAATTCTTAAGTAAAAATCTATGGAGCAAGGCATGAACATCAATTAAAACACAGAGGAAGCGTAGGCTATGCTACATAGTTCAAGAATTTATAGTAAAAAAAAAAAGAAAATTCTAATGTTATCTAGGAGCAGAACCATAACAATCAAATACGAATATCAGGCTTTCATTGATTTATCAACAAGTTTTGACTTTAAACCTCAACCAAACATGCAGACTAGCTAAGCATATTGAGCCAGCACTCTCAGTAAGTATTGCACACCCTTCAGGGCAACCATGAAATGAAAACAACACGAGGAACGTGCCTAACCTCGAAGTATTGAAAAAATTGAGAAGACTTGCTTGGTTTTGCTGAGGAAATGGAGGAACGATTGACGAAGACAACTGATAGAAACTAATCCTGCTTCACCAATATCCGAAATTCCGAAAAAAGATAGCTAGCTTGAGGAAAAATTCTTCAAGAATCTTGAGAGAGAATACCGAAGACAAAGAGTAATGCCAAAGACTTCCCCAGACTTTCACAGAAGCCAACCAGAAAGAAATCCGAATTATAGCTAGATTGTGGAAAAATTCTTCAAGAATCTTGAGCGAGAATGCTGAAGACGAAGAGCAATGCTAAAGACTGTCGCAACCGTAATTCCGACGAGACGACGAACTCGCTAAAATTTTTAAAAAAAGTTTTGATGATGTGGAGTCGCCACCAAATTTTTGTTTAAGGGAAAAAGATTTGGAAAAACCCTGGATGAGATTTAGGTTCGGGAGTCGGTTACGAGTGGGGAAGGTGTTAGGCACCCTACTCGCCTGTTCCGAAGAACAGTACCCTTAAATTGAGTGTGTGATTATTTGAAAATAGTTTGATCCCTTTTATTAGAGTGAAAATAAATACTTGATGGAGGTTAGCCTGACAGGACTTGATCCTGCTCCTACGTATTCCCTGGTGCAATGGGAAACTCAAGGCTTACGTAGTTCTGGTTATGTTTTGAAAGCTTGACTTTTGAAAGTGTTTCAAAGAGTGTTTGAAATGTGCTCGAAGGCTTGACCTTCGGAGCTACTTGGAAAGTAAAAATAGCTTGACTATTTTTAAAAACTATTATTAGGAGGGCGATCCTCATCCGCCTATGCACAGGGCCCAAGATACCTACGGCTGCACTTGGACCCATACGAATCTCTAAACAACGAACAGCAGAAAAAGCTACCAGTTCGTGCTTAGAGCTCGTCGCGTGAGATTAAGAATCGCAAAACCGGATTTTTATTTTGAAAATCGATGGATAAAATGAGCAAGGTTTTTATTTTGCAAAAAGGAAAGGCAACCTTAATCCACATGTGCACAAGGCCCAAGACAACTACGGCTGCACTTGGACCCATACGAATCTCTAAACAACAAACAGCAGAAAAAGCTACCAGTTCGTGCGTAGAGCTCGTCGCGTGAGATTAAGAATTGCAAAACAAGATTTTTATTTTTGAAGAACGATGAATAAAATGAGCAAGACGCAAGTATTAGAAATTTTAGGGGAATTTACCAATTAAGGAATTTTATGAAAATACTTGATAATCTTGAATTCATGAATTATTTAGGAATTTTGAAGAATTTTTCTTTTTAATTTCTGGAATTCTTCATTAATTTCTAGAAATTTGAAATTTTTATTAATTTCTGGAATTTTTAAATTTTTTATTAATTTTCGGAATTTTTAGATTTTTTTTTATAATTTTCTTTTTATTATTTTTTATTGATTTTCTGGAATTTTTATATATTCTTCTATTTTCTGTAATTTTTTATTAATTTTCTGATTTTTTAGAATTTTTTATTAATTTTCTGATTTTCTAGAATTTTTTATTAACTTTTGAATTTTATTGATTTTCATTCAAAAAAGAATTTAAATTTAATTTGAAGAATTTGACTTGTTTTGAATTAACTTGATTAGATTCACCTAAAAAACGGGAGAAAAGAAAAAACAACTTTGATAAAAGAGGATTTGCACGTTCGGTTTTAATGCTAAGTTGATTATGAACCCAATATCTGGACTTCCTAGGAATTGCTTTATACCGAATTGGAATCCAATTTTAATTGATTTGGACTTAAGTTACTGGAGCGTGAATATTGCATACAAGGCATGCGTGGCACAAAATTAAAATTGCTTTATACATAATCAGAATCCAATTTTAATTGATTTGGACTTAAGCTACTGGGAGCGTGAATATTGCATACAAGGCATGCGTGGCACAAAATTAAAATCATGGGGTTAGAGGTGGTAGATGGTGTGCAATCAATCATTTGAGCTATTTTGGACATGTAATCAAAATATGCGGCTTGACTATTACATGCGGTATTTGCATAAGCTCGGTTCCCATTTTATTTCCAACACTCATAGGTGGCCCCTACCCCCTTAATTATATTAGTCAACTTTTTAACATATGACCTTACCCATGTAAAGGACACCGTGTGCATGGGTTCCATTTATTTTTTGAGGATCTCTTGTATAGTTCCACAAATAGCCCACAAGACTATCACTTAAGGGCTGGCTTGGCTGCCCTACGTCCTATAACAGATGCTATGCGACACACATTGGATGAAGTGAGAGGGGCACTGGTTGGCTGGTCAAAGTTGACGAAGACACCCCTACCGCTCTCACAGGTTTGATGACACTGCCTAGTTAATTGGAGGATTCCCTAATGACAGAATCTTGAGTAAGCGATGCACATCCTGTGATAAAAGGGGGAAATCTGCTTGAGATTATAGGTCTTAAGCTTGATTTTCGTGATGGCCATTGCATGTCTGATTTCAGGGGAGGTAGTTTTCAAGAATGAGAGTGGCCTCAGCCAAGGACTACTGTCTTGGTAAGATTCAGGAGTGTTATTATTATCTTCCAATACATCCTGTTACAAATACTGCAGTCTTGTAAATACCCCAAGGATCAAGATCGTGTTTTAAGAAATAAGCCCAGGGCAGCTATATCAATAAGGCATGTAGGGGTATAGTAGACTCGTCTAACCTGAGTTCACCCATGGTGTCAGATTTGCGTTCTCTAGTCTTACTAAGTCCGTGATTCGGGAACCTAGGGAGTGTTTGCGACTTTCATGGCTTTATCATTTCGTTTAAACCAATTCTCATTGGAGAAAAAAAACCTAGCATTTGAATCTTGCATGCGAATCTATACATGAGGACTTATTTAATCGAACGCAAACAAAGCATGGTTCAGTAACCATTGTGTTAATAGCGAATCCTCATATACGAACGCTAAGGAGTGCATGCAGCAGCCAGATCATGGAGACGCATGTGGGGGTTCAAAATCTTACCTGGAATTTCTGTACTGAAGTTGGTCTTCACATCATGCCAAAGAAGAGTCTTGAGGAATTCTTAGCTTCTCCCTCTTCGTAGCATTATCCAAGCCTGCTCAAAAGATCAACGTCTCAACCGTCGCTTGGGAAGCAAGAAATTCAGCCAACTATGAGAGAAAACCCCCCTCCCAAAAAAAACCTCCGGGATGACCTTCTTCTCCTCTTTTATATATGTGACGCCTCCCTCTTCTGTTTCAATTCTGTTATCCTCTTTAAAAATCTTCTTCTTTTTTTAAAGAATTAGTTTTTTCCGTTAAAAACCGTTTTTTCTGATTAAAAACGTTTTTCATTTTTTTTATTATCTTTCAGTTTTTTATTCTTATTTTAATTTTTTCTCAAAACTGTTTTTTGTTTTTTTTCTGTTAAAACTGTTTTTCTGTTTTTATCTTTCAATTTCCCTCCTCTTTTCTTTTTTTTAAAAAAAATATTTTATTTTGTTATTTTTTAATTCTGTTTTTTTATTTTTATTAATATTTTGTTTTTCTTTTTTTTATCTTCTTTGTTTATCATTTTTTTGATTTCCAGATTTTTAGTTTCTTATTTATTTTCAATTTTATTTATTTTTATTTTTTCCAAAAAAACTCTTTTCTTATTTTCTCATTATTTATTATATATATTTTTATTATCGTCTATTTTTCTTAGTTTTAGTTTCTTGATTAACTTTATAATTGGGGGCCTCGGACATAAATGGGTGTTTACAGTTTGCCCCTCTTTACTCATTTTCCTACCCGATAATGTGAGAAATGATTTTCTAAATTATCGGGATAGGAAATGAGTAAAGACGTGAACACTTTATGTCCGAGGCAGGCTTTTTGAAGAAAGTCCGAGAGTAACACTAGAAGCCTTGAGCTTAAAATGAACTTCATGGATGTCTGGAGGGTGGCGGTTAAATGATGTTGCCGGCTTTATGTGCCGATAGAGTTTAAATATGAAAGGTTTGATTGCATAACCTGATTAGGCTATGAATACTGTTGAAGTACAAGAAAAATGAGGTGAGAAGGGCCTATTTGAGGCCGGAGAGCATGCAAGAACAAAAATGTAAGATATGTACAAGGTGGCCTGACAATATAGGCCGAAGTGCAGAAAAGAAAACTTTAATATGCAGAAAGGGAAACTTGATGGTGGCCTGACAACATAGGCCATGATGCAGAAATTAAAACTTGATGGTGGCCTGATAACATAGGCCATGATGCAGAAACTTAAACTTGATGGGGATCCTGTTGTTGACGGGAAGAATGCAAATGAAATCCTGCTGTTTCCAGGATGGATGCAAACCTGCTTAACAGGTGAACGGAAAATTAAACGTGCTTGAAGTCCTGTTGTTGACAGGAGAATGCAAATGAGGTCCCGCTGTTTCCAGGAAGATGCAAATGATGAAATCCTGCTGTTGCCAAGATAAATGCAAACCTGCTCGACAGGTAGACAGAGAAATAAACATGTTTGAAGTCCTGTTGTTGACAGGAGAATGCAGATGAGGTCCCGCTGTTGCCGGGAAGAATGCAAATGAAATCCTGCTGTTGCCAGGATAAATGCAAACCTGCTTGACAGGTGGACAGAAAAATAAACGTGCTTGAAGTCCTGTTGTTGACAGGAGAATGCAAATGAGATCCCGCTGTTGCCGGGAAGATGCGAATGAAATCCTGTTGTTTCCAGGATAAATGCAAACCTACTTGACAGGTGGACAGAAAAATAAACATGCTTGAAGTCCTGTTGTTGACAGGAGAATGCAGATGAGGTCCCGCTGTTGCCGGGAAGAATGCAAATGAAATCCTGCTGTTGCCAGGATAAATGCAAACCTGCTTGACAGGTGGACAGAAAAATAAACGTGCTTGAAGTCCTGTTGTTGACAGGAGAATGCAAATGAGATCCCGCTGTTGCCGGGAAGATGCGAATGAAATCCTGCTGTTTCCAGGATAAATGCAAACCTACTTGACAGGTGGACAGAAAAATAAACGTGCTTGAAGTCCTGTTGTTGACAGGAAAATGCAAATGAGGTCCCGCTGCTGCCGGGAAGAGGAAAATGATGAAATCCTGCTGTTGCCAGGATAAATGCAAAGAAAATTTGATGAGGCCTGACAACATAGGCCATGATGCAGAAAATTAAAAGTTGATGGCGGCCTGACATCATAGGCCTGAAAGCAGTAAATCTAAACTAGAAGGTGGCCTGACAACATAGGCCTGAAAGCAGTAAATCTAAGCTACAGCGGCCTGACAACATAGGCCTAAAAGCAATAAATCTAAGCTACATGGCGGCCTGACAACATAGGCCTAAAAGCAGTAAATCTAAACTATGGTGGCCTGACAACATAGGCCTAAAAGCAGTAAATCTAAACTACAAGGCGGCCTGACAACATAGGCCTAAAAGCAGTAAATCTAAATTATGGCGGCCTGACAACATAGGCCTAAAAGCAGTAAATCTAAACTATGGTGGCCTGACAACATAGGCCTGAAAGCAGTAAATCTAAACTACAAGGCGGTCTGACAACATAGGCCTGAAAGCAGTAAATCTAAACTACAGCGGCCTGACAACATAGGCCTAAAAGCAGTAAATCTAAACTATGGTGGCCTGACAACATAGGCCTGAAAGCAGTAAATCTAAACTATGGCGGCCTGACAACATAGGCCGAAAAGCAGTAAATCTAAACTACGGCGGCCTGACAACATAGGCCGAAAAGCAGTAAATCTAAACTACGGTGGCCTGACAACATAGGCCTAAAAGCAGTAAATCTAAGCTACATGGCGGCCTGATAACATGGACCTAAAAGCAATAAATCTAAACTACGGCGGCCTGACAACATAGGCCTTAAAGCAGTAAATCTAAACTATATGGCGGCCTGACAACATAGGCCTAAAAGCAATAAATCTAAACTACGACGGCTTGACAACATAGGCCTTAAAGCAGTAAATCTAAACTACGGTGGCCTGACAACATAGGCCTAAAAGCAATAAATCTAAACTACATGGCGGCCTGACAACATAGGCCTAAAAGCAATAAATCTAAACTACAGCGGCCTGACAACATAGGCCTTAAAGCAGTAAATCTAAACTACGGTGGCCTGACAACATAGGCCTAAAAGCAATAAATCTAAACTATAGGGTGGCCTGACAACATAGGCCTGAAAGCAGTAAATCTAAACTACATGGTGGCCTGACAACATAGGCCTGAAAGCAGAAAAGTAAACTTGAGGAGGCCTGAACACATAGGCCAAAGTGCGGAAAAATAAACTTGAGGAGGCCTGACAACATAGGCCAAGGTGCAGAAAAATAAACTTGAGGAGGCCTGACAACATAGGCCGAGGTGCAGAAAAATAAACTTGATGAGGCCTGACAACATAGGCCAAGGTGCAGAAAAGTAAACTTGAGGAGGCCTGACAACATAGCCCGAGGTGTAGAAAAATAAACTTGATGAGGCCTGACAACATAGGCCAAGGTGCAGAAAAGTAAACTTGATGAGGCCTGACAACATAGGCCAAGGTGCAGAAAAGTAAACTTGAGGAGGCCTAACAACATAGGCCGAGGTGTAGAAAAATAAACTTGATGAGGCCTGACAACATAGGCCAAGGTGCAGAAAAGTAAACTTGATGAGGCTTGACAACATAGGCCAAGGTGCAGAAAAGTAAACTTGATGAGGCCTGATAACATAGGCCAAGGTGCAGAAAAGTAAACTTGATGAGGCCTGACAACATAGGCCAAGGTGCAGAAAGTAAACTTGATGAGGCTTGACAACATAGGCCAAGGTGCAGAAAAGTAAACTTGATGAGGCCTGACAACATAGGCCAAGATGCAGAAAAATAAACTTTATGAGGCCTGACAACATAGGCTGAGGTGCAGAAAAATAAACTTGATGAGGCCTGACACCATAGGCCAAGGTGCAGAAAAGTAAACTTGAGGAGGCCTGACAACATAGGTCAAGGTGCAGAAAAATAAACTTGAGGAGGCCTGACAACATAGGCCAAGGTGCAGAAAAGTAAACTTGAGGAGGCCTGACAACATAGGCCAAGGTGCAGAAAAATAAACTTGAGGAGGCCTAACAACATAGGCCAAGGTGCAGAAAAGTAAACTTGAGGAGGCCTGACAACATAGGCCAAGGTGCAGAAAAGTAAACTTGATGAGGCCTGACAACATAGGCCAAGGTGCAGAAAAGTAAACTTGAGGAGGCCTGACAACATAGGCCAAGGTGCAGAAAAATAATTTTGATGAGGCCTGACAACATAGGCCAAGGTGCAGAAAAGTAAACTTGATGAGGCCTGACAACATAGGCCAAGGTGCAGAAAAGTAAACTTGAGGAGGCCTGACAACATAGGCCGAAAAGCAGTAAATCTAAACTATGGTGGCCTGACAACATAGGCCTGAAAGCAGTAAATCTAAACTAGGGTGGCCTGACAACATAGGCCTGAAAGCAATAAATCTAAACTAGGGTGGCCTGACAACATAGGCTGAAAGCGGTAAATCTAAACTAGGGTGGCCTGACAACATAGGCCTGAAAGCAGAAAAGTAAACTTGAGGAGGCCTGACAACATAGGCCAAAGTGCGGAAAAATAAACTTGATGAGGCCTGACAAGATAGGCCAAGGTGTGGAAAAGTAAACTTGATGAGGCCTGACAACATAGGCCAAGGTGCAGAAAAGTAAACTTGAGGAGGCCTGACAACATAGGCCGAGGTGCAGAAAAGTAAACTTGAAGAGGCCTGACAACATAGGCCAAGGTGCAGAAAAGTAAACTTGAATAGGCCTGACAACATAGGCCAAGGTGCGGAAAAATAAACTTGATGATGCCTGACAACATAGGTCAAGGTGCAGAAAAGTAAACTTGAGGAGGCCTGACAACATAGGTCGAGGTGCAGAAAAGTAAACTTGAGGATGCCTGACAACATAGGCCAAGGTGCAGAAAAGTAAACTTGAGGAGGCCTGACAACATAGGCCGAGGTGCAGAAAAGTAAACTTGAGGAGGCCTGACAACATAGGCCAAGGTGCAGAAAAGTAAACTTGATGAGGCCTGACAACATAGGCCCAGAATGAATGATGCATTCTACCTTGCGCTTGAAGGTTATTTCCTTGAAGAGACTTGGGCAACCATTTAGTTTGGAAATTTCTTGATAACTGAGAGACGTCTTGATTTGAAACAATTTTGGGCCAACGTTTTTGACACGCTCGTCGTAAACGCGCAAAAATAATTTCTAGATTTCCCCGAAACTATTGGTATAGTATAAGGTGCAACCTAGGTCATCTCACAAAGACCATTTCAAATTCTTAAGCAAATAAGGAGAAAATTAGAACAAGGGGATTTTGAAAAGATTTGATATTGAGTTCTAAACACAAAATACAGAATGAAATTAATTTACTTAACAATTATCAACTCAAGGAATTCAGAGGCTATTTTCTTAACTAATCATTGATCACTAAAATCATGCAATGTGTTTATCAACCTAGGATCATCTGGAACCCCTAGAATGATCCTTGAATTCTCTACTGAGAAACCTCTCAGAATTTAATTGATTACGATCAACAAGATTTAGTAACCACTTAATCTTTTATCTAAACCAATTTCACAATCAGAATTCAGTTGAAGTAAGTAATAAAATGAAAACCTTCAATTCAATTACTTAATTTCTACTCTTCAAACTTTTGGAAAATGATTTACCAATCAAAAACCAATTATAAATCAATTATACATTAATCAAAATACGTCAACCGATCAAACTTTGATTAAAAGAATAAAATTGAAGAATATAGTAAAGTAGAGTAGAAATCACTCAATAAGCATGTAAATAAAGATCAAGACCTCAAAGTTAAAATGAAAATAGCTTGAATCCTTGAATTGAAACTACAAACCTAGCCTTCCATGAAGGAGGCAAACTAACAACAAAGAAAGAGGCAAACTAACAACAAATAAATCCTAAGCCTTCCATGTAGGAGGCAACTAACAACAAATAAATCTTAAGCCTTCCATGTAGGAGGCAACTAACAATAAAGAAAACATAAGCCTTCCATGTAGGAGGCAAACTAACAAGAAAGAAAACATAAGCCTTCCATGAAGGAGGCAAAACTAACAAGAAAGAAAGAAAGAGAGAAAGAAAGAAAGAAAATGGTATTGGAGTTAATCTCTAAAATGGTGTGTGTCTCCTCTTGCAAACCCTTCTATTTATAGAGGATTTTTGAGGCATCATCTTCAGAAAGTCACCAACTAGGATATTACTTTTCTACCCTTTTCTTGCTTTCACATGGGCTTTGTTGAAATTGCAAAACACTTTTGAATTTTTGCCACCAATGAGCACAACAATTTTGACTTTCTTGCACCGCAATTTCGGATGTTCACATGTCCGAATTAGAGCTTTCCTTCTGAACAAAAGTTGTAGCCCTGGATCTGAGCTGTCCAACAAAGTTGATTTCATCTCAATATGACTTCTATATCTCAAGATATGGCCGGATCTTTGCACACTGTTCAAATTCCACGTCAGCAACACTATCTCATCTTTTGAGATAATTTCGGAGTCCTAAACATCCCATTTAGAATCTTCTCTTGCTTTGTAAATATGGACACTTCTTTAAGCTTTCATTCAAGATAGATTTCATGATTTTTGGATGTCTACAACTCCTATTATGCTCAAAATACTATAATAGTGTCATTTTAATCGGGTAAGCAAAGAAATTCAATAAAACTTCATATGAACCCAAACTCATAAAATATGACAAAGATCACTTAATTGAACATATAAGAAGTCTTAATGAGATAAAAGTGAGAGATAATTATTTATGAAATCTATGCTTATCAAATTCCCCCACACTTATCTTTTGCACGTCTCGGGCAAACTTAAGTTAAGGATTGGTGACTTTTTTTTTTTTTTTTTTTTTTTTGAAAGAACATCAAAGTTTTGAGTTGATTTCTCAAGAATTCACAAAATTTCATGAAGCATTCTTTCATCACATTTTTGAAATTACTTAGAAAGGCAACTTTAATTTGAAAAACATAGATTGAGAAAGATAAAACCTCACATGATATACTCTGAATCTCTCAAGTGTTTGATTTGGTAAGTGTTTCTCTCAAATTCAATCCATGAAAGATGAACTATCATAGGCTTGCATATCTTCTACTTCTCTACTACTATGTACACATGCAATGCACAAATCAAGAGGTCTTTATTTTGGTTCTAACGGGATTAGAAAGATGAAATGATATATTGAAGAGATACAATGTTAGACCAATGAAAATGGTGAGGATTGAGAATTGATTGTAAGTGCAAGTGTGAGAAACAGATATCACTTCTTCAATTTTTTTTTATTTTTTTTTCAATATAATAGTTTATTTATTAATTTATTGCTTCAGTTTTTTTTTTTTTTTTTTTTCAACCATGATATTGATGAACACAACAATAATCTCCCCCACACTTATTGAAACACTTATGGTATGATAAATCCAGTATTCCTCACCTTCTATGGTCAGACAAAGTTGTTTTTTTTTTTTTTTATTTGTGGTGAGCTAAAAAGAAGAAAAGGTTAATCGGCTCAAAGGGCTGATCAAAGGATAAAATTATATGGTTTAGTTATTTGGCCAAGTGGTTTGTTCAAGAAAAACAGTGCCTCAATCATTTTTGTACAAATCATGTGAAAATGTAGCTTCAAAAAGAATCAATGCAAGTTCTGAAGTAACATATTCCATGGATGAAAATCACACAAGAAAGAAAATAATAATAAGGCTCAAAATCTCACAGGTTTAGGTAGGGTGTTTGGTAGGTAGAGGCAATGTAAGGATATGGTGTGTAGGGTGTATACGGTGGTGGTTGGAAGCTAATCGGTCCATAAGGTGCCACTTGAGGAGTGTACGGGCCTTGACCAGAAGCCGCATTATAAGCTTCACCTGCCCTCCTTTTTTCTGTAGAGGCGTCAACCGTCCTTGTGGCGTTGTGCATGATTTTTTCTCGACGCATGCCACCCTCGATCCTTTCTCCAATGATGATGACATCAGAGAAGCTAGAAGTCACACTGCCAATCATCTTGTCATAGAAAGGATCTTGGAGTGTGTCTACGAATGTGCTGACCAGCTCTTTTTCAGATAGTGGAGGTTGCACTTGAGCAGCTAGCTCCCTCCATCTTTGAGCATACTGCTTGAAGGTCTCATCCCCCTTCTTGGTCATATTCTGGAGTTGAGTTCGATCGGGAGCCATCTCGTCATTGTACTGATATTGTTTGAGGAAAGCCTCAGCCAGATCCCTCCATGAACGGATGTGTGTCCGCTCTAGCTGAGTGTACCAGGTTGCAGCTGCCCCTGTTAAGCTGTCTTGAAAAAAATGGATAAGAAGCTTCTCATCGTAGGTACATGCAGACATCTTCCTACAGTACATAGTCAGATGTTTCTTTGGACAACTGGTTCCTTGGTATTTCTCGAATTCAGGAACCTTGAATTTGGGAGGGATAACCACGTTTGGTACCAAGCATAGATCAGATGCATCTTTGGCTTCATAAGCGTTTCCCTCAATTGCCCGGATCCTGTCCTCTAGACCCTTCCATTTTTCTGTATCTTCAGTTGAAGAATGACTTGGGTATTCCTCAGGCATGTGGTGGGGATAAGAAGACGGTATGTATATAGGGTGCGGCCCTTGGGTGAACATAGGGTGCGTTCCCCCAACGGCTGCTTGGTTTGGAGGTAGGTTATGTGTTTGGATTTGTGTTTGGGCTTGTGTTTGGTTGTATGAAGGTGCATGCTCATGAGGAAACCCATAATGAACTTCTTCGGTTGGCGGAGGTACGGTTAATGGTGGAGTGAAGCCAAGAGAATGTGTTGGGTCAGTTGATTCTCTGGGTAGGGATTCTCTTGCCTCTTTCTGTTTAGACTGCTGGATGGCCTCTATTAGCTTGGCCATCTGTTCCTTCAATGATTTGACCTCATTTCTTAGCTCCTCATTTTGTCTCTCCAGCTCATCCATGATTCTTGATTGTGCTCAAGTTCTATAAGGATGTCGAGGAGGCTGTGTTTCTCCAATTTTCTGGTGAAGTTAAAAATTAATTTTTGTGAAATAATTTGAATGCAACAAAACGTGAATGATAGAGATGTTGATGCACAATGAGTGTGAATGTGTAGAATGATTTTAGAAATCTATTTTTTTTTAGATCTATGAATGAATGAATGAATCAATGCTATGTGCAAATAATTTTAAGAGATTTGAAGTTTGACTTATTTGAAAATAAATGAGAGTTGTTTTATTTATTGATTTTTAACAAATTTGTTTTTAGGAGTTTTGTATTTTTGGTATTTTGCTAAAAAACCTTTGATGGTGTTTGAAAAGGGTTTGTTAAAATTTTCCAAAAAGCATTCTTTAGGTTTTCGAAATTTTCCATTCTCTCCTTTTGAACTTTTGATATTTTCAGTATTTTTAGAAATTATTTTCTAATTTTTCCTAAGAATTTCTAGTTTTCCTTGATTTTCCTTGTTTTTTTTATTTGTTTTGATATTTCTTTTCTTTTTGTTTGACTTTTCTTTCTTGATTTCTGTATTTCCCCAATCTTCAGCTTCCATTTTGGATGATAATTGTCCGTGCGTATATGAACCATATTATGAAGGGGTGTGTGCCCTTTTTGCTTCTTATGTGGGTTACCTGCCCTAGGGATCTATGGCCTTTTATATGAACCTCTCAAAGGTGGTTTGTAATCCTGGGGTGTTGAGGTCACTAGAGCCAAGTTCCAGTCTGCAATGTTTGCCACAACAGCAGAAAAAGCTACCAGTTGTAGGGCATTACAAATAGGACGCACTCTAGCTGGGATTTTCGTGATAGTCAAACAGGACGTAAGCCCCAAAGTGACACCACTAGATCCCTCTAGTCCTAGGT
This sequence comes from Canavalia gladiata, assembly GCA_037954105.1. Classification (NCBI taxonomy): domain Eukaryota; kingdom Viridiplantae; phylum Streptophyta; class Magnoliopsida; order Fabales; family Fabaceae; genus Canavalia; species Canavalia gladiata. The sequence goes on along the minus strand of CM075659.1, from coordinate 58,385,174 downwards.
AGCACTCAGACCCGGGTGTAGGGCCCCACTCATGATAAATGCATATGCAATGTATGAGGGCACATAAATTTGGGATACCTGCAATTGGGGAAATGTACAGATATATATTGCAATTTATTATTTGTCTACCCTAAGGTTATACAACGAATAGACAAACAGGTAGCAAATAAATAAACAGATAAATAAATCGTGCCAAAATACAAGAAAGTAATCGTGCGGATAAACAAGAAAGGGATCAATATTAAAACACTCAAATTGTTGGGCTTGACTCTCTAAGTTTCCCCAGTGGAGTCGCCATCTGTCGCAACCGTAATTCCGACGAGACGACGGACTCGCTAAAATTTTAAAAATTGATATTTATGATGTGGAGTCGCCACCAAATTTTTGTTTAAGGGAAAAAGATTTGGAAAAACCCTGGATGAGATTTAGGTTCGGGAGTCGGTTACGAGTGGGGAAGGTGTTAGGCACCCTACTCGCCTGTTCCGAAGAACAGTACCCTTAAATTGAGTGTGTGATTATTTGAAAATAGTTTGATCCCTTTTATTAGAGTGAAAATAAATACTTGATGGAGGTTAGCCTGACAGGACTTGATCCTGCTCCTACGTATTCCCTGGTGCAATGGGAAACTCAAGGCTTACGTAGTTCTGGTTATGTTTTGAAAGCTTGACTTTTGAAAGTGTTTCAAAGAGTGTTTGAAATGTGCTCGAAGGCTTGACCTTCGGAGTTACTTGGAAAGTAAAAATAGCTTGACTATTTTTAAAAACTATTATTAGGAGGGCGATCCTCATCCGCCTATGCACAGGGCCCAAGACAACTACGGCTGCACTTGGACCCATACGAATCTCTAAACAACGAACAGCAGAAAAAGCTACCAGTTCGTGCTTACAGCTCGTCGCGTGAGATTAAGAATCGCAAAACCGGATTTTTATTTTGAAAATCGATGGATAAAATGAGCAAGGTTTTTATTTTGCAAAAAGGAAAGGCAACCTTAATCCACATGTGCACAAGGCCCAAGGCAACTACGGCTGCACTTGGACCCATACGAATCTCTAAACAACAAACAGCAGAAAAAGCTACCAGTTCGTGCGTAGAGCTCGTCGTGTGAGATTAAGAATTGCAAAACAAGATTTTTATTTTTGAAGAACGATGAATAAAATGAGCAAGACGCAAGTATTAGAAATTTTAGGGGAATTTACCAATTAAGGAATTTTATGAAAATACTTGATAATCTTGAATTCATGAATTATTTAGGAATTTTGAAGAATTTTTCTTTTTAATTTCTGGAATTCTTCATTAATTTCTAGAAATTTGAAATTTTTATTAATTTCTGGAATTTTTAAATTTTTTATTAATTTTCGAAATTTTTAGATTTTTTTTTATAATTTTCTTTTTATTATTTTTTATTGATTTTCTGGAATTTTTATATATTCTTCTATTTTCTGTAATTTTTTATTAATTTTCTGATTTTTTAGAATTTTTTATTAATTTTCTGATTTTCTAGAATTTTTTATTAATTTTTGAATTTTATTGATTTTCATTCAAAAAAGAATTTAAATTTAATTTGAAGAATTTGACTTGTTTTGAATTAACTTGATTAGATTCACCTAAAAAATGGGAGAAAAGAAAACACAACTTTGATAAAAGAGGATTTGCACGTTCGGTTTTAATGCTAAGTTGATTATGAACCCAATATCTTGACTTCCTAGGAATTGCTTTATACCGAATTGGAATCCAATTTTAATTGATTTGGACTTAAGTTACTGGAGCGTGAATATTGCATACAAGGCATGCGTGGCACAAAATTAAAATTGCTTTATACATAATCAGAATCCAATTTTAATTGATTTGGACTTAAGCTACTGGGAGCGTGAATATTGCATACAAGGCATGCGTGGCACAAAATTAAAATCATGGGGTTAGAGGTGGTAGATGGTGTGCAATCAATCATTTGAGCTATTTTGGACATGTAATCAAAATATGCGGCTTGACTATTACATGCGGTATTTGCATAAGCTCGGTTCCCATTTTATTTCCAACACTCATAGGTGGCCCCTACCCCCTTAATTATATTAGTCAACTTTTTAACATATGACCTTACCCATGTAAAGGACACCGTGTGCATGGGTTCCATTTATTTTTTGAGGATCTCTTGTATAGTTCCACAAATAGCCCACAAGACTATCACTTAAGGGCTGGCTTGGCTGCCCTACGTCCTATAACAGATGCTATGCGACACACATTGGATGAAGTGAGAGGGGCACTGGTTGGCTGGTCAAAGTTGACGAAGACACCCCTACCGCTCTCACAGGTTTGATGACACTGCCTAGTTAATTGGAGGATTCCCTAATGACAGAATCTTGAGTAAGCGATGCACATCCTGTGATAAAAGGGGGAAATCTGCTTGAGGTTATAGGTCTTAAGCTTGATTTTCGTGATGGCCATTGCATGTCTGATTTTAGGGGAGGTAGTTTTCAAGAATGAGAGTGGCCTCAGCCAAGGACTACTGTCTTGGTAAGATTCAGGAGTGTTATTATTATCTTCCAATACATCCTGTTACAAATACTGCAGTCTTGTAAATACCCCAAGGATCAAGATCGTGTTTTAAGAAATAAGCCCAGGGCAGCTATATCAATAAGGCATGTAGGGGTATAGTAGACTCGTCTAACCTGAGTTCACCCATGGTGTCAGATTTGCGTTCTCTAGTCTTACTAAGTCCGTGATTCGGGAACCTAGGGAGTGTTTGCGACTTTCATGGCTTTATCATTTCGTTTAAACCAATTCTCATTGGAGAAAAAAAACCTAGCATTTGAATCTTGCATGCGAATCTATACATGAGGACTTATTTAATCGAACGCAAACAAAGCATGGTTCAATAACCATTGTGTTAATAGCGAATCCTCATATACGAACGCTAAGGAGTGCATGCAGCAGCCAGATCATGGAGACGCATGTGGGGGTTCAAAATCTTACCTGGAATTTCTGTACTGAAGTTGGTCTTCACATCATGCCAAAGAAGAGTCTTGAGGAATTCTTAGCTTCTCCCTCTTCGTAGCATTATCCAAGCCTGCTCAAAAGATCAACGTCTCAACCGTCGCTTGGGAAGCAAGAAATTCAGCCAACTATGAGAGAAAACCCCCCCCCCCCAAAAAAACCTCCGGGATGACCTTCTTCTCCTCTTTTATATATGTGACGCCTCCCTCTTCTGTTTCAATTCTGTTATCCTCTTTAAAAATCTTCTTCTTTTTTTAAAGAATTAGTTTTTTCCGTTAAAAACCGTTTTTTCTGATTAAAAACGTTTTTCATTTTTTTTATTATCTTTCAGTTTTTTATTCTTACTTTAATTTTTTCTCAAAACTGTTTTTTGTTTTTTTTCTGTTAAAACTGTTTTTCTGTTTTTATCTTTCAATTTCCCTCCTCTTTTCTTTTTTAAAATAAAATATTTTATTTTGTTATTTTTTAATTCTGTTTTTTTATTTTTATTAATATTTTTTTTTTCTTTTTTTTATCTTCTTTGTTTATCATTTTTTTGATTTCCAGATTTTTAGTTTCTTATTTATTTTCAATTTTATTTATTTTTATTTTTTCCAAAAAAACTCTTTTCTTATTTTCTCATTATTTATTATATATATTTTTATTATCGTCTATTTTTCTTAATTTTAGTTTCTTGATTAACTTTATAATTGGGGGCCTCGGACATAAATGGGTGTTTACAAAGACTTCTCCGGATTTTCACATAAGCTAACCCGAAAAGAATTCTGAATTTCAGAGAGTTTTTTTTAACCATCGACCTTTCGCCAATGTCCTAGCTTTTCGATTTCAAGCTTTTGGTACCCAGAATGTCCAGTAATCGTTCCTTTTTCCAAAATTCCCTTTATACCCCTAGCTTCACCATGGTAGAATTAACCTAATGGAAGTTAACTCCTAACCCTAGCCCAACTAACTCTATAACTAACTCCCAACTAAACTAACTGAATTTTGTTTTTTTAGCTTTATTTATTTATTATCTATTCACTTGTTTATTTAATTTTTTGCAACTCCTTCTCTTTTCTTTTGACCATGTGAGCTTTTGCTTTCTAAAGGCATTTAGTAAATTAATTAATTAAGGAAGATTTTTACCTGGACAAAAATTGGTGCTCAAAGTTTGCCCCTCTTTACCAAGTTTTTTACTAGATAATGCAAGAATACTTCTTGTATTATCGAAGTAAGAAATGAGTAAAGACGTGAGCCAATTTTGTCCGGCCTTAGTAAATAAAAGGAGATCAAGACTTGTGGATAAACATGCAGGGCCCTATGTGATACCACCACCAAACTCTCTCCTGGGAACCCCAACAAGGAAATCCCAGAAGCCAAAACAGTTCTTCTGTTCACCAACAAAGAAGAACATTTCTTGCTTTCTCTGCTGATTTCTTTGGAGGCTGAAGCAGATACAGTTCTTTGAATTCCATTTTGGAAGGAAGAATGGCAAAAGTTCTGTGTGATATGCATGTGCTGCGAATTCCTCCAGGACAACACACTGGTTGTGGACAAGGCTGTTACCATGTCCACGAAGGTTTGTGTGCTTATTGGCTTGGGATCCGAGAGAAAGGTAAAGAAAATTTGGTAAGTTCAGAATGCTAAAACAACAGAAAATCACATAATCTGATGGAAAGATTAATGTAGAAGTTAAGGTCCTAAGGCTAAGGTTACCGAGCTTTAAGCTTCTTGTGGACATCGTGCCCTTGTGCTTATGAAGCTCCAATGTTGCAATTTCTGGCCAACCAAGCTATCACGTGTCAATTTCGTGTAACTTATGCAAAAAATTGAAGTGATTGTTATTTGCAGCATATGTCCATGGTCGCCCTCACCAACTCATAAATATTTAATTTGACCATCAAAATAAATTCATTCAATTCAATTTAGTTATTGAAAAAATAATACACCTTTATAAATATAAGACAATTTATAAATTATCGAAAAAAAAATTATGATTTTACGCATTCGATTACAAATCTTTAATAACTAATTATTAAGAATAAATTTTGAGATATAAATAAATAAATTTATTATGGTTATATTTGTTAATTATTTTTAAAAGATTAAAATATTTTATATTTATAATCTCAAGAGACTATTTGGTGTATTATTTTTTCAATAAGTAAATCTAATTGAATAAATTTATTTTAATAGTCAAATTAAGTATTTGTTTTAAATTTTAGGAAATGTTATAATTGATTAATATTATAAAATTTTAGATATAATTAAATATGGTTCTTATTTACATGTGGAAGAATTAAAATTCTTAATTTTTTATGCTTTGAATTAATATGTTTAAGAAATTAGTTTAAATCATTAATGATTTTGTTAGACATTAAATTGATACATGATTTACTTTTCATGAACAATCTATGTACCAAAGATTGAAAGAAAATTACAGAAGAAGTAAAATGGTTTGTATTTACAATCTTGAGAAATTATAATTTAATTATATTTTTTATCTTTTTGATTTTATTTCTGTGTAATTTTAATTTTTTATTTGTTATAATAACTGTGATTTTTTTAAAAAAAATTAACAAATTTGATTTTTAATTAATTTTTAAAATTAAAATCTTTAAATTTTTATTTTATACATGTTTTTAAAGAACTTGACCAGCATTTCAGTTTCGGAATCCTTTGACCAAAAAATACAATTCCATGAGCCTAAACAAGTTTGGCACCTAATACAAGCAGACTATACGAAAACTTTAAGCATGTTATTAGCATATAGCCCATGACCATGGAGTTCAAAACCTGTAAACTTGAATGATATTAGAATACGAAATGGTTTTAAAAGTTAAGAAAGAAATATTTTTGGTTAAAAATTAAAAGATTTCAAATGATGTGATATTTGAAGAGGAAAAAATAATTTAATTTTTTTAAAAAATTTAATAATTTGGTAGCTAAGCTATGAATAAAATTTAATTTATATAGTTTTTTAATAAAAATGAGAATTAGAAAATTTTAGATACAAAAAATCAACTAACGATCAAATTTGATGGATTTAAAGAGGAAAAGGGTAAAAAAAAAGCTATTAGGATAGATTTGATTTGCGTTTAGTTTTTTAGTTTTTAAAATTATTTTATAAAACAAATTTCAGAAAATATTTTTGAAAGGAAATAAGAAAAAAAAAGAAAAAATTAAAATAACTTAAAATTATTTTAATTTTTTATGTTAAACACTGAAAACTGGTATTATTTTCTAAAACTTTATTCACCTAACAAGTTTAAAAAAAAATTCACAAAATATAGAATTATGATATTCAAACATTGCTGTGGTGAAAATATTATATACATTTTAAAAATTATAATGTTAATCAATTATATAATTTTGTATATAATTAAATTATTATATTTTATATAAAAATAATTATGATATTTTTTAATTGATTATTGCTTGTAAATTAAATAATAATCAAATTAAAAATATTATAATTGTTTTTATATAAAATAATAATTAATTTAATCATATAATTAGTTTATAGTCATTATTTATTATTATTAATTGATTAATTAAAATAAAATTTAATATATAAATACATATATTTATCATAAATATATTTATTGGTAATTTTAGCACACATACGTGAAGCAACAGGTGTGTTTATTTAGTCTAAAATATTCCAAATGCCTCTATTATGACCGACAACAAATTTTCCTTAATCTATTCCAATTAGTATATCTTTCTTTCTCATGTCATATTTCTTATTTTTCCTTATATACACCTTGCAAACCTTGAATTCATTGCTTGCTAGCTAAATTAACCGATTCCTAAATACCATATCAACATTACAGAAATTATCAATTTATTATTTTAAGATGTGATTTTGAATTTTAACATTTAATTTAATTTAATTTTTATATTTTTAATTTCAATTTTAATATTTTTATAAAAACTAACTAAATTATTTTATTATTAATTTATAAAATATTGATAAATAAAAAATATTTTTTAAAATTAATAAAAAATAAAAATTATTATTATTATGATCATCATAATAATAATGCTTGAGAAGTTATAATCAATATAAATTTTTATATATTACTTAATAATTAATATATAAAAAAATAATTCAATATTATTTAATATCTATTTTATATAATAGCATATATATAATATTATAAATAATTATATAATATACAATTATATTTTAATATTATAAATTTAATATAATATATATTAAATGATATTATTCATTTTTTATTAGTATATACAAATTATATCAATAAAAATAAATCAACAAATTGATTATTTTAAAATAATAAAATTAAAATTTAAAATGTTAACTATTATTATTATAATAGTAATGATTATGTTAATGATAAAAATGATAGTGATAAATGTATTGGTTTGGTGATGTTGATCATGATCATGACAATAAAAATAATAGTTAGATGGTAGATTATTATAATAGTGATATAATTCGGTAAAATAAAAGATAAAAATTTTTAAAATTAAAAATAATAATTAATTTTTTAATTTTAAGTTAAAATAATTTTAAAAATATATTAAGAATGAATTTAAAGTTATTTTTTAAAAAATTTATTTTTATAATTGATTTAAAAATTAAAAATTCACAATCATCCCAAACAAAATTTTAAGTTCTGTTAAAATTTATTTTTTATTTCTTTTAAAACTTTTAAAAATATCTATAATTTTATTTTAATTTTTTAAAAATTATTATAAAAATAAATAAACTTATTTTTATTTTACTTCTTTATTATAAATCTACCAAAAAATAGATAAATTTAAAATTATTATTTAAAATAAAAATAATGATTGTAGTTATGGTAATTAAATATTTTTAAATAATAATAATAATAATATAAATGATGATTATAATTATGATAGTTAAAGTAAAATTTTAAAATTATAAAATAATTAAAAATTTATTTTTAGTTTAAAAATCAAGTTAGAATTATATAACTTGAATATTATGATAAAATAAAAATAGAGAAAGATATAATTTTAAAGAATAATTATTGAGAAGAAAATTGTTAAAAATTATGTAAAAGATAATTAAAATATACATTAAATATATTTTTAAGAAAAATAAGATAGATAAGATCGTAATTTGTATTTATTCAAATTCATGAAAATCTTTAAAAAATACAAAAATTTAAGAAAATATATTATTTATTTTATTATAATTTATATTAATTTTTAATTAATTTAATTTTCAAATAATTAATATTTATTTAAAATTATGTAATTAAAATTTGTTAAGATTTAATTAAGATTGTATTGAATATTTGAATTATATCATAGATAAATTATATTAACATTAATTATAATTTTTATATTAATTTTTTTTTTAAAAATTATATTTAATTATAATTTTTTTATATTAATAATTATACAAATATAAATAACTCTTATACGATTAATAAAATATAGATTAGAAATTAGAGATTTTGTTAACTTAAATAAAAATTTTATCCATGGTAAAAATTATATATATTTTTATATTGTAAAACTTTATATTATTAATCTTTCATCTGAAATTGATAATTTAAATTCATAAATATCTTTAATTTATGATGTGTGTTAACTAATGTTTGCAGTTAGACAAAAATTAAAGTAATTAATCAGATTCTACTATGTTAAAGCATTGGTTATTGAAATATTTATTTATTTTTTATTTACTATTTTTTATCATTTTCTTACTTAATCTGTATTGTGAAAATTAAACTATCCAACAATTCATATTAAATAAAAATATAAAAATAAAATAATTTACATAAACTCTTAAATTTAAACTTTTCTAATTATAAAAAAACTATTTTAAAATTTTGATTTAAAATCAAAAATAAAAAAGTTACAATCTTCCCAACACAATGATAAAATAAGTTAATGAAAAATTTTAACATTTAAAAAATTTAAAATACTTAAAAATTTAAATATCTTTAATTTAAATATTTTTATTTTAAAAATATTTTATTTAGATAAAGATATTTTAATTTATTATATTTAAAAAAATTTATTTAGATAATAGATTTAAAATTGATTGAATTTTAAATTTTAAAATTTTGTATTAAATTAAATAATATAATTTTTATTATATACAAAATTATAAGTTTAAATATTTATAGATTTATCTTTATTATTATTTTTTTCATAACAGAATCTAGATATATAAGTAATTTTATTATACAACATATTTAATCCGAATAATAATCTTGAAAAAATACATAATTAAAATGATAAAATATATAATTATATTATTTGATATTAAAAATATTATGTCTATATATGAGAGATGATGAAAAAAAAATATGAGAGAATAAAAAAAAAGAATAATAAAAAAAATTGTACAAATATAAAATAATGAAATTGAAATAAAAAGAATAATAAAAGATAAAATAGTACAAATATATTCAAATTTCATCTATTTGGAAGGAATTGAAATTCTTTTGTTTTAATTAGTTAAAATATTTTCTAAATATTTATTAAATTTAAAATTTTTTACACTACACTAGGTAAACAAGATATTTTAATTGTTAAAATTAAAATTTTATAAAAAATTATTTTTCCTCCTTAAAATACCCCAAGGTAAATTCATTTTGATCTCTTTGGTTTTTAAAATTTTAAAATAAATAATTTTTAAAATCTTTGCTTAGAAAACAAGTTTTTTAGACCTTGTTTAAAGAGTTTTTATACTTTTAATTTTAAAAATTAAATGTAATCTTAATTTTTAAAATCTTATTATAAAAATAAATGATCATATTTTATTTTATCCATCTAATGTATTAAAAATAAAAATAAAAAATAATTTTTTTAAAATAATAAAAATGCAAAGTTTTATAAAATTAATAAAAAAAAGTTTAAAAATTATTATTATTATAATAATAATTATAATTAAATCATGATACGTTTTACAAGCTTTGAAATAAAAATAATAATAATTTTTTAAAAATTTAAATTGAATCCATTTTAAATTTATATTTAAAATTATTTTTGCTAAACATATTTTTATTTTTAATTTATATTTAAAAATTAATAACGTAAAATACCTTAAATAGGACGATATACTTTTAGTTTTAAAAAAAATTAAATAAAAATCAAACAAACCTTAAAATTGCACATAGATCAGATTAACGAGATAAAAAAATATAGTAAATCATTTTTTTTTCCGAGTACCAAATTGAATATAATATTTTATTCACAAACATATAAGCGTGTGTTTAGTCCAAAATTTAATGCTTTGGAAATTTCATACAAACTTTAAATTGATATTTAACTTTTCTGGTAATTTTAAAATATATGCCAACAAGTCAATGAGTCTGTGATGTATAACATATTATTGTAATAAAATATTATATTATAATTTTTACATACAATAAATGTTTAATTTCTAAGCAATTGTTTACCGTCATAGTGAGTAAAAAAGATTATTTATTAGTTTAATGGAAATATTTGTAAATGACCTAAAATATTTATAAATTATTTGGATTTAATATACTAAATATGTTTTAGTTAAAAAAATTAACATTTAAAGGCATATTTAATAAGATCCTTTTCATTTTCTACAAAATTTAAATAAAAATAATATGATAATTTTATAAAAAAATAAAAATATAAAATATATTTCAAATCAAATATTTTTTAAAGATCTTTTCAAATTATACTTAATAAATGAAATAAATCTGTTTAAGTTTATAAGTTTAACATCAATAATTCATGAACAATTTTTATAAACGAAAAGAAATTTATTAAATAAAAGTAAAAGGAACATATAAAGTTGTAAATATTAAAAGTGTAAAATAAAAAATAAAAAATATGTAATTTTTATATTAAAAAAATAAAAATATAAAATATTTTGACTAACTTGTTAGAAAAAATAGAAAATAAAAAAATATGATTAACAATGCAGTATTAATTAAGTTTAGAGGAGAAGAAATATTAACTAACTGATCCATTTGAATACACTTAAATTATGTAAATTATTAACTAACCGTAGAATTGGAGGGTTTTCATGAATATGTAAATTTAAATTATATTGATTTGTTCAAATCCTCTCTATCTCTGCCTTTTATCTTGTCTTTTACATATCTGCATGTATATTTTGTTGTGATGCTGGAATTTTCTTTTATGTGTGACTAAACAGTGGGGAAGGATGGAATTTTCTCTGTTTTTACTGTTATGCACATGGTCAATCAGTTTTTATAAAATTTTCATGTCTCAGGCTCTCAGATAATTTGTCTAAAGCACATCAATTATATATCTAGATAAGTTAACAACTGTTGAAATATGCAGACTTTATTGTTGAGGGTGGAGCCGATCTGCCAGAAGAAGATGATGGTAGAAGGATGCGTAGTAACAGGATGCTGCCACATCACCAAGAAGATCATGAAGATCTTGAAGCTGTGGCCAGAAGCATTCAAGAAAGATATGGAAGGCGTGTGACAGATTATGACGAAGAAACTACAGATGTAGAACAACGAGCTCTTTTGCCATCTGTGAGAGATCCATGGTTGTGGATGGTAAAATGTGCTGTATGATCCTATCCATTTTATTTTAATTCTGTTGTTCTTGCAAGGATATAGAAGCATGTTATATATTTTTTGGTTTATGTTCACTAGATTGGTTGTGAGAGAGAAACAGCTGTTTGCCTCATGCAAAAGTACATAGATAAGGGGTCTGAATTGCAAATCAGATCAGCTATTGCACTTGATCATCTAAAAAATTACATATATGTCGGAGCAGATAAAGAAGCCCATGTCAGAGAGGTAATTATGATGTCTGCTGTATCTAAATTACTCAAATCTTTATGGATATAATTGTTTTTCTTTTCTGATAATTTGCATATGTTTTCAGGCTTGCAAAGGTCTACGCAATATATTTGGCCAAAAAATAACGCTTGTTCCAATCAGAGAAATGACCGATGTTCTGTCAGTTGAAAGCAAAGCTATTGATCTTGCTAGAGATACTTGGTTCAGAATGAAAATTGGGACTTATAAAGGGGACCTTGCAAAAGTATGCATCACATTCTAGAAAATTCATGATGCCACCCTTTTGTTTTCTTTATTTACCATAAAATGTCTCCTCTACAGGTAGTGGATGTCGATAATGTGCGGCAGAGGGTGACTGTGAAGCTTCATGGATTCTATTTGGCCAATGTTTAACTTGTATTTTGAGTCTGAAATTTTTCGCAAATCACTTGTGGCATGCAGGATGGATTCTATTTTGCCAATGTTTAACTTGTATTTTGAGTCTGAAATTTTTCGCAAATCACTTGTGGCATGCAGGAAGGGAGAGAAGTTGTGAAAAAGAAGGCCTTTGTTCCTCCTCCTCGATTTATGAATGTTGATGAAGCAAGGTATTGTTAGTTCTCTCCTTTCTGTTACTGAATGTCTTCTGTTTCTTGGAAACTTTTCAGTTCCTGGTCTGATTTTATGCTTTCTATTCAGGGAACTGCATATCCGTGTGGAGCATAGACGGGATGCCTATGGGGAACGATTTGATGCCATTGGAGGCATGATGTTCAAAGATGGATTCTTATACAAAACCGTATCAATAAAATCCATCAGTGCTCAGAACATCAAACCTACTTTTGATGAGCTTGAAAAATTTCGTAAACCAGGTGAGAGTGGTGATGGTGATGTAGCTAGTCTGTCAACTTTGTTCGCAAACAGAAAGAAAGGGCATTTTATGAAAGGTGATGCTGTCATTGTCGTCAAGGGGGATTTAAAGAACTTGAAGGGATGGGTAGAGAAAGTTGATGAAGATAATGTTCATATAAGACCAGCAGAAATTAAGGGTCTCCCTGTAAGTACAGGGAATTGATAGTTGCCTGGTTTGATTACCTGTATAGTCTGCCAATTTTGCATGTTGATGATTAGTAATAAATTATTTTCTTAATGACCTGTTTATATCATCTTTTCAATTTGTCAGAAAACTCTTGCTGTGAACGAACAGGAGCTTTGTAAATATTTTGAACCTGGAAACCATGTCAAGGTTGTTTCTGGTGCTCAAGAGGGGGCTACTGAACTTAATATCTGATACGACAAAAGAGCATGTGAGTTTTATTGTCCCTCCGCAGATTCACTGAAAGACTTGTGAATTTCTTATTATATTCAGTACAGAAATGACATAAAAATATTCTCTCTTTAGATTCGTGTATTCGCAGATGATGTTGTAGAAAGTTCTGAAGTGACAACTGGAGTTACAAGAATTGGGGACTATGAACTTCATGATCTTGTCCTGCTAGAGTTTAACATGGTGCAGTAATTTAAGCTTTGGTGTGATAATACGTGTAGAAAGTGAGGCATTTCAGGTTAGTACCTTCATGAATCAAAATTTTAACATGTTTTATTGAAATTTTGAAACCTTTGCCATTATATTAATGTCTATTGTCCTTTTCAGGTTCTTAAGGGGGTTCCTGACAGACCTGAAGTTGTGCTTGTTAGGTTAGGAGAGATCAAGTGTAAGATAGAAAAGAAAATAAGTGTGCAGGATAGGTTTAAGAATACAGTATCTTCAAAGGATGTTGTGCGGATTCTTGAGGGGCCCTGCAAAGTGAGATTCTGACTTTTGACTAGATTTATTTCCTGAAAGTTAATATTTTCACATTTTTATTTATCATTTTGTTTTTTTGTTAGGGAAAACAAGGTCCTGTGGAGCACATATATAGAGGAATCTTGTTCATCTTTGATCGCCATCATCTTGAACATGCAGGCTTTATATGTGCTAAGGCACAATCATGTGTAATAGTGGGAGGTTCACGCTCCAATGGTGACAGAAATGTAACCAAGTTTCCTACTTCATTTTTTCAGCAAATTTGGTTTTTTTGTTTATCCATATGATAGTGTTTTGCTTAATTTATTTGTTTCCTTCTCTAGGGTGATGCCTACTCGAGATTTGCCAGCCTTAGAAGTCCACACCGTATCCCACCATCACCAAGAAGGTTTTCTCAAGGCGGGCCTCCAAATGCTTGTATGTCTAAATCTTTTTGGAACATTGAATCAATCTATAATTTTGATTTACCTTCTTCCTAAGAAATTTGTTTGATGTTACTTTATTGGGATGTGGTATAGCTGGAGGGAGGCATAGGGGTGGAAGGGGGCATGATGGTTTGGCAGGCACAACTGTTAAGGTACGCCAGGGATCCTATAAAGGTTATCGTGGGCGTGTTACAGAAGATAAAGGCTCATCCCCGTTCGTGTTGGACTGGAATCCCAAATGAAGGTTGTGACGGGTATGTATTCTAAGCAGCACAAACTTTTGAATTGCATATATTTCTGTATTTGCATGGTGTCTGACTTGGTTGGCTGCAGTTGACCGCAACCATATATCTGACAATGTGGCTGTAACCCCATATCGGTAAATTATATGTTACATATAATTTGTGATTCCTTGTTTGCTTTGGAAGATGTTCAACCATCTAACTCTTGTGTTCTGCCAGGGATACATCTCGTTATGGGATTGGAAGTGAAACCCCCATGCATTCTCGAACTCCCTTGCATACATATATGACTCCTATGTTGCTATAGGTTTTCGTTTGATTTATTTTATAGGATTGACACTTGAGTCTGTTGCTGGCCAACTAGTATAGCTGCTAATATTCATTAAATGTACTGCTATTTGTAGCAACACCTATTCATGACCGAGCATGGTATCCTGGTACCCCAAAGTCCATGAAGGTTTGCATTGAGCTAATATATACTGCTATTTGATTTTTGGTTTTTCCTATGGTTTTTTCTAGTTTCTGCTTTAATAGAAAGATTTCTTCCAATTAGTATGTCTTGCTTTTTCTCGAATTTATTTTATCCAACAGAAAAGGAAAAGATAAGATCTATAAGTTGATCAACTTTTTAATAGGCATCAATGTCCTAAACAGACAAGAGCATGAGGGCTATACGAAATTTGATTGTAAAAGCATTTTTACATATTTACAGTCTTCAGCACTATTTAGTATTTAGTAATATAATGTATGCTTATGTGTGATTTATGAATTCTGCTTGTGAAAATAACATCAGGGATAACTGGGAAGATGGAAATCTTCCTTTTTAATCTTCAGCCAGGAAGCCCTCCCTCATGGCAATATGAAGCACCAACTCCTGGTGCTGCTTGGGCAAGCACTACTGGTGGCCATGATAGTGAGGCTGGAACGCCGCGGGACAGTTCTGCCTATGGTAGCCTTACCTCTTGCCCCTTAAAATCAATAGTATATCTGTTGTTTTATTTTATTTTAGCTGATTTCCTAATTGGGGTTGTGTTGCAGCTAATAAGGATCCAAGCCCATATTTACCATTAACACCTGTTGGGCAGCCGATGACACCAAATTCAGCCTAAATTCCTGGCACCCCTGGACAGCCTATGACTCCAGGCGATGGTGGTCTGGACATGATGTCTCCAGTTTTAAGTTTGTTTTGTCAATATTAACAGACATAGTTAGTATGCATATTTTCTTGTTTTTTGTGGCTTGTCTATCTGGTATATCATCTCACTATCTCACTGCAAATTTGTGATCTACCCAATTCTCATCATCTGTGGTAGCAAGAAACTTGTAAAGTCTGGTCTTTGAAATGGAGGAAGGCTAGTGTTAGGCTTGTGTCTTATTGATTCATACTAATTAATATTCTGCACTTATTTACGATGCATTAATACAACTATGGTCATTATCCGACGCACAGTATTTGGTTTGTCACTTGTTATTCCAATTCAAACATTCTCTTTTTCCTATTAGTTTTGGTTTGCTACTTGTTATTCCAGTTCAAACATTTTCTTTTTTTTATTAGTTTTTGCAAATTGATCTATTAGTTTATATTTTTTGCAATTATACTAGGATAGGTTTATTTCAAACATCTTGTCTCTTTTTCCGGTTCAAACATTCTCTTTTTCCTATTAGTTTTTGCAAATTGATCTATTAGTTCATATTGCTTGTAATTCTACTAGGATAGGTTTATTTCAAACACCTTGTAACCCAGTCAGCATCCTAACATCACAAATTTACCATATAACCAGGTAATGATTTCAGTCATAAAAAAGAATCATAGGGTAATCAGATGAACAATTATTATACTGTTCATTATTAAATTTCTGATGGTAATAAACTCAGGTGAAAATAGTAGAACTACCAGTTACATAACTGCCTGATCCTACCAAAATGCTTTTGGCCCTTATTGACATACTTGATTTACTTAATCACTCGCCCTTATTGACATACTTGATTTACTTGATCACTCGCAGCCATCTGTTTTTCTCCTCTGAATCAATAAAAACTTAACTACAACAAGCTCCCAGAACCAATCACAAAAGTTCTTATGCTTTGAGAAAGTAGCAACTTTAAAATCACAGCCATTTTGTCATCCGAATAATGAATCTACAACTAACAAAGGAGCATGCCACAAATAACAAATCTCCTTCGAAAAAAAGTATCATTTTCTATAACTAACGATAACAAATCTCCTCCGGAAAAACACCTCCACCTTCAAGGATTGGATAATGGATACCGCTCCTAATCCAGAATTGCATCAACCCAAACCACCCAATAATTTTTACGCCATCTAACGTATAAAACTAACTGATAAGTAAAAACACCTCCACCTTCAAGGATTGGATAATGGATACCGCTTCTAATCCAGAATTGCATCAATCCAAACCACTAATCTAGAATTGCATCAACCCAAACCATCCAATAATTTTTACGCCATCTAACGTATAAAACTAACTGACGGGGGAGACAAATCCTAAATTTCAAGTTCCAACCCTAATTTCTTCCCAATTCAAATCTAATCAGATTGATTTCCTCTAAAATTGAGAGAAAACAAGAGAAGAAGAAAAACGTACCGTCTTCTCCTTCCTCCTCTTCCTCTTTTTAGTCGAATACTGTCGTCTGCGACCACTTTGACCGTCGAAATCGTAATCATCGTCGTCCTCCTCCTCGTCCTCATCAACCTCCTCCGCATCGTCCTGATAAAGCCAGATCTTCTCCTCTTCCTCCCACCTCTATTATGGTCCTCTTCTTCCTCCTCCACTTCGTCGTCAAAATCCGCAACCTGGTCCTCCTCCTCCTCGTACTCCTCGTCGTCGTCCATTTGTTTATGACTCATGCCGCAAACCTTAAGGCAAGTGTTGCTGCTCTGCACGCAAGCCTACACAGATTTATGGTAACATCAAATTCCAAGTTACCATCGGAGCCTAGTAAGTATATTTAATCAATTAAGTTTATTATTAAAAAATGTTATCAATTGTAAAACTTTGACGTGCCGTCGTCTGATCTTCTGATTTACAGTTTCTTTCTGTAGCTACTTTAAATTATACAGACAAATTGATGGATCTATAAAAGTCTAATATTTGTTTAAGATGCTGAACTAGGAATAACTATAACATAAGCATACATGAAAGCAAAACGGGAACAACACATTGGCTCTTTTTGAGTGAGGCTTTAACCACTTAAGAACTAAGGTGAAATTTGTGATGTATCCAGTTCTTATCATCTATCGTAGCAAGTAACTTGTAAAGTCTGATCTTTGAAATGGAGGAAGGCTAGTGGTAGGCTTGTGTCTTATTGATTCATATTAATTAATATTCTGCACTTGTTTATGGTGCATGAATACAACTATGATCATTATCCGGCGTGGGTACAGTATTTGGTTTGCCATTTATTATTTCAGTTCAAACATTTTTTTTTTTCTATTAGTTTTTGTAAATTGATCTATTAATTTGTATTGCTTGTAATTCTACTAGCATAGGTTTATTTCAAACACCTTGTCTTCTTTTTTGGTTCAAACATTCTCTTTTTCCAAGTCTCTTATCTCATATGTCTGACATGCTTCAAAAGACATTCACACAAAGCTATTGCCAACCCAGCGTCCTAACATCACAAATTTACCATGTACCAAATCACATGCTCCATTCATCATAAATTTACCATGTAGCAAATCACATACTCCATTTATGTTTTAACTAATGCTTCCAACACCTTCCAAATGTCCATTCTTTCAAAAAAAAAATCAAAATTCAGAGTTAAAGCTTCTTTGTTTTTCAGATAAAGGAGCACTATTTTTTATATAGGATCAATGGTCAAAATCGAATTCATCACTCTTAAGGGATGTTTTGCAGTAAATATTTTTTAATTAAGAACTGATATTCAAAATATATTTAAAAATATAATAATATAATAATATAATAATATAATTATTCAAAAATAGCAAAGAAATAATAAGATTGAAAATATTTTATTAAAAATTAAGTATATATTATAAATATTTATTGAAAATTTGTTATTTCTATTAAAAATATTTAATTTCATAAAAATATTTAATAAAAATTCTAATAAATATTTAAAAAATATATCATATTATGATAAAAATATTAAATTAAAAATATTAAAATTTAAAAAACTGTATAATATGATTATTGAAATTTATATTAATATATTCATGTTAATTTTTTTTACTGCATTATATATTGTAAAATATATTTAAATTCATACTAATATATAATAAATATTCGTACTCCTTTATATTTTAAAAATTATTTATTATAAAAAAATTTATTTTTAAGTATTTTTTACTTTAATATTTTAAATTACATTTAAAATTAGTATATAATATATAAATAATATATTTTTATTATAATTTCACCAAATTAATATTTGATTAATTTATTATTAAATTTGAATATATAAATAATTAAAATGTATGTAATAATATCAATAAATATTTATTTATAATAATAATTTTTTATTAAATTTTAATTTAATATAGATGTTAGAAGTAATATATTTTGCATTATAATTTTAATAAATTAATTATTGTTAAATGTAAAAATTCAAACTGGTAGAGAGGAATTAAATTTAATATAAAATATTTTAAAATATATTAATATAAATATTTGAGAATAACAGATAAACAGATAAAACATAGAATATTTTAATTAAAAATTAATTATGTATTACAAAATTTATTTCTTTTAAAAATGTTTTTTTTTGTCAAAATATTTAATAAAAAATTATAATAAATTTTTTAAAAATATTATATTATAATAAAAAAAATTAAATTTAAAATATTATGATATAAGAAATTGTATAATATTAATATATTAATTTTATTTTTTTACTACATTATATATTATACAAAGTATTTAAATTTATATTAATATTAACTAAAATTTATTTTATAATAATTTTAATATATGTAGATATATTTATTTTCATTCTAATATTGATACTAACCTTATTATAATTATTATTATTTAATTTTTTATAATATAATATATTAATAATATTTATTTATAAAAGTAAAAAAATTTGATAATAATGATTTGAATGATTTTTTTATAAAAATAGATATAAATATAAATATAAATATTTATTATTATGATTCTAGTTAGGAATAAATTTAAATAAGATTTAGTGTGAATCATATTAAATAAAATTGGACTCATATCTCTCTAACAATGATAAATCTTTAATACCTCATTTAAAAAGATAAAAAAAAAAAACAAATACTTAAAATATAATACACCTTCAGCCTAAATCGAAGTTATACTATTCGATCAAAAATTCATTTTATTACCTAAGCTTATGAATAATTGTGAAGATTGGAAGATTGGATTATCCTAAGCAAGATGGTGACCCACAGGCCACGGGCCACAGGCAGAATAAACTACCTAGCGTGATATGTAATTAAGCAATGACAAGCGATATTGCATGCACATCTTTGGTTTCAAGTGAATTAAGGCAGAAACCGCCGACCAAGTAGGATGTGCTGTTATGCCCATCAACTTTGCGTCTATCAATGATGGTCTGCCTCCATGTGTGGCCAAAACTGAGTTGGAGAGAACTCACCTACTAATCATTCCACTTTCCAGTCACATACATTCTGGAACACCCGTCCTCTAAAAGCCATACCTATACTTATACTCTGTCATTTAATAATTTGGTGTTTATACTGATTAATTGCACATAAAATAAACATGATAAACATGATGTTATGATGCCTTAGAAGACTCCTAATATGAAGTAAGCTAATTCTAGAACCAATAATAGCCTTTAAAAGATTACTTCACGGGTGAATTAAAAGAAAATAATATAAACAACAGATTAGGTGTCTTTTTACTTGGACGCCCCTGACATTTGTATGCCATTTTTTAAAATTTTATACAATATTTTTTATAATTTTTTTATATTTATTGCAATTCATTTTTTTTCTTTTCTATCTTTCTGGTTATAAAAGAACTATAGAACTTTTTTTTTAAGAATGTATTTTTCCTATTAGGATCATATGTTAGAGTTATTTGGAAAAAAAATAGGAATGAAATTAAAAATATTATAAAAATATGCATGAACTATTTTCTTACCATAAATGTTGATATTACACTTTTTTAATAGATTTCATATGAATAATTAATTTTATAAAAAATAATATTACCTAAAAAATTACTTATTTTATAAATTATTTATATTAAAAATTATTTTAAATTTTAAAAAATGAATTAATTATAAAAAAGCATGTTAAAAAAATACATTCCTAATATTCATCATTTCCCTATTAGTTACTGTAGTAAGCTATACGAGGCATGGCCATAAACTAAAAAGTAAGCTGCCGAATGTGGCTCCCAGTACAGGAGATGCATTGATTATCTAATTTTTGTCATTTGCATGAATCTATCTAGTAAAGGTAGAAATTATCTGATTTCCAGCAAATTGAGGTGACTCCATATTCAAAATTGATACAAATTATATATCTTAATATTTTTCTAGGATACTTTTATAATAATTTTTTAATTATTCTTTATTACATCAACCATTTTATTACGTATTTTTCTTTCTCTCACTCTCGTTTTTATATCTGCCTTTATTGTATAACAGACTGTATAATTTTGTTGTATAATTATAATATCTCTTCAAAATTTGCTTCGTGTTAAAATTTTCAATGCCATTTGAACCTATTATTTCTTATCATATAAATACATTCGCAATCTAAATTACGTATGCACAAACTGAAGGAGTAGCAGAATGAAGTAGTCCTTTTCGACTCATTTTAGGAAGAAGACAGACACAGTGAAAATGAGATTTATGGAGTTTTTATGAAAGCAATCGGTCTCTTCTCAATCTCTAGGACTCAAATCAAATGAACAGAAGAATGAGTCCATTAACGATAAACAGAATCAATTATTTCTGAATAGTAGATCTTAGTTTAAAAATAAAATACGAACTAATTAATCAAATGAATCAATTGACATTCTAAATAAATTAAATCTACTGAAAAGTTCACAGCTCGAGTATTTAACAGTTCCTATTATCATTTATTTTAATAATATTTTACCTTAAGTTTATTTTATTTTATTTTTCTTTTTATTTATTATATGGTATTTTTTCTCCTTCTTTTCCTATCTTTTTCTTTCTTCCTAATATATTTCAAATGGAATTTGCAATAATTTTTTTCAATCATAAATTTGAGAAGGGTCGTGTGCTTCTCTCAGTCTCTTCTTCCTCTTTTGTCTTTACGGAGAAAACAATTCTAGAAGATTTCTATGTTTAAATAATACAATAAGCAATTCTAGATTTCTATATGGATACTGGACGTACATTTCATCAGGATTTAAATAATACAATATTCTCCCTAAAAAACATGTATTATGGGAATCTCTGTTACATCTTCTGGATTTTGTAACGAATACTTCTCCACCACCCGATGAATAACAACCCATGATTAACTTCTTGGACCAAACCAAAATTCCACAAGCAATAAGCTGGCAATGGTGTAACACATTACATATGTGGAATATACTGCTACGGGCATCTGAAATATAGATCTGCTTGGCCAAATTGAAGGAAGGTCACAAAAGCCATAATGAAGGGTGCTGCATTAATAATGGAAACTCAATTTTTAGTGCATCTGGCTTGATTCACATTTTTCTAATGCTACTAAAGAAGAACCTATAAGCTTTGGATCTATATTTATCAATTTCGAAAATATATCCTAACACCTAATTTATTGCAAGTCCAAGAGTATTATTACCCTTATGGTAGTTTCGGAATGGTGAATTTAGATCATTACCCGCCAAGGAGAAACCGGATTGGTCTGCAAGAGATTATTGGAGCTGCCTCCGTTAGGGATGGGTGATCAAAAGAGTTTGAAAAATAGGGGGAAAGAAGCTCAATATCTCTAAACTTTACATCCTAAATATTAATTTATTCTTAAATTTTATCTTTTTAACAAATAAAGTTTGCTTAAATCAAAATTAAAATGCTAATAAAAAATAAATAACTTATTTACTTTAAATTCTCTAACACCCTATTTTTTACAATGTAAGTGATGCTTAAATATACTGAAATGTGATAAATTTAAGATAATAATAATAATATGAGCTTTGAAACTATATAGTAAATTTTATAATCTTATTATAAATACATATGATTTGTTATAAAAACTATGTTTATTATGTGCTGAATTATTGTTTCTAATGTTTCATTACTAATAATTTAATTGTTATGAATAATTGATATTGTCGTTATTAAATTAAATATATATAATTATTTAAATAGAAGATGATGAAGTTTTATTTTAAAAATTATTAAACTTTATTTTTGAATATAATGTGAGAGAGATGTTTTAAGAGATAATACTCTAAGAATAAGAATAACAAGATAATTGTGTTTCTTCCTTTCTATTTACAGTGTAAGGGATGTAAAAAAAAAATTAAACTTTTTTTAACCATGTTTTAAGTCTAAATAAAGTTCCTATGTATTATGTTCATTCAAGAAATCTTCCCATATAATTTAATTATTCTTTTAGTTGAAATTTTGTTATCACATTTTTCATATAACTTTCATTGTTTCTCTCATATATTTTATATTTTTAATTCTCTCTCCCCTCCTCCTTTATTTTCCATGGACCTCTTATTCCTTTTCTTTCATTAGATTTTGTTCTTACATGTATCTTTTCTTTCTCCGAAACCTCATCTCCTAACTTACTTTGACTCTTAATATCCACCTTTTGGTTCTCACATCTCTTATTTCTCACTTTTCACTCTCAATCTCTCGATCCTCATCATTCCTCCATTGTATTCCCCACCTTTGATCTTCCTTTGTCTAAAAGTTTCATCCTCTGTTGTGCTTCCCACCTCAAAATTCCTTCCTCCGCTAAGTCTCCACTTTCTTTATTTTTTTCTGTGTGTCTTGCTGCTTATATGCATTTGACCACAAGTAGCTATTAACCTTGCGAGGAGGTCTCTTTAACTAGAAATAGATGGTATCACACTTAGTGGATTCCAAGAACTAGATCGGAAAGATGTAGGAAAGGTGATTCAAATATTGACAGCAACCTCAAAATGATTATATAAAATTTAAATTCCTTAAAAATATCAAAGTAGGAGATAATCATCTAACTTTATTGTCTTGAAAGAGTAATATTGTTTAAGTTAGTCTTGCTACAATTTTACAAGAATACTTCTTAATTATTATGTTTATAATTATGATACTCCATATATATATATATATATATACATATATATATATATATATGCAAAATGTTATTTTCTTCCTGCTTATTCTTTATCTTGATAGTGATGTTGAGAAACAAAGCCATGAGACGTACTTTTTAAAATTTTTTGGTTGAGCTGGTATTCGCACATTTTATTTATTTATGAAGTAATTTTATTATTTGTTATATAATTATATTCAATTCTGATTAGATATATTATTTTGTTATGTTTAATTTTAAATTACATAATTTTACTCTACATTTAAGCTGGTCTAATATTATTATATTTTAAATATTTACCCGTTAGATTTTAGGGTAAAATTTTAAATGTGAGATTTTAAGACTTTATATTATGTGACAAATTCACATCTGTAAAAGAAAGATATTAAATAAATTTTTTATTTTCCAACAGTTAAATTACTTCTAATTATATATTTAATTATTTAAGATATAAATTTTACTTATTGCATATGAGTGTGTTATAAATCTCATTTATTTATTAGATTTATTTTATAAATTACATTTTTGAACATTAAATAAAGATTTTTTAATTATTATTTATTATTTTGAAACGGTATATATGTTTTCATTTTTGCTAAACAAGTTTGAAATTATAATTGAATAAAAAATATTTTTTTTTTGATTTTTAGCCAAATGATGATTTACGATTTCAAACAATAAGAATATGGAGCTCTTTCAAGGAGGAAAGCTGTTTTAATAAATCTGATATGTTTCATAAAATAATCTAATTGATAAAAAAAATTATTTTTATGAAAATTTTTCAGAATTTAAGATTAAAAATTAATTTTTAGCTTTTTTTTCTATTTTATTCCTAATAATTACTTATTTTAAATATAAAATTAATTACTATACATAATTTCATATCACTTTTAGTTATATTATAAAAATATTTTTTAAACAATACAAATCATATTTATACTTTCTATAAAATAAATATTTTTATTTCTTTAATCAATCTCTTTAAAGTATTTATCAGGCCAATAGGTAAAAATTAAAAAATATAATTTTTATTATATTTTTAATAAAAAGTATTTACTTTTTAACCATTGCCTTGAATTAATAAAACTGTGTATGTTTATATATGAAGAGAGACATATACATAGCTCTGTCCGGCCTCAGAATTCCCACAGCAAATTGCACAAATGTAATTGAGTCATTGGGTTATCCGCCAAAGGATTCGTGGAATTCTATGATCGCTTTGGGGAAATGAGTAAAACTAGGCCAAATTGATATTTTTGCAAAAATTTCAACAATTCCCTCAAGAAATAGATATTTTGGAGCATTGGAGTGAAGTTCTTATTTACATCTTCTATCCCTGAGTTTGTTCCCAGAAGCTAAATATAGAATTAGAAAAAACCCAAGGTAAATGAAAAGCGCATAATGGTGACACTGAAGAAGCAAGATACAAAGAGTTGATCAGACCAGAATATATCCCAATTCATAAAACTCTTGCTGCCGTTAAATCTCTACAAAGAATTATCTCATATTCCATTCGATCCAAAAGGTTTCTTATTTTTTCTTTTTAAAAAAAACAAAAATATTTTCTAGACCAGAAAACCAAACAAGGTCCTTTTCTGCTTGGTCACTGTCTAGTTACAAATTGATACGTGGGTTAAATTCATCAAATAGTTCCTTCTTATTCTTTTTTCTAGTTGCAAATTCCAAATTTTTAGTTTTATTTTACTTCTTCTGCTTGGCCTTTGGGCTCTTTTTGTGAGTAGTCTTGCCTTTTAAAACATCTGAGTTAAAATCTGATTGGAACTGTTCCTTAATGGCAGAAGCAGCACTCTTGCAATGCACACATGTTCCGTGTTGATGTCATGTGATGTGGAACTACCATGTTTTCCTTTACCTCATCCCGTGAGCTATGTACGAGTATTATGACTATGATATATATGTATATATAGCATAAGCATCTGCATTATTTCAGGTTGGCACAACCCAGACACATGACAAATACCGTATACATAATAATGATTATGATTATCAAGGAAAACAGTTCCCCACTTCAAATCCCACGGATAATACCATATACAGTATTATACTGTATTTAACCTTGACTTTATTCGCTTTAATTTTCTATATATACCCACTAATTATCATCTTAGCTCGATACCATTTCTAAAGAAACAATCATTCTTTGAGCTCTTTGCTTCTCTCAACTAGGGAAACTTCTCCACCCGCTTTTCTTCAGATTAAGCACTAGAAAGAAAAGATAACAAAGGTTCAAAGTCATGGATGTTGCACATTTTTTATTTGGAATATTTGGCAGGTTAAAGATCCTTTCTTAGTTTTATTTGTTCTTTAATTATTTTTAAAGCCCTGATGAAAGCACTTCTTCTCTCTTGGCTTTTGAATTTGTAGTTCCTCTGTTTCTCATTGTTCTTCTTTATTGGTGCAGGGAATGCTTCCGCTCTGTTCCTCTTCTTAGCTCCGGTGTATGCATAACATACTTTTATTTTAGTTCAAAATTTATTCTATATATATACGTCGTGAACTTAGTTTACGAAATTGAGCAATTCAACCAGTTGTCCATAGATGGGTATAATAAAATCAGCATTTTTCTTTTGGTTTTTTGAATGTGTGGGGAATAGTGCAAGTTTAAATTGTGATAAATTGGGATTTGTAGGATCACATTCAAGAGGGTTATAAAGAACAAATCCACAGAGAAGTTCTCGGGCATTCCGTATGCCATGACACTGCTCAATTGTCTCCTTTCTGCTTGGTGAGCTTCTGGCTTGCTCTTTCTTTTACTTTATGACTTTATGGTCCTCCTTCTCCCTCAAATCTTCTGTCAAGTCACGTGTTCTTTTTTCATTTGTATGGTGCTTGCTATTGTTGCTTTTTCGTCCACCTGTCTTTTTTTTTCTTCACTTTAACCTTGATGCAATTTCTCATGGATGGATAATATTTCTTTTGTACATTGTTTTATTGAGAAAAAGTTGTTTGTCTGTTGGTTAATCTTAGGTACGTGTGCCCAATGGTAGGGATGGGGATCATTTTTTTGGAGGGGTCAATCTGTCTGACTAAAATTCAAATAGTAGTTGAATTTTCGCTTTCGATTATTTAATCTTATAAACAATTTTACATTCTGTTACATATGTTTTAATGAAAGATATGTTCTTTAAATATATATATATATATATATATATATATTATTTTTGGCCTCTTCACCTTCGTGCTCTCTATATTCTCTGCTGTTGTTTTCGTGTCTCTTTTTGCCCTGCATGGCAAATCCAGGAAGCTTTTCTGCGGCTTCGCTGCCGCCATATTTTCCATAATCATGTATGGTTCGCCACTCTCAATTATGGTAAGCTAAGTTTCCATTTCATTTGTTATATATATAAGTTGTTAATTTTTAATAATTGTTATAACTCTCTCTATATGTATTTTTTATTTAAAATGCACCCTTGAGGAATCAAATCGAGTTATTTGTTCACCAAAATTTTGTAATAATGTCTTAATTATCAGCTAAAAGCTTTATAAATTGATTAACTGATATATTCTAGTTTTGATTCATATAGCTAATTGGTAAATGTAAAAGGTACCGGTATAATGGTATATTATACTACTTGTGGGTAATGCTAATAATTCAGGGTGTTTATTGTGGAATTGAAACTATGTGCAGAGATTAGTGATCAAAACTAAGAGTGTGGAGTTCATGCCCTTCTTCTTGTCGCTGTTTGCGTTTTTGTGCGGCACTTCATGGTTTATCTTTGGTCTGCTAGGCCGTGACCCATTTGTTGCAGTAAGTCACTTCTTTGAAATTTTAACTTAAGAATTGTAGTTAGTTTCATATTTATGTATTGGCAGAGATGTAGAAGAGATTGAGGGTGAGGGATGGATGGTTTTTCAGGTACCTAATGGTATTGGTTCTGTTTTGGGGACAATGCAACTAATATTGTATTTCATATACCGAGACAAGAAAGGTGTTCCAAGGAAGCAGGCTCCAACAGAGGAGGAATCTATGGAGATGGGTGACACTAAACCCCATCAAAGGAAACAACAATCCAATGGAAATGTAACTCAAGCATGACATGTCAATGGACTTGTTTGGATCATCATTTGTTAATCAGCAACTAATAGCAAGTACCTCTATGATTTAGTTCCATAAATGGTTGTAATTTACTTCTTGCCAAGACACTAGCGCCTTTAGCCAATAGAATTGCATGGAAACAAGCATGTTTGTGTGAGTATTTAATAGCTCCTTCCCCTGGTTGAGACACATCTGAGGGGTTCTGTTTTAGTGCATTTTCCCCAAGAATATATGCTACAAATAAAAACTGCAAATTTGTCATTTTTCTGTTAGAAATTTTTATGCCGGGAGTTTAAGCCGAAGTAGCTTTAAAGCAATGAGGAGAAGCTACACAAGAAATACAATTATCAGAGATGGCCATAATTTTGAATTTGTGAGGCTTGATAACACAATTTGCAAATATAAATTTGAGATGGTCTAAGAATTGATATTTGATCCTAATGACACTTTTTTTCTCTTTATGCGGAAGTTTTGAGGGATTGTTTTGATCAATTGATGTAGGATCTCAATAGTCACTGATTATACTAAGTGAGCCATAACACATTTAGTTAAGGGAGTAATATTGCATTCCTGAATAAGGTGGGATGAAGGTAACATGGTTGTCTTAGTCCCAACTCCGTATCACCCAGCTTTGTTGTTCTGCTTTGAACTCTAATGTCTATATAGTTGCTCCACTCAAGTGTTCTACTTGTAAGGCTTGATTTTTTAGCCTTTAATGCCAATACTACTGCAGTTTTGCTATATAATGAGGTTCCATCTCGTCTTATTATTACTAAGCAAGCACAACGGTTAGACATTCACCATAAGGAAAACAATAATAATGCTTGTAGCATGAGGTGACAAATGTAGAATGGATGTGTACAAAATTTTTGGGGAAACTAATTACATAATCAAACAAACAAAAAATGTTGCAAATATAGAGTGATATGTGTATAAATTCGTGGGGACTGGGGACCAACATTATTCTTAAGGAAAAGACCTACTCGATTAAAACGTGAAAGTTAAAAAATGACATATTTTTAACTGATTGCTTTGTAAACTATGAAGTGAAAGGAAATAGACTAAAAAGGAAGAATTCATGAAGAATGAATATTCTTTTCTTTTTTGGTAGCGAAACATGTTCAGGATAACTTCTCCAACAACATGCTGTTTTTCTCAATTCCATGGTTTCTAAGAATGATGGTGCAATAATGGAAGTTTTACTGATAAGAGTCGTTAAAATCTATTAAGGGCTTCCACAATTTGATTTACAAGGTTGAAAAAATACACAATTCAATAATTAACCTCGGGTTTGAAGGAACAATTTAATATTTTAAAATTTTAAAATATTTAAAAATTATATTCTTCTAATTTAAATACTTTCTTATAATATTTAAAAAATATACAATTCAATAATTAGAATTAAATTTAAATTTTTATATTTTAAATTAAATTTCTTATAATCGGAACATTTTTATATTTTAAAAAATTTTAAAAGTTAAATTTTTATAATTTAAATATTTTAATTTGATAAAAAATTAATTTTAAATTTTAAATTTTTTTTACAGTAAATTTTAAATTTACTAAACTTTAAATTAAATAATTTAATTTTTTATATACAAAATTTAAATTTTAAATATTCATAATTTATTTTAATTTTGTTCCTATTTTTTATTTATAAAAAATTAAATATATAAATATTTATATCAATTGTATAATGTATTTAATCAAAATAATAAAAATAAAATAGACAATAAATATAATTAAATTATCTAATTATTTAAAATGATATAATCAGAATTAAGATAGATAAAAGAAAATAAAAGAAAAATAAAAAAAAAAGCAATAGAACAACTATAGAGAAAACATCACTAATAGCTTAAATTATATCTATTTTAGAAAATTTTATATTTTATATTTTATTTTATTAAAAAAATTTAAATAAAATTTAAATAAAATATTTTAAAATTTACAATTTTAAAATTTACAATTTTAAATTTATTCAATTTTAAAAAAAACTCATTCAAACACAAAATAAAATAACTTATAATCCGTTTAAATGAATTTAAAAATAATATAAAAATAAATAAATCTAATTTTTAACATGGATTAGTCATTTGAAGTTTTATCATTTTTTTCTAGATTACAATTTTTTTATCAATAATAAAAAAAGGAGTTCTGTTGAGCAAAGTAAAAACAGAATCCCCCAAACCAACCCATGAAGTATTTTAGGAGTTAATTTTTTAATTAAAAATAACAATTATCCAATAAGTCAAATACATAATATAAAGATAAAATTTATTTCAAAAATTAAATTTTACTGTAAATCATAACTTAGTTTAAATTATAAATCACAAGTTTTCTAAAATTATGAATACATGTTAATAATAAATTGAACAAAATAACAACTTTTAAGTTAGATTTATTTGAAGATAGAATAAGAAAAATAATATAAATGTAATATACTTGCAGAGTCTAATACGATTTGGTTTTAAATGAAAATTGAACATTGAATTAAACTAATTAAAAATGTAGTTTTTCATTTAGTAATTTATTCGGATTTTAATTTTTTTTATTCAATTTAATAATTTGAAATAATTTAGATCGGTCCTTAACATCCTTGCTATCAAGCATTTATTGGGGATCTATTTATCTTTTCAATATATCTAATAATTGTGTATCTCTCTTTCATGTCTGTTGGAGTTCAGCCAGGGACGAATCCATCACCTCAGTGGGATCAATTAATGTCTGATTTTACTTTGAATAAACACATCCCACCGAATTCATATCGAGAAGGCTATGAGACATTGCGTGCCCCCAAATCCCAAACTGTGTGCATGTATGATTATATTTTTTGTTTGAATAAATGAAAGAACTTTATGTAGTTGTGACATCATCTTGAGAAGATCTGTAATAGGTTGGACATAAAAAGTGTGTAATTGAACTATAATTAAGTTAAACTAGAGAGTGAATTAGTATACAGTAATTTTTTGATTGTATATATTTTTTTGCGAGTCATATAAAAATTGATAGAAAATTATTGTTGATCATGTCTAGCACATGGTTGGTATATTTTTATATGTTTAGTAAAGTACCCTCTTCAATCATTCTTGAAAATTCATTCTTCTTTCCATCTTGATTCTAGGGCATTAGGAGGGACTAGTTGGGATTGAAACGAACAGATTTTCACTTGGTTTGGAGCAGAAGTGCATAAGCTTTGGAAGCCAATTGTGTTGGAAAGAAAGATAATCTTACTTAACAGTGCTTGTTTAAACACCGGGCAGTGTGTTTAAATGTTCCAACTATACTAAAAAGATGTAGCCACTGATCACCTATGTACGTTTAAACTAGCAGTGCATTCAAACGTGCACGATCAGTTTAATTGGATTAATGTAAATAGTTGTTCTTAAGTTAATTAGAAGACTTTTGGGAAGTTAAAAACACATTGTAACCCACGAAACATTCGTAATTAATTAGGTGTTTGTTCAAGAAAAAAAGTGAAATCAATCAGTGAAAATTTTTTATGTTATAGAAGAATTATTTTGGAATTCATTCTTAAAAATTACGTTGCCCAATATATTTTTTAAATGATTAAATTTTATTAATTTAATTATTAAATTAGTAAATTTTATTATATAGATTATGATATTTTTTAATTTAAATTTATTTAAATTATATTTTTAAAATTTAATAAATATAATTTATATAATAAAATTTATTAATTTAACAATTTAATTTATAAAATTTTAAATATTTTAAAAAAATATAAAATAAAATAACTTTAATCTGAATTATCTTTAAAATAATTTCATCTTTCCTTGATATAGTTTTACATTGCATAACTTTTATGATGATTGTGATGTACATAATACTATCATGGAAAATGTTTCTTCGTGTAGGCCATGAAAATTTGATATATTTTTTATGTAATAATTAAGAAAAAAAAGTTAACATGGATTGTTTGACAATAATAAACCATGCGGGGAAACAATTTTCTTTTTTTTTTCGATGGATTGACAAAACAAGGATATAGAAGTCTTCGAGAGACTAACTTATGGGCTTTTTTGCTATTTTTGTTTAAATTTTACGTATGGAGGGTTTCCTCTCAAAATTTTTTTTTTATTATATGTTGTCTTTCGAAAAATATGTCAGCGTTTAGCCTTTTTAAAGTTTTTTCTTCTTAAGTTAAAAGTCATTCAATTAAGTTTTATGAAATTTCTGTTTTTTGTTTACTTTTCATTTATATTAAAAACATTTTATAAACCTTTTAAAAATAGTTTTTATTTATAATGAAAGCAATTTACAACCTTATATAAACTACTTCAACTTCCTACTATTATACTAACTTTCATAACTTACCTAAAATACCTTAACCTTTTACAAAAAGAAGAAAAGCACACAAAAAAAATGCTATCAGATATAAAAATAATAATAATCATATATTACTACTTTGTTCTTTGGTTTGCCCTCGATAACAATATGAGATCTATATATGTTAATAAGATGAAGCATTAATATTATGTATTAATTATTTGTTAGCAATAATACAATGACTTATATTATAAGTGTAAAATTATCGTTTTATTTTTTATAAATTAAATCCATATCAAACTATTAGAATTAATTTAATAATAATAAGTTGTGATAATTTATAAGAAAATTTTTGTTATTTTATTATATATAAAAAATATATACTAATAAAAATAATAATAAATAAGTGTTACTGTTCATATAACCATATATTAATTTTTTTGTATCAAACCATGAATAATTTATAAAACATAATTCTATTTCAGTTAAATAATAAAATGGTAAATAATAATTTTTTAAAATATTTAATACAATTATATATTTAAAATTTAAATTCAAAGTTATTAATTAAAATAAATTAATTCCTACTGCTAATTCATGCACTCACGGTTCGTAAAGAATATTGAAAAGTTAAGGTCGGTTACTGCCCATGTTAAAATAAATTACTTTTTAATATTTTAAAAATAAGTTTAGTATAAATTATTTTATTTAATATATTTTAAAATAATTAAATTAATAATTTTATTATATAGATATTATTTACAAAATTAAATATCATCATTTTTTAAAATTTTATCAATATAATCTATATAATAAAATTTATTAATTTAATAATAAAATTGATAAAAATTAATTATTCAAAAAATTAAATTATTAATTCGTAATACATTTATTTCTGAATTAAGTTAATTATATATATATATATATTGATTTTTTAATATAAAATTTATTAAAACAATTTGATTTAAATTTTTTTATTAAATAGATAATATGAATAAAATTTTATATAAAATACAAATTAATAGATATTTTATTATATAATTTTATTTTCAAATCTAATATATTATTTAAATATTAATAATTAAATAATATTATTATAAATATTTAAATTATTTAAAATATATTATCATAAAAATATTATAATATAATTTAACGATAAGATTGAAAATTTAATATTTTATAAAAAAAATATTAAATTAATATAAATGTTAAATATATAATATTAACAGATTCTCATTTATATATATTTATTATTTAAAAAATATTTAAACAACACAGAAATTAAGTGTTTAGAATGATTAATTTTGATATTTTGTTTAATTTTATAAAAATTTTCTTTATTTTTCTTTTAACAAAACTTAAATTGCATTTAAGTCATTAATTGTGTATATATTTTCCTTTTGTATAAATTCTTATATTTAAACATTTTTTATATTTAATACATTAAATATCTTATGATTTTGATATGGTATATATATATATATATATATATAATAATTATATAATAATAAAATATGATAAAAGTATAATAAAATATTTTTTTTATATTTTATATATATTAAGATAGTACATGAGATAGTATGTTATCCTATGTAATGTTTAAAATGAACAAATATAAAAGGAAATTATATAAATGATATTAAAATTTTCTATTTAATCAAAATTAATATATTTTAAAAAAATTAATTTTAACTTATTTCTCCAAATTTTTAATAATATATATATATATGAAATATGAAAAATATATAGATTGTTAAAAATATAATTTTTTATGCATAAATAATGTTAAACTAATTTTTAAAATAATTAATTTGTTAAATAATTTTTATAAATAATTTTTATTTAAAATAATTTCCTTATAATATTTTTATAAAAATATTTTGCCTAAACATAATAAAATTATATTTTATAAATAATTAAATTTTTATAAAATAATAAAAATAGTACGAGACGATAAAAAGAAGAAAAGAGAAATAATTTTCTTATTTTAATAATTTTTAACTCAATATTCATGTAAGGATTTAAACCTAAAGGATAAGTATAAAAAATAGATATAATTATATTGATATTTTTAAAATTAATAAAAAAACATGTTCAATTTTTTTAATTTTACATAAATTATTTTTAATTTATACAAAAATATAATATTATATATATTTTTATTTGGTACAACTTAATATAAATTTTTTTATCTTCATCACCAAAAATTTTGTTTACGTTTTTATATAATTCAAAATTGTTATATAAAAAATTATTAATTTTTATAATATTTATTGTATATTTAAAATAATTTTAATTAGTTCAAATTTTAAAATTATTTAGATTAACAATAGAAGATCACGGTGTTTGATATTCTCATCTAATTATTAGTTGTTATTGATTTCAAATTATTGATATTTATAATA
Source organism: Canavalia gladiata (assembly GCA_037954105.1). Classification (NCBI taxonomy): domain Eukaryota; kingdom Viridiplantae; phylum Streptophyta; class Magnoliopsida; order Fabales; family Fabaceae; genus Canavalia; species Canavalia gladiata. The sequence goes on along the minus strand of CM075659.1, from coordinate 58,350,975 downwards.
ATTACTTTAAAATTTATATTTATAATATTTTTTAATTTATTGATAATATAATTATTTGGATAAAATTTAATTTATTTTAAAATAATTCTTGCTAAAGAAATTTTTTATAAATATTAATTTTATTCATCAATTTAACTGTTAAATTAAAATTTTATTATATTAATTAACTTTATAAAATATAAGTAAGTACAATTATAAGATTATATATGTGAAATTTTAATTTTTAAAATTAACATATATAGTTAGATATTAATATAATATTTTTTTATAGTTATATTTGTTAAATTCATATCCTATAAAAAAACTATTGAATAAACTATTTTTACAAAAATTATTCTTTAAACAAGTTAATTTTTATTCAAAACATTTATATTAACAGCGTAAAAAATTCAAAATCCTCCTGTTTGTGCTGTGTAATCCGTGTGACAGAGAGATTAATCTCACAATAATGTTATAAAGAAAAGTCTTTTTCTAGACCTATTAAACTCTAATTTAAATATGGACCTAAAATAAAGAAAATAAATAAATCTGTAAATGGTAAAATGTTCTCAAATTAAAATTCTAACTATAAATCAAAACAAACAAATAATTCCAAATTAAAAATCCTAAATATAAAATCAAATGAAACAAATAAATTATTCAAATTACGTCACCGGAGGATCAGAGATACATGATCTTTTAGAGTAATATTTTACATAATTTATGATAAGTTAATTTCTATTATTCAATATTATTGTTTAGTAATGACATATATTAATCATTTGATATTATGGATTAAATTTTTAATTTAAAAATAATGTTTTGATAATTTCTACATTTTAAAAAATTAATAATTTTTTTTATTAGTTAGAAAATATCCTTATATATTAAAAAATATTATTTTTAAGAGTATGTAGTAAAATAAAATTAGAACAAATTATTTTTATGGCAGTTTATTCATTGTTTGCCAATTATTAGTTGATTCAACTAGTAAGAATTTATTTCCTTAAATAAATTCTTCTGATTGATCGTTTTGAAAAAAAAAAAAAGAAACACATTGATCCCCTTCCTCGAATCTAAATTTGATAAAGATTAATTAATTTCTAAATGGTAAGAGTTCTTGATCTAAAAAATTTTCAAAAATTTATATATTTTTTAAAAATAAAAAAATATTTACTTTTTAAAACCTTTTTCATTATTTTGTAGTATTTAACATTGAACAGGATAAAATATTCCTTTAGTATAATTGACATCATTTATTAATTTTATTTAATTATATTTAATTTCATTTACTGATAAATAATGTAAAATAATTTAAAAAATTAAAATATATTTATTATCATTTTATGTTTATTTATATAATATAATTAATTTTTTTATGTTTATTAAAATATATAAATTTTTCATTTTTTTTATGAGATATATCAATTATTTTTTAAGTATTTAAATTTAATCTATCTATAAATTTTAAAATCTAAATAAAATTTATAATTTGTTAAGATTTTTCTGTTTTTCTGTTAAAAACTTACGTTCTAAAAAATTAATAAATAAATTTAAAATTTATATAAATAATTAATTAAAAATATTGATAAGCTTAAAATTTATAAAATAAAAAAATCATCTTAAAATATATTAAAATAAATATTATTTAAATATAATATATTAAAATAAATATAATATATAAAATAAATAAATCTTTTAATAGATTAAATAAATTTTTTTATAAATTTAAATTTAAATTATTTATTTAAAAAATATTTTAATAAATTTAAATTTATATATTTATTAAATAAGTTAAATTAACATAAATTTTAAATAAATAAAATATAAATTTTTGTAAAATAATTTTATTCACTTCTGTATATCAGTAATTAATTATTAATTTTTTTATAAATAAATTGATAAAATTTCATCCTTATAAATAAATTTAAAAATTGAATCTTAATATTAATGATAAATTTTTTTTTGCAAACAGTGATTTTCTATCTTCCCTACCTAAATTATTACTTTTTTTTTAGTCATCAATGTTCAATTATTAAAAAAATTTTCGGATAAATTATATTTTTGTTAAAGTAATCTTTTTATATGGTTATTATATTTTTAATTATTTATTTATATTCCGTTAATTGTAACTAGGGATGAAGTGAACAAAATCGTGGTCTATGTCTCGGCTTCTTTAAAATCTGTTTAGGCTTGGCTCATTTAGGAAATAGATAGAATTAGGCTTGTTAAAAAACCTTATTAGATAAACAAGTCAGACCTAAATTTACATAAAAGTCTAATTAACCTATTCAGATTAGATCTTGACAGAAAAAAAAAACCTTTAATAGATAACAAACTCATGCTCAGTCTTCAAAATTTTTAAATAGGCTAGAAACACTCAAAGTCTAACTCGATTTGACCTACTTTCATCCCTAACTGTAATTTATAAATTATCATCAATTAAATGAGAGAAAAAAATATTAAATTTTTTACTTGAATAAGAATATTTGATTTTAAATTTTTAAAATTAAATTAAATAAGCAATGAGAACAATTAATTGAAAGTGCCACCAACTTTATTTTTATTTAAATTTGTTATTTCTTACAGAGAATTTCTATACCTTTTGAATATAGGACTTAAATATAATTCGTAAAAATTTTCTTTGCCTAATATCAATTATTTCTTGGCTCACATCTCACCCTTTCATCTCTCCCAAAGATTCTGCCCTCTATTTCAGAAATGATATTTGCTAATTAACAGCTCCAACAACACGAGTCTTTATGACATAAACAGACCTATACTTTACTCTCTCTCTCTAACTGTAAATTTATTAAACAACGGGAAAGATGGATTATCCAACCCAAAACACGCAATTGGAAATGAGAATGCATTCTTATTTCCAAATTTTTAATTTTAAATGTGTTCTTAGCGAGCATAAATATTTTCAGGAATCTGCTACAAGTCCCTAACAATATTAACCACTATCACCATAACATTGCACCTTATCATCCTAGATTGAAGCTCCCCCAACTTATAATTGTTAACAATTATGGCATAGAGACACGGTGTGAGGTTAAACAAGCTACAATTCACAACATTCAAATCCAAATATTACTGATCCTGTCCAAAATAATTGTAAGTTTTTAATTTTTAATTTTTAAATTAATTTTAAAAATAAAATTTGTATAATAAATATAGTTTTAAATATATTTTTAAAATAGTTTTAATTTAAATCAAAAATTTTTTATTAAATTCTATTTTTAATTTTAAAATATTTTATTTTTAAATTTATACAATTCTATCATCATCATATAATATAATGATAATAATATATTTTTTATTCATTTAATTTTTATTTATCCAATTTATATATAATAAAAAATAAATAAATTATTATTTCATATATAAATTAAATTAAATTTATAATATTATAATAAAATTTTATATTATATAATTATTTATAATATATTATTTTTATATTAAATAAATATAAAATAATATAAGAATATTATAATAATATATAAAATTATATTTAAAGATATTCAAATAGTATGTTAAATAAAAATTTTATAATTTTATAATTATATAATATATTTTATATTATAATCACTATACCATTATTATTATTTCATAAATATTATTTTTACTTTTATCATTATTAATATCATTATCATCGTAATAATAAATAATAAAAAAATTTTATTTTTTTTATTTTAAAATAATTTAATTATTTATATATTATTTATAGATTACAAAATATTATTTAATGTATAAAAATTATTTTTAATTTATAATTTTTATTATATAAAATTCATAATATAATACATATTATTTTTATATAAAATAAATATTAAATAATATAAAATTATTTATAGTATATATTGATTATCAAATAATATACAAAATATAAAATTATATAATTATATAATATTATTTATATTATAATCATCATTATTACAATTATCATTATCATAATAATAATAATAACAATAATAATTTATTTTTTACTATTTTAAATAATTTAATTTTATTTATCTAACTTTTATATATTAAAAAATAAGTAATATTTATTTATATATAAATTATATTAAATTTATAATATTATAATATAATTTAATATTATAATATAATTTAATATTATATGACTATTTATAATATAACATCATAATATATATTATTTTTATGTAAAACAAATACTAAATAATATAAAAAATACTATAATAATAATATATATAAATTTTTTTATTTTAAATACTAATAATTAAATAATATATAAAATATAAATTTATATAATTATATAATATTCTTTATATTTTAACTATCATATCATTATCATTATCTTATAAATATTATTTTTATCTCATAAATAATATTTTTATTCATTATCATTGTCACTATTACTATCATAATTATCATTATTATACTAATAATAAAAATAATAGTATTTAATTTATTATTTTTTAAAATTTAAAATTTATATTATTTTAATATAAATTAATTTTTTAAATTAATATTTTTATTTATATATTTTTTGTAAATTTATAAAAAATAATATAATAGAATAATTTAATTTATTTTTATAACAATTTTTAAAAGCTGATTTTAATTTTTAAAACTAAAAATTAAAAATTATTGTTAACAAAATCTTAACTTAAACATATTTTTTATTTTTATAAAATTTTAAAATTTTAGTTTTAGTTTCTTATTTTTAAAATCTTCAATTATCTCATATTTTAAAATAGATTAATTTTAATTGCTAATGTATCTTATATTTAAGATAAGATATATATTAATATTTAACATATTTAAGATAAGATATATATTAATATTTAACATGTAATATATTTTTAATATAATTATAAAAGATTAAAATTAATTTATTTTAAAATAAAATTAAAAATTTTAAAAAATTAAATATTTAATCTTAATATTTTTGTGTTTTGTTTGAACGGTTATATATAAAATAAAAATAAAAATTGAGTAGTTTAGATAAATAAAAATAATTTTTTTTGTTTTATTTATATAAATTAAAAAGGAATAAAAAAAAGTAAAATAATTATTAATAAAAGTTTTTTAAAATTATTTTTAAAAATTAATATAAACTTAAAAAATACTGATTTTTATTATATTATTATTTTATTAATATAATAAATTTTTTACTCTTTAAATTAATAATTTAAACTTTAAAATAAAATTGAAAACAACCTTACCTTTGAATTCTCTTCTAATTTTGATGGGCTCGCAGAAAATCATCCTTATTTTTTCTTCTCTATCTTTCAAGTAAATGAAACATTAAAAAAGTGATTCTTTTGGTTCAAAATTAAGATGGGATGAGGTGTTATTGGTGTTGTCTTGGAAGTTATTAAGCTTGAAACATGGAGGAATTTTAGGAAGACAAAGTCAGTGGAAACGTAAGCAAAGAATAAAGACGTTGAAAAAAATAAACGAGTGAAGGAGAAACTGAGCTGAAATATTTAATATTAACTTGTGAAGTTCTTATTGATGGAAAAGGAAAGAGACACACAGGAGATGACTGATGAGTCCTTAAATATAGGAATATTTTCACTCAAAATATCAATTAAGCATTGTTACTAGGGAGTATAAGTATTCTCATGAACCTGCAACCAGTCCCAAATAAGATCAACCAAAATTGCCCCCTATTTGTCCCAAATCGAAGCTCTCCTAAAATATTACCCCTCAACATGTACTTATACAATCATGCCTTCAGGTGTTATCGGTGTTGTCAACTTGTAGTTAATGTTCCTGAAACATGGAGAAATTTAAGGGAGACAAGGTGGATGGAGATATAAGCAGTTAATAAAGACGTTGAAAAAATAATCGAGTTAAGTAAAAATTAACTTGAAATATTCAATTGACCTGTCAAATTCTTATTGACAAGAAAAAAGATACAGTCAAAGGGGAAATTGACTGATGAGTCCTTAAATATAAGATTAATTTTCATCTAAAGTATCAATTGCAAGTATTGTTACTGGTCACATAAATATTCTCACTAACTTGCAACAAGTCTCTGACAAGATCAACTGTTATTATCCTAGCATCACACCCTCCCCTTATACTAATTTAATGCGTCTTGGAATGGATGGAAATGCAATACCATAAAGATCTTCTAAATTCAAGCTGCATACATACACATCTAAGATCATCTTTTCCCAATACTTTAGTAACAGCATCATTAGTAGAAAGTTTAAAACCATTAATATCAATAATACATCACAAGTTATTTATTATTTTATGATGTTTCCTCAGACTCAGATCCATTAGTATGTAGGATTGTTTTATTTTTACTTCAACATTCTTTAAACACAACTTCTCCTGCATGAGCAAATTATTAATTGATAAATAAAATAAAAAAATATAAGTAATGGTAATTTTTAATTATTAAAATTATCTTATATTTTATCTTTAAATAATTGTAGAAAAATGATGATAATTAATGTAAATATCGTCACAAGTATCGATGAGTTGTTCTCTCAACGACGAAAGCTCAAAAGTTTTAGTTCATAAAATTAACTTTATTTCTATAATTTGTTTACATAGTAAGTTAAAAATAACGACTGACTATTCATTTGAGACTTTAAAATTAAATAGATTCTAAAACAAGAAAAAAAATATAAATATATTTCAATTAAACAGATAAGGAGCTGGCACATGTAAAAACTGCTAGTATTCACTTAAATTGATCAAAATAAGGCACACAAGCACTCGAAATTTTCTGAAACTAATAAATCTCAGTAATAAAACTAATTCATCTTTGGTTTTGATGAAATGATGATGAGATAAGCCACTACAAGTTAAGGTCAAAGTGATTGGAACACTGATCTTCAGGTTCACCTCATGAGGCTTCTGGTTGTTAATTCGGTAAGGTCCTCCAGCATTCACCCTGCAACAAATGAGGATTCAATCATTTAGCCTTAAGCAACCAAAACACTTACCCAATAAATAAATGATACTGCTCATGAGTGTACTAAATAATATTTAAGGAATTAACATTCGATTCTATTTCCTTGCCTAGAGGATACTATAGTTAGCATTTTTTATATATAAAAATAGAAAAACAGCTCGCTTACCTTTCTTTCCTTTACTCAAGAAATTTTCGAAGTGAAGCTCCCCTTGCATACCTCATATCTGTTTTGATAAAAGTTGCAACCAAGAGTTAGCGTATGAACTTGTAATTGCTTGAGAGTAATGTTTCCTATACTTAGTTTCCTTTCTTCATATGGAAAATGATTATTTGGTAAAAAATAATCGCTTATGTTTAAAAAAGTTATAGCAAACATGTCTTGAGATATTAATAATTAAATACCTGAACCAACAGCTTGGTTTCTTAATCTAGGGGTATCTGATTCTGAAGCAGTGTTGGTCTGAGGCACTTTGGACTGAGGGGACTTTAAATGCATTCCATGTATGAGAAATAATATATTGGGGACGAGCTAGCATAAGGAACATAATGCATAGTTGACATTCATTGGTGCAAAACGCATTCCATTGATACTAATTGGTATATGTAATTGCAACAATCAAATTAAAACTCACATCAGCAACCAGTAAGCAGAGACAAAGAAAACCATACTTATGATTTGAACAGGATGCTCTTTAGTATTATATATGCTTTGGTACAAATATAAATTTAGAGTTAAAGGGCTTACCAATTCTAGATCCAGCTGCTTCCAAAACCAGAAGAGGATTAATTAAATTAAAGCAACTTTTATATCAGTTAGCACAGATACAATCTGGTAGTAGCTAGCATTTACTGCCTTCTTCAATTCTGTAGGATGAAAACTGTAATAAAAGGAAAGAAAACAACCAAAGATTATGTCAGATTGGGCAACTGAGTTTTATGTACTGTTTTATTATGAGCAGTAACCTAATAACTTCAAAGTATTGACCAGATACATTTAACAAAACTGACGAGAGAATAGAAAGTGAGAGAATACAGTACTGATGCAGCGTGTGTTTTTGAAGGGAACCTTATATAGATAGGAAGAACAAAAGGTATAAGCTTTTACAATTAAAAAAGAAATATTGAAACTTGAACAATTATGTCAAGAAATTGGATAATAAATAGGCATTTGATCATGTATTATGCGAGGAAAAAAAAAAAGAGGAGAGGCTATTACAATATGTTTGATAATTATTCATCTTATTTTATTTAACTTTATTTCGCATCCTAACCATCAAACAAATTAGAAAATTCAAATTACAAAATAAAACTCCCTGTAGAAAATAAGATAAGTACATGTGAGATCAATGAAATTAAATGGGAAGTTACATATATAGATCATTTTAGAATCGTTTTTCCCTTCAGGCTTGCATAATACATAATCTCATCGTATGTGTTATTGATGCGCTTGTGTATATGTCATCATTCTAAAACTAAATAATTAACATAAAAATTAACTCTACCTCTTTTTTCTTGGTAAAGAGTAATAACACTGTTTCATCATTCCATCGATTTGCTTGCCTTGCGCACAATAGAAATGAAAGTTTTTTTTTTTACATCAAAACTAGATTGGTCAAGTCCTTAAAGTATTTATTCTGTTATTTCTAAATATTTAGCCAGCATGCTAAATGCATGTCCGTAATATTATTTATTTATTTATATTCTATAACACTAATTAATAATACTACCACTCAAGTTTGTGGCTTTAAGACCCATTTGGTGCCCTTTCAATAGAAAACTCTGAAACTGGTACAAATTGAAAAGAAATATTTAAAATTGTGTAAGTTTCAGATAGAATGCAAGATTTTCAAAACAAAGTCTCAAGATTATAATAATAAAAGACATTTTTTAATAAAAATTCTAGCTTGTCATTAATGACTTCTTAATTTTTATATTTTTTAAAAATATATTTACAAAATCTATCATATTATTATAAATTTCTTAGCATAACACACTTTATAATTATATTTAAAAAAAATATAAAAATTATGAAGTCATTAATGGCCTGCAAGATTTTACACAAAATAATATTTTCTTTCCTATGATGAGACTTTGCTTTCACCTCCCATCTAAAACTTACATCATTTTGGATAATTCTTTTCAACTTCTACTTAAGTTTTTTTTATTGAGATTGCACCAGATGGATTTTAAAAAGCCAAGCTTTATCTATTACTAATAGCAGCTGCACTCGAGCTTCTCACATTGGAAACTTGGGTCCACTATCATTAGGACATGTTTTCTTTGACTTCTCACTTTTAGCTTCAGCAGCCTTCTCTTCCTGCAAGGACCATCGAAAATAAAATAAGGCCCAATTTCATAAATATCTTTTAATTAGATTCTGACATGGACTCTTAAAAAAAAATGGTTAATATTAATTGTTCATCAAAACACTTACAATGTTAGCATTGAGAACATTTTCCTCGTCCGGGTGCACCTCTATTGCAGCCTAATATAAATAAATACCTCACAATGAGTGTTGAAAAAAATATATAGTTACATAGAAAGATATAAATCACAACACTTACAGCAACGACAGGAGAAACATCTTCCTCTTCAGAATCCGTGTCGTCCTATATATAGATTAATAGGAAATGAGTACAAGCTAGAAGTATATACATATATATATAGCCAGAACCAAATAAATACATGAATTACACAAATATGATGCTAGTTACATACAATTAAGAAGCGACTGAAAAAATAAAATAAAAATAAAAAGCCTGTACATATAGCCTTGGGGGGCGCTTCTGTTCCCTGTCAGGAGTTCTAGGCTGAGGAGGGAGAGAAATTTGCCTTTCGAGAGGAGGAGGAGGAGGGTTGTTGTGTGCCATGGCAATGGGTCAGTATAATAGCTACTAGCAAGTGCTATGATTTGGGGGTAAATGTGTGTTTGCTATTTATTAGAAATGTGTGTGAGTGAGAAGCCTAATTAAGATTGTAAAAAGTTTGAATTGTTTAGAATTTATTTTTAAAAGAACCCAAACCAAAGCAAAAGATAAGCCGGAAAATATGGGAAATTGATAAATATGAAAGGAGATATAATAATAAAAAAAAAATAGAAAGATTTTTAAGGTGAGTGTAAAAATTAGAATATAAAAAATTAAATATTTTATATATGATCATACGTTTAAATTTCTTGTTTCAAAATAAAAATTAGAATAAAAATAATTTTTTTTGAAAGATATAGTTAATGTAATGGTAATATAACTAAAATAATTTTTTTAAAAATATGTTGAGCAAGTCGGATCATATTAAAAAAAAGTAATCATCAACCATAATTTATTTTGAAATATGAATTATAAATTTTGTATTGGATGATTAAAAATAATAAATAATAAAGATCATAAATTTTAATTTTTTAATTTTAAATAATAAATAAATAAAAAGAAATCTTTTAAAGATGCGGCTAAAATAAGATAAAGGTGACGTAATTAAAAAAATTTTATGTTCAAAACATGCAACTATCACGTTTAAAAATGTTAGAATATTTTAGTCACCGATCAAAATTTGAATCCCCTTCATCTAAATCCATTTCATCTATTTTAATCTGAGATCTGGATTGTAAATATTTTTTTTGAGATCATAACTTCTAATTTGCCTCTTTTTTTATTAATAAGTTTTTTCTTTCCTTCCTGTGTCTCTCTTTCCCCTAAAGAGTATATATGAGAATTTCTTCTTCTAATAAATGTCTCTTATCTCAAATGTAACCATATTCTCCTTGATATTGATGGCATCTTGTTTCGTTCTTCAGATTTTCAATGTTTACATCAGTGCTCAGGACATTATCGGTTACATTATAAAATAGCCAACGGTTAAATTTTAATTTTATATTTTCTTTTTTATTTTTAAAAAGAGGACTAAAAAAAATGATATCTCTCCCATTGATTAATTAATTATGGCAGCCTGCATTATACTAAAACAGCCAGCGACTATAGTTCAAATGCACACGATTTTTGTTTCATTCCAATTAATGTACTGCAAAAATGATATTTACTTAGCCTATGTAAAAATGCATCTTGTTTTCAGCATGATCCTAATTGGTGATATGTATGGAATTTTAATTTGCTACTTTTAAAATTGTTAAGCATATTACAGATTTACAAGAACGCTTATGCCATTAATTACATCTGGTTCGAATGTATATGGTTCTCTCTCTCATATTACATGATAGCTTATTTACACTGAAAGTTTTTGTGGCAAAGTCTAGTGATGCTATGTTTAAGAAAAAATGTGTTCGATGTTTATTGCAAATCTTTTATTAATATGTGTCATTTGTATTAAGTAACATAATTAAATGCTTATTTAATAGAATTTATTACAAGATCATAATTTATGTTAGAAGTACTTAATGTACAGTTGTTAGAATGATGGTTTAAAATGCAAGTTGATGGCTGAAGTGGTGGTGTGAAGGTGATGACCACTCCGTTAATTGGTGTAGCAGCATGTAGAGGTTTTACAGTGGCCCTGATAACATGGTCTTGTGGTACTGCATCTGGATTTGTGGAGTGACAAAGGTACAGTTGGCTTAATTACTGTATTCCGCGTAATTTTGTTTATTATAAGCTTTATTAATTTATCAAAACAAGCTAAAATATTTATTATGAGTTATTTTTATAAATTTCTTTTAATTATTTATATGATAGAATACGCATAAATTTTATTAAATGCAGTCTTTTATTAGACTTTGTAACGTCTCTGGACTTTAAATAAGCCTGACGATAATTTTTTAAATTTTTTGTGTGACAAGAAAAACGTCAGGCTTTATAAATGCAAGTTTAAAATTATATATATATATATATATATATATATATATATATGACCAACTATTAATTATCATATTTATGTAATGAAAAAAAGAATAAATATTTTTTAATGCCTTTGAAGGGTGTGTACGCATTTGAAGGAAAGGATAAAAAAAAAGACAAAAATAATAATAAACATGATAAACGATATAATAAAAATATTAAAAAATAAGTAAAATTTGATATTAATAAATTAACTATTGGTCCAAATAATTAAGTAATTATACATCTTATCACGTTAAATTTGACTTTATTTTAAATTTTTGTACAGTACAGCTAATAGGATTCAGATTAAAATACATAATGATTTAACTTTCATAAATAAATTAATAAATACCGTATTAAATATTGTATAATTCTTTGTTAGAGGAGCCGAACTCAAGTGAGGAAGATCAAATGTATAGTTTTATTTATTGGGTGAGACAAATATATATGCAGTAGTTTATTAGACCAAGAGATTATGAATTAGATGAGCATAAGGATCTTCATGCATTTTTTGCTACCAATTAACTTTATTCGCAAAATCACATTGATATCTTACGCTGCTTTAATTTTTTCTCGACACCAAGTTCTCCTTTCTTTCCCCACTCTTTACTAAGTTGAGTGGCTGCTGCAGCGAGCAACTGCATTCCATCGTCAAAATCTGGTTCCTCTTTAACATTTGCGCATCCAGAAGCATCGGTCTCCACTTCCTGAAAACCATATATGTTTAAACTAAAATTATATACTCAACTGATTGGTTTTAAATAAGAATAATCTTAAATCTTCTTAGCTTTTGTTTCTATAATTTTTTAATGATTAAATGAAAAAATAGGAAATATTTTACACTTTAAAATAATAAATATATAAACTTTTTATTTAATAATTACTTTAAAAGATACTAATGAAAAGATAGACCTCGTGTCTTTTTCTCTCACATTTTTATCTTTTATTCTTAATATTTTTTATTATGGATGAGTATATAATTATATGATTTTTTATTGGTTAGAAAAGTAGAGGATGATGAATAAGAACGAGTTTCTGAAGGGTTATATGATTTCATTGACTATTTATGAAAAAGTTGGTGATTATCGAGAGTAGATAGGATGAATTGAGAAAATTGTTGTGAACACCAGTACAGTAATATTTTCTTAATTTATTATTATAGATATAGAAAGATTTCCAATCAAAAAGTGTTCTTGTTAACTTATCGAAACGCTTGTTGATCAAAAAGGAAAAAGAAAGAAAATTTATCGAAACACTCACCGAGGATTTGTCTGAAGGATTTTGCTTGTTTATATAAACACGAGCAGCAGCAGCCTACAAATTATCACGAATAAAGAAAAAAGTGCGAATATTTATATGTAACATAGAGAAAGAAACAATTGGTATCAAATTTATCACAAATCACACCCCCGTACCCTTAACAATTCGAGTTTTTCACGACTAATTGTTTCGATCTTCATGAAATCTGGCCTTTTAAACCTTGCTGGTCGTCTGCTTAGTGCCATTGATGAATTTCTTATAGTAAATATCTTTATATATATATTTAGTATTATCTATAGTGTCTGAGAGAGGAATTGTTAGGCAAGATATGGTGCTATAAATAGAGATCTAGATCTGAAGGATGACGCAGAAACCACGCAAATTGTGCTAACTAGATAGTTTCATTTAGGAAACAAATTAACACTCCGTGAATATTATTTGGCATGTCAAAGCTTCAAATTGAAACCGTCACCGGCTGGCTCTAAACATGAAATTGGAGTTTAGTGAGGACCCTGGGTTCGGAATGTGAGCGTTAAAGCTAGGTAGCATGTAAAAATGGCTCCTAATTTTACTCGCCACTCTGTTAAGGTATAGACACACATTTTGGTGTTAGGTGTCTTGAAATTTTCAAAAAAAGGAGACTCAAACAAACAAGGGTCTGAAGCAGAGACGTGTAGAGCTTTCGGTAAACACAGAAAGGCACTTTTGCCTCTGAAGTCAAAAGTAACGGTCATTGATTGAAGCAATTTGTGTTGTGTTCTGAGTAGGTTGTTTTGGGTCAAGTCAAAGTGTATCGATCACGTCATCAGATAATTAGCTGTTAAGTGTTAAAGCCTCACTCAAAAGAGTCAATGTGTTGTTCACGTTTTGCTTCCATATATGCTTATGTCATGGTTATTCCTAGCTCAGCATCTTAAACAAACATTGGACTTTTGTAGGTCACCAATTTGTCTATATAGTTCAAGCGCGTTATCTTTAAAGAAAGTGATTGTATTAATGTAAGTCAAATTTCATCTGACATCTCAAACAAAGTTGAGCTAGAGCTCTCATCATAACCAAAGACAGAAAGTGCATTACTTTCTTTTTTTTCTTAGTTTTCTATTCTGGTTTGAAGTTAGTAAAAATTAACTTTTCTAAAATTGGTTTTTTCTCTATAATATTACTTATTATTCTTCCAAATTAATTGTGTTATTAATTTACAACATTAGGTAAAAAAATATTGCTTAAAAATATGTTTTTATTAAATTTTCATTTTCTTTATTTTTGTTTTTTATTTAAATTAAACAACAATAAAGAGGCGTGTGTGTATGTCCTAGAATCCCTCTATCAGAAACAAAAGATTTGGAAGAAGGGAAATGTGGCAACTTCTGCTTTATATAGCAAGCAGGAATTTGCGATTTTTATTGTTCTAAGTCACAACTAGTGACTCCGGCAAGACATGTAGTGGCTAGATAAATCTTGTGTGACATGAAAAGCATCCAGGATAATGTAGTGGTGAAAGAACTCGATTGGATCTTTAATGATGTCATCAAATGCTCTATGCTAGAGAAAGAACTTTCATGTGAACTTCACCTACACCTAGCAGCTTAAGTTTTTGGATTGATCTAGTTTTTGGCATAGTATTAGACTTGTTATGTTCAAATGGTTAAGAGTTTGATCCTTGCTACCCTTGTTCTTCATAAATAAATTAAATTTCAGTATAAAGTAAAATGAACTTGCGCATTGACCTTTTCTTCCATGCCAAATGACTTTTGCATGAGGGTGTTAGAGATAAGAACCAATTATGTACCACCTCCTATTAACTTAAAACTTTGCATTGATTTAGGGCTTTTGACTTAGGATCACACTTGCTTAATTAATTTTATTTATTTACTTGTTTTCTTTTGGTTTCTCGATTTTATTTTATTTTTTTGCATTATTCAACATTAATATTATACACATTTATTAAACCATGTGGAATTGATTGCATGATTTATTCTGCATGTATACACTCATTATTAGTTTGTTACTGTTATCCTACATTGATCTTGGAGTATACTGCAACCATCTTGGAGTTTCATAGAAATGTTATGTTAATTATGACAATTTAATTTTTTGTTATGGTATCAATTGTAGGAGATACATTGTTGTGGCCAGTAGGGTCATGATTTTTGACCTAACTACAAGAACCTTGATATTCTCTCGACATATTCCCTCGATCTTCAAGTTTTTGTAAGTGTTACAAAATACAATCATTAGATTTGCATTTGTTATCCATGTTTATTTGATTTATGTTATGACAATAATATTTCTTTGTTAGGTAACTACTACTCAGAGGGTCCAAAGTAATCTAATAGAGATCTTACATATTCTTAGATGTGTCGAATTTGTCAACACGGTCAATAGGCCGAACTTGTGTTTATATGGTATGTATAACTAATATTTGTTTTAACATTTTCTTTTACATCTTTTTATAGGGATATCATCCTCCCCTAAAAAAATGGAAGTTCCTTAGGTTCAATAACAACTTAAAAGGAAGTTGTGATCTATGAGAGCATAATTTCGTATTTTATACTGCCGGTAAAGAAAAATTCATCCGTTGGGAAGGTATATTGGTGAAATTGTAGAATTCATTCAAGAATCTTATCCAAGTAATGAATCAAGGATTATTTACTGTTTCTCTAGGAAGGAAAGTGAATAGGTTTGTCTGCTTATGACTTTCATCTAACGGTTAGGCTTAGTTGTACTTATTTTGAATGTCAAATATTGTCCGAGGGAAGCAAAATGCAAATATTTCTAGAGAATCTTTGCCCTTAAATTTGCTTTAGGATGGGATCTTCTTTTCAATTTTCAGCTTATTTTTTTATTTTTTGTCAATGGTTGTTGTGTGGCATTCCTAACTATTATGCGATGTCACATTTTTATTATTAATTTCTTGTTAATAATTCAATAACAGTGAAAGAAAAAAAAATCTTTTAGCATATTAACAATGGAGATTTAGCGGTAAATATCAAATAGGAAATTAACTATAATGTTTAAGGATTACAAAAGTATATTTATAATTATTTTACTTTAAAAAGGAACCTTGAAATTTAAACAATTTCATGAGTATGAAGTTAGACACTAAATGATTATTGTTTCTACTGGTTTAAAGCCTTTAAAATATTACCTTATATTCTGTTTCCTTGCTAGCTATATACCTTAAAAATATTCTAGCATCTACTAGAATTTTAATACAATGTTTTCTCTATTTTGCAAAAATGTTGAAATTTTAGTGCCATTGTACCATATGCATCTTGTGAAGCAGTGGATACCTTTTGCTGTCAAAATTATTTTAGATTATAAAGGAATTGAGGGAGAGAGGAATTTCAAGTGATTAATATCATGCAGATATGGATGTAAATTCTAGGGAAAAAGTTCATATAAGATAATCATCAAAATGTTGTCACATTAACAAGTTAATACTATATATATCTTCAAAGATAAGTAATGTTTTTTATATTTGTTGGTTGAGTTCTTTGTTGACAATCGTGAATATGTCACTAGATACTGAATATTGTAGTTACATTTGTCAGTGGTTTAGGAACTAAATGAGTAGAGTTGCAATTGATTTTAGTATTGGCTGTGACTTGTAAGCTCTATCTTACTCATTAATCCATGAACCCTTGATGTTGACTGAATTTGAATATAGGTTCCAATTGGCCAATCTTAAACCTTATTAAATGGTGTTAAAGCAGTTATCAGAGACGACATATATCTTTTGACTATTTTATCTTAGATCCTATTATATCCTATACAATTGAGAAGTAAATGATTTTTGCGCAGCATTCATATGTATAAAGATATAATAGTTTGTAAGAGATATGATGATGGCATACCAAATGAGTTAATGGTGATATTTATGTTTGATCACACAGGTGGAGCAATAACAAGCTGCGGGTCATAGTTGGTTCAGTACGTATCTTGCAGTTATCACCTTATAATCTATACTTTTGTCACATTGCCTTTGTTACAACATTGAATTATTTTTTTTAATACATTTCATGTGGCTTTTGGTATGAAAATCAGCACACCAGATGGTCAGTATTGCAATGCTCTTAAAATCCCTCAGCTGTATCTTATCTATAATTAATGTTTTAAAAATATCACATTATTATAAATTTTTAATATATTCTGTATATTTATTTGGTTGTATGTTCTATTTATAATCCTAATTTCTTTATTTAGAAAATTTTAACATTAGTGTAAGTTAATTTATATTAGCATCATGTGTAATCAAACATAATACCAGTACATGTAAAAGCAACCATATTTTACCGACCAAAAAAGTCCCATATTTATATTACAATTTATAAGAGAAAAATTTTGCAATTCAACGCAATTCTAGTGATGAAAATGACTAAAAAATCATTATTCATTATTCGACACATGATAAAAAGTTATTATATATTATTTTTTATTTAATAATTGATAATTTGTTGTTTGATATTAAGCCTTTTGATAAGAATTCATTATTTAAATAATTTTTTTATTTTTTAAAAAAATAAAAAAATTATTAAGATTTAAGTCTGAGAAATGGTCATAATCCTTACTTGTATGAACGATATAAGCGAAGTTTAATTATTTTCAAAAATTTTATCGTTGATTTGGATGAAATAAGGTTTGAATTAATTTATTAATTCATTTATTTATTAATAAACAAATTAACCATGTAAATCTTCTAAAAGTTTTACCTCTTCAAGTGAGTGCGGTAAAATATAATCTCTTATCATTTTATTGGTTAGCTAATTTTTTTTTATATATTGATGGCACATTCTTTTTTGTTATGTTTTTTTCTTAATCAATCTTTAGTATCGATGTCACGATATTATCAACTTTTTAAAAATGTTCAATGAACCAGCTTTTATGG
Organism: Canavalia gladiata; assembly: GCA_037954105.1. Lineage (NCBI taxonomy): Eukaryota > Viridiplantae > Streptophyta > Magnoliopsida > Fabales > Fabaceae > Canavalia > Canavalia gladiata. The sequence continues at coordinate 58,333,118 of CM075659.1, read as the reverse complement.
GTTTGTTTGTTTTTTAACATTACTTCAATTCTGTGTGCCATTACTGCTTCTAGACCTTCTTATGGTCACCCCTTAATTAATATTAATTTAGCAAAATAAATAAAAAAATATTAATAAATTTAAATTTAAATAATTCTAAGCTTTAATTTCCTCATCGTACTATGAAAAAAGGAATATGATTAATAGTAAAATTTTAAAATAAAATAAAAATTAAAAATAAGAGTTAACTTTATATATAATGTTTACAGAAATAAATAAAATATTAGGGCATTAAGTATGATAATTTATTTTTCATAACCTTAGGTAGTAAAGAGTTTATCTTTTGTAGTCGAGAGCAAAAGGTAAAGCATACTATAGCCTCAAATGAAAACGGACCTAATTGGTTTTAGAAAATATTTGTTACAAATATTTTAAAATAGAAAATAATGTAAACTAAAATGATGTTTTTTAATTATTAATGAAAACATAAAATAGAAATAGAAAATGCATACAGTCCACCTTCATGGCAGATTCAACATGTTTGGTTGTGATGTCCTATCTGTAAAAAAATGAAAAAAAATAAAATAAAATTCATTTCATTTGTGAGCACCATTCTTGGTTTCTTTGACACTCGAAGAAGTTATCCAAACGTAATTCGGCAATAGCGCATAATGTTGTTAACATTCGCATTTTAGCTTGGGGACAATGTAATCTCATATACTAATCTATTCTGGGAATTAGTTGCATTGGGTTCACAATAATATCTTGAATCACATATGACCAGAACAAAATTCTCTTGGAGAGCAGAAAACGTCTTAATTTTTAGACAACAACATTTATCATGCATGATTCTCGTTTTTCCTTTCCATCTTAGAATTAAATAAAACTTCTTTGTTGTTCTTAAGTGCTTGCAATTAAATTCTTAATTGACAACTTAAAGATCAGCGGAGTTGTCAAGATAATACTTCAATTAATTTAAGAATAGTTTCACCAGCATTTAAAGAATACTGTAGTACATAAATTTTGGCCTGTTAAGTAGAGTTAACTTTTATCCCCCACTCGTTTAAGTTGGGCTAATTAGCACTTTAGCAATATCTTATTTAATGCTATCTTAACCCTCTTGGAAATGATAATAATTTATAATTTTTTAAAATTTGACTTTCAAAATGTCTAATGCATTTATGGTATTATATGTGATCAAGAGAGCCTTAATTTAATGCTGGTTGAGGAAGAAGAAAATTATTTCAATCAATTAACAGTAAAATAAAAGAGATAGAGATTATGAAACAACACAGTTTATTTGAAATTACATTCCCACAGTCCAGATGAATAGCATTCTCAATTGAAGGCAATGAGAACTGTTTGATTGAAAACCACAGTATTCAAAATAAAGCAATCATACAGCACTCCTTATGCTTCAGCTTTCAAGAATATTCGAATCGAATATTCTTCATTCGTCATCACACTCTGGCTGCAACCCCATCCTCTTCTGCTTGATTTGAGCTTGCCACCGGCACCAAACTCTAATACCACAAAGAGAAGCTTTCAACATTTGACATTTTCAACATTTAAAAATAAAATTAAAGACAATCTATTTTTTTATTGTGCATGTAAAAAATAATCGAAAAAATCCATTGCATAATAATTATTTTTTATTTTTAAAAATAGATTGTCTTTAATTTTTAAATTAATCAATATTAATCACATAACATTTACTAATATTTAATATTTCAATAATAAAAAATTAAAATTATTTTATTTTAAAATTAAAAATAATATTAATTATCATAAAAATTTTAAAAAATTAAAAATATATTTAATCAGACGCCTTTGTTCTTTACCTTTTGAGTTGGTTTAATGAGACTAATGTGAGAATCACATGAAACTTTATTTATGTTGATCTCATATGACATTATTCCTTTTTGTTAAGTTTGATTGACTAGCTAATTGGTATTTTAAAGGTTAAAATAGTCAAGAGTTAAAAAACATGAATGGAGCATGAGTTATGATAAAATATGAATGGAGCATGAGTTATGATTTGGTACTTGGTAAATTTGTGATGTTAGGATGCTGATTGGTTTGGCAATAGCTTTATAAAGCTTCATTGAGCAGACCTGAGATGTATGAGTTTTACATGCAACACAGTAGTTACTTGAGAGAAAGCAAATTGTTTATTTGTTTGGATTATCTATAGGCATTTTATATTAAAAATATTGTTTCTGGTATTGTTTAAAAATATATTAGATAAAATAATAAAAAATATGATATAATATATTAAATAAAATATAACAATTAAATATATTTTTAATTTTCTTTAAAACTTTAATTTTAAAATTTTTAATTTATATTTTTTTATTTTTTTAAATATCTTAATTATAATTTTAAATATTAATTTAAATTATGTTAATCATTATTTAAAAATATCTTAATTATAATTATAAATATTTTATTTAAATTAAAGTTATTATCATAAAAATAAATTTACTATTTTTTAATCTATTCTTATTTACATATATTCGATGAAAAATATTATATAAATAAATTTATAATTATTTAAATATTACATTTTATAAAAAAGCTTGATAATTTTATTTATTTATTTATTTTATTATTTATAATATATTTTTAAATAAATACATTTTTATTTAAAATTAAAATATTCTAGATTTATAAATGCATTTTAAATAAAATTTCTATAAAATAATATGTATTTTATCTTTACAATTTTTAAAACAAATATTAAATATATTATTACAAATAAATTAAATAAAATGTAATAACTAAATTAAATATATAATAATTAATAATATAAAAAACTAATGTTTTATAATAAACAAAAGATTATCACATATAAAAGATAAAAATAAAATAATCACTTTCACTAATTATATTCTTTAAAGTAATTATATTAAGATTTCTTTAAATTAACATATTTTAGAGAAATAATTACTTTTTTATTTTACAGCTATACAAAAAATTATTTCACTGCAACACTATTTCCAAATATGTGCTACACTACAACAAATTGAAGACTAGTAAGTCGATTCTCGACAATGATACCCATACCCCAATGTTCCATCCCTGTTCTTCTATCTCTTCCTAGTGTTAGGAACACAATAGATATAGTAGCACTTGTTATAAGCAGATATTTATTTTTATATTTATATTTATTTTTATATGTAAATATAGATAGACAGGCAAGAGAGCTCGTAACATTGTAGGAAAAAAGATATGCATCAAGTAACTTCTCTACAAGAAGGTTATCATGGTTAGCTAATTTTGCCAAAATAACTAGGTCTAAACTCTTCCGATTTCCTTGTCATCTATCTTTACAATACCATTAGTACCATCTACCCCAATCAACTTGTCTGTGGCACCATCAGAACCAAGAGCTAATTACAAAAATGGATTATGCTAGATACAAAAATGGAGATAAACAATTATCTTTGCGAGATGTCTTTTGGAGCATGTAAGGCACATGAGATAAGAGACAAGGTGTTTGAAATAAACCTATCCTAATATAATTGTAAGGAATATGAACTAATAAATCAATTTGCGAAAACTAATAGAAAAAAAAGAATGTTTAACAAGGTGTTTGAAATAAATCTATCCTAGTACAATTGCAAGGAATATGAACTAATAGATCAATTGCAAAAATTAATAGGAAAAAGAGAATGTTTGAACTGGAATAACAAGTGGCAAACCAAATGCTGTGCGCGGGGTAATGACCATAGTTGTATTTCAAAGATCATACATCACAAACTTGACCTTAGTTGTTAAGTGTTAAAGCCTCACTCAAAAGTGTTGTTCACATTTTACTTCCATGTATGCTTATGTTATGCTTATTCCTAGCTCAGCATCTTAAATAAACATTGGACTTTTGTAGATCCACCAATTTGTCTATATAGTTCAAACGTACTATTTTTAAAGAAAGTGATTATACTAATGTAAGTCAAATTTCATCTAACACCTTAAACAAAATTGAGCGTTTCTTGGGTTTATATGGATTTGTCTTTTTCATAATTTTATAACTTATTTCGCTAGTTAAAGCTCTCATCATAACCAAAGACAGAAAGGGTACTACTTTCTCTTTTTTTATTAGTTTTGAGGTTAGTAAAAATTAACTTTTTTAAGATTGGTTTTTTCCTCTATAATATTACTTATTATTCTCATCTGACACCTTGTCTTTTGCAGCATGTCAGGCACATGAGACAAGAGACAAAGTGTTTGAAATAAACCTATCCTAGTAAAATTGCAAGCAATACGAACTAATAGATCAATTTGCAAAAACTAATGGAAAAAAGAGAATGTTTGAACTGGAAAAAGAGACAAGGTGTTTGAAATAAACCTATCCTAGTAGAATTGCAAGCAATATGAACTAATAGATCAATTTGCAAAAACTAATAGGAAAAAGAGAATGTTTGAACTGGAAAAAGAGACAAGGTGTTTGAAATAAACCTATCCTATTAGAATTGCAAACAATATGCAATATGAACTAATAGATCAATTTGCAAAAATTAATAGGAAAAAGAGAATGTTTGAACTGAAAAAAGAGACAAGGTGTTTGAAATAAACCTATCCTAGTAGAATTGCAAGCAATATGAATCAATTTGTGTGAACTCGATTGGATATTTAATGATGTCATCAAATGCTATATGTTAGAGAAAGAACTTCATGTGAACTCCACCTACACCTAGCAGCTTAAGTTTTTGGATTGATCTTTGGCATACTATTAGACTTGTTATGTTCAAATGGTTAAGAGTTTGATCCTTGCTAAGAACCAATTATGTACCACCTCCTATTAACTTAAAACTTTGCATTGATTTGGGGCTCTTGACTTAGGATCACACTTGCTTAATTAATTTTATTTATTTACTTGTTTTCTTTTGGTTTCTCGATTTTATTTTATTTTTTTGCATTATTCAACATTAATATTATACACATTTATTAAACCATGTGAAATTGATTGCATGATTTATTGTGCATGTATACACTCATTATTAGTTTTTTACCGTTATCCTGCATTGATCTTGGAGTATACTGCAACCATCTTGGAGTTTCATAGAAATGTTATGTTAATTATCACAATTTAATTGTTTGTTATGGTATCAATTGTAGGAGGCACATTGTTGTGGCCAGTAGGGTCATGATTTTTTGACCTAACTACAAGAATCTCGATATTCTCAAGACATATTTCCTCGATCTTCAAGTTTTTGTAAGTGTTACAAAATAAAATCATCATTAGATTTGGCCCAAGTGTATTGATCAGGTTATAATATAACTTGACCTTAGCTCAAGAGAGTCAAAAGAGCTTATATTATGGTTATTCCTAACTCAGCATCTTAAATAAACATTGAACTTTTGTAGATCCACCAATTTGTCTATATAATTCAAGCGTGCTATCTTTAAAGAAAATGATTATACTAATGTAAGTTAAATTAATTAATATGAATCAATAAGATACAAGCCTACCACTAGCTTTCCTCCATTTCAAAGACCAGACTTTACAAGTTACTTGCTACCATAGATCATGAGAATTGGGTACATCAGAAAGTTGCAGTGAGATAGTGAGATGATATACCAGATAGACAAGCCACAAAAAACAAGAAAATATGCATACTAACTATGTCTGTTAAGATTGACAAAACAAACTTAAAACTGGAGACATCATGTCCAGACCACTATCGCCTGTAGTCATAGGCTGTCCAGGGGTGCCAGGAATTTAGGCTGAATTTGGTGTCATCGGCTGCCCAACAGGTGTTAATAGTAAATATGGGCTTGGATCCTTATCAGCTGCAACACAACCCCAACTAGGAAATCAGCTAAAATAAAATAAAACAACAAATATACCATTGATTTTAAGGGGCAAGAGGTAAGGCTACCATAGGCAGAACTGTCCCGCGGTGTTCCAGCCTCACTATCATGGCCACCAGTAGTGCTTGACCAACCAGCACCAGGAGTTGGTGCTTCATATTGCCGTGAGGGAGGGCTTCCTGGCTGAAGATTAAAAAGGAAAAAGACAATAAATATGATTCCTCACATGAAGTTGCAGAGTATCTCAAATAGGTAAATCTCCTTACTGGGTAAGGCGGACTGGTTCCCCAAGAGCCTGGATTTCCATCTTCCCAGTTATCCCTGATGTTATTTTCACAAGCATGTAAAAATGCTTTTACAATCAAATTTCGTATATGCTCTTGTCTGTTTAGGACATTGATGCCTATTAAAAAGTTGATCAACTTATAGATCTTATCTTTTCCTTTTCTGTTGGATAAAATAAATTCAAGAAAAAGCAAGACAAAGAAATCTTTCTATTAAAGCAGAAACTAGAAAAAACCATAGGAAAAACCAAAAATCAAAGAGCAGTATATATTAGCTCAATACAAACCTTCGTGAACTTATTGGGCTACCAGGATACCATGCTCGGTCATGCATAGGTGTCCTCATTCCATCATGAATAGGTGTTGCTACAAATAGCAGTACATTTAATGAATATTAGCAGCTGTACCAGTTGGCCAGCAACAGACTCAAGTGTCAATCCTATAAAATAAATCAAACGAAAACCTATAGCAATAATATTACATTTTCTATATTACAAAAATTATATTACAAAATATATTACTAATATTTTTATCTAAAAAAAACGGCGGAAAAATTACATATCATGCTTCGATTTGTCTAATTATTAATTTTTTTTTACTGAAATCTTTTAAAAAATAATTACTAAATTAGAGTAAAAGTAAAATATATTACATTTTCTACACTTGTACATTTTTCACATGACACGAACTATTCTAAACCAGTAATATATTTTATTTTTTATCTGAATTTAGTAATTAATTTTTAAAAATGTATTTTTTTCAGAAAACCAATTATTGAACAGTTTTATTATATATTAAGTATAAGATTAAAATGAGAGGACTGTTAGAGAAGTTCCCGAATTAAAATTTCTTAATTTTTTATTTTTATTAATAATTATGAAATTATTACCTTTCTGTTTTAAAATATTTGTATACAAAAAATATAAATTTTATCTTTATTTTTATTTTTTCATATAAATTAAAATATATAATATAATATAATACCTTTCATTTATATATAGAAACAAAAGAAATATGAAATCAAACAGAGTTTAAAGGCATTTTAGTTTGAAAAAAATGTTTTTTATTTTTATTTGGTTAAATTAATTTTTCAGTTTCTATGGTTTTACCATATTTTAATTAAATCTTTATAATTTTACAATTTTATAATTTAAGTTCAAAATGGTTAATGTAGTTAAGTCTTTGTTAAATATGAGTGATGTGATATTTTTATTTCATAATTTTAACTTTTTAAATCCAAATTATAATATTTTTTAGTTCATAATTTTTTTATACATATTTTTTTTCCGAAGCTTTAAGTTATTTTGTCTTAACTTCTTGACAGACAATTGAAATCTTTTTAAAAGAGATTCTGTGTTAACTAATTTAAATGATTTGATTATCCTCTATGACTTTATAATGAAATACAGAAGGAATTTGGTCATGCAAGATCTTTATCTACATGCATATAATGAAACACAGTCCGGGAAATTTTCATTTGTACCCACCTAACAACAAATAAAAATAATAAGGATGTCTTTTATAAAACTAACGTATAAATAAAAAAATTAGCTGAAAACTAAAAAATATTTGGCAAAATAATTTATTAAATTAATAAATAATAAAATAAAAATACAATTATTTAACTTAAATTTAAATATTGTAAATTTTATTAATTATTAATATTAATATTTATGTTACTTAAATTAAAATTATTATCATAAAAATAAATTTACTATTTTTTAATCTATTCTTATTTATATATATTCGATGAAAATATTATATAAATAAATTTATAATTATTTGAATAATTACATTTTATAAAAAAGTTTGACAATTTTATTTATTTATTTATTTTATTATTTATAATATATTTTTAAATAAATACATTTTTATTTAAAATTAAAATATTTATTTTAAATTTATAAATGCATTTTAAATAATATTTCTATAAAATAATATGTATTTTATCTTTACAATTTTTAAAACAAATATTAAATATATTATTACAAATAAATTAAATAATATATGTAATAACTAAATTAAATATATAATAATAATAATATAAAAAACTAATATTTTATAATAAACAAAAGATTATCACATATAAAAGATAAAAATAAAATAATCATTTTCAGTAATTATACTCTTTAAAGTAATTATATTAAGATGTCTTTAAATTAACATATTTTAGAGAAATAATTACTTTTTTATTTTAAAGCTATACAAAAAATTATTTTCCAAACATGCACTACCCTACAACAAATTGTCGACACAACACAATAGATACAGTGGCACTTGTTACACGCAGATATTTATTTTTAGTTGTATGTATGCCACTTCAATTAAGCCCAAGTTGAACGGGAAAGGTGCATAGACAGGCAAGAGAGCTCAGGAAAAAAAGATACGCATAAAGCAATTTCTCTACAAGAAGCTTATCATGATTGAGCTAATTTTGCCAAAATAACTAGGTCTAAAATCTTCACATCCAACGTGTCATCTACCTTTACAATACCATCAGTACCATCTACACCAATCAACTTGCCTGTGGCACCACGCAATGCCCCACCCATAATCTTTATTTTGTCCGATTTCCTTGGTACCACAGCCTCTATTTCATTAGGAAGGGCTGTTATCGTTTCACCATTCCCACTAGAACCAAGAGCTACCCTGTAAGAGCCATCCTGAAGAAACAACAATGCCAATGTCAATGATATCAATAAACACAAATCGAGCAACTTGAAGTTCCCTCTCATACAAAAATCTAAAAAAAGAACACGCATGTACTAGCAAGTTTATAGGTCAACATACCGAAAGAGCCTCTCTTATAACCCCAACAGATTCCTCTCCTGTTCTGTGTACATTGACCAATATATCTGGCATAAACCATGGCCCTTCAACTTCCCCACCTACAACAAAATTAAACCACCAAATTGGCAAATTAATGTAAAAAAAATACATTTATCTTAAAAGATTGTTGATCCAATCAAACAATAGATCCAGGATTATGCTAGTTACAAAAATGGAGGTAAACAATTATCTTTGTGGGATGTCTTTTGCAACATGTCAGGCACATGAGACAAGAGACTTGAAATAAACCTATCCTAGTAGAATTGCAAGCAAGAACTAATAGATCAATTTGCAAAAAACTAATAGAAAAAAGAGAATGTTTACAGTGTGCCCGGTAATGACCATCGTTGTATTAATGCATCGTAAATAAGTGCAGAATATTAATTAATAATATGAATCAATAAGACACAAGCCTACCACTAGCCTTCCTCCAACCAGACTTTACAAGTTATCATAGATGATGAGAATTGGGTACATCACAAAGATGCATACTAACTATGTCTGTTAAGATTGACAAAACAAACTTACCTAAAACTGGAGACATCATATCCAGACCACCAACGCCTGGAGTCATAGGCTGTCCAGGGGTGCCAGGAATATAGGCTGAATTTGGTGTCATCGGCTGCCCAACAGGTGTTAATGGTAAATATGGGCTTGGAGCATATGGGCTTGGAGCATTATTACCTGCAACACAACCCCAACTAGGAAATCAGCTAAAATAAAACAAAACAACAAATATACTATTGATTTTAAGGGGCAAGAGGTAAGGCTACCATAGGTAGAACTGTCCCGCGGTGTTCCAGCCTCACTATCATGGCCACCAGTAGTGTTTGCCCAACCAGCACCAGGAGTTGGTGCTTCATATTGCCGTGAGGGAGGGCTTCCTGGCTGAAGATTAAAAAGGAAAAAGACAATAAATATGGTTCCTCACATGAAGTTGCAGAGTATCTCAAATAGGTAAATCTCCTTACTGGGTGCAGCGGACTGGTTCCCCAAGAGCCTGGATTTCCATCTTCCCAGTTATCCCTGATGTTATTTTCACAAGCAGAATTCATAAATCACACATAAGCATAAGCATACATTATATTACTAAACACTAAATAGTGCTGAAGACTGTAAATATGTAAAAATGCTTTTACAATCAAATTTCTTATAGCCCTCATGCTCTTGTCTGTTTAGGACATTGATGCCTATTAAAAAGTTGATCAACTTATAAATCTTATCTTTTCCTTTTCTGTTGGATAAAATAAATTCAAGAAAAAGCAAGACAAAGAAATCTTTCTATTAAAGCAGAAACTAGGAAAAACAAAAAATCAAAGAGCAGTATATATTAGCTCAATGCAAACCTTCGTGGACTTATTGGGGTACCAGGATACCATGCTCGGTCACGCATAGGTGTCCTCATTCCATCATGAATAGGTGTTGCTACATATAGCAGTACATTTAATGAATATTAGCAGCTATACCAGTTGGCCAGCAACAGACTCAAGTGTCAATCCTATAAAATAAATCAAACGAAAACCTATAGCAATAAATCAAACAAACCTCCAGGATCTCTCATAGGAGTCATATATGGATGCAAGGGAGTTCGAGAATGCATGGGGGTTTCACTTCCAATCCCATAACGAGATGTATCCCTGGCAGAACACAAGAGTTAGATGGTTAAACATCTTCCAAAGCAAACAAGGAGTCACAAATTATATGTAACATATAACTTACCGATATGGGGTTACAGCCACATTGTCAGATATATGGTTGCGGTCAACTGCAGCCAACCAAGTCAGACACCATGCAAATACAGAAAGATATGCAATTCAAAAGTTTGTGCTGCTTAGAATACATACCCGTCACAACCTTCATTTGGGATTCCAGTTCAACACGAACGGATGAGCCTTTATCTTCTATAACACGCCCACGATAACCTTTATAGGGTCCCTGGCGTACTTTGACAGTTGTGCCTGCCAAACCCTCATGCCCCCTTCCACCCCTATGCCTCCCTCCAGCTATACCACATCCCAATAAAGTAACATCAAACAAATATCTTAGGAAGAAGGTAAATCAAAATTATAGATTGATTCATTGTTACAAAAAGATTTAGACATACAAGCATTTGGTGGCCCGCCTCGAGAAAACCTTCTTGGTGATGGTGGGATACGGTGTGGACTTCTAAGGCTGGCAAATCTCGAGTAGGCATCACCCTAGAGAAGGAAACAAATAAATTAAGCAAAACACTATCATATGCATAAAAAAAACCAAATTTGCTGAAAAAATGAAGTAGGAAACTTGGTTACATTTCTGTCACCATTGGAGCGTGAACCCCCCACTATTACACATGATTGTGCCTTAGCACATATAAAGCCTGCATGTTCAAGGTGATGGCGATCAAAGATGAACAAGATTCCTCTATATATGTGCTCCACAGGACCTTGTTTTCCCTAACAAAAAAACAAAATGATAAATAAAAATGTGAAAATATTAACTTTCAGGAAATAAATCTAGTCAAAAGTCAGAATCTCACTTTGCAGGGCCCCTCAAGAATCCGCACAACATCCTTTGAAGATACTGTATTCTTAAACCTATCCTGCACACTTATTTTCTTTTCTATCTTACACTTGATCTCCCTTAACCTAACAAACACAACTTCAGGTCTGTCAGGAACCCCCTTAAGAACCTGAAAAGGACAATAGACATTAATATAATGGCAAAGGTTTCAAAATTTCAATAAAACATGTTAAAATTTTGATTCATGAAGGTACTAACCTGAAATGCCTCACTTTCTACACGTATTATCACACCAAAGCTTAAATTACTGCACCATGTTAAATTAGAAATGAGAATAGTTCGAACCATAGCATAGAGAGACAAGGTTCTATGCCTACTCTCAAGCACAAGAAAGACTTACTCTAGCAGGACAAGATCACGAAGTTCATAGTCCCCAATTCTTGTAACTCCTGTTGTCACTTCAGAACTTTCTGCAACATCATCTGCAAATACACGAATCTAAAGAGAGAATATTTTTATGTCATTTCTGTACTGAATATAATAAGAAATTCACAAGTCTTTCAGTGAATCTGCGGAGGGACAATAAAACTCACATGCTCTTTTGTCGTATCAGATATTAAGATCAGGACATGCTGCTCCACCTTCACAACCATGCCAGTAGCCCCCTCTTGAGCACCAGAAACAACCTTGACATGGTTTCCAGGTTCAAAATATTTACAAAGCTCCTTTTCGTTCACAGCAAGAGTTTTCTGACAAATTGAAAAGATGATATAATCAGGTCATTAAGAAAATAATTTATTACTAATCATCAACATGCAAAATTGGCAGACTATACAGGTAACCAAACCAGGCAACTATCAATTCCCTGTACTTACAGGGAGACCCTTAATTTCTGCTGGTCTTATATGAACATTATCTTCATCAACTTTCTCTACCCATCCCTTCAAGTTCTTTAAATCCCCTTGACGACAATGACAGCATCACCTTTCATAAAATGCCCTTTCTTTCTGTTTGCGAACAAAGTTGACAGACTACCTACATCACCATCACCATTCTCACCCGGTTTACGAAATTTTTCAAGCTCATCAAAAGTAGGTTTGATGTTCTGAGCACTGATGGATTTTATTGATACGGTTTTGTATAAGAATCCATCTTTGAACATCATGCCTCCAATGGCATCAAATCGTTCCCCATAGGCATCCCGTCTATGCTCCACACGGATATGCAGTTCCCTGAATAGAAAGCATAAAATCAGACCAGGAACTACAATTTTCCAAGAAACAGAAGACATTCAGTAACAGAAAGGAGAGAACTAACAATACCTTGCTTCATCGACATTCATAAATCGAGGAGGAGGAACAAAGGCCTTATTTTTCACAACTTCTCTCCCTTCCTGCATGCCACAAGTGATTTGCGAAAAATTTCAGACTCAAAATACAAGTTAAACAATGGTCAAATAGAATCCATGAATTTAACAAGACACTTCAATATATTGTACCAATTTGTTTGCAAGGGCCTGCAAGTCTATCCTTGGAATTAGCTTCACAGTCACCCTCTGCCGCACATTATCGACATCCACTACCTGTAGAGGAGACATTTTATGGTAAATAAAGAAAACAAAAGGGTGGCATCATGAATTTTCTAGAATGTGATGCATACTTTTGCGAGGTCCCCTTTATAAGTCCCAATTTTCATTCTGACCCAAGTATCTCTGGCAAGATCAATAGCTTTGCTTTCAACTGACAGAACATTGGTCATTTCTCTGATTGGAACAAGCGTTATTTTTTGGCCAAATATATTGCGTAGACCTTTGCAAGCCTGAAAACATACGCAAATTATCAAAAAAGAAAAACAATTATATCCATAAAGATTTGAGTAATTTAGATACAGCAGACATCATAATTACCTCTCTGACATGGGCTTCTTTATCTGCTTCGACATATATGTAATTTTTTAGATGATCAAGTGCAATAGCTGATCTGATTTGCAATTCAGACCCCTTATCTATGTACTTTTGCATGAGGCAAACAGCTGTTTCTCTCTCACGACCAATCTAGTGAACATAAACCAAAAAATATATAACATGCTTCTATATCCTTGCAAGAACAACAGAATTAAAATAAAATGGATAGGATCATACAGCACATTTTACCATCCACAACTTTGGATCTCTCACAGATGGCAAAAGAGCTTGTTGTTCTACATCTGTAGTTTCTTCATCATAATCTGTCACACGCCTTCCATATCTTTCTTGAATGCTTCTGGCCACAGCTTCAAGATCTTCATGATCTTCTTGGTGATGTGGCAGCATCCTGTTACTACGCATCCTTCTACCATCATCTTCTTCTGGCAGATCGGCTCCACCCTCAACAATAAAGTCTGCATATTTCAACAGTTGTTAACTTATCTAGATATATAATTGATGTGCTTTAGACAAATTATCTGAGACATGAAAATTTTATAAAAACTGATTGACCATGTGCATAACAGTAAAAACAGAGAAAATTCCATCCTTCCCCACTGTTTAGTCACACATAAAAGAAAATTCCAGCATCACAACAAAATATACATGCAGATATGTAAAAGACAAGATAAAAGGCAGAGATAGAGAGGATTTGAACAAATCAATATAATCTAAATTTACATATTCATGAAAACCCTCCAATTCTATGGCCTGTTTTTATACTAAAAGACAAAAATATGTTTGGGTGTTTATTTTTATTTGATTTTTTTGAAAAATTGTTCTCTGTAATCTGTTTTCAGTGTAGAAAATTGTTTAGAACACATTTAAAACTTTATCTCACTTCAAACCTCCGCTGCCACCAATACTGCTTTCAAAACTTATTCTCAAAACAGGATTTATCAAATAATTTTTTTGTTAATCTATTCAGAGAATTAATTTAACGGAATAATTCTCAAAAACAAGAATGGAATCAAACAACCCGAGTAACTAAGTAATGATTTCAGTCATTGAACAATTATTATACTGTTCATTATTAAACTACTGATTCCTGATGGTAATAAACTCAGAAGACACTGTCTTTGAAAACTACTATTGTTTCTAGATACCCTTCAATATATCATTGTTTAGGTTCATAACATAAATCAGGTGAAAATAGTACGACTACCAATTACAATGCCCGATCCTACCAAAATGTTTTTTTTGGCCCTTATTGACATACTTGATTTAGCTTTTTTTGGCCCTTATTGATATACTTGATTTACTGGACCATCAACCCAAACCACCCAATAATTTCATTTCTGTCATCTAACGTATAAAACTAATTGACGGGGAGACAAACCCTAAATTCCCAGTTCCAACCCTAATTTCTTCCCAATTCAAATCTGATTAGATTGATTTCCTCTAAAATTGAGAGAAAACAAAAAAAAGGAAAATAACGTACCGTCTTCTTCTTCCTCCTCTTCCTCTTCTTCATCACTATCGACGACGGCCTCTTCATCGAAAAAAATTTTAGCCGAGACCTTCTTGTACTGTCGTCTGCGACCACGACCGTCGAAATCATCATCATCCTCGTCATCATCCTCGTCAACCTCCTCCGCATCGTCGTCGATAAAGCCAAATCTTCTCCGCTTCCTCCCACCTCTATTATAATCCTCTTCTTCCTCCACTTCGTCGTCAAGGTCCATTCGCTCCACTTCGTCGTCATGGTACTCCTCCACGTACTCGTGGTCCATTCGACTGTGAGTGAAAACATTAAAGAAAGGTGAGTTGAAAGGTTACTTACTTGCAGTTATCTGAAACGAGGGGCATTTTTCCGTATTTCCAAACTTAAATCAAACTTAAATTATTCCTATTCCCAAACTTAAATTAAACTTAAATTATTTAAATGATGGCTTACGTTTTAATATGTATTTTCAAATACAAGTTTTGCAGTTTAGATGAGCTTAGGCTTTCATGTGTATTTCTAAATACAAGTTTTGCATACGCTTTAATGTGTATTTTCAAATACAAGTTTTGCAGTTCAGATGTTTCTCTTTTTTTGAAAAAGACATCTCCTGATATAAGAAAATAAGAGACTTATTCTGAAATCTGTTCTACCCGATGTGGGACTTGCAATTCTTTATACAGTAGAACGAATAACTTAAAGAGTCTCACTCTTCAGATGTAGGACTACTAAGATGACGTTTAAATTTTAATTCTATCCAATTTGGGACTTTGTATTTTTCTATTTTTTTTATAATACTCGGACAAAATTGTATATTCACAATTTGCGTACAAAATTCTTGTTAAATAATATGAATAATTACATTATTCTTATTATTTTTATAAGAAATTAGTAAAAAAATGAATTAATTTTGTCTAAGTATATATGGATCATTGGAATGAAGACCTGTGAAATTGCTCAGGGTTCACGCATCCTCTTCATTCCATGGATCCACTCCCACTGCATTCCATGGATCCAAGCACCCACTACATTCCATAAGTCAACGCACCTCTTCATTCTTATTTTCTCAATACAAAAATTATATATTTTTTATTTTTTTTTATTTTACACTTTTAATATTTGCAACTTTATATGTCCCTTTTACTCTTATTTAATAAATTTCTTTTCGCTTATAAAAATTGTTCATGAATTATTGATGTTAAACTTACAAACTTAAACGACTTATTTCATTCATTAAGTATAATTTTAAAGGATCTTTAAAAGATGTTTGATTTGAAAAATATTTTATATTTTTATGTTTATATTTTTATTTTTTTTATAAAATTATCATATTATTTTTATTTAAATTATGTAGAAAATTAAAAAGATATTATTAAATATGCCTTTAAATGTTAATTTTTTTAACTAAAAAATATTTAGTATATTAAATTCAAATAATTTATAAATATTTTAGGTCATTTACAAACCTTTCTATTAAATTAATAAATAATCCTTTTTACTAATTATGACTGTAAACAATTGCTTAGAAATTAAACATTTATTGTATGTAAAAATTATAATATAATATTTTATTACAATAATATGTTATATATCACAGACTCATTGACTTGTTGGCATATGTTTTTAAAATTATTAGAATAGTTAAATATCTATTTAAAGTTTGTATGAAATTCCTATGTATTAAATTTTGGACTAAACATAAGCTTATATGTTTGTGAAACAAATATTATATTCAATTTGGTACTCGAAAAAAAAAATAATTTACTATATTGTTTTATCTCTCTAATCTGATCTATGTGCAATTTTAAGGTTTGTTTGATTTTTATTTTAATTTTTTTTTTAAACTAAAAATATACCGTCCTATTTAAGGTATTTTACGTTATTGATTTTTAAATATAAATTAAAAATAAAATATGTTTAGCAAAAATAATTTTAAATTAATTTTTAATATAAATTTAAAATGGATTCAATTTAAATTTTTAAAAAATTATAATTTTTTTTAGTTCAAAGCTTGTAAAACGTATCATGATTTAATTAAAATTATTAATATAATAATAATAATTTTAAATTTTTTTTTATTAATTTTATAAAACTTTGCATTTTTATTATTTTAAAAAATTTAATTTTTTATTTTTATTTTTAATACATTAGATGGATAAAATAAAATATGATTATTTATTTTTATAATAATATTTAAAAAATTAAGATTACATTTAATTTTTAAAATTAAAAGTATAAAAACTCTTTAAATAAGGTCTAAAAAACTTGCTTTTTAAGCAAAGATTTTAAAAATTATTTATTTTAAAATTTTAAAAACCAAAGAGATCAAAATGAATTTATCTTATGTAAAAATGGAGTATTTTAAGGAGGAAAAATAATTTTTTATAAAATTTTAAATTTTAGCAATTAAAATATCTTGTTTACCTAGTGTAGTGTAAAAAATTTTAAATTTAATAAATATTTAGAAAATATTTTAACTAATTAAAACAAGAGAATTTCAATTCCTCCCAAATAGATGGAATTTGAATATATTTGTACTATTTTATTTTTTATTATTTTTTTATTTCAATTTTATTATTTTATATTTGTACAATTTTATTTTTTATTATTCTTTTTTTTATTCTCTCATATTTTTTTCATCATCTTTCATATATAAACATAATATTTTTAATATAAAATAATATAATTATATAATTATATATTTTTATCATTTTAATTATGTATCTTTTTTGGATTATTATTCGGATTAAATATGTTGTATAATAAAATTACTTATATATATAGATTCTGTTATGAAAAAAAAATAAAAAAATAAAGATAAATCTATAAATATTTAAACCTAAAATTTTGTATATAATAAAAATTATATTATTTAATTTAAATAAAAAAATTAAAAAATTTAAAATTCAATCAATTTAAATTCTATCATCTAAATAAATTTTTTTAAATATAATAAATTAAAATATCTTTATCTAAATAAAATATTTTTAAAATAAAAATATTTAAATTAAAAGTATTTAAATTTTTAAGTATTTTAAATTTCTTGAATTGTTAAAATTTTTCATCCAAACATAAAGGTTAAGTTATTTTATCATTGTGTTGGGAAGATTGTAACTTTTTTATTTTTGATTTTAAATCAAAATTTTAAAATAGTTTTTTTATAATTAGAAAAGTTTAAATTTAAGAGTTTATGTAAATTATATTATTTTTATATTTTTATTTAATATGAATTGTTGGATAGTTTAATTTTCACAATACGAATTAAGTAAGAAAATGATAAAAAATAGTAAATAAAAAATAAATAAATAGTTCAATAATCAATGATTTAACATAATAGATTCTGGTTAATTACTTTAATTTTTGTCTAACTGCAAACATTAGTTAATACACAACATAAATTAAAGATATTTATGAATTTAAATTATCAATTTCAGATGAAAGATTGATAATATAAAGTTTCATAAGATAAAAAATATATAATTTTTACCGTGGATAAAAATTTTATTTAAGTTAACAAAATTTCTAATTTTTAATATATATTTTATTAATCGTATAAGAGTTATTTATATTTGTATAATTATTAATATAAAAAATTTATAATTAAATATAATTTTTTTAAAAAAATTTTAATATAAAAATTATAATTAATCTTAATATAATTTATCTATGATATAATTCAAATATTCAACATAATATTAATTAAATCTTAACAAATTTTAAATACATAATTTTAAATAAATATTATTTATTTGAAAATTAAATTAATTAAAAATTAATATAAATAATATATTTTCTTAAATTTTTGTATTTTTTAAAGATTTTCATGAATTTGAATAAATACAAATTACAATCTTATCTATCTCATTTTTCTTAAAAATATATTTAATGTATATTTTAATTATCTTTTACATAATTTTTAACAATTTTCTTCTCAATAATTATTCTTTAAAACTATATCTTTCTCTATTTTTCTTTTATCATAATATTCAAGTTATATAATTCTAACTTGATTTTTAAACTAAAAATAAATTTTTAATTATTTTCTAATTTTAAAAATTTACTTTAACTATCATAATTATAATCATCATTTCTATTATGATTATTATTATTTAAAAATATTTAATTACCATAACTACAATCATTATTTTTATTTTAAATAATAATTTAAAATTTATCTATTTTTTGGTAGATTTATAATAAAGAAGTAAAATAAAAATAAGTTTATTTATTTTTATAATAATTTTAAAAAAAATTCAAATAAAATTATAGATATTTTTAAAAGTTTAAAAATAAATAAAAAATAAATTTTAACAGAACTTAAAATTTTGTTTGGGATGATTGTGAATTTTTAATTTTTAAATCAATTATAAAAATAAATTTTTAAAAAAATAATTTTAAATTCATTCTTAATATATTTTTAATATTATTTTAACTTAAAATTAAAAAATTAATTATTATTTTTAATTTTAAAAATTTTTATCTTTTATTTTATCGAATTATATCACTATTATAATAATCTACATCTAATTATTCTTTTTATCGCCATGGTCATGATTAACATCACCAAACCAATACATTTATCAGTATCATTTTTATCATTAACATAATCATTACTGTTATAATAATAATAGTTAAAAATTTTAATTTTAATTTTATTATTTTAAAATAATCAATTTGTTGATTTATTTTTATTGATATAATTTGTATATACTAATAAAAAATAAATAATATCATTTAATATATATTATACTAAATTTATAATATTATAATATAATTTTATATTATATAATTATTTATAATATTATATATATGCTATTATATAAAATAGATATTAAATAATATAAAATTATTTTTTTATATATTAATTATTAAGTAATATATAAAAATTTATATTAATTATAACTTCTCGAGCATTATTATTATGATGATCATAATAATAATAATTTTTATTTTTTATTATTTTAATAGAATTTAATTTTTTATTAATTTTAAAAAAATATTTTTTATTTATCAATATTTTATAAATTAATAATAAAATAATTTAGTTAATTTTTATAAAAATATTAAAATTTAAATTAAAAATATAAAAATTAAATTAAATTAAATGTTAAAATTCAAAATCACATCTTAAAATAATAAATTGATAATTTTTGTAATGTTGATATGATCTTTAGAAATCGGTTAATTCAGCTAGCAAGCAATGAATCCAAGATTTGTGCAAAGTGCATGTAAGGAGAAATAAGAAATATGACATAGGAGAGAAAGATACACTTATTGGAATAGATTAAGAAAAATTTATTGTCGGTCATAATAGAGGTATTTGGAATATTTTAGACTAAATAAACATACCCGTTGCTTCACGTATGTATGCTAAAATTATCAATAAATATATTTATAATAAATATATGTATTTATATATTAAATTTTATTTTAATTAATCAATTAATAATAATAAATAATGACTATAAACTAATTATATGATTAAATTAATTATTATTTTATATAAAAACAATTATAATATTTTTAATTTGATTATTATTTAATTTACTAGCAATAATCAATTAAAAAATATCATAATTATTTTTATATAAAATATAATAATTTAATTACATACAAAATTATATAATTAATTAACATCAATGAAGGACCATCAACAGAAATTGAACTAAGACTTGTGCCAGAGTTTATCAATCCTGCTTCACTGAATTTCAATACTTTGCACATGGCTTCAAAGCACGGTTCCTCGCCCCTTCACATGGTTCACTAATTAAGAACTGTTGGAATGTTAGCCGATAATGGATACAGCAACTTCGGATTGGACTTGGCACGGGGCTCACAGTTATTACAATTTTGATAAAGATAAAAGCCCTTGCATCTTTTTCCTCTGTTGACTATTTCGTGTATAGAGCAATGCTTATTTGGGTATATGATTCTCCTTTTTAGATTGCACTTAGCCCATTCATTTTGATAAATCCACAAGGGTCACCAAAGATTATGGAACCACACCCGGGTGTCTTTTGAGATCCTCCGTCTATCATGATCCTCCTCATCCTTTCAGCTTTCTCCCATTTTTCAGAAGCTGCATAGATATTGGACAGAAGCACATTGTGAGAATTAACTCCTGTAACGGAGTCTGAACCGACCAACTTCATTACTTGCTCTGCCATTTTCATATCTGAATGAATCCGGCATGCACCAAGCATTGCCCCCAAAACAGTGTCGTTAGGTTTCATTGGCATTCTTTCTATTAAGTCATAAGCATCTCTTAATCTCCCTGCTCTGCCCAAGAGGTCAACCATGCATCCATAATGCTTGATGCCCATTTTAATCCCATATGCCTCCATTTGAGATATTACTTCCAACGCTTCACTGACCAAACCCCCATGAGCACAAGCCGAGAGCACAGTAAGAAAGGTGATACCATCAGGTCTTATATTTGACTCCTGCATCCTGCCAAAATACTCAAGAACCTCCCGGCATTTTCCGTTGATAGCAAAACCTGATATCAGAGCATTCCAACAGAAGACGTTCCTCCCAGTGTACCTTTCAAATGCCAATCTTGCATTGACCAAGTCACCACATTTCGCATACATGTCAACCAATCCACTCAAAACAAACTGGTTCACAATTATCCCTTTATGTTCTATCATGAGATGCATTTGCTTACCAACATCCAAGCGCCCGAGCTGAGCACAAGCAGATAAAACACTAACAACAGTGAACTCATCCGGCTCAAACCTTTCCACTCCCATTACCTCAAAAGCTTGCAGTGCTTTCTCACCAAACCCATTCTGGACAAAGCCAGCAATCATGGAATTCCAAATCTCCAAATTCCGAACCGGAACACGGTTGAAAATAGCCTCAGCCTCAGTGATATCGCCCTTCTTGCAGTACCCATAAACCATAGATGACCACACAAAGCAATTCCTTTCAGGCATCACCTCAAAGATCTCCCTGGCAGCTTCCATGTCCCCTTTTCTAGCATACCCATCAACCATCACAGTCCATGTTACCACATCCTTCAACTCAAGGGGAACCTTATCAAACAACCTCCTAGCCGTGGCGATATCCCCATTCCTAGCAAACCCACCAATCATCTCGCTCCAAGTCACTTGTGTTTTCCAAGGCATCTCCTCAAACACAAGCGAAGCAGATTTTGTGTCTCCATTTCTCAAGTACCCACTGATCATGGCATTCCAGGTCACAACATTTCTCTCAGGCATTGTATCGAATAGGTTACGCGCATCCCTTACGACGCCGCATTTGGCGTAGGTGCTAAGCAGTGCGGTTCCAATGAACAAGTCGCTGTCTGAACCGGCTTTGATGGACTCTGCATGCAAGGCCTTCACGTAACGAAGGAGGGAAAGAGAAGCGCAAGCCTGAAGTAACAGAGGGACCACAGTGGGGTCGTATACTCTTTCGTGTCGGATTTGTTTATACACAAAGAGAGCCCCTCTAAATGATCCTTGCTGAATGTGGTTCCTTATTGAACAAGACCAATGTGATGGGATGTTAGAACTCTGAGTGATTCCATGCAATTTGGTGATTTGCATGCTCAACAACTACAAATTTTGATTCAGGCTCAACTGGTTAGTGTGGGTATTATGATTGCGGGGCCTTTTATTTTATCTCGGTGAGGAATCAAACATTTCACTGAGAAGGATTTTTTTTATTCTCCTTTCATCTGTCAACAGGGTAAAGACAAACTACAAAGCAGTACAAATGTGTGACTTCTACACCCCATCGTTGGTATGGGCTTTCTATTAGACCTCCTGGCCTAGCTTATTGTGTGAAAATTTTGCCTGTTCAACTATTCAGTTTTTAGTTAGTCCTTGCAGGATAGCTGAAATGGTGAAACTAGCATTAACTAGCATTACATCATTCATTGATTTGTAATTGTAAGAAGGGTTTGAATCCTCTTATTTTACAAAACCCCACCTTCCCTTCCCTTTTCCCTCATCACCCTCACCTTGAAAAAAAAAAAAAACAATTATCTACTAGGAAGCATTAAAATATAACAATTTAAAGTGTTGATCTAACCTGTCCGGAATATATTAACAATTATCTATTCTTTTATATTAATAACTCCAATTACATCATAAAAATTACAAATTAAATATATATGTATATATAATATCTGAACAAGTATCTCATTAATTTTTACTTAATAAATAAATTTCAATAAATAGATTTTGAGTTGGTACTAATTTAAAAATAAAATGTTCATATAAAAAAATTAAAATTAAATGAATTTCTCCTTAAATTTTAAAAATAAAGATACATAAATAATCATTTGATTTCCATCAATATGCATTAAATTTTTTATAAATTAATGGATATAAACAAATAACATATTTTTGATTTGATTGCATTTTCTTTCCCTAATTTTTATATTAGGTGGCTTTTATCTTGTTTTATTTTTTGTTTGTACTTATCCTGTATAAGTTATGAGCGAAAACATTATTTTCTACATGAGTAAGAAATTGCTATTTACATCCTTTTAAATTCGTACCTTCCATTTAAAAATACTTTTATACAATCTTTTTATGTATTTTGAAAGTTAAATTTCGAAACACATTTATTATTTTAAGAAATACAATTTTGGAGGTAAAATAAATATATTTTCGAAAATGTATTTCCAGAAAGTTATTAATACATTTTAAAAATAAAATTTGAAGATTTATTTTAAATTTTAGAAAATATATTTTTAAAATTTAAATTTTATATTTTTGAAATAAATTTTTAAATTTATTTTTGGAATGTATTAATAAAATTTCGAAAATATATTTTTGGAAATCAAAATTTGAATTAGAGAAATAAATTTTCGGAATGAAAAAAAAAAAAGTAACACTGTGTATTAGTAATAAGACAATTTTGGTATAATGGTTTTTAAAAAAATGTGAAAAGCAAAAAAAAGTGCTAAAAGCAAGGCCCATGAGTAAACCTTCTACAACCATCTCATTTATTGGACCGGACAACATCGGAAGCTCACTCATACTTGCATACGTAAAAACATTTCGTATATTCAATAAATGGGAATCACATTTACGGCTCATGGTATCCATCTTCGAGGTTCTAAAATATCCGGTGATTATACAATAAGGAAATAATAGAAAATCGTATTTAAAGTTTATATTATCCATACTCACTATTTTAAAATATTTAATAATTACAAAATTATGATTAGATTTATATCTCATAAATACGGCATGATTTACTTATATTCATATTTAGTGACAATAGATTAAGTTGAGTTAGAATTTAATAGGTAGAATGAAAATAGGTCAAATCAAACTAAACTTTAATGTTTAAGTTTAATCCGTTTAAAATTTAGCACAAATCTTAAAGTTGAATTTATGTTGATGGTTTGATAGATCATTTATACGCACCATAGTAAACCTTTACTGAGACCTGTGGCAATTTCCTGACTTAGGAATAGACTAAATAACAAATCCTCCTTTCCTTTAACTTCAAATCGTTGAAAATTACGTTACCAAACCTCCTAATTATTCCTATAAAATTTCATGATCAAGCCTGGAAGAATAGCTTTTAGTGAGAACTTAAAAGGCAGACAAGCAATCACCTAGCAAGTCCACTTCAAAACAGACTATTTTCTTTCCACCAAGACTTAGAATAAAAATGTAACAAAACTGTTTTGGTATGTTGAAAGTAAAAGGACTTTACACATATGATCTCTCAGTTCGCATAAATCCCAATCAGACAAGATAGTGGGATATACTACACTACAGATGCAGAAAGCTGCACCATGCACATATATGATCCCTCAATTCACAAAAGATCCCCATTATACAACTCGGAAAGAGTCAGCTATCTTCTTCAAATCATCGTAGTGTCTCTTCCACTGAAGGCCTGCAATTAAGACAGCATTAGATTCTTCTGTTACTTCTTGTAGATATGTTGTGAAACTACTCAAAAGAGGATAAATAACTATACCGCTGCCGGTTACACCAAACAAGTATAGGCGATTGCCAGCTGCAGTGGCAGTAATAAAAACATGAGGAGGCTCTAGCTCAAACCGGTAGTAAGTTCTTCCTTCATGTTCCGCTACACTTGTGCTAAGTACCTTCCCTTCTACATTTTCCCCTATCACTTCAGGACCAAACGCATTGATCACTTTCTCCGGAGGTCCGATCTTTTCTATTTTAGCATCATCACCAAGATCTGTGTGGTGAAAATATTATCATTTAAAACAAGTAATAAATGGAATTTCTACAAAGAAGTATTGATGTTCTTTCTGTTTCAATTTTATTTTTCCTTGTCTCCACTAAACTAAAATGGATAAAGAAAATTAGGCAAACTCACCATCAGAGAATCTAAGAACAGGAGCAACTATAACAAACAGACGTCCTTCCTTTGAGCTGGCAAATCTCAAATCTATCTCTGTGCCTCCAAGATCTGCTATTGATACTGGTACCTGTTAAGCACATGTATGCCAACTGAACTTCACATAAAGCAAGCAAGTAGAAGAACAAAAAACAGATAAAATGTCATCTAGATGAGCAAATGTGAGAACATATCTTTTAGATTAAAAGATATGTAAACTGCTCACTTAAAAGAGAGATAGAAGTTATTTCATGAGCTTCTTCTCTAAGGAATTTTTATGGGTATTATTAAAACTTTTAATACTTGGGACCAGTTGAGATAGAACAGAAATCTTAAAGGATTCTTTTCCAATATTAAATATAAGAAATCATTAATCATCATCACCTCTTCCCATTCTTGAGGCACTCTGAAGGTGTATGGAATAATAGGACTCCATCCAACACCATGTCCTCCTGACTTGTCATCTGGCCTGTGATATGTCCTCCAACCTGTCTGATCAAATACTTGCCTACATTATGACACTTTCACTTAAAATCTATAACAGAGGAGGCAACTGGAATTGGAACTTGAAAACAAGCATAACACACAAGCTCATAATTAAACATCACTTGCCTTAACTCTACAAATGGAAGAAATCTAATTTTTTTCTTTCCTAGATTGACCAGTTGGTAACTGGTAGACTGAAACTTTTTTTGCCGTCCTAAAGGGTATTGAGTATCACACCAGTGTTCGACCAAAAAACAAATTTTTTAAACTAAAAAACCATAAGTTTCACTTTTTCCAACAATATTTTGACACTCCACATCCACACCATCCTTCATGATGCAACTGTCATGTTACAAATGCATTGCTACGATAGAGTCTAGAGTCAAGCAAGAAAGAAACTAAATAACAGAATGGTTTGTCTCTGCAAATAGACAAAATCTTTGATGATCGGAAGTGAACAAACCTTGTTCATCAGGCTCGGACAATCCAGGAATTCTCCCTGCTAGAAGGCCTTGTTTCACCACCGCCAAACTCTCTCCTGGGAACCCCAACAAGAAAATCCCAGAAGCCAAAACAGTTCTTCTGTTCACCAACAAAGAAGAACATTTCTCGCTTTCTCTGCTGATTTCTTTCTTTGAATTCCATTTTGGAAGGAAGAGTGGCAAAAGTTCTGTGTGATATGCATGTGCTGCGAATTCCTCCAGGACAGCACACTGCACTGGTTGTGGACAAGGCTGTTGCCATGTCCACGAAGGTTTGTGTGCTTATTGGCTTGGGATACGAGAGAAAGGTAAAGAAAATTTGTTAAGTTCAGAATGCTAAAACAGCAGAAAATCACATAATCTGATGGAAAGATTAATGTAGAAGTTGAGGTCCTAAGGCTAAGGTTACCGAGCTTTAAGCTTCTTGTGGACACCGTGCCCTTGTGCTTATGAAGCTTCAATGTTGCAATTTCTGGCCAATCAAGCTACCACGTGTCAATTTCGTGTAACTTACGTATGCAAAAAATTGAAGTGATTGTTATTTGCAGCATATGTCCATGGTCGCTCTCACCAACGCATAAATATTTAATTTGGCCATCAAAATAAATTCATTCAATTCAATTTAATTATTGAAAAAATAACACACCTTAATAAATATAAGACAATTTATAAATAGAAGATTAACGAGAAAAAAAATTATGATTTTAAGCATTCGATTACACCTTTTTAATAATTAATTATTAAGAATAAATTTTGAGGTATAAATAAATAAATTTATTATGGTTATATTTATTAATTATTTTTAAAATATTAAAATATTTTATATTTATAATCTCCAGAGACTATTTGGTGTATTATTTTTTCAATAAGTAAATTTATTTTAATAGTTAA
This sequence comes from Canavalia gladiata, assembly GCA_037954105.1. Classification (NCBI taxonomy): domain Eukaryota; kingdom Viridiplantae; phylum Streptophyta; class Magnoliopsida; order Fabales; family Fabaceae; genus Canavalia; species Canavalia gladiata. Next base: position 58,306,100 of record CM075659.1, on the reverse strand, counting down.
ATTAAGCATTTATTTTAAATACTACGAAATGTTATAATTGATTAATATTATAAAATTTTAGACGTAATTAAATATGGTTTCTATTTACATGTGGAAGAATCAAAATTCTTAAATTTTGATGCTTTGAATTAATATGTTTAAGAATTATTTTAAATCATTAATAATTTTATTAGACATTAAATTGATACATAATTTAATTTTCATGAACAATTTATGTACCAAAGATATAAAGAAAATTAGAGAAGTAAAATGGTTTATATTTACAATCTTGAGAAATTATAATTTAATTATATTTTTTATCTTTCTGATTTTATTTTTGTGTAATTTTAATTTTTTATTTGTTATAATAACTGTGATTTTTTTAGTTTTAAAAATTACAAAATTTGATTTTTAGTTAATTTTTAAAATTAAAATCTTTAAATTTTTGTTTTTATATATGTTTTTAAAGAACCTGAATGATATTAGAACACGAAATGGTTTTAAAAGTTAATAAGAAAGAAATATTTTTTTGTTAAAATTAAAAGATTTCAAATGATGTGATATTTGAAGAGGAAGAAATAATAAATTTTTATAGAAATTTAATAATTTGGTAGCTAAGTTATGAATAAAATTTAATTTATATAGTTTTTGAATACAAATGAGAATTGGAAAATTTTAAATTAAAAAAAATCGACTAACGATCAAATTTGATGAATTTAAAGAGCAAAAGTGTCAAAACTACTAGGATAGATTTGATTTGCGTTTAGTATTTTAGTTTTTAAAATTATTTTATAAAACAAAATTCAGAAAATACTTTGAAAGGAATTAAGAAAAAATAAAAAAAATATTAAAATAACTTAAAATTATTTTAATATTTTATGTTAAGCATTAAAAACTAATATTATTTTCTAAAACTTTCCTTACCTAACAAATTTAAAAAGAAAAATAAAAAAATATAGAATTATGAAACTCAAACATAGCTGTGATGAAAATATTATATACATTTTAAAAATTATGATGTTAATCAATTATATAATTTTTTATATAATTAAATTTTTATATTTTATATAAAAACAATTATGATATTTTTAATTGATTATTGCTTGTAAATTAAATAATAATCAATTTAAAAAATATTATAATTGTTTTTATATAAAATAATAATTAACTTAATCATATAATTAGTTTATATTCATTATTTATTATTATTAATATATTAATTAAATTAAAATTTAATATATAAATACATATATTTATTGATAATTTTAGCACATATACATAAAGCAACAGGTGTGTTTATTTAGTCTAAAATATTCAAAATGTCTCTATTATAACCGACAACAAATTTTAAGGAGGGAAAGTAGTTTCTGGAAAATTTAAAATTTTAACAATTGAAATATCTTATTTGGATATTGTTTTGTAAGGAATTTTAAATTGTAGACATTTTTAGAGAGTAAAATAGATAGAATTTGAAATTCTTTTATCTCGTTATTTTATATTTATATTACTTCATCTTTCATTATTATTGTTTTTTCTTCTCTCACATCTTTATCCCTCATCTTTCATGTCTAGATATAATATTTTTAATATCAATTGATATAATTATATGTTTCTATCATTTTAATTACGTACATTTGTTGAGTTATTATTCTAATTAAATATATTGTATAATAAAAATACTTATATATGTAAATTCTTTTGTGAAAAAAAAGTATGAGAAAAATTAAGATAAACTTTTGAATATTTAAACGTAAAATTTTGTATATAATGAACATTAAATTATGTAATCTAAATAAAAATTTAAAAATTTAAATTTCAATGAATTCAAATTCTATCGTCCAAATAAAAAATTTTAAATATAATAAATTGAAATTCTCTTATCTAAACAAGATATTTTTAACATAAAAGTATTTAAATTGAAATCATTTATATTTCTAAGTATTTCAAATTTCTTGAAATTTTAAAATACTTCATCCAAACACAAGGTTAATTTATTCCAATTAGTATATATTTCGCTCCCTTGCAAACCTTGGATCCATTGCTTATTAGTTGAATTAATTGATTCCTAAAAACTGTATTAACATTACAGAAATTATCAATTTATTATTTTAACATGTGATTTTAAATTTTTAATTTAATTTGTATATTTTTAATTTAAATTTTTAATTTTTTAATAAAAATGAACTAAATTATTTTATTATTAATTTATAAAATATTGATAATAAAAAATATATTTTTTTAATTAATAAAAAATTAAATTTATTAAAATGATAAAAAATTAAAGTTATTATTATTATGATCATCATAATAATAATGCTTGAAAAGTTATAATTAATATAATTTTGTATATATTATTTAATAATTAATATATAAAAAATAATTTTATATATTATTATTATAATAGTTTTATATTATTTAATATTTATTTTATATAATATTATAAATAAATTATATAATATAAAATTATACTATAATATTATGAATTTAATATAATATATATTAAATGATATTATTTATTTTTATTATAATATACAAATTATATCAATAAAAAATAAACCAACAAATTAATTTTTTAAAAATAATAAAATTAAAAATTAAAAAATTTAATTATTATTATTATTATAATAGTGATGATTATAACAATAAAAAATGATGGTGATAAATGTATTAGTTTGATGATGCTGAAATGATAAATAATGATAAATTATTATGATAGTGATATAATTTGGTAAGATAAAAAATAATAAAATTAAAAATAATAATTAATTTTTTTGTTTTAAATTTTAAGTTAAAATAACTTTTAAAATATGTTAAAAAATTTAAAGTTTTTTTTAAATAAAATTTATTTTTTAAATTAATTTAAATTTTAAAATTAAAAATTCTTAATCATCCCAAATAAAACTTTAAGTTATGTTAAAATTTATTTTTCATTTTTAAAAAATTATTATATAAATAAATCAACTTATTTTTATTTATTTTTTTATTATAAATCTACCAAAAGAAAAATGGATAAATTTAAAATTATTACTTAAAATAAAAATAACGATTATAGTTATGGTAATTAAAATTTTTTAAATAATAATAATAATAATAATAGAAATAATGATTATAAGTATGATAGTTAAAGTAAAGTTTTTAAAATTAAAAAATAACTAAAAATTTATTTTTTATTTTAAAAATTAAGTTAAAATTATATTAACTTGAATATTATGATAAAATTTAAATAGAGAAAGATATAATTTTAAAAAATAATTATTGAGAATAAAAATATTAAAAATTATGTAAGAGACAATTAAAATATACATAAAATGTTTTTTTTAAGAAAAATGAGACGGATAAAATCATAATTTGAATTTATTTAAATTCATGAAATTTTTTAAAAAATAAAAAATTTAAGAAGTTTTATTATCTATTTTATTATAATTTATATTAATTTTTAATTAATTAATATTTGTTTAATTTATTTAATTAAAATTTGTTAAAATTTATATAAGATTATATTGAATATTTGAATTATATTAAAATTAATTATATTTTTATATTAAAAAATAAAAAGTTCTATTCAAATTTAATTATAATTTTTTATATTAATAATTATATAAATATAAATAACTCTTATATGATTAATAAAAATAGATTAAAAATTAAAATTTTTGTTAACGTAAATAAAATTTTTATCTATAGTTAAAATTATATATTTTTTATTTTGTAAAATATCATATTATCAATCTTTCTTTTAAAATTGATAATTTAAATTCATAAACATCTTTAAATTATATTTCAACATGTGTTAATTATGTTTGGAGTTAGACAAAAATTTAAATAATTAATCAGATTCTATTATGTCAAACTATTAGCTATTCAAATTATGTTTGGAGTTAGACAAAAATTTAAATAATTAATCAGATTCTATTATGTCAAACTATTAGCTATTCAAATATTTATTTATATTTTATATTTTTTTACTTAATTCATGGTGTGAAAATTAAACTATTTAACAATACATATCAAATAAAAATATATAAAAAATAATTTATATAAACTCTTAAATTTAAAATTTTTTAATTATAAAAAAAATTATTTTAAAATTTTGATTTAAAATAAAAAATAAAAAAGTTACAATCTTTCCAAAATAATGTTAAAACAACTTAAAGTCATTTTAATCTCTTTGATTTTTTAAATTTAAAAACAAATAATTTTTAAAATCTTTGCTCGGAAAACAAGTTTTTTTAGATCTTGTTTCTATACTTTTAATTTTAAAACTTAAATGTAATCTTAATTTTTAAAATATTATTATAAAAATAAATTGTTTTATTTTATTTTATCTATCTAATGTATTAAAAATTAAAATATATTAAATAAATAAAAAATTAAAAGTTCTTTAAAATAATAAAAATGCAAAGTTTTAGAAAATTAATAAAAGAATTTAAAAATTATTATTATTATAATAATAATTATAATTAAACCATGATATATTTTACAAGCTTTGAACTAAAAATAATAATAATTTTTTAAAAATTTAAATTGAATCTATTTTAAATTTATATTAAAAATTAATTTAAAATTATTTTTGCTAAACAAATTTTTATTTTTAATTTATATTTAAAAATTAATAACGTAAAATACCTTAAATGGAACAGTATATTTTTATCTAAAAAAATTAAAATAAATATCAAACAAACCTTAAAATTGCACATAGATCAGATTAAAGAAATAAAAAATATAATAATTTTTTTTTTCGAGTACCAAATTGAATATAATATTCTTTTCACAAACATATAAGCGTATGCTTAGTCCAAAATTTGATGGATAGAAATTTCATTCGAACTTTAAATTGATATTTAATCTTTTTAGTAATTTTAAAATATACGTCAACAAATCAATGAGTCTGTAATATATAACATATTATTATAATAAAATATTATATTATATTTTTTACATACAATAAATATTTAATTTCTAAGTAATTGTTTACAGTCATAATTAGTAAAAAAAATGTATTATATGGATTATTATTAATTTAATAGAAAAAGTTGTAAATGATCTAAAATATTTATAAATTATTTGGATTTAATATATTAAAATTTTTTTAGTTAAAAACATTTAAAGGCATATTTAATAAGATATTTTTCATTTTTTACAAAATTTAAATAAAAATAATATGATAATTTTATAAAAAAACAAGAATATAAACATAAAAATATAAAATATTTTTCAAATCAAACATCTTTTAAAGATCTTTTAAAATTATACTTAATGAATGAAATAAATCTATTTAAATTTGTAAGTTTAACATCAATAATTCATCAACAATTTTTATAAACGAAAATAAATTGATTAAACAAAAATAAAAGGGATATATAAAATTACAAATATTAAAAATATAAAATAAAAAAAATAAAAAATATGTGATTTCTATAGTAAGAAAATAAAAATATAAAATATTTTGACTGATTTGTTAGAAAAAATAGAAAATAAAAAAATTTGATTAAAGATGCAGTAGTAATTAAGTTTAGAGGAGAAGACTTACTCTATCCATGCATTTGAATACACTTAAAAATCTGAATTTACCTTTGTTTTAAGATGAAAAAAAAAAAAAACTTCTAAAATAAAACAGATGATAAATTACCTATAGCGCTTCCTATATATATTAACACGGCAAAGTCATCGTCGTCAAAGTTTTATAGGCTTGCGCGCAGCAACACTCCGTCAAAGTTTTATAGGCTTGCGCGCAGCAACACTCGCCTTAGGGTTTGCGGCATGAGTCACAGACGAATGGACCACGACGACGAGTACGAAGAGGAGGAGGACCAGATTGCGGATTTTGATGATGAAATGGAGGAGGAAGAAGAGGACCATAATAGAGTCGGGAGGAAGCGGAGAAGATCTGGCTTTATCGACGACGATGCGGAGGAGGTTGACGAAGAGGAGGAGGACGACGACGATGATGACGATTTCGACGGTCGAAGTGGCCGCAGACGACAGTACAAAAAGGTCTCGGCTAAAAATTTTTTCGATGAGGAGGCCGTCGTCGACAGTGATGAAGAAGAGGAAGAAGAGGAAGGAGAAGACGGTGCGTTTTTCTCCTTTTCTTGTTGTTTTCTTCGAAATCAATCTGATTAGATTTGAATTGGGAAGAAATTAGGGTTGGAACTGGAATTTAGGGTTTGTCTCCCCCGTCAATTAGTTTTATACGTTGGATGGCGTAGAAATTATTGGGTGGTTTGGGTTGATGCAATTCTGGATTAGACGTGGTATCCATTATCCAATCCTTGAAGGTGGAGGTGTTTTTACTCTGTGTATGCTATGATCCTTTTTCCGAAGGAGATTTGTTATGAACCTAAACAATGATATAACAATGATATATTGAAGGGTATTGAACAGTATAATAATTGTTCAGTATAATAATTGTTCATCTGATTATCCTATCATTCTTTTTTATGACTGAAATCATTACCTAGTTACTCCGTTGTTTGATTCCATTCTTGTTTTTGAGAATTATTCCATTAAACTAATTCTCTGAATAGATTAACAAAAAGATTATTTGATAAATCCTGTTTTGAGAATAAGTTTTGAAAGCAGTGTTGGTGGCAGTGTAGGTTTGAAGTGAGAGCAGAGTGTCAATGTAAAGTTTTAAATGTGTTCTAAACAATTTTCTACATTGAAAAGAGATTACAGAGAACAAGTTTTCAAAAAAATCAAATAAAAATAAATACCCAAACATATTTTTGTCTTTTAGTATAAAAACAGGCCGTAGAATTGGAGGGTTTTCATGAATATGTAAATTTAGATTATATTTATTTGTTCACTCTCTATCTCTGCCTTTTATCTTGTCTTTTACATATCTTCATGTATATTTTGTTGTGATGCTGGAATTTTCTTTTATGTGTGACTAAACAGTGGGGAAGGATGGAATTTTCTCTGTTTTTACTGTTATGCACATGGTCAATCAGTTTTTATAAAATTTTTATGTATCAGGCTCTCAGATAATTTGTCTAAAGCACATCAATTATATATCTAGATAAGTTAACAACTGTTGAAATATGCAGACTTTATTGTTGAGGGTGGAGCCGATCTGCCAGAAGAAGATGATGGTAGAAGGATGCATAGTAACAGGATGCTGCCACATCACCATGAAGATCATGAAGATCTTGAAGCTGTGGCCAGAAGCATTCAAGAAAGATATGGAAGGCGTGTGACAGATTATGATGAAGAAACTACAGATGTAGAACAACAAGCTCTTTTGCCATCTGTGAGAGATCCAAAGTTGTGGATGGTAAAATGTGCGGTATGATCCTATCCATTTTATTTTAATTCTGTTGTTCTTGCAAGGATATAGAAGCATGTTATATATTTTTTGGTTTATGTTCACTAGATTGGTCGTGAGAGAGAAACAGCTGTTTGCCTCATGCAAAAGTACATAGATAAGGGGTCTGAATTGCAAATCAGATCAGCTATTGCACTTGATCATCTAAAAAATTACATATATGTCGAAGCAGATAAAGAAGCCCATGTCAGAGAGGTAATTACGATGTCTGCTGTATCTAAATTACTCAAATCTTTATGGATATAATTGTTTTTCTTTTTTGATAATTTGCGTATGTTTTCAGGCTTGCAAAGGTCTACGCAATATATTTGGTCAAAAAATAACGCTTGTTCCAATCAGAGAAATGACCGATGTTCTGTCAGTTGAAAGCAAAGCTATTGATCTTGCCAGAGATACTTGGGTCAGAATGAAAATTGGGACTTATAAAGGGGACCTCGCAAAAGTATGCATCACATTCTAGAAAATTCATGATGTCACCCTTTTGTTTTCTTTATTTACCATAAAATGTCTCCTCTACAGGTAGTGGATGTCGATAATGTGCGGCAGAGGGTGACTGTGAAGCTAATTCCAAGGATAGACTTGCAGGCCCTTGCAAACAAATTGGTACAATATATTTAAGTGTCTTGTTAAATTCATGGATTCTATTTGACCATTGTTTAACTTGTATTTTGAGTCTGAAATTTTTCGCAAATCACTTGTGGCATGCAGGAAGGGAGAGAAGTTGTGAAAAAGAAGGCCTTTGTTCCTCCTCCTCGATTTATGAATGTTGATGAAGCAAGGTATTGTTAGTTCTCTCCTTTCTGTTACTGAATGTCTTCTGTTTCTTGGAAAATTGTAGTTCCTGGTCTGATTTTATGCTTTCTATTCAGGGAACTGCATATCCGTGTGGAGCATAGACGGGATGCCTATGGGGAACGATTTGATGCCATTGGAGGCATGATGTTCAAAGATGGATTCTTATACAAAACCGTATCAATAAAATCCATCAGTGCTCAGAACATCAAACCTACTTTTGATGAGCTTGAAAAATTTCGTAAACCGGGTGAGAGTGGTGATGGTGATGTAGCTAGTCTGTCAACTTTGTTCGCAAACAGAAAGAAAGGGCATTTTATGAAAGGTGATGCTGTCATTGTCGTCAAGGGGGATTTAAAGAACTTGAAGGGATGGGTAGAGAAAGTTGATGAAGATAATGTTCATATAAGACCAGCAGAAATTAAGGGTCTCCCTGTAAGTACAGGGAATTGATAGTTGCCTGGTTTGATTACCTGTATAGTCTGCCAATTTTGCATGTTGATGATTAGTAATAAATTATTTTCTTAATGACCTGTTTATATCATCTTTTCAATTTGTCAGAAAACTCTTGCTGTGAACGAAAAGGAGCTTTGTAAATATTTTGAACCTGGAAACCATGTCAAGGTTGTTTCTGGTGCTCAAGAGGGGGCTACTGGCATGGTTGTGAAGGTGGAGCAGCATGTCCTGATCTTAATATCTGATACGACAAAAGAGCATGTGAGTTTTATTGTCCCTCCGCAGATTCACTGAAAGACTTGTGAATTTCTTATTATATTCAGTACAGAAATGACAAAAATATTCTCTCTTTAGATTCGTGTATTCGCAGATGATGTTGCAGAAAGTTCTGAAGTGACAACTGGAGTTACAAGAATTGGGGACTATGAACTTCGTGATCTTGTCCTGCTAGAGTAAGTCTTTCTTGTGCTTGAGAGTAGGCATAGAACCTTGTCTCTCTATGCTATGGTTCGAACTATTCTCATTTCTAATTTAACATGGTGCAGTAATTTAAGCTTTGGTGTGATAATACGTGTAGAAAGTGAGGCATTTCAGGTTAGTACCTTCATGAATCAAAATTTTAACATGTTTTATTGAAATTTTGAAACCTTTGCCATTATATTAATGTCTATTGTCCTTTTCAGGTTCTTAAGGGGGTTCCTGACAGACCTGAAGTTGTGTTTGTTAGGTTAAGGGAGATCAAGTGTAAGATAGAAAAGAAAATAAGTGTGCAGGATAGGTTTAAGAATACAGTATCTTCAAAGGATGTTGTGCGGATTCTTGAGGGGCCCTGCAAAGTGAGATTCTGACTTTTGACTAGATTTATTTCCTGAAAGTTAATATTTTCACATTTTTATTTATCATTTTGTTTTTTTGTTAGGGAAAACAAGGTCCTGTGGAGCACATATATAGAGGAATCTTGTTCATCTTTGATCGCCATCACCTTGAACATGCAGGCTTTATATGTGCTAAGGCACAATCATGTGTAATAGTGGGGGGTTCACGCTCCAATGGTGACAGAAATGTAACCAAGTTTCCTACTTCATTTTTTCAGCAAATTTGGTTTTTTTTATGCATATGATAGTGTTTTGCTTAATTTATTTGTTTCCTTCTCTAGGGTGATGCCTACTCGAGATTTGCCAGCCTTAGAAGTCCACACCGTATCCCACCATCACCAAGAAGGTTTTCTCGAGGCGGGCCACCAAATGCTTGTATGTCTAAATCTTTTTGTAACAATGAATCAATCTATAATTTTGATTTACCTTCTTCCTAAGATATTTGTTTGATGTTACTTTATTGGGATGTGGTATAGCTGGAGGGAGGCATAGGGGTGGAAGGGGGCATGAGGGTTTGGCAGGCACAACTGTCAAAGTACGCCAGGGACCCTATAAAGGTTATCGTGGGCGTGTTATAGAAGATAAAGGCTCATCCGTTCGTGTTGAACTGGAATCCCAAATGAAGGTTGTGACGGGTATGTATTCTAAGCAGCACAAACTTTTGAATTGCATATCTTTCTGTATTTGCATGGTGTCTGACTTGGTTGGCTGCAGTTGACCGCAACCATATATCTGACAATGTGGCTGTAACCCCATATCGGTAAGTTATATGTTACATATAATTTGTGACTCCTTGTTTGCTTTGGAAGATGTTTAACCATCTAACTCTTGTGTTCTGCCAGGGATACATCTCGTTATGGGATTGGAAGTGAAACCCCCATGCATTCTCGAACTCCCTTGCATCCATATATGACTCCTATGAGAGATCCTGGAGGTTTGTTTGATTTATTGCTATAGGTTTTCGTTTGATTTATTTTATAGGATTGACACTTGAGTCTGTTGCTGGCCAACTGGTATAGCTGCTAATATTCATTAAATGTACTGCTATATGTAGCAACACCTATTCATGATGGAATGAGGACACCTATGCGTGACCGAGCATGGTATCCTGGTACCCCAATAAGTCCACGAAGGTTTGCATTGAGCTAATATATACTGCTCTTTGATTTTTTGTTTTTCCTAGTTTCTGCTTTAATAGAAAGATTTCTTTGTCTTGCTTTTTCTTGAATTTATTTTATCCAACAGAAAAGGAAAAGATAAGATTTATAAGTTGATCAACTTTTTAATAGGCATCAATGTCCTAAACAGACAAGAGCATGAGGGCTATAAGAAATTTGATTGTAAAAGCATTTTTACATATTTACAGTCTTCAGCACTATTTAGTGTTTAGTAATATAATGTATGCTTATGCTTATGTGTGATTTATGAATTCTGCTTGTGAAAATAACATCAGGGATAACTGGGAAGATGGAAATCCAGGCTCTTGGGGAACCAGTCCGCTGCACCCAGTAAGGAGATTTACCTATTTGAGATACTCTGCAACTTCATGTGAGGAACCATATTTATTGTCTTTTTCCTTTTTAATCTTCAGCCAGGAAGCCCTCCCTCACGGCAATATGAAGCACCAACTCCTGGTGCTGGTTGGGCAAACACTACTGGTGGCCATGATAGTGAGGCTGGAACACCGCGGGACAGTTCTACCTATGGTAGCCTTACCTCTTGCCCCTTAAAATCAATAGTATATTTGTTGTTTTGTTTTATTTTAGCTGATTTCCTAGTTGGGGTTGTGTTGCAGGTAATAATGCTCCAAGCCCATATGCTCCAAGCCCATATTTACCATTAACACCTGTTGGGCAGCCGATGACACCAAATTCAGCCTATATTCCTGGCACCCCTGGACAGCCTATGACTCCAGGCGTTGGTGGTCTGGATATGATGTCTCCAGTTTTAGGTAAGTTTGTTTTGTCAATCTTAACAGACATAGTTAGTATGCATCTTTGTGATGTACCCAATTCTCATCATCTATGATAACTTGTAAAGTCTGGTTGGAGGAAGGCTAGTGGTAGGCTTGTGTCTTATTGATTCATATTATTAATTAATATTCTGCACTTATTTACGATGCATTAATACAACGATGGTCATTACCGGGCACACTGTAAACATTCTCTTTTTTCTATTAGTTTTTTGCAAATTGATCTATTAGTTCTTGCTTGCAATTCTACTAGGATAGGTTTATTTCAAGTCTCTTGTCTCATGTGCCTGACATGTTGCAAAAGACATCCCACAAAGATAATTGTTTACCTCCATTTTTGTAACTAGCATAATCCTGGATCTATTGTTTGATTGGATCAACAATCTTTTAAGATAAATGTATTTTTTTTACATTAATTTGCCAATTTGGTGGTTTAATTTTGTTGTAGGTGGGGAAGTTGAAGGGCCATGGTTTATGCCAGATATATTGGTCAATGTACACAGAACAGGAGAGGAATCTGTTGGGGTTATAAGAGAGGCTCTTTCGGTATGTTGACCTATAAACTTGCTAGTACATGCGTGTTCTTTTTTTAGATTTTTGTATGAGAGGGAACTTCAAGTTGCTCGATTTGTGTTTATTGATATCATTGACATTGGCATTGTTGTTTCTTCAGGATGGCTCTTACAGGGTAGCTCTTGGTTCTAGTGGGAATGGTGAAACGATAACAGCCCTTCCTAATGAAATAGAGGCTGTGGTACCAAGGAAATCGGACAAAATAAAGATTATGGGTGGGGCATTGCGTGGTGCCACAGGCAAGTTGATTGGTGTAGATGGTACTGATGGTATTGTAAAGGTAGATGACACGTTGGATGTGAAGATTTTAGACCTAGTTATTTTGGCAAAATTAGCTCAATCATGATAAGCTTCTTGTAGAGAAATTGCTTTATGCGTATCTTTTTTTCCTGAGCTCTCTTGCCTGTCTATGCACCTTTCCCGTTCAACTTGGGCTTAATTGAAGTGGCATACATACAACTAAAAATAAATATCTGCGTGTAACAAGTGCCACTGTATCTATTGTGTTGTGTCGACAATTTGTTGTAGGGTAGTGCATGTTTGGAAAATAATTTTTTGTATAGCTTTAAAATAAAAAAGTAATTATTTCTCTAAAATATGTTAATTTAAAGAAATCTTAATATAATTACTTTAAAGAGTATAATTACTGAAAATGATTATTTTATTTTTATCTTTTATATGTGATAATCTTTTGTTTATTATAAAATATTAGTTTTTTATATTATTATTATTATATATTTAATTTAGTTATTACATATATTATTTAATTTATTTGTAATAATATATTTAATATTTGTTTTAAAAATTGTAAAGATAAAATACATATTATTTTATAGAAATATTATTTAAAATGCATTTATAAATTTAAAATAAATATTTTAATTTTAAATAAAAATGTATTTATTTAAAAATATATTATAAATAATAAAATAAATAAATAAATAAAATTGTCAAACTTTTTTATAAAATGTAATTATTCAAATAATTATAAATTTATTTATATAATATTTTCATCGAATATATATAAATAAGAATAGATTAAAAAATAGTAAATTTATTTTTATGATAATAATTTTAATTTAAGTAACATAAATATTAATATTAATAATTAATAAAATTTACAATATTTAAATTTAAGTTAAATAATTGTATTTTTATTTTATTATTTATTAATTTAATAAATTATTTTGCCAAATATTTTTTAGTTTTCAGCTAATTTTTTTATTTATACGTTAGTTTTATAAAAGACATCCTTATTATTTTTATTTGTTGTTAGGTGGGTACAAATGAAAATTTCCCGGACTGTGTTTCATTATATGCATGTAGATAAAGATCTTGCATGACCAAATTCCTTCTGTATTTCATTATAAAGTCATAGAGGATAATCAAATCATTTAAATTAGTTAACACAGAATCTCTTTTAAAAAGATTTCAATTGTCTGTCAAGAAGTTAAGACAAAATAACTTAAAGCTTCGGAAAAAAATATGTATAAAAAAATTATGAACTAAAAAATATTATAATTTGGATTTAAAAAGTTAAAATTATGAAATAAAAATATCACATCACTCATATTTAACAAAGACTTAACTACATTAACCATTTTGAACTTAAATTATAAAATTGTAAAATTATAAAGATTTAATTAAAATATGGTAAAACCATAGAAACTGAAAAATTAATTTAACCAAATAAAAATAAAAAACATTTTTTTCAAACTAAAATGCCTTTAAACTCTGTTTGATTTCATATTTCTTTTGTTTCTATATATAAATGAAAGGTATTATATTATATTATATATTTTAATTTATATGAAAAAATAAAAATAAAGATAAAATTTATATTTTTTGTATACAAATATTTTAAAACAGAAAGGTAATAATTTCATAATTATTAATAAAAATAAAAAATTAAGAAATTTTAATTCGGGAACTTCTCTAACAGTCCTCTCATTTTAATCTTATACTTAATATATAATAAAACTGTTCAATAATTGGTTTTCTGAAAAAAATACATTTTTAAAAATTAATTACTAAATTCAGATAAAAAATAAAATATATTACTGGTTTAGAATAGTTCGTGTCATGTGAAAAATGTACAAGTGTAGAAAATGTAATATATTTTACTTTTACTCTAATTTAGTAATTATTTTTTAAAAGATTTCAGTAAAAAAAAATTAATAATTAGACAAATCGAAGCATGATATGTAATTTTTCCGCCGTTTTTTTTAGATAAAAATATTAGTAATATATTTTGTAATATAATTTTTGTAATATAGAAAATGTAATATTATTGCTATAGGTTTTCGTTTGATTTATTTTATAGGATTGACACTTGAGTCTGTTGCTGGCCAACTAGTATAGCTGCTAATATTCATTAAATGTACTGCTATTTGTAGCAACACCTATTCATGACCGAGCATGGTATCCTGGTACCCCAAAGTCCATGAAGGTTTGCATTGAGCTAATATTTACTGCTATTTGATTTTTGGTTTTTCCTATGGTTTTTTCTAGTTTCTGCTTTAATAGAAAGATTTCTTCCAATTAGTATGTCTTGCTTTTTCTCGAATTTATTTTATCCAACAGAAAAGGAAAAGATAAGATCTATAAGTTGATCAACTTTTTAATAGGCATCAATGTCCTAAACAGACAAGAGCATGAGGGTTATACGAAATTTGATTGTAAAAGCATTTTTACATGCTTGTGAAAATAACATCAGGGATAACTGGGAAGATGGAAATCCAGGCTCTTGGGGAACCAGTCCGCCTTACCCAGTAAGGAGATTTACCTATTTGAGATACTCTGCAACTTCATGTGAGGAATCATATTTATTGTCTTTTTCCTTTTTAATCTTCAGCCAGGAAGCCCTCCCTCACGGCAATATGAAGCACCAACTCCTGGTGCTGGTTGGTCAAGCACTACTGGTGGCCATGATAGTGAGGCTGGAACACCGCGGGACAGTTCTGCCTATGGTAGCCTTACCTCTTGCCCCTTAAAATCAATGGTATATTTGTTGTTTTATTTTATTTTAGCTGATTTCCTAGTTGGGGTTGTGTTGCAGCTGATAAGGATCCAAGCCCATATTTACTATTAACACCTGTTGGGCAGCCGATGACACCAAATTCAGCCTAAATTCCTGGCACCCCTGGACAGCCTATGACTACAGGCGATAGTGGTCTGGACATGATGTCTCCAGTTTTAAGTTTGTTTTGTCAATCTTAACAGACATAGTTAGTATGCATATTTTCCGCCGTTTTTTTTAGATAAAAATATTAGTAATATATTTTGTAATATAATTTTTGTAATTAGTTGGTTTTTATTTTGAAATTTTAAAATATTTAATTTATAGTGTTTTGATTTTTAAAAATTAATCTAAATTTATATCTTAAATTAAAATAATAATTTTTGGACGAGAACGTTTTTAGAAGATATTTATATTCTTGTTAAATTATGTGACACCTTCACCATTAAACATTTTTTAGTTATAGTTTTATTTCTTTCAAATGCTAATTTAATTTAAATTTAAATATTGATGCACTGTAACAATTTTAAAGACATGTTTTTAATAAATTAAATTTTAAGATTATTATATTTTTAATCATTTTAATTTGATTTTATATTGAATATTAATAATTAAAAATTTACTATTTATTTATTTTACTATAAAATTTATTTAATTTTAAAAATACTCATATAATACTTGAACAATATCCTAGTTAATCATAAAAATCGTGTTGAAAAATATGTTTAAAATAATATTTTTTTAACATTTCTTATGGTTACATTGATATGTGATTCTATGATTTGGTATTTTCTATACAGCACAAACTGCTTTTTTTTTTTTCGTATATACTATATACTATATTATAATAAAAACTGCCCAGCTTCGGGATCAATTATTATTGAACTATAAGTTTATATTTTTCATCATCCGTACAATGGCACGGAATTGATTCTACATATATTCATTTCCTATCATAGAGTCAGTTGGATCTTTTAAATTAAAATAAAAAGAATTAATTAATTTTCAAATCTATCTTATCTTACGGAGAAACTAGCTTATTAGATTTTAGTCAACCTTCGCTTATTATTATTATTATTATTATTATTATTATTATTATTATTATTATTATTATTATTAATATACCGTAATTTGTTATAATTGTAATAAATTTCATAATATTTTATTAGATGTTTTCTTTCTATATATTTTTATAATTTTAAAAGGAAATAATATATAAAAAGTAAAAAAATATTTTAAAATAATTTTAAAAAACCATTATATAATTTTAAGATTAAACTAATCTGTAAATATTTATAATTCCATTAATATTTTAGTTAATTAAGTTCCTATATTTTTAAATAATTTAAGTTAATTATTATAATTTATTTTTTTAATTACATCCCTGAAAAGTTCACTATGTCACACCTAATTAATTCAAAGGTAATGAAATTTACAAATTCACTTATTTTAGACTTATTTTTATCACATCTTATTGAGTTAAAAAATAATTTTTTAGTTAATTATATGAAATTAAATAAGATTTGTTATATTACAAAAATTCACCTATTCTGTAAATAATTAAAATTGATTATTTATCTTAGAATTAAAATAGTTCCATTTACTTGTTGTAAAGACGACAAAATAGCACAAAGTAACATAATAGAAAATACTTGAATGCATGACTAGGTAAAGGAAACATTAATCATGACAAGGAAATATGTGTATAATAAGGAATAAGAAACGGGAACACAACTACGACAAAAGAGTTAATCTGGAAATACGGAAGAACAAGAGAAAAAGAATTAATCTGGAAAAGAATAATCTCTCTTGTATTAGGCATAAAAGGATAATTAAGAATTCAGAAAAAGTAAGCATAGATAAAAAATAATAAAATATTAAAAATATTTGATAATTGATAATCACCAGATGAAAAAAATATATCCATGACTCATACTTACTGGTGTTATCTATTAAAATATTAATTATAAAATTTTAAATTATAATAAATTAATTAAAAAAATTACAAGAATCAATAAAATAATTTAACTTAATTTTAACCAGAAAATAGTTTTGTCACTTATGTCGCACCTATATCATAATTTGATATTATCAAAATCGCTTCAATCAAAACAAAATAATTAATATATACTATCCAATAAATTAATCAACATATGTCAAAAAATTAGATCGGATAAGAAATTATTTTACTTTTATTTATTTTTCTTATCATATCTATATGTCTATTTCACCCTGCAAATAAACTTGGGGGAACACTTAGTGTATATATTTCGCAGAGGGAAAATATTAAATATCAACCGTTGAATGGTGACTATTACCAAATATAATTGTGTAAATTCACATAAAATATAATAACATTATTAAAAGTTCACTCACTAAAGTTGGCAAGACCATCCTCATCTGGCTAAGATGCAAGTGTCTATTAGGCAAATATTAAACATGGTGACGGAACGCTTTTATTTTTCAGAAATAAAGCTTGCTATTAAAAAAACAAAAAAAAGGTATATTAAGTAAAATTATTAAAGTGATAAAAAAAAGGTAGCAATCAAATTAATGAGGCTTTTTAGTGGCTTGGAATGATGCGGACCGAAACAATCTTTGTGAGACTGATTCTCCAAGCAGTTAGCTTGATTATGAATTAACAAGACAAGCACACAAGAAATATATTTTTTAAAACAATGTTGACAACACATTTTTGGTAACATGTTTTTCAACGTATTTTTTGTGAACGGTTATCCGGGCGAGGTATTTAAAAAGTTAATGTAATTTTTGAAAGGAATTAATTTAAAGGGTTATTTAAAGAATTACTTGTAGAATTTTACTTATATATATATATATATATATATATATATATATATATTCTAACCACAGTTAAAAGCAGTTTTGAAATCTGAACTCATCATTAGATTGATGAAATCATCGATTTGTTGACTTAATTATAGTTAAATTAAAATTAAATTAGTAATAATAAAATATATTTTTGAGTGAAGATGATGAAGCATCGATAAGATTTGATTCAGTTCCTTGAAATCTCTTTTATTTCAAATTTTTTCATTTTGTCAGTTTCTTATTTTTACATTGAGTTTAGATCTTTTACTTTTTAAAAATGAATTACTAAATGAATAAAATTATAATATTTTTTCCAAAAAAATGCTATATTATATTTTTATTTTATTATATATATATATATATTAAAATATTATGTTTAAGTTTATTTTAATGTAAATAATTTTTTTAGAGAAAAAATTTCTTTTATGATGACTTTTCGGCATAATTAACGGTTAAACTTAAAATAATTGTTTTAGATAAAATTTTACTAATAATAAAGTTATTTAGAATTGCATTATACCTTTTAAAATACTACAATCAAAGTAATATGCTTAAAATTAGTTGCCAGTAACATTAATAATTTTTTATATATAAAATATTAAGAGATATATTTATAATTATTTTAACATTATTAATTAATTTATTTATACTAAAAAAATTTAAATATAATTTATATTCATCTTTTGAGAAGAAAAAAGTATAGGTTAAAAAAATATAATGTAAATATTTTACTCATTTATTATAAAATGGTATAATTTATAGATGTTAAATACTCTTTTATTTAGCATAAAAAAACTACTCTTTTATCTTCTTTGTCTAACCTTGTAGGGAAGAGATTAATAAATACTTCTTTTTCTATGAAGCTGGACTAGCTACATTTTCTTTGTAGGCTAAAGTTCTAATATCGCGTTTGTGATCCTTATTTGATTGGTTGTTGAATGCAATCCATGCATCAAAATATCTAATAAATTTTTTTGATTGAATAAAACAAGCGATTTAACTGTTTATTTACTAATAGTAAATTTATTTAGATTTCATTATACCTTTTAAAATACTACAATTAAGTAGGATGCTTAAAATTAATTGCCAGTAACATTAATAATTTTATATATAAAAAATATTAAAAGATATATTCATAATTATTTTAACATCATCAAATGATTAATTTATATAAAAAATAAAATATAATTTATTCATCTTTTAGAAGAAGAAAGTATAACTTAAAAAAAGAAAAAATATATAATGTAAATATTTAAAAAATATATTTTACTCATTTATTATAAAATAGTATAATTTATAGAAGATATTAAATACTTTTTTATTTAACATAAAAAATACTCTTTTATTTTTTTTCTAACCTTTTAGGGAAGAGATTAATAAATACTTTTTTTTTCCTACAAAAACGAAGATAGACCAGCCTTCACTTCTTTTGTACGTTGCTGTTCTAATAACGTGTTTGTGATCCTTATTTGATTAGTTTTATTCATGTTTTTTATATTAGTGAACGCAGTTCATGCATCAAAATATCTAATATTTTTTTTTTAATAAAAAAAAATTTAACCTATTTATTTACTTTTATCAATCTCTCTCATTTAAAAAAAATAAGAGCAATTATTTTGGTAATTTAGATTTGAATAGGAATTAAAAAAAATAAAATTTTCTAATAAAGATTTAAGACTCGATTCATTTAAAGTTTAAGCCTATCTTGACTGCTCTTTAATAAATAAATAGATTTAAAATTTTTTTTAGATAAACAAATCAAGTCTAACTTATAAACAAGTTTATTCAACCTGTTCAAAAGCCTATTTATATTTATATTTATTTTGATATATTATATTTATATAATATTTATTTTATATTTTATTTATATAATATTAATATATATATATTTTAAGCATATTTAATGATCTTTTTATCTTTTAGATTTTAAATTTACAAATCTTTTTAATCAATTATTTATATTAAATTTTAAGTGTATTTATTGAATTTTTTGTTATATAAACTTTAAATCAAAATCAGACTTATTCAAAACCTAACTCGATTCGATCTACTTTTACTGATTATTAAGTAATAGAATGAGAACGGATGATAGTTTACAATTTACTTCAAATAATTCATAAGAGAGTTGTGTAAAGGAGTTGAAGTAAAATTGGATAAAAATACCTAAAAAATCAAAATCTCATATTTTTTTATAATTAAATTTATATATTTACTCTCTTTTTTAAATATCTTATTTTAACCAAAACATTTTTTTAATAAGTTCAAAAATTAGGATTTAATTATTTTTTTAAATAGTCTACATGATAATCATATTGAGAATTTCAAAATATACTTTTATTCATTGATGGATGTAATTTTCAATGGATAAAATCTTATATGCATAGCAGACGTAAAACAATTTTTAATTTTTAATTTTTTTAATATTTCTTTATAAATAATTTTACTCTTATGATTAAAAATTATTGAAAAATTAATAATTATTTTTTTATTCTATTTATTATTAATAAAATAGACAACTAAAATTAAATAATTTAAACTTTAGAAAGAAGATTGAGTGTCTAATAGTGCAGCAAACAGTCTGAAATTCTAGTTTTGGAGTTTAAACATTCACTTTTAACTAGTGTGATGCCTTTAGATTTTTAGATTCAGCTGGGTGAATGGAAATTGTACTGAATTAATTCTGTTTACTTCTTTTAAATTTAATTACGCTATCAACCAGACAGAATAATCTTGATTTGCCAACCTTTACAACTCTAACTAGAGGACTAATTTAGTGTAATAGTATAATTTAAAATTTGAAACACTAATGCTTACTAGCGTGTCCTCTAGAAGTTTACCGCGTACATTTATTTATACTTAAAAAAAAAAGAGTAAAAAACAGATAACACCGTGGTTCTCTCTCCAAACTGTGCGTTGTTTCGCAGGTCGTTCTCTTGACCGGTCATATTAGATTAATTGACCAAATTGTTCTCTACATGTCTTATTTTATTTTTAAGTGTTTTTTATATTTTTTTAATAATTACTTATTTAAAATTATAGATATACAGTTAACATCAATTGTTAATTGCTAATAAAATAATATAGATATACAATAGAAGAAAATAATAATTATGACCATATATCTAAGCTTTTTAGTGTAAAAAAGAAAGTAAAAGAGAAATAAAAAATGTAGCGCGACAAGAATAAAACATCAAATAGAACAGGAATAGAGATGTTGTGTATAAAAATAATTGTAAATAATAGTTGTCATAGAAAAAACGAACACTATTGACTATTCTGTATTGCCACTTGCTTAGACAGTTGTGAAAAGAAAAGAAAGTTAAAAACCATCAACATTTACAAGTCACGTGGCAATGTGTGCCGAACCTAAGGCGCCGCTTGGAAATAAAACAACAGCGGTAAGACACAGTGGTATTGTCCTCTGTTTATAGAATCTCAGCATGGTTTGGTCTCCTTCCTTTTCCACTATAAATACATTCCTCATTACCAATCTCAAATCACTCATCTATTCTTATTTGGTCTCAATCGTCAACTTTTCGTTCATCTTCCTTTCTCAATAACTACAAGCCATGTCAAGCACAGCTGGCCAGGTCATCAAATGCAAAGGTGATTACTCTTCGTATCCTATCCTCTTATTTTTTTTTCATCATATACTTGCTATCCCTTCCCTTATTTTTTCTTCTATTTATTTTTAAAGTGTCTCATGTTCCTTTCTCTAGTTCTTTTTTTTTTTTTGAAAAATATTTGTTTTATAATTTATTAATTTGTTATTCTTTAATTCGTGCACTGATTTATCGGATTTTGTCACTTCGAATTTCATAAAAAAAAAGAAGAAAAAACTGGGACTTAAACAATTTTTATTTTGGGCCTGGGTCTTGACTTAAAATTTTGGCGAAAGTTTTTGTCCGAACTATTTTGCTAATTTTTATTCTGTATCTAGAAATAAAAAGTTCTGTCCGATCGGTTTTCATTCGATGTAAATTTGGTTTTTGAATCTTGTTTTGCATATATGACGGACAACTGTTTTTTTTTTTTTAATGAATAAAGGATGGAGTCCACATTATTTGTGCTGTTCTATTTCTGTGCATAACTAACTAAATGGCTTGATTGGAATTTTTGAAATTTGCTAGCCGCGATTTCATGGGAGGCTGCAAAACCATTGGTGATTGAAGAAGTAGAGGTGGCGCCACCACAGGCTGGTGAAGTGCGTTTGAAGATCCTCTACACCTCTCTTTGTCATACTGATGTTTACTTCTGGGAAGCCAAGGTAACAACAGATTAGCCTCACTTGCAATTTCCTTTATTAATCACAAAGTACATTTAATTTCAACTAACCTCATGCAAGGAAATAGATCCAGAGTTAGATACCATGACATCAATTAAAGTCTCATAAATTTTATCAAGACATTAATCTTTTTTGTTATGTAAAATTAATCTGATGTTTAATCATAGTTTAAAATTTTGGGATAGCTGGTGATTAGGTTTTCTTTTCTTTTCCTTTTTCCGGGTTTCAATGATTTTGCGATACAGTGTCCTGTTTTTATGCATTGAAATACTTTAATGTGATTTCCGTTTTTATCCTTGTTTTTCAGGGCCAGACTCCATTGTTTCCTCGTATATTCGGCCATGAAGCTGGAGGGTATGTTTGTCTTATAAAAATTCCCCTGAGAATCACAAATTATTATAAATCTTTGCGTACATATTTGGATTATTGTTTCATTTTGTTAAGTGTATTTGGTTTAGACATGGGCTGTTTTGAGTCAAACATTCTGTTTTGGTAGTATGTAAATTAAATACATGTTATGAATGATGTTATTCAGGATTGTGGAGAGCGTAGGTGAGGGTGTGACCCATCTGAAACCAGGAGACCATGCCCTCCCTGTATTCACAGGGGAATGCGGGGAATGCCCACATTGCAAGTCAGAGGAGAGCAACTTGTGTGATCTTCTCAGGATCAATACGGATCGGGGTGTAATGATCAATGGCGGCCAATCAAGGTTCTCTATAAAGGGAAAGCCTATTTACCATTTTCTCGGTACCTCTACATTCAGTGAATACACTGTTGTCCATGCTGGATGTGTTGCTAAAGTCAACCCTGATGCCCCACTTGACAAAATTTGTGTCCTCAGCTGTGGAATATGCACAGGTTTGGAAGACTCGAGACCTTGAGATGGTGATATAATAATGTAGAAACCACTTTACCGATTCTCTTTTCTCATTTCAATTTCATTCATGCTTGTAGGTCTTGGGGCTACTGTCAATGTTGCAAAACCAAAACCTGGTTCTTCTGTTGCCATTTTTGGACTTGGAGCTGTTGGCCTTGCTGTATGTTACCCTTTCAGCCTTTATGTGCATGTGTGTGTATTGCAGTTTTATCGCAGTGAAGGCAAAATATTAACTCCTCTTCTCTTTAATCCAAATTATAGGCTGCTGAAGGGGCAAGGATTTCCGGTGCATCAAGAATTATTGGGGTCGATTTAGTTTCCAGCCGGTTTGAGCTAGGTGAGTGCTTTCTTCTTCCAACAAAATGCATGAAGATTCAACTGAACTTAAATTAAATGGCTATTAATGTGTTGATAGTGTTTCTGATTTTTGTTCTTGTTGGCAGCTAAGAAGTTTGGAGTCAACGAGTTCGTGAACCCAAAAGATCATGACAAACCTGTACAACAGGTTAATTCAATGACAATTTCAACGATCTTAAAGCTTTGTTTTTAGTATCTGATGCTATGAATGAAAAATGCGTGTTCTTTTGGTACGAGAGAGATTGAGATTGTGAATGTTGGTGTGCAGGTAATTGCTGAATTGACTAACGGAGGTGTGGATCGAGCTGTTGAATGTACTGGCAGCATCCAGGCCATGGTCTCAGCATTCGAATGTGTCCATGATGTACGTAAATCAATAGCTCTTTTTTTGCATTGCTTGATGCTTTATATAGAGCTTTCCAAGGCTGAACCTTGATTTCCTTTTCTCAGGGTTGGGGTGTTGCTGTACTTGTTGGAGTGCCAAACAAAGATGATGCATTCAAAACTCATCCTATGAACTTCTTGAATGAGAGGACTCTTAAGGGTACCTTCTACGGCAACTACAAACCCCGTACCGATCTTCCTGGTGTTGTGGAGAAGTACATGAAAGGGGTAAGCTTTTATACATATTGATTGAATTGTGTAGTCTTTTACAACAGTTAACTTTGCAGGATGATATCTTATCCGTGTTGCTAATGTGGTCTTGTGGTGATGTTGCAGGAACTGGAACTGGAGAAATTCATCACTCACTCGATTCCATTCTCGGAGATTAACAAAGCTTTTGATTACATGCTGAAAGGGGAGGCCATCAGATGCATCATCCGTATGGAGGAGTAAAACTCAAACAATGATTATGAAATGAAAAATAGTCCTTCTTGGAGGACAGATTTCGCTTTCAGGTTGTGAAAATAAAAAATAAATTTCATATGTAATCCCTTTAGGATTAAAGAATTTATGAAGTTGGATTGTAAAGAATGATCGGGCCTTTTCTACACTGTTTTTGTCAATTTATTGTTCTTGTGGTAATTTGAGAGATTTTGGTAAAATATACATATACCGCCGCTGTTCAGCGCGGGTCCAATAGCGTGGTTTTGGTGAAATAACTGTTACCTCTACCGGGTCCAATATTTTTAAGTAAAATATGAAATGAGAGGGTCGTGTATTGTGCTTCAAGTGTAGGATACAATGACTTCGTAGTTCGTACGTAAAATGACGTAGAAGAGCTGGCTAGAAGCTAACTCTCTTTCCCTAAAATCTAAATGCTCCATTAGAAAATCTAAACCCTAAATGCAAACTCCGAATAAGGTGTTTACACGAATTATATAAACTCAACACCAAGTAAGACACGAATACTTCAATAGATTTTTTTCAAATAAAGATTCCCAAAGATTAAAAACGTGTTTCTTAAAAAATTAGCTGAATTTCAAAATCATCTTAACTATGTTTGTCATTAATCATCTTAACTATGTTTGTCATTAATCATCTTGTTTTTATATATTTATATATTTTGATAATTTTTTATTTATTATAAAATATAATTATATTATAATTTAAAAATAATTTTATAGAAATATTATTTAAAAATTAATTTAAAAAATTAAAAACTAACAAAATTATTTATTCAAAAAATATAATTGTTATTTAAAAATATGTTATAAATAATAAAATAAATAAATAAATAAACTTGTCAAATTTTCTTTCTTTATAATATATATTATTAAAATAATTATAAACTTATTTATATACTTTCAATAGGAATATACAAAAATAAGAATAAAATAAAAAATATTAACAATTTAATTTAAATAATAAAATATTAAAATTTATAATTAATAACAAGTTACAATATTTAAATTTAAATTTGGTGATTATATTTTAATTTTTTATTAAGTTTTATTAAATATTTTTTATTTTACCTAATAATTTTTTAAATTTTTAATATTTTTTAAATTTTCAGTGAGCTTAAATATTAATTTTATCAAATATATTTTAAATTGAAACTTTAACTTAATTTTTATTTTAATATTTTTTCTTTCTATTTTATTCTATGAATTTTTATATATATATATAACAATATTTTCTTTTCTTTTTATCAATGAATTTTCGTTAAAACATCTTAAACTTAATGTTTTATTTGAATAATAATTTTTTTATTAAATTGATAAAAAGATAAGAAAAAAAACTTTTACTTTCTATTTTAAATTATTAAAATTATTATATATTTTAAAAATATAAAAATATAATTAAAAAATATTTTTTAAAAAATTTAAATTTTATTCTACTAAAATATATATATATATATATATATATTATCTATTTAAATAATTTTTATCCATTCAAATACTTTTTCTATTTTTATTCTATTTTTTTTCCTTGTCCAAAACATTAGTCTCCGTATCGGTCTGAACAAACCTTCGTATCCATCCATTCCGTAAATTATATCATAATTCATAAAGAACACGACTCAATTGTTGTTGTGTTAGACACTGAAACACGTGGCTCCGACTCCAACCTTGTTACTTTTATTTTATTCACTTCCAACGTTTTTTTTACTGTAATCATTTTAGAATTTGTTGTTTACATTCTTATTTTTATAAAAAATTTAATTAATAAAAAAATTAAAAATTGATAAAAATGATATAATAATTTTAATATAAATAAAAATATTAATTACTTTTTAATATATATGAAACAATTTTTAAAAAAAAAAAATAGAATGGAAACCATATTTTACATATATTATTTTAAAAATATTTTAGTTATATTAGATTAAAAAATCCAAACAGAATCAACTTAATTTAAGTTTAATTAATTAATTAATTTAATAAAAAATTGTGCCACATACCTTATAAAAAAATATCACACATTCCTGTGTCCTTTTTTTTTTTCTTTTTTTTTGTCGGAAAAGTATTTTATGAGTTTGAAAAGGGAAAACGGGCGCCTGTGCAAAGTCAACTGGCAAATGGCTAGCAGCATCAGCATCCTAAACAAGGATTTACACTACATGAAGATACAATCTCCAATGAAAAGCAATTGGCATTCCCTTTAAAACTACCATCCTCACATTACGGAAAACAAAGCTAGGCGTGAAGAAATCATGGAGATTACACTTTCAGGTTTTTCTCTCCGACGGACCGCTATGGCATTACGTGGTTGTCCATGGTTGGTCATACTGCAAAAACTACCCCATGCCACAAAATGTGTGTTAACCTTGACACATCACCAAAGCCTACCACGAAAACAGAGCACCAACGAACGCAGAAGACAAACTTGGATTCTCCGATAGAAAGAGGGGTTGTAACCATAGCAGAGATGGAAGCTGCGCTGAAAAATTGTGGACTTGACGTCGAGGAAAGAAGAGGAACAATATTGAAAGCACCCAGAAGGAAAAAGAGCAGGAGCATCAGGAGACAGTACAAAAGCAAACCAAAACATGGCACAGAATTAAACGCAATAACTTTGGAAATAAAGCAGAAACAGAGGACAAGTAGTCGAGCAACACAAACATCGATAAAAGAAAGGAGCACAATGAGGACAATGACACCGAGGTGGAACAGGCAAGAACCAACAATAAGAGGATCAGATTTAATTTCATGACCCAACACTGCCCAGCACCATGAAAATCTTAAGTTGGAACTGCCGTGGGCTTGGGAATCCCCACGCAGTTCGACTCTTACTAAGGCTTTTACACAAACAAGATCCTGCTATAGTCTTCTTAATGGAGACTAAGAGATTGAAGGAAGAGTGGAATTAATACGTATGAAAAGCAGTTTTCGGAATATGGTGGCTGTCGATTGCAGGAAAGTGACACGAGGTCGTTCAGGAGGAATCTCAATTTTATGGAAAGATCGGGGCACTCATTTGAAAGTAAGCATAACATCACTAACGGAGTCCCTTATAGTATACAAAAAATCCATACATAGCCTGGAAACACAGATTAAACTCGAATGGAGAAAAGTGCTCGAAGAAATAGAACAAGGCTCACCTTTTATGATCAACATACAAAACAGAAGGAAAATTGAAAACAACGTTCTAGATCATCCTGGCTGAAACTAGGAGATAAAAACACCAAGTTCTCCCACCACAAAGCATCAACTAGACAAAACACCAATTTTATTAAAAAACTCAATAACCTGGAAGGCAATTGGGCAATTGAAACCAAAGCTATCACGGGAGTAATCTCTGAGTACTGTTAAGGAGATATTCACATCCTCAAACCCCACCAACAAAGAAGATGTATATGATGTAATCAAAAATAGAATTCCTCAATGCCAGCTACCAATGCTCGAAGAACCTTTCCATGCTGAAGAAATACGACAAGCTTTATTTGCAATGCACCCACGGAAAGCACCAGGACCGGATGGTTTCCCTGCTGGATTCTTTCAACAATACTGGTCCACTGTTGGAGCAGATATTACTGAATGTGCACTCAACTTCCTAAACAATGGTGATGACTCTACCAATAATGCTCTGATAGGTTTTGAAGCTTTTCATCACATGAAGAAAAAGCCTTCCTTGAAAGGGTATTAATAAAAATGGGTTTTCCCGTTTCATTGGTCCAACTTATTCTTCTATGTGTGACGACAGTCTCCTACTCAATCTTAGTAAATGATGAACCCAAGGAGTTCTTCAATCCACAAAGAGGATTTAAACAAGGGGATCCCCTATCCCCTTGTCTTTTCATACTATACGCTGAAGTTTTTGCATTGATTAAAAATGATATGGAAAAAGGGAGAATCCATGGAGTGAAAGTAGCTAGAACAGTCCCGCCAATCTCTCATTTACTCTTTGCGGATAATAGCTTATTATTCACAAGGGCCACCAAGGAAGAAGCTGAACAACTACTCCTTATTATAACACTTATTAGCAAGCATCGGAACAAAGAGTTAACATGGACAAGACGGAAATCTCCTTCAGCAAAAATGTGCTTAATCAGACAAAAATCACTATCCGGAACAGGTTAAATATTAAAGCTGTACAAGTCCATGAAAAATACTTAGATATCCCAATGATCGTTGGAAGGTCAAAGAAAGAGATTTTCACGGGTATTCAAGAAAGAATCTTGAAGAAACTCCAAGGCTAGAAGGAAAAACAACTGTCACGAGCCGGGAAAGAAATTCTACTCAAATCAGTGGCCCAATCAATTCCAATTTATTTGATGAGTTGTTTCAAAGCACCAACCGGGGTATGTGACAACATAAATGGCATGTGTGCAAATTTCTGGTGGGGGAAGAAAGAATCCAAACGCAAAATTCATTGGATCTCATGGCGAAGATTATGCAAGCCAAGGGAGAAAGGTGGACTAGGATTTAAGGACATGAGGAACTTCAATGATGCTCTGTTGGAGGTTGCTAACTAACAATGACTCTTTGCTATATAAAGTTCTTAAAGCTCGCTACTTTTCCAAAAAAATCATTTATGGATGCCGACACCAATCCTGCTACACCTGGAGAAGTATATGGCAAACATGACAAATACTAGCTAAAGGAATAAAATGGGTGGTAGGAGATGGGTCATTAATTAAAATTTTGCAAGACCCGTGGTTACCTGAACCTCATTCGGGAATGATTATCTCCCATCCAAAGATACCAAACTTCCGTATGTGGAACTCAACATTTATCGATGAGCTTTCCCACCCCTTAAAAGTCAATTCTATGAAGAACATACATATTCCATGGAGCGTAACACTGGACCAACCCATCTGGCGATGGTCAAGAAACCAAGTATTCTCAGTCAAATCCACATACTCTCACCTCAGACAAAGCCAACAACAGAACCAATCCACATCATCAAACAACTCAAGCACTTGTTGGAAACTAATTTGGAGGACAAGAACACCATCAAAGGTAAAACATTTCTTTTACAGACTTCTCTGTGATGCCCTACCAACAAGAAGCAACCTGAAACTACGAGGAGTACCGACTGGTGTGACCAAGTACTACATGACTTACCGGTGAAGATGCGTAATGAATGTATAAGTTTTACATAGTTGATTGATATTTTAGTAAATTAGTCAGGGGACAAAGGTTTGGAAGAGACAATGATGAGGTACTGGGCAATATGGGACACAAGGAAGGAATGCATCTATTTTCCAAAACAAGAAACTAAATGTTTTACGCACTAGAGAAATGGCTACAGGGCTCTGGCATCACTGGCTGAGCTTAATCCAACAACCCAAACTGGACAGAGTAACGAGGCATGAAACAGAGGAGACAATCACAGAAGGCATACTAACGATCAAGTTTGACGCAGCCTGGACAGGGGAACGTGGTTTAGGATTTGGCATGTTGGTCATAGATTCACATGATAATGCATAAGTCATGGTTTCACAATACATTGATTACCGTCAGAACAATATAGGAAGAGAGGCGTTAGCATTTCGATGGAGTATTATAATGGCTCAAAGTTGGGAAATTACTCACGTACTTATGGAGATGGGTCTGAGAATGAATGCCATTCTCAACTGCACTAGTATGTCATGGAATGCAGACAGCTCACAATTCAATTTCAGAAGTTTTCTTTTAATCTCATTAGTAGAGAGTCAAATAGGTTCTATCAATTAGTGGCAGGAAATGCTATTCATTTTTACAGCAATACATGGTGGGAATCTATCTTTGACCACCTTCTGTCTTGGCATGATCTTTCTTGATTTGTTGGATTAATAAAATTGCATTATTTTTAATTTTTTTATTTTATAAAAGTGGATATTTATAAATGATCTAACATTAATATTAAATAAAATTTGAAATTATTTTAAAAAAATAGGGCTAATTTATTCTTAAAAATTGCTTCAGCTTTATATTTTTAAGAATATTTAGATAATTCAGCTCTTCTTTTTTCCCTGAAATTATACCGTACCTATTTGAAAACTTATCATATACCTGTGTGCGTAAAGAATATTTTCTTGGTTAATGTGGTCATCACATATGAGATTGTTATCAACTCTTATGGTTTAATTTCTTCCAATATTATGTATTTATTAAAAGGTAATTTTTATTAACAGGCCTCCTATATCTACATTAACAATAGCAAATAAAATATTAAATTAAAATATAAGTACTCAATTATTATAAAAAAAATATTTTTTTAATAATTATTTTTTAACGGTTGTATAAATTAATATAAAATATATTAAATTTACGTAGATACTGTTTAAAATATCATTAAATTATTTTTGATAGATAATTTTTTATAAATATAAATTTATTAAACAAAATTTAGAAAAATTATTATTATTATTTATTTTTTAAAATTGTAACTAAAATAATTTTTTAGTAAA
The DNA here is from genome assembly GCA_037954105.1 of Canavalia gladiata. NCBI lineage: Eukaryota > Viridiplantae > Streptophyta > Magnoliopsida > Fabales > Fabaceae > Canavalia > Canavalia gladiata. Next base: position 58,275,477 of record CM075659.1, on the reverse strand, counting down.
TATTTTAAGAATAAAACTATTTAATAATTTAAAATTTTAAGAAAAAATTAACTATTTTTATTCGTTAACATGTGGCCACCTAATTAACAAAACCCTTCAAACGAGTCTACATTAAATCTTTAAACAAAACAATATGGATATAATTCCCCCAGTTATTAATTTCAACCAAACTCATCTATTTATTTATTTTTTTACATTCTCCCCAAATGTATTTATGAGATTTTTTAAAACCAGATTACTCAGATTAAGAAAAATTAAAATTTATTAATGTATTGATTTTTGAAATCATTGCCAAAACATTTTTATTTAAAATTAAACTCCACTAGCATATTAATTACAAAAATAAAAAATACTTATACAGAAAATTTTAAAAGCATAATAAAAAATTTAAAACTTTGTAAAGAGTCATACATTAATAATGCCCACAAATTTTTTTTATAAATAATACTATAGGGTGTATTAATAACTCAACTATAACTAATTCAAACCACATAATGTTTAAAAAATAATAAAAAACAACATAATCAGCATTTAAGTTATAACTATAAGTGATTTTTCTTATATGCAATATCGTGATAATTCTTTTGTTTTTTTGCAGTAAAAAATTATTTATATATCAATTTATTCTAGAACCCAAGATAAGCAATTGACCAGTGGACTAGACAAATTTATAGTCGTTCTTTGACAAGAGCACTTCTATTTTTTTTGTTTGCTTGTGTTGGGTTAAATACGTTTTGAATTCGTTAAATATAGTTAAATAAAATTTCATTATTTAAATGTTTTTTATTGAATTTAATATTTATAAATTTTATTTAAAAAATTATTATCAAAGATGATGTCATCAATAATTATTTTTAACTGACATATAATATGATATATTTAAATATATATATATATATATTATGTCTAAATATATATACCATCAGTATATAGTAATAAATATTTTAAATATTATAACAATTAAAGTCAACAATATTTTTTTCAAAAACTAAATCAAATATATTTATATGAACTTAAAACATACTTCTTATTTATTATTTTATAGTTTTTATACTTCATATGAGCAGCTCTTTATTAAAGATCCAACTGAACTTGATGTTCATCTTGAGCGCTCGCTCATGGGCACGCTCCTGCAGCCTCCTAATCCTGGGTGCAAGCCCACACACGAACTCCTGTGCACGCTCTCCTTCGGGTGTCAAACCCTCCAGCTTCTCTAATCTCCACCGTCCGATCAAGAACTCTATGATGTCAGCGTAATCAGTGGCCGTGTAGACCCCTAAGCGCTGTGCCACAATTGAGAAATGATCGAAGAGGCACGAGTCTTGGCCATCGTGCATCAAATGCGCCGGCATCGTGATCTTGCGGTGCATCATCTCTGCTATAGCAATCATCGTTTCAGTGGGGTCCACTTCCAGAAGCTTCTCCACGATCCTCTCGTATGCATTCTCGTGACGCTTCTCATCCGCAGCGATGGTGCCGCATATACGCGCAAGCACTGGATCACCACCTTTCTTAGCTAGCCGAGCGGTGTTGCCATGGGATACGAACGTGGCTCTCTCCTGGAAGGATGTGTACACAAATCCCATGTACGGATTGTTTTCGGTTCCAACATCCTATTCCCCGCAAATAATCCATTAATTCAAAACATACGTAAATTATTTAATTTAATTTGTGGCCCAACTACATATTACATATTGGAATGAAAAAATGTTCATATATATATATATATATATATATATTAATGTTTATTATTTTTCAATTTTCACCTCTTTTTTAATTATATCATAGTATCCAGTATATTCCTCCCTTTCTTTTCATTGTCTCTAATTATATACATTTTAAAAATACCCATCAAACATTATTCAAAACAAAAATAACATGGTTAGTATCCTAAATTTAACATGTAACAATTTAGGCAAATAGACATCGTATAGGAGTATGGGCGTATTTGTTTTGACGATGAAAATTTGATTTTTGCATTTTTAGGGTAAAATACATGTTTCAAGAAAAATATATATGCATATATCTTAAAAATAAATAATTGTAAAAATAATTTAATTTAATTTTAAATTAAATAATATAATATTTTTAATTTTATTTTAAAATTTAATTGACATGTATTTTCCCTTTAAACAAAAGTATATGCACGCACATCATTACTCATTACATTAACTTATTTTTGAATTATTAATACATAGATAATAAATAAAGATTTATTATAATACAAAAAAGAGTGATTAAACTAACATTCTCTTCTTTTGAGAAATACTTAAAAAAATAATTTAAAATATGCACACTTTCTTTCTTTAGAAGCTAAAACATGAGTAAAAATTGAGTTTAAATAAATATTTTATAATATTTTTATTGTAATAATTTTTAATATGATTAATATTTAGTTTTAAAAATTTTCTATTAATTTTATGACTTTATAAAAAAAGAATCAGTATTTTAGATAAAATTTTAATGATGATAATAAAGATAATTAAAGCTTATTTTTGAATTTTAAAAGTTTAAAAGCAATAATAGAATGCTTCAAATTAATTATTTATGATATTGAAAGTTGTGAAAAAAGTTAAAAGATAATTAAAGATTTATTGAAGATGAAATTTAAGTGTAATATTTTAAATATTTTAATCTTTTAATCAACGTTGAAATATCAATTTATTAACCGATATAATAAAGGTTACTATTAAAAATTTATATCAAAATGATTTGGATCTCTAAGATCATAGTCCAAATCTAATTTTATGTAAAGCAACTCACTTTACAATCAATTCTAACATATATTCTTTTCATTGAGAAGTCAAGTTCATTAAATATTTTATAAAAACATTTTTTGAAAAAAAATTAAAACAGTGAAAGAATGAGACATGCAAATCACAGTGTGGATTTTTTTTGAAAAATTAAAACAATGCAACTCACACTTGGCATTTTATCATTTATGTTATCTGGAAGGTAGCAACAACGTAGTATGTCGAACATCAAATCTATTGTGTGTGGGACATCAACTATGTTGCTCATTTAAATCATTGAATGCATAGCCAAAACAGAAGAAATTAGAGCAATGCTTAAGAGTAAAAAGAAAGAAAAAAGGTAGCATTTATACAGGGCACAACCGCAAAAATGAATGAGGTAGGGTCATGAGGTCATCTGGCTTAACTGTATGAGTTGTTTTTTAAGACTACAAAGATAAAAAGCATAAATATGCCCCCGTCCCAAATTTCGCACGGATTAGTCTATTTGAGTCACGACTGATAAAAAAAATTGAATAAATTTGGATTTTGAAGATAGCAGTTAAACACTATAATTTTATGGATATTTTTGAGTTAGTTTTAAATTAAAAATTATATTTAAAATAAAAGATAATGAAAGTGTAATTTAAATATCTATTGAAGAAAAATATATATTACATTAAAAATATCACATAATTTTATTAACATTAAGTATTTAATTTTATTTTTTAGATATTAATTTAATTTAAATTTTAACTAAATGTTTATATACTAAAAATTTTAAAAATATTTTTATATTTTAAATAAACTTAAACTTAAAATTATTATAACCTTAATCAATCTTAATTTAAATTTAATTTTTAAATATTGAAATATCATATTATAAAAATCATATGTCATAATTTGAATACTTTTAGTTTTTTCTTTGTTTTAAATTTTTTTTAATTATTAATATAATATTTTATTTATTATTGATAATAAAATATTTTTATTTTTAAAAATTATTTTTATTCATAAATTTTATTTAAATATAAAAATATGCGTACAATACACTAACAATATACCGATTTTTATAAAAACACTTCTCTTATATTTGTTTGAAAATAACCAAAAGTATTGTTAGTAATACATTAAACAAATTAATAAAGGATGACCAGAACTTAATTCCTCTAAAATTTAGAGAACTTATTTTTATTAAAAGATAAAAGTATAGTTATAATTAATGATTTTTTTTTTGTAATTTTATAACTTATTATATACTTACATATTATTAATTATAATTTCAACTGGTAATGTTTGATATAAAAATATTTATCTTTACTTTATATATATATATATATCTATATATATATATAACATCTTCCCATTTAAAATAGTTAAATTTTACAAAATATATATAACAAATGATTTTTCAAATAAAAAAATATACAACAATATTAGGTGGTATCTATTTTAAAAAATATTTTTTATTTTTATTTTTATTTATATAAAATATTAAAAAATAATAATATATTTTCATAAATCAAACATCATCTTAATTTTATTTAGGCATATCATTATTATCTTTTGTTTTCTTGTTACAACAATAAGATGAAGATAATTGGCGTTAGCCGCTCTTGTCTAAAAAATATATAATACCATAAAGATGTAAAGCTAAGCGGCTTAAAACTAAACATGGCAGCGGGTCAAATTGGGGTAGGTTTCTCGTCTCCAAAGCATCTATTTTCGTTATTTTTTATATTTATATTTATATATATTTTTTATTTATTAAATTATTATATATTTATTAAATTTTATATAATTTATTATTATAATTTTATTAATTTTATATAATATTTTAAAATAATAAAAATATTTTAATAATTTTAAAAGTGAAACGGTTTTGAGGGAAAGAATGGTATGAGTATCCCGTATCCATCCCTTTTCCCGCTTTTAAAAATCGAATTTTACATATTCTCAATCCCAATCTGATGAACTCTGTCAAATTGGAACGGGAATGGACGGGCAAAGCGGATACGGGCATCGTTACCATGTCTGCTTAAAACGGATACTTTCAATTATTAGTATGTGAATATATAGTAGATTTTAATTGTTTTATAAATGAAAAGCGGGATCTGGCTGAGAAGAATTTTCAAAAGACAAAAAATGCTTCATTAAAAGGGTTTTTTTTTTTTTTTTCTTTTTTCAGTTTATCGTATAACACTTTGTACGAAATTGTTATACCGATACAATTTCTCCTGTATGCAAAGTGAATGAATGTAGTTGGGGAAAAATATCCAGTAGGATTCAGCAAAATATTTGAAAAGAAATGAGTTGAAAAGGCAGGAATGGAGGAAAAGAAAAAGAAAGAGTAATGAAATATATATATATATATTACCATGCCTGATCCAATCAAGTAATGGATGGTTTTTTCAATCATGAGCATATCAACCCGTCCAGAGAGGTAGAGATAGGTTTTGAGCAAATCCCCATGTCTATTCTCCTCCGCAGTCCAAGCGCGTGACCACATGGCCCATGGGGTGGTGGAAGAACCTGTCTCATCTCCAACACCATCAAGCTGGTTTATCCAAGTTTGGTACGTGGGCAAGGCTTCTTCGGTGATCATGTCTCCCACTAAAACGACCAAGTAATCGTCTGGAAGCTCAGCCGTTCGATCTCGCAGGGCCTTCACCTGATGGGTGAACTCATCCAACGGCAGTGATGAGTCCGGCAACAAGTCATGCGGTTGCCAGCTTTTCTCCACCGGCTTAGCCAGTGGCACGACACACTGTGATGCCCAGTTTTCTAGTGACTTGAAAACTTCCATCTTCTCCGCTGCCATTGAGTGTGTCTTTTGGTTGGACATGGTGCATATTGAACCCACTCTCCTGGTTCCTGATGCTGCCTTTAGGTGGTGTCGTGTTTGATGATGATAGGAACCGCTTGGGTTCCTTGGAGATGGAGGTGCTACACGTTGGCTGCAGATGCAGATCATATTTTTTGCAATATGTTTCTTGTTTGTAAGAAGGTGCTTCCGGTACCTTTCTAAATTGGAGGACCTTTCTAAATTGGAGGGTACCGATACCCTCTCTCACTTGTACCAATTCATTAACTTTCTATGTAAATGCATGCCTCTTCTTTTTCTTTATTTCTCACCCAGGAATTGTACAGTCCAGAACCCAGTGGGACCCACGTATTAACCATCCCAACTAACTGTCAGCATATGTTTCTTGTAAGAAACCTACCAAGCACCACCTATTTATAAGAAAAATGATAATTATTATACTTTTTTATATCTCACTCTTTATTTTTTTAGTTCCCTTTAAATATATAAATATTTAAATTATATAAAATGTTAAACTATATATATATATATATATATATTATATTTGTGTTGTAAAAAATAAAAAATATAAGAAATGATAGTAGTAACATCCATTAAATATCACATTTCCTTTATTATCTTTATTTATTGAAATTATTATGTGAAATAAAAGATGTAACATGTATAAGATTAAGAATTGAATATCTTAAAAAAAAAATAGAATGTCCATGTATGTGTGTGCGTATTTTTAAAATAATTGTTTTGATCTAGATTATATAAATATTATATATATTATAGAAGATATTTTTTTTGAATTGTAAACATCTGCGTTTTAATAAGATTAGCTTTTTTAATAATATTTTTTCATATATAATATTTGAATCCAAAACTTTATTTAAGGTAAATTAGACAGTGCTACTTAAATTAATTTAGTTGATATTTTAAGCCACATTTGAGTTTTAATAAAACATAAAATTAAGTTTGAATTTAATAATGGTTAATTTTATAGTTAAATTTGTGTAATGAGTTTAAAATTAAAAAGTTGAAAATCTTAGAGTTAACGATTTCAATACAAGTAATGTAAAGCTAATTAAAGTTACTTTAATTGGTAAAAATTAAATTTGCATCTCATAAAAAATAGGTTCAAATTTTATTTCCCATGTAAGAGTCTTGTTTATTGATGATCTATGTATCTCAATAAAAAATCTTTAAACATTATGTTCTCACGCTAGTAAGTTTTCAAAAGTCAACTTATTACAAAAATTTCTTTTAAAAACTGAGTTTTTAATAAAATGGAATCCAAAATCACAAGATTTAAAATTATACAAATTAGGATAGGAAATGCAAAGTATAAAAAAATATCACTAATACTTGTAAGTATTTTCAATTATAGGATGTATTTTTCCATCCTTAATTAAATGTAAATTTGATATTGATTCTAATTATCATTCATCCTAATAATAATTTTTTATCTTATATTTTTATTATAATATTTATTTATAGTTTAATACATCTTAAATAATATATATTTCTATCATTCATTATATTTTATTTTTATTATTGTATTATTTTTTAGTAAACTACCCCATTAGAATATGTTATCTATTTTTTTAAGAGAATTTTTATTAGATAAATGAAATTTATAAAATTTTACAAATTTAAAAAAAAAAAATAGTTTATTAAGTAATTTTATATTAACATATAATATACTTATTTTTTAATACATGTTAATTTAAAAATATTTAATAAAAAATTAATTTTTTTTAATTTTATAAACTTGATTTACCTATTAAAAACTATTAATTTTATGGTTAAATTAATAAAAATTTATCATTTTAAAAAGTTATTAAATTTTTAATATGAATTAAATTAATCCTTATATATATAATTTATTATATATTTTATTTTTTATTTAATATTATTTTTAGATATATTCATCCCGTTGAAATTTACATTTTACATTTTTCTACTTGTATAGATAGAAATCTAAACCATCAAAATTGATCGATGAAAGATTATGGTAATTTATATAAAATTATGAATTTAAATTTTTATTTTTATTATTAATAAAAAAATATACATGGAATTTCAATGCCTCATATTTACACAGAACAAATAACAAATTTATAAATAAAAAAATGCCATCTTGTAAATTATTAAAACAAACTAAAAAAAAACAAACAAGCCAGACATTCATGAAACCAGCATCCATACCTTACCACGAACCATCAGCTTTCATTATTTATCATCCCTGTCCTTAGCTTTCTTTCTTTATCCCCACCGAATGGTGTAACCGACAAAGTGCTGCACCAGAGTTCCCTGTTAATTTTATCTTTGGGGCACTAATTTTTATCACCACCTACCCTTCTCTCATTTCGTACAAAGTCTATTAGAGTTTTATATTAAATCTAATTGAAAGATAATTATGTTTGATTGTGATATTTTGAATAAACTTTATATTATTAAACTTTATTGAATTTAATCAACAGATATAAGAAATTTTTCAAATTAATATTTTTTAATCTTATTTATTGTGCAGATGATATTTTAGATTATATGCATATTTTTGGAATGATTCTTATGATATTCCCAAGTTTAAACATAATTTTGAATAAATTTTTATGATTCAAGCCCGAATTCGTAGGAATTTGGACACAAACTTAAATCAAGGGATCTCCCTCCACTCTCAAATATGTTAGTAAATTAGACATATTTTGAGATAAGGTGTTTAGTGTGAGATCAGTGCTAATATTTTGAGGACTTAAATGGTTAAAACTTTTATTCACACCCAAAGTGTTTGCTCAGCTTCTAGCATTTGTAAAAAGTTTCACAACACAAGCACACTAATAGGAACATGATTTCAACAAACTAAACTCTAATCAGATCAATTGATCCCTATATGGACTAACTTGTGAAAAATACTTAGATTACTTAGTACACTTATAAATAGGCATAGAAAGTAAGAATTTGCACACATTCATTTTTTATTTATAGATTTTAGTTTGTAACTTGTAGGAAAAGTTTCCTATTTTACATCTTCCTCACTCTTCTTCAATTTCCTTTTTTATGCTTATGAAAGGTTAAACTCTTATAATTATCTTGTTGGTTATAATTCTCTGAAAAATATTTAAAAAAATAAAAAATGAAGGGAAATATTTTTATAATTTTTAATTGTAAGAAATATTTTATAACAAACTAAAGTTCAATATTTTTTATAATTAATTTTTTATTCATTTTTAATAATTAATTATTTTAAATACAAAATTTATATTAGAAAGTAGTTTTTATATTATCCAAACTAAGTAAACTATCTTAAAATTACTTTTTACTTAATATAACTAAATCTAAAACTTATACCATATAACCTAGTATAAATTTGAATATAAATATAATTAAATTTAAGATTTTTATTAAACTCATTCAATATCATAATTTTATCTCCTTTAAACTTTAAATGGGAAAATATATTTGTACTATATATATGTATCGTGATAATAACGAAGATAATAAATTAAGTATATATCATGTTATAATATTAATTATATCTTTATTATTAGAATCGGTATAATTATAGAAGGATAAAATAATTTATCTAAGATTTTAAATTTAAAGTCCACTATCTCCATTGTAAAAAAAAAAAAAACCTTTAAAAAATTGCCAAGATAAAATAATTATTTTAAAGATTTCAAAAACTTGTGATATTCTATACTTATAATTTATTTATGAAAATAAATTTCATATATTTATTTTTATAAAATATGTAATTTATGATACATATTCTAAGTTCATATTAATACAATATTAAAAATTTAATTAAAATATATTGATAATGTAAAATTTGTATATTATTAACTAATCATAATATATTATGATATTATAAATAATTAATATTTATAATAATTATTTTTAAAAAATATATTTAAATAATTTATAATTAAATAATTTTTTTTAAAAATTATTAAAATTAATTTAATGGTGAAGAATTAAAAATTAAAATGGTTTTACGTAAATTTTTCAATTCAAAATTTATCACTTTTTATATTGTAAATAAAAATAAATTATATTTTTGAATAAAATAACAAAATTTAAATTTAGAATCTATTATAAATTATTATAGATATAAAATCTAAATCAATTTTAATGAGTTAATTAAATGATTATGTTTACATTAACTATATATTAAAATTAAATTCAACAATAAATTATTTGTTAGTTTATATGCAAATAATAACACATTGATGACGTCTTAATCATGCTTTCATTTAAAATTTCCGAGACAAAATATTAAGTGTATAATTGTATTATAACTAAATAACTATTATATTATTAGTATTTCAATAGTTTATTCCGATTTAGTAAAAAAAAAACTATAATAAATATAGATAAATTGCAGTATACTTACCGATTTTATGTGGATCGATAGACAATAAATATATGTAATTATAATAGTTATCTTATAAATGATATGGAATTAATATAAATTTATTTTTTATAATTTTAAAATTTTTTAATTTTTAAATAACTCTTATAATTATTTTATAATTATGATTTTTCTAGTATTTAATAATTGGATTTTATTATTTACAATTCTATTAAATATGTTTTATTTATGTTTTTAAGTGTTATTTGCTTCAGTATTGGTTTAAATATGATTTATTATTTCTGACTTTTAATTTTTTAATTTTTGTCATTTTTTACAATAAAAGCATAATTATTATTTATAATTATGAAATATTTTCTCTCATTACATAAGATTTTTAATAAATTATTTTATTATATTTATAAAATATTATAATATCATTTTAGTCTTATTTGAAATTGTAATCATAGTATTATTATTTTAATATTTTATAATAACAAGTTATTTTATAAAAAATAGATCATTCTATTATTTTATGATAAAGTAAATTTATAAAAACTAATAAAATTTATCAAGAAGATAGTAAGTATTTCATAATAAAAGTTAATAAAAATTCAAATATTTAAATAGTACCAGTAAATATTAAACTTTTATAATGATTAAAAAAATTAAAATAGTGCCTATTACTTTAATATATTTTGAAAATATTTTTATATTTTAAAATATTTCTATACAATCATATTTTTTTTACAATAGTGAAATGTAGTTATTTTTTATTTTTTAGATAATAATATTTTGTAGAATATTAAAAATTTATAAATGTAAATTTTTAAAATATTATTTAATTTTAAATTTTCCGAAAATTATTTTGAATATTTATCTTTAACTTTTATAATATTTTTTTATCATTTTCAATTTGAATAAAAATTTTTGTTAGCATATTTTATTTTGAACTGTTAAAATATTATTTTACATTATTATAATATATTTTATTTTTAATATTATTATAATTTTAATATTTTTATAATTTTTACAATATTGTATTTTTATTTTGTTTTACTTTAATATTTTATTTTTACATTATATCTTTTGTGATAGACTGATTGCTGAGTAGATAATTATAACATTTTAAATAATAAATAAATTTATATATGTAATAGATTTATAAAAATAAGTTTAAGATTTTAAAATATAAAATTTGAATGTATGAATTATTATGTAAATAAATATTTTATGAGAATATATTAAAAATTTAAAATAAAAATAATGACATAAATTAATAAAAGACACACGTTAAATATTTACTGTATCATGTTTTAAAAAAATATTGGTGTCCAATCAAATATGAAGGTATATTACAACAATCATCATAAATGTATCCACGTATTACGAAATTGAGTGAGAAGTTGAATCCTAAATATCAAAATTGGATAAGATTGATCAAATCTAATCAGTGATCTTAAATCTAAATCTTGAGTATATAATTTGGTTAAATATATGAAAGTAAAATTTTACTGTTTATAGTAAATCTATCCGATTCAAGCAAGATCATTAAAAAAAAATACATGTGATCTTATTAAAAAAAAAAAGATAACATAAACACTACTGATGAAGTTACACATTTTTATTATAGTATAGAGGAGATAAAAGAAAAAAGTTCTATTGGCTAAAGAAATCCGTTAGACATCCAAGGAACCGCACAGTACCATTTTTTATGAATTCTAATTATTTGACATAACTTTTTACAAGCCTTAATCTTTTTCCGACATGCATTGGTCTCTCTGTTTAACTTTGACGTTAAAAAGCTAACAGGGTTGATATGATGGTGTGTACAATAATAATACACGAGGACTAACATGTTGGAAGTTCTCATTCTGATGCTAATGTGCTCCTTCTTTTGGTAGCAAATATGAGAAGAGAATTTCATTCCACATGTCAGGAACACCTGGTAAACACCAATGACTACAATCGGGCACAGATGGCTTGTCACTCCACGTGCCCACGTGTCCATCGCTTCTATATGCAGTCATTGGTGTAACCTGCAGCGCTGTTACAGGTGCACTCATATTCTTCACAACTCTCTTTATCATATCTGAAATTGGGTTTCTCTCCTTTCCATTAGTCCTCTTCCAAGGCCTTCGACTCACTTTGCAAGAATTACGGTTCTGTCCACTGCCACAAACACAAACATCAAGTTTGAATAACAACTTCGCACCTACCATCAAGTTTGATGGCTTCTGTCACCAAAAAAATAGTGAGCTAAATACTATATATATGGTTTATATTTAGTCATTGTCCCACCAAGAAACTTGCTAAACAATTAAACAAACAAATATATAAAATTTAATCAATTTTTTAATTTCTTATTTTTCATTCAACTTTAATTTAATTTCTGTAACTTTTTATGATTTGGAACCCTTATTTTACAAGTTGTTAGTTTTAGTTTCTCAGGTTAAAATTTCACTTTAAAAAATGAAATTGCTTGAAATACAATTTAGCTCTTAAATGTTCTTTTAGTCTCTAAAGATATCAGCAGGTAAAAGTTGGTTCTTAAATATGTTTGACTATATTTTATTGTATTTTAATAAAAATGTTAACAAAATATAAATAAAATGTGAATATAATTAGAACATTTAATGATTAAATTATATGAATTGATATTTTTTTAGATCAATTAATTTTCTAAAGGATCAAAATGTGAATAATAAAACAGATTCAGAGATCAAAGGGTACATTCCTGGCATTTTTAGAAACTAAAAAATATAGAAAAATTTAAGAAAAGGAACCAAAACTGATAAATTGCGTAAAATGAGAGATCAAAGTCGTATAAAAAAATATCAGGCATTAAAATAAAAATTGAATGAAAAATGAGGGACTACAAACTTGATTAAACCAATAAATAAATATGGTGCACTGGACAACCCACCTCCAATGAGAGGATTCAAAGGTACGGAAAAATACTCTTGTCCTGTTTGTGTTAATTGAATTCTCCACCCAAGATGCCCAGGTGAGCAAGGCAGTGTTGAAGGCAGAATTAATAGGCATTCCAAGCTTCAGTGAGCTACCAACCTGAAAATACCAGCCCCTGTCTGAAGATCATGTTAGCATCAAATGGTTGATGATCTTCATGAAAAATTTAGTCTTAGTCATGTATCAAACAATCAAATTGTAGAGGCACAAAGTTAAAGGATATTTGTAATTTGTATATATTATTGAGATACCAAAGTGTTCAAAACAGATGAATATATCTAAAAAAATTTACATCTACGTAAGTATTTTGCAACAGCCTAGTGGTTGCCATGTAAGTTCATTTCCTGAGTTGAGAAGTTAGAATCCTGGATGATATTTTTAAACAAGACAGTTGCCACAAATACAACCAAAAACTAAATTATATTTAGGATGGTAGTGGCTTAACCCACTTGCAATTCGACAAATTATCAACTCTCAGCAATATCCATTTAGGTTTGCACAAGTAAAGTAATCAAGCATTCAAAGAAAAGGAGTGTAAGATAAAGCACATTCAAAGTTATTGCTATTGATTATCAGAACATTATTACATCGTGACCATGACCATGCACATAAGAAAATATCAAGCAGGATTCACCAATTCCGTTCCATCTTTAGCTCATACCGATTACCAATGTGGTTACTCATTAAAGAAATCAATATTTGATATCCAACTATGTAAAAAAGTAGCTTTCCTAACAATATATCTTTTAAATGATGTTATCTTAAAGTAGAGAAATAGAAAATAAAGTTAGGAAAGGGAAATTGAAAATATTGAGTATAAAAAAGTCCAAAAATATCTTCTAATATGTGGCACAAGATCTATAATTGAAATCAAAAACCAGATTTTTGTATAAAGCTGCTCAACGAACAACTTGTAAATCAGAGAACACAAGACCATTCGAAATAAGGCTAATTTCATATTTTAGAAGCCTCATTATAGAGATGGTAATAAGGCATCTTGTTTTATGTCAGTTTCGATGATATAATACATCTCATCTAAAGAAATATGAAGACCCCTCAATAAATTTGAGTCAAAAACATTATTTCATATCTTACCAAACTTGGCTCTTACCTTCTGTTTAGAGAAACTAGTTTTCTACAAGGAATAGCACTAATTAAAAAATTCAGACACTAGCAGAATTATTCTAGAAACAGAAAAACGTAATAAATTGTATGATATCCCCTATAATTCTCATAAGAAAAATTCGGAAAGATCACATTTCTCTGCAGCAATTACAGATAGACCTGGGAATGTTTCCGCAGTTTGATCTATAGTACCCAAAACTATCACATGGATGAGGTTATCATTTGAAGAAGAGCTAGTGCTAATTGAAGATATTTTGAACATCCAGTACAACGCGATTCTGAGATTTGTACCCTCTGGACTAAAAGCTGCAGAGGATCCTTCCTCTTAGTTTTTTTGGAGGGGGATTTATGTTAATGATTAAAATATTAAAATAAATTAAAAAAATTCAGCCCTTGGATCATGACTACAGTATGTCCAGTTAAAAATACAACTCTCAGAGGATCCATTTCCCTATCTTCTTGTAATTCTTATCATTAGTAAAACTATGATTTGTAAACTGCCAGCAAAACATTCTACATATCCGAAGACGAAAATTAAGTTGAAAAAGTATTATCATAGAGCATGTTGTTGAGGCCTTGAGGGGTAAATCGAAAGGTGAATTTATGAATAGAAATAAAAATGTTGCCATGGCATTAAAATGTATATCTACTATCTGCCAAAACATGCATATCATATCACTGTTAGGAAAATGAAGCCACTCACATGTCAAAAAGCTTTGTCCGTGTCCACCAGTGACCTGAATTGAATATCAGAACATCAGAATCAATCCATTCATGACTAATATCATCGATTTTGTCCAATCTGAGTGTTGTCTGCACCCTTTGGGGTGCATGTCTAGGAACAGGACCAGGCTTCACCAGGAACACCGATCGATAAAAATCAATTCTAACATCAAAAGAACTAAACCTTACACCTAAAAACCTTATCCGTTTTGTGATCTTGTTGCCTTTGATTTCATAAACACTCTTCTTATCCTCAACTCCTGTCATTAGCAAACATATAAAGGACTCCCATTGTGTCCTACTTAATGAATCACCAACAAAAACCACCCTTTTCCCACGAAGTTGTTCAAGTATTCTACGGGCATCAAACCTTGGAATATCACAGTTCTTGGGTTTCCACCTCCATTTTGTATAACCTCTATCTTTACGCCCATTAGCAAGACAATTGAAACCCCTTTCAGCAAAAGGGCAATGAGAAGCATCATACAAAGGGTAACTATCATCCCTTATCCAACTTCCTTCAAACACATTGCAGGTGCCCTTTGAAACATTGGATTTTAAAATCTGAAAACTCTGAACTAGTGAGTGAGAGCTGTTGGGAATTTCATAACTCTGAATCACTGAAGGGGAACTAGGAAATGCATATGAATAAGCCCAGGAAAGGAGCAAGAGAAGGGATATGACAGAACCAGCTGTGGCCACCCCATTGAATGAAACAAAGATCCAGGCATTGTAGTCACCCTTAATAATTTTGTGACCTAAACCAAAAGCTCTTGAGAATAAAGTCCTAAACTTTGCAAATGAGATCCAAAAACTAAATAAACCCAGCAATTGCATAAATTGGAAAACCCACCAACTATCCCATATATCCATTGTAAAAGTACACACAGGAATTTACAATTATGTTATAACACAACCATAAGCAAAAGTTCTCTAAGAAGGAAGTTTGAAAACTGTCTTACTTAATGAACAAAAACATGCTGCACTCAGTGTCTAAATCTAGATTAGTAGAAGGGAAACCAGTTTACTAAACACCAAAACAGAACATTCATAACACAAATCTAAGACGAGAAAATGGCAAGTATGGAGACAGATAATTGTAGTTGTTAATTTTGAAGAAAAGGAAAAACAGTAACGGAGATGCAAGTAAGTTGAAAGATTGCAGTTTTATCAAGTGAGAGTTTATGGAACTACAGGGGGTTAATGAACAAGGTGGTGGTTGTGGTTGAAGAAGTTGGTTGTGTATGTGTAGCATGAAAAGCTGGTAAATATAGTTCGAGGTTGAGGGCAATTCGGTCATTAAAAACATATTCTAGTTCTAGTAATGACCACATAGAATGCCTTGGTTGGTTGTGTTACGTTAAGAAAAAAGGCTTCAAGTCACGGAGAATCAAAGGTAATTACATCTTAAAATCTGTCGGTGATGATCAAGCAACCAACCCAAGTTACCGAAACAACCTCTAACCAGTTTTCGAATTCGCAATTTCGGTAAATAAATACTTGTAAGTTATAACAGTTTAGTGGATCAGAAGGGAAGGCCCAAAACCCTGGCCCAATTTTGTTGAATAAGTAAATAAAATTAAACCAACAACACTTCTTTTCCTATTTTTCTGTTCCGGTGTCAGAATAAACTTTTTATACTAATGTACTACTTCTTTATAGTTATTTTTCTATATTTGATAACTTTCTATTTTTAATTTAAAAAATTAGTAATTATGTAAAGATCGCCTTTCGCCTGTACTATTGAAAATTTTCTCCCCCGATGTTGTACGGATTCATTTGTATCCTTGTTTTAATTTTAATTTTGAAAAACAACAAGAATAAGCTGGCTTGCGTGGAACGCAAATTCTTTCTATCAACATCGTCGTTATTGCAAATTATTAATAATTTTTGCCTCTATACTAAAATAATTCGGTTTGACTGAGATAGCAATGAATAATATATACCGAACAACTGAAAACGATTAATTAGTTAATTATTTTTAAGTTTGGTCGCCCGTTGTTTTATTTTGTCACGACTCAATCTTATACTTAAGTATAAGGAAATTTTAAACTTAGAGAAGTCTCTAAGAATTAATTATTTCATACTATAAAGAGCTAAGGTTCAAATGGCTGTATTCTTCTGGTTGTGGAAAATAAGTTCAATAATTGAAAGTAATATTAGGTTTAAAAATATTTCCTCCAACTATGATGTAATATTTGAACCTCTATTTTGGGCATACAGAGTGATATTTAATGAAATAATGGTGGACTTTTTTCAGGAAGAATTTATAAAAGCTATTAAGAAGATATAGTGCAATTATATTGGATGGGTGTAGTGAGAGGCTTAAGGCAAACCGACACCACAGCTTGAAAATTAAAGAGGCACTGTGAAGTGTGAATAATCAAACTCAAATGCCAGCCAAACAGCAATCTCTCTTGAACTGTGATAGCTTCCATGACAATTGACATTGCGAACCACCAACAATGGGTTGAGACCAACCTCGTGAGACATAGTCCAACGTTTCAGCCAACACTAGTAAGTATGTGGGACAATGAGGGTTAATGAGAGAAAGCGATGTCGCACCAGGTTGGTTAGATTGGAAGAAACATCACTTGTAAGCGAGATTTTGGATCTACAAGTAACCGTGGAGGAACCACTCATTCTCCTTAACGCCTCAACCTTTCCAAATTCACGCACCAACCACAATTCCCAGGCTACTCTTCAATTATATAGGATTTGGATACTCTAGTGTTGTCGAGTCACAAAAATATTAAATATTAAAGGACACAATTTTTGTTAAAATTAATTATGGATTTTATAACTAATTGCTGTAAATTATTTAATAAAATTTGTCTTTCTCTTTTTAATATAATCAGATCATATTCTGAAAAGATCTTATAAACCTTGCAAAGACAACATCTAGTTGTCAAGTTATTTCAAGTACACAAGCCAGCAATGCAAGAGTTTACAATGCTTTCAAATACAATGTAATCGAGCATCAAATTTAAATACATGAATGAAGGGATGGATAATAGAAAAAATATTATTACATATTTAAAAATAGATAAAATAAAAAAAATATTGTTATTGAGTGTATTATAATAATAATAATAATAATAATAATAATAATAATAATAATAATAATAATAATATTATTATTATTATTATTATTATTATTATTATTATTATAGATAACATTCATTTCGTTTGATTTATCACTATTAAATATTATTTTTGCTTTTTAGAGGGGTACTATAATATATTTTTTATATTTATCCAAAACATGTTTAATTTTTAAGTTCACTGCTAGTACTTGAGATATTTCATTCTCTTTGAAGTTTTAAGGTTAAAGATTTAAATTTTTTTAAATTTTTAGCTAAATTTACTCCCTTATTCTTTTTTTTTTTTTGTTTTATAGCATTTACAATGTAAACTTGGTCTCATGTTTACGGAACAGAATATTTATTTGATGATAACGAACATATATTTAATAGTCCTTAATCAATATATAATCTTACTTGACTTTTATACGAAACTAAATTGTGTAGAACTTTATGAGATGATCTAAAATAAGCAATTGGAAGCATGTTACATTGATGATATCTTATGACAACTTACCTAAAATAGCTATGATATAATCCCAGTTATTGCATGATAAATTTGTAAACTGGTTATAAAAAATAGATTTATTATTAATTGAAATTCAAGCATTAACAGAGGTTAAAATATATTTTTAGATTAAAAAAGTCGAATCTTTAATTTCAAACATAAAAAATCCACCATAATATTATATATATATATATATATATATATATATATATATATTAAAATATCTTGCCATTATAATTTTAATAAAAAACACAATAACATGAAAAGGTACTTAAATATTAAAAAATATAGATAAATATATATTTTGTTAGATAATAATATTTATAGATATATTTTCACCTCCATAAAATCTCTAACTACTTTTCAACATTCTTTCACTCGTCACAAATTTTCAATAGAACATAATATAAACACTTGAGATTTACATTAATGCATATCATCATGAAACTGTTTGATTTTAAAATAACATGTGAAAACAGTAAAAATATATTTTCTATTAATCATGTCATTTGTGCTATCTTGTTCTCCAAAAACTATTAACTCCCTGATATGCTCGAGGTGGTGCTATATTCTTATGAAGAAGTTAACTACCACTTCTACCTTTGAAAATTAGGAAGTATTCCAATGAAGATGTCTATAGTTAGATTTAGAAAATGAGAATTTTAAATAATAAAAAAATAAATTGGTGAAATTATATGTTTACTTGAGACATGAAAAATGGAAAAGTGACGAATTTTTATTTTTACTTCAAGTGACTTAACAATTAAACAATGAATTGAATGATTAGGGTTCAATTAAAGGATTTGAAGAATAAAGAATTGACGATAAAGAAAGAAAGTTGTTATTATAAGGGATTTTTTTTACAATAATGCTCTCTCACTTTAGTTTTATAGGGATTTTTGGGTCAAAAGATGAGGAAAAAAATATTAATTCAAGGGTTGTCAATAACACAAAAGATGAGGTAGCTTTTGCTTAATGAGGCCAATTTTTTTTTTTTAAAAAAATACATTTTCTATTATTAGTGTAAGTCAAAAATAAAGATAATTAAAGGTAATAAGCTAAATTAATAATTTAGTTTTGATTTTAATTTCTTTATAATTTTAATTTTTTATTTTATAAAATTTATTAATTTGATTCTTATTATTAAAGTTTCTATAATTTTAATCTCAAAAATTTTAATTTGTATAATTCAAATTTGTTTATTTTTTCATGTTTTAAAAATTTAAGATGATATTTAATCCAAAAAATATCAATTTATATATTTTGATTTTAAATTTGATTTACATTTTGTTATTTACACTTATATAAGAAAATAACCAAAATACGAAACTATACATATCGAAATCTTTTGAAGACTAAAAATATATCCAATCTAATTTTTAAGAGTTAAATTATATATTTACTTAAACAATATCATCATTTAATATATATTTTTAAAATTAAGAATTAAAACCAATAAATTTTATAAATAAAAAATAAAAAAAATAAAAACTTCATTAAACCAAACTGATATATTACTTTTATTTTGTTTAGATCAGGTAGGTATCAAACCATCCAATGTGTCCTCCGCTAAAAGATGATCTTGATCCTGGACATTCTGTGGTTTTGAACATCCTACAATCTTGAGTATTTTGAAAGCAGTAGAAAATAAGAGAACGCAGGAAAGAGAGGAAAACAGACAAACATGAAATATAATTCTATATATCCTTCAACAACCGCATTTCTCTGAGCTTTGTTTGATTGTATTAATTTAGAGTAATTTGCTTTGTTAACCAAACCCCTTTGAAGTTTGAATTGAAATGAAAAATGTTAAAATCCTTTATATAAAATGCATATCGTACGTAACCTAAACTACTTAACTGATACATTCGTGAGAATAACACTTTTATTCAGTGTATTTTTGCAGAAGTATTATTGCATGTAGGGGCCACTAGATTTGCTCTTCACAAGACTGGACTAAATTAATTATAAGCTATGAACAAAATTTACTAATCACATTTAATTTTATGTGCGACGTGGATAAGGCAAACAAGTTTATAGTTCTTTTTCATTTAAGATTTAGTACTGAAAAGTTATATTGAATTTTAACTAATCTGAATTAGGCTGATTTGACTCAGTTATAAGGACGAGATTTTTTAGTGCTTATAGTTTCATTCATAAAACTCTAATTTAAACTTTTACTTAAATAAAACCAAGCTCATTATCACTATAAACTAACCAATGTTGAAAAATTAACATGTATATAACATTAATAATATAACAATATTGCTATTTAGTTCAAATTTGGACTAAATAAATCTGTGCGGATACTGTTAAATTCGGAAAGAGATAAAAATAACTTAATCAAAATATATTACTAGTTACTATTATTTAATTATAAATTATTATACAATTAAAATTTATTAATTTGTATATTAATTATTTTATATATTTAAAATAATTTAATTAATTGATAATACAAAAAATTATATTAACAATATATCAAAATTATACTGAAACAAAAATTAGGATGAGAAAAAAAATACAAAAAGTGTTAATATTATAATTATTAAAAAATTAAAAGAAGTCCAATTTTTAAAAATTTTTATTCGTACTAATAATCAATTTTAATAATACAATAATTAATATTTATATAAAATCTATAAGAAATTATCAATTTACTATCATATCTGACAGTATTTTTTTCCATATTAACATATTATATTCTAATATTAAATAATATTATATTAAATTAAATATTTCATATATTCATATCATAAATATTTTTACCTTTAAATATATTTATTTATTATTTTAACATACCGATATAAATCAATGTAAAAAAAATCTAAATGAATGACGGTACAAACAATTATTTCAAAGATTGGGCTTATCAACTTTTGGGCTAGGCTTACCGGACCAAATTAAGACTGGGTCCGGATTTTCATACCTCTACACATTAAACTATGGAAATTGCTTTTTCATTTTAAAATTTTTTTTTTTTACTCTTTCATTGATAAAAAGATAAAAATATCTTTATCTATTAATTTTTTTTTCTCTTTCTATTTTTTTGTCTATCTCTTTTTTATCTCATTGTTATATTTTCTTCCTTATTAATTGAATCATTAATTGAATCTATATGTTCTGTTTATTTTGTTCTTTATTAATTGAATTTGTATGTTCTGTTTTTTGGGAGAAAAAACTAAAAAAATAAACCTCGAAAAAACGTCAGAGAAGCATCGAAAAAGATGAACGGACTTTATATTCCACAAATTAATTTGTGTAACGTTAAACACTTTCCGTAAATTAACTTACTGAATGGATCAGTGTATTCCGTAAATAAATTTGTGGAATGTAATTTTTTTTTCCGTAAATTAGTTTACGGAATGTAAAAATATAACATTCTGTAAATTAATTTACGAAAAACAAAAAATTATATTTCGTAAATTAATTTTAAAAAATAAATTAATTTAATTTGCACGAATACTTACAGAAGAGAAGAGATGTTAAAAGTAAAATGGTAATAAAAAAATTTCAAAAAATTGAAAAGGTGAAAAAAAAAATGCGAAAAGTAAATCCCTTAAACTATTCGGATTCGTCTATTGGACCAACTCAGTCTTACACCCCAATTTATGTTACGGTACTGTAGATGCGTAAATCCCTTTTAAGTGTGGTCGCAAAACCTTTTTTATTCTTAAATTCTTAGTCACTCTTATTTCAATTATACAGTCAACAATCTAATTATTAGTTCTGTATAAAATTAATGACTTAATATTTCAATTCTGTAGTGCTTTCCCTCACAATTTCAAAATTACGTAAAGCTGTAAAGAATACCTAAGATCTTGTAAAGGATTAATATGACATTTTAAAAATAAATAAAAATTAGTTGGCATCTTCTACAGAAAACAGTATTAATATCTGTTAAGGATACCTAAGATCTCGTATTTTTTTTTAAAATGTAAATCAAATATTTTTTATGAGCCTTGCATCTAAAATTAATTCTACCTAATAACAATTTTTACTTATCTTAAAATAAATTTTAATCAACGCAAAATTGATTTTGTCTACCCTAAATCTAAAACTAACACTATAATATACTGTGCAAATTCAATTTTACACCGTCAACATGATTTTAAACCATGTTTGCATAAAAACCAAACAGACACTTTATCGATTATAATAGTTTAAAGTAGTGTTATTTTTCCCATTAAAAATGACATGAATTGTATTATCATTTTTTAAGAAAAGATAATTTTGATCTTTTAAAAATATATTTTATATCATATTTCAGTCTTTTATTGATGGACAATGCCAAAATGGAGTTTAATCTTATTCTTTTCATTAAGTTCTAAGAGTGAAACGAATCAATTTCAAAGATGGGATTCACAATTTCGCCCGAATCAATTTAAAAATTCAATTTGTAACATTTACACTACTCGGTACATAAATATGTTAAGAATCAATTTGCTATTTGCTAAACAATTTTACACTTTCACTTGGAACGCAAGGCATTTAGGAATAAAACAGGTATATGTTTCCAAATAAAGAAAGAAGAAAATGCAATGCAGGAATCAATAGACTAAAAAATTGGATTTTTTTTTTCTTTCCTTCAAACGTACTTCCCTCCTTTTCCATACAGCTGTTAATGGCATATAAAGAGACACTCCTTCCTCTTTCACCGTTTCCTCTTTTAGGCTAAAAGTCTTCAGATCCAATTAAGAATTAATTAGATTGTAGAAGCAGCTATATTTCCATTTGACATTTATAACATAATTGGCAGATCCATCTTTTTATTCATCAATTGAAGGGTGTGTTGTGTTTGGCAACCTCCTACCATGCACAAATGAACTGAAGAGATGAAGTGCTCTTGAAGGTTGTGCGTATGGTACCATGTGAGCAGCTCCTCTTACAGTCACAAAACTCAACAAATTCCCATACTCGGTCACCCAACCCCCAACCTATGCATATATATATATATATATACATGCCATCAAGTCACAACATCATTAATTAGTGTGGGAAATATGGTAAATAAAGCTGTCAAACCATAACATAGAAAAATTAAATGAAATATATTTTTTTTTCAATATGTAGAAACTGTTATATGTACCTGGCCTCTGTGGAACCAAGCTCCATATGGAACTGTAATCTTGAACTTCAGTTCTTGAGCTAGTTCACGAATGAGTGTTCTAGAACCTAGTAATGGCACAACAGAATCTTGGTCTCCACTGCAATAATTTAGCATAAATAATTAGTGTACTACAAAAAGTAGGACACTTAAATAGGCAGTGATGATGGTCTCCTTTGTTTAATGAAATTACCTGAAAACCCATACTGGAATATGGTTTTTAACTATCCTTTTGAGAACTGGAAGTATATTGATGTTAGGATCAGAATCGTTATAATTTAAAATACTGCAATGAAGACATTGTGAGAATTAGACATCAATAATGAAAGTAGAAAACCCTGAGAAAGGGAGTGTCATACGTTTGTCATGATTAATATTAATAAGCCTAAACGCACTGCCACATGGATATAGAAGAATATAATATACTTGCATGGATGTTGCTGACAAACCATTGCAGTTCTGCTTCGATTTAAATTCAATATAAGGTATATAAATTAAACATTCAAGGTTAGGAAATTCGATTAGTGGTATTACTTTGCAAGGATTATTAAAATTGTATCATATAGTTATACCAAAATATGAATCACTAACCCACTGCACATGGACCATTCGTACGGAAGATTGGTACGGTTTGCATGGAGAGCCTTCTGAACCTGAGGGAGGTTGAAATAAAGACTTCTTTCATAACTCATACATACATCAACACCTATGCTTATTTTTGTAGCCTGCATTAAAGTAATCCAATTAATTAGTAAAAAACTTTATTACAAAGATTTAAAAATATCATTAGAACAGAAATGAAAGAGGCAAAGTAAAGTACCATCTTTTTCAATCTAAGTTCTTGTTCAACGATGGATGGATAACAAACATCCAGAATCACATCATAGTTGTTAATATAATCGCCAACAATATTATTGGCTTGATTTAGTGCATCATTGCATGATTTAGACTCATTATGCGAACCTGTAAAAGTATAATCATCAAAATCGCAGTCCTTCATAATGGCAAGGCCAATTTCATCGGAAATCATTCCATGTGACCAGAAGTATTCATAAGTTGCTTGTGCATCACGTTCAAGATTCAGAAGTGGGTTTCCAATCTAACAAATGAAAGCCAAGGAGGAAATTAAGAGTGAAATAACTTTCAAATTAAAATATCAGCTGAAAGCTAACAGAGACTAGTCCAAAAGTAACAAATAAAATAAGTAAATTAATGCCAAAAGAGATCACAAGAAAGGGATCTTACAGCAACTCCTTTAATATTGAATTTGAAACCAGCTGAATGAACATTATAGTCCAAAAGAACATTAGCTAACTGTGGTATGTAATGTCCTGTGTAGTACCAAAAGTGTTAGAATAAACAAAAATATATTACGAGAAAGGGGACAATAAAAAAAGGAAAAGGAAAAGCGGAAAAAAGGAAGAAAAAAAAATTGGGGTAATAATTTTCTGGCGTGTCCCCTGCTAGGAATGATGACATAAGTTATACGCATGTGCATAGGTAATAAAGTAAAATGCTAATAAAAAAAAGTAATAAAATAAAATGTTTAATCTTAATCAAATCACGTCAGCTAATATGTAGAATATTTTGGAACACGAGACCAACTTTTGGGAATTTCAATTAAAAATAAATAAAATATTAAAATTGGGATAAGATTATTATTTGTTGGACCTGCATAGCTTTCTCCAGTGAGGAACAACCCTCTTGATCTGTAGGAAGGAAACTTCTTGTACCATTTAAGAAGGAATAGAAGCATATCATTGGCTGCCAAAAATAACAGGATTATGCTCATGCCTAGTAAAACAAATTGCGTAAATTTTGAAATTATGCATAAGTAACTACATAAATAGTCAAGAAGAAATGTTTAATTAAGAAAAAAACATGATAACGAAAGTTAATATATATTGGCAATTTTCCTTACCTGTGGACGCGTCTCCGGTGTTATAATCTGAAGTTGTGTTTGAATATGACCAACCAACTCCAGCAGGGGACTCCACAAAGAGGAGGTTGGATGCTATAAAATACACAAAACAATATCAGCATAAGGAATCAATGAATAACATCCAATATCAAAAACTTGTGTAATATATAATAGATACCTTTATTCCAAGACATTGAATTTCTTCGCAGACCACGTCCATCACCTCTTGGATAAAAGGGACCCAATTCAGTAAAGGCACCTCCTCCAATTGAGGAACATCCCGGTCCTGAAAAAGAATGGTACTTGCTCTCAGTTAAAGGAGAGTTTGACAATTTTATGTCATGAGACTCTATATAAAATAATTGCAACAATTAAAAACCTTTATATGTTGATATATTTCATGTAGCAGTTGTGGTTTATCAAAGAGGGGGAAAAAAGAAAAAACTGTTGTATTCCCATGAGTAAGAAAGACAACACAACCTGAATTGGTAGGGACAAGGCTAGATAAATGACAACCACCTATTCTTTCATGTAAAAGATAAAAACATGAATATGAAAAAAAAAAAAAAAAGACAAAGTATATGAATGAAAGGAATGGGAAGAAACACATATGAAAATTGAGTTCATTCCATGAACAGCCATATTAATTCAGGAGTCATTAATTGGTACCAACCTCCATTTAGCCAAAGGGTGAGTGGCTTCTTGTGATAGTGATGCTCAGCCTCAACAAAATAGTAGAACAGGCTCCTTCCATGCTTTTCATCAATATCAACATACCCAGCATATTGCCTGAATCCAACCTTTGGTTGCCCAGGCAAACTCACTACCAGATCCTTAGCTGGGTATCCTTGTACCCCAACAATATTTCCTAGGAAGCAGGCACATCCCAACACAATCAACACCCCAACAAACCAACACCTTCCCATCTCAAGAACTCCAACTCTCTCACAACAAACCCACCCTTTATCCATTCCCTGAACAATCCTTGATTATTTATAGGTGTAAAATATTCTTTTATTCATTGTTTAATCTCTATTACCAACGTTGTTTTCAATTTGGTGCCATCCGAACATATACAGTCACAAATAGGAATCAAATTTAAAAAATAAATATCATAAGTGGGAATTAAAATTATCCTTTTTTTTTGTTCATATATGTTGACTTAAAAAATGAATATGACCATTTTTTGCTTGGTTCTTATATTTATAATAATATCATATAAATATTGCGGTTATAGTGGTAATAAATGATGGGAACAAATTTGAAAATATTTAATGTTCAAAGATTATGTTAAAAGGTAGATAAAAAAAAGGTTGAATTAAAAATTATATTTAATCCACATATAAATCAGATAAGGTAAATTGCATTAAACCCTATACTTTCTATACTCTAAAAGGGCATTTGGGTATTTAATAGAAGAGACTAAATAGAATTATTTATAATACCATATTTTCAAATGAACAGATTGTGTTGAGTTTTAACGGGAGAAATGAAACACGTGAATCCTGGGGTTCCCTTTAACAAAGGTAAATTCCCACCTCAAGATCTGAATTTCATATAATATGCCCTTAAATGCATGAATAAATGGGATGCAATATGCTGATTAGTCTTGCTGGCTTAAATTCTTTGCAGCCGATCACAGCTGGAGAGAGAATGACGTGAAAATTTTGTGCCACATTGATTTAAAGTCAAAATAGAATTAATTCGTATTGACTTTCGAACTTGATTTTGAACTTTAATATAACTAAAATACATGTATAAATTAATTTAAACTGCATATTTTTATTGTAAGAAAATTTTCATTAAAACATTAAAACAAAAAATAATTGTTCTACTATAAAACAAAAAATACCATAATATTTGCATTGAATAACTTAATACATCATATCATACCATTAAATAAATTTTTACATATATCATAACGGTTAATTTACAACACATTAGTATTTGAATGCAACGAATACTGCATCTTATTTTGCCGAAAAACAAAGACACACAGCCAGAAAGTAGGCATAGTGGAGAAGGTTTCATCTAAGGAAGTGATTTCAGTGCTTGGCTTTACATTGGCAGTGTTGCCAAAGAGACTACTAAAGTGACACTATTATCAATGGTTAAAATAAGGTTCCAAAGTTGATAAGATAATCATCAAGTCAACAAACAAAGTCCGTATCTTATTTTGGACATATTTAGCTGGCAGATTCATGATTCGCGTTCATTGCTTGAGAGGGAATATTTATTCATTTTTATATATTTAATTTTGGTTTGTTTCTAGCGTGACACCATCCTCCAATCAGAGAACACCGAATGAAACAGAAAGCTAAAAAGGGATCTGTATTCTCATTCCTTGGAAGGCGTAACTGCTTACCCATAATCTAGCCGCACTTGTTTAACCCCTTTGTTCACAGTTCTCTCGTTTTCCGCCTTTCATCACTAGCTAGTTAGTGCCACATAATTTTGTTTAGAAAAATGATAATTACACTGAAATAAATAAATAATGTGGGCTATAGTATCAACAAAAAGAAAAAGAAAGTATGTAATGTAATGAATGATGTCATAGAAAAAATTTCAAAATAGTTATATAAATTTATATACAAATAATATTGATTTTATTAATATATATATATATATATATATAAAGATATATAATAAAAGAAGAGGAATCAATTTATTCTGATAGTAACTTTGCTTAAAATTACTCTGTTAAATAACTTTAATATATAATTATATTTTATCAATCCAACCGTTGAATTAATAAATTTTATTATATAAATCATACTTACAAAATTTTATAAAATTTAAAAAATGTTTGATATTTTATTAAATAAATTTAAATTACCGGATATTATAAAAAGTATATTATCCATTAATTTAAATTTATTTTTTGAGGTATCAAACATTTTTTAAATTTTATAAAATTTTGCAAAGATGATTTATATAATATAATTTATTTATTGAACGGTTAGATTGATAAAATATAATTATATACGAGAGTTATTAAACGAAGCAACTCTAAGTAAAATTATTTTTACAATAATTTGATCCATCCTCATAATAAAAAATTATTAAGTAATAATTTTTATTAAAATTATAATATTTAATGTTATTAATAAATTAAATTTGATCATTTTTAATAAAATTTATAATTTTTATTATGTGTGATTACGTACCTATTAAAAAAATTGAATAAACATATTAACAGAAAATAATTCACGTTGTTATTAAAATGAAAAGAGAATGGCTTTTATAGAAGCCTTACAACCAAATAAGACCGAAATTTAAGGAATGAATAACCAGAAAAATAGGAACCACTATTAAGAATAAAACTGCAACAGACTTATTCTACTCCTACAAAATATCTTAACTTATTCATCTTAAGACTCTGTCAAATATCCAACATAATTCCTCCCCTTAAACTGATATGTTAACAGCATCAGTTTAACTTTCCATCCTTCGAACCCCAAGCAAATTCCTAAGCTTCACAAACTGATCCAACTTGATAGGCTTAGTCATGATGTCTGCAACTTGATCATTTGTTCCAACAAAAACTAGCTTCATGACTTCTTCATTACACAAGTTTCGTAAGTAGTGATATCTGACATCGATGTGTTTTGTCCTCCGATGCATGACTGGATTCTTAGATAACTTAATCGCCGAGCTGTTGTCACACATGATGTCTATGCATTCACCATTTACAGCGCCTAACTCCTGCAACATCCCTTTTAGCCAAACACAGTGACATGCAGAGGAACTCGCTGCAACATATTCAGCTTCGGTTGAGGAGAGAGTGACAATGTCTTGCTTTCGTGAACACCAACTGACTGCAGCCCGATTCAGCAGGAAAACATATCCAGAGGTGCTCTTCCTATCATCTACATCTCGAGCATAGTCACTATCCGTGTATCCCAACAAATTCATTTTTGACGATCTCCCATAGAACACTCCAAAGTCATGTGTTCCTTTTACGTATCTTAGTACTCTTTTGGCAATCAACATGTGTTCTTCCTTAGGATCAGACATAAAGCGTGAAATCAAGCATACCACAAATATCAGATCAGGTCTTGTTACCGTAAGATACATTAAACAGCCAACAAGTTGTTTGTAGAGTGTTACATCAGCTATTTTAATCCCCTCCTTGGAAGCAATAGTTCCTGGAACTATTGGATTTTTGACAGAATTACAGCTCTCCATATTAAAATGGTTCAACACCTCCTTTGCATACTTCTTTTGACATATGTGTATCCCAGCTTCACTTTGATGAACTTCTACTCCAAGGAAAAACTTCATTTTTCCCATGTCCGTCATTTCAAATTCCTTCTGCATGGAGGACTTGAATTCTGCACACAATATCTCGTCACTTCCAGTAAAAATCAGGTCATCAACATAGAGACTTACCACTAATAAATTGTTTTCTGTTTTCTTGAAGAACAGAGTGTGATCATAGTCACTTTTCTTGAACCCTTCCTTCTTAAAGTAACTCTCAATTCTGCTGAACCATGCTCTTGGCGCTTGTTTTAAGCCATAGAGAGCCTTTTTTAAACGATAGACTTTGTCTTCCTCCCCTACTTTAAGATACCCTTCAGGCTGATCAATATAGACTTCCTCCTTCAATTCACCGTATAGAAAAGCACTTTTGATGTCGAGTTGATAAACACACCAACCTCGCTGGGCGGCTATGGCAAGAATACTCCTAATTGTATCCCATCTGGCCACTGGTGCAAAGACCTCTGTATAATCCACCCCTGCTGTTTGAGAGTAGCCTTTCGCCACCAAACGTGCTTTGCATTTTTCGACATTTCCTTCTTCATTCAGCTTTGTTTTGTATATCCATTTGACACCGATTGTCTTTGCTCCTAGTGGTAATTCTGTAAGCTCCCAAGTGTTGTTTCGTTCAATGGACTGAATCTCCGACTTCATGGCATCATTCCACTTTTCTTCTTTTGTTGCTTCAGAGAAGGTTGTCGGATCATCATTGCATATGAAAAAAACAAAATTTGCCCAATTATCATCTTCTTCCTCTCCACTTACAAAATCTTGCATCCATCCAGGTGGCTTTCTTGCTCTTTTTGATTGTTCTTCATGTTCACACACAGGAATTGCTGTTGTAGGGATCTCCTCTGTTTCTTCTCTCTGAGTATTTATTGTATCAGACTTTTCAGGTCCTTCTTCCTCAAATTCGTCTTCAGTTTCTTCTCCTTCGAGAACTTCATCATCTTCATCCCATGTGAATGTGTTCTGCTCTGGTGTACTCAATTTCCAGTCCCACTGCGCTTCTTCTTCGAAAATAACATCTCTGCTTATTTTGATTTTCTTCGTGATTGGATCATACAGTCGATAAGCCTTTGATTCCTCACTAACTCCAAGCAGAATACATCTATGACTTCGATCATCAAGCTTGATTCTCTTTTGTGTCGGAACATGAACGTGAGCAACTGAACCGAAAACTCTAAAATAGTCAACCTTTGGCTTGATTCCTGTCCATCTCTCTTCAGGGACCTTGTCTTTTATTGCTTTTGTAAGACTTCGATTCAAAACATGAGCTGTCCATCTAGCTGCTTCTGGCCATAGAAGTCTTGGCATTTGTTTCTCAGAGAGCAAACAACGTACCATGTTCATGATAGTTCGGTTTCTCCTCTCCGCTACTCCGTTTTGTTGAGGAGTGTACGATGCCGTCAATTGTCGTTTTATGCCATGCTCTCTGCAGAATTTGTTGAATTTGTCTGAGGTGAATTCGCCTCCTCTGTCTGTCCTCAAACCCCGAATGACAGTCTTAGCTTCTTTTTCAATAGAAATTTTGAACTCTTTGAAAACCTCAAGCGTTTCTGCTTTCTCTGCAAGAAAATGAATCCATGTTTTCCTGGAAAAATCATCAACAAGCACGAACAGATACCTTTTTCCACTGTGAGAGGTTGGGGTGATTGGACCACAGAGATCCGTATGAATTAGTTCCAGCTTCTCTGTTGCTCTCCACTTGCTCTTTTTTGGAAATTTTTCTCGTTGTTGCTTTCCCATATTGCATATTGTGCACACCTTAACATCCTCCTTCAAGCTAGGCAACCCTTTAACCATTCCTTTCTTTGCCATGATCTGGATGGACTGATGGTTTAGATGTCCAAACCTCCTGTGCCAAAGGGATCCTACGTCTTCTTCTTCAACCTTGAGACAGTTCTCAGATGTTGGTTTTTTGTTAGCATAAACTCGAAACATCCGATTCATCGTCATTTGAGTCTCCATGATTAGCCCTCTCTTGTAATGATATATTTTGCACACATTATTCTTGATCATAATGGTTAGATTCTTCTCCTGAAGTTGTCCAATGCTCAGCAAATTGTTGGTCAGATTCGGTACATAATAAACATCAGTTAATACTTGTATTATTCCCTCTACTTCAAATCTGATTTTTCCTTTTCCTTGAACCTCCATCTTTGAGTTGTTTCCCAACCGAACCGAATGCTTGAAACCTTCATCTAGATCAACAAACCAAGATTTTTCCCCCGTCATATGGTTTGAGCATCCAGAGTCCAAAAACCATATACCACTTTCTTTAGTATTGCTCACGTCGACATGCGCCATTAGTAACAGTTCTTCTTCGTCGTCAAACTCGGCATAGTTGACCTTTTTTTCGTCACTAGTGCACTCGAATTGATAGTGACCTTGTTTTCCACATCGAAAACATTGAATGGCTGCTCTGTTTACAAAGGATCTCCCTTTACCTCGTCCTCGGTAGCTGCTTCTTCCTCGTCCTCTGTAAGGTCCTCTTCCTTTTTTAGCGTTACTTGGCTCATTTTCCATTTGCAGAACGTGCTCTTCACTCCTTCTCTCAACCACCTTGCTCTCATGTATTTGTAATGATGCCTGTAACTCGTCAACAGTAAGGCTATCAATATCCTTTGATTCTTCGATGGAGCAAACCACAAAGTTGAAGTTGTCTGTGAGACTCCTTAAAATCTTTTCAACAATCTTGACATCATCTAATTCTTCTCCACTATTTCTCATGTCATTGGCGATCTCCATGACCCTTGAAAAATATCCCGCTATTCGTTCTCCAGCCCTCATCTCCAAGGTTTCGAAAGTTTTCCTTAGCCTTTGTAGTTGTGCGCGTTTCACTCTAGCATTTCCTTGGTGTTTGATTTTCATGGACTCCCATAGTTGTTTGGCGGTCTCCTTCCTGGTGATAGTTTTCAACATGGTTTTGTCAATTGATTGAAACAGGTAGTTTTTGGCTTTGAGATCCTTGAGAATAGCTTCATCAAGCGCCTTTTTCTGTGTTGGAGTAGGTGATTCGATTTTTCTCAGATCGTCAAATCCTGGTTCAATGATGCTCCAGTGCTCCTTGGATCGAAGAAGGTTTTCCATGAGCAACCTCCAATGGTCGTAATCTCCATCGAATTTTGGTACAACAGGTGTGGTGAAACCTGTAGTGTCTGCCATTTTTTTGTGTTGTGTCTTTCCTCTCAAACACTCTCACTATGTGTGTGGCTCTGATACCACATAACAGAAAATAATTCACGTTGTTATTAAAATGAAAAGAGAATGGCTTTTATAGAAGCCTTACAACCAAATAAGACCGAAATTTAAGGAATGAATAACCAGAAAAATAGGAACCACTATTAAGAATAAAACTGCAACAGACTTATTCTACTCCTACAAAATATCTTAACTTATTCATCTTAAGACTCTGTCAAATATCCAACACATATCACTTTTATTTAAGGTTTCTATTTAATTATTACTATGTTTTGAAGAAACTAAAGAAAGAGGAGGCAAAACATTTTACACCTTTAGAAACGTGCGCGGGGCTAAGATGGAGGAAAGCAATCAGTAACTTATAATATAACCATTAGCATGCAGTTACTTTGTTGAAATACATACATCTATATAAACATGTAGGTGTGTAGCTACATATATATATATATATATATATATATATATATATATATATATATATATATATATATGTAATCTAAACTATATGTCAATTGCACGTTTCCTTCAAAAAAATTATTCCACAAAAATGAAAAAGTCAATATACTAGTTTTGACTACTTATCAAGCAGGACTTAAATACCGAATGATAGAATATTGTTTTGTCCTATCTCTATATAAATTATTGGGTGTAAAGCAAAGTACATTTCTAAGAAAAATTGTATGCTTCCTCGATATAATAGGCCATTAGTTTTTACTAGGGTTGCCAAATCCCGTTTCACTGCCTCATTCACAAAAGTGGATGAACAGATTTCAAATACATCGTGTTGTTGTCTGGCAAGAAAGGTTTAAGAGCATCATAGTCAGAAAATGGAAGTTATCTAAGTCAAAAGAACATTGAAAGCATTTAGCAAAATAACTTCTCTTGTTCAATTTAGTAATTATGTCATTTCTGCGAAATGATGGATGTTTGAACAAGACCATACACTGATAATTAAGAATCCTAGAAAACTTTTATTTATTGAGACAGGACCTAGTGCATTAGGTATATTGCAAACCTTTCATATTTCTTCCAGAAATTTAAGTCAAAATGCACAGTGAGAAGGGAAAAAAATGAGAATAAAAGCAGTAAATAAAAACAAGAGATTGCTCATTACTTGATATAAATGCAAAACTTTCTTCAATTGCCTCGCTGCTTTGCACTGTCCAGTGTCCATCAACATCATGAGAAGTACTAGTAGTATTTAATTATGAAGTTCAATATTCTTATAAACATAAAGGGAAAATGGCAAAAGCTAAAAAGGAAAGTAATCAGGGTAAAAAACTCCTCTGCAATCTGCATTGCAGTCATGACTCATGACTAATGATATTTGGTATCTGATTAAAAAATTAAAGTACATCAATAAGTTGATCCTGTGCATAGAGATTTACACCATATTTTTCTTCTCTTTTTAAACTATGATTCATAAAGTTGCTCTTAGCCATACCTCGATCCAATCCACCCCATGAGATGATAGCTGGCTCAGTCTTACGCGCAGTCTGACTAAACGAGGGAAGAAATTTTTTGTTGTTGCATAAGGTTTTTTTGTTTTATTTACTAATTTAAATTCTTATAAAATAAAGAAAATAAATCAAGTTTAATTACATAATTTAAAAGAATCAATTTAAATTATATGAATAATATTTTAAATACTTTTATCGTCATAGATTCAATTACAAAAAATCATTATAAAGTAATAGTACAAACTTTTATCTCATCTGAAAGACGAAAGTAACAGAACAAAATCGCAATATACGTAAAATATTAAATAAAAAAATTACGGTTGGTGGACATATTGCTGATAACCCTGTTATTATATGTTAAACCTTCTAATTTTGCTTGAATCATAGCTTTTATCTTGAATTTTTAGTTTTTTTTTTTTGGCTTTATCTTTAACAGTTGATGTTATGTGTTTTGCATTTAAATTTATTAACTTTTTGGACTTATTCTCTTTGTTTGTTTTGTAGGAGAATGAAGAGAAATCACTTTTGAAATGAGAGCTTAAGACCATAAAAAGACAACATGATTGAAGAACTAAAAGATGTTTTTGTCAATGAATGTTTAAACAGTGGACTTTGGAAATAGATACATTCGGGGAAGTTAAAAAAATCTAGAGTTGAGAAATTCTGCCCAGTTTAGTTGTTTTTGGACAAGCTGAAATGAGGTTAAACATACATGTTAGGGGTAATGATTAAGGCTAAAACTTGGTGGAATGGTATGGCAGACAACCAAAGTGGGCAGGGGAATGGAAACCCACAACCAAGGGCACCAAACCACTCAAGGAACGAGAGAGTACTGTTGTTATTATTAATAAGCACCAAACAGAAGAAACCAAGGAAGTAAATTACAGGCCCAATTCTAGCGCTGAAATGGGTAATGAAAATATGGTTGTTGTTGGGGTGGATTATAACAAGTAAAAGTCACGTTTGGCTGATCATATTAGTGAGCCCAGTTAACTCCCTTCAGTCTATCAGGCCACCTGTATCTCCTATTCATACAATTCTAGCCCAAGTAGAGAGTGGAACACGTCCTTCACTTCAGGATGTGGATTCATCCACGCATCTTGGATAGGAATCCTATAAAATTTATGCGGAATTGTAGGAGAGGTGCAAGTGCAGCTTTGTTTCGATATTGTAAACAATACTTGCACCTCTATTTTTGTTCTTATAGGTTGGGGAAGACTTGCCAAATGCTGGGTTTTGAAGATAATTATTTCGTTTGAAGGAATAGGATTTTCGGGAGGGGGGGTGTGTTGGAGAGCTCAAGATATCCATGTTGAATTTGTGCAGAAGGAACTCAAGATTAAGTTTGGGAGGTGTGAAGAATGGTATTTAACTAGAGTGTTTGTGAGTCCTAGGAAGACCTTCGCAGTGTGTTGTAGACCATATTGGCAATACCATGAATAAGAGTTGGTTGGTTGGTTAGTGAGGTCAACCAAACTGACATTTGCCTCATTCCAATTTAGGCCCATATCTCTCTGTAATGAATGTGACAAGGTTGTTACTAAAATTATCGTTCATACAACGAAGCCTGTTATTCCTTTGCTTATCTCACCGTGTCAGACCATGAGAATATTATTATCACTCAAGAGTTGGTGCACACCATAAGCAAGATGAAAGGTAAAATGGGAATTTTTATTATTAAGGTGGATTTGGCAAAAACCTATGATTGGCTTAGATGGTCCTTCGTGAGGGATAATCTTATGGCACTTCTTGCAACAGTTTCTATTAGTGTAGTTTGGAATGGTGGAAGGTCAGATTTCTTCCTTCCTCAGAGTGATATCCCGCAATGGGGCCCTGTATCCCCTTATATTTTTGTGCTAGCGATTGAAACATTAGCAATTTAATCATGCAAGTTTCTCTGAGGCCAGGAAGGAATGGCCTCCTATTTCAGCATCTTATGTTTGCAGATGACCTCCTGTTAGTTAATAAAGTTACTCCATATCATATGCAGACTGTAGTTAATGTCTTGGGCAGGTTCTACACATTGTCAGGACAGGTTGTTGGTAATGATAAAACTAATATTTACATTTCAAAAAGGTTGCTAAGGAGATGAGAAACGCTTTAACCCGTGTGACGAGCTTTAAGGAAACATTCTCTGGGGAATATTTAGGTTTCCCATCGTGCAGAAATGTCCTCACAAGTCAGACTTTGATCATTTGATGGAGAAGGTATCTGAAAAGCTTATGGGATGGAAGGCAAATCAATTCTCTCTTGCTGGCAGACTCACATTGTCTAAGTCAGTTTTGGATGCAATGCCTCTGTATTCTATGATGTCCATCCCTTTACCGAATGATTGTGTACAGGAGTTTCAAGGAATGCAATGTAGAATTATTTGGGGTGATCATGACCGAGGCAGGAAATGTCACTTTGAGAGCTGGGACACTTTGATAAATCCTAAACAGAGTGGTGGGAAGGGAGTTAGAAACTTGGCAGCCATGAATAAAGCTTGTTTGATGAAGCTGGGTTGACAAAATTGTTCAGGAGGTAGCCATTTATTGATTCAGGTTTTGTTTGGTATGATAAAGGTTTGCAGAATACACATCTTCCTGTAGCCACAAAATCAAATCCCTTTCTTTGGAAGGCTATTGTTGGAGTGTGACCTAACATTCAAAAGCATGAGGGATTGACTGTTGGAGATGGTACGCAGGTGAACTTTTGGACTGATAGGTGGATAGTAGATTCCTCAATACTGAAGATTTAGCTCCTAACATTCCCTTGGAATCTCTGAATTGGAAAGTGATTCAGTTTCTCAATAATGAGGGTACTTGGAATTGGGAACTTCTAAGGAATTTATTAACTCAAAACATCCAAATAAAATTCTATGCAATTTGCCACCTGACATCAATTCAGGGCAGGATTTAAGAATGTGACCTGGGGATAGTTTGGGTCAATTCTCAGTTAGAAATGTTTATGGCTTCATCACTGGGTATAGCCAATTACACCTGGATAGGATATGGAGGATCATGTAAGATTAAAAGTCCCTGAGAGGGTTAAAGATTTTGTTTTGTTGTTAACTTTATGCAGATTGTTAACTAATTCTCGGAAGAAGAGGGGGGTCTTGGAGCTCCTTTCTGCTATCACCGTGATCATGTTAAAGAAAAGTGCTCTTCTATTTTGTGAGTGAAAAGGATTGGGTTCCTTTAAATTTAAATTTGAATATGAATACTGATATTGGGATAATGTATGGTCTGTGACTCAGCTTCAATGTAAGTGGAGAAACCAATACATTCACAATGAGGAATTTATCAAGCCTTCTCATCCGTGGCAAGATATCATGAGATATCTCCAAATCATTGGTGCTGCTCGTGCTGAACGAGTAATCTTACCTGCAAAACAACCATTTACTACCATGGTTCGAGGGACGCCTCCTCTGCAACCTTGGGTTGCCTTAATACAGATGGAGCTAGCAATACAGCTTCTGATGGAGCTGGTTGCGGTGGCATTATTAGAGATGTAGATGGTAGATATTGTTACCCTGAAAAAGTTGGAGAATACCATTGCATGCATAGCAAACCTATGGGGAACTTTTGAAGGTTTGATGCTGGCCTAGAGACTAGGTTTTCAGAGTTAAGTAATAGATAGATGTAGTTGTGGTGGTCAAAGGTATTGCAAGGGTTTCAGTTGGTTGGGAGGAGCTTGTTATCCAATATGATTGGGAGGTTCGTGTCATGCATATTTTAATTTTTAAGGAAGATACGCTTACAAGTATTGGCTGCAGCCAGGAGAAAGATATATTGCTATAAGAGCAACCACCTTCAGAGGTGTCTGATGTTACATGATGCTACGGGAGTTCCTACTCCCAGAATTATTTCCCTGTAATTCTCTCTTTTTTGGGGCTTTAGCTTCATTCGTTAATAAAAAAAACGACAATGTCATACTTAAGTTCAAAATTGCAAACGTTGAGATAACAAATATTTGTATTAATCGTTCTCCTAATTATCTACACATACAATTCCTTATGTGTCTACATATATAGACACGCATTTAGGCGAAAGATGGAGACCTAATCATCAACTTTCGAGGAAAATAATTTATTTAAATATCAGAGTGCAACCGTACAAATCGTAAGGAATCAAAGGGAGTGCTTAAACGCCATTCTCTTTGCTTTTTACTCAGCGGTCTTCCTTTCCCTGCTTTCGGTCTGTTGACTTTCACGTCTGCTAAACCCCAGGTGCAACATTTGGTTTCCATGTCAAAGGATTCGAGCCTGAACACACCATCACCTTCTGCAGATGGATTATTTGAATCATCACCAGTCACATATTTCACATACATGGGTCGATCCTTGAATCGATCTAGGTCATCAGGAATCCGTACTATTCTTTCAACACCAGGAGAAGACACCTGAAGGAACACATATATATGAGATATAAATGCTAACAGAAACAATAATGTGAAACATTGATAATCAAAATTTTAATCCCTCATCCTTTAAATCAAGAGGGAAAAACATAACATTGGCCCCATAATAAGATCACACTGTTCATTTGGTCTGAAATTTAAAAGCATTGAGTAATGATATTTGGACAGCCCAAAGTTAATAACACTAATTTAACACCTCTCATCTCTCTCTTCATATCATATCACATCATCCATCACATTTCACTTCTCTCTTTTATCTTCCTTTCTCTTACAAAGTGTCTCCTCCTTTAGGCATCCACCAACCTTCATCCAAAAGCATTATCCACAGTATCTAGTGGATATGATTAAGTTACAAGTGAAACTAATAGGAAAAATTGTGTACTTCAATAATTTGAACTGTCAAATATTGTTCATGGTGATAATCTCAAGTTATATGTCTGCCTCCAACACAAAGACAAAATACCAATAAGATACTAGAAATGGTACCTCCAAGCTTAGGTTGTCAGGAACAAATTTGGCAAGTTCTGCTTCATCCAATTTTGCTCTATAGGTTGCAGAAAAGGCTTCAATGTCTTCCATGCTGGGGGAGCCGGACCTAACGCACATGGAAGGAAGAATTCAACAATTAAGCATACATCCACTATAATAGAAAATTCAAAAGCAGTTTGCGCAAAAATGAAATGAAATGAGATGATAATTCACCCACAAATTGTATTATGACAAACATGAAATGATGCAGATTATCAATACTGTTCCTCTGCAGTTAAAAGCCAGAAATCCCTTTGTCAAGCAATGGACAGATAGGTATAGCATTTACTGTTTTTAACCATAAGGTGAAAAGTCCATAAGGAGGGTTAAAAGGCTTGCACTCAGAAACTGATAAATCAGGCACCCCACACCAATCTAATGAGCTTAGAAACCCATGGTATAATCATAAAATTCTTCAGATCTTTTCTTCTTTAGGAGAGAAAATGCAAAAGGACATTGGTATGTTTCTTTTGACAAGCTATCCTCTCCTTAAACTACAGAAGTAAAAGCCTCTTCGTTTTCTTACAAGGGTAGGAATACCGAATACTAATAAACTGCATTCAACTTAAAAAATTCCTTTGCCTGTGGACCTTATTTACAGATAAAATTGCAAAAATTCCATACATCCTGATTAAATGGTTCCAAACTCTGAAATTTGGCCCACCACCCTTTGTCAATATACTGGATATGAACAACAGGAGCAAATGACCCAAAAGAAAGATAAGCCTCAATATAACTTTGGAAAAGAAACACTGTTATATAGCTGGCAAATTTCACTGCACAAGTCATATG
Organism: Canavalia gladiata; assembly: GCA_037954105.1. Lineage (NCBI taxonomy): Eukaryota > Viridiplantae > Streptophyta > Magnoliopsida > Fabales > Fabaceae > Canavalia > Canavalia gladiata. The sequence goes on along the minus strand of CM075659.1, from coordinate 58,235,500 downwards.
CAGTATCTATTGCTAAAATTTCCTAGACATTTAGATAGATATAAAGGCATTATTTCATTGACAATTGGACATATCCAAAATTATGTATAAATAATTAAAACAAAACAAAGGATATCGTGCACGGTATGTCCGATCATGCAATTACATGAAATAAGTAAAGATTCATCACAAAGTACCGTTCAGAATAGAAATGCATTTATTCAAAATAAGCATTCAATAATAAAATTTATCAAAGTAAACCCTACTGTTGTTTTAAGGAAGTTCAACTAAATCTGAATCAGGAATTATACATTTCACGGACAGAAATTGCCACACGTGTGGTAGCCCATGTTTCCTTGTGCTTAAATTTGATCAAAACAGCATAAAGTCCAAATAGGTTATATCAATTTTAGCTCTCTCCTTTTTCACTTTTTTGGGGTCTACAGTAAAATACTGCAATACATAAACCTGATCTATTATTTCACCGATACTCATATTCATAACGATGACGATGACGGTGTCTTACTTGTTGGTAAGCTTCTCAATGCGTACTAGAATGGTGGAATTGAGCAGTGTTTTAAAAGCATAAATTTGCAAGTCTCCATCGAAAGAGACGGCAACCTCTTTAGCAATGGATAATGCCTTTTTATCCCACCATGTTCCGGCGAGCGAGATTCCACCACCTGCTCCACCATCACCTACCTTCACAACGTGCAATGCAAAATCATTTCACACCCTCTGTAAAGAAAACACACGCATACATCTATAAAATTTTCCCACATAACTTACATATGGCACACTATCCTCCTCTTTATATTCATCCCCTTCATATTCCTCCTCTTCTTCGTCATAGTATTCGACACCGTCGTCTTCTTCTTCGTCATCCACCGATGCCTCTGTGCAGTCGAGAACTCTATCAAACAGAAAGAGAAAGAAAAAATGGAGTAGAGAGATTGAGAGCAGTTGTACCGTATTCTAACTCAAATTCGTCAAGGAAATCGTCGTCTTCTTCTTCGTCTAATGATACTTCTTGGACAATGGAGGGTTCTAGAACTGGTTCTGAATCAGAGTTTCTCTTTTTGGCACGTGGAGTTGGAATTAGGGGCTTTCTAGTTATAGTCCTCAGAGCATAATATGGAGAGGTACAATTACAACACCGAAAAGAGAATTTTCTGGCAGAGGGAGGAGGGGCATAGTAGTTAGTCCTAGTACTAATGATACTGTTAAGTGGTGCTGGGGGAATCACACTGACCCCAGGGCTCAACCAAGAACCACTAATCAAATCCATTCCACTACAACAAGCTTGTGTTGTGCGAGGAGGCCGAAACACACTAAAAGCCAATCAATATTAAAAAGAACTACCTTGTGTGCATATCAAATCCAATAGTTTTTTTTTTGGGGTAATGAACGGGCCCAAGCCCACGATCCAATTCGAGGCGTATCTACCAAAAACATAGGAGGCACAGATTTTGGACTTCTGTAAAAAAAATTGTATATAAAGATTATACATATAAAAACTTGACTCATTCTTATATTTTAATTTTTTAAAAATACAATCTATTTTAAGAGGTATAAAAATTATATATCACTTTGTAATATAAAAATTATATTTTGGGGGCAACGTATAATTACTCAAAAGAACTTTGGCAATATAAAATTTTTGTTGTTTTTACAGTTTTAGACAACGAACAAAATAAGTAGATTTTATTATTGTAAAAGTGGTTTTGAAACTTGGTATTTTATATCTTGTGTTTATAATTTTTTAAATGCGTTGCAACCGAACTTTAAAAGATTTAAAATTGGTTATTTAAAGGCTAAATTTGAATTATTAACATATGAGAAAGGCCAGTAATAATGGGTGTATTTAATACATGTTAGTAGATGAGTGTATTTATTGTCTGTGGCCAATAATAAAATAGTTGGAGAGACTCTTGTTAAGTAGATTGTTTAAAAGTCCATTTTATTTCAAAAGTCATCAAAATATGAATTTAAAATTATCATTTATCTCTAGAACCAGTCTATTTATTGCTTGCAGTCGGTATTTCATACTATGTCAAAGGTTATTTCAAAGTTTTCTTCTTTTACTTTTTTTTTATTTTATATTTTATTCTTATATAAAAAATACTATAAACATTTATTATTAGAGAGAGTCCAAATAAAACAAAAAAAAAAAGTACTTAAATAAGTACCTGAAAATAACCACCGGTAAACAGCACAATTTTATGCATTTATATTAAAAAAGAAGAAAAAAAAGAAAAGAAAAGGAGATAACCGAACAAAGAAAAGGAGTTGCAATAAAAATTGTCATGATTCATAAAGACAAGAAAATGTCTAAAACGGTGCGTTAGAGCGAAGTGCTCGTCGTCCTCCTTCGTCGTGGATCTGAATTCGGAATTGTAAAGTGTGAACCCCTGTGCTTTCTCTGCTCATTGATTCGCCTCCGCTGCAGTTGAACTGGTTCATCGATTCATCTTCACCCAGCGATTCAAGTCCCACACATAAGATGGTGCTCACATCCTCCGCGCGTGATTACATCAACCGCATCTTGCAGGACATCTCCGGCATGAAGGTTCTCATCCTTGATTCTCAAACGGTACGCCACACTTTCCCTAACGATCTTCCACAATGTTGGGAAATCTGATCAAAATATCAGCAAATTTGAGTTTTCTTTATTGTTTTTGTTTTTCTTTTGACATGTTGCTAAGCATGAATGAGTGTTACCGACGGTTGGATCGATTTTCCTTATTTTCGCTGTGAATTGTGGACAATTAAGTGTCACTCACGGTAGTTCGAGTCCTCTATTTGCAATTTTCACGGACTGCTAAAATATAAGAGATTATAGGTTTGAAATCACTAGGCAGTGACGGTATGACTCACATTATATGAATATATACATACATAAAATATATTCTATACTTCATTATATTATGTTAATTTGAATTTATTTAATAAAGTATCAAATCTCTTTCAAACTTTATAGAATTTTGTAAACATGATATATGGAATCAATTAATTTAACAGTTGGATGGATCAAATTCAACTAAAAGACATATTGAACTGACTAACTCATGGGAGACTTACATCAGAGTAAATTGATGCCTTTTCATATATATATATATATATATATGGAAACAAAACTATGAGGCTCCCTACCTTTAACAATTATGACAGTTTCATTGATTACTGTGATATTGGCCTCGTTTGAAATTATGCTTATAAGTTATACTGTTGATATGTTCCTGTAAAGTCATCACTTGTGGTTTTATTGCCAAGATACTAAAGAGTTATGATTTGGCTTATACTGTTTTGTTTTACTTCATCAAAACCATAAACCAACCTGCCAAAGGTAGCACTTGGTTCCTAGAAGTCATTTGCTTCTGTTTGTTTATGAGGAAAATGGTGTTCTGATGTTAACTCCATTTTTTTCTCGTATTGATGCAGGTAAGTATTGTGAGTGTTGTGTATTCACAGTCAGAACTTCTTCAGAAAGAAGTGTTTTTGGTAGAGTTGGTAGATTCTATTTCCAAGTCCAATGAATCAATGTCACATCTCAAGGCCGTTTACTTCCTTCGTCCTACATCAGAGAATATCCAGCTCTTGCGCCGGCAGCTGGCTAGTCCCAGATTTGGAGAATATCACCTATGTAGGTTCTTTAAATTTTTTGCTTAAATCCTGGATAAACTACAGTGCAATCATATTCCTTTAAAATTAAATTTTTAATTTCCCTTGTTAAATAGTAACTTTCTCTCATTGATTTGAAAACACTTTGTGAATCCATTCTGAAATTACAGTTTTCTCCAACATATTGAAGGACACTCAGATTCACATACTTGCTGATTCAGATGAACAGGAAGTTGTCCAGCAAGTTCAGGTAACTGCTTTTGTGTGCACTTTACTGCACAATAATTTTGTGATAATAGATGCTTGCCTAAGAATTCATTTTAAAATAGATAGGAAAATTACAGATCAAGTTGATAGTATCACAAGAATATCATAAGTTCTGGTGAAAAAAATCCTGAATGGATGGATATCCACTTCTTTCTTATTCCTCCTATAATTGCAAAGTTTCTATTTTCACTATCCAGTTCTTTATCTGATAAATGACTATACGCATTGTTGAGCATGAAGCTTTGCCTCTCTTGCCCCAAACTCTGTGTTGCATTCTCAATGCCGGGGTTTGTTTTGCCAAGTTTAATTCTAAGACGGTTGTGGTCTTGATCATCCAGGAATTCTATGCAGATTTTGTTGCAATAGATCCTTATCATTTCACTTTGCATGTGCCTTCAAATTACATATACATGCTCCCAGCTGTGGTAGATCCTTCAGCATTGCAGCGCTTCTGTGACCGGGTTGTTGATGGTCTTGCAGCTCTTTTTTTGGCGTTAAAACGAAGGCCTGTAATTAGATATCAAAGGACATCTGACATTGCAAAAAGGATAGCACACGAAGCAGCTGTAAGTTAAAGTTTCCTTTTCTAACTTGCTGCATTTCTTTTGTTTATGTTAAATAATTGTATATGCTTTTTGCAATGTGGTTACTTCTTTCTAAAATGAATTCAAGCTTTTATATCTTAATCATTTATATGATTCTGAATCAGATATAGCTTTTCATTGAGCACATACATACTATATATGCATTGCCATTCTATATCTTCTTTTGACTGGTAATGTGTGTATCACAACATGCCATATTTATCATTAATGATTGTGCTGGCATACATGGTGACAACTAATTTACATTATTTGGCTTGAACAGAAATTGATGTACCAAGAAGAAAGTGGTCTTTTTGATTTTAGGCGAATGGAAGTTTCCCCATTGTTACTGGTGATTGACCGAAGAGATGATCCTGTTACTCCATTGCTAAATCAATGGACCTATCAGGTATCTGTGAGATTCACACAAGAGTCCAGTGCTTGTAATCTGATAAGTTGTTTATTCATATAAGTAATTCTCGTTTATGGTATTATATTGTACAGGCTATGGTTCATGAATTGATAGGAATCCAAGACAACAAAGTGGACTTAAAATCCATTGGTAAATTTCCTAAGGATCAGGAGGTTGGATACATTTCTTATACTTGGTAATCCTGTCATTAGTGTATTGCAGTATAGATTTTGTGCTCATTAAAAAACAACTTTTTTGCTATTTCTTTTCACAGGAGGTTGTGTTGTCATCAGAACAAGATTCCTTTTTCAAAACTAACATGTATGAGAATTTTGGAGATATTGGTATGAATATCAAGCGTATGGTTGATGAGTTTCAGCAAGTGGCAAAGAGTAACCAGAACATCCAAACAATAGGTTTGTACTTTTTATCCTCTCACATATCAGAGTAATAAATTTCCTTGTTACATATTAAAAAATTATTTATGCATGGTGGCTTAGTAATAAATTCACTGATTCTATGATTTAACTCTTGCCAGAGGACATGGCCAAATTTGTTGATAATTACCCTGAGTACAGAAAAATGCATGGAAATGTGACAAAACATGTGACTTTAGTAACTGAACTGAGCAAGATAGTTGGAGAGCGAAAACTTATGTTAGTTTCCCAAACAGAACAGGAGTTGGCTTGCAATGGAGGGCAAGGGGCTGCTTTTGAGGTATATATTATATGGTCTTAATTATTGAAACATCCTCCTTAGCTTTTGCTCAAATTTCAGAAGTTCTTGGATGGCCATTGAACAAATCAATGAAACATACTAGTTAGCACTTAGTAGTATCAACTTTGATAATGCCACTGGCAGTTTTTTATTATGTGATGCATAATATCTGATACAGTAGCAAATTGTATCTCTTAGATTTTCCCTCCCCCAAAAAGCATTTGGGAGACTGAAAAAACAGGAGAATCCTTTCAAATTATGCAATTTTTATTGTAACTTGTTTCTCTTATGCTCTGCACAGGGGACTTGCAGTGTTCTTTTGGGCATTCCTGAGGAAATAGAAAACTAATCTATAGTAGTTTTTTCATTTCAGTGCAGATATTTGTTAGAAAGTATTGTAAATTAGACATGGGCCTAGCTCAACCCCAAAAGCTAAGCTTGTAAGGTGAGGGATGCCCTTAGATTATATATGCATAGTTGGCCTTCCCTTTGATCAATGTGGGACTTGCAATACACCCCCCTCACACCGGGATTGGACAACTGGACATCTGCTGGTGCCCATTAACAGACTAGGGTACACTCTGATACCATGTTGTAAATTAGACATGAGCCTAACTCAACCCCAAAAGCTAGCTTGTAAGGTGAGGAATGCCCTTAGATTATATATGCATAGTTGGCCTTCCCTTTGATCAATGTGGGACTTGCAATAGAAAGCATACGTGATACTTCTTGTAATTATTCTGCTCTCGGTCATTGTAGGCTTCATATTGTTTCCCTCAGAAGTTATCATTTTCATGGATCAAATTAGTTTATTATGGCTTACTCTGTTCTCACATAGTCTGTTCTTTTCCAATATGAGACTTCTCTATCATATGAATTCCCAGCAATGTTTGGAAGTAAAAAAAAAATCCACATTGATGGATAAGAACAATCATATCCTTGAATAATATTCATCTTTGGTTTCACTTGGTCGAAAATCCATGTTGAACATAACAGATTATATGGTGCATGAAGCAATCTTATTATCCTTCCCCCCTCCCCCAACACATAGAATGGTATTCTATCTTTCCTTGTTAATTCTATTATGGGCACTGATAACAGCTATGAAACCAAAGGTGATATAACATTGTCTCTAATTTAATCTTCTGTAGGCAGTGACAAAACTGCTAAACGATGAAAGCATATCAGATGTGGACCGACTGCGTTTGGTCATGCTGTATGCTTTACGATATGAGAAAGATAGCCCTGTTCAATTAATGCAGCTCTTCAACAAATTGGCTTCTAGATTTGCCAAATACAAACCTGGGGTAAAATAATTTAAACTGTTGCTTTTCTTCTTAAATTCATTATTCTCGTGTATGAATGTCTGAATATCAGTCCTTAAAACCTAAGGGATGATGTACCTTCTAAACCCTAGATTAAAATTTACATTCAATTAGATAAAAATTTAAATTAAGAACAGCATGTAGATGGATGGTGCTTCTGTTTTTCATATGGTTATATGAGAAAGTACTGATGTTGGTGTCTGTATTGGGACACAACAGCTTGTCCAGTTTCTTTTGAAGCAAGCAGGTGTTGACAAGAGAACTGGTGATCTTTTTGGAAATCGAGATCTAATGAACATTGCCCGTAACATGGCTCGTGGTTTGAAGGTCTACATGAAATATTATGATTACTATACCATATCCCTGATGATGTGAATCTTCAATTTTAAAAACCTTGTTTTCCTGAGTTTTGGTGCAGGGTGTTGAGAATGTTTACACACAGCACCAGCCACTTCTGTTCCAAGTTATGGAAAGCATTGTCAAAGGGCGGTTGAGAGATGTGGACTACCCATTTGTTGGAAATCACTTTCAACAGGGAAGGTTCGTTGCTATTAAATATAAACTCTTTGTTGTATCTTATTTGTGATTTTCTAGATGTAACTTGGTTTCTATTCAAATTAATGATGCTACTACGTTGTAATGGCAATAACAGTTGCAAACTTTGTAGTTTTTAGCACCAACTAGGTCAAATTGTATCAGCAATTAACATGTATGGGGTAGGACAGGCTTGACTTTGGGGAAATATTTGTGAAGGTGCACAATCTCAAATCTTGTCTCTTGACAATTTATTACCTGAGCTTTTGTACTGGGTTCACACACTTGCTGAATACAGAATTCTGCAATTCTTTCTGTATTATACTTTTACATTATTTTATCCATAGTACAGAACCTCAATAGATTGGTGGCTATGTTCTCTCAAGTAAGACAATTATTGATCTATTCAGCCTACCCTTACAAAGTTTTTACTGCCTTAATCTGCATTGGTACTATATATATATAGATAACTTAAGGGATATGGTAGTGTTGAATCATCGATATCACATGATTTTATCACTTGCAGCTTCGTTCAATGCTCTATACTCTTCTCATACCATCTCACAAATCTGTAAATTATGCAATCTGTTATAAGTCTTATGTTCTGCTAACAGCTGCTAGAGCAAATTATTTTTTTGGAGTTAATCTGGGTGATTACCTGATAATGCTATTGTAGGTTTATCTGAGTTTATATGTGCTTCATTTTAAAAAGGATTATTTAAAGTTTGGAATTTTTTAATGCAAAGTTTTCTGTTTAATATTTGTTCAACTAGAAGGAGATATCCTGAGTCCTGACAAATCATCTAGGAATGGGCTTTTTGACCAGTACACACAATGCATGTATAATAGAATTTTTTAATTTTTATTAATGACCATTATTATCATAGAATTATGCAATAATCTGAGTTGTGTTGTTGATGACTACATGAAAAGCAGGCCACAGGAAGTGATCATCTTCATTGTTGGTGGGACAACTTATGAGGAATCACGGTCTGTTGCTCTACAAAATGCCAACAATACTGGCATTCGATTTATGCTTGGTGGTTCTTCTGTTCTTAATTCAAAAAGGTATGGTTTAGTGATAAAGATAGTTTGGATTTGATTATTGTACTTCCAATTTGGCATGCTAACAATGATATTAATTATTGAATGGACAGCTCTAGTGTTGTCTTGTGTTGACTGCTAGACTTGGAAGTAGTCATAGTTCTTAATTAGTTATTTTGAATGTTGCTTGGAGTGATTCGTCGGTGTAGGTTTAGGTGATAAAAGTTTATGGGGTTGGTCTTCACTTTTGCTTAGAAAATTTGCTATATTTGGTTGTTCATTGATTAATTCAGGGTATTTCAGTTAACTGCAAAGCAAAGGCATTCAGTTTGCACTGCACTTGGTAACATTCTGGATATGATATCTTAACAGCAGAAGTATTATCCTATCTGAATTTACAGGTTTTTAAGGGACTTGGAAGAAGCTCAAAGGGTAGCTCGTTCTAACACCAGTGTTGTTTGAAATCATCTTGAGGGCCGGATAGATATAGTTCTTACAACATCAGGCTGGAGATTTTTGCTTTGAGCGCGTGTATATGCATTAAAGATTTTGCGAAAGGAGCTTGATGTGTAGTATCAGACTCAATTCATTGTTGCTGCAGAAGACGATCATCAACCATTTAACAGGTTAGGTACTAGTTGGCTCCTTGCAGACGATTGCAATTTGAGATCAGAGTGTGAGAAATTCAAGGACAAACCATCAGCCCCTCTTTTGTTCGTGGGGGAAAAAGTAGACACGGATCTTATAGGTACAATGAAAAAAAAGCTGTGTAATTTTTTGTCATCATTTTGGCTGATCAAATCTAATGGTTTTATTGACACTTACTGATGAAAGAACAATTTTGTATAATCTTGTAATGATGTCCCATTCTTTTGTATACCAACAAATGTCTTCCATTTGTAGATTTACGCCTCCATAGAAAGTTCAGGTTTTACTAAGTTGTGATTAATCTCATTTTATTATATAATGCACCTGTTGATGCAATTTAGTCTCTGTTGGTGAATGTTATGCAAAGGTCAGAGGTACGTCTGGTATCGTCTGTTTAAGCTGTTGGAATTCATTTTCATGACCGTGGATTTGTTGTGAAGGGCCGCATGAGTATGGTGTTATCCTGCCAATCTTTCTCTGGTGAATACCGAATGTTTAGCGGGACTTCACTCTGCCATATACTTGCAATGATAAATAAACTGTGCCATTCCTTCATTGAGACTTAATAATCTTGTGCCAGCCGTATATGAATTTTTATTATTTCAGCGAAAAAAGATATAGATTAATAATATTTCCACACTTATCATTTAAGAAAATTTTCACATATTTCCATAAAGTATAAACCAATGTTTGTAATTTTCAGTCCAACACCACATTATCCTAATAAATAATTAAAATTACTAAATGAAAATCTAAATCACAACTTAATGGAACATTCAGACTCGTTATTTAAGCTTTAATAAATGAAATATACTCTCTTTTTCACAGGAGATATATTATTTTAACGACAATTTTTTGTAATGTTTTAATTTTTTATTTATCACATCATTTGTTTTTTCATACTTTTCTCTCGTATTATTTTCTCTTAATTGTAATAAAAATGTTGTAGAAATACAATTTTTCTTTTCAATGTTTTTTTTTACAAATTTATAAAACAAAATTAACAATTAAAAAACCAAAAAAAAGTGTAACAGCAAAAGATGTTAATTAAAAATATGATATTCGGCTCAAATTTAAAATGTATAAAGAAAAACATTTCAAGTCCAAGTCAAAATATCAGTGGGAGCTTTTGGGAGAGCGGGGTAGAATACTAAGAGGGTATTCGATTGGGGATTTTTTTTTTTTAATTTCCCAAGATTCTTAACTCGGAAATGTTTATTATGAATGTTTTGAAAAGTAATTTTAAAAATAATTTTTAGATACATTTTTTTCTAAAAGATTTTTGTAGAATGGTAAGAATCCAAATTTTTCATAAAGATAAAAAAAAATAACCATACTCATTATAATATTTTTAAGAATCTTTGAAACATACTAAATGTATTTAAAATATTTCTAGCAACTATGATTTCTAAAAGTAAAAAAAAATGTATTCAAACATCTCCTAAGCGGAGTATTGGAAACAAATTTCTAACACATTTTTTTATAGGCTAGAATTCATTAAATTATAAAATTATAAGTGATACTCACATAATCTTTTAATTTTCAATAAATTTTAATTAATAATAGAATGTGTTGGAAAATGTATTGCTAACATATTTCATACTAAAATACTTATATGAGCATTGTTTATAAATAATTATTTAAATCTAGATCCAACTTTAATTTATGGGAAAATTTTATCAATTACAAGTAAAATTCATATTTATTTATTGATTTTAAATTCAATAAGATTCTTAATTCTAAGTGATTTCCAAATATCAAAGTTATTAAAAAAAAATTAAAAACAAAATAAGTAAAAACCTATGCAAGAAAGGGGGTGCAAGCTTATGTTAAAATAATATGATCAAATGTGATGTAAATCTAAAATTAAGTAATTAATATGTGTGTTTATGTGAAGTGAGCTCATATTCTTGAAGAATATAGATTTAGGTTTGATCCTCGTATTCATGTGATTGAAAAAGAATGTCATTTAAAGAGGTCTTTACTTTGATGTTCGGTAGTATCTTAAGAAATTAATCTTTTAATCCAAAAAAATCAACTATAATATATATATATATATATATATATATATATATATATATATATTATTGAAAGAGGTTTTTTTTTTTCTTTTGATGTTTGATAAAATATCAAAAAATTAATCTTTTAATTAAGATGAACTTTTAATCTCTTAATTAGTATATATAGTCGTGAATTTTTTATATGAAAGTAAAATATGAATATTAATTAGTAAATTTTATTAAAATTAATTAATCTTAAAATATAAACTTTATGTATTTTTTTATAAGACATGTAAGTTTAAAATAATTATTTATGTAAGTAACTAAATATAATGTTCCATTTTTTTAATTTTTGAACTTAACTTTTATGAAAAGAAAATTTCTTTTTGTACATTAGCATTTTTTTTAGGAGAACTTCCTTATCCTTTAAAAAAAGGTAAGTATCATTGTGCTTCGTTTATTTTAATAAAAGAATGTAAAAAAATTTGATATATTTCTATTGTTTGATATGACAATTAAAAGAATAAAATAAATTATATATCCTATTTTAAAATCCTTTCCTCCCTCAATTGAATAGAAAGAGAGAGAAAAAAAATTATATTTTGAAATTAAAAAAAAATTATAATTTTAAAAATAAAAATAAAATATTAAATATTAAATATTTAAATTATATTTATAATTTAAAATTAAATGATCATAATAATAATAATAATAATATTTTTATTTTACTTTTTTATTATAAAAGAAAATATAAAACCTTTCTTTGAATAAAGAAAGTTTTATTTAAATTTATCTTATTAGTTAATGTTATTTTATGTCATTTTATAAATACAGCATTTTTTTTTTCATTTCCTTTCAATTCAATCATACATATAAATAAAATCTTATTTTTCAATTTTTACTTTTTATATTCCAAAAGCCCTTTTTTTTTCTTTTTTCTTCTTTCCCTATGTTTTTCCTTCTTCTTTTTTTCAAACAAACGTAAGCTTAATCTTGACTGTATATATGGCATGCAGCTAGATTATATTTATGAGTTGTCTGTCCAAATATATTTTACTTACAATGTCGAAAATTTTAATAAAATAATTCGTTACTGTAGATATAACTTTATTTAACAATTATTTTTTTCCTATTCGATTTATTAATTTAGAATTTCTTGAGATAAGCCAAAACTTAAATCATACCCTTCAAATTAAATAATTAGAAATAAGGCAAAATTAATTTTCTGATTGCTTCGAGATGGAATAAAATGAGGTATTTACGATTAGGTGAAAGATTACTGGCTTATTGCCTCTTTGCTTTCATCGTTTTCAGTTTTCATTTTCATAAAATTAAATAATAAAAAAACATGTTCAATTGGATATTTTCATCTTCAATTTTAGAAAATAAGCTCAATATTTTTGGAAATTCTATAAAAAAATAAAATAAAGGACATTTGGAGTCTTAAAAAAGATAAAATGAACGATGACATTTTAAAATTTTGTTCACGTCAGTTTTAAATCGCCATCGCGCTCTTCACCTCTTTCACTTTCTTCACTCCACATCCCACTACAAATTGAGGACACCCACTCGTTCCAATTTTCTATTCTCATTGTTGTTCACAACGTTCTCCCTCTTATTGTTGGTCACATCCCACATTCTTTTTGAAAGGCCGTTAGGAATCTGCTGATCTGATTTACCTGCCGTGGACTCATGTGACCCAATTACCTTGGTTGGAAACATTTGGGATGGAGATTAAAAAAGAACAAAAAGAATAGGATAAACTAAAAATATTTTTAAGTTATGAAAAGTTAAACATGAATTTTTGAAAAAATAAAATAAAAAATAGAAACCTTACAGTATTTTTCAATTTACAAGAATATTTTATATTTAATTTTTAAATTTTCCATTTTAAATTTTTTTCACAGAAAATAGAAAATAATTTTCTTACTGTTTTTCATATAAAATTTTATAAAAAATAAAAAAATAAGCAGGAACCAAATCACTTTAGATTTTTAATGATTCGCCTAATTATTAATCGTTAGTATTTTCCTTGAAAACTTCAACTCAGATTTGCTTTAAAAAATTAACAACTTTATGCTTAATTAAATGTTTTATGCAAGGAAAATAATATGAAGTTAAATATTAATTGAGCTTAAATATTAATATTGTTTTGACAATATTTTTATATTTGATTCACATAAGAATTTGTAAGTTAATTTTAATAAAAAAAGTTTGAATAATAAATTTTTATTATTAGTTAATATTATAAACGAGTAGTAAATGATTACTATGCGATTCATAAAAAAATATTGATTTAAAAATATTTTATTCAATTAAAAAGTATTTATAAATTTTATTGGAGAATAAAAATGAAATTAGTATTCAATTATCATTCATAATCTTTAATAATATTAAAGATGAGATCAGAAGTAAGTAAAATAATTAATAAGAATAGAAATACAACTATTTTGTGTGGTCACAAAAATATAGGAATGATATACATAATAAGAAAAATAAAAATTTTACAAATTAGATTTTTGTATTTCTAAATTATGAACTAAGTTGAAATCTTCTATGTAATATAGTAATGTTATTTCTTGTCATGCATGGTTTATTATATGTTATTTGAATATGTGATTATGTTGCATGAAGAATAAAACTGTAGTTTGTTTGAATGGTTAAAAATGTTGTAGAACTAATAAAAAATGATAGCAAGATTGAAGAGAGAATTTGAATGTACAAAGTGTTAATAAATTTTCTAGAAACAATAGTAATTATTGTATTATTTCTATTTTTTAAATAGATATATTTACTATAAGTTTTTGTTATCAATTTTCATGCGCAAATGACAATGATTAAGGCAAAAGTTTATAACATAGTTATTCTATTGTTTGTTATATAAAAACTTTGTTGGTAAGAGCAAAAGTTTTATTTGATTTATCATATAATAAGTATTTTAAAAATTTTAATTGGTTTAAGTAATTTTAAAAGTAGAAAACTATAGCATTTTATATTATTTATATCTAATATCTAAGATTTATGCAATTATAAAAATTGGATTCAAGTAAAATGTGACATGAGTTATTGGTTTAAAATGAAAGATAAAAAAATTACATTATTAAAATAATGAATAAATTTATCAAGATCCATACCTTATAATCCTTATAACTTAATGGTATCAAGTTCAAGTTTACTGTTTTTTTTTACATAAACTATCAGTATTATAGTTATTTAATCTTATTAATACATTTCATTTCATTTATTGATACATTTGTACCTTTCTTAACCACATATGCATCAATACTTAGAAATTAAGTTTTTAATTTTTTATCATATGAATTAAATTAAAAAAAAATCACGTATATGGATAAAATTAGTATTTACAAGATTAAAATAATTTCATAAAAAAGATTAAAAATGACTAAATATAAAAACAAGAAAAAATAATTAGAATAAATAGAGAAAATGATATTGACAAATATAGGATGAGGGAAGAGAAAATTGATAAAATGTAAAAAGAATAGAGAAGATGAAGGTTTAAAGAGGTAAGAGAAGAGACTAAACATAGCCCAATAAAAAATGATAAGAGGTGATTTTTGGTTGAGATAGAAGATGATAAAATCAATTGAAATAGAAAGATGATGATAAAATAATCAACAATTTTTTCCATCCACCTGTATTTAGATTAGACAATTATAGTTCATTTAATTCTTTCCTATTCCTATTGTTTTAATTAAGACAACATCTTAGTTGTTAATCTTAGATGTAAAAAGATAAAAAATAATAGTGATATATTTTAATGATGAGGTGTATGAAGTGAAAAGAATTAAGAGTAGAAGAAAAATAAATTTAAAACATGTAAATATTTTAGTAAAAAATAAATATTATACTTAAAATTAACAATAAAATATGAATTAAGATAAAAATATTAAAATGTAAAATTTATTTAAAAGTTTTTATTTAAATTATTTTATCAGATAAAAAATTACTTAAATTATATATATATATATATATATATATATATATATATATATATATATATATGATCTAAACAAATTTATTAAAACAATTTAAATAATTAAAAAAAAATACTACTCCATTGAATTGAAATTGATATGCAAAGAAGTAATCCAATAAATTAGAATTGCTATTAGGAAAGAAGACAATTTGAGTCTTATTTGCTACCAGCTCCTTCTGGCTGGTAGCCATCCTTCTCCTTTAGATATATTTTTTCTCCCTTTTTTTAATGCTTGATGTTATATTACAAAATTTTTAAAAATATTATTGGTGTTTTAGTTTTCTTAAAAGTTATTATTTATTTTATATATATATTTATCTTAATAATTTTAATATATTATTTAATAAAATATATATTAACTACTAACTATTAAATTAAAGTTAAATATTAGTTATTTATTAATCTATAAAATAAAAATATTAAAATATCAAAAAATAAAAAAATAAAAAAGAGAGTAGTATTTATACGACTTTTATTTCACCTTTTGTTGCGTGACTTACATGTCATTTTTTTCTTTCTCATATTATATCAAAAGACTTTGTTAAAAATTATTTTGATAATTTTTATATTTTAAAAAAGTAATCTTTAGTTTTCAATTATAACATATCCACTTAAAATATACAAAGAAAAGATCTGAATATTTTGACTTTCCAAAGGAATGAATGTTTATCATTGTTTTTAATTTTAAAAATAAATTTTTTTGTCTTTTTCTTTTTATTTTTATTTTTTTGTATTTTACTCTTTCACACATTTTCACTTTGCAATTTGCATCCAAACTAAAAGAAGTTATTAACCAAAGCAACCAAACAGTCTGCTCTGCCCTCTGAACGTTTGGTAGAAGCAGTTCTACATATCCCGAATTTGACGTCCCATTCCCAACATAAAGTTAAACTTTCACCCTCTTCTTCATTTGCCACGTATACAGCTGACGTGGGACAATAAAACTTTCCTATTTCTCCAACCAGTCGCACACTTTGACGTCACAGCAGTCACATAGAACGCCAAGTAAGAAAACATCGTTCCAATCGACGACTCCTATTGCAGCTGTGACACAAGATCTGCCTGGCCCCGTCAAGTTAGTATCTTCCCCTCTTCTCTTCTCTCGTAAATTCAAAAAATAATAATTAATTTCTTAATTTGTGTTTTCCAACTGTCGAAGCAAAACTCCGTTGTTATTTTCCCTCTTACGATATTTCCGATAGCTCCTCCTTTTCTTGCGTTCTATTTCCCCGGAAAATATCAATCTCGTTCTTCCCTGAAAATGCACAAAATGTTGACCGCAGGTTTGAACTCTATCCTTAAATTTCCTTCCACGGTTTTGCCAGTAGTTGCCCTCGTTCTTTTGTTGCTATTGCTGCGATGATTTTCGCGTTGGCGCATGGCGTATTTCTTTTACCCCTCGGCATATACTCGAGGTCTAGGGTTTTGGCCTTTTCTTCTATCTTACATGCCACTACAAAATGTAGGGGTTCGTGGAAAATCTTTGGTGGATTATGCCTATGTGATTTTCGAATAGACCAAGAGTTTTATATATGAACCATTGCGATTTTCGTTGAATGCCTCATTGTTGGCTTAGAACATTTTGTTCACGAAATGTGAAAAGAAGGGTTGGATGGTGAATAGTTTTACGTGTTAATCTTCGAATTCGTTAACCTTCCATATTGCTCATGTCATAAATGATTAGAATAATAAGTACTATCAACTTTTTTTGCTGGCGAAAAGTAGAATTATTGTTTTGAAATACTTTACTCCTTGATGTTTGTCTTCTAGTACTCTTAGCGGCTGCGCATACTGTGTTACCAACACTTTTGAGAGACGAGTGCACATGTTATTTAAATTCCACTGGACATTGGCGTTCTGTATCATCTTACTTGAAATCTCTCTACACCTCTTCTGCTTCTAATGTTAGTGTCATCTTGTGCCTTGGCTTCATAGCATAGCAGCAATGTTGCAATGGGGTGTATTAAGATAATTGATGTAACCATCTTGGTCTTGGAGTTAATTAATAATTTTATGACAAAATCTTGTAACTAAAATTTTTTATTGCGAAGAATTTGCTATTTTGTCTCTCTTAACTTCCCTTTCTCTGTGATAAGATGGAACAAAATTTACCTGATGTTTGTGTGTCCAAAGACTTAAATCTGTTATGACCTTTCCTCAATATAAACCTTCAATATAAGATTGTTGCTATTGGGCACTCTTGGTAGAGCTGCTTTTGCTCAATGATTATGCATCTAGCTGAGGTTAATTGATATGATGGTTCCAGCTAATGGTTAATCGATTCCATTGTACTCTAGTTAGTAAATAGTTACACGCTTGAAAGTTTTTGGGCTATTTTGTGATAGCAGTTTCTATACATGATAAAAAATGGCACACGAACTGAGTTCTCTGGTGGTTGACTTTTTCTCCTCTCTTTCTCCCTGTCAAACTATCTCACTCTGTATCACTAGTTACAGTTTGTCAGTTATTGATATCTTGATGTGTAGAGGGTTGATTGATGCTTCAATTTTTTTTTCTGGTTTAAAATGCACTTATTGAAGCTTTATGAGTATCTGCTACTTTATGGTTCTGTGCATATGTATGTATGCATGTATACAAACACTATCTATTGAGTAATCTAATTTTCTTTGCAGGATAGTTGTCATATCTCCCTTTAGACTTTCTACGAGTATCAAAAGCAAACATCCTTGTCTGCTGTTGGCAGACTATGTTAGTTCTACATGTAGCATGTTGACTTTGAAGAGTTGCTTTTGTACCAGAAGGCTGGTTTTGTTGTGTTATATAGTATATCTTACAGGGTATTGGCTTTCAGAAAAGACAGGAGGGAAACTGTTCAAAATGCAAAGTTTCATGGGAGTGTAGACACTTCACATTGTGTGGAGTATAGTCAAGTATAGAATTGGTCAAGGCAAGGGAAGACCATTTGTTACAAAAAAACTCTAAGTTTCTGGTGGATGGGATTGAAGGATATTCTATGTTCTTCCATATTTCTTTTTACACTTGTTGAGTCCACTAGCAAATCAGGGACTATGTGGCCCCTAAACGTAGGTGTGGAGAGTACTGGAACTGTGAGCTGGACAGTCTTCAGTTCAAGTATATTTGTGCTTGTAGCTCTTGTCATCTCGATGTATCTAATATTTGAGCATTTATCTGCTTATAATCAGCCTGAGGTTTTTCCTTACTCTTTACTTTTGGATCATACTTAATTTTCCTCCTGTGCCACAATAGATTTACCATTTATGTAATGCCCAGATCCCCTTTTCTCAGTGCTTGTTATAACTGCACCTTTCAACTTACATGGGTATTTTCCCCCTGTATTACGTTTTCCTTTTGTTCCTTAATATTTTCCTTTTTTTTTTTTCCTTTAATTCAGGAGCAGAAGTTTTTGATTGGTCTCATTTTAATGGTTCCTGTTTATGCCTTGGAATCGGTAAGAGATGCCAAGTAAATGACCAAATACTATCTGTTCTTTATATAGCATCTTGTACTTCGGTTTTTTTTTAGTTCATCTGAATAAAACCTTTTTTTTCTGTGGAATCTAAACAATTTTGTACTTGCAACTCTTTTAATTTTGCTAAATTTTTGTTGCTATCTCATGGATCGGATATATTGGAAGTTTCCAATTATTACATGTGTTTGGTTAGGTTTTTACCTTTATTTTTGTTTACTTAAACTTAAAATACTTATTATACATTTTGATCATTAAAGAAATTATGTGTGAGTGTCTTTCACAGTCACAAAAATGCTGTTTTTCTTACTCCATATGCATCTTTGTCTTATATTCTTTTTGTTGGAAACTTCCATGATCTAATAGTGATTTTTATGATATTTTATCAATAATTGACACTGAGAAGAAAAAATTCTCTTTTTTATTTACATCATACTCAAGGATTTTGTCCTTGTTTAACTAGTATAATTTCAGAAAAGCTTGGGTTTATTTCCCAGGGAGGACCATCTGTAGTGAGTTGCTACAAACATTAGTATTAATGTGCCTGCAATGTGTATAGAATCCAACCTTGAAAGTTTTTCCCTTTTAATATAACTTTTAGTTGTAAATTGGTGAGGTCTGATGTTTTTATGATGCAGTTTTTGTCACTACTGGATTCTGGTGCTGCATTTAACTGTGAAGTTATTCGGGACTGCTATGAGGCTTTTGCGTTGTATTGCTTTGAAAGATACTTGATAGCTTGCTTAGGTATGTCAAATGGATTGAGTACCTGTATTATTTTCATTGGTTGTAGATATTATTCATGCATTTAAATTTCCAGAAATGCAAAAGTGTAAGGATTGAGATGTTTTAAGAGATTTTCCTCCCTTTTCTAATATCAAGGCTAGTTCAAAATCTATTAATTCTTTATGAGGCTTGAATGTTATAACTCATGATTAAAATATGTCGTACTTCTCAACTTCTGAATTATGCCTTGATTTGCCATGCTCTTTGATACAAAATTGTTTATGGTTGGTTGTAGGTGGTGAGGACAAAACAATTCAATTTATGGAAAGTATGAGCCCAGCAGACTCCAGCACTCCTCTTCTTAAAGAATCATATGCGTATGGAGTTGTAGAGCATCCATTCCCCTTAAATTGCTTCATAAGAGATTGGTATCTTGGCCTTGACTTCTATCAATATGTGAAAATTGGCATAGTACAATATGTATGTTGAATTTTGGTAAATTGTGCTTTTGTTCCACCCCTTTTTTTTCTTACTGGGAAAGAAGAATCCTTGTCTTTCTTCTTGTTGACTAAAACTTACATTCCAGATGATTCTGAAAATGATCTGTGCATTGCTGGCAATGATACTTCAGTCTTTTGGGGTTTATGGAGAGGGAAAATTTGAATGGAAATATGGGTAAGATTATATAGGCTTCTGCCTTTGGTCTTATTTACTTGTGAATGATGTACACCATAATTCATAAATATATAATCTCAATTCTCAACTACAAAGATTATTCTCGATTCTGGATAATTTTCTTGTTTTATTGGAAGTAGAATACCAATTGAAAAGATGTATACTGATTTTTATTTCCATTTTTCTATTTCCTATTTTTTATTTTAGGAATGAGGTTTTTTTATGACCCCTGTTGAAGCCTGATTCTCCTATGTGCTTTCAGGTATCCCTACTTGGCATGTATTCTTAATTTTAGTCAGACATGGGCCCTGTATTGTCTTGTACAGTTTTATTCTGTCACTAAAGATAAATTGGAGCCAATCAAACCATTGGCAAAATTTCTAACTTTTAAGTCAATCATCTTCCTGACATGGTGGCAAGGTGTGGCTGTGGCATTTCTTTTTTCCATGGGAGCATTTAAAGGGTCATTGGCTCAAGAGCTGAAAATGCGGATACAAGACTATATCATTTGTATAGAGGTATGATGTTCTTGCTTTTTCTAATTTTGGTTGTCATTTCTTATATTGCATTATTAAATCATCTCAATTTTATGGAGTATTAATATAAGTTATTGTCTGCATGTGAATGTACTTTATGAACAAGTTGAAACTTCTATCATCTTGTAGGATTTATGCATGAAAACCTAAAATGTGACTGGATCTCTTTATAAAGATATATGCGATTGGGGGTATTTTTCAGCTGTTCAGGATATATCAGGTGGATTATTGCATGTTTGTATCATATATAGATGCATATATAGTTAAAAATATGATTACTGTATAGTATATACTTATGCACTTTTTTTAGCCAAAAGTATGATATCAGTGACCTCTTATTCATTTAAAGATTAAGTGGTCAAGATTAGTTCTTTTGGAACTCCCATGATATGTTCCTTACATGCACGCACACACATGGTGGTCTAGTGCACACTCCCACTATTCTAAGGTCAGGGTAGGTACATGCTTAGATGAAGAGACTTCAGTAATCTTGAATGAATCTTTCTGGGACAAGGAAAAGACCAATGACTGCTTTGCTTTAGAACTGACACAGGGACTCTATAATTGCTTTGTTTAAGACACCTGGGTTTAGTATGATAACTATGAAAAAAAAAATTTAAGACTCGTATAAATGCTTTTTTATTTTAAGCTGTGAGTCAGCTGTTAAATGCGTGGTATGATAAGTCAGGTTTCTTCATTATTAAATTTGTTATTTGATGCCCCTGTTTAAGCTAAAACTTCTACAAATGTCATCAATTTGGAAAAAAAATTCAATCAATTTTTTAGTTCTTGGTTGGCATTTTTTATATGGTTCCCATCTTAAAATTTGTTAACAGATGGGCTTTGCTGCTGTTGTGCACCTTTATGTCTTTCCTGCAGTACCTTACAAAAGAGGAGAGAGGTGTGTCCGTAATGTAGCAGTGATGGAGGACTATGCATCACTAGGGACACCTCCTGATCCTGCAGAGGTTCAAGACTCTGAGCGCTCTACTAGAATGCAGCTGGCTCGACATGACGAGAGAGAGAGGCATATGAAATTTACCCATAATGTTCGTGATGTGATCTTTGGAAGTGGCGAAATTGTAAGATACGAAACACAAACGTATCAAACCTTTGAATTTTCTCAGTCATCTCTGTGATACTCATCCGAGCTGTTTATGCTCTTATTTCAGATTGTCGATGACATGAAATTTACAGTTTCACATGTGGTAGAGCCAGTTGAAAGGGGTATTGCAAAGTTAAACAAAACATTGCATCAGATATCAGAAAATGTGAAACGCCATGATGAGGAGCGGAGGAGAAACACCAAGGTCAAGGATGATAGTTACCTTATTCCCCTCCGTTCATGGAGAACAGAATTTTCTGATGTTCATGATAGACTTGTGGAAGGAAGTGTCAGTGATAGTGGTTTGCCCAGCAGAAAGAGACATCTCCAATCCAAAGCGTCAGCATCCAGGGTAAGAACATAGTATTTTAACAGTTGAACAACCTATAATTTTACACATACAAGATGGAAAATTTCTGATGGATTTTAACGTTAAATTGTAACCCAAAAAGGACAGTATCTGGTGAGCTTTATAGAAAGTTGTATAAATTTATCATCTTATTCAATCACCTTTGTTCAAAGAAAATTAGGTATCGGTCAACAAAAAAGAAATTATTATGTATCATTCAATCACTTGTTATGTTGTTGAGTGTATGCAATGTGCTTATGTAAGCAATATTTGGCCTGAAATAGCTCTATACTATAAATCTGAATTTTTACTCGTACACAGGTGTGGCTCTTATTACACTTTCATTTTCTGCGATACTTGAATTCATCCTTATTCAATACTTATTTATTTTTTAATTTTTAAAGTATTAATTATCTTAAAACTTTGTGTTAAAATTTCTTTAGTCGTTTCAATTTTAATACTTATATTCTTAGTAATTCTCTTCAATATTTATTTTTTTTCATTCTAATTTTAAGTTGTTTGTATTCTTTTATTAAATTAATTGTGTATATGTTTAAAAAGATTAATTTATATTAATTAAAATTATTTTTATAATGAATGTAATACTAACAAGTTTAATTGGATGATACATTCCTTTTTGTTAATGATATATAACTTTCAAATTTGACGTGAGTGGAGAAAGCCCGGAAAACGATAAAAAAAAAGAATGCACGAGGACTAATATTTATTCATAAGCAAGTTGTAAGAGGCTAGGATTGTGCTGGTATCTTAATTTTATTTAGTGTTATTTATTTGTTAACAATGTTCATATTTATTTAATATTAAAATAATATTAAATAAAAGGTAATTAGAAAGTTAATCAACTAATTCTAACAAAATAATTAAATTATTTAATTTATGTAATTTTTTTTCTCTCATTGAATGAATAAATACAATTAGAAATAATAATGCTTAGATTTTCTGATAAGAAAGCAGTTGTAACAAACAAAAAAAGAAAGCAGTTAGGAGATCTATCACGTATCAAATGTTCATTAATGTGTCATAAAATTATTATTTAAATATTATCTTCATCTCTTTTATTTTTATTTAAGATTTATATACATAGATTAAAAATTATTTAATGTAGTATATTATTGTATTTTAATAAAAAAAAATTTGTTATATTTCTAATTATATTTTTATTTATTTCTAACTTTTCTTCATCCATAATTACTAAATGAGGGTCTAAATAAAAAAAAATATTGAAAATCTGAAATAATAAAACTAATAAAAAAAAATAGATGAAATATCATTGCTTAAAAAATTTATAAAGATAAAGTCCATCTATAAATTTTATTGAAAATAATGTTTGTGCTTATTTCGATAAAGTATTATAATATCTATATCTTTTCAACTCACATTTTGAAAAAAATATTCATTTTCAGACACAAGCTTATGTGTGTAGTAATTTTAGTGTATATCTCTATTTTATGAGTACTTAGATTTCTAACCTAAACTCGTTCCTATACTTTAATTTAAAAAATGTGTTATTTGATTTTTTATTTATAAAATGAAGTCATCAAACATCTGTGACCAAAAATGCTTCTTGACCGATGAACTTAAATAACGTTGCAATGACAATAACAATGGAGCACAATTATAAAAACAAAGGTGGTAGAAAATAATAATAATAATAATAATAATAATAATAATAATAATAATAATAATAATAATAATAATAATAATAATGAGATATAATTTTAAAAGTTGATGATATAATTTAAACATATGAAATAGGATGATGAGTGAAATAGTCACATTTATAGAAGGGATAATCCATAATCAAGTACATGTCAAATACATAAAATGTGAAAAGAGTTTGTTATACATGTAGAATAAAAATTGAACTCATACATGTTATATTAAAACTTTAAAAAAATAGGTATAATTTTCACAAGAATGATATTTTACAACCAGTAATTTGAATATTTATTCATATATTATATACTTGAGCTTTTTAAAAAAACTAAATAACTTCTATACTCATTCTCCTTATTCATCAGGTGTCTTTTTAAATTGAGACATGTCAATTTCTACATTAAGTTAAATTAATATTTTACTCTTCAACTGAAAATTTAAAAACTTCCCTTTCTTAATTATTTTAAGTAATCTCAAATTTATTCTATTAATATTAAATATAATAATATATTAAAATTATCATTAAAATAATATTTATTAACTAAAATATTTTTAATTAAAAATTTCAAACATCTTTAAGTTTTATACCTTTTTCTTTACCAACAATAGCAATATTTTTTATAAATTTGTATCTAAAAAAGTTACCAAACGAAATAAATCATAGAGTTGCTTTTGGTAGGATTAACTTATTCTTGAATTAATTTATGTATTTCTTGAATAAATAAGCTACTCTATTTAATATCTGTACACAAGATACAAATTTAACCAATCTATTCATCAAATTAAAATTTTTATTATATATATCAAATTTATAAAAGTTTATAAAAATATTATTTAATCAAATAATATCATTTTAATATATAATAAATATTATTAAAATATAAATAAATAATATCATCTATAAATTACATATGAGTATTTTAAAATTTTTAAAATTTAATATGCATAAAATTTATATTAATATTATATTTTTCAAAGGTTGAATTTATTATTATATTATAAAATATTATTATTATTAAGTTAATTTCTTTTATATATATATAAAAGAAACATATCAAATAATAATTTACATGTATTTATAAATTTTGATTTTATATAAAAATAATAATTTTACTAATTAAATCTTATCTTAAACAATTAGCGTTAAAACAGAAATTATATGATATTTGAAAAAATTGCACAATTTTTAAAGTTAGTCATATAATTTTACTTAATTTTTAATTATTTATATATAATTATATAATTTAAATTCATAATTCTCGTTATTCAAGAAATGATGGTAAGTTGAGTGGTAAATCAGGAGCAGCTGAAAAGTGGCTGAGCTGTCAAATGTCTGACCATTGTCCAGATCCGATCCACTAAAGGGAGGAAGATCGAATGTTTTTTTTCTTTTTCTTTTTCAGATTTTGGTCCCCAATGGTCAGATGTTTTGAGCCACCATAGTCTGACAGGAACATTTCTACCAGCCGTCATGCTACTAATTTTGTATGAGTTAAATATATTTTATTTTTAAACATTTTAATTTTTTTTTTAAATAATTATTTTTCTAAATAAACTATTTTAATATTTGGTTGTCATGTTAAATATTTATATACGCTACTTGTCAGCTATTAGTTATTTTAAAATTTTAAATTAATTATTTTAAAATTAAAAAGTTAAAATAAAATTTTGAAATATTTAAAATATATGTAACCCCATTTTATATATATATATATATATATATATATATATATATAAATCTCAAGATGTTTTATGTTGTCCAATTTACTGATTTGGACTTAAAATATGAACTGAACCTACAGTCTGTAGTCATATATAGAGTACACTTTAAAGCTTGATTAGGATAAATAACATAGCTTATTTATTTTATTTTCTAATATTTGTTAAATTAATAAAATATAACTTATTTTTTAAAATTATTTTTTCTATTTTGATAATTTAATTTTTTATAAATTTTGTCTATAAATCATAAAAATGATAATTTTGTCAATAATCTTTACCATATATATATATATATATATATATATATATATATTAATATTTATAAATTATTGAAATTATTAAAAAAGTATATTTTAATATTTTTAACAAATAATCATTTTTTAAAAAATATTACCTGAATTGTTAATAAAGTTTTTAAAATTTTATTTCACTAATTTTTTAAAAAATAATTTGATTTTTTAAAGTTGATTACAAAAATTTAAAAGTTTTATTATAAAAGAATTTAAGAAAATTATTATAATTTGAATATTATTTATAAAAAAATTAAATTTATATTTATTAATTTAATACATATATATATTTCTATAGACAAATCAAAAAATAAATTAAAAATATAATTTTGAAAGTTATTTTATTTATATAAAAATAATTTTATTATTTTAATATAATTTAGTTTTTATTGTATTATTCTTTGTTCATTTTAAATGTTATATATAATAATATTATATTATCTGATTTATTATCATATATATCAAATATAAAATAAAATAAAATAATAATTTAATTTAATTTAAATGTTATGTTCTATTATTTTCTGTTATTTTTTAACAATCAAATCATCCCTAAATATAATAACGTAACCAACATAGGTTATGAGACAGATTTTTATCCGGTTAAGTTAATAGCCAATTAACACATCAAAATTTAAATTTAGAATAGCTGTCTAATATAAATATTTAGATAAATATTTAACTTAAACTAAATGCATCGATTATTAAAATTACTAAAATTAATATAAATTTAAACCTTAGTAGTTTTATACATAAAAAAAATCATCGATAATAAAATACTTTGATTAAGACACCTTTCGTATATAATATAATTCAAAGTTATGTCATCGATCGCATACATCCAACAAATAAAAAATTATTTAAAATAAATTAACATATTAGTTTTTCACATTGTAAGTGTTGATAATTTTTTGTTTTAAAAAAATTTTATATTAGTTTTCGATTTTTGAGAAACGTCATTTATTTTAATCCATAATTTTTTTTATGGAAAAGTTAATTTTGCTATCATTTTCCGACCAAAAGATGGTTCGTCACAAATCACAACTTTATCAATGCAAGCAAATCGTGTAATGATTTGATGTGGCGACCACTGAACCCTCATACCCTCCGTGAGTTTTCAAGTTTGTGGCTGATTTAAAGATTCTTTTTACTATTATTGGAAATCCGAAATTGTACAACAATAAATTTGTGGATCACATACAACAAAGCGGAAACGAGATACATGTATTATATTTACAGTTAGACTTTTTTTTGTACCACCAAACTATACAAATTCCACCCCTTTTTCTTTTTTTTCTTCCATGATTTATACAGTTACAGTTTATTATAATTAAAATATCTGCAAAACGGGAGAGACTTCTATCACATTTCATTTTGAAAGGTATGATATAGAGGAAGATTCTAGAAAATAGGTGAATTCCTCTGCTTCAATGTTCTTTTGAAGCATTATCTACACTTCCATTTTTTCTTGCAGAAGAGGTATTTTCTCGTCCAAAGAATCTGAACTTTCATCACAGCTTTTTTCTTCATCCCCTTTGATTTGTCCATACATTACTGTATAATACCCCATTCCAAGTGTAGTTGCTCCTATCACACTGCACATATTTTTTTGCAAATAAAAAATTATACAGGAGATACTAACAAATCAAGTGAACCACAATTCTTATGCATAATTATTTCAGGGAACAGGATATTTAAAAATATCCATCTGTAGTCAGCAAGTGAAAGAGAATCCAAATACCTTCCATAATGAAGACTATCAGAAAAGAAGCAAACTCCAAAAGTAATGGCAAAGGCAATACCAAAGGGCTTGAAAAGTGACACATAAAGTGGACCCTTCATGCCAGTGAACCAAATTTGAATACTAGGACGAATCACACCTCCAAATAATGCCTATAGTGTTACATATTTCTGATAAGTACATATATGTTCTGCCCTTATTTAATTGTATGTGTATATCAAAAGAATATTGAAGTATGTTGATACTCATTACTTACCGTCAGAACAATAAGAATGAGTTCCATGTTATACTTCAGCTTCCAAGCATCTGTTTCCCTCTCCACAACCCACGAGACTATTGCACTAAGAATTGTTCCAAGTAAGCTATAATAAGATACCACCTTCATTGGTTCTGGATATTGCTTAACAGTTTCTTTCTAATAGTGTAAAAAAAAAAAGAACAAACTTGAATCATCACAAAAATTCAAAATGAAACTTGACTTTAAGAATATATATATATATATATATATATATATATATATATATATATATATAAGGGGTTTGAACAAGAAAAAAGAATACCTGCATAAAATTCCAAATTGCAACTGAGAAAGATGCTGAAGCAAGCAAAATGCCACCAAGAATCCAAAACTCTGGAGTTGAGGAGAAGACAAAAAGTCGCATAGTGTGTCGAAGGTGATGAGAAGAGGGTCTTATAAGTGGTCCCTTGAAGAATTCAGCAAGTACTGCTCCCATTATCGATACCAAGATGCCAACCACTTGGATTTGGATAGCAGGGCTTCTCAATTTAACCTCTGTCTTCCTGAAAAATAAAATAAAAAATTTAAATTAAATTGATTTACAAGGTGTATGTATTAATCTAATAAATATTTACCGATTTAGAGGGAGCTAAGTGTGAATCCTCCCCTCTTTCCGTTTTTTTAAATTATATATGTAGATTCTAAATTTTTAATATATAAAATAAATATAATCTTATAATTTACCAATATAATTATATATGTTAAAATTTATTTATTTTTTCAAATTTTAAATTTTATATAAAATTATTTTAATCTTCAATAGTTAATTGTTAGACCAATCTCCCCAAGTGTTGGAGTAATCTTAATAGTTTATTCATGTATGGTATATGTTAAAATACTACAAAATCACATTTATTTTATTATAACGTAATTTTATAGAAATTTTAATATTTTTTTCGGTCAAAACTCATGTTCGGAATCAATGTAATAAATTGTAAATTGTGTGTTGAGTTAAAAAAAATTATACTGAATTTTACTATAAATTTTTTAAAACAAATTTTTAAACATAAATCACATCATTTCAAATTTATTTTTAAACAAAATGAATTCTATTTAAACTGAAGTTTGCAAGTGGTAATCCAAACACACGCTCATGATCAAAATGAAGAGGTCTAAACAAGTGAATCACTGAATGTTTTGAGGAACCTGAGAATGAGAGAGAGCAGAAAATTAAACGTTGGAATCAAGTGGCCCATGGCACATACAAGTATTGGCGAACTATAGCTTAGACCCAGGAACAAAAAGGTCTGAGTCATGGTTATCCTGCAAAATCCATCAATGTAAAAAAAAAGTTATAAACATAAATAGTATACTATTTAGCTAATTATCATTTTTGGCACTTGATAGGCCTAGTAAGTAGCAACCAAATAGAATCTTGAACTATTAGGCCTATTATTTTTTTAGGAAATAAAAAAACAGCTTACAAATTTAATTCAATTACCCAAAGGCATAATATATACCCTGTAAAACCGAGGAGCAAAAATCGCATAAACAAAGAGAAAGTAAAAGGTGGCCGCTCCTTTCTGTACAAAAGAGATGATGTTGAAGATCAGAACCAAAACAAAGCCTCCATGCAAACAGCTTCACGATGATAGCTAGCAACATAAACACACAAGGAGAAAAAAGAGGAAGAGAAAAAAACCTGTCCTCGTGGGGTGATAAAAAGGAACAAGGAAACAGTATTATAGTGGCCAAAGCATTGGTATAAACAATGAACACAAAAGGGCTCATTCCATTAGTTATTGCAGTTTTTGCAAAAATAGTGAGTCCTATAGTGCAGCCTTCCATAATCACCATGACTATGAATGGCAACATTTCAGACATCTTAGTCTTAGCCTCCATTGAATTTTCCTTCTTTTGATCTCACTCACAAAGTGCTAATATGCCAATGGTTGTATAAATAGAATTCTATTGTTTATTATATTTATAGCTAGAGAGAGTTTACAGGTAATTGTTATGTGTTTGTCAATGAGTGAGTGTGTGCATCCCAAGTAGGGGCTTGCACAAGCACCACACAAAACCCACTTACTCTCTCTGTACTGAGCTGGAATTGAACACTAGTTTGTGCTCCAAATATAAGAAGCAAAGGGAAAGGAGAGAGAGAGAGAAGGAGATCATGCAAGTGTGTAACCTTTCACAAAAAGGGGAAGCTACTTTGGAAGAGAAGTTGCAACTCGGGTGTCTTAAATTCTTAAACAAAGGGCCCAAAGATGACGTCAAAGGGAGTTTTAAATCATTGCATTATTTTCACTTCTGGGTTGATCTATGTACTTGTTCTCTGTTTACTTGTCCACTTCTCTTTTGGGTCTTGATATTAATTTTTTTAACTTAAACCGTGAGTTATTGTTGATTACTCTATGCCTTATTATAGTTAGTCCTATGGAGTTAACTAACCACGGTATATTATATGAATAACTCTGGACCAATAAATGGAAGCTTTCTGGTACGCTTGCGAATGCATTAGTGGCAGACAATGTTTGTGGCCCTACCATTTAAAGTGATATTGATATAACCTGTCCATTTGCGTGTAATTAAGAAAAACTTCAATAGAATCTGAAGAAAATGTAATTCTGTGGAATCAATATTTTTGTGAATCTTCCCAGTTTTGTCAAAATCGAGAAGAATCTAACTCAACTTTTTTTTTTTTGTCAAGAATTAAACTCAACCTGGTTGTCGTCAATATTCATGCGCGTTCAAGTTGGTGGGCCTGTTGCCCAAGCCTAATAAGTAATCAGGCTGGCAGAGTCAAAGGTGTTAAGGGAAAGTAGCAAATTGAGCCCATAGCATAGTTGCTTTTTGATCCTTCACAATTTGAAAGGTTGCTGAGAGGAGAGGACTGAATTTTTATTCTTTTTAAATTGAAGACGGAATTTTAGTCTCGAGTACTGGAGCTCCTTAATGTGCTAGAACTAAATTTTTACACATTAATATCCAAAATGTGCTACCACTAAAATTTTGAATTATATTTTTTAAAGGTGGTCAATGAATTTTATTTTTTAAAAGTGGTCAATAGGTATGAAATTGGGTTACTGGGGCGACTGAGCTAATGAGAGTTTAAATAAAGAAAAGCATCATATTGCATAGCTACTAACAAACAGAGAAATACTTCTATCATTTGATTCAGTAGGGGTGGGACTGCAAAAAGGAACGAAATTAAAATAAATAAATAAATGGACATAATACTTCTTTTTGAAATAACATATTCCAGTATCTAATAAGGCATATCATATATTGGTCTATGCTATTAAAATAACATTTAAGAATGGTAGAATGCACTTATAAGTTTTTTTTTGGGGCTAAACAGACCATTTGTGTAGATGAATTTGAATGGAATTATCAGTTTGGACTTGAAAATTTGTCTTTGCTTTCTCAACCCTCATTGCAAGTTAGAACTTATCCTCAGACAATCTTTAAGATTATTTATTTATTTTAAACCAAGAAATTGGCAAGTTTCTTTCACTTGAAGTATGAAAGAGAAAAAAAAAGGATCACTTTGACATTGTTAAAAAAAATTAGGGAAGGCATGATGAGAATGGTCGGCGTTTTTATAAAAGGAAGTGTTTTTAGACTTTTAGTTGCATATCTTTTTTATATATATAACAATGGTGACAATAAATTAAATTTATAATCTCATACAAACTATCCAAATTTCTTATCACTAACTCAGTCCTAATAGCTTTTACATGTCTAGTTAATCATGCGTGTTCAATCCTTCCATGTCTGATTAATGATGTGTGTTCAATTGACAAAATTATTCACTGTATTAGTATTACAATAATTTGCTTACCGTCGATATTTTCTCGTTAGATTTAAAATTTATTGACTGATTATTAACCAAGTCAGCAGCCAAAAATGTACTACTTGCCCTCTTCTTAATCGTCATTCTCCCGACAAAATAGTTTTTGTCCGCTTCACAGCAAAATAATTTGAATTCAAATTCTGAAACTAATGTTTTTTTAGAATACTTAGAATATTACTATTCCTGTACCCCCCCCCCCCCTTCTTTTCTCTCTCTGTTGAGGTAGTGGATAAGTGGTGCACCTAAGCAAACATGCGTTCTTTAGTTTACTCTCTTATAATGAAGTTCATTCATTCAAAGTCAAAATGATGGGAACAAGATTTCGAGCATGATGGAAACGACATCATCAAACTGTTTTTTAAGTAAAAGCCAATGCGTATGGATACCAACTTCTTCAATAATAAGTACAGCCAAACTAGACGATTATGATTACAATTTATGACACTTTTCTTCAATCTTTTGTGCATTTACATCTCTGATTCTGAGAGTCGGAGAGACTCCCTTATTCTGAGTAAAAAAATTGAAACTGCCTATTTTCTGGCAGAATTGTATCATCCTTTTAGAATGAACTAACGCCCTTGTATGTCTTCACTCTTCACGGCTATTTTCATTCAAAAGAGGGGTCTGTTTGCCCTTTGATTCCAAGCTTGTCACTCCCACATCTTCAAAATCTTTGGCTTTTCCCCATAATACAGAATAAAACCCAACAACAATAACTACAGCACCAGCCAAGCTGCATTCAAAGGCAACAATGAATTCATATTGGATGTAATAAACTCAATTATACAATCAAACACAATCTACAAGCTACACAGCTCACCTTCCAAGATAGAATGTGTCCCCGAGGAAGACAACACCTAAAACCACGGATATGACGATTCCTAAGGGCTTGAACATGGAAACAAAAACTGGTCCTGTTTGGTGCAAACACCAAGTAGTAATACCAACTTGGACTGCAGAGCCAAAGACTCCCTGTAAATGTTTATGTGTTAAGTTTCAGACTTCTAGGTGAAGATAATGCAGTAGTTATTACTGGTGCTTTAATTTACTTGATTTACATTTTGATTACCGAGTATAAAACTGCAAGCAACTTTAACTTAGGTTCCAAGCTCCAAGCACTGATGTCTCTTTCCACAACCAAACAGGTCACAGCAGATTGAATGGCCACAAAGAAACAATAAAAGAATACAACAATCAACTCTGCTGGATATTTCTTAAGAATAGAAGCCTGAAATATAGCCAATTATGATTAACCGATTATAGAGTATTTGCACCACATGTAGAAATCACTCGATTATGAAAATTCTATTACTACTATGATAAATTATTCACCTGTAAAATAATATATGCTGAAGCCATTATACAGTCAGCTGCAAGAAATACTCCTCCTAGTATCCAATTAGAATTTTGTGAGAAAAGTGGCTGCTGTGATGAGTTTGCAGATGATATTCCCATCAAAAGTGCAGGGCCCTTGTATAAAGTCACAATGAATGCACCAGCAATTGATGCAATTGTTCCCAACGATTTAGCTAGACTGCTAAATTTTCTCCAATCTAATTGTTCCATTCTGAAACAAAGTGGGATAAGTTTAGATAGATCTATAGCAGTGTAATGTAATAAAGCGTGCATTTGATAAGTCTTCTATATGAAAAAACCCACACACACACAAAAAAATACAAAAGCTTTCAAAACCCAGAGGGGTTACTTTTATTTTAGAGTAACTGCAAAAGATTTTCCAATTCATCATACAATCAAGATATATGTTTATTTATACTAGTGCAGAATCACAATGTTATTGTGTTGCTATCATCTGTCCTAACTCCAAAATGGAATAATTTTAATTTTCAAGAGAACATGATTAATTGTCAATCTATAGTCGGAGTCATTTTTATGAAAATAAGGAGGGCAACATAATCCACAGCATGAGATATGTATCGACTCTATCTTATGCATAAGATAAATTTTAATGCCAGAATTATGGGTCCAGTACAGATAAGTCTTTAAAATTCAATGCTTAGCCTCACTGTTTATGTGCCGGTTAAGCAAAGTCATATATGAGAGAATTTAGGCCAAAGCAGTTCATTATTGTAATGGGCTCAATACTTGTCTTGAGAATATCAGTGTTAATTCAGGTCACTTCTCTTCAACATGAAAAAAGATAATTTGATTCATGGAGTTACGATTCATTATTCATTAACAAAACACCATTTATTGAGCACAGAGAATACAAGGAGGTTCCATAAGCCCGAATTTGGGAGTGCAATGCTCAGTAGGATAGTTCGAGGTCAGCTGAAACAAATTTGGGAATTTTTTCAAGATACAAACTAGAAATGAAATGCAGAGATTAGCAACACTTGAGTAGTTAGTTTCATGTAAATAATCCTTTTTTATCAAATCCAATATCTAGAGAATTAATTTAGGATTCTAATTATCATACATCACAACACGATTCCCATCCCTATTATATATATATATATCTCACTTTTTTTTATTCCTATCTCATTCTTTTCATCCAATACATCCTAAATAGGATGTACCAACTAACATTTTCCATTAATTTATTGATCCAACCTCGATGATTCGGAGCAGTTCACCTACGCTGAGATTACGCTGAAGTATGCAAAATACATGACATAGATGATGGTAGTGGCAAGTGTATGGAGTTATAACTAATGCAAAACGGAAGGGCATTAGCAATAAGAAGGAGGAGATGGTAACAACCTAAAAACAACAGCAAGTATGAAAGTAAAAGCGGGAACGAGGTTGAGCATGGTTGTACTGAGCGTGGCTGAGCCGTAGTAAATCCCGGCGTACCCAAACGCCTGCGCCAAATAACTGAAAACAAACTAAACGAAACCGTAATTCGGGTATTAGAATCCCAATTTTGTGCGAACCAGAAAGAAAAAAGAATTAAATTAATGAGCAAAGTGTTGGGGGCTTTAAATTTGCACGTGCATAATATGGATAAAATGAACTTGCCCGAGTAGTCCAAGTAAGAAGAATCCAGAAAGGGTGGAAAACGTGATTGGAGGACGTTCAAAGCTGCGAAAGAATTACGAAATGATTGATAAGGATAGAGTGGTTGTGTTGTGAGAGAGAGAGAGAGAAGGTAAATTTGAAGGTACCTGTGGACAAGGAGGGAAATTGGAAGAAGGAGAAGAGCAGCGATAGTGTTGGAATAGAAGATGAAAACGAAATTGGACATTCCTTGAGCCATGGCTTGTTTGCTTAATATGATTAAGCCAACCTGAGCAAACTCCGCCATCATCATTCCCACAAACGCAAGTGTCAACTTCCCCATTTCTCTGCGTGCTTCACAGTTATCACATACCACCCTTCAAGTTTAAGTTGCAAATCCAAACCTAACACATTGAACCTTCCACTCTCTTTCTTACCCATTCTTCATTGACCGCCCAGGACCGATACAGATACTTTCAATAATTTTATATAAATTATTATTAAATAAATAATATTTAATAGCTTTACTTAATAATGAAAATATATTAAAAATACAATACTAATATTTATCATCAATAAAATAATAATCTAATTTTAGTACGACAACAAATGTGGTATGGACATAATTAAGTAGTGTATTTAATACATTTTATTAAATATTCTTATTTAATTAAATAAATATTAAATGACTTTTATAAAGTAAACCATTTCCTTTCAAATAAAATATTTGATTTTAGTTTAAATAAAATTTTCTATTTCCTTTCTCTTTAATTTTTATTTCATTATCTTTAAAAAAAATTTATTTCAAGTTACTATTCGATTTGAAATTTTATTTTATTATTATTATACACTTTTTGAAATTCTGATTAAATTTAAATATGCAAGTGATTTGAATATATATATATATATATATATAATGTATTAAATGAGATGATACTTCTTAATGCATGAAAGAGTTTTGAAGTCTTTGGTTATTATAAGTCCACACATAAATTATACATCCTTTTAAAAATATCATAATATAATTACAATATTAAAATAATCATCAATTTCAATTTGTTATAAGTAAATTATATAAAACAAAATGGATAATAGAATAACTTTTTTTTGGTGAACACAAATAAATAACTATTAAAAATTTAGTAATTGGTGGTGTATCTAAGTTTAGTCAGTTATGCAATTTGATTCTTTGCATAACACCTACGGCCTCGTGGTTGTAAACGTCGGAATTAATTATTTAGATGATTTACACAATGATCAGTTAGGATTTTTTTTTTATTGAAATGTCATAGATATTTTAAAAAATAAATTTATTTAAGTTAATATATATATATATATGTGGTAAGATTAACTTTTTCAATAAAGTTGATTCAATGAATAGTAGAACATATTAAAATGAGATTTTCTTTAAATTAATAAAAATAATTTTATAAAATCATTCTAACTTATTTGAAGTTAATATTTAAAAATTTTTGAAATAAAAATTTATTTATTATAATATGATACATATAACATTATTTATTTATAATTATTATTTATAAACAGAATAATATTATATTACAGCAAAGTCTTATAATTAGGTAGACGCGGGTTCATGTATCCAGCCTCCCATATCCGTTCCCTTCCTGCTCCCGTTTCTGCTAAGATTAAAAAATCAACTCTTATTCTTGTTTCCAAATAGATGTGGAAAAATTCGTCTCCATATATTTTTTTATATTTTTATTTTAATTATTTTTTAATTTATTAAATTATTATATATTTTTAAAATTTATATATTTTATTATTTTTATAATTTTATTAATTATATATATAATATACTTATAAAAATAAAAATATTTTAATAATTTTATTTATTAAGACGAATTCAAAATTAAAACATGTTTAAGAATGAATGACGAAATGAGTATCTACCAACCCTTATCTTTAATTTTGAAAATCGAATTTTACATTAATCTGTTTTCAATCCCAGTTAACTCAATACTATTTTTGAAAAGATTAAATTATTATTTTTTAAAATATTTAAATTATATTTTTTTATTTTAAAATATATTTTTAAAAATCAATATAAATTAAATTTTATTTATTTTTAATATAAATAAATCTATTAAATATGATCTATAATTATGAATTTACGTTTTTATGATTTTTTTAATATTAATATTGCTAACAATTAATTTCAAATATTCTGCTGTTGGTTTTATTATTTTATAGAATGCATAATAAAATTTTAAATACTTTTATTATTAGGTTTAAATTTTATTTATACTTTTTTAATAGCAAAAAATTTTAAAAATATCTTTGTTAATTATGTTAAGATTGTCCTAATATAAAAAATCTAAAAATTTATTTACATTTCCATCGACTCAAATATATATATTTTTTTAATAAAAAATGAAAATTTTAAAATTAAAAAATAAAAGTGTAATAGAAATTTTTCTTCAGAAAAGAGAATATGATGATCTTATATTTTAAAGTAAATTAATTATTATATCTAAAAAAATTTAAATGACTTAAATTTTAACTTTTTTATAGTAGATAAACTCTTGATCCATCCATGTTTAATTATGGAAAAAGCAAAACCTGTTACGTCACATGTGAAATATTTGTCGTTTTTTTCCTTAAAAGAGCGGAGTACTTTAAATTAAGTTCACATGACTATTCTTATGTTAATTTTTATTAAAAACAATTTTTTTTTTTTGCAGAAGTTTTTAATTTACCAATTCTCCCCTCCAAGTTTGAATTTCTAATACATTGATAATGCCGAGGAATCTAACTTAATTTCTTGTTTCTTCATCTTACTTTAACTTGTAAGTCAAAAACACTTCCTCTGAATTTTTACCAAACGACACACAAAATTGTGCCATTTGCACATAATACGTTCATATAGTTAAAAAATCTTGTTATAACAAATATTTTCTTAAATAATATTTTGATCAAAATCCACATGCCACATCGCTATTAAAAAAAAGCTGAATGGTGTATATCCTTGTTTGTTGATAATTGATATCAAAGATCTTTTCTTTTAGTATTTTTGTTCACATACTAAATTATATTTTAAAAAAAGGAAAATATGAAAGAAGTTAATGTTTTAATTTAATTTTCATTTTCTATGAAATTTTTTTTTAAAAAATAATCTAACTAATTTAAATATCTTTTAATGTCAAAAATAATATTTAAAAGATGATAAAAAAATTATTTTAAAATCTCTAAATACAATTCTCTTTATTTAGAGATTTTTAGTTTAAACTTTGTTGAGATAGATTTTTAATTTAAAAAAAATTAAAAACTAAATACAAATCACTTTATTATATATTATAATAAGTTTAATTTGAGACGTATAGTTTTACTGGCTTCAAAAATATTTGCATTTGTTTGTGGTATTTTTTAACATTTAACGAAAAAAAAAATAGAAACTAAATTATCAAAAGAAAGAAAATCAACAGATTTTTTGAAATGAAAAAAATGATGAGATGTATCTCACTTACATAAAAGTTGAGTTTCCAAATAGTATTTGATTATGGATAAATTATAATAAAATTTTATTTAAAATTATAATTAAATTAGTTTAAAATTTAAATTTAAACTTAAAATTCAAAAAAAAAATTAAGATATGATAATTAGATTAATACAAGATTAAATGTATATAAACACATTCATGAGATTAATAGTGTAACAAAATAAAATTAAAATCGAACAACAAAATTTAAAATTAATAATATAAAATAATAATAATAATAATTAAAATAATCATAATAAATAATAAAATAGTTTTAAAATCAAAGAATTATGTTTAATAATTTATAATTACCTGTGGTAATAGAAATTAAATCAAAATAAAAAATTTTAAATATGAGATTTAATTAAATAAAAATAAAAATATTTAAATATATAATTTTTTAAAGCATAAGATATTTTTCTTTTTTTTCTTTTATAATCTCATTCACAAACCATAATACATCCAAGTATATAATATATATATATATTTATCTTTGTTCTAAATAATGTGAGATTTTAAATTTTTTAAAATACAAGACTTCGAACATTATATCTTTTTATTATAAACATATTAAAAATATATAAATATAATTAATAATTAAAATAAAAATAAAATAAATTAAAAAAATTGAACTAGTCTAAAATAATAAAAATTAAAAATTAAAATTATTATTATTATTATGAAAAAAGTTGAGTTCAGTCATAATATTTACATCCTAAAAAATAAATATAAAATTAAAAATAACAATAAAAATTTTATTTATTAATTTTAAAAATTAAAATTATTTTAAAAGTATATTAAAAATTAATTTAATACCATTTTAAATAAAAAATTATTTTAAAATTTTATCTAAAAACTAAAAATTAAAAATTTTTAATCATCCTAAACAAAATTAGCTAAGCTATGAAACATGAATTATAAGTATGTGGGTTCAATGTTTCTTAATACATTTTATTTTTTTTAATTTTTTTTCTATTTTTTGTTCCTTTGAAAATCAATTATAAATTCTCATATACAAAAATAATAATAATTATCTTATATGCAAATAGTATCATATATTTATTTATATTTCACATCCATCTATCTGCAATTTTTTAAAATAAAAAATAAAAAAATAAAATAAAGTCAACAAGTTATAACTATATACAAATAAATACATATATATATATAACACGCTTTTTTCTTTCAAAAACTTGTTTAGTCTCTATTTAGTTTCTAGGATGCTCTAAATATCTTTTAAAAAATTAACATTAAATAATTTTATAAAAATATTTATTTTTTGTATAAATTAAAAATAAAATAAACAATTATTTTGTATAAAAATTATTATCAAATAGGATTCTTTAAAATAAATGTTCGATGTTCTATTAATTTAATACTTATTTAAAGTTTTTCTATAAAATATTTAATATATTTTTTTAAACAGTTTTGATATTTTTACATAATTATAATAATTACACTTATTTATATTCTAAAATATGAAATATTGATTGATTATAAAATTATTTACATAATTAAATTAACTACTATTTTATATAAAAGTAAACATGATATTTTTATGTAATTGATTACATATTTTTTAATAAATTATTACTTATAAATTGAGTGCTAATTAATTATAAAAGATATATAATCAATTATACAATTTGATTATCTTTATATAAAATAATAATTAACTTAATTATTCAATAAATTTTGTAATAGATTATATTTTGATTAACGTTTTATATTTTAAAATATAAATAATGTAATTAATATAATTATATTTATTGATAAATTTCATTTTTGAAATCACAGGTATTTTTTATTAGAAATAATACCTTTTGAATTGAATAAAATTAGTATAAGCATCAAAACTCTTTCCTTAAATTTCTAATATAATATATGCTTAGAATTCGAATGTATAGTCAAAACTCAAATTAAAAAAGAAAAATTAAATTAACTGTATTATAATGAAAAATTATGATATGATTTATTTTAAGGATTCGTCTAAAAAATGTTTTAGGATATTGATAATTTCTTGCTGTTTTGTGAAATTATACTACAATTTTAAATCAAACAAACTAAAACTAAAAAAAAGTGTATTTGACAGCACTTTTCGGTTGATTAGAAGCTAACATTGTTAATTAAAAAATTATAAAATAAAATATTTTTATTTAATAAAATAATTTTTAATAATTAATAGCATTTTAAATAGTTATTAATGTTGTTTAAAATAATTTAAATTTTCAGCTTCTAACCAAAAATAATTATTTTTACCATTATTTTTAATATATTTTATAACTATTTATTATTAATTTATTTTCATAATTCTAGTATTCCATCAATATATTACAATAATATTATTAATTTATTATAAAATATTCGTCAGATCATTACATTTATTTATTTTATTGTTATTAAACACTTTCGTCTATTGTTATTTTAATGTTATATTAATTTTAGTGATTATAATATTTATTTTTAATAAAATATTTAATCTTATATTAATAAAAATAAAAATGATAAAGATAATTAATGTGTTAAAATCATAAAAAACTTCAAATAAATTGAAACAAAATTTACAATTAGTTAAAAAATTATAATTTCCATATTTTAATTCTAATTTAATAATTATATTTTTATCAATCCTTTAATACTTTTAACTATTTAATAATTCATTTTATCATATAATTTAATTAATTTATTTATAAGATTTCGACTAATATTTTAACCTTTAACTAACTTATTTTGTTAGTTTTACCTAACATGAAAATTATATGGATTCTCTAATTCTATTTTCAAGGTCACGAAAAAAATGCTCATATAAATTTATGATTTGCTTGTTAAAAATAAAGAAGAAGAAGATTAGAGAAATGACAGGAATACCAAAATCTATTCTCTTGTAGTCTTGTTCTGTAAAAGGGGGACCTCGGGCGAGCACGATTCCAAATTAAAGACTTTACACTTTTCCTCCATTTTCTCTCGGCTTTTCCCCCAGACAACACCATAAAAACCAATAACCACTGTGCCTGCTCCAATCACACTGTAGATAGATTAAGTTAGATCCTCATGATTACATGAAAAAATATTATTAAATAGATTTAAAATGAAATAATATGATATGAAATAATATACAAAAATATATTAAAATAAAAATGCAAGTTGGTTTTTTGTTACTTTATAAATTTGAAAATAACAAATATAAAATGATATGGACCAATATATTTATAACATATGTTTAAATTTATTAAATGTGTTTAAGAGTATTTTTTTTTTACTTTTATTTATCATTAAGGATCTATAAAAAAATTATATTATAAATAGATCCTTTTTTATTATTAATATTATTATCAATCATCTTTATTATAAAAAACATGGTGCTTTTCTTCAAATTCCATGTTTTCTAGCAAATTCATCCTCGAACTAAGATTGAACCCAAAATATCTAAGAACTAAAAAGGCGTTTATGTTTTTCGATAGTTCCATCCTAATGTGTCTTCCACAGCGACCATCACGTTTGGCTCTTCACCTTCCTCATAGCTGACAGCTTCCACATGCTCTTCTTTCTCATCATATCTTATATTTGCCGCTGCAACCCCCACCATGTCTCCGTCATCAAAGGTTTAAAATTGAATATT
Organism: Canavalia gladiata; assembly: GCA_037954105.1. NCBI lineage: Eukaryota > Viridiplantae > Streptophyta > Magnoliopsida > Fabales > Fabaceae > Canavalia > Canavalia gladiata. The sequence continues at coordinate 58,193,930 of CM075659.1, read as the reverse complement.
CTTCTCGTCATTGTCAGAATCCTCATCAACCTTGACAATTATCTCTATGTCTATAGTGTGGTGGGACTTTCTATCTCTAGAGCATGATATTTAAACGACGACACAACTCTTTGAAGAAAAAACAAAAAGAAAAGAAAAGACACTAACTTGTACGGAAAGAAAGAGAAAGAGAACATGTGCTGGCTTTGAGAGTAGGTGTGAGAGAAGTGTTGAAAACACATTTGAAAATTAAAATTGAATATTAAGAATACTTAATAGTAGGTTTGTTTTTTTTTAAAAAAGTATGAACATCCTTTTAGTTAAATATTAACATGGTTTATTTTTAAGAACGTAAATAATGATTTCAATATTAAAATTTTTAACTTGGATGTTGTCAAACTAAATATAGTGCCTTTGTTGGATAGTTGCACAAGGTTTATAAATTTAAAGAAAAAAAACATTAAAATAAAATAAATTAAGACCGATTAAAATCATATGCAAATAATGCAAATAGTCATGAAAAAAGATAGGAAGATAAATAAATTTAAAAATATAAAAATGACCTACATGTAAAATAATTTTTTTATAAACCTTTAACAATAATAAAAAGTAAATAAAAATTACCGTTGATCATATGTATTTAATTAACCTGAACTCATGTTATAAATATATTGATCCACACTAGTTTAAGGTATGTTTAAATTTACAAAATATGAAAAAAAATATATACCAAAATACAATTAGAGATGTATTACTTTTAATAACATTTCTTGTTAAACCAAAGGATATTTTAGAAATGCATTCATTCACTTTAGACTCAAGATATGTTAGTTGCATTTATTCACACACTGACAAAAGGTTCTCCTTTCTAAAATCGTTGTCATGATTTGGATAACAGAAAGACGTTTATACCTTCCAAGATAGAGAGAATCCCCAAGAAACGTAATACCCAAGATGACCGCAAATACAATTTCAATTGGCTTGAACATTGCAACATAGACAGGGCCCTTCTTTCCCATCACCCATATGTGGATAACACTTCGAAAGGTTACGCCGAAAACTGCCTGCATTCAGAAGCAGAACAAGTTAATATTCAGAACAAGAAGAATCATGCTGATATACGACATATCATCGCTGTCTTTATTCTTACTGAACATCCAATAGCTATCAATTGCACATTCAATCCTAGTTCTAAAGCTTTTGCTTCCTTTTCTGAAATCAATGAAGCTGGAACAGATAGTACAGACACTGTTATACTGCAAATGAGTACTGCCACAAGCTCTGCAGGGTACTTTCTGATTATCCATGTCTAGAAATATGAAAGAAAGTACAAGTTAAATCAATATTTTGAGCCTTTTTTTTTGTTGCTGCAAATATGCCAAAAGGTGTTAGAGATTCGCATTGACTACCTGAACTGTAAACAACAATGAGAGAATAAAGCTATGAGCAGCAAGTAACACTGCCCCTAATACCCAGTCAAATTGCAAATATGAAACAAGTTTTTCATGCAACAATTTCAAAGGTTAATGTTTATTGATCACTGGCCGGCCTTTGTACAGAGTGATTATCAAGGCTCCAGTGATTGATACCAATGTACCAACGGACTTGGCCCATGTGCTATTCGTTTTCCAATCTAACCTTTCCATCCTGTAAGAACAATTACCAGATAACTAGTTTAATGATTAACCAACAAAATGGCATGGACTTATCACTACCATAATCAGTAAGTGTTCATTTCTAATTCTGAGACATGTGAATCTCAAGTTTCAGTGCCTTATGTGCAGCAAGAGATAACAAAATTTACGCTCTAATGAAGTAAGAACCACCTGAAAACGATGGCTAGTATGAAGGTAAAAGCGGGGGTTAAATCAGACAGCGCTGAGGCCAAAGTTGGAGAACTATAACCTATTCCAAAAATCCTGAGCATCTGAACACTGTAACTGCGAGACAAACAAGCCCCAAGAAAAAAAGGACAAAGAAGAAAAAGCAATCCACAAAAATTAACCATAAACTCTCTGGTCAAAGTAAACTAAAATTGTAATTGTTTATGCGTTAACTAAGGCAAATCATTACCTTAAGAAGCCAACAAAAATTAATTGACCAACTATGCAGTATGTGAGAGGCGGAAGCGTTCTTTTCCTGAAAAGTAAAAATGATAACAAGAGAAAGAAGCCAAAACATGAATTTTGAAAGGTATATATTTGGTAGGAGTTGATAATTTTTGTTTTTATGTATATGAAAATTGGTGAGTTGATTAATAATATATAGGTTATGTATAGAGATACCTGTAAAAGATTAATGTTAAGGGAAGGAGGAAGAAGGAAGCGAAGGCATTGGAATACATGACAAATACAAAGTCATTCATGCCTTTACTCATGGCTGCTTTGCTCACAGTGTTGACAATTACGTCCAAAAACTCTACTGCCAACATGGTTGCAACCACGCCCGAATCCTTCATGTTTGGTGACCAAGACTATTTGCTAAGGGTAAATTCTTCGGTACACCAGAAAAATGAGGGGTACCGTACCCCTTCTCCCAAAAACCACTGTATATAGGGTTTAGGGTCTAGGGTTTAGGGTATGGAGGTTAGTGTTAGGGTTTAGGATTTAGGGTTTAGAATTTAGGGTTATTGTTTGGGGTTTAGGGTTTAGAGTTTAGGGTGTATTTATGTAAAATATAAAATATCTCTCGCTCTGGGCTAGGCTGTCACTTTCTCCTGTTATCCAAATCACAAGGCACACAAATAGAGGTTACTTTACGTCTTTAATAGAAATTCTTCTTTTTCAGATTTAATTAATTAAAAAAATAAATTATCAAATCATAATTAGATGGTCCATACCATAATCAAAGGCTCCATCCAAGAATCTCTCTTTCTAATAATCTCCCAAATCAAAATGCACACAATAGGGGCAGTATTGAGTCCGACACAATTTTTCTACACATAAAAGTAGAGAGATTTTATAATTAGCCTCAATTTATATAAATTTTATATTTAATCTGATTATTATATTATATATATTTTTATTTTAAAATATCAATATATACTATATGCAATTAATTTTTAATTAATTTATTTACTTCAATTTTAACCTTTTAAAAATTATTTAATTTTAGAAAATATCAATTTATACATTTTATCTTCAAATACACTAACTTTATTCAAATATTATTAATATATTTTATACGAAAATATCATCTATTTATATTAAATGATATACATTAATATCTTTTGAAACTAAAAAAATATTCAAGATACAATTATTTAAAAATTATATTAATTTAAATAATATTATTATTTAACAAAAAAATTAATAATAAATATTAAAATCGTATATATTATTTTCACTTTTTTTTCCCGAAAGATGATTGACCTTCAATCAACAGTATTAGTAGATTTTTTTTGGTTGGGATATTTCTATTTTATTTGTAATCAATCAACAATGTCGGTACACGATCTACACTTTACGATAACTCGAGATTCAAATCCCACTAGGCGACAATAATAGACAAAAATTCAAGCTGATTTGACATTCGTGCGGCATTCAACTCAGCCTTGACCCAAAAAATGAAAATCTTGAGGAATTAAGGAAGTGAGCAACAAGTTATGCATTCTTTCTATTCATGTCACCGTGATCAATAACCTGCTCTTCCAGGGAACAAATTCAGAGGAAATAAGAACATCAAAAAATTTTGGTCCATAATTAATTCCCCATTCTCTTGTTTTGCAAAAGAGGGACCTCAGGAGCGTATGATTCACAGCTGTGGACTGTAGAGTCTTCCCCTACCTTCTCTTGAGCTTTCCCCCAAACAACAGCATAAAAGCCAATAACTACAGTTATTGCTCCAATCACACTGCAGACAAATTTAGACCCTTCTAATAATTATATTCCTTCATGGACCAAAAAGATGTGTGTTGACCATGTTTACATAAGGTTTCACTTTACTAAGTTATACCTTCCAATATAGAGAGAGTCCCCAAGATGACTGCAAAGACTATTTCAAGTGGCTTAAACATTGCAACATAGACAGGGCCCTTCTTCCCCAAGGCCCATGCATGGATAACACCTCGAAAGGATAAGACCAAAATTGCCTGGTCAAGTTAATTCAAACACCCAAATTAGAACATAGAAGAATTATTTATGTTTAGATATAGGAAATAGTATCACCGTGTCTATTCTTACCGAACAAGCAATAGCTATCAACTCCATGTTAAATCCAAGTCTCGAAGCTTTTGGATCCTTTTCTGAAATCAGTGCAGCGGGAATAGATAGTATAGAGGTCAATGCAATGCGAATGAGTACCACTATCAACTCTGCAGGGTATTCTCTGACTATCCGTGCCTAGATATAATGAAAGAAACAAAAGTAAAATCAATATTCTGAACCATGCATAACTGTTGTTAGTTACAAATAAGCCAAAAAGGTTTTTAATTTAAGATTTGCATTAATACCACAAGTATATAGGAAAATGAGAGAAAACAGCTAAAAGCCACAAGCAACAATGCCCCAAATACCCAATCAAATTGCGCAGAAGAAACAAGATTTTGAGGGAACAATTTCAAAGATAGATGATTATTTATGACCGGCTGGCCTTCGTACAGAGTGACTATCAAGGCCCCGTGATTGATACCAACGTGCCAATGGATTTGGCCCAAGTGCTACAAGCTTTCGAATCTAATTTTTCCGTTGTGGGAGGCAAAATACCAAAATAACTTTTAGGATTAGCAAAGAAATTATTCCAGCCAGACATACTATAAGCTGTTCCAAACTAATATTTTTTTAAATTGCTTGATTTCTGATTTATCATTCATTTGTTATGATGAGACAGGTCAATTTCAATTTCAATTCTCAAGTTTCAAAAATCATATGCTCTGCATTAAAATTTGTAAAAGGAGGATTGGGCTGAGGCAAGTTTCAGAGGGTGAAATAAGAAGAACCTGAAGAGGACGGCAAATAAGAAGGTAAAGGCTGGGACTAGATCTGACAGTGCTGAGGCTAAAGTAGGAGAGGTATAACCTATGCCAAAAAACTTGAGGAACTGAGTACAGCACCTGCATAAAAGAGACAAGGAAGAAAAAAACACAATCCACCGTAGATTATAACATGAACAAGCATATAAACTGTGGTTGTAACTTCACTAAATAATTACCCGAGCAAGCCATGGAGAAAGAACAGGCCAACAATGCTACAGTTGAGTGGCGGAAGTGTTCTTTTCCTGCAAAGTCAAAATTAGAAAAGAAGAAAAATATGTCAACACGAAAATTTATATATTTACTTTGAAGTTTTTAGTATATTTGCTGTGTTATATTTATGTATCGCCATGTGTATACCTATAAAAGAATAAGGCTAAGAGAAAGAGGAAGCAGGTTGCGAAGGCATGGGAATACATGACAAATACAAAGTCATTCATGCCTTTCTTCATGGCTGCTTTGCTCACAGTGTTGACAACCACGTCCACCAACTCTGCTGCCAACATCACTGCAATCACGCTTAATTCCTTCATGGAGCATCAATATGTTGATCTCCTGCTTATTTGGATAAACAAGAATCTGCTAAAATGAAGAAGATGCTTGGTAAGGGAACAATTTTTCATCCATCCATTTTTTTTTTTTTTGACTTTGGAGTTTGGAGTAGAGTGTGGATTAGGAACTGTTTCTGACACACAAGAGAGACATGAAGGAAAATTTGAAAATGACTGAAATCACACTTTTTTTTCCGCTAACATTCTTATTTTTTTTATTTCTTTGTTTTTATCATATTATATTTATCTTTTTCTTTATTTTTCTCTTCGTTCTGTCTTAATCCAACTACGTTTTTAGATGTATTCTTTCGAAAATGACACAGAATACATAACATCTCAAAAATTGAAATGCACGTCATGCATGAGGTGTATCTTTTGTGCCATCGTCATTAATTTATAACTTAAAAAGAAACCGAACAAGGGGACAATGATCACGTGAAAATAGAAAGGAAAAAAAAAAGCAAATGGAAAGAAAAAAAAATAAAAATAAAAGCTTGAAATTCGCCTTTATCAATCTTTACCCTGTTTACTTAATTTAACACCTAACTAAGGCTACTTATCCTTGGTTTCTTAGACATGCATACATAATATGTAAGGAAAATATTATATTTGCGTGGAACGTATAAATAAAATATAATTAAATTAATGTATCGTTTTAAAAAAGATTAATTTAAAGTATTATATTAATATTAACACAATTCTAAATATAATATGCTCATATTGAACAAGAGGTAAAATTTCTCATTATAAATGCATATCACACATTTATGTTTTTTTTAAATTGTAGTGCATGCAAAAATTCTTAAAATAAAATTACTTATTTTTTAGTGGTATATATTTAATTTTTTTAAATAAAATTTTGGATTTAAATTTTTTATATATAAAAATTGGGTGATTTAATTATAATATATATTCAGTTAAAATTTAAATAAATTTGATTGACTTCAAGTAAAATTAATGTTTTCATATAATTTTTTATAAATATTTAGTATTAAAATTTACTTTAGATGTGACTTATTCAAAATTAATGATGAGTCAATCAGATAATGTATGAAATTAAGGATATATTTCACCCTTATTCGTTAGAATAAGAGAATAGAATAAAATAATTATTTTAATTTTATTTTTGTTTTTATATTTTTAATTTGTTTTGTTATCTTTATATTATTTTTATAAATATTATTTAATATAATTTTAAAATTTTAAAATTATTTTTATAAGATTTTTAATCAAAAACTAGATTTATATTTTGAAATTATATTAAATTAATTTTTATAAATTAAAGTTTTTCTTAATTTTATTAAAATTTTATTTGCATTAATATTAAACACATGAAGCCTTTATTCAAAGTCATGATCTTACTAAACGTAGACTTTTAAAAACAAAATTAAAAAAAACTATAACAATTATAGAATCATCAAAATATCATGTTTGTTTCTTTATTCACAAAAGTGTATGAGATAAATATATTTTTGTTTGCACAAATATGTCTAATAGTCATAGAATCTATCATCTATTTATTCATATTTTTAATAATATTAATTTGAGAAACAATCACAACAATTATATCACTTTCTTAAGCCAAATCTATATTTAACTTACGGTTATCATTTCTTATTTTGTATCTACATTGAGTTGCATGATGTCCTCATTTTGTACAATCTAAACAAACTCCTTTTTTTAAAAAATAAATAAATGAGGTTAGTAAGTTTTGGCACATGATCAAGTTTTTTATTATCATACCTATTTTTATTAGACTTGTTTTGCACAAGATTTATCCTTGCAATCAAGGTCTTTGCTTTTGTATTTTTCTCCTCCTTTCTATTAGTGCCCTGAATTATGATATGAGTGATGAGGTTGGCAAGATAGAGTTGTTTATGTTTATAATTAAATTGTTGTTTATAATTCTTTTCAAGATTTTGATAGTTTTTCAATGAGAAAATCTGTTACTTGTTTATCTTGTATAATAATGTTTTTTACTTTCAAATCTTCCAACATATTAGTTGATATGCATCTTGATATCTTTGTCATCTATCATCTATAGAAATTTTAATTTTTTGTTTTGCAGCATCCTCACTTCTGTGTTTGAGCAGTGTGTTTAAGCCTCGTTGATTTGGCTTCTTTGTTAAAACAACTGATATTAAACAATTTATTAGGTAAAATACTAATAATGGTTTGTTTGTATACATTGTTAGAATACGTCCCTAATTTTGTAGTTATTTGTGTTCATTTTTTACGATGGTTTGGGATCCATAAGAGCCATGGAAACTCCATGTATGTCAAGGATTGGGTAGATGCCAATTGAGTAGATACACTTTTGTCATCTCCTGAAATTTATGCCTCCAAGAAGTTCAATCTTCAATATGTTTAGAAACGGGTTTTCATATGCAACAAAGAGAGGTGACACAGGCATAGTAAATCCTCAAGATTATAGGAAAAACTGAAAAAAGTACTAAGAGAAGACGTACAAGAGCACTGTCATTAACGATTTATTTGCCTCCAATTATCACAAAATTTCCTCAAGATTTAATATTTTATTCCAAAAAAATTAGATAAACAAAACAGTAGAGAGATGAAATAATATACCAGGAAAGTTTTTCAAGAAAAAACAAGTGTGTCCAAGAGGGTAAAAGGAATTACACATTCTTTAAAAAGTGTTGCTAGTTTTTGGTAAATTAACAAAATAATAATAAGATACAACGTACCAGTCAAGGGAAGGGCTCAACCAGTCAATGTCAATAGTGTGAAGTTTCCAGGAACAACAACTCTTTAAAGGGGTGGCAAATTATGTCCCCTCGTTGAGTAAATAAGGAACCTCAATGTAGTATTTATGCCATAAGACTCTCCAGAGCCAGGATCCTCTCCAATAGGCTATTCTATTGGATTGAGCTCTCTTTGTGGGCTTGAGTCCTAAACAAATAAATGATATGCTGCCTTTCTTTTGTCTTTCAAAGGTTGTGCTCTGAGATTAAATTATGTGTATAATGACTTATTTCTCTCTATCATAAAAAAAATGTCCCTCTTTTTTACGTCTTTTGCAATTGGAATTGTTTTCTAGTTACACATTACTGTTCCATCTTGCTCATACAAGTTTAATATTTTAAATTAAAATTGACTGAATAATTTAAAGTTAAAAAATTGTGAATGCCTCCATTTTTTTAGTCTTTTAAACTCCTTGTCATAGCTGTTCTGTTTTCTTCACATGCTAAGTGGGGGCCTTTTTAATGACAGCACAGCATTCCTCATAGGTCCTAAAAGGCAAGTGACAATGATGCTTGATCCTGTTCGTATGTATGCATCAGCCATATATATAACTTGCAAATATGATAATCGCCTTGTTTTGTGCTCTTTATGCAAGTCAAAATGAATTTGTGTTTTATTCCTTTTGGTTTTTTTTATAAAAAGTTTTTTTTTCCTTGTAATAGCTCATTATCTTGCATTATGCAGGTTCATAACAAGTTACTGACACTACTTGATATTATGTTGGAGTTTAGGGCACTTATTTGGTATTTCAATTTTTCCAAATGCCTTGAAAATAAGTTTTCTTTGATATTGCCTGCAGTGTGCCATATGTGCTGAAGTTAGTTAGTATGGAATTGGTTACTGGTTAGCTTAAATGGTTGAAAGGGAATAGAAGTAGAGGGCACTGAGAAGTGTTAAAATTGAAAAGCAGAAGTAGCTCAGTTGTGAAAGGGGCAACCCTTGTTAAAATCCTGTTCTCGGTCTTTATGCTATTCTTGAATTCCGGTTTATTGGTTCGCAATAGCCAGTTTGGCATTACCATACTGAGATTAGTAGTATGCTTTTCCAATTTTGTTATGTCCCACAGTTTTGACAATTTCTTCAACATGGTTTATCCACATTGTTGCACTTTGTCATGGTATTAGTATATATCGGGCGATATACCAGATATATGTGTTCTCAGGTTCATGTATAGATCATGAAAACTTAAAACCTATTTAGGTAAATATATGTGTTTAGTTGAATCGGCTCAGGTATTCTGCAATTTCCATGATAGAGGCTATGAGGATTGGGGGAGAAATAAGATAAAAGGAGAAATTTGGCGTCAGTGCCTAGTGATAAGGCAGAAGGAGGGGAGTAGGAAATGAACCAAGCATTGTTTGGCAATGGAAACTTCAAATGTTCTTGTTGGGAATAGGAGTATGAATTAATTCTGATTTAGATTAATTTACTTCATGTATATATAGGTTGTTGTACTTGGATAATAGCATTCATGGGCACAGGAAGTAGTACTCTTACCAATTCTTCCTTCTAATCATAAAGATTTATTATTTCAAAGAGGGTGTAAATATCCATTTGCCGATTGCTTGTCTCACACAAGCAAATCAGAAAATCTATCCTCTAAAATCCTTTAATCCTCTCTGTTTTTGAAGTTGGTATCAGAGTGAGGTAATCCTATCTTTGCTGCACGTCTGTTCAGACTCTTTCTAGAACATGGACAGGAAGAACAAAAGAAGAACAAGAACTGAGAACATGCACAAGAACCACAAGCAAGAAGAAGAGCCAAGAACAAGATCCAAGCAACAAAAAGATAAAAACAAGAGAACAGGTACAACGAACCAAGAACAAGGAATAAGAACCATAACAAAAAGAAAAGAACGAGAACCAAGAAACAAAAAAAAAGGAGAGAAACAAGAACAAGGAACCGCGACAAGAACGTGAAACCAAGAAACAATAATAAAAAAGAGAGTAACAAGAATAGAGAGCTAGGACCCTAGGACCCAGAACCAAGAGCAAATAACGAGAAGAAAAAAGAATAAATAACAAGAAAAAAAGAGCAAGGATTTGAGAAGCAGAACCGAGAAATGGAAACAAGAACGTAGAACCCAGAAACAAAAAAAAAGAAAGAGAAGAACGAAGATGAAGAACAAGAAGAGTAAAACAAGAACCAAGAATAAGAACCCAAAAAGAAAAAGAAACAAGAAGGCCAAGAACCCAGAACAAATAACAAAAACAGAAAGAAGATGAAGAAGGAGAAGCAAGAGCATGCAGAATAACCAAGTAGACGAATAAGAATTTCATGGTCCTACCCTCTTTCTCTCCCTCAGATCCAAAGGCTTAATACTAAAAGAAAACCTGTCACATGCCGCCGTCCTATCACCAGATTCCATCTTTGTTGCGGAAGCACTGTTCATGTGCTGTCTCGCTCCTCTTGCCCAATGTACATTGTTCACCATTCTAATTGAGAACTCGAAACTATGAAGAACATGGAATCAAAAACTTTTGCAATTGTATCTAAGGCATGAAGGATAGGGATGATGTTGGAATCGTGGAGCACAAGCACTACTATTTTCAATGTTCTTATTGAAAATAGTAAAATGGAGGGTGTAAAAAGTATGGCTTAGGACAAAACAAGCCGAAACCTTCTTATAAGAAAGATGGGCCCGGTGGAAATAAGAACTTGCAAAATAAAAAAGAGGAGAGTGCAGATAGCAAATTGAACGATGTAAGAAGTATGGGGCTTAGGCTAGGAAATTTCTTTTTCATTCTTTTTATTTTTTTCACCCTCCTTCCGTTTTTTTTTTTTTCAATTTTACTTTGCAGAATATATATTTTTTATATTTTATAAATTAATTTATAAAATATAAAAAATATATTCTGTAAACTAATTTATAAAATATTTTTTTTATATATTTTATAAATTAATTTACGATATATATATATATAAAAATAAAATAAAATAAAATGCAAAAAGTAAACCTAGGCTAAACACGCGGATGCCTTCTCAAAAGAGAGAGAGAGATGGGCCTGTGGGTAAAACCCCACTTTGTGGCTACTATTAGAGGCCAGTCGCATTGTGTTATTTAAGAAGAAAGGCTGTCCACTTTTCAGGCTTTGAATATCCCTTTCAATATTAGTGTCTTATTTTAAATTTAATATATTAAATAATATGTGAGCATGAGACGAATTAATGAATGGTAAAGGTATGTATACAGTATATTCGTACCTGGGTCCATTTCCATCAAGTTTTGGGGATAAATACTCAATCTTAGACTTCCTCTCCTCGTTGAGTCGTTGTGGTGATTGTTTTTAGGATAATCGGTAGTAGGTGGAGAGCTAATTATCATCTCTTGCTACTTCGTTGTATGGGAAAAAAATTTAGGTGTCGTTTAATTAGTTAATGTCTTACAATTTAGGTAGATACTACTACACCAGTCCTGTGAATAAGATACTTCACAAGGTTTAAAAAATTCAATCAATAACATCTAATTTAAAAATAATTTATATAATTAATTCAAAATTAACTTCTGACTCTTTTTCTTTAATTAATTAATGTAAATAATAAATTGTAATTAGTTATCTTTTTTCATCTTTATCAATAATAATAAAAGTAGGTTGTCAAATTGAATTAAATTTTAAATATTTAAATTTAATTTATTTAAAATTTTTGATATTTAAATTTGAACCTATTACATAATAAAAAGATAATTAAAAAATTTTAATTAAATTTACTTATTTATTAAATAAACTAAATCAATATTACTTTCATTTTTATTTATAATCTTATTTATTTATTTTTATCTCTGTTTATAAAAAAGAATGTTGATATGATTATAGAATTTAATTTTAATAAAAAAAATTAAAATATTACAACAAATTTATCAAAAATTAATATATTAAGTAATTCAAATAATTTTTTAATATCTATAAATTGGGTGAAAGGGTTCTATAAATAAAACAGTAAAATCGATTTTTATACTTTTATCATTGTTATTTTAATTATTCTGTTATAATTATTTTTCTAAAATTAGATCGTGTTAACTTGGGGAATACGTTCTATAAATATAAGTATTTTCTGACTCACAAGTCAGAGCGGCAACTCGGCGGCTCCATGTACCACGAGACTTTTCGGGGTTTCAGATTTCCAAGGACTAATAAATTTCAACTAATTATTAATTTGCATTCTATTTTTTCTTTTCACAGGGTTCGACAAAATAAATACATTTTTTAATGTTAAAAATCAAACCTAAAATCTGGTTTTAAAGTGTTGTAGGATTTAAAGATATAATTAAAAATAAAAATTTTATTAAAATATATTATTAATAAAAAATATAAAAATAAATTTATTATTTATTTTTAAATAATTAATAAGATATATTTAATCTTTCTTAACTAATATTAATTCTTACAATATTCATTAGTATGACAACTAGAAAATATATATTTAAATCATAAAAACAATATAAATAATGTTTTTTATAAATATAATATTTAATTTTTAAAATAAAATATGAATTAATTTAATTAATGTATAATTTTAATTGTAATGTTTTTAAATAATTTTATTTCATTAAATTTTCAATTTTAATAAATTTGTTTTTTATTAATTTTTAAACTAAATTTATTAAATTATTATTTTTTTATCCAAAGTTTAGGAAGGAAATATAATAAATAATTTTGAAGATTTAAAATTCATAATTTTTTCTGAAACTTTATAAAATTTAAAATATTTAAATCTAAAGAGAAAATTTTTAGTTTTTTTACTGTTTTAAATTTAATATTTTAATTAATAAATTAAAATATATATAATGTTATCAATTCAATTTGTATAAAGTTTAAATAAAAAATGAAAATTTTAAAATTTTAAATAAAATAAAAATTTAATTTTAAAAATAAATAAAGTTACTTTAAATTATATTTAAAATTTAAATTTATATAAAATCAAAATATAAAAACTATAAATATATTATTTAATTATGTTTAGAATGATTTTTAGTTTTTTAAAATTTTAAAAATAAAATTCATTTTTAATTTTTAATTTTTTAAAATAATTTATCCATTCTATTTTATAAATTTATAAAAATTGATAAAATAACGATAAAAAATTTAAACAAATTTATCAAAGTAATAAAGAAGTATATGAAAATGATAAAATAATAATAATAATAATAATAAATATGTGAGATAATATTAATAGTAAGATAGTATTAATAGTGTGATAGTTATAAATTAAAAAATTAAACAAGATTAAATTATATCATAATATTATAAATTAAATATTTATATATTAAACAGTATATTTATTTTATTATTAATCTATAAAAACAGATAAATAATTAATATATAAATAAATGTTTCAAAATAATAAAATAAATAATTATTATTATTATAGTATCAATGATAATAAAGATAATAATAAAAATTAGATGTATTAATTTAGTTTATCTAAATTAAAATTCTAATTCATATAAATTAAGGTTAAAATGATCACAAGTTCACAAAAATTTATATTTATAAAATTTATATGATTATAAATTTATTAAATTATATAAATTAGAATTAGTTCATATATTTTAATTTTTTATTAAAAATTTCTCTTAATTTTTTTTTATCTTTTTTTATAATTTTGTTCTCTCCACTTTATTTTTTCCTCTCTACATAAAATAGGCATAAAATTTTAAAATAAATAAATAAAATTTAAAAAAAAGTAAAAAAAATATAATTTTAAAGATTGAGACAAATATATTTAAAAAATAAATAAAAATATAGAAAAATAAAAAAATAAAAAGAAAAAAATCTAGAAATAAATAAAAATATTTAAAATAAATAAATAAAATAATATATTAATACAATAAAAAAATTAAAAAAATTAAAAATAGAAATAAAAAACAAAATTAAGAAAGATGAAAAATATTTAAAAATAAAATAAATATAAAATAGTATTATATAAATTAATTTACACATATCTTACTTAATTTAATAATTACATATATTAAAATTTAAAAATATTAACAAATTAATTTAGAAGTTATATGAGTTAGAATTTGAAAAGATCTACTTTTAAATATAATTACAAATTAATTTTTTTTAAATAAATTATATAATATACAAAATAAAATAAGGTTAAATAAGTTGATTATGAACTAATTTATATTAAATTTATTTAAATTAAAAATTATGTATTTTAAAATTTAAAAAATATATTTTTAAATAAATTATATAAATTAAAATTGAAATTTAAAATTAAATAAACTAAGTTATTGATTATAAATCAATTTAATATTTCTAATATTAGAATTGATGGTTTTATAATAATAATAATTATAACTGTAATTTTATAAATTTGAAAATTAAAATATTTTAAAATTAAAGATAATAATAATTTTTTTAAAATTTAAATTTAAATTATTTTTAAAATTAATTTAAAATTATTTTAAACATATTTTTTTTAAAATTATTTAAAAATTACTATATTTAGTAAATTTCACAAAATTTAATAAGATAGCATAGGATTCTCTTGACCACAATTTAAAACATTTCTAGCTCATCATCCCATACCATGTTTTCTTTATGGTAGGTATGTCACATCAAGGTTTCTTGTACAACTGTGATACTCTAAAAAAATAATTATTTGTTTATAAAAAGTTTTATTAAGATAAAGTATATATGTTTGATTTTTTTTTGAGGAATAATTTGTTTGTTAGAATTAATATTTTTAAGGTTACTTGAGGAATAATTATTTTTTGTTAGAATTAATATATGTTTGATATTTATATAAATATTTTATCTCTTTTAATAATTAATTATTTTTATTTTAAATTAAGGGTATAATTATAAAAAATAACCAATATTATTTTAATTTTTTAAAAATTAAAAAATAATTAAAAATAAACTTTCCTTTTAAAAAAGTGATAAATGAAAAACAAAATACATATATTAAATTTAACAGGTTGCATCCTACTGGTTAACAGGTAGAGGTTGATATGAGTACCAAGTCATTTTTTCTGATCTTTTTATAATTTTTTTTTCTTATCAAATTATTCATATTAAAAAATATAATAATATTAATTTTAAAAATTAATATAGTATTTATAATTTATCTTTATTAAAATAATTGTTTTATTACATATTAATAGCATAATTTTAAAATATAAAAAATTATTAAGTGTTTATAAATTTTTTAAACAAATATTATATTTAAAGATAAATAAATTTATTGTGAAATTTTTTTATGAAAAAGATAGAAGGAAGTGAAGGAGTGAAGGAGTAAATAACACTGGCCTCAATTTCTTTGGAGATAGAGTTCAGTGACCGAAGACGCCACTATATTGTTGTTTCATTGCTATGAATGAAAGAAAGGACGAGTTTCTCGTGGTTCAGGAATAGTGCCATCAACAAAATTCAGTTTGTTTTGTCTATGAGAACCACGGACATGGCTCTTTTCCAAGAATTGTAATTCTCATCATCACTAGTTAATGATTGAGAAACAAGAATAAGCCCGAATGTCATAAGTACGAAAGAATATTGACTGGTTGGATCCCCCATAATCAACCAGAGGTAGAGAATCAAGATATTGATAACTCTGAAAGAAAAACAATTAACACAATATTACATCAATGAATATGAAGATGAAAAGGACAACCAAAATTTTATTCAACTCATATATATATATATATTAAATTATTTAAAGAATGACTTTATTGAAAATTATCATCTTTACAAAATTTTATAAATATGTCAAATTTAAGTAAAATAATCATAAGTATTTATATATAATATAATATCTTTACGATGAAAATTAAAGTTTGTCATCCCACGTGCTGGATGATTCCATCTCCTATAAATCGAACCGAGATAAACAAAAGATTGTAGTGTATCTAAAGATGGCATCATCAAGTGTTGAGGAGGACAAATACCGCCCCTTTTTGCGTGAAGATAGTGAGAAGAACACGAAATGGAGATATGGGGAACCTCCAAATTATGACGCTGTCAACAAGCTATTTGAAGAAGGCAGAACCAAGGTGTATTTCTCTCTTTGTCCACACTCTGTTTATGTTAATTGTTAAAGTACAAGAGTACGGAAAGCGTAATAAATGCTTATCATGTACAACATAATTATGCTTTATTTTCATGACAGGAATGGCCTCCGGGTTCACTTGAGGAGCAGGTGCAGACTATGGTGAAGAGCTGGGAGATGGAAATGTTCCACAAGGTGGATACACAGGATTACAGAACAGTGGACCCAAACAAATACACTTTCAGCCTAAACGGTACACGGCCTTACATCTTTAATAATTAAGAAGCAGAATTGTAAATTTATTTAGTATGATTTGAATTTTATACATATTGTTAAATGTTGGAGTATTGATAGGAAGGAAGGGTATTAGTTTGGAAGAGAAAAAGAAGCTGGGTGGAGGGTATATTCCACTGTTGCAAACCTCACTGCCAGAGAAACTGAGAGCTTACAATCCGTATGCGGAAACAGCTGATTCATCCCACAAGGCATTTACGACAACATTCCCACGTGGATTTGCTTTGGAGATTATTCAAGTCTATTCTGGACCACCGGAGATTGTGTACAAATTTAGGCACTGGGGCTACATGGAGGGTCCTTTCAAAGGTCACCCCCCAACTGGAGAAATAATTGAAGTCTATGGGATGTCCATTTTCATGGTAATCAAATAACTTCCTTCCACAAATAATAATCCTAATAACAACATCCACAACTTTATTAATATTTAATTTCAATTTTAAGGACTTATATTTACAAAATCATAATAATTACAAGTCTTCTCATTCACCAATTTCTTTTGTTTTTTTATTGATATTATTTTGGGTCACAGTTGGATGAGAATTCCAAAATCGTGAAGGTGGAGTTCTTTTATGATCCTGCTGAACTGCTTGGAGCTCTCCTGAAAAGTCCTGAATTTGATGACACTGCAGAAGGTGCGGTTTCAAGCTGTCCTATTCTCAGGAACACAGGGTAGACAGAGAGCTGCACAAGTTCAAAGTTTAACCTTGAGGAAAAGGATTAGCGCAATTAAAAGTAACTTGGTAAGGAGCAATTGTTGCATCCAATGGTTCTTGTTTAGTTTCCCTTTTAACTGTAACATTTATATAATAAAACCG
The DNA here is from genome assembly GCA_037954105.1 of Canavalia gladiata. Classification (NCBI taxonomy): domain Eukaryota; kingdom Viridiplantae; phylum Streptophyta; class Magnoliopsida; order Fabales; family Fabaceae; genus Canavalia; species Canavalia gladiata. The sequence continues at coordinate 58,176,560 of CM075659.1, read as the reverse complement.
TGGTATAGTGATGTTTATTGTTGGAGTTGTACTACCCAAATCCAAGCAAATCAAAGTTGTAATAACCTCCCAATGTAATAAGCTTGGTCAATTGTAAGAAATTTCCAAGAGCCTTGAATATATTTAATCACTGTGAATTCGAGATAAATTAAAGAAAAGGAGTTTGTTCCAACTGATTCTTTTGTTTTTACATGCAAATTTAAAGGGACTCAAAACCTTTGGAGAAAATATATCAGAATGCAATTATTACCATAGTTAGATTGATTTAATTCTTGATTAGTGGTTAGTTAGATGATTACTTAGATAACATAAGCCTGATAGTGGTCCACGAAGATTACATATTCTCATTCCACCACTCACATCCGTGTTCTTCTCTCAATACTTTTACTTTTCATTCAAATTATCTACTCCCTACCACCTACATTTTAAATCTAGCCGCCTGAACAGAGCCTGGACGCATTTCCCTTCACACCTATTTTTGTCATATAATAAGAACAAAATAAGTACAACTATTGAAGATAAGGTTTATTTTTTTAGGATAAAAATTTAAATAAAATTTGTATATAGATATATTATATCATAAAATATAAAAAAAAAATTGTTGTGTATTTACAAAATTTGACACATTTAATAGAAGAATATAAAAATGCATCACAAATAGTAAAAATATCTAAAAATACATTATAGAAATGAGTTTGGACCTTATGCATCAATCTTTTCTCCGATATGGTATCAAAAAGTATATTTTCTTTCTAATATATTGGTGGTTTCATTGTAAAATTGATAATAGGCACACTAGATTACTATAAATTAATTATATTGTACAAAAATCATGAATGTTAAAGTTTTAAGCCTGGTAAATTAAAACAGAAAGAAATAAACGTTAAAATATAAAGAACTTACATGTTATATTTAATTTTATTAAAATATTTTATATAAGTTAAATTATATTTATAATAAATTAAATATATATTAATTTAAATTATTTAATGCATATAATGTAAATAAATAAATTTTTAATAGTGTTTAAAATAATATTTATTAATAATATTTGAATTAATTATAAATTTTAGAAAATTAAACTAATAATTAAATTTTAATATAATTTATTTATGCTAAAATTTAAAAAAAATAATTAATTTTTAAAAAGTAAATGATATTATTACACACTTATATTATTATATTAAAATAAATGTTAACATTTAATAAATTTTTTAATATAATATTAAATTTATAATGTTAAAATAAATAATAATATTAAATAAATTTTATTATAATTTAATAAAATTGAATATATTTAAAATTAGAGAAAAGAAAAAAAAAATATATATATATATATATATATTATAATGTTAATATTATTATTGTTATCTGAATTATATTTAATTGATTAAATATTAAAATTTTATTAAAAATATATAATAATTCTTAATTAATATTTTAAATCATTTTTAAATTTATTATAAATTAAATTTAAAATTAGTATTATAATATAGAAAATTAATGAAAGTATATATACGATTAGCTTATTAAGTTAAGTTTTTTATATTTTATTATAATATAATTATATTAAATATAATAAATTAAATTTTATATTTTAGTTTATTTTAAATAATAATATTTATATTATATTATATTTTTAATATTAATATTAAAATAATTTTAAAATATAAATATTTAAATATTATTATATTAAAATATCAGTTAAATAATTATTTGGTAGATTTATACCTTTATCAGAAGCTGCTTATAAAAATAATTTTTTAATTAATAAAAATTTTTAAAAAAAATTCAATATATATGTACACATACATTCATTAACTTTTCAGTTATTGGATTTGAGGATAATTTTCTACAACTTCATTATTAAAACAATCATATTATATCAATATTGTTGAACTATTAATTACATCAATTTTAGCATAAACCTACTGACGTGAACAACTATTGTTCATAAGCATTAATAATGTATTTAACATCATTATTTTCATATATTTAAAAATTATATTTAATTTTGTGAGTTGAAATCAAGAACTTTTTTATTAAAAAAAAATTACTTAATTTGATGAAAGCTTTAATTTTTTTATAACTTTTTGTTTAAGTTCACTAAGGTTTATATCTTTTTCAATATGAATGACTTTTTTACTTCCTTTTAAATTAAGTTTATTTTCTTCTTAAAAAATTTTACCATTTAAATATATGATAATAATAATTTTATTCATATTAACATAAATTTTTTAAACTACATATATAACATAGTTATTTTTTTAATTTTTTTTTAAATTAAAACAAATCAATTAATATTCAAAATAAACATAAGACAACAAATTATAACAGAAAATAACTTTAAACTTACACAAAAATAAAAATAATACTCCACTTTTATAAATATAATTTAAATTAAATACAAACCACAATATCTAAAATACCATTAAACTAAGAATGATTTAATATTTTTGTTTAAAATAAACTAAATTACTAGAAACATAAACCTAACAACATAAAGAAACTTTCTTCATCTAACAACAGGAATGAGTCATTTTATACAAGCAAAAGTTTTAATGAGACGCATCCTGAATTAAGGTAGCAACAAATGTAACAGATGATGGACCTGATGCAACATCTGTTATAGTGCCTCTCCAAATGCTGTCATATCTCATGGTATATCTCTGTGTTGGTCTACTAGACATAGTGCGGGTCATATGTGGGGTATCTCCAAATGCTTACACATGCTATGACACATTTGTATTAGTCCATAATCAAAGTCATGTGACACTCGTATATAAAGCCTCTTCCAACTTGTGACGCATTCTTCCACACTTCCACACAAGACATCTGGTATCGTGCACCTTCTTATTGATCCACATATACTACACATATCCAAATACGTTAAATGTATTAAAACAACCTCTTTTAATAAATAACTTTAAACAAGTCAAAAAACCAATTAAATAGATATATGAATACATCCCATTAACAACATAAGAACTGTATTTAGAATAAAATAATTTTTATTTTTTTAAGATTTTTAAATTTTAATTTTAATGATTTATTTGTAAAATAATTAGTTTTAGTTTTAAAATAAATTACTTTTACTTCTTTATTATTAATATGTTAAATATTTATATATGTTATGAAACTAAAGTAACATTTTTAAAAATTAAAATTTTAACATTATTGAAAGATTAAAAATATATTTTACTTCATATTTGTTATTCCAAGGTATATTTGAGAACACCACAGTTTTACCAAACCTAATTTTCAGAAATTCAATCACCAAAATTTTCAACCCAATCTAATTTGCTGCAAAAATCACCGCCCTCCAAACCGAAAATCTCAGCCATAAAATTGCAATTTGGAAGTCCAAAATTATGTCTCTTTTGTGGTATTTTTTTTTTTGTGAGTGAAAAATTTTTAATTAGTTGATAGTATAAGTTTATAATGAGGTGATATTTGACAGAAATTAGATTGTTATATTTAATATAATTATTTTAAAAATATTTATAAAAAGATAATATTTCTAGATCCTAATTTAAAAGACTGGTTAAAATGGGACACATACTAATTGAATATATTTTTCGTTTTCTTGCTATGAATGATCTGCCAAGCCCCACATTTCCACGGATACGCTAACGACCGGTCATAATTTTCTGATTGAGTTTGTTCTCTTCCACCACTTTACTATATTTTTACAATTTTTTACTAATTTCTATGCTACATGATTGAGGTTTAATCAAAATCATATTAAGTAATTATTTATCCTCTATTCAGCATTGTTCTTAACGTGCGAAAAAGGGTAAAACATCGTTTTAATTTTATTTTTTATTTTATTTTATTTTATATATCTTTCTTTTATATATAACCTCAAAGAATATGACCTCTTCAGTATTAGAGAAGAAATGTGTTAAGAGGAGTGATTGAAAATTTTAGATACTTTAATGTCCCACGGATTAATGGATCTACAGGAAAATGAGTTTGCACCAAATCCTCGCCATTTAGAGCAGCTGGAATTCTAGAAGACGAAACTAGTAGAACTATCCAATTGCTTTTACACTGAATCATGATTTTATCAATTCACTAAGCTTCTACATATTTTTCGAAGAATCAAATAGTAATCATTTGAACGAAAATTAAAATAGAAAAAAAAAATAGGAGGAAAAAAATAAAAAAAATAAAGTAAAAAATATTATTTAAATGAATAAAAATAAGAATAAAAATAATTGACACTTATTTAAATGCATGATCAAGAGAATAAAAAAAATAAATACAAATCATATGAAATCTTCTATATTAATTTTAAATTTAACTTCAAAATTTTAAAAAAATTTAATACATTATTTTCTCTTTGCATTTTTTTTCTTTTTATGCAATAAAAATATTTTAAAAACTTAGAACAAAACAAATAAAAACCAATAAATATATATATATACGATGAAGGATAAAATAATTTTAGTTAGAGTTATTTTACTTAATAACTTTTATAAATAATTAAATTTTATTAATCTAACCGTTAAACTAATAAATTATATTATATAGATTATTTTTATAAAATTTTAAAAAAATTAATACTTAAAAAAATAAATTTAAATTAATAAATAATATATCTTTTATAATGTTCAAATTGTGGTTTTGACCTATACTGGCATGATTATCGAATGCATACATTAGCAAATTTTTCTATCACTTCCGTTTAATTTAATTTTATCCTCCAAAAAATATTATCGTATTTATTGAATTGTAAGAAAAGTTTAAAACATTAAAAAGATCTTCCATTAGTGAGTCAAATAATCTCATTAGTTGATTATTACACCCAATCCAAAATTTAAGACATTAAATATATGAATATTTATCATTTCTATATTGTACATTCATTATTTTTCAATGTCACACTTTTTTTTACACTTGACACTATCAATCTCCTCCCTAAGTATGAATCTTTTGAACTCAAGCAAAAACCTTTTTCGTCTATGGGACTTTGAAGGTGACATCAGAACAACTAGTGCTCTCCACAACTTGCAGCGTCATTGGCCACCATCAACAAGACACACCACTCCTCCATGTCATGAAGAATACTTTCGAACAAGGATCCTTATTAGAATCCATTGTTGATTCTAGTGTGCATAAATTATTCGTTTAAGTTGGTAATTTGGTCTCAGCATCAACTCTAACACCCACTGTTTTGTTAAAGGAGAATCTGAAACATCAAGGGAATATTCTTTTATCAATGGGTCAAGTGAGAATTGCATAAGTATATCATATACTACCTCCAACTCAAAACCTTAATGATTTGTTTGGATACAAAGAGGAAACGAGAGTAAAAAAATAATAGAAAAAAAATGAAAGTGAAGAGAAAACTTATCAGTAAAGAGTAAAAGGAAAAAAGAATGAAAAGAGATAAAATATACAATTATTTTAATTAACATTTATATCCTTACGTAAAAAATAATATTTAATTATTAATATAAAATGATTTTATCCTTTTATATTTAACCCTTGTAAACTGGGTGGCTAATATTAGAAATGTGAAAACTCATCAAATAGTTTTCATGGCATGTTGGAAGAGAAAGCTGCATGTAAAGTCCATGGAAAACAGGCCTTTTATTTTCACATTTTCTATGCTATCCAGATCAGAGAGAATGTACCAAAAATCATGTTTTATTCTCTCTCCTTTTATTTTTGGTAAGAAACAAACCACTTACCAATCCGCGGTCAATGTGAGACTTCTTCCTTATACTTACACTCCAACAATATATTTTTTTTTAAATAAGAGAAGTCAAATGTTTCACACAACTTACGTTTATATTGTTATATTTTGTGAATAGGTGCCAACAAGCTCTTAAAATTGACTAACACTAAATAAAAAATAGATAATGCACATTTCAAATGAAGAGAGAGAGTAAGGAAAAAAAAAAGAACGAACCAATACATATGATAGATAATATAATAAAAGAGATAAAGAAAGGTGTAATTTGGATGTAAAAATTGAGGCATAAGAAAGTCACAATCGATAGAAAATTTTTATAGTTGTTTCAAGCATGATCCTTTATTATGACACACTATTTTTGGGAAGTAAATATGATAGAACTGGATTCTTTTTTAAAAAAAAAAAATGGACTACCAAGTTTTAGGGATCATCTACAATCTATGTTAATTGGTCCTTGATATAAAATTAAAATATATGTATAGTTAAGATAAAAATTGGTTACTTGTTGTCTTTTAAGTTATATTTTTAAAAACTATAATATTCATTCACACCTTGTTCACAAACTAATAAAAGTATATTATATAAGCCTCAAGAGAAGTTGTTACAAAGTTAAAGTTACTAAGTTATAAACCCAAAAAAGGTTTCTAAGGATGACTAAGGTTAGTGATAGTGAACTTCCAAAGGTTAGGAATGATCCTTTTCTAAGAAATTTGTGGGGGCGATGATGAGTGGGTGGTACATGACAACCATGAAGACTTTGATTTGGTGGTTCAGAGGGGTACGACGCTTTGGATACCACAAATGCACTTCCTATGACGATGTCATTCGGCTCTAATCAGTTGCAGTGGTGGCTTCATGGTGATGTTCGATGGAGGAGAGAATGGGCACTATGAAGGTTTAAGTATGAGAGGCTATGATTGTGGTGGGGTGTGTTCTTATTTGCTAAGGGTCACGCAATGGTGAGGTGATATTGTAATGGTTATGGCAGAACTTCTTATTTAATCATTATTTTCACACCCTATTATAAACTATTAAATGCATGTTATGAACCCAACATATAGTACAATTTTAATGTGAGTAAATTATAAAATATGTAAAATCAACAAATAAACGTCATAAATTTTCTGTCAAGGTATCATGCAAAAGGAATTACATCATTAATTTATGTACAAAGGAGTGGTACTTTCTTAAGGTAGTGTTAATTATAATTAATTCTTTCTCTTTTAATTTGTAACACAATGAAGGAATGTTTATAACTTGTTCACATTTAATTTTTAACCAATTAAACTTCTATTAATAACCAAATGCAACGAAGATTATAACTTATACAACTTTAGATTGGTGATACATGATTTATAACTTCTAATTTACCAGTTTATAACTTGATAAATGAGGCTCTAAACTTATTTGGTTTTTTCTTATAACCAAATAAAGAAATATTTATAATCTTTCATCTCCAGGTTTCTAAACAACTGAAATAGGGATTATAGCTTATAAACTTTTGAGGAATAAGATTTATAACTAATTAATCAAGTGTAATAAGGTTTATAACATGTTGAACTAATCATTATAAATATAATATTATATTATATAATTATTAAACAATTATAAATTTAGGAAAATATAAAACAGCAAATCAAGTTAGGAGAATTGAAAACATAATTCAAATCCATATTCTAATTATGATCTAATTTTTAAAATATGAATCCACCGAAATTAACTTTAAACCAGATCGAATTAGCACAGCAAGATAGGTTCTGAAGAACCCTCTCATGAATATAAATTATTCTGTCTCGTCTATCTTTGTAGTCCGTATCATATGTCTCATTTAGTTCTGCTGAGGTAATATGCAGCCGGGGACTCAAGTCTCTCTGCTTCAACTTTTTGAGCTTAATCATTATTTTCAAGAATACAATTTTGGCAACTATAAGTAATTAATATTAGACTTTAATTGTATCGCTTTACTCTTTAGGCATTCCATATAATGCTATAATTTGGGCGGCACAGAAAAGACAAACGCATGCTTTGGAATTTCAACCCAAGTCCTTTTTTTAGGGCAATACCTCCCAAATCTATTCCAACAGATTATGGTTACCAAGAGCATACACATAATGAATAGCATAAGAATTTCTTATCAAATTACCTGTTTTAGATGTGAACCAAGTAGACCTACTATATAAACTCATGGAGAAGAAATTTTTTTAGAAGACTTCTTAGTTGCAATAGTAATCGATGAGTTAGTCACACAATAATATTTATAAGAATATCATTGTTATAGAAAAAAGGTGCACATATCATCAGAATAAACAACCTTAACCACAAAAAAATGTCACTTTTTAAAATGAACAGGTTTCATTAGTAAAGAGTAACATATATTGTAACCAAGAAAAAAAAAGTAACATATATATATCTAGAACGATATAATTATGATTAGCAATGAATGTAAGGATTTTGCAGATAATATTATTGAAAAGCACATGCCAACAAATAAGATCGTATTCTCCAAATTTCTCAGCCATGTTTTTTAACCAGCTGTATATGCATATAATTATTGTCTTATATCTTATAGGCCAAATGAGCTAATTTAGATAGAACTTAGAAGCCATTTATTCACAAGTCCTAATATAGCCATCTTCATCAGTTATGCCACCAACAATGTCATCTACTTTTGAGTCCGAGAAGCAGCCTGTGAGATATATGCATACAGTTTCAGAGGCAGGTCGCTTTCTTCCTTCAGCCGGCCGCTGGAACTCCGTAGCACTTGACTACAAACTTGCACCTAATTCTTCCACTGCCTATGAATCTATCCCTTCCCACTACCCAAAATCCGTTGACTACAACCTTGTTATCACTGATAGGAGGCGCTTTCTTTGTTTTATTTTTGTTTCAGTTACAATAGTTTTAGCCATCTTAGCAGCTGTTCTGCTTGTGCACTTTTTACCTCAGAAGCACAAGGATCAAGGGTCTTCAATCAATCTCAAACTGGCAATTAACCAAGCTCTAACATTTTATGATGCCCAAAAATGTACCACTTCTCTTTGTGTTAGACATTTCCTCTTCTTTTTCTTTCTCGTTTTAATTCAACAATGAATTTTTTGTTTTTGTTTTTTGCAGCAGGACACTATCCAAGGAACAGTCCAGTGAAATTTCGAGGAGACTCAGGATTACATGATGGAGATTCAGCTAAGGTTAATCTTACTGGTGGATTTTATGATTCTGGCAACAACATTAAGTTTAGCTTCACCACAGCTTATACTATGACCTTGTTGAGTTGGACTGTTATGGAATATCAAAGTAAATATGCTGATATTGGTGAGCTTGATCATGTCATGGACATCATCAGATGGGGTAGTGACTATCTGCTTAAGGTGTTCGTTCCCCCAAATTCAACAGCAGGATCCAACCTTACACTGTATTCACAGGCAAGTTATAAATTTTTGTATGAATTGATCTTCTTATGTACTTACATGACATGTCATGTGAGTATATTATGTGATAGACACTAAATTTGAACATGACCGGTCACATTAAAATTTGGCATGAGAGTATTTACTTTCATTTTAATACCATAATTCCTATTCTGAATAACATGCTAAGAGTTATGAATAGAAATTGTTCTGTAATTTTTCAATGTGAAAAGGTTGGAAGTACCATTAGTAATGACAACAAGCCTAATGACATCAGTTGCTGGCAAAGACCTGAAGACATGAGTTATGAGAGACTAGTTTCAAGGTGTGATAGCTCTGCTTCAGACTTAGCTGGTGAAATAGTGGCAGCATTATCTGCCGCATCAATGGTTTTCAAAGAAGACAAAGATTACTCCGGGAGACTAGTCCAAGCAGCAGAAAGCCTCAATGAGGCAATCGCAAGGGTAGATTCTACAAAACAAGGGACCTACACTATGGTTGATGCCTGTGGGAAACAGGCAAGAAGTCTCTATAACTCAACTAGCTACAAAGATGAGTTGGCTTGGGGAGCAACTTGGTTATTTCTTGCTACTAAAAATTCTGACTACCTTGCAAAAGCAATTGCAACCTTTATGTCAGCCAAGAGTGATGAATCAAGTTTTGACAAAGGGATCTTTTATTGGAATAATAAACTCAATGCTGTTGAGGTAACTTCAAGAGACACATAAACTGAATTTTCAGAAGAATTTGGGAAGGAATCTTAGCATATTTTTCTTTTTAAACTGATCTTTATAGGTTTTGCTTACTGGTATTCGATTTTTCCATGATCCTGGCTTCCCACATGAAGATGTTTTGAAACTCTCATCAAACTCCACCGATTCCTTTATGTGTTCTTATCTATTCGACAAATTCTTCAGCAGGACACCTGGTAATTAATTCTTCTTATCAATTTAACTTGAATCATTTGCTTAATTGGAATTATCTACCTGTGTGTTTGTGTTATCTATGTATATGATTTTTATGTTAAACAAAATGGCAGGTGGATTAATTATCCTAAAACCTGATAATGAGCCATTACTCCAGTATGCTGCCACAGCATCTTTTCTCAGTAAATTGTACAGTGATTACCTTGATCATCTCAAAATGTCTGGTGCAAGTTGCAAGACTGATGTATTCTCAGTGGCAAAGCTTCGTGATTTTGCTACTTCTCAGGCAAATTTCTAGCCATCTGACTTAGTATTGTCAACTAAAAATTGGAAACAGTCTAATTTTGCTTCCTTTTGTTATGTGATGTTCAGGTTAACTACATTTTGGGACAAAACCCTATGAAAATGAGCTATTTAGTAGGCTATGGTGACAGATTTCCTGTCCATGTTCATCACAGAAGTGCATCAATCCCTTGGGATAACCGGCATTACTCTTGCGACGATGGTAAAGGGTGGCTAAACTCTAAAGATCCGAATCCACAAGTTCTTTTGGGAGCCATGGTGGGAGGACCAGACACTAAAGATAATTTCATAGATCAAAGAACCAACCAACGGTTCACTAAACCAAACATAGCAAGCAATGCTGGCTTAGTTGCAGCACTGATTGCACTTCAAGAAAATTCACATGACTTCAAAAACTCATTGTGGGGATGGACCTGATCTATATTTGAACATGTCATTAGATTCATATGCCGCATTGAAAGTCTTACATTCCATTGATCTCAAAGGAACATGGTTGTGAGGATAAATATACGAAAAAGGAAGTCTTAAAACTGCATTCTTACCGTTATAATCGAAACAAATGTTATTTGAACATCAATCATCGATTGGACGGAATTTTAATGATACTGTTCATGTCATATAATATGAAGTTTACGCTTTTACCATGCAATTTTGACATAATGAAGGCAATGAGTATTCAATCATGAAATTATTGTGAAAAATAAATAATTTGGTCATGTGGACCATTTTATTTGGAGGGACGCTTAACAGTATCTTCAAGGTTGACATTTCGTCTAAATAACAAAAACCTCTTTGTGGAAGCAACAAATGAAAATAGCGAAAAAAGAAAATGACGTATTTGTAATCACGAGACTTACGTTAATGATAACTTATGCTGGGCTATCATTTTACCTTTGAAAATTCATGGGTGAACAATGCGCACTGGAGCATGTTAGCCCCGTTTATAACCCGTATAGGAAGAAAAGGTTTTGCTGAATAGCAGCAAAACATACATGTTGTTCATAGAAATTACTCAAATCTGATAATCAAATAGTGGGTTCCTCCTTAAACTTTACTATAAATCATTGTTGAAATAGTCTGAGTCTCTATGGTCTTAAAGTTGAGTTTGATCCATAACATATTCAACCTTCATAATTAGATGGAATTTTAATGCAGAACTGCAAGCCAACTTTATCTCAACAGGGTTTCCTCCTTTGGTATGAAAAAAAACTAAAAGTAATACAATTCACCGCTTCTTGTGTATAAATTAAACTTCCACATTTGTCACATTCAACACCAACTAATTTTGAATGTAGTATAGCTCGGAATCAGATACTCAATGTAGGAAAAATCAAACTCAAATTCATCTTTATACAAATTTGATGTATAAAATCTATATTGACCAGCTGAATGTAAACTTGTAATTACAGAGCTGTGTTGATGCAAATTTTACTATACAAGCCTTTACATGAAAACAGTTGGGAAGAAACCAAAACATACACTACACAAAGCTGTACACTAGGTCCTCTACCTTCAGGTTGACTTAAGCCTGTCTAAGTTATACACTTTCTGCAAAATAAATATTCACAAGGTAAGATGACAGGAAATTGAATAAGCATGATGAATTGATGTGATGTTCGGAAGCATGAAATTAAGCTTACAAGAATACGATGAATATCCTCAAGAAGAGGCACAAGCAAAGAAACCATAATCTTCATTTTCTCCTTTAGGGTGTCACAGTTTTCATCTTTTTCCTTGAGGAGATCCATGAAAGTTTTGCTATCTGGCACTAGTTTTATAGCTACCTGCAGTACCATTTCTGTTAGTTCAGCAGATACCAATTGCACAATTTTGATCACCGTGCTAAAATATGCAAGTTTTAGATAAAGCTCAGAATTTCATGAGGTCAAGAATTTGATAAATAAATTTCCCATAATTAGACAAGCGGAGCTGAAACCTAGATTAGCCTGTAAAATCCATAAATAAGCATAAAATTGTTTCAGCTTCCGAAGAAAAGAACAAATAGTTATTACTCTGAAGGAGAATGATAACATCAGCCATGAAGGCTGATTTTGAACATAAAAGTGCTAAGCTTTTATTCAGAAGGAAAGTATTCATTACACTTTCGTACTTTCAATGTAATAGATGTTTTCTTTTCTAATAAAAACCACTTTTAAATGTTTAAAATTAAAGAGCTAAGGACTAATATTAACAAAACAGTACCCTGAAAGCTGCTGATGAAATCCATCCATGCCACGGTGTCAAAGTTGCATCATAAGACTCTTGAACTATTTGCTCCATATTCTTTTTAGGATCTTTTGCTAGTGCTTGCAATAATGCTGAGGAAAAATCCAGGGATCTGCAGAGTGGCACATTTCCAAGTGAATATTACGCAACTTGCACAAATGAAAAGTAAACAAGGAAAGATTAACTTCTACTGTTGTTTAATCTGAGAAACAGTTATTAGCCAGTTCCTTTTTCTCAAAAATTTCCAGAGCTGGAACTGATGATGCAACCGAAAGCCAAGCGTAGGGAATAACAAAATAGGAAAAGAAAAGAACAGTATATGGTATAAATATATATTTACCTAGTGAGCCAAACAAAGGCTTTACTGCAACTGGATCTCTTCCTTGCGTTACCTTTGCTAGCTTCTAATTTCAATATTTCAAGCAAATTTGAATTTATTGTGGGATCTAATTCATGCATCACTTCCAACCTCTGCAGTGACATAGTAGAACTTAATAGAAGAAGCTAATAATTGGTAATTGACTGGTCTAGCAATGTACAACTATATATTAACTGAAAAAGTGGCAGTCGAAACATCTGATACTAACAGACAAGAAGGACAAAAATTGAGAAAATCCCAATAGCTATCATGCAGAGACAAGTTTCCTTCAAGTAAAGTGAACTAAATAGGGAGTCTAACCATGCCTTAAAATTTGATTGTACCTTAATATTCTGGTGAATGTCTTTTCTCAAAACAGCCATTGTTGGCCCTATCTTATCTGCAAGAGCATCAATCAAGCATGATGACAATGTGTTTGGTGTTACATCACATTCATGTTTGAAAATAAAAAGAAGTGAGTAACCTACCAAGAACTTGTAGAACCAAGTAACACAGAGATAGGAAAGGCTTTGTGGGGATGTGTGCAGTCTCATGATTTCCTCCAGGTTTAACTATAACCATCACAGATAGCTCTTCAATGGCAGAGTTTATCTCTGAGCTCTTCTCCATTTCTCTGCTCCTCTTCATTTCCCTTATCCTCCCTCCTTCTCCTTCTCCCTCTTCCACTTCTCTGATATACAAACATATATGTATAAATACTATATATAGCTTCCAATACCTCTAGCTTGAAGCCTTGAACTTCCAACTGTAATTAATTGTTTCAAATATATTATATACCAGCTCGCAGGAAGAGAGAGAACGAGGAAAATTTCAAAGTTTTGATCAAGTGGTTGAATCAAGGAGTGAATCTTGCTTTGCCCACTATGCCAATTATTAATTGTTCTACACATCTGGTAAAATAAAATAGCTTCTTTGGCCTCAACCTTTTTTTTTTTTTTTCTATTGATTTGCTAATAATATTCTTCTGCTATCAATTTCCTCTGTAAGTCATTGATGGTGACTTTTATATTTGACCTTGTAGTTATCATCAATCCTTCCCCTTACCTTATGTTAATAAAACATTATCCGAATAAATCAAATTTATGTAGGTCCCATGCCTGAAATTGACAAGGCATAACATTCCAGCCGTTTATTTCAAACTAGCATTAACTAGTAGCCATGTTAGTGTTAATGAGAATTTACCCATTTGTTGGTTGTTAACTCTTGGGCCTTGCGTCAGAACTTGCAATTGCTGGATATGCTTGCAAAATGCATGGGAGAATATACCAGTCTATAGGCCCGTGTCATATAATGAACAGCAAATGTTAGTCTTGATTACAAGGACAAAGCAAGTATGATCAAGTTCAAGGATTCTAACTTTCTAACATTATGTAAAACAATATTTATTTTAGAAGTTATTCATTAGAAAAATTATTGTTATACATATGAAAATAAATAAAATAGAATACAAATTTAAAATTTAAAATATAACATGATAAGAAAAGAGATATATATAAAAATAAATAAAATATATTGAAATGAAAATAATATTAAACTATATAATAATAACAATTCTACTCATTATAACTTCTCAAATTAGTTTACATTTGATGCTTTTTTGAAAAAAAAAATAACTTAACATATTTTGAAAACAATTTTTAGCAAAAAAAAATAATAACTTTTATAAGAAACCTTAAATGGAACCGCTCTCGTTGTTTATTAAAGTAACGTTCTTAAAAGCTAAAATTGAAATCCACTCCGATTTATTATTATTATTTGTAAAGTTATCTAGCATCTCCTTCATGTTACCCACCAATGAATTTCGTTCATGTTTGACTTAAATTGTTAAATAAGAAAAAATTACTATTTTTCTATATTATTTTGTTGATATATTTTTTTAAAAAAATAAAGTTGATGCAAGTTGCCAGTTTTTTTTATTTAATTTTGGCAAGAGTAGGTGTTTTAAAGATTGGAGAGTTAATAATTTTTCAAGCATTTACAGGGTAAAACTCGAATGAAATTCAAATTTTCCCAATTGAGTCATAACTGCAAATTAGAAAGCCTTTTTATATTCAGTTGAAATAATAAAAATGATTAAAACACAAAAAATATAAAATTATATAAAAAAGTAGAGAGATTATAAAGAGAAAAAAATAAATTTTAAAGAAAGAAAAAAATTAAAAAATATATATT
This sequence comes from Canavalia gladiata, assembly GCA_037954105.1. NCBI lineage: Eukaryota > Viridiplantae > Streptophyta > Magnoliopsida > Fabales > Fabaceae > Canavalia > Canavalia gladiata. The sequence continues at coordinate 58,161,443 of CM075659.1, read as the reverse complement.
TTAGAGTGAAAATTTTGAGAAATAAAAAAAATAGAGATATATTATACAAATGCTAATTAAAAGACAAAAGAATTAAGAAAAAATATTTAAAATTATATAAAAAGCACGCATAATCAATTTAAAAACTTAAAATATAAAAATACAATATATATTAACTTTTCAAAATTCAAGAGAATTAACTACTTTTAAAATAATATATTTATATTGATATGGATTGTAACTGAGATAGATTAGCACAATTTAAGATCCAAATGTGATTGGTGGTGTCCACAACATAACTGCTAGATCGAACAATGAACTATCACTGCATGTTGTAGATAAACAATAAATTATTGTAGATAATTATATTTTTTAAATATGATGACAGAAGCACTCGAAGAGCAACATTGTCTGGGTAGCAAACTAAGCTGCTTACATCGATTTCTCAAACATTAAGAAATCACATAGAGCTCTCGTTATTTATTGAAGTAACGTTCTTAAATGCTAAACATGAAATCCACTCCAATTTTTTTTATAATTTTTGGTAAATGTGCTAAAGTTACCTAGTATTGTCCGTTTCTTCATGTTACCCACCAAATAATTTCGTTCATGTTTGATTTAAATCGTTTAATAAGAAAATATTTTCACCATTTTTCTAAATTATTTTATTGATATTTTTTTTAAGAAAAAAGTTTATGCAAGTTGCGAGTGTTTTTTATTTAATTTTGGTAAGAGTAGGAGGTGTTTTAAAGATGGGAGAGTTAATAATTCTTGAAGCATTTGAGTACAAGGTAAAAGTCTAACAGCATTCAAATTTTCCCAATTTCATAACTGCAAATTAGAAAGTCTTTTATATTTAATTGAAATAAGAAAAAATAAATTAAAAGACAAAAAATTTAAAAATATATCTACAATTTTATAAAAAAAAGTAGAGAGATTCTAAAGAAAGAAAAAAAAATGAGAGAGAGAAAGAAATTAAAAACAACAATAATTTAGAGTGAGAAATTGAGAAATAAAAAGAATAAAGATATATTATTCAAATGACAATTAAAAGACAAAAGAATTAAGAAAAATATTTAAAATTATATAAAAATCATATATAATCAATTTAAAACTACAAATATAAAAATTATATATATTAAATTTTATAATTAAATTCATGGAATTAACTACTTTTAAATAATATATTTATATATATATATATATGAACTGTAATTGAGGTAGATTAGCACAATTTGATATAGCATTTCAAAGTACGATGATAATTAATTAGTTAGAGAAATATTAATATCATAATTTTTAATATATTTTTTATGGGTTACGTTTTTAAAAGTTTAAAATATTTTTAAAAAAATGATAATAAGTACTTTAACTTCTTAAAAACTAATAATGTGCACAAATTATATTGAATAATATGTTATTAATATTTCTTTTGCCGATTATGAATAGTGTACTATTAAATACATATTTCTATGAAAAATACTGTTAAATATCCTAATAGTAATTGAGAGATTTTTCTTTAAATATTAAATTTTTATTTTTAGTTCAAATGACAGAATTTTTAATCTATTTGGAGTGATTTTTAGTTTTTAATTTTAAAAATTAAGATTAATTTGTATTTTTAATTTTTTAATTTTTTTATCTTATTATATCATTTTTGTTATGAATTCTTAAAAAATATATAAATAAAAATATTAATTAAAATATATTAAAATAATATAAATTAAAATTTTAAAAATAATTAAATAAAATATTATTATTAATTTGATAATAGTTATTATAGTAATAATAATAATGATATAAAAAATAATAAAATTAAATATTATTATAATTATGATAATAATAATAATAGTAATAGCAATAAAAAAAAGAATATTATTTATGATATAATGATAATGGTGTAATGGTTATAATATAATATAAAAAATATTATGTAATTATAAATTTAGAAACTATTCATAAGAAAATAAAAAAATTATATAAAATAGATTTATGTTTTGATATATACTTTTAAATATAAGTTTTTTAGATAAATGTTTTTTTAAGAAATTTCTTTTTTTTAACGTGAAATTAAAATTGATTTGAATTCATAAGTTATTTACATACAAAGAATAATTACATTTTAAATGATTATATTAAAATATAATTAATTTTAAAAAATATTTATTTCATTTCATATTAATATTATTTTATTGATTTATTTTATTTTATATAAATTATTTTAAAAAAATTATTTTTTATCTTCATGAAATAAACAAAGAAAATGATCTCAAATTTTATTAGACTTGATTTATTCAATTTCTGCTCTACATATTCGTGCAATAAAAAAAATTAAAACTATAATTTAAAAAAAAAATATTTAATGAGTTTTCAATTTTTTTAAAAAAATTTAAAATTTTAATTTTTTTTCAAAAAATGTTAGGCTTAAATTTTTGTAAAGAATACATTTTTAAATATTTAAAAAAATTATTTTTTCAAAAGTTAGAAAAAAGTTTTTTTTTATAAATTTTTTATTTAAAAAATTTAAAATTTACAATTTAAAAAAGTTTGTTTATTTAAAAAAAATAAAAAAAAAATATTTTTTAATTTTTTGTAAGATGAGTAATTTAAAAAAAAAATTCTCCTTTTGCAGAAAATTTAAATTAGCATATAACTATTTAATAAATTTTTATATTTTAAGAAAAATTAAAGGTGAACCTACCATGGAGTTTATTTTACTTTGTCATTGTACTTTTATTTGACCATTACATAGATATAAAATATTTTTTAATTTTTTTAAATAATAATAATAAATAAATTTAAACTAAAAACAAATATAAATTATAAAAAATATAAAAAGAATAAAATAAAAATAATAATAACAAAAATAAAATTAGTTAAAATTATTTAAAAAAAGTTTCAAAATAATATACAAATTTTCCTTTTAAAATAAAGATGAGGTATTTCATTTTTTTTTAAAAAAAGAAATGATGTAAGAGAATAAATGAAAAGATTGAAAAAATTCAAGACTTCTATCCATGAGTTTTACTCATTTAATGTAGAACTTGCAAAGTTATTTTAAATTTTAAATTTTATTCAATGTAAAACTTTTATTTTTTATTTTATTTTTGTTATATTTTTTTGACTTTTTATTTTTAATATTTCAAATAAAATTAAATATTCACATTATATTAATTATTTTATTTTGTTATTATTTTTCATATTATTTAAAAAAATTATTTATCATTTTTATATATTAAAATAATATTATAAAAAATTATTAAAATTAGTCTAAGGAATTAAAATGATTTTACATTGAAATTTTAAATTCAAATTTTATATTTTTTATCTTTTAACAAAAATAATAATAATTAAGATAACATTTATTATTATTATTTTTAGTATGCTTTTATTTTTATAATTGATACTAATAATAAAAAATTATAAAATAACATTTATTATTATTATTTTTATTATCCTCTTATTTTTATAATTATACTACTAATAATAAAATTACAAGGGCATAATAAAAAATATATAATAATTTTGTATAAATAAAGATATTAAAATGTGTTTTTAGAACCAGACTAAATCGATTCAATCGTGAACGAGATCCATGATTAGTCGAATAAATTTATAGAACTGGTGATTTCAAGAACCGGTCTTTGAACCAGAAATCCAACCAAAACTGGTGAACCATTTGCGAACTGGACCGAACCAATTATTGGTTCTTTTAATTTTTTTTTTATTAAATACTAAAAGTTCTCTTGAACCTGCACCGTTTACAACGTACAAGTCGTAGAATCTCTCAATCAATATTCTTAATTATATGTAGGGATGGGCATCGGGCGGGTTTGGGCGGGTTCAGGCCGGAAACCTTCATCCGCCGGAAACCGCCGTTTATACAAATTTTTCCGTTCTCGTTTGTTTATAGAGTCAGGTTTGTTGGGTTAGGGTAGTATAGGTGGTCGGTTCAATCGGGTTGTTAACGACAGGTTTAAAGTTTTCCAGATTTCGGCGGCCATAGAATCCGGCGAAAAAGCTTGAAACAGTTGTATCAAGGATAAAAACGAGAATGCAAACTCAAATATTAAAAGGATAAGATGATTTTATAAACTTTAAAAGGATGAAACCATAAGATATGCAAAGAAACCATGAATTTCGGCAAAGAAACCATAGATTCCGGCGAAAAAACCATTGATTCCGGCGACGTCGGTTGCTTTCGGTTTCCGGCGGATAACGTTTATAAAACTCATCTCCGACCAATTTGTGCTTTCGGTTTTCGGCGGATAACGTTTATAAAACTCATCTCCGACCAATTTAACAAAGTTTAACCACTCATTCTTATCCGAAACAACCCATTCTCTTCTTCAACCCGTCCGACGACGGATTTGGGCGGAGACGGGTTTCCGCTCACCCCTAATTATATACACATTGATTAAAATACTATTGAATTACTAAATCATGAATTTTTAACTTTTTCAATATAATGATGGGTCAATTATAAAAATAGAAAAATTAATTAATTTTAATATAGAAAAAACAACTGTAAATAAAATAAAAAGAAAGATTACTTATTTTTTATATTTTTATTTTTTAAAATTTTATATAAAAGAATTGTGTTTATACACAATTTTTTATTTATATTTAGATAATCATTTTTTGTAATTAAATTGTAGAATGTAAGATATTTAAGTTTTTTTATTGAAATTAAAAATAGAAGTATATTAAATCGAGTTAAATTTTAATGTAAGTTTAGTTTATTTTAAAATTTTTGAAATTTGAATCTAAGTATTTTATTTCTTTTTTAAAAAATCTAGCTTGAATTATAATTTATAAATCTGTTTAAAAATATATATTAATTTTAGATAAATAATTGATTAACAAAATTTATAAATTTAAAACTTATAAAATAAAAAAATAATCAAATATATCAAAAACATATATATATTAATATTATATAAATATAATATATTAAAATAAATAAATTTTTTATAAACTAATTTTTTTAAATATAAATATAATTTATTTATCTGAATTTCTTTTAATAAATCTAAATATATTTATTTACTAAATAAATTAAATTAAATTAAAATTTAAACAAATTAAATTATAAATTTTTATTATCTTATTTATTTTTATCACTAATTATTTGATCCTATCTCTAATTAAAAAGTATAAAGAATTCAGCAGATATGATGATGCTTACATTTGATTGATCATCCAGCCACAATTTCGTACAAACTGTTCTATTTTGTACTAATTTCGATCCTGAGGCTGAGGATCCATATTTTACAATCGCCGTACTCAACTGCATTCGGTGGCAATCATTTGTTTCGTGTTAAACTGTTAGAGTGTTATTCTGTTTTGTAATTTGTCCACTAACCACACGACAAATCCTTCTGTTCATTATACGTTCCTGTCTTTGGATTCAGTTTTTGTATTGTTGCTTCACTCAAGAACGCCATCTTTCAATTAAATTTTATGCACAATAGGCATTACTAATTATTTCTCTGCTGCATTTTAAATCATTTGCTTCAGCTACTTGTTCCTCACTGGAAATGCTTTTCTACTTTCAAAATTTTATACTTGCATCACCGTTCAATTCTGGATTCCGTCTACAGTTTTATCGTCAACCACCAATTCTAGGTGTGGTTCAATTCAACAATGAAAATAGTTGTATTTTACTTTTTTATTTCTTAAAAAAAGAAAGAAAAGAAAGGAATGGAAGGAAGCAAAAATGGATTCCGAAGAAAGTTTGACAACTTCAGACGTTCTAAAAGTAGATTCATTTAATTAATCTATTGTTAATTTAATTTTATATTTATATTTAATTATGTTGTTTTGTGATTTATAACAATTGTAATCTTATCTAATTTTAACATGGTTAATTATTTCTACATATTTCATGTCAATATTTTTAAAGTAATTATATTTTTAATATTTAAACTTAATTTAATTCGTATATATATAAATATTAATTTATTTTATAAATAATTATTATTAAAATTATTCTATCAGAAATTTTTTTAAAAATAATAAATTTAATCATTAAATTAAAAATTTTATTGTATAAATTAATTATATAAAATTTTATAATTCTTACAAAATTAATAGTTGATTAAATAATTTTAAATTAACATATAATAGAATTAAATATATTTTTTAAAACTTTTGATTTAGATTTTTTATTTTCTAAAATATCATAATTATAGTTTTTGATATTAATTTAAGTTACAATAAATTAAGTTAAATTAATTATTATTAAATTTTTTTATCATTTTATAAAATTTTTGATTATAATCCTTTAATTATAATTAATCTATTTTAATTTAATATAACTTATGTTAATATAAGATCATAATCAAAATATTTTAAAAAATAAAAAATTTAAATCAAAGATTTTAAATTTACAAGATGAAAATTAAAATTGAATATTTTAAAAAAATTAAAAATATATTTAACCTACATATAATATATATTTTAATATATATTAAATTATTCTTAAATTTTATAAAATTTTAAAAAATGATTTTTTAAAATAAATTATTTTAATTTAATAATTGAATTAAAAAAATATTTTTAAAAAATTATTAAATAAATAACTTTAACAATAATTATTTTTAACATAAATTTATAATAATAAAAATAATAAAAATAAAAATTATATATATATATATATATAAATGGATTCCAAATCTATTAATATTAAATGTTAAACTTTAACACTTGTATTCATTTAATAATTTTGTATAAAGTATAAAATTTATCAATCCAATCATTAATTTTAAAAATTATTATCTAATAAATTATATATATATATAATTTTATACAAAATAAAAATTAATAAATATTTTATCTTATAATTTTATTTAATAATTTATATATTATTTAAATATATATAAATATCAATAATAAATAATACACTTTCATATTCATTTATCATATCTAAATTTTTATAAATATAAAAAATATTATAATATAATATAAATGTTAGCTTTAAAATTTTAAAATTTTTTTAAAGTACCTTGTATTTAAGGTCAAGTTAGCTTTAGAATAAAAAATTATAGGAGTTAATTTTATAGTTAACAGTAAATATTTTATTATATAAAAAATAAAATAAAAATAATTTTTAAAATATATAAAATTATCAAAATCTGAATAAATATTTTACCGAAAGGTATTTAAATTAATTATATTATTTGTATTTTTATTAATTTAATATAATATTAAACATTAGATTTAAAATAAATATACATTTTACTTTTAACCTTAAGCGAGAAAGGATTTAGCCTGTTTTATTTGTTTCTTTATTAAAGTCGGATGTCACCCATGACATCAAGCGTTCCAAAAACTTAGACGGTACATAATTGCTGAAGTATTGATATTAACAATTTATATAGGGGCTATTCATCTACAGTAGAAAATACATTTTATATAGGGGCAGTGTGAACCTGCTAGATTCTTTTGGAAGCTTCTTAATTTTATCGATCTATTCAACACTGCACACAATTCACTGGAACTTTGGAACATGACACTAGTTTCAGTTTTGATTTTTTTTTTTAAAAAAAACGTTATTATATATAAATTGCATAATCGTTAATAAAGGTCAATTTAATTGATAAAAATTAAATTCATAATCTACAAAATTATAACTTCAAATTCAAATTCTATGGAATATGACAATTTTGATGATGAAGGCTCTGTAAATATTTTTGTAAACATTTTTAAAATTTTGAGATATGCAAAGCGTTGATGAAGTGCTACAATTGAATATATGACAGCTCACAATAAATAGAATGTATTTTTTTGTTTAAATAATAATACTAGTACTAATAATAATATCTCTTACAATTAACCGTGATCCAAAATCAAAGCATAAACCGGAATGAAATTCAGAGAGAATCAGGCCAGAGCTAAGTTGTATAAGCTAGTTAGGTATATGTGTTTTAAAATGAAAATGTTTATCATTTTTTTACAATAATATTCATATATATATATATATATATATTTTTTTTTTTTTTTTTTTATTATTTGTATAACATCTCATTATTAAATCCTAGGAGTGGGAATTGATCGGATGTGAACGATCTCGGGCTTAAAAAATGGAGAACTGTCAGCAATCGACATAAAAAAATACATAATTTTCAAATGATAAATAGCAGCTTATTTAGTTTTTGGGTTATGTTGAAAATGAGTTATGCTGGTAGATATGATATAGTCGGTTTTAGAAGCTTACCTAAGAAATAAAGGGAGGGAGAGAGAGGTGAAGAGGAACAGGAAAAGTCGAAAAAGGGAGAAGGAAAATAACAAAACGCATAATAGAGCAAATACATGAAGATGCATAACATAAAAGATGATGCAGCCATTAGAATCAGGTTCCAACAGAAAACTTTCTTACAACTCGTCTCTAACCAAGATAAACAGTGTGTAACCATCTATGTTTATCCGAATTCATCGACATCAAATTTTACTCGTCTAATTACTTTGAAAGTGCATTGACTATTGTTGATCGGTGACGGTTGTTTTCCACCTCTATTAAATCTTTGTAAAATTATACAACTTTAAATTGGTTTGAATTGTTTTTTAAAAAAAGATTAAATTTAATCTATTTAAATATAAATTTTAAATTTTAACATACTATATCTCATGCTTATTTATGCTGTTATGATTCCCAAATACAATTGTTTAAATTTAATCAATCTTATTTCTTTTTTAAATTTTACATACCATATCAAACTAACAAACATGTGTTTTGATTTGAACAATTTATTTATATATTTTTTCCGAAAATTTCAAAAGTTACATATGTTTTAATATATTTCCATCTAATAAAATAGATTCACCCTTAACAATGATGCCATTTTTTTAATTTTATAAATATTTGATTCAATATTATTTAATTATAAAAATAAATTTTCTGTTGTAAACTTATTATATTTTTATCAAGTTTTATTTAAAATAAAGATACGGGGCAGAGAAACCTGCTAGTTTTAATCTAAAATTCGTGAAATATCGTTGGTGTCCATTTTACTCTTTACAGCATATTTTGCTGTTGGTGAAAGTTGGCATTGTCACGCTGCTAATGAAAATGTCAAAATGTTGTTTGCTTCCTAGAAACAACATTGTCTTCCATCACACTAAATGATATAGAAAATAACAAAACCAGGGCTTTCGTAAACAATGAAACCTTTCTTTACTACCATAAAATAATACCTTTCTCCGCCACAAACAAATGATAGTTTATTGTTGTCGGCAAAAAATATAAACCCAATCGAGTTCACAACTTTTTTTAACATATTGGGTCCGGCTTCCGTTATTAGCAAATTATGGGAGACAAATCTAATCTTATGCTCTTTCTTTCCCCTAATATGTGGTTGTGGTCCTCAACCTCCATTTCTTTTTAACTCGTTTCATATCGGTTAACCATTTTTATTTAATTTTAGTTTATTGTGAAAACAACTTTTTTTAATATGATCAATTAATTATATTCCGTCACATTATAATTAAAAAGTATAAAATATGCATTACAAAAATAAAACATATATTTTATATTAAAATATGAAACTCGTTGTTTAGGCCCAGAAGAAGCAGATAGATGAAATGGTTGTTGAGCCCGACGATTGAAGAGTGGAAACATTATTCAATGGTATTTGGATCGTAGTGATTGGGCTGAAACGATGGGCCATATCGTCGTTGAATCAGGCCCATTAAGATCGGTTACTAAGACCATCATGACCCAAAAGAAAAAAAAAAGTGTGAAAAAACGAAGACCAGAAAAGAAGGAAGAGTGATGAAGAAGATGATGACGAGGGAGAATTGAAGTTGAGGTGAATGTTGGAGTAAGCCAATAATGGCATTGAGACTGGGACTGAAAGTATCTTCAATTGGGTCACCTTTTCTGCAGTTAGGTTCTTCTGCTTCACTCTCACAAGCATGCTCTGTTTTCAAACTGGGTTTTCATCCCCTGCGCTTGCAACTCAAAAAAAAATCACGCCCAACGAAGTTCCTTATTCGGGCTGCTAGAACTGAGTCCGAAGGTGTTAGCTTGGGCTTCAGAGCACCCCAATTTCAGGTTATTACCTTCCCCATTCTTTTTTCTTTCTTTTTTAATTTGTTATTTGTTTTGAATCATGGAATAATTATATTCTTTTTATTTATTTATTTATTTTGGATGGGTTGAAATTGGATTAGCTTCCAGAGCCTCTTACTGGGAAGGTTTGGACATTGGAAGATTTTGAACCATATCCAGCTCTGTTGGTAGGATGCCACTCACTCTTCATTCTCTCTCCTTTTTTATCAACTTTGTTTGTTTTGCTCATTCCCTGATTGTTCAATTTCTTCTGTTATGTTTGGAGCCTTAAATAAATAATTGAAAAGAGTTCATTTGACTGTCTAAATGGTACCATTTCCTAGCAAGTTTTATATGCATACTAGAATTCTTGTAGAATACCAGCTAAGAAGTAGCTTCCTTTCTGCTTAATTAAGATTCTTCATTCATGTATAAGCTATTTAGTTCCACCTGCATTTGTGCAAAAAAATGCTCCAGAAACCATTTTGTGGCTAGTTTTTATGCATTTTTCTGGTAGTTCTTCCTTATGAATTATGATGCTTGAAGCATGTGTGTGTTCAAAATTCTAATTAAGACTTCTCTCCATGAAAATGTAATATTTTTACGGGTTCAGCTGTGTGACCATGCTTGTTTTTCCTACCTCTTTTTGTGGCCATGCAGGTTATGTTTATATGCAACCACTGCCCATTTGTTAAGCACCTGAAAAAAGACATTGTGAAGCTTACAAAATTCTATATGAAGGTAGCCAAATCAAGTACCTTGGAAGAAGTATATTTCTTTCTTCAGTAACTGGTTGGACTTGCATAAGTAAAATCCATTATAAGAACATTATTTCCTCTTTCCACAGAAGGGACTTGCCGTCATTGCTATATCTTCAAATTCTGTGGCCACACACCCCCAGGTTCTAGTAACTTTGTATCCTGAAAGCTACATTGAAAGTAATGAATGATTTGTCCAACTTGGAATTGTGCCTCACAGGATGGTCCAGAATTCATGGCAGAAGAAGCTAAACTCTTTGACTATCCTTTCCCATACCTATATGATGAGGTACATTTTGGTAAATCTTAACCTGTTTTATTTACAACATACTTTATTAGTTGTGCAGATGCCTGTGTAGCAACACCTATCTTATTGGATATTTATTATCTGATCAGTGATGAATTTCTTCCTTTGTATAGTTATAGGAATTATGAGATTTTAGATATAGCGGGATGGAGAAAGATAAAAGAGAATGAGACAATTGATATTCATTTAGATGTATTACAATGTATAGATGTTTTTGATATGTTCTTAAATGTAGTGCATTAACCCTTATTCATACTAATGATAATCCTAACTAATTAGGAAAACAAATCATGATAAGGACATATGGTACTTATCTTAAGAAATAATGTGGAATTCTATATGATAGGATGTTTTTGGATATTTCCAAACATGTTAACAATGGCCATACTTTTACATCCTTCAGTGACATTATTTTGGTTGGACTCTTTAGCCTACAGTTAGGTCATGATCTTTTTGTGGGAAATGTGGGGGTGAATTTCATGTTGATACTGGTATGATGAGACTATGATAGTCCACTACTGGAAATCAGGTTAAACAAACTTTTCCAAACTTCATCATTAAATTCAAAATCTGCAAGACATCTCAGAGATAAATGTCAATCTGAATTGTTTCTCCTTGTTAAAAACATGTGTTCAAATTGCGATGTTATATCTTAAACAAAAGAGAGAAGAGAGAGAACGGGGGGGGGGGTAGCTGTAGGCTTTGACTCCTCCTTCGGTAGCAATCAAATGTTGTTCTTTATTGAAACATTTAATTGACAAACTAATGTGTTTCCTTTTATGATATGAATATCAGGAGTCAGGACCATAAATAGATATTGAATGTCAATAACTTTTTCTTTATTCTCATGTTCATTTCAGAATATGTTTTGAAAGTTTTATGTTTTCTATATCACATTAAAATTTTGGTCCTGCTAACAGGTGTCCTAAGAGCATTGATTAAAGAATTATTAAATAAAAAGTCTTCATTAGAAATTATAGTGGGATTGCATTGGAAATCACGGTGGGGGAGTGTATACTTGTTCATAAAAACATTTCACTTTTGATTTTTTAACCAGCATACTATGGTTTTGGGCACTTTGTGCATTTTCCTTAATATTTTATCCTAAAACTAGAAGCTCTCTGTAATTTGGTAAAACATGGATATTTGATGGAATGTTTTTGGTTGCAGTCACAGGATGTTGCACGAGATTTTGGAGCAGTTTGTACCCCAGAATTTTTCCTTTTCAAAAAGGTAATTACGGACCACTGTTGTTCATTGTATTGCTCATGGATCAATCTGACTTCCATTTGGGGTTAAATTAAACTCTCGAATGTCAGTGTATCATATTTCTATTAATTAATTATATTATAACAGGATGGTCGAAGGCCATTTGAGCTGGTTTATCATGGTCGGTTTGATGATTCACGGCCAAGTAATAGTGTACCAGTCACTGGAAGGTTGGCTTCTTATATTGAATTAGTGTTGAACATTTTTAATTTCTTGACTCTACTAACCATCTGATTCTGTATATAGAGACTTGAGTGTGGCAATAGATCGAGTTCTGAGCGGCCAACAAGTACCATCAGACCAAAAACCAAGGTACTTCATACATTTTTTTCTCCTTTTAATTGTTGAATCTTTCAACTTTAGGTCTCTGTCAGGATCTCGTGCTTAAGGTCATTGTCTTTCTACATGTATGAAGTGTTGGATGCAGCATAAAGTGGCACCCAGGGAAGAAGTTTTGATCGTTAAACTGTAATTATCTTGTTCAAAATATTAATCAATGAGTTCAGGTTTCTTTTTCAGGTATTCTATGTTTTATGTAGTATCACTAACCATGTTAGAATCTTACACATGTTTGTTATTTTCTTTCCGTTCAGTGTTCCTGTTCACCTAGAATTTCCCTAAGGGTGACTTGCAAGGAAATGGGGTAATTTGTGGTTCTTATAGTTATTGAATATGCTACCTTAAGTTGTATAATATGTTAATGAATATATATTGAGATAGCTTTCGGTTTGATGAGGTTGGGGTCTCCCTGTTACTTGTTTCTAATATTGTAATAATAAGGAAATTTGTTTTACAATCCTCCTGGAAATACAATCTTATTTATATTTTCTTTTTTGATAAACTATTCGTGATATTTTCTAATGTCTGGAGTTTGATATTTGGGTGTTTACTTATCTTTTAAAATAACATCGTAGTATTTTAATTTTATAGCCACAGGTGCAAATAAAACTACATACAATACAAGATTAAATTACATTGACATTTGTTTATGACGCCTCTTCCGCTCCATCATCGATTCCTCTATTTTAGTATATAGTTGACAAATACCCATGGCTTAAATTTTTTTGGGGACGCATGTACTTGTTTGTAAATAGATGCTGTCATTTTAAGACGGATCACTGAAAAATTAACATGGGGTGTCCGTGTGATTTGTCTCATAATGATATTTTCAAGGTTCAGATCTTTCAATGTAAATGGCCGAGTCATCTTAATGTGGCTAAACAAATAAACGGAGTCACTTTAACTTACAAGTACGAAGCTATGGACCCCAGAAAAGTACGAAACTAATTTGATTGATCTGTTCCTTTTAAAATAATTTTACTTGTATTATCATTATCGTCGGTAAATCCTGGTTACACTTTTTTACTGATCAAGCGATGTCTATTTGCCACTTTTACTGGAAAATATTTCCTTACCTATAATTTCAATTTGTGCAATTATTACTTTAGTCCAAAAGATTTTATTCGAAAAGTTTGCTGAATAATAAGTAAATGATACTTTTTTATGAAGTCTTGTTTTGTACGTGTTTTGCTTAACTTTCTTCGGGAATTCACTGGATCCATATTTAAAAAGAGAATTAGCTATCCATTTTTTTAGTAATATTAAAAAATGACTTGGACATTTCATTTTTTCACACCATACCCTTATACCCCATTCATATGGTTATTGGTGGAGGGGAAAATTTTGAAAGAAATGAGATGTGAAAATACCAAGTCCTAACGTATTTGTGTTGCAGGAGGGAACTGTACATGTGAAAGGGACAGTATTATTTGCTTCCACTGCTTAATTAGCTCACTTAAATATATTCAGGGTTTGTTCAAAAGCATTCACACCTTGACTTCTAAAAATCTCCTATCTTCAAACCTTACTCATTATCGTTTCTTCATTTGGCTGTTTCTTAGTTCTTCAGTTCTTCTCCTTAAAGTAATGTACGTAGGGATAGTTTATACGTGTGTTCATGCGTTTTTGTTTCTTAAAAACACACTTGTTACTTGGTTCTGTTCCAAAATTATGTGTGATTCATTTGTGTTTCTCTCTCCGTTGTGGTTGTTTCCTCCAAACAAGGATGCTTGTGCGTGCTCCTTTTGTTCTATTGTTGCTTATGTACGCAGTTCTAATTTCCTCATTTTTATTTTTATTTTGTTATCTTACTGCCATCAATTTAACACTGAATGTAAAATTTCTTGGATGGCGTATTTCTGTTGCTGCTATAGGAATAATTCCTTTGTTTAATTGTTTCGAATGATGGATGGTGAGTTTGTGTTATACTGTTATATGTATTATATATCAGAATGAAGCTTTCAAAATTGTGTTGTTGAAATATAAAGTAACAAACATAACATACCATGAGTATATGAAATGCTGTTTGACATGAACCAAACTACACGGAGTAGCTTTTCTCTTGTTATTGGGCAAATGAACTACATATATTACTAATTGTAGAGGTTAATATTTGTTGTATGGGAAAAATAGTGATTACTTAATATTGATGGTTGCTTACTTTCCTAACCAGGGAGATAAGATATATGAAACTATCTGTGGGCCTAAGATGGTCTCCTATCACATGAATAAAAGCAAGACTTATTTTCAAAACATGGGGCACGAGCTATCTCTATCTTTGCATAAATAATTGTTGGGAACATTTATGAAGGATTGTGGTCCAAGTGCTTCTCTTCTCTCTATAATTTTGCGCTTTAGAGGTTTATGCCAGGAAAGAAGACACTGCCAACTCTTGCTTTTCAATGGCCCACCTCTCACAGTCCCTTGAAAGCTATGTTCGAATGCTCAGGTCCCTTCTCTATGAAGTCATTATTGCCAAGGTTAATTGAACCTATGGTCTAAGGCACGGTACCACTATTAATTTGTTTACTTGTGCCACAGTTGTCGGCAAAAGCAGGTTCTTAGATTGTGTGAGTGGGACTACGTCCTTAAGCATCTTCTTCATGGATTTTAGTGCACTCCAAGTAACAGTTTGATACCATATTGCAAGAACGTTATTCTATGCTTAATTAAGAAATGAAAAGATAGAGACATAGAATGTAGAGATTACTGAGAGCTAAGTTGTGAGATTTTCAAATTTATGTTCCTTTTACTTAAATATGGACAACACAGAGTGGCAATTTTTATTGACAGCAATTCTAGGACATGATCAACTTATGATAAAGACGCATGTTTCTGGTATTATCTGGCTTGTTTTCAACTGAAGAGTTTATCTACAAAAAGAACACAACAATTGTATTATGGAATTGCCATAATATATAATTTCTTGTTCTTGAGTAACAGGATACGGTCTTATTAAAGAGAGAGATACGATTTTTATTAAACAATGATCCATCATGAATAGTGTTAGGAGTAGGACCCACTGATTTTTCCCTCTCCAACAAGACCATATCTCGTACAAAGGAAGATCCAAATTCTTATAATACTAATCTATACAAATAAATTGTCACTTTAAAAAAAATAATAATCTAGCAATTAATTTTGTGGCTATGAAGAAGAAGATGACGATTCTATTAAAGGTTCACATGATCTGGAGAAACTTGAACAATGTACTGTTGCTTTTGGATTGGTAACCATGCCTTTATGGAGAAAATTTGCTTTCTCAAAATCATCATTTTCATGCCTGATCTCCTTGAGCATTGCTGTTACATCTTTCATAGTAGGTCGTTCTTCTGGTGATGGATTCACACAGAGGAGAGCCACACCTAACACTTGAAGCATCTCAGAGGTTCTTGTTCCACATTGCAATACTAGTTGCTGGTCAAGGATAGATGTGAATTCTCTTTTCTTCTCTCGGATTTCATTGCTAACCCAGGTGACAATGTGGGCACCCTCTGGAATCCTGTTATCAGTTGGTTCCATTCCAGTTAAGACCTCAAGGAGAACAACACCATAACTGTACACATCACTCTTTTCCGTGATCCTTAAACTGTATCCATATTCTGCAGTTTGACATGTAATGCTGTTGTGATTAGTCAGCATTTACAATGAGATAAGGAAAATGACCCCAAAAGAAGTGAAATACCATTTCGGTCCCTAAAAGATTTAAAGATCACATTAGTCCTCAAAAATTGGAAATCACCATTTTCGTCCCATGAAATATGAAAATGTCAATCAATTAGTTCTTTTAAAGGACTAAATTGAATCACTTTTACATCTTTCACGGATGAAAACTGATAATTTTCATATTTGAAGGACTAACGTGACTGATTCCAAATCTTTCAAGGATCAAAATGGTAGTTCATTTGATACAAATTGACATGAAATATAAAACAAGGGAGAAGAAAAGGCAAACTGGCATATATCAATTTCATATATCGTTTCAGGAAACTATTATAGAAAGAACAATCTGATTTACAGGTAGAAAAAGAATGTCTTAAAATCTAACGCTGATTTTTTAATGTACCCAAAAAAGAAAGAGAATGTCATAAAGTATAAAGAGACTGATACTAAAGTTTTTTTTTGGCAAAAACAATGATGTAAGACTGAAAAGGTTGAGAATATTACTCACCAGGAGCTATGTATCCATAAGAACCTGCAACTATATGAGCGGCTCCTGAACACTCTGAGGAACTCACGAGTTTTGCAAGGCCAAAATCTGCAAGAAAAGCTTCAAACTGTGGACCTACCAAGATGTTGTTAGCCTTTATGTCCCTATGGACAATTGGTGGGATACAATCATGATGAAGATATTCTAAACCATGAGCTGCTCCCAGTAGGATCTTATACCTTGCATCCCAATCCAAGAACAATCTCTTTTCGTGGAGCAACCCAAACAAACTCCCATTACATATATAATCAAACAAAAGCAATCTAGTTCTTCCGTTGTCGCAGCAGCCTAAAAGTCTCACTATATTTTTATGCCTTATTGATCCCAGGGTCTGAACTTCTGCAGTGAACAGATCTCTCTCTGGTGGCTCTTCTTTCTTTATTGGCCATAGCTTCTTCACTGCGATAACCTGCTTCATTGGAGTCTCTACACGATAAACAATTCCTGAGCAACCCTTTCCCACAATGTTTGAATCTGACAACTTTGTGACAATTTCATTGATGGAGAAGTTGAGCTTTTGGAATGGAGTAAAAGCCCATTCCATTTCACCACCTTCATCGAAATTCCTCCCACAATTGGCCCCTTGAATTCTGAGTATTAAAATTACTCCACAAGTGACAAAAATAGAAGTTAAAAGGACCCCAAGGAAGGTGTAGATAATGACATTTCTTATTGACTTGATGCCTTGGCCATCTCCACTTGCATGACACTTGCTAATGCAAAGGTCAGGATTACCAGAAAATGCAGCAGCTGGTAGATCCTGGAAGAACTTTGTATCTGGAAGAGAACCGGAAAAGCTATTGTAGGAGACATTCAGAGACACAAGATTGTCAAGACTACCAAGTACATTGAGGGTACCTGTGAGCTTGTTATGAGAGAGGTCCAAGATGGATAGTTTTGAGAGATTTGTGAAGGTCTCTGGAATAAGGCCGGTAAGAGAATTCCAACTCAAGTTCACGAGGATATCTAGTCCTTGCAAGTAACCAATCTCATCAGGAATAGAACCAGTGATCCTATTGTTACTTATATCCAGCAACTGCAAATCCATACAAAGTCCCAGTGTCCGAGGGATCACACCAGTGATAAGGTTTCCACTTAGAATCAGCTTATTCAGAGATGTAAGCCTGCCCAAATTCTCAGGAATGCTTCCAGTTATTCTATTTACAGAAAGATCCAAGACATTAAGACCTGCTAGGAATTTTAATGAGGAAGGAATGGTTCCTTGCAGCTCATTTATGTGCAAGTCAAGCATTTCAAGATGAGCACAGTTACCTATCTCAGAGGGAATATCTCCACTTAGTAGATTATCTGACAACTCAAGAAAGCCCAAACTGCTTAAAAGACCTATTTCTGGTGGAATTTGACCAGTTAAGTTGTTTGATCCCAGCCGTAACCTGATCAAGGCGGTGCAACTTCCAATATCTGGTGGAATTTGACCTGAAAGTCTGTTTGATATCAGCAACAACTGAGTTAAATTCTCTAGATGAAAGAGCGAATTTGGAATGGAACCAGTGAGGAAATTGTGCGAAAGATCAAGTGCTTCAAGTTTCTCACAGTTGGATAGTTCTGTTGGTATACTTCCATGTAGTTGATTCTGCCAGGCATAGAAGAGGTTGAGTTCCTTCAGTTGCCCCATAACAGATGGAATCTCCCCAGACAAATTGTTGTTATCTAATTCAAGTTGCTTCAGCCTTGAAAAGTTGCCAATATAGGAAGGTATTTCTCCATAAATATCATTATCAGACAAAAGAAACTCCTCCAATAAGAGTAGAGTACTGAGAGTCACAGGTATCTGACCACCCAGAGAATTCAAAGAGAAATCTATAACCTTGAGATTTGTACAGTTTCCAAGACTTTCTGGAATGGTGCCAGTTAAATTGTTCTGCCACAGCAGCACCCTTCTGAGGCTTTGCATGGAACCCAATTCGTAAGGAATATTTCCAGAAAGCTGGTTTTCATACAGAAACAAATCCTCCAAGGCTGAGCAGTTTTGAATTTCAGCAGGGATGTTGCCTGTAAGATGTGCTGTGTAGACTGAGAGAGTCTTGAGATTCTTAAGTTCTCCTATGCTTGGTGGAATCTCCCCTGAAATCCCAGTAACTGCAAGTCCCAAAAAAACTAGAGCCTTGCAACCTGATATCTGCATTGGAATTTCACCATAAATACCTGGATTTCCGCCTGCTCGTAATGTTTCAAGAGCTCCCAACTGGCCTATTTCTCCAGGTATCATACCAGAGAGTTGGTTGTCAAAAAGTGCCAGCTGCTGAAGCTTTGAACAGTTTCCAATTGTGGTTGGAATTCCACCATGCAAGGAATTTGAATTCAGTGATAACCACTGCAGCTTAGATAGCATTCCTATCTCTTCTGGAATGGTTCCTGATAAAGCATTGAAGCTAAGGTCCAAAGTAACCAAAGAGGACAAGTTTCCGACTGAACTTGGTATCTCACCAGTGAGATTTCCATTTGAGAAGACAAGAGTGGTAAGGTGGCCAAAAGAAAGGAGCTGTGTAGGGAAGGTGCTATGTAGATCAATGGATGTTATTATGACCTCTGCAACAAACCCTTCTTTGGAACATGTTATGTAGTCCCATCTGCAAGGATTTTTGTGGGTTGGATCCCATGAAGAGAAGGCAATAGCAGAGTTGGAGGAATTGAAGGTTGAAAGCCATGACAGTAGAGAGAGACCTTCCTGGTTCAGAGCAGGGATGGCTGGAAACAAGGAGATATTAAGAAACAAGATAAAAAGAGTTAATGCATTGCTTGACATGATGAGGTCGGTGTTATGCTACTGTTCTATCTCATCCAATTATAGCAGCACCGGTCTCTCTAAGTTACTATGCCCTCTTTGTCATCGTAGTTGAATATTGAAATTCCTATATCTTCGTTTAAGGTTACTGATGAAGATGTAGACCTTTCCTTTATCCTTCATCTTCAAACACTTTCACTGTTTCTCTTTTATATTTGAAGTGAATTTACAGCAAAAAGGCTGATGAAGAAACAGACAAAATGGAAGCATGAGCAGATGGATGGGTTATGAAGACATGGTTGTACACGGTTTTCTACTTAATTGACTTGGTACTGTTGACTGTGAACAAAACACCATTTTGGTCCTCGAAAGATTTCAAGTCGGTTAACATAGAAATTACCATTTTCGTACCTAAAAAAGATCAAGATGCCAATAAATTCAGTCTTTTTTAGAGATTAAATTGATGTTAAAAAATGACTAAACTAAATGATTTTTACATTTTTGGGATAAAAATAGTAACTTCCATCTTTTAAAGATTAATGTGACCAACTCCAAATTTTTCAAAGACAAACTATTTTTGAAACTGTAATTAACAATACAATAAAGAAGCAAGTTCTACGCTATTAAGCTCAAAATTATTCACAAGATTTCTATGAGATCTAACAACATTTTTTGTACAAGATTCTGGAGAGCGTAATGGGGCAGTATACAAGATTTGATTCAAGAAAATATCCGCAGTGAAAATGACTGGATTGGCTTTTTTTAGTGTGTACTGGGACCTGTGCATGTGCTGCTATTTGTATCAGATACCTTATTTGGACAATAGAATTACAGAAAGGAAAAATTTACTACAATTTGACAGAAGATTCTTATGTTGGATAAACATTGACACCTAAATGTAACTAGCAAGCCTGCAAGGTGGTGTCTGAACTCTGAAGTTCCATCTGCTTTCCCTATATGTAATCAACATATACAGAAGAAAATGAAATCCATAAACCTGTATGCCAAAGTTGTATAAGTGTGTAAAGAAACATAATTTTTTATTGTGATTGTATTATATAGTTTTATAAACCGACTTGTTTTTGACAGAATCTTTAAGGTTCATTTAGGAGGATTTTCCATTCTCCTACTACATTTTTGCCCCATTCCTTTTAGGTGCAAATGACAAGAGTTGCCACGAGTTTCCAAAGCCATCATAATGATGGTTCATCTAACTTGGCATAAGAATCGAAGTATTGAGATGGACTAAGCTGCACCTAATAAAAAAATGATGAACACATATAAGTAAGCAAAATGTGATAGAAACCACAACACTTCAACCTTTTCTGTTATATTTGCATGGTGAGATCTCAAATCATCTTGTATTTGATAAAGTTGTTTCTTATCATGAAAGTCAGCCCGCGACCTTCCTAAAGGTCAAAATATAGGTGCATATATGCCTTTCTTCTAACACATAAACCCTCTTCTGATTCCAACTAATAGTGATGTAAATCTAACTCACTGCAGGCAATTATTCCTTCAATGATAGCTTATATCATTAATCAGATAAATTATATTCATGAAAATGAGAATTGTGTAGCTCATTTAATTATATATTTTTGGTCCATACCATACCCCATGGTGGGATGTAGCTAGAGATATGTGGGTCAGGGATTTTGATTGGTCTAAGAGTAAGGTTGAGATAATGAGTATCAATATTAAATTATTATAGGTGACCTTTTTTTTACTGTGTATGATATATTGGGAAATAATTGTAGGAGAACAGCAAAGAGAACTTTAATGTGAAGAAAGCAGACAGAGAGAAAAATTGGAAGACAGAAAATGATCTGTGAGTAGCATAGGCCTTAAGGAGACATTGAGTGATTTGGGGATGAAAACAAGTTGGGTATCTGTTTAACGATCATGTGGGCCATAGAGTTAGGATAAGCTGTGGATTTGGAAGGTGGGGACAACTGATTCCCTAACCACAACCACAGATTAGTCACTAATTTTTTTACATCCCCTTTTCTTGTTTTTTGTACTTTCTTCTTCTACCACTTCTTAAAACATTGACTTCCTCATTAATCTTTCAGCCAAAGACAAACAAGATACAGCCTTTTTTTTCTTTGTTATTATTTATAATTACTTCATCTTCCTCTTCATTTTACATGTTTTATACAGAACTTCTTTTAATTTCAAATCTACATTCAACCTCTCTTATTTTATATGTACTTTACACTTTAGGTCAAATTTTTTTATAATAATAATAATAAACTGTTATCTTTTATGTAAAATTATTGAAGATACCCTCATTGCAAGTTTTGACTTATTATATAAAATTCTTTTTTTCTTAAACCTTACACAAACATTCTCTCATTTTATAAATATATCATAATGAAAGAATCTTTAATTATGCCCTTTCTATGTCAGGAAAAATAAAAAATAATGAAAAATTAAAATTTCTCTTGTTTCAAGTCGTGGAACGTTACTCATGCTATTAAGTAGTAGTAACCGTTCCAACATGTAGTCAGTAGAAACTTTAAAAAACAGGCTTCACAATGCGTATAATTTTACTCTTAAACCTCATATTATAATATAAACTTAAAATTATCAAACATTTAAACAGAATATTTTAAAATAAAATTAAAATACCATAGGAGAATAAATAATAAAATATTATATAATTTGATATATTTAAAACAATGAAAATCAAGACTCATAAATATAATTGGAAGTATCTACTTCTTAACACTCTTAATTTGATATGTGAAAAGTTAAAACCTTACTTAATTTTTGGTACATTTACCTTTTCTTTTGGCACATAAAACCTTACTTAATTTGTAACAAAAACGTATAGAAAAGTACAAAATTCCTTGAGCAGAAATGTAGGGGACAAAAAAACTAAAAACACAAAGGGAGAGCTTTGCCAAGAATAATGATTTTATCCAATTTGAATAAAATTGGCTCTAATTAAAAAATATTTATAAATTAGATAAAAAAATAAGTTAAATTTTTAAATTTGTACTACGGTTTAACTTAATAAGTTCCAATAACAATTGCACGCAATAGCAGTTTAGCCTTAAGTATTAATCATAGATTTTAAGGAACGTTACATTTATTTTGTTTGGTAATTCTCTAATCTTCTTTAAAAAAATTATCGTATAAATATTAAATAACTTTAAGAATTCTATTAGCAAATATTTTAAAGATACTAATTAAAAATTAATTAATAGATAAATTATTAAAAATTACAATGAAATTACATTAAAAATTATGGTGGAGTGTGTTAGTAACATTTTTAATTTATTTATTCTTAACTAGTAATATCCTAAGAGCACTTATTGGTATTGTCTAAATTTTAAATGTTTACTATAATAGGAGATTAAACTGAAATACAAGCATATTATAGTCAAAATATGAATATTTGCGCAACTATTTTGCAACATAAAAGAATTAAGTAACCTTTTTCTCATATATTGCATGCTTCACTAACCTTTAATAGACCCCAAAAAAAAGCCTTAGGTTCGATCTCTGTAATACTGTAAAAGGCCGAAAGCCTTTTTTTTCTATTTTCTTTTTGTTTAAAAGAAACACAAAAAATACCTTTTATAATATAATGTACTTGTTAACATAAATGAACCAAAAGATATTCACCGGTTAAAGTATGCTGCATTGTTTTATCAATATCATGTGGGTTGACATAAATTTTTTTATATAAAATATGGTTTGGTTTCGAGAACCACTTTTGTCTTCTCTATGATCATATTAAATTTAAACTTAATATATTTTAAATATTTATAGATATAATAATTTTTTAAAAACTTAATAAAAATGTTTTTTATTTTAATTCTTAATTTATCTAAATTTTTATTTGTATATTTTATCTTTAATTTGCTATTAGATATTTACTCACGTAATTGATAAATTATTCAGCTAAATTTTATATATATGTAACAATTCATCATTTATGTTAAAAAATACACAAATAGTTATTCAGAGAATATTATTAAAATAATATTAGGTGTGATTTATTAATAAAAATTATAGTTATTGAAAAATTTTAAACATTTGAAATTCTATTATAATTTAACCCATTCTCAACTTATCCTCTACAGTTTCTATTGTATTATTATTTTTTATTTTGGTATCGAATTACAAGTATCTTTAATAGAAAACAATTCTGCTCAAGTCAAGTAAGGTTATTATGAATAATAAAATTCTAACTTTTAGTATTTAACACAATCATATATGCCTAAGATTCAAAATTATGATCACTGATTATATTGAATCAACCTCCTGTTAGCCAACTAATCTTCATATTCAATAATATCCTTTATTTTTTACCCTTTATTTTATTTTTGTTTATCTAACCAAAGTTTTAAACTTGTTAACCATCATTTTAACTGCGGTTATAACCTTTTTCATTTTAATCCAGAGTTTAGCAAAAAAAAAAATTGTATATAAGAGTACAATGAAACTAGAAAATAATAAAGTGTACTTTATAAAAAATGAATAATTAAGTGTTAATATTTAAATTGTAAAGCTTATTTATAGGTAATTTTATCATATTATATGATAATCTTCACATCAACCTCTATAGAATAAATTAAAATCATTATGTTAGAGAGTATTGGTTAGTGAAGTTTTACTCTCTCGATCAGCATATATTTTATATATTATGATATTTTTAATTTAAAATATAATAAAATATTAAATTTAATATAAAAAATATTTATTATTATATTTATTTGTTACTTATAAATTTTATTTAAATTTAAAACACGTGTATAATGTATGAACAATTTATTAGTTAATATATATAGAAAATCATTGATTAAAAAAATAAATCTTATTTATTTATCCTTATAAATGATTACTTAAAATATATATACTCTAAATTTATACAATTTTTATTAAAAATATCAAATTTAATAATTTTAACCTCAGGTAAAAAAATGAGTGTCTAAATACAAATACTTTTCTTCTTGTTCTCTTCTTATTATGAAACCTTAATCTATTTTTTAAGAAATTTAAAAACCTTTAATTAATAAAATATTTATTTTTATCAATTTAAATTATATTTTCCTTCATTATGATTAAAATAAATTTATGGTTACAAAATTGAAATGTTCAACACTATTTTAAACTTATTAAATATTTAAATCATTAAATAGAATAATTTAAGAGACAAGTATATTTTTTAAAATTAAATATTATGAATTTTATAATTTAAGGTAATTAATGAAAATTATTAAACTCAATTGTATTCAACAACATTGAATCTTTCATTTCTTTTCATCTGTCACTATTTCAAAAAATATTTTTTAATTGTCATTTTAAAAATTAAAATAATATTTATTATTTTTTCTATTATATTCTTACTTTTCCTAAGAACGTATGACAAATAAATTAATAATTTTTTTAAATATAATAGAAAATTACATAAAATTTGTAATATAAATAAAAATATTATTTCACTAAAAAAAGGAATGGAAAGAATATAATAAATCAAATTTATTTCACTAAAATACCCTTATTAATTAAATGTTTTAGAATATATTCACTAATCATTCATACTTTTCTAAAGTAATATTAGAGTTATTATAGCGATTAATTGATAAAAATTATTTTTAATGAACATTATTTGAATATAAATAATTAATATTTTTAAAATTTTAAAATAATAAAATAATTTAAACCAAATAAAAAACATTTAAATAACATATAAAATGAGGCAGAAGGAGTAGCGTGATGTGCTACAGTTATAGGTGAAATTTTTAGATGAGTAAGAAACTACTAAAAATACAATAATATCCCACCGTTGATATGTGTGTGCTCTGCTCTGTGGATGGGTTTTGTCTATTGTATTTGGACTCATTAAGTTCTACTTTTGGAGAAATCAAGCTAGAGAAGAAGCAAGGGATAATACTTTCATTAAATAAGAAAACAGACATTCTTGTAACATGATAATTTAAGATTGGGGGGCCCTAGTTTGTCGTTGCATTATATACCACAATGATAGGACTATGCTTTCATTCTGCTTTAGCAGCTTGTTTCACATACTCTTCCAATCACAAATGTCAGATACATCCACTAATTGGAATAAATTAAGTAGTATGCCTCTAAAGTTGCTTTACAATATAACTAAAATGTAAAGTGATTTTCATGATTCAAGTTCAGTTGGCATATTAATTAACTGGTCTCTTTGCAATTAAAATTCTCATTAAAAAATTTATTTTTTCTGCATATAACATAAATTTAATTATTATTACAACTTATTTAATAATTAAGATAAAATAAATTATAATAGGGTAATTTATTTAAATTGATAGTTTAATGAATTAATAAAATATTATGTTGTTAATTTATTTTATTTGTTACTTAAAATTTTATTTTAAAAAAATGTTTGGTTAAAAAAAGATAAAACATGATAAATTATTTTTAATTTTTTATATTATATAATTATTATTTTTTATTTTTATTAAAATGAATGTTAATTTAATCTCTATTGTTATTATTATTATTATTTCAATCATTATTATCATTGTTATTCTTATTATCATTATTAATCATCATCTTTTATTATCATAATCACTGTTATTTCTATTTTATTATTAAAAATTATCATTTCAATCATCATATAATTATTTTTATCATCTTTATTATTATCATTCAAATTATCAATGTTTTTATTATTATTATTTTTATTATTATTATTATATTCTTTTTTATTATCATTATTATGTTTCTACATCATCAACATAATTTTTTTAAATATTGTTTTTATAATTATTGTTATCATATTTTTAAAATTAATTAATTTATATAACTTTTTTACAAATATTTTCTAAAATAAAAAGTCTTACTCCAAATACGATTAGACACTAAGCATATTATGACTTATACAGTTTGATTATTATTTTATAATTTCTCGTATATTTTATTTTTTATGGAAAACAAACAAACAAACTAATCTACCAATATTAGTAGGTTAAAGCAGGACTGTGCCTCTTCACCTTTCTTCACCTCGCTTAAGAAGCATTCGAAAGAACCTATTTAATTCTATGAAAGTAACTTATTTAAAAGGAAAAAAAAAACTTTTGATTTTCGTATAAGCACTTTTTAAACTTATTTTAATAAATTTCATGAAGTAGTTTTGTTTTTTTTTTCTTTGCTTGGGCCTGTGGCCCTCGAATGTAGAACTTACTTGAACAAACAAAAAGTATGCAAGGGAGAGCATTGATTCCTTTCTTGAATAGAAAAATAGATTGAAAAGAGAAGTTGAGAAGTAACTAGAAAAATAAAATACTTGGGAGGTTGTTTGAATTTGTAATTGCTCTTTGCAGATAGTGTTTGGGTCATGTCATCGCTACCCGAAATGTCAGCGACGTTAGGATCTTGCATAAGGTGGAGCAAGATTATGAACACACCACCATACATTGCCCAATTACAGAATAAGAGGCATTTCAGCAACTTAATTGCCAATCGTAGGTTGTTTCCATTAGCATTAGTGGAACAGAAGAAGCCCACAGAGTTGTGGAAGAAGTACCAAAGTGAAAAATGGAAAGCACAGGGCGGAGCAGCTCCTGAATTCACGCAACCACCTTCACGAGAGACGAAGGCTATCCAAGATTTCTACGACGCCTTCAATGCCAAAGATTTTGAAAGATTGGAGCAGTTAATTTCGCCTCAGTGTGTGTACCAGGATTTCCTCTTCTATACTCCCTACCAAGGTAGAGAGGTAACAATTTCTCTCCTCTTTCTCCCCGTCAAATTATGTTCACCTAATACCAAATGCCCCAATTTTACTTCATTTGGTTAAGAAAATTACAGCATCAAATATGAAAAATTATTATCATATCTACTAATAGTATTTACACTCAAATATATCTCATTTTTTCTTTTTATATTTTTTCTATATATTATATCTAATATTTTTTTTATTTTTTCTTTTACTATTATCCCTCTCATCTTTATTATTCAATACATTTTAAAATGAAGATATAAAAATATCAAATTTCTTTAAATATTTAACAAAAAATTTATTGTAATATAAATATTAAATTTATTTAATATTTTACAAAATAATAAAAAATGTTTAATAAATATTTTTTTATCAATGTTTTTAGATATTCATTAGAAAGATCCTAATAAGTGAATGAATATAATCAATAATTTTCATAATATATGTTGAATAGAATATCATAAAAAATAATATGTAATAAATTTTTATTATAAATTAAAATATTTAATATATTATTGATATACTAAATTTATAATTTATAATTATATATAAATTTTTATTATATATCCTTAAGCTCACATTAAGAACCTGCTAATGATAATAACACGAGGCCAATTCGCGCATTAACCATAATTAATGAACCAACCGATGGCCCTTTAAGAATTCAAATCAGATTAAATTTTAAGATCCCTTTTTTTTGGTGGGTCATTTTAAGATCTCTTTTGAATTTTTAATATGTACTTAGCACTAACCATTACAACTGGGTGCAGATTCGAGCATATACTTTATGGAATGTGTAGTTAGAATTCAATGGTGCCAATACCATCAACAAATTTGGTGATTATTTATGTAAAATAGATGGTGAATGTATTTCTTTCTTCTTTTTCAGAACATCATAAGCTTTTGGCGGAACGTGATAGATGCGATGGGTTCAACAATTCAAGTTAAAATTAACCATATCAAACAGGACGACCATCTTATGGCTACTGTGATTTGGCACTTACGTACGTGACTTTCACTCAATTCATCACTTTATTTATTTTCTTATGGCAATCCACCACTTTACAATTCATAGTTCAGTTTCAAAATTCAAATTGCAAAGATTGCTTACATATTTTTTTGTTTTTGGGTCCAATCAAGATCTCTAACAAAAGCTCAATACATTGCGTTTTAGTGAGCCAATAGTGAAGCCTTAAGTCTCTATAGGCTTCAATGCAATTCTCTTACGGCCCATACTTTTGCTTCTTTTTTTTCACACCTTATGTTTTTAAATTATTATTATTATTCTCGTTTTATCATTTTTTTTACACAAATTTTATAATTTACAGAATGTATATTTTTAATATTCCGAAAAATAATTTACAAATTATATTTAATTATTTTATTTTTTTTATTTATATTCATGCATATATACATTTCAAAAATTTGTTTAGAGAATGTAAAAATATATATTTGATAAACTAATTTTCAGATACAAAAGATAAAATTAAAAATAAAATTTTAAAAAATAGACGGAGGTGCAAAAACAAAACAAAAATAGGCGCAAAAAGCAATTGCCTACTCTTACTCTTTCATATTGGAAATTGGGGTCATCATAAGCCTGGCTGGGCTAAATCCAGGGACAATTTTATGAATCTGGTTACAATTTTCTACCGGAACAAAACCTCATAAGTATAATAGCATTTCAAAATATCGGGATTAAAAAAAAAAGTGAATCTGATTTGTTCTATGCGAGTGATAGTTTTCAATAGACTATAAAAGTTAAGGGAGGGTATATTTATATTTTTCATATATATATAATTTATTATAGTTGTATTTTATAAAATATAAATTATTGATTTTAATCGATAATTATTTACTAACTCTACTTTTTCCTGTACTCAAGACTTGAAAACAAATAAAGGGAAAAAAAAGACATGCACTTATAAATAAGTGAGTGATCACCAAATCAAAATATATAAAATAATTCATAACTCTTTCTTTTTGGAGAAAAATAGAATGAAAGAGGATGTTGTTTTATAAAGGTCATATTATACGACTCAATAAAGATAATTTATTTAAATACAAGACTTATTAATGAAAGTCTTATTAATGAAGTATGAAAGTACACCTCATAAATTAAACTCAATATTTGTATGGACAATATTTGATAGTACAATTAAACCAACTCCATGGGCTGCTAGCTATTAACATGGTATATTACTTTCTAACATAATATTGAAGTTGGGCCTTAACTTTGACTCTTAGTCCTTCGTTCCATCACCCTAGGATAAAGTTATACACAATTATTTGTCCTCTTTATTTTTTAGAGCGTGTGTATATAAAAAAATAAAAAGATATAGAAATAATTGTATATAATATCACATAGGATGTCAATTCTTGTAGGTACAATATATCCTACTTGTGGCTATGAAAGAAAATATAGAATAACTCTATAACTTGATCAGATATGTGTGATTAAAGAATACCCTCACATTCACATTTTTTGCAGAGTGGGGGGATAAGAAGATACCCTTCACAAATGGATGCAGATTCTTTACGTTTGAAGAAGTTGGAGATGGATTGGTTATTAGGTGTGTATTTAACGAAACCTATGCTTGATCATTAAATCCTGAATTTTTAAACATGTTAACTTTTTAAATTATAATTATTGCCCTTTTATTAAACGGCATAAATGATTGTGTGTGGCTATGTGCAGCAAGATAACCGGCTTAGAGGAACTTCCACTGAAACCTGGTGAACTAACACTGGTATGTTCCCCATACAATATTTTGCATTTATTATTTGTTGCTCTTTGTTGGGATTAAGAAGTTCTCTCCAATCAAAGGCGTTAATCTTTAATGGTACTATGTTGTTCCAAAACTGTTTGAAAAATGACCCATCTGCTTGCCATCCTCTATCATCTTCACCCACACTATCAATTTTTCCTAGGTCTCTTGAACCAGAGTTCAGCCCAGGAGAGACTTGGGACTTGAGATCAAAACCAAAATTAAATAAAGATTCAAGTAATTTCAAAACTTTGAAGGAAAAAAAACCGGACGAGGAATAATAAAACAGATTTAAGTAGAATAATTTGCCCACCAAGCCTTAGAATTAATGAAAAAATAGTTGTGCTTTCACTAAATAATAATGTGAATAACATTTTTTGACATATCTATTATTATTATTATTACAATTTTATGCGACTCTTGAAAATATGATTACACATTTCCTTTTTAATGAGATTCCCATAAAATTCACCCAATTATAATATATTGAAAATACTATCATAGAATATGGTAGTAGCAGTTTTCTATGTTAAAAACTTGCACTTTAATGCATGCATCCCATTTTGAGGTGATATTAACTGGGGGCTGTCTCTGTAGAAAATGTTAAAAACAGTTCGCATGCTTTTGGACAGCTATCCACCAGGAGCAAATGCAGGTACAAACATATATATGAGCCATTTCTTCCCTAGTTAATATATAGACATCATCCTTCATTTTCAATTATATATTCAAACAAGAACTTTGATATAAATTTGAAACTCTTAATATCGTAACAAGTTGGTACGATATAATTCTCACAAAATAAAATTTCAATTTGGTGATTTACAGTGTTGGCGATGCTTGAATCCCATGCCTTACAAGATGGTAGCTTAGATGGGGAAACTCATTACAAGCACTAAAAAAATTGGAATTCCTTTTCTCTAGAGTGAAGGATATATGTTAAAGGATGGTGTAAAAATATGATTTTTAATTAAAAATTAATAGTTCAAATTTTAATAATATTATAATTTATTATGTATGTATATATTATTTTATTATAATTTTAATTGTTAACTTTTGAATCAATGTTATAACTGTTTTTTATTATTTTAAAATATACGCTTCACTACATAAATCCAAAGATTTATTATTCAACTTTTATAAATGAAATGAAATACATCATCTATTTATATAAATTAAAAAAAATAAAGAATAACTACAATTTGATAACTTCACTTCAACGTATCTTTCCACCACGTTGTAATAAAAATAATAAAATTGTTGATATTAATTAGGGATGAGGACTATTCAATTCTTAATAATAATAATAATAATAATAATAATAATATATAAAGGAAAGATATTAAAAATAATTTATATTAAAATTATTTTATTTAACAACTTTAAACAATTAAATTTTATTAATTTATTTATTAAATTAATAAATTTTATTATATAAATCATATTTATAAATTTTTATAAAATTTAAAAAGAATTTAATATTTTATTAAATAAATTTAAATTAATATATTATAAAAAATATTTTATTTATTAAAATAAAATTATTTAATAAAATATTAAATTTTTTTAAAATTTTATAAGTTTAATATTATTAATAAAATTTATTAATAAAATTATTAGATCATAAAATTTAACTATTCAAAAGAGTTACAGAAAATAACTGAGTTATGATAAATTTATTTTTATAAAATATATATATATATATATATATATATATATATATATATATATATATATATAATAGAAATCAAGATATAATTAAAGAAGATGATTCATTGAGAACATCCCTCTCATAAACAGCCCCACACAATTAACCTAGGTGTTGCATGAGATTGTTAATTATATTTAAAGAGTTTAAAAGTTTCCGTGGTCTATTCCCAGAATTGTTCACCCATCCAACAGCTAGAGATGAATCGCTTTCAATAACTAAGTTATAAATTTCAAACTCCACAGAAAACAGTAAAGGCTCCACATGTATGTCCAATTGCTTTTTGAGAATACACCAAGAACCTCACCTTTTTCATTCCTTAGAACAACACAACAGCACCAATTAATGCCAACCACAACCTGTACTCCCCTTAGCAGCCCCATCAACATTGAATTTCAGAAAATTAGTAGATGAAGGGAACCAAGCACCAGACCTGCATAATTTCTGAACAATAGCCAGAGATATGCTGCAGATCATAGATAATTTGCGTAATGGAGTAAGGACAATTCTCCATTGTGCTTCCACCCATCAAGCCACACGGGATCTAGTCATATCCCAATTCCCAAATATTTGTTTCATTGAAACCTTTTGGCATTAAATATCACATCATTTCTAGCCAGTCACACGGACCAAAATATACCATAAGGAATGAGATCCCCGAATAATTTTATCAAACACAGCTCTGTATGAGATCCACATAGCTATACCAAATGATATATTTTCGTACCTTGTATGTATTTATGTATTTCTTTTGAAGAAAAGATCTATAATTTTATGTTGATATTAGTTAATTATATCTTTTAATTCTTTTTGTTTTTTAAATGCACGTGTCCTTTATTTTATTTTTTCATACAACATTTTCTTTATTTATTACTCGTCTTAATACACTTAGCCTATACAGTTAATGACATATATTATCATATAGACCATCATTAATGTTGTCAAGACGGAATTATGAATAAAGAAAACGTTTAGTGAAAAAAAAAAATTAGAAGACAAATGTAAAACAGAAAAAAGGAAGTTAGATAGAAAATTAATCAAAATAAAACTAGAAGGAAAATTTTTTAATTTTCGAAGAAAAAACAAATTATTTGATAACTTTCAAGGTCGTGGAACGAAGTATGCCATTCGCGTCTTGGCTCTTTGTCTAAATGTGTAGTTTCTGGATGAGCATAAACTTAACACCTAATTCTTAGACACAACCAATTAAAACATTACACTTCATAAAAAAAAATACAGTGAGAAAAATCAAGGAGCCCTTTCATTAACCAAAATAATTTTCTGTTTTTATTTTGTATTTTTATTATAAAACTATTTCTTACTTTTATTTTTTTGAAAATTTATATAATATACAATGAAAGTTAAAAAAATATTTTAACTGTTTTTTTATAAAATTTTAAACATCAAAATCAAAACAAAAATAAAATAACAATTTCATAATTAAAAATAAAAACAAAAACTTTTTCCCAAAACAAGCCGTCCGCACCTGAGTGTTTTGGAAGTGGGAAGTTTTTACTCGGGTCGTACTTCCTCTTCAACTTCGCTGCCTCTATTTCGGATCCATCTTATTTTGCAGCTTTAGACAACAACTCGAACACCCCATTACTTTATTTTAATTTTAGTTTATGCATTTGGGTTTATTGAAAAGTAGAAAACTTGAAGGAGTTATTTCATAGTGTTTTATTGGTTTGGTCAATTCATAATTTTCGTTAGATGATCTTGTCAGTACTCGTACATTTGCTACACTATTTTTCTACAGGTCTTTGTCTAATTGTTAAAAGTTCCTTTCTTGCTGGTTTATTAAAGATAATAATGGATCGGATCATACTGATGCGCAATGAACCAACAACTGTATACTTCATATCAGAAATTTTTATTGGTTGAATGCTTTTTGCCTTGTCCTCAAACGGTTAAAGAGGGAAACAAGGTTTCAAGTCGTCCAATGATGAAAAGATAGGGAACAGAGGAAAGGAGAAAAACTTGCCTTGTTTCAAAATATTGCTTTCATTTTATTTTTTATTTTAATTTTCTACATTGTAATTGTTTTAATGTGTTACAATGATTTAATTGATTATGTCTAAGAATTACCTGTTAGATTTGTGCTGATTTAAGAAATATTGGGTCTAAATTTTGCATAGCCCATAGTTAGAGTAATGGTGTTGCAGATATCATCCCTCTGCGCATCTACGTGTGAACGCATAGACACCTACCGACTAGGACTCATAGGATTAAGTAAGGTAAAGGTTTATGGGTGCGCACAATAACATCATTAAGATGCATGTTTCTGAATTTTCCTTGCACTCACATTGGGTTTCCCTTGACCCAAAAATCAAAATTGATAGTGCGCACAACCATTCCGGGGACTGCACCAGCCACGGACTCCACACGTGTTTACTACTTTACTCATACTTTACACGTCTTCATATATCATTATATATTGTTAGATGAGTTGTAGTTTCATTTTTGACCGAAATTATTATCCTCAAGTATGTAATATAATTAAGATATATATATATATATGAACTGTGAAGAGCAAGAGTACAGAGTATAAAGAAAATGTAATTAAATTTATAATACCTATGTCATTAGTATATTCCAAAAGGTACAGATTGGATATGCAAACAGAAAATGAGATCCGAGTAAAGGCTTTTTCAATTTCCTAGATATGGCTATATGCAGCCGAAGTACAAGTTTATTGTATATCTATTAAACATATATAAATGATTTGTATAACATTCTATTTATTTAAAATTCCCTTGATGAACAGGAACATATGTAAGGTAGCAGTAATTCTGTATTTTTCTTCTCATCTTTCAAATAATAATAGGAAGAAGAATACAACCTATGATAACAAATGAAAGTATATGGAAAATGATGAGATGTAATTGATTAATTAAGGTGTTGAGGAGAAGACTTCCATGTTGGAAAGATCAAAGGAATTCCAAGCAGTCCAAGCGTCAGTTATTGAATTGATGTGGGATGCAGAAGTAATGGGTAACAATTGAGAATCCTCATTGAACGGCATGGAGTATTGGAATTCGTGGAATTGCATTTGCATCACAGGTGGTGGTTGCCATGTAATCGAAGAGGACATGGTGGCAGCATCATCAGACCAGAGAAGGTGTTCATCAACAGCCAGAAATCGTTCCAATTCATCAATCCCACCCAAACTCAATTCCTCTCCTCCAAAATTCTCAATTGTTAGGGGCGCATCAGAATCGGATAAAGGCTTATTATTCTCGGTTTCAACGTTTTCCGGCGTTAAGTAATTGTTGGAAGTGGAGGATGATCCGTTCTCCAGTTCCTCACCAGCATCGCTGGGTTTTTGGTTCAAGAATTTGGCGAAAACAAGCGCCATGTCTATGTCACGTGACCCGTGGGTTTGGTTAGGGTCATGAGTTTCACCCATTGAGGACTCTCTGTCCTCGGAAACAGAGGCGTTGGCGTTTTGATGGTGTTTGGAGGACTTCCCGCGGCGGTTTTTGCGGCAGCCACCGCCGACGGGAACGTTACGGAGAGATCCACCTTTGGTCCAGTAGCGTCTGCAGGCTTTGCAGAAGTATCTAGGCTGGGAGAGGCTGTAGTTATTGTAGTAACAGAATTTGGTGTTGGTGGAAGCGCAACGAGGGCAATTGGGTGCTACCTCAACGCTTGGTTTCCACCTTGAACTTGATCGCTCCACATGAGAAGATGGGAGGTGATGATGATGCAGCATTTGGTCCAGCCCGGTAACGTTAATGGTGGTGCTGTGTGTTTGAGGGAACATTTATGTGATGAGATTGGAAGGAGTTATGGAGAGAGAGAGAGAGAGAGAGTGAGGGATCATGTGATGGTATTGGAAGATGAATTTGTTTGTGTGTGAATATATGTGTGAGGGAAAGCGTGGAGAGGAACGTGGGCGGTTGGGGAATCGTTAAAATTAAGGAAGGGTGTGCATGTGTTGGTGTGTGTGAGTTTGTGATGTTGATGTGAATTTCATGTTATGGTGTGCTGTTTCATAGCCGGATGGGCCGTGTCTCATTCCGCCTACTTCATGATACTGATTGAAGTTGATACAACTACTTCATAAGTCAAACACTCCCTTCACCACTCCTTCTTCTCTACTCCCTAACTTATGTCCTCTCAAATTACCATTATTTAAGTTTCATTAACAAAATTATCATTCAACAAGTTTAAAAAGGTTTACACAAGTTTCAAAACGCCTTATTTGCGGTGGAAGGTTAATTAAATTGAAGAGTGCATTTCAGAATCCAGAGGGGGCAAATGTGTAATTTGGGTGCATACATACATATGAGGATATTAAAAGTCGGCAAGAATGTGTGAGACAATGCAGTGTACTGGATCCATAGGAGGGAATTACGGTTTATGGAAGGAGTTTCACATATATACTATATACAGTATACACATCACGGAAGGCTAGCGTTGCGGGTATGGAACCACAACCACGTGCTAACTCTGGATACGTGGCACATCTTCCATCCTTTGATTCTTTATTAATGCTAAATCCCCAAATCACCATAGATTTCGTCGCAATTATGTGCATTCTTTTCATTTTTTTTTTTTGTTTAATTCATTAATTCACCCCTTATACCGCTCAACCTATTGACTATCTACTCCACTCAATTTCCCAGTTCATTGACTGCATAAACCAGTCACCACTTCCTTCAAAGGATCCACTCCAATTTAATCAACCTATATGTTAATATAATATTTTCTTCATCTCTTAATTTGCCTTATTGCTTTTTCAACCTTTTTTTCAACATAAATACATTTCAAGTGAGGCTTTTGTTTTTAGACATACCGTATGGCATTAATTAGGCTCATCGTTTTGTTTATCCAAGAATCCAAAGTCATATTCTACCACTTTTTCTATAAATATGAATCCTTATCCTGTGAAGATCAAGTTGAAGTGAACTAAGAATAATTTTATTTCATACTTCTCCGCATTTCTTTCTTAATTATAAAAAACATGGGTACAGATGTATAATTGGGGAATTTTGTCATAATTCATGGTTAACACTCTATAGATAGCCATACATAATACATATATAAATCGTGCAGCTAAATGGATTTAAAATACAATTAGGCTAATTAGAAGCGAATGGATGTCACATCAAAGAAGCATAATGAGAGCACGGTGCAGCTAAAGGTAGCAGTCATAAGAGTGGAGATTCGATCTAAAGAGAACATTCGAAGCACGTGGGGGTTTAACGTTGCTTTCACGAAAGATGCCATCATACGTATTCATAGTTGAGGATCAGTGGCTTCCACGCCTCAAACTCTTTCCCATATTTGTTTTTGTTTTATATGTTTCGGTAAAGTTTTAACTAGTTGATTGAATCTAACATAGCTAACGATCGATGTTCTAATAAAATCAAATATATAGCAGCTCATATATACTTCACTTGCTCTAACCAGATCAACACGAATCCTATATATGTTTCAACCAACCATGCGTCTATAATGAATGTGCATGCATCAAAAAATTAATGAGCGAGCTCCATGCACCCGTTAAGTACAATATATGATCGTGTACGTGGCACATGTGCTTGGTGTTTCTTCATGAATGTTGATATTCAAAATTCAGAATATGAGTAGAAATAAAGCCATCATGTCATGATTGTAGATGACAGATCACAACGGTGTGTGTGATGATATCTCCCAATGGCCTATGGGCACTCTAGAGCCATGGATTGGATGGATGTAGGCAACGACGAGAATTAATTACCATTATATAACACTTCATTTACATATCAAATAACCGATATCATTTGTAAAGGTAAATATTACTGAAAATTCAAGAGGTGTACACATCTTAAGCGATGGAAAAGAAAGATAATAAATATTATTATGATTTGATATAATAAAAAATAAAAATAAAAGATGTTAAATATATAATAATATATATATATAATTTTCATTCATTCATATACAAATTATCATAAA
This sequence comes from Canavalia gladiata, assembly GCA_037954105.1. Lineage (NCBI taxonomy): Eukaryota > Viridiplantae > Streptophyta > Magnoliopsida > Fabales > Fabaceae > Canavalia > Canavalia gladiata. The sequence goes on along the minus strand of CM075659.1, from coordinate 58,123,639 downwards.
ATATTTATCATCTTTATCATATATTTACAATTTTTTCCTAAAATTTTGGATTTTGTTAAAACCAATTTGTAAAGCTAAGTTTATGTAATTAAAACGTGAAATATGTTTTATTGCAATAAAAATATTTATTATATTTAATCTAAAATGATAATAAATATTTTTTAATATTTTTTTAAATTATTTAAAATTGGTTTCAAATACTAATGTTTACGTAATCGTATAAATTTAATTTGAAAGAAAGGTTAATATAATAAGAACGTATAATTTGACCATCAAATAAAGAATAGTTTTTTATGATGTTATTAAAATAATATATAAATTCTTGATCCAATGAACAACCCGCACAATTTGAACACCACCCCGCCCAAATTGATACCTGTATCACAATTATTATAATAAAAAAAGTTCACGCCTGAAATCCTAACATGACGTTGGTCATGCAAATATAACATAACCCCAACTTAAAAATAATTAATTTACTAGATTTGGGGGGAGGGGGCAGGGCACCTAACCAATTCTAATATCCTTCACTCACTTTAGCGCAACAGCTTAGTTCTTATATATATATATATATATATATATATATATATATATATATATATATATATATATTAAAAAGGATTTAGATGCAATAGGTATGTATAAAAAAATATGTGTAATGGATATAAGAATTATCAGTTAAATGGGTATAAATTTGAGCTTGAAGAATTCTATGCGAAAAGAAAATAATAATGAGGATTGATATAGATTTTGATATCTTAATATCTAACATGCATCTTTCGTATCCGCATATTTTAAAATATATTAAATTAAAATTAAAATTATATATAATTTATAATAGTATATATTTTTAACTAAAAAAGAAATAAATTTATCTTAATGATTTTTTTTTTAGTTTTTTAAACTTGAAACTTATTTTAAATTATATTTTAGTTATTACAGGAACTTGATCTGCATTATATTGAATCATTTAAATTTAGTTAAACGTTTTACTGGTATATTTTATATTTAGAATATATTATTCAAACACGGATCACATGCTTGATTATGAATATTTAAATGCCTATGAGATACAAGAATTAAAGTTGCTATCATTGTAAGTATAAGTTTTCAAATGCATAACTTTTTAAAACTCAAATATAAAAATATCTGCTATATCTAAAGAAGGGGAAACAAATGTTTACCATGTAGTTTGATTCGATTTTAAAAAATATTTAAATTAAATCAATTTTTGATAATTTGATTTGGTTGGATTATTTTAATCTTTTGTTTTATTTTAAAAATAAGCAACTAAAAATAATTTCTAAATTATAAATAAAATAACTAAGAACAAAAAAGTTTATATTTAAAATTATAAATAAAAATGAAATTATTAACAAAAAATTTTACAATCTAGAACTAAGAACAAGAAAATTTATAATAAATAAAATAGTATATATTTACAGTAAATATAATAATTTAAATATTTAAATATTAATTTTATTATAAAATACAATATTAAATTGAAATACATATATAATAATTATATGAATTTGATTCAATTTTGTATAGAAAAACCGTAAATTAAAATAAATTAAAAAATTATTTTTTTAATTTTTTCTATTCGAATATACATTTTTGAACAAATTAATTCGATTTTTTAACATCTCTAAATGCATGTGTGATCCCTAATTAAAAGGAAGAATAAGCTAGCCTTGCATCCACAGCAAAATAATGGACTTAATTAATAATCATATAAGAAGATTTGAATATTCTGAAAAAAAAAAGTAATTATTTTTAATCATTAAAATATTTATAGAATGATCAATTAAAGCTTTATATACACCATATTGCAAGATGAGATTGACTGGCATTACAAAAATAAGATTAATTTAAAATTTTTAAATTTTTTGTGTTTAAATAATAAAATAAAAATTTTTAAAATGTTATATAAATTTTTATTTATATAATTTTATATTAAATAGAAAAAATTTAAATAACTCTTATTTATAGAATATTTCTAAAATTTTATATTTTTTTTAATTATTATTTACAATTCTTTTAATACTTCGTTCATCTTTTAATAAATATTTATTTTTATTTAAAAATAACTGAAATTTTAAAAAATTTTATCCAAAGAGAAGAGACATTCCCATGCTGCTCTCAATATAAATATAAGTAATTTGGCAGCAGGTAGCAACACTCCTCATTTGTGTCATTAAACCTTATTTTGGAAATGGCATTATCTCAGCATATCTCCATCATTATGATTACAATTTTCGTAGCTTTAATGGTGCATATGTCCTCTGAGCAGGTCCCTGCTGAGGTGTTGCACGGTTCAATGGGGGAAGTTAACCTCGGTTTGTATTTTGTAACTTTGAAAAAAACACCAATTATTATTGCTTTGATGGAGTTTTTCTTCACCTAATGTTTTAGATTACTTCCAAGTTCAATTCACCTATTCTTGAATTTCAGTTTAAGTGATATTTGATTCGAAAGCTTTCAAATAACAACTTCCATTTTATACATAAATAGATATAATTTACGGGAGATACGTGCAGGGCAAAATTAATAAATTTTTTATTCTTTTTAAATTTGAAATTTATATACTTCTTTTCAACGCATTTGACTTAAAATTAGTGCAGGACGAAGGGTTCTTCAATACAATACCACAGGGAGTGGGAGAGACAACTAGCATAAGTAGAAAGAAAATGAAAATACACTTGCTTGGGCCAAATGTTTCCTTTCTAAATAAGTCACTTTATGACAATAATATTGTATGGTCTTGTAAGTTGTAATCAGTATAGTTGTGTGATTGTGCTGTGTTAGCGCATATGTTTGTTTCAGAGTGCTCTGCCAGAACAAACAAGAACAGCCAGTCATTTGTACACATTAATTGGTGTTGTTTACTTTAAGCTCGGATGTGTGTCTTTATGTGCGGTGAATAACAATAAGAAAAAATTATAATAAAGTTCCTTTGTTTAATTTTGTGCCCTGTTTCCTATATATATATATATATCATGATTATCCTTTCTTCCTTTTCTAGATGAATTCTATGAGATATAGTAGTTTGGATCCATATGTGTGAAACGTAAAGTTTACCAAAAAAAAAAAAGAGAGTAGAAAAACACCAAGAAGGTTAGAATAATTAGAGGACACAAATTCTAAATTCGAAACAAAAATTTCATTTGAGTTCAAGTGCCCACAGAATAAAAGGACATGAAAAGTTTTCTCAGTTATGCTGACTACAATTTGTAGAATATAGTCTCGATTTCTATGAAAGGAGAAATAAAATACAGATTGATCCAGAACATTTATACTAAATTAATTTTAAATAAATATACACATTCAAAAACAAAATTATTTCTTATTATTATAAATATTCTTTTAAATATGAACAGTGTTTTGTGTCGAAATGTTTCTGCAATTATTCATGTGTTATTAAATATATTTTTGGAATTAAACCTTAACTTATTCGCTAAATAAACAAGGTTAAAGTAGACGGAATAGGCTCCGGCATGATAAGTATATTGGGCCTTTAATTGGGCTTTACCCAAACCCATACACAGCTTTAAATTTGACTTAGACACTGAAGATTTTTATTCTGACAAAAAAAAAAGATACTAGAGATTTTTATTTTAACTTTTTCTAAAGGTCTTACAACAACACAAAGACGTTGACGCAAAACACACACACCCAATGGCACCTTCCACAGTATTGATAATTTATTGAAAAAAAATACTAAAAATCATCGTATTGTTTGTTTTTCTTTTCCGTAATTTTTATAACTTAATGAACCCAGGCAATGGTAATTGCATCTTGAATGAAAATCTTTTAACTTGGGTAGGAAGAAGAAAAATAAAAATATTGCATATCATCCGAATACAATGTTTTAAAAAAATACTGGAAAAGTTTATTTTTCCTAAACACCATTTAGTGAAAGCATAAGACTTGTTAATATCCTGATGCGATTTAATTATAATTTTCGTTAATTTCGTCCATCATATTTATTTGGTTTCCTAAAGACCCTTCTTTCTTTTTAACTTAAAAAAACGTGGAACTTTGTTCCAATGTCATAATCATCTTTAGTTATATATTTATTTGACATTGATCCTGTAGGGAGAAAATCAAAGTCAAATAAATGTTTAAAAGCTAGTCGTTTCATTTCATAACCGGTTACACGTTGATTAGTTCAGTTCATTGACAATTTCAATAAGGTAAGATATACGAGAAGAGCTGGTAAGATTTGGTTAGAATGTCATAGTTGTAAGTCGAATAAAGATAACATATCTATAAAAGGGATCCATATACAGAATTTTCAAACATGGCATCTAGTAAATGACGACTATTATTAACAGTACTGACCTTGTCCTTTTTGGTAGAGAGAGAGAGAGAGAGAGACCATTTCAGCATTCTGGCATGACCATGTCCTCTAAAGTTTCTAGACCATGTGGCCCCTATTAATGAATCTCCTGAGTCTCGTTCGAATTGCTCCTGCGTTGACTGTTGGAGTAAGACCTTTTTTGGATTGCAATTTTGTTATGCATGTAGTAGGAAGCAGCCAGTGATGTTCTTTCTTAGTAAATACATTCATTATCTAGAAGCCTAAATCCTAGCTAAATATATAGGTGTTTCTTAATCAAGTTACTCACATATAAAAGTGTAGTCGCTTTATATAGATCAAACTCAAAAACACTCTTCCACCATATTGAATAAATTTTATTATAAATAATGTTGAAAAAAAAATCCTCTCGTTTGAATTATATTTATAAAATTTTATTAAATACCAAAGTATTTTGTACTTTAGTTTATTAAATGACACAAAAAAATTGACATCATATACTTTTAGAATTGCAATCCCATGTGTGCTGTATGAGATCCCAATGCAAAATGAATATGAAAAAAAAGTATCAGAGGTGGGGGAAAATTGAGCAAAAGCCACTAGACAATTTTATTAATAATGTTTGATCACTACTATTTGATTATATTTTTATATTATTTATTTTTTAAAATTTTAATACAAATAATTAATATAAGGGTATTATAATTCAATAATTGATTAGATTAATAAAAAAATCATTTTTTATATAAAATTAAATTATGTAGAAATATTAAGTCTTATACTCAAGAAATAGGAGTTTTACGGTTTGATTTAAATAGTTTTCAGATAAAATCATTTAGTCTGATCATGAAAAACTTACAGTTTGGTAAATTATTTTAAGAAATAAGAATGATATCAAAATTAAACTAAACTATTCTTTACGGTTAGGTTGAATTGATTGTTTAATTTTTTAAAGGGATAATACTTTAATTTTTTATTATCAAATAAATAAAATTTTATTAATTAAAGTACAGATACATAATTTTTTTAGTGGTTAATTTTTATTTAAAATACAATATTTATTAATAAAAAATTAAATACATAATAAATATAAAAATAAACTTGTTAAAAGTACTAAATCTTATTTTATATCATAATTTAGTCTAAATTATAAATTATAATGCAGAATAATCGGAAAATTTTTAAAAAATACAAATACATTCAATAAATTATATATTTTAGGTTAGCATTTTTATAAAAATAGAATACAAAAATTAATATAAATTTTTATATATTTGCAGTGGGCTTGAATATGTAAACCGAAAATCGAATCAAATTGAATAAAAATTAAAAATAATCAGTTTTTTATTTTTATTTGTTATTTTTTCAATTTTCAATTATTTTAAATCATCTAAAGATTAAAAAATTAATTCTTGAATATCCTAGATGCAAATAAATACATACATAATTAAACTACAATTTTTATACATCATAAAAACTTTGGATTGACTATAATTTTCTTTAATGAAATATAACTCTTTTATGGGAATGGATCGTCTTTTATCAAATTTAATCATATGATAAGATCATGTTGAAATGCTATATTTATCTCTCTTGATTATTGAAGATTAAATAAGTAGGGCCTATTTATATTATTTGTGAGAAAAAAATATAAAAGTTATATATATATATATATATATATATTATATGCATAAGATCGAAGATCTATTCTCTATCCTCATAACTATTCATGTAAATATTTTGATGGTTAGAATAATACAGAAAAAATATTGCTAAAGTAGTTACACTGGCCTAGCTAGCTTGAAAGATCAAAGAGAGAATCATCCTATTCAACCTTCCATTGATTTTTATCGGTATGCATTAATTGATGGCATATTGAAGGGAGAATCCGCGTTAGAAACTCATACTGCAACCATTTTATTAGGTCCTAAAAATGGTGAGAGATCATTGTTCAAATGATCAGTAGAGCCGCTATGGTTTTGTTGATTTATTTATTAGTTGTTAGATAGTTCCAAAAATGACTTGAGTCCTAATTGCAGGAAACTATGGGAACTAAGTGTTTGTTTGCATGAACAGCCAATGGAATTTCAGCAATGAATTTTTTTTTTCACTATCGTTCAACTCGTTAATTTTGAAGTTTGTGTACTAGGAAATCTCTACCATTATCATCACGCTTTGTATTTCATAACACACATTCTCCAAACGTTAAATCAAATAAAAGAGTTTTTTTTTTTTTTCACTTGGATGGATTATGGTTATAAACTGCACAAGCCCTAAATCCTAAGTATGAGAGAGAATAAGAGAAAGGTTTTCGACATTCGGTTGGATAATACTCTGATGGTACACATCCACCATGTCCTAGGTATGAAGAAACATAGGAATCGAGTCTGCAGTATTAACAAATTTTTCTTGGATGGTAAAATAAATAATAAACAATTGTTTCCTTTAAAGTATTTTTTATTTTTTTTCTTATATAATTGAAATGAGATGAAATCAATTTTAATTGCTTGCAAAAGACTTCCCTAATTAAGTGAGTTGTTACTCTCAACAAAAGATTATTTAAAAAATGATTTTATATACGGGATTTTTATTTAGATCTTCCCCTTCATGTTATAAAAATAACTTATTATTATTTTTGACTATTATGCCAAATATGATAAAATAATTTTAAGACATGTCTTTGTTGGTTGAATTAAAAAAAATTAAGCATTTAAAGGATAAAACACAGATTAGATTGATGAAGTATTCAAAACAAAGATAGGTAATAGAAGTTTCTTGTAAGAGGAAGATAAAAGTCAAAACAAGTTAGTAATAATTGAAGATATTTTTCACTTTAATTTGAAGAAAGATAATAAGGAAATATAATATTTTTAGAGTTTGAAAATAGTGATAAGTTATAGAACCAAATTGTATAAAAATTAAATTCATATTTAAAAGATAAGAAACTTCTATTTATAATGTTCTGTCAATAATAAAATTAACTAATTAATTATAATAAATAATGCTAATTTCTAGCAACTAACAAACTATATTTCTTATAAATATTTTTCCAACTCAAAGATTTTGCTGCTAAGGTTTGAAGGAACAAGAGAAATCAAATACAAATTCCTGTTCGAAGAAGATACTTAGAAAATTTAAAGAAATGATAGTCATGTGATAATAGAATAACTTCAAATTGGCGGGTAATAACAGTTACGTAAGTAGATATGTAGATGTATATACATAAAGATAGGATAACACATGTCATGTAGATAAAATGTTACTATTATAAATATCTACCTGTGAATAAGCATTAATGTCTACATTTTAGATAAGAATTGCTTTTAAGACTACCCACGATCAAATCGAAAAGAATTACTTCAGAAAATTCTTTAAATATAAAGTTCTTTTTATGAAACTACTTTGTATTTATTTTGTTTACTATTTATTATTTATTATTTATTATCTTTTTCTAGTATATAATTATTCTTAATCGTTCATATTACTAAAATTCTAACATTGGAAACTTCCAAAATCATTATTTTTGAGTTGATAGCAATTCAACCTCAAATATTGGATAATTGGATATAAAGTTGAGAAGATTAATAACTTATACTTTTTCCTAAACAGTCTTCTAAAACAATTACTAATTTAAAAACCAAAAATCATTAAATATATTTTCCTTAAAATAATTAAATCCAAAATGTTTTTATTTTTTGTTAGCTCTATAAGTGCATTACTGAATTCAGAAACAAAAATAGTCTTCCGCACAATATGATAAGGACGTTGTTCACCGAAGGCAGAAAATATTGGGTATTTTACCTTAATTAAAGAGAAATACAGGGCATAATCTTGAACCTATTTAACACCTAAAGTCATACATTAAAACGTGTGGTCTACATTAGATGTATATCGCATAATTAATGCTAGAGTCAAAGCATGCTGCTTCAAGTAATATGCCGTCAAAACAAGACTTTTCCGACGGCCATAAAGGTAAAGGGCTACCTAATATACAATTCTTGTAAATGATTAGATGTCCCCGAAACAAAAGGGACAAAGCAGAGAAGATCTAAGAGATAGTAACATATATAAGCCGTACTTGTGCTATATTAGTGTTATAATATTTTATAAATAATATCTAGATTCACATTTTTCAAAGTTACAATTGCTTTTATATTAATATTTAGTTTTATTATTTATGAATTTACGTATAATTCAAATATTTTTAAAATACCCCATTTTATATTATTTTATTCATATAATATTATTTGTGCTTTGTTTTCTTTTAGAATTTTTTTCTTGACATCAGTTAAGGGTTTATTTGTTTTCTTTGATTTTTTTTAAATTACGTGTTCACTCAATTTAATAAAAGAATAACGTATCAATTGTGCAAGTATTTCTTTAAGTTTTTTCAGAGTATCCATCCACCCGCTGCAAAGGAGAGAGACTACAATTGGCGAATATTAGAGGCTGCTCAGAGTGTCTTTGTTATTATAAAAGAAAAGTAGTTTAATTTATTTATCATCATATGATGAAGAGACTAATTATTTATTTATTTGGTAAAAAAAAAGAAGAGTATTTTTGCTGTCCACGTAACAATGTAGATACAATTTAAAAAGAAAAAATCATTTTGTTTGTTTAAGTGTTGTTCCAATTAGAAATAAAAGAACATCAGGAAGACTTAATCTGGACGCAGTCTATAAATAGAAGTTCAGATGAAATGGAGAAGATGTAAGAAAGAAAAGTGGATCCCACAGGAATGAGACTGACTCCACTCTACCTATCATATTCAGCTCGCCACCATGCATCCACTAAAACCTGGTAACACCATCGTTCCTTACCAATAATCTGTCAAGAAACATATATGGTAACATTCACAAAACACAGAAAAATGTAATAATCAAGATACAAAATTAATAAAATAATGAAAAAGAAACTATAAAATTGGATTTCCCATAAAATGAGTGATATAGCTTGATATATGAGCTTTTCAAACTATAAAAATATGTAACTAATTGTTAAATATTAACTAACTAACTAATTAATCTAATATATGACAACTAATCACTGATTGCCCAAATGAATTAATTATCAGCCAACCCAATTGAACTGACACCTGTTAACTTAATTAAATGTTTAATCAATAAAAAATAAATTACAATTTAAAAAAAATCAAATTTATCACGTAAAATTATGGATTTTCTAATTAAAATTGTTAACTTAAATGTCTGATCAAATAATAATTAATTAAAAATAAATTATCTTATTCAAAGTTAACTTTTAATTCCAAAAATGTTGATTGAAAATGAATTTTAATTAAGATAATTTTATTTTAGATTATTAATTAATTAAAATTAAAATTTGACACAATATTAATTAGATAATGCATAATTGTAGATAATGAAAATATCAATTAAAAAATTTCTTTATCCACAGGAAAAGAATTTAAAGATGTAGAACGGTTTTGCCATAGATTGAGAGCATAAGCTTCATGTGCTTAAAGTCTTAAGGTGTGATAGAATGATATAAACCACACATAAGATATAGAAGCATAGGGTATATTATCAAGTTGTCAACACTTATCCACTTGCATAAGGACTCAACACAAGGGGGAACTAACTTGGCCATCTTACGTCACCATAAGGTAGAATGACATAAGGGAGGGAAGGACCTTTTCCAACTGTACACAGACGCGTTCAGACAACCATAACATCACGAAACCGGCCCAAGCTATGAAATACGAAATCCTCATAAAAAAAAAAAAAAATTAACCTAAAAAGAAGCCAAATTTTACCGAAAAAAATAAATAAATAATCCCTCCTCATCATTGACCAGATCTCTTTATATGTTTCATGTCAGGCCTTATATTGTCCAGTTTAAATTAGAACAAGTATGCTTGTCCACTCTTCACCCTTTTGTTCCCAAATCACAATAATATGGAATTCCCAGACATTCCCACTGGAAGATCACCAAGAAGAGAACTCCAAGGCCCAAGGCCCACACCTTTGAGAATACACAAAGACTCTCATAAGATCAAGAAACCGCCGTTGGCACCTCAACCGTCACAACCCCAACCACCACCGCGACAACCGGTTATAATCTACACCGTTTCCCCAAAGATAATCCACACCACACCCGGTGACTTCATGAACCTCGTTCAACGCCTCACCGGCTCCACTTCAAATAGCAGCAGCAACAACAACAACAACCAAAATTATCCTTTCAACAACAGCGGCGGCGGAATGGTGTCGCCGGCAGCGCGTTATGCCACCATAGAGAAGGCGATGTCTCCTATGGGTAAGAAACAGGTGGTTCCAATTCCAAGCGGTGAGATAAATATAAGCGATGTGGAAGGGATAGAGATGATGATGATGATGGGTGATGGAATTGTTGAGAGATCACAAACCATGTTTCAAGGGATTTTGTCTCCTGGACCCGCTTCACTCTCTCCCATTCCTTCCAACTTCTTCTCTCCGCCATCTTCGGATCCCAGTATGCTTACCTTCCTTCATGATTTCAGTCCTGCGCTTCACAGTAGCAGAAATTTTATGGAGTCTGGTTTCGTCATGCCTAGCCCTTCTTCCAATTTTAGCTTTGTTTCACCTCATACTCCGTCTATAGATTTATTCAACTATTTCTTAGATTAATAAAATTCTTCCCGTTTATTGTTCAATTCACTTACATTACTGCTTCATTCAATTAATCCTAACCCAGATAGGGATGTAATTTCACAAACCGGAGGGCAAACTGGAAATTTGATGCTCTTTCGAATTCGCTTCCTATTTCTTTATTGGATTTATTATTTTTGGGTAACCGTTGACATTGTTCTTTATCATCTATTCTACATTGCATTTGGTTAGTTGACACATGATCGGAATCACATGTACTTTCTCGTAAACTTTGATAGTATATGATTGAAACCATCTACCACAACCCTCGCCAATATATTTATTTATTATAATTGGCCGGCCTGGTTAGGTGCGTCATTAATATATACGTTACGCCCAGTTGGGATTCAAAATGTGTCTGAACCCCTCAAAACATGATCGTTTTAGTCCTTGGCTTTTCTTATGATTAAAATGCTTGTCATTTGGTTAACATTATCATTAAGAAGCAAAATGATCATCGTTTAATAATTTTAAAGATTAAAATTAATTTAGTTCATAACTTTAAAGGTTAATTTCGTTTATTATTTTTAATTTGATTGTTTAAACGCAGTATATTTGACCTTAAGTAGTAGTATATTAATTTACAACACAATATTGATAATTTAATTAAGAATTATAAAAATTAAATTAAAGTAGTTTACCACAAAATTACTTTTACATGCGTGAGGCTATTTACGATCCAAACTTTGAAAGAAGAAACGAAATTAAAATTTTGTTTTAGCACAGTTGTATAAACAAGTATAGCACATTTGTATATATTAAAAACGCATTGAACAATAAAAAAAACTTCTGAAAAGAATACAGCTTAACCATTTAGTCATACATTAGCAACATCGTGGTCGGTACCCCAATTGAATTGTGTGAAACCGGCGGGATCTTATAAAAGCGAGAATGAACTATTATTAGGAGACTAATTTTTATATCATGATATGGAGCAATTTAAGGTATTCTTGTAATAATAATTATTTCCTTATGCTTAATTTTCTAAATTTAATAACTTCCTCCTATTTTAATTTGGAAAAAAATAAATCAAGAAAACAATATATAAAATTAGGTGTTACTATTATTATTATTACGAGAGGAATATATATTATATATTCGTGGACTGAAAAAAAAACCATGTTATAATTGTGTTAAGGACTAAGTTTTGATCTAATTTAAATTCTAGTAAGATTAATTTTGAATTATTTTGTATATACTATGGATATTCTAAGACTGGCAATTAGGCACTAATCTTTTTAAGATATGAAGATCATTGAAGCTTGCTTCTTCCAACAGAGTCTTTTAATTACACACAATCAAAATTCGATTCTTTATTAACAAGTTTAAAGAACATAAATATCTAATAATTGTGTAAAAATTTGTTGATATTAATTTTGGATTGTTAAATTTGTTTGAAATGTATGTCCAAATTAATTTCAGCCACAAATTTTATATAAATATGTGTCACAAAGAAATGGTAATTTTGGAAGATTGCCAAATGGGCACTAGATGTCATACATTTCTAAATTCTAGATACTAACATACTAATGCTTAGCCATTAAATTTCTACTCATACAAACTTTGTTTAGTAAAGGTGAACTTATTAATACAAAAACCGTTAGTCTCTATATATGCTAGCAGTATGTTATATTAACTGACGATTCCATAGTATATGAAATTTATATATGTTATAGGTATATTATGTTATTAATGGGATTTAGTGTATAAGTATTGTTGGCGTAGAAAGACAAATTAAATTCTTAAACTAATAGTTTGACTTTTATTAGATAAAATTTATATTAACAACTGACCATTATTACATGGAATGCATTTTTTTAGCCCTATATAATATATGAGTACAAATATGAATGACAAAGATAAAAATAAAAAAATAAAATTTGAGTACACTCTTAATTCCTTGAAATTATCAATCTCAAATATTCAATTAAGAATGATAATTTTTGTTTATGCGGAATTAAAACTTGAAAATAAAACTATTAATTTGTTAGTTTCTATTTTAAATTAAAGAATCTTATTATTACAAAATAAGACAATGACAAAATAATAAAAAGTACACCCAATATTATATCTCAGAAGTAGAATGACCAAACTATGTAAGAGGATTTCTGAAAATCGATATCTCAAATTTAAGAAGACATCCGATTGGAAATATGTTGTAATCAACTTTAAGAATTTAGTCATAATAATCCGTATTGAAGTTTTGATTTGGAGAGTTTCTTTATAACTAAAGAAAAACACCAACAACCATGCATTTTAACATTTCAAAATCATTGAAAATATAAACGAAAAAGTCAGAAACATCTTAAGAAAAAACGCTGCCTAGAAATCCATATGTTTGCGGTGTTCCTGCAAGATAAAGGAACCCCATTACAGATGACGTTCCCTGATGCCTATGCACTTTTTTTTTTCCATTTTTGAGCGTCCGAGCCCTCTAATCATCATATACATGTATATGCATAGACAATTAATGTGAAAGAATATTAATTTATGCCTCTTTTTATTATTAATTATTTAACATCTGTATTTTGGGTCTTCAAATATTGGAGTTAAATTACCGTTCAAGTTCTAGCTAGCTCTCGATGCATGCTTTTTTTGTATGTGTGTGTATGTGGGTACCATACAAAGACAATGAGATTGAATCTAATAGATTTTACAAACTACTCAATAATTCTCCCACTATTAGGTCAATGCTGACCTTCGTAGGTAGGTTCTCGGCATGTGATGTGAAAATATTATCAACTATAACTTGATTTTAAAGTAGTTAATTTCCAAATGGTATTTACTTTTACCCACAACTTAGACCGACTTTTAGGATCTGACTTTACATTGGGAAAAAAATGAAGGTATTTTACTACTTTTTGCTTCTAGAAATACAAGTGACTAGGACTTTCAAGCTGAAAAAAAATCATGTCTCCTTCCTTCCCCTATACGAGACGTACATTCATGCACGGTCTATATTTGGAACCACAAAGTCAAAAGTTAAACACAAAACTCAACCAAAATTTGTTTATATCTGTGTATTTTATAATTAATTGACAGCAAGATACGGGAGCAGTTAGAGATAAAAAGCAAGTTTAGTAAGTAATTAAACACAAGCCATCAAAGATAAAATTGGCATTATAATATTGGCTAGTGCTTAAAAATAGAAATAATTGAAAGCAGATGTGGGATTTTGGTTGGCATCACATTAGAAACAGGCTGGATTATGGTGAGTACCAAAACTACGTATACATACCAACCTAATACGCGAAGACCTCAAATATTTTCTGTTTTTTAATTGCATATATCGTGAACCTCTCTCCACTTTTCTTCTTTTTGTTTCAGCTATTGAATCATCCATCAGCTAGTATATTAATTCTAAAGCCATTGGATTCTAGGCCTTTGCTTGCAATGTTTCAAAATATTAATATAAATCAAATATAATAAGATTAGTGATTCTTGCATATATTTATCTTCATATTGCATACTCTACACAAGAAATTGTGAGTTGTTTACGAAAATTAATGTTTGTGCAGATTTCTTTTAACGACAAAAGGCTTGATAATTCAACCTTACTTGAACATGAAACATGAAACATGCTCATATTCTCCGTTTAAACCTTAAGCCATATTGGGCTATATAAGTTTTGAAAAATTGTTATCACACGTACAAAAATAGGTAGAACGAAATGTAAACAAGAAAAAACTGGGAATATATATATGTAATATAAAATATAATATAATTGGTAGAAAGAAATATAAAAAGGTCCTTTCTTGAGATCTTATTACAACAAACCGACCATTAACCATGCTAATTAGGAAAACCCAATACCAAATGTGATGGTGGTCTTATCAGAGATGAAAATGACCAATGATCTAGAATGTTTGGTAGGGTAGAAATCTGGGTTTTACTTGAGGGATTGATGATGATCTAGCATTTGGAATATATGGAAGTTAGAAAGGAATGTGATTACTTTCAGCTTATCCTCTAGCTATCTAGTGTAAGATTTGTTTTGGCAGTCCTAAGTTGAAGTTGGGAGAGATTAACAAAATAAATCTCTCTGAAGAACACTAGTGTTACTGAGAAGAGATTAGGAGTGTATTTATGATTCTTTTCTTGTTTGGATCTTTTTTCACTCTAGCTGCATGAAAATAAGCCATATTTATCCTTTTTTGTCATTCATGAATATAATTACTAAGGCCAATGAGATTCATTTGGAAAACTTTTGGTTTGCTCAACAAATTCAGGAGATGAATTTGATTCCCGGACAAACTCATTAGTACGAACATATTATTATTATTATTATTATTATTATTATTATTATTATTATTATTATTATATATTTTGCTAATGTTATTGGTCATCAGGTGAGTCTTCCTCCGATTATTTTTATTAATTAAAAAAATATTATGTCAAAACTACAATTCAAGGTTTCGACATCCGGTATTAATGGTGTTCACCACTTTACCTCATTGCTGCTTCCCCCCCCCCCCCCTGTGAGACACTATTTATACGAGCACCATTAGGGCTACCTCAGTAATGGGACCTCCTTTGACTCCTAGAAATAATGCATGGCATGTGATAGGACGGAATTGAGAATGAAAACATTGATAAATTTAGTACTAATTAGCAATCGTGTATCTGAAGCATACCGACATGAAATATTTTTTTTCCTATATGAGAAATTCTTAAATTAGTATATATCATAAACCTCCTTTAAAAAAAAGATCACAAGTATCTATTAATGATAAGTTGGCTCAAATTAAATAGAATTATCATAGAGGATAATTTTTTAAATTTTTTTTAACACAATATCATAAATGTTTTACTTCACAAATTATGCATAAATACATTAATTATTTATTGGATAAAAGTGTATTTTTAATTAGCATGATGTTGAAGAAATAATTAATAAATACCTAAGTTATTTATATTCTCAAGTTCTCGCCTTACTCAAATTTTCCTCATTTTAATCTTTTATATATCTTCTTTTTAATATTAGCTATTTTCTTATTTTGCTTTATTACACAGCTACTAGTCACATGTTTTAATTATATATTTTTTGTCTTTTTTTTGTAGGATTATTTTTTAACTATTAAAAAATTAATTTTTTCCCATTAAGATATAGTTGGCTGCAAGGCATAGTGCTATAACATAGAGTATTCAGAGAAATACACAAGCTGCTTTATCAATTTTCCCCTTACACAGAAATTCTCGGATCTTTACATGCTTTTATATTAATCTTAAATAAAAAATTCAGAATCAAATTGCATAAAAAATTTGTGATAACTTTATGTTTAAAATAATAATTCTTCTATATATTATAAAAAAAAAGTTTTCTTAATAACAATTTAAAAAAAAATAGTAACAATTTTAGTTTTTATCATAATTTGTTAACAGATTTATATTCATAAAAATTTATTTATCATAAAATATTTTCATGAAAGCTCAGATAATATAATTATCAAAATTTAATATATTTTATATCAATTAATATAACAATTAAAAAGTAATAGTCTGAAATCTATTTTTTAAGTGATAGTTCAGTATCCGCCTTTTCTTAACACAAGGTCCATACAATCTTAAACATAATATACATTGAGTAGAGTAATTATGATAAAAAATTATACACTAAAATTCCCCCTTTATTATTTATATGCAATATTTCTTAAACTTTGTCCAATGTTATTTTCCTACTTCGTTGTATTATATTATATTATATATACTGTATAATTATAATATTGAAAATATAATCAAAATAAAAGAAAATCTTAACCTTAATAGTTAAGGTTATGGATAATAATATATTAGTGTCTTACCTACTTTTTTTAACTTCTCTATTAAAAGTACACACTCTTCTAGAGTAATTATAATAAACAACTATTCATTAAAATTTCCTTTTATTATTTATATATATGCTATATTTTTTTAAACAATAAAAGTTATTAGAAAATTTTTCATCCAATACTGTTTTCCTTTTGCGTTGTATTATATATATATATATATATATATATATATATATATCAATTATAATATTAAAAATATTATCAAAATAAAAGATAATTTTAACTTAATAGTTAAGGCTATAGGTAATAATAAATTAGTGTACCTGACCTAGTTTTTTTTGGAACTTCTCTTAAAAGTATACGCTCTTTTAGCTACATTAATTGGCTTAAATTCTTCCTTTAAGAAGTAAAATTTTTAAAAATATCTTTGTAAAGGTATGTAAGTTTCCATCTTGAAGGTGTTGAGGATCACAAATTTAAGGATATGTACATGATATATCTAAGACAAAAAATAATCAGTGTTTATATACAGTAATTTTAAGATGTCATATATTAGATTAAAATATAATTAAAATATTTTTTTATAAAAATTATATTTTTTAAAATTATGTTAAATTTAAATTCTTAATATAATATTAAAATTTATCTAATTTTTATGTTGGATCACTTATAATTATTTAATCTAAAAAATGTTATGTATTAAATATGTTGAGGAGGATGTTATGAAAATGAAAATAAAAATATTTCTGATCACATTCTTTAATTTCTACTTTATCATTATACTGTTCTTTTATGGTAAAAGTAGAAGAGAGAAAATTTCAATTAAGTATTTTTCTTATCTTGGGTATATAAGTAATATAAAAGTTATTTTTTAATTTTTTTATACATCACTATCTAATTTTTTTTAATTATTATTTTAAAATTTAAAAATAATATTTATTTTTATAAAAATATTTATTCATAAAATAATACATTAATAAAAATAAAATTGTAATAAAAAGTATATTATAATAATTTTAATATAAATAAAAAATATTAATTATTTTTATTTATGTGATAAATAAAAATATATAAAATATAAAAAGCGTGAAAATGTTATTAAAATAATAAAAATAGAAAACTAATAAGAGTTGCAATAATATGGAAAAAAAAAACTAAAAACTGGGATCAGAAAACAAAAAATATATACACTGTTAATGAAACTATGGGGTCAAAGTACGAGTTTTATATTTTTCTTTAATAGCTTTGTAATAGCTTTGACCAATTATGGAACTGAGCTAGTCAAGTCAAGATACCTTCAAGCTCATAAATTCCACCATCATGATACACACACTTTGCTACAACCATGTGGTTCCTCTAGCTGACAACCATGGGAACGTTGTTTTCTGCAGTTGTATGTTTGGATTTCAGTTACCAACTTCCAAATTAAATATTTATCTTCAAGCTATAAAAGATAAATTTTGATTGAAGGTTAGGAATTAAATATATAAAATATCAAAATTTGTAAGATAACACATTCCATTAATTTATATAAAAAAAATCAATTTAACCGTAGATCAACAAGTTAAATTATAGTACAGTGTCAATAGTTTGAGCTTTCTCAAGTATAAATCCGAATACGTGTATACAATAAAAAAAGGATAAAAAATAAAAATAAAAAATAAAAAATAAAAAATTATTTTAATAAATTAGAAATATTTTATCTTTTCTAATTTAAGAAAATTTAAAAATTAACTAATTTAATGAGGTTGAGATTTGAAAAGAACATCAACATACAATGAAAAACTTTAATTTAAAAGTTATTAATGATTTAAAATTTTAATATATATATATATAGTTAACTTTTTCCGTATATAATAATTAATAAAACTACGTCTAAAAAAGAAAGAGAATAATTGGGAGATCTCACATTTAAAAATAAAGACATATTTATGGAATAAAAGTAAACTATTAGAGTATATAACTTTTATGTAAAAAATTAAAATTCATATATAATCTTTAAAAAATGAGGCTGGACTCCTTCCTATTCCCTTAAATGATCCATCATTCTGTGCATATATATAAATTGAATAAGAGTATTATTTATATAATAACTTTTTTTACAAAACTATTTGTAACGTTAATAGTCTAACTAAAAAATATTATATTTGAAAAAATATTTTCTTTTCGTGGAGTTGAAAAAATATTTAAATGAAACTAAAATATTCTTTCTTTGGATAATTAATTGAAAAAAAGTAATGATTTAATTTGATATAAAAGTTAATAAGACATTCATCGTAAAATGATGAAAATTTATGCTTATACAAAAAGAGAATATATATATATATATATATATAAATAATTATTAAATATTGTTTAGTATTAAAGAATACATGTTATTAACTATTATGATAAAATGATTTAATTTTATTAAAATAATCTATTAAAAATATTATTAAATAGTAAAATTCAATAAAAGTATATTATAAAATAATTTTCCTTTAAAATCATATTAAAACTATTATACTATTTAATTAAAAAAACTATTTTTCAGGTTATTGTTGAAAAAATAAATATATTTTTGTCTTTTTAAAAAATAATAAAAAATTTAAAAATTACTCTTTCCATTTCTTTCTATAAAAAAAATAAAAATTTTGTTTAATTTATCTATTTACTTTAATTTTATAAAAGAACCATATATTTTATATTTTTTAATTATTTTCAACTGTAATCAATAAAAAATATAAATATAAATTTAAAAGTAAATAATTTTTTTAAAATTAATAATATTATTTATATTTTTTTCCGATAAAAAGAAACAGAGTCAGCATAATAGTGAGTTATCTTTAACTTTAAACCCCTCTCTCTCTCTCTCTCTCTCCATCAGGAGCTAGATGTATCAATCTCTCGATTGTTCCCTTGAAAAGAGAGGATAAAGGTAACGAAACGGCAAAGGAGTGAATGGTTGGTGACTTTGTTGACCAAAACCAAGGACCAGCCACAGCACCAAAGCGTCCTCGTTTCCTTTGCTTCTATTTAACTCTATCTGCATTTCAATCATCGGAATTAAATTAAATTAGAAATGCAGAGCAAGGGATCGAATCACAGACTCTCCAGTATGGGTAATCGATCCCGCATTCCTGCACTCCTCATCTCCATGTTCGCTACCTTCGCTTCCATCTACGTCGCTGGAAGGTTCTTCCCTCTCTCTTCCCCTTCCATCTATCCATTGCTGTTTCGCTTAATTTAATTATCCTCAATTGTCTTCTTCAGGTTATGGCAGGATGCAGAGAACCGTGTTTATCTCATCAAAGAGCTTGATAGAATTACTGGCCAGGTCAGTTACTACCAGTCACTACTCACCCTTTACCGATCCGTAATCCTTCCAATTTTCACCGCAATTTCGATTACGCCGTTATCACTTTGATTTCCGTACATACGGATTAAACTGCACCTGGATTTAATTACTGTGCCGCTGAATGAAGTGAACGGTTTAATTTTTGTGCGGGGAATGCGTTTACGTGATTTCATTTGGTTGCATTTGACTTTCATTTGATATTATCTATTTTCTGAATTTGGAAACGGGTTGATGAAGTGTGTAATTTTACTAAGGATTAAGGATTTGACCCATTAGATGGACACGCGTCCCTACTTCTTTGTTCTGCCTTACTTAACTGCAAGGTTTTCATTCTAGGGACAATCTGCTATATCAGTGGATGATACATTGAAGATCATTACCTGCAGGTGAATTAAATTTACTCAAAAGTGCACTCCTTAAAAAAATAGCAAAAATTTCTAGATTACCTTTTCATTTTATTAATGATATCCTTTGGTGTTCGAAAGTTTCTTAACTTCTTCTTTGGTCATACTTTTTAATTATGTGATTCTTCAGGGAACAACATAAGAAGCTTGATGCCCTTGAGACGGAACTTGCTGCAGCTAGACAAGAGGGTTTTGTTTCAAAGCCATTGATAGAGACTAATGGGACTTATTCTAAGAGGAGGCCCTTGGTAGTGATAGGTATACTGACAAAGTTTGGCCGTGAGAAGAATAGAGATGCTATTCGCAAGGCATGGATGGGAAGTGGTAATTACATTATTTGCTTTCTCTTCTTCCGTGTCATAAGTCAGTAACATTATGGATAACTATGCCACATATATATAACTGAGTCTTTAGTATGCATTTGTCTGTTTGTTTCAAAATGAATAAGATAGCAGCAAATATAAAGTTGATGTAAAGAATTTATGTGATACCTGAACTTTGAACACCATATCACTTTATCAAGAGCTGATATGAATTCAAAAACACAATTATGGCCTTTTTTTCAACACAGCTGCACAGCACCTGCTGATAATAGCTTAAGGTACAGACAGAGACAAGAGGAACTTTCCATTTTAATTCCCTACCTCTAAGGAGAATGCTTTTCTCTTTGATTTCCACACTAGAAAGAAAATCTGTATCCACTTATTGATGTATTTTAATTCCTTTAATGTCTAGTATTGATCTTCAGTCGTAAGATAACTCTATAATGCAACTCTGTTTGATAGTATATTGTGCGTAATGATTTGTTTCTTTGATTCTGAACATAGTTTTTTCTAGTAATCATGAAATATTTAGGATTCTAGTGTATCTTGCTTGGATAGGTTGTTTACAGTTTTTTCCACCAAGATTGTGGTTCAGATGAGGTTTTAACTTTAAAGCACTATCTTTATAGGTGCAGCTTTGAAGAAAATTGAAGATGGAAAGGGCATTATTGTGCGATTTGTTATTGGTAGAAGGTTTAAACTCCTACTTTTAGACTTGTTGGGTTGGGGGGAGGGGGTTCAATTGGAACCTTTTCTCATAAATTACATATACTTTTGCAGTGCAAATCGCGGGGACAGTCTGGATAAAGACATTGATCGTGAGAATAGGCTGAATAATGACTTCTTAATTCTCGTATGTTTAATTAATTTAAGAATTTTGTCTCTTCATGTGCTTAGCAAGTTTCCATTTTATTTAGAACAGCAAATTTATGGGATATTCAAGGTATATCATTTGTCAATTGCTTTTCTGTGCAAATCCAAGTGAATTTTCTCATTCTGAATTTGGAAATGGAACCTCCAGAATATAATTTTCAGATTTAGATAATTTAGATTTCAATGATGTCCCTGCTAGAAAAATTGAATCTACAAAGTTGATAAAAGTTAGAATAGGAGAGAATATCACCACTAAGAATTCTGTTGCAAGCAATTTGTCACCTGTTGTGCCGGTTAAGTTAGACCAAGCAGTTACAATAAAACCTTTGTTTCTATTACTTTTGTATTTTTTACATAGTTATTTCACTAACATTTCATTATTTTATTCTTCCATTTCCAAATGGTTAAAATCTCACACATATTGTATTAAAACATAGAAGTCACGACACTAATCTTTAATTGACATAAACTCTTATATGCATGCTATAATTACTCTAAATGTGTTTTTCAGACAATAGTTTAGATGAGCATGCAAATGTGAGATTGAAATGAAAGTAATAAATTGGCAGTTATTATGCTTAACTTGGTTGGTGCTCATAACATATGTTTTGTATGTGATGGCTTCTTTTGAATGGAAATAAGGTTCAAGAGCATTAGTTCACTCACCACATTCAAAACTTATGCTGACAGGATAATCATGTGGAAACAGATGATGGATTCCCAAAGAAGGCTAAATTGTTCTTTTCTCATGCTGCAGACAAATGGGATGCTGAGTTTTATGCTAAAGTCAACGATGATGTTTATGTAAATATTGGTTAGTTTTTCTTTGACTGGATGAGGTGATAACTATTATAATGCTATTGACCTAATATTCACTGTTCTTGTTACATATTCCTTTTATCTCTTAAATCAACTCCTCCGTTAAATCATTCTAAGAATCAAAGAACTCCATTGGTACAGATGGGAATATGATCATATAACCTTGAGTTTCCTGTCAATATAAACTGGAGCTTAATAACATTTTCATTGAACTATGGATAGTTTCACCATTTATTTCTATCCTGTAACTGCTTGACCTTTTGGATGGACTTTTTTAAGTGAAAATTGCTTTTATCATTGAAAAAAGTGATTTTCATGAACTTAAGAGTGTTTGTATGGGCTTCTGGGAAAAATGAGAAGCCCCTAAAAATCACTTTTTTTTTCTTTCAGAAACTACATTTTCTAACTTCTTAATCAACCCATTGCAATAGAAGAGGGACAAGAGAATTGGGAATCACCTGATCAGGTTTTAAATTTTTAAGGATAAAATTATCCCTAATGAATTTTTGCAATTACAATTACAATCCTCGTCACCTTCCTATCCCTTGATCATTCCCTAGCAGTTCTCTGGCTCTCCTTTGAACTCTTCCCATGGCTTGCTTTCTCTGCATCTTGACTTAGAATTTTGGCTAGGGCTATTTGTTCTTCAATGCCCCTCATTATTTTTATTTTTCTAGTCACTTAGGTTGATTTGATTTTGCTTTTTATTGCTGTTGTCTGTTGCAGAGAAATCTTGGAAGAAAAAATAAAAAAATACCTTTGTTTTTGGAAACGATCATGTTCAATCAACAAATAATGAGAGTATTAAAATTTTATTGCTTGTTTATGCAATGGAGTGCTCATTAGCCTGCAAGGAGTTGTTTACTGTAATGTTTATTTTTAGTAGTTGCTGTAGCTAATAATCAGCTATAAGATTGGTCTATTAACATGCTAAGGACACTTTTTTTGTGCTTTTTCTAAAGAAAACCCATGTTTTTAATTAAAAGATATGCTTAAAAAATTACAATCATAATTTAAATTTTTTAAAGGCTGTTTTACTGTTTTTGTCAAAAGCTGAAAACAGTAGCTTCTGCCGAAAATCTCTAATGAAAGCTATACCATAGAATCACTTTTTTGGGCCATAAGTTGTTCATACTTATGTGAAATTGCAGAATGCATAGGCCCTGCTGCTGTTGTATGTTGAGAAAAATTTTGGTATGATGGCTTTATAGTAGCTAAGAAACTAGTGTGTACATTTCTGCTGTCTTTATAAATCCATCTTTAAACCTGTTTCAATAGTCTTGTTTGGAAAATTATCAGTCTTTGATGGCAGAAGCAGAAGGTTTTTTCTTTGTCCTTTTAGTAATGGTTTGTTCTTGTCTGGTTTTCTTAACCTGCAAATACAAATACATTCATTCTTATGTGGGGCTTTGTGATTTGTCAAGAACTTCATGCTTACCTAGCTTTCAACATGACAGAAATGTGATGAGTTTCAAACTTTATGCTACATAGTTTTTAGTAGCTATAGTTCACTTTCTTCATTGTAATTGGTTGCATGTTTCCGATGGAGATTACAGCCTATTAGAGCCATGTAGAAAAATGAAAATTTCTCAAGACTGCATCCAAGTATCTTATTAGATAATCTTCTTATAAATTTAAAATGCACTTGCAAAACACATTAAAAGACTTGACTCTCAAGTTTAACATTTGAGCACAGGTCAAGAGTATAGGCAAATCAATGATTGCATTGATAATTTGATAGAGAATTATTGGATGCTGTTCATAGTTGTTCTGGGAAAGAACATTAAATCAGTTGGTTTGAGAGGATGCACAAGCTTTGCTAGGAAAAGTATGGTTTAGGTTTCTAAAATTAATAAGCACAACATAAAATTTGAAGTAACTTATTAAACTATTATTTAATTATTTTGAATGAAAAATTATGTAAGTTTTTGTTAAATCTGTTTTTTTTAACATTTACAAAAATTGCTTTTCTTATCTAGACATATTTCTTTGCAAGTGGTGTCCATTATTGTAAATTTACAAGGAACAAATTCTTCTATAATTTACATCCAAACATCTTAAAAACACTTTAAGAAATGTATTGATCTAAATGCAAAATAGCTTCTATGTTTCATAAAATGCTCTACAAAAAAGAAATCACTTCTTTTAAATGCCTGTCTTAATGCTAAAAGAATATCTGCTTGGAAACTGCACACTAACAAAGTGCTCAAGCCCCAAAAGTACCAAGGTCTAAAAAACTGTAAAAATCACCAACAAGAATAAGGTGAATACATTAGAAAAGCAAGGGAAGAAAAAAAATGATCTAAATCTATGCTGCCTAAGTCCTAACCATGAATTAGTCTTATATATTCTCATCTTTTAAGAAGAAAATGTTGGCATTCTTCCCTGAATAAATCAATACTGCCTAAGTCTTAGCCCTGAATTGATTTTATTGTGGGTCTTTTTATCCCTTAATAAAATTCCAAAGTTGTTTCACATTTTTAGATGTATGTATGTCTTACGACTTGTTTCATCCTGCACAGATGCATTGGGAGCTTCACTCGCCACTCATTTGGACAAACCTCGAGTTTACATAGGATGCATGAAATCAGGCGAAGTTTTCTCTGAACTGTGAGCCCCTTATGTTATTTAAAATGTTGTGCTTTAGAGAATATATTTTACGAGTCTCATACTAGTGTCTGAAATATTACAGGAACCAAAAATGGTATGAACCAGAGTGGTGGAAATTTGGTGACAAAAAATCGTAAGCCAAGCAACCAGTTATTTCGTGATTGAAAAATTGCATTAAGTCTACTGCATGTCAAACTTATATGAATTATTCATGTTTGACTCAGTATTGACCTGTTTTGCATAGCTGCTAGTGGATCTTTAGTGAAAGTGAAACTAAAGTTTTCTGCATGATTGTCTGCAATACTGAGGTTGTTAATCCCATATGTAAAAACTGCAGTACGTTTTTAATTTTGCTTAAAACATTCTTTGCAGGAGAAGCCTATTAAGTAACATGAATATACATTGTATTGACCCGTTTTGCATAGCTGCTAGTGGATCTTTAGTGAAAGTGAAACTAAAGCTTTCTGCATGATTGTCTGCAATACTGAGGTTGTTGGTCCCATATGTAAAAACTGCGGTACATTTTTAATTTTGCTTAAAACATTCTTTGCAGGAGAAGACTATTATGTAACATGAATATACATTGTATTGCCAAAATAACAATAACTAGTCCTTGCAAAATATAGCTTGATTGTATGATTATCCTGTTCTAGTTGAGGATTCAAACCAAGCGGAACTGGAAAGCTAGTTGAATTATTCATGTATCTAGCATTTTGATGCACAATTCTATGCATTGATGTGCATTAAGTATCATAAGTATTTTTCATGTCATCTATTTATCTCCTCTTGAAATGACAATCAAATCTTCTGTTTAATAGATATTTTCGTCATGCATCAGGAGAGATGTATGTCATATCACGAGCTTTGGCTAAATTCATATCCATAAACAGGTCAGATACACTCTTAGCTGCACCTATACTGTTAACTACCTGCTGCCATTTATGCATCAATCTTGAATCTGTTGAGTTGGCAGATCTATTCTTCGTACCTATGCCCATGATGATGTGAGCGCTGGATCCTGGTTTATTGGGCTTGATGTGATACATGTTGATGATGCAAAGTTTTGTTGCTCATCTTGGTCGACAGGTCTCCCCCTCTCTCCATGTTTGTGTGTGCTCCTTGTGCACATGTGCTAGTTTAAAGTTCAAGTTCATAACATTTGTTTTACAGCCACCGAAAAGATGGCCTGACTTAAGTATCTAGTCAAATTTCATTTGCAACTTCAAGGTGATAAAACATTATCTTGTTTTTCAGGAGCAATTTGTGCCGGCGTTTGAGTTGATTCTAGTGCATTTTTGTGAGAAGACTACCAACTTAATACACGGGTGTCCACCAATTGTTAGAAGGTTTGCTTCCTAGGATCTTTTTTATTTCTATTGGAAGCGGAGTGATTCCTGGCGATGGTTGTTAAAAAGTTGCTTCTAGTTCAAGATTTGAAGTCCATAGAGTAATATAGTTCCATTAGCTTGTGAGCAGTTAGCAAATTGGGCGGTTGAAGGTTTACTAGCAGTTATTACTAAAGGCATGTAACATCGTACAGCAAATAAAAATTCAGCTTCAGCTTTCCTCCTACAAGTTGGTTTCTATCATTCTATATTTCTTTCATTCAATTTGAGGGGGGGAGGTGACTTTTCTTTTGTACAAGAACTTCCAATGATATACAATGAAAATATTTATGAGTGAAATGGTGGCTGACCATCTCTTTTGCAGTTAAGGGCACTTTATTTTGGTACATGACGTAGGCTGGGAATTTTGAGCAATGGTTATGTTTTAAAATCGTACATTTTGCAATTTGAATTACATAACATTTGATAACTTACACAATGATTTTGAATCTTGCAATATATAGATGAACGAATGCAATTCTATATCACTAATACAAATCATGCAATTAAATGATTTATTATTTATTTGCTTTTTTTACTGTTTCTTATAGAAAAAATTGAAAAGTTAGATAAACTTAAATGGTTAAATAAAAATGGAATTGAACGAGCATCAATGAACTATGAATACACTTATTTGATTATTCAAGTGTTCCATTTTCATTCTTCTAAAACAACGGTTTCCCATTGATATATATATTTACTCATTTTATGCATTGTTCCATTGTTCTAATTTTAGTCTTTTAAAATAGAGGTTTTGACATTTAGTTGTACCTAATGACTATATTTTGTAAGATTCATGTAAAATTATTATATACATTACATCATTTATATATTATATTCCAAGCTATTTTTCATCATTTCTTTGATTTTAAGATTTGATACAATTTATAATTTATTAATCCAAAGTTATAATTCACAATTTAAATTACGCTTCAATAACTTACTATTGATAGTCACAATTACATATATGTCTAAGAATAAGCATTTTAAATTTTTTAAAAAATATATTAACGTTATATGTGCATAAGTGTGTTCACAATTCCATTATATATATATATATATATATATATATATATATATATATATATATATTGTGCCTGTAATGAAATAAAATGGTAGAGATGAATCAAAATAAAGTAAATTAAAATATTATAAAGTTATCTTTTAATAGTTAAATGTTCTATAATTAAAAGAATATCTTAAGTTTTATATTTTTTAAAAATGGAGAAAAGGAAAAATAAGGGTACCGGCGGCTATAATGAAGTGATATGCATTTCACTATGTTTTATTTTATTTCATCTTATTTTAAAATAATTAAATTTGAGATATTTTGTTTTATTTTTTTTCTAACAATTCAAACAAAGAATGATATTAATATTTTTCCATATTTTTATACTAAAAATATTTTAAAATAAATAAAATTTAATTTAATTAATTTTTAATATTTTTTATTGAAAAAAATACATCATATTTATCATATTTATATCCATTAACTAATTATATTCTTCTTTATCATTTTATATTTATTAATTAGTTTAATAGCTAATTTTAACAAATATTTTTTATTCAATCTTACTAAATTTTCTTTTAACTAATTTTAAAAATTTAACTTTTTATCTTTTAATTTCTAGCTTATTTTTTTTTTACCTTTTAACTAGTTTTTTTCACTAAATTTGTCAAATATCCTAATACAGGCTCAAGGAGTATTATGTGGGGAGGAGGAAATTAGCTAACTTACTCCTATTAAAATTTAAGATCCCTAATTATTACATGAGTGTAAAGACTAAGATGGTATTGGCTGTTGAATTCAAGATTATGTAGGTATATATATGGGGTAATTTGGTTTAGTTTTAAAATAAACAAATCAATTTGACGAAAAGTAGGTTGCTTCAATTTGGACCATCAAGTTAATAATTTATTATTTTTAAAAAAATATGAAAATTTTCTAATTATACTATAACATACATAAATTTATCATTAAAAATTAATATTAACTTTTAATTTAAAATATCAATTAGAATATATTTAAATATATATATATATATATATATATGTATATATATGTTTGGATTACTCTAGTTTAAATTAATTTGATTTTAAAAATATAAATCTGAAAATAAATAATAAAAAATAAATTTAAATTGATTCAATTTTGTTAGATTTGGTTGTGCTCAAAAAACTGAATCAATTTAGTTACTTAAATCAATTGCATTGATTCAATGTAATGAGAATCAATTAAAATTACAATGTAATGAGAATCAATTAAAATTACATTGAATTTATTTATTTATACTAATTTTAATCATCATAAATTTTAAAATTTTTGAAAGTAATCTTTATCATCATTTAATGATAGCACAAAATACATATAAATATATCATGTCATCTTAGGATGAGAGTTAATATAATCAAACTAATTACATGTCACACAATCATATTTATTAAATTTTAAACTTCTAGATCATTAATTAATTATATTTTATTTTATATTTATAGATTAATTTAACAACTATTTTTGTTAAATATTTTCAATTCAATGTAGTAGTTCATATTTTTCAACAAGTTTTTTAACTTTTAATTTTTTTTTAGCATCCTATCATTATTTTAACGTTCAACTAATTTATTTATTAATTTTATCAAACATTTTTTATCTTTTCATTAACCAATATATAGGTTAAAAATTATCTATTGTCCAAGTCTTTATAATTTTATTATATTTTTAAATAGATGCTTGTATTTAAAAGATTTCGATGGAGTTTCTTTACTTCTAAAAATTTTCAAAATAGATCCTTACTCGCTAAAGTTCAATGAAACTTTGTTAACTTTTGTTAAACTATTGGAACATATTAAAAACTTAGCTAAACAAGAGACTCTGTTTAAGTTGATATATCATTTTACAGAGATCGTTTAGAAAGACAGGTTTTAGAGAAAAGAAAAATTTTAAATAAATATATTTTAATCTGATAATTTTTTAAAATAAAATATATAAACAATAAATTAACATAAATATAATAATTATTTATTTATCATAAATAATATATAATTTATTCAATTTAAAAAAAAAGAATTATCATCGTCCTCTTTCCTAAACCCTCGTCTCAAAATTTGAACTCTTTGTTTCTTTCCTTACTCTCTCAGAGGTCCGAACCGAACTACCTAACCTACTAAGCTAAGTGATCTTTCTTTCTCCCTCAACATTCAGCAAAGCTAATCCTTCTTGCCGAAAAACCTTGTGTGGAGCAAGTTTATGGGTCGTTCTTCTTTTCACCAAAACATGAATGCGATGAATTTGCCTGCATTATTATTTCACTATAACAGTCGTTTAATTACTTTAGAGAATCTGGTGTTAAGATATGTGAAAAACGATACTGAGCTTCTTCACAATGGTGCTGGTTCATATCAGGTTTTGGTAAGGAAGAAAACATGTACAAGTATCATGGTTATAGTCAATCATAAGAAGATGCACACCTTTTACTTTGTTTAACTTATTTTTGGGAACCTCTTACGATGTGTGGATTTTGGATCGAATTTGGTATCTCTGACTTGGTTTCCCATTTTCTTAGGCATTGGATAGCTGCTCAGGGAATGTATATACTGAATGTGATTATTTATGGCTCAGAATGTTAAATGCATGAATTGTATCTGTGCTTCATTTTTGTTATTATATTCAATAAGTCAACTTTAGATGGTAGATGAAAACTATATATTTACGTATCAAGGTTTTATTTATTTTTATTTTATTAATGAATTGCTCACATTCATATGGCTAAATAATTAGTCATTATGCTCGTCTTGACCCAAGCAAACAAAATTGAACGCAATGAACGGTAGGAGAGAAGCCATTGCTTAGTTTATTACTATTAGCGGGTTAAATTATGACAATGGACAAATCAGGAATAAGGGGGATAATGTGAGAAAGGATTGGGTTGCGTGGTATAATCTATTTCAAAATGAAACTGGGTTAGTGAACTTGGATGGGATAATAATGGAAACATTATTATGCTGCCTCTGTTCTTCCACCTCAATGACCCAGTCCCTATCATCAAACTCAACCTAAGTCAACCACAAAACCTCCATTAACGCCCTTTTTGTCGTCACGAACATATGACCATCTTCTTTGTTAATAAGTCCATCTTCAGCCATAGAGCAAGTGCCAGTTCAGAGTAGGTGCCACAACTCCCAGTTGGTTAGGATCTATGTCGCATCCCATCCAGACTGTGAACAAATGAAGATGTATGTGTCCATGGGTGTCTTGTGGCGGGTTTAAGGATTTTTTTGAGTGGCTGGGCACAATAGGTTGTGTTGCTAAAAGCGTGGTTTGGTGGCAAAAAAGCAAATTCTGACCATGACATTGACATAAGAGGGAGTAGAACATGGGGATGAGACTATCAACGGAATCTTATTCATTCCAACAGCATAAAAGTGACAAGAAATGAGATACCAAAACAAATACAGTTGTCATTAGAATTTCAAATCTCCCACTTCAGGCGAAAACAGTGAAAACGGCATTTTGGCTGCTCTGAATATTTCTGGAAAAGAAAGTTTCGTTTCCTAAATTTTACAAAGAAAACAACCATTCAAACAATTTTTCTCTTTCAATTCTTGTTTTTATTGAAAATGAAAACAATGAAATCCAATCCGTTCAAACCAAACAAGTCCTTAATTTCTCTTCAGAGTAATTAATCCATAACCACCATAGTTCTTCCCTTGTCCTTTTCAAAATTTCTTTCCAACGTGTTAAACAACACAAGTGATTTCTTCTTCCAGTTTGGTTCAGCTATAACACATGCACAATTGCCCTATAATAGCTAGCCAATTGAAGAACTCGCACGACAAGGTCTTAGCCAAAAGCAAAAATTATAAATTTTTTAATAAAAAGGTTATGGCCTTTCTGAAATGAGATCTAATGGCTGAGTAATAATCAGCAGTATTAGTTCTCTCTAACAACACCAGATTTACTGAAACCAATCCCACGACTCTCTAAAATATATGTATGTAAAACAATAGACAATAACAGATTGCCGATGTTCCAACCTATATTTGACCATTATTTATCATTATACAAACGGAACTAACACATTTCTTATCATTAAATGATACCTACAACGTATATGCTTCAGGAGTTTCATGATGAACCATTAAGGAAATGTGCTAGTGCCTTGTCCGTATCATTTTCATGCATAACCAGAGCTTTAGCAACGCTATTTGATGAAAACCCCATTTCGTGCAGAAGGGTGTAGCCATTGACAAATTCCTGAACCTTCAAATGAATAATATATCAAGTCAGAAAAACAAAGTAATCGGTATAGAGAGACACATCTTCTGCCTACTAGTGTGGCAACTGGCAATGCAAAATAAAATAATTTCAGCAATAGTCTATAGAAGAAAAGAACTAAACCGACAGAAAATATGATGTAATTATTACTTGGAAACCATAAGGAAGCAGCCAATGTGGTCAACACAAATAATACAAAGAACTGCCCAGTGTATGTATATTTCAGTATGGCACCCTTTTTCATCAGTTTAGTAGTGCTCGTCATAAGAGTGACAAAGCAAAAGGCTGAGAAGTAAGATCATGAAATTCTCTCATGCTAAGAAAGGCCAAGGTTGACAGGTGACGTGAGGAAAAGCTTGAACAGAATACATCAAACTCAACAACTTGCCTACTTAAATAGAAAATTAGTCCAAAAGTCTTCCATTTAGGCTTAAAGCACAACATTTCAACACCTATTGATCATTGGCATTTGTCAAAAAGGAACCAGCAGACTCCACAAAACACCAAAGTTACTCTCCTTACTGATTCAGAGGAACGGATGGTCAGAAGCAGAAGACAATCAGATCAAATAAGGCATGCAAAGTAGAATACAATGTTTAGGAAACCGTCTGATCACTTTCTATATTCTAGAAAAAACTATCAACTAGATGACTAAAAATAAGTTCACAGTAATAATTTGGATAAATTTTCGTATCAAGGGAAGAAGAAGAACCATTTGAATTTCAAAGAATGATTCAATTTGCACGGTCTTTAGCAATGTTATTATCTGAAACATTGTGTCAACAATGAGTTACAGGGATCAATGACATACTTTGGTTGGATTATCACCATAATTGGCAACAGCAATGGGAACAGCCTCTCGGCTAAGCCCCATAGCTAAAAATTTGCTCACAATGGGATCCAAAGCAGTAACCTGAAAAGAAAAAAAAAGTTTCATTTTACCTTGTGAGAGTCAGAACCAGTAAGATTTATCTATACACAGAAAAACAATGCACCAACTTTGTCATGAACTAGCAATTAGAGTTATAACCTCTGCATAGTAAATTCAGCCAAGAAAAGGTTCATTAACACAGGTTGCATTAGCATAAATTGGAACTTCTTGATCAAAGTCAAGAACAAACCTTTGATGTTGATGAATCAGAAACTTTACTTGGAATATTTTCTGACCCAAATTTGCTCCAATTTGGGTTATCCTTCTTTGCTTCAGCCAAAAATTTTCTCTCCAATGCAAAATCAAATTGGAAGTTGCTCCGTGGAATATCTCCAACATGTGGTGATAAATGAGGCTGCAAATTTGTCAAAACCACTCAGAAACCACATTCGACTGTCAAAACAGACCCAAGTAAATTACGCAAAGCTTTCATATTTTCATACACTTGGCATGGAGAAGAACCTTAAAATGAAATTTATGCGAAAAAATCTGTTAAAGTTAGTTAGCAATAACAAATCCCATTGGATTAATGGGTAGAAACAGCCATATAATCTTCTACTGCTGCTGACTGGGTTGTAATGCATCCTATAAAAGCCATCTCATAATGCTATATTCCAAGATTCATGAGATATGAGTCCAATGAGAACACAAAAGGGCCTAAAAAAAGACAATTAGACAAGTGCAGCAATGTACCATCCAGATAGGGGGAACATGCAAAAATATGAAAAAAATTAAGTCCCCAAAGCAGCAACGCATCGTCAATAGGAAGTATAATAGATGCAATGGACGAAGTTAAACAGATATAATCCAAGCATGAGTGGCAAACCAACACAAAAAGGTAACTCAAGCAACGAAAAGTAGCATCTAGAAGCCTCGGTTAAGCAACAAAAATTTACACTTTACTCCATGGTTAGGAAACCATAGATAACTCATGTTATATTCAATCATGTAGACTGTTAGTCTTTTCATCCAGAGTGATACCCTGCTTTAGAGAGGAGTAAGGTAAAACCAACATCCAAAATGAACTTCACAAAGGAAGCACGTCATGTCCATCAAAAAATCATTCACCCATAAGTCACAAGCATTGAGGAGTAAAGCATTATATTGTAGAGTAAGTTAGAAATGCTAAACATTCTCCCAATTCACAACAATACCAAAATCGACCAAAGCAAATCTTACCGGCGATGTGATCCTATATTCTGGCTTTGTAGCAACCATAATCCCCAATCCTGCTGCAAATTCAATACAAAAATCAATTTCACCACTCTTGAACTGTGAACGTGACTAAATCCTTTTTTTCTTTTTCGTTTTCCATAAATTACAAGAAACTCAAATCCCCAATCCTCCGCATCAATTGAAGAGGAGAAAAAAAAAACAAAAAAGAGCAAATCTTTTCGGAATTTGTTGAGATGAAATAAACAGAGGGATAGACTTACAAGAAGGTGGTGAAGGAGTAGAATTCTGCTGATACGGTGACGGCCGGCCGCCGCCGGCGGAGCCGTGAGGAGCGATCTTGGGGTACATCGGCGACGGTGGCGGACGGTACATGGGAATTTGTGGGCCCGACCTGTTTCTGAAATTGTAGTCCATCGGACACGTAATTATAATCTCTTGCGCCGCGTGGGAATTTTTGCCACTTTTTTCGAGTAATAAAACAAATTATTTATCAAATACTTGGGGTATCATTTTAATTTATAGTTTATTTGACTTTTTTTTAGTAAAAAATTATTGTTTATTTGACGAATCAAAGTTTATGCTTTTGTAGTAGCAGTTCCGCTCAAATACCAGTATAGTGTAAGAATGAAAAATTATTCATAGCTAAACTTGGCCCATTAAGCATAAGTTCATGCTAACACCAAATTTTGAGTTTGAATTTATGATTTTTTTATTAGTATAATTATAATATTATTGTAAAATGGAAAAACTATAGTTGAGATTGGTGATGGTCGCGTGCTTTCTCCTTCTAAATTTAGGTTTGTATAGATTCATTTCGAGCCACGTCCTAAACCAAAAGGCTAACACCTGGTCAAAGCCCAATATCTTTTTTTGTTTGTGAAAATCACTGTGTTGTACAGGTCTCAGCTTCGCTTTTTAAAAATTGATTGTATTGAACAGTATGTTATTTTATTATTGAATATACTTTTTATTTATGTCAATCTTTAATTCTCTATGCACTTCTTTTATTCTGTATGTATTTATTTTTTAACTAAAGAGAGTGTGATGGGTAAGACATTTTAGTTAGATGAAAATTTAAATTATTATGAGTTAAGATATTTTAGTTCTATTTAATAAAATAGTGTGTTTAATTAGTTATTAGTATTTTTTATATGGTTATTAGTTTTTTTGAAAATCTACTTCAAGTAATTTTTATGTTTTTTAACTTCTATCTAAAATATTTTACTTATTTTTAACTTTAATATATTTTATAATCTAATATTTTATTTATTTATTTATTTTTATAAGTTTAATATTATTTAATTCTTTTATATTGTTATATTTTAATTTATTATTTAACTATATGCTTATTTTTTATTTTATATTTATCAAATAATTTTACTAAACATTTTTAATTTAATATGTAGTTTATTAACTTTCAATTTTCATCTACCTTTATAACTTTTAGATTTTATCTTTCAGTTTTCAACTAGTTTCTTACCTTTAACTAGTGCTTGTTTTACTAAACATATTCATAAATTTACATATAAGTTAAATCGATTTACATTAAATCCATTAAAAATCTAAATCAAAATTTTCTTATAAAGAATTACACTTGATCTTAAGCATAAAATCCAGAAACTTGTATATACTAAATAACAGATTAGGTTAGTTCTGTTAAGAGTGTGTTAAGTTTATATTATAAAATCAAATAACAAATTAACTTATTTTAAAAAGATATATATATATATATATATACATTTAAAAATAATTATTTATCTAAAATTAAGCTAAACTTCAAGTGAGCAATAAAATTAGTACTATTCATACATCGACTATGAAAATGTAAGTAAATAAATGACCGTGTTGAGGTGTATTATCGGTTATTTTTTTTATAATCGAATGTACTACTGATAGTAATTAGATAAATTTATTAATTCAAAGTAAGTGAAATATTCTAAAAAAAATACTAAAGTAAAGTATGGATTGGTGAA
This sequence comes from Canavalia gladiata, assembly GCA_037954105.1. Lineage (NCBI taxonomy): Eukaryota > Viridiplantae > Streptophyta > Magnoliopsida > Fabales > Fabaceae > Canavalia > Canavalia gladiata. The sequence goes on along the minus strand of CM075659.1, from coordinate 58,087,797 downwards.
AAAAAAAAGTATAGTGTGTAGAGTAGTGGACTAAATATAAAAAATATTGAGAAGGCCGACATAATTCTGGGAGAAAAAAAATTAAATATTAGAAGATGAGAATAAATAAAAAGAAAAACAGAAAGGTTTTGGGGAAAAAGTGAAGGGAAATAGAGAAAGGAAGAGAAAAAGAAAGAGAAGCTAAAGATAGGAATACATTTCAAGAATCTCTGCATTGTTTCTCCATCTTCTACGTAGTGTTTTTAACTTCTCCACTTCGAGATCCAAGGAAAGGACATGAGGAGCCATCGCGAGCACATGCTTAGGGATGGAGTGGATTAGAAATTGCGTTGCGATATTTTGCTGTCATAAGAGAAGAATGGACATTTTGATATTGATATTATTAAACTTTATTTTATTTGAAAGATAGTTTTAAAAACTTAATAGTATGTTTATGACTTATAACTTGATATCAAACCAGGATACTTATTTTGAATACAAAATTTCATCGTTTTGTCAAAGTACTTGTTTTGGATAGGATAGCATTTTAAGAATAAATGTTACGCTTCAGGATTGGGTATGCGTTTCTAGTTCTAGCCAGTCGCGTTCTCCAGATTTTGTTCCTAGTATGTTTATGACTTATAACTTGACATCAAATCAGAATGTTTCTTTTTAATACAAATACTAAACATTTTGTCAAGGTGCTTATTTCGGATAAGATAGCAATTTAAGAATAAACGTTAGGCTTCAAGATTGAAGAGCATATGTATCTAATCCTAGCCGGTTCGATTCTCCAGGTTTGGGTCCTAGCAAGAGGCCCCAGGAATACTCTAGCTATATGTATTGTATTCTAATGAAATAGTGCCTTAGACTTCCTATTTAGAATTAACCATATCAATGCGAGATTTGATAATTTTGCTAACCTTTTTTGTATCTCCAAAATCAAATGTAAAAACTGTTAATTTCTACATTCCAATACAACAAAATTATAATACAGTAATCAATATTCCTATGCTCCCCACATGCATGCTTGCATGGGGAAGTTAGTCGGAGAAAAATAAGAGTCCTGTGTTTACACTTTCAGATACATTCCTACAAGTAAAAATGAGACAAACCTATTACATCAAGGCCTAACACGATCTAGAACTAGAAAGGACACTTGATATGCTGCATGAGTAATTGATGGAATACAAAATTACAATCCAAATATGGGGTCATTTGCACCAAATATAGAAGAACCAAACTGTCTCGTATTCAGATCATTGCCATCCAAGGCCGGACCAAAACGATCCAGCCACTGAGTTGGACTTGTAGTTTCATTCTCCTCCACCCACTCTGAAGTCATGTCAATATCATCAAATTGAAGCAGATCAACTTCTAAAGACTTTGCGTTCATCTGCCTAGCTAACTTGAGATTGTAGTTTATATAAACAAGGTCATTCAATGTTTCTCTATCAATCTTGTTCCGCTTCTCAGAGTGAATTTGCCGAAAGGTGCTCCACTGCCTGTGAAATGAGAAGGTGCTACAAACTTGACTTAGTATTCTAATGGCAACGCGTTGCAACCCCGGAGCAGAGTCACCATACTGTTCCCACCAGAGCCCTACACCAAATAAGCAATGAGTTTGCATTACAACTAACCCTAAGGAGTAGTGGCACCAGCAGATTTGCAAATAAAACAATCAAACAGTAACAAAAATCAAATTCTTGTAGAATATGCTAGGCAAAATCCAGTCCGATATAAATAAAAGACTGGAATAATCAGCATCCTTGCTACTGATTCAGTAATAAAATTGTTATGATGCCTGAGAATCAAAGATTGCTTCACCATTCACAAAAAATAGGCATGTCAGAAACATTTGTTGTGCTGTTCCATTGTTCTCTAAAAAATAATGAACACCAAAAGCCCTAAACATAGTGTTAGACACATTTCGGCAATTCAGCTTGATGGGGTACCCCTCCCAAGAAAAATAAAAGCATATTAGTAACAATAAAACCAAATGAAACGAGATGTTCCAGGGACTAACATGGGCTGAACCCAAGTTTACCCCCAAAATACAAGGTTTTCTTTGCCTAAAGATTAATGTGGAAGTCAGTCCCTAGTATCCAAAAAAATTATAGTTGGTCAGGAAGATGCAACTTAATTGGCCCTATGAGAGACAATAATGGATTAAGGTGCAATATTTAAAACTTACATGGTGCAACCGTATTCCTTGCCTCCTTCGCTAGGCTACAGCCAAACATCCCATGTGCCTTTGTAAAAGCATAGATTTGATTGGTGATGTCACGCCTCATATCTGGTACAGGAAGCAATTTCTCCAGAACATTAAAGAAATCTTCTTTTATCGAAGAAAGAAATTTTATTTCAGGATTGTATTGGATACTGGGGTTCAAAAAGGCTGCAGCTGCATGTAGAGGTGAATGGAGTTGGTCTCGCCACTTTTTATCTACTATATCTAAGAATGTCTTACACTTATTCTCATCCATTATGTAGTATGTCCTGATTGATTCTTTGGCCCTGGTCATTAGTTCATAAATAGAACCTACAGTTGGTTTCCCTTCAGATACTTCCCTCAATACTTTCAAAAAAGGCTCGGAGATGGCCACACACTCTTCCACTGTCCCCCAAAAACCACCATCGTCAGCAATTGCAATACAAGAAATACTTTGTGGTTTATTTGCATAGGAAGTGTTTGAGGCATATTCATGGCTGTGGAACATATTCTTCAATCTTGTTCTTAACTTTAACATAGACTGTAAAGACAGGAAAGTGGATACAGACTTTGTGATTCCAGTCCTAATAAGTTCCTGGCCTCCGGTGTACTTCTTCATAAGATCTAGTAACGAGGCATTGTTGTATATTAACTTTGATATGGTTTGTGCTTGTAAAATGCATCTACTAATCCAATCAACCTTGGAGAATTCCTCCAAGATTAGGTTCAAACATTGAGAGGCACAAGGAGATACAAATATAGTTCCATAGTTCTGCACAATATGATTAGCAATACCAGTGTAGTTAAAACTGCTATCCATAATAATTTGCACAACATTTTCAGGGCCAAACTCTTGAATTACTGAATCAAAAAGATCAGCCAGCCATTTTGTGTTCTTGAAATATGCAGAAGCATCCACAGATTTATGGAAAAAAGTCCTGGATGGTGATGAGACTAAGAAATTAATCATGGCCTTTGATTTATAATCAGTCCATGTGTCAGCAATAATGGTACAACCTGTAGTAGCCCACTCTTTCTCAACATCTTTCGACTGTAGGCCCACTTCAGATTTTATTCTTTCCAACCATGTTGTTTTCAGGATTTCTGCCGATGGACCTGTAAATCCAGGACCACACTTTGCAATGGCATCAATCATCAACTGATAGGATGAAGACCGTGCAACACTGAAATCTAGCTTATTCTCAAAAAAGAACAGAGCAATACTTCTCTCTGCATTCTCTTGGTTGTTTGTAGAGGAAGGGGTCGCAGGATTGCCACTAGGGAAAATCTTCATAATAGGGGATGCTGCATCCAAAGACACAAGAGCTTTAGTAGCCGAAAGAGTATTAGGAGACTTGATTTCTGCTATTTTTTGCTTCTTCACAGTAGAGGTTTCTTTGACCTCTTCCTTCGATGCCATTATACCCCTTACTCTATCTGTAACATCATCTCTGACCTTGCTACAAGGATTTACCCCTTTACTTGGGAATCGAGATAAATGATGCTTCAACCTACTAATGCCACCATTCAGAACTCTTTGGCAGAATTTACATCTTACCTTGTTTCCATCTAATTTCTCTGCATATTCCCAACAGACATCTTTTTCTCGAACCACTACCAGTATTAGAAAAAATTACAGTCAACACATTATATTATTAACTGTTCTTTGGTTCGGTTAATTATTGCATTTGCATCAATGTAACCAAGAGTAAGTTAACAAAATATTCAAATTAAGAATAGGGAGGGTGGCAGAATGCAAAATTAGTATAGAAATCTAAGCTCCCTAAGGTTCTTCATTGGCATAATGCAAAATATCCGAATACCATTTTTTATCATCACTCATTATTGATCTCACATTCTTTGAAATTTTAAAAGTCTCCGTCCAAACATAATGTAAAGAGAAAAGTAGTATTCACATGATAAGAATCATGTTTAATGCAGAAGCATATAAATAATAATTACTTAATACTAGATCCACTAAAATGATACTAACAGCTTCCGTTGCATTTTAAAAGACAGGTATATTGGAACGTAACCTTCAACTTACTTAGGATGCAGCAATGTAGCTTCTGTGGAGAAGTATATGACAACCTACACGAAAATATCAAGCCAGATAATAAAATAAGAATCTCATCAGAAACGCAACACACAACCATGAACCATGATCATTCAAGCACAACAGTGATCATTCAATGATTAAAGCAATGCATTTGAATAAAAAAAATCAAGTGGTTTAGTGAAGCATTAAGTGAAGTAAAGCATCTTAGACAGAACCATGAAGAAAATCATCAAATTTAAATAATCTTTCCTTTTACTCAATTCTGAAAACACCTAAGATATTCCAAAGCACCAAATAAAATGAATTAAATCTTTCCCCCAACCATGCGGGTAATTAAACCTAATCTCCATTGTCGAATTAAAACACTTGCGAAAATAGATTTCATAGATACAGAAAGTCGTCTGAATTTAAGACAAATTAAAAGGTGAAACAAGTGGAAAAAAAATATATATATGAAGATGAGATGAGTGATGAAAGAATGACAATTGCGATAAATTTGGAGCTTACGGAGTGTGAGAGATTGGTCAATCCCGACGGAGAGATAAACGGAGGTCGCAGCTTTCAATAATTTTTTCGATTTATCGCGATATTTTCGAGCTAGGGTTTATGCCATGGCGTGTTTTCATTCTTATCTTTCCTTCTTTCTCCTCTCACTAAACTTTTTATCTTCTCTTGTATTTTCTCGTTTTTCGATTTTTATTATTGTTATTATTTATATATTATTATTTTCGTTGCGTATTAGTAGCATCTCTCTGTGTTGAGTTTATTTTTTGGCGATATCTCGCGCATTCTTTTACGTATATAACCAATCATATAATGCCACGTGCGATTCCATAAGTGACGATTTCTAATATGACAAACCATCAGAAAAGTTAAGTGCATACCAAATTATCAACCAAAATCAAGATTTAAATATATTTTTAATTCTTACTCATCTATTCTAAATAAAAATTTAAATATATTCTTTTATAAAATAAATTTTTAGTTTTACTTATTTATGATTTTAAATTTGTATTATTAATCTATTGTCTAATGTTTGTTAATTTAATTATTACATGTTTAATTAAACTTTATTTTTAAAATTAACTTATGATATTTATTAAAAAAATTATATAAATATTTTAAAATATAATTTTTATTATTGAATTATATAAAATATTTTGATATATCTTATAGATTATTTATTTATTTTAATACCTATGATGAATCTATATAAGTGATAAAATTTAGTCAAAGATCACTTAATAAGTTAATACATGTTTAATAAAATATAAAGATAAAAATAAAAAAATAAAAGTTTAACTCAATAATAAAAATAAAAAAATAGAAAAAATGAAAACAAAATATAACTATACTGATAAAGTCCAAATGCATATTTAAGCCCACAATTACCCTTCTATCTTTTCTCAAAGTATTAAGTTATATTTTTTTATTTTAAAAATATGTACCCCTTTAAGCAATAAATGTAAATTATATTTTAATTATTTTCAATATAAACAAACTAGTGAATAAATATGAAAATATTTTTTGTTGATATACTTTTCCTATCATTTTTAAACTATTTTTTTTAAGGAAAACATCATATATTCGTTTAACATTTTTATTGATCTTTATATCATGTTAATTTTCTTAGTAGAATTATGTTAACCGGCTCTTGAGACTTATTTTAAAAAATTGAAAGTAAAAATATTTTACAAGTCATACCGACCAGTATTGTAAGCTTACTAATTAATGAAACAATAAATAAATTTTGTTTACTAACTATATTGAAAATTATGACGATAGTTGATCCTTTTATATCTAATAATTTTTTTACATGTTTATCTAGTGTAGTTTTGATTATATGAAAGTTTAAGTTGCTAAAATAATTAATGAAAATTTAGTTATTATTTTAAAATATAAATAATAAATAGATATAAATTTAAAGTGACAAAAAAATAAGTAAGAACAGTATATTTATTATTATCCTAACATTCAATGATCTTTCAAAGTTTAGAGATGAGGGAAGAAGAAAAAAGAATGAAATTACTATTTTTTTATAAACAATAATAATATATTTTTTATTATATAAATATATTCATAATTTAATTTCTCTAGTTAAGAATAATTTATTAGTTTCTTAATCAATAAACTTAATCTTTTTATAAGTACCATTATTATTATCATCATAATTATAATTATAATTATATCATTATTACAACTATAATTATTTTTTTTATCATCACATCTTTACACATCTTGACCTTCATTTTATTAATTATCATCATCTTTATTTTATTATTATTGTAATCATTATCTCAATCTTTATTTTTAAAATTAATTAATTATTTAATTATTTAACAAATTTAAAATGAAAGAATTAGAAGTAAGTTAACTTATTTTATAATAATTTTTTTAAAATTTAAACTATAATTCAAAACCCAAAATTAAAATTATATTTTATTTAAAATATTTAAAATTATAAAATAAACACACCCTTAATGAAACTTATATTTTGTAAAGTTGCATCAATATTTATACGGTTAAATATTTATAATTGTTTCAAATTTTCACATGAATTAATACTAATATTTATATTATACCCTTAAACCAAAGGTGTTCCATTCTATATTTTAAATTAAATTAAAATATTATGAAAATGGCTTAGTATTTTAGTTTTTTTTAATGCAAATAACATGCATTCTGTTTTTACTTCCTTTATTTAATGTTTCAATTCAAATCTTATAAAATAAATTTTACAGACATTCTAAATAGTTTTACGCTTAAATAATATGATGGATGAATTTAAAAACAAACTTAAATTTCAAAAAGTTTCAAATACTAAATGCATGTTAGAAATGGATGTTTTAAAAGAAAATAATCCTAAATTTTTTAAAAAGATATCTCACAAAATTGTGAAAAGTAAGTAATTATTTACTCAACACAAGCTAAACGAAACACATAATATGGTCATAAACATCTAATATATGGTCCGTTCTAATAAAAATTCCGAGCCTTCAACCCAATATTTACTTTTCTGGAAAAACACCCGGTTTGACGAATCAGCCGAACATTTGAATTTACATTTGGGTTTGAGTTGATGAGACTGTAGAATATAAAAGCCTTGTTAGGATCCAGTGAGTTATGAGCCCACCTTGCTTCAGCTGCACCAACCTTTCTAGTTGTGAATTAGGCGGTGAAAATAGATTATGCAGCTTTGAATCCATTGAAGAAGCTTTTAAAGCCACACTAATACACTATGATTGCGATTTTAATCATTAACAAAAACTTTTCTCAATAATTTTCCTTTCAGAATCTTTAGTTATGTCATCTATTTTCACGTCCATTCCTGGTGCATATGCAAGCATAGATGTACTAAATTATTATACTGCCTTTTAGATTGTTGCTTCGCTCACGGCAGTGGCTGAGTAACGTAATATTGTTGTTCTCTGCTGTAAATTAGCTGTTTTATTTTTTGAGTCGGTTAACCGATATCTTAAAGACATTAGTTAATTTATGAATCAATAAATAAAAATTTGATTAAGTACATTAAAAATATATTTAAAATATTGGTCAAATATATATTAATAATATTTTTAACTTTTAATACATGCTTAATGAAATACAATAAAAATATGTATATAATAATTTTTTAATAAAAATCATAAAATTCAAGACTTAACCAATAACCTTGTGAATCATGAATCATAAAAAGCTTAGCAGGATTAGACATATCTCGAAATTTGAACCCATAATCATGTAAATTATGAATCTAATTCTCACCGATTGAACTTATATTAAATATCTTTAAATACACATTAAAAAATCATATTTTTTAATCCGTAATAATGCATTTGAAGTATTTGCATTATTTATTCTGAATCGACCAATCAGTTAATGCGTATGGTTGCATGGACGGGACATGGCATTGAAGCCCATTTTTTATCTTAATTCTGAGATGGCATGGAACCAGAATGTGGGGGAGGGGGAACAAGACCATACAGCAAAGAAGAATAAGGAGTGTAGCGATTGACCTGTTCCATGTCCCATGCATTTGTCATGGTCCCAAGCAGCACCCACGAGTCACCAATTATATTATATTACAATAAATTCATGTTAAGTTATTTGACTTTTATTAAGTAGGCCATTATCATTTACCCAGCCTACCCACCCTTTTGTTTTAAAGAATATATTACATGCATGCATAGCCATTCATTTTGGTGGTTACAATGATAATATATTTTACTCCGTTTCTTGTTACTTGAGCTTATGCAATATGTTGGGGGACGGTGAGAAGCATGTGGTCAACAGTATTGTTGTCATAAAAAACTCCAGGCTAGTTTTTAATATTTTCATATTCAGGTAAGATAAAAATTTAAAAACAATATTTTAGATGATTTTAGCTTTATTCTGTATTTGAGAATGGAGTGTTTTTCTTAAGAGAATTGAAATAGGAGTTTTACTTGATAATCAAACAATCAAAATTAACATTAAAATTGATGTTTTTTTTATTGAAGTAAAATTTGATTTGAATTTAAAAACAATATAAAACACTTAAAATATCCCATTAAGATTTTATAGGTAACCAAGGAAGGTACCAATATCTTTTAACTTTCAACTGCTCACAAATGACAATATAATGAACAACGAGTCTCTGAATGGCCATTCTGGCTGGACAAAATGAGTTAACATTCACAAGGGTGAAACCGTTGAAATGAATAATATTACCTGATTCAATTTTTTGTGACTGCTTCAGAGAAAGTGTATTGTCAATAAACTAGAAAATTAAGAGTGGCTTGTTTAAACTTTGTAGCTAAATATAGAGATGAAGAGTTCATAAACTGACATTAAATACTTACAGATATATTTTATTGACAATAATGTCTGCAGTCAGCGGATCCTATCGGTGATGGAAAAACATAATTTTGTCTAAAGCGATGTTACATACGAAGTGTACTTTATAAAAGTAATTAATTTTAATAAAATTAATTTAAATTATTGAATAAATTTAAATTATGTGCATTTATTAAATTTAATTATATAATTTTCTTAAAATATATAGTCATTTATATTAAAAATATAAAAAATTAATTTTTTAAATTTTAAAACAAGCAAATTCTAAATAAATCTTGGCAGCGGGGTGTTGAATATATGTCAATTCAAAAAATAATATATATAAGTAGTTGAAATGAAATAAAAAGAAGAGAAAAATAAAAATATAGAAAGATAAAATAAAATATATTAAAATAAAAAATTATAAAAATATATAATAATGAAAATTATACGATGAGTAAACCTTTTCCTTCAGTGGCGTGCTCGATATGTCATGTAAATGCTGTCAATATCCAACTTCCCAGTGTCAACGTTCTTTCATGATAATCTTTTACTATAATATGTAATTACGTATAAACTGACTCGTAACATCATCTGCTCCAGGATTAGAGTATGTGAAATCTTTGGGAGAGTTTTAATTTAACATAATTCATCAATTTATATTTTACTTGTCAGCTATAAAATCATTAGTCAGCTTTATATGATTAAAGACTTTTACTATTCTTTTTAATAAATAATATTAATTCATTCAAATTATCTATTAATATAGTTAATTTCAAACAAAATATTAATAAATTTAATTTTTATGGTAACAGTTGTTACACATTGTAAATAATATGTAAAAAAAACTTTTTAATATAATATAGTATTAGAGTTTTATTTATTTTTGTTATTTTACTTGTGCTAAAAAATATACAGTAAGAATTTATATATAATATTTTTCAATCCTTTTTATTTTTTATTTAAGGTTATTTCACAAAAAAAAAAGTTTGTTAATGTTCTCATTTGTGGTAAAGTTGTTATATGTAACTTTCTGTTATATCATCTATCTTTTTATTGATTAATTACTTTCATAATTAGTATCCTTTAATAAAATAAGATATAATATAAAAATTAATAAATATTATCTTAAAATTTTAAAATAATAATTAAAAAGCAATATTTTTTTAGAATGATGATAGTTAAAAAAGATAGAAAAAATATTTTATTAAAAATCATATTATTCAATATATTAATAACATTAAAAGTTATAATTTTAATAATAAGTTATTATTTATAATTTTTAAAAACACATTACAAAAAATTATTGTTTTTTTATCAACAATTCTTTTATGTCTTTAATTCTAAAAGGAAATCGTCATCAAAAGTAGGTTCAATTAGTGAAGATTAAATTCGTATTTTACATGATTATAGATTAAAATATCATCGTGAATGTAAGATTTTGTTAGTTGATGATTCGTAAATATATTTTAAATCTTAAGTAAGGCTAGCAAAATAGGCTATCTTGTCAACATTGAGTCGGTACGATTGGAGATTATAGACTTTAATGAATGAGGCATATAAACCTTATGTTTAAATTCATATTTATAAAATGATGCTCAAATTCAATAAAAAAATAGATTAAATGATGCTTAAATCCAATAATTTTTTTATAAAAAAATTGTGAGCTAAGCATGAATCCGACTTGACTAAATTGGGTTAAAGAAAATTGAATATAGTTCAGATTTAAATTTAAAATCCAAACCCTGTACTTTATTAGGTAAGTTGGTTTAATTTGGAAACTTTAATTCTGATTCTCACTTTTAATAGCAATTAATTTTACATTGATTTTGACCCTTGAGTAGGGCTACCAAAACAGGTTGTTATTTTGAATTTGTTAAAAGCATTTAATATATTTTATTAAATATATTCAATTATTTAATTTTGATACATTTAATATAAAAACGATTAAGTTTGAATCAGATTCTCACTAAACTTATTTTAATCACTAACCTTTAACTGCTCTACCAATTTTAAGTAGTTTATTTTGTCTATCATTTTGATATAAACTTTAGTTACTATCTATATATATTTTAAAATTAAAATAGTAATATTATTTTTTAATTATATTCTTATCTTTATATATTTTTTAATTATTTCATATACTTATTAACAAATGGAGAGAAATAAAAGTACGAAGATTGTTATATAGTAATTAATAAGAGAGATAAAAAAAAATATAAAAAATTTATGAACTTAGATCTTCTCATGGTACCGGTAAATATTTTATATGATCATGTTAGATTTTTTTTAATAAACATAATTAAGGACTGTTACAATCAATCATGGTAGGTATATATTGATAAAATTCATGTCTTTAATTTTTTCTTCAACGTGATCATATCATGTCACTGAACAACATGACAAAATTTAAATCCTTTAAGAAAATACAAATAGTTTGATATAAATTAAAACAAAAATTAAATTTCTTAATTCAGAGAAATATTTTACAATGTTAAATGAAAAATAAAAGAAACATGGTCAGTAAAAGTCAAGAATAATCATCAGTCTTATGATTTTGTTTTTACTAATTTTCTTATTAAATGTAGCATATATTTCTTTTAAAATAATTTTTTATAAAAACTATTGGAAGAATTACCATAAAATTATTATAGGAAATATAACATATTTTACCGAAAAAATAAATATCAAATATTTTTAAGTTTTAAATATAATAGTTTTTTTCTGTTTTGTTAAATATTTTTAGCGTTTGACTGGAAGAGATATTCTGTTTCTAAAAATTTATTACATTACATTGAAACATGAATTAAATCGATTATATAAATGAAACTTAAGCAGTTACACTTATATATAGTTTACGGCCCTGAGGATTTAATTACCATCAAGGTCAAATAATTAAGTAATTTATTCAAAGGTAAATGATGATTCTTTGACTGATATATTTTTTCTGTTCTGTCATTTAGAATATAATGACCCTCCACGATATATTACTACCACATGGTGGCTTTGTTTAAACTAAGATTAAGAGGAAGGAGAAAATTCTGATTCTGAAATCCACCCCACTATTCCAGAAGGATCTTAACCATTGGTTTCAAGAATGAAAAAATGGGAATCATGGAGAAATGAACGGTGAAGATTCCTCCGTGATTAAAAAGGATGTAAGAATTTTTAATTAATCAGTGACAGCATTTTTTATTATTCTTGCATTTGCATTATTTCGCACTAACAATCCTATAATTGCCCAGAGCCATAGAAAATTGAGGCAGTATCCATAGGATCAGTCGATCAGTTACAGCCAGAAGGTAATTCCTTTTATTTTAGTTTATGAAGGTTCTCCGTGTTAGTTAGTGACTAAATTATACTACACATATATAAATGTGCATGGAAAAAATATAATAAATATATAATCCTCCACATGCACCCTCCTATTTGTACGGCATAAATGATAAAATAATATGTAGAATTTTGCTTCTAAATGATTACCGAATGAGTTTCTCTTACTTCATTTGCATTTGCATTTGCATGTGATACTGCTGTTCTCACAAGCAAATACAGCTCATCTTCCATCACTACCAATACACCATCATTGCAACGACCCCGTTTGGATTTCCTTCCTCTAACTGTTTCTCAAACAAGATGGACATATATCTGATATGCTTATGGTCCTACAGGTTCTCTTGCTAACTGCTCAATTTATTACTTTTTTGTTCTTGAAGATTCTTAGTAGTATGGTTTTAGACAACACTGCTGGCTCTCTGTGGATCTTTAACTAGTTGGTGAATTTGGGATCTAGAAGTGAGTTGTAAGTATTCCATTTTCTCTCTCTATGCAAGTGTCTCAACTGTCAAGTGCTCTGCCTTTTAGCTTTATACCTCTATTCATATGGATTAGTTCCAAAACGCAAGGAAAGAATAAACCAATAAGTTCAATGCTTTTAATGATATTCTTGTGTATACGGAAGGAAAATATTTATGTTTCTGATTTCCATATAATACAATGGTCCATTTATCTGCGGTCATAGTCTTGGTCATTAACATGTGATAGTATTGGTTGGCTATTAAACTGTTTAACCAAACTTTTAGTTCAAAGTTTTGGTCTGCTTTGTTTTTTATGGGATCATTAGGGAAACCAACTGAATGATGAGCAGAAAGAAAAAACGTAAACAAGGTTAATTTCTATGTCAAACTGGAGCTGCCTATTTTGACCCGAGAGATACTCGGTATATAGTCTTAGTAAAAGCAATACCGTGCACTCAAGCATGTGTCATACACAATGGTCTTAGGTTCATGTTTGCGTGTATATAAAAAATACTCCTGTTCAATTCTTTAATCCTCTGTTATTTCTGCAGTTTGCGTGTTAATCTTCTCTCTGGAAGCCAGAAAATGGACAACAATCTGGCCCTCTTGTTCATTCTTTCTGCAGTGCTGGTTAGCGTTGGAGCTGAACCAGTGGAAGATAAACAAGCTTTGCTTGATTTCCTTCAAAACATGGATCACTCTCCTCATGTCAACTGGGATGAGAACACTTCTGTTTGCCACAATTGGAGAGGAGTAACCTGCAAGACTGACGAATCTCGAGTTATAGCCCTTCGATTGCCGGGAAACGGGTTGAGTGGTCCAATCCCACCCAACACTCTAAGTCGCCTCTCAGCACTTGAAACTGTGAGTCTTAGATCAAATGCTATAACAGGTCCTTTCCCTGAAGGTTTCTCTGAGCTAAAGAATTTAACAGGCCTATATCTCCAATCTAACAAGTTTTCTGGTCCATTACCATTGGATTTTTCAGTTTGGAATAACCTTAGTGTTGTCAATTTATCCAACAATTCTTTTAATGGTAGCATCCCTTTTTCAATTTCAAATCTGACTCATCTCACTTCCTTACTCCTTGCCAACAACTTGCTTTCTGGTGGGATTCCTGATCTCAATGTTCCTACCCTGCAAGAGCTAAACCTGGCCAGCAATAAACTTAGTGGGGTTGTTCCAAAATCCCTTCTTAGATTTCCAAGTTCGGCCTTTGCTGGTAACAATCTTACATCAGGAAATGCACTTCCTCCCGCTTTTCCTGTGCAACCACCTTCAGCTAATCCAGCCAAGAAAACCAAAGGACTTAGTGAGCCTGCATTGTTGGGTATCATCATCGGTGCTTGTGTGCTGGGATTTGTGGTGATTGCAGGTTTCATGATTGTGTGCTGTTATGAGAATGCAGATGTGGATGTGCAGCCAGTGAAATCCCAGAAAAAAGAAGTCTCCCTGAAAACAAATTCTTCTGGAAGTCAAGACAAGAACAAAATCTCCTTCTTTGAGGATTGCAATCTTGCATTTGATTTGGAGGACCTGTTGAGAGCATCTGCTGAGATTCTTGGAAAGGGTACCTTTGGTACAACATATAAGGCTGCTCTAGAGGATGCAACCATTGTGGTGGTAAAGAGGTTGAAGGAAGTCACATTTGGAAAACGTGACTTTGAACAGCAGATGGAAGTGGTAGGGAAAATTAAACACGACAATGTCGATGCCTTGAGGGCATATTACTATTCAAAGGAGGAGAAACTCATAGTATATGATTACTATCAACAAGGCAGCGTTTCTGCAATGTTGCATGGTATGCGATGTTTAACCTTTTCTCTTATCTAAAAGATTATAGTTAAATTATCTTCAACTTGTGTACAATCATATAATATGAATTGTTTTATTAAGCATGCCCAGGTCTGTGCAGTGAAACTTTCACTGAATTTTTCTGTTCTCCTATGCAGTGTCTCACATATATACTAATCAGACCTAGTAGAATTAGAGCCAAGTAGTATGTCATCAGGAATGTTCCAAGTTAATTAAAATTTTTCACAAACCATAGGTGCACTAGATTCATGGGTGCTAAGTCAGTGTTCATTTTTCCAACTCATTATAAGTAAAACTAACAAAGTTGAATCCAATTATGAGGATTTGTTATATATAATTTTGCTTGTACTTTCTGAAAGTTGGCTAATGTAAGTATGGTTTTGCATATTCATTTGCAGGGAAAAGAGGGGAAGGAAGGAGTTGTTTAGACTGGGAAAGCCGTCTGAGAATTGCAATTGGAGCAGCAAGAGGCATAGCTCACATCCATGCTCAGCATGGAGGGAAACTCGTCCATGGAAACATAAAAGCCTCAAACATATTCCTCAACTCACAAGGATATGGATGTGTCTCCGATATGGGCTTGGCAACATTGATGAGTCCAATACCCACACCAGCAATGAGGGCAACAGGATACCGTGCACCGGAAGCAACAGACACGCGCAAAGCAACCCATGCATCTGATGTCTACAGTTTTGGGGTGCTGCTACTTGAGCTTCTAACTGGGAAATCCCCCATATACACCTCAGAAGGTGAACAGGTTGTTCAATTGGTTAGATGGGTAAATTCTGTGGTCAGAGAAGAGTGGACTGCAGAAGTTTTTGATGTGGAGTTGTTGAGGTATCCCAATATAGAGGAAGAAATGGTGGGGATGCTACAAATTGGGATGGCTTGTGCAGCAAGAATACCAGATCAGAGACCAAAAATGCATCATGTGGTGAGAATGATAGAGGAAATTCGTCCTACTAATACAGGAAATCTATCATCCACCGAATCTAGATCAGAAGTTTCTACACCGCCCCCTCATGCGGTTGATGTACCTTCTACCTCTGTTACACACTGAGATTCTTTTCGTTTTGGTTAATTGTTGTTTATGATGTAAATCAATGTCTCAATTTCATTCACATTCGTCACAGTAGAAATGATTTCAATCTACCGGTTCTTGGAAGTTAGTTAAGGATATTGGTGGGTGCTGAGTAGTTAAGCTACCAGATTTAGCTGATGGCAAATCAAATTGGGTCCCTTTGCTTGTGATTATTGGATTGTATCATGCAATAAGGGAATCATCTTTTGGCGTGTATGATTGCGGGCATGGGATCCACAGCGACAATGAAAGGTCAGTTCTGACAGCATCCCTGTGTTAGTTAAATGTTGTCACCAACTGGGCATATGACACCTGATAATCCACTCTCAGACCGCTTTCATCGATTAATACATAAAAATTTGATAAAACCAGCCAATGCAATCCATTTGTACCGTTAGCCATTATTCAAAAGAAGAAAAGAAAAACAGAAAATCATTTAATTAGTTCCTAAAAGACAAATCACCAATAATTTTAGTCACTAATACTAATGATTTGTTATTTTGATCCTTAACTTTAATAATTATTAGTCATTTTGCTATATATCGGTCAATGTAGTTGTTATGCATTAATTATTTTGGTCCCTAACATTAGGAACCAGATGGATTTATGATTGTCGAATTCAAATACCAAATTAATAATGATCGTCAAATTCAAGTACTAACTTGTTTGATTTTGTAATGTTAGAAACCAGATTGTTGATGGTCTTAATTTCAAGAATTAAATTGAATGACAGTTGTGAAAGTCAAAACTACATTTTTCCTTTTTAATAATAGTAGGGACTAAAGTTATCGATCTTTATAATTTCAGAAACTGTTTTAATATATTCCGAAAAAAAATATTTTTCATACTTCATAATTTTCTTTTT
This sequence comes from Canavalia gladiata, assembly GCA_037954105.1. NCBI lineage: Eukaryota > Viridiplantae > Streptophyta > Magnoliopsida > Fabales > Fabaceae > Canavalia > Canavalia gladiata. Next base: position 58,071,177 of record CM075659.1, on the reverse strand, counting down.
GCATGTTTTGAGTTTTTATTTATGGATTGTTATGCTACAACTTATTATACATCAAACATGAGGCTAAAATCTCACCAATTTACTTTCTGTTAAATCAAAACTAAACGGTTTCTAATATTTTTCACTGATTTAAAAAAGTTATACATCAAACATGAGGCTAAATCGCACCAATTTACTTTCTGTTAAATCAAAACTAAACGGTTATTCTAATATTTTCCCCTGGTTTAAAAAAACTATACATCAAACATGAGGCTAAATCTCATCAATTTACTTTCTGTTAAATCAAAACTAAACGGGTATTCTAATATTCTTCGTTGGTTTAAAAAAACAAAATCGCTTATGCTTTCCATACTATGAAAGGAAGGGGGAAATCACAATGGAGACAGAAGGCTAGATACGATTCTTTTATGCTCATAATTCTCCATTTTATAAATTCATATAAACGGTATATGCAACTTTACTCAAATTTGAAGTGAAAAAAATAATTTGAAAACATTGGCTAACTGGTCACACAAGTTTGTTAGATAGATTGACGACGATTCCCAATGAACCTTGCACATAAAATTAGTTTAGATAACGGCCTTAAAAGAAAAACGGGAAAAAAAAGCAGAGAAGTTACAAATTATTTTTTAAAGGGGAAGAAGAGGTTTTGAGGATTGAGAGGAGGGAGGCGGGGGGATTGACCTCAAGGGCTGATTTTCAGGGGGCAGATGAACCATGAGGCACGATCCTTGTCCACAACAATTACAAGCATATGGTAGTAACTTGAACAGCACAATTTGTGTAAGCTTGTGGATGGAAGAAATAAGAAATATGATGGCATCATTGAGAACTGATTTTTCCTCCCGACTTTGTGCAATTTTACTAACTCAATCTGAAGTTGTGTCTCTACTTTAAAAACCTGATTGTTATACAACCGAAAGGAGACCATACTTACTAGAGACCATATTCACTAGTACCTTAAAATATGTACTAGCATCATATGTATGACAAAATCCAAGCCAATTGAACCACCTAGGTTTTTACAGAGGGGTAAAATGCAAAATAATTTAGTGGGACATACAATGATGAGTTGGTTTATCCTGCGCATTCAGTTTGTAAAGACTAAAAATGCGTTCGCTCCAGACTCCAGCGACATCAATCCTATTCGCAACTCTCCATATAAGATGAATATAGATCGCTGAGACTGTAAATATAATGAGATGCTGGCGCTAATTGAAGTACATTTAGATCAACAAAATATTATACCACAAAAGAGATTGGATGAGACCTTACAATCGGTGAGTTAAGACTAAAAGGAAACAAGCTACATTCGAAATGGTAAATATCAGAAAACTTTCACATTAGCTCTAAAAACTTGATATAATTCCATTTCATACATCCAGCTGAATCTGGTTTCAAGTTGAAAATTTACATCATGTATATATTTCTTTTAAATTTCTGAATTTCTGATACCAGAATAATTGCGTAACTAACACCTGGAAAAGAAAAGCTATACCCGGAAGAATCTTTTCCATACAATCACTCAAAAATCATTTCCTGTGCGTATCTCTCACCAAGTTTACAGATATCCTCACAAAAATACAAAACGAAATTCACTTCCTCAAAATTCTTGTTTTGACACCTCCTGAAATTTATTTAGACATAAGTAAGAGAACCTACAGAAAAATTACAACAGATATACTACTATACAGCAGAGAAATTTGAAGGCATGGAATGGTACCCTTTTATTGCTTAAAAAAATTGAAAACAACTTTGCTACATACCTTCAACTTCCTCAAATTCAACCTCCTTAATTAAGTCAGATGTTGCATTATACTCAAACCTAAAGAGTAATTGCAAAACAAGTCTTTAATGATAGATTATAAGTCAGGAAACTTTCATAATTAGTAACTACAAAGAACAAAAATTCAACACAATTTATAACAGTAAAATTGTTATGAAGATGCAAAACTCAACTTGAGGTCAGGGAATGTTACAATAAGGCTTTGGACAATTCTAATCATCTAATAATTCCTGGAGTTAAGAAACTAGGAAATGCAATGGTATTTGAAATATCTGCCATGCAGGTGTGTTATGGTGTACTCAGGTGTCACCATTTTCATGCACATTAGGACCTACCTTAAGAGTATTAGGACTTAATAAGTAGGATAATGAGATGCACTCTTGACATTGATATTTTGGTGGGGGGTGGGGGGATGGATACTCCTATCAAATGGATTTACTTATGTTTAAGAATGAAATTAAGGAGGTATAGGAGTCAAGGAATATCTTTTAAATGGTATAACATATTACTTAGAATACCCATCGGCAACACACAATAATTCTTGCTAATAATAATGCTGTACAGCTAGTCACCTACCTGAGTCATACCAGACAGAATCTTACACATCCTAGACAGATAGACAATATACTGGGAAAGGTATACAAAGGGATTACGCATCATATGATCTCTGGATTTTTTTCTTTGTTTTGTAGTGTAAAACTCCAAACGGAAGGACACATAAAAAAAAGTACAGCTCAACGAAGTAACAAGATTTGCTGATACAATGGGGAAAATTCTGTCGACTTTCTAAGGTTAAATTGTATGTCGTTTCCCTTTAGAGAATAAAATTCAAAATGAAGGATTGCCAGAAAATTCAATAGTGAATACTAGCATGTAAGTACAAAAATAATTTCTGAACAAATCCTGCAGAGATCCCCAGGGAACCACCACAAAAATTTTAATCCATACAAAAAAATTGCCGAATATTCTGAACGTTTTTGTGTTAAAAGTGGAAGCACACAACCCAAACATGAGCTAGCTAGATCTTTCAAGCAGCCACAGACAATAATACATGGAAGACACATAAAAAGCAACAAGAGATGATGCAATGCACTAGTAATAGGTGTAAATTCCAATTACCTATTAGAAGAAATGACCTCAGGTTCATAGTCAGATGCTCTTCTAGTAGCTTCAACAAAGGCAATGACGATTTCAGACTTCCGAGCACTAGCTATAAGTAAATCATACTCCGTTGGAATTATTACTGCAAGAAAGTTATCGCTTAGTTCACTAAGACAAATCTTCTCAACAGCTGCAAGGGCTATCCTCCGTTTAAGGGAATCAGTCTCAGGGTCAACAATATAAATTGCAAAATCCGTAATTAATAGAATGCGGCATTTCATCTTCCCTGAACTGGTGAACTTCAAAACTTTATCTGCGAATAGAACAATCTGGTCCCCTGTAAAGAAAAAGATGAAACAGCATTTAAGAAATTCACGAATTGGTCGGAGTCTGATATCTTCAATAACATATATACAACTTTTAACAATTGCATTCGCTTATAAACACAGGAATATACAGTTAAATTTTCTAAAATAACGAGATGAGACCATTCGGCATCATAAAACGTAACCGCATTCATAAATTACACAATGAAAGACACCAAAATAAAATTGGTGGAATAAAAATAAGAATTTTTTTTATATTTTGAAAAATTAGGTTATAAGGGGAACCTTGCTTGTGCAATATCTTCATCAAATAGGAGCGAGAAGGGACGTCGATGTAGTCCCGCTTACAGAGCTTGTCTTGATCGTCCGGTTCGTCATGCTGAACCGGAGAAGAATCGTCCTCGGGAACGTCGTCGTCAGGTGTTGGATCGTCGATCTGGGCCGGGTTCGACATCTTCAACCGTTCCGTCGTGGTTGTTCGCCTAAATGGGAAGGAAAAGTTTGGGATGATGAGAATTCTTACGAGTTATGAGTTGAGATGAGCCAACTCGCTTGCTTGGCTGCGTGGCGTAGAACCGTGTGCTGGTCCAGTGGACCCCATCCAGCTGGCTCTGCCTCATCACTCGCTGCTTTCACTTTGTCGAGATTATTTTTTTTAATTATTACTTGCACATTTTTTATATGAAATAATTATAAATAATTTTTAATAAATGATTCATTCATGTTACAAAAACAATAAAAAAGGATAAAATAATAATAACATTTGACCTTACATTTTTAATTCACCCGTAAAATCAAATTTACTATGTCTAATGTCTCTCACCTCCCTCGATTTGATTTCTAATATCTATAATTCGTCTCTTGCAATTGAGATAGAAGTTTCTACAATAACATATAAGGGTAGAAAATTCAGAGCCACATTTGACATTTACATATAAAAAGAGAGAAACGGAAAAACAAACGATCTATGAAATTAACTGTACATATTTTATTAGTTTAATTAATAATTATCATCTTATTTTAAATAGTCAAATAACATTTAAATCATTTACTTTTTTAAGAAAAATTATTAATAATATTTAGTATAATTGTGAAAATTGAATCAAAAACGAAACCTAAAATTGATCAGAATCGGTCAAAGATCGGTCAGAAGAAGATAAGAATTAAGAAGGATGGAGTTAAACTGATTTTAATATATATATATATATTGTTATTTTAAAATTTTAAAATAGATAAAAAAATGTACGTAATATTTACGTACAACTTATTATTGTTTAAATATTTATTATAATTCTTTTATATTAATTTAAATATCAATTAACCTAATTTTTATAACTATATATTTTTATTATTTTATTATTTACAACCAAAAAATAAACAAGGTTGGAACATAGCATCTCATCTAAAAATTATTCTAATTTAATATTTTTTATCATTAAATAAATTTTCATGACTTATATTTATTTATCATTTAATATATTATATAAAATTTAAAATATAATTTTTACTATTGTTAATTAATCTCAGATAATTATAATTAAATCAATAAATTGTAAACCAATGAATTCACTAATTCAATATCCTATTCAATTTTAAAATCATTGACATTTTGGTATATATATATATATGAAATGTTTCTTTACCTAGTTACTTTTACTTTTATTCCTTCACTTATATTCTACATGCATCTATTAATAATCCATTGAGATTAATTTAGTGAGAAAGTTTTCATGACTTTTTGAGTTTAAACTTTTTTAATAGTCATTGAAAAGATATATTTATTAATAAAAATTGATAACACATACATAATTTAAAAATGTGAATAATTAAATAACAATTGTGGTATTTGAAAGTATATTTCTTACTTTAGCGCCGAGTTATGATTTGTTAAAATTGTTATAATTCCCTATTTAATGATTTCAAATAAAAATGAGATTGGATCTTCTTAACTTCTCATTGGATAATTACAATTTATTTTGAATTATTATTATTATTATTGATTTAGAACATGACTTGGCAAGGATAAAAGTGTCTGATAAGTCATTATGATGATTTTAGATAGTTATTACTATAATGGATCAAAGAAATAAGACATCACGATGTTACGAAATAATCAAGAAACATAATCCATAAAATATTATAAAAAATTTATTGATAATTTATTAAAATAAAACTTTTTAAACTATCTTATTTAGTTTTATTCTAATATTTATTTAGTTTTAAAATATTTTGAATATTTTTAAAAAGAAGTCGACATAGAGTAAAATGCAGCTGATCACTCCTTCTGTATAATTATTCAATGTTTGATTTTAAGTTTTTAACATCTATAAATGGAAAGGAAGCGAGGACAAAAGACTAAAATATGTAAAATAAAAATAAAAATAAAAAAGGTTAAAGAAATATGTTACATTAAAATGAGAAGGGGAAATGTTAGTAATATAATTTTTTATTATTAGTAAAATATATACGAGTTTTATTATATAAAAATAAAAAGATACGTAAGTTTGTAAAAAAGCAAATGACAAGGAACACGGTTTCATTATCCAAAGCAAACCAGGGAGCTGGAACAGTTAAAGATGGCTTAACGCGGGAAAATAATAAAATTTTAATCACATGTTATTTTGTATCATATAGGTTGTGAAACGACATGGTGAGAGAGGGGTGATTACTGATTAACGAATAATAGAAGCACAAACAAAGACCGTTCCTTTTGGGCTGCTACTTTTTGACCCGGTTAGGAAAAAAGGATTGGATTTCGTACAAAAAACGCTAAGTAGGGACCCACAACCACTCCCTTTGGGAAAATAATAATAATAATTAAGAAAAAAAGGAACAATAATAGCAGTGGTAATTAATATAGGGGCGAGAAGAGAAGAATTGTAGAAAGGAAAGGAGGAGGAAGGCAATGAGAGTGGATCGATTCCTCAGCCGCACCAGACATTTATAAAAGCTCATTTCCTTCTCCCATATCCCTCACAATCTTCCATTTTAATCTTTTCCCCTCTCTTTCTCTCTCGCTAACACAAATTATAATACAAGGCAGCAAAAAAACAGAAAGAAGAAGAAGGTAATGATACCTATCCTTCAAGATCTGTTGATCTGTTTTTGTTTCGTTGCGTTCTTCTTACGTTCTGATCTGATTTCCGATTTTGGTTAGGCTTTCGCGATGGCATCCAAGCGGATCTTGAAGGAACTCAAGGATCTCCAGAAGGATCCTCCTACCTCATGTAGCGCCGGTATTGTTTACTATCCCTATCCTCTTTTTTTTTTCATTTTGTTTTATAATTTTGTTTTTGATGCCCGTGTTTTATACGATGTTTATTTTCTGTCGCTAATATTTGTGTCCAAATGATCGTCTATAATATTTTGGAAATTCAGACAATTTTTTTAGCCGTTGAGTGGTTGTAGTTTTAGGTGATTCTGCCTAGGATAACTACTAACTATGATTGATCTAAAGCACGATCTGTTTGTAAATCCATTGCGGGTTGACTTGATGTAGCGGAAGGTGAATCGATTGTGCTGAGTGTCGTCTATTATGATTGGGGTTGCTATGTGGACTATTTATATGCTGCATTCCTATAAATATTGTTTATCATTTTGGATCTCTCTGCTCATACTATCATGCAACCTGTGTGGAGGGATGATTGAAACTATTTTCTCTGTAAGTTACCCAAAGTCTGTTTAAGATTTTCATGACATGTATAATTATTGCTAAACAGACAAAATTAACGGTTATGTTGAAGAAGTATTTTTTTTTTCTAAGCTTCCTAATCATGGTACCAGACTTTAAATTATAAATAAATATAATAAAACTGTTGGGAATTTGCTTGGTTGGTTCTCATAATCATAAGTGTCAGCAGGCTATAGTTTTACCAATTGAGAGTGTGAGATGCTATGTTCGCTTATTTGTTTTAGGACTCAGGAATTTGTCCAGTCTAGTTATATGTGTTGTTGGCATTTAAACGAACTTTGTACTTATCCCATTTTTTATCTGTTTGTTTTCCAAAACATTGCAGGTCCTGTTGCTGAAGACATGTTTCATTGGCAAGCAACAATTATGGGTCCTCCAGACAGTCCTTATGCTGGAGGTGTTTTCTTAGTCACGATTCATTTCCCTCCAGATTATCCATTCAAGCCACCCAAGGTTTGTATTCAACGTGGTGTCTATTTCTGTAATGTTTCTGCATTGTTTTTTAATTCGGTACCTGTTAACTTTCAAACAATTCTGTGATACATTCTTTCCCACTTATTTCTGTTGGAGCTTTTATGTGGAACCTTTTAATAGTGAATGCTTCTTCCTTTAAGCATTCATTTCCAAACAAGAATCACAACTTTGTTTGGTCTCAATTTTCAAAAGTAGGACAATATTCAGTATTTATCCTGTTGAAAATGTTAATGAGAATTCTATATTCTGGTATATATATATATCACATATTCTCTGTTGCATGCCGTCATGAGCACCATGTAACTCCTTCAGCTGATCTCTTGTATACTCATGGATGTTGAACCCCTTTCAGGTTGCATTCAGGACAAAGGTGTTTCACCCAAATATAAATAGCAATGGAAGCATATGCCTTGACATATTGAAGGAGCAGTGGAGCCCTGCACTAACAATTTCAAAGGTCTGTTTCTTGATTATGTCACATTAGAAGAACAGCTCTTATTCCTTAAACTATGATTTACTCATTCATCCAATGTGATCTAACCTGTTGGGTGCGAGTCATTTGACAATTCCACAGCTTTAATAACCAATAATATTTGTTGGGGACATCATACTAGTATTTGTATTCAATTTTGATTTACAATGTAAGGCTATTTAAGTTACCTTCTAATCATATTGTCATGATGTATCATAAATGATGTTTGACTTTTTAGGTAGTTAATATTATAGGAAATTTTTTTTATGATTAACACATAATTGAATGATGTAAAGTCATATTCGTATGAAGAAACTAAAATCTTTTTATTTCTATGCTATAGAGTCTGAATGGTTGATTTGCATGATGTTTGGAATTATATTGTTAACTATGAATAACTCATGCCAGGAGGCCATAGTATTTGGCTGTCGTAGTTGGGGTTTTAAGCTTTACCAGTTCAAGAACTACTTGTTCAGAACAAGATTTGCATTGTAACCAAGCATTGCTTGCTTTGTTTTACATGTTTTAGGTGTTGCTCTCTATTTGTTCCTTGTTGACGGACCCCAATCCTGATGATCCTTTGGTTCCCGAAATTGCCCACATGTACAAGACAGACAGGACCAAGTACGAGTCAACTGCCAGAAGCTGGACCCAGAAATATGCCATGGGCTAAATGACCCGTGGTATGTTTGGGAGAGCCTTTCTACTTCCACTGTTTAGGCCTCTCTGCCCTTGTATGAATATTTGTCGTTTTCAATCATGATTAAGTTCTCTCCAGTTAAAAAGATGAACGGGGAAAAACGTTTCTCATGCTGTTTGTATTGCAAATGTTAATTTTAGAACAGTGAAATGTGGCTCCAATCAAATGTTATGGTCAAATTTTAACTGTTCCAATAGTGCCTTCGCATATTTATTAATTTATTTTCCATTTTATGAACTTATTCCTTAAGGAAGATTTGAAGAGTTGAAGAGTTTGCTCATATGACCTGATGGGTTTTGTACGAACATCTGACGCGGTTCAAATATAAATTTGATAGGAAGTTATTTTAAATAATAAAGTGTAAAACTGTAAGTGTTGATGAGAAAATAAAGAGGGTAAATTATTATATATTCACTATTTATTATGCTGATTCTTATATCTTATATTTGACAAGTCCTTAATTTTTATGAGGTGGTTTTACTCAATTTTTATTTAAAATACAATTTGAATATTAATATTATTTTCTCCAAAAGATATTTACAATTTATAATAAAAATTCAAGACTTATTGCTTGTTTAAAGTTACATTTCATTATTTTTTTATTAATGTTATGATACAATTTCCTTTATGTTTCATATAATTTATTTTAATTTTTAATCTTTTATTACTGTGGATTAATTTTGGTGACTTTTAGATACAGTTGTATTTAATCATAATCCTTCAAAAAAAAATATTTTTAAAAATTCTAAGGTTTTTTCAAATAATAAATTATTACATGACATATATTTAGTTAGTCATGTTAACATTATGAAGTGATATACAAGATAGAATGGCTTGGTATATAACGTATTATCAGGATGCAGTGATATAGATTATTTTTAAAAATTACATTTATAGAAGTCAAAATTAATAAATTTTAAAAAATAAAATAAATTTATTCATATTTATATATCAATATATTTTACCTCAAATTAAATAATTGTGTTTAGAATAGAATAAATGACTAATACAACTATTCACGACTTTAGAAGTTGTTTGAAGAAAGAAAACAACGAATACACACATTCTCTCTATTTTTTAGGGGGGTATTAGATAAAGTACTACAGAGAGCAAACCAAAACTAGTCAGCTCAGAAGTTTGTGCGAACACAGCGCACAAGCGATAAGGCTGAGGATCTTTTACATTTCTTGAGAAAGAGTATCTTGTTTGGTATAATCCCAACTCTTGATTGAAGGCAAAACTTGATCAAAGGTAAATATCACGACAATTGACATGTCATATTCAATGAAACACACCAAAATTCAGGAAAAAAAGAGCGGGACTTCCTCGTCCAAAGTGTGTTTGCGTCTCTGCTTTAACCAAAACAAGATTGGGGTGGGGACCCATCGAAAGTTTGGCTTCTTCTATTCCATGAGTTTTTTCTATGTGAAGGTTGCCATTTGCCAATAGAACTTGGCTCTTCTAAAAATGTAGGGGAAGAGAGGATTTTTGTTTCTTTCAGGAGAAGGCACTTCGACAAGAGAATAAAAGCAAGGCACGACCGACACATGGGAATGCATTTTTTGAAACACCATAAGTTGAAGAACAACAGCATCTTAGAACATCAAGAGTTACCAAGACCGAAAGAAATTAAAGTTCTTATTTCTCAATTTTTGTTGTATTAGAAGCGAGAAACAAGGGGATTAATTCAGTGAAACATTTTAGGTGCGGTTTTACTGTCAAGTCAAATTCCTCTCTTCAGAAGTACACGATCTTAGTAATTTTATGCTTTAATTTTTTGTCATTGTAAGTTTTATTTTCACACAGCTCTCCATAATTTGGTTAATGAAATGAGTTGCGTTTAGCTAAGTATAATGAGAGTCATTGATCAATAATTACCTTTGATTTACGATTGGGATATATCAAGCACAAAACTTTTGTTTTAGGCAAAAGAAGAGTATTCCAATCCAAAAATTCATAAAAGTAGTGCAACTCTTACATGCTTGCTTAGAGAGATCTACAAGGAAATATTGATAATTGATAAAAGGCTGGTCCGGCCCATGATAAACTGAACTTTAAATCTTGTTATTTGGGTTGAACTTTTACCTAAAGAGCCCAAAACATTCTAATCAAGAATTCCCTTTTAGTGACTTACAATGTTTATCTATGAATTAAAAGAGAATCAAGCTTAAAGCCCATCATTAATGGACCAAAATAAAAAAACCCACCATGGATGACCCAACTAGCTTAAATGTGTTTGGTTATATTATGTAACATCGACTTCGATCCAACTCCAATAATGTAGTTCTTAAATCCCCATATTTGCCAATAGTATTTTTCTGATCATCTACATATTTGTCAAACAGTTTAATTATTAACATAAATAAGATTTAATTGCAGAGTTCGCAAGTTTCGTTACGTAAAAATCTGTGAGTAAAATTACTTTTCCGTATACCAAATTCAGCAAAGAAGCAAGGTCCCTTTACTCACTCAGCTGCATTGCCAGGTAAGGTAAATGAAAACTGAGCCAGCAACCAACAATTATTAAGTTCTGCGGTAACATTGGTGTAATATTAAATACCTCTTTTATTTGTTATTTATTGAATTAGACTTCAGTACTGCTAAAGTAAAATATCATACATGTAATTCTTTGGGTACTTATGTATTTATTTACTTTTGTGTTAAAATTTTGTATAACAATCATGTACGTTTAAGTTTTATTATGACGATGTTGTTTAGACTAATATTGTTTGGAAATATATTTTTCCCCTTACTAATATTATTTGTAAGTATAATACAATAGTAAAACCCTTTTCTATCAAGTTAAAAAAATTTAATCACTGACGTTACTTGTTTCGGAGAATTCAGCATAATTTATGCGCTCAGTTGTATTTTATATAAAAAAAATTAATTAAAATTTGTCTACAAATTTAAAGCTAATTAGATAAATTTTAAAAAATATTTAAAACTTCAAAATTCTTTTTCTTAAGAATAGTTAAAAAAATACCATTACTTATTGAAATACATTCATTGTCTTTTGTTAGTCTTATCTCCTTTAGTTTTAATTCCTCATTGATTAACATTTGTTGCCTAAGAAGGAAAATATTTTGTGAACAACATCAAAATGAGATATCAGAAAGTTATCTAAGACAAAAATAACAATAATTAATAAGATATGACATTTGAAGTCAAAATTTTGTACGCAGTCAAAAAAAATTATGCTCAAATAAAAGAACTAAACATAATAACGTGCCATCTAATTTAAATAGTGAGAGGAACAACTGGGGAACAATGAGCATTATTATATGTGAGTAGCAACCGTTGACGCCCCTATTTCCAAAGGACTAAGAACCTAATAAAAGATATGTAATTATATAAGAACAAGATAGCTACATTCTGGCGGCGACATCAAATGACACCCGCCATATCCGCCGGAGTTCCCCCTCGAACAATTCATGGGTTGTATGCTGCATTTACTCAACTTTGTCACAGCTGAACTAATGAGTTTGGCTTAATCAAATATGAGCTTTACATCAACCAGAGTTGATTTAAGTGATGCATGATTTTTCTTAAGCAAGATTTTGAATTCAAATTTGCAAGAAAAATTAATCTCACTATGTTATGAATATTTTCAACTCAAACAAATTTGTCTCAAATATAGTGTCTTCTAAAAAAACACTGACCTTCCCTAAACCCAAAACAAAATATAATTATTGTTTCGATTAAACAAGTTATATAAAATAGTTATTCGTGAAACAGTTATTCGTGACATAACAGTTTTTGATATTATTATTTAAGATATATAAAATATATTTAGCTAATGAAAAATAGCAAAACTGAATATATGAATAAGAATACATACGCTAATGATTAAATGATAAATCAATAATTAAAAAGTGATTAGGAAACAACTCCTAAGATAGTTTCCTTAAGTATATAACTTACTGCTGATTTTAATATGTTATGAAAGATTGGGAAGATATATTTTTAAGAAACCTAAGATAGGTCAAAGAGTTGATACATTGATCCTCAAGTTAAAGTTAATTTGTCATAGTTAGAATTTATCATAATTTTTAAGTCAGTGAAATCAATTTATTAATAATAGAGTAAAAAGAATACTCTAACCCTTTTATATGAATTGTTAACAGCCTAATTCTATTTATAACTTCTTTGTTTAATATTTACATTAAGCAGGTATACACACTAATCTGAAAAAGAAAATGGGACCCCATCAAGTTTACTAGACAGGAGTTTTGTAGAGAGGTTAGAATAAGTTCGTTTCTAGTTTTTCTTCGGTTTTAAAATTTTGATAGAATTAATTATATCAGCTTATAATTGAAGGTAGTTTAAAAATTATAAAGAATAAATTGAAGATATATGCTTTGAAAAATTATAAAATTCAGCACAAAAATTTCCCGTGCTTTCAATAAAAAAAATTCACTCATCAGATATATATTTTAAACTTTATTAATTTTATTCTCTTTTGAAATATATTTAAATTTTAAGCTGAAGTTTAAGAGCATGATGAGTTGTATGTAATGTTTGAGTAGCCAAAAATAGTGTGTTAATTATTTCATTATTTAGATGTATTCATTATTTTATCATTTATGTATAATAGCAAACTATAAGCAACAAAACTAACATCGAAAAATAATTGACTTTATAGTATGATCAGTCACACTTATACCATTAGCATTTTTTATTTCCATTCAAATTTAAGAGCAGCCACAAAGTTGAGGTTTTGGTCATACCTTGAGCCTTGTAACGTGTAGGATCGTATAATTTTTGCATTTTGTATACATCCGGGGTTCATTGTGAATAAACATGTATACATGACTGTATTGTACTTATTATGTCTCTTTGCTAACCATGAAAAAAAAAAAGATAAGCGTCCTACAAACAATGTAACAATGGCACGGTAAAGTCTAGGATGGAGATTCAAACTCTAATTTCATAGTAATTATTTAAAATATGCTGCTACTCAGAAAAAGCCAAGACATAACATAACTTTTCTGACCATATCATTAACTTAAGTGTTTAAATATCTAGGGACATCGTGACCCATGTCGTGTATGTTTTTATATGTTCTTTAATGAGGATCGTACTTAATATCTCATTTTTATATTCACAAGTATACGTGTCCAACATGAAGCTGTTTAATAATCTACTTTTAAAAAGAAAAAAAAATAAAAAATCTTGCAAATGGGTCGTGCCCACGAGTGGGTTTTTGGAGGGCAAGGCCCCTGAAAATCCGGTTGATTAATTTGTAAAACCCAAATACCTAATCTCAGTTTCATATGTACTTCTGGTGGCCTTGTCTCTAGTGAGGACAAACCCACAATGCACGGTTGAATATCTCTACCTGAACATCGCTAATCAGTGGAATTTTACTTGTCATTTTGAAGTCACCACTTTGAGTCAATGCAGTTCCTGAGCTGGAACTGTCGACAATTATATAATTAGCACTAATTAATCTATGCAATTATTTTTTAAGACACCATTTAGATTTTATATAGTTAATAACTAAAAATAATTGATGATCAATACAATGAAGTGAGGAGTGATATTGGTTCTCATGCAGCCCACTCAAAATTCTAATAATGCCACCAAATGAATTATGAGAAGTTTGAAGTGGGAACCAACCTTTTTTTGATAAGACAAGAAAAGGAAAATCACATGCCCTGCAGCATATAGGAAACTGCATACAATATACCATTATATGCGAACAAAACTTGGATGAATTAGGCAATTAATTCCCAAACAGAAAACCAAAAACCATGTAGGAAAGCACAAGTGAGTTATGCTTTTACAAGACAGGTTTCTGGACTTGAGCTTTTCCTCTACCAAATCCCCTTATTCTCTCAGTCTTTCTTTTGTTTGGTTCTTTACCACTTTTCATTTTTTTTTCCTCTTCCATCCTTCACTTCCTATTCTAATTAACCAAATAAAACATCACAATATTCTGTGTGTCTATAACCAAACCAAAATTCTATCATATCCTTTATTATTGTATGATGGGATAAAAGTTTGGTGAGAACAAAGCATGTTCCTTCCACCACCCCCATTTTGAGGCAGAAAATTTTGGATTGCCACCAAATCCTCTCCATTCTGCCTATTATTCAGAGCAAATTGGGATTCCAAATTCCAAACCAATTAGCATAAAGTACTAATCAAACAACACCTCCCAAAAAAATACTACAAAGCCCAAAGCTACCTTATTCTATCCTTTCTCTTATGCTCTTTCTTGAAATTTAGGTAAATTATATAATAACAACAATTGTTAAAGAAATATGTCACATAGTCTCCACTTTGACATAGTAGAGGTTCCATTGCCACATTCACGGTCCAAAAAAACGGTGCCGATAACCGGTAATGAACGGTGATATGTGTCAGTGGGACCAACCGGCTCAATGTTCACCCTTCTCTGTCTTGTTGTCTCGAGACAAATCACCCCATGCGACCCTGTTTTCTCTATTTCCACTTTGCACTTCCACCCTTTAACATACTCCATACTTCATCCCCCACATTAATTTACTATCAATAATTATGCATACCGTGTTACTATGCAATGCACTGCATGTTACATATTAATACCAACATCCAATTTTAAATAATTTTACTAACAAAATCAAATCTTCCTCAGATCACTTCCATATTATTCGTGCATGTCGAAGCCATTCTAACATTTTTTTTTGGCCTTCCACTCAGTATTTGATGGGAACAAATTACCATCAAGATCCTTGGATAAGATCAATCAGACGCGATCTTTTCTAGATCTCACAAAAAAATTAACACTGTGCTGTAAGAATGGGGAAACACAGCTTAAACTATTTAGAAAAACAAATTTTCTTTTAACCAATTTTATGAAGAATACATATTTTGTCGAATGTTTCAACAATAGAAATAACATTTATACAATGAAATTAATTTGAACAAAGGTAAAGGAGAAGTTATATTGAAAGATATGTTATTTTTATTTTATCATTAAAAGCTATAATAGTTATATTATAATAAGATTTTATTATGTGTGTGCCTCAGTAGGTGTTCCAATAAATTATGTGTGGGACTAAGTGCAACTGAATGACTGATAAATTCGTCTTGACACATTCATGCACGTCTCAGTCACGTCTCTTTTGCATTAGTAAATTAGAGTAATGCTTACAACATATTTTAATTTAAGTAACTCAAATTCCATAGAGGAGCACGTGACCGGTTTGAATTTAAGTTAATCTTCATCCTCAGTCAATGTATCAAACATTTCAAATAGACCTAACCCTATAAAGCAATCAGCTATATGCCTATATTTTTTTTCTTTTTTCTAATTTCCCTTTCTGTATACTAATTGCTTATGCAAGCATGTAACACCTTTTTGAATTAGAACTTTCACGTAGCATCTATTCTAAAATTAATATTTGATCTTGTCTTTTTTTTAAAAAAAAAAATTATATAGTGGATTGGGTTTTATTTCTAGTTTTTACAATATTCAATGAAGAAGTAAAAACATTACAAATTACTACAACATGGAATATTGTGTATATCTGAGTACAGTAATATTGGAGAGAGGGGGGGGGGGCATAGCTATTTATATATGATATTTTATTGTATGAATAATAAGCCTTCCTAAGAAGATATATAGCATTTTTCTAAGGAAAAGAGGAGCAACTTTTGTGAGTCAAACAACATCTCAACGAGTGTAACAAGGTTTTGGTATTAAACAATGATTGAAGTTGGCATGCTTCTATTTCAAGCACCTTAAGGACGGATAATTAAAACAAAATATTTTGTGAAAGAATCAGAGTGATCCCACCTAAGTTCAAATCCCAATTCTTCAGCTCATATTTAATATTAATATCATTATTGAAACATTTGAAATGTTTTCCAAAGGGATGAAAATAATTTAGAATATTTTAACAATAATTTCGGCATATAAAATTTTTGCCAAGATTTAGTTCTAGAAGTCAAAATTGATCAAATAAGCAAATACCCTTCCGGAATAATAGATCATTTAGCTTTTAAGAATTAAATATTATTATCACTGTATCAGTACGTATTCTGTAATCTATTATTATATGCAAATAGAATTCATGAATATACATATAATTAACCAATTCTAAAAATAATGAATTATTTGTCCTTGTCTTCAAGCCAAGCCACAATTGTAAGAATAAAATGTAGTTCTTTAAAAATATTAATCAAAAGCCTGAAGGTCGAAACTGTGGTAAAATATATGTATGTGTATAACAAATTATAAACTTGAAATTTTAAGCATTGATTTGTTTAATAACTTTATCAAATATTTGAAAAACATCTTAATTTGGAGTATTAAATTTAATTTGGGTCATTTAACTGCTATGGTATTAAATACTTCTAATCAATTGGCATTGAGATTTATTCTATGGGGATAAAGTATCTCTTAAGACGGTACAGGGGTCAAGTACTCCCTTTTCGAGAGACTTAACATAAAGAATGAGACATACCAAAAATATGAGTGCTCTAAAGTTATGATGATACTAAAATATGCATTGAAATTGAAGATATGCTTAGGAGTGAAAGTTATATAATGTTTATAAAAATAAATAAAATATTAAGATATCATATTTATGTTCATCTATTATTTTATTTATTTATTTTAAAAATAATTAAAAGTATTTGTTAAAGAATTCTTTAAAAAATTTCTTCTAAACATATCTTAAAATATTGGTTTTTTAAGAGTATATTATATTTAAAAAATAATAGCTTCTTTTTCTTTTAAAAATTGATAAAAAAAAATATATGATTATGACTCTAAATCAAATACATACTTAAGAAAAACAAAATCTATAATACATCACTATGGAGGTCTGTGTATGAGCCCACAAGGATCGTTAAATCTTTGTTTATTCCTCTCCTTTTTTTCCATATTTTTTCTTTTATTTTTCACCAATTTTATTTATATAGTTATCTTTCATTTATTTTATTTTTCTTTTTTATCCTTGATTATTTGTTTTAAAAACTTGTGTATGCTTGCTCTCGGTCGGCCATTCAGTTCAAAGTATGTAAAGCTATCTCAAATAATATTTTTAAAGGAAATTTTAATAAAATTTACACTAAAAAAATTTATTGTAATAACAATTTTAAAAGATAAATAACAATGATTTTAATTTTTATCAAATTTTTTCTAACAAATCTATATTTATTAAAAATTATCTATCAAAAAATATTTTAATAATAATTTAAATAATACAACTGTCAGATATATAATTATCAAAAAATATCTATAAAAAATATATTTTTTTAATATTAATTACTTATTATTTTTTTATTCACTTGCCTTCTTGAATTTAAAGCTAAGAGAACTAACTTTTTATAATAAAAAAAGAAAAGAAAAGGGAAGATAACCAAAACCCTACCTCCTCCCCCAAAAAAAGTTTAGCATAATAGCATGGCAAATCTGATTCTTTTATCTTTGAGAGAAAACTGCATAACGTAGCTCTTTTACTTTTTTGCTTTTTTTCTTTTGGTTTACTTTTGGGAAATATATTCATTGCTATATGTCATGCAGGCAGCATCTTTTTTCAGAGAGCTAAAAATTCCTTCATATGAAGGGAAAAACTTTATAATTTTGTACGTCATATATTTTTTTTTCCAAAAAAAAGGTGTTGCTTTGATTATCCTCCTAATTAACTATTTGAGAAACATGCAAAGAATCACGTGATAGGAATTAACTTGATAAGTAAAGAAAATGAATCCCAGCAATCAGTAATATTGTCAACTTTCATATTCAGTGCTAGCTGTTCTGAGTTACTGAGAAAAAAAATGGAAGCCGTGACTTTTCATTTTTATATTATTTGAGATCTTTTTATCATGGTTCAAAATTATGACACACACAAAACCAACATCTCTTGCTTCGGGTAGAAGCTTATGGACGCGTTCTTTGCGAAGCTAATATTTAATATCATTCCATCTTTGTAATATATTTATTACTATGAGTATATTTTAAGCCTCATAACGCTAAGCCTTGCCACCGTTAATTTTTCTTTCATGGAAATGCGAGCTACGTTGTTCGATCTCAAACAGACACAAATATTAAGACCGACAAGATACTAATTAAAGCTTCAAATTTTGTGGCAATTGGCCCATCTTTTTAGAATGGATCTATAATTCCATTAGTTTATGTTTGGGTTTTATTACATTAACTTGAAAAAATATAGTATACATCATATTTATATTTATCATACATCAAATTAATAAAATTAAAATATCGTCACTTTAAATGATAATAATTATATGATATAAAATTATACAATTATTTAATACAATTTAGTCTACATATATAATTTGTATGAATGAAAGTTAATATATCTCTCTAATAATAATAATAATAATAATAATAATAATAATAATAATATTATTATTATTATTATTATTATTATTTATACAATAAAACTTTATATATCTTCTTATTCCATTTAAAAAAAATGTTTTCTCTATTTCGGTAATCCCTTGTTGTACTTGCTCAAATAATTTACTAATTAAAAAAATTAAGCTTTACAATTTTTGCCTAGTAATATTTGATTTATAAATAAAAGTATAATGAATTAATACTAATAGTATGATGCATTCTATTAATAATATGATGCACTGATATTTTATACTATTTTTTATATCAATGAAATCATATATTATTAAGATGTAAATTGTAATGTATGCATTGATAGTTTAATTTTTTTTTTATTCAACTAAGACCATACCATTGGCCCAACATTTAGTTCTTAATATACAATATTTTTAGTGAATGTAATACATTCCATTCCAATTCTCCAATTTTATACAAGGTAAATTGGTAATGTTATCCGCATATATACTACATTGTAACATTAGTTATTGAAATAAAAAAATATATATCAATTAAATTACAAAAAAATATATATGTATTTTTTATTGTTAAAAACAAATCATATAATAATATGTAATAGTATGCAAATAGCATTATTGTGATGCGAAAAAACTAACCTAAACACAAGCTGATGATGCAAATTAGTAAGTCATTCTTAAAATACCTAATTTTGTTTCCATGGGATTTAAGTTTGTAATCCTAAGACAATTAATGGAACGCTACCATCATATTGACAAGAGAAGAAGGAATGTGATTTTAAGTAACTGTTTGATTTGAGAAAATATTTTTTATTTTATTTTATTTATAAAAATATCAATTGTTTTTATTTTTTTTATTAATTTAAATTTTTTACAAAAATAATAATAAAATTATTTTCACTGTTTTATATAAAATTTTAAAATAAAAAAATGATCATAAATAAAATGAATTTTAAACTAGAGTATTTAGTTCAAGATATTCATGAAAAGAATATATAGGTAAAATAGAGATGAAAAAAAAAGGGGAACAATTAATTACAAAGGAAGAGGAAGATAACAAAAAATATATATATGGACATGCAAATGGACGCAGGAGAGAGGGCAGCATCTTAAGATTCAACTTGCACCAAAATAGGAATTAGCTACTTCTACCGTTGAATTCACTGAACCCAAAGGAGCGTGATGTGCCGGTCACACTCAAATCAAGGGCATCGAATCTGCGTACGGACACAACTCAATACCTACTTAATCCAATAATCTCACCCACCATGGATTAATAACACTCATCTATTACTCACTCTAAATTTTTAAAAATTAAATGTTTAGTAGAAATCCAAGGGATAATCTGCACTTTGAAAGAGAAGTGATTAAGGATGTAACATAACTAACATAAAGAAAAAAAAGAAGATAAAAGTGTTAGTATTTTTAGATGTATATAGATTTTTTAGAAGAAAATTAATAATGAGGATCTTGGACTAAATGTTCGTTGACTTATACCCAAACATGGTTACCAAAAATTGAAGTAAAAAAACGGTGAGGAGTTTAACTAGCTGTGTAGAAGAGGGAAGAGAACGACAAGGTTCTTTGAAATTTAATATAAAACAGCAAGTTGGACGCAGCCCACCGAGTGATTTTGTCGAATTCGGTGTTCTTGGTTGTGTGTCTGCCTTGGCCTAAAGGTTTATTTCACTTGGCTCAATGTCAATGGCGAAGAGACTGATTACACCACTTTCCAAGGATATATTGCTCTCAACATTGATTTTGTCTTTGATGATCCATATATATTTCTATTGGTGGCTTGGGTTACCCCTCCTATTTTATGGGATCTTTCAAAAGCATACACTCACAAACATAATATGATTTGAAGTTTAGACTTAGTTTTATGTGAAATGTAAACGGTCATTCTCAAAAACTCCAATAAAAAAAAAAGGTAAACTTTGAAGTTATATTTTTTTTAATTCCATAAATAAGTTAAAATGTTTTGTAATTGTAGTTTTTGACTAAGTCTATTGAGTTAATGAAGTTATGTTACCGTGTATTGTTAAAACTTGAAAGAGCCTTGCAAGGTAGGAAATTGGCAATAAACATCATTTGTCGGAATACTTTTTAAGAGCAAATGTGTCCACTTGTCCAAAACAAGTTGTATTGGATACCTCTTTATCCTTGTCATTGATGCCAAATATTTATAGCGTCCGTTGTCCTATACAACTCCAAATTTTTGTTTTCTTGTAGTACTTGTCAATTATAAACGAATCATATTTGAAAGAAGTTTTTCTATATTTTTTATATATATTTTTAATAGGCTTTATATTATTATATATAGTGGGTATTAAATAAAAAGTATATGTATTTATTATTTTAAAATATAAAAACATTTAATAATTTTTATCTAGTAAGTAACAAAATTATAAAAATAAAAGGTAAAAAAATTAAAATTATTCTATTTGAAGTCCTAATTTTTTATACAACTAAAATTTATATAACAGAAATGACACAAATTAATATATTCATCAAATTGGTGATTAATATATGAAGATGTCATTTTCAAGCACTTAAATGGTTTATTATTAGAGTATTAGGGAAAATTGTTACCAAAAAAAGAGTTTTTCTCACAATGTAAAAACAAGGTAGACTTAATAACTTATTAAATGATAGTTACCTACATGTCAGAATTATTCGTATATGAGTGTATAAGTAAATGAATATAGGACATCTAAAAAGAGGGAAAGAACACTTCATTCTTAATTACCTTCACCTATTTTAACCCAATAGGACGTCTACGAGTCGTGTGACACTAACTTATGCACAGAACAAACCCCACAAATTTCCGTGATACAGGCAAATTTTCGGTACTTCAAAATTATTTTTTTCAATTAACTATTTTTCATTTAATAATTTTTATTTAAAAATAAATTTAAAAAGTCATATATATTAAGTGTCTTACTTTAAAAAAAATTTAAAAAATCACCGTACGTACCATGCATCACACCCACGCTGCATGCATTATGTCTCAGTTTGATATATACCAGTAACTCCAAGAGCTAATAAATATAAAATGAAAATGTTTGTTATACATCTCAAATAAGATGATAAAAAAAATTAAAAAAATTATTTTATAATGTATAATATAGCAGAAAAAGAGACATAAAAAATAAAATTTATTAAAATATAAATATAATTAGAATGTAATTTTATTGTTTTTCAATATAAAATAAATGTGGTACATACACACAAGCAAGTGCCAAGTGACAGACCAGCATGCCATAATTAGCTCCATGTTGTTCTTTCAGTTTTTCCACGGGGGACGTACAGTACACGCGTACATACTTCCCTATACACCTACAAGCATGCCCCATTAGTTCAATGTCTCCTATTACAAATACATACACATTTTTTTTTTGGAAAATTAATTTTTATATTTTTAATATAAAATATCTTTTAAAATACATAACTTAGATTGATTTACGTATATATTTTAAAAATATCAAACAGTTTAAATTAATTTTATTCAAATTCAAATCAAACAGACACACAAGTATTCTAAATTAAAATATTTACTTCTAGGAGTAAATAAAGATTAATTACAATGAAATGTATACCAAGATATGCCATTATTATTTTTTTGAATGAATACCCATAGCTTCTCACTCTATATTCAAAAATAATATTAGAAGCTAGAGGAAAAAATGTGGCTTTTGGAAAGAATACATGTTTGGGTACACATAATATGCTTAACTTACAGGCTTCAAGAGAAATGGGTAGCAATGATAAGAACAAATAATAATTATATAATTAGCATTGAGAATAGCACATGTATCTAACCAGAAAGGATGGCGCAAAAACCAAAACTGGCTTTCAAATCCAAAACGGCAAGGCAGTCCCTGTATTTTTAACAGAAATAAATTAAATGGCGTTGCATTTATTTTTATTTTTTGCAATTTTGTCTAATTCCTATTGAGAAAGCATAGCCACCAATATATGTGACATATAAAGACATATGCAATAGTTGGAGTTATGAGAAGCCAGGTCATAAGCATTTGCATTACACTTCACAAATTTCAATCATTTTTTCGTTTATTTATTTCTTGAAATAAAACCCAACAGTCGGCCAGTTTGTTTTTTGTACTGTTTTAGCCTTTCAGGTACTTTTGGGTCATTTCCACAGAGCCGGTCTTGGCCCATGCCCATCAATTTACTTTTTACATTATAATTAACCTTTATTTTTAATTATAATTTTTTTTAGGAAAATTGTGGTAAAAAGTTGAATACTTACTATGGTTGTCTCGTTTTATAGGGCAACTAAATAGATATGGGTATTCTTAGTTTTGTATCTTTCTAACATAAAATTGTTTTTATAAACTTGGTAAGGTGTATGTAATCTCTACTTTAAATTGTAGTGAATTAAACCAGCAGTTAGTTCCCTAGTTGTTGGAGTTTTCACACAAACATAAAATAAAGCAAACGTAGTCGTGTAAGCAACTTGAATTATAGTATGTGTTCCTAATTAATATTGACTTAACTTCCAAAACTTTCTTTGCTATTATTATTTGCTACATGAACGCTGAACTTATTTTGGTTTAACATTACTGGGAAAAAAACAAAAACAAACTGTTAGTATGGAGCTCATTCGATTGACCTATATATAAATTAAATTTTAATTAAAATATATTATTAATTTAAAAAATATCATTTAGTTATAAACTGATACATGTAAAATAAAATTCTTAATTTTTGTAACTATTATTTTAAAAATTATATTCGTATTAATTTCTAATATATTAATAATATAAATTTTTATATAATAATATATCAAAATTATACTCATAAATTACTAACAGACTAATATTCAAATTGGTCCGCCATCAGAAATCAAAATAGGCATAAGAATTTTTTGTATCTTTCAATTTTGGAAATACGTCAGTCAACGACATACGCTAAAAAGTTACATATATATATGATTTTTTTTAGGAATTTGTTATTATATATTCTTGGATAAATTTTAAAAATTAAAAATAAGATTTTTTATTAAAAATATTTTTATATAAACAAATTTATTTAATACTTATATTTTAAATAATTTAATATCACACCACCTACCATTAACAACGTTACAAAACATCTTTACAGATATGAAATGTGAATAATATATATATATATATATATATATATATATATATATATATATAATGTTGTTAATAAATAAAATAGTTTTTTATTAAAATATATTATTAATATTGTTTACTGTAATTTTTAATGCTTTCAAATATAACGTTTGATAAAAAAATTATTTTTATTATATATATATATTAATTAGATTAAATGATGCTAAGTTTAATATTTGTAAAATGATATATTAAATGATTTTTATCAATAATTTTTTTACCAATTTAACTGTTAATCATTATAAAAAGATTATTTATTAACACAAAAATCTAACAGAAATTGATTTATTCACTAAAAATTTATATATTAATAGTATATACCAATGTAATGTATTAACAAAATAATAAAATATTTAATGTACATTTCAAAATATGTTAAGATCAAAGGATGGAAAAGATAAAAAAAAAAAAATAAGAGTGATATCGCATGATAGAAAGAGATAAATTGAGATGTATAATATATTGAAATAAAAAAAATTAGAATGAATGATAAAAATAATTAACAAAATAATTTATTAGTAAAAATATTATTATTATAAATTAATAATTTATATACTAATATTTTATTTTTTATTAAAAAATTCTACTAACAAGAGTTATATGGTATTAAAATGTTTAGTTAATGGCAGTGTTTTTAGAAAATTAACGTTACATGATAATATATAAAACTTTAAATAATACTTTATTGTTATTTTAAATAATCTATCTTATGTTAAAATAACATAAAATAAAAAAATATTGATTAATTTTTAAATTATATAAAATTAAGTAAACTTAATCAATTATATAAAATTTTATTTAATAGGTGAATTATGAAATTATTTTACAATAAAAAATTGTTCAACGTGACATTTTATTATATTTAATTATTTACTGAGATTTTAATAATTTTAAAGAATTATTAATTTTAAGCACAGATGCCGACTTTGCTGTTTTAACACGATCATACTCTTCTTAATGAACATGCAATTAAGTCACGAGGTTCTTGCATGAATTAATTTTTTTAAAACGATCTGTTACATTAAAAATTTTAAAATTCTCAAGAACAATCTATGTCTCTCTGCATTTTTTTTTAAAAAAAATCTATCGTAATATTAAAGAGAATTCTACTAATATACCATAAGGATTGAAGGGCACATATATCTATAAAACCGAATGACTTCTTATAAATATTTTAGAAATTTATTTGATTATTTTATAGGTCCTGTAAATATTTAGATTAAATTTTAAAATGAAGAAGTCAGAATGTTTGAAAATCTTATTTCCCCTGTATACTTTACTATAATGTTTATTTTTCGTTATAGAGGTGGACACTATAATTAAGTAAATAAAATTGTTTCTTTACAGAAAAGATATAACAACTTGTGTATTTAAATTTCTTAAAATATATATTTAACATATAAGATAGATAAATCACCAACAAATTAGACTAATTGACCAAATATTTCACGTGTGGATCATGTAAGCTTGGGCTCCAAGAGTTATTGGTTGTAATGTTTCTAAAGTGCTAATTTTTGCCCCTTTTTTCCCCTCTTTTTTATAACCGGTTGCATGTAAGATTTGGTATAAGGATCAACTCGACTTAAAAGTTCAAATTGCAATAAACCATTGTTTAAACGAATTAAACCAGGTTAATCCATGAAACAAATGAACCCACGAGATCAATAAGTTGTATCTACTCACTTTGAAGTTGGGATTAGCACCTATATTAATTTAATTAAAAGGCATATTGAGTTACTTTAAAAATTAAAAAATGAAATTAATAAAAATAAATAAATGATATATAATTTTTTCAAAAAAATAAAATTAGCTTGCATGTTGGTGTATTAACCCATGATTTAATAGATTAGGCTAGAAAAATCTCATTTATATAGTCTAATATTTTTATTAATAACCTATACAGATCACATATTATCAAGTACCTTGTAAACTTGGGTTAATATATCAAATTCTAGTTGCATGGTCGAAAAGTGAAAGAGTCATTTTTTTAATTATTAATATTTCCTTAAAAAGGTTTTATGCTATTTTTTATCATCCTAATTTTTGAAATGTTTTCAATAATAATTATTAATGTATAACAGAAAAATATGGAACAGTGGATAACAACAAAAATATTTTGATTAAAATAGAAAGAAAATAGAATAACTAATGAATTTCACGTTTAAAACTTTTCATTTTACAATGATGAAAATTTATTTTTAATCTTTATATATATTTAATTTTTTAAAAATAGTATCTATTATTATTTTTTATGATATATAAAATATTGAAACATATTATATATGTCACATGCTACTTCAGTATAATTATTAATTGTGGTATAACTAGATACCTGTCAAATAATACTAGAAAATATTTTAAAAATTATAAAAATAAAAATATAAAATAAAATTTAATTATATTTACAAAAACTGAAAATAGATTTAAGTATATTTTAAAAATCAGACTAATAACATTTTAAAAAAATAAACTAATAAATAATTCAGTGAAGACGTCGTTTATTATTTTAATTATATATAGAGTAAAATCTTTTAAAAAGCATAAAAATAAAATCAAATGTGACTATATACTTTGAACATTTGTTACCCTACTGCCAATGTATGCAAACCGGATAAATTACTGAGAATAAAGTACTTATGAAAGAGATTTACTCAAAATATGAATTGGATAGATATATATTAAGGTCTGTTCATCCACTCGAAAATTTCTATGCCCATTTCAATTGACACTCAGGATATGTAGTCAATGTTAACATTAAATGCTAAAATGTATATGTAAAGCTAGAATAATTCTCCAATCATTGGATCTATTTTTCAACCCTCTCACAAAATGGTGTCTTGTTCACACATCACATCCACTAAAGCAATTACTTCAATTCCATTCCATTCTTCTGAGTCTACGTTTGATTAAATCTGTTTTAAAAAACAAATATTTATTTTTATCAATTTTATAAAATATTTAAAAAATTAATTTTTTTCCTTAAGCAGTTCTTATTCCAACTCAAGTTTTTAACGGTCATCGTGATAAACAAACCTTATCTAAAAGAGTAATCATTATTTTAATTTTTTAAAATTTATAAATTTGTGATATTAGTTTTCACAATTAAAAATCATAATTTAAATTTATTAAAAACAAATAAATTAATTATTTTAATGTTTAAATAATAAATTCTTTTAATTATTTTATAAAAATAAAATCAACAACTTTTTTTATCTTTAGAAATGATAATAAAAAATTATTTTTTTAAAAAAACTAATATAATCAATCTTTAATATTTAAAAAACAAGAACTACTAATCTATCTAAAAAAATAACTTTCAAATAGAGAGAGAACTTAATAAAAAATACTTATATTAAAAATTATATGGACTGATTTTTAAAGCAATGAAAATAACATTGTTATGATAAAATATATTTTACAAAATCTAAAATTATTTGTTTGTATTTAATTAGTTGTATATTTATTAATAATGTATGGCACATTTAGTATCGCTTAAGGATGTCTTACAAATTCAAAACTTGATTGTCTATATGGAAAAAAAATTATTATTATTATTAGAGACAGTTTATTTCTATAATTTTTACTTCTTAAAAATATTAATCTTTAATTATCAATTAAAAAATATCTTTTGATATATATATATATATATATATATATATATATATATATATATATATATATATATATATATATATATATATATATATATATTCTACAAGCACATTCATTTAACACAGAATGGATGCCTTTCCTCACATCCATGCATGCAATTGGTGCAAGTCATTCTTCATCTCTCAACCAGGACTTGGTGGAATTGTAGGATTACTCAGGACTTCAAGAAGGGAATATTACCTCTTAGAACCAAAAAACTCGCGTTTACGGGTTTTAAACTTGATACCTTCCTTTATAATTGTTCGGTTTCACGATGAACTCATTCCTAAAACGTAATTCTCCCTTTAACACTGCATTTAGCTTAGAGCAAGTACGTTTTTACTTTTTGTGTTTACATGTCGGTAGTTTATCTCATTCCCAACATGCTTTTGTGTTGGATTTGAGACAAGAGTGGCCATTTTCCCCCCTTGATCATATATCTTTACTAGAAATAATTTTGGTTAAATTAAAAAGTTTACATTATGATGTGCTTAGTTTTTCTATCAATTTTTTTATATGCAGGTTTTGAATTCAAAATTTTCTTACAGAAAATTAAACATATATTACTTAAATTGTATAATCTTATTTTATTTTCATCAATCATTTTTGAAAAAAAAATGGTTGTATTAATTTTTTATTTTAAAACTTCAAAATAAAAATGATTTTTTAATACACCTTTATAAAAAATAAAAAATAATATATAAAATATGAAATATAAATATAATAATAAGATAAGTGTTGTACTAAAAATTTAAATAATTTTAATAAGAATGGAGAAATTAATTTATTTGTTCTCTTAATCTATGTTTTATAACGTTATACTGCAATTTACAAAAAAAAAAAAAAAAAAAGTGAAATATCTTTCAAGCAGCATTTATATATTGGATTAGGATTTGTCCATATTCGATGATAAATTTAAATACTTCCATTATTTAATAATTTATATATATATAATATTTTTTAATTTAATCATTAATTTTAAAAAAATTATTAATTAGAATTATATTTATAAAATAAAAATTAATAAATATTTTATCATATAATTTTATTTTAATATATAATAGTTTTATTAAATATAAATAAATATTATTAATTAAATAATATAATATATATATATATATACACAAACATTTAAATTGTTTAAAAATTTAATATATAATCATAAAAATATTATTATATAATTTAACAATAAAATATTAATATTTGACCTCAACAAATTCTAATATTCATATATAGTCAATTTTGACATAAAAATATCCAAACATAAATTATGTTATTGAAGAATTATCTCTTAACCAATAATCAAGTTTGTGAAATTAAGTTGATTTTAAATTGTTTACAAATTTTAATCCAAATACAGGATATGATAGACGGTTAACAAATGTTACTCAGCCAGCCGAATTCGGAGTTTGGATTCTTGACCAGCGCATCCTCGTGGGCGGTGTAGTCCTCTGACTCAAGATATTTTTGCATATTTGTAGTTCTGATACTACTCAATTTAGTCTTTTTCTTTATAAGTCAAAATTATCCCAATTTATAGAAATTTTATTTCTTACTAAAAATAATTGCTTTCAATTTTTATTAAATGTTTAAATATTTTTTTAATTTATTTGAAGTTTTATTCTAATTTATTCATTAAATTTTGGGTGTGTATGCTCCCGCCCAGTATAACAAATTATGTTCTACTATTTGAGTCCACTGTATCTCCTACTTTCAAGTAAAGAGGTGTTTTGTACGGGTTATATGGCGCGTAGACTTGGCTTATCTCGAAGTAACAGTGAGCAGAAAGAACCCAGAGACGTACAGAATCGAATTGTAAATGGCCGCGAATTCTAGGTTGCTTGCCACGTTAAGTTCTACCTCTAGCTGTAAAAAGTTAAATATAATAATCATTTTTACAACATAAAAAAACAAAAGAAAAAATTTACTAAAAACATGATCACTGCTAAAAAAAAAAAGTTATTGACCCACACATACACATGACTCACCCACCATCAGTCGCCAGCACAAGATGAAGTGTTTTCCGTTCACGAGGATCACATTACGAAATTACCCTCCAGATTTTCACCTTAATCACCCCAGTTGATTGGCACAAGGGAAGGAAGAAAGTAGAATGAGAAAAAATATGGGTTTGTTTAGTCAAACCAATTTGACCGATTAATGTTAGACGAGCGGGTATCTTGGGTCTCACGTGACTCATATCACAATGTAAACACGCTTATCACCGTTAGATGTTGTCTTATTGGTTCAGATCTGTTATGTGAAAACTCATGAGCAACGTGTTTAAATCGCATGGATGCGGCGAGCCGCATAGTTGTGCCTTCTCACCAGCAAGATGACCCATCTCCTTTTTGTCAAAATTTTCTGAAACCCCCCGTTTTTTTTTTTTTTTCTAAGGAAAAGAAATTTAATAATGGAAAGAAATTTAATAAGGAAAATAAAAAAAAAACAAAGAGAGAAAGTATTTAATTTAGATATTTATTTAAATTAAATATAGTGTGAAATTGTAATCTTTTCCCGTTCGGGCTGGTGGATCCTATAAAACAGCAATTTGAGTGTTACGGACCTCTCAGCAACTGAACACTTTGTGCCTCACTTATTTCTCAGCTCTTTACCGATTCAACCAAACCTCACCAGAGGCTGTAGAATCTGCACTTTTCTGGCCTTCTATTCTCTCCTCACTTTGAATCCGAAGATATCCTTTCCAGTTTCTATTCAAGGGCGCCACCAGAAGTTTCAACGAAGGTCTCCGCAAGCCATAGCTGCTCAACACTGTTGGAATCACCATCATCCCAATAATTCTCTTTCTCTCTTTCTCTTTCTTACCCCCATGATGTCAAAAGTTCTTCTTTTCTCTTTATTCCTATCAGTCCCAACCATGTCGACTTCCTTCCGTTTTTAATATTTATTGCTTCTTTTTTTCTTTTCTTTTCCCTTTCAATCCCTACCTTTAGGAAGATTTTTCCCCCTCAAAAGAAATAAATAAAAAGCCTTTGGAGTGTCTATCCTAAAGCTTAAACCTTCTTCTTCACGACTCTCTTTTACTCTAAAACCAGGGCCTATTTGTTTCCTCGATACACCGATTGGAATAAGAGACATAATGGAACAGAGTATCCTATGCAAACACACAGTGCATCACAGCGTTACCAAGAAGCTGGTGTCACCCAAGAAGACCCAAACCAATCCAATAGAGCGCAGAGTTGTGCGTATATCCGTCACTGATCCAGACGCCACCGACTCTTCCAGCGATGAAGAAACCGACTGCTTCCTCCGCCAAAGAATGAAGCGCTACGTCCACCAGATTGAAATCCAAACGGCCGCCAAAAACATAGCCTCCGCCACCGTCCCGCGGAAGAGGTCCGCCGCCGAGACCTCTTCCGGTCGGCGGCCGGTGAAGCTCCACGCCGCGAACAACGGGAACGGGAAGAAGTTCCGCGGCGTGAGGCAGCGACCTTGGGGGAAATGGGCGGCGGAGATTCGAGATCCGGCGAGGAGGGTGCGACTCTGGTTGGGAACGTACGACACTGCAGAAGAAGCCGCTATGGTATACGACAATGCTGCTATTAAGCTTCGAGGCCCTGATGCTTTAACAAACTTCGTCACTCCTCCACAAAGGGAGAAGTTACCGGTCGAGGAGGAGGAGGAGGTTGCTCCCAAACCAGAAATGAAGGTTGTTGTAACTGCAGAAGCTTCTGGGTCCAGTTACGATTCGGGTGATGATCAATGCCACAACCTTTCATCTCCCACTTCGGTGCTCCAATTCCGAAGCAACTCAAGCGAGGAAACAACGGAATCGCAAAAACCGGAGGAAGCAAGAGAACCGGAGGTAGCGTATGAAATGTTAAGAGAGTGTGAGGACGAGACGAGCCTTTTCGAGGAGACGGGGGAGTTTTTACCGTTGGATATGCCTTCGTGGGACGATCTGTTCAATTTCCAAACTCCCGAGTATCCTCTTCTTTTTGAAGAAGAACAGCCCCAGGTGCTGGGCGAAACGACACCGTTTTGCTCGGACGAAGATTTAGGTGACAACATTCTTCTCGCTGACTCACTCATAGATTTCGACAAAGCCTGCTCTCCATCCAATTTGTGCCAGGTGGATGATTACTTCCAAGATATCTTGTTAGCCTCCGATCCTTTGGTGGCACTCTGAGACTATCATCATCATCATCATCATCATGTGTGAGTTTTTCCCAATTGCTCTCCTTCCTGCCCTGCGCGGCAGATTTTGGTTCCGGTGCCTCAAAATAAATAAATTAATTATTAGTTAGCTCTTTTATTTGCATATTTTATTTATTTGTTTTAGATACTCCGTTACAAACAGAGTTAACGGGGATGAGTTCAGACCTTGAGAGTGAAGTTTTGTTTAAATTTTATTTGTAATACTTGCTATGCTTAATAACTAGGATGCTCCAGACTTGAGAATGTATGTATATTTGTCCACATGTTAATCCAAATGTAATGGGCTTCTTTTCTTTCTTTCCGCTCTTATTTCCTCTTCATTTCATTTTTACCACCAAAATTAAGAAAATATGAATCGACGAATTTATGTAAATGGTGAAGGGGCGCTGATTGCGGTCGTGGCCGGTCAGTCGGTTGGGTGCGGTGAGGGGCAGAGTGAGAGACTTGACTTTAATTAATTCGTTTTTGTCTAATGTTTTTGAAAAAACAAAATGTTTAAAACGTTATGTTGCGCACGCGGAGCGAACATAAAATCTTTGGCTCGCTAAGAAAAGTCTATAAAGATAACAAGTGCGTGTGCTTGTAGTGTGTACATCAAAAGCTGAACTGAAGAAGAGTGTAGCAATTGTCAGGATTCAACTTTTTCTTGACACCACACTCGTTAAACTTCCGCCCGGAGAAGTAGAAAAAAACTCGTTAACCTCTTCAACAAATTCACACCCTTCTTCATTTTCTTTGCCGTTTCAATAAAAATCTCAAACAATTAACATTAATTTCGCCCATATTTTAACTGCCTTCAATTTAAGTTACATTTCCACTGACTTTGTCTTCCTTCGCTATCTAGGTCTGGATCCGGGATCCCTACCATTCGACAAATCAAATATGACAAATATTTGCAATTTGGGTTACACCAATATTACCAATTCATTATGATTTTACTTAAAACTGCATTAATATTGTAAAAATGGATATTTAGTTCATTTCTATTTCCTTTTAATATAATATTGTTCACTCAGTTGGCCTATTTATCCTTTTTATTCTAAATTTAGGTTTTTATTATTCAACAGTACGGTTTTTAAAAACTAATTTCTTTAAATTACTTGATTTATTCTGCATTACGTATTTAATTTTTATTTATATTCTATTTATTCCTTGCAAACACCATTACCGAAATTTAATTTAATTTGAATTTAAATCTTGATAGATCATATTATATCGAATAAATTAGATTTAATATTATTGTGATCTTATTTACTTTCAATATGAATTAACTTTTTTATTTTTAATTTTTATGCACTATATTAGTAAAGATTGTGTATCTTAATTTAAATAATTTATTTTTATGATTTTTCTTCAAATCTAAACTTATTTAAAAACATAAAATATTTATTATTGATGATAAAAATATCTACTATTTTATAATATCCATACTTAAAATTTTGAATTACTTTTTATTTAATATTGATGGTTACAAATGAGTTTTATCTTTTTCTACAAACGCGTAAATGTTTTATGCATATATATATATATATATATATATATATATATATATATATATATATATATATATATATATATGTGAAAGAAAACGAGTAATCGTTTTACTCATATTGGTACTGAACACCATGGAAGGATGGAGCGTTTGAGAGTATGGACTTCATTCCTTGGGAGATTATATTCTTTTGGTCAACCCATAAAGTATACAAAGATGAGGTTGAAAAGTCAGGTTAAACAAGCAGGCCAAAGAATGATGGAGAGATGTGTCCTATAATTTAGTTCTTCCATTTGAATTAATATTCAATTGATATGACACAAAATGAAAGACGAATCTAACTGATATGACACAAAATCTCCTCCAAATAATACCATATTGCTCTGTTAATTTTTTAAATATTTTCCGTTTGATCGAAATTTTTTTTCCTAACATTAAAGTATGTTAGATTTTCTTAAAATTTTATTAAATTAATCACTCTACAAAAAATCCAGTTATCATTAAATTTATACATATATATTTTTGAGAGATTAATTAACAAAAATTAAAAATTTATAGAATAAAATTTACTTCTAAAAAATCAATTTAATTATAAACGTGCTAAAAAAAATAATATAATCATATCTTAATATTTAAAATTGAAAATTTAATAGCATTTCAATTCAAAAAAAAAAATTCTTGACAATCTTACTTAATTTGAGCCCAATTAAGTTGAGTCAAAAGAAAAAAAATACGTTGATATTTAGAAGATAATATTAAAGAATCTATTAATTCTCAACATAAATAGTGTCTGTAACAAAAAAAAAACAAATACTGTCTAAGAGTAGCAATCCTAAGATTTTGAAGAAAAACCATATAAATTCAATATGAAAGATAAAGTATTTTTCTCGTACAGAGAGAGAGAGAGAGAGAGAGACTACTTGCTTGTACATGCAGGGAAAAAAAAACTTAGGTGCAGCTTGGGTACAAGACAAAAGAGGAAGCTTAAAATTGACATAATTGAAGATTCCTAGTATCTCCCCAGTGTTGCTTTCAGTGGTTGAATTGGTTCGTTTGCATTCGCTTCTTTAAACGAAAACATAATTTATTGAGTTTTTATTTAGATGAAATCATATTTTAATTCCTTAACTTATTTTTAATTTTAATTAGATATATTAACTTTTTTCTTTAAATCGATCCCTTAGTTTTATAAGTATTTATAATATTGAATTTTTTATTAGTTTTACATCAACATTGTTAATTTTTTGCTTATATCACAATTAATTACTGTAGATAACAAGTAAAAAGATTAAATAGAAATATTTAAATTTTTGAAAAATCAAAATAATATTCATTTAAATTTAATTTTTTAAATAAATTCAATTACACAACATCTTTATACAATTTTTTAAAGAAAAATACTGCAATTTCCCTAGGTACTGCAAACGAAAGAAGAAAAAAGTCATTAATGAAACCATTAATTTTGTAAGTGAGATTTTTTAATTTATAGAAATATATAAATAAGGATAATAATAAAAAATATAGGAATATCTTAAATATCTTAGATTTCTAAACATAATAATAGTAAATGTCATACATATAAGATATCTTATAATAATATAGGATAAATTAGATGTTTGGTTCCTTAGTTACATATTCTTGTTAATATTTTTCACTGTTTTTATTTTTAAAAATATTGTATATTTGAATTTATTTTAAAAAATTAAATTTTCACAAAATATGATTTTGATCCCTTAATTAATTTTTATAAAGTTTCAATTTAATTCTATCACTTGTTATTTAAGATAATTAACTACCACATTGAAAAATATTAATGATCTTTCGCTTGTCCAACATTACAAACATTTATAAAATTAGAAGACCAATTTAAAACATGAAAACAATTAAGGATTCATAGTGAAATTGAAAAATATGTTAAGTTATTTAAAGTATAATTTAATATTTTATTTATAATAATGCCTATATATTTTAAGGTTGTATTTAATAAGAAGAGAGAATTGTTTTTTAGAGCAGAAAAATGATACCTCCGCCATTATGAAATCGCGAGACATAACATATAATTTAACCCTTTTATTTATAATAATGCATATTTATTTTAAGGTTTTATTTAATAAGGAAAGAAAATTATTTTATAAAGCAGAAGAATGACACCTCCGCCGATATAAAATGGAGAGAGGGGGGGGGGGGACAATAGTTTTCTTCAAATTTTGGTAACATAAACCTTTGTATTATTGATAATATTTTCTTTAAATGTACTTGTATTTTAAAAAATTAATGCTACTTAACTTTTTTAACATACAATTTCGTAAACAACAAAATACTTTAAAATAGAAAAAAAATTGTAACTAATTTAGGCAAATTTATAGGAAATTAATTTTAGTTTTCTCCACTTTTTCCCGTTTAACATGGTCTTTTGATAATAGATCATAAAAAAATAAAATGCATTATTATTTTATTCTTGTATCTAAGGATTGGTCATTTATATGATAATTTAATTATTAAGATTAACTTACATCGTTGTAAATTCAAATGTTATCCTATCAATTTGGATTAATATAATTTTCTATATATAATCTATATAATAATAATTTTTAATTTAAGAATTAATTTTAGAATAGAATTATTAAAAATGTAAGATACCATATAATTTATATTGATATAAGATGATACTTTTATAAATATATATTTATAATATTTTATAAACCCGCAAACTTAGCATTATGTATCTCGTTGTTGATCAATTAGTTTTGTCGACAGCAGTCATTATATGGTTCTAACGAACTTTCTTCCAAAAAAAAAAAAAGTTTAGAGCTTTTCCCTATTACAAAGCACGTATGAGGAATCCTTTTTCTCTTTGCAGGAAATATCCTTTACGCAATTTGCATTGAGAAAAGCTTAATTTATGGTGTGGTCATACATACTGTGATAGGAAAGAAGTAGTATCTAACTATCCATGTCATGGGTACAGTGATATGCGTGGTGGGAGAGAAGCCATGTCTCGTGAGACTCAGAATCTAAAAGTACTTAATTGCTTGACTATTACTCCTTAGCATGTGTGAGTGTGAGTGTGTGTGTGTGCTCGCGCATAGAGGGAGAGTGATATGGATGGAAAGAACAGAATCAATAGAAAAAAGGGAATAAGGGATAAGCTCCAGCGAATGATTATGTCGTCACAACTCGGAAGCAAGATTAAAATCCCATTTGTTCTCTACATCCATTGTACAATTCAATTTGACATTATCATTACTCTCACGCGCTCAATCAGCTACTCCACTCGCTCACCTGCTTCTCACAAATATCAAATATCTCTCTACTTGTTTTCTCCCACAAACAATCCATTATCATAATTGTGTTTTCAACTTGATGTGTTAAGCTCTTAATAACTATCTATATATATACACACACAGGTAACTAAAAAAGGGATAATAACTGTCGCTTTATACCTAATTGCCAATACGCGGTTACAGGAGCAAAATATTTTCTTTCCCTCTCCCTGCTCCAACATTCATTATTAGTTAATTCAAAAGAATGAAGTGTTGTTATTTTTTAATGGGATAATACAATAAATTGAGTGAAAATTAAGCAGAATTCATCATGCGTTAAAGAATCAAATAAACTAATTTGAACCTAAAAGAGGAAAGTCAGCGGGGTTTATAGGAATGTTTTTGTGGTGAATATATTATAATTCGATGTAATAATCTATAGCTTTATTTGATGGAGTTGCGAAATGGGGTCCATATGGGCATAGACACTGTAAAAGGCATTGCTTTAGCTAAGAGTAGATGGTGAAATTTACAAGAGGTTGAGTATGTGGACAAAATGGATGAAAGCTTTTTTTGACGATTGTGGTTGGTTATGAGGAAGTTGGGCTGTATTTTGTGGTGATTGCCGGTTGGTAAAAGGGAAAATGGGGTTGTCTATGTATGATATATATGCGTACTTATGTGCTTGCTTTGCATCATCAGTAGTGTCCCATGGCATGTGACATCTCTGGAAGTGGCCACCTGCAGCAGTTTCCCGTATTTATATTGTATCAACGCATCAGCCACTA
The DNA here is from genome assembly GCA_037954105.1 of Canavalia gladiata. Lineage (NCBI taxonomy): Eukaryota > Viridiplantae > Streptophyta > Magnoliopsida > Fabales > Fabaceae > Canavalia > Canavalia gladiata. Next base: position 58,033,760 of record CM075659.1, on the reverse strand, counting down.
CTCACAAAGGTGGGGTTTTATTGTTCTTGCTTCATACTAAGGTGCCACACCAATATGTCAAAACATCTATTGCTTTAAATTACTTTCTCTTCTTCCACAGTAAATGGGGGCCATATACATTTCTTTTTCGCACTGTAGTAAAAACCTTCAATTAAATTAATACTATTATATAAGATTTTTCCTAAACTGGTCATATATTATGTCTCAGTTGTTTAATATTTTTTTGTCAAGAAAACAGATGACCCCTCTACAAAAAAACCAATAACCTGTAGAATTATTTATGCATTCAAAGCTCTTCTTCCTGTACAATTAAATTACATAATTTTTCATTTATATGTTTTTTTAATGTTAATAAACAAGAATTTTCAAACGAGTTTCATGTTACATGTCATATTTTTAAATCAAATATACTATAATTTAAATTTTCATAATTTTAAACATTTAATTTAAATTATTACATAAAACACATTTTGTTTTTAAAATATTTCTTTAAAATATATGGTTAAACTTTATTATATATTTACGTGTAGCATATAATTTAAATTATTACATAAAATACATTTTGTTTTTAAAATACTTCTCCAAAATATATGGTTAAACTTTATTATATATTTACATATGCTACACGTATTAGGATAAAAATATGATAAATCAAGTTAGATTTTAAAAAATCTGAATCTAACCTAATTTTTTAAATTTATAATTTAAACTTCAACTATTTACCTGACATGGATTATTTTTAAAATCTAATCTAATCTTTTTAAAAAATAAATTTAATCCAAATCATATTCATTATTTTTCTTACTAAATTCAAATTATATTATATATTTTAAAAAAATTTAATTTATAAATTCAAACCAATCAACACATTAAATCAATTAATATGCTATTTAATTTTACGTATTTAAACAATATTTAATTATGTCATCATATTATACTACAGAAATTAGTATAAATTTCACAACAAAAATTATGATAATTAAATATTCAAACAATCAACATTAATATATATATATATATAAAATACATACTTTACAATTTGTTTCCACTCAAATCAATTAATTATCATTTATTAGCATTAAATTAGTAGATTAGTTTTTTTAAAATTATTAGTATAAATATTATGAGTTAATATTAAGAATAAAATATTTAAAATAAATAAATAATTTTATTAATACATAATATTAATATATATTATAAATATATAAAATATTAGTATAATATTTTAACTATTAATATAAATTTTTAAAATTAATTATTATCAATTAAAATTTTTAAAATAAAATTTATATTAATAAAAACTATTTTAGTATTTAATAAATTTTTGTATGATAATAAATAATTTTTAATCTATCATTAAATAATTATTAAAATGTTGCAAATAAGTTTTGATATTTATTGATATTTTTTATATAGAATTATTTTGAAGGAGGAGGGGTAGGTGCATTTTTCATTCTAAAATGTATTACATATATTTTTTGCAAGCTGTCAAATTGTGTCCTGAATCCTACGTGTTCAAAACAGAAATATGGTAGAAAATGACAATAAGGCGATTCTTGACCATAATTCTCCCAAATTGCAGTGCTGATCAGTCTGAGATTCGAAGAATTAGCTGTCGCCTTTCTGTTTGCTTCGTTTTATAAATACACAAAACAAAAACATAAACTTATTATCCAGGAATATATCCCGTGTCCTTTTCACCATGTCACCACTTTCATACATGATTTTCTCCGTAATAAAACTCCAATTTCCTAACATATAACGGACAATCATATATGTATATATATAATCATCAAATATTTTAATATATAAATATACATTAAAACTTTTTTAAGAACAATATTAATATAAATTTAATTTATATACTTTTTAAAAAGTCAAATTACAAACTCAAACTTAATCAAATAGAAAGAATAACGGCCTATTTGCACAGCTAACGAAATGGAGTTTTTCTAGAAAACAAGATTTGTTGGTTTTGTTGGAAGTGTGAAAACTCTGTTTACATTATAAGAGCGTTTGGACGAAAGTTTACTATTTTTTATTTTAAATTTCTTCATTTTCTATTCCACTTTTCATCAAAACAAAATGTATAAGATTAATATTTACTATGGTGAAATTGAGTCTTAATAGTGACATGGAAGAAACGCATGAATTCTTAGCCAATATTTTTCGGGGAACGCTTAGGGACATCCTAAACAAACTTTCAGCTAATATCAATACTACCTTAATCACAGTCGTGAGAACATTCTCTATTTAAAGATATCTCATAATTATAGCAAAGAAAGATAAGACATCCCTTGAGATAGAATTTTTGACTGACACGTCTATAAAATGGTGTAATTAGCACGCTAATATTCTGATAACTTTTGTGTTAATTAAAGAAGAAATCCTACGATTACTATATAAATCCTCGTAGATAGAAGATAACTAAACTCATGGTGCTGAGGTACACATAGACGTACTGCATGTTTAATTACACTCCATCAACATCAATGTACAACAATTTGAACTTTAGCGTTGAGGTTCTATCATCAAGTTACAGTAAATAGGTGAAAGGAGCAATATACTAAATAAGATTTAAAAATTATAAGTCAATTTATGGTTTTTGAAATTAGAAAAATTATTACCTTAATCTTCAAAATTATCAAATAAGTCATCTTAGTTTTTATTTACTAGAAATTTAAAAATTTAAAAATTATTATTATTTTATTAAAAATTTTGAAAAAAATATTTTTATATTAAATTTTATAAATACTAATTTTAGTAGTTTGCAATATTTTTTTGAAATTAAATTAAATTAAAAATAATTTCATAATTTGAAATTGTATTAAATTAAATATTCTTAAATTAATTTTATTAATATTAATTTTTTATTTTTATGAAAATAATTTGTAAAATTATTTCAATATTAAATTTACAAAATATAATTTAATATTAATTTCAATTTTTTTATAAAAATTAATTTGACAATATTTTATTTAATTTATAAAAATTAGCAAAATTTATGTAATTTTAATAAAATAAATTTACATTTGCATATAATTTATCTTTTATCCTATCATTATGTTAATTTATCACAACTACAAAATAAGATAGCATAACATTATCCTACTTATTAGCTGTTATGTACCAACATAGAATATGAAAATATATTATCATACTTTTATTGTATCTTATCTTTTCTATATTTTTATAATTTATCCATTTATATCCTATAGGCTCGATATATAACGAAGGATTGCAAGCCAACCTACATAATCCATATATTAGATGGATTAAGTTAAGATTACTAAAATAGAGACTCGCTTAATATAAATATTTTAATAGTTAAATAAGTGATCTTACTACTCCACATGTCAAAATAAACTAAACGCATGCTACTAGATTTTCCAGCTCCTTAGTTTACGATTCAATCCATCTCGTTTAATGTAGATTATTACGAACTAGATTTTGCCAGCTTAGTTAACCCCCTTGCCGACCTCTAACCTCTTAATTATCAAACCATGATGATTAAAAGTTAAATTTAAAGAAGAGGGAAAGCTTTTTTTGTTATATTTCCAATAACATTTTCTAATTTTATAATTTAAAAAAATTAAGATAATAGATTAATGTATATTTAATATTTTATTATTATTTTTATAAAATATTACATATATATATTAATTTAAAAATAAAAATATTTACCTTTGCCCCTCTAAAGTTCAACTCGCATGCATATATACTGTTAGATATCAAGAATTCTATATGCAATGGGCAACTTCAATTTAATTTTCTTTTACTTTTGCATTTTCCACATGTTTTTCCCTTCTAGGTCTGTGTTTAATATTGTTTAGAAAGGTGAGAGGGTTTTCACATTTCAAGTAAGTTGTGCCATATATTTCAAAGGAAGCTTAAAGCAAATTAATGCTTATAAATTTCTCCTAAAAAATCTAATATTCGACGATAATATTCTCAAATTTCTACCAAAATCTAGGGTGATAAGTACAAATCTCCTTCAAAAGATTTTCATATGCGAAAACTTAATTTTTTTTTAAAACGAGATACATCAATATTCATTAATTGACGCTCTTGTTCCTTTTTCTGTTTATTCTTGATTTTTTTATACATACTTACAAACTCTGACAAGATTCCAAATAATTACTGCATTTATTACCTGAATTTATGTGAGGTTCGTTTTTGAAAGCTTTCTGGTAAAGCGCCAACCGCAGTTGCCTTATATGTATTTTATTTTCTTACAATATACGTTTAATAATTCGAAAATTTAATACTCTCTTCAACCAAAGTATAAATTGGACATAACTACATGCGTTCTACATGCTTCATGAAACATTCAAATCCTCACCGATAACGTACTTTTTCTTCATTTTCCGGACAATAAATGTTTAATGAGTCTCTAGTATTACTCAAAATATGATTTTGAAAATTATTAGTTCGAAAAAAAGATATATTTTAAATTAAAACAATTTAAATAATGAATAGGCATTGAGTTTAACATTCATATATTATTAGATAAGTTTATAAAATTTTATATAATTTAAAATTTAATTAATATATCATCACTTCATTATATGATATTTTATTCAAAATATAAATAAAACATCAACTATATCAAATATTATATTGTTTATAACTTTACATGAAATATAAATTTTGTTTGTCTAATTGTTTAGTCATAATTAGATATTATGTTAATTGTTTATGTTAAATGTTGTTAAAATTGAACAATTATAAATATGTTATTAAAAAGTTTTATTTTTATTTATTTTAAAAGTATATCTTATGTTAATTTTAATATAATTAAATAAGATATTAAATAATTTTAGATTATTTAAAATTTTGTAAATATAATTTATATGATATAATAAGTAATCTAATATTAAATTTAAAATAAAATTATATAATAACAATTATTTAACAATATGATGTTTAGAATAATTCATACTGATATAAATTGATTCCTCTCACAACACTTTTATACTAATATTATATATATTTTTAGAAATTTTAGATTAATAATGTGTATAATATTTTATATAATTTAATAATATTTATTTATTTATATTTAAAATAAAAAATTAAACACCCCCTACATTTTTATAAAATTTCACGCAATATCTTTGCATTTTTATACCCGTACATACTAATTCAATTCTTTGGAATTAGTTACACGTGCATGTCCCTCTAAAATTGACGTTCAATATAATAAAAGCTTAAACATGTGATGTGGGCACGTCGTTTAATGAAAAATTTTCCCAAAATAAACATAACGTATAAATGATTTCTAATTGTTTTTAAAAAAATTACATTGACACTTCCTACAATGTATTAAAAAAATATTTAATATTTTTTTAGTTTTTTTATCATACATAAACATTTTTTAATTTTTTAATTTTTAATTTATATAAAGATATATCATTACATATTATTGTTTTAATTATATAACTCATGTAAATTTTTCATAATTTTTTATAATATCATAAATATAATAAAAATTAAAATAATATAAAAAATAAAACATTTATCAATAACTTTTAACAAATATTAATATAATTTATTTTTATTGAATTTTATAATTTCTTTTAATTTTAACGAGAAGTGAAGAAAGTCAATCTCATACTATGTTGCTTTGATCTGACTAATGCTATAAAAATTTTCAAAATATTAATTTGAAGTAATGAATAAAATACATGCTCTTTAACAAATTTTTTTAATTTTCAAAATATTCTATCTTTTGTATAAATAAAATTTTGTAAGATATCAAAAACGGGATATTACCAATTAGCATTATTCTTCATTTTTATAATTAACTCATGTGTTAATTTTTATAAAAATATATCTTTTATTTGTGAATTATTTTAAAATTTCATTTTAAATTACGATTTTTTAAATAATAAAATATTAGTTTATTTAATTTTTTATTTTATTTTAAAGATAAAAAATATAATATTTCATACATATTAGTTTCTCTATAAATATGAATTAATATAATATATATATATACTGTATTAAATTATGTTAATGTTTTATAATTAACTATAATTATATTTTGTTTTATAAAAATAAATTTGAATATAATAAAATTAACTTGTTTATGAAAAATATTACCAACATATTTTTTATTAATAAATAAAAAAATAGTTAATAAATATACAGATCACCATAATAGTTTTATAAAATGTTTCTTTTATTTTCTTTATTAACATTTTTACTAAATTTTTTTCTAGAAATATAAAAGTTAAAATATTTATTAATTTTAATTACAACAAGAAGTTTTTTTTATTATTATCTTAAAATTTTTATCATTATTTACCAAAATAAAATATATTTTTTGAATTATTTAATATATATAACGATAAATTTATTTATATATCACTAGCTTATCAATAATTGTATGCTTAAAATTTTTATGTGTGAAAAATTAAATCAAAAATACATTAAACTAATATGTATTTTTATTTACTTACTTGAAAAAAAATTATTCTAAGATATTTATAAAATAAATAAAATATGATAAAAAATATAGTATAATAAATATTAAAATTTAGATATTCTAATTTAAACATAAAACATTAAAATTTTGTTATCTTGTTAAAAAATAAATAATAGAAATTATTATATTTATCTTTATATTTTAACATAATTTTCTATAATATTTTTAATGATAATATTTTTAAAATTTAATATCATAATCAAACAATATCATTTAATAAGTAATTTTTATAATTTTAAACAAAAAAAAAATTTTATTGAGGAAATTTGGTTAACAATAAAAATACAAGTATAATTTATTTTATTTTAAATTATATATTATATATTAAATATTTTTCATAAATCATTGGAAGAAGGGAGAGGCAGAATAGCACTTTCCAATAAAAATATACAAATAAAAGTGCATTACATGCCCTCTCTATTTCTCACGTTTTGTGAATGTCACCTTCAAAATTGAATCATTCACCAAAATACTCAGAAATATGATAAATCAACTGCATTCTATTCATATCCATACCTAACAGTTAAAATTTCACAAATAATCTACTCTCTGTAGCAGTGAAGTATGAAGGAAAAAGAAGAAGACAGATCATAGCCGAGAGAGGGTGGGAGAGTGTATCACTTTTCAATAAAATATGTAAAAATAGAAGTGCATGACTAGCCCTATATTTTTCTCACGTTTTTTAAATGTCACTTTCAAAATTGAATCCTTCACCAGAATAGTTGACATCTTATTCATATCCATACCTATCAATTAAAATTTCACAAATAATCTACTCTCGTTTGGCGGGGAAGCAAAAGGGAAAAAACCAAAAAAAGAAAAAGAAAAAGAATAGACAGATCCTAGTCCTACGTACTATTTTTTGCTGAAATAATGTTGTTTACGTCGGCAAGTTTTTTTATTGCTTCTTCATCTTTTTTATAAATAAAATTGATTTTAATATACTATCAATATAAGATTTTTATAATATTAACCAATTTAAAAATTATTATAAATATAATTTTTAATACAAATATAAAAAAGTTAACTATTTTCAATTATATGATAATTCGTAATTGAATAAGAATATAATTTTTTTAAATTATTACTATATTTTGATTATTATTTTTTTAATCATTAATGTTAACTTTATGTAAACTACTGCTTAATTATATTATAATTAATTTTCACACAATCTTATAATGTAGTTTTATAATTTAATTTTGATACATTATTATTATGATTTTTTATAATATCAACTAATTAAAAACTATAATAAATATAAATATTAATATTTTTTAGCAATATGATGATAATCTATGATTAAATAATATAAAAAATTAAACTATTAATATATTTTAATTAAATTTATAACTTTATCATTATAATATTATTAACAAAAATTAAGGAAATATCGTCTACAAGGAAAAAATTGCATAAGTCGTTAATTAAATAATTTTTATAAAGTGTTTCAATTATTATCATGGACAAAGTTAACTCAAGTTATCATAATATTTATAATTTAGAATCAAAGATATTCTTCACAAATATAACTTAGTTTAAATTGAAAAAAATTATATCTTATATATTGAAGTTAACTCTTGTTATAAATATAATTTACAAATTTTTATAATTTTAAAGTTATTTGATATTTTAAATTTAATAAAATGATACCTCAATAATTTATTTTATTAAGAATGAATTTATCAATTCAATTATTAAAGTTAAAGTTATCATAAAATAAATTTAATCTATAAATTTTTTATAATTCAAAAATTAATTAATATTTTATCATTTTATTTGAATGTGTATTATGTTAATTAAAATATAAGTAAGTATTTATTTTAAATTATATATCTTCAAATATTAAAATTTTATAAAACTTAATATACGTTATTATCCTGATAACATCGCCTAAATTAATAACTAAATTAAAAAATTGTTGATAAAAAGTTATTGTATATGTATAATTTTATGAAATTTAACATATATTTATATATATATATATAATTTTGTATCATTTAAAACTTAATTAATATTTTATTATTTTATTCTGATAGAATGTAAAAAAAAAAATTTACCCTTAGGTGTTAACCTAAGAGTGGTGCATAAATATATAAATGTATGATCAGAATTTACTTTTTCTCGTTTTTAAATAAAATCTTCCTAGAAATGGTTAAATTCTGTTTAAAATTAATTTCTTGAAATAAGCAGTTTACACACATTTAAAAAAGATAGGAGAACTAAATAAATATGAAAGGAAAGAGCGTGGAGAAACTTCACAAGGTACGCATCAGTCACACAGAACCTGCAAACCACAGAGACACAATATTATGCCTGTGGAAAGCAAGTCATAGAGTAGCTCTCCACAGACAGTGTCGCTACCATTCATTAGTTAGGCATGGTTGGGGCAAAGGACCTGTTCGCAATAATTACTTCATGATTGTATGAGGTTACTGGAAGTTGGAATATTACTATTTTTTGCATTTATGCAGTTTATTGAACTGTTGTGACCAATTTTCCTTGTCAAAGATTCTTGGTATCTTCTTTCACATGCAATATAAATAAATTTAGAAGCTACTTTAATTTACTCTAGCTTCACCTTATTCATAGGTTGGTTCTACTTTTCTGTAGAAGTTGGGGTAATTATTACATTTTATTGACAACTTTTACAAAGTAATAAAAGAAATACGGACGTTCTTGGTAATACATTAATTTTCTCACATCAACCCTTTAATCTTCATTTGCAACTATAGCCACTTGCCCATTTTCGATAAACGCAAAGGACTATAATACTACCGAAAAATTTTATCATATATTAATCCACAAAAAATATAATAGTTTTAACTTGTCTTTATTAATATAACCATCATTTATTGAAAAATATATTATTCATATTATAAATTCATTCCAATAATATATATTAATTTTTATATGAATGAACTTATTTATAAATATGAATCACCATACAAATAATGTAAATGAATTATAATTTTACTAATAATTTAAACTATGTTAGGGACAGACAATTCTAACAGGGTATATGCCGATAACATATAACAAAATAAATTGAAAATAAATCTAATAATTGACTTGCAGGATAATGTTCCGCGCTCATCCAAATTTGGAGCGTTGGATGAATACAGGCAGTAAGCAGTAGGCATGGGCATGCAAGTAATTAACAAAATAAATCTGAATAGGGCATCTTTCTTCGGAAAAAATAAATGAAAAGATCCACTATACTGAGATTACTGGCACGAAATTGAAAATTTTGGTTTCAGAACCACTTTTTTATCTTGCTTGTTGGGTTCCGTTTACTAAAATATTATACAATGATGAGTATTTGAAATAATCTTAATGATTATATATATTATCTATGATATAATTTTTTCTTCTAACATATTGGAATTTTTGTATTTGAAATTGGGAAACAAAGTAAGATGTGACGCAAAGGGAACAACAGGGAAGCGCCTCTTTGGTGTCGGTCATTGAACAGGTAGCAGAGTACGTGTCACGTTGGGAAGGCCTCAGAAATTTAGGTTAATAAGCAACAATTTCACAGAAAATCCAACCCTCCAATAAATGTAATTTGGCAGATGTGAAATTTCGCCATAATAATTAACAGAGACGCGGTCACAGGAGGCCTTCAAGCAAAGGGTTGCACATATCACCAATGAACGGAGTACTGTTTCGTTTCAACTTTCTGCTGTTTTCTTTTTAATATTGGGGACAGTGTTGTTGATTGTGATAACTATAACACACAAGAACACACGTTTTCTATGTTTCATTTGCTTCAATTTCAGGCTTTTATCTTTAACCTCACCAATTGCTATTAATTTCTAACTTTGAAAAAGACAAAACAAATCAAACTATTTTTTATTTTTTTGAAAGATATTTATTCCCTGTTGTAGGTCATGGGTTTAATGAACAAAATATTTTGTGACGTTCATCATGACAAGTAAAAAAGAAAAAGACATGGCAGGGTGGTAAATGAAGAGGGTGGTCATAACTCATAAGATCTATTCACAAATCTGCCACTTGTATTTATTAGCATTTAGCAATCTACGTTTGTCAGAGAAAATAAAAATGGGTTGTTTGCGACATGGCAGGCCACTTGTTGAGGTTTAGGCTAATGCTGCAGGCTTTTAGTAAGAGATCACAGAAGAAGCAAATACTAAAGAAAGAAGTCCTACCCAACTTGCATACTCTGCCACACTATTTATTCTCTCTAATTCTTTAGCTGTGTTCTACATTCACCACCTTTCTCTTCGCACACCCTAGCTACCATCCTTGTCAACACTGGTTGGTCCCCCCGCGTTACATATATATCCTCCTTCTGTTCAAACCCTCATCATATATACACCATGTCTTCTAAATTCATCCAAATTTAACTCTAAATTGCCAATTTTTTTTCTTTGAGACTAATTAAATGCATAATACTCATAACTCTTTAACCATTATACTCGTTATCACGTATACTAATCACACAGCATATACAGAAATTCATTTTAACCATATAATCAACATGACGGAAATTAATCTTATCAGAAGGATTGAGATAGGTAACAAAAAATATAAATTGAGGTAGTTAGTATAATTTGCCGTTTTAAAAAAAAAATAAGTGTAGTTAAGATTTTTTGAAGAAAAAAAAAGGAAACACACATCTAAAGAAGGGGTAACAAATATTCAAAGGAAACTAAAAAAGCGCTTTAATTGATGTTGCGGTTGGTGAAGTGAAGGCCCAGCAATCCTTGCCTGCGCCTTCAAAGAGGGAACAAACATACAATTGGCACTCAAACACTTGTGGCCATTTACCTTTTCATTATTTTGATTAAAAATGATTTGAAAAAAAAAAACTAACAATTTGGGAAAAAGTTAAGGACTCTTTCGTTAGCATTTTTTTTTTAAATTGTAAATAATGCTATAATTTTATACATAATTAGTATAATAAAATTATTTTAATTTTGTTTTATCTTCTATTTTGAAAATCTGTACAAAATATTGACAAATATTTTTGAAAGTAACAATTTTAATTATTTTTAGTAATAAAAATAAATTAGAGACTAGATTTTAAATGAAATAAAATTTTATTTTTTAATGGCATTATCTTTTAAGTCTTAAAAGCTGATATTAAGAAAATAAAACATATATTTATTAAAAAGTAATATTTATTGTTTTAAAGATAAAAAATTATTTAATATTTGCATATTAAGTAACTAAAAGTGGATAAATGTTAACCAATAATTTTATAAGATTAAAAGATTAAAAATAAAAATTATGAGAAATGTTATTAAAAAATGCTAACTAATATTTTAACAATATTAATTAAGAAACTAAAAGTATAATTTTTTATTGAAATAATTATTCATGCATCTCTATCATAATTTTCAATGCATCTTAATCATCATTAAAAATATTTATTTATTGATAGATAATATATTAGAATAGTCTAATTTGTCTAGCATAAATTAAATTATTAATACAAATTTAAAAATTTATATTAATAGATAATATATTGTATTAATCTATTCTTTTATTATATCATATATCATGTTTAATCTTTTTATTTTTCTTATTTTTACCGTTGTGTAAGAATGTAAAATAATAATAATTTTTAATTAAAAATAAGAAAAGAAACGGAAGAAGAAAGGCATGATTCAAATTTCAACCTGATTGGAGCCCCACTGAACCCGAACCGTTGATCTTGGTCTCCCGCGCACCAAACTATGATGGTATGGTATGATTCATGAATATGATGCATCATTAGTGTAATACTTGCCAACTGTTTTCTTAAAACTCGTCTTCAAACTGTAAAATGTCTGAACCACGTGTCCTGTTGTACGGATAACTATGCACCTCTGACTTATGTTACCTCTACGGGCCCACAAAATCAGCTCCTTCGATGACCATCACATGTTATCAAATCAATTTTCCTTTCTTGTTCTTTGTTTTTAATACTATTTTCAATATTTGTTCATTGAAGCATAGTTTAAATTTGATTTTTAGAGTCTTGTAAACCAGAAATGGCATTGGCAATACATGCCGGAGGGGTGAGCATGTGAAATGCATATGCCCTTCTTCTGCACCCAAACTCATTTTGTCTTCCAATTTTATTACCTTTTATTATTATCATGGATGTCTATGTGGCAATGATCATGAGCTTTTGTCAGCATGCTCATCAGCAAACACGTGGGATGCTGATAATTATAGTAAAAAAAAAAACTTGCCTATATCTTTTTCTTTTATTTTCTTAACGGTTTTGTCTATCCTATTTTTAAAATAAAAGTTACATAATTATTAAAAATATATATATATATATATATATATATATATATATATATATATATATATATAACAATGCGAGCGATTATTGAAGATCTGAATAAGATACTTGAACTTGGGAATTCGAACTATGACTAGGATATAAATTGAAGATCGATCTATCCCCATCAACATTTGTGCATTGATTAAGGATGCCCATTAAAACCTTTATATTACAGTCACACTATATGTGATGATTTCTTCACTTTCTATGCCTATTAATCCAAGTTATACTAATTTACAAAGATGAATCTCTTTTGCTAGCAAATTAAAACTTTATTCTTTACTTAACTATCATGTAGGGTAGAATCTTACTGATAAAAAATGAGGTCATTATTATTCGAAAAGAACGTTGTGTGCTACTTCTGTAATGTATCTTGATCGAGGTGATCTCAGATTCAATGAGGCAAATATGGACATAGACAATCCTACAAGCATAATTTCAGGAACCATTTTCTCGTGACACTTTCCTTAATCGAGTTAGTTATGCACAGTTATAATAAGATGTAGTAAATACTAAATGCAGAGGTTTACAACAGAGATATTGCAAATGCAGAGGTTTGCAACAGAGATGTAGTGGAGCTTGCTGCTAAGGATGTTCTCGTTCGCAGTTGCATTTTGGATTGATTTTTAAACAAAAAATTATTCCTATCCGACTACAAAATAGATTACAATTTGGTTTAAATTAAAAACGGTTTGAATTGAGTTGAATGATTCAGTTTTTATATTTTTATTTTAATTAGGAAGTAATAAATAATTTTATTTATTATTTTTCAGAACTCTTCAAATTATTTTTAATTAAAATTTATACTTTATTTAAAACATTTTAATTATATTATAATAATAAGAAATTAATTTAAAATAAAAATAATGAAAAATAGTTAAATGTTGAAATCTTATTATTATGCAGCTATATATAATGTAAGAAATTAATTTATTTTTGTGGTTAATTGATAGTGAGTACAGAGAGTTATATATACTTGACAGACAGCAGAGCAGAGAAAAAATAAATGTTTCTATCTTATCAAGTAATTAATACAAGTGTTATAAAAAAATAAAAATAACAAAAAAAATATTTAAAATATCTATCTAATATTTTATAGTTGTTATCTTTTAAGATCGAGAGTAAATATTGTTAACTCTCAATTTAAAAAGGAAGTTTAATAGAAAATTTTAGGCATAATGTTAGTTAGATGGAGAATAATTGAGACTTGGAATAGATGAGCAAGTTCTTGTTCAAGAAATCGATAAAGATAATGGAAATTGTAATTTAGATAGAAGATAATTGAATCATCAAAATTCATAAATAATGACAGCTAATATTCTATATTATATTTTTCTAGAACTTCTAAATAGTGTTGTTTATTCTTTTATTTGATTCATAAGAATATTTGGAATCCAGCTTCTAATACTACTTTAAATGATCACAGAAATTTTTTTATTATTGTACATAATTTTTCTAGACATACTTAGTTTTTTTTAATAAAAATTAAAGCTGAAATCTCATTTCTTATAAAAAATTTCTATTTTCTGATTAAAAATTAGTTAAACAAAGTTATTAAAAATAATAATGGTCTAAAATTTTTTTACAGAACTTTTATACTAGAAAATGTATCATTCGTCAAACATCTTATATGGCTACCCATAGCAAAATGTTTTAATTGAAAAAAAATGAAATTTTTTTAAATTTTACACGAATTTTAATATTATAATAAGAATGAATAAGTAAGAATTTAGAGGGAAAACTATAATATTATTTTTGTGATTAATTAAAATTAAATATAAAAGACTATATATATAATAAATTATTTCTATCCTAACAACTAACTAATATAGGTGTTATAACATAAAAAGTATATAACACAAAAAAATATTTAAAATATTTTTTTCTAATATTTTATGGTTGTTACTAATATAAGAATTATATTAAAAATTATTAAGATCTAAACACAGTTGGTATCTTTTATTTTTAGAATATTATGAGTCGTGTTTTATGTCACAGTACTCTCTATTCATTCAATTTTTTAATTGTAAAAAATATATATTAATTGATCTATGAATGATAAATTTAGAAAAGCATAAAGTGTTGAAACAAATAATAAATTAAAATAGTAATACTTGAATTAAAAATAAATTTAATGGATACACTCTAAGTTCAAATTGGAATTTCCCACCTCCTTATGCATAAAATTAACAATTCTCGGTGTCAGCAAAAAATAAATAAAGAAAAAAAAAATCATAAGATGATTCATAATGATAAATTAGTATATTTAGATGTTTCTATAAAATCCTAGAATCCAATGAAGAGAAAGTTCTGCTCCTCTAACTCTTAATCAAAACAATTGGTTAAAATGGTTTAAAGTTACCTCTCAATATAAATTAACATGTATAGGTCATAGCTATAGGCATTTTGAATGTAAAAACATGTGCACCTAATAATCAACATTTTTAGAAAAATATAGCTATCATCACATTAGATGAAATGTAAAAATGTGCACCTAATAATTCACATTTTTAGAAAAATACAACTACCATTTTATTTAACGAGATTAAGATTATTCACCATTTAAAAAAAGAGAAATTAAATATCTAAAATATAGGATGTATTGAAATGTGTACATTTCACTCACATATAAAGGTAAATTCCTTCACAAAACATATCTATATTTAAAATATAATAAAATTTTCTTAAGAGGTTGTTAAATGTAACTACAATAATTTTTCACTATATAGTTTCACTTAGTTATATTTTTTATTTATTTTCAAGCTGTTAATTATTTTCTTTTTGAGCATAAAATTCATCTATTAGTGATGTAATATATATGTTTGAAAAATTATATTTTTATATTTTTATTATAAACTTATACATAACGACTATAATTTTTATTAACTTTTACTTAACAAATAATTAAATTTTTACAAGATGTAGACAATTATTTTTAAGAACGTAGACTTATCTATTTTTACTTGTCATTTATTTTATCAGCTACGCAAACTAAAAAGACTACCACTATACGCAGAAACATCTATAGAGGAAAAGTTAGATTGTCTGAACAAAAACTTCTCAATCTCCGAATACCTGCATTCTCTACCGAAAACACAAAATCTTTCATGTCCCTTTAGAGATCAAAAAAGCATTAGATGACAAATAAAAATTAATAGCAAATTAAAGGCATGAGACAAAAATAAAAAGATGAGTGGGAGAATGTCGCAAAAGAGTTGGGTAAAGGAGGAATGTTTTATTGTTGTCTAATTCTTAATGCCGGATTCAGTTAAAAAAATTTATTTCATGCACAAAGTTTGACTATGTCCTAATCAAGAACATCCAATGGGAAATCAAAAGATGTGTTTAGACGTAGATGAATATCATTAGGCTAATTATGCATTCCAATTTAATTATTTGGTTGTTTTGCCTTTTACATAATCTTCTTTTGGGAGAGGAGAGTAGAGGGGGCCTCATCCCCTTTTACGCCACAATCTGAATAATTAAAAAGGCAAAGTCAAAATGTCCCAAACGAAAAGAGAAAAGGAAAAGTTTAAAACTTTCCGTCATTCCTTTTATCGATTAGTTGTTGCACGGTTCACATGAGATTGCGTATGGACTTTTTTTGTGTGTGAATATATTGTCTCAATGAACTCATGCTTTTGCTGTTTATTATTATATATATATTAGCAATATTTAAAAAAAACGAAATTTATCATTGGAATAGTAAAAGTATTAATTCACAATTCACTGAATCAGAATTAAAATTGTCAGAAGAATTTTTTTTAATGTATATTAAATAATAAACTTATATAAAATTGTAGAAAATAAATTATCGAGAACTTGAACTGACATAAAATGATTTTATTATATACCATGTAAAATATAATAATGATAATTAAATTGATGAATATATAAACTAAAATTAATATTGATCATTAATGGAAATATATATTATATGAACTTAAATACAATTTATAACATAATATAATTTGCTTAATTCTGATTAAGGAATACTACTGAAGTAATGCCAAACTAATACGAGCAATATATTAAAACTAGGGTTTGACACCCACCTGAGGAAAATATTTTGTGAAAAAGTTTCCTAATTGAACAATTCAATGACCTGTGTGAGCGGTTCTTGTTGATCAACAGCTACCCTGATTTTAGTATTTTTCAGGGTATTAAATTTTCTCATAAAGGTTATTGAAATTTCTTAAGATATGCTTAAAGTAATGATAATGTAAAGCACCTGATCTTATTATGTGAGATTTGTGAGAATCTTTATAGCTACAGCCAACAACTTCATCTTTAAGTACATATTCTTTTAATACTACGAAAAATGATTAAGATTAAATTATTTTAAACTTCCATACTTTATCACTAAATCAATTCTAATATCTTAATTGGTCAGCAGAAGAATTTCATACTCTTACCACGTCAACATCCCTATTCTCAGGGCTTGGGGTTAGAGATTGGAATTGGCCCATTAGTGTATGCGGTCATACTTGCATTTGACAAAAAAAAGTTAAATTTTAAATTTAGTTTTTATTTCATAAGATTTAAATATATTTAAATATTCATAAATATCTTCTAAATAAATAATTAATTGGATCCAGAAATAAATAATATTTAACAACTTATTATGATTGATTGAGAGAGTCACCCTGATTGTTGTATATTAAAGTTATTTTTTCAAAGAACATAAAGTTGATTGAAAAATAGCTAGACATGAAGTGGTGATAACATAATGAACCACTCATATATGCAAGATTATTGTGAGAATATAGCTTTATCCGTTCATCTGGTGCATCTCCACGAAATATGACGATGGATGATTTGTGGTCCATTTATAATGGGACATCAACTTCTCTACCCTCAGATGTGGACACCAATGCTTACATTTGGCCCATTTGTGTAGAAGTGAAATAAAATAGCTTTGTAGATGACATATGGATTATTGAAGATGAAGTAGGCCTTTAAGAAAACAACCATACAATCATTTGTCTCGTAATCCTTTATACGGGCCCAAGAAAATGCGGCTTCAGTTGTTTCAAATCCTAGTTTAGATCAATTGCTTTTCGCAGTTTTGTTTTTCCCATCCTTTCGTTTTATTTAATTTAATTTTTAATTTTGTTATCTTGAAATTTTTTTTTAAAAACTAGTTTATAGAATATTTATTTTTATCTTCTATAAATTAATTTTTAGAATATATATATAAATAAGTATGAATGAATAAATTTAAAATAATTTAAATATATTATGTAAACTAATTTTTGAAATATATATTTTTATATTTTATAATTTATTTTACGGTATATATAAAAAAAATAAAAATAAAAATAACAAAAATTTTAAAAAATGCAAAAAATATGGACCTCCTAGTTTTATACTTTTAAGTCCAGGCTTCAAACTAGTAAATATAGCATTTGATCATGCAGAACAAATGAAATAAAATGAGATTATCATTTTACGTACTATATCTTATGATTATAAAACAAAATGTGTCATTATATCTTATTTTGCATTTGGCATTTATTAAACAGCCTAGAATTTTTTAATTATATATATTCCTGTCTTATTTAGTATTTAGTGATATATTTAAAATTACTGCTACCTTTAAACACCATCCTATTTTTTGTATTCTTAGGGACAGTCATGGTGGCAATCATATGATTCATTATGCTCAACAAAGTGAGAAGGATAGCCATGACAATATATATATATATATATATATATATATATATATATGAGAAAAGGAATAGCATAACGAATGTAACCTTGACAAAGTAATTAATTAAAAGGAAAAATGTATATAAACAATTATGTTGCAGTCTCGTGTCTAGTTTCTATATCTTTTTATTAAAGGATTGAAAAAAATATATTCGTCCCAAGTTCATGAACATGTTAGTCGGTGCCTTTTGTAGAAAATATGATCTCGAATAAAAGAGTAAAATTTCATTTACGATGGATGAAGATTGTAGAATCTTGTTTCCGTCATTAAACGTGGAAAAACCTACGGAAAATCTAAAAGAGAAAGATAAAATCTAAAATGGGTGTTTTTTTAATAAAATTTAATTAATAAACGGATTTTATTTCACTTCATTTCATTGGTTTCTCCCTTTCCCATAAAATGAAATCATAGCTATTTCTTAAATTCATTTCTTATTTTGTTCTATTTATAAATTACAAAAAATATAATATAAAGTTTAGTTATGATATTTTGGTAGTATTAAAGTTTTTATATTCCTAATTAATTAGAAATAAGTTTGTATACGAATTTTAGGATAATTATTTTGAAAATTAAAAATTTTAATCATATAAAAATTATGATTGATGGATAATGTAACTCTAAATCTTGATTTGTGTACAGTTAATATATTTTAAATTTTGGGTTTGTATATTTTAGGTTGAAAAATTAGTTCTCATACTTTTAGTGAAAAATATAAATAAACAAAAAACATGATTCAAATTAATTTATAAAACCATTTCAAAAAATTTAACAATTTTAAATTATTTTTATTAAAATTTAATCTATTAATTTTAAATAATTGTGTTCTTATTTTATTTTTATTTATTAATTTAAAAGCTAGTTTAACTAAATATTTTTTATTTTAATCAACATATTTTCAGCTTTTAATTTTTATTTATTTTCAAAATTTTTAACTAATTTATCTATTAATTTTATAACCAATCTAAACTAATACTTAGATTTTATAACATGTATATCTTGTTTTGCGCCGTTGAAACAAATCTATCAAATGCTATTTAAGTGCTTGTTATTTTGTCTTAAACATTATAAAATCTTTTCATTAGTCTTTAATTTGATTAAATATTATTTACTTTAATTTGCTTTAGCGTAAAAAAATAATAACAAATTAAATAAATAAAATTTTAAATTAATTACTAAAGTGAAGATTTTATAAAATTATAGAATAGTATTTGATTTCAAAAAATAAACCAGAATAGAGGTTTACAAGAAATAGTTATACACTTTAAAATGAAAATCTTTTAAAATCAGAAATAAAATACCTGTCACTTACACTTTAATTTTTAATATTAGAGTGAAAATTTGCTCAAACTAGTTGTCACCAGAGACAATAGACATTGTGAAGTAATTTTACAACATCTCCACCTTAGTTGATAAGAATCCGATGACATGGTAGAATAAAAAGGAACACAGAATTATTTTCATATCAAAAGAAGATTAAAAAAGTGTTTGGGAAGATGCTTAGATGCTGGAATTCATGCCTCACCCTGATTTTGGTCTGAAGCATACTTCGGTCTTCGTTCATCTTTCCCTTCTATTTGTCCTTTTGTGATGGTTGAAACTTGAAACTTCATTCTCTGGCAGTTGCAAATAGGCCAAAGAATTAAGTTTGAAGAAATTTTAATAATTATATATTATTCAAATTTTCAAAATAAAATTATCTAAACAACATTAAACTATATAAATTCCTTTTTATTTAAGTCACTCAAACTGCAATTTCACTTTCAAACAAAATTAATATTACAAATAAAAAATTCTAAAAATTTATGTTTAAAAAACCAACACGTTATACTATCTCACAAGGAAAGGAACGTCCACAGAATTAGCGGCAAAAGTCAGTATTGGCCCCCGTGATATGATCTGTAATCAACCAGTATCACATACATATATGGATAATTATATATTATATCATTTATATTTTCTTTTGTAATATATCATTTATTATATTCATAAAAACTTATTTTAATTTTTTTTTAAATATAAGCAAAAGATATCGAACCATATTAAATTTATCATCTTTCCTTTTATTTTCTCTTTAACAATAAGAAGCACCTACTGTGAGTTCACGATAAATCAATCCCCACACAAATCAAACAAAATGAAAAAACACTGTTACTCATTAAATGCTAAAAATGTAAATATCCGATAATGTATACATATAACATCAATATTATTATATTATATTATATATATATATAAAAGTTCAAATATCAAATTTAATTTTTATATCAATTTAATAATTTTTATAAAATATTAAATTTATTAATTAATTATTAAATCATATATTTTATAATTATGTATATTAAATTTTTAATAATTTAAATATTTAAAAAAATATTATTCAACTATTAATATTTATATATATATTTAAATAATATATTCAATATTAAAATAAAGTGATTTGATAAAATATATACTAATTTTTATTTTATATAAAATTTTATAAATAATCTATTTAATAAAAAATTTCAAATAAATTAAAACGAAAAATTTTATATTCTACACAAATTATTAAATTAGTATAAATATTAAAATTAATAATAATATCAACAAATTTAACTCTTTCTTCATATATATATATATATAAGTTAGAACAAATATTATATTATTTATAATTTTGTTTTTACTGATTTAAACAATGAAATATTAATATATATTATTTTATTAATTATGTTATTTTTTAAAATTAAAAAAGTACAAATATATATTAAAAAATTATTATTTTAATATTTTTTAAAATATGTGTATATATTATATATTAAGATAATTAAAAAATATTAAATATGTAAGTATAATTTATATAATAATTTTTTAATTTAACGATTATTTTAAAAATAAAATTATTAAATAATAGATAATATTTTATATAACTTGCATTAATATAAATTTATTCAATGCCTGTATAAAGTGTCAAATACAAATACAGAAACTATAATTTTTCATGTCAACACTAACTTACATTTGCACGTAAGATGTTGAATCATTAAATTAGGTGTTTTAGAAGGCGTATGACACTCTGTGTACTCATACAAACATAACGTCGAACAAATGCTTGGAGCTGAGTAGGGAGTGAGTGAGTGAGTAGATATAAAGATCCCAAGTGGAAGCAAAATAAAACGCCACCTAAGTTTGTTGCCAGCCACAGAGATAGGCCCTCCTGTCTACTGCTCGTTCGCTACTTCATTTCCAAATCACAACTAATATTAACCTTTACAATCAATAACTACCTATATCTATTTTTATTTTTATTTTCTTTAATTTACATTATTACTTTTATTACCTACGTATATGTATTTATATAATATTTTATTTAAATCACTAAAATTATGTAATGGTAAAAAATTAAAAATTAAAATAATATCTAAAATTTGATTCTATTCATTTTTCATGATGTATAAAAAAAATATAATATTTAATTTTTAACAAAGTTATTTGTTGAAATAATATATTTTTAACTAATATAAACACGGATTTAATAATACCAATTAAAAAACGCGAAGGATTAAATTTGTTTTAAATTTTTTTTAGAGAGCTAAACTGTACATTAACTATAACAGAGAGGCTAACAGTTAATTTATAAGTCTGTTTATTATAAACGACGCCCTTTTAATATTATAAAAATACCTTTTCTAAATAGATATCTAAAATATCCCAAAACAACAATTGCGAAAGTATTTGTTTAGACTAAGTTGGAGAATTTTAAAATTTATTGGCTCAAAACTCGACCTAAATTAATTAGATTTCATTATTTTTTATTCCCTCCGCTGCTATTTATAAACTCATTACTCAAGTGCATGCCATATATTGTTGGTTGGTTTATCCATTTCTACCTCTAATTATTAGATGTAGAATTTAGAATTCCAGAGTGTGTGAGCTAAAAATTGGAAATAAGTTTATCTTGTTATTTTGGAATTCTATATTTGTCAAGGAATTATAATTTTAATTTTAAATATGATAAAAAAATTTAATATAGTAAAAAAACGATAACTAGTCTTCAGACATACAAGTGTTAGTACATATTTTATTTGTCCAAAATTGAAAGGGAATTATCTAAAAAAACATACTTGAGGATGATAACTAGTCTTGAGATATACAAGTGTTAGTACATATTTTATTTGTTCGAAATTGAAAGGGAATTATCTAAAAAAACACACTTGAGGGTACAACCAAATGTATAATGCGTCCGCATATATATATATATATATATATATATATATATATATATATATATATATATATATATATATATATATATATATATATATATGATTATCGATTTTTTATCACTACATTATTATATCTCTGAAATACTTTTCGTTACTCTGTAAGTGCGATTCGAGAGTGTCATTCAAAAGCAAAAACAAATATTGTAAGTATTTAATTATTTTTAATCATGAGTAACTAAATTTTATAAAGAGATAAATGCGGAGTATTAATTAACTGATAAGATAATAAAACATAATTCTTTACTATATATATTTTGTGTTACGCATCCAGTAGAAAACGAAGGAAGGCTGTGTTGAATATAGTTGAAGAGGGAAGAAAACACTGTTTGAAACAGTGTAATTCTAATATGCATGAAAGAGGGCATATTTTCTTTCGTAACCCGGCAATATCTCGATCAAAATCACAAAATATATGTAATAATGAAATATATATATATAAAATTTGTTAACATATATCTATGTAATTTATAGAAGTATTTTAACCGGATATACCTTTAAATATATTTTAAAAAAATTAAATTATATTTTGTCAAAATATTCCTTATAAAATTCCAGTGTATATTAACAATTATGAACACTTGATATGCTCATTATTTTTAAAAAAGGTAGAATTATAATTATAACTTATCAAAACACTCCTTTTAAAAGATTGGAGAGAGTACATTAACAAATCCTATTACAAATAATCCGGTAATTTTGTTTAATGTATTAATTTGGGTTTAGGGAAAAACAAGGACCGGATAGGTCGGGTCTTATCACGTGCCAGACCATGGAAAGTTCTAGAAAGTTAGGTTAGGCATGCCGGATGCATTCTGATCGGCAAAAGCATGTTAGGCCAAGTTTGTTAAAGAAAAATTAGATACGAAAAAAAGAGTTTTTGATGTAAAATTCCCAATTGGGGTGATAAACCTAATAATCCTTCTTGGCTGGGACAATCGAGTTCACTCTGCGGACCGCACCCGAGTATGGAAGGCTCTGGCAGGGTTAGTTGCAGCAGCAACAACCAAAGTGGGGCCGAGCTGTTTTGAATATTTGCTGAACAGAAGCATTTTCTAGGGTTTTTACCGCCGAAAAGGACGCTTCTCACACTTGTCAACAAACGTGGCGCTCTTCGCATAAGCGCTTACGTACGCCTCTCTCTCCCTCTTTTCTTCTCTTTTCTTCTCTTCCCCTTTCTCCCACATATTCGCAACATCAACCTTTTTTTTTTTCTTTTTAATTTTTAATATTTTTCTTGTTTAGTTGCTTCCCATTCAACGCCCACTAAAGTTCTCTTAATTTTTTTTGGGGTATATTACTGATTTACTATTAATAAAAAATTTGCACAACCAATTGAGTCGTCCTTGGTCCTTCGAAACAGAATGGCAGATTCAGAGCGAATCCAAAATCCGTGGATGGGTTCGGAGGAAACTGCCGTTGAAATGAATATCAAGGGCACAGATTCCGGGGAGCGTTTTTCTCCTCCTCCGCCGAAAGCGTCCAATACCGCTCAACTGGGAATCGCAGAACGAGCTTTCTCTGCTGCCGGCGCCGCTTTCGTCTCGGCCATCATTGTCAACCCCCTCGATGTTGCCAAGGTGCTCTTTCTATTCTCCTTTCAATTTAAATGCTAACGAAGAGTCTGAAGCGGAAATTTGGATATAGATTTTCAAGTCTTATATATGTATTTTGAGATACTAAATTTGTGCTAATACTTCTTTATTTTACATGTGCTATTCCATGATATGCTTTTTTTTCCTGGTGCCTTGGTTTCATCTATTCTTTTTCCTTTTTTAATGTGTTTAGATCATTTATATAGTTTGGCTTATTCCGACTTGTTTCCCCCATTTATCAGACAAGGTTGCAGGCACAAGCCGCAGGGGTTGCATATTCTCATCCACTCAGTAACATGACCAGTCGTATGTCATGTTTTGGGCCAAATATGGTATGTGGGGAGACAAAATTTGTGTGAAGACCTTTTATGAGAATCATCATCATTATTCCCCTCAATTTCTGTATTTTTATATAGTTGTTGCTAGGGCAACTGCCACCGAACAAAACTAATGAAATGTAGCATTTTATTGAGAGAATGCATGGTTGAATGAGACTTCATTATTTTGAACCCAACTCTTTGGTTTACCTGCTAAAACAAACGATGTCTTTCTTTCCAGCCATATTCGTGCAATTAATTTGATCTCTTTCTTTTTAAATATTGTTCCTCAGATGTTTGCTGATTTAAGATGTTCTCCATCGTGTAACCGGGCTGGAATCCATGGCACAGTCTCAATTTGTCCTCCCGAATGTTTTCGCTACAAAGGAACACTGGATGTCCTCTACAAAATTATACACCAGGTTGGTGGTTTTATTAAATGGATTGAAGCTGTCATCTGTGTCTATTGAGAACATCTGTGCTTGAAGCGGTCACTTATGTGTATTACGTGTTTACATTTGCAAATATTGACGCATATATTAATCAATGCAAGAGTGCCATTGCAGGAAGGATTTGCTAGGCTATGGAGAGGCACAAATGCAGGCCTGGCACTTGCAGTACCAACTGTAGGTTCACTAGTCAGTCGACAATGATTTATTGCTTAATTATTTGACATTATATTGTGAAAGCTCAGAAATTGATTCTCTATCAGGTAGGAATATACCTTCCTTGTTATGACATATTCCACAATTGGTTGGAGGAATTCACGGCTAAAAGTGCACCCGCCACAACTCCGTATACACCTTTAGTGGCTGGTTCATTGGCACGTTCTCTAGCTTGTGCAACTTGTTACCCTATTGAACTTGCTAGAACTCGTATGCAGGTATTTAAGACAATTACCCTATTATTTTGATACCTGGTGCTTGATAGTTATAGCTTTTGGAGTTTCTATCCATGAATTACAGTGGTTGTTTAAGTCCTGTCATGTTCCCTTTTTAATCCATTTATGTTGGTGAGCTGGTTCACCTGCAATGCAGGGGTATAAACTGTCTTAGTGACTGCTCTTGTTGGTTTCAAGAGTGCATGGCTTATTTTATTCTATTTATGTTGCAAGTGTCAAGTCAATGTTTCCTTGCTTTATCGGATCTCAATTCCAACAAGCTCTACTTGTCTTAAAATTATGATTGTGGCTTATCGATGAAGAACAGTATTGTTGCTGGATATTATTTTTATTATTATTTTTAATTCATTTTTTGTGGATGCCTGATGCATTAACCTGTTTGTCATGTAGTATTGTACTTTGTTATACTGTAATTCATGTGGTTTTCTTTCCTTGTGTAATAGATCCTATTTCTTCTGTTATTATTTTTTTATTTGTTAAGGTAGAAGAGTTTTAAGCTTTACTTCAAATTCCCCAGTCTTTCTTGTAGTTTAGTGGTTTTAGTAATGCTTTCATATTTTGCATTTTCCTGCCATTTTTCCTATTCCACAAACTTTCTGACTTCCTACTGTTCTTTGGAGAATTATTCATTTTTCATTTATTCATTTTGGATATAGGCATTTAAGGAGACTCAAATTGGTAAAAAGCCTCCTGGAGTATTCCAGACTCTGCTAGGTATTGTCTCACATGTCAAGAGTACAAACAGTCCACAGAACAGCTGTAAGTGCATATCTTTTTTTGACAATACGAACATCTTATAGCCTTAATAAATGTAAACTTAAAGGAGTCTGCTTCTTTTGGCATATACTGTACATAAATTTTTAAATTTGTTGAATTGGCTGGTCTTTTCATGTTTGTGATTCATTGAATTTTCATACAAGCATCATATGGTTTACAGAGTATGCCATGACATAATATTAGGTTATTTGAGTATTTGTATTTAGCTTATTAATGAACTGGTAATTTAAATCTAATTATATGGAATATGTGTTGAAGCCATTATTCTTTTCTGTATGCTACACAAGCAACGAGATAGAATTATTTTTGTGTCCCATTGATTTTTTAATCTGGTCAATCTTGGCACTGGACTGGCTGGTACATTTATTAATATAACATTGCATAGTGTATAAACATATAAAAATTGAAATGCTAACCAAGGTATTTGTACAATCATGTAATTGTTGGTGAGTCTCTTCATTTCATCACAGTGCAAGGTTATCGTGCTCTGTGGACTGGCATGGGAGCTCAACTTGCCCGTGATGTGCCCTTCTCTGCTATATGTTGGTCGACGCTTGAACCAGTGAGTTTTTTCCCCTAAATTCTTTGACATGTGAAGTTGTTTTCTCATGCTAATTACTCCTGCTTTGCAGACTAGAAGAAAACTTCTTAGCTTGGTTGGAGGCGATGATGCCAATGCATTGAGTGTTCTAGGGGCAAATTTTGCTGGTGGTTTTGTTGCAGGAACTTTAGCAGCTGGAGCTACGTGCCCACTGGATGTTGCCAAGACTCGAAGGCAGATAGAGGTTTGTTTCTGTTAAGAGATGTGACATAAAACCATTCATGGTCTTCATTTTAAAATTTAAGCTTTTTGTTTGTTCATGACATTTTATTAGAGCTTCTATGACCATGTGGTCTAGAGTTCGACCTTTGTTGCCCCGTTATTTTAATTAAATGTTGAATTTCAGCACAAGGTAGGTGGATTTATGCATTATCCATACTTCAACTCTAAAAAGCTATTGCATGAAGGGCCATGTTAGAGATGTTATGAAAAACCATTCATGTGTCTTTACCAGGAGTATAAATTTTAGGAAATTTCAGTTCTTGGCAGTTTCCCTTGTTTTTTTGTCACTAAAATTTCCCTGTTATTTTCTTTTATTCAAACTATAGGGAGAGGGGGAATTATTGAAGATTTACTTCCCACTTATGTCCTATTCTTTCTGTCAAATAACTAATTTCTTTGAATCTACAAATACAGTTTTATGTCTATTTGCCAAGAGTTGGTCTTCTAATGTCATCTTTTCCGAAAAAAAAATGCAGAGGGATCATGTTAGGGCATTGAAAATGACTACAAGACAGACACTGATTGAGGTGTGGAGGTATGCCACAATCTGGACTCCAAATTTATAATCTTGACTTGTTTTGTGACAGAAATTGGATGCCAAGTGCTGTGGTAGCCTTTTCTTTTTCACTCTATGATCTGGGGTCGTAATATTTTGTTGAAAGGTTTATTCCTTCTTTGGCAACCCCACTTAGTGGAAAAATGCTTGGTTTTTGTCGTTGCACCTACAGTGGCAGAGCTTGACCAAATTTGAGGGGTTCAAAGCAGTTAAGGTGTTTGTCTGCATTATGATATAATTTTATTGAGGGGGTCTTGCACAAAATTATATATAAGGAAGAAAACTTGGGGATCGAGGACAGGATGGCTTTCCCTGCCCCAAGAAGCTCTGCCGCTGGCTGCCTATATTTACTTGCCAGCATGAACTGTTTTAACTGGTCAATGTGTTGATTTAATTGGTTATTAATATGCTTTGTTTGAGCTGATTCTTCAATGTCTTATTTCAGAGATGGAGGGTTGAAAGGATTGTTTACAGGCGTTGGTCCACGAGTTGGTCGAGCAGGCCCCTCCGTTGGAATCGTTGTTTCATTTTATGAAGTTGTAAAGTTTGTTCTGCATCATCGGTACACAGCATCATGATCGGCTCCTTCATGTTCTGCACATTTTTTGTTTAATTGCCAAAGCGGCTTTCATTGAGAATCCCTGGAAATTGCACAGCAAGTTTTTTGTGGAATGGAAATCATTCCAATTCGCTCTGACCTTTTAACTAACATACTTGAATAGGAAATTGACCAGCATAGGACGCGGTCCTATAGGTTTTTGACATTTTTTGTAATTTTGCTGTTGTCCAGCAGAAATTTTGTTACACATGGAATTCTCTCCTGAAGTAAAATCGGAATAATTTTCCCCCCGAGAATGCGGATGTTCTAAATGTCACTGTAATGCTTGTCTAACATTACACCCAAGTAATGTTGATGTTGATATTGATTCTGTATAGATTTTTCATCATGCTACTATTTATTCTTTTGAAGAAATAGTGGTAAAATCAGGATGACTTTTGCTGCAAATTGAGATTATATTGTAGTAACCTGGTTTTAGGAATAGTTTCGTCAAGGGTTGTCTCTTAAGTCATCAGCGTGTGTATCAAAAGAAATTGGAAAGAGAAGTGTTAATAATAGTCTTTTTTAACATTTTTTATTATTAGTTGAAATTTCTATGGACTTGAAAAATAGGGAATGGAATTAGGATTAATTTTCACCAGTAATGGTGTTTTTTTTTAGTAGTTGGAGTTAGAAACGGTTTAAGGCTGCACATTACACATGAAAATATTTACTAGAGCTTTTATTTCTGAGCTTCATGGGAGAAACTTGTAGATTCTACCTACATAGATGGTTACGGCAAAATATAAGGGAGAAAACTCTAAAAATGTGCTGCGGCTTTTACAATGCTCTTAATACCAAGTCCACTGTAGGTCCTGTTTCGCGGGGGTAAAAAGAATGGTGAATATATACTATGGTTCATAAAGTGTCATTTACTATGGTTATAAGGAAGTCGTGACCCAAACTCATGGAGAAAAAAACCAGTCTACAAATTAAATCCTTTGGGTGTCCTCATTACATGTTTACTATGAAAGTATTTAAATTTAGTTTGTCAAAAGATAAAATTTAAATGTAATATTATAGATATTTTTTATCTTCTCTAATTTAAATTAAAGTTTTACTTTAGCAATTGATCTCGATTCTTAATAATTTTTATTGCATTGGTTATTAATTATGAAAAATTAATTTTAATTAAAATAATAATTATAATATTGCATATAATATTTATCCCTTGTTAGATTTATGATCAACTGCTGATAAATTATAGGTTAACTTAATTTGGTAAAAGATCAATTCAATATGTGAACCAAAATATCTTCTGTTTGTCAAATCGATTGAATTGTCATTTACTAGAGAAAAAAAGTAGAGTAATATATTTGTTTTTGAAATTTATAACATTGGTGAATCCGATCCTTAACAAAATAAAACAATAAATTTTGTTTTTTTACTTTATCAATTATCAATCAATTACAAACTAACTACCGGTTCTAAAATTCTACAATGGATAGGTTTAAATATAATGTCACTTTCGATTATTTTTAATAAAAATAACTAATTTATCAAAAATAACAAAAATAGTTAAAATAATTAATATATTATAATTTTAAAATTATAATATTAAATATTTTAATTAAAATTGAACGTGTTTGATAAAAAGTAAAACATAAGTTAGATGAAAGTGATAAAGTCAGTTAAAATTATGAAAATTTAAACCCAAAAAAGTATATGAAAGCTGAAAATAAACTATTAATTAAATAAGAAATATTTGATAAAATCAGTTGTTAAATTAATGGATAAATGTAAAATAATAAATAAAAACATAATTAAATAATAAATTAAAATATGATTAGTATGATATAATTTTTTTTAAAAATATATATTAAAATTTAATTAAATAAAAATTTTTATAAAATATTTTTTTTTTCATTTTTATATAAATAAATTTTAAATAAATTTTTTTTAAAATTATTTACTTTTATAATTTTAATATTTAGTTAAATGATTTAATATTTTTAATAAAATAAAATAAATAATGTAATAGATAAAATAAATAGTATATATTAAAATAATAATTTAAAACACAATATTTATGATAATATAAAAATAACTTTATCAAAATTAATAATATATTATTATAAAAAATAAAATAATATTAAATTTATAAAAATAAATAAATAATTAAAAGATCAAATTATAAAAATATATTAAAGATAAAAATAAAAATATTTCAGCTAAAAGTTAAAAAAAATTATTTAAAGTAACTTTTCTAAGAATATTAGTAAATGTCAAGAGAGCATGTTTTAGAATCTTTTAAGTAATAATTTTAACTTTCAACAAAGTGAAACATTTTACTAAATATATTTATTTTAAAAAATAAACAAATTTTTATTAACATAAATCTTTAAATAAAATAAATATATAAAATAAATTATGCAATTAATACATCTGAAAGTAGATTTACATTTGTTATAATTAAAATAAAAAATATTATTGGCTGTTTCTTATAAGAAAACCAAAGGTAGTATAAAAGTATTTCTAGAAAAAAACCTGGACCCAATTCCATGAATGCATGGATGACACACTTTACATCTACTAGGCACTTAAACATCTAAACCTGAATCAGTTCCACGAATTTTAGTTAAATAGAATATTTTAATGCAACCTTTTCTTTCCGCAAACTATTAAAAATAAAACATTGCTTTTAATATTAAAATTAATTAAATAGTTAACAAAACAAAAGGCATTAATTACAGTATAACATCTAGTTCTGATAAAATCATTCAAAGATATTTCAAATCTTAATTATAAAATATAACAAAGATATAATTATATTTATTAAACACAGACGAATAGGTGCGCGTATGGGACAGATTGGATATTATAATATACATATTCACAAAATTTTACGAGGAAAATTCTCCATGTTTGGAATCTATTCGATGGATAAGATGTTCTTAAATCCTAAGTAAGGAATTAAGTTTATTATTCTGTAATCTTAAAATCTAAATCAATTAGTGATACCAAATTCATGGATCAAATATCAGTGTCATGTTTTTTTATTTTATTTTAAAAGCCAGTTGAAGGATCAGACTTCCAACATAAAGGTCACACCATTTTTTTATGAACAATGTCAACTTAAAGTTTTTTAAGAATGATTTTTTTTAATTTATAAATCATTTTAATAATTTTTTTCTATTCCAATAATTAATCACTATTTTACGTTATTCTATATTTTTTTCTTTTGTTAACACCAACTTTTCAATTAATTCAAGAAAAAATTCTTGATGTAAGAGTAAACGTTAAATAAAAAAATTATTTATTTTTTTTTAAAATAAAAAGAAAAATAAAATAACAAAATTTTTTACAAGAAATAAAATATGAGAAATGAAATTAAAATGTATAAAACACTTAAAAAATTTATAAAAGAAGTTAAAAGAAAAAAAGTTACGTGAATCTTAAATTTAAATACAACTTAAATTAATTTATATAATCATATTATTGAAGATAGGATAAGATTGATGATTTATAATTTATTTGTTATAAATTATATTA
Organism: Canavalia gladiata; assembly: GCA_037954105.1. Classification (NCBI taxonomy): domain Eukaryota; kingdom Viridiplantae; phylum Streptophyta; class Magnoliopsida; order Fabales; family Fabaceae; genus Canavalia; species Canavalia gladiata. Next base: position 58,001,935 of record CM075659.1, on the reverse strand, counting down.
AAATTTAATATTTATTTATAAATTATTTATAAATTAAATTAAGATTTTAGAGTGATATATAATTTAATTAAAATATCATATTTATTTTTTTATTAGATTTTTTTTATTTAGATCAATTAAATTAGTTATATAATAAGTTAAAAATTTGATAAAAAGATAAATTTTAATAAATAATAATATTTTTTTAAAATTTAGAATCTTTTATATAAATTTTTTCTTAATTTTTGGATAAAAGTTATCCATAATAATGTTGATTTTTTAAGTTACAGATCGTAATAAAAATCATATTTTTGATGTTGGATTTCTTTATCTTCACGTAAAGTTTTTTTTTAAATAAAAAAATCATTATATCACGGAAAAAAATTTAAAATAAAAAAATCACTATATTTTTTAGGGATAATTTACTGCAATTTAATGGGAGCCATCTAGCTTAAAGTGAAGGAATATGGTACATTTCCAGCTTCTACGCATTATTTCCTGACATAAATTTTAAGAATGAATTATAAACATTATAAATGAAAAATAAAAAATAGGTAGGCCCCACAAGCTATTTTTCCTTGGTTTCTCTAATTTCGGCTTCAATTCATCTGCACCTCGTCCAAATCCTTAAAACAAATTACCTAACACTCTCGCAATATCAATTTCTATCAAATGCGATTATCATTGGTCACTTCATTTTGGAAAATATTACTTATGTTCCTTTTTATATATAAAAAAGTTTTTTTTTCTTAATTATAAGATTTTTTAAATATATTAATTATTAAAATTTTTATATTCATTACTTTAATATCAAATTATGTTAACAAAATATATATTTATTTTTTTTATACTACTAATTTAATTATTTAATATTATAAATATTTTTAGAATAAAATTTAAATTTAAAACATATTAATTGATATAATTATTATATTTTAACAAATTAGTTATTTATTTCTTTAAAAAAGGGCAAGGAGTGCGAGTTTTGCAATTCGGCTAACTTGAAAGGCATTTGATTTATGAATAATTGCCTTCCTATAACTAAATGAGAATTCTCTTGCGCCTATATTTTTAATGGACGATTTCATTTTTCATAACTTTGTTTTCGTCCTACAGTAAGAAATTCCATATAGAATTATTATTGTTATTATTATTAATAATTCTTTATGCCTTCATTCCTATCTAATAAATGCAGGAATTAGAAAAAGAAAGCACGATAAAAAGATGGCAACCGATAGATAGTCATTGGATCAGAAGAGTATTATATTAAATTCATTTTTCCAGTTTAAGTCTCTTCCTCCCCAATATTTGTTACAGAAATACTTCTCTCAGGCTCGTGAAGGTTATGCAGCCATTCATGAATTTGGAAATGAATATAAAGTCCCTTGGAGGATCAATGAATGAGATAGGTCAGCACCAAAGCCACAAGCATCAGGATATATGCAATTGCTTGGTCAATTGAGGTTCCTGCAAATTATAAAAAGAACCATGTATTAGCATCAATCATGTTCAAAAGGAGAGTATTAATAAATAATAAATTGGAAATCAATTTTGGTTATTGGTCCAATATATCTTTCTCATTAATTCTTTCAGTGTTTTAACTTTTAATACCCTACCCAGATCTGCTTTTCGAAAAAAGGAAATTAAAACGAAGGATAACATATATGATATTACATAATTTTATAGTTTAAATCCAATTATCTCAATCATAGTGACATTATTGTCAAGGAAAATATACAGGAATTGACATATCTTAACCTTAATCTTAATATTATACAAAACAAATGGAAAATATAGCCAACTAGAAGGGAGTGGTGTGATCAACATGAAAAAGGACTTTGAATGAAAATGCAAATGAAATATTTATAAAATACCAAATAATGAAATCTGAAATAAAGAGAAAGAAAAAAAGAATTACCGTCGCTTGAAGGACCAGGAGCTGGAGCTGGGGCTTCAGAAGAAGCCACAGCCATAAGAGCTGCATAAATTATGCTAATAAAGGTAACCACCCTGAATGAAGCACTGGAAACAGCCATGTTTCTCTCTGAATATTTCTTCTTATTCAGCTCTCTCTCTCTCTCTCTCTCTCTCTCTCTCCCTTCCTCTCTTCAAATTTTAAGAGAGAAAGAAAGGAGAGAGAGGTTGAAGTAACAAAAGTTGAAGAAGAAAGTATCAGGGTGGTGAAAATGAAGTGCTATATGTTGTTCCTTTTATAGTGCCAATGCTGGCTTCCATGGTCCCAGGAGCTAGCTTTGTTGAGATGTAAAATGAAGGGTGCGCCCGCACTTTCAGGGGGAATCATATACCCGTCTGAGATTTCCTTTCCGTTTATTTTTATCTTTTACTAACAATATTTGACAACCGCAACTCATGTTAACTCAGTCCATTTTTTGTTTCCTATGTATAATACTTCCATCAACCAATCAAACACGTGTTAGTTGGTCTTTTTCTATTTTAAGCTGTGTAGTTATTGCCATTAATTCCTACCGGCTTCTTAAAATGAACAGAGGGGCAAAATTGAGGATTTTGAGTCTATAAAATTTTCATGCTGTTGTATAGTGATATGTTTCAAATGATATGATGATAATTAACTTAATTAAAAGAGCAACAATTGACAGGTATCCTTATGATAATCATCACGATATGTGCATATATTGCCACCAGATTATATGCATATCTTGGAACAAAAAATAAAATACTGAGTTATCATTTTGGTCTTTGAAAAATTTGATGTGGGAACCATTTTCGTTCGTAAAAGATAAAAAAAAAAGTCATTTTAATCCTTTTAGTCTTTCATTTTATTCTATACAAAAAGGTTAAAATGTTTTGTTTTTTATCTTTCAAAAACAAAAATGATGTTTCTATCTTTGAGAGACTAATGTGATCACCACAAAATTTTCATGATAGTTCTACTCAATGTAAAAATAAAACTTGCCGGTGTTTGTTTCACTTCACCTAACCCTGAACCAAGGAATCCAATGCAGTCCCAATCAATGGAAAAAGGGAACCTCTTTGTTTTTGTAGATCTCGTGTAGTTGCTTTGAGTAGCGAATGGCCAGTGTTCTGCACAGTTCTACAGCTTGGGGTCATATTCTTGCAATTCCTTGACACATACATGTATACAACAGATTAAAATAAAAAGACTGTGGGCTGGAGAGTATTTGATGTGAAATTTGGTATGAAATTATAATTACACTCAATATTACAAATATGTTTGGTATCTTTAAAAGATTCCTAAGAATGTTGTCATGAATACGGTGAAAATCTTCCACCTTTGCGAGAATCTTGAATCCCCACTCCTTTGAAAATGTTTTATTGGAAAACAGTTAAAAAAATATTCCTGGAAATGTTTTTTAAAACATTTATATCAAACATAAAAATTTAACATTTCCAACTTAAAATTCTTGAGAAACTTCAAAGAATTCCCTACCTTTACGTGGTAGATGTCTCCAGCATGCATAAACAAAGGAAAGGAAGAAAACTTGGGAATCAATTCTCGTGAAATAAAAGCAGCATAGCCTATGATGTAAGTTATAACAATTATGTTTTGTGCATAACCACCGTGAGCATCAAACTTGCTGAATCCTCTCTGGTAACTGGTCACAGTACAATGTTTCCCAGCTCATTTGTTCCTGAGAAGTTGATAGAGAGCACATACATCCTTCATACACAATTCAGAATCCCTCCTAATCTCCTCCTTTCCAAAACACTGTTTTCAGTTCTTATCTATACAACCTCTTTATCATCTCTCAAATCAACAATTGTTTCTACCTCTTTTTCTTTTCCATTACCAATTTCATTTCTCTCTTTAAGTCCTTTACTAGACATCCTCAAAACCTCCAGCTCATCTTCAAGTGCTTCACATTAATCATTTTTCTTTTGAAGCTTAAATTCCAACTCAGAACACCTCACTTCAGTTATATTGCTCCTCTCTTCCAATTCATCACACCTACAATTTTCGGACCTGCAATTGCACAAAAACATTGAAGTTCAGCATTTCTTTATCTTCTTCCGTTTTCTCTATCTCTATCTTCAACATTCCAATAACATTACTTTTGCGTGTGAAAGCAGATAATCGGAGTATAAACAACAAAGAAACGTTTGGGAGAAAAACGACCCACCTGAACTCGAAACTACGGTAACTGAACACTGCTCGTGACGTGTGCTACCTCAGCGGTTGCCACGTATAACAGGACATGGACTTTGACTTTGAAAGGTGTTAACGTCATTCTGACGCCAGTGAGAATAAATGAAACTGATTATCATCGGCTATGCTTATTTTTTAAAATAAGATTATTTTCCTATAAAATATATGTAATTTAAATAAATAAAATTTATATTATAAATATAAATAAAACCATTCATATATTTTGTTCAATGATTTAAAATTTATATTAATGTTTAAATATTTTTATTACATAATTAGGAATTTGATTTTTATTTCTTTTCATTTTTCAAATTTGAACATTAAAATGTTAAATTTATTAAATATAGTTTAAAGATCTTAAAAAATTGTTTTAAAAATTTATAATTTTTAATCGTAAGCAATCTTATCCGACTTAATACAAATTAGTTCGATATGTGTAATGTTGAATATTTAGATAGTTTTAATTAATTGACTAATTGTTTGAAGTATAGATGATAATTAATACTTAATTTCATTTCTTTCTTTCTTTTTTAAGAATGATGAGATCAGATCAAAATTAACTTCTGTCCACAATTAGATCAACAATATAAAAATTACGAGAATGATAATTATTGTTCCGGTTTAGAAGGAAGCTCAGGCCCACAGTGGAATTGGGCTGAATTGCGAGAAAACCCCGCGCCTGTCGATCAGGTTACCCGTGTCAATGTAGTGGTGAGACTCAGAGTATCATATGAATTCGGATACCGAAACAAAACAGTCTTACTCAATTGAGTTGTCTTCTCATTGAATATTCCGCGTTGCCTTTTCAAAAATGCTTGTTTTGCATAAAAAAAAATAGTGTGGCTGCTGGGATTCGAGCCCAGGTCTCCACGGCCACAACGTGGAATTCTTACCACTAAACTACAGCCACTTCTTGTTATGAATTCAGACTTTACTCTATTTATCGAAAATGACGGGAACCACATTTCCATACTAATTTTTGAAAGGAAGTTTTTTTTTTTAAAAAAAAATCTTCCCGACAGGCAGGGTTAAATAATCTAATACCTATACTATTTGACCCTTAAAATTAAAGTGAACGTTGTCTGGTTAGCAATGTACTTCTGTCACATTACCAGTACCCTTTTTTTGGTGTAGTTTTATATAAAAAAATGTTAAACCTACCGATTCCAATTGTAAGCATGCAGTTCTTACTTCATATATTGCTGTGACAAAAGGAAATGGATCGGTCAGCTGCTTTCATGTTGATTAATGTACACATATATTAGATATAGTTAGAGGTGACAAAATGACCGACTTAAACTTTTTAAACTCAATTTGGATTTAGCCCAAAAAATTCAAAAATACTGGGCTTTTCACAGGGTTTAAATATTATTTTAAGAATTCAAATTGAGTTCAGAGTTTTAACCCAGCCCACTATAGCTTGCGGTTCAGCTTGATAAGGCCGAGTACTCCGTTTTTGTAGTTTTAGATACGACCTCCATTCAAATTTCTAAGGTTTTCTACATTCATCTGTTGTGTAAATTCAATTAATTTCAATTACATCTTGTAAGTGATTGATTGCAGGTTTTATTTTGCTGAAATTTTCAAGCAGTCAACATATCAATAGGAAACCACGAAATTCCATCCCAGCAAAAGCATTGAATAATCTTTTCTCATAAGATCAAGCAGAATATTGACCACCACAAAAATGGTCGCATCTCATCACATCAATGCATGAAATCAATTGCGAGCCGTTAATTTTACATCTAATGGTTAAAAAATGCATGGGACGGAATGATCAATATGCAATTCATAGTCCCAGATCAAGGTTTCTGCGTACCATTCACTATAAAATTAACGGTTTAGATTGCGGGTGGAAAGAGGATGAAGAGAAAACAGCTGGTGAGGATCCAGGTTTTTTTGTACCATTCACTGTAAAATTATTCAGGTTCCCATTTGTTTGCAACGTAGCTTTTATGCCACGTTACCATGTTTAATATTAAACTGATTTCTTAAAGTTAAAAATAAATATGGAACACCTCATTTTTTTCATCAAAAAATATAAGAATTTTATTAAGGGAGTGTAATGGTATTCCAACCCTCATAACAAAGGTAATGAAATAAAACTTCACGCACTGAAGGGATTTATTAAACATCGACGAAACGACAATGATCTTATTCTTTTTAAGACAAATATGATCAAGACTTAAGCTTACCAAAGATTCATCTTCTTGTCTAAATATAATTGCTCTTTCTTAAATACTATACCATCTCTATGAATCTAAATAGAAGGAATAATAACCATCCATATTAACATTCAAAGTCTCTTTAAATTTTTTTTTTCATTTGCTAAACCTGGATGCTGAGCAGTTAACAGAATATCCGACAAAACCAAACCAAGAATAAATGTTAGACCAAATCGGAGTTCATGCCTTTGAGGCCTTAAGATAGATGAGGCAATTGCCTAAGCCCTCAATCTCTTGGGCCCCAAAAAGTTTTTATGTTTTTATATTAGTTTAGATACTTTTTTACTTCAATAATAATTATTATCAATACTAAAACACCTTTTTAGGAAATAAGAAGTTACAATTCAACTGACTTTTTATTGTCGTTAGTCACTGGTGAAAAGAGTGTATGAGGCTTGTTTATAAAAATTGGAGATCAAAATGTATATAGTTTCTTTAGTTTTAGGATATATTTTTCATATATGTTTATACAAAAAAAAATGAAAAATGAAAAATAAAAATATACATAAATGTATCGAATGATGTCAATTTTTTTTAATATTCAGATAAGGAAACTGGTGTTACATGAGAGATTCTTTTTGCTAAATTATGTTAATTTCATCAAAATATTTACAGATCAGTGCCGATGAGAAAGTGAAACTCATGCATCCTTTTTAATAGTAAATTTAGTAGTTGGGTGAGGTCATAAAATATCAAATTAATTGATTTAATGTAGTTTCTGTTAAGGTTTACGAATCAAATTTAATTTTTTAAGTATATGAATGACATTGTAAATTTGTTGAAACTTTGAGCAACAAAGATGAAGATACCTATAATGATATTTTAACATTTAAGTTAGTAAATTTTTTAATAAAGTAACAATATATGAATAAATATTGTTTACCTATGAGATATTTGTATATTTATACACAAGGCTCAAGTAAATAGGTTCGATTGGATTTCAAATAAGAATCAGTCCAATAGACAATGTTAACTATTAGGACCAATGGAGCTCCGCTAATTAAAACTTTTTCGGGTAGGACCCCAGCGATGCAAACCCAAAGCACCAATGAATTAGATAGCTAGAGTTTATTAATATCAATAAATTGGTGGTTATTGATGTTGTTTCCAGTTGTCAAACTCTGATCACTCGCATAATTACCTCCTTTGAATACAAAATATAATTAAGCTCACTACCATATAGTGAAGAATGAAGGAATTATACAGTAATACATATTTGTTATGTTACATATGAAGACTGTTGTTTTTTAATGAAGCTTGCACTAATTCTTTAGTTTCTTTGTGCAGAGATTCTAGGATTCAAATTTCTGAAGAGCTTGGCTTTCATGTTGGTCACAATGGTTAATGGCGAGATACAGATAATTGTCGACAGAGTATAATCTTAATTACTAAGCAATCAGGGTGATGAAATTAAGTCAGGGAAACCTTTATCTATGAGCATAGTGAGCACTCAACACTTCAATCTTTCAACTCAAAAGATATTCACTTTAGTCTAATTTTTTTTAACTGTTTTAAAAACTCAATCATTACTTTCATTATCAACATTAACATTCTCTTTTAAGTAAATGCAACGGAACATAAACAAACAAAATTGATCCTGATGCCCTCTTGTTGCATGAACATCTATAGTTCTATATTAATGTTAAGGAATTACCATTACCTACGCTTAATTAAAGTTGTCCAAGCTCATGATGCATGTATCGCTCAGATGAATAAGTGGGTAAATGCATGTCCACATGAATTATATATTTGTCTGCCTTAAAAAAAACTGCAATTGAATGCATTTGCAACGGATAATAATTATTAGATGGTTCCGACACGATAAATAAAAATTTCAGAAAGGACGAATATGGGACGAGGGTTGTCACTGGATCTCTGCATATTGTTCCATCATTCTTAGCATCTTGTTATTGATAATCGAATTTTACAAAAAATAAAATAAAGTTGTTTCAAAAAGGTGTATTGAAGTGGACCAAATTTTTAATAATCTGAAGAAAAAATGTATATTTAGCCAATATACAATATATTTTGACTTAAATTAAATCCAATTTGATGTATATTTATAAACTCAAAAATATTAAAATTATAAAGTTTTATTTATAATTTGAAAAACAATTATGTACTTTAGGTAATAATTTATTTTTAAGTATTTAAATTTAACATAAATTAAATAATATAATTTTTTACATTCTAATTATATAAATGAAGAAGAAAATGTAGATTAAGAATTAACTCAACGATTCACATCGCAATATATATATATTTGAATTAATTTTTAAATTAAACTTGACCTAAATTAATTCATTTATGATAGAAAACGAGTCTAAGTTGTCTAAATTGATATTTATTTTTGTAGACATGTATTGAAAAAGAGATTAACTAGATTGATTTTAGGAGAAAGATAACAATTTACTATGGAAGTGGAATGGAATAAGATAAGTTCCTAACCATGCCTTAAACAAACTTATCTTTTACACAATAAAGTGCTTGCAAATAGGAATGAAAGTAGGTCGAGTCGAGTTAGACTTTACTTCTATATAAGAAGTATATAAGAAAGTGTTTGCAAATAGGAACGAAAGTAGGTCGAGTCAAGTTAAGTTTTGAGTGTTCAAGTCTGGCTTATTTAAAAATTTTGAGGCTTAAACCTGGACGTGTCACCTTTTAAAGGTTTTTTTTTTATACCTGATTTAAAGCTTATAAGACATACAAGTCTGTTTAAAAACCTACCTAACAAAAAAATTAATAAATAAACTTAAAGTTTATATAAATAATTAATTAAAAAGACTTGCAAACTTAAAACTTACAAAATAAAAAGACTATTAAATAGGCCTAAATATATATATATATATTAATATTATATAAATGAAATATAAAATAAATATTATATAAATATAATATATTAAAATAAATATAAATAAATCCCTAAATAGGTTAAATAAACTTTTTAACAAGTATAAGCCTATCTATCTATTAAACAAGTCAAGTCGAACTAGACTTTAAAAAAGCTGAATTATAGGCCCCTGTCGGACGATCTTGCTCACCTTCATCCTTACTTGCAACTTTTGTATCATCTAATCACCTTCATCTTTACTTGTAACCTTTGTATCATCTAATGGAATGATTTTAGCTGAATTTTGGGATGCACTGTGAGTTGAGTTAATTAATAAGTATCTTGTTCATCGAATGAGTATTTTAAATATACACAAAAGATATAAATTTTAAATATTTCAAAAAAATATTTTACTAAATTTGATTGGAGAGTAGTTTAAGAAATAAAAAAAAATTAGATATATAATAACATGTACTTTTTTTTTCTATTCTTCAATTAAAATTACATATTTATCTTATAATTAATAAATAATAAAAGTTAATATCAATTATTAAGGTAAATTTTAAAACTTTTATCCAAAACAAAACAATATTAACCTACGATACTAGATAAAAAAATTTATAAAAATATAAATATAAATTTGGTTAAATTTTCGTGTGATTGAAAAAGTTCTCTCAATAGATTTTATAACTAGAATTGTATCCATCATAACCATAACACAAATATATATATATATATATATATATATATATATTATAAGTTAAAATTTATTAATATTAGATATTAAATTTAATATTTATATTAATTTAATAATTTTTTTATAAAATATAATATTAATTTTATAATTTTTTATTAAATATATTATATTTATAAATTTTTATAAAAAATAAAAATTAATATATATTTTATTAAATAACTTTATTTTAATATGTAATATGTTATTTAAATATACAAATATTAATTATTAAAAATATTTTTTTAAAAATATTTAAATTATTTAAAATTTAAGATACATGATTATAAAAATATTATTACATGATTTAACTATTAAATTAATATAATTTTTATATTATATATAAAATTATTAAGTTATATAAATATTAAAGTTAATATTTATATTAACAAATTATATATATAATTTTGATTAGAAAAATTAAAACTGAAATCAGGCGTTATCTAAAATAATAAAAAAAATTAATTATTAAAAATTACAATTCATTTAAAATTCTCGCGAAGAATTATATAACTTTTTAATTTTAAAATAAGCTAATTTAAATATGCATGCATCTAGCTATGAACTAAATCAAGTAAACTTAGGAAATATTATGACTTAATTATTCTGTTAACAATTCAATAAATTAAAATTTTTGGCTTGTACTAAACTTGATAATACAAATTTAGGATGACGTCAGTCAGCTTAAAACCTTTAACTAACCATAACGCTTAATATTAATTTCATAGAACTTGAACAACTAGTCAACTAAGGTGAGGTGAATATAAAAAAAATTAATTATATTTTTAATTTTTCTAAAATTTTAATTTTAATTATTTATTTTAAAATATAAATTTTGGTTTCTATTTTTTTAAATATAATTTATAAAATAATTATTATTTAATATATAACATATATTAATGATTGATACACCAATAATAAATAATTAAAAATTATTTATTTTTTAAAAATTAAGATTAAAATAAATTATTTTAAAAATAAAAAATTAAAATTTTGAAAAAATAGTAAAACATATTTAGCTAAAACAAACTCTCAAGGTCATTCACTTTTATCTGTGATCTCACCTAATATTTGCTAATCAGATGATGCTCAACATAATCTCAAGACCGACAAATTATAAATAAATAATAAGGAAGGTAAGGTCCCACGCCTATTAAATTTGTTAGTTTGTAAGAAGCATGTTTCCTTTTCTCTCCAAAGCCGTTGCTGTCTCTCAAAACGTTTTCAATCCACTCTCTCACCAAGTTCAAGGACCAATTGAAAGGCATTTGTCGATTTGGAAATTGAAATCATATTTAATTATTTATTTTTATATATTATATATTTATATTTACTTTATATATTGTATTTATATAATATTAATATTTATATAATTTATTAAAAATTAAAACTTTTAATTTTTAATTTTAAATAAAAAAAATTTACATAATCTTTTTTATTTTTAAGATAAAATTTTCCTTTATCATTTTTGTTTATTTTTACATATTTACAATTTAATTCTTAATTTTTTTAATATAATCTTATGAAAAATATATTATATATAACATATCATCTAATATAATATTTTATATTAAATAATTATAATTTTTTTTAATATTAAATAATTTTAATTATTTTTTTATAAATAATAATAATGAAATTAAATTGATAGATTATATAATTTTAAAAATATTAAAATATATTTTTATAAAAAATTTAAAAATTATAAATATTTTAAATAATTATATATATATATATGTTTTAATTTTATTTAATAAACTTTTTATCTTATAAATTTATTTAATAATTTTTTTTATTTTATAAATTTTAAATTTATAAATTTTTTTAATCAATTATTTATATAGATTTTAAATTTATTCAATAATATTATTTTACAATATTGGTTTGAAACCATATTTATAAATCTTATAAACTTTAAATTATATTAAATTTTAATATAAAATTATTTTTTTATACATAAACTCAAATTTGAACTTTAAAATTTTTTAAAAAATAAACTTAAATATTTAAAATCTATTTTGATTGGATATAATTTTATTCTTAATTTTATCAAAATCTATTTAAATTCAACTTAACCTAATTTTATTCTTAAATTTAAAAAAAATTATTTGAATCTTATAATTAAATCTCAAAACGCATATCCTCCAGTAAAATATAAAGTAATGCTATTTTTGTTATTCTCACAACACAGAGAAAAAAATATAAATAAAATAAGTATGATGGAGGGATATGTAAAAGATACTATAACAAAAGTGTTATGAAAATATAACATAAAAACACTATTATTCTAAAATATAATATTATAATACGGCTTTTTGACTATGTTTTCACTGTGAGTAAAATGGCCGACATTTCCGCACATTTACACCTTAGACCGTACTTTCCAAAAATCATCATAGATACCACTCTCCATAGGAGTTCTATCTCCTTTTGCTTCTGTTTTCTATACAAATCATATATAAACAAACATTCATTTCCTTCGGAAACTATGGGAGAATATATATATGGTATACCTTAGTCATTGATCTGCCTGATTGCAAACAACATACAAGTTATTAACTTAATAGAATAAAGTTCTAAGAAGGGTGTCTAGGAAACAAAGGAGGGGAATAGTGAAAGTCCCCATATGTTTGAAACATTCCATGGCTAAACAAACAAAAGACCAGTTATCTCTCTAGTCGCTGTCACAGAAAGAGAAACTTTATTCAAAATTTTGGTTTTATTTGAAAGCTCGACATGAAATCAATTGCATTCAAAATAAAATAACAAATATGGCCCAAAATGCAATAGAATAACAAATATTTGCACATTAAACCATATTTACACCACTTTTTATGAAACTAGATATTCCAACAGACATTTCCTTTACTACTTTATTCTAAACAGTGTAAAGTAATGGAAGGATTTTGATGTTTTTGCTGAAAATAATTGTGCTGGAATAGAAGCCGCTAGATACAACTTTTGGGCGACACATTTATGTCTTTCGCTGCCTGTTGTTTTGATGATGTAAAAAAACATATACTTAATTAGGAAAAAGTGAGGGAGGTCCACCCATCTGTCTAATCTGTTATTAACTCTAGAGCACAACTATGAAAAGAGTCTTCTACGGAGCGATGTGGTGGCACATGAAAATGGCAGGTTCCTTTTTCTAAATGAAGGAAGGGGTGAAACATTTACCCAATTAAAAACAAATTCTCTGGTTCGATGGTGTTCCAATCATATTTTATTGTGACTTCTTCTGAATGCATTTTTTTGTAACTGCTATGGGTAGTTGCTCTCCTGCTTAACCATAAATTAGCATGTCCAATGTTCATTGTTGCTGCAACTAGAAAAATTATTACAAAAAATTGTTAGCTTTCAACTGACCAAAGATCTTGACCTCTTTACTGTGTTCTTCCACCACAAAACGCATATTCATGCATTCAAGGTTTTAAATTAATTTATTACAGTGGAGAATATTATGGAGTTTAGAGGTATACATACAATTATACATGCACCAGCACCGGACTACAACTGTGACTACATTAGCTATAGCTGCTAAGATTTTTCCACAATTTCAGTAATTGTAATGAGATATGGCAAGCAATAATCACAATTTAAAATCCTGCATGAATGTGATTTGAAGCTTGTTGGTAAATGATTTCTGCACCTTATCAATTTATGCCCACGTACGTCAATATATATATTCTAGATGTGTTCAACAACTTGCATATACTTATGATTTTTGAATTACATTTTATTTTATTCAACGAGATATTTAGAAAAGTAAAACTTAAATATAATATTATAAATATTGTTGGTCTTATTTTCTAATTAAAATAATTTTTTAGTAACATTGTTATCAAATTTAATTATAAAGATGAAATATTAATTTTTATTAAAAATACCAATAATAATCACCTTACTATATTCAAAGTTTTGTTCTATTTAAGATAACAAACAATCTTAGATGAAACTTAAACATGAAATTAAGTGCTAGAGTCCATATACAGTGCTTAACCATATTGATTATGATGTAAAAACTAAAAGTGATATTTTGAGTATTGGAGTTTGCACATAGTTGCATTAGCGAAAAATGAAGTAGTGCAACATGAGTTATTAATATATGGTCAAAAAGGTTTTGTATTACCTTAACATATGATCACCCGACAAGCATATATAGGGAATTTAATAAACATGGAAAGGAGGGTTGCACCGAATATAGGCTCCAATAGTCAAAGGCAATGGGATGGGGACATGGCATGATGGATGGGGCATGGAAATCTAACAGAGAATCAAAACTGTGGGACTCATTTTTGGCCTTCAACATCCATCCCATTATGAATGCACAATTACCAAGAAGCCCCAAAGTGTCTCTTTGTTTTTCATTACCCGCGACGGACAAATTGGGGGCGAGAAAGAAAGAGAAATATGAGAGAGGTTTAGGTGAAAAAGCAGTAATGTTTTGCTCATACATTTCGTGGGTGGTAATCAATGTGTTCTCAGATTGGGAAATGAATGAAGTTTTCTTAGAGAGGACCCACCCCATTAACTTCATTTTCATTTTGTATATATTGCAACTCTTGTTTTTAAATTTTGTCCCACATTCCCATTTATATTGTGTTGCAGGTCCATAAATGATCGAGATAGTTATATGCTTGAATTTAAGCACTTACGTACAAAGATGCTCACTCGCTTATCTAGATCTGCCTAAGCCTATCAAATCTCTAAGCACCCAAAGATTCATCCAACAAAATAACAACCAAAATCTTAATCAACACCTATTCTTTCAGCTATTTTAAATATCTATAACTGATATCATTTTATTCAAAACATAAAAGTTTAAATTATAAAAATGTAATAAATGTTATTTTTATATGTTTAAAATTAGTATTAAAAACTAATGTTAATGGCAATAGTACTAACTACCCGCTAAATTATGCCGTTGGTATGAAGCTTGCACCTACTAATTTGCGCTTCTCTACTGCAACAACTAAATTTTAATTACCTCAGAACTTGTTTTACTATCTTTATACAAAACTCAATAATAATTTGTCCGTAAACTAACGAATATGTGATTTATATTGCAGAGCCTGTTCGATCTAGCTGTTCTAATTAAACCACTTTAATTTGTCTGATTATGCAAATGGTATTGGCACTATGCATATACAACAGTAGTAGCATAATTATTAGCTGAGTTTATAATGTGATCTATGCGATCATTACATAACTTTGTACATTTTCAGGTGTACAATAGATCATATTATGATAAAAAATTGTAATAATCATATTACGTCAGAACAGAGGAACAAATCAGGAATCGGCTGTAAGGAGTTGATAGATTTCAAAGTCAATGCATACAGGACAAGGATGTATATAAAAACAAGGCCGTGTTTCAAGAATCAGCTTTTGCTACTGTGAAGTTTTCTGTTAGATATAAAATCATTAATTCATGATCATTCACCTAACTGTTCCAAATTTCTAAGAGAATTAGTTAAAAACAATCAGAACTTAAGTTTCAAAAGTTTTTGAAACTTGCTAAGAAGCCGCCGAAGTTTTTGTGTTGCATGTCCTAAAAGTGATGTGCTACAGTACATGTTTATAAGTAATTAACACATCACACTCTTCAAGAGGAAGTAACTAAAAAGCAGTGTCAGCATACAATATTTTAGTTTTAATTAAATTGAGAGGGGTTTGGCATCATCTGAAATTGGGAGAGAGGGTTGGTTGTTGAGGGTGGTAAATGTGAAAATTGATGTATGATACCAAAAAAGTGGACGCATTTGGAGGAAAGTAAATGTGATAAAACAAAAGAATTGTAGCCTGCTGTATTATACTTGAATGAAATGCACTCCAATGCTTGACTAGCAATTACTATTGCCTATTTGTCACAAAGGTGGTAGTACCAACTACACTGTCACAGTGACCCCACGTATATGACACAGAGGGGAGAGAGAGAGAGAGAGATAGTGAGTGGTGCTTCAAAATTGCAAGCGCTTCATCATAGACACGGAGATGCCATGTCCTAACATTGAAAACCTACCTTCATAGTAATTATTATACGAATATGAAACTCGCAAGAGACCAGACAAGTTGCAGACATTTGCCTCAATACTGGATGCCATCACCATCATCTGCAAAACATTTTCCTGTCACACTCCTTATTTATTAATTTCTGCCCCGTATTCCATAAACACACTTTTTCTTCATTTTTTCTTTTTATGACATCACATATATTAGCACATTTTTGTGTGATTGTTCACTTTACCTTTTATGACATCACATTATTCACATATATTACCACATAATTGTATGATTTCTTCTTAATTGTTAGCTAATAGCACGTTTGTTAATCAGCTTCCTACAGAGCATGCACCAAACATCTGTACTGTTTACAACAACGGCACTTTTATTTTTTAAGTACAAATCAACTTGTTTATTTTTTAATTTAATTAATAACATATTTTAAATTAATTATCTGTTTCATTATATTTTTTAAAATTTTTTTCTTCTTTAATCAAATTATTATAATGTTTGGATTTTCAACCTTGAATCCATTGCTTTTGAAAATAAGTGACTCACCACTTATCTATTTGTGACATTTGATTCTAATATTTAATTATCTATTATATAATATTTTATATACAAATACAATAATTTATATATAATATTGATAAAAATTTTCCATTACATTTGCATCGTGACGTTTAACTAATTCTATATTTTTTATTTAAGACATAATTTTCTTTTATAACTTTTTATATTTTCAACTTTCTATTTTTTAAAAATTACAGAAATAAATTTTTATAAAATTTAAAATAAATATAAATTTTTAAGTAAAAAATAAATACCGATTATATTAAATTTAATACATTATAAAAGTATTATTTTATTAAATATATTAGTCTTAAATAGAAAAATAAAAATATACATATATATATATATATATTCATATAATATTTATTGATTCATGCATATCCTATTATGTTTTAACCTTTCACACATAGCATTTGAATTTTTATTTTCATTTTTTATGTTATAAAAAATTTCTAAGTTAGTATATTAAGAAAGAAATAAATCTATATATTACATTAAAAATAATCAATTAAAATATGAGATAGATGTGATTAAATATTTACTATAACACATTTACATTTAGAGTGGGACAAACCAGAGATAATACACTTTTTATTTAATTATTAACATTTTAAATATTATTATGAAATATTTTATATATAATTTAAGTTAATTTATTTTATATTTTATTTTTTAAAAATAAATTATATATAATATAATCTATATAATAAAAAACTATACATAAAAAAAAGTTTTACATATTAAAATATTTATCAATATTTTATTCCACAAAAGAAAAAGCTATCAATATGTTTATAAATTATTGTTTACTATATGTTTAATTTATGATTTAATAAGTTGTTTAGTTGTTTAAATCATTGAATAAATATTTAATTTATGTATGTTTAAGAATTATATATTAGACTAAATATATTATATGTAATAAATTATAAATTGATGAAATTTTCATCTTTTAAAACATATATAATCTATAATCATTGTCATTAACGTATATGGCCTATAAGGTATAATGAAATCTATGTACGTGATGCATGGGTGTTATTCCTGATGTTTGTATTTTATGGATATAATTTTTGAGTGAAGAATTAAATTTTTTTCATAAATATGTTGTTGAATTAAATATTAATGATGACTTTTAGTGAAATTAAAATTTTTCGTTAGTATTCTTTTATATGTGACTTTTTTTTGTGATATTTGATATTTTGTTATTATCTATAATATTATAGCGGTGACTTATGATCTGGTCACTATTATGAATACTATTAATGAAAAAAATAATCATAAATATAATATATTTAATAATAAATTTTACATTCATCACTAAATTTTAGTCACTAAAAAATATATTTTTTATAGTGATTGTGACTCTAAATTTGTTCCATGTTATTGCCTGTGCATACAATGGCTAGTCTGTGAATGTAAGACGGACTAAAGACTATAGCCAAACAATGAATGTATGTGAGGTGATTACTTTATCATTAAGGAGATAAATTGATAGAATCAAATCACTTGTCACTCAATTAAAATATAAGACCTCAAAACAAGTCAACAATTATAACACATAATTTCTATTTAAAGGAAAAGGTTATTTTTATAACTTTTTTTTTCACAAATAGGAGGAAGATAAAAAGAAAAATGTCAATAAGATGAATGACACAGTAGAAGATGTGGAGAGAAAAAAATTAAATTATAAAACATAATAAAGATTTAAAGTAAAAATAATATAACCCTTATTTAAAAGAGTAGTATTTTTTTTTAGTAATATGTAACTTTGTTAATAGGGGAAACGAGAATTGAGAAAAATAAAAGAGAAAATTGATTTCAATATGAAAATTATATCTTCTAAACAATTTTGTTAACAAATGAACGTAAACCCTAAACCCGCCTATAATGGCAAGCCGAACTAGGATTTTCCAACTTGCCTAATTTTTCTTGTTTAAACTCGTTAAAATATAGGTCAACGATGAGCTAGCCTGTCACATTTTAATGTTTTCTTAATTCAAAATAGTTAAAATATATTAATTTATTAGTTATTATTAGTTTAAATTGTTTAATATTATTTTATTTTAATACTTTTTATAAGTTTTATTTTTTATTATAATAAAATTATATCATTTTAATAATTTTTAAAAGTTTTATTATTTTTTCTACTTTTAAAAATATTTTTGAATAGGTTAGCCTACAAGTCCATTTTCATTTTTTTAATTTCAAATATTTAGCAAAGTAACCCATTAGCTGACTAATAAACAAGCTGTGCTGGAATTTTTTGATCCATTTTCAAAAAAACAAACCTAATTGTGTTTATTCGCATTTTTGGCAGGCAGGGGCAGCCTCACTGTTTCACCACTCCTAACAACATTTCCATCACCATAAAATTTAGGTGAGGATTATAAATGTTGGTACTTTTTTTCAATTAAAATTAGAATTTTATCTTAATAATTAAATCAATTATTCTTAACTTTTAATATTTTTATTGAAGGTCAAAATTAAAGATAATTATTATTAAAAATTCATATTAACTAAAAAAAACTATAATTCTAATTAAAAAATAGTATAAACAACAGTAACATACTCCACCTAAGTTTTATACTTTACATAAATATATGTCAAAGTGGTGCGCAATGCTATTATAAATTGTATGGCATGAAAAGAAGACGGTTTCATAGTTAGACGGCCAAAGAATCTTTAATTAGGTGTGAAAATAGATTGGATTAAATTATATTTTGTAATTTGGAATGAATTTAATTTGATTTTTGAACCTTAAAACCTTAAAAAAATACTAGTGTAACTTGTTCTAAAAATAATCATACATATCAAAGCATTATAATTGTAATAAAAGGAGTATATCTTTTCTGACGATTAAAAGATTGTTAATCTGTAAAAGATAATTATTTTTTGTTTTTTTATTTGTATTTATAACAATACTGTATTATTTTTTATTTTAAAACTTTTGAATAGAAAACAATAAAAATATTTTCTTTTCATTTTTTATATACAAAACTTTTAAAATAAAAATAAAAAAAAATTGTAAACCAAAACCACCCTAAAATTTCCAGCAGCTCACCATTTTTATCTTATCTCATAAACTTTTGAAATCCCATGAATTAATATTTCCCGGACACAAAAAACAAAGGAATCATTGGTCCCCTCATTTTAAGTCCAACACAGATATTTTTTTAGACGTAGGCAAAAGTGATAAGAATTCCGGTTAGATTGCTACGGTTTTTATGTTTGGGTGTCAAATTTTTGTCCATCCAAATAGGGTTTGTTATACTCTAAAAAATTAAACAAAAACAAGAGTTGTACTAAATAATATACTAAAAAATATAATTTGTTTATCCACAGTTTTAACAATTAATAACTGTAATTATAATTTCAATTTAAATAGTTTATTTTTATTATATAACTCTAGTTGAAAGCATTAGTAATAGTATTTTTTAATTTTTCTTATTTTCTTTTCTTTTGTAGTTTCAATATTTTAACATAAATTTCTTATTCTCTCCCATATATTTATCATACATTAATTATATGGGTATGAAATGAGAACGGCGGGTTTTTTTCTTTGTGAGAAAGGAAGACTAATACAAAGCATACAATAAACAAAAAACTTTCTTGTTAAATAAAAACATTACAGTTAGAGAGGGGATTCCTATTATTAGCTAACTCTAAGAACAGTTTGAAAACAAATACAAATCTTTGTTTAAACTAAATATTGTAATAAGAAAATGACATTTAAAGTGAAATTCCTGGAGGGGGCGAGGCAGTCGTAATTGATAAATATTAACTATTATATATATCATACGTTGCACAGTAATTAAAAATGTGAAATATAAAGAATAAAAATTTAAAAATATTTTTAAAAATTAAAATATTAGCAATAAACTAATAATATAAACCCAAACATAAAGATATAGATATTTTAAATTTTAAATTTTAAAATATGAAAAATTAGTTTAATTGATTCAATATTATTTAAACAATAATTTATACATATCCAATATACTTAAAATTAGTTGCAGGAATCTGGGTTGGTAAATTATTTTTTCAGTTTTTTCTTATTGTTGGAAAATATTTTAAATTAATCTTTTGATTTTAATAACAAATATAATCAATCAAACCATTCATATCTAATCGAATATGCATATTAATTCATCTTAATTAAAAAATTTATATTTGAGTTTTAAATATATATATATAGCTATATTAAAAAATTGAAAGAAAATTTGTATGATTTATAATAAATGTTATAGAAAAATCCATGCATTCATAAATTAATGACTTTATATATTAAAAAAAAAGAGAAAAAAAGGGGCGGGAAGTTGTTGCACGATATGTAGAGAATGTGAAGGGGATATTTGCAGGCTTTTTCAGTTAGAAAGCATAAAGAAAAGAAGCGAGCAACACGGAAGGACAGCATCGACGATTCATATATCTGAGTGGCTTCAGAGGGCGGGTATTTGTATAGTGAGATTTCATGCTGATTGCCGAACATTCTCCACTTTCGTCTTTGCGCCAATAACGCTTTTCTCCGTTAACACCCACATTTGTCATTTATGCACCCTATAAACAACGTCACATACCTCGTTTCTCTTTTCAATTATTCTCACATCATCTCTGGCCCCAGCCCCAGCCCCAGCCTCATCCCCCCTCCACATCAAATATTTAAGTAATTACTCCTTTTAAATATTAACTCAGCCTAAATATATCTGCTCCACTGTTTTTTCCCTACAAATTCAGTATCCCCATTCTGAATAATCCAAACAAATTCATATATCAATGTTGCAAAGTACAAATTTTAATGGGGTTCCCACTTTACCATTATTATCTAGGCAGATTTATAATCAACAGTTATGAGGAGAAATGCTTGTAGAATTAGTATTTATTACAAACAACATCTAATTCATTCAATTTTCAAAAGTTAGCTAAAAAATATATTTTTTAAGTTTTATAAATATCTTATTTTTATTTTATTTTTAATCAATATAAAATATCTTATCAATTTTCTTGAAATCCTAAGTAAAAGTGGGTTCTCGACAAATTTTGAGAAAAATTAATTATATGCAATAACTTTTATTTATATTCGCAATCTGTTAACTAAAGTTTTTAGATCATTGGACAGGCTCGATGCTTTCTTTTTGTAGGTTTTCTTATTTCTTAGTTAAATCTGTATTATCAGCTCAGACTGGTCTGAAACTTTTTTCTGATAAAACATACAAAATTATTTATATAAATTAAACATGGTACATTAAAAAAGGTTTTAGTAAAGCAATTTTATCAAACATTGTCATTATGTTTTTAGTTTTTTTAATTTATATTGTTATCCTATCCATCTAAAATTAGATCCCGATTGTGAATTATTATTGCCACTAATTTGGATACACATCATTTTATATCTTTATGTGAGATATTTTTTTAATATGGTATCCTATGTATGGAATACTCATTCTATACTCTCTTTTTTTTCTTAAAAACAACTCCTTTATGTACGATTTTTATTCAACGACTACATATTAAACGATCATGTAGCATTTAACCGAATTAGAAAATAAATTATTTAAAAGTTATAAAATTAGCTGAAAAATTAACTAATAAATATAAAATAACATAAATTATAAATAAACAATAAGTTGATAAATGAGTAAATTATTTCAACTAAAAACATTAAATTTTAATTAAATATAATTTTATTTTTTAAAAGTTAAATATTTATTTTTAAAAGTATTATATAAAAAAAATAATATTTTAAAAATTAAGTATCTTTACAATTTTTCGTCTTCTAACAATAAAGAACAAATAATTGATTAAAAGAATAAGCAGTATAGTAATTAAATAAATAGTATAATATTAAAATAATAATAATAATAAATAATATTATAAAATCATATAAAATATATATATGTCAAATTTGTAATATTATTATAAGAAAAATGAAATGGTATTCTATTTATGAAAATAAATGAATAACTAAGATATTAAATTATAAAAGCATATTAAAATAAAAAATATTTCAATTAAAAGATAAATTTTAAAAATTACTTGGAATAGCATTTTAAAAATAGTAATAACTATTAAAAAAAACCAATAATTAGTAAAAAAAAAAATAGTTTGTTAAACAAAATTAAAATATTTTAATAATTTTTTAAACTTATCATAAAACATTATTATGTATGATTGAACATACATTAAAATAGCATTAATGCAAATCACATCATAATACATTATTAAATTAAAGTATTTATGAATTATGTGCAAAATGGGGTTGAAGCTGAATAGAAGAAGTATCCACAAATTTAATGGACATGAATTCAAGTTTAAATATTTTACTGTTCATTCCCAAAAATTTAAACATCTTCAGTGACATATTAATGAACGAGCGCAGAGGTATTAATGAATGGCAATGTGATGTGGATGCTCGGCGATCCTTGACCTCCTCTCTCCTAAGTTCCTAATTATAAAATTAATAGTGTGCTTGGGGATATATATCCGCATAACATCAATTGTAAAGGGAAAAAATTAACTATCTTACAAGCTGCATTAACCGCACAACACAACAGCACCATATTATCACTATATAAATAAAAAATATAAAACCCTTCTTCCTTCACCTTTCTCATTCTCCCTGAGTCTATCTAGCGTTTCTGAATTCTGAGTTTTGATTTGAGGCGCTGCTGCAGTGTGATAGAGCTTAATTTGGTTGAGGCCTGAGGGTGAGATAGAAAAAGCTCCTAATGCATCTAACGGTTTAGAAATGACATGTTTTCAAAAAGACAGTTGATGGCGATCGTTTAGTCTCTATCACATCAACACCCCCCTCTCTTATTTCCTCCTTTTTCTTGATCTTGACACCTTCATTTTTTTCTGTCACCATTCAAAGTCCCTTTCTCATTCCACACTTTCCCACCCCACTAAACCGAGTCTCCGGTACTTCCTTCGCAGGTTTCCCGGAGTAGAAGAAGAGAAGAACATGGATGAGAGCTTATCCGATATTTTTGAAGACAGAGAGTTTGGTGGAGATGATCTCTTTGCCATTTTGGATAGTCTGGAATCAGACTTCACCGATTTCCCTCTCATAAACCAACCTGTCACTACTCTCTCAACTTCCAAAGAGAACGAAGATATCTCAAGATTGGTGTCCCAAAAATCAACCTCTTCAAGTGCTCCACAACATGATTCCGAAACCGACCCAGAAACCTCACCCAAAACCAAGAGACAGAAACTTACCCCTTCTTCTTCGTCGGAGGAAGCAAATCCAGATGGACAACAAAGGATGTCTCACATTACCGTCGAACGCAACAGAAGAAAGCAAATGAATGAGCATTTGTCCGTCCTCAGGTCACTTATGCCTTGCTTTTATGTCAAAAGAGTAAGTGTTATTTAACACATCCAATTTGTATAATTTCTTCAATAATTCCATGTCCTTCTTAAAATTCATCCGGTACGTACATGTGATTTAGGGAGATCAAGCGTCCATAATTGGAGGTGTGGTTGATTACATCAACGAGTTACAACAGGTGCTCCAAGCCCTGGAGGCGAAGAAACAGAGAAAGGTTTACAGCGAGGTTCTGAGCCCTAGGATTGTTTCAAGCCCAAGGCCTTCACCGCTTAGTCCCCGAAAACCAGCTTTAAGCCCAAGACTAAACTTGCCCATAAGTCCAAGAACTCCACAACCAGGTAGCCCTTATAATAATAATAATAATAGGCCAAGGTTGCAGCAAGCCTACAACATCATTTCACCAACAATATCCAACTCTCTAGATCCTTCTCCCACTTCTTCCGCTTCCTCCTCCATCAACGATAACATCAATGAACTCGTTGCCAATTCCAAATCCCCTACTGCTGATGTGGAAGTCAAGTTTTCAGGTCCACACGTTCTTTTGAAAACACTGTCTCAGAGAATTCCCGGTCAAGCTCTCAAAATCATAACAGCACTTGAACATCTTGCACTCGAAATCCTCCATGTCAACATTACCTCTGCTAATGATGATACCATGCTAAACTCATTCACTATCAAGGTATATTATTCTTCCAGTATACAAATAATACTTCCTCTGCTTAATTTAATGCGTTCCATTCATCATCATTATCATCCATTAAATATATTATGCAAATCAAAGTGAAAAGACCGGTAATCAATTTGGATAAAAGTATGGATGTAAAATGTGGTTGTTCTTTTAATGACAGCTGGATCAAAGGTAGGTAACTCAATTATTTAATTTTTTGCTGGACTTGGTTGCATTGCATAACCTTGATGTAACTATATGTTTCTTTCTTAGAACCTGATGATGAAAAATAAATGGCTTCATGTCCTGGAATATGTTTATTTTTCGTTGCATCTTTTGGGGAGACCGGGGATACTTGTATCATCAAAACTTCATTTGGACATTTGTTGTTACTTGCTGAAAAGACATATATAATTGCTGTTTTATTTTATTTTTTTGATTTAAATTGGTTATTTCATTGAAGTAGCTTATGATTGGGAATATATGCATGCTGCTTACGTGTTCAATTTATGTTCACTAATTAGTAAGAGTGGTTTGTTGATACTGGTGTATATGTAGATTGGAATTGAATGCCAACTGAGTGCCGAAGAACTCGCTCAACAAATCCAGCAAACATTCTGCTAATAATAGACATGGGTTATATATGCCTGTCCTGAGTCCACACCAGCATGCATCCTCTCTCTTTTCTCTCATTGTGTTGTATGTACAAGCTGTACTAATAACAGACAACGTAGGAAGAGCTATTTAATTACAAGCATTTATCGTTTTCTTTCTTTTATTACAGTAATTGTCAGTGTAATTGCTCGTCACAACTATTACTTACCACACAATCACTCTCTTGTAATTGACCACCGTTAAGCTTTGATTTGCTGCATGCAACAACTAGATTTCAATTTCCCTAACTGAAACACTTGTTCACAAAGTACAGCAAATTTGCCTTCAATTTGAATTAACTGTTCTGTTTGTCTTCCCTCATGATGTTCAAAAACTAAGTATACATTGAACAAGAGTGGGAAAGTATAACCATTACATAATCGTTGTCCATTTTGGTTTTGTTTAACTTCATTCTTTTAATTGAAAATTTCTAATTTTCACCCAAACGCAAATCGGGCGGGAATATATATATATTATATATATATATATGAAGAGATATTGTGATGGAAGAAAAAATAGATACATGTAAATTATTATTATTTTTAATTTATTTTTTGCTCCTTTTTAAATGTTTGAAATAATTAAAAACTTGAATCAAAATTCAAATCAAGGTTCAACCTAAATTCAAATAAAATTTATAACAAGTTCTTTAAGGAGTTTGATCTGAAATTGTGTTATTGTATATTATAAAATTTATACAATCATTTATATAGTATATATTTATTATATTACTATCATATTGTATATTTTTCTTTTTTCTTTCTTACTTATTATAATATAAATTATTGTACAAAATTAAAATACAACAAACATTTCTCTGATCCTGCAGCGGGTGTGCACTGCAAACATGTGCTAACTGACTGACAAAGTAATTTATAATTAAAATTTATAAAATAATTTCTTTAAAATTAAAGTTTATTGCCAAACATACACCGACAAAGAAAAACGGTACATTTTCTCTTCTTATGAACAACGGAGCAGAAACCCAACTAACTCACTCAACACGATCAAAACAAAAATAACAATACAATATCGTTTCATTAGCAAATTCGTACAAATTCTTATGGAAACATATGCACTTGTTATTTTTCGCCTCTTTGTTGACAAAAATCTTGTGCAAGCTTAAAGTGCATTAAGAAAAAACAAATTGAACTTTGACAGTTAAAGAGAGAAAAAGATGTTATAATCTTATGAATCACTATCTTTAAAGTGCTGCTTAAAAGATAAAAAATAATTTTTTATTAATATTAATATTTAAATGCATTAATCACACAAAATTACACATTGATAAATTTTTCAATAAAAAATTTTCATTTTTTATTCTGTAATCAATGTTCTAAGAATACTGATTAACACTTTACAAAAACATTATGATACATGAACTATGATAATGGAAATAAGAGACATATTATGGATTTGTAGATTCATCATTTTCTTATTTTTTGTGGATTTATTACTTTATAATTATGGAGGAATAAACGATGATGGAATAATTGTAGATCCATCATGAACTTCCTAGAATCACACTGCATATTTTACCGAAAAACATGAGTATTATAATATTTTAATAATTAATTCTCTTGAAAAATATAAAACCAAATATAAATAAAATTTAATTTAAATATACTTATATGTATAAATATTTTTATATAATTTAATAATTAAAAATTTACTTAGTACATATTTAAAAATATTTTGTTTAGAAAAATAACCGTTTATTTTTAAATGTTCTTTCACATAATTAAAAAATCTTTTAAATATATCAAATATGTGCATTTAAATATAATTTTAAAAATAATTATCATAAAATTGATCATTTTTATTAAACAAAAATTTATAATTATACAATAATATAAATAATACAACCAATATATTTCAATCAGATTCATAAACACAATATTTTTAAAATAGTTTAAATATTAATTTTGTCACTATATCTGATATGTCTTTTTAATCTGATCCGGGTTATAAATTAGTTTTGAGTTAATTAATAAATCAGTCTATCAGTCTTTTATTTTAAATAAATATTATAAATTCGTTTTTAACTTTTAAAATTATACAAATTAATTAATTATTTTTAAAAATTTTGTAAATTAGTTATTTTATTTATTTAAAACAAGGTAAATTGGTCTCTTTACAAAGATAATTTGCAAATAAATAAATAAGAGAGTAACAAATTTTTTTTAAAAATTCAAACATCAATTTAAAAAATATAAAAATAAAATAAAATATGGATTTGCCCATTTACTTGTTTCTATAGTTAGCTTTTGTGTTGACGTGTGAATGAGTTTGCCGGATATCGTTTGATCTTATTACCACATGTCTATTTATGCCAACCTTACATTTGATCTTATTACCACATGTCTATTTATGCCAACTTTACATTTTTGTTAACACAGGAGCATTCATACTCATTTTGTTACACAATAATTATGGATTACGACTTTTTTTTACTTTTAATAAAAATTAAATTAAGAAATTTTTGGCTATAAAAATCAAAGTTAAAAAGTGTGGGCATATAAAGATAATATTAGTATTCAAACCTTTTAAAATTTACCAACCCCACCAAATCGGCAAATCCTCCTTCATGGCTCCATCATAATCTACCTCAAAAGTACTGGGTGAATTGCAACTATTGCTGTATTTCACTTTGTACCTTCCTCTGTGCAGGATACTGCGTTGTCGTCCGCACTTCAATACAAGTGAGGGTTGGTTCAAAGCCTCATGATAGAATTATTGAGACCTTGTTTCTTTCTATTTTTATAAATAAATCTTTGTTTTAAAAAATAAAAAATATTTTTTTATGAGTGTAATTATTTTATATTATTTTTAAAATTAAAACAATTTTCAGTTATTTTTGTTAGTTATATTTTTTTGTATTATTTTTTCATTTAATCTTTTTAAATTTTATCTATAAATAATTTTTAAGAATTAAAAGTACAATTTAAACACATCTTAAATCAGTCTCAAGGTTTACTCATTCATTTAAACTTTTACGGTATAAGAAACAGTGCTAGTTATTAACATATAAAAATTTATCATGTTAGTTTTTGTCCATAAACTAATTTGATATTTTTTAAAATTGTAAAAACTAATTTAATTACTTTTTAACATAAGAAAAACATGTTATTTTCATACTACAAGGATCCGGGTGCAAAATAAATAAATATTAAAGACCAGCTTGACAATTTAGTTGTACTAGCATGTTAATATTCGTTCTTGGCAATTAAGACGGACAGCGCAAGAGTTTAGGACTGATACATGAATGTATTTGAATAAGGTGTTATGTTATTTGTAATTTACATATGTATTTGAAAAAAAATATTGGTCTTATGCTGCCAATAGAAAATTTCGAGTCCATTTTTCTATCTTAACTGTCTAGATTTATTATTGATATTTTAGTTAAATAAAATGATATTCCATATTTTAAGTATAAAAAGATGAAGTGTTGGAAGGTTGACAACAATGCTTATGGGTCGTCTGGTGAACGTGAAAAATAGCCTTGCACCCATAGTATAACACTGCCTTCAAGATAAAAGTTAGAAGGTCAAAATAGAATAAAACTAGACGGCGCGTATAACTAGTTTTAAGTGCTGAGAATAACTTTTTTTTTTAATTGAATTCTGAACTTATTATTTATTATAATTTTTTTTTATCAAAATTTAGTTTATTTTAAAATTTATTAAATTTAATAATTTAAAAATATAATATAAAAAATAATAATAAATAAATTTAAAATATGTATAAATAATTAATTTAAAAAATTTAAAATTTATCAAATAAAAAATTATTAAATAAACTTAAATTTTACATAAAATATTTAAAAAATTTACAAATTAAATTTTTTTAATAAAAATATATTTTAATAATATTTTTAAAATTATAAAACATGTTACTCTACCTTTTACAAGTATCACTTGTAAAAAATATAAATTAAAAATATATAATAAATCATAAATTTAATATATTATTTATAATTTATATAAAATTATAATTTTCACTAAACGATATGTCGGATATGATAACATTTTTTATACAAAATTATCTTACCAAATAGGGATTGAGTGAAAATGTGTCACATGATCCGTAAAGTAGATAAAAGGTAGAGAAAATTTATTTTAAAGATAAATAAAAAGTTTTTTAAGGTTGTTTTAATTTAAAGTTAAAAATTTAAAAATTTAATTTTTAACAACTTATATAAATATATTAATATTATATAAATATATAATATAAAAAAAATTATAAATTTAAATCTAATTTATTTATTTAAACAAAAATTAAAATATCTAAATTTATTTATTTATTAAATAAATTAAATTAAATTAGACTTTAATGAGTTAAACTTTATTTTTTTTAAAATAATTTAGTTTATTTTTATTTTAAAAAAAATAAAAAAAAATTAATTTTAAAATTAAAATAAAAAATTATTAATATAAAATAATAAAATTTAAATTTATAATTTTATATAAAATTATTACAATTTTTAATTTTTCACCACATCGTTCCTAATAGCTTGTTAAAATTTAATTTGTAAGTTATGATCAAAATTATCGGATAAATTTTTTTTCATTTTAAATTCAATATATAAAACTTGAAAAGATGTAAAGTGGGTTGAGCAATAGAATATATATATATATATATATATATATATATATATATATATATATTAAAAATAACTACTGTTCTACATGCAATTGTGATCCGTAGGGAATAGAAAATAAAATTTGTCGTTTGATTTGGATGCTTAATGTGATTTTTATGAAAGTAACAATGCCAAGGTCAAACAGATATTCCAAATAGCAAAGGAGACCGGCATACTATTTCTATATTAATGATTAATGATTCACTTTTTTTTTTTTTTCCTATTAATTGCAAAGCCATTTATGTGTGGCTCATGAAGACGGTTGATCAAATGCGGAATCCTGGATTCAGCTGTTCACTATAGGATGTTTTCCGTACGGTTTAGTTTATTTAATAAATAAATAAATTTAAATTTATTATAAAAAATTAATTAAATTAATTAAATTTAAATTTATAAAAAAGTTTATTTAATTTATTTAAAAAGTTATTTATTTTTATATATTATATATTTATATCTATTATATTTTTTAATATATTATATTTATAATATTGATATATATATTTTAAATCTATTTAATAATTTTTTATTTATAAATTTTAAATATATTTAATCAATTATTTATATAAATTTTAAATTTATTTATTTATTTATTTTTTAAATATAAACTTATAAATAGAGCAATAAATTTTAAATCAGGCTGAAACTTAATAAAAAAGTTTTTTTACAAATAATAAGTTTAATTTTAAACTTTAAAATTTTTAAATAAAACATATTTAAAATTTAATTTAACTTAACCTATTTTCATTCTTATTTTCACCTTTTTTCTTATATATATAAATTATAAATCTTTATATATAATTTGATTTAGGTTAATATAATTACATCAGAAAAAATTATAATTAAATTAACCAAAAATTTAAAATTAAATTTTTTTTAATTGGATTGAATTTCAGATCCAATTTTAAAAAGTTAATTAATTTAATGCATTCTAATCCAAACTTATATATTTATATATAATTTATTTATAAAATTAATTTTTCATTCATATTTATATGATTATATATTTATAAAATTTTAATATTTAATGATTTTCTCATTTTTTATTTAACATGTTTATATTAACCTACAATTATTTTTATGTTTCGTATTTTTAGACTTAAATATTTAATTTCTGTAAATATAGTTAAATTTAATTTTACTCCTCCAACCTTTTTTTTAATTTCGATCTTAATAAATTTTAATTTTTAAAAAAATTATTTTATCGTCACTTAACATGCATTTAGCCATGCCTCCTCAACAACTATATTGAGATGACATGTGACTTGATATATGTAGATATTTAATATGTCATCAAAAGGGAACAACAAGAATCATTTTTAAAAAATTTAAATTTTGTGATAATTTAAACTAATAAAATATATTTTTGAGGAATTAAAATCAAATTCAAATATATTTTATAAGAATTTAAAATATATTTATTCTTATTTTTATTATATAAATTTTATATTATATAACATATAAATTTTAATATAAAATAATGTTATTTATCATCTTATATATAAATTAAAATAAAAAAAATATTTAAGTACGTAATATAATCAAAACTGTTTTTCATAGGATCCGGACCATGAATATCCCAGTATATATTATATTCTTTACCGTGCACATTCCTCTTTCACTCTCTCTATATATTTTTGTCATCTGTAATTGACTAAGATATATAAATTCAGTCGAACTAGAAAGGCCCATTCCACTGGAAGTTTGCAACTTGTGTGACCTGGCGTTTTGTCAAGATAAGCCCATATTATCCTTCACCTTGCTAAAGGGCTTGGGCCTCAAACATCCCATTATTGGTGGTCAAATCTCATTCATTGTCGAAAGCAACTTTTGTGGACTAAAATCGACGAATTTTTTCATGCAACGTGAATATTATAAATTGCAGCTGAATAAATTTGTATTTGCTTAAAAAGTTTTCATATCACTTTTTTTTTAGTTTGGTATATCCATTAAAAAGGAAGTGAAAAATCAAGGAACGATTGTTTAATGTAACTTTACTTACAAATTTCATCTTTGATTTTTTCATCCTATTTTTCAGGATATACTTTAAAAATAATAAATTAAGCATAAGTGAAAAAAATTTATAGATTAAATTTATATGGTTAAATCTATTTTAAATATATATATATATATATCTAAATTTAGTTTTTTTTAAGTTAGTTTCATTACTATAAATTTTAATTTTTTAAAAATAATTTCTATAATCATTTAGTAATGATGTCACCTCAGAAATTATTTTTAGATGATAAATTAAAATATAAAATTAAGGTTTGTAAGATAAATTTATTTCTTATTTTGTAATAAATTTTAAATTTAATTAATAAGTAATAGGCATTAACGGTTGACATCAATTTTGATTGGATAACAAAATAAAATAATCTTATGACATCAATTTTGTTTCCATATTAATACATGTCATATTATCAATAATGGTAAATATTATTTTTAAAATTTTAAAATTTATGAAAATAAAAATAACAATAAAATAAAAACTAAAATTGAATTTAATCATATTTATAAGAATTAAAAACTTATAAACTTATTTTATTTAATATATTATTCCACTATTTTCACTGTATTTTTAAGAAGACCTTAATGTTAAAAATTAAGTTGGAAAGTCATTTGAGACTAATGCTTAATATTTCATACACGGGCACATTTTCACCTTTTTATTTTAAAATTTAAGTTTAATATACTATCAAGATAAGAAATTTTATATTATAAATTAATAAAAACTATATTAAACATAACCTTTAAAATAAATATTTTAAAATTATGTAATAATTTATTATTAAATAACATAGTAAAAGATATATTAAATCCTGATACTGTATTCTAATTAATTTTTTATTTTAATAACTCAATAAAATCAATGTAATAGTAAAAAAATAATTATATGATTTAAAATTTATTATTTTCATCTTGCAAAAAAAAAAAAACAATCCTTATTTTTAATCCAAGTCTGGATTTCAACGTGTAAAGCATTATCGTCCCACTTAAATCGCAGTTGGACAAAATATCATGAATCTCTCTTGCTCTTCCTTTGTCTTTGTCCGCGTAAACATTTCCGTGGTCAAAGATATCGGAACTTTTATTTGAATTGGGAAACAAATACAATGTATTGTCTCTTTTTTCACCCTTCTTCTGACCCCAGTAAATGA
Source organism: Canavalia gladiata (assembly GCA_037954105.1). Lineage (NCBI taxonomy): Eukaryota > Viridiplantae > Streptophyta > Magnoliopsida > Fabales > Fabaceae > Canavalia > Canavalia gladiata. The sequence goes on along the minus strand of CM075659.1, from coordinate 57,968,991 downwards.
CAATTTCACCTCCAGATTGCATTCTGTATGCAAGGAAGCATATACCTTTCTACGCTAAACCCTCATATGTAAAGTCCAAAAAACGAGAAAAGTGGTGGAAAAGGAAAATAAAAAACGTACTTTATAATGGAAAATTCTTAATTGATTAATCAAGCTTGGAAACTTGGAATTGCACATCCTTATGACACGAATAGCTAAGCCTAAGACATAGATAGAAATAATTTTGGCTCTCTTTCTTAAAGGGTCATACAAGTCTAGAATATTACATACAGCACCTGGTGATGTCTTTGGACTCACATCATATGCTTCTTCTAATTTAGTATTTTTCTATTTTTTAAAAACTAAAATTAGTGTTTGGGTATTATTGGGCTTCTTCTATGAATTCAGAAGAAAAACCGTGGGTTATCGAATGTGAAATTTTGGGTGTTGCCATCAAATTCAAACTGATCAAAGTGAAATCCTAAAGCAACCGTTGGTGAGTTTGCTGCTGAAGTAGCAGCTGGGATGATGTCATTGATCTGAGGGGCCAAATTTGGAGACAATGAAAAGTTGCTTATTCCTGATGTGGCTGGCGACACATAAGAAGGAGAACTCAAGCTCTCACCATAACTGTTTTCAACCATAGGGGATGGCAAAACTTGGTTTTCATATTTCATGTTTGAAATTGAAGGAAAATGGAATGGAGAAAATGATTGCTCACGGGAATCTAAGTTCTCTGTTTCAACTCTGAGGCCTGCACGGAGACTCATAAGCACTTCGTTTGGTTGCTGCTCAAGGCTTTGTAGCACATTCTGCTGCTGAGGAATATTTGTGTTCAAACTTGGTTCATGGTTTTCTACTGGACTTGATGAAGAACCCATGTTGTTGGCCACCATGCATGTGTGTTTTCCTCGGTATGTTATTTCAAAAACGGTGGGGTCTTCATCACATCTTTGCACTTGCTTTGTGGCCAAGCACCCTTGAACGTTTCTGTGGGTGCATCTGTAATAGCCTCTGCATGCGCACAAAGTGTTTCAAGTTTAAGCTTTAATCCAATAGATATAATTAGTGATTTACAAAATTATTGATTAAATAAATACCTCGGGTACATGGCTCCGAGGATGTCTTTCTGGCCATATTTTCTCCAACTATATCCATCATCAAGAGGCCCCTCCACTCCCATTCCTGGTTTAACTCTAATCTGTTTTGTCCATCTTGGCAAAGTGTTTCTGTGATCAAAGCAAGTTAGTGTATAGATGATTAGATATTAATTAAGATACATTAATGAGAGGTTACCTCTTTTTGGAAACATTCTGATCCTGGTCTTTTAAATCTCTATCAGAGTCTTCACTGCTCAAAGGTGAATCTGACATTCGGATTGCAACGCGAGAGGGTTGTTGTGATGACTCACCCACTGGACCTTTCCAATTTACCATTCCAAGTGCCTTTTCAAATGTGGAAATGATCTTCTGAATCAAGAGTTCACGTGTTTCTTGAGATGAAGAAGGCATGTGGAGGTACACTTGGAGCTGCTTTGTTAACTCCAAACCTTGTAGCAGCTCTTGTATGATGCTCTTTGGATCTCCCATGTTGTCCATCCAAACAAAAGTGATTGGGACTTAAAAGAGTAATATTCCTGGATCAGAATCCAGGTGGCACATGCCAAGGAAACCAAGCCAGAAGATTGCTAAAATATGTTTGCTATTTGGACAAGAACCATAAGGTTTATGTAAAATAAAGGAACAAAGGTGGTTTGAAGTTGATGAGTTTGTAAGATAAGAAGAGAAAAAAAAAAAAAAAAACAAGTTAGGAATGAAGGTGAGTTAGGGGAATGGGATTTAAGGTGAGGTGTGTCTTTGAAAGAAGAAAGTGTGGGAAAACGCAGAAAATAGAAAGGAAAGGAAAAGTTTGACTGAGAAAAAGTGGTGTGATGGATTTTCTTTACTCGGACTAGTCTTTGGTCATAGGAATCGCAAGTTCAAAGTGTGAGGATGAGAGGTCCAATTGCTGACCCGTTCTCCCCCCACACACTTCTTCTTTCTCATTGACCCTCTCTCTCTCTCTCTCTCTCTCTCATTTAGTCATTTACATATCTCATACCATATCATTACTTCCAATCACAACACCAATAATCAATCTCTGACTTCTTTACCACTAGTAATAAAAGGGACAAATAATCATAATCACAAATTCACAGGTAGAAAAAAATAATTAAAAAGAAGCAAGTCAGAGTGATGGGTGGGAGGGGTAAACATGGAAAAGAAAAGACTAGGAATCTTCAAACCTAGTTCCGCGTCATTACCGCTTGAGCTTCCAAAATGTTTGTGACGCCTCTATGACGTTGGTCTTCCACATCGCTTCCTAACGTGAACTTTCTCAACTGTATCTTAAAAACACATTATAACATACTATTTTCGTCAAAAATCAAAAATAAAATAAGAGATTGTTATGGCCATCAACTCTATGCCAGTGGCAACGTCATCTTTTTATTACTCTCATAAAAACACAATTTCTTATGTTTATTTAATTTTTTTTTTCGCTTCCACGTTTTTCTTCCTCAATTGTAATCACAAGTCATAACTACTTTTTTTTATAATTTTTTAATACTCAATGGAGATTTGATCTGATCAAAATCAGATGTTGATTTTTATAATTTATATAAGTCGCGTTACTTTCTATGTTTTATTTATTTTCGCGCATCATTATTGATCCTTATGGAAACTTCGATGATTTCATGTTCTGGTACATGCATCAGCTTCCTCAATGTTGAGTAGAGAGTTTCCAGGGCATAACTTGTTCCACGGTCCTGTTTATTTTGTTAATTTTAAGGGTTAACTTGTGTGTTTATTACTCTCACACACACACACATATAATTGTTGCTTTATAGATTTAGCTATAATTTGTGTTCATTTTTTAAGTCAACCAATCTCTAAACTTACCTTTGCCAAGTAAGTTACATAATTCACGTGGCACATATGCATTCTTCTTGGCCCATTCAATTTTATTTCTCCTCCCTCCTCTCTGTTTGACAAAAAGTCTATCCAGTTAAATATAAAATTCTCAAGGTAAATGCTCCTAAGACAATCATAATCTCGGAAACATAAAAAAATCAGGCATAATGACTTTGTAAACCCCGTATGATACGAAAATCAAGTAACAAAACCCGAATCATTTTCTTTTACCCCACCATTTTCAACCTTTGGAATGGGTAAAAAATGTATTACCAAATAAAATGACTTCTCCAAAATTAATGACATGCATAGTTAATAATAAATTGATAAAACTTTGTTTGACAATGCATCTCATTAAATTATGTCAACCCTTATAATTATTAATATAACTGATTAGTTATTATAAACTAATATAATGACATTAATTATCGATTATACCATTAATTTTACATTCATACATAAGGTAAAAAGATATTTATGTGCCAAAGCTAAAAATATATTCTATAAATAACAATGTGGCATATTTACTTCTGTTGCAAAATGATGCAAGTTTAAATAATATAGGTGCATTCTAATAATTTGTGTTTCAAATTTTATAAATATAAGAGATGGCTTAGATTTATTTTTTTATTTTTCATATAACCAAATAGTTTTACCTAAATAAATTTTCTACATATAGGATATATACAGTAAAAATGTTATTTGTATACGAAAACAATAAATCTGAAATGAAGAATTATATATGAATGATTAAAATTTAAAAAAATTATATAATCATTTAAAAAATTCGTATATATATATATATATATATATATATATATATATATATATATATAAATTCGTACAACTTCCTTCATCCCCAAAAGAAAACCGCTTCTCCCGGATGGCTGAGATGTGCAATTAGAGCCACCAAGAAAAATGAAGAACGGAAATCTAACATTTCAGAGGCATATAAACGAATTTTCTTTTGAATTTGCAAAACTATAATTACTTAGTTTCTGGCACAAAGGAGTTGTAGGATGTTAGAAATTAATTTTGGTTTTATGTAACTATCTCAATTTTCCATCATTAGGTCAAATTCTAATGAATTAGATAGTCGTAATAGTAGAGCATGATCAGGTTGGATACTTAATAAGATATCTTAATACTTTGGAATAAAAAGTTCCCTTTTTTTTATATATAATTTAACCAACTTTTTTTAACGATGTAACTTTAATTTTAAAATTTATTAAATAAATCTCATAAATTATCACATTTTTTAATATCTCATTAATAGTTTTTTTAATTTAAACTTAAAATTATTAAATTTTTATTTTAATTTTTATCTAATAAAATATAAATATATTATTATAAATCTTATATTATTTAAAGAAAAAATCAACCGGACATACATAATTTAAAAACATCTCTCGTATTATCAACTGATTTTTAAGGTTAAGTTGAGCTTAAATTTATAAAAAAATTTATTTATATTCATATATTATATATTTATATTTATTTTAGTATATTATATTAATATAGTATTTATTTTAATATATTTTATTTACATAAATATTAATATATATATATATATATTTTAGATTTATTTAATAATTTTTTATTTTTTAAAATTTAAGTTTGGAAAATTTTTCATCCATATTTTAAGCTTTTTTATTAATATTTTTTAAAATATAAATTTTAAACATATTTGTAGGATTTATAAATCAGACTTTAATAGAAAAAAAATCATTAATCAATGATAAACTTAAATCTAAACTTTAAAATTTTTAAACCGATTTTAGAACACTCAAAATTAGATCATAAACGTGTGAGATGAATCTTACCATATTTTATGAAAACAATTTTCACTTATTTATTTATTTTTTTCAAAATCATTTTTACCTTTTACCGAAATTTCTGTGTCATAACTCCACTTAGAGTTTGCTAGTTTACATTGGAGTTTATTGCACTCCAAATTTTTTACCAGTTCTATGTAAAGTTTGTCAATTTTGAATCCACACTATCAAGGTTCTCTGGCACAAAGATTAAAAACTCCTGATTAGCATTAATGAACTAAAGCATGCTACAAAAGTTACCCAAAATAACTTTTTTCTAATTAAAGTGAAATGATCCTAAGAGATGTCACGATAAATATTAATTGAATTTAAAATACTCAAAAACTAATACGAAAATTGTCATATCATTAGGCAGGATTTGAATTTATCAAAAGTCCATGCTCAAAGTTATAACTCTGTTGCTAATCAACAATTATAGAAATATTTTATTCTCTAAAATGTAACTTTTTATTCTAGAGGGGATAAATCTCTTACATAAACATGAAAGTACATGTCCCTATCCATTTTACAATAAAGAAAAACTGAAGTACAGAATCCGATAGAAATTATGAAACATTGTAACGATATTACATACAATTCAAAAGAATAATGCAATAATATATTTTAAATTGATATTATTTGTTGTGTAGTTATGTATTAGTTTCATCATGTTTACTAAGAAGCTAATAAGCACTCTAATCTCGTGAAAAAATTGGGGTCATGAGGAGAATTTTGGGTGCAGTTTAATTTCTTTAAAATCCCTCTCACTACTTTATGTGATTTGCTGAAGGATGATTTATTCGGGACTGTCTTTCCCCGTCTAGTTGCTTAGTTTCTTTTTTGCGTGTTCTGTCATATATATATATATATATATATGCTATTAAAAAACGAATATAAAGGGTCTTCAAAATTTCTTTTCTTGTTCTCAAATCTCAAAATTAACAGAAGAAATATTTAAAGAATAGTGGTAAAAAAAGTGGTGAGTTTGTTAATTGTATTAAATAGCACCGTCCTTCCCTTTGAAGGATTCAAATATATGAATTAGATTAGTCACAAAAAGTAACAATCTAGAATTAGACTAGTTCAAAGCTCAGTTATTGACTTATTGCTAAAGGTGGAGACACAAGTTCTGTCGTCAGACGAAAGAACAGTGATAGAAAGGTATTTTGAAAAATGGAACACAACAACGGTTTGGGGGAGAAATAACTATTCCTTTTCTGTGATGGTACATAGGATTTATTGGTCGGAGCTACGAAACTTCCAAAATGTGCAGAATACGTAGCCAATGGATGAATAAAACAAAGTTTGGTAAGCCGCAATGTTTACGGGCAATCTGTAAGAGAGTGTAGGCCTTGAAGCCCATGGCCCATGGTACCCCACCTTAGACTTGGCCGTGTGAAATGTGCACTCACCAATGTCTAAATGCGAGCCTGTTTCATGGTGTAAGAACTAAGAACCGGGTCAAGGGGGGTTTCAGCCATTTAACAAATTTTGCCACCATGTTGTTTCATGTGTGGGAAAATTAATTAACCATGATCTTTTTATAGGCATTAATTAATTAATTAATTACAAATGAATTCTAACTGGTCACTGCTAACAAGTTATGACTGAGCAGAAATTTTACATATAAAAAAGTAATTTTATATGCACTGTTATTATATAAAAATTTACATTGTGAATCAATTATAAGCATTAATTAAATAATTAAAAATTATATCAGATATAAATTTTGAAATAATTATTATCAAATTTGAAATTTCTTAATAATATATCAATCTTCTAATTAAATAATAATAATTTCTAATTTTCAAAAAGATAAAAAAAAATTTAAAGGACAAAAATATAATTTTTTTTATTTGATACTATAATAAAAATATAAATAATATATATATATATATATATATATATATATATATATATATGAGAGTGTCAAATCTTTTGATACAAAATATTAAATTTCAACATTTGTACCAATTTAATAAATTTATATAAAATATAAAATTTAAATTATGTTATAATATCTAATAGATCATATATATAAAATTTTATATAAATCAAAAATTGATAGATAATTCATCTCATAATTTTATTTTAACTGCTCATATATTATTTAAATATATGTAAATATCAATAGTTAAATAATATATCTACAAATTTTACAATTCTTTAAAAATTGATATACATGATCTACCGTATATTATAACATGATTCAATAGTTGGATTAATACATTTTACATTTTATATAAATTTATTAAATTAATATCAATGTTAAAGTTTAACACAGTATTGACGGATTCTCTATATATAGAGAGATATATTAACTTATTTTAGAATTTTAAATAATAAAATTTTATCAACTCAATTCTTAAATTAATAAATCTTGTTATTATGTTTATTATTTTTTTTAAAATTTGAATAAAATTTAATATTTTATTAAATAAATTTAAATTAATATATATTATCTGTTAAAATAAAATAATATAATAGAGTATCTCAATTCTTTTATATTTTGTTTGAATTACATGAAAAATATAAATATATGAAATGAAAAGGAAATGAAAAGAAGAAAAAAAAAGAGTAAAAATAAATAAATAAAGAGTTGTTTGAATGTGTTAAAATAGAAAAGAAGGAAAATAATTTTTTTTATTTGGATGGATAGAAAAGAGAAAAAAACTATTAGTAGTATAAAATTTAACTTTACAAATTTAATTTTTTATTATATAATATTTATTTTTCTATTTTTAAAATATATAATAATTTTAAAAATAAAAAATACAAGTTTCTTTTCCAAATTTGGGAGAATGAAAAAATAAAATATGGTGGATTCCATGTAAATTGATTACTTTCTTATCTTATTTGTATGCGCAAACAAAGTGAAAAATATTTTCATACATTCTTTTTTCTTCCAATCCAATAAAGTTTTAAGTTTTAATTTAATGGTTGGATTGATAAAATTCAACCATTTAAAAAATATCAAATAGAGTAATTCATTGTAGATTTACTTTGAAGTAAGTTGATATATATATATATATATATATATATATATATATATATATGAGACACATATGTCAAACTTTAATATTTATATAAATTTAATAATTTTATATAAAATGTAAAATTTACTAATCCAACTGTATGGATCATGTTATAATATTTAAAAAAATTTAAAAATATGATGATATTTTATTCAACCATTAATATTTACATATATTTAAATAACATATGCGTTGTTAAAATAAAATTTAAGATGAAATATCTATCATTTTTTTATGAAATTTTATATACATAATCAACTTAATAATAACTTTTAAATCATCAATAAAATTGGTAAATTTTGTATTTTATATAAGATTATTAAGTTGATGCAAATTTTAAAGTTTAACATTTGACGTCAATAAATTTTGACTATATATAGAGTTAAGATTTATTCACATTAGTTAAACTTTAAGACTTATACCAACTTAATAATCTTTATATAGAGTAAAACATTCATTAATTCAACTATTTAATCATGTATAATATCTTTATTACCATATATATCAAATTTTAAAAAAATTTAAAATTTGTAAACATGTTATTTAAATATTAATAGTTTTATATATTTAAATAATACATGAGTTGTTAAAATAAAATTATGAAATAAAATATATATTAATTTTTATTTTATATAAAAATATATACATGATCTATTTGATAAAAAATTTTAAATTAATAAATTTTATATTTTATATAAATTTATTAAATTAATATAAATATTAAAAATTAACACTTTATATATATATATATATATATATATATATATATATATATATACTTTTTTATAGACCTCAACTATTTTATTCAAATCATGTGATTTTGGTCCAATACACAAAATTCCAAAGACATGCCTAGTCAAGCCTTTAAATTATGAAACTTGTTATTAAATTATCTTCAATTACCAACAGTTAGAAATTAAGAGATTCCATAGTCCGTTAAGAAAATTGTTAGCTTTATTAATCATTCTTAATTTAATTTTTAGTTTATTAAACCTTTTTTTAATTTTTTTAATTTTCAATTTTCGGTTAATTTTTTGATTAATTATGTCAAACTACGAGTAACAGCGATCAGAGAATATTTGTTTAAGATTTCAATTTCTTAAAAAAAGATTCTTTTGAAAAACTATTTTGAAATAATTCATAATGTTTGGATAATTTTGCTTTTAAATTAGAATCTAAAAGAATCAATGGATGAAAATGAAAGAGAGTGTTACAATAACCATTGTATTTCTTTTGTGGACAAAACTATTTCCACAGACTTTGAAAATGACAGGGGACGTTGGAGAATTCGTGATCGTCCTTCCAAGGTTTCTCCTTCGCGGCATTGTTTGTCTGCTTTCACTTTGCAATGCATCAACGTCGCCAGCATTGCTACTCACACTAAAATTACGCCTTTGAATTCACACCATTTTGAGTTAGTTAACTTTTTTTCTGCTCGATTCCATAACCAATTCTGAATTATGGATGTGAAATGTTCTGTAGATCTATCTGGCTTGTGGTATGTATGGGTGTGCTGAGTTCCATCACACTTTCTGCACCTGTAAGAAGAAAAGCAATAAATAATACTAATAATAGTTCGAAGAATGATTCTTCCGTGTGTTCAAAATTGTCTAGCAAATTGTTTATTTCCAATTTCGACCGATTTCACTATTATAGTGATCTGTTATTTACCTTATCATTGCATCTTCGTGGAGGTAACCTTGTCGAGTTTATAATTGATCGTGGATTAACTATTGGCCTTTGGAAAACAATTCACACGGAAATTTTAGTCCACCTTAGTGCTTGTTTTGTTTGGAATTGCTTTTCTATGTTGACCCGATAAGATAAATTTCTCATAATTCAATTTCATTATAAAAATGACTTTACAAGTGTGCTTTAAAATACTGTTAACGCTTTAAAAAAGCTAATTTGTTTTTATGGTTTGGGGGTTGATTGATTCCTAGTATGGTTCACGGGATGAGGTGTCTATGCTGACCATAGATGCATCGGATTCAAAGAGAAGCATACTCACGAAATCTTGGGCCAGTACAAAATTTGAAGATGTTCAAAGCAAGCTGTTTTGATTGATCTGGATTAGTAATTCCTAGTGCCTAAATTACCTGTTAAGAAAAATTTCTCCAAATTCTTCTGTAGCGTCAGATTTGTGGAAGTAAGAAGAAAATAGAATGCAGAATATTTGCACACACAAATTGATAACGGAGTTCGGCCAATACTGCCTACGTCTCCGGACTGCTGCAGATAATTTGATAGCAGAAAATTGTACACTGTGTTTACAAAAACACTCACAACCTCACACTACCCACAACCCAATTACACCCAAGAATCCTAAATTTTTTCTCTCTTAGAAAAATCTCTCTTTCACAATGGTGTGATACATAACTTCCTATGACTATATATAGCAACTTCTCACATGCTATCACTAATTAAGTCAAGCCTTGCATTTATTACGCAATGACTTATAACCACTTCTCACATGCTATCACTAATTAAGTCAAGCCTTGCATTTATTACGCAATGACTTATAACCACTTCTCACATGCTATCACTAATTTTGTCAAGATCTTTGACTTTTCAAATCAACAATCTCCCACTTGAAGACTGATTTCAATCTGTCTTCACACTTTGATCACTACAGCAGTCTTCTTTGGTCTGTTATTCTAGCAGGCCGACTGAAGTTGAACACAACTTCAGTTTGTCAATGGTCACCACCTTTGTTAGCATGTCTGCTGGGTTCTTGCTTCCTGTAATCTTTTCCAATGTCAGCACCTCATCCTCAAGCAGAGATCTGATGAAGTGATAACGTATATCAATGTGCTTAGTTCTAGAGTGAAATGCTGAATTCTTTGCCAGATGTATTGCGCTCTGACTATCACTGTGTAAAACACTCTTCTCTTGGATGAATCTCATCTCTGTTAACAATCCTTGAAGCCATATCAACTCTTTACTAGCCTCTGTTACTGCTACATACTCAGCCTCTGTAGTGGATAATGTAACGATCTTCTGTATCCGTGACATCCAACTGACAGCTGTAGTGCCAACAGTAAAAATATAACCGGTGGTACTTCTTCGGTGATCAACTTCACCTCCGAAGTCTGCATCTACATAGCCTTGTACTTTTAATTCTCCTTTGCCAAAGTACAGACACCTTTTTATGGTGCCTCGTAGATACCTTAAAATCCATTTGACTGCTTCCCAATGAGCTTTTCCTGGATTTGCCATAAACCTGCTTAAAACTCCCACTGCATGGCCAATGTCTGGTCGAGTACAGACCATTGCATACATCAAACTTCCTATGGCTGAAGCATATGGAATCTTAGCCATAAAGTCTTTTTCTTCCTCCGTCTGAGGGGACTGATCCTTAGATAAGCGAAAATGACTAGCCAAAGGTGTGCTAACTGGTTTGGCCTTGTCCATATTGAATCTTTGCAAGATACGGTTGATGTACTCTGCCTGAGATAACTGCAAAATTCCTCTTTTCTTATCTCTCGTGATTTGCATTCCAAGAATCTTCTTTGCTATACCCAAGTCCTTCATGTCAAATTCTTTTGACAACTGCATCTTGAGATTTTTAATCTCGTTCATATCTGAACCTGCTACTAACATATCATCGACATAAAGTAGCAATATGATATAACAGGACTTATATCTCTTGAAGAAACAACAGTGGTCAGCATTGCACTTCTGGAAGTCCTCCTTGTGCATGAAGCTTTCAAACTTTCTATACCACTGTCTTGGAGCTTGTTTCAGGCCGTACAAGCTCTTCTTTAATCTGCACACCATATTATCCTTTCCTTTTTCTGAGAATCCTTCAGGTTGGTGCATGTAAATCTCTTCCTCTAAATCTCCATGAAGAAACGCCGTCTTCACGTCCAATTGCTCAAGATAGAGCTCTTCACTGGCAACAATACTTAAGACAGACCTGATAGTATTGAGCTTCACAACTGGAGCAAAGATTTCAGTGTAATCAACTCCTTCCTTTTGCTGAAATCCTTTGACAACTAGTCGGGCTTTGTATCTCTTTGAGCCATCATAGTCCTCCTTCACCCGATACACCCATTTGTTGTGAAGTGCCTTCTTTCCCATGGGTAATTCAGCTAATTCCCATGTCTGATTGGAGATCAAAGAATTCATCTCTTCTATCATAGCAAGTTTCCATTTGTTTGCATCTGTGGTCTGACATGCTTCTATGTAATCTTCAGGCTCTCCTCCATCAGTCAACAACATGTAGTTCATGTATCTCCTGTTGGGCACATGAGGTCGAGAAGACCTTCTCAACACGGGAGTTGGAGTAGGAGGCTCTGATGTGTCAAACTGTTGTTCACTGCTTTCTTTAGTTGAATTCTCTGACCGAGGATTCGCAACTATGGGACTTTCTGGGATATCTTCAACTTCTACATATGTTGGCTTAATCTGCTCTGAATTGTTGGCGCTTGTGTTAAGCTTGTCTTTATACATCACTCTTTCATTGAAGATTACATCTCTGCTGCGGATCATCTTTCTGTTTTCATCATCCCAAAGACGATAGCCAAATTCATCTTCACCATAACCGATGAAAGTGCACTTCTTCGATTTGGGATCGAGTTTATTTCTACCTTGATCACTGATGTGCACATATGCTACACAGCCGAAAACTCTAAGATGTGAGAGTTTTATCTCTTTTCCGCTCCATACCTCTTTTGGTATTTTGTGCCCCAATGGTACCGATGGACTTCGGTTGATCAAGTAAGCTGCTGTGTTGACTGCTTCTGCCCAGAACTGTTTCGGTAAGCCTGACTGCACACGCAAGCTTCTGGCTCTTTCAGTCAACGTTCGATTCATACGCTCAGCTACACCATTGTGTTGAGGCGTACGAGGCACGGTCCTCTCCATTCTGATCCCGTGCTCATAGCAGAATTTCTTGAATTTGGTGTCTTCATATTCACCACCATTGTCGGTTCTGAGCTTTTTAATCTTCAACCCTGTTTCATTTTCTACCATAGCTTTCCATATCTTGAAAGCCTCAAATACATCGGACTTATGTTTCAGAAAGTATACCCATACCTTCCTAGAGTGATCATCAATAAAAGTCACGAAGTAATGTTTCCCACCAAGTGATGGGACGGTAGTTGGACCCCAAACATCTGAGTGAACTAGCTCAAGTTTCTCCTTCTTTGGGGGTCTTCCAGCTTTCTGAAAGCTGACTCGTTTCTGCTTTCCAAGTATACAGTCTTCACACATGTCAATTTCTACTGACTGAAGACTTGGTAGCTTGCCGTTTGAGTGCATGATTTTCATCCCTTTCTCACTCATATGGCCTAGCCTCTGGTGCCATAGATTGGAATTTTCATTTGCTGCAACTGCAATCAAATGACATGCTCCTGCTGTTTTGTAAAGAGTGCCACTCTTTTTACCCCGAGCAATTGTCATCGCACCCTTTGAAATCTTCCAATCGTCTCCATGGAAGACAGTTGTGTAGCCATCACTGCTCAACTGGCTTATTGATATTAAGTTCTTTGTCAGGTCGGGAATATGTCTGACATTTTTCAATTCCCATACAGACCCGTTCAACTTAACCTTCACTACACCTTTGCCAACTATCTCACATGATTGGTTGTTACCAAGGTAAACTTTACCAAGGTTTCCGGGAACATAGTTCTCGAAGAATTCCCTTTGTGAAGTGGCATGAAAAGATGCTCCAGAATCTAACACCCAAGACTCCTCCTTGCTTTCTAAAGAACATATCAATGCATCATCTCCTTCAGGGGTGGAAGTAACATTTGCCTCGTCCTTGGTCTCCTGATGCTTTCGTGCACTCTTGCACTGATTTTTGTAGTGCCCAGACTTCCCGCAATTCCAACACTCGATATTCTTCTTAGATTGAAAGTGACGATTTTTGGATTTGGACCTCCTGTCCTTTGATTTGCCACGTCCATTTCCTTTAGTTGAGCTTCTTCCTCTTGACTCTGTTTGCAATATCGAAGATGATGAAGATTCACCCGACTCCTTCCGTCGGATCTCTTCGTTGAGAACTAGATCACGAACATCATCACATTTCAATTTTTGGCTTCCCGTTGAGCCACTCACAGCCGTGACAATGGCATTCCAACTTTCTGGTAAGGAAGACAAAATTATTAATGCTCGTACCTCATCATCAAATTCGATTCCAACAGAACTCAACTGGGTTGTGATTAAGCTGAGTTCATTGAGATGTTGTGCTACTGATGCACCTTCTGTCATCCGAGAGTTAAACAACCGCCTCATCAAGTGAACTTTATTTGCGGCTGACGGCTTTTCATACATTCTGGAAAGAGCCGCCATAAGATCTGCTGTGGTCTTTTCTTTTGCAATGTTAAAAGCAACATTACGTGACAACGTCAGACGGATGACTCCAAGGGCTTGCCTGTCAAGAAGAACCCAATCCTCGTCCTTCATTTCAGTTGGCTTTGTACCTGTGAGAGGTTGATACATATTTTTCTGGTACAGATAATCTTCGATCTGCATTTTCCAGAAACCAAAGTCCGCACCATCGAACTTTTCAATTTTCACCTTTCCTTCATCTACAGCCATCACTCCCACTCAAATCTGACTTCTTCTTTGGATCGTTTCGTTTCTAACAATTTTTAAAAAATTGTAGAATTTCAAACCCGCTCTGATACCAGTTGTTAAGAAAAATTTCTCCAAATTCTTCTGTAGCGTCAGATTTGTGGAAGTAAGAAGAAAATAGAATGCAGAATATTTGCACACACAAATTGATAACGGAGTTCGGCCAATACTGCCTACGTCTCCGGACTGCTGCAGATAATTTGATAGCAGAAAATTGTACACTGTGTTTACAAAAACACTCACAACCTCACACTACCCACAACCCAATTACACCCAAGAATCCTAAATTTTTTCTCTCTTAGAAAAATCTCTCTTTCACAATGGTGTGATACATAACTTCCTATGACTATATATAGCAACTTCTCACATGCTATCACTAATTAAGTCAAGCCTTGCATTTATTACGCAATGACTTATAACCACTTCTCACATGCTATCACTAATTAAGTCAAGCCTTGCATTTATTACGCAATGACTTATAACCACTTCTCACATGCTATCACTAATTTTGTCAAGATCTTTGACTTTTCAAATCAACATTACCTTGCTTTTCTTCTATGAAATGTTTGTTGCCAAAGACTCGTTCAAAATCTTGTAGTTTCTTGGCACTTCAAGAAATTGTTAGTGCACCTTATCGTATTTCTCTATTAAAAAAATTATTTTACATTATTATATTCATATAACTTAATTTACCTTCTTAATAATTATAATAAACATAAAATAACTCAATTGCCGTGCCGATCAAAAACTTCTCTCACATTATGTAATTTGTTTATTTTTCTTTTAAATTTATATTTTATTTTACCTTTAAAATAATTTTTTAATACAAATAAATTAATATTAATTTAATTACATAATAATCTACAATGAAATGATAATATATTTTTAATATATTTTAATTAAATATATTTAAGTATTTCTTTTAACATTAACTTTGGATGAAGAGAAAATATAGAAAAGTCTTTTAATTTTTTAAATATTATTTAATTAAAGAAAATAAAAGGAAAAAAAATAAAGAAAACTCTCGTCCTTAAATATTATTTTTTTCGCTATCTTAATTACAATTTTTTCCTCGTCCTTTGTTTTCTTTCCTCATCCAAACTAATTTCACATGTTGAAACGCAAGTGACGTGGATGATGGCTGGTATTGCGCTACGTATTCAACAGAGCACCTCTTGTATTGGGTCCCACGAAAGTACCAAAATTTTCCCGTCTGAAGCAGAATCCATCCACGTGTCAAACATGTGATCCACAAATCTCCGCAAAATATCTGCTCCCCCACTCCCAAAGCGCCACGTCATCGCTAGCGTTCTAAACGGCAGCTTACGTGTGTCCATCACGTACCGCACATCTCAGTAACGTAAATTCCTGGCCGTTGATTTTTCGGAGGAAAATTTGTGGTCACCGTAATTCTCGTATTTTGCGTTAAATACCATAAACTCAACATTCTTCCCCTTCTCTCTCATTCAGTTCTCAGGTCTAACAGATTCCTCTGTGGATTCATTGGCTTCACTGATCAAAGGTATTCTTCCCTGCTTCACTGATTTTCTTTGAACATGTGCTAGTTAAGGTTGATCATTCAATTTCATTACTTGAGTTTCATCATGTCATGTAGTTTATGATTTTGGTGCCTGGTAAAGCAATGTATCTATGTGCTTGCTCATATACTATTCTTTTGGTATTAATGTTGAAGCTAGATTAATGATTAATCAAGAGATTGTGCTTGCTGTTTGATAGTTCTGCTAAACTATTAGCTGTAAACTTGTATCAATTAACACATGTGAATGTGAACCTGATATAATTAATGCTTTACTTTGGTGTTGTAGGATTTTGAAATTGAAAATCTGTAATTTCTTTCTAAAGGTGAATTAGGTAACCTGGTATGGGAGTTGTGACTGTTTCTAGTTCAGTTGCTAGGACTCCATTGGGATTGAATAAAAAGTTTTCTGGTCATCGTCTTGCACAGAAGAGATCTTTAACCGTTGCATTTAAAGGAGATAAACCAAATGACACAGCTTTGGTTGCAACTCAAGAGAAAATTCCTATGCCTTTGGAAGCGGCCAAGACGCAGAAGAAAAGGATAGGAAAACCTAGCAAGCTACCAAAGAGAGAGGAAAGTACTCCATCTTCCTTGGATGTGGACTATAATGAAGCTGCTGCCATACTTGAAAATATATACAAACTCAGCCCTGCATCTGATACCTGTAATACAGAATATATAGATAGTAAAATCAGAAGAGTCTCTCGGAGGAGGAAAAGAATTGGTGGTGAAAGTGAAGGAAAGGAGTTTAGCAATGATAGGGTGGTCAGAAACCTGAACAAGAAAGCCAAACGATTGAGTCTTAATCAGAGGATTGCATTAAAAAAGAACACAAACGGGGATGTGGCTGTTCCAACCCAAAAGAAAAGAAATGTTAGGAACAAAATGGAGAAGATTGACGAGCTTATTAGAGAATATTCAGTATCAATTGATTTTGTCAGTATGGACTGGAAAAAAATGAGAATACCTCCGGTTCTTTCTTCTTCAGAGCATGCTTGGTTGTTCAAATTGATGCAGCCCATGAAGGTGAGCCGTAAATTACTATTTATTTTCTTTAGGCCCCCTTTCTTCTATTCTTCTCTTAAAATAGTAGTATGGATTTTTATTGATGACTAGCAGGGAACCATTCAACCTAGTAGCTTAAGCTGACAAGGCTAGGTTCAATTAGTTGTATCTCTAACACAATTCTCCAAGTTAAGCCCTCTGAACATAAGCAATGTCATTACCATCCATGCTGAATTTCAATTATGTATGAGAAAGAGAATGGTGGTATCAAGAAACCACATCTTGACCATATATATGATCATCATGGCCTTTTTTTTTTGTGGTATGGCATGGTGGTTGAATGTTTAAGTCCATTCCAGTAGTTTGGTAATCAAGGGATTCAAGGCTTTTAATACCATGCCAAGAAAAATTTATAGTAATTCAAGATGTTAGGGGAAAACTCAATTTGATTTTGTCTGACATTAAGTCACAATTCTTTATTTTCAGGCACTCCTTCAAGTGAAAGAAGATTTACAGATGGAGCTAGCAAGAGAGCCTACGGCTGGTGAACTAGCTGAGGCAACAAACATGAGTGTTGCTCAAGTAAAGAAAGCAATAGAGGCTGGTCAAGCTGCAAGAAACAAACTCATAAAAGTAAGTTTCAAGTGTTCAATTCTCCTACAACTTGACTTTCAGCAAGTTTCAAATTATGGATTACATAATATGCCTACATTCCTTTTACTTTGCTGATCTCTCTTTGGAGTGCGGAGGTAATTACTGGTGGTTTGTTGCATTATCTGGAATGAGTAAGTTATACGTAAAATAAATACATAAAATAATTGTGATCATATCTTTTGCAGCACAATCTCCGGCTTGTCTTGTTTGTGATCAACAAACATTTTTCAGATTTTGCTATTGGCTCTAGGTTTCAAGATCTTTGTCAGGCAGGAGTTAAGGGACTTGTAACATCAATTGATCGTTTTGAGCCAAATAGGAGATTTCGGCTATCTACATATGGTTTATTTTGGATAAGACATGCTATCATTCGATCAATGACGCTCTCAAGCTTCACTCGTGTTCCTTTTGGGCTTGAATCGGTACACATCTTACTACTCTTGGTGATTAATGTTTTGGTTTAAGCAGCTTATTTATTTATTTGTTAGTAGGATACTTTGTTTTCAGTGTCAACAACTTGCAATTCCTAATCAATCAGTTTGTTCCAGTTGCTTGAAGGAAAAATCCAGGATCGTTTTATTTAGGCTTTGACTAAAATGAAGTAGAATATCAAGATAAAAAATAATTGGTGGAAAGACCATACCGAATTTTAACCAAAGATATTCATAGTAAATATGGATTTTAAGATAAAAGATGAACTTAGTTAATTGTTAGGCCATGCCTGTCTCTCAGCTTTGTGTAACTTCTCAATTTTATTTGGAGCAGGTTAGAGCAGAGATCCAAAAAGCTAAAACTAAGTTAACATTTGAGCTTCATAGGTCACCAACTGAGGAAGAAATAATAGAAAGGGTGAATATATCCCCTGAAAGATACAATGACGTAATGAAGGCATCAAAACCTATTCTTTCGCTGCACTCAAGACATATAACTACGCAAGAGGAGTTCATTAATGGGGTTGTTGATGATGGTGGTGTTAATAGTGATAATAGCAGGCAACGTGCTCTACTAAGGCTTGCTCTTGATGATGTGGTAACTACTCAAACCCTTGAGACTTCGTTTGATTCTGCATAGTCCCTATGATATGTCATTCTATTGAATTTTATTTTGATCATAACTGGATTGGTAGAATGATATGCTGAAAGTCTATTAAATTTGAAATGTCAAAAGTATTTAATGTTGCTCTATGTTCATACAAGTATGATGATCATATCCTTGTCAACAATATAGATTTTTATATTATTCATCAATCATATTTGGTGCCCTTCCTTGATGAGTCGGAGCTAATAGGCACCATACTACTGGTATCTTTTATTAAATAGGGAATTAGTTACATGAGAGCTTCGTAATCACAGCAATCCTATTACGGATGAGTTCTAAAAATTCTTACTAGGACTATGGTTGGTTATTGTAGTTTTTAAATTTTTTTGGGTTAGATCTTACTAGTTAGTAAAATATCTAATTCAATTACATCATATTACCATGGTCTTTTTGGAACTAATCTTTATTTTTTTTACTAGCTTGATTCCCTGAAGCCCAAGGAGAGCTTGGTGATCAGGCAGAGATTTGGGCTTGATGGCAGGGGTGATAGAACATTGGGAGAAATTGCTGGGAACTTGAATATATCTAGGGAAATGGTAAGAAAGCACGAAGTCAAGGCTCTTATGAAGCTCAAGCATTCAACTCGATTGGATTATCTTAGTCGTTATGTTGTATAGTGACAAATGTATAGTACTTGTGCCATGATAGTCCCACATTACGTAGTTATACTTATAGAGTAATGATTGTCCAACTGGTCATTTAAATACCCACGATCATAATCATACTCATTTAATTTGTATATGATATACTTGAAGTTTCACTAAGTATATAACCGCCTATACATGTTACATGCCCGTAATGGGTCTTCCTTTAATGAAGTTACATTCTAAATTATACAGTATTTTCTCTCTGACTATTATTGCATAATATGTATGGTTAACTTTTCCGAGAGGATATTAGGGAGTTGAATTTTGGAAAATAATAATAGAAAGAAAGATATATTTTTTTCAATATTGTAATTTTTTTTTACAATGTAAAAAATAAAAAGGATCCAACTTCCGATGTTTATATTAAACTACTAAAACTTTTATCATGTTAAAAAAAGGATCGAACTTTTGAATACCGAGTTTAATTTCTATATATTAGTAGTTACATCATCAATTTTTAAAAAGATGTTGGAGATATAACTTAAAAATTATAGGAGAATCTAATAGCTTATAATTACATGATAGTTAATAGTTAGATGATAATTTACATTGTGATTTGTGAATATATTTTATTTAAATTTAAAATTTTAATTTAATCATTTTTTTTAAAAAAAATATTAAATTAATATAAATTCAAAGTCATATATATAATCATTCTTTATCATCCAAAACAATGGATTGATCGATTCACCTATAATTCCGAACAAATTGTGAATGGATATTTGGATTTGGCGTTTTTCGTGAAGCGTACAGAGAGCTCTAGAGTCCTGTGGAATCTTTTCTAGGTCCATTGACTAACATTTGCAGAAAGCCTCTAATTTATATTTTTACTTATTTTCTTATGGTGTATTGTGATAAAATCTTCCGTTCACCCAACGAAATTGATTTTCAGACTCTTATATCAACCAAATTTCATTGGGTGTTGGTGTAGCTTTTTCAGCCTTTATTATTTTTTATTTTTGTGGAGAGGGTAGATCGACCCTCTGCTATAAGGATCGAAGAAGGTCCAAGGCTCCAAGAGGCAAAACTTAACCACTGGGCCTCGTCCAACATAACATGTCACAACTTGTATATCCTGGGCCCTCTGTACAGCATTGCGTCAATTGATGAAAATGATAGAGTATGGGCCCAGCAGAACAAGGGAATTGCTTTTTCATTTTTCTTTTTTCTTTTCGTATCTTTTTTTATTTTTTTAATTTTACTCCTTAATAAATATATTCTTAAAACTTATTTATAAAATATATATTTTATATATTTTGTAACAGAATATATTTTTTAAATTAATTTACAAAATATATATTTATATTTTTATATTTTTAAATTAATCTATAGAATATAAAAATATATTTTATAAAATATTCTGTAAACTAATTTATGAGATAGAAAAATATATTCTGTAAATTATTTATGGAATATATTTTTTTATATTCTATAAATTAAATTGTATAATAAATATAAAAAAATAAAATAAAAATAATTAAAATAATTAAAAAGAAGATTGTGAACAAAAAATGCAAAAAGTATGGGCCGCATAACAATTGCCAGAGTAATACCATCGCAATGCTTATGGACCATAAAACAAAATACTATATCAACATGTTTTTCGCAAAAAGAAATTTTGGCAAGGAATCAATGGGAGATGGATCCAGTAGAACGGGCTCATCTCTCTAAAATAGCAAATGACAATTTAAATCTTCATTGTCTGTGTTTAAATTTTGGTATCCGACTGTATTTCAAGATGGATTACTTCCTATTAAGAATACTCATAGAAAATAAAATTTTAAAAAATGCTTAGCAAGGAGTCTCTAATCAATTACATAGTGTTTTGGTATTCTCATTCAGTAACTAAAAGTTGATTTATCGAATTATTTGATTTGTTTAAAGTAAGAGGATAGGTTGGAAGATAAAATTCAAAGCTGTAACTGAGCTGAGCGAAAACTCAATAGTTGTGAATATGATATTAAGGAGTTAATAATTTATGCCTGTATTTTTCATAATTTTCAATCATTTATTTTTTAATTAACATCTATAATTATGCTTTATTTTTTTAAATACATTCTTTCACATATTGAATATGGTTCAAATGCCAAAAGCAAAGGCTTCCCTGATACTTATTTTACGAGTTTTTTTTTTTCTTTATGGAGTCACATGCGTCGTAATATTAGTTATATTTTTAAATTTTAATTATCAAATTATCCCATTAAAAATTTAAATTGTCATTATATATTAAATGTTTTAAAAATATTTAATCATTAAATTAAGCCTCAAATAATTTTTTTTTAACATCATAAAAATGGATCTTTTAAGGGACGGATGGGAGCTGTGGTTCCGGCAAACATTGTTTTAAAGAAATTACGTATGTGTGTAGAACATAGTAAGTTACTTATGTGACAATATTTAATTATTATTATGAGAAATAAAAATAATAAATACTAATAATTAAAATTTATTAAATTAAAAATAATAAGATAAAAATATAAACTCCTTGTATTTGAACAAGTTAAACACAAACTAAATAATTATTAGTGATAGATTGTTTAGAATAATGAAAAATATGTTTTTTTTGAAAAAATGTTTAAATTATTTTCTATTTTTTTTATGTTAACAATTTTTTTTCTTAATATCAATATGTATTAAATTTTACTCCATTTTAATGCAAACAAAACTATAATAGTGATGAGCAATTATGATCAAACTTTGTAAAGAATTTTTTTTTCCTCATCAACTTTGGATCATCTATTATTAATTTTGAATATCATATTATTAATTTTCAAATTTTAGTTAATGAAATGATATTTTGAACACGTGCACTACTTGATTATAATTTTATTTTTTTCATTTTCTGAAACTCCAGAATCATAGTATGAATCCAAAACTAATTGATGATAATGTTGTGAAGTATATAAAAAAACAAATTGGTATCAAAAGGTTCGTTTACATTAAAAATGAAATAGATTAAATTGTAATACATATTAATCTCTCACTATAAATAAAATTATTAGTAAGTAAAAAATATCAAATATTAGATAACATTTATTATATAACTTTTATTTAATAAAATTTAAATTATTAAAATAGATTCTGAAGATATATACTAACAAATAACATATTATATTAATATTTGTTATATTAATAATATATTTAATATCTTATATTAAATGTTATTTATTAGTATAATATATTCTATTTATTAATATAAACTTATGATATTTATATTAATAGATTAATTTTTTTAAAAAAATTATAATGAAAATAACTATTTCAACGTTAAATAATTAATGAATGGCAACTTTTTTATACTGTCTTAGAGGAGGAAAGTACAATCTTTAAAATAAACATAAAGGATAGTATAATTTAAATGTTAATTTCTAAAAAGGAGAAAGTGTAATTTTTTACATTTTTATATTATTTAAAAATAAGATAAGGCCCAAATAAATTTTAGGACCATACTACAAAGAAAAAAATTTCCCTTAAATAGCCAAAATACATTAAATTCATCACAAATCATTAAATCATGGGGAAAATGGTTTTTTGAACACAAATTGGACAAAAAAAAGCTATCCCTTTCATTTTTAGGATGTATTTTTTTTTTAAAAAAATTGTATATACTGATAAAAAGTAAGTAAGAGATAAAGATAATTAAATATAAAGTCATGTACGATTTTAATGTTGACATAATGATACTGTAAGATGAAGCTATTAAAACCTTAAAAAGTGAAAAATCTTTATCAATATTAATGACTGAAACTCTCGATTCCACTACCAATTTCTGCCCCATTTTGTTACATGGTATTTATATTAATATTATTTACACTAGTTAAAATATATTAATGTAAAAATTAATTAAAATCAATTTTTATTATTGGTAATATAGTATGTATTGTTAACCTATTATATACGGTAATTAATAATGATTATCAAATATAATACGACACATGCTGAAAATAATATATATGTTTCTAGATTTAAATATATATTTCACTCTCTAAAGATGAAATATTGTTTTACTTTGATCCTTGTTGTGAGTGAATATATAGACAAATTAGTTTATGAAAGTTTTAACTTATTATTTTATTTTAATATCCCTATATCTATAGGTGCATAACCCTGTTTCAACATGATAGGAGAAATTGGATTTGATTGAGTTTTGGACTGAACTTTAATTTTACTTATTATTAAATGACTAACAAAAGATGAAATAGAGATATTCACCTTAATAATAATTAAATATTTCTTATATTATAATTTTTAATTTAAAATTTTGAATGAAAATATTTTTAAAATTTTGTTAATAGATCTATATTCTTATTAAATCATGTAGCTTCTTTTGTTTTGAGTATTTAATTTTATTTTTAAATACTATTTATTTAATTTAATTTATATTATAAAATTTGATTTATATTATGTAAAATTAAAAATATATTTTTTTAGATGAATTAAAATTTAAACATATTATATTTTTAATTTAAATTTATTTTTTATAGATAATATCAACAAAAATAACGTGTCTTAATTTTAATAATTTTTTATAATTTTATTTTCAATATTAAAAATTTTATATATTTTCTACATTATTAATATAATAAAATATTTATCACTAATAATAAAATTATGTACCATTTTTATTTTATTATAATTTTATTTAAGTTTTAAATAACCATGCAATTCACAACTAACTTTTTAGTTATAATAAAATTTAAAATATGAGTTGAGCTTAAAAATCGTAATATTAAATTTTACGTTTGTTTAATCTAAAACATATTTTATACATAATTTATTTTTAAAAGTCCGATTATATTGAAAAAGGATAGGATGACATAATTTTCCTTGATTTTCATTTAAGATGGAATCAAGTATCAATTTTCATCTCCAATAAAATTGAGCGGATTTAGAAATGAAGTTAGAAAGTGAAAAGGAGAAAATGAGCTTACGTTTATTAATACATCTAGTGAAAAGTTCGTTGTAGACAAGTCAAAAATGGCTAACATTTTTAAGTATTTTTCTTTATTTTCATATAAGAATTAATTCATGATTGTGATAGTTACCATATCCACCTTATATTGTTATCTAAAGTTATGTTAGGTGAAGAAATGAACAACTTAGGCAATGCTAACAAAGGAATAATGTTTATTTATTTTTTACTAAAGACAACCTTATATCTAGAATTAATATCTCATTCGAAGATAGAGTATTACAACATATTCTCCGAAGGTGGCAGCATCTCTTACTTTTAGTTTGGTTGGATCCGATGCATCGTGCGAACCAACCAAAATTTTGATATTAAAGATTTACAGGTCATTTGAAAAAATTCTTTTGTCTGCATACAGTTTTAATATTTATACATATATATTATTTTTATTTTAATATTAATTAATTTTTAATATTTTTGGTTATACCACATTTTTTTCGTCCTAGTTCATATATTATTTTAAAACATAGAATAATATTTTCCCGTCCGCGTATCAGTGATATGAATTTGAACTTGACAAACCAAAAAGCTCATGAGTATGAAAACGTGTTCCTTCCATCATTGTTAAGATGAATAATTAGTGACTCATAATTAAGGTTCTTGTATAGTTAAACTATTAAAATATAGCTATACTTTTTACTTATGCTAAATAAAATATCTAACTTTGGTGAATTGTATTCCATAATTATGGGTAAAGTGTTAGGCTTTTCTTGATTTGACTGTACTATTGATTGTAGTTTAAGGAATAGTATATTTGATAAAGTTGGCAAGTGGACAAGGAGACTTAGGACGAAGGATCTTTTCAGATTAGAATGTTATCTCAAAATTTGTTCTTACACCGATGGAAAAGACAACATGAAGGAAATAGAATGAGGATAGACAGGAGCGAAGTGAGTGAGTGAGTGAGTGAGTGACATTAGGTAAATGATTTGCAGCTAGCACCATTTATATTTTTATTGCCTCATTAATGATGTATTATGCTCTGTTTGTAAACTTTATTTGTCTAGCTCTTTACAACTACATACCATCTTCAACCAACATAATCCAAGTGAATTTTGTAGATGTCATTTTGGATAACTTCCAAAGCTTAACAAAAAGGTTCTCAAATAAGAATGTCATACTATAGTGAAAACACAAACTTGCTAATTTGTAAAATAGTAATGCGTCCCTCCAATTCATTTTAATTGTATATATTGTTGCTATCTTTTATTCTCTCTGCATACATATATATTCTATAAAAAAATGTTAGTTATTAAGAGTTTAATATTAAATTTTTTTTATCAATATAATTTTTAACAAAATAAAGTTATTATTATAATCATTATAATTTATATTAATAATAGAATATATTATTAATATATTAGGGCATACGGTTGATTTGATAATTTGACATACAGTGATTTAATAAATACAGTTAAGAACAAATGTTGTCATATATAAAAATTCTAGACAATATTAAAATTGTGTCTTGATTTTATTTTAATAATTATTGTAACCAGAGCTTTACCTACTCATTTTTTAATTGGTGTATTAACCTGTTATTCTGTATAAAGATAAATTTCTCAACTTTTATTAGTCGCAAACAGGTTTGAAAACCCTTATATTCTTTAAATAATTTTTTCACCTATAAAAAATAATATAATATAAATAATAATAATAATAATATTATTATTATTAAAAAATATTAATATTTACAATCAATAAATTAAGCATTAGTATAATATATTATTTATTAGTATATGTCTTTTAAATTATATTAGTAATTTAATTTTTATTAGACAAAATTTATATTAATAAAATATTTTCAACACTTAAACGTTTTTATTATTGTTAATAAATAATAATTTTTTAATAATGCGAGCAGATAATTCACATTTAAATATTTTTAGAAATAGGAAAAATTCATAAATTAGTTTCTCAAATTGGAGGATGAGTCCTGTTAACGCAATCCTAATCCTGTTCCTTATACAATGTACCCATGAGTATTCCTAGTACTCTTATTCCATGAATAAAACATTTGCCTATTAAAAAAACTCTTATTGTCTGGTTATCAAAAATCAAAAGTAGGCGTATGTGTTGATTGAATTGCGAGAGAATACGATGAATATGTACTTAATTACACCAAAGCATTGTATTCCAGCAGCTAAATAAATCCCAAGAAGCAAGGATAAGCATCCAACCCTATATATATATATATATATATATATTGGAGTAACTTTTGCTTTGTTTAATATTGATCAGATGTTCTCAATCAAAGAACAATCTTCTTGAAATTTATTTTACGTATAGAAGTACTTAGAGGGCGGCTATACCTACCACTTTCTATAGTTAGGTGAATTGTTGTTATAGTCAGAAACTTGGCTTATTATTAGTTTGTTTGATTTAAAGTTTAAAAAAATTAATATTTATAAAATTAAAAATTTAATGGTTAAATAAATAACACAAAATTTACAATAAATGTATTTACTTTATTGATTCTCACTGTCCTCAACTAAAAACCAAATAACATGTTGTACATAATTCTCAATTTGGAAAAATAACTTTATTTGGGGCTGTCTTCAAGGACTTTCCTGATATGATCCTTCTATGGCCCTTTAAATATAAAGTACTGAGTCGTTTGAGATCATTATTTCTGTTCCATAGCAATGGACAGAACAAATTGGAAAATGATTGCGGCATATGGGTCTCCAAATACTCAACTCATGACAGTGACATGTAACATTTATCGATTACATATACATTACTACCAAAAGTGCTCTTTATTTAATTTTCAACCTTACTTTTAAACTGTATCCACTATCCAGTTTATGCGGTGGAGAACGCCAACTGATACTATTTCTTTTACTTCCAGGGAAACCCCTCACTTGCATTGTTGATTATCTGTGAGGGGCATATAAAATGAAAGGAATATGGAATTGAATTTCATCCTGTACCTCAACGGTTGAGACGTGGTTATATACCCTTTTACATGTAAAAACAATGCACTTCAAAATTCAAAGTAAATGCTCGAATATTAATAATGGGTGATCATGATCTTCATTTACATATTCTACAAAAGTTAGATGTGTCCATGATGATAAAGCTAAGATATGCTTTACTGTTAAGATCGTGAAACCAGAGAGAAATATAAAAATAATGTACAATGAACGGTGAAAAAAATAGTGAGTAGTAGCAAACCAACGTTTAGTTAAATTGCAATCAAGAGTCAATCCAGACATGAGAAAGAACCCTTTTTTTCCTCCTCGAATAACATGGAACGAATATTGACCATGACTATTACCTTTTTTATTCTTTTTTATCTATTATTTAAAATTATTTTATACAAATTAAAAAATTAATATTTTTATTTGTATTAAAATTATTATATAATTTTTATTATACTTTCAATCAGTTTTATAATTTTTTATTAATGAATATTTTGTAAAATGTAATGCTAAAATTAAAAAGTAATAGATTAAAAATAACTAATAAAACGAACATTTTTAAAATAATTACAGAATAAAAAATATTCTAAGGATTTAGGACAAGAGGCAAAAGAGTGAAGAAATACTCACTAGAAAAAGGAAATAAATAAAAAAACTCTAAAATACGTTATCTGCACTTTTTAATTAGTTCATTCCATTACATTATATCACCTTTCATTTAAAAAAGCTAAATAAATAACGAATCATAAAATTATGAATGGAATTTTGTTTTTTGAGGACAAAATTATATACGGAAATCAACTAGGTAATGATTATGTTAATCAGAAAAGATATATGAAATAGAAATAAAGTAATATAAATGTGTGATTAAGAAGCAGTTCTTGTAAGTGTGTAAGTGTGAGTATGTGTATCAGCAGAGATGGAAAAGGAGACATCCAGTGAAGAACTGTGCAATTTCTTAATTTCTTTGCTTTACGAGATTAACTATTAGTCAATTGGTTTGCATCATCGTAACAGCACAAAAATATATATAATGATTCGAATTAATTCAGTGATAATATATACTATGCAGGAGAAGCACAAACGAAGCTTATAATGGATATTAACTATTTCGCCCAACTAAAACCGAATGTCAAAGAAAAGGTTATAAAAATTATTGCGTACTCGAATCCCACTAAGCACGAAACCAACAAAGTCTGTCTTATTGGTCACTTCTTCCGCCCATTGGGTCCACAAAATTGAAAAGGAGAATGTTAATTAATCAATGGTTAGGAAATTAAAAGCAATTTTTTATAAAAAATATTATAATTTTTTAAATATACTTTTTATAATATTTTAATAAAAATTTATATTATTTATTTATTTTAATCAATGTCTTTAGAATACATGTTACTGGGTATCAAAGACATTAGAGATTCGATGGGAAAGGAAAAGAGAATTGGATGGAAGAAAACATAAGCACTCAGAGTAATGTCTACCGGAAAGAATTTTGTTATTGAAAATTACTACTACTGTAATACATGTAATACACTGATATGATTTTATATATTCAATAGTAGACTAGGATAGATTAAGAGAGTTAGCTAACTTCTAACTATAATAACAGCTACTTGTAATAAATTAAAAATTTTATAACTGATCTTGATTACATCATTTCTTAACATTCACTAAAACCTTAAGGAAAAAT
This sequence comes from Canavalia gladiata, assembly GCA_037954105.1. NCBI lineage: Eukaryota > Viridiplantae > Streptophyta > Magnoliopsida > Fabales > Fabaceae > Canavalia > Canavalia gladiata. The sequence goes on along the minus strand of CM075659.1, from coordinate 57,940,106 downwards.
TACCATTAATCCTTAGATTGTATTTGCATTGTTCAGAAATAGAGAGAGAGACAAGGCCTTGGCAAGAATATCAACACCATGATTGGAGGCAAGAATGTACAGGTTTGGATTGTTAGCATTAGTGTTACCAGTTGCACTCAATTTCAGTCATGGAACCATAGGGTTTTAATTTCATTAGTTTAGTTATATACATATTAGTATTTTTCAAAAGATTACCAATGTACTTAGTTTTAGTTAAGGATAGTCCTCCTAAGGCAACAGGAGAGATTTAAATACCAAAAAAATAGTTAACTAAACCGAAATCTTTGAGTGAAAACTTATTTAATTGATTAATGAGAACGTAAATCACATGAGAGGCAAGAACCCCATTAAAAATGTTTTGGAACTATTAATGGACACGTAAAGGGTTTGAAAATAATTCATTATTATAACTGAATTCTTATATTATCACAGCAACATTTATAGATTTCTCTAACAGTATTTTAATAGTAAGAGTAAGATCCAATCAAAAAGAAATTTAAACACCAAAATCTAATTACAAACTTTAAATTATAAGATTTTAATAATTGAAAGCTTTCAAATAGAATATATAGCAAGCTTTAAATTAATTTAATTCTAAAATTTAATGTTTAATTAACTTCCTTTGAAGCTCCAACTTTTGTTATCAAACTTACAACGTGAAATATTTATACCTTCAGAAAATGCGTTTTGTAATATTTTTTATTTATCCTCCTAATAATTATTTTATTAATGTATAATGTAAATATTAAACAAAAAAAATATGCACATTTATTATTTTAAATGTATAAAATATTTAATATTGTTTTTAATAATTAAAAAATTAAAAAGAAAACGTAAAAAAATTTAATTTTTTTCATATATAAGAGAATTTGGTGTTTTGATTGGTCAGCTAGGCAAGTCTTGGTGGTTGTGCTTCTTTAAGTCATTGTCCCATATGTCCCCATGTCGGTGTAGCATAGTCCACTTTGCGTGAGTCATGTTCCCTTTGGCGCTCTCCAAGTACCTTCTAATTTTATCGCATTTAATTGATGTCTCTATTCTAACAAAAGAGTAATCAAAATAAAATCAATAACATTTTAGTACCTTTTTTTGTTCATTTTTATTCGTATTTTATAAAATCAATAAATAATTAATATTTTTCTTCCAATTTTATCTTAATAATTAATGTATTTTGTTGAACACTATATTAAGTAATTAATGAGATAAAAAGTATAATAAAAAATTAAGTAATAAATTTTCTTAAAAATTAAAATATCAACCATCTTTCTTAATTTTTGTACATAATATTAAATGTAAAAAAAGAGTATTTTTAACTGACGCTTGTAAATACACATTAAAAATGATTAAAAAAATAAAGAAAGAGTAGAAAAGAATTATTTTGTGTCAAAGATTATTAAGGTCCCTACATATTTTAGTAAAGAAAAGCAAAAAGTTGATATTAAAATATAAATATCTTCAATATTTATCTTTTAAGAATTAAATATATTCGATAAAATATATTAAAGTATTTATTTTCAATTATTATACTTTTAGGATGCAAGTTAGGAAGGCTCTTGACTCTTAAGACCATTTTGTATCGAGAGGGATATTAGTAATATGTTTTCTTACTTATTCTAATACATTTTTTATTAAGTCAACTAAAATGGATTAAGTCTAGTAGACTAACTGTTTAATCCACTATAAAATATGGATTGCGTTTGATAAATCTTAAACCTGAATGTTCTGTACTATCTCAATTTCTACTTCTTTGCAATTATTTTTCCTTATTTAGTAATCTATTTTATTTTAAAACTTTTAAACCATAAAAATAATTATATTAGTTTTTGGAAAAGAGTATCTATTCCTGTAATATTGGAACAAAGTTTATGTTTAATTGTTTATGCATTTCAAATTGATCCCTCAATCAAGCCCCGCTATATCCATCCATCTTATTAAATGACATTTTAAATGGTTGTCGCGTTAATCTTATTTTATGGAAAAATATTAAATATTAAATATTTTTTATATTAACGAGATATTAACTCTATTTAATTTTATTTAATATTTTTTATAAATAATAAGATTATTAAGAGAATATTGTAAGAGGATATGATAACTTTTCAGGATATAAATAAAAATATATATATTTAACAAGAATATAAAATAATAATTTTTAAAAATTTAAAATATTATGAAAAAATTATAATATAAATAAATAATTAAATTGTTGCTTCTTTTATAGTTAGCTATGAAAATTATAGCGCATAAGAAAAATAAATATTTTTAATGTTTTATATTTTTTAATATATTGTAAATTTAATTCTAATATATTGGGAGTGTTGTTATGCAATAATATTTTAAAATATATATTTACGATAATTTATAATTTATTAACATTGTAAAACAATAAGATGTCAAGATTAAAATTTTATGTTATTTATATTTATATTTATTTTTATTATTTTGACATTTTATATTATTTTTTACATTTTTACAAGTATATAATTAAAAAATTAATATTCTATTTATTTTAAATATTTTATTATTTTAAAAAATATTTCTTACTAATTATCACTTTAGAAATTTATGAATATTTATTTTTATTATATTATTATATTTTATAAATATTTAATTGATAAAAATTAAAATTAATAAAAAATTGAAAAAATATAATAAAAAAGTAAATAATAATTTAAGATAAACAATGGAATTAATTTTTTTTATAAGCCAACAATTTTATTAATTAACATTAAATGACAAATAAAAAATGATAAAATATCATATTAAATAATAATATTTGCGATTCAACATGAATACATGATGATGTATTGGTGTCAGTGCATGCCTCCCGCTTCTTATACTGTTTGCCGTTAATTAGGTTTTTTTTTGTGTTTTTGTAGCACATGGACCGTATTACGTATGCTCAAAAAATATCTGAGTGCTTAAAAAATATACTATTTCCTAATTAAATGTAATTTTGTTGACTTAAAAAATATCTGATTCTGAGGCCTCTCTTCAGTCAATTCCTGTTTTGCGTGCTATCTCAATTTCAACTCCCTCCATTATGCACGTTTCTTCCACATGATCATTCGCTTTTCAAATTTCACTATGTTTTCCACTGTTTATGTCTGCGATCGACTTGGTTATGACTTAGGATAAACCAATTGAAAATCAATTAAGACTTGCATTGCATGTACGAATTCATTAAAAAAAACACAAAAACAATGTATTTAACCTCATAATCTATGCACTGAAAAAAGATTGAAATTAAGCTAACCCCACTGAAGCAATTTATTATCAACTTGACACACGCGAGCACTAAAGAGGGACATAACAATAGCTGGATATAGATGCTTTTGATTTTATCAATCAACTAGCTTACAAAAGAAAATTGATTTTATCTTTCACATTCAATAGTAGATTTTAGGGATTTTTTTTACTGGTGAGTGACACAAGAATTTAAAATATTAAAAAATGGTTACCGAAACTTGACACGATAAAATTTTGTTATAGAATTTTTTTTATATTTAATAGAAATTATTTTCTTATTAAATTCAGTTTTGAATTTGATTAAATTTAAGATAGAATACTTATTTTAGGTTTAATAATGTGTATCTGTTTCTTTCAATATTCTCTAAATGGTGGAGCTGGTATATTTGGACTAGAGTGTACGTATAAAAAATATATAATTTTTTATTGGGGGCTAAGTTGAAAATACCTTTGTGAAGAAAATAAGAAATTTCATGCAAAATTTTGAAAAAAAAAATTTGTGGGTCTCTACCTCCAATCATTAATTTGCTACTAAGTTGAAATGTGTGTTTGGGAAAAATTTAAACCATGTTTTGAGTAAAAATTTGTGTCTAATAACTATGGTTTAAAGTATAGTTTGAAGTTTTTCAACTGAAATTCAAACATGCTAGTTGACCGTGTCTCGTGCCTCAACCATTTTTATATAACTTAAACTGGTTAATTTCCATATTAAGCTACATCATTTTTTTTGGTTAACTGTGGTATATTACTAAATTTTCATCATAATAGGTATAACGATTTTTTAATAAACATGGGAAAAAATGAGATGCTTCTTGTCCGAAATTCGTGTTCAAACTCCAAAATAGAACCAAAAAGCAATATTATGTGTAGAAAAGTAAAGAAATCATTTGAATATAAATTTTGCTGTGACTTTAGGAGGCAAAGAAAGGAGAAATAACTAGTTGGAAGTTACGTATGATGTGTGAAATTAAATTTGAAGACAGTTATCCTTAAGGCATGATAGGACAGAAATATAGAATAGAAGAGAGAATGTGACGTCGATATATATAAAAAAAAGGTTTATTTAATTTCACTTGGAGCTGTTATGATGAGATGACATATATAGTTGATAAAATTTGCGTATATGAATGAATTTGTCCAATTGAAATAGGAAAACTGATGGGACCAAAGTAAAATCTTAAGTACAAATTACAATGAAGCATGAAAAGCATAGTGTGTGACGAATGGGTTGGTAAAGATGGAAAGAATGAGTCAATTCCCAATATGGGCGCGTGAGAGAGAGAATACTGCGGCAGGCGCCCACTTTGGTTGATTCTGCGTAACCTGCAGATCAATCCTTCATGTCCTACTCAGGAACTACTAAGCAATGACACAGATCCAACTGGAACTATACTAAGATGGAGCAGCCACATGCATTATGCTCCTATTTGACTCTCCTTTTTAAGAAGGTCAAAACTCAAACGCAATTAATTTACCTATATTAATTATTGCTTCAATTTAAATTAGCATTTTAAATGTGTACCTATGTGTCTAAGTAAGTGGTTATACTATAAACCAGAAACGGCAGGTCCAAAACAACAGCAAAACCATGGTAATCAATGTGAACTTATACATCAAACAAAGATTTTTAAAGTTTAGTGTCCCATGTGAAATCTGAAAAAGTGAGCTAAATTCCAGTTCGCTGGTGACAAATTCTGCTGCTTCTGTGTTCCCTTTTTGCCTTCCAACTGGCTCTCATCTTTAGCTTTTCATGCTATATTGCTACCTCTCACTCAGTGATATCCCAATATTCCTATAACAGCAATATATAAATATTATTATTCCCATGCCACACCCAGTTGACACAAAAACAGCGCTTCTATTCCTAAATTTGGGAACGGATAAGATTTTATAATCTGCTTCCCTGCTTTCAGACCCATCTACCTTTCCATCAAATTCACGGCCCACTAGGGCCCACAAGGGTAATTCAATTCAAATTTTATACGTGCCTTCCCAAGATGAGACAAACGATAAATGGAACCATGATTCAAAAGGTGGTGTTATCTTTATTATTTCAATCACCTCCTAACTAAGATGCATTTATGTGTTCTACATACAATTTGTGTATTTTCCTCAAAACGTGACTAATTATCCAAATTTCATGTCCTCTTCTTGCAATATTGATTACATTCCATGTACCTAACCCAAGCATTGGGCCCTAATCTCCAGCTTCTTTGTCTATATTTTTTTTGGACGAATTGAAACAATTTTGGCACATGAGTAAATGAGTGTAATGCTTGGTTGTTGCCTACTTAATCTTGCACTATCACCGTCAATAATCATGACACACGTCTAAATTAATTTACATTTTTTTAAAAAGACAGTTTTTTTATTATTTTTTCATAAATTAAAAAATGCACTTACTCTGTTCTGTAATACTTTTTATCTATTTTTATAAAATTGAATGAACTTTTTATAATATATATATATATAAGCAGGATGTAAATTTTGATATGAGTAGTGCTATATTCTCTTATAATATCTTCTTACTAATCTTTTTAATATTTTATAAATAAAATATCAAATGAAAAAAAATAAAACTTAATGTTTTAGAAATATAAACTAATAATTTATTTTTAATATATAAGAAGATTAATATAATATATTTTAAGAAAAATTAGAATAATTTTTTACAAATCAAAATTGACACGAGTAATGAACAGAGGCGGTGTGTCTGCTAGCTAGGAGGAGTAATGATCCTGATCGTATAAACGTGTGAAGTCGCTTTCTTACGTAACGCGTCACAATCTATTAAAGTAATAGTTTTAGGAAGGCATGATAAAGACATAATATAATTATTTTTTGGGTAATGATTGAGTTATTGACTAGCCATGACGTTTAGGAGTGTTTGGAATTGGAAGAACTAAATTCATTGGGAATTTAATAAATGTATAAGTTGCTATCTGACTTGGGGATGACTTGAAAGCTGAAAGCACGTGACCGAGAGGGTTGATGTTCGTACAAATTAAAGTACCGATCCTCAAAGACTAGCAAGAATTTTTAAAGACACACTAAGAAGTTGACAAATTGTTTTATCTACTCCTCCAAGATAACATTTCGGCTGCTACATTTCTATAAATTTCAACCCGTTGCCATTTCTAGAACTTCTACTTTCTTTCTCTTCTTACATAACTCGTAACATCAAGGTTTAAACTTCAATTTAACAAAATTATTTAAGCCTTTCTTTCTTAAAATATTCCACCAGTTTCTTTTATGCTTCACAAACAAAAAGTCCCTATATTTTAAACTTAGTTAAAATTAATTTTGATAGAATTAATTATGAATTGTGTTAAGCATAATTCATATTTATGTTTAAATGAATTTAAATAAATTTTTATATTAAGATGAAGCCATATCATAAGGAATTGATATGCAAGTTTACCAAGCGGACACTAAAACTGTTAGGAAATGTAAATTTAACTCTGTTTAAGTACTGCAAAAACAAAATATAAAAGTTTATTACATTTTGTTTCGAAAAGTATACTTACATACCATTGGATGCATAGATTAATTAATAAAATTATTCTAATTTAATTAAATGTTTTAAGTTTTAATTTTTAAAAGTATATTTATGTCAAAAAGTTTAAAGAAAAAAATTAATGTTTGTATAATTTTATTTAATTTAACTGAAATTAGTCAAATGTACAATGTGTATTTGGATATATATATATATATATATAGAGAGAGAGATAGAATATACGAAAGAAAAATGATTTTTTAGTGTTATAAAATAATATTTTTGAAAATTGACTACTTCTATTTTAAAATATCAATTATTTGAAATTTCTGCATAATGATTTGAACAGTTATTATAAATGTATTTGATTAATAAAAAATAATTATAGTTGGCTAAATATTTTATTAAAAAGACTTTAATATTTATCGCTTTATTAATACTCATTCTCGTTCTATTTAGTCGAAATATTGAAAAATAATGGTAAAATAAAATACTCTAATTTTATAAAATATTACTACTTTTGTTTCAAAATAACTGCTGTTTAAAATACTTTTACCAAAATTTTAAAAAAATAAATAATTTAACGGGTGAAATATACTTACCACATTATTCTTATTGATTGAAATCCCAAAAGAACAAATTTTACTACCAGTAGAAGAAAGAGTCAGGAATAGAATTAATGTTTCATTAAAATTTTAAAACAACCGTTTTTTTTTTTAAATATTATTAGAAAACAACAATCATTTAAAAATGGATCAAATATATAAAACAAAATAAATCAATTCATTCTCTAGAATAACACATATTTCAAAGAGAGGATTGTTAACCCTCACTTGTTAAAATTAATGTCATAATATTTTAAAATAATTCTTTGACAAATTAAGTCACGACTCAAAGTATGGTTATTTGGTAGTTGAACAAACTAACATTAATTTATTTCTGTTAAATTTTATCAACGCAACAAAAAATCAAACTTGGCATAAATCATCCAAACAAAACGCCTAAAACGGTTTTGCCGGAATTTATTGACAGCTCCTAATATTTTTCAATAGGCTAACAATCTTTGAAAACTAATTTTTTATTCTTTTAATCTATTATTAGTGGAGATGCCGGATGCCCCAAACTAAGTAGGAAGATTTATTGACTGAAAACAGTGGAAATTGAAAATTTATCGTATCTTCACCTAAAATTAACATCACTATCTTAAAATTCTAGAAATTTCAACCTATTGTCGTGAACCATGATCTCCACATTGAATATTAGCAATAGTGTCCCACCAATTATGGGTTGATTTCCTTCGCACCATTTCCCAATTTTTTTATTTTTTATTTTTATTTCACGCATCGCAGCTTGCAAGACTTGCTGCCGCTAATGGCGTTCTGTAAAATTCTTCAAATTCATTTTTTCTATGCAAACGAAAAGCATTATATCGCTGACTTTGTAGTCTTTGCAAAACTCGCCAGTATATCATGTTTCCCCCAATTTTTTTATGACATTTTTTTTTGTTTTCTTTTTTTGTCTTCTTTTTTTGTCATGTTCTTCCCTAACTTTTCAATGCCTTTCCCTTTTGTCCTACCCAACATCATTATCCTCTCTAAATAGAAGTATATATCTATTAGTTTTTTTTGAAGTTGCGCTTGATTTATTATTTATTTTTCCTTTTATTTTTTCTAACAATATCCTTAAGTTAATTCCGCACCAGCCTTCGAAAAAAAAAAACTAAAAAACTTCCCCACCAGACATTATATGATATACATAGAATTCAAGCCATATAAAATGTCTGACAAGAGGATAAGCACATAATAGTAGAAGAGCACTAGTGCAGTCGCCATATTGCATTGAGAAAATGGAGTTAGGTAACCCTTGCTTTTAGCCTTTTAGCGCATATCAATTAGGCTTCACATATAGTTGCTTTGTGTTATAGAGAAGTTTGATACTTTACACAAATGACTTATTTCGTATCACTTTTAGTGCTTTTTTCATGTGTTTTCTTTTTATAATTTTTTCCTTAAATAATGTTTTATAATTTTTAGTATGATAGGATTTTTTAAAATTAAAAATTTATATCATTACGACAAATACTAACCAATATTTTTAAATATTGGTTAAAAATAAAAAAAATATTATTAATATTTTTTATCATAATTTTCAATGCACCTCTATTATTTTAATTTATTGATGTTTTAAAATGCTTTACTTTAAAAGAAAAAAAATTGTTTAAACGAATTTACGTAAAATAAAACTTGTTTGCAACCTCGTGTAAGATTGCACTTGAAATAGTTAAAAAAGTTTTTTCTTAAACTGTTTCACGAGCTACTTTTTATTTTAAAAAAAAAACATTTTTTTTAGTAAACTTACACTATTATTAAAAAAAATTAAACATGTTTTGAATTGGAATTATTAAAAAAAAAAGACTTAAAACAGATGGGTGAACCACCTTTGATTATTCGTTAGCCATTAATTGAAAATTGTTGAGATATCTCCCAGCTTATTCTATTAATATGAGCTAAATTGTCAAATTCATATCACTTTACATAATCTTTTTTCGTTAAAGATTAAATAAATTTTATTTCCTGAACAGAAAACTCAATTATTTGTATTGTACTAACCGGTGATTATTCATATTAAAGATTTTAGAATTGTTTTATATAAAAAAAATCATTGAGAAACTCAACTCTATTATGTTACTGTAAATGTTTTGAACTTGAATAAAATTGTTTCTTATGAAAAATACATTCAGTTTTGTTTTTTTTAAGTATAACTTAGGATCACTAATAAGCTAAATAACATTGGCCTAAAATCAAGCGATCAAGCTTAGTAATTCAGCTCAAATAGGAAGATATTTTTTATTTTTATTTTTTATTTCTGAGACTACTGATTAAGAATTGTATTTTTGTTTCGGTATTAATTTTATTTTTTAGAATTAATTTAAGATATTCAAAATAATATATTTAGATGGAAAAGGTAAATATGTATTACTTATTTATATTTTTATGTAATTATTAATTAATTTTTTTAATAAAAGAGATACTAATTTTTTATTTCTAGAAACATAAAATCAGATTAAAAGGTCGAAGTTAATATTTTTTTGTTATACACTTTTCTATCCTTCTTATAAGATAATATCTAAAAAATATTTATTAGTCTTTATCTATTATAATAAGCATTAATTTTCCTTTTCTATATTTATTTTTAATAAATAGAGTTAGTGTAATCTAGATTAAAATTAGTAAAGGTAAATGTTGACAGTAAAATTGAAATCAGTGATATTAAATAAATATAAAATTAATAAGTTATAATATTTTTAAAAATAATTATTTTGTATAATTTAGTTAAAATTATCCTATAAAAGAAACAAACGAAGTAGATTATTCATCAACAAAAATGTTAGTTTAATATTGATCATAAACACGCACTTAGTCTCAATGTTAGGGAGGTATTTAAAGTCTAAATTGAAGATTTGATCATTGTTTTATTGAGTGGTCTGCAAAATTTATGTTTTTTTTTTGGGTAAACTGTGCCTGATTGAATGCGATAAAGCGTAATGGCCTTAAATGAGATTCGTGTACTTAGTGTATTATTTAAATTAGTTGTTTAAAAGATAAAATATTCTTACAAAATTAATAAAAATAAGTAATTACTTTTTAAAAATAACTTGAACTAAATATACAATTAATCAATTGAACGCAAGTACTCAAATTGAGTGGCTACAAAAATTACGTTTTATTAAAATGGTTTTAGACGTTTAAAATTAATTTAAAGATTATGCTAATTTTTTTTATTGAAATTTTTTAAAATTAAGAGAAATGGTTCAGGAATAAAAGTGAAATTTTTATGAAAAATATTTTTCATATATTTTTATATATTTCAATATATTAAGTAAAAATTATTTTTAGTTTTTAATAAAAAATTTTAAGATACTAGTTAAAAATATATAAAATTAAATTATGAGAATATAACAAATAAGAATCTAACTGTATAAATAATATAATAGAGTATTATATATATATATATATATATAATTAATGAGAAAAGAGATGAAAATTAAAATTAAAATTTTATGTAAATTATTTTAATTTTAATTTTTTTACTGTTAAGTCAAATTTAGTAATTTATATATTAATTTGTATATATTTAGAATGAAATAAATTATGTTTTCTCTTAGTAATGAAGATTTAAATAATTTATATGAAATTTTAAATTAAAATTTTATCATTCTTATGTTTTAAAGAAAAAATTCAAATTATTGATTATCTTCAATTTTTTCTTCATGTTTCATCTTGGTTATACTTATAATAATTATCCTTTCTAAATTTATTTATTTACATTAATAATTTCAAATTTTACATTAAAATGCCTTTTTGTCATATCTTAACTGCATATTTTAAATTAGAATGCTCTTTCTTCATAGTACCGTAAGCTTTAAATATATTTTGTCATAAAGAATAATACATTTCATTCTTCATTTAGAATTTGTAATTCAAAACTTTTAATTAACTCCAAATTATTTTTTTCCATAATTTTAACTTAATTTTAAGTCTTTGTTACATTTTACTTAAGTTATATGCGCATTCATCCCTTTTAAATATTGTTTCATTATACTTTGTTTAGAAAAATGTTTCAATTAAAATGTCTACATATGAGATAAACAAAACGCTTGCTTGTCATACTCTATTTATGAATCACGTGAGTAGTAGTTTGATTTTGTCTATGTGAAAGGTTTAAAAGAAAACGAGAATGATAAGGACGATACAACTAGCTAATGTAACTCAACGTTTCTTATTTATGACTTTTAACCTTTAATTGAGCGTCTGAAGTGGTGTTTCAAAAAAATATATTATTAAATCGTTAAAAGTATATTTAAAATAATTTTTCATTAAATAATTTTAATTAAATAAAATAAAATTTTAAATTAGACAAATTAATTAAAAACTAACTGAAAAAAAACCTTTTATAAGAATGGTCGCTGTTCCATTCAGTACAGGTGAAATTGAGAACATCAAGAGCATTTAATTTCTCTTGAAGTAACACATGTCCGTGAAATTTAACCCTTTGACACCGTTGAAGTCCATCCCTGCGGTGATCTTGGCCTCGTTCTTCTTTACTTTTAGAAACCATAGTAGCCTATATGTATATTCTTGCTATTGAATATGAATCACAATGAATAAGTGACACACGGACAAATTATTATCAAATTCCCAGCATGCTCCCAAAGAGGTAACCCAAAAGAAGGACCACAAACGGGCAACGGTAAATTAATATACAGTAAATGGCTCCTAGACAGGGTTGAGGAATCCATTACTGCACATTTCATAAATTAGGACCGATGATTATGCGTTTTGAGATTTAAACGAACATTTTGAAGGAGATGAACACCACCAGATGAAAGTGATTGATGCGATGTTGAATTAATGCACAAGAATGCAGATATCACACGGACACTTTGGTGGTGTAATATAATTTGAACGATTAGACCAATTGCATTCGTGTGTGCCTGTCTTCATGATTTAATAATAATAATAATCAAATAATAAATTATATATATATATACAGTACATTTATAATTTAACTGTTTATTTTAAAAAAATTAAATCTAACAGTTTCCGTGTATAACTGTGAATCTTGGCTCAATAATAATAATAATAATAAATATTAAAAATTTAAAATTAAACATTTGATGTATAAAATTTGTAGAAATGAATAATATTTATAAATAATTTAACATTAATTTTGAATAAATTGTGATATTATATATTAAAAAATAAATTTAAATTTATTTTTAAAAATATTTCGAACGTGAATATTTTGATTATATTTTTAGTAAATTTAAGATATCTTAATAATAAGCATGCTTATCAAAAAAAAAATTCCGGAAATACTGCTCGAATATTAAGAGCTACTTACTAGGTTATTAGTTAAATTAATGGGTTTAATTTTTTTTTTGTAGATAACGTATTACCATTTACCTAGTACACGTGTGTCTGCACCTGCATGGAATATATAGCGATGCATTTGTCAGTATTCGTGAATAATTACTTCTTTTGGTATGCTTTTTAACACAACAAGAAGCATGTCTATATCTTGATTATTGGCCCCTTCATTGTTTGTTAAATTAGTGGCTTCCGATTCATCTTAATAAATATAAAGTAATTGTGGGGTTTCCATGTAAAGTAAACTTTATCATGGGGCCTAGATAAGATTTTGATAGGTTAGTACATTAACATGTGGACATAAGAAGGATGGCGGGAATTTGATGGCCACTTCACAAATATGGGAAATCAAAGTAAGCACACACCATTCGGTGTGTAGATCAATATTGATGGGAGTGTTTTAACTTAATTAGAAATTTTAAATTTAAACTAGAAAGTTGCATCTATATTGATAACTCAGATTTTTTTGGTAATTTATAAGAAATTTATTTGATTTAATTTAAAGTTATTTTTAAAAAAGATCAAATATATTTTTAATTGTTATAATTTATCTTAATTTTAATTTTTATATTTACATTTTAAAAGTTTACTTTTATAATTTTATATGTTTAAGATTTCTATAATTTTTATTTATTTAAATTATATCCTTTTAATATACTGAACATCACACTAAATGATTATTTTTTGCTAGACACGCATTTTGGTTTATTGTGTGAAGATTAAAATTAAATTTTTAAATATAAAAAAAATTAAAAATTTAACTTTTAAAATATAGGGATCAAAATAAAAACCAATATAAAGTACAAGGACTAAAAATATATTCTTTAAAAAAAAGTGGACATACATCACATGGTCCAACATCACTATGGAAGAAAAGATGGGTACTTAAGGATTTTGGCTCATAATTATTGCTTTAATTTGAGTCATAAAGATATAACCGTGTTCACAATTTAAAGGAAAAGTTTTGTAATTTATAATAATTTTATTTCACTTTATTTAAATTAGTCAAATTCAAAAGGGGTAAATATATATTTGATTTTTATAATTTGCCCTGATTTTAATTTTAATTTTTATGATTTAAAAATTTAATTTTTAATCTTTATAATTTAAGTTTGTTTTGATTTTGGTGCTTTGAACATATTAGACATTAGTTCAAATAATTGTTATATTGGAAGAATTGTGTTTTGATCTCTTGCTGGTAGTGAAGTTAAAATTAAAGCTTTAAAAATATAAAGATAATATATATATATATATATATATATATATATATATATATATATATATATATAAAGATGAAAATCAAAACCAATACAAACTATAAAGATTAAAAATATATTTAAAAGAAGTGGACATATATACATCGCATAATCCAACATCACCATGGAAGGAAAAATGGATACTTAAGGCTTTGGCTCGCAATTAGTGCTTTAATTTCCCTTTCCTTAGCTGAATTTTCATTTTTTTTAACGGAATTTGTAACCACTGTAAAAAGTAAAAAAAATTACTATTAATATATAATTGTTATAATTTTTAATATAATCTAGCATTATTTTAATAAAATATTTCATGTTAGGAAGATATTCTTTTAATCTCTTCTTAATTTCTCCTATCTCTCGTTAATTAAGATGAATCTAGAGGATAAAAATGAGGAGTAAAAAATCGCCAATATATTTCTAAAAGGAAATGTTTTTTTTTTTCAAACAAATGATACGATTGGTAGGTACTGGAAACGAAGTGTGTACATAAACTATATTCTAAATAAAATCTGAAGTTTTAGTGATTTGCTTGCAGCTTCATACCCAAATGAACTCAACAAGGCAGTACTGTCTTACAGTAAGCAACGAGCGTGACATAAAACAAATAGAACGCGATTGAAATGTCTCTTTTACTCAGGTCAGGACCGTATTCTATGTATCTACTATCTACCAGGAAGGGGCTCACTTTATTTGGGGAAACATACTCTATATATGTGACCTAAGATCACCAAAAATGCATAAGCTAGGTAATTCCACCTGTCCTAGTAGTAACACCCATGACATAATGAATGGTCTAGAATTTATATCAAAAAGTGAATTTTGCATTAATTGGCCAATTTTTGTAACAAAGCTTAGGATTTAAGAGAGGCTCCCTCTCTTCCCCTGAGCTCCTATGTACTGTGCAGTGTGCACAACACAAGTTGGACACTGTATAGGGTACTCTCAAGTCAAAAAGGTGTTGCTGTAAATTTGACCCTCCAGCCAGCCAGGTGCAGGTGAAACAAACAAGTGGAAATGATTTTGTGTGCACAAGCGGCGCCAGCTATGTCACAACCTATCTAAGTCATTAAATCAAGATTCCTTCTGCCTACTTGAATAGCATCACTAAACAAACAAACGGTATCGGAAACCAAATGCTGGATTTTTATTTTTATTTTTATTTTTATTTTTTATATTGAATAATTTCCAGTCTGTTTATTTGTACAATTAGCGATTAACTTCAGATAACGTATATTGACAGCTACAACACAAGGGGGAAGCAAAATATCAATAACTGATTAATTAAGATTGAATTCTTAGTAAACTTTTGTGGCCGGTTCACATTTAGCTTCCTATATACCTCCTTTTACTTAATTTTAGTGGTGATTATTTTTTTTTCTTGTTTGCTCTTAAGACATCACAATCAACAAAGATAACCCTCTTTTTGGAGCAGTGAATTGGAATAGAATTCAAGTGATGAGTTTGTGAAATGCGAACCATTAAAAATCATTAAGTCGGATGAGTTTTAATATATACTTTTATTCCGCATACTGGGATTTGTTCTTCCAAGGTTCAAAGAATTTTTTATGATGCATTAATGAGAATAATAAAATTCTATATTCTGCGGCCAAACAGTAGATTTAATTCGTCATATCATTGTATAATCTTATCGATACCTTCTATTGGGATTTTTTTTCTCAAAACAAACAATGGATTGATAAATCTGATACTTCGCCTACTTGGATTGAAAAACCATCCCCCAAACACTTCACCTCTTTTTTTTTAGATAGTGCTTAATTTATTTTTTAAACGTCTCTCCATCTTAAAAAGAAATAAAATACAATTTGAAAATTATTAAAAATTTATTTTCTTTAATAAACAAAGCTAAAAAAAATAGAGCTTTATAATAATAATAATAAAGTCAAAACTTCTAGGTCAAACACTATCTTAATTATTTTTCATCCTTTTTAATTTTGGAAGATGAAGAAAAACCCCTTCACTAAAGAAAAATATTTTTTGGGAATAAAAATCTGATAACAATCCATCAATCAAATAGAAAGAATTTTTTTGGTACATCTAGATTTCTTTTGTACATAAATCAATTAGAAAGTATTTGAAAAAATTAACTTGAATTTATGGAAACAACTAATATATGTTCACGTTCATTTTTTTAATATGAATGTTTAGATTCGCATCAACATAAATTCAACATTCTTAAACTATTTTTTGATAGGATTAGAATAAAAATCAATATAGAGTTAAATATAATTTACATTTATTTTTTACCTTTTTTTTAGAATTATGATTTGTACATTTTAAAATATTAACACCTAATTAATATTTTTTATTATATTATTTATCACATCCATTTTTTTCTTTTTATTTTTTTAAGATACAGACACTTTAAAAAATATCTATCCAACATTTTTTATCACATTATTCATGACATTTTTTATTCTCTATCTTTCTCTTATTCTTTTTTTATCTTTCTTTTTCCTTCACCCATTTCACACTCATTTGATGGGTGTAAAATGATGATTTTTCTTATGAAAACTACTTATGACCTCTCTGTAAATTGTGTTAATTTATTCAACTAAGCTTTGTGCAAAAGCTTATTAAAATAAGTTTCCCTATTTTTATTAAAATTTTATTTAATTTGAATAAATTTTTAATTAAGTTATTTATTTAAATGTGCCACAGTTTAGATTCTCACTCTAAAGAGAAAATTATAAAATTATTAATTTTTGGAGGAAATTTTGACAAAAACACATATAGTATCAAATTGTTATAATTTATTTCGTTAATTTTATAATTTAGAGTCATAACATGTCATTTTTTATCTTCTAAAACACCCGTTTGGAGAAGCAAAACCCAATTTAATATGCGGCTGGGCAAATAAACTCCCATATCTCTTCAAAATGGAAGCCACGTCATGAAGAGCAGATCATTTTAGTAATGTTTTAAAACGCATTATTGGCGTCTGTAATGCTTTACCAACAAAAAAAAGCAGAAGGCACTCGATAAATTGTGTTTAAAGAAAAAGAAAAAAACAAAGGTTCTTAGCCAAAATATTATACATAACATGAAATATCAAGTGACACGCAAGAGATTTGTCAAAAATGGAGCCATCACACATCAGAGTTTATGGCAAATAATGTTTGTGTCTCTTGCTAGTTGCTTCACCATAACATAAGCCTCTAAAACTGGAGATTAATAATAATAAGAATTATTATTATTATTATTATTATTATAATAATTATAACAAAAGGAGGAGGGGCTGGGATGGGAAATTGGAAGAAGACTGTTATATTGAGCAAGTTGACGGAAAGCTTCACAATTTGAACAAAGTTTTGCATCCACATAATTATTAAAGACGTAGACATCACTTCTTCCTTCTTTTTTTTTTCTTTTATCTTAAAATTTTCTTTCCAAGTTCCTCTATTGTTTTAATATTATTATTTTAAGTTTGTGTACGCGTCCAACAGGCAACAGTAGTCTCAAAACTGTTATAAATAGATCCTCACAATGCTCTTGTTGACAATACAAAATATTCATCTCTTCTAAGTTCTAACTAGAGAGTAAATTAAAGTAAACATGGCAGAGAGCCTTCGTATGGCTGTTGCTGTTGTTGGTACTTGTTTCTTCATTCCTTAACCTACTATCTCCTTAGGAATCCTTTTCTATCTTAGAATTAGTGTTTAGTTTTTAGTCTTAAACAAAAGTGACTCACTAATTAGTGTTTTTTTCTTGCAGGCAATGCTGCCTCAGTTGCCCTTTATGCTGCACCAATGTATGTTACATTCCCCAATAACTATTCTTGTACCAGCACTCCATTGCTGCTTTCATCTTTTCCCCTTTAGAGAACATAAAGTGTTGAACGCTTTTGTTGCTTTTTATGTCCAGGGTAACCTTCAAAAGGGTTATAAGAAAGAAAAGCACTGAGGAGTTTTCATGCATTCCTTACATTATAGGACTCTTGAACTGTCTCCTTTTCACCTGGTACGGTTTACCTATTGTGAGCTACAAGTGGGAAAATTTCCCTCTCGTCACAGTTAATGGAGTTGGAATCCTTCTTGAGTTATCCTATGTTCTCATTTATTTCTGGTATGCTTCGCCCAAAGGAAAGGTAATTAATATACTCTCACCCTCTAACCTCTTTTAAGCCTTAACCACTTCTCTTACATGCGTTGAAAATACCTTGTTTTGAATCATATGCGTCTAAGTTTCCATCATTTTAATTTTCTTGCTTTAGTTTTTATTATTTTATGAAAATGGTGCCTATGCCACTAAGGACTACTTGCGTGGAGGAAAGTTTTTTGGTTTATGCAATTAATGTATTTTAACTTAAGTTGGTAATTTCTTCCTCAATGAAAAAATCTTTCAGTCAAATTAAAATATAAAATATGGAAAAAGGAAAGGAAAGGAAAATGTGATTTGATAAACATGATCATCAAATATTGCACAATTACATAGGTGGAAAAGAGAAACGGTTTCTGAGATGCGTAAATGTTACTGTTGTTGCAGGTGAAGGTATCCATGACTACAATACCAGTTCTGGTTGTGTTCTGCATAACTGCTGCAGTCTCAGCTTTTGCCTTCCATGATAATCGTCACCGAAAGCTTCTTGTTGGTAGCTTTGGATTGGGTGTTTCGGTGGCAATGTACGGATCTCCTCTGGTTGTAATGGTGAGTCATCTTTATCTTCTAGTGGAAACTGAAAGAAGCAAAACCAAAACAGAGCAACACAGAAGTTCTATAGTTTCAATATAATTACAATTTCAGTAATTAAAATAATCAAAGTGCCTTTGCTTATTTTTTGGTAATTGATGAATTCGGTGAAAGGAGATGCTACTTTACCACTAGTTTGATTCGTTCTATGGCCTTGACAATACCGTAACGGTTTTTTATTTATTTTTTATATTTAATCTTGCAGAAAAAAGTTATACAAACCAAGAGTGTGGAATTCATGCCACTAGCGTTATCCACGTGCTCGTTCTTAGCTAGTGTACTCTGGCTCACTTATGGACTCCTTATTCGTGATATTTTCGTTGCGGTTTGTACCATAATCTCTTGTGATAATTTCGTAAATATGATGAAAATAATATTTTCGTTGCGGTTTGTACCATAATCTCTTGTGATAATTTCGTAAATATGATGAAAATAATATATATTGTGGATACTGATATTGTATTTCTTGGAATATGACAGGGTCCTAGTGTAGTTGGTGTTCCCTTAGGCATTCTGCAACTTGTTCTCCATTGTAAATACCGGAAAAGGAGTGTTGTGGAAGAACCAAGCAAAGGGGAAACGGAGAAGGTGGATTTGGAAATGGGGAATGTGGAAAAGAATGTTACAAATCAGATCAATGGAAACTCGTGAACAATGTGTCCAAGGTTGAAGATTTCAGAAAGTTCTACTCAGATTCCTTCTTTTAATGTTTATTTCCTTTATTTTAACAAAAATGATCCGCTTTGGATGTATTGTTAACATAAAATTAAGTTATACTTCTTAATAAATGGTTTCTTTTATTGATGATTTAGTTTGCTTTATTTATTTATTTATGTTTATGAAGTCCCCGTACTATTAAAAGAGGAAATATGTCAAAATCAAATGTTAAATTTAATGTTAATGGAACATGTAAATTTTTGTAAATTTTGCAACGTTGCTGTGTTGCTCCCTATTTCTTTATGTCACCGGGGGTTCCACTTTCCAAATGCATGACCTCTTTGTGTAACGGAATATTATTATGAGAAGTAAGATTAAACGACATTTGGCCAAATGAGGATCTCTGTTCTAATAATGATACAATACAATTTCAAATAGATGTGCTGAGAAAGAGGATGAGCAAGAAATCTAATCTATATGGAGAGTTGAATATGAATTCTATTTCCTCAAATGTGGTAAAATTGGGGCAATCATGATTTCGTTATATTACACAAAAATAAGAATAAAATAAAGATGATTATGTCTTGTACCGTAAAAATAAAATAAAAATTAATTAATAAAGGGTCACCAACCGTTTGTGCTGGAGTTCATACGCGAAAGCTGAAAAAACTCAAAAGAAACAAACCAATTCCCAAAGGATCTGACAAATCAAAAGCATGAGTTAATCGAGGGTGAGCAACAAACTTTCAGCACCTTTGCATTTTTTTTTTATTTGGTCGAAAGTACCCTTGCATAGTTGCATGAGCATTGAGCCACGTTATCAGACACTTTGTTTTGAACTTGTCCTTTCTCCCTTTGCAAAAGTAGCGGGGATTAGGGAGGAATGTTGGATTCTCATGTGTCGCTGACACGGAATAAATGGCAAACGGCTAAATTTGTAATTTGCTCCTCTTAAAATCATTATTTTTCTACATTCGTTTTTAATAAAATTTGCTATTTAACTACTTTCATAAAAATAAAATAATTATTAAATTCTTATTTTAAAACTAATAATTTTATAAATTATTTGAATAACATTTTTTGTACAATTATTGAGATAAATTCTTATTTATACATATTCTATCACACTATTTTAAGTATTTAAACCAGTATTAATTTGATATGTGTAAAAGTATTTTTAATAGTATTGTATTTTTATTATGGTCGTTGTAACTTTATAAATGTCAAATAATAATTTAAATATGTAAGAGAAATCATGTCTAACTAATAATTGCTTGTAATACTGCTCTGCAGTTTACCATTACATAAGATGATTTCTGAAGCAGAAAAATCCCCCCAATCTCATGGGAAGAACAAAAGTTGAACCACTGAACAAAGTATATTTTTCTAAGGAATTGGCATCAATCTATTTTAGAAATGTAAATATAGGAGAAAGAGTAATTCTAAGGATTACTCTATTTTACCGATTAATACATATTTTGCAAATCTAAGGATTGCTGTATTTGGTAAAAATCCAAGAAATTAAGTATAAGGTGATTATAACCAAATCAACTCGTTCTGCATCAGTTACTGTGTAACATTTTTGTTAACTATGTCGCATAAAAGTATCTGCTACTGTCTTGTGTATCACGTAACTGTTACATCAAGCGTGCACACGTTATCCCATGTACACTTCCAAAGCTGTTCGGTAAAACAGAATGAAGCAGGTCAAACAAAGGAGAAAATCGCTGGAAATAAGATTTCTTTCCGTTTTAGAAATGATTAGCAATATTATATCGTCAGAAGATTAAGCAAAAATTAATCGTAGACATAACAGACAGATGCCCACCATTCCTAATAATCTTCTTCCACTTCTTAATTAGAGGCAGTGGAGCTAACTAGGAAGTGTTTATTCTGCACAATTTGTGATCAAATTCCAATCACTTGCTATTTTCCGACAACCAAGTCAGAAAATAACACGTGGTTAATAAAAATAACACCTTCTGTGAGTAGGAAACAAATATTTCGTAAGTAAACCCCATATTGTGTTACTGACCGCCACAATGCATCAACTATTAATATACAGAGAGACCCATAATTAATTAAAATGCATTTCATCATATCACATTTTGTTTTATCTTATTTAACTCATCTACTATAAAGCTTATCAGAAAAAAGAAACTACTATATAATTTCATTTCGCTCCATTTCATTTATTTTAATTTTATAAATCTAAACAATTTTTAACTAATGATTATTCTTAGTTAGAAGGTGTAAGTAGTAAAAAATAAATTAATACATTATTTTAGAAATTAATAGAAAAAAAAAGCCGGTGTAAAAACGAGAGAAGAGAAAGGGGTCTGATTTTTACATATTTCTTATATATAATTTTTTATGTTCGCATTAAAAAAAACGAAAGAAGGAAAATATATAGATGTGTGCTTTTCCTTGTTTTATTAATTAAAAATAACAATACAAATACCGTTGCACAACTCCTTTATTTTACCCTTTTTTGTGAAAATAAAAAAGATACCTTAAAAAACACTAACAACAGAAAATGTTACTTAAATTTAAAAAAAAAAACAAATTATTAACATATAACTTTTAATTAAAATTAGGGGATGCATGCGTGTGAATGCGATCTTATATTCACTTTTGTAGGCTCCCATATTTCTCAGGAACCAACACCCAACCCCACCCCACATAACATTCCACCTACCAACTCCCATACAATGAATGGCCTTGTCACCTTGTTACTCTTGAGTTTATAGATTTCATGCTAACAACCCTCATTCAAAGAACATGCATATCTTCTGGCTGATGATTTTGACGGGATGTTTATTTGGTTCCAATGTTAAAAGAGCTAGTAACATCTGTTCTTTTTTAATACCTATTTTATAATGATGATTATCCTCCCCGGATTTTGAAGAGCATGTGTCACTGAAATCTTGAACGTTGAAAGGAAAGGTTGGTTGAGTCGGTTTTGCGTACAAAAGGATTTTTAATCCAAAACCCAAAATTTTAAGTAAATATATAGCCAAAGTTTTTTAATATATGTGTTTAGTTAATTAAATTATTTTTTAAACTAATAATGTTAAAAATTAATTTCACCAATGAAAATGGTATAATTATATGATTATTTTTTATTTTTAAAACTAATATTATGCGACCTTAAAAAAAGACTAATAATATTTCGCGCGCACACTTTTCTGGAATTTACTCCAAAACTTTTGTCTCTATTTAATTTTCTCATGTTTAAATTGAAAAAAAAAATTAGAATTTTTTTCTATATTCATTTTTCATTATTTGAATAATGGATTGAGAAGCATGTGTCAATAATTCTGTAAGGGTTAATTTTATCGAGATATATAAAATTGTAAGCGAGATTCATTAAATAAAAATTATATTTATATAATTTTCAATAAATTTATTTGATAATTATAATAATTAATTTTAATATATATAAAAAAAAGTTACAAATTATATCATAATTTATTTTTTATAAATCAAATCATGCAAAGTTTAAGTTCAGAATCATGTGGTGGCTTGTTTTGAAATGACTTCCTTATCATAATTCATCATCCCGTGTGAATGATATAAAAATAGGAAGTAAAGAATTAGAAAAAAATAAAATAGAAAAATAAAAATTGAAATGAAAATTAAAAAGAATAAAAAATATTAATAATATAATTTTTTATTTATATCAATTTTTAAAAAATAAATTTTAATTTTAAAAATAATTTGTTATTATATTTTTTATTAACATAATTTAATTTTTAAAATTATTTAACAATTTAAAATAAAAAAAAAATAACATTTTTCTACTTTCCTTTTTTTAGAGAAAAAAATATTTTTTTTAGGTTTTACGAAATTTAATTTATTTCTTCTATATAAAATAAATGCAAATAAATAAAATAAAATTTATGCAAATATTAAAAGAAAAATCTCTCCCTACATTCTGTTCAAACAAATCAAGTATTAAAAACGAAGGCATCTATTCATATAATAATAATAATTTAAAACTAACTAAAAAACAAATTATAATTACTTAAAATAATATTTTTTTATGAAATAATATTATATTTTATAATAAATAATTGTATAAAAATATTTATATCATTATTTATTAGTTAGTTAACTAGTTAATTTTTTAAATAAATTATTGTAAATAAAAGTTAATTTTTGTGTTTTAAATATATTTAGTAATATTTTTATTGATTAAAGTGAAAATTATTTATTAAAAATCTTGTTGAAATAAAATATTTTTTAATAAATTAAATTTTTTATTAGTTACTATTTTCTTCGTTTATTTTTATCTATCATTATTTAAAAAATTAATTATCATTTTAAAAATTTAGGATAAATTTTATCCTTTTATTATACTTTATTCTTTACAGGCACATTAATTGATTAGAGCATTAAACTAATGGGAAAAATGAAAGATGTAATAGAAAACTATATAACAATTTTATCACAAATGTGAACAGTAACTAGTTTTGGTTCTCCTAGTTCAACCTATATACAATTTTGATCTCTTAACCCTTTTCATGATTTTTTTTTAATTTATAAAATTTGATCCCCATTAACTTTCTTCAAATCTAAAGCCTCAAATTTTTATTTGTTTATCCAAATATTTATAGGAGTTTAAACATGAATTAATTTAAAATATTTAAAATTATTTTTGTTGAAATTGAATAAAAATTGAGATTAGATTTTGAAGAATAATATTTTAAGATTTTTTATTTACTATGAGTTAAATTTTAATTTTTACTTAATTATTTATAAAATAAATTAACCATTTTAATGTATATAAACATTGAGTAAAAAAATAGAATGATAAAGTTTTAGATAAAAAAAATTAACAATGGTTCTAATTTGCTAAATCTTAAAAGTATAGAAATGGAAATTGTTCAAAAAATACTTAAAAGATCAAATTACACATATTAAAGTAGAGAAAAAAAAATAATTAAATAATTTTTAAATTAACTACTGTAACTTTTTAAAAATATTATTTTCAGTAGTATTTCGGTTTTTCAGCTCTAACTTAAAAATTATTTATCTATTTAATTTTTTATATATTTTAATTAACATTTCATCTCCCAGATAATTTATTAATTGGTTCGACAAACATACTCTTTAGGTACATTTTTTGCTTTAATTTATTAACCTCAATTTTTAGATCTGATTCCAAATATTCAAAAATCTTTCTTCCGTGCTTTTTGTTTTGTTGTTTTAAATTCTCTGTTTTGTTTTAAAAGAAATTATTTTAAAATTTTAAAACTAATCTAATTTTTTCCTTATAAATACGGATAATTAAAACTTTCACTAATCATCTTATATTTTAATTTATCACCTATCTGTATTGTGTAGAATTTTAAAAAAACAATTGAGATATAAAAAAAATATTTTAATAAAAATAGAATTACAATAATAAGTATTAATTAAAGCTTTTTAAAGTTAAGTACATAATTTAAATAACAAAAAAAAATTAAAGGAATAGTAAATTTTTATAAAAGAATGCATTTGTTACACTTTTATATATATTCTTCTTATAGCAAAAAAAAATATTATTTTTAAATACTTAAAATCAGTTCTAAGAATAGTTGAAGTTAACATTCTTTTTCCTTAATTCATTAGCCATATTTTGTCAAACTTCACCATTGGCATTAAAAATCTATTTTATAATAGTTTTTATATAAAATAATTATAAGTATAAGCTTTTGGTTAACCCCTCCCTACCCATCCTGATTACTATAAGATAAAAAAAATGATTTTTAGCTAGAAATACCGAAACACACAAATAACTTTAACGAAAACAGATTTGGTCTGAATGATTTCCCAGATTAGTTGTGGGAGTAATAAGTTTGGGAAAGTTTTGTACGCGTCACCATTGGATTTTGCAATCCAGCATTGGCGAGACTTTTGGAAGCATGGAGGCTGATTCTCTGTACACACTTCCACCTTTGAATAATACCCACACACATGGCTACACCGATTCTTTGTCGTTTCAAAGTTCAATACACATCAAACCCGCTTCACTTTCTACCTATAATGTCCACACTCGTACATCTTATTATAATTCAATTAAGTCACCTTACAAAACACAGTTTATCTGGATTATTCTCTCGTTGCATTCCAAGCCACTCACGACTTGCCTCTTGTTCCTTCTCTCAAGAACTAGGTCAGCCTTAAAAAGCTTCACATGATGGCCATATAAATTGGGATTTAATTTCAAACAATATTTACAAATGTACTTTATAATCTTGCAGAGAAACGCTTCACCGATTCAAACCAGCGTCCCTGCAGATTCTGTATATCAAACCAAAATCCATATTAATTTTAAAAGCTACACGAATCATGATCTCCTCTCTCCACGCGGTACCTAATCAACCGCAAACTCTGGTTATATTATGATTCTATTTCTTGAATTATTGGTGAAATCACATGACAGTTTAGCAACGTGTACGTTGTCACTTTCATTCACTAATTAAACCTTTGTTTGTTCGGGACGATTTAAGAGAGAAAGAACTGAGAGGGAAAAAAGTGAGGTTGAGAAGGTTTACTTCCATTACTTTGGAGAGCATGAGAGGCGGTGAGAAAGAAAGAAAAAGGAATAATAATTAAGGTCCACAAAAAAAATCCTCTCTCTAATGGACACATTTTGTCTCCGGATTTTATTTTATTTTTTACTTTTCTTATATTATCTTTCAGTCGATAATACAAACAGTTATATTTTATATTTATAAAGATAGAAATTTTTTTATGATAAAATCTTGTTTTTTATCTTTTTCTATTTAATTAAATAAAAATAGAGAAAAAAATTAACTTCTCTCTTCTTTTATTTCCCTTAATACAGACAACTTAAATGTTTATAACTTTTTGTATTTATTTATTTATGTATTCGTCCCTCTAATTTCTTTTCATTTTAGTTTTTTTTTTCTTTTCTAACTTCTCTCTGCACCAAAGAAAGTAGTTACAGCGCAACCGTCCATGATTCCGATATTTGCAGTGCATGTCAGCATAATGAACACATACATACTTGGACGGATATGTAAAGTGTGTGACCACATCTTGCATAGTTGCATTACCCAATTCCCATGATCGTTAACACCAATCTCTACAGTGCCGAAGCCATTATTTCCATTAATGAAGTTACATTAGCTTCTAATTTTCCCCCTATTTTAGTATATTAATTAAAACCAGAATTTATTTTTTAAATTTTAGAGACATACGTTCTGCCCCCTGTTCATGTTCGTTAGAAATTCGAAGACATCAAAATTGTTACTAATTTATTTAAAATTGATAATAGAGAAATTATTTGTTTCGCTTACAATAATATTCTTTAGAGTTTACTATTGGTGTATGTTTTCAACATTTAACATTTAAAGGTTTTTTTTTTTCACTGATTGGGTACCCAGAGGTAAGGTTGCGAAAATATTCAGTTACTAGATCAGCAGAGTGATGAAATATTTAGATAAGTTACATGAATTTTTAAATTTAAATATCACCGCCCTTCATTATATATAAAATGAAACAAAAGGAGAAGAAAAAAACCACCTTCAAAGCCTGGGATGATAGTTAGGTGGAGTCCTTCAAAAGTGATGATTACAGCATTCGAGCTATTTATATTATTATTATTGTTATTAGTAAATGCTAACTAAGATACTGATTAAAATTTATAAATAAAACAATTATTCGAAACTATTATCACTGCGTTCTAATCATTATTTTTAACTTATCTTAGCGTGATTTTCAATTGAGATGTTTTTAGATATATTAATTTTTTAACCAATATTCTAAGGATATAAGTTAGCAAGACTCTTATTATTAATAGTTTATAATGTAATTTTTGGGACTTTTAACTTAAAAATATCAAATCAAATGACAATAGGAGTTAAACTTACATAAAATAATATTTTTATTAAAATTATATTTTATTAATTTTTAAATTCATAATAAAGTAGATTAATTTTATAAATTTTATATAATTAAAAAATAAATAATTTTTTTTATTTTACTTTATTTTAATGAATAAAATGGGATTTAAAATAAAAAATAAAAAAATTATATTTTTATTACAAATCCATATTTAGATGTGTAAATTATGTTAAATTTTGTATACATATCACAATAATATCAAATAATTCATTGAATTGATAAAATTTATTTATGATAAAAAATTATTAAAATTATTATTTTACTAAATTTAATATCTAATATCATTTTATTATATTTTTAACTTAATTGTATTTTGTGTCACTTTTTTTTACAATTAATAAGCTCTTTTGGGTTTTAATAATTTTTACTTAAATTTAGTCTTTTAATTTTTTAAATTATTATAATCAAATTGCTCCGTTAGAAATTTAAAGTGTGTTTTCGTTTTTTTATCATGAAATGTGTGTTTTGAGTCACGAAGGGAGTTCTTCTTGGGTCCCGAAACAGGCTCTTGTCGAAATCACAGGATGCTTATACTTGAAGAGTGGAGAACTTTAATTTTTTGGACCCAAAAGCCAAAAAAAAAATCTTCACCGTTCTATGCTTTGAAATATTGAGTTGGCGCAGGCAACAGGTAAAACAATTTGAATGCTTGAAATGCGGCCCAACTAAATGGATTGTCTTGACCTAAATTTATTAGATTCGGACTACATTCTCACATATTATTTGTCGAAGTGACTGACAGAAAAAAAAAAGTTAGGGAGGAAAAAATATACATAATGATATATTTTTATTATTTGATTGAAAAGAAAATTAAAAATAAAAAAATTATTATTTTTACTACACATTCAATTTAAAATTGTTTTATTTTATTTTATTTTTTCTCAACCAAATAGAATAGAGAAAAGGAAAAAAAAATAAAAGATCAGAAAATATTATTTTATTTTTATTGTTTTTCATAAAAAATTTCATTTTTTATTTATAATGTTAAAACTATAATTATATAAAATAAATTTTATATTGTTTAAATATGATGTTTCAACAAATTTCTCTCTCTCTCCCACCTGTGGAGAGAAAAGTTTTTGGAGATATCCACAACAAAACTTTTTCAGCCTCATTTTTTTTCTATTGTTTCGAAGAAGAAAAATCACCTGTCCTCCTTTGTTATCTCTACCTTCAAAACCTTTCCTGTCTCTTATTCCATTTATCATTTTAGTACAATATTTTTCTTACTACTTTTTACAAATTTGAAAACCGACCAATTACTCACTTTTCAGAATAGGAGAAAATCAACCAATTACGATCTTTCTTGAACTCAGTTAGCAAGAGAACCCTAACTCAAAAAAAAAATTCCTTTATTTTTTAGAATGAATTAAAAATAAAAATAAATGAATAAAAATATTTTTACCGTTTCTTTAAATTAAAATTAAAAAATTAACTTTTTGAGATAAATTTTATAAAAAAAATCTCCCTCTAATCATGAAATGGAGGAGAAAAATAATATTTTTTTACTTTAAATTATTAAATATTTTCATATTAAAAAGTATAAATAATTTATATTAATAAAAATAAATTACTCAATATAATAAATTTTTACTAACTAATTATTTTATTTTCCTTTTTTTAATCATCTAAATAAAAAAACAACTTTCTTTTTTATTTTTATTTATCCAATCAATTAATCTTTCTTATTTTTTTTCCTTCTATTTCATTTTTTATATTTATTTATTTGTTATTTTACTTATCATCCAAATATATTATTAATTTATATTTTATTTATTTAAATAATAAAAATATAGTATTTTTTTCATTTTATTTTTTAGAATTAT
Organism: Canavalia gladiata; assembly: GCA_037954105.1. Taxonomy (NCBI): domain Eukaryota; kingdom Viridiplantae; phylum Streptophyta; class Magnoliopsida; order Fabales; family Fabaceae; genus Canavalia; species Canavalia gladiata. The sequence continues at coordinate 57,911,047 of CM075659.1, read as the reverse complement.
TATTAAAACTAATATATTAAAAGAACTATAAAACATATTTAGGTGTGATTGAATTTTGCCAACTCAGAATATACAGGTTTGGGGTGGAAGAAGATTGAGATAGAAATGAAAAAATAGGAAGTTGACAAGGCACTGCAACTTCCAGCAGCATCGGCATTTAATTCTCGATGACGCCACGCGTCACGGTGCGATCTGAAGACTAAGTAACTTAGCTGCATGCACGTCGCCACGTGACAGGAACCAAATCTGATAGGTATCCTTCTTCTCAACAAACAAACGAGGATGGAACAGGCAAGCAGCAACCAGTAACTAACCAAACCACTCTTCAACAAAACAAAAGATTCAGTTCAGAAAATGGTGAAGTTAGCATCTGCAAGGGATTTTCGCACCTACGGGCCGGGCCTCACCAAAAACCGTTACGAGTACATAAACGCGGGCCTTTATCTCTTTGCCTCCGTCATCCTTATTTCTGGTCTCGCGGCTCAGTTTTCTCCCCAAGCCCGTTCGGGCCTCGTGCTTATCGTCACAGCTTTCGGCATCATCCTCCTTGTCAATCTCCATGACCTTCTCGCCCATCTCGCCGGCATCGATTTCCGGTTACCGTTGATGGCCTTCGACCTTCAACTCGCCTTTGTGGAGTTCGCCGTTCCCGTCGTTCAGATGCTCGGAACGCTTCTTGGCTTTCTAGGAGTTTTGTTCCTTTTTATTCAGGTCTTACATTTACACACTTTCCATATTTTTTTAATAAAAAAATTAGGTAAGTTGGATTTAGGGTTTATAATGAAATTTGAACCTATCATTCTATCATCTTACAACAAATTCAATCGTTACCACGTAAATCGCCTAATATATTTTGCACATGTTTTATATATATATATATATATACATGATGTCATTTCAGTGACATGCCTAAAAGATTGTATAGTTAGCGTTCCCCGTTTGGTTTAGGATCAAAGTCAATTTTTTACAATATGATACACCATCACACACGTTTTAATTTTAATGTAAAATTTATAACTGCCATTAGCTTGATCACACGTCTCACATTGATTTTTATGAAAATATATAAGATAAGATGTCAAAATTGATATTTCATCTTAATAGCCAACCCGGCCCTCTTTTAGTTTTAAATAGAAGTTTTCGATTTTCTTGTAGTACATATTCTTTTGGTTATTTTATTTAGCAGTTTTCTCCTTTTTTTTTATTTTAAAAAAGATAAAATTAGAAGAAGAAAAAAACTATACTGGTATCTAACTTTAAAAGAGAACATGCGGAAAAAAATCGTTAAATAGATAACATCAGTTCAGAAATAAATGTCAATTTTAATTCCATAATTAGCAATATTTTAGGTTGGAAATTGACTTTTAGATAGGTAGTTGTTGGTTTCTTTGAATTAAGGTCATGGGATTGGATTTGTTTTATTTTAAATTGGATAGTAATTATATTTTTTGATTGATATCTGTGTGGTCGAAAATGCAGGAAGAGAAACGATATGGTTACTTCAAATTGGAAAAGCATGCTCTGAACATGCTGGTAGCTGGTCCTGTTTTGTGGGTGGTAGGATCAATTCATAATTCATGCCAAATTTATGAGAGAGCGGATGGTCATGTTCAAATCTTGCAGCAGTGGGTGTATATTCCGTTTTTGATGGGGAGTTTGTCATTCATGCTTAGTGCAATTCTCAATTATCAGGAGCAATCTAGAGAGATCCACCACGGCATCGACTTGCTTGTGAGTCCTCTACATATAAGTGAAAAGCAATTTATGTTTGATTGGATTTTATGAGTATGAGTGGCATGCAATCAGTTACACTCACTCACTGAACGATGAGGTGGCCTTGTAAAGTAACCTTGTCTTATGTGATATGAATTTCAATTAACTAAAATTAATGCTGGGCAGTGATTGTTATTGTTGTGAGTAGAAAATACTAATGAGAGAGTGAATATATGTTGATTATTGATACAGGGTGGGACTTGGATATGGCTAGGTATGTTTGGAAGCCTGATGCTCTTTATGGGTGGATTGACAAACTTGATTAAAGTGTTCAAGATGCAACAAATGAATGGGATTAGGCTGGAGAAACTGCGAGGTGGAGCACATGAGCGTCTGGAAAGTGCAAGGGAAGGACAGATTCCCCTGATTATGGAACATCAAACGTTAAGCCATCAACCTCAAGATACCAAAGTTAATTTACCTCTTCCCACTCCTTATAAGGATGTCCTTATTGGTCAGACTAAATCATGATTCACTCTCCTCTTTGCTAATCCTCTTTTTTTCTCTTTAGTTTTGTTTTTTTGGGGGGCCTTTCTCTTATTATGTTATTATAATATATAGAAGTTTCTCCAGGACATAGATTGATTGATAGCAACTGATCGATATTCATGTTTTAAAAGAAGTAGACTCTTTTATTAGATTACAATTTCGAGTCACACCATCATTCTTTGCTCTTCCTTAATTGGGTTCATTTTCATTAAAGTACCTGTTGACAAGTTTTCTTTCAAAAGCATGTGATCCATAATCACCGGTGGTCTTAACATGTTACCGGTTCAATATAACCCTGAGGAATGGAATAGGAATTTTATCCACAAAAAATCAATCTATTTTAAAATGAACCCGTCCTCAAAAAGTAAGTAATTAAATATATCATAGATTAATCGGTGGGATTGATTATCGAATGCAGTTTTGGAGACAGTTTTGTTATTTATAATAGTTTTGTTTAACTTGAACATTTCTATGATTGGTCAGTATATGTGTGTTATATGGACTGTCATTAAATATTTATTTTATAGTTTAAATTAATATAATAAAAATTAACAAATTTAACGTAGCATTTTTCGCAATTAAATGTATGCTTGTTGAAGGTTAAATTTAAAACAATAGTTAACTTCTTCATATGCGTCAATAATTAATTTATCCATATGCTCGTCAAGTTTTTTTGTTCCTCCTTTTAGCTTTTGAAGGATTTTGTTTTCTTTGATAGAAATGCTTTAAAGTTGTTACCTGCATGTTTTTCGAAATGTGTTCTCTCATTTTTTTCATTCCATTTATCACCACAGGATCAATTAACTATTATCAAGTATATTTTTATATTAAATAATCTTGTTTTGATTAAAAAGTCAAATGCAGCTATTATTAATAAGCATAAAGATATTTTAAATTAATCTGGATTCTAGAAAATCTATCTATCTGTGCAGCAATCGGTGATCGATGTGATTGTTAATGATGGATAAAAAAGAGAAGTTTCTCGTCGAAGCTAGGTGAGTGTTTGGAATTTATTCTTGTGGTCTATGAATCTTTTTATCTGGTGTTTTAAAATCAAAATTCTGTTCCAAATGGCTAATACTAATAAGTTCCAAATGGCTAATACTAATAAGAGCAGGTATAATGACATGGATTGCAAAAGAAAATACAACCATATAACGAAAGGTCAATTAGAACATGTTCTTCTTCAAAATTTTAGCATTGTCAAAAACGATCAAATTAAAGAAGATAACAACAGTCTTTGATCTTGTTGGCCGCCCCACTCATTGATAATCTAAATAATAAAACATAGCAAACATGAAGCATTTTCTCACGAGATCACACTATAATTGGAGATTAAGAAGAAGATGGATAGTATTTATCTACGAGCACACCGTCACTTCCTACTAAAAGTTAAAGTGGTTTATGGAGTTTACAATACAATTAATTTTGAAGTATTTTAACTATGCTGGAATTGTTAGAGGTTATTTAATTTAATTAATTTTTTTCTTTTATTAAAAAGATATTCAAAATTTAAAATACTAAAATAATCCAAAAGGAATATTTTTGGAAGTGCATACTTTTCTATCACATTAATTTAAACTATTTAATAATAATATAAGTGGCAAACATATTAGAGGAACATTAATATCTCCTCAAACTCTTGAGGATTGAAAAAAAAAAAAACCTTGTTTTTAATGGAGAAATATGCTGATTAAAAAACTAGGGGTTAAAATAAATGCAACAAATAATGTTTTTCTAAAAATAAAATTTAAATGATAATGTAATGTAGGGAGAGGCACACTTGTTCCCTGTGATAGGAAGGAATGGGTGATGGCACGAGACTGGGTCGATAACAACAGATGAGCGGTTTTGGATCTGAAGGAGGTGGGTCAACCTGTGGTAGCATGTGATATAAAAAGGGCAAAAGGATGGTAATAATAACACCCTTATTTTTAATTCTTCATTATTAGATAACTTCAATAATACGTTAATTATATTAATATATTAATTTTTATTAAATAAAAATCATAGTAACAAAATTAATTGTATCACCGAAATTTTTTAGTATATTACTTTTTTGTTTACGCACGAATTAAAGTCCTTTACACCATTCGCTGCTGCGTGCTAAACTGGCTTGAGGGAATAATTACGGAAAATACTTGTATAAGTTTAGTTTAAGTAAGGCCTCTCAAGTCAAAAGCATTATATTATCTAATTAAGAATTATAATTAATCTTTATAATTTATAATCATTAGTGATGTGAACGAAGCCCGAAAAAATATTTTGTAATTAATAATGCAAAAATCATCTCTTTATTTTCTTTTGTGTTGTGTACCAACTAAAATAAAGAAACGCATATATTAAAAATAAAATATATTTTCTAATGCGTATTTATAAATATTAAGTAAAGAAATTAAATATATATTATTAAATAGTTTAAAATATTTTTAAAATTAAGAATGTACATATTGTATAGTTCGACGCATCACACACGTTATGAAAGGATTGTAAATTTTTTTATTCATTTATTACAAAAAACTAGGAGGAATATATATATATATATATATATATATATATATATATGGATGTATATACATATAATTTTAAAATAAACTATATTTATAATTGCATTGAAGAGATGTAAAATTTTAAAAAATGTTATATTTAAAGGTTAGATTTTGAGAGAAAATAGAAAGAATGATAAAATTTATATTTATAATAAAAATTTAATTTCATAAATTTTAAAAATTAACAATAAAATAATTGTCACAATGCATCATATTATTTGTATAAACTAGGCATGGAAGTTTAAATCCAAGTTGTGACTATTCATTCAATCCCAACTCATATTAACAAGAAAAATATGATTTGATAAGTTCTGAGTAAAAAAAATAAATCTAAACCCAATTTAATTTATAAAGATGGGATTATGATTAGAGTATAAATAACTTACAAGTTTACTTGAATACTGCAAGTTGGATTTAAATTTTTTACAACTGCATTTTCTAAATATGCATCTCAACTCATCACTTGGTCATACATAGTATAAATTTACAATTTATGTTGACAAAACTTTTTTTTTAGATAAAAACTATAAAGATAATCCAAGTTTGATGCCTATATGTTTGTTTAAATTAAAATATGGATCTTGTAGTGAATATTTTGAAAAATTAATTATTTTTTATCCTTCTTTTTTCTTAAATAGTTGAAAATGTCAAGAAAATATTATTATTTAAAAATAAAAAAATATTTAATATAAATGATCAATTTATTTAGAATAAATTATGTTTAATTAACTTAATAATTTTTTTAAAATGTTAAATTTTATTAATTTAATCATCAAATTAAAAAAATTATTGTGTAAATTAAAATTACAAAAAAATTATTTAAAAGTAATTTAATATTTCATTAAATATCTTTAATTTAACGTATAATATACTCATCTTAATATATGTTAAATTGAGAGTATTGGTGGGATATGAAATTTATTTTAAATCTTATAGAGTTGATTATCTCAAATATTTTTAATTTGATAGTTAAATTAATAAATTTTTAAAAATAAATAAAATAATTTTAACATGAATTATTTATAAAATAAATTAACCTATTTTCTTTTCATGTATGTGTACATAAAGTGTATAAATAATTTTAATTTATTTTAGAAATCTGTTAAGTTTCAGTTTCTCTCTATTGAACCATTGCCATAAAAAATCATTAATTAAAATAAAAAAATGATATTTATATATTTTATTTGATATATATTGAATGATAATAAAAAATAATAAAAATAAAAATTTAACAAAATAAGGTATAATATGTGATGTAATAGAATAAAAAATGTAAAAAAATTATAATATATTAACATATAAAAACACACATTTATCATTTCTCTAGAACCATTTTTTTTTACTATGGTGAGGATGATATTTTTATACAGGTGAATGATTTTGCGATGATGAAGAATATTTTTTATACAGGTGAATGATTTTGCGATGATGAAGAATATTTTAGATACAACAACGCTATTCAGTGTATTCAGTGGTTGAGTTGTTTTTTATGGAATATTCTTTCTTTATCAAGCGCCTAAGTAAAGCAATAAATAGTTATGGGTTAACCATTTGAAATATATAATTTTCTTTTCTCTATTTGCACGTATACGTTTAAACCTCTTTTTGCATGTTTTGTTTCGCCATGTTAAATATACATATTTTTTGTTATACTCACTGTAATTTGATCAATGCACCTAAAAAAAGTTTAATTTGTACGTCAACATAATAAATCATTAAATCTTATGAAAATCAATAATCATCAACACTTCTATAGTATATGTAAGAAATACAAAAACAATGAACACATTCTTGTGTGTTAATAAATGGTCATTTAGGTCTTATAATAATTTATTTTTTTCTCAATCAAGTTAATGTCAATATGATTTGGAAATATCAAGGCATTAATGAATCAAGAAGGAAAACAATCATAAGATTAGGATTGAGAGGAGTAATAAAGACAACAGTAGATAATTAACTAAAATAAATAAATATTTTTTAAAATATCTTTAACATATATCATAGAATAAGATAAATAGTATGTTTGATAATGTATTTTAACTAAACGAAAGATTAAATAAATAGTTTAAAATTTTTTATAATCATTTTAATTATATTTAATATGATAAAAATCTCTATAACTACTAACATTTTTTTAATATTACATTCATCTGTGTTTAAAATTTATCCAACTAGTATTACTATATATCACATTTTTTAATATAAATTAGATATAATATTTTTTTAAAATATTACTAAATCTAGTAGATAATATTTTTTTTATATTTTTATAATATTATTTTAAATATTATTAATAATATTTTTCAACATATTTTTTAAAATTTTACTAAAATTAATAGATGCATTTTATATTTTTGTAATATTTTTTAAAATATTACAAAAGATGTAATATGTAAGTAGTGTAGCTTAATTTTTTATTTTATTTTGATAATTTTTTATTTATTATTAAATATAATTTTTTGTATAACTTTTTAATATTATAATATTTGGTTTAATTGTTAAATATTTTATTTAAATAATCTATAATAAAATATTTTAAAATAAAATAAATAATTTTTTTATAAAAATAGTACTTGAAATTTATTTATAAAAATAAAAAATAAATATATTTAATTTTAAATAAACAAATTATTTATTTACAAATATAATTTTTATTAAAAAATACATCATAGATAATAAAATAAATAAATTATCAAACTTCATTCTTTTATAATATATAATGGTCAAAATAGTTATAAATTATTTATATAATTTTATTTTTAATATATATAAATTTAAAAAGTATTATCCTTTTTGCTGTAATAATTTAGGTTTAATAAATTATATATTAAATTATAGTTTAATAGTTATATCTTTGTTTATCAATTTTTTTTTCAAAATATAACAACTAGTGACATCAACACTCTTTAATTTAATCAGTGATATTTCCAACTTTCAGCCTTTAGATAATTATTTAACTTCTATCTAAGTTTTCAATTTCTAATTAACTTTTTAATTTTTAGATCTGCTAATTTTATAAGACATATTCACATTAAATTTTAAGAGTTACATAATAATATGACAAGGATTCAGATTTATCCTATCATATTTTATAATATTATATTCTACATTTGATATATATCAAAATAGTAAATTAAACAATATAACATTATCCTATCTAACGTTTTTTATATGAATAAATAGTAATAAGATAAAATATGAATTATATTAAAATAAAAAAATTTATTCTTTTATCAAATTAATATAAGTTAAAATTATTTTTTAATTTAATTTTCTAACTTTTCAATAGAAATATATTTAAATGTTAAAGATAATTTTTATGCATAAATAATATTAAAAATTGGAACCTTTTTTTTTAGAATTAAAATATTTTTAATAAATTATATTTAATAAAGTAATCATAAACAAGTTAAATTAAATTTTATAAATAATTATTTTTTTTATAAAATATTAAAGATAAAAAATATAAAGAATAAGAAAGTTATCCTATTATACATCCTCCTCCAAAATAGAATTTGAAGTATCAACATATGGTCAGATAATAAGTTATCATATTGGATTAGTCTTAGAAATACAAAACATATAATATAATAAAAAGAATTTGAAGTATCAAGATATGGTCAGATGATAAGTTATCATATTGGAATAGTCTTAGAAAAACAAAACATATAATATAATAAAACAAGTCAGCTTTCTTATTCTAACCTCTAAATATATCCTTATAATAAATAATGAAATTAAAAAAAAAGGATTATAAGTGATGTGTTTATTTGTATAAATTAATGTTTATATTGATATAGTTTTACACTAAAGGATATGTAGTTATACAATGCAAAATTATTACAAATATTATAATAGAAATATAATATTTTTTTTTATTGAAACTTAACATTTTTATTTGTGTTATTTTATAAAATTTTAGGTTCGTTTGGGTGATTTTCAGTTTTAAAAAATTTTAAATTAAAATAAATTTTTATTTTCAATTTTTAATTTTTAAAAATTGTTATGAAAATAAATTAAATCATTCTATTATATTATTTTATTATAAATTAATAAAAAATATATAAATAAAAACATTAATTTTAAAAAATAAATTATATCAAAATAATATTAAAAATAATAAATTAAATATTATTATTTTTAATATTATTTGATAATTATGATAATAATAATAAAAATAAAAATATATTTGTAAGATAATTACAGTGAGATGATAGTTATAATATAAAAATATTATATAATTATACAAATTTATATTGTATACATTATTTTATAATTAATATTTAAGATATAAAATTTTATTATAATATTTTATATTATTTAATATAACAATAATATATATTATATTATTATATTATAAATAATTATATAATATAAATAATAATTTTAATATAATTTATATATAAAATAATATTATTTATTTTTTAATATATAAAAATCCTATAAAAATTAAATTTTTTAATAAAAAATACATTATTATTATTATAATAATGATTATAATATAAATAATATTATATAACTATACAGTTTAATATTTTATATATTATTTAATAGTTATTTTATATAAAATAATTAATAAATAATTTTTTTAAAAATAATAAAAACAACTTTTTTAAAATTTATTATAATAATAATAATAATAAAAATAAAAATAATATTTATAAAATAACAATAGTAATATATGGTTATAATATGTTATATATTATTTGAATATTTATATTTAAAATAAATAATTTTATATATTATTATTTAATTTTTATTTTATATAAAAATAATATATTATAATATTATAATTTAATATAATTTATATATAAATAATAATATTATTTTTTATTATATCAAAATTAAATAAATAAAAAGTTAAATTATTTTAAATAATAATTTTATTATTAATATTATTATTGTCAGATGATGATAGATTTGAATAAATTTAGAAATTAAAATATTTTAAAAATAAAATATATTTAATAATTTTTTATTTTTAAATTTGAATAAAAATAAATTTAAAAATATATCAAATGTTATTTTTGTCAAACAAATTTAATTTTTAAAATTAATTTAAAATTAAAAACTGAAAATTCATAAACCATTTTAAACAAATTTTTAAAATTTTTATATGTAATTAAAAATATAGAATTGTTGACAAAACATTATTAATCAATTTAATTTAAAAATTATTATTAATTTTTTTAATTTTTTAATAAAATAATATCTATTAACATAATGGGTATAATTTAATCATCATTAATTTAATGCATATTTGTGATTTATAAAATGTAAAGAATAAGAGTCATTAAAAATAAACACATATTACAAATTTGGATAAATTTAAAATTTAAGAATCTAAATAGTTTATAGGATCTTTAAAAAAATATAAGATTAAAAAGGAAATTGAGGATAATTTTTTTTAATTTATAATTATCAAACGGAAAAATAGGTATATTACAAATATTAAATATTAAAAAATATAAAAAATAATATTCATCCAAGTAAGTTGATTTATGGTTGGTTCATTTAATATAAGAAACGAAAATATATGAAACACCATTTTTTAAAATATAGAAAAGTAAAAAAATATCATGATTTTATATTTTAGTAATAATATTATTATATTAATTGTAAAATTATTTTTTTATTTTTCTATTTAAATAACAACATTATATTAATAAAACAATAAATTGAAAGAATAAACTAGCCGAATTTTTACAACTTGGTCGAACTAAAGTGGTAGGTTAGGTAGGCTGGATAAACAAAGTTCGTCTTATTTGCAGATTTTTTTTTTTTGCAACTTAATCACGACTTATATATCTAAACCCATTTTGCCAGTTTTAAATTAATGTGATAAATTATATTTTTGTATAACAAATTTGATGCCAGCTTTTATTACATTTTTTCTCAGATTTTTTTAAATATAAATCATATTACTTTAAATTTATTTTAAATGTAAATAGTTTTTTTAAATAATTTATTTATATTGAAGTTGGCAAACATTCATCCAATAAAAAAATATGTTGGTGGCGACTGAATCCAAGAAAGCAGAGGAATAAAAAATAAAAAATTGAATGAAAATTAAAATTTGTATTTTATAATTTTGAAAAGCTTTTTACATTTTTTAAGATAGTAAAAAAAATAGTAAGGGAGGCGCGCCATTTTTTTTTAATGCGAATCATAAAGCATAGAATATGACGCGAATAAAATAATAAAAAAATTAAACCGATGCAAATTAAATACCACAAATAATGTTTTTAATAAAAAAAATCTCATCTATATATGGTTACGGTTCAACGTGAAATTTCTTGTTTTTTGCCCACAGTGCAGATACATTAGTTGATAACTGAGAAGGCTTTTTCCCCCTTTTTGAGAACCCTAGTCGGCTAATCCCGTTACCTCAGAAAAAAATCAGAGCTCTTCTCCTCACCGTTCTCTCAGGTAACTGCTTTGTTTTGCCATAAATCTGTTTTCTGGATACTTCTGTTCCATCCTCTTGGATCCCGACAACTAATAGCACGCATTCCCTGTAACAACTAACAATTAGATTGGCTGTAACAGATTAAATCCTTTTCCTATCGATCTCCTTTAATTGGGATTATATCCGTTTATGGGAATTTCATGCTTCGAATTGCAATTTCATCTGCACTTTGTTGTCACCCCCAAAACATTGTTGTTTTTCCCCCTTAGATTTTAAACTGATTTGCTTAGATTTTTTTAACCCTAATATTTATTGCATAATGGAATCTATGAACGTCTAAGCTGTATTCGGTCAATCTTATTGCCGTGGTTGCGGGATAAGGCTTGGCTGCTGGACCTTTAGAAGCGTGCTGGTTAAATCATGAGTGAATGAATGTTCTCTCTTGGAAATTATTTTGAGAAACACAGTTATGGAGTATAATTATGGTTGTATGATAAGATACCTGATTGTGAAATGGATATTGTAGTCCAAGGGACTGCAAATTTTCGTGGTTCCTTTCCTCAGGTTTGGGATTGTCTGAAATGGCATCAGTATCTAGTCAGCCACAGTTCCGTTACACTCAGCCGCCCTCAAAGGTGCTTCATTTGAGAAACTTGCCATGGGAGTGCACGGAGGAGGAACTGGTTGAACTTGGGAAGCCGTTTGGTAAAGTTGTGAACACAAAATGCAATGTTGGAGCTAATCGAAATCAAGCTTTTATTGAATTTGTGAGTATATTTGTTTCTCCCTTTTCTTTTCTGCTCTAGCTGGTTTTGCCCTTCATATAAAGTTACTGATTATTAGTTACAAATCATATGTTGTAACTCCAACCTACAGGCAGATTTAAATCAAGCCATTGCAATGATATCATACTATGCTTCTTCATCGGAGCCTGCTCAAGTACGGGGGAAAACTGTATATCTACAATATTCAAATAGGCAAGAAATAGTGAATAACAAAACTGCTGCAGATGTTCCTGGAAATGTATTGTTGGTAACTATTGAGGGTACAGATGCACGCCTTGTCAGCATTGATGTTTTGCACTTGGTAAGCTATTGCATGTGTGTATTAGTTATATGCTAACAGTGTCATCATGAGGATGCTGGTCATTTAGTTTTGTGATTAGGTTTTTCTTTGTCAGGCTTTGGAAAAATTGTTGACATGTATGTGAATGAATCAGCAGGCCCATGTCAAGGCAATATCTTCAATGGCAGCTTAGTGCTTTGGGAGAAATAGCGCTTGTGTGTTTGTCTCCTTTCTCCTTTCCTTAACACTACCTCTTTCTTCCTTATTCTCCTCCTCAACTCCTGCCATTCTTGTAGTTTAGGATGTTTCGATTTTTTCCCTTTTGTGCATCTGTGCTTCATTGACACATCATCTGCATTGGCATTTAGATCTAGTCACCGGATTCTGTGCTGTTCAGTTATGTTCTTTGTGTTCCGACTATTGTTTGGTTGTGCTTTAGATTTTCTAGGTCTTAGCGGAAAGTACGCTAAAAGTTTCCTTTTAAACTTGGCTGTTGAATGCTGAGTTTTCATATAATTTACGGTTGAGGAGGTAATTTACTTCTCAAATCATTTATTTGAGTCAATTATTCTATTATTAATGTGGATGATACTATTACTTTCAAATTCTTGCAAGTATTAGTACAGTTATATATGCTTGGTGGCGTTTCATATACCGTTGATCTGAATTGAATCCTTTGCTGAACTAGTCCCCCATTTTCTGCAGTTAATAATGGATCTTTAACGAGAAATGTCTGGCATTTGTTTTGAAAGTTTCACTATGTTTCATTTGTTTTGCTCCTTGCTTACAATGGTCTAGTTCTTCTGACAACAGCTTAAGTAACAAAAACATTATTCTAGTAGCATTTCAAGTGATATATTGATTTGCTTGGAGCTTTAAGCTTGCATAGTGTTTTTAAGTTCTATCATGGTTTTGTTTGTTAATATTTATTGTGTCCATGAAACAAAGTTTTTTAGTTTGTGAGTGTCGAATTTCCTTACCTATATGATGAAATTCTAGTTTGTGTTCAATTATTAAGATTCAACCAAGTAATATCATCCTGAAAATATATTGTTTACTTATGCAGGTTTTTTCAGCCTTTGGCTTTGTGCACAAGATTACTACTTTTGAGAAAACAGCTGGATTCCAGGTTTAATGATTGGCCATCCTTATCTATTGTCCCTTTTTATATCCTATGAGCACAAGCTAATTCTATGTACAAATGTTTAGGCACTGGTGCAATTCTCAGATGCAGAGACTGCTACCTCTGCGAAGGATGCTTTGGATGGGAGAAGCATACCTAGGTAAAAATTATATGGTTTGTTTAACTAGGTATTTAGTTCTACTGACATCGATCATTTGACAGCAGATGGTGCAAATGCTGTTGGACTGTTAAGCAATCAACTGTTGGGCTATATATTCACTGTTTAGTCAGTTTATTTTATATCTAACTTAATATGGACTTTATAGACTGTCTTTGCTCTTGGTTGATTATAACTTTATGGATCATTGAATGTGTGAAATGTGGTTGGATACATGGTGACATTTTGCCAACTGGACCAATCTTGAAAATAAAAGAAGTGCCACGTTATTTGAACATTGATAAGCTCTTAATATTTACCAATGTGTTATTTTTTTTATGCTTGATCTTTAACAGATATCTGCTGCCTGAGCATATGGGACCATGTACCCTCAGGATCACATATTCTGGACATTCAGATTTAAGTGTAAAGTTTCAAAGCCACAGGAGCAGGTATTGTGAACTTCCTTGGTGTTGCTGTTTTACGAGATGCTAAGTTTTGACAGCACTCTTTTATTTTATTTACCAATGTTCTTTCCTTCTCCTGTTGTTTTTTTTTGTTTATTCTCTGTCATGGAGATTTGTTCTATATCTCACCCTTCATATCAGTTTTAAGCCTTCTTCTTTCGTTCGTAATAATGAATTGCTTTAATTGATTATTTTTGTTTTGCCAGAGACTATACTAATCCTTACCTTCCAGTTGCTCCATCAGCTGTGGAGGGAAGTGGACAGGTAACATTCTGACAGTCATCATTTCCGTGTTTTAAGGGAGTGGCCATATGACATCTCTTGTGACCCATTCTTATGTACAATCAAAGTCTTCCAATTTGCTTGTTTTAAATGTTGAAGGTTTAAGTCATGTACATTAGTTAGGTTGTGCTTCCTCTGCCTAAGGGCTGCTGTGAATGCTGACTTGCTTACTGAGTTTTCTTTTTTTATAATATTCATTTATAATTTTTGCAGGCTATGATTGGTTTGGATGGGAAAAGACTGGAGACTGAGAGTAATGTTCTTCTTGCATCTATTGAGAATATGCAATATGCTGTAACGTTAGATGTCTTACATATGGTACTGTAAACCATGAACAACCATTTTCCCTTTTCATTATTGATTGACAATATAGTTAGTTAATAATATCCTTCCATGTATTCTTTTTTCTGTGACAGGTTTTCTCTGCTTTTGGGCCTGTCCAAAAGATTGCAATGTTTGATAAGAATGGTGGTTTACAGGCTCTGATTCAATATCCAGGTTAGACTAGATTCTTTATGAACTTTACCTGTCATTATTCTGATATATTTTGTTTGTACTTTGATTATTAGTGTTTGTGCTGGTTATGTCTTCCAACTTCCAAGTTTTAAACATTACACATGTGGAAAATTTTTGAATGCGCCTCTTCAAATTTTTGCCTGATACTATGAAAACCAACCACTTATTGTCTACAATTTGTTGAGGGAGACTCTGTGGAAGCTCATTGTGTTTTTTTTCTTAATTAAAAAAATCTATTTTTATTTAAAATGGTGTTTGACCTAGCTTCTCCTTTTAAGAAGAAAAGCCCAAATAAAGTTGGGCCAAGCTACTTCAAATTAACTCCCTTGTTTGCAGCATTATCATGGAGGCCCTGCCCCTCATGATCTAACAAATCCTTGGAAACAGAAATGGCCCAGTTCTGAGATTGATTTATTGTGGATAGAAATTTTTGAGAGAGATACTTCTAGCTGCACTTTCTTGTTGTTTTCTCAATTTTCTCTTTAGGTAAAAAATTTTCTGAAGATATGATTGTTCTCTCAAGGATTATGGATCTGTTGCTTGCTGGGAATCTACTCAGCAGGGTGCATACTCATCCTTGATAGGTTTAATAAGGATGGTTCAAAATTTCAAATGCGTCATGAATGCATTTAGTGTCAGTGCCTCAACATGGAAGCTTGGAGAACTTTAACCTTATTCATATAGAAGCTTTTTATTTGCCTTGTTTTATTATTTACTGTCAATATGAGCTTGAGATAATGATATGCTATGGCTTACAGATACTCAGACAGCTGTTGTGGCCAAGGAAGCCTTAGAAGGTCACTGCATATATGATGGAGGTTTTTGTAAGCTTCATATCTCATATTCACGTCATACGGATCTTAGTATAAAGGTAAACAACCATCACTATCTATCTGTAGAATGAGGATTGATGTCCTTTTGAATAAATGATCGGAAAAGTATGTGAACTGAAGGTTGCCTCATACCATTCTGATAAAATGGTGATCGATTGTTATACAAGTTAACAAAACCAATCTTTTTTCATGGATATATATGGGTTTACTGTACCCAGAACGTGAGAGTCTAGTTTTGAACCCTTGGGTTTCTTTCCTGGGATGATGTTGGTTTATGATATGCTGAAAATCCTTCTACTGAAGTTTGACAAATTTTAGCTTGCAATCATTGGCCTCCATCACATGTTTCTTATGGAACCTCTTCACTGCTTCAATTACTAAAATGCATTATAAGAATCCTGTCTCTTTATTTTAGACTTTCTGTACAGTATTAGATTTTTCCCTTTATTCTTTTGAGAGGTGGTATACTAGTAGGTATCAAATGGTATTGAATACTCAAATATATTTTCAAGCTCACTGCTCGTAGGAAATCCTTTTGTTTAGGGTTTATAAGTGTTATGATTCTATTATGGCATCAGCTTAACTTAAATTCTAAGGCTGCTTTGTGTAATCGCAGGTCAATAATGATAGGAGTAGAGACTATACCCTTCCTAATACGCCTGTTGTTAATACCCAGCCCTCAATTTTAGGGCCACAATCTGTTCCCATGATGGGTCCTCCTGCTCAACCATACAATGGGTCTCAGTATAATACTCCAATTTCTGAGCAGACTATGATGCCTCAATCTCAGGCTGGATGGGGAACAGCTCCATCAGCGGTTCAGTCTATGCCAATGCAGATGCACAACAATGTTTACGTGCCACCTGGAACTATGCCACCACAAATGGCCCCTGGAATGCAATTTCCAAGTCATAGTACGCTACAACCTTCAGCGACATATGGATCTGATCGAACTCAATAGCATGGATCTCCCATGTCTCAGATCTTTAGATCTACCTTGGTTAACAGTCAGCTCGCATCTGCTGAAGTGAGGGGCTGTTATTTAAATTAAAGTTCCCAGCTGGTGAAAATTGGTCTCCATTTGCTAACAGTTATTCTGAAACCTCAAATGGACCAGTTATCATATTTCCCTTGTTATTTTTAAGATTTTGAATGTGAAAGTCTGTAAGCAATTGGTCAACAACTTAGCGTCTTCACCCTCAACTTTTGAAACAAAATGTTCTGTTTTAATTGATTTGTGTTTGAGAAAGATATTTAAAAAGTAATCCTAGTATAATTGATTTTAATCCCAGTAACACAATTAACAATTGCGTATAAAAGGAACATGTATTATCAAGCTTAGTTGAATGAGCTTAAAATTTGTTAGTTAAAATATTTGTTTATCTCTAACTGGGTTTGTACACATTTATCTTCTCTTAAATCACCTATCTAAACTTAATAATGGGAGAATTTCTTAGTCAAAGAAAAATAATGCTATCTAGCGTCTCATTCATACGTTCTTTTTTCATTAAATATTCTGTTTTGTTTTATGAATTGGTGCTCCAAAGTATATATTTGGATGAAGGCTTAGGAAGAAAAGAAAAAGGATTATTTTTTCACATGCTTTGAAATGAAAGGAAAATAGGATATTTAACTTTTTAATTACACCCTTTGTTCAACTTTATAAATTTTGTGACATTTATTTTCGAATTGAAAACTTAATTTTCCCTTTTCTTTTCATTTACACTTCTTCCTAAGATAATTGATGCTTCTTTCAGGTTTTTTTTTTTACCTATTTAGAAAGAGTAAAATTTATTTTTTATTTATATGTCCATTTTAAATTTTAAGAGAATATTAATTATTTTTTTCACATATACTCTTATATCTATTTAATTGTATTATCAATTATAACAAATGAACAAAGATAAAAGTATATGATAAATTAGAAAAATAAATAATTTTTTTACTAAGTTAACAACATTAAATTTATTTTTTAGAGTATTTTTTATATATACAAATATTTGACTTCATATTTTCTTTCTATTTTTTAATTTTATAATTTAAAGAAAATAAATTTTAGATTTAAAAGAGGCAATTAGATATTTCTAAATTAAAAAGATCCACATTAAAAATAAAATTTAATTATATTCATTAAATAAAATAAATAAATAAAACTACTCAAAATGTAAGAATTTTATAATTTGTTACAAAAAGTATTTTATTTCAATTTTAATTGTTGATTTAACACAAGCATGTGTTTTATACATTTTAATTATATTTTCATATTTATGTTAATGTTTAATTTTAATATACTGTCTAGGTAAAGTTTTTATATTTTTAATTAATTAAAAATTATGTCCGATATAACATTTGAAATAGTTATTATACAAGTTAATAATTTTTAATGATATGATTTGATAATGTATGATTAGATAACAGTAGACATGATTTTAAAAATAATTACTATATAAATTAATAATTTTTAATAATATTATAATTCATAATTGGATAGTTATGTAAAACAAATTTATATTATCAAAACATTTTTAACTAAATATTAAATGTTTTACATTATCCGTAGTTTAAAATGATCTTAATAAGAGTGAGGATTGATCTCTATATATTTGCTACTTCTGTCCATTTAAATTTGGATATAATAACTATGTTTATATAATTGTTTTTAGTACATAGTTTTTATATCATTTCCTCTTCAAATAATTTGGAAACAAAAATATAGAATCTGTTTGTTTATCGTTCTAAAAAATAGTTTTCATTTTTTTTATGATAGGTATTTTTATGATAATTAATTCTAAAGGCGAATATGTTTTTTTAGAGTTCACAAGTTACAAAAAATATTAGAATTTCGAAACACTCATTCTATTTAAGAAAAATATAAAAGAATGTGACAATGTAGCACACAAATAATATCAATAATAATAATAATAATAATAATAATAATAATAAAAGATAGTAGATAACAAACAATCAACTGCCATTGCGAATTAGCATTATCCTTAATCAATTTTGAAACTTTGCAAGATTTAAAATAGAAAATCGTTATCCAAAGGTGGCAGCAATTTCAATCAATGGATAAGGTACTCTTAACTTCTCTTCATGTAATCTTGTATTCTGTTTTTCTTCCCTCTCATCTCTTCATCTAATCTTGTCTTCGCTCTCATTTTCATTCTCAGTTATAGAGTAAGGAAGAAGAATCCTAAGCGGCTTTGACCATGGCCACACTTGAAGCTTCACTTCTTGGTAGGATTTCCTTCCCATTCCCCTCTCACAAGCGACATCTTCTCTACAAACTCCCTCACTTGCTGTTTCTATCCAAACTCTCTTCAAAACAATTTCAAGCGTCTCTTTCTTACTCCCAATCGAATTCCTCGGATGCCAATTCTTGTTTAATCGAGAACGAAACAACTCCAAATTTAGTTGATGGAAGCAATGGCAAAAGTTGCATCCCTTCAATAGGAGAGGAAAAGAGCGAGATTGCCAATGAGAAAGGTGGCGATGAAAGGTTACCGATTGCGACCTTCCTCGAAGGAGCAAAAGAAGACATCGAAAAGACTTTCATTCATTTCCTTAATTGGCTCCCATTTTGGCAACAGGAGAGGCATTTGGCAAGGTTAATCGCTGAGGCTGAGGCAAATCCCAACGATGCTGCCAAACAAACCGCACTACTTATTGAACTTAATAACCACAGGTTTGAATCGCATTGCACACTCAAATCAGAAATCACATTAGCACAAATTTTGAATACTCTAATTTTGAAAAACTAATTCCGGCTTCCTAAAAAATAAATATAAAAAAAATTGGCTATAAATAGCACAGCTCATACAAGACGATGACGAAAGTAGTTAGCACGTGGAAGGATTTTGGTTTGTGTCAATGTTTTTCAGTTAATTTTCTTTTTACCAGTCCTGAGTCGGTCATCAAGCACTTTGAAGAAAGGGAGGGTGCTGTAGACAGTAGAGGTGTTGTAGAATATCTTCGAGCTCTTGTGATCACTAATGCCATTGCTGAATATCTTCCAAATGAGGAATCTGGAAAGCCTTCTAGCCTTCCTACCCTGGTAGTTATTTTGTGTCTAATTCACATTTTTTTTTGGTTTTTATTTGGTCTGGGTTGCCCAGTTCTTAATTGCTCTTTTTTTCATTAGCAGAAGAGTACACTAGGCATGGCATCTTTGTGTCATTGATGCGTTAGAAAATTTTGTTGTTGATCATCAAGATATTGGACAACATTGTCCTTCATGACTATTACTGTCCTTGAGTCTTGTGATCCAGAATTAACATGAGTGCTTCGTTGGATACTTTTAAATTTTACTTACACATGCAAATTTTAAAGCACCATTTCTCCCGTTTGCATTTCTGGATCTAAATTATTTGACTTGCTCATTTTCTCTTCATGGCGATCTTGTTTTTCTCACAAATTCCATGTTCTGCTACTATGCCTTTGGTCATCATGAACTGATTTTTCACCTTCATAGCAGCTTTATTTGACAGCTTTTATTTCATTATTTACCTGCGGTAGTTATATCATAGTCCGACTGATAGTAAGTATATTTTTGCAGTTGCAAGAGTTGAAACAGCGAGCATCAGGTAATTCAGAAGAGCCTGTTCTTAGCCCTGGAACATCTGAGAGGCAGCCATTACATGTGGTTATGGTAAGTTGGTAACATTATTGCAAGAAATGTTCCTTCCGATTTATGGTTTTGGTGATTAGCTTTTTTAGTTCAGATTCTCTCTTGTTTGTTTCTGGAATCTCACAAATCGTTTCCTTCTTTAGGTTGATCCAAAAGTACCGAACAAATCACATTTCGTGCAAGATCTTTTATCAACTATTTTTTTTATTGTTGCTATGGGATTGATCTGGTATGACTTAGTTTTACCCTTTCTCTCTCTGTCTTCTCTACATCTTACCTGAAAGCTTTATTCATTGTCTTGCAAAAAATGTATGTATTTCAGGGTGATGGGTTTTGTTGCACTTCAAAAATACACAGGAAGCTCAGGCGGAGTTGGACCTTCAAGTGTTGGCTCAAGTACTTCCTATGCCCCAAAGGAACTAAATAAGGAAGCAATGCCAGAAAAGGTTTACATTTTAAGATGTATTCTAAGTATTTGATACTTTGAATTGGGTCATTTAGAGTTATTTCCCTGCAAACTACAAGAATCTCCCCTTACTAATTTTGGCATGTTACTGTTGGTGAATTCCATGGCTATTAGCTTCCTAAGGAGTTTGTCTTGTGTTCCTCTTTATTCTTTTGTTTCCCTTTCAGGTTTACCAAATAAATAAACAAATAATTAACATTTTTTTTTCTTTTTTTTTGGCATGTGAAGAGCATACCAAATTTCCAACAAATCAGAAATTTTGTTGTCAAACAACTTTATATAAGCTTTCTTTCTGTTTTTCCCCTTACAGAATGTCAAAACATTTAAAGATGTGAAAGGTTGTGACGATGCAAAGCAAGAACTTGAGGAGGTTGTGGAGTACTTAAAGAATCCAGCTAAATTTACCCGTCTTGGAGGAAAGTTGCCAAAGGTCTGAAGAAGTGATTGTATTTTTGTTAAAATTTTCCTTCATGACAGCATTTACTTATATTTCTGTTTTCTCCTTTAGATGTAATTGGCCTCTGATTTCTTTGTAGGAGGACCTAGGTTTCCATCACAGTTTATAAGATGATAACATATTTGTACCATCTCCATATGCAAATTGTTTTGTTTACAGTAATGAACATGCTAGCTTTTGGTCAACGTAACGTTATGGATTCTTTTTATGTGCTGTAAATAATATAAATAGGATACTGTTGTAACTGGAGAAATCATGTAACTATATTAATAATGTAATTAGCATGATTCTAGGTCACTATAGATCATGTATTTATTTTGCTCTCAATATAAATAATTAGCTTCACTGTGTATTGTGAGTTGTGACACAAACATTCATCTTATGCCTCTCATTTCTTTCATCTCTCTCAAAACTTGCTTTCATTGCCGGGTATGCTGATGAACTTTCTTTTCTAATACTAAGATGCCATGATTTTCTATGTACATTGGAATTTTCTTTTATCATCAAGTGATCCTAAAACATTTCTTTTTCCAGGGTATTCTCTTGACAGGACCACCTGGAACTGGAAAAACTCTGCTAGCCAAGGTCAATTTGTTTCTGCTCTGCATATCTTAAGACATTTTTTTACAAGTTTTATGAAGTTCTTGGTTTTAGAACTTGAACCTATTGTGCTTCTGTGTGCTTTAGTGATTTCCACTTGTACAAACTTTCTTGAAGTCTTTGGAAATACATATTGGGGCTTTGGTTCTTGTCTCCAAAATTGACTTCATTCACATCATGGCTCCTATATCTTTTTGCATAATTTGTTTATCTAAGCTGTAACTGAACTGAAAGCAAAACTGTATTTTTCTATTCTTGTTTGGATATGCTTATCATTATCAATAATTGTATATGGTTTGTCCATGGAGCTGTTTATTGTGTCTACCTGATAGGCTTTTAATTCAATCTGTCAATGCCAATATTCTTATCTAATATTTGTTTTATCCTAAAATAGCTTTTTCTCATGTTTTCCTTCTCATACTTATACCAAATGGAATGAAAAATCATGATCTATTAGTTTCCATGCGCATCATATTCATTTTATTTTTTCTTCTTACACGGCAGATGTAGGCCAATCAATATGAGTTTCACTTTCTTAAGTTTTAACTCAAATTCTTTTTTAAGGGTAAAGAACTCAGGTATTTTTGACAACTTCATTTTCTCATTTGTTATTTGGAATCCATAAATAAAATTGGAAAAAGACCCACAGTATTTTGTTATCCTCTACCTCTTGAGTTAATCTACTGAATTTCGCAAGGTATTGTGATCTGATAGTGTTTGCTTTATCTGGGACCTTGAAGGCTATAGCTGGAGAAGCTGGTGTTCCATTTTTCTATCGGGCAGGATCTGAATTCGAGGAGATGTAAGTCTTCTTTTTGCATTCTCCATTTTTAATAGGATAAATTTTCTGTATTTTGCATAATTATATATTGTCTTTGACAGACCAAGTTTTGTATTAGGAAGTTATGTCTAAATTTGGTAGGTATGTTTTTTGTTCTGACAGTTCTAGTGTTATATATGGTTTGATAGACTTGTAGGAGGGAATTAAGGTGTCAATTTGTTGTTTATGATGTTCTGAAGGAGGAAACTCCTTGTAGAAACCCTTGTGTGGCTGAGTGCTTGTACTACAGCTCTGGTCATTAAAGCAGATTGTTTCAATTATACAATCACTATTTTGTGTTTCTAATTTCTGAGTCCAACATTTTTGGTCGAACCTGCCGGTTGCCAACAGCGAGGATGGACACAAGGTGTGGAAGGACTGGAGAGACAGACGAAGGAAACCAACAAATCCAATGAAGGAATGCAGAAAAACAATGAAACTTTGGAAAGTAAGTGTGGACGAGATGAAGACTGTCGAGAGAGATGGTTAAACAAAAGGATCCAGTGATGGAGGAACATGTTACAGGGAGTTAACAATTTTTGGACCTCTGTGTCTGTGCAGCATGATCAAAACCCTTCGGAAATCAATTCTGCCAATTTTGAAGAGGGATCGAACAAAACACTTAAAAAGGCACTTCAGAAGGTTGAACGCCTAACTTCGATGGCAATGTCCAAATTAAGAGGCTGGTCAGAGCACAGAAGTTTTTTGAGATGCAAAATACTAAACCAGAATTGAAAGTTTTTCTTGCTTTTGTGTGTATGGAGGGATCTTCCCTACATTGCTTTAGGTATTTGAGAAAGAGAAGGCCAGAATTGAAATGGGAGAATTTAAAGGAAGAATTGTTGAGAAGGTTTTTGAGTAGTGTTGTGGGCAATGCTTATGAACAACTAGTGGTCATCAAATAGACTGGGTGGATGGAAAATACATTTAGAAGTTTGAAATGCTTCTTGTCCAATTGCCAGAAAATTTTGACACACTTGCTTTAGGGCGTTTTATGAATGGATTGAGTGAGATTATATGGAGAAAAGGTGCACACTCATGATCCTCAGGATGTAAAGAAGGTCATTCCTTTGGCATGATTGGTGGAAGTAGAATTGTATGGTGACTACATGGCAAATTGGTCGGTTCGCACAACCAGAAACAATTTCCACACGTCATAGCTTGCAGGAATGATCATAACAATTATAGAACCTCTCTAAGTTCCTGGATTGGGTAAAGGAACGATCATGATCATGATCAGTGATTTTGAGCACTCTACAAAGACAAGGGTTCTGCCCCAAGTCAGAATCAAAGCGGGGTCATTGACGCTAATGAAACTCAGGCTAGTTCTTCTAGGAATGTGCAGCGAGTGTTGCAATTCAGAAACAGGTACCTGACAAATGCCTTACCATGAGAAGGGAAGGAAATGGATGATCTGTGATGGAATTGAATGTGATTTAGTTGGCGGAAAATGATGAAGGGGTGGGACAATGCAAAATGTGAACCAAATTCAAACACGGATCTGCAAGGGACACTTTCCTCATTTTAGTCTCGAGGACAAGGCTGCTTTTGTATTGGGAGACGTTGATAGGCCAAGTCTTGTTAGAGGCAGCAATAATTTGTGTTGAAAGCCTACATCAACTACAAATATGGCAAAAGTAGAGCTTATAAAGGTTTTGGCAATTCTCACTTTATAAGCTAACTTTTGAGGTTGAGTTACACCCAAACTCAAATTTAAGAATTTTGAATTAGGCAGTTATGTTTTATGATGTGACAGTTGTAGTGCTAAATATATGGTTTGATACTTGCGGGAGAAAATTAAGGTGTCTGTTGGTTTATAATGTTCAAAAGGAGGGAACTCCTTGTATTGGGAAACCCTTGTGTGGCTTAGTTCTTGTATTGCAAATCTGGTTATTAAATCTGATCGTATCAGTAATAAAATCACTGTTCTGCGTTTCTAATTCCTGAGTCCGTCAGTCTTCATATTTGAAACAGGATATTATGATCTATTTTGCTTGAATATAATAAGGATAAATTAGGTATTATCTTGGAAAGGGTGCATAAAGAATGCTGTTGTATTACAGCTTTGTCAACAAGGGTACATTAATTGTTCTCTGTAACACATTGTTTCTTTAGCTTTTCCAATATTGAATGCTAGGACCTCTTTATTTTTGCCATTCTAACAGAATACCTTCTATCAACTATATGTCGCATTCATATTGCCAGTATCGTTCCATTGTGGTTAGAGATTGATACATTAGTGTTTCTTTGAAGTGGAAAATAATACATTTGAGTTAGCTTTCGAGCTAGAGATCGTTCCATCTGTTGAGCTAGCTTTTGAGTTAGGTCTGTCTAGTCCATTTTTAACATAGTATCAAAGTTTCTATTCTTGATGTTGGACCACCTCGTTGATGTCCTATCTTAGGTGTAGGGGGGAAGTGTTAAGGTGTCTCGCATAGATAGGAGCATGCCCAAAATGCTCCTTGTAAGACTGGAGAATCTTTTCCCTTCAACTAGTTTTTGGGGTTATTTAGACCCAATCCCCTTTCTAATAATTACATTAGGGATGTTATGCTGTGTTAATTGTTAGGGATTTTCCTCTTCAGGTTTGTTGGAGTTGGTGCTAGACGTGTAAGATCTTTATTTCATGCAGCAAAAAAGAAGGTTTGTTGCCTTTGGTCAATGGACTCTCAGCTGTCTGTTATTCTGGTTTACTAAATTACTTTCGTACCACATGATTTCCTTCTTTGTTTCTAATTTGGGACATTGCTTTTCCTCTATCATTTTGTAGGCGCCTTGCATCATTTTCATTGATGAAATAGATGCTGTTGGTTCAACTAGGAAGCAGTGGGAGGGTCATACAAAGAAGACATTGCATCAACTACTCGTTGAAATGGATGGGTTTGAGCAGAATGAAGTATACTTGAAGTTTCAAACATTTGAGAGTGTTAATCAGTTTCTCTCTGTTTTCCAAATTTATTCAACGTTTTTATCTTGTAGGGAATAATAGTAATGGCTGCAACAAACCTGCCTGATATTCTTGATCCAGCTTTAACAAGGCCTGGTAGATTTGATCGACATGTAAGCCCTTCTATTCTTTTATTCTCCCAATATAAAAATTTATGAAGAGAAATATAAGGTTAAGACGTCCTCCTAGAACAACAAAGAAAGAAACTAACAAGAGACTGAAAAATAAGAAGTATAGCCCAGAAAAGTTCTGCAGTCCCTCTGTCAATTCATCAGAAAAAACCATCAGAAAAACCATGGCTGGAACACAAGGTAGCCAAAAAGACATCTTTCTCTCATAAAAGGTGGGAAAAAAGAATTATCTGTCCAAAACTTTGGCATTTGGCTCACGCAACAGACCTGCAAAAAGAGAACACTTCCAAAGGATCTTGCACTCCTTTCTTTAACAAAAGGCTCTAAAATAGATAGATAAAATTAAAGAATCCTGTATAAGGGCTGTGCGAACCCAACTTTCTTTGATGATATAATATGTTTGCTATCGTTTGGTGCTAGAATTTTTATGGATAATGTTGTGTTCTTGTCTCTGTTCTGGAATAAAGTGATCTTAATCTATTATCAATTAAATCCATAATTTGCAGGTGGACCCCTTAATGTTCTGGTGTGCTTTGGAGGAATCATATTCTCTGTTCTTGTGCTTCTTTATTTCTCTGCATCAATAATACTTATTCGTTTATCCAAAGAAAACTGTAGAAAAAGAAACTGACAAGCAATCTCACAATAAACAATAGTATAACATTTTTTTTATCCATAGACCGTATACCACTCTAAAAGGTTAGTGTTTTGTTGTATAAACATTAACTTTTTCATTGTTATTACAGTGATCTCTCTATTGGAACCTACCGTTAAATTATATCATACTAATGTCCTGATTATTATGTAATTTTTCTACAGAATATAATAAGACTAATCAACTCAATTCCAGATTGCTGTACCAAATCCAGATTTACGTGGCCGACAAGAAATATTGGAGCTTTACTTGCAAGATAAACCTTTGGCTGATGATGTAGATATTAAATCAATTGCCCGTGGAACCCCAGGATTCAATGGGGCAGGTAAATAATTGTTCAATATATGTGACATGAAGAACCTCCTTCCTTTCTGTTAATCCAAATCTCAGTCCCTTCAAATTTCATGCGCTTGATGTTTTCTATGATTATTCCTTTAACCAGATCTTGCAAACCTGGTAAACATTGCTGCTATTAAAGCTGCTGTTGAAGGTGCAGAGAAATTAGCAGCTGCACAGTTGGAGTTTGCCAAAGATAGAATAATTATGGGTACAGAGCGGAAAACAATGTCCATATCAGAGGAGTCAAAAAAGGTGTGTACTGTATATATGTTAGGAATCTGGTTTAGTCCTTCAACTTCTTGAATGCGCTACATTATTTGAAAATTCATAGTTGTCCTTGTAGTAGCTAATTATGCTGTAAGATTGTTTACAGATCTAATCATTAGGCTGAAAATGTCTAAATCATTGTTGTCCCTTTCAGACATTCCATTTGCTGAAAGGTGAAATTATCTACCATCATTAAAAGACATCAATCTTTCATGATTCTTTTTTCTTAAAAAAAGTGGATGACACTGATAAATAGTTAGTTAATCAACCAGTTGTCCGCTGCGGTGTAGGATATCTATTGGTAAATTGATTCTCTTCCGAAAGTCTCCCTGTAGCTTGCATCATTTTCTCTAGAGTAACATATTATAAACCTACTGATGGCTCAAACCAGTTCTTAAATCATTGCTTATGAGCTTATGAGCATCTTTCTGTCTATTGTTTATTCAGTTAAATCAGCGTATGCTTGTATTATGCAATGCTCCTCTCTCTGAAGTCTGAAGAGATACCAATTTGGCATAATAATAATAGGAGATTGTATTTTGTCATCCCATTTGTGATGCTCATTTTTTTATCTCAAAATCTTAATTCCAGAGTCTGGTTGCAAAATAATGATCTGTAAACCTTTTTAATGTTTTGTTTGGACTTTAGACATGCGGTTATCTATGTTAATGTTGCTTGTGAAACTTTCAGCTTACTGCTTATCATGAGAGCGGCCATGCAATTGTCGCCATTAACACTGAGGGGGCTCAGCCGATTCACAAGGCAACAATCATGCCTCGTGGATCTGCTTTAGGAATGGTCACTCAGCTTCCCTCTGGTGATGAGACTTCAATCAGCAAGCAGCAGTTGCTAGCTCGCCTTGATGTTTGTATGGGAGGAAGAGTTGCGGAAGAAATTATATTTGGTCAGGACCATATCACAACAGGAGCAAATAGTGATCTCCATACAGCTACTGAGCTTGCCCAATATATGGTAAAGTTTATGCTTCCCGTTTAATGACGAATGCGGTCTCTTCATCTGTGGAGCAAAGGTTATTTTTATAACTTCATCTTGGCCACAGAAGCAATACAAAATTTCTGCATCTGTATATTTCTTTCATTGTAATCATTACTTGAACTTTCCTGACTGAAATTTTCAAATAGAACCTTCTGCTATGTTCTGGACCTACCTTCTCATGTTAAAATGAGCTTATCGTCATTTTTGTTTCTGCCCAAGGTATCAATTTGTGGGATGAGTGATGCAATAGGACCAGTTCATATAAAGGAGAGACCAAGTTCTGAAATGCAGTCCCGTGTTGATGCAGAGGAAAGTGTTTTGAACCTATACCCTTTATATTGTTTTGAATCTTTTGATGCTGGATTCCACGTTTGGATTATTTTATGAAAAATAAAAATCTGCTTTTTGATTTGAATTTCTTTATTTGTTCTTCAGGTTGTCAAACTTCTTAGAGAGGCATATGATCGAGTGAAAGCTCTTCTAAAGAAGGTTTGTCTAATCAAATTTGTGTGTTTAATCTGTCATTTCTAGCACTTCCTAGACAATCTACTGTCCTGCTTGACAATATTCATTTTCATTATCAAGATGTAATATAAATTTACAAGTGCTAATACTAAAGAACTCGTTATTTATTGTCCTGAATCAAAATCAATGACAATACTTTTGGAAGCTTAATAATTCTGAACCAAAAGCTGCATTTCTGAAGTACAAATATGTGGTGTAAATCATTTTTATGCAGTAATAACACCATATACAGATGATAGATTCATAAAGTAATAATTTTTCTGTGTATTTACGTGGCTTTTTCTCTGGTTTTTATTTATTAAAATAAGCAACCAAAATTATGCCATGCATGGGATTTACAATTGGCTGGCATCTGAATTAATTCTGAATTCAAATAACTTCTGACATTTCTTCAGCATGAGAAGGCATTACATGCATTGGCAAATGCATTAATAGAGTATGAGACACTCAATGCAGAAGAAATCAAGCGGATACTTCTACCATATGGGGAAGGAAGACTAGCAAAGCAACAGGAACAAGCAGCAGCAGAAGGGGAGCTCGCGCTGGTCTAAACATTCTTTCCGCTTGCTGTCTATTAACTATACTAACTATAGTGAAAGCTCTGTACAGTATACCTAGTTGCCCTACAGGTAATTTTCTTGATCCAATTGTTCAGATCCACTTTCTTGTGCATGCTATTCTGGCCATATGATTCTAATTAGAAGCGATACACCTGTAAGTGTACTTGAAACTGCCAGTCCTGCCCACAATAACAAAGATTGGAGTATTGCCCTTGCTTGGAGTGCTAGCAACATTTTTTTTGAGAAAATAATGTATAGTTTGTGGAAAGATATTTATTGGACATTTATAGAATTCTGCCTACTAGTCTAAACATTATTCATTTTTTAAAAAATTTATTGTTTTCTGAGATTCAAGTATCTGTTCATGTGGTTGACTTGTCAATTGAAGTGTATAGGAATAAAATTCACAACTCTGCAGAAGCATTACTGTTGCCGAAACATGGGACCGGTCTTTGATACTGGGTCGTTATTGAATGGACTGGAAAGTATTGAATATATCATGTAAAGTGATGATGACCCTAAAAGAACATGTGAAGTGATATCGCATCTTGAAAAATCAGGGACCTTTGCCCATTTCACTCTCGAGTAGTTAAGTTTGCATGTCAGAAAAGGCTTATCACGCAGCTACCTAATTAACTATTTTATTATTACTATTATTATTATTATTTTTTGTGTATGTACGTTTTCATGCAACTATCTAAAAGTGTGTATTACAAAAGGCATTGCCAGTCTAGGCTAAAGCAAGGAAAGCACTTGCTTTTTATGCCTCCAATAAACAAGGTCCTTGTAATTTTTTAGTATTATTATGTTCAATAATAAATAAAAAATATTAATTAATAGGTAATATTTGAAGTAAATTTTGTCTTAAAAATAAGCCTCTAATTTTACAAGTTTCTCTTTTAATTTGTAATTATTTTATTTATATCTTTAGTTGACTTTTTAATACAATTATTTTACTATTAGATATTTTAAATGTTAAATTCTAAAAACTTATTACACTTTGTACGGGGTTATAAACTTTACCAATTCTAATTAAGATAATACTCAGAGTGCTTTTACCTAATGTCTTAGCTCTATATTTTATACGTTAGTTCTTTTCAATAGCACAGCGACATTGTTGCATGTGAGAATAAGTAGAAAACTTAACTATAATTAGCTTCTCAACAATAAAAAAAACAATTTTACTTTTAGAATTAAAATTTTAAAAGAAATTATATAGAATCAAATAACATTTGTCTTTAATAAGTTATTATTAAAGAAGTTATTACTTTTAATATGAAGTTATTACTTATAATATTTTTTTTGTTGGTTCTTCACAAGTATTCAACATAAGAAACCATCTTATTTGAGATAAACTTAAACAGTAAATGCAAATGCCTCTTCTGAGCTTCACTATTTTATAAGAGACTCTCTCCCTTAATTAGATTCAACCACAGTTGGTTGTGATTTATTAAGTTTTTCTTTTAATGAATTCAGTCATAATTTGTTATGGTTTATTGAGTTACTATATATATATATATATATATATATATATATATATATATATTTTGTTGTAACAAAGTGCTTGTTGGATAAGTCAGTTATAAAGATGGATAGAGAGGTGTTGGTATGAAAATTTCTTATAAAAGTTGAAGACAAAATTGGAAAGTGATTTTCGACTGAATATGGATGATCGGAAGATAAGTGGAAGAAGAGGAGTTAGACATTTTATAAGTTAGATATTGATACGAATTTTTTTAATTTGTTATGAATATACGTGTCATGTTATTGTAAAGTTAGGATTGTAAAACTGTTATCTTGTGATGTCCACAAAAAGGCTTACTATTGTAATAAGACACAACCAATTTTAATAAAAGAGGTCGTTGTTCTGTTATTTAAATTCATCTCATAATCCTCTTAAAAGACATCCCTTTTTAGTTGAAGAAGACGATCAAGAATATTCTTTAGTATGAAATTCTATTCGTAAAATTATTCCTCTCTCTTTTATTTTTATAAATTTTATAAATATTGTTATTTATGTATCTTTGTTGTTATTTTTTTTTTCTGGCATATCTTGAGTTTGAGAGGATATTGATCCAATCTCAGAATATTTTAAACAATTATACAATAAAACTAATTAAATTGAAACTAGTTTTTTTATCTAAACAATAGGCCAATGAAATCCTCAGTGATTTGGTTTATATATCTGATCAACTAACTGTAAACAAACTTGACCAAGTTGATTCCATTTTAAATATAGTAATGATTGTTTTATGTATAAAATATATTTAATAACTTTTGCCTAAATGTAAATGCATCTATCCATTAGCCCCAGGTTTACGAGCTTTACTCGTTAATCAAACTTACTTATTTCACAAAATCATTCTGCCTTTCATCTTTCTCTTTCACTCTGACTCTAATGCCTAACTACTGGTCCACATCTCTCTTCCTGGCTCAGGATGGAAGCTACTCATCCTAGACCAGTACTGCAAAATGGACCATGCTAGATTAAAAATCAACTTTATGATAATTCTCTTTTAAATTAATTATAATTCGAGTAAATATACCCTTTGCTCTCTCTTTTACACTCCTTTTCTTTCTTATTTCAAAATATGCCTTTTTTAAAGATAAATAAATAAATAAATACAATTCTCTCCTTCTATTCTTCCTTTAAGATTTTTCTTATGTCATACATACCAAAAAACATATAAAGACATTGATTTATGTATTAAATTTCTAAAATATTTGTACAGAATTTAAATTTTTCCTTATTTAAACTAAATATATTCTGTCATGTATAGATTGCATCACTTTAAAATTATTTAAGTTATAAAAAATAAATATAAAAAAATTAATTAATATTTCTCTATCTTTACAAATGATTTTTTATAAAATTTAATAACTATATCATGCTTACATTCATAAGGAGCACACTTATATATTTTTTAAGTATTAATAAATCTTTTAGTGATGGCAAATAATTACAAATATCTCGTAATATTGTTTTGTTTTGTTTATAACTACTAGTGTTGCTGAGCAACTACTTTGAACATCTTATTATCAAATTTAATATTTTAAAATATAAAGTTTTAAATATTTCTGGTATCAGTTTTAAAATTTTGTCTAGCAAGAATGATACATTCTTCATTCTGTTTAAGGAATGTATTGGGTGTGAACCTTGTATATTGAAAAACTTATGTTGAAAGACTTAATCTAGTCATGTTGTAAATGTTCTTGATTTATATAAAATTATTTTCTGTAAGAAATATTTGTAGCCTTAAAAAAATTTAAAACTTTGTTTAAAACCTTTATTTTATCTGTTAAGATTATAAAATTAATAGTTAAATGTTCAAAACTAATTAGTAATTATATTAAAAATTATCACAATAGAAGAAATAAATATATTCTCAAGTCAGTTCTTGAGATTACATAAGTTAGACGTTTTGATCCTTGAAACTTTTAAAAACTTTTTTTTTCTTTAATTTTTAACTTTATAAAAGTTTTCTTTTAATAAATTTTTACCTTATTTTTCACTTTCATATTCAACTAAAAAAGAAAAATATAAAACAAATGTGGGCTCAAAAAATTAGAAACTAAAATACTCGGCGCCTCCGCCACACTCATCTGACCGACATTCGTACAATCAAAGACAGAGTCTTATGCCCCCCAAAAGAAGACCAAGACACAGTCTTTAAATTGCCATCTCATTTTAACAATTTTGGCTGCCAAGTTTTTTTTTTTCTTTCAATTTTCAGTATATTTTTTATGGGATAGAAGAAAGTAAAGAAAAGAAACAATCGATGTTTCCTTTTTGCTAGTCTGAAAGAATCTTGCAAGAAAAGATGAAAAGTTGAGGTTTTAACGATTTACTTAAAAAACATAATACTTTATTTATTTATTATTATTCTAAAAAGGTTTCTAAATTCCATTGAATTAAAATACATATTTATAAATCATGCAAGTATAATAATAATATTCAGTCGTTTGTAACATAACCTTTCAATTTTTCTTCTTTTATTTCAAATATTAAATGATATAAATCAGTATATAATCCACTTCATCTCCTTTCTCTTTCAAGAACAATTTAAAAAATTCTTATAATATTTAATTAACCGTCTATTTTATTAAATTAAGTAAATAACAAACAGTTATGTAGCTTTAAATATTACCAATTTGTACTTATTTAATGTTTTATAAAATAAAAGTATCAAAAAGATAATACAAGATATCTCTTTCCATTCAAGTATCTCTTTCCCCTCCACCTCTGGATATACCTTTGGTTTATGTCCAACATGTTTAGACACAAAACATTCATATCTGATTATCATCATTATTCATCATTCTTAGGTTTCAGTGATCTTGAACACAAACAAGTCTCTGATATTTTGCCGACTCAAATGAAATGTTATATACCACTGGATAAATAAGCAGTCGAGATCCGTCTATAATGAGTAATATTTAAGAAGTAACCTCCACTACATGCTAAAAGAATTTTACAGACCAACTTTGACCAGCATCTATACACTAAAAGAACATAACATGAAGATCAAGCCGAAGCGCCAGGTCCTTCACCTTTTTACTGCACTGGATTCAGACCAGTCTAATATATTATATTCTTTTTAACAGCTAAAGAGAGAAAACAGCATACATATATATGTGTATATATATATAACAAAGATTAGTAGAGCAAATCAAATTTAGAAACCTGCTTCTCTATAATATAACAGAGAATAAAGCACCATTGCCATTTGCCAGTCCGTCTCCTAAGCTTCCAAGAAAGGAAAGCGCCCGAAGCTTCATCCATGGCACCCAAATTCTTAGCTTATCATCAATAGGTACATCCGATCAATTGGTTCAGTGTGGTCCTGCACAGCGAGCCCTTCTGAGACATCAGCAAGTGATTTGAGATTGCATTTGATCAAGGCTTCAACAAAATAGCAAGTCTCGTCCTTGGTGTTCCCTTCAGGTACATCCACCACAAAAGATTCAATTACCAGAGTACCTGGCCTTCCATCCACAATTTCTGGGTGAAGAGACATGATCGATGAGTAGTTCTGAAAGACAAAACAAACAAGCTTGGATCAAAATCTGATTTCCACCATTCATGCTGCTGAAGTTTTTTGGAACAGTTGTTTATGACACCAAGTCCAGTCACATCTCTCATACCGGAACATCAGTTTTATAGCCAACACGTAATAACAGTTAATAAGCAAACAGTAAAATTCAAGGAATATTAACTTGTCATTGATCTGATAATTGGTTGAATTCCAAGACAATGAAAAAACCTTGAACTTTGCTAGAGAATGGAAGCCATAACCAGATTTTTCTAATTTTCTCAACATAGCAGTTATATTCTGTTTCCAAAAAAGAAATAGAATTTGAAGTCATAGTACTTAATAGGTGGAGAAAAAATCATAATCATTCCTGCATGTTTTGGTACAGAGAAATCATAACAACACAAAACACTAACAAGAAGAGATCCCAGCATCAAACATACCATCAAAATGAGAAAATAACAAATTTATAAAGCAGATAAAAGACCTCTCACCCCAAGCAAAAATAAATAAAAAAATGAATAATGTTGGCCAGCGCTGACATTCCTCAGCATCTTGCAAGTTGCAACAGTATAATAAAAATTAGAATTAATAAGGATTATACCATTCAGCATGTTGATACGAACGAAACACAATGCATACCATACTATTAATGAAATAACTAATAAACCTCAGTGACGGTGCCAACAATACAAGAGATCTTTGAAGCTACAAACAGGTATTAAATTGGCATACATCAACGTTCCTTACAGGAAGAAATGAATAGAATGACACAGAAGGTGGAGCAGAGATGTTTAATTAAATAATTATTGAAGAAGTTGTAGTTGTTGTTGTAAGGAGTACCCTAAGTCTATGATCACCGCCAATAATCCTGACGCTAAGGATATGGTGATTGTCATCGAGAAGCTCCAATCGTTCAGTACTTGTAGTGGCGGGAAGACCTGACTTAACATCAACTTGTCTCAGAGATCCAATCTGAAGGTTATGATTCCCTCTCACCACACACCTTCTCACAAATGGCTTATACTTCTGTGGCTCATCAAATCTTCTCACCAACGACCATACCTAATTCACACACAATAAATAATAAATAAGTAATTGCAGAGAAGAAAAGAAGAATAGAATAGATGATGATGATGATGATGATGATGATGATGATGATAAGTTAATAAGAGTTACGAGAGGAAGAGGAGCCTTAATATGCTTAACAAGTGCAGAACCACACTGATTCTCCTTAGCTTCCTGTTTGTGGTGCCTCCTTATGTATTCCATCTCTCTGATGCTAAACCCTTCTCCTTCTCCTTCTCCTTCTCCTTCTCCCTCTCCTTCTCCTTCACCTTCTCCTTCTTCATTCTCATTCCCAACCCCTTTCATTTTCTTCACAACCCTCCTTCCTTCCTACTTTTCACACCTCTCTCAATCTCTCCTCCCTCCTCTCTATTATCATTTATCCCCAAACTAACTTCAAATAAATCAAACCAATTCTAAATTTATATAATTTACTCAGTAATCATAATCAAGCAAAATACTATATATAATATACTCAATAATCATACTCACTGCTTTTTATTGTTTTCTTCAAACACAAATTTCATTCTTATAGAAAAATATTATTTATAATTTATTTATTATAACTATTAGATATATATTAAAAAATTCATAAAATAATTAATATGACATGAAGATACAGAGACAAAATATTGTAAAAATTAGTGGTGAAAATAGGATATCTCTTCTTGAAAACGCCACTTGCTTGCTGGGATTATTACAAAACTGCCACTTTTTTGTCTTTTTCTTCTCATGTCGTTTTCTGTAACCCGGATGATCCAAATACTCTTCATTTCCCCATTTTTAGTACCAAGTCGCGGGGTTTTGCTTGAAAAATAAAGTCCGAGAATAACGTTCGTTTCAAAAAAATAATAAAAATTGAAAAAAAGACGTTAGTAACATTTTTTTATATTTGTTCCTGTGTTATTTTATTATTTAATAGTTTTTTTATCAATCTCACTGGTTCTAAAATAAACTTATAAACATTACAAAATGTGTTTACGGTCTTTCGAACAGAACAGGTTGGAAAAAGTTTTCAACCGTCAAAATCAAAAGGACAATATTTACTTGTCTTTTCCCAGCAAAACCAACGATGTTTTGATTGGCTTTTTTTGGTGCGACATTTGAGGTGAAGATACCCTTAACAGTTTGGTACCACTGGCTAGCAGCTATATAATAATGTTCTAAGGTACAACATTTCTGCTCTCTTCTTTACTTTAATACAAACGCTTTTCTAGTTTCCCTTGTTTCTTCCATTGGTGGCACTGGCGCCTGTATTGTTAGATGCTACCCTTATTTATGAATTTAAATATTCTTTTCTATTAGTGTAATGTTGCTAATTATTGTCCAAACATTATGTTTTTTTACATAAGAAAATAATAAAGACAGAAAAAATTACAAGCAAATATAAATTTAACCTCTGGTATTTGATAAATTCAAACTAATAAAGATCATGGGACAAGAATCTCCTTTACAGAAGATGTCATCATTAAAAAAATCAAGTTTAACAAGTTTATGTGCAGATTTTTTTTCTTTTCTTTTAAATATGATTGAAGATCACACGTCAATTTTAAAAGATTTGATCATAAGTCTTGTTTATGAGCGGAACATAATAATCATAAATCTTGCTCAAACACTATGCTTAATTAGAAAAAGTTTGTGTAAAATGATCAAACAAACAGAAAATATGAAACTCGGAATCTCTTCACTTGTTTCATTCAGTAGACTTTTTTTTTAAAAATGTTTTTCATTATTTGTTGAAGTTTATTAGAAATTACAACTTATGTTTTTATAAGTATTTTAAACCACAAATTTATGTATCTCTCTCGTGAGTCTCACATTGTATTAGAGAAGATATTTTAAAAAAAATATGTTAAAGAATAGAGTATTACTATTTTTTATAAAAAGAAGAAGAAGGACGAATCTTCATGTCTATTTACATTATACAAGTACAAACTTGGATTATACGTTTCATTATTTTTTAATATTCTAACTATTTTTCTTCTTTCTATTATCTTGTTTATTTGGATTAAAAATAAATAAAAATTGAGAAAATATTATATTAATATTAAAAATTACATTTTAATATTCGTAGTCTTAATTTATTTTCATAATTGAAGGTACTTAAAAGAAATGTTATAAAAATTAATATTCTATTACAAGTATTATGCTTAAAGATGGCAATTTGACCCCGGTATTTATTAAAATGGTCTGAAATAAGTAGTATTTACTTATCAAATGGATCTAAATATAAAAAAATACTTATAAAAATTTGCAGGTATAAATATTACCTTTGCCCGTATAATACATTTATTATACTTTATAATTATAAATTCAAAATTTTTAATTAACTCAAAATATTTTATTTATAATGCTTCATGATTAGGAATTAAAATATCTTTAAATATTTTTTCATTTAAGTTAAATATTCTATTTTATATTAATGTTTTCTTTATTAGTTTTTATCATTACCAATAGTATAATAATAACATTCATCTTATATTAATTTGTCAAATAAAACCATATTCAAATTAATCAAAATACAAACAATGAATCCCAATAACTATATAAATATCTAGCAAATAGGAACTTGTATATTAAAATTATTACTCATATAGTATAGACCCCAGCACAGTTTTTTTTTTTTGAAACATATAAGTATATAAATAAATATATTATAATACCTATCCATCACCATCCCTAATTATAAAAACTATGATAAATAATTCTGTAATTTGAGGATTTGAAAGAATCTAGAATTTATGATTTATATTAAATTAAACACCAAACATAAATTTTGCCTAAAATCTAAAAACTTGAAAGCACAATCCTCTCACAAGTATGACAAAGTCACAGCTCGTGAGATTTTGCTTTGCAAAATAATCTACTAGTGGATTGCATGGTGGTGTTCATCCGTGAGAATAATGGGAATGACAGGACAATGATATTGAGAGTAAGGGAGAATAAGATATGATTCTATCTTCTGATGCTTAATTCAAAATCCAATCGCAAGCACCAAATGACTTTTCAATGGTAAGTTAACTAAAACTTGTCACAAAATTGATTTTTTTTTTTGTAAATAACTGTGCTTGTTAAGTGAGCAAAAGTATAATTATATATTTTCAATCTTAAAATTATTTCTAATATTAACTTGCTGAATAGTTTGAAGGTGAAAAAAATATCAACACTCGAAGAATATGTGTTGTTGACATTAAAAACATGACACATGATATATATATATATATATATATATATATATATATATATATATATATATATATATATATATATATAGCTTTTTTTCTCATTTATTTTTAAGAGAAAAGAAAGAGAAAACTGACAAAGTAAGAATACTAATTATAAACAAAAATACTATAAAAGAGTATTGTGCTCTCAAAGATAGATACACTCTTGCATGTTGTCCACTTTAAAGACAGCCTAACTTCAAAGAAATCATTCCCTATGATTACGATCTTTGAATTCTTCAAGATCTACAATTAAAAGCCTCTGGATCAAAACTTTCTTCTGGTCCATCAATTGATAGTCCTCAAAAGTTGATATAACACTCCAACTAGAATTGCTTGTTAGGGTGAGGAGCTCAAAACATTAAGACTGGTCAGTTCATGAGTTTGTGACTTATATACGATCAAAAGGATGTAAAAGAGATTAATAGTATTCTTACTCTTTTATCTCTATTTCTTCACAACACAAGGAAGAAGTTTTCTTTGGTTTCTATCCATACTTTTATACTGGTTTTTGTTTCACAATTTTTCCACAATTCTAGGTTACATACGGACATTTTTGTGGGCTAAATTATTCATTTATAGATCTCTTGTTGTTTGTTGAAAATGCTCGCCACACTAGCTATCAAATATAATTTCAAATGAGAAATTTAGTAACATTAAAAGAATACACTTTGTCAACTACAAGTGAGAAAACAGTTACATTAAAATAATACAATTAAATCTGTTTGTTTTAGATTTTGATAGAAGTCCTTGTGTTTGAGAATAATGTTTTAAAAACTTTTTTTAATTATTTAAAGTTGTAAAATATTATTTATTTTAATTTTAATTTTAATTATTTTTTATCTTTATAAAATGATACTTATTTTAATATTTTTATACAAAAAAAGAATAAAAATAATAAAAGAATAAAATAAATTTTTAAAATTAAATATAAAAATAATTTTTTTTATAAAATAATGAATTAAAAAAATATTTATAATTTTAAGGATTGAAATAATGGTTTACTTGTAAACAATTTTTTTGTTTAGATAAAATAAATTAAAAGTACATTTAAATATACCATTATTAAAAAGAATATAATATACTCTTAAATAAAATTATGATAAAAATGGATAAAAAAACGTTGGGAGAGACACATGGTCATTGATTTCAAGAGATGACTATTTCTAAATTTTCGAGTTATAAAGGCATCCACATTGTACATTGGTCATGCTTAAGTTAAAAGACAATTATTTTAAAATTATTTAAATATATTTACAGTATTTTTTTTGTTTGTTTTATAAATTGATCATGAATATAATGTGTTTTCTAAATT
Source organism: Canavalia gladiata (assembly GCA_037954105.1). NCBI lineage: Eukaryota > Viridiplantae > Streptophyta > Magnoliopsida > Fabales > Fabaceae > Canavalia > Canavalia gladiata. The sequence continues at coordinate 57,871,354 of CM075659.1, read as the reverse complement.
TGAGGTTCAAATAAATTTTGAAAAATTTGATCCAATTATTCAAGTTTCTTCTATAATTAAATTTGAATCGGTTCGATTTAAAAAACATATTTTTTTAGTTCAGTCCGATGGATTATAAAGCTCAAATTAAACTAATTCCGACTGGATCAAATAATCTATTTTATCACTTCGAACAAGTTACTGTCAAGGAGTGAAGAAATAGTCCTTCCATACAATAAAGAATAGAGAATAAAGGGAAAACAAATGATTGATAATATGGTTAAAAAATATCACATTTAAACAGTAAAAAAAGAAAAGTATGGACGTGATGATGACAGTGAGATTCACTATACTCACCAACACACTTCTAACAACTCCAAAATTTATTTGAATAAAAAAAAAAAAGCTTTCAACTCATTTTCTATCGCGCATCAACGACTATTTTAGGGTTCAAGAATCTAAACCAAATTTAAAACCAAAGTAGGAAAATTATTAAGAATTCAATTTTAAAACCTTTCTAATACTTTCTTTAGTACTGGATAAAATTTTATATTAATCCTCTCAACTAAAAATAGATTCAAAACTATATATCCAGCAATATGGCTCATGTGAAATTTTATTCAATTATAAAAATATTGAAAAAAGGTATAAAAGAATTAATGTATGATAAGCATTTTTTTTACAAGCCAAATGAATATTAAGAAATGTCTTTAGATCACGCTGATCTTCGATATATTTCTTTTGATGAATAAAATTATACAACTCTCTCCAAAAAAAAAAAAAAAGAACTAATTTTAGTTATAAAAATTATAAAATGTATTTAAAAGAATGTGTTGAATATATAGCAAAAATATTATGAATGGATCTTTTAATAGATATTAGTCAAACATCATTGGACCAACTTGAATTTAATGGAGAGATCCTGAAAAAGGGCACCCACACGGCGAGCATATGATTGGTTGAATATGAGCTGCCACAATCGGCACCCATATAACATATTACATACCATTCAACTTCTCAAATCTTCTAAGTGGAACACTAATTATTAATTGATACGTCCATTTATTTGTAACTTAAGAAATGTGGGTCTCAACCCCACTCTTTGTTTTGAACTTTATGCACTTCACCCTCACATATCACGATCTACATATAACATATGGGGACCTAGCTTTTACAGATTCGATGAATATAATAAATATATTAAAAACACAAAGTGGCAATGATTTTTGGCACGAATAGGATAACATATGGGGACGTTCACACTTGGGTTTTCATTTTATTATTATTACGTGGCTGGAGAAAACAGGTTGGTCCATATGATAGGGAAAAGAAAACAAGAGATACCGTGTAGAGATGTATCATCTATCCTTCTTAGTTCTTTGTTTGGTTCAACATACACCAAACCCGGTAATGTTGAGTTAATATATTTGTAAGCTATATTACATTTATTGTTTTGTGTAAGCAGAGACCGTTGAGAGTTAAGAATGATTTTCAAGTTTGGTGCAAGTGTCGGCAAATATATTTCTTTTCGGATAAGGATTTTTGTTGCCGCATAACATGTGTGAACTCAAACTCAAATATATATATATATATTAAAACAGATATGTTAGCACTAAAATATTTAGATAATTAAAAGTAAATCTTTTTGTTTTACTTAAAATAAATATGTCGGTAAAGTTATTTCAGTAAATTAGTTTAATTTTAAAAATAAAGAGATATTTGATTGTATTTTTATTCTTTTAGTTTCTAAAAAATATATTGTAATTAAGATAACTTAAAAGGGGTTTTTTAATTTTTATTATCTAAAACAATTTTAAAAATTTTATTCGTCAAATAATTTTTATTTTTTAATTATTAAAAAAATATTTAAAAAAGCTAACAAACTCTAAATTTCTCTGCCATTTCCCCTTTATGAATGATTCTTCTTTTTCTATAAAGCCACCGTTTTCCCTTTTCCTTTTTTCATAACTCTGAGAAGACAACTGTTAATGTAAGGTGAGGAAAACCGGTTAATGGTTATCCCGCTTTGCCCTTATTATTATTGACTCACTAATATATGGGGCGGGTCAATCCTCCTCATTTTGGAAGAACAATTGGAAACAATACTTAACTTGTTTTAAGGTTGGTTGATGAGTTGTCCTATTCAACAATTAATTTATTTTTATTAAAACTTATTTTTCAATATAACATACAAAAACTATTTAATAAAAATATTAAACATGAAAATTTAAAAAATATATATAATAACTGAAAATAAATTTTCTTATATTTATAGAAATAAAAAAAATTTAAAACTAAATATTATTTGAATGATAAAAATTAAAAGATTAATGTACATGATTATTTTAAGTAATTATATAATTATTAACTAACTTTTAAATTTAATTATTTATCTATGATTATATGATTTAATATTATAATTTTTATATTTTTCAAAAATTTAATTTTATCAATATAATTGTTAAATTAAAAATTTATTATATAAATTAATTTTAATATTTTTAAATTTTTTAAAAATATTTAATTTATTATTAAATAATTTTAATTTAATGTATATTAAGAAAAGATATTATACATTAAATTTAATTTATTTAATAAAAGTTCAAACCTTTCTATATTTTATGACATTTTATACATTTAATATATATAATCATGAATGAAATTATATTAATATCAAGTTTAATAAAATAACATCTTCAATTAAATTTTGTATTAATTTAACCATTAAATTAAAAATTTTCATACAGTAAATTAAATATGAAAATTTTACATAATTATAAAATTAATTGATATTTATTATTTTAATCTATTGTATGTTATTTAAAATATAAAAATAAAAATTATTACATTAAATATTTAAAAATATAATTTTTATATACATAATTATTATAATAATATAATATAAATTAAAGTTAAATTACTTTTTTATATGTATATAAAAGTTTATTAAAAAAATTTTATTAATTTTAATACCTAATATCATTTGTGTCTAACCTTTTATATATGTACAAAATTTAATATTAGTTATATGTATTGTGTATCTTTTTCGATGCCACACCAATCTCACTAGATTCATATAATATCATAAAAAAGAGATGTCTTGAAATAATATATGATGATATCTTGTATTACACGGAGAGATTGGGCGCTCTATCAAGAATCTATATAGGTAAAGATATATCACATATAATATCACTAATTTAAGGGCATGAGTATAATTTACCTACATTTTTTATATACATATCTGCTTGCTGACCATGACAGCAAGAACTCATGATTTCACATGGAAGAAAGTCACACGTGCAACCCATTGGACTTGGAGGATGAATACTACTTTTAAGATTATTAAACCATCCAATAAACAAGTAGAAAACTGTTAAACCCACATTTGAAATGTTTCATTCGGCTAAGCTACAAGAATAATGGAACCTTGCTGAAAGCCACCAATAACACACTAATGCTTTGGCTCAAGTAGGAAACGGGGGGAGGAAAGAGAGGAAAATAAAAAAAAATAAAAATGAAAAAAAAAGAGTTGTTTTAATGAATAAAAGTAAGAGGAATTTTTTTTAATGAATAAAATATATATATATATATTAGTAATATAAATTTTATTTTATATAAATTTTTAAAATATTTTATTTTTTTTATATCTTTTTATAAATATAATTTTAAATTTTTGTAATTTTTTAAAATTTTAAAAAAATATATATTAATTTTATCAAGTGTTCCAAATTTATTAAAATAATTATCCAAAGTCGAGCAAGAGCTTATATATATATATATATATATATATATATATATATATATATATATATATATATATATATATATATATATATATATATATATATATATATATATATATATATATATATATATATATATAACAAATAGAGAACAAATTTGGAGTAGAGGGCTGCTAACTAATACAAATTATGACAAAAAAAAGTTAATTACTTTCCTTTAAGTGGCATAAAAATGAGCCATGTCTGAATGCATTAGACTCGAATAATAAGCAATAATCTTGATTATATTTGCAACCAAGGAAAGTCACATAAATTCTAAACTCATCAAATAAAAAATTAAGTTATATTTCAATCATCAAATAAAAAAATTATTAGTTGATTAAACATAAAATTAATGCTTATAACAAATAATAACCTTATTGTAATTAAGTATAAAATAGGTCTATGTAGTTCATCAATTTGGAAACAAATCACAGGCTCGCCTATAAACCAGTAGGCAAGCCTAAATAAATATTATGAAGTTTAAGTTAAATAATACTATACAGTATTATGCTGATCATCGCATAATGTTATATCTGCGTTATCATATTTTATATTATTTCTTTTTAAATATTTAATTTTTTAAACATCAAATTCACCGAAGAAATTTTTTTATGTAAGTATTAATTTTTTTTACAAGAATAACGTTAATAGCATGTTTTTTTAAAGTTCTCCTTATTATTATATAAACTGCACGAGACTCGCTAAGCAAAGCATAGATCCAAACTATTTAATAAAACTCACATGTAATTAGGAATGTGCAAAATGTCATTATAAACCAAACTAGTTGATGAACCAATTCCACACTATAAATAAACAAACTATTTAAATCAGTTTAATAGTAAAAACTATTTAATGTATATCTTACCAACGTTTCTCTTTACTAAAATCATAACATACGAACAACGTAATGATATGGTTAGTAATTAGGTAAAAATAATAATTTCATTGGAACGCAACCATACAGTACTAAAAATCACAATAATATGATTTTTTATTCCATTATCTAATTATATATTATTATATTATTAAATTTAAATTTTATTATATTGATAATGTATCAAAATTAAATTTTAAAAATGTTTTGTTTTTGAATGAACTAAGTTTTTTATTATCCACGAGGAACTCAGTTTGGTAACGTTGAGAAATAAGCTGGGTTCCTTTTTGGGGTTAGGTTGAACCTACTGAATGCTACAAAACTTTCAAAGGAAATTTTTTTTATCTCTTTCCGTTTTTTCATCCATTTTTCTGTTATCTCTTTCCGTTTTTTTAATTTTATCTTTAAATAAAATATTCTGAAAATTTATTTACAAAAAGTAAATTTTTATATTTTGTAAATTAATTTATAAAATATATTTTTACATTTCGTAAATTAGTTTACGAAATTTTTACATTCTATGAGTTAATTTGAAAAATATAAAAAAGATATTTCACAAATTTTACAAACTAGTTTATAAAATATATTTTTTATATTTTATAAATTAAGTTGTAAAATATACATAAAAAAATAAAATAAAAATAACAAAAGTGAGGTATGAAAAAAAAAAAAATGAGAATGCAAAAGGTAAGGCACTTCCAAATTACTACAAATGGACTATACCAAACCCAACCCAATTTAACTATACATACTTCACAATTTGGGCCTATGATTATTGTTTTTGTCCATGTTTAGCCATAGCTTCCTAGGATTTGGGTTTTTATTTTCATAGAGCTAGCGATCTGTTTCTTTCGGCCATATCCTTGTATCTGCTCTACACCTCTGGATATATGTCTTCCGGGCTTAGACCTTTCGGCCTGTTAATGTTCCTCTCCTTCAGCCTAAACAAAATGGTCAAAAAATAGTCTAATACATTGACAAAAAAATTAACTTCAAACCGTAAATAACTATTTAAATATGGGGATTGTTCCACCCCCAAATTTTTTTTTTCACCCCCTCATATACGAAAAGACAAAAATACTCCCGTTTATTAAACTTCTTTCTTCTTTCTCCTTCTTCCTCCGTCTCCTCGTCTTTCTCCTCTTTTTTTTTTTTTTTCTTTCTCATTTTTGTTTTCCATTGTTATATTTTATTCCTTATTAATTGAATCCATGTGTTCTGCTTTGGTAGGAGAAAAAACTAAGAAAACAAACCTCGGAAAAACGTCAAAGGGACATCGGAGAAGACGAACGGACTTTGTATTCCGCAAACTAATTTGCGGAAGGTTAAACACTTTCCGCAGATTAGTCTACAGAATGCATTAGTGTATTCCGTAAATAAACTAAACTTGCGGAATGTAATTTTTTTGTTCCGCAAATTAGATTACGGAATGTAAAAATGTAACCTTCCGTAAATTAATCTACGGAAAACAAAAAATTACATTCCGCAAATTAATTTACGGAATACATGCATTCCGTAAATTAATTTGCGGAATAGACGAATACTTGCAGAAGAGAAAAAAATTTTGCGGAAAAGATGAGAATGTGTTAAAGGTAAAATGGTAATAAAAAAATTCTAAAAAATTAAAGAAGGATGAAAAAAAAAATGTAAAAAGTCAAGCCCTTTAAATATTATTTTTAAAAATAGAATAATACTTTTCAGTCAGGTTTACACATTTTTACCTGTCTCCAAGATTGTGAGACACAAAACCACTTTGATTTGAAAAAATATATATTTTAATTCAAAATTGTAATATTACTTTTTACTTTGTTTTTATTTTAAAACATTATTTGATAAATAATAAAATTATTTTTTTATTATTTTCATTATTTCATACATAATTATTAAAAAATTTAAAAAAATGATGTGATAGATATATTTTAATTTGGTGATCAAAGATGTGCTAATGTAGCAGAAACTTTTGGATGATATAGAATGGAAGAGTTTGTAATGATGTAGATTTTTACATGAAGAGTAGAAAGTTTGTGTTGAACAAATATTTTTATTTATTTATTTGTTGTATCAACGTTTTTTTTTTTGAAATTCTCTTTTATAATATAGCAACTAAGAATATAAATGTTTACAGAAAAAAATTAAGGCATATAATTAATTAATTATAATGAAAAATATCACCATCGTTTTTATCGTGATTAATTATTCCAGTTCATGCATTAATTATTACACAATGTTAGGGTCTTAATCTTCAATTCAGTGAATTCACATGTCCAAAGCCAACAACAGCAATCACCGTTAGGGATGGAAGTGAACAAGGCCGTCCGACAGAGGTATGAATCGGCTCGTTTAAAACCTAGTTAGGCTTGACTCGTTTAATAAATAGACAGACTTAGGCTTGTAAAAAAACCTCTTTAGATAAACAAGTCAGGCCTAGTCTTATAAAAAAGCCTCTATAACCTATTCAGGGGCCTATTTATATATTATATATTATATATTTATATTTATTTTAATATATTATATTTATATAATATTTATTTTATATTTTATTTATATAATATTAACATATATATGTTTTAGGCTTATTTAATGACCTTTTTATCTTATAGACTTTAAGTTTACAAACTTTTTTATTTAATTATTTATATAGATTTTAAGTTTATTTATTGATTTTTTTTTTAATGTAGACTTTTAAACAGGCTTGCAAGCCTTGTAGGCTTTAAATCAGGCCAGACCTTGATAGAAAAAAAAAAAGCCTTTAACAAGTAACATGCCCAGACTCAGGCCTCAAAATTTTTAAAAAGTCAAACTTAAACACTCAAAGTCTAACTCGGCTCGACCTACTTCCATCCCTAATCACCATTCAAATCAGAGACAGTTTTGAATCTTTATGTTGATTCTGCCAATGAATTCCACATCTCACGTTCATTGCTTGTTTTGACATATGTTTATTCAGTCACGTAAAGTTAACCACTACATATTTCATTCTTAATCAAATTTTGGTTCACGTTTATTTCTTCCACTCTAATCTAATTTTAATAAATATATTTTTATTTTTATTTTTAATGTCCTTTGTTGTTTTTTTTTTTCTTTTTTTATAAATTTCTATATTTTTCTTTTTTTATATTAAATTTTGTTAAAAATTAAATATAACTTTAACTCAACTTTAAAAATTAGTTTATAGAAAAAAATATCTTTAAATTATATATACATGCATAATCTTCTATTTACTCAATGTGTAATTTACAATAAATTTTACATTCCTTTCGTAATCATTGTTCTTAACAAAGTTATTAGAACTAGTATATAGGTGGATGGACAGTAAAATTATAATAGTTTTATATAAAATTCTATGTTCAAATTTCATATTTTTTAGTTGAACTAAAAATAAAAATAGAGAAGAATATAGAATTTCCTATCTAATTTTAACTCAAATATATTATTATTTTTTGTAAATGTAATTAAGTTGTATTTTATCTTTCAATTTTTTTTATCTTGATCTTAAATTAAAAAATAAAATAAAATATTTGTATCACTGATTTAGAATAACACAATATATATTTAACTATATTACATTATTAATTATTTTTTATAATATGATATATTTAAAAACGTGTTATATTATCACTGAGTAATCATTTTAGAATTTTCAAAAATATACGAAGAACAAGTGAACAACATAAAAAAAGAAGGTAAAAACTAAATTGAATCCTGTTTGCAAAAATAAAATGAGTGCCGGATGCATAAGGGATACCGGGACAATAATTTATAATAAAAGGAATTAATAAATTTTAAACTTTCAAATTATTTAATTATTGAGCTTTGCTGTTCCAAATAAGAAAAAATGTAATATAATAATAAAAATTTACGATTTTTATATAATAAAAAAGATAACAAGATAAAAATGAGAAGTGTAATAAAATATTTAAAATAATAAAAAATATTGTAGAAACCATATAATTATCAAATAATAGAACTTTTTAAAATAATCGGTCTAATTCATCGGCATTAATTAATGGCATAATTTTCTGTGTAAGGGAAAGATGACAAATACTATCATTAAAGAAAAAAAAACGGACGGAATATTATCTATTTTCTCTTTGCTACAATTAATGATGAGAATTAAATTGGAATAATTTTTTTTTTAATTTTTTATATTAAATTAATTCTAATTTTTTTTATATAACCTCAAAATTATTCGGTCTTAATGATAAGTCATCTATAAATATTTAACAGCGTAAATAATAAGAAAAAGAAAAATTCTTTCAGTTTAATACAAAATTTCTTATTTTGAAAAACTAAAAGGAAATAATAATTTTAATCTTTCAAAATACTTAATTGATGAGCCTTGCTGTTTTAAATAAGAGAAACTATATTTTTATAACAAATTTCTATAATTTTAATATAAATAAATAATATAATAAGAAAGAAAAAAAAGTAATAAAATAATTGATATAAAAAATAATAAAATATATTATAAATTTTTTTTGTAAAAATAATATAAGTGATCAAATAATTGGACATTTTTTAACAATGGTGTAATTCATGGCCATTAATGGCATTGTATAATATGATAAATAATTAAATATTACTCTCTCATTTTTTTTATTTTTCAAAAAAATTAATAAATATAATTAATATTATTAATTTAAAAAAAATTTTAAAAATTATATTTTTTTCATTTATTATAGTTGATAATAATTAAATAGATATAATTAAGATTAAATATGAAAATAATAATTAATACTTTTTAAAAATTAAAGTGAAAAAAAATAAATAGAAATAAATTTTTTACTCTGTTTTTTTTATACAGAAAGAAGGAAGAAGTATCATTTATGTTATCCATCTTCTCGAACTTCTTTATGAATTTTATATCAATTAAAAATAAATTCATTTTCTATTTCCTATTTACTGCAAATTAATGGTGAGAATTAAATTGAGAAAAGATTTTAGTTAACTTTTTTTGGAATAAGTTATGTATAATTTTATTAATATGGTATTAAAATTTATTTAACTTTAATATTAAATAATTTATAAATATTTATTTCTGAAAATGTTACCATTAAATATAATCTCAAACATGAAAAGATATATTAAAATATTATATATTAATAAAAATTAAACTAGAACACTTTTTATAAAGCTTCTAATATTATCTGTTTTCATATGGATCAAAAATTGCTTCCTTATAGATACATTTGGTTGCCATTTTTTCGGGGAAGGTGGTGGGTGCATTCATTAAGCTTAGAAGTTAGAACACATGCCATATACATGGATGCAAGTGCTGAGAAAATGGAAACAGGAATCATATCAAGTTTTTTTTTTTTGTAATTTTTAATTTAATACGAAGAAAAACTTATATGATTACACATTTACCATACATAAATACTAAGAATAACCCGTGCAAATACACGGAAAGGGGCAAAAACACTATAGCTAGCAGCTACAAAGTATCCATATATTTAACAATAAAATTAAAACAATGCCCTTAAGAAGCGGAAAAAAATCTCATCAAAATACATCATTTATTTGAACAGATGGTATAGATAAAATAATGTTACCAAAACATAGTGTTAAGGTATTTAAAAAGTTTTTACCTCACATGCTGTAGCTAGCCAGGTCGAACTTGTCATAAACAGTGAAGTTTATATTTTCATGTTCTAATAAAAAAACTGCAGTTTGAATAATTCCATAAACATTTTAGTATATACTTAATTAAATTTTTAATTTTTTCAATCATAATTATATACATTTTTCATTTTTTTAATAATTTTGATTAATATTAATGAAATTAGTTTCTGATGATTTTTTCATTTAAACTATATTTTGTGTTTTATTTTATTTTTATAAATTAAATAATTAAACTATCCTCTATTCAAAATTTACTAACCAAAATATTTAAATTTACAGAAAAGAAAAATATCAAAATTTTTCCTATTCAAATCATAATTTCATATTTTATAAAATCCTTCAAATTATATATATATATATATATATATATTTACATATTTTTTATTTTTTATTTTTAAAAAATTATTTCAAGTTTCAACATCTTTTATAATTTTAAAATTTTTGAATAAAAATAATAATTTTACAATTTTAGTTTAAAAAAATTAATGAAAGATCAATTTTAAATGGAATAACTTAATCTATTAAAAAATAATTAAAAGACCAAAATCACATAATATCCCAAGTAGAAGGGCCAAGATTTTAATTAAACTAAAAATATAAAATATTAAAAAAACAAAAGTATAAAATACAAATATAAGAATTAAAAAATATACTTTCACATATTTAAGAAATATAGATTCTGTACATCGCTAAGGAATACATCTGATTATATCAACTATACATATAAAAAAAAATCCACTAAAAAAATATAAAAATAAAAACAAAAACTATAATCGTATTATAAAAAAAATGTATAAACGTAACATAAAATGTGGAACAAAATTAAAGATCAATAAGTGGTTACTCCTCTTCACTCCTCATTTAATATTTTACACTCCTCATTTAATATTTTACACTCCTCATTCAATATTTAATTTAATAAAATACATCTTGTTGATTCATTCAATTATCTAATCTAAATATAAAATACATGTTAGTTGGTTCTTTTATTTTTATCGCATTCATAAAATAATAAATGTTAATAAATATAATTAATGTTATTAATTTTTTTAAAATTATATATAATTTTATTTTATCGATTATATATAAACTTTATTTTTTATTCATTTATTTATTACATTAATGGATATAAAAGTATATATATATATATATATATATATAAAATAATTAATGCTACTTAAAAATCAAAATAGATAGATAAATAGAAATAAGTTTTTATTTTTTTGGATAAATAAAAAGAAACGAAAAATATAATTTGGTTTGAATAAATTAAACTCTAAATTCAAGGAAATTAAAATCAATTTTAATTAAACAAAATAATTTATTTTTATATTTATTTTAATTTATTTAAAATAATAATAAAAATTTATTATGTAATTTCCTCACATTATTTTTATTAAATATTAATATGATGTGTTTGAGAAAAATTGTAAGAAAATAATTGAGTATTACAATTTTATAAAAAATGAACGAGAAATTTAATGTCTACAAAATTATATATTATATATATATAATTTTTTAAAAATAATTTATGCTAAATTTATTTTGCTTACCGTTGAATTTTTTAAGTTTAACTATTAAATTAAAATTTTATTGTGAATATCAGATTTATAAAATTTCAACAAAATTTATATTTATTAAATAATTTTAATTTAATATATAATACATTTATTTTAAAATATTTCAATTAAAATTATTTATTTGATCATTAATTTTATAAAATTTAAAATTTTATAAACTTAAACTACATAATAAATCTTTATAATTTTATAGTTAAAATAATAAAAATTTTCAGTTTAAAAAAATTTATTGAATAAAATAATTCTACTATATATATATATATATATATGTGTGTCCGACCATATTGATCCATTAATTTAATTAACTTCATTTGAACACATTTCCAATGTAATGGTTACCTCACCAGTTAGCTGACAACATCTTAGACCAAATAAAATTAATTATGGGTGCATTAAGATAGCATCTTATTATAATAAACTTTTTTTTTATAAAATTTGAATGAATCATAAGAATAATGCAAAAAATATTTCACATTGTCATTTACAGATTACACCAGTAAGATTTATTGATTTTTATAATGATTGTTTCAAAAATAATTCTGATCATAAATTATAATTCATTAACAATGTAAAAAGTTTATATGTTGACATTGAATCAAGATTAAACCTTTTTTTATGTAAGTATTTTATACCATGAATTTAATCATAAAGTATATTAAAATAAATTTAAAAATTTATTTTGATAAGTTATACAAGAAGCTTATAAAAAATCTAAAAAAAAAAACTTACGAGAGTTCTAAGTTATTCACTTATTCATTTTAAATTCTTTGGAAATTATTCCAAATACCATCTCTTTAATTTGAACTATATATAATTTTAGCTACATATTTTTTTTTACTCAATTAGGTTCCTTTATTTTGAAATTAAAAAAAATGATCTCATTATTTATTTTTTCTACCTAAATTCTTTAAATGGTTATTACAGGTTTATGTTGAATTTAGATGTGAAATAATTTCAAGTACAAAATTTTGGCTTGAATTTGATTAAATTTAAAAATATTATAAAATGAAGTTAGATTTTGAAAAGGAGAAAATTTTGATATTTTTTATATTTCGGATGAAATATAATATTATAGTTAATAACTTTTAAATAGAAGAAGTTTCAAAACAATTTTAATCCTTTTAATTTGTTAAATTTTTTTTAAAAATAAGAATTGACGATTTTAAATCATAAAAAAACTTACAAAAAGATTAAATTTACTTATTTTTTAAATAGAGAATATTAATTAATTAAAAAATTAAAATTTCACTCAATAAAAATTAAAGATTATAAACATACAATTAAGTTTAGTTCTTTTAAACTGGTCCAGTTCTATTTACAGAATAATTACATGAAATTTGCGCTATTTTTTAAAACTCTAAAAAATAAATATAAAAGATTCTTTAATATATTTAATTTAAAATGCAAAGTTTTTAATTTAATAAAAATATAAAATAAAATTAGAGACAAAATAAATAATTTTATATAAATAAACTTAAAAAGGAAATGTGAAACTTTAAGAAAAGACTAAAGCCTAATTAAGAAATTTTCTTTCTACTGTAATAACCTAAAAGGATTAAACAAAAATAAAGATAAAATATAAATTTTTTTTATGATAATATAATTAAACTAAAAAAAATTTAATATCAAAATTTGAAGATAAAGATGGAAGTGAATAAAATTGTATGATTTGATTTATTTAAAATTTAATTTAGTTTGATTTGTTTAATAAATAGATAGGTTCAAGCTTATTAAAAAAAAATTTAGATAAACAAATCAGGTGAAAGCTTATAAAAAAATATACTTATCCTATTCAGATGCCTATTTATATTTATGTATTATATATTTATATTTATATTAATATATTATATTTATATAATATTTATTTTATATTTTATTTATATAATATATATATATATATTAGGTTTATTTAACTATCTTTTTATCTTGTAAGCTTTAAATATACAAACCTTTTTAATTAATTGTTTATATAAATTTTAAGTTTATTTATTATTTATTTTTGTAATATAAATTTTTAAATAGACTTGAAAAAAGTTGTATAGGTTTAATGAGACTTTCACAGAAAAAATAAAATAACAAACTCAAATTCAAATCTTAAAATTGTTAAACAGATCAAATTTAAACATTCACAGTCTAATTCGACTGGGCTTATTTCCATTTTTAAAAAGAGAGTTGGAGACTAAAAAAAGAAAAAAATCCTTTTATAGTAAAATTAAAAAAAAGAATTAAAGACTAATTTTAAAAAATTAATTCATAGTAAATTAAAAATATTTAATGAGGAGAGTTAAATATTACATTGAATAATAATTTTTATAAATAAATAATAATAATTGAAATTAAGAGATAATTATAAAAAAGGAAAATATTTCATTATAATATAAACAACTAAAAATTAATAATAAAAAATATTGGTACTTATTATTTTTGAAGCCTCACCGAACAGGATGAAACCGGAAAAAATGAGAAAACAAGTTAAAATTTTGATGTGTAATTTTTTTAATTGAAAAACTGTTGATACATCCGTAAAATAGAAAAAACAAAGATGAAGGAAAAATTATGATAAAAAATATAATATAATAAAAAAAAGATAAAAATATTATTAAAACATATGGTAATAATTTTTTTTATCTTATCAAATAAGACAAAGGTATGAAATAAATATTGGTATTTATTTATTTTTGAAGTCACCAAACGTCTAAAGCCGAAAAAAAGTACGAGAAAAAAAAATCAATTCATCCGGTGTATATTTTTTTTATTAAGAAAATTATTGTTATAAATCTAAAAACTGATAGAATAAGTTAAAAAAGAAAAATAATAAGAATAAATAAATAAAATAAAACTGTGATATAATAGATAAAGAGATATAAAATATAAAATTATTAGGATCAAAATACTATTTAAATTTATGATAATTAAAACTATTTATTTTATATAAATAATAATTTTTATCATAATTGTTAATTTTAATTATTTTAAAAATAGATGAAATGAAATAAAAAATAAAGATAAGATGTAAAATATAATGTAATAAAAATAAAAAAAATAAAAAAGCTGAAATATATTAAAATAAAAATATTATTAAATGGATGATAATTTTTTTTGTCTTATTTATGTCCCAATAAATAATATTTTTCATTTAGCGGTTAATTTTGTTGTCTTCTTGAAATGTTATTTAAAATTGGCCTTGTTGTTAAGTATATGAAAATATAAAAAATAAATAAAAAAGAAAAATAAGAAGAAAATAGGTGTATAATAATCCGAATCAGAAAGAAATTCATACCGGTAATCTCTCGTTGTTGTTTGCTTGTCATACAATTCTCTCTCCGTGTCTATTAAATATAACAAATTTTGCATTTTTTTTGTATTTAATAATAAAAAATCAAACATACGTTATAGCCTGTAAAATCTGCCTCACATGCAAGCTTCCTTCTTTTACTTCATCTGACACACAAATCCTTCAAAAACGTGATCTCTGATCGGCTTCATCTTCTCTCCTCGTCAGCTTCACCCGCTGGTGTACGTGTCTCGTGTCTGTTTTCTTTATCTGTTCTCTTTTGTTGAATTGGTTTCAATTGTTCGCGGATTTTCACTTGTGTCATGTGTTCTGTTGCGACACCAAACTCAATTGTGTTTATTTTTTCTTTTTACTATTTTTTTAATTTTATTGTCTTTAATCGGTGGCGAGTTTTTGTTGCTGACTATGTTAGACAGAGAAAAAGAAATGGAAAAGATAGAAAATTCTCTTCTAGATATCAATTTAACTGTAAAGAAATTGGGAGTTTTTCTAGCGGTGCAAGATTTTCTAATTACGAAATGAAGATGTGTTGGGTTTTATTGTGTTAATTTTCAGGAACATTTGAAAGTTATATGAAATCCATACCATATAATTTTCCTTTTTGGAACAATTTCTCCCCTACGCAAATGGTAGCGTTAATTCATTTACATGTAGTCATAAATAATTAAATTGATTTTATTTTTTATTTTAAAAATCTGTCGGTTGTATGATGAGAAATGTAAATAAATAGATAATTGGGTAACATTATTTATATGTTGATAATCCTTATTATTTTTTCTTCTATCAAATTATCTATTACATCTCATATTTCTCGCTCATTTTCTTTCTCACTTGTTGTGGTATATATATGTAGTACTGATACAATCCCTCATATTGGTACTTTGGAGACACTTGCGCCATGTGGGCCATTCGGGAAAGGTTATAATGGCACCTGATGACCAAACAAATTTGGATCTGGTGTTATCTAATGACACTATATGTGGAGTGTCTCAATATAATTTTTCTAAAATTGAGTGTTATGTAAGGAGGGCGTGTTAGCATAAATTCGAGCAAATATCATTACTCTATTTATTATTAATTTATTTATTTTCGTAATGTCTTATTGTCCGGTTAATTTGAATATTTTCCAGTACTATTATAATTTAGCGTCATTATAATTATATAATTTCTTTTTTGTACGCATTTACGGGTACCTCATTTAAAGTTTTCATCTTTCACCCTTTTCAGTTGGGAGACATTTTCAAAGAATTTAAAGAACCAGATCTCTTAAATTAAGTCTATAGGAAAAAAAAATGCACATTATTTAAAACTGTATTGAGACCTTACTCAAATGATTCGTACTTTTCTCTTGGTATAATGATGGAAATATTTACTTAATGTTCTTTATTGCCTCTTTAATTTTTGTATGTGTGTTATTAATTAACTCCTTTTTTCCAAATGGTGTGAAGTGGCTATGACTGCCATATTGTGACACTGAATATTATGCATTCATTTGTTTAGCTTCTTGGCAAAAATTGGCAATCGTCTCACTTTTCCTGTCCATAAGCAGACACTGTGGAGGAACTATTACAGAGATAAGATTTGCATTGCTTGTCCCAGAGAACGAGCCATGCAGAGTGAGAATGAGAATGAGTTTATTCCAAACGGTCTCTTGTCTAATAAAGCAACCTTATTTGCTAAGGTGCTTAACCAAGATAGATGGTCACAGGCTGAAGCTAGATGTTCAGAACTGCTTTCACAAATTCAACCCAACCAAACATCAGAAGAGCATCGAAATGCTGTCGTGACTTACCTGCAATGCCTGATCATGAAGTGTGTCGCTTGCCAGGTGCCAAAACTCTGCTTCTGAGTATCTTGTTAATTGTTTCATTTTAAATGTTACATTTTTTGTATAAACTCCCTCCCTTGTATGATTAATTATAATTTTTATCAAATAAGTATTGGTATTTTATTATGCTGGTGCAGTCATGATACTATCTTTATGTGAAGTCCTTTATGATATAAAATAGATGCGGATTGAAATCTTAGCCTTCATATTATGTTTTATCTTGTGTAGGTCTTTATATTATGTTTCATCTTGTGTTTATATATAATTTTTAATACAATGTTAAACTTAATTTTTAATATGTCATTAGAGTTTATTTTAAATATATTATTGAAATATTTATATATTTAAAAATTTTAAATTATGAATCTATTATTTATTATAATTTTTTTATTTTATTGTTAAAATCTCACTTATTTTAAAATTCATAAGGTCTGCTTGTTTAAAAATTTATAACATAAAAAAGTATAAATAAATTTAAAATTTGTAAATGATGGATTAAAAAAATATAAATTTTGAAGCTTACGAAAATTCACAAATTTAATTATATAATTTTAAAGTATATGTATTAAATATTAACTATATATAAATATAATAATATATAAAAAATATAATGTAAATATATAATATGCATCATACACATATATGCATATAATTTAGATATATATAAAAATTAAAATAAAATATAAAATATTTATTTTAAAATAAAAATAATATACATATCTTTTATAATAAATATTATAAAATTTTATAAATATAAAAATTTTTGTTTAAAATTAAAAATTTAATTTTTAACATATTATGTAAATATATTAATAATAAAAATATAATATATTAAAATAAATATAAATATATAATATATAATATATAAATAAGTTTATAAATAAATTAATTTTTTTTTTATAAAATTAAACCTTATTTGTTTATTTAAATAAGCATTTAAAACCTGATTTTAAACAAGTTAAAGCCTGACTCTAAACAAGTTGACATGGCCTGTTTGATTTTCATCCATACCTACAGTTGATACCATGCAAATGTCAAGTTCACAAATTTTATGCTCCCATATAACCCTCATCTCATAAGTTAGTTTTTGAATTTAGTTAGATTCATATCCATTTTCTGGCACTTACTATATATCGTTGATTGAAATATCGATCCTGTCATGCTGTACAAGCATGATTGAAAGAATTTGTTCATCTAATTAAGGCTACCCTTCAAGCAGTTTGAAAAATATTTTTTTACCCTCTATCTTCCAAATGTAGCATGTTCGGAACCGGAAAGTAATTTCTGGAAATATCTGAGAAGGCTTAAAAGGCAAAAATTTATCTCAAAGTTTGATCAGATTATTACACAGGGATAGTAAAGCTTTGGTGGATGTTGTTAGCACCAAGAAATTTAACTATTAGGCACTTGGTACACTTTCCTAAAGGGGTTGAATTACTATTATTGAATCATTGCAGTTTTGGAAGCTTGTAACTTTCCATGTGTTTAGCCGGCATGTGAAACTAGATTGGGGAGTGAGCTTTTGCATGGTTTTGGAGGATTACACTAGAGGATTCTAGGGTGGAAACTGTACTCCATTTTCTTTCTTGTTAGTGTTTTTATCCACTTTCCAGCTCTATGGCAGAGTTGTGATCTTTGTCAAATTCTTCTTCGGCACTTCCAGAACATTTTTCGTAGATATGTTATTCCTACTGTGTACCACTATTCTAAAAGCTTGTATTATATGAATCCTATTAGTTTTAGATTTATATGCCCTAGTCCCTCTCTATATACCCTTTTCAACTTCTCAAGATGTAATTGTTATGCCTGGCCTTCACTCTTCACACCACTTTCTATTTGTTCAATTAATTAAATGTTCTCTTCAAGGAAGCTATATCTTCTTGTTAGAAGTTATCCATCAGAAGTCTAAAGCAAATAACAAGGGGATAGAGAAGAGAAGGGAAAACACTAACTTTTCTTAGAAACCCACTTGATTTGATTTCTTGGCTTACTTGGCTTGTATACACATGCGCTAATACATAGGTATTTATAGATGCACTAGATGTCTCATGATACAATGGGCTTAAGCACAAATATTGAGATTACACAACTCCTAGAAACTCTAGTTCATATAGACATAAATGCATTGGAAAAATACTATGAACATAAAAAAGAATCAAGTTTATTGATTGCACCATTTCCAACAAAGTCATAGTGTATATTGTTTGTATTGAATTGTTCAGATCTTATGAAGGACTCCATATGTGAGGGAAGTTGTGCATTGTATGCATTCTCTCCTCACTTCTACATGCCATGCCCTCAATTACCACTTTTTAATCCAGAAATTCATGCTTGTTTTTATTAACTTTCCACTACAGCTTTTTTATGATATAAAATAACCATTACAATCATTTTTGTATACAACATACTAGTAGAAGTATTTTGTCTGTCGATCATCTATTTTCTTTCATCTGCCTATGCTTTTACTAAACCCACATGGAAGGAAAATGAGACATAAGAAAATCAACCTCCAAAGTGAAGCTTTATACTGTGTAGTGCTTGTGTAAATGACATGTTTCCTTTGGTACCGCAGGTATTTACATTTGGGTCCTTACCACTGAAGACCTATTTACCTGATGGGGATATTGATCTAACAGTATTTGGGTATGAACAATATCTGAAAGACAGTTTGATCCAAGAGATACTGAACAATTTAGAAAGTGAAGAAAAGAATGAAAATGCTGAATATCGGATGCAAGAGGTTCTGTATATTGATGCAGCAGAGGTATGCGCTCTTATTAGCTTGATTCACAGTTCTACATTAGTTAACAATAATGTATATAAAGTTCTGAATTATGATGAACTTTAGAAGGGAAGTTGTGTCATATGCATTTCCTAGTTTGACTGTGTAACTGTTTGCGTGTGCTGATTCTGAACATTGTTAGCGCTTTCTAAAATTTACTTAAAATTTGAGAATTCTAAGCACGTTGGTCGCATACTTAGTCTTGACTTGAGACCGGACAGTATTTGTATGCTTGTGATATAGAAAACTAGTCAGAATGCCGAATCCAAGATAAGGAAGATTGTTTTGAAGAATGGAATTAAGGACTTGTTAAGCAATTCTTATATATATATATGGTGTCAAAAATTCCATAATTCATTGTTTTGATTAACTGTTTCTAATTTGCTTAGGTCCATAGATCCATGTTGCACTTTGATCAGCATCTTCCTACTCTGGTTAAATGTTGACTTTTGAATATTTTTTGCTGCTCTTGTTAAGTCATGGTAAGGGGGTGTTCGCGGTGTAGTTTGGTTCAGTTTTTAAGAAAATAAACCATTCGAACCAATTACAAAAAACATTTGCGGCGTGCTTTGGTTTAGTCTGATTCGGTTGAAATATATTATGAAAACCAAACAAACCTTTGATGGTTTGATTTATTTCAGCTATTTTCATTACTGACTTTGTTTAAAAAAATTCAAATAACAAAAACATTTCAAATAAACATAGAATGTTATGTTCAAAACAATAAGAAAAGTGAAATACATAACAAAGAAGATTCACAGTTCATAATCAAGAACAAGAAGATTCATAGTAAATAAAACAATACATGTTAGAAATGTAAAAATTCAAACAAAATAATACTAATTTTATTTTGAAATGCAATGTCAAATTGGAATACTTATATAATTACGTGAAGTTCAGTTTGGTTTAATTTTGTACGCGGGAATTGTGCACAAAAACTTGCAGTTTTAAAAATTTTAATTGTTTGTTTTTTAAATTTTCGATTTTTTCGGGTTTGATTATGCGGTTTGGAATGGATTAGTTCGGTTCATGAACATCCTAGCCGACAAACATGCATATCTTTTTCATAGAATTGATACTATGAATTACAGACATAAATAATATTCCAAAAATAAAAATTCCATTCAGTTATAGTTTTTATGATTGAATTGTATATGCATAATTGCATGTATCATTAAAAGCTTGTTTGCATATCAAACCCTAGTGTATTTGTTTTGGTTATTTTCTTTTCATCTTTTATGTATTATAAGCGGTGAATTCGTCCATACCATGGCAATATTATAAGAAATGCAGGATGACAATATTCTATAAGATTGTCTTTTTTCTGTCCCTTTCCCCCTATATCAAGGATTGCTATATCTTTTAATAGTTGTTCCTATCTAAAGATGTTAATGGGTCATTTTTCCCCACTCATTTGGTAATTGATAAAATGATTTATTTCAACCAATCTGTTTAAATACTGCTTGATTGTTATGTTTCTTATTGTTGTTCAACCGCAGGTGAAGGTTATAAAATGCTTAGTGGAAAATTTTGTAGTTGACATATCTTTCAATCAGCTTGGTGGTTTAGGTACACTTTGTTTTCTTGAGGAGGTGATTCATCTTCCCTGAAGTTCTAATTGTCAAGCTTTTTTTTTTACTTCCTTTTTTCGGCAAAGATGATCTCTAACAAAAAGTTCTGTTCCAGGTTGACAATTTGATACAACAGAATCATTTATTCAAGCGCAGTATTATGTTGATAAAAGCTTGGTGTTATTACGAGAGCCGCATCCTGGGTTCTCACCATGGACTTATGTCAACCTATGCATTGGAAGTTTTAGTCTTGTACATATTTCGTGTTTACAGTAGTACATTTGCTGGACCACTTGAGGTGACAAATTTGTTTGCTTTGGTGTATATATTATTGTGGCTAATGAAAAAAAGAAGAAAAGGGAAAATTATGTTATTTTAATCCTATTGCTGGAATATCTTAGGTACTTCTTCGATTTCTGGACTTCTTCAGTAAATTTGATTGGAATAAATATTGCATTAGCTTGTGGGGACCAGTGCCTATTGATTCACTTCCTAATATGAAAGGTCTGTGAAAAAATTTCATGTGTTCATCATATCTCTATTAACATGTTCTTTGTATGTGGCTGATAGCCTTTTTGTTTTCTTTTCCCGTTTGCCTGAATTTATAATCATGACAGCTGAGCCTCCAAGGAAGGATTGCAAAGAGTTGCTGTTCAGTGAACCGTTTCTTAATGCTTGCAAGACCTGTTATGGTGTTATGCCAAGCTGCCAAGAAAATGAAGAGAAACCTTTTGTTTCCAAATACTTCAATGTTGTAGATCCTTTACGTGAAAACAACAATTTGGGGCGTAGCATCAGTATGGGTAATTTAACTTTCACACCCTAGCTTAAACATTTGTTTTTCCAAAAGATGATGTTTCTATTGCACTAGAAAAGGTGTAGCTTGAAGGAATAAAAAAGGCATGACATGTTTATTTGTTCCCTGAATATAATCTTAAGAGCCGTTTTTTCCCTTTAGATGTGGCATTTTGGCTAACAAATATAGTTTCTCCCATGAATGGAAATTTTGATTAAAAAAAATCTTTACACATAATTTTAGATAATGATGCACAAAATTACTCTGGATCCGAACTATGGAAAATTTCAGATGCCCTTTTAATGCTTTGATTAAATCTGAATTCCTAGGATCATCCATATGCCTAGAGCTAATACAGACTAGTCAATGAATTATTTTTGTTTCCTTCATTTGGTACTCTACCTATGGTATCTTTAAAATAGCTTCATTACACTGACATTTTTTTTTAAATTCCCTTTGTTTGATTTATGTGTCTTTGTTTGAATAGCTTTTTTTCCATTTTATTTGTATTTCTTCTTCTATCTACATAAATCTTAGTCTCTAATCTGATTGTTTGGTTATATATCTGTGTAGGCGGCTTCTTTAGGATAAAGAGTGCAATTGCTTTAGGTGCGCAGCGGATACTTAGATTATTGGATGGCCCAGAAGACAATCTTATGGCTGAAGTTGATTTGTTTTTCAAAAACACTTGGGATAGAAATGGGAATGGTTACTGGATTGATGCGCATAGTTATAATCTTTATATAAAAAATAATATTAAAAATTCAACAAGTCATGAATCTGAAGTTGAGCAGGCTCAAGCTTCTCATGGGTCTCATGGTATTTACCAAAAGCCTGCTAACCATTTAGAATTAGAAGAATCAAAACAAGTGCTTGGAACCTCTGATGTGTCTGCTGCTTCTCAAACTTGGAGCTCGAAGAATAATGACATCTCCACCGGTACAATGACCTCTAATGTAGACCATATAAGTTCCTTGCAGAATGCAGTTGCTAATAAAGGCCAAGATCCTACATATTCATCAAATGAGGTTCAAGACATGCATAACTTTGCTAGGTTTTACACCAGTCCGGAATTTGCTCATATATATAGTGAAGTTCCAACTGAACATTGGTACACTGGATTATCAGAAAGAGAAAGTGCTCAGATCCATTCTTCTTCAATGATTGATAATAGCTCCAGCTCAATATCTGAAGTTTCAAACAACCAAAATATCTGGATTCCATCTGAAAATCAGCAATCTTTTGGGCAGATTTCATATGATTGGAGAAGTGAAGCTGCAGTTGACTCAGAAGATACTTTAACTGGTTATTATTATGAAAATGGATATGTGGAAGAGGCAATGCTGAGGCATCTGGAAGAGCATGACTTTCCTAACTTTGGTGGATACCTGCAAGCACCAATGAATGCAGATTCAAGTAATGTACCTTTTCCACCATCATCATCACATGCTTTATCTTTGGGATACAGACATGAAAACTCATTCGAGGTGCTTCCTGTAGATGTCGCTTCTTTCCAGTCCTTTTTAGGCCAAAATATGCCTTACACTGAGGACTTAGTTTCATATCCTTCATTTGGATGGTTTCCAAATTCGAGAACGGCATTATATGGGGAAGAAATTATTGAACCAGTTGATTATGATGCGTTAGTAGCTCATCCAGATTATGAAAGGCAACAGGGTGTTAACTATGGTTCCAGCTCTGGTAATTCATCTTGGCAGACTGATTCTAGAAGCTACATGCCAAAAGAATATGTTGTAACTGCTGAACATAAACGGTTGATTCAAGAAAAAGGTGCTGATCCTCCTGATGAAAGAATCATAGATAGTGATGTGAACTCTGGAGCAAGCCCAAGTTATACACCTACTTCGCATTCAACCTTGAGGACCAACCTTTCTTCCTGTAGTTTCTCTATTGGATCGTCTTCGAAGACTTCTCAGCCTGAGGGTGTTAGTGAAGACCTGATTTGTGAATCAACTGTAGGCACTGGATTGCGTGAGAACACAACTTCTAAAACTTTTAATTCATATGTTCAGTCTCTTCAACTAGGGAGGCAACGGCCAATGACTGTGTCTGATTCATCACTTGCTGACGCTCCTCTTCTTGTTGGTCCTGGTTCAAATTGGAGAGATGTTGCTGATAAAAGTTTATTAACAATTGCATATGATTCCTCTGGTCCATCATTTCAAGTTCCTAACATGTTGCCATTCTACAATCTTCCTGCTGAAACTGGGACTAGTTTGGACTTGGATGCTAAGCTAGATAATCTTTATACACCAGAGTCATTTATCAGTTTGGATTCTACTCAACATTCAGATACTTTCCATGTTAACCATATCAACCATGATGCAACTTCAGAGAATTATGTGACGGAAAGTTCTGATATTTTGAGGGGTGATTTTGCAAGCTATTGGATGAATCTGCAGTATGGAAGGTTTTGTCAGAATCCACAATTACAAGGGTCTTTGCTTAATTCTCCTTCTATTATAGCGTCAATGTCTTTAGGGGGACAATTTCCATGGTATAGGAGAGCTTCAGGTGACATGAACATTATGGCTAATAGTCATCCCCCAGTTCCTGTTATGCCAGCTCGACATGCTTCTGCCTTATATGGGAGTACTAATAACCAAGGTGTGGGTTTTTGGATTCCTAGATATAGTAATGGGACTGGGACATTCATGCCAAACCCAATAGCTTACCGCCAGGTTAATATTTATATACCACCCTTTATGTTCTGAATGTGTCATTTATTGTGTAGATCTAGTCACACGCATTTCGTTATGGCTTACTAGGGGAAATGTTGGTTGTAAGATATGGTTTTATGCTTTTGATGTTTAAATTTGCTGCAGAGATATTTCCGGAGAAAGGATTACTACAGAAATCTGAATGAAAATTACAGATATGAAAAGAAGGATAATCACGGTGAAAGGGAAGAACATTGGAATTTGAATTCAAAGGAAAAGCCTTCCAGCCGTGGCCAGTTTTACGACAGATTTGAGAAGAAGCCAGGTATGTGGTTCTTTCTCTGCTGCCAATGTACCATATGACATTCATCCTCCTCCAATTCTTAGTATTAGTGAGATTTGTCACTACCTATATCCATCAAAGTTTATGATGGAACAATATGATATATATATATATATAGGTCATAATGACAATAAGTAGCTTGTGTTTGGTTCTCTTGAACCTCAGGTACAAATGAATCATCACGTCAGGGTGAAGAAGGCTCACATGGTGCTTTTTCTAAGCCAGCAAAAAGAGATTCTAAAGATTCTCCACATAAGCCCTCATCATCCAAAATCCATGGGTAATGCTTTATTTTATTTCCTTTCTTTCCTTTTCTTTTTTTCCCGCCACTTATCTAACACCCATTTCATAAATGGAAGATAAAATGGAATTAATTTGAGAGGAGACAGAAAATCTATTTTCTGGAATTTCATTGATGTTAGTTTGTTTCCTTTCATAGTCTGTACTACTTAGAAAACGGTTGGACACCAAATTCAAGCTTATAAAACTAACCAATCCCAAGTAGCTTTAGTTGATATATGCTTTGATCAGCTCAATCAAATCAGTTCTTTCACCTAGATTCTCGGCGGTGGGGTTGAGTTTGTTTTTTCTTAAACCCGTTTCTATCTTACCTGTTATGTGTAACAAATTTTTGCGATGATTCATATTGTACGGAAAAATAAGGGAAGATGGAAAAAAATAATATACCATGTGTATAGGTTATGACCAGCAATTATTGGTTAAGTTCATAAGTGGATTGTGACAGATTTATTACTAATTATCAGTTATAGACGTAGATGATTTTGTCTTATCACCTTATCAGAATTTTGTGTGATCATTTATGATGATTTGTTGCATTCACAGGAATCAACAAGTTGGACGCCCAGGCAATAAAGGGAGATGCTGATTTCCTGCTTAGCCAGAAAGATTTTCCTTTTCTGGTTTGTGCCTTCTCTGCTAGGATGGAGCTTGGACCCGTGACCCTTTTGTAAACAAGAAGACAGTGTGATAATAGTGAGAATACTCGTACAATAGAAAGTATATATTATCTTCAATATAGAGTAAAAAAATTACAGGCTGCAACTCCAGCGGCGTTTTTTTAGTAAGAAAATTACAGTAGAGTTTATTTCTTTGATAGATTCATATATCTCCTGCATCATCAGGCTCTCATGTTATGAATTTTTTACTGCCTTTAAAGTGTTATTTTATGTTATGAATGTCTAGATGTAAAAAGATGACTCTAGATGAGAAGTTATTCTTTCTTGGAACCTTTTTACAAGCTGGACATGTACAAGGTTATTTTACAAACACAAACCAACTACTTCAGACAAAATTAACTATAATCCCACTACTCCAAATCCGATGTGGGAAGTAACTATGTGCACTGCAAAACTCTCCTTTTGATGATCTTTGCCTTAACCAAAATTTGAAGGCCTGCTTGAGTAAGAGGTTTTCCTCCATTTTGCTAGCCGTGACAAGAAGGTTAGCACTTCCGATGGGTCACGTAGAGAGTACAAAGCGTTTGTTTCTCTGGGAATTGAAGACACTATAATTGGATAACCTTGCCCTCTCCTCTGTATGACCTGCAGAAATTTGACAAAACACGTATAAGTTATAACTATCAACTCGGTATATATGTGTATATATCCCATTTATAGATCCAAACACTAATGTACTTCTGTAAATTACCTTAGTTGGCAAACCAAGAAACCTATTATATATTGTAAATCCTACAACACTCTCTTTTAAACGAGGTTTTGAATACACTTCTTGTGATTAGGAAGATATAAAAGCAAAAAATGGAAATATGCTTTTGAAGTTTTATTAAGAGTGTATTTAGCAAGTTATTTCATTTAGCTTATAGCTTGAGTTAATGATTTTAACATGACACACCATTTCCTAGCCTTTTAGTCCTGGTATGGAGAAAATATAAATTTTAGCTATTGTGTTGTAGTGCATCTAGTGAGACAATGTAAGAATTACACATGCTACAGGAAAGAGAGAACAGGGGTAAGTCTATACCTTAAAAGCATCTTCATCAGTTCTATCATCGCCAATATACACAGGAAGGATATCACTGCAACTGCTTAAACCTAATGTGTCAAGAAAATATTCCACAGCATTTCCTTTATTCCACTTTATAGATGGCCTTATTTCCATAACCTACAAATACAAATAAATAGTTTCAATGCTCTAGCTCAGTACAAAGAGATAACAAATAGGATTAATTCTGTGATAAACAACAGTTAGAGTCAAATGTGTTTATGATCTGGATACCTTTTTACCATCAGTTAAGCAAAATTGAGGATTTTTTTCAAGCACAGACTTCACTTTCTCTTCCAAAACGTCATAATCCTGAATTTAAAAATCATTAACTTTAAATATATTTGAAAGAAAAAATAAATAAATAGGAGAATAAACATTGCTCAGGAAATTTTGTCAATCAACGAGGAAAAGAGAGGTGCCAAGAAAGAATGATAAGAGCAAAAATATTATATGTTAAAGGTTACCTTGTCTTGAACCCGGCGGAAGTGAACAGAGATACAGAATCCGTTGTCCTCTATCATTGCCCCTTGTATTTCCTTCACTTCATTTTCTAGTTTTCTTAATATCTGTTGGCCACACAAATATTCAACCACTTAGTTTTTGTTGTTAAACTTGTTACATAATAAACTGTTGAGATTTAACCACTCTAATCGACCTAATATTTTATGGTAATTTGAAGTGAATAATTGTAGCAAATTAAGGTATTTTTCTTACGATAAATTCGTTCATTCAATTTGCTGTATATGGTGAGTACGTAACAACATTATGCATGAAAACGTTGATGACAAGGAAGAATTTGAGTTTATTAGGCCTTTCTCCTGTATCATTTAATTTAACAGATAACGAGTTTCTTATTTAGATTGCTGAATATTTAAGCCCTTCGTTTCATATTTAACGCATCGAATCTTACTAACAAGAATTAACCTCTACACCACAGAAAAGCAAATGATTGTTAGACAAATGAATCGAAAAACCAATTATTTCAAGGAACGAGAAAAAGATAGGAAGATTAATAAGCAAAACCAAAAGAAGGGACCTATATAATTTACTGACCTCTCGAATTGCTGGCAAAAACTTCTTCGCAGGTTGAAAGGGAACTTCAGTGCCCTAATATTTAAAAATATTTACATTAATGATCCAAGCAAGAGTGTTTGACATCTGATTTAAGAAAATACATAGCAGCCACAAATTGCAAAATCGATAGGTTTATTTGATAAATCTCTTAGTAATTCCAAGAAATGAGGTTGATAAAAAAATTTAGAAAAAGAACGTCATTCCAAAAACTCACGCATGTTCTTTACCCCAAAAATTCACTAATTTAGGCATCAGAAGATATATTTTTAACCTTCTTTAACACTAGATCATATTCAATTCAATAATTCTTCATATTTGATGTCTTTTTATCTCGTTTATATAACAATGTATATATAATCTTCAAAAATAAAAAATATTGTTTAAACATATTTTTGAATACATTTTTATAATTGGTCAATTTTTTTTAAAAATATCAAAATACTTATCTTATAAATTAATCATTTTTAAAAATTACTTTAACTATATAAAAAATTAACCAATTATAAAGATTGTATTGAAGAGTATCTTAAAAAAATATGTTACTTTCTGAATATTTCTTTGGAAGAAAAAAATAATACATTCTAAAATGGGTTGGATATAATTACAGCACCAATT
The DNA here is from genome assembly GCA_037954105.1 of Canavalia gladiata. Lineage (NCBI taxonomy): Eukaryota > Viridiplantae > Streptophyta > Magnoliopsida > Fabales > Fabaceae > Canavalia > Canavalia gladiata. The sequence continues at coordinate 57,842,501 of CM075659.1, read as the reverse complement.
TTCTCACATCTGTGTTACAGGCAATGTCACAGCGCTTGCCGTCTGATGATCTAACTGGCATGGAAGGAGCCATTATGTCCATGCCATGGCTCCCAGCATAATATAAATTATTTAACTTTACGAAATCTTTTACCTACACCATAAAATAAGTGTAACCAAAAATATATATATAAAAAAATAATTGAGGAAAAAATAAAAAGAAAGGAACTTATTAACTCTAACTTGGCTCCCAATTGAACTTACCTTATCTCTGCTTCTTCCACTAATTATTGCTGTTGGAAAATAAGTAGCAACTTCATACACTGCTGCACGCATCTGCCATTTGCATTAAAACACCACATGCACTCAATTAAAGTTATATGTGACAATTACTAAAAAAGGGGGAAAAGCAATAAACACGTGTAATTGTACTGATATATATATATCTATCTATATAGAGACACATGTAACGTGGTTTATGGTGAAGTATGGGAATGATTAATGTATGCAATCCAATTACCTCATCAGACATGAAAGCGCGATCAGGGTCATTAACAATGGGTGATAAGGTACCATCGTAGTCTAAAAATACAACGATCCTCTTCCCACTCGCTGCTTTCATCATTCTATCAAAGGAGTTCAACGCAGAAGGGTGCCTTACCTGATCATACAAATAAATATCACACAACATCAATGTGACTAATTAATGATTAAGCAAACTCCAAATTCCACGTGCACTTCATCATTAACTTCTAATTGAATTTTTTTAAAAAAATAATTATACAAATTTATGTTTTATATATGAATTTATATATATATGGTACCAAAATTCCCAGTGAGGGGGCAAAAATAAAAGTGCGGGAGAAACAAACTTTATTTTTTGAGATGGAGGGGGAGAATGTTGGTGTGTGTAATGGACTAATGACATATTGGGATATTGGTCACTTAAGGGTAGTTTAGTCCAAATTCTAAAATAAATATTTTATTTTGATTTTTTTTTTACATGTAAAAAAGTAGGTCATAGTATCTTGCTTACTGGGTTGGTACTTACCACCCATGAATCATAGCCAGAGAGAATGAACTTAGAATTGGTTTGGGTATGATCAGTGGAGTTCAGGGAAGTCCTTCGAATTAATGAGTTTTCATGAGCATCAGTTGAATCCTCCTTTGCTTTGAAAATTGGGTATGCTATCCGTTTAGTGCTATGTGATGTTTGAAACCCCATAGCCTCCTGTAACTTTGTGAGCTTCTTCTTGATAAGCTACATATATACCGTAAAATTTTAAGAAAAAAAAAAAAGAGAAACAGGAGAAATGATAAAGTAAATTATTTCTTCAAACAACTGCAGATTAAATGTAATGTTAGTGTCAATAGAAACAGTTGCTAGAAAAAGATATGAGAGGAGCATGCCTTGATTTACCTTGAATGTGACAAGGAGAAGTAGTATATATTTCATATTTAATTGAAATCTCCAGCAGTAATTCCTTTGAACTCTTTCAGACACTAATTTCCTGGAAAAAAAAATAGTACAGGATCTCAATCAACATAATAACATAAATTTTATCGATTATAAACACCGGAAGAAATAAATAATAGGAAAAAAATGGTTCAATATAATATCCTATTAATTAATGCATAAACAAATATAGAACAATCATTTTTTTACCCATCTCTTTTTTCGGGCCCATCAGGGTCCATCTTATGGAGCAATCATAAACGTCAAAGTAAGAGAGCATCAATAAGGCTCTTGAAATTGACCACCACCACCCCCTCCCCCTAAAAATAATAGCTACTGAATTTGGGCCTCTATTTGGTCATGGGCTTTAAGCCCAACTAATAATTAAAAGATTTGAGCAAAGCAGCCCAGAAATAAAAAACATGTGACCCGCAACTGGAGATGGACCATGACTACAAAAACCACACAAGTTGTCTAGTTGTTCCACAAGTGGTCCTTTGACCCAAAAACTCGGCGTGGGTCCCATGGTGACAATGAAGTGAGGATGGCTAGAACAAAAAATATCTACTTTTGCTTTCTTTTAACCCTGGGCTGAATTTTATCCTTCATACTTGCATTTCTTTACGGTAAAAAAAAGAATTTATTTATTTTAACTGTCAACCAATTAAAAATTAAGATAAATATAATTTTTAAAATATTATAAAAATTAATTTTTAATAACATAATAATTCATAATTAGTTGGTAGTGTAAAAAATATTTATACTATCATGACTGCAATATTTTTCTATTTCGGAAAATATATATTTAACTGATTTTTTCAGTGCAATTATGGAAGTAGACTATTTCCTATTTTTCGCAAGTGGATGGTTTGCATTCATAGTTCAACTTATTTTAGTTTCTTGAGTAAAGTTTAAAAATAAATATTTTTCCAAAATTAAGCAAAAACAATATATACTAAATCATTTTAAAATTTAAATATTTTTAATCTTAAATCTTCAAAATCTCGAAGTCACATTCGATATTGACTAATATAATTCGAGTTAAATGGATCTACGTAAGTGACAAAATTCATTAATTTATTTTTTTCATTCAGAGAACTTGAAAATAAGACTTTACTTAAAGAAAACTCATTACAACTTCTAAATTAATTAGTTTACGCAATATGTTATTGAAGCAAAAAAAATCATTCTCCAGTCAAATGGTTGATCATTCTTCATGTGACCTACTAATGTAGCTGTCCACCAAAATCATGACAAATCTTGCTCTCGTAGACAGGCTCCATTAAATATGCTCTTCGAATTGCCTCAGAAGGAAGAGCAGTTACTGTATTTGTTTGCTAATATTTCTATCCTAACGAAAAATCTAAAATAAAACAAAAGTATAATCAAAATAAAAAGTCGGTTGTACTAGCGACATAAAAAAAGATGGAGGAGAATCAAACAAAATAATGCATGTACTAGTTAATTCAATAAGACTACATTTGAAGTGCTTCAAATAGTGTTGTCTAGGAAGTCATTTTCACCCATCAAGTTCAACAACAATTTTAATAAACAAAAATGTTTCCTGGCCATTTTCAATCATTCTGGAGAAACCATCAGCTAACAAATGTTCTTGTGGGCCAAGTCATTAAGGAATAAAGTAGCTAACAAGATGGAAGTCATTTTCCAAATGGAAAATTTTCTTCTGTCGTTTAAACAGAAATGCATGGAAACAATACAAAAAACAAAAGGGCAATATATTATTGAACTGTTAGATTTGACAACTTGTCCACATACAAATGCAAAAATTTGAAAGACTTCCGTCGTAAAGTAGGGTCGGGTATTAGTCGATTCTGACTCAGATGAGAGTGACACAAGCTAAAAAAAAAAGCTAAGAGTTTAAGCCTACATCAACGGAGTAACTACTCTATTGTGTTGGTTAGCCTTTGGCTCCACTCAACTACCACTCTACCCCATATACCCCACAACTCCTTTCTAACTGAATCAGTTTTCTTTCCACCTTCCTTCACTAATCCAATCATACTCTAATATACCTAGGCTATTCCTATGACACACATGTAAGTTAAATTAATTCATAATCTTTCTAGCATTTTCACATGACAAAGCAGTGGTTAGGCACTATAGTTATTGCTAGTGGACTTCATGATGAGATTAACAGGGACAACACTAATCATTCCTATGTGTTCAGGTGAACTATAGGAAAAGGACTTGCAATATCATATGTTGGAAACAAATAATGCATTTTAGTAGGTATAGTATACTTCTTGCTTCTATCAAATCTACTCACAGGTGCCTAAAGCCATGGTGTATGTGGAAATGGTGAACATCGTAATGTATGTCTGGTTATAAAAAATTACAGAGTCATAATCCACTTGCTTAAGAGATACTAGTTAACTAGCTAAACGACTTCACTAAAGTAGGAGATTATATATATAAAAGAATACATAAGGCAAATGCTAGCTGCCGAGTGAAACTACAGCAAATATGTGCTGTCCTTCGAGTGCACTAAATAAGGTGAAATAAATTCTTGAAGAAAAATGTTCCATTGAAAGAATATATAGGTTTTACCTGCCATTGAATAAACAAATCTTTAGCTTTACTCAAAAGTGACAAATAGATTAGATATAAATTGGAAACTGACTTTTATTTCCCAAAAAAAATAGAAAACAATTAAAACAATAAATTTTCCCTAGACAAGTTGGCCTTTTATAATTAAATACAAAGTTAAAACCTGAACCGGGTAAGTATTAGACATCCTTTCATTCAGTTTCACATAACAACATTTGATGCCCACAGACTCTATCTTTATTCTTTCTTTTATGTCAGACATGACTTGTAGCCATGGATCCCAGAATAAACAAAACATGCTGGTTAGCAAAACAGACTGAACTCTGTTTTTTCCTCTAAAGAAAAGTGACAAATCAAGGTTGGTGAACCTGTTCTCTCAGACATTTTGTAAAAACAGCCTTTTGTAAAAACGATAAAGAAACATCAGAAACCAACAAAATTCAAATAAAAGAAAGAAATAAAGAGTGGACAAGTGACACGCATGAAGAATACACGTGTAGAAACTATAAACCAGAAACTTATATACCTTTTTATCGGTTTAAAAAAAGAAGGTAAGGGGAGTTGAAGAGATATGCCAGGTGAAAAAGGACTCTTGACTTGTGAAGCCGAAAGTGTGATCACAAAGAAAAACTAACCAGAAAAGTATTGCATTGGATATTAGTTAGTTAATCATAGAAGGACAAAGAGATTTCACGTGTCGGTTAACAAAACGGTTGATGCAGAAAGCTTGAAAAACCGGAACTTGTAAGGTTGGTCTACCAGGAAACCGGACATCCTAGTACGACAAACTGGTCAAGTCTAAAGAAAACTATTTTGTACCTAAAACTGAGGATTATAATTAACTTGTTCTCTAATATAAAAAAAATAACTAGCTTAACAAGTCTCCTAAGAAAGGATTGGTAAAATTTAATATCCTTTGGTCAAATATATTATAATTATGAAAGTTGTACTTTCTGCCTTGGATGTATTAGTTAATTCTGGTAAAAGCAACGCAGCAAGTATAATTCAAAAGAATCAAAGAAGCACGTACTAACCATTGACGTGAAAAGCTAAACAGAAAATACCCTTATAGCGTATAACTGAAGATAAAAGGACACAATGAATAAACTATTCCATGTAAGGGCCAATGCATTTTTCATCAATACACCTTGGGGATTTCATAAGATCGTGTTAATTGATTAATTATTAATTAATTGACCTAATCACCTAACAGTCAAGAATTTAATGAACCAACGGGGACCTGGTATCAGAATTAACTAATGAGTCACTCTATGCAAGAAAGTTTCATGCAGCATCCAGGTTTGAAGTATTAAACAGCTTTATGTCCTATGTAGTTCACACAGTTAATGCTTTGTCTTTGTTGCAATATAATCATGTTATTAAATAAAAGTTTGCCCATTGATTCAGGTGTTTTGTAAAAGCTTCAATGTATATTTTTAAGGAAACATAAAAAAGAACTCAAAAGCTTAAATTAACAATTAAGTAAAAGAGCATATACTTGTTTTAATACTATTAAAATAGCATGTTTAATTTCTGCGTGCACCACAGAGTACACAGTCTTTCTTCTACTCAAAAGAGAAAAATCTGACTCACACATCTAAGATCTAGTGGCTATTTAGTAGCCTGGATGCACTTGTCGAGCCCTATAGCCAACAAAACGTAGCTCTTAAATTTTTATAGGGTCTGAACTGAATTCTTGTATTCTAATATCTTCTCGTTCAACAAACCGACAGCTACAGCAGCACACAGAGAGACTCGTATATATTATAATACAGAGAAAACAAACAATTCTTTCTCTTTCATATAATAAATATACTTGTCCATGGGGAGAGTAAAGACTAAAGAGTAAAAACTCTGTAGCGCTTGCTGCCGCAGCTGCAGGCAATCGTCAATTACAGTTATTTTTCATTTCTTAACTGAAAATACTAAAAATATATAGAATACATTTGGGAAAAATAAATTTAATAAACGACAAGAAAAAAATTGTCATCAATGTTTATAAGAGAGAAAAGGAAAAGGAAACTATGATAAGTTGACACTGGCCAAAAAAAAGTGCATGAAGAGAAAAGTGGGATGAAATAAGAGACCAATGAAAGAACTTTGTATGGTTTTAGACCATCACATATTTATTATCCCAATCAATTTTTACATAACATGTCACAAAGTTAATTTTTTTTCTTATGAATTGAAATATTTTATGACATATTAGATGATGATAATTGACTGAGATCACAAATATGTGAGGATTTTGTACCATATAATAATTTCTCTGCTAACACTGGACAGAAATAGAGCATTTTCTATTGTTCCTACCTCCTATTCCTATCTATGACTGACTGTAACCGTTATCTAGGCACATGTCCTTTCACCCAATCTATGTCGCCTTCTCCTTCAAACTCTCTCACATGATCATCGATCCTTCTATTTCAATTTGTACTACTAAACCGAATTGGGTCCAGATCCACAAGCCATGGGCCCAACTCAATGACACGTGTACGGTCTACATCCTGGATTACAGGAAGAGCCCACCAGCTGAAGAAAGCCCAAGAGCGCGTGGTACCAACCTTCTTCGGCCCGAGGCCTTTCTTCAACCTTCGCAACACGCTCTAAATTCTAGCGCGTAGGACAAATGTGAGGGTTGTTTAGAAAAATAGAAAAAAAAGAGAAAGGAAAAAAAAACCAAAAAACCGAATTCCAACCGCTTTTCTCGTTTCTCGTGCACAACTCTTTTTTCCTTCTGCTTTTTTCCATGAAACCAAAAAACCATGATAATTATTAAATGTAATGAAATAAAAAGGAAGAAGAAAAAAGAAAATAATAATGAGATGAGAGACGTGATTGAAAGGGAATCCATCAACCGAAAAAAAAATAATAACACCGATGAAGATGAAGAAAATAAAAAGGATTCAAGCTTGAAGGATATGATCTCACCGACAATTATTATATATAATTTATTATTTAAAATAAGACAGAAAATGAAACGGAATGGAAGCTGTTTAGGATGCAAAATATGAATGACATGCAAGGAAATGAAATGAGCATATTCGCGGAATAATGAGATTTGGACAGGTGGCGAAAGAATAATAAGAATGTAAAGCAAGCAAAATGAATAGTTAAACATGGCGAATCGCGAATAAATGAAGATTTAAACAGAAACAGAGAGAAGAAGAAAGGATAGGGAGGCTTACTATAAGATTATGATGCGGTGCAGTGATGTTGCGGGTGAGTAACTGCGTTGGGGAAATAGTTGTGGGCTTTGAGAAAAGAGAGGTATAAGAAGGGAGAAAGAGGGAAAGGGGAGAAGGGAGAGAAGAAGAAGAGAGTTATTTATAGAAGGGGGTTTAGAGGATTATGGGGTTTGGGTGACCGCCAAGTGCCAACGGTGGGCCATGCAAAGGGAGAGATTCCATTAACTGCTAATTTGAAGTTGCATGCTTTGGGAAATAAGATAAAAAATAAACTTCCTTTGAAAATTGGGTTTCATGCCATGTGCAATTACTACCATAGGCCTGGATTGTCTCTTTAATGCAAATCGCATCTTTCTAAACACAATCCGCGCTCTCTTAATTTAATTTCCATGCTACAATTACTTCCAACTTTTTATATTTTTATTTTTATTTTCATTTTCTTTACCCTCCTCCCATCTATCTATCAATTTTTACGGTCCTTAATTATGATTTCATTAAGCTCCTATTTTTATATTCTTTTCCCTCTCCATCTAAAGCGGTGTTAGGCATAGAGAATGTCTTCAGATTTTCAGAAAGTAGTATCATAAAAATAATTTTTTTTATGTTTAATAAAAAATTAAATTATTTTCCGAATATAAGACAATCCTATAAATGTTAATTTATGAATAAAATTTAAAAGTTTTATCCGTATCTTCATGAGTGGAAAAAACTTTTTCTCATATAAATAAGTTGTAAATTATCACTTCACTGTTATTATTGTAACTAAAATTGTTAATAATATTATCATTATATTATTAGTATAATTATTTCTACCATCTTAATGAATGGTAATTAGCTCTATTAATTTTGTTTTTATAACTCTTATTTTGATATCTCCTTCAAACTTTTATAAAAAAGTAAATAAATAATTCATCAAAATTAATAAAAATAGTTAAAATAATTAATATATTATCAATTTAAATTTTATTATAAAAATGTTCATAATATGAAATGTTTAAATTGATAACAACAAATATATAAATATTTTATTAATGAAAATCTTATAATAAATAAAATTTAAAAATAAATACATCTCAAAATAAACCTGTATTTCTCATAATTAAGATAAAAAATAATAACTTTTATAAAAAAGACTGGAGATTTTTTTTATTTTAATTAGAATATATTTGAAAAATATATTATTCTTAAGAAATTTAAATGATAACTAAATCTGTTTTATAAAATATTGCAGAAATTGCATTCTTTAAACTCTTATTCTTATTGAAACGTAAATTCATCATGAAAGACATTCATATACCAGTTTCCACTTAAAATTAATAAATCATTCAGATTTGTTTCAAATACTTCATCCATCTTTTTATTTGTTGTTTTTTCCTCTAAAATAAATCTTTAATCTTCGTTTCAAAAAATTTTAGATATATTACTTTTCCAACTTCAGATTTTTTTTTTTTCATTCAGTAATATTTCAAACATGAATTAATGAAATCATAATATGTTCTAAATATTTTACTAAATACAAAACTTTGATCAAATATGATTATATATTTTTTAGGTCATATGATTCTCTAATGTTATGCATTAATTGCACAGGATCATAATAACTACAAACTTTATTTAAAGTCACATTCTAAAAAATATATAAATACACTAAGTATCTATCATTCAATACAATTGCATTCCGACGTAATTTTATTTTATATATATATATTGTAAATATTTTTAGTTTAAATACATTTTTATTTAATAAAATATATTTATAATTGGATTAAAATGTCTGGTGTAGTTTTTTTTTTATGATAAACTATATTTTTATTTTATAAAATTATTTTATTATTATTTTAATTTTTTATTTTAAAAAAATAGTTTAGCTCCTATTTTTTAAAATAGCTTATATTTAGTTTATGTTGTTAACTTCATTTATTCTCTACCAACAGAAATTAATATCAACATACTTACACAATAAAATGGCCTAATATGGATTATTAATTAAAGATAAAACATATTTTTAGTTTTTATAAAATTATTAATTTTTTATTTTTTTAAATGATTGTTTTGATCCCTATTCTTCAATAATATTACAAAAGGTTCACTTTATTACATACACATCTTCATTTATTTTCTTGAACGCGTAAATATATATACTTGAATATAAGTAGAGGAATATCATAATTATTAAACACATATGAAGTAATTAAAATAATGATAAAGTAAAAGAAATTTTGATAAAGTCAAGCACATGCAGTAGAAATAAAATTAATGATATTATAATTATAATAAAAATACATAAAAAAAATTGATATAACAGTCATCATCATTAATCATTTATTTTTTAATATGTGATATTTTAATAGTGATAATTGTAATATATATATATATATTAGTAATTATTATAATAACATATAAATATAAAAGGTTATGAATAATTTTATTATATAAACAATATTATTTATCTATTTACATATTATATTCAATGGTTAATAAATTTTAAAAGTTGTAATTGAATATATATTATTATTTATATATGTAAAAATAAAACTTCTTTAAAATTTGGATCTATAAAAATTTGTAATTTTATGTATGTGAAAACGTTTATAATTAAGATTTAATATTAAAAATTTAGGTTAACTATGTGATTCAATAAATAATGACAATGAAAAATGATAAATAATATATATATATATAAATAAAAGGAAGAATAAGTTATTTTAAGAATAATTTTACATAAAATTATTTTGTTTAATAATTTTCATAAAAAATTAAATTTTATCAATTTAATCATTAAAATAATAAATTATATTATATAGATTATCATTATCAAATTTTATTAAATTTTAAAAAAATAATATTTTATCAAATAAATTTAAATTAATAGTTATTATAAGAAGTATATTATTCATTAATTTAAATTTATTTTTTAAAATATTAAATATTTTTAAATTTTATAAAAATAATCTATATAATATAATTTATTAATTTAACTATTGGATTGATAAAATTTAATCATTTATAAAAATTATTAAGTAATTAAAATTATTTTGATAAATAAGGACTAAAACTAAAAATCAACAAATTTATAAAAACTAAAAATATATTTTGTTTTATACTTAATAGTTTATATGAAATCACTTAATCATATAGCATATCGATATGAACTTTATTAAGTAAATAATCGATAGAGTTAATAATAAAAAATAAATATAAATTATTTTAGAAAACTAAGAATTAAAATCATTTTTTAAAAAAATAAAGACTAATCAAAACTAAAATTAAGTAATTTTATAGAAAGTAAAAACATGTTTTATTTATATATATATAATATGTTAGAAAATCAACTTTTTATAATTAAAATTATTTATATAATCAAAGAATATATGAAAATAAGTTCAGATAAATATATTTTATTGAAATAAAATATATATATATATATATATTCAATATTAATTTTTAAAACAGTAAAATTTATTTTTTTATATTTCTTAATCAACATTTAAGATTAAAAAAAATTTGAATGACCTAGACCCGGGTAACCAGCTGTAGGCTACTGGTGAATATGTAGGCCTACGTTTTTGGTTTCCAAAAATACTTGTGAATTTGTTATATCTTCAGAATAACATTATGGTATAGCTTACTAAATTAAAAGAAAATGGTACTTTATTCATATATGCTGCACAAGTTAAAGTTTGATTTTGATCTCTGTAACTTCGTAAAAGCATTTAATGCTATTATTTAATGACGAATTGATATAGCATCATAAAATTTTAATTTTTTAAAAAAGTGTTGTCAAAGTCATCCTTTGCTTAACGATACCGTAGTCCACAATATAATGACAATGCAAAAAAGAAAAAAAGAGAGAATATCATCCAAAAGCAATAATTTATTAAGATTGAATAAAACGACAGGCAGTTAAGAAAATTAAAAAAAAGAAACGGAAACCTGTCAAATAATTTTAAAATAATAAATCACTTAATATTTTAAATAATCAAAGTACTAATTTATTAAATAATAAAAACAATGGAGAACATCAAATACTTCTTAATAATCAGCGGAGAGAAATTATTATAAATGTTAAAAATAAAATACAACATTAAATAAAATTTAAAGCATATTATTCTATTTTATTAAATATTATTAATTGAAATAGTATACTGTAAAATTATAATATTATAATTTATTACATTTTTATTTTCAATAAAGTTTTTCTATTTTTCTAAGTTACATGACAACCGATCAAACGGCGTATATTTTTATTTTATTTTTTCCTTTTCACTCTATTCATTATTTTCTCTCTTTATTTCATTTTATTTTATGAACACATCGGAACAATTTATTCGGACGTTGGAATTTAATTGTCATTGAGTTAACTAAAATAATGGTAAGAGATATTGCTGTTATTTATCTGTTTAGGTATAGTTTACCTTAAAAGTAATTATCACTCTTTTAATAAACGTTGGGATTAATATTTAATAACAATTAACGGATAAAATGAGAGAACTTCAAGATATTTATTGATCAAGTTGGATCGGAATAAAAAGATTACCTCAACTAATTAAAAATAAAATGAATTGAGATGGATTAAGTTAATTTTTTTTTTATTGTAACTCTAACTGAACTACTCCAATTAAAAACAGGTGAATTTAGATATTAAAAAGCACAAAAAAAATTATTGTTGAATATTATTTATTTTTAAATTTTAAAAATGAATAATATTTAAATTATATATTATATATGTACAATAATAATAATAATAATAATAATAATAATAATAATAATATGCTGATGAGAATTGAGTTAATCAATTTGAATGAGAAGATGATTAATCGATTTCATATGAATTGGTTAGATTTAATATTTTTTAATCTAAAATTTTGAATCAACTTATTTATTTTGTTTTAGATTAGATTGAATTGGTCGAATTACTTAAATTTATTTTATTCATGGACATTCATAAAGAAAATACAACTCCTAACAACAGAATATTTAACTTATGAATAGCCTTAAAAAATGTAACTCCTAACAAATCTTGTTGGAAGATTATATGTAAAGAAGCCTTTTCATGAGCAACATATTAGAAAAATAAATTCTAAGATTAATATTTTTCATTAAAGCAAGAAAAATAAATTCAATATAATATTGATACAATTAGCTTGCCCGATACTAACGTTGACTTTTGCAAAGTGAATCACATCATTTACAAATAAAAAATGTTAGACTATGGGTCCTCCTTTGTAAAATTGGGAAGGAGACTACGCATTCTTAAAAAATTCACATCAACAATAAAATGGTATAATCACTCTAAGGATAAATAAAAAGGAAAGGAGACATTAATTCCCCTTGTCTAAAGTCTTTTATGGCATAAAACAATAAAAAAAGCTCATCATTCTAAAATATGTAAATAGAAAATGATAAAATAAAATAATAAATTGCATCAACTAAGTCGTACTTAAAGAGTATATGAATAATTATTTCACAAACATACTTGGAATAATTATAAGCTTTCTTCCAATTAAGTTTGATAACTATAATAAGCCTTTTAGCTCCCTTCATTAGATTTCAGAACACACTTTTATTTATTTAATTTGTTCACCCAAAAAAGTAATTATTAAATTTTATGAATGTATTAATTGTTGTGTTTTTCTTATAACTTTTTATAATTTATTATAAACTAAAATATTAATAAGGGGTTTTTTATGTTTTCTTTATCTTCCCCATATGCAAGAAGAATAAGGCTTAAAAAATAAAGAAAATTTTGGTAATATTTTTAATTATTGGACTAACACCTTCATTTTTTAACTCAAATTCGTTCACGGAGATTCTTATGTGCATCAATTATCGACTGATTTGAGTTTAAAGCTGTCATGAAGTTTCTTTCTTTCTTTTTTTACATTTTATTCTCAAATCAAATAATAAAGTATGCATGGTTCTTTCTCAATGTTTAATATCTTTCAATAAGTACATATTGTGAAGTTTTGAAAAGAAAAACATCTATATATCACCTTTTGGTTTCAATACATAATAGTAAGGATATGAGAATTTGATTTAAAAATTTTCTTATTAAATACGTCTCCCATGGGGATGATGGCAATATTAACCATCATATATGGATTATTATGTAGATTGTTTTGTTTGGAACCTCAAGTTTAAGAAATTTTATCGCATGCTGATAGAGATGGTAACAAAAAATAAAACAAAATCCCAAAACATAATTGGGAACGAGAACAAGATTCATACATTATATCTTATGAAATCCTCACATATTAAAAATAGCAAAATCGCCCTTAATTTGTGTGTATGATGTAAATGATATTTTAGTCTTATTTTCTAATAATAATTAATATTATATATAGTTTTTTTATTTTTTTTAATTATTGTTAGTATTATATCGTTGCTATTATTATTAGAAAAATATAAACTAATATCTTAAAAATATTGATTAAAAAATCAAATAAAAAAATTTAATTAAAAATATTATTAATACATTTGTATTCATAATTTTTAATGTATCTTAACAAAGTTTTAATAAAATTAATCTTTTTTAACTCTTAAAACACTGATTACTAGGACCCTTATTGTTATTATATTATGATCATTCTAAGAAATAAAAATAGGAATAGTTAAACATTGAGGAGAAGCCTCCATATTACCATCTTCTGTAAACGTCATCTCTATCCCACAAAAAACTCCTCAAAACTATAATTTCAGTCATTTTTTTCAACATTTTTCTTCTCTGCATCCCTTTATGAATGTGCACTGATTTATATTAGTTGTTAATCCTTTTTTCACATATATTTATAATATTTTAATTTAATTATTTTGTAGTCTTCATATCTCAGTTTATGTGCAATTTTGATATCTTTAATTCTAATTACATACTCACATTTAGTTCTTGAATTTTTTAACTGTTGAAATTAATTATTTTATCCCAAATTTTATCTAATAATTGATATAGAAGTGTTATGTAACATTAATTTATATACACTAGAAAATTAAAGAAAAATGTATAAAATATTCAACTAAAAATAAAATGACTTTGAAGTAGTAATTTTAGACATTATGCTTTTTTCATTTTTTATATATCTTTTATTTTGTAAATCTCTATATAAATCAATGCCACATTACAGGTTAATTATATTTTTATTAATTATTACATGCGATTCAGAATAAGAAACTTTATTTTAATAATTAAATAATTATAAAAATGAAATGCAAATAAGTATAACTAAAGAAACAAAAGTTGTACAGTTGGATTTGTATCTTTTTATTTATTTTTTAATTAGAAAACTGCTGCACTTCAATTTTGGAGATGATACATTGAATTGTAATTTAAGATTGAAATATGTGCCGTGCAAGCCATATAGTTTATATAAGCAGCAAAAATCTTGCACGGAAGTCATCCTGTCAATTACGAAGGAGTCTTAATATAAATGAATTAATAATCACAAATTATCGAACAATAATGATCTGTTAAAGCAATATTCCTAAGTCAAATTGAGAAGTAGGCTTTCTACCTACCTACCTTCGGAATATAAAGGAAGAAATGGAAAGGGAAAAGAGAATAAAACTCCACATGATACTTGTTCTGGTCAAATATGCATTTACTTGAAGTTTCGGTGGAAATTTTGGCTTATTCTGACATTACTTAAACGCTAATACAAAAGAAGAACCACATGTTTGAACTTTGAAATCTGAGGTCAGAGAGGAAAAGCAGAGAAGTCTGAGAATGATGCAGAATGCTGAGTCGGTGAATGCAGTCAACAGTTTCAATTAACAGTAAGCATTTACCCAAACACCCCTACCGTGCTAGGTCTCTCGTAAAGGAAACCAAAATTGTATAAAATAAGTTGGTAAAATAAAGATTAAAGAGCAAACTTTTGTTGTTGATGGAAATAATGAGCAATCTAGTAATAAAGTAGAGTGTTTTGGCTTTGTCCTGCAAATGAAATGAACCTTTCTTAGCTTTTTATTCAAATTCCTTGAATTTGACCCATCTAGAATTTTCCATGAACCTTCCTATACCATTTTTATTACTTGCATAGTCAATGAGTTCATATGCTTTTCAATTAAATTAAATCAGCATTGAAACTGCCCGTGGGATTCTCTGTCTCGTGCAGATGGCTTTTGCAAAAATGTCTTTGAAGAAGAGACAGCATTAAATATAATTTCAAAGGAACAGTATTATTCACAAAAATACGAAGGTAATTAGTTTTATTCCAAAGATTATATTAAAAGAAAATAGGACAGTTGCATCAATCTTATTATAATATTATGCACCAGAAAATCCAGAACGACCTTAGTGGCTTATGCTCTGATTTCGTGTAAGAAACCAGGAACAAACATAGGTTGTGAATGAGATAGCTTATTAGATTTTCATTTTTGGTCGTAGATAGAATATTATAAAGAGAAGCAAGCCCATGGGCTCTAACAAGCCCAAATGTTGAAGAAGAGTAATTAAACTTTGGCAGTTTAGTATTTGCACCACTTAATTTTATTAATGATTTTTAATATGTATTGAAGTGTATGTAAAAAATTAATAAATAATCATTTTTATTTAAAATTATATTATTTAATTTTATTAATATATTATATTCCACAGTTTTTAATAAAATTATTATATATAATTTTGATTATGTATTATTTGATATATATTAAAAAATCATTTTACTAATTACATTACTATTAATTTCATTTTAATAATTTATATTTAAAATTAATATTTTACAAATAAAAATCTTAATAAAATCATTCTCTTATCTCTTACTTTAAATTATGTTACTTTTATTTTCATCATCTTTTTTCAAAAATTTAGTAAATCTTATTTTCCTCTTTATATATCTCGTATCATCATTCCTTTTTATTATCTTTAAATATTTAATATAGTGAAAATTTTAGTAATAAAAATTTAACGTTAGAAAATATCTTTAAATCTGAATGTATATCATGAAAATACTGGAATTTTAGAAAAAGTATATGATTAGGGAACAATTAATAAAATATTTAAATAAAAACAGTGAGTGGCCGTACATATTCAATGGCAATTTTTTGGTTTTTCTTTTAGCATTTTAACAAACATAACTATGTTCATTTGTTTAAACTTCTAAAAACAGTTATTGTAAGATTATGGCAGAATTTTTTTTAATAAATTATACAAAGTAAACTGTTTTTCAATAATTATAATTATAAAAATTAATTTATTTTTAAAAATTTATAACTTTTTCTTCTTAAAGCTACTCAATAATATCTCAAAAATTTAAAGCCTGATTATTGTTTAATCTTTATTTTTTTAAAACTTTAAATATACTAAAAAATTTTACAAGCAGTTTTTTTCAGAATAAAAGAAATTTTTCATCAAAAAAATTGAAAGAAACTCTAAATAATTTTTTAAACTAAAACTTTTAATTTATATGAAATCCTAAATTTAAATTTCATCATTCTCATCGTATACAAAAAAGAAAGGCTGATAAATAAATTCAAAGGGAAAAATACCCATTAAAAATAAAACTCAATTCCCTAGAGATAATATAAGTGCAAGTATTCATTTAATTTTGAAGAAATAACTATTATATTTTACAACTTTAAAAAAGTTAAAACAAACAACTGTTTTTCTTTAAAGAATACTCCCAAACATGCACTAATCAGCAAGTTACAGTCTAAAAAAAAAAGTGCAGTTTTGCATAGTGGTATGACACTGCAATTAACAAATGAATTAGATGTAATTAAAACTCATATAACACAAGACAGAATAGGCATGCCCATAAACTGGAAAAACAAAGGACCAGGCATGGACGACATGAAATGTCAGAACTATAGTCTAATCATTTTGCTTGCAAAATGATGAATGATAACTGCGTTCACCATGGAGATCCATAAGTCTACAAATAACATGTCTGGAAATTATACAACAAAAACCGAAAAGCTGCGGATCCCTTCGATCCATTTATGACACCAAAAGGCACTGTAGATTATCTTGGTCAGGCTTACAAAATCAAAGAGTAGTGAGTGTATTTTCATCAATCTTCAATTTGATTTTCAAGCCTATTGCATCATCAGTAACACCAACTTCTCTATGCTGTGCATTGTCACCTATAATCCCTTTTCTGATTGCTATCCTCGTTTAACATTTCTGCTCTACAAGGTTTTGAAGCATTATCTCTCCCATTCCAAAAGCATGTTCATCAGGTGAACTGGACCTTGTGTCTTCCTCAGGCTTTCTCATTAGCTTCTGTTATCTGAAGGAGGTCTAAAGGAGTAGCTGCTGGATCCAACTCTCGACAGCCCTTTGGAGCATTATCAGCTTCTTGGCCAGTTAGCAAGTAATTAGGAACCTGATGAGAGAATCGAAACATCTCTTCTTTAAGAATCCTTCTCACCTGATCATGGTCCATGTGCCTCTGAAATACTGTCCTAAAACCAGAAACCTTAATAAGGGGGGTAACCAGTATACCTTGTTCTTCATTGAAATCTTCAAGCACCTCCACCATATCATACTTGTGTATCACTTCATCTGGGGTATGTTCATTCCAATCAGGAGACCAGTTTCTATAGAGAGCCCAGACTTCCCCCTTTCCAGGAAAGATGCGAATAACACCTCTGGTGCCTTTTGTCCACCTAACCTTGTGTGAAAATGAATTTAATGATTCAGTTATTTCATGCTTGCCAGTCCTGAAATCCCCACAAGTTTTATAAAAACCGGAACCTACCCAATCTATTGGGCCCAATTCATTGTTGCTTCTAGAGTTAAGCCAACTAATCTGCATTTTAAACGGCTTTATGGAGATCACCCTGTGAATTCTAGCATAATATCGAGGCATTCCATCATCATCATCATAAGCAGCCCAGACTTGGTCCTTTGCAAAGGAGTTTTCATCTCTGTCCAGGTCAAAATTGTGAAAATCAGGGTCAGGAACATTGATTGTAACATAGCTTTGGTTCTTCTTGACGGTATCATCAGATGTGGCAGGGAACGAATTGATGTCTGGATGACGTTTACCATTAACAGTGGGCTCTCCAAGCTTCTCTGAACCAGTTTTGTCATAAACCATGCCTTTCTGCCTCTTATTCTCTCTGTCCTTGTTAATCTTAGCTTCAGCCATCGATTTCCATTGTTGAAGTTTCTTCCGAATTTCAATGCGCGACTTATCCATCAACATGTTTCGTATTTCAAACAATGACAATTCTCTCGTGGTAAAATGCTTCCCTGCAAGACCCGAAAAACCACAATTCCTTTCTGTTTCCAAGTTAGCCTTTCCTGGTTCAGAAAAATTGCCCAAACCTGCTGCTCCATGTCCTGTAGCCATATGATTTGCCATGTATCCTTGATAACCATTTATTCGAATATCATCTGTCTTTCTTTTTTTCGTAGGTTTTTCAACTGTATGAAAAGAACCATCATTCCTCTTAGACATTTGACTCCTCTCCCATTCAGTATTTGATGGTGCTCCCTCTCTCCTCACTTTCTCACTTGCCTGCTGCACAACACTTGCAGCTTGAGCTGCAACAGATGTTGATCCATCCGTGCTACCAAAACCAGCCATTCTGGAATGAGGACCCCACTGAAAGTTTGTATTATTACTTCCAGCATGATGACGAGAATTCTGATGCCGTTGGTGTGAAGACCAATTTGGTGGCTTGAAAACATTTGGAGGTGGACCCTTCTCTACAGCCACAAAAGCTTCATTACAGTTTGGACATAAAAGGGTGTGATTCAAATAAATCCTGAGATACTCATAATGTGTCCTGCACCGGTTACAAATAGTCCAAAAGGTTTCAGCTTTTTTATGTGGTGGAGGAGCGGAAGTTGAAGGTGCCCGACCATTATTATTTCCAGTCCCCACATTTGAAGTTACATTCTTCTTCGAATTATAAAAACCATTTGAATTGGGTGTGTCTGATTGAGATCCAACATGGTTGGGAGTATTATGTTGGAATCCTTTCAAACTCCTCTTCTGGTTATATTCTAGTCTCTTGGTCTTATCTGATAACAAACTCCATGCCTCTGAAACCAGCTTGAATGCATCCTCTGCACCTAAAGACTTGTTTTTGTCAGGGTGAAGAGTGAGAGCCAGCTTCCTGTACTGCTTTCTGACAGTCTCCTCATCAGCAAAGGGACTCACTCCAAGTATACCATACCAATCCATTTCTCCACTTACTTTATTCTCGGCAGATATATAAATATCAAGAGTTGTCAAAAACTGGGAGATGTCCTCCAAATCAGGATACAGATTTAGAGCCTTGAGAGCAAACTTCTTTGCACCAACATACTCCCGTTCTGAAAATTTCCTCTCTGCTATTTCTTTGGCCCTGACTGCCTCATCTTTGTTGCATTCCATCATTTTCCAGTAGTCTTTACTCTTGATAAGTTGCTTCTTCACCCAGTTAAAAGGCAGAGAATTTAACCAGACCACTGAATTCTATAGCATTCCACCTTTGCTTGAGGAAACCCCTAAACCTCGTACCTGAACCAATGGGGAAGAAATTGAGATATGCCCACTAAAGTTCTTAAGATCCAGGTGCGTGGGTCAACAATTATAAGTAAACCAACTTTTCAAAGTATGCATCACATATAGATATTCAAAACTACTAATGACAAAAGGTGTAGTTTATGACATTGTGCGAGCATTTTAAGAGCATTTTCAATGATTAAACATAGGGTCACTTGCATTGCACTGTCTCTATCATCATCTGTAAGGAACAGTATACATCATCTGGGGAAAAATTGAAAGATTATATAGTAAGTCATCATAAATTCAAGTGAATAAAAATGACAAGAAATGACAAGACACATCCCTCATATGTAATCTTAAATCCTACTGCTCACATGTATGGGCATGTTCTCTAAACAGGCCTTGTGACTTATACAAGTCAGTATTCAAGTGTGATTTCATGGGAAAAAAAATATATGCAGGAGAAAAATTGGCAATTTCAACACTTGCTTTCTATCAGGCAATCCTTGATCCGCAATTTATGATTTTGGTTGGAACTTTTGGAAAGATAGGATAATTGCCTTCTTCTCATTTGCAGCATATCAATGTATAGAATTTACATAGCATTTATATAGTTACAAAGCCTGATTAAAAAATTAAGTACCCCTTTAAAAAACAGAAGAGGAGAGTATTTATGACATGCTGCTGTTCATAAGCTCCCCTTGAGAAGGGCACAATGAGATGTGGGCAACTCCATATTTTCTTACAATAAATATTGCAGATATCATCTCAGTAGGCACTGGGCAAGTTATACAATCCCTTTTGATTTAGCTTCCAGTATAAGCTCATGATTAAGTCTCCAGCAACAGAGAGATTCCTTTCCAATGCTATAGTTGTTCCCCACCAAAAATAATAATGTGCAAATTCCATTTACTACACAGCCCTGCATTTTTGTTGGTACAGTGAAACAAGACACTGGGAATGTGGTACAACGTTTAGCAGTGTTTTCAATTCCCCTTTCTCCATTACCTAATATTTTTTAAGGTATGGCAGTAAGACAATCCACATATACAAAAATATCCTACTCACATAGTTAAGCAGAATCCATTCCTGTAATCAACAACAAATTTCCAGAATTCCATTCTTCATGCTAAGTAGCTCAGCTCATCAACACTGATAGTTAGGCCCAAGTTTAACATACTTCTAACCATGAGTTAGATTCTAATAGCATTTTTCTCAGTTATCAAAGTGGAAGGATACCTCTAATCATGTGTTAGACTCTAATAGTCTTTCTCTTTTCAGTTATCAAATTAGAAGGTGAGACAGATCTACAAAATACAAGCTACAAACCCCGACAAATCGTATAAATACTCGTTAACCCAACCAAGATGCAACTAGCAGCACCCTTTCCAGTCTCATAACCACAAAAACATGATAAATGTCTTTCAGTAAGCAATCATTCATTTGTAAATTCAGCTCAATACAATGAATGGCCAATAATTGCTTTTTCATTTCCCAGTTTTCTCCCTTTGGATACGGCTACAGTACTAATAAAGTCTTTCATGACCCCCGTACCTAGCACGAACTAATCACAAATCAAAAGTATGAACTCGGAATGATAATAATAACAATAGTAATAGTAATAATAATATTAGAATTTGAATCGTGGAGACGACACTATGCCAAAATCCCTCAAGTGATCAAATTAAATTAATACGTGAAATTCACGCAACGCAGCAAAACATACGAAATTCGGAACAGCAGTACTCTCTTAAGTGGGCACAAACAGTGGCGAATGAACAAGAGAACCAAAAATGTTAAGACAAGGCAAAGGGAGAGTGAAATGTTGGGAAATGAACCTTTTCAATTTTTGAAAGACGGAATTCGAAGTCAACGGAATCCCGCCACGGATCTACAGAGGCGGAGCATTTGAAAATAGGCGGCAACGGTCGAAATTGACGGAAATGGAATTCTGCAATTTCAGGTGGAAACCCTAGATAGAGACCACAGCGAATCTAAGAAGAATTAATAAAAACGGGAGAGGAAAAAGGTGCAGTGAGGATGCAGAGTGAGTAGTGAGTGAAATTACCTGATTGGAGAGAGGGGTGTGACGTTTTGGAATTTGAATCTGAGAAGACGGTCACCATGTACAATGACCCATCTGTCAAAGCCCTCAACAACTGTGAAGAATCTATTTTGCCCCAATTTACTAGTGAAATATGGGAGCCCCAAGTTCCCAACCCCGTGTTGTACCTTGTTAATACCTTTCTTTTTTCTTTTTTCTTTTTTTTTGATCCAAATACCCTTTTTTATAATGGGCTGGGACCCAAAAAACTTAACCAGGGTTAACTTTTAACTCATCATCTTTAGAACTGGGTTTAAAAGGATTTTAAATTATTTTTTATTTGCATTATTTTTTAATGTATGTCTCCTTTCGATATAAATATCTAAAGAGGGAGATAGAAAGAAAAATAATATAAGAAAATGAAAATTTGTTAAAATATTCAGATCATTCAACTTTAAAAAAATAAGTGGTCTTTAAATTAGTGAAGAAAAAGTTAAATATTTTCACAATTAATGATGAAAATCAGCTTCAACAATATATATTCATTTCTTAAAATTTTGTTTTAATTATTTTTAAAATGTTTAATAAAATAAATAAAATTTAAAATTTTATATAAACTATTTAAACTTTCTATTATTGGACTAATCTTAAAATAATTAAAAAATAATTATATAAAAGTTTAATGTTTAAGATACAAAGAATTGCCTATAAGGTTATTTAACCAATTTTTGATAATTTTTTTATCAGGTGTGTAATATACTCGTTTTATATTAATTTAAAATTTATCCAATTTAATTTAATTGTAATTGTTAATATATTATATGATAATAAAAATATATTGAATTTTTATTAATTTTAGTACCACCAAATTAATCAATTGTAAATTAATATCTTAACACTTTATTGATTGATTTGTTTTTCAAAACATTGACATTTGGATTCATCCTGTGTATTAATTAGGATTGATTTTTTGCTAAAAATAGGTCAAGTTCGAGAAGTTGACAAGGGTAACTTGTTACAACAATATGATTTGATTAATAAATTAAATTTAAATTTTTTTATACAACATGATCAAATCTAACCTAACTTGAAATTAGCTTAATTCACTTAAATTATTTTATCAGAATTTTAATTGTTTTAAATATTATGTATAAATTTAATAAATTTTTTCATAAATCTAATTTATCTAAGTTTAATAATAAATTATTTTCTCTATTTTAAAAATAAATAAAAATTAAAAATATTTTTTATTTTTAAAATATTTAATTTAAATTTTTTATTTTTTAAAATAAATTAATTTAAAATTTTTATTATTGAGTATACGTTACATACTAAATATGAGTTACTCTAAATATTAAAATTAATGTATTTTTAAAAATTATGAACTAAAATAAAAAATAAAACTAAATTTTTAAAATAAAAAATACTTAATCCACTAAATTATTACCTTTAATTTACAAAAATTTGCATGATCATATAGTTAATATTTATCCATCTAAAATTTTTCATATCTAATAATATATAATAAAGATGCCCGATCTTCATTATAGGATATATTTTTTATATTTATTTTATTTTTAATTATTTAACACTTTAGGTTACCAAAACAATTATTACTACTTTTTTTTTGTCCTATCTTCTGTTTACTCTTATCCGTAATCTATTGACTTATGATTAAAATATTCCCATTTAATTTAATACTCAATCTTTTTCAAACATTCTATTCGATCGTTTACCATACCTCATTCAGTAACCTATTAAACATCTTTAGAAGTAATATTATATCTTCTTATAATTTTCTTCAAATTTTCGTCTCACTATATATATATATACAAATTATTAAATAAGAGATAAATTTTTTAATATATTAAAAATATAAAAATTAATACCCTTTCTTTATTCAATAATTAAAAATATCATTACAAGAATAATGTATGAATATTTAAAATATTCTTTCTCTAATACTTGTCAAACAATCTTAATTGCATGCCACTTCTATTTCCACATGCATTGTATTTGATTTTTTATTATTTAGTATTGTGTCTATAAGAATTGCATTCGTATAAGATTTGTTACCTATAATAATGTTTAATTTGAGTACTATTATTTTTAATAAAAATATATTTATAATTTAAATAAAAATAATAGAAGATTTTTTAACGTGTTAAATATATATATATATATAAAGAAGAAAATCAACTTATTTTAAAAATAATTTATATTAAAGTTATTTTGTTAAATATTTTTTTAAAAAAATAAATTTTATTAATTTAACTGTCAAATTAAAATTTTTATTACATAGATAAGTTTAGAAAATTTAAAATTAATTAATACTTTATTAAATAATTTCAATTTAACACATAGAAAGGGTAAAATATTTAATAAAATATTAATTTTTTTATTTTATAAAAATTTATAAACTTATCTCGATAATATATATTTTTTAATTTAATAGTTTAATTAATGAAATTTAATAATTTAAAAAATTAAGTAAAACAATTTTAACATAAATTTTCGTAATATACATATATATATATATATATATATATAATAGATTTGTTCACTTTTACGAAAAAAATATATAATTTAATATAATCATATAAACTTCTTCTTCTTTTACCATTCAATTTTTTTCTTAATTTCAAAATCTATCCAATCTAAAATAGTTTAAAGTGGATCGAATTTTCATTTTTTATTTTTCGAAATCAGTGAATATAACGCATAATAGATATAGATTATACCATATTTACTTTATTAGAAGAAAACCTATCCACTATAAAGTAAAGGCGTTCTAAACCAAACGAAATCAAATAGAAAATTTGACGATTAACCAAACTAGCAATAAAAAATTAAAAATTAAAAATCATGTTTTGTATTGTGTTTCAGTTTTTATTATTTAAATTAAACTGAATTATGCCTATAATATATTTATATTATTTTTCACACTATATCCTCATATAAAATTATTTCTCTTATCTAATTTTTATTTTATTTTCCTATCTTTGACAATTAATTTAACATTTTGTATAATTTGTTCATCCTAATTAAAATATCTTCTATGCGATGTTTGTTCTCCCAACAAAACTACTTTAATTTTGTATTTCATAAAATTATCTATCTTTTGATCTTAGTTAAAAACCAGCTTGAAAATTATATAAATATAAATCAATAACATAAAAAAATTAATATTCCATTTAAAATGATTGTAAATTTTTTATTTTTAAATTAAATTTAAATCAATTTTAATATTTTTTAAAATAATATTAATTAAATTTTTAAATTTTTTTAAAAATTTTAATTATTGTTTTTTATTTTAATTTTTTTTATTATCTTTATTAAATTTAATCACTAAATTATCCTTATTACTATCACTATCATAAATTATTATCAGATTACCAATATTACTATAAATATTTTTACCACTATAAATTATCAAATAATTATCATAATAATAATTTTTTATTATTATTTAAGGATGATTTATTTTTTATTTCTAATTAATATTTTTTTTAATAAATTCACAGTATAAAAATAGAAGATAATAAGTTGATTTATTTTAAAAAATACGTTTTAGAAATTAAAATATAAAATCCAAAACTAATATTAATTTGTTTTTTTAAAAATTAAAATTAAAAAATAAATATTAACCCAAATGAAACCGGTTTAACTTTATTCGATTTTAATATTACATTCAAACTAAACTCATGTTACTTATGTTAAATTTAAGTAAGTTTTATATAAAAATTAAATAAAATCAAATAACAAACGTATTTAATGTTAACTTTTTTAAATCACAAAATTTCTTTTATTTTTATATTTGTTGTAATTTATTTTATATTTTTATTTAAAATATTTTAATGATCTTTTACGATCCCTTTTTATTAAACTTATTTTTAATATAAAATAATAAAAATACATAATATAAGAAAGAAATAAACACTAAAATAAGCTTGTAAATCAATTATCATACTAAGATTATAACAAATATTTTTTTATTATACAATAACATGTTAGAAAAATAAAAAAATATTTTAAAAATATTTTTTCTAACATATACTCAAAGACGTATAATAATAGTTTTTTACTAATAAATTTGTATTAAAAATCATAATCTCAAATGCGTTAATAACAAAACATCAAAACCAACCTTCCTCCACATTCGGTACAACCAAAAGCAAAAACCCTCATATTAAGAACCTCCATAAGATTCAATATTTAGAAACATGCAATGTTAAATTTATCTTATAAACTATCTTGATATTCTAAATATAAGTTATTCATATTCAAATTTTATCCAAAAATTTAAATACTAATAAAAAAATGTTGACATACCTCTATCATCTATTATTCTTAATACTAAATTCTAGACCGAGTCGCGAAAGTTTAGTTACGTAAAAAAAAAAAAAACACCAAAACAATGAATCATGAACTTTTGATTCACGTTATAAAAATGATTCCACATATTAATGGTTGTTATACTTTTAAATTAATTGCTGCTATTTTTAAAATTTTTCTTTTTTCCTCTAAATGTTAATTACTTATATATTTTGATTTAGTCAATTAAACAAAACTTTTCACATTTATTTTTTTATAATTTTCACATTGCCAATCATTAGTTTAACCTCTTCAACCCGATAGAGCTTGGCCATGCTAATAAATTGTCAAATTGAAACACGTTAGGATTCATTAGGCATGACCTACAATGGCTGAACCAAAGTAAATGAAGTGGATCAACTTTAATGGTTAAATACGAAAAATATTTTTTGCATTTTTTTTGTTCACATATTCCTTTTTTATTTTTAAAATTTTTAATTCCACAACATCTTAAACATATTTTAAAATTTCAACTTTAAAAGTCATATGCAAATGAATTTTAAAAATAAAATTTTAGAAATGATTGAAAAATCATCTTAATGGTTAAATATGGAAATTAATTTTTATTTTCACCTTTTTTTGTCTTTTTGAAAATTTAATTCCATTTTTTTTGCAAATGATTTCCAAATCAATTTTCAGAAGTAATTTATAGTATCATATTTCAGAATTAATTTTAAAAAAAAATGAAAAAATTAATTTTCATTGAATAATTTTTATAATATTTTTCTTGGATAAAAAAACATCCAAGCGCAACCAAAAAAAAAAAACACAATAATTTGAGAAATGCAAATTTAACATCATCATCCTAAAGAAGAGTACAAAGGAGCGTGATATAAATTAATAAATAGTATTTGATATATGAAAATATCATATTTTATTTTAATTTTTTCAGAACTAAATATTCCATCTTTTCATCTTATATTTTGTCCCATTCTATTTTCACCAAAAAATAAAACTCACGTTTTATGTTTTGTTTGATTTTGGCTTGTCTTCCAAATGCTATGATAATGAAATATTTTAATTTAATTCAATTTGACAATACAAAATTAAAATAATTTACATATCAGTTATTTTTATCATTTTATATCAAAAAATATTATAACAGTAGTGGAATTTAAAAGTACCAACACGGTGAGGTTAGCCATGCAGTTAATTGTCCCGATAATCACCATTTTCCCGATAATCACTTTATTTCATCTAATAATCACCATTTAATTTGAGAGCAAAATCTCTAATTTGTCACTAAAACATAACCAGATCATGAGAAATGATCCGAATGATCTATGTTTATTATAACACGTAGAATGATCATTAATTAAACATGTTGACATTTTCAATTTAAACTCTCTTTCTTTAGTAATTCATACTTACCGATGGATATGAATAAAAAATAATAAACATATATTTTAATATATTTATTATTTTTTATTAAAGTGTATATCACATCTATTTTTTTATTTTTACTTTTTTTTTCATTCCATCTCTATCTTTATATAAATAGGTCAACAAATATAACCTCGGCGTGAATTGTGAAGTAGCTCGTGATGGGTGGAAAAACACATAAGCCTGTATCATACCTCCTCCCTCTTCATATATCGATAACTGTGACCAATTATTCTCATTCCACGCCCACCCCTCGGTTTTAACTTTGTCTATGTTGGAACACGTAAATTTGTCTCGGTGGGAAATCTATATATCTATTATTTAATACAAACAGATTACCATAATGAAACAAAATATGTATCGCAATGATGAAGCCTGTGCAGACCAAAGTCCAAGTGGATAGCAAGATGAACGAGGGTTATTTTAGACAAAAAGCATTACTCATAAGATTATCTGTAATTTTTTTTTATTTATCTTTACAATGTTAAATGAATCTAATGGGTTAAAAAATAAGCAAAGCTGATAACTTACATTCACAATTCTATAGAAACTAGAAGTTTAATTAACTTTTATCCTTCTAATTTGATTTATGTATAGTTTTGTTTTCTTATTTTTTTTAACACTCCTGTCCTTCTACTTTTAAAATATAACAAATTTAGTTTCTCATTATTTTTATTTGACCTAAAATACTATGATTACCATTTTTTACTCAAAATCTCTATAAATTGAATTGATTAGATTATTTTTCAAAATTTGTTAATAAAACTATTAAATTTTATCCAAACTATATTCTCAAAATTTGTCCTCTTCAACTCTTATGTCATATCTTATAAAATCCTTTAAATTTCATAATTTTTTTTATAAATTTCTTACTTCTAAACTTTTAATATTACAATACCATTACAAACTCTCCAAAATTTTGGATACAAAATAATAATTTAAATATTTTAATTTGAAATAAATTAATGAACCAAATTTGATAAATTTTAAAAGTAAAATGCCTTAATTCACTCCAGAAAAATTTAATAAAACTAAATTATAAATAATTTAAATTAGAAAGATAAAAAATACAATTAAATCAAAATAAAACTTGATAACTTCAATTTTTTTAAAGTCTATAGCATGTGTTTAGTCGACGTACATCTAATATTTTTAAGATTTGAAATCTTGATGATTCTACAACTTACAAATGATTAGGTAAATAAATTTTTGGATAAATGTATTTGCTAATTGCTCATAATAAAAAAAAGTATATACTTAATTACAATGGCTATTGATATAATAATTTGAGGCGTTAAAATTAAGTCTTAAAATGATTGAAATATGGTTTGTTTGAAACAAATTTTATTCTTCAATTTTTTGTCCCGTCTGAAGAAATATTTTAAAGGACTCTAATGTATAAGTCAAAAATCAATGACAAATGTAAGGCAAAAAAGTACTTTTGAATAGTGCGTTAGACACTAGTACGCTAAAGCCTAAAACAATGAAACAAGATGGAAAATTGTGCCACTGCAATACTATGCTTTTGCATGACCAAATTATTCTTCTCTTTTCCACAGGACATATATCTCTCAAGAAAGCATATAAATAGAAAACTTATAGAATAAGAGAGATATATAAATAAGCTTGAAGAGTAATCACATCAATCATTCTCTTCATTTATTTCACTTAATTTACATAAGCATTTTGTATTTATAGTACAGGTGAGGGAATGTTAGAGTGTAGTTATCATTGGTTCTTTTTAGAAATTTTTTTTATAACATTAAAGTTTTTTTGTTTATTAGTTCATTATACGTTGGAAGTGTATAAAGATTGGATAGATTTGTTTAGAAAATTTTTTTAACTTAAAAATACTTGCACAATAATATTGAATATAGTTATTATCTTTGCTTTCAAATTATTATTTGATTAATAAATTTCCTAACCATTATGATGGAGATTGAGCATAGCTCTTGGTTTAAAAGTGAATTAGGATAAATACTCTATGCCACTTTAAACCCTCTTCTCATTTCATTTTACGAGTTTCAATTAACCTGAAGTTGCACTGTATTTTTTAATCAGGTTTTTTCAAATAATTCTTTAACTAAAACCTGTAATGTCTAAGGTTTTAGATTATAGCTTTCAAAAAAATTAACCCCTAGACGGTCTAACTGTCAATTCCCTCTAACTGCTCTTGAGTGTTTGTTTTTTAAAAAGTTACGTGTGTGTGTCTATATATATATATATATATATTGCCCAGAAAATCAAAAAATATAATTCAACTCCTCTTCAGGTTTTCCGGGTATTCTTTAATATGTTTATTTACGTTATTAAATCAATCATATGTAAACTATAAATATAAATTAACATTTTATTTGAGTACTATTACTTCATTTTAAAGTAATTATTTTGAACGTGTACTAAATAAGATTTTTTATTAACACTAAAGTCATTAGATGAAAAAGGATTTACATTTATTATAGGCTATTCGAAACTCACATTAATTCTTTCAAATCTAATATTAATAAGGAATATTGTAAAAACCCTTACTGTTAAAAAATAATAAATTAAAAATTCCAAGAAAAATAAATTAATAATATTAAATACTATAATTTTTATAAATATTAATACTCTTCCATATAAACATTAATTTATACCTATATATATAATCTAACGGTTATTTTTTAAAAAAATATAAAAAAATTCATACATTTATAAATAGAATGTAAATGAATATAATGTATTTTTTATAGATATAAAATTATTTCACTTTTTTAATAAAGTTACTTTTAATTTCTTAATTATAGCCTTAGGTCATAAAGTAATTAAAGCAATTGCAAGGCACTCAAATCACCCAAAAAGATGCACGTTGCATTTATTAGATAAAAACAAAAGTACCAAACCGGTGCCTTTCCAAGCCTAAACTAATTTATGGGCAAATACCAGAATCAGTTTGGGCTTGGGAAGAAGATGAATCCATCCGTCCATCCATGATCACGAAACAAGAGCGGCTTTACATTACAAAAACTAATGAATAAACAAATCGCTTCTTTTGGCGTGCAGTGTCAGGCATCGTGCATGTGCAGCAGACCTCAAGTATGTTCATTCAACATAACCCTGAACAGTGAATATATCTGACACATGCGTGCGTGATTTCATTGTCTATTCATGCTGACTACTACTAGCTGGATCTGCTTTGTCAGGATTAGCTGGGCATGCTTTTTTTTCATGATGGAAGCGCACCACAATGCAAGTAATGTTATCTGCACTACCACGGCTAAATGCGGCTTCAGTTAACTTACGAGCAGCTGCCTCGGCCACCTCTTCTGTGCGGACAAGAGAAACAGCATCCTGAACAAACAAACCATGGCAGATGAAATTAATACCTAGTATCAAAGAGAACAGTAAAAACAGCATGGGGGCTAGCCTGCAGAGAATCGTGGAGTAGAGAATAAAATATTAAAAATTCCCACTCCTCACACAAAAACAAACCACATTTTCTTTGGCACGTAAAACGTGCTGTCATTTATGGTATGGGTAACTTACACACGCCATGACCCATATCCAATTAAAGTGAAGGAAAGAGGATGACAAGATAGAATCATAAATTTCGTATGTTGTACAGGACCTAAGGCTAAAAAAGTAGCCAAAGTCACGACTAGAAGGCTCCCCATCAGATTCCCCAAACCCAAGCATACCCTTTTTCTTTCCTCTCCTATCTTATATGCCAAACAATGATTGCCTCATAACAAAGTTTATCATTTGGCAATCCTTTCACTTCCTTTGAACTATCCTTGGTGAACATCTGGGATTTGATAATAGGATTAGGTTCTGGGAAGGGTGACATGACCTGAAAAACACACCTTCATGCTCATTGATTTTTCTAGTTTATTTTACCAATTATATGCTACTGATAATCAATTACTCTTTCCTGACTAGAAATGAATAGAGAGCATTATGCAAGTACATGTGAATGCCACAAGAAGTGCATGGGTAATATGGAAGACAAATCTTACGTCATTTGGTACTACATCCCATAGTCCATCACTTGCAAGAACAAGCAGCTCAGTTTCTTCATCAATCTCCTGGTCCTGGTAATGAATGAGGAAGTAATTAGATTGCCAAACCCATTATGCAACTGTTAATTGCAACAAAGATGATCCTTTTTTTTTTCCTAGCTGAGAGCAACAAAGATGATCCATATCACGGAATGGCTCCACCAAAAAGTATACATTACAGCCTACTGGATCATCGAAGGAAGATAAATATAATGTAATCGTTTTCTTGCTACAAATGTATCAATTTGCGTGTTAGGGGACACGGCTGCCACAGAAATATTTGAAAGTTGAACTTACATGAGAAAACTTTATACAGCTCCCGCAAAATATGGACAAAAATCTCTTGGCCCCAGCACAAATTCATTATAGCTATATAAAATTTGTATTAACTATTAACCTAGTCAACTGGCAGCTTTAACATGTTTGGAGTAGCTTTTTCTTTAGGAAATAATCCTTTCTCCCCTTAAAAGCTCCCTCAAGAAACTAGAATTTTTTTTTTCTCCAAAACAAAGTTGAACCAAATATGCCCAAGTACTAGCCCATGATAAAACTATAAAAGCATTAACACAATTCAGTTAAAAAGATTAAAGTCCCGTTTGTTTTACTAAACAAGAAATCTTGTACTTTTCAATGAAAAACATATTTTTCAATGCAATTTCTCTCAACTTTTCCAAAATTAAATACTATCCAACTCTTTTTCAACGCTAAACCAAACACACACTAAACCTACACATATGCCAGTACTAGCCCGTGCTAAAACCATTACACAATAAAAACAATTCAATTAGAAAGATTAAACCCACTCTTATGCTAAAGGTTTAGAAGTAAAAGTCTTGTTAACTAGTACTCTTAGTTAAATAACTTAAAATACACCTTATTAAATGTTTATAATTACTCAAAAAATTAAGTGTTAAATGATTTTTATATTTTAATATAATAAATACTTTCTTTTTTCAAATTTTTTTTGCTTTCTTAGCCAATGCCTTAAGCATACTAGTTAACATTAGCCTTAGAAATACAGTGAACAGTCCATTAACTTCTGGCCATTTAATTAAATGGTGGCCAAATAAATTTACATGTCAATGATCGTTTGGTGCAAGAAATAAGCCCATAGACAGTGAATTACATGCATTTTTTTTACATAAAAAGTACTTTATTGTCTTTTTCCCCATTCCTATATATGTTACCATCTTTCCTATTCATATTTTCTAAGTGGTACCATTATTAATTTTATAGTTAATAGAGGATGTTTAAATAAAAAGTAGCTTTTTAATCACCTGCTAATGCATTTTTTCTTATTAGTTACTTTTCTTAGTTTTGTATAAATACCTACTCTATAACTTGAATACATAATTTTTAATTTGATGGGGCTAAAAATTAATATGATTGCATTATTACTTTGGCCCCCTCAAATGTAAGTCAAGATCTGCCACTACTCTCAATAAATGTTCAAATCCGAAATGTTCATAACTTTTTCTAACAGGGTATTCCCCCAAAAAAAACTAGAAAGTTAATAGTTTCTGGCTCTACTAGAGACATTCTTGGGACATGATCTACACTCACCATTAGGATTAGGCACCCATGCAGGGAAAATGATTACTAGCTTGTACAATCCAAGCTATTAATAGATTAGATAACTTTGAGATTTCACAAGGTAAATCAATGATCACCTGGATCTCAGGTTCTGCTACAACAAATGGCTTCAACATACGATTGCCAAAGGCACGAGACATTGCTAGCACTCCTCCAACCCTCCAAGTACCTGATCAGCAAATAAACACCTGTGAATATATCTTCCCTGAGCTAATCATTCCATTTCTTCATCAAATTCCATCCCTTGGATGGCTGGAATTTTTTAAGGAGAAGATATGAAGCATGATGTTATTCCAATCTACTATAAGTTGGGAACACAGATGCTACCTGCATACATCAATCAAATGTCAATATGTTGTTCTCCTACTTCAACAACTAATTTGTATCATAAAATATTTTATATGTAGTAGGCATGTAAGCCAGTAACACATTTACCATTGTAGTTTAAACTTTTTTGGTTCAAGATTTCCATAGAAGTAAATTTAAAACATATCAATCAGCCAGATGTCCATAACACACTATTCCATACATATTCTTATGTCACCAAAAACCTGCACAAACTTCCAATGTCACCACCAAATTACTTCAAATCTCAACTTCGGCCCATGATAACCTGATGGAAAGCCCATCAAAATCTGAACCATTCCTATCGTATCTCGCACCAAAATGTGCCAAAAGCATATTATCAACGGTGGAACCGTCTAAAGCAGTAGTTTCTAACTTTTAAAATCATGTATCACCTGCCCACATGACAACGCCCCCAGCATTCTCAATTCGCTTCCGCTCATCACTCCTATTAGGCTTATGATCCTCAGAGAGAGCAATTGCTGTCAAAAAGGACAGGTATAGTTAAGAAGTTCCTAGCTACTCTAATTCTCAAAATGCATTCAAATAGAAGTAACTAAGAAAATTAATCATATAAATAAGGGCTGAAGCAATTAAAGCACTTGCTTTAGACCGTCCAAAAAATTACTTATTATTAATAGTCTCTTCTCACAAATAAATAAGTTATTAATTAGTTAATAGGTCATTTTAAGTGAAGATGTTTTTCTTAAAAACAGAGCTCTCATTTTATCATTTTTCTCTTAATTACTTACCTCTTTAGTTGACTTTTTAATATTATTAATCTTAATTAAAATATGTTTATTGAACATTTTAAATGGTATACTCCAAAGACCTATTATGCTTTTTATTGGCATTGTAAATTCTAATTAAGATAATAACGGAGTGGCTTTCACCCATTCTCCTTTGCCTCTCAAAATTCTATTAGTTCTTTTCAACATTGTATCTGAGAATAAGTAGAAAACTTGCAGTTAGAAATGGTAGACCTCTGAAGATTGGAAACTTATATTTATTTTCAAAATTAAAAGTTTTAAAAGAAATTACATAAGTAGAAAATGACACACTAATTGAGATACTCAATTACATATGAAGACTTGATTCTTTCATAAATGATTACATATAGAATAACTTTATTAATACTATACAGAATTTGTTGCTTTAGCAGAAAAGAAGTCTTTCAAAACTAAAATTAATATTTTCTTGAAAGATTAAATGAATTAACGTTATGATTGATTGAAAGTGAATTTGTTATAGGAATTTGATCATATAGTTCAATAAGAAATTTTCACATTCCAAAAAAGCATGAAAGATAAATTTCAAATAAAATTATAATAATTTTAATAAGTTGTTTTTATAAACTAGAGTTTGCTTTAGGCCTATATAAATATTCTGCTGACCCTACATATAATCATACAAGAACCCTCTCTGCAGGCAAGGAAATGCTTGTTAGAAATGCTTTAATTTCCATCTGATCTTTATATTTACATTTTATACTATTTGCATTCTCCTGTAATCATACTACCATATGAATTTGATTTAAAAAATGAAGAAATTTTACTTCTGTTTGCCAAGTGTGATATGATAATTTATTAGAGTTACGAGAACTTCAACATTTGCAATGTTATGAACTAACTAGACAATAATTGAAATGTGAAGAAATCAAAATATAGTACATAATCTAAATATTACCTTTCCCAGCTTTTGATATTATGGTTCTAGAATCCCCAACATTAGCAACGTAAAGATGGTTATCAACCAAAACTGCTGTTGAAGCTG
Source organism: Canavalia gladiata (assembly GCA_037954105.1). Lineage (NCBI taxonomy): Eukaryota > Viridiplantae > Streptophyta > Magnoliopsida > Fabales > Fabaceae > Canavalia > Canavalia gladiata. Next base: position 57,807,324 of record CM075659.1, on the reverse strand, counting down.
TGGAACCATCGTCTCGGAAAGTATCTTTTTCATAATTCAGAAAGTCAGCATCAGTCTGCTGATATGTTTCACCTGAAAGCTTATTGAAGTTACTTTAATTGCATATTTTGATGGTGGAAACTGAAAAACATTCCATGCAGGAACCCAGTCCAGACCACTTGAACTTGAAAAATACAGGACCAACAATTCACACTCAAACAGTTCCAATGATGCTGGATCAGAAAGGAAAGTATAAATAAATGGAAAAAATTCACATGTCTTCAATATTACAAGAAGTCACACTTGAAAGGGGAGCATGAGAGAATGAAAACGCACTTATAGCAGATTTGGTATCCTTCAAAAACTTTGGATGCTTCATGAGATTATCAAATAGATGCTCCTTTAAATACTCAGCGGCACGAGAGCCGCCATGACCTGTATGGAATTCCAAAAATTTATTTTGACATACTACCAACACAGCAGAACATATGATCATGTATGCTCACTGACATTAATGAACAAATGAATTTGCACCCCAAATAGCAGCTAATATCATATTTTCTCCCTTATTTTCATCATGCTAAAACATAAACAACCTACTTCACTGTTAGTAAATGACACCATGTTAACTTCAACGTTCCATTTCAGAAATCAAACTTGTTAGGCTACAAACATGTTGCAATTAGTCCTTTCCATTCACTAAAAATAGAAAATAAATGCAAGAAGGGATCCGTTGGGTTGAATGTTTGGTTGAACTTGATTCAAGAAGTGTGTTTCTCAGGAAAATATGATAGACTTCCAATAACTTGTCTATAATAGGAGAAATAGGATTAGGAACAGGGAAGCAGACCAAAAAGGGGTTCTTAAATGTAACAGAATGTGCCATACAGATGGTTAGTTATATAGAGGGAAGGTTATAAAAAGAAGAGAGAAACTAGAATGTGGTATCTTTTCGGAAGAGAACCAATCAGAAGATTGGGAGAGTCCAGGTCTCTCAAACACCTGGTTATCACTTGTATCCTTCTTGCCCTATTGGTATCTGCTGGGAATATCATATTGGTATCTGCTGGGAATTTAGGATTCTGCAATCAATAAAAATACTTCATTCTTTTTATCTTTTCTGATCCGGTTCTATAACAATGTCCCTAAATTTAGCAATTGCATTTTCAACTAGGATAAATACATTTGACATTTTGATGCTAGGAACTATTTTCCACATGTTGGAAGTTCAAGGGGACTGATTCCAAATTAAAACTGCAGATTATTATTTTCCGTAAGGTTAGATGAAGAAGGAGGGTATTTGCCAAAAGATCAAAATTGAAGCAGTTATTAGCATATTTTTTCCTATTTAATCTGTCTTAACTTGTATTTTTCTTTTTCCTAGATGGAGACTAGATGTTGGATAACAGCTTTTTAGAGTTAACTCCAACATCCTCTGCTAGGGATTTGTATGCTAGGCACATGCCTACTAAGCTTACCTCAAAAGATGAACCACAAACGGCCTAACATAAATAACCCAGGAAGCATTTTCGAGATAATATTAGGTTCTGGGAACATAATTGGACTGTTTCATTTTTCTCCTTTTTTTTGTCTGCTAAGGGCAAGAAAAAAATACTTAGTTGCAATTAGTAATATTGGGAAACTAAACAGTAAACCATTTGATTCAAGCTTATCATTGAACACTTTCCTGAATTTTTAAGATTATTCCGTTAGCCTGTCACCGTGTCATTTTTGTGTATCATGAAAATGTTTCATTTGTGTGTGCCCTACACAACATGGATAGCCAATAATAAAAGAAACCCTATGTGCAACAACTTTTTTCTCTGTGTTGCATGGGGAAGGGGAAAATTTTATCTTTCTCTCAAGCAAGTGATAAAGCTCAAAAGTCTTACCATCAAATATTCCAAATAAGCTCACCGATCGACCATCTATCTTTGATATCTTAATATCATAGAAATCCTCCATAGTTGCTCTCTTCCCCCTAAAGCTTGAATACCCACAGCTAAGTCTTCCGTCTTCGCTGCCAATTAAAAATTGGATGAAATAAGCACAATTGATCACAGGATAGACAGGAAAAAGGCACAGAGTAAACACAGATCCAGCCACTCAATCAAATGAAATTATTCATTAATGCCATACTTTCTTAGTAAGCCTGACAAAAATTACACATCCACTGGAATTAGTTCAGATGAATAAAGATTAATTCAGCTTAGGAATGTCAAAAGAGTAGAAATAAATACAGTAGATATACAAATTTGTCCTTGTAAGTGGCAACCTGTGTTGATTTGATCCTAAAAGATTGCAAGAATACAATTTAGTCCCCAAATCTGTCAATTTATAACAATTCATTCTCTGAATTTGGTCAACTTCATGAAGGAAAGACTCATTTGTTATGAAATTAACAGATTCAAGAACTAAATTGTATACACAAACTTCAAAGACCAAATCAACATTGGTTGCGACCAAAAGTAGTTTAACACCTTCTAACAAAAAATATCTGCCATAGCTCCTGTACCTTTCTCCAGTCCAGTTTTGAGTGTACAAAGACACAATACATAAAGAAGAAAAAAAATGAAAAATCAGCATATTAACTTCAACAACTCTTAGCAATAACCAGCCATGACGTACATTTTCTGAATTACATTGCACCATCCCAAGATAGCTTAATACCACTTATTCATATCACTTCTAGTCACAAACTGCGATATGTGTGTCATTCATTGAAACTGCATTTGCAAATCATGCTCTAAACAGTCAGGGTGCTTCTCCACTTGACATGTCATCCAAAGTTATTTTGGCTGTGTAATAACGACAGGAACACTCTAGCATAATTTTAAAACATCCAGTCACTTCATTTGGGGAGAGGATACTAAAAAGTCAGTTTGGTATGGAGCTGAAAAACTCCAAGACGAGCTTTAGATATAAAACAAAACTGATCCATGAAATTTTCACCTTCATTCTTTAACCCCACATCAAAAACAGGGTAAGATGTACTTTTTCCTTACAATGCCCGAACAAGAGCAAATTACACTCCGCTCTCCTGCATGATCAATCCTTGCAAACGGTTCATTTTAAAAAAAAATTATAAAAAAAATCTTACAAGTTGCCCAAACCTGCACATAGTTTAATCCTAACATTACAACGAATGATCAAATAGGTAAAGAAGCATTGCTATGTTCCTCGAGTGCAGCAAGCAGATACACTAATCAAAATGAATCCGCAGACACAAATTGAAAGCAAATCGTGCAAAAGAACATTATATTAACCTTTTCAAGCCTCCACTGGGAAAACCCATCATATCCACCGCAGGGGGTCCAGGCCTTGACATAGAATTAGAACCCGTGTCATCCATCGCCTTAGCGTTTGCCTTAAATCCACGTTTGGGAAAAGAAGTGATGCGAGGAAGCGTTTGGAAAATGGTCCGCAACCCAATGCAGTTGAGTTGTTGTTGCAGTTGCAGTTTTTTGGTTAAGGCTCCAAATCCAAATCCAAATCCGATTCGAGCTTGAACAACCATAGACCTCACATCACCGCCGCATACCATCTAATTCAATTCTTCTAACCAGATCTCGTGCAGAACTCGCCTACAATCATCAATCAATCAATAAATAAATACACAATACAACTACTGTAACACACCCAAAATTCTACACAATTATTAGCTCCGTAAAGGAAAACCACGGGGCCTCAAATAAATCGGCTCTCTGCAACTCACTTTTACGTCTAAAACACCGGTTTTACATCTACCATGTACTTTTATCTATTTTCTGTTGCTATACAATCACCGATCTAAAAGCTGATGAATTAATTTAACCTTTTTTAATCTTATTTTGACATGTAACTCTTCCATTTAATTTTTAAATTATTATTTAAGAAAATAAATTTGATATTACTTTATACAAGACAGATTTCACGTTCAAATTTTTTATAATATTATGAAAATATTAAAATTTAATAAATTATTTTATGCAATAACTAGTTTAAATGTTTTCAATATGTTTCAAAAAATGTGAAGCCCTCAAATCAAATGTTTACACTTATTATAGAAAAATACAGTTAAAATAATTTGCTACTGACATAGTAGATTATTTGATAATTTATAAAGACGTGCAGGATGAAAGAATATATTTATTAATTTTTTGTTAAAATAAAAAAGGAAATAAGTATTTGTAAAAAAATAGATATTTTATAAAATTAATTTAATATATAAAATATGCGCTCACCATGTTAAATATTAAATAAAATATTGTATAAGAGTAGTTTACGGTGGAACAGTTAAAATATATCATGAAATCATAAATAGAAAATTTAATGTATTAAGGAAAAAATATATTTATAAATTTATATTTACATATTTTAATTATTTTTTTAATATTAATTTTTAGATAAATTAAAGTTTATTTCCTTATATTTTTAAAATTATGATAAGCTGCAAAATTTTGTAAAAAAATTTAAAATTAAAAAGAAAAAAAAACCTAGAAACACTTAAATGTGTTAAGTTATTTATAAATATTTTTAGTAACAAATTTGGTTAAAAATAAAGTATAACTTTTACATTTTAAGAATATAATTATATAATTTTTAATATTTATCTTTTTAAATTTTAACATTTTTATCATCTAACATTTAAGAATATTTTAATTGAAATTTTATCATCATTGAATAATAGTCTACAAACAATCCATTTATTTATAAGGTTGAAATATTTATCTTCGATAAGATATTTATTTAAAAAGATCATAAATCTTTGAAAAGTTTAAAAATTTATTGTATTTTTTATTAATTCCTTTTCATAACTCTTAATTTAAATCAAGGTGTTAATAGTTAGTTGAGGTTAGGAGACTATCAGTCTAATCCACTCTGTATTAGTCATTAACAAAGTTATTACAATCTTGATTATGCTTCAATTTTTAGCATTATCTTATTTATTTATATTATATATCTATTAGCTTTTTCCACGATATATGTGATTTTAAGTTTAATATTATGTTATTGTAAAGATTTTATAATCAACCAACTAAAATAATTATCATAAAACATTCTATTATGTCTTTTACTTTAATTTTATTAATTATAACTATTGATACGTAAGCAAAAATATATGTATATTTTATTATTATTATATAACATCGTTTATAATTTTTTTCCGTGTTACATTATTATTTTAACTATTATCAAATTATTATTTATAATTTTTAATATAATGAGGCCACCATTTTACGAAGGTAAAAAAATTGCAATTCATCAAATATTAGTGAAGGACATTATAAAATATTACACATCATAAATAATATTTTTCATTACATTCTAATAAAATAATTTAGCATAATTATTTATGTATAAATTATGGTATTATTGTTAATTATTTTATTTAGGACTATTTTCTTATATATTATTATTGTTGATATAAATTTAGATTATATATCATGAATCAACTGTTTTCTAAAGATAAGCATATATGACAGTATACTAAGCATCTGTTTGACGCTGTTAAACTTATATCAATCAAAATAACTAACCTGTTTTTGTCATGGCGTTAGAAACCTTCCTTGGATGGAATAAAAAAAGTTTCCTTCCAATGAAACTTTATTCTAACTGCATTGCTAAATATGAAAGTAAACATGATCTAGTTACTTGTTACCTGAATATAAAGAATTCACTTAACAAATATAAATTATCCTGCTCCAATCAGACGACGGGTGAGATGTACCAATATAACATTTCAATGTTAATAAAAGTATCTTAAAAGAAAAAAAAAGATTAAAAAGGAATGTTACTTAAAGGGATACACTAGTCCTTTTTTATAATGGAAGCTATCTCTTATACTTTTATTTAATCGATATAAGCATTCTCACTAATCATTCTTAAATTTTCTCATAATAGATCAACAATGTTACTAGTATTCTAAGTAAAAAGAGAGGTACTATGGAGAGAGAAAGTGGTGTTGGTGATTTGATTACCGTAAGGACAATCGATACATATTTAAATTTAAAAATGTTATAATAATTAATTTATTTTATGTTTTTTAAATATTTTTAAAAAGATTTATATTATTTTAATATTTTTTTAAAATATTTAAATTTAAATATGTTGTAAGAATTATTTTATTTTACAGTATTTTTTAAATATTTTAAAAATACTCTATATCATTTTATTTTTATTTTAACATTTAAAATATTTAAATTTAAAAATATTATAATAATTATTTTATTTTACAGTATTTTGTATAATATTTTAAAAGATATTTATATCATTTAAATTTTTTATAATAATATTTTTTATACAATATAAAAAGTGAGAAAGGAGAGATATTTACGTTAAACTATTTTAAAAGTTAAATTTAAATGTGTTATAATAAATATTGTAAATTTTACGGATTTTTTAGATATAATTTAAATGATATTTTATTTTATTTTTTAAATATTTTATTTATTAAATATTTTAAAATATATTGTAACATGTAAATTTTATAGTAGTCTCAAGTAATTTTTCAGATAATAAAAATATTTGATTTAATCTATTTAAAATAATTTATAACATTTTATTTTAAATAATATTTACTTATATAATATAAATTAATAAATTTAAATATTCTATGTAATCCAAAAAGTAAATATTTAAAATAAAATTAGATGATGTATCAATTTATTTTAAATTATATACAATTTTATCATTTTTCTAATGCGGGTAATTAATAACTATATATATATATATATATTAAATTTTAATTAAATTTACAATAAACTAACAATATTAAATATTATAAATTCTAATAAAATGTATTATTTATTTATACTATTAGATACACATTAAAAAGTTTGATAATTTTATATACTTAATCTATTTTATAAAAACTTTAAATTTAATATTAAAATAATGAGTTTTAATTTTAAAATTAAATTGTTAAATATATTATTTTATTAAATTTGTTACCTAATATGATCTTATCTTATGTATGTACATATAAATTGTTAAGATGTTAGTTAATTATAAAAATATTAACAATTTTTATCACATTTTTATTCTTCAAAATACGATTTCATGGTTTAGAAGAGTCCAATAAACACGGGTAACAACTGCTTTTGACATTAATATATCACTTGTGCATTTCAAGCTAACATTAATTTTAAGATAAATAAATGTGGTTGGATTAGTTGAAAAAATATACTCTTCTAATAATTAATTATCTTTACAATGAAGTAAAATTATAATATATTTATATAAAAATTTTTATTTAAATAAGTTAAGTGAAAAATAATTTTAATTTTTTAAAATTTTTTAAAAGAATATTTTTTATAGTAAAATTATAAAAAAGATCATATGAAATTATTTATATCAGTTGATTTCATGTATAAAATAATTAATTATTCAAGATAAGGTAGAAAAGTTACTAAAAGATAATTTAATTTTTAATTATGAGATTTAAATTTTTCTTATTGAAATAATCATTTTTCTTTATAATTGGAAATTATTTAATTTTAAACTTTTTTATACAATAGAACTTAAATATGTTTAAATAGTGTTTTAAATTTTTTAGAAAAATCAACTTTTAATCATGGAAAATAATATTATCCAAATAACATATTTAACATTTAAAAAACATGATAAATTATATGTATGTTAAGTTTGAATAGAAATATATTATTAAAAAAAACTAGTTAAAAACAGAAGATAAAAACATATTTGTAATGAGAAAATAATTTAACTATAAATAGATACAAATTATAGGTAATAAGTAAAAAACCTAATAATAAAAAAATTCATTAATTACATGATCTTTAAAATCCGGTTACAGATAAACTTCAAACAATTTTTACGTCTATTATAGATAAAGTGTATTAAAAAAAAATCTTATAGCTTAAATGTATGTTAAAGAAATGAAGTATAATTTTTTGTTAAAACAATATTTAAAATAAAAAACATTTTATATTCATTTTTAAGCAATTAAAAGTGATTAAGAATGTGTAGTTAATACCCTTTAACTTGTGTATCACATACTTCATATAAAAATATGAATAAAATTACATTGATTGAATTTTATTTAAATATAAAAAATATTTTTTGTTCTCAAATTATGTATTTAATTATTATTAATATTTGGCAGCAAACATTCATATATACAAATGTAAACACATATATTCCAAATTATTATTTTTATTGTTTCGCTCAATTAAGTTTTATAATGCAATATATTTATACACAATTTTCAACATAACCAATATAAACATGATTTTATTTCACAATATATTTTATTTATTTGTATTTCTAACAATATATTATGGATAATTGCCTTTGGACATTGATTCACATGTAAATTTAAATATTTATGAATATATAATTAAATTAGATTAAATTTTAATATTGCAATTTAAATTTTATTTTTTTATTAAAATATTTGTATCCATTAAAATAACCTCAATCAAGTATTTTAAAATTCATAAAAAATATTAAAGATAATAGAATTTACAAATATTATGTTGTAATAAAATTGTACTTCGATTATTTAGAAACATTATGATTTATTTTAACATTCATCATCTATGCATATACTTTTTATTTTTTATTATTTAACTTGAGATTTTTTCCAAAATATTTTGCTAAAAAAATTAGAAAAATCAAACACTAATATATCTACTTTATATATTTGAAAAAATGAAAAATGAAATAGTAATTTTTTTACACGCATGATATATATTTAAGTATAAGGTAAATATATTTTTAATTATTAAATTATATTTTTAATCATTTAAATAAAAATTGAATATTATTATACAAATAAATGAACTTAAATATCAATAATTAATTGTTGATCTAAATTATAATCCTAAAAAAAATTCGAAAACTCTAAAACTAGACCGGAAGGTTGGTTGGTAAGAGAAATTCACCTGGTGAGAGGCCCATAATGAGAATGAGGAGCTAGACAAACCATATTTTACAAAAATCAAAAACTAACAGAAGAAAATTAAAATTAAAAGGCAGAAACAAAATTAAAATTGTATTTACATAGATTGAAAAACACATTTTACTTTAAAATATAAACAAAGTTACAAGTATGGTAATGCTAAATGTATCACGATTCTTGTCAGTGGAAATATCTAAATGTTATCGAACATTTATCGGAAATTTTAAGGTGATAAATGATGGTATATGAACGAGTGTATACTTGTAAGCCTGAGAGCTTTATATGAAGAATCGGGTTATCAATCTATGGTGGTAGCTTTTTGTAGTACTTTTTTTTTTTCACTCATTGCATTACCTTTCTTTTATTCTTTTTTTCCTTGAAACTGATTTTCTAAAATTACCCTTGTTTAAATAAGATGAATGCTTCAGAAATTTTAAATGCAAAATGTATTAAACACTTGTAAAAATTTAATTTCAAAATTTTTGTAAATGTGTTCCAGAATTGACATTTCAAAAATAATTTTTATATATTACACAATTAAATTTTTTGAAGAGTTGATGTTTCTTTTGAAATTTTAATTTCCGGAATAAATTAAACCATTTTTCAGAAATTTAATTCTGAAACGTTTCTAATGTACTGCAAAAATGATTTATAAAATATTTCAGAATTAAATATTTTGAAAGAATATTTAATACACTTCAGAATTTAATTTTTGAAAAATTTCGGAAGTTATTAAAAAGTGTGTTTTGGAGAGTTAAACGCTTTGTTATGCATAAAGGTATTTTTGGACAAAACTCAATTTTAAGTGGAGTACAACTAAAAAAAAAGGTGGTGCAAAATACAACTTCCTCTGCATTCACGAGGCAACTGCCATCTATAAAATTGTTAAGGGGTATGAGATGTGATCCAATGCTAACACCAGTTTCTCTGAGCAGCAAAAGGGGTCACCGATAGCAAATTACATGTAGTTTCCCAAAGCTCACGTGCTAATTTGGCGTTTCGTGAAAGTGTTGAAGAGTTGATAGTCCTACCCTTGCCCCCAAAAAAGTAAGCTCCTGATGTTCCCTGAAAGAAGTCCATTTAACATCATGCACTCAATGGCTATAGTCAAGACTAGAATTATAAAAATTAAAGCAGGCATGAGAGATCAGTATAAGCATCTGCATAAAGAATAAGAATGCCATAAAACTAATTGTTTAGATCAATTATTCAAAACAATGGTGAGATTGAAGGTGTAGTCTTTTTTTTTGGGTCATGTATTGAAGCTACAGTCTAAACTACTAGGTACAGATGGATGGAGTGATAAACGCAGAGTTCAAAGTTGAGGAAGATTTCAGGAGATTTTTATAAGCCCAACTAATTTATTTTCTATGTAGTTCGTAAGATAAAAAGGAGGAAACAAAAGGATGCAAAGGGTATGCTCGGTGACTTTTTTTTCTACCTCCATTTAGTAGACAATGATTACTTAAGTCGAGGAAAAGTCAGCTCAGATGATTTGGCCATTTACAATACAATGAACATCATCAATTCACTAGTTAATAGTTGGCAACTGCTAGAAAAATAAGGAAAAATGGGGCACACTTAGGTAGGACTGAAAATGATATAGACAGCATATAAACAATGAACATCATAAATTCAGCAGTTAATAGTAGGCAGCTGCTAGAAAAATAAGGAAAAATGGGACACCCTTAGGCAGGACTGAAAATGATATAGACAGTATATAAAGGTAACCTGATACATAAAACGAAACGGTTGATGAGAAATTTGTATGATCAAATAAGACATAAGATTTGTACCTAAGAGTAAAGCAAGGAATATATATTCATATAATGTATACAAGACAATGAACATTTTGAATTATATGACCATACATAAATAGTTAAAATTAAAAAATAGTTAGTGATCAGATGATCACTTTAAAATATTATGTGCATTTTTTCTTTTACTTTTAACCATTCAAATAAAATTTAATATATTACATTCATTATTCTTATTTTTGTTATAATCAAATGCTCTTGTAGGATACACTTCTTTTATATATATATTGAAAAAAAAACTACAAATTGATCTTTTAAAAATGAAAATGTTACTATGTAGGTCCTCCAAAGATTTAGGTCTTAAAATTAGTCCCCGAAAGATTTAAATCATTTTCATATTAGTTTTTCAAAGATTCAATTTGTTATCAAAGTAATACCTAAAAAAATCTAAATTGTCACCGACTTGATCCTTAAAAAGATTAAAGTGAAGAAAAAAAAAGGAAAATTTTAAGAGTTTAACTTAGTGATAAATTAAATCTTAAAAGGAAAAGATTTAAAATTTTACCAAATTAATCTTCATAAAGAACAAAAGTGGTAACAAAAAAATAAATTTGATGACAAAAAATTTGGAAGACCTACTTGATAATACATTTATTTTTGAAAGGCCAAATTATAAGCTTTTTTTTTCTCTCTATGCAAATATATATATATATATATATATATATATATATATATATATATATAATCTTTCTAATATTATAGTGTTTTAGTCATTCAACGGAACATGCTTTAGTAGTACAAGAACAACGCAAGGAAATTATATATCTTTTATGAGCATACATATTAATTTCCTATTCGATGAGAAATTTTAATTCATAGGCATCGCAGAGTTACTCCGGATGAAAATTGAGAGAAACCTTATTTTCTTGAGTGTGTATTATGATGTGTATTTGGATCCTTTTAAGGATGTAAAACTTGTTGAAATAATCGACCAATATATTGCTTCCTAGGCGTGTTTAAGATAAATTACCGTCACAGAAGGATAAAGGCACAAGGCATTGGATTTTGGATCAGGTAAAAGCCTATCTTACAAGGTATAAACACAAGTGATTGAATAACATGCAAGTGAACTGGTACATAAAACAACCTTGGTCAATTAGAAGCATCAATGACCTACAGTAGAAAATATAAATCAATACTAAGTACCACTAAGTACTCACCGCTGGAGCAAGGGCAGCATCAAGAATAGAGTTAATCCCACACTCAGGGGATTGCAATAGGCGTAGACGTTTCAATACAGAGCATGCCAAACAAGATAGGATTGCTGGAAATTCTCTCATGATGTTTGTCTGCACAATTCCAGGATCCGCAACACTAACGTGTAACAATACATAAACTGAATGTAAAAAATCAAGTAGAATCCATGGATGATGACAATAAAGTTCATACCCAAAGTTCAATACATTTTTGCATCTCCTTTTATTTTTATTCCTTGAGAAATTTTCATTTCCTTATCTTATTTTTTATTTATGTTCATTTTCTTTGCCCCGGAAGACTGGATCCTCTAAACCCAAACTAACTTTGTCAAAGCCATGATTGGTGCTACTGAGACAACTCCAGCTCAAAACTGACCACAGGTGGATTTATATGAGTTAGCTAGTCCCATTTTAACTTTTTTTTGGATCAAACTTATCATTGGGGGGGGGGGGGGGAAGGGGAAGGAGGAGGCCGAGGAGCAAGAGGCCTCACTAAGCAGTGATCCTGGTTGGGAGCCAAAGATTTGTGACAGTGACATCATTATATCCCAACAAGACAAAGGCTTATAGCAAATCTCAGCCTTAAATTGACAATTCAAATCCACAGGAGAGATTGGCAGACAAGCCACTATGTTCATATGCTTTCACCAAAAACAAGAACCCATGGGTATGCAGGAAATGTATATAGGAAGCTAAGGGTGCATTTTGATAAACAATTTAAATAAGCACTTATATTATAAGTTCTTATCAAAATGAAAGCTTATTCATAAACCTAATTGTAAAACTTAATGAAATAAGCTAAAAAGAACTCATCGGAAGGTCTTAAGCCACTGCCTTAAGCCCAAATAAGTTCTCTCAAACCCTCCCCCCCCCCCCCCCCCCACACACACAAAAAAAAAACTTGTTGCCCATAATTTAATTCATGAAGGCCAGGCAAGTAATAGAAGTTAGAAACAATCAGATAAATATATTCGAACAACATAGTTGACAGTAATGCATTAATTAGTTAACTGTTAACGTATACAAAAGTTTTTCAATATATAAAAATGCACAGCACTTTAAAACAAGACAGAAGAAGGAAATAAGAGTAAGTAGGTACATACGTGACAAATATTTGATGAGATTTTTCCATCAGGCAAATCTGCCGGTGAAGCTCATATGAGAAGAGAAGTAGGCATACTTCAAAAATATTAGATGCTAGTTAGGACTAAAATCGGAAGGTAATCTGCATAGCTTCATTGAAAATTTGCAACTTACATTTGGAATACTCATAGATGCGAGCATATGGATATTGTTTTGATCTCAAAAATCTCCTGCCGGATACAGTTCCCTCATTAACCTGCACACCAGTTACTAAAGAAAAGAGCTGGATCAGTTTCTTTAGGAGAAGCGCTGTTGTGTAGACAAGGTGACAAAATTTATGGAATATAGTCAAATTCAAAGAGTTGGATCACCAAACAATGACATAAATCAAGAAATTAAGGATTATAATCATTATCCCTACCAGCTCGATGAGTAAAGGATGTTACATTCACAATTTTGGAAGATACAAGGCTGCTTTCAAGAAGAGGTAATAGAAGCTTGGTTAAAACGAACGCGCCAATATAATTTGTACCAATCATCCTGGGAGAAAGAATATGAAACATTTTTATATTTTATAAGTAACTACTGATTATAAAACTCAAATACCAAAACAAAATGGAGCTAACAAGTAAAAAAAAGGGTGGCCAGGTGCACAGGAGACTCCTGCGGTCCTGCCTAGTATGGTCTGGAGAGGTAGATGTATACAGCATTATCCCCCACAAGCAAAGAGAAGGCTATTTCCAAGATTTGAACACATGACCTTGAGGTCACAAGGCAGCAACCTTACTGTTGCACCAAGGTCCACCTTCGTGGAGCAAACAAGTATAAAACAGATAAATATCCTGTAGTCTTTATCAAAGACCCATAAAAAAATAAATCTACTTTGCATACAAACACTTCCACTGTCTTTCTTGGGTTTGGGTTCCATAAAGTTCATGTTGATCATGCAAATCAACATTGTCTCCAAAGTTGACATACGACAAACACCGTAATAATTTCCCTTAGCTTAAACAAATTATTAAGAGTCTGAAAGTAACATGATTTGCAAGCATGTGTCCTATGCATCTCTTGTGACATTGTGTTATGTAGAGCATACATAAGAGCAGAAGTTATTCAAATGATAAAGCAAAAATCCTTTAATACTACCAAAGGAGTTAAAAAAGTATTTATTACTGATCAAAGCCCTCAGCTGTGACTCTAGGTGATGTTGCAAGTATTCCAGCATTGTTTATCAGTATTTGTACCGAGCAGTGCAAATCAGAATCCAAAAGCCACTGTCGCAAGGACGTCTTGAACTTCATGATTGACTCAATTGATGCCAGGTCAACCTCAAAAGCTTTGAGGTGAGCATCTCCATTCCTATCTTTGATTTTCCTTATGGTCTATCAGACAATGGGAACACTGATAAGGGATTTATGAAGTGTGGACGCATCACTACACTACCATGATTTTAGAAAACGGATGTATAAAAATACCTCTGACAACAACTGCTGCGAACGTCCAACTGCATCCACAATTGGAATCTTTAGCATACATTGCATAGTCTAGAAGATAAATACTAGTAATATACTTTTTATCACACTCTCTTCAACATTGTCTTTATTATTAGGTGAAATTTCGTGTGAATCCCACCAAATAACCTGACCAAATTCTCAATTAGTGATGTTGACGCCAGTATGAAAATTTCACTTAATAATAAACAAAATGTTGAAAAGAGTGTCTTGTTAGCCTTTTTCTAACCTAGAAATACGAGCTATTTTATAGCATCATTGGCAAAGTCAGTAAAGAAAAAACAAGGTTTTGATAACCTAGATTCTTAGGATTGATTTTAAGCATTCAATCAAAAGTGTCAAGTTTTAATTAAAAACATAAATATTTATAGAATAAAACAATATGAAGAATAAAAAGTTACCAAGCACAACAACATATCCTTCCTTGGAAAGTTCGTAAGCAGTAGCCAATCCCAGGCCAGACGTTGCCTACAACAACAAAAAGAACCCAAATCACAGAATAAAATTGAGAAATTCCCATGCCAGAGTATATGTTTTTTGCAAATAAAACAGAAAAAAAAAAGTGAACAACTAAACTGCTTACACCAGTGATGACGCAAACAGGCCTAAAAGGAGTTATGGAAGGGGAACACCTTGGATAGGAAACGATTTTCTGAGAGAAGGAAGCTTTAAACAATCGGTAATAAGAAAGTAGAATAGAAAAGTTCCACAGCAACACCATTCTCCAGAACTGTACTGAACAAACGAAATGGAAAGCCCTCCACAAGTCCTTTATCAACATAATCAATCCCATTTTCACAATTCGTCACAGATTTCGAGCTTCAGTTGTTGACGGTTAATGGATTAAAAGAAGAGAAAGAATAACAAGACACTTTGCATCCACTTGGGTTTGTTTTGTCTTATTATTTGAGTTACATCGTTGGTTTCAGATTTTTGGTGCCCTGCTTTCCCGGTTGCTCTGCATCGCTCCCAAGCCATTGAATGTGTCAACATTCGTTCCCTGTTTCTAATAAAATGGAAATGTTAGGCGACGTATAAGGTACATAATGGAGTAACATACGCCAATAATAATACACCGTTGGATATAATATTAACTTGATGAGCGGATCGGATCTATGACCCACAACTGGTACACCAGGCAGGGTTAATATTTAATGTAAATTACATGTTAATCCTTATATAAATAAGTATTTACACAATGACCACACAGAGTTGAGGAAAACATCCGGCGAAGAAGGAACGGCAAAGATCAGTCGCCCTCTGCCGCCACCGTCATTGCGTCCAAGCCTTACCCACCGGCGTACTTTCACCTCCTATTCTAATCACGTTTCCGCCTTTGTATTTATCAACAAGAGAAATTATATTTATCTAATAAATTTGTACAAATTTTCTATGTGAGATTAATTTGTATACAGCGTAAAATTTTTATATTATTAATTAAATGAAAATTAAAATAGTTATAACTTTTAAAATAATTATTATGAAAATTAATTAATTTTAATGATATTATCATTCATGATTGAATATTAAATATAACAAATTTTAATTTTATGTAATATGAACAATATGAAAAGATTTGACTTTTTAAAAATAAATAAATGTGTAAATTGAAAAAATTATCGTACATCAATGGTTTAATTTTATTCTCGCTTTATATATTTATTTACTTTGTACATTTACTTATCTTGAAGGAGCTAAATCCTGAAATAAAATATATAATATTATAAAAAAAAAATAACACAGTAAAAGCTGTTATATTAAAATGGGCTTTTGAACAAAAAAAAATTATTATTTTTAAATATTTATAAAAATAAAACTAATTATTGGTCAGGATGACAAATTATTTTATTGGTCAGGATGAGAAATATCAGTAAGATACAAGATAATATTGCATAAAAATTAAAACATAACATAACTTCAAAAAAAGAAATAAAAAATATGGTCCAAATTCTGTGCGAGACAAAAAAAAATCATCTGCAGTTTTTTCAACTATTTTGTTTGTTTTTTTTTGCTTTGATCGAAAAAAAAAATGTGACTCATGTCCAGTGCAAAGGTGATACATGAAAAGGGCGAAACACGAAGAACCCTCGAAAACTCACAAAATTTTACATTAAACATAGAGAAGAAGTGAGTATTTTTACCTGAGATATTAAATCATCGCTTTTTTATTGTAAAAAAAAATTATAATTATCACTGTCTCTAATGTTTAATATTTTCCGTCAAGTAAAAAGTAGAGTAATGTTGATGTTGTACAAAGTTGCCATGCGGCAAATCACACATTTGTACGGACGAATTTACTTTCTATTATTTCATAAAATCGAATCCCATATAAGCTGCGGTATATTAATGTACAGCAAGGAGCTAAGGATAATTTTTTGTTTTTCAATGTTTGACTTATTGAATAGATATTCGACTTTTATGCTCTATACTTGTGATCCTTGTAGGTTCGACTGTCTTTTACTTCGTATGGAAAATTTCAGAGTAGTCTATTCAAGTTGAAAATGAAAACGTTAGAATTAGATACGTCCAACTAAAACGGTTGACATTTTCTTCGTGCGATTTTCTAAGAAACCAAAAAAAAAAAAAAAGAGTCTATCTTGCCTGCTTGGAGTTACATAAGAGAGAATTCAAAGTATGATTGTCAACGTAATGATCAATAAGAAATAATTAAAGAAGACGAAGCTTTAGGTGCAAACAGAAAATTATATATGTAACAAAAAAAACAGAAAATTATATAAACTTCCTCTCATGTTTTCTCTTAATTTGTCCGAATGCCGCATACCAAATTTAACGTGAAAATAAAATAATAAATGCGTGTCCTATCATTTGTTTTTTCACAATTATAAAAAAAATAGTCCGTGTATAAATAATATAAATATTATTTCATTCAAACCAATAGAACACGTTACTAATTACATTTGCAAATTCCATTTTTGTTTAGCATTTTAATATACTATTATCATTATTTATCTTCATTAAGTTACATTGTATTAAATGTAATATACAAACATCGTCTTACGAATTCCTAAAGAATTTGAACGTAAAAAGATTTTAAAGACAATTTCCAGCCCCTACAACTTTAAAGAAACTAATCAATTTCTAATTGGTGTTTGAATTTTTGTTAATTAAAATATTTTTATAAATATTAATTACAATTAATTTTTCAAACACTCACATACAAAATGATAATTTTAAATTTTAAAATATTATTTTAATATATTTAAGAATGTATAATAAAAATTTATATATGATAAATTTTTATAAATTGTATCAACATACTGATTATATTAAATCTTATAATTTTTAATAAAAATTATCATTTATTATATAATAGCCTTGAATATAGATTGAAAAATTTATAAAAAAATAAAAAGTATTTCTCCATTCTGGTAAAATTTGAAGGTAAATTGGAATTTATGATGGGGCGGGGTCAGGTAGTTGGACAAAAATGTATTGACCGGACACAATGCTAATCACCGATGACTAGAGACAGATAATACTAGTAAATCATTTAACACTTAGAAGTAATTAACCCAATTAATATTTAATATAATAATTAAGTTAAAACTTGGGAGAGTGGGCCCAGGACAGACAAGACTTTCTTCCTTCCATGATCAACACCAACTGTCTCTCTTCATCCATCTTTGTCTGCAAACACCCAAATACATCACTTCTCTTACTGCTTTCCGCGAACCTTCTGCTTCCCCTTCTTCTCCTTCACTTCAATTCTTCTCTTTCTCTCTGTGGTTTTCATTCCTCACAATCAATCAATCGCATGCTGTTGATACGGTTGCCTACAACCACTCACGCTCTTTGCTTTTTTACTTCCCTAATCCTTCCGGTATCTTCTCCCAACTACTTTCTATCTCCCTGTCAATTCACTTTGACTTTCTTCTTCCTCTGTAATTGCTCCTCTTTCTTCTTTTTCTTTGTCGTTATTTTTTTTTTCAACTTGGCTGCGAATTTCACAATTTAGTTAATTAGGTTACTTAATTTGTCCAAGACAGATTTTAAAAGACTGGTGATTAGTTTGCGTTTCCTGAAATTATTATTATTACTATTATTTTATTCAATTCTTACATGCAGATTTGGAAGTTCGTCCATGATTAATAATACACCGTTTCAATGATTCCTAAAAGCATGTTTACTATCTATATCATGACGTTTACTAGTTTGTGTGTGCTGACGAATTTGAGAAAAGCTATATTTCTGGCTATCACGCCTTTTCTTTTTATGTGTGTTCTCAGCCATTATTGGAAATTTTATTTCCTTCTGTGGATTTTTGTTTTTTCATTATTGTCATTTATGTCGGCACAATATGTGGCAAGGTGCTTCGGCTGCAATTTTATCATATTGACATTACTATGGATGAGTTAATTTGTTTTTATGTTGATAATTGGAATATCTAATGGTGAATGTCTCTCTCATTTTATTATTTCAGGAGTAGGCTATGAGGTTTTGAGGTACATGAAGGAGGTATTCACTGTTTTGTGGCGTATACTAGACACAGCTTAGTTGAATTTCTACCTTGCTTTTCAACTAAGCTACAGTCATGAATTTTCCGCAAGACAAATTTGTTAGGTTAGTTTAATGATGGACACCTTTGTTTACTCTATATAAAGCTATCTATGGTGTTTCAGAAGCATTTAGTTGTCATTGGAAGTGAGCATTTGATGCTTGCAATTGAGGCTTTCCTTTTGTTGCTCACAAATTTCAGAACCACTTTTTGGTCACCGCTCTTCAACATCAAAATGCTTTAAAAACTTCAAATTGTTACCCTTTTTCAAAAGTTTGATTCCTTAATAGTCGCTTCTATGCTGTATGTCTCTTTCATTGTTTTATTGCCCCTGCTTTGGACATCTTTTTCGCTGGATGTTTGGCTGTGAACTGAGGTTTATACTATCTATATGATGTACAGATTTCGGGATTGGAATTCAGACAAGGGTTCTGAGAGCAACTCTCCTGCAATTCGTGTAACACGCTCAGGGAGAATCAGGAGTACAGTAAATTCAGTTTCCGAGAAGTTTCAAAGGGGTTTCGAATCTAGTTCAGAGAGGATACAGAGATTTAGAAAGTCATTCAAATCTTTTCCCTATAACAGTGTTCTTGCTAAAAGTTTTAGTTCTAGAAAGAAAATCCTTGATCCGCAGGGCCCTTTCCTTCAAAAGTGGAACAAGATATTTGTATTATCATGTCTTATTGCTGTATCACTTGATCCTTTGTTCTTCTATGTCCCTGTGATTGATGATAACAAGAAGTGTCTTTCACTGGACAGAAAAATGGAAATTACAGCAACTGTTTTAAGATCTTTCTCTGATATTTTTTATATAATCCATATAATTTTCCAATTTCGTACTGGATTCATTGCTCCCTCTTCTCGGGTATTTGGAAGAGGTGTTTTGGTTGAAGATGCTTGGGCAATAGCGATGAGATATCTGTCATCGTACTTCTTGATTGACATTCTTGCCGTTCTTCCCCTTCCGCAGGTAGGGAAGCTTTTTCTGCTGTTGGACTCTCTTTGACTTTCATCTTCTGTTTATCTCTGTAACTGTTAATGTGTTTGTCTGTGAAAGTAATGAACTTTTGTTCTTTCTCTCTCTCTTTGGAAATTTGACTCCTTTGGTTGTCATTAATTTATCAAATGGCTGCATTAATAAATTCCAATATCAAAACATGTAGACACACTCAAAATATATTGTAACTAGAGAATGAGTTCATCCCTCCAAGATTAATATCTTTGTAGTTTTGTGGACTAGATTAGAAAGTTTATTGCATTAAATTAATTCAGTAAGCTTAATTTAACTCAAAACTTGGTCCTATGTTGCTAGGTGGCAATTCTAATTATCATTCCGAAGTTAAAAGGCTCTAAATCACTGAATACAAAGACCTTGCTGAAATTTATCGTCTTCTTCCAATATATCCCACGGTTTCTACGAATAATTCCATTATATAAAGAAGTTACAAGGACCTCTGGCATTCTCACCGAAACAGCATGGGCTGGAGCTGCTTTCAATCTCTTTCTTTACATGCTTGCAAGTCATGTAAGTTCATGCTGCAGTTTTCTTTTTCCTTTTTCATTGTATGTTACTGAAAATGTTTTTTTGGTTATGTTTCTTTGTACTATAATTATTATTTGTTTTGGTCACATTGTTCCTGAGATCATTGGTATTTTTTTAAAAAAAGAATCCATATAATTTTTAGTGTCCTTGTTTGAATGTGTTGTTTATTTATTTTGCCTTCTAATGAATTTCATTTTGCCTGATCTCAAGATTAAACAAGTTTGATGGGCACAGATATTTGCCCTTGTGGTGACAATGTGGACACACACAACAGGGTTATGATCCCCATGTGTGTATGTTTTGCGGAGATGTAGCGGTAGAGGGACAGATTCTTTTTGTTTCAGTTGTGTGCAGATTTGATACTTTAACCTTTTCTTTCCACCTGATACAAAGCATGAGTTTGTATATGAAATAAAATAAAATATTACACTCTTTAGATGTGTAGATCTGCAAATTTCCTCATCAATGGTTCAAGTTGATGCTTTGTAATCAAGTGATATCAGCTTGAATAAATTGTCTTGCACCCCACTTTATATGTCAATTAGATATGATGTTTTGCAATTAGGTTGCTGAATGTCACTATGAATGAAGCAGACTCTTAAAAATAAAACGAGCCATGCCTTTTGTTGGAGAAAATATAAAGAATATCCAATAATATCTAAACTGTACCCTAGAATAATTTAGAATATCTTAGATTGTCTGAGGATTAATTTCATATTTTCCAATATTTCATGATTTGTTTCCTTATTCAATTAGGATTATGATCTAGTTAGGGTCAGTGCTTGTGTTTTATAACAAATGTAACGCATCATCTCATATATTTAATTAATGTGAATTTCAGATATTTAATCTCTGTTCTCTCCTTTTCCTCCCTGTTCCTAAAATCCTATAATTTCAACATGATATCAGAATCATGCCATTGTTCCACTGTCAAGTTTCCTAACATCCAAAGTTCTTCCTCTGTCAAGTTTCCTAAAATCCGAAGCTTCATTTTTTTCTATGATTTTTTCCCGTTCTGATTAGTCACCTTTCTTGAGGTGTTTCATCTCTGGTTTCCAATCATCCATATTGTATCATCCTTTCAACAACCCAGTCATATTTTCTGCTGTCATCCACTTTGTTTTCACCATCCACCACCACTGTTCTGCTGCTGGCTGCTTGTTTCACATGGCTATTTGGCTATGTTATTTTGACAATCAAATAGCTCTCTTTTCTAATGCTAGCTAGAATAACATTGAGGGGGAGAAAGGTGGGACATGTTTGGCCCTATTGGCCTCCAGTGACAAAATGATGTCACCCCTTTTCTTCAGTCCCACATGCTCTAGGCCCAAATCTTGCCCCAAATGGGGTCTGCTTTGATTGGAATCCCATTGTGGTATACCCTGCTGATTTCCAGTCCTAGATTTTCTCACCCCATCTCCATCCTGAGCCATACTGTGTTCATCATGATGTTCTCTTTCTACCAATAATCATTTTGTGACTTTTTTCAGCAATGATTCATAAAGTGATCAATTAGTATGAATTGGATGTCATTCATCCCATCCTCCCAAATCATACTGATGGTGAGTTCTCCCATCTATTAATGAGTCATGAGGAAATGTATGCTGAAGACCATTCCAACTATTCTGCTAAGTTGTCTTTCCAACAATACTATCTCAATTTCTCCAGCATCCCTGAGTTGCCTTTCCATCCATGTTTGGTGGATCCCATATTATATTTTCCTTTTAGAAGAGGGTTTAGTTGTAACAAGCTAAAGCTTTAGCTTGAAGGGGAATGTTAGAATATATAAAGGATATCCAATAATACCTAGATTGTATCTTAGAATAATTTAGATATCTTAAATGATCTCTGGATTAGTTTTCAACTTCCTAATATTTCATGATTTGTTTCCTTATTCAGTTAGGATTATGATCTAGTATTATTATAAATAAGTGTTGGTGCTTTATGTTTTAGAACACATGTAACACATCATATCATATAATATCAAATTATATCAATTTCGGAGTATTTAGTCTCTATTCTCTCCTTTTCCTTCCTCTATACCTAAAACTCTATTATTTCAATACATTTGTTGCACTTAAACATACTGTGTAAGATGCTATGGCAACACTGTAATTTCAGTGTTGCTGTGTTCATGTTGTGCCTTGTGTCCTTGGTTCTCAGGTCTCTATGTCTATTGTTGTTTCCAACTCTCGGGTCCACATCTTTTTGTTTTGGTTCCCAATGTTGCATATTTATATTTGATATTATTGCAGTTTTTTTTTTTTAAATTATCTTATTAATGAAAATTGAAAATGATATCATTTGCCTCTCTTTATGATTGCTGATTTACTTGTTGCTCTTAGGTTATTGGTGCCTTTTGGTACTTGTTTTCTATAGAAAGAGAAACCACATGCTGGCAAGATGCATGTCGAAGAAATAGTACATGTAACACAGCAGATATGTATTGTGATCATCATCAAGGTTTGGGCAAAATTTCAACATTCCTGAACGCTTCTTGCCCAATACAGGATCAGAATACAACACTCTTTAATTTTGGAATATTCCTTGATGCCCTTCAATCGGGAGTTGTGGAGTCAACAGATTTCCCCCAAAAGTTCTTCTATTGTTTTTGGTGGGGCCTAAGAAATTTGAGGTGTGCTATTGATTCTTTTTTATTATATGATATTAATTTTAAGATTTTGAAGTAATTATACATTGAGATGTTTTCATGATTTTGGTGACAACTCTATTGAGTTGATGCCATCTGTGAGTGTGATGCAAACAGCCTGTAGCTGTGCTTGGACTATATATGACTCCATGCTCATAGTGTAGAATTGTTTCTTATGGTTCTCCTGTCCAATGGCAACACTTGGATAAAAGTATTCTCCTTTTCAATGTGTGTGCATACTCGATAAGTGCATCTTTGCCTGTGTTTTGTGTGCATAAGGCATGGGTGTTTGAGGATTTGTTTAGTCATTTGGTATTTGTGGATAAAGGGGACAAATAATAAGTGTTGTCATATTTGATTCTAATGTCTATTTTTGTTGTGATTTGAGTGGTGTTTATTTTCAGTGACAAAAGTTATAAAATATAATGCACGTAGATGTTAGATGACTTCTGATTTGGTGCTTAAAGTGTAAAATGGTTTGGCTTCAGTTTTGAAGTTGTTTAATGCCTCAATTGGGAGGTGGGAGATTGGGAGAAGTGTCATCAATTATCAATTTTGAAGTTGCATATTGTTCATCTTAGTATGTTTTGAATTTTGATGTTGATGTTGATGTTGATGTTGAGGATATTTTTACTATGCTGTTATCTGACATTTTGTAAATATTCCTCCATCCTCTTTTGGGGAGCTGGTTTCCTTTATTGCAGTTCTCTTGGTCAGAACCTGGCAACAAGTACCTATGTTTGGGAAATCTGCTTTGCAATTTTCATTTCCATCGCTGGTTTGGTATTATTTGCATTCCTCATTGGAAATATGCAGGTTGGTGTCAAATATCTATTTAGTGTCTACCCACCAAAAAAAACTCTAGTGTCTGTTAATCAGGCAATAATACTGGCATGCTGCATTATTTGCTGATTTTGGAGTAAAATGGTTATAGTATCATATTTTCCTCATGAGATCTGTCTTCCCTCTCCCCCCTTTTAATGATAGTAGTTTCTTTGGCTGTAAATTCTTTTACTTTTATTTGATAAAAAAAATTCATTCGGGAGACTTCCTCATGAAACAGGACACCATAAATCCACCTCTGCTATTAGAACACTTATTGTTACAGTGGTAATGTTCATTATTGACTTTTGATGTTCTTTTTGGGGAGTGGACATCATGTCTTCCTTTTACATAACATTATCTAATTATCTGACTATTTTTCCTTGTCATATTTTAGATACTCCCTAAAATCTTGGTCCTCATTCTTTTATTTTCACATTTCTGCTTAGAAATTAGTTTCCCACCTGAGCCTTTCTGTTTTAAGGATATTTCTGTCTACTTTTTGACTCATCATACTTTTTTTTTAAACAGACATACCTGCAGTCAACAACTACAAGATTGGAGGAGATGAGAGTGAAAAGGAGAGATGCCGAACAGTGGATGTCTCATCGACTACTCCCTGACAGCCTAAGAGAAAGAATCAGACGACATGAGCAGTACAAATGGCAAGAAACCAGAGGTGTTGATGAAGACAGTCTGATTCGAGATCTTCCCAAGGATTTAAGAAGAGATATTAAGCGTCATCTTTGCTTGGCTTTGCTGATGAGGGTAAATTTCTCTATATCTCTGTTTTCTTTTTATATTATGCTCCTAACATTCTTTTACTGTGATTATTATCTTTACGTTTCTCATTTGTTTCGGGGTGGAAATTTTTGAGTCATCAGTGTGTTGCAGTGGTTGTGAATTTCTATTTTGAATATCTCTTTCCAAAATGCCTAACTAGTCTTTGTAGAAGAAAATATACTTGTCCTGATTTAGTATATCTGTTGTTATTTTTTGGTTGTTTAGTATTTAATAAAATATTCATAATCCGTTGGAACATTGGGTTAGATATGGTATACTTAGCATAATTATAATAGAAATACTGGCTTAATAAAATTCAAAAAATTCTGGACTTTGCTTCTTGGTCGATCAAGTGAGCAACATGCAGGTGCTGTAGTGTGTATCTATATGCAATTTTTTCTCTGCTTTCCTGGTAATTTGGTTTGACGTGTGCTGTATGTATATTTGAACTCTTTAAAGGAGTGTTGTGCGTGTTTTAGCTTAGTGATTTTGAAACGTTGTGGTCTTCTTTCTCTTCAAGTTTCACTGATGGATTTGAAGACAATCCTTGAAAAATAAACTGATTATCGTCACCATCAAAAGCTTTGAAGCTATAGTTGATTTTCCATATAATATTTGTAATAACTCGATTTATCTCTTGCATGAACTTAAGGTGCCAATGTTTGAGAAAATGGATGAACAACTTTTGGATGCAATGTGTGACCGTCTCAAGCCAGTGCTATACACAGAAGAAAGCTGCATTGTCCGGGAAGGAGATCCTGTTGATGAGATGCTCTTCATAATGCGAGGCAAGCTGTTGACAGTGACAACTAACGGTGGAAGAACAGGCTTCTTTAACTCTGAATACCTCAAGGCTGGTGACTTTTGTGGAGAGGAACTTCTCACATGGGCATTAGATCCTCATTCCTCATCCAACCTTCCCATCTCAACCAGGACTGTCCAAACACTTTCTGAAGTGGAAGCCTTTGCTCTAAAAGCTGATGACTTGAAGTTTGTTGCTTCTCAATTTCGGCGTCTTCATAGTAAGCAGCTTCGCCACACTTTCAGGTTTTACTCACAACAGTGGCGTACGTGGGCTGCATGTTTCATACAAGCAGCCTGGAGGCGCTATAGTAAAAAGAAGCTTGAAGAGTCTCTCAGGGAAGAGGAAAATAGGCTGCAAGATGCATTGGCCAAAGCAGGTGGTAGTTCACCAAGCCTTGGTGCCACAATATATGCTTCAAGGTTTGCTGCTAATGCACTTAGAGCTTTACGTAGAAATGGCACAAGGAAGACAAGAGTGCCAGAGAGAATATCACCTATGCTTCTGCAGAAGCCTGCTGAGCCTGATTTTACTGCTGAAGAGCAATAGGGCTAAAGAGAGGAATGGAAGTAAAAAGTAAAGTTAAAATGAAATGACCTTTTTATAGAAAGCCAAAATGTCATTTCATTTATTTATTTTATTTTGTAAGCTAGTGTAAGATATAAGATGTCTATAAAATACAAACTATGAAGTTGTATATATAAATATATGATTCTTGCTGAATGCTTTTCTTTCGTGAATGAAACTAAAAAAACGAACAATTTTTTTACTCTTCCCTTTTCGCTGGCAAGTGAAGATGATATTTCAAATGCAAAACGAGATAATCTTCTTCCATTATTAATAAAATTTAAATAGTTTCTCGTCTATCAACGTATATTTCTTTTTGGTGAAATTATTGTTAATTTCAAAATTAAAGGCGAAGAGTTGTTGAGTGCTCTGGTTATTTAAAATGCAAATACAGTTAAGTTATTTTCAGAAGTAAATCACAATTATATGCTTTAGACATTTTAATTTGAGAATTTAATATTTTTGTTTGTAAGAATTTTAATTAAATGTCACTTATTGTAATCGCATGTTATAAAAACAATAGTAAAAATTAAATCAAGAGACTTAAAAAGATTTAAAATGCTTGAAACTAAAACATTCAATATAATTTTAAAGAATAATTTAATTTTTGAAGTTTAATTTTATGATGATAATTCATAATTTTTAATATGATAATTCATGCTAACAATTCGTGACTATTAATTCGCTAGGAGTCTTATTAATGTAAAATATAAATAAAAAGAATTTAAGTAAAACATGAGACAAAATATTAGTAACTGTCTAACTGACTATTAAAAAACATTAGTATTTCCTATAAAGATGTTGAAAAACTTGACTTATTTTTATAACTAAATTTCGATTACATGAAACACGTAAAGTAATATTAATTATTTAATAAAAAATGAATACACTTTTGAAAACATAGGTTATTAAAAAAAATCTTATAATTAGGAATTGGTGTTTTTATTTATGTCTATTGAATGCAGCAATCAAGGATGTTACCAAAAAATATTTAAATATATATATTCACCCATAACAGTAAAATAAAAACTAGAATTAGATCTGATTCATTGTTAAAATAGATATTTTAATATCAATAAATAAATCAAGTTCAAACCAAATCCTCATTCCATGGGTTGGTCAACTCAGCAACTGATCCAAATTTCCAATCAATTTATCAAGTTCGCATGCATAGAAATCAAATTTCTAAAATCCCACATTTACACCACAAATTATTTCCATATATTATGTTTAATTTAATAATTGATAGTGCATGCTTTACAAGCATGTGGAGAAAAAAGCTAACAATATAGTAAAATTGATGGACGAGGCCATCTAAAATCGCCCAAAGAGTTTAACATAGTTAATCACACTCCACACAGAATTGGTTAACACATTAAAAAACCATACCATGTTTCTATTTCTCCCACACTAGTCTACTTCCCCATGACTATGGAGTCAAAATTGCTTAATTGCTTATTTAGGGGTTACAAAACGCAAACATATATTGCCTACTCAAGGGAGTAATCTCGGAGCAGGCTCACCTCCCTCTTCAGAAACGCTGGCAACGCAAAAGCGGCTGAGTGCATCTGCACAAAAACGAAAAATCCTAAGATCTTACTATCGTGTTGGTATAATGCTGGAACGAGAGACAGGAACTGATAAGCATCTATACCAATAGATTTAACCGTATATGAATATATCAACGCTTAGCAATTAGCATTTAGTACATATCGCGTGTATTGACAAACCAAAGCACAACTTCGATGAGAAACATGCACACAAAAAAAATGTGATACTACAGCTACCCCCTATGGTTAGGATCTACCAAAGAAAATGGTGGGGTTTGGTTTCAAAATACATTGTATTTTCAATATTTTATACAGGAAACGGTAAAAATAAAAAAAAATTTAAAACAGAAAATAGAACGAAAACAAGAGCATTTTTGTAAAAAAAATAAAAACAGAAAATATTTTCTGAAACCAAACATCACCTAAACCCTTCATACCAATAAAGTTTAAACCAGTAGAAGCATCGACTATCCATGGACCATTTATTTACCTCTGAGTTGTAGAATCGAAGTTCCCTTCTGTGCTCATTAGCACCTTCCAACTTTTCAATGGGGTTGACGGGGTTTACAAAATCTACAGGTGGCCCTTCTGTTGAGCATAGAACAAAGCCTATCACACCACTGCATGCCAAGGAAGGGAGAGTTTAAACAGCATATAATCACCCACATTATCCAGATAAACCAAACTGTAAATCACTTTTCTCAACTAAAAATAAAAATAATCTGCACTTGGTAGCAGAATTTGCTCTTTTGTTTTGGATTTTGCCATTGTCAAGGCTCTGATTAGTTATTACTAGTACACTGCTCCACAATAAAGCAAGTAAAATCTCGGTTTCCTAAACCAACTAATTTACAATTAGAATGGACTGAAACCTCTCAAAAAAGGTTAAGTGAAAAACTACCATTGAAACCACTAAAGCAACACTGTGACACTCCGTGAGAAGCTAGGATTGACTTATCTGAATTTCTAATTTCTTTTGTACAGAAATTCATAACAATTTGAAAGAATAAAAACAGAAAGGTTTTTGTTTGGTAAGAATTTATACACCCCAATCATAATCATATACCTTTTGGATCCCACTATTATGGTAGGCCTGCATCAGTGGGACACTCTTTATCAAGAGCTGTAATCGTCCCGCTGTAAGAAAAATTACTTTCACTCTTACACCAGGTGGAAATTCAAAAGATAACAGAAAAATAACAAATTTCTAAAAGTAACATCAACAGAACTTTAAAGCAGAACAGAATATTAATTTATCAGCACATCCAAATGCATAACTACCTTGGATATGTTGGTACACTTGCCCATGCATAATGTACAGAGCCTTTGAATGTTTCTTGACAAATAGAGATCATATCTTGAATAAGGTGTGTATGAAGCCACATACTTTCAGCCATATTACAAAGAACCCCACCAGGCCTCAATGCCTTAGCTATAGTCTCAAAAAAAGGCTTCTCAACAAGTTCTTGGGCAGGACCTATATTACACAAGTGATCTGTAAATTGTTGATAATAATAACCAACAATTGAAGAATCTTAATCTTCTAAATCTTTCTATATGATTAGTGTGTGGCAAATAGTTTCATGGATATTTTATTAAGAGTAAACAATTTAGCAACTAAAATTCTGAGAAAACCATAGGAAAATGAAAATTTTGGATAAAATTCAACAGACTTGTATGTAAGGTAGATGCAGAAAGTTGATCAATATTATTAAACCAGCCAACACAAAGTGAATTTGTCACAGAAATTTCCTCATGAAAAAATGCCAAATACTGAAGTTGTAGTCTTGTAGGGAATGACCCTAATATGTAATAGTGTGTCAGATAGAGTTACAAGAGTTTGGGTCAACCTCTTCTAGCTAAGCAAAGTCAAAACTGATGAAAAAAAATAGCCCCTCCTCAAAACACTATTTTTCAAAACATAATAAAATATCTTCTGTTCAGTATTAATTTCAAATATACATAGACCTAACTGAATATGTTGAATGAATCATTTTAAATTGAAATTACATACCCACAGGATCAGAGGAATCAACAATTATGGCATCATACTTCCCTTCAGGAGTACATCTAAGAAATTCAACAGCTGCCAAAAATGGGAGAAATATAATTTCAAGTGACTAACCTTACAGTTTGTAATATCAGAAAATATAAAGC
The DNA here is from genome assembly GCA_037954105.1 of Canavalia gladiata. NCBI lineage: Eukaryota > Viridiplantae > Streptophyta > Magnoliopsida > Fabales > Fabaceae > Canavalia > Canavalia gladiata. The sequence continues at coordinate 57,777,446 of CM075659.1, read as the reverse complement.
CACAAAATAGGCAACTCCACAACTTTAAAACAAAATTAGTGCATAATATAAACATACCATCACCAACATGCAGGTGTACTCGAGAATCTTCAAACCCAACAGCTAACTCTGGAAAAAACTCCCTAGAAACCTACAAAACAGCCATGGCAATAAGTTCTCAAAAATGAAACAGCAACTATAATGATTAAGATATGCCCTTACTTACATCAATAACCATTTGATCTATCTCACAAATATCAATATGTTCCACAGAACTATGGCGGGATACTTCCCTTAGAACTCCCCCATCTCCACCACCAACAACTAAAACCTGAATAAAAAACACAAAAAAACATTGAGCAGATTATGGAAACCGGAAAAAAGAAAAGCATAGAAAATTGGAGTAACTTCAATCAAACTTTAGTTTTTGATGTCTCAACACTTTTCTCTGTGCAGATGAGAGTATTAGTGATGGTAACAACCAATAAATTCTATCAAAATTATAGCATCAACAGAAATATCAAACAATAGAACATGAAGAAGCAACTGCTAAACAGCTGAATACCAAAGGAAGTATGCAGTTGACTTTTGCAATGCCATTTTCCCTTAGTGATGATAAGGAACAATGTTTTATTAAATTGAAACAGGAGTGACAAAAATATTTTGTTTAACACAACAGATATAAGCTGAGACCCAAGCTCATCAGATCAAACGACTTTACAGTTTTGGGGGACTGAATTGAACAGAGAGGAAGATGAGCTATCATCTCCTGGTAGGCACATTCATCCTTTTCAGTCAACTGAACAATTCCATCAAGTACAAGCACTTTCCCATACGTTGGTGACTGCAAAAACAAAAAGACTAGTGTTAATCACTTAAAAGTAGAATTTAGAGAACATCATAAAAGGAAGACACAAACCTCAAAAACCAAGACCTCTTGGTACTCTGACTTTTGCTTGTATAAGATCTTTTCTACTTTGATTGAATGGGCTTCTCCTAATGATAGACACTAAAGCCATCAGCAATGGTCATTTCATACACAAATAAGAAGCATACTCCACAATCAAAGTGAGAGTTCTTATAAATGACTGTAAAATATGGATCATGACTTGCAATTCAAAAGGAAGGAAACCAAACAAAACATTCATTTTATAACTTAATATAAAACGAGTCTTTCTGGGGAAAAGGTTTAACACGAACAAGAAAAACAGGTCCAAAACTCTTAGCCAAGAGTCATTTTTAAGGACAAAAAAAAACTCTCAATGGTATGTTAAGTTTGCAATGATCATGAAAGCTATCAAAAGGAAAATATGAACTTCTTCTAAAGCAAGGTTTGCAATTAAGGTCATCAAACATCATAAAAGAGGAAAAACTCTCACTCCAACAGTCATAGGGCAGTAACGCATGCACTGCAGATATATGAGTAACGCCCACCTGGCCACATTGGGTTGTTGAAATAAACTGCTTTCCCAGATTTCTCTGTAAAAAAACAGATAAATTATCTAACAATTGTAAGCGGAACAGAAGTTGAAGAATACAAATAATAAATAGCAGATAATGACCAGAGCAAGTTTGAGATGCTGAGAACCACCCAGAAACAACAGTGGAATGGCACTTTGCCTCCGACTCAGGGGCTGAAGCCTTAGCCTTCAAACAACAAGAAGGAATTTCCTTCTCTAAACCATTTCCATTACTCGCCTTCCCATCCATAGTCTTCTGGCATTCCAAACCTCTTCCTGCGCCGTCCTCCATAAATTATCTTTTTCTTCTCTGGCTCCAGTCTCTACATAATAAGTACATCGGTTGTCACAAAAAATTAAATAACACAACTACAAGAACCAAAAAATGATCCCCTTTACTTAAGTTCATAAAACAAAAATCCCAGTACTTACAAAACCAAACAAAATAGCAGACAGCAATGAGGAAAAACAATGGCAATTCCAAGCAAAAAAGGATCTCCATTTATAAGCATAAAACCCAAAGGGTAAAGCTGGAAACCACTGGCTTTCTTATTTTACTGGTTATAAATATTACTTTTTACCTTTTTTCCCCGACAAAATATAAGTACAAAACATATGCCTCACAAAAATAAAGGACGAAACGATTATGAAAACAAGCCACAAAACATACACGCCCGCGCACATACTACTCTCCATCGGGCATAACTTTGAATAACGAATAATAAATTAATACAAAATATAATCAGAATGAAATCATAACACTCTGAAGCATAATATACGTTCCCAACACAACAACGAATCATGGTAATTAATAATTAGTAATTAGTAATTACAGTATCAATCATACGGTGATTCTGAATACAAAATAAACTAATCACTAGAATCCTCTGCCAAAATACGGCGTTATCTTGTTTCTTATTAAAGCTTGGCAGACTTTGATTCTACGGTTCCCATGTTACCAAAAAAGAAACGAAACATCACTTGAAAATTTGCCTTTCCTTTCATTTCCAGCTTTTTTTTATTTTGTAGGAAACCAAATCTAATAATAACAACAATGAAAAAAAAAAAAGATGGAGAGAAAATGGAACGAAAAAAGAGCGGAAGTTAGGGCAAAACCTCGTGAATAAAAGAATAGAGGAGAGTGAAATGAGGTCTTGCCTGACGTGAATATCGGAGAAAGAGTGGTTTGTTTGCGAAGGAGGAACCAAACGAAGCAGGAAGATGGATAGACAAACACTGTATCACCCTATCCACCTTCTCTTTCTTTTTCTCAGACCTTTGCTATGAAACAAAATGGAGCTCCATGCCTTTATTTATAAACTTTTTTTAGAGTCGTATCTTTTTTATTCTGCCTTCCACGTTTTATTTTCTTTTTTATTTTTCTATAAAAAGCCGTTTTCGCTTTTTATTTGTTTAATCAGAAACTTTTTCTTTTTTCTAAACCATAGTTATCTTTATTAAAATCAATTTTAAACAACTCTTTTTTATTCACAGAAACATGAAACATTTGTTTATTTAAATTTCTTGGAATTTCATGATTAGAACAAAAAGGCTTAATTAATTGTTTTTTCCTCTAAAATTGTTCCTATTTATTATTTAATCTCATATTTTAAAATTTAACTTTTTTTCAAATGAATATTTCATGAAATAATTTTTATATAATTTTTTATTTTTTATTTTCTTATTTAATATATTTCAATTTTATAAATTTTTCATACAAATACGAGTTTTAAATAATCATTGTCATACATTTGTTACATGAGAAATAGAACAATAAAATTTACATATAATATTATATTTCTTAATATTGTTTTTTAATTTACTAAAATTTTACTATCAATATTTAATGTCGAACTTTGTGTAATGTGCATTAGATGTGTATTTGCGTTAAGGTTTCTAAAATATGTGAATATATTAGCTCAATGTTTAATTACTGTTAAATCAATATTAATTAAATATATTTTTAAAATATTTATAATATATAATATATTTTAAAATATATAGTAGTATAATAATATAACATGACATAAAATTGAAGATTTCATACTTTTAAAATTTAAATTACATATATAAAATTAAATAAAATATAATATAATTTTAATTTTTAATAAAAATTATCATAATGACATTATTTTATACAAATTATTTTTTACCGATTCATTTTAGTTGATATTTTTTTTTATTAATTTTACTGGTTCATTTTTTATTTTATATTCGATCAAATTTATTGTTAAAATAACCTAGATGTATGATTGATTGGTTGAAACCAATTTTTAAAATATTGATTGACATTATTATTCAAAAATAAATAAATTAAATATAAATAATTTTTATATTATTTTTAATTAAAATTTTATTTTAGTGTTGTCAATTTTTATTGTATATGTTATTAAAGTAAAATTTTAATTTTAATTAAAAAATATAAAAATACTTATTATGTCCAAAATTATCCACAGGAAGATTGATGTTTTTTGTTACTTAATTTTTCCTTTAAAGTTGGTAAAATTTGTATGATCCTTTCTTTTTTCGATCCAAGTTAATTTGAATTAATTTATGAATTTTTAACCAACTTATTAATGCGTGTGTATATAATTTTTTTACAATTTGTATAAATTTTTTAAAATGTGGTGAAAATGCTTACGATATCATAAACTAATTGTATAAGGAAAAATCAATTATATATTCAAGAGTTAACAATTGAATTCTTTAAATATCAATTATGAATTTACCATACAAAATAAATTTAATAAAATTACCGTAACTGACTACCTGCAATTGGTGCGAAAGAATCGTAGTTCTTGCTGTTTGAAATGAAAAATATAATTAATGGATAAATTATTATATATGACTAAAAAGATAAAATATGAAAACAAAATTGTGTGAGATTATTTTTGTTTATGCGATAAAATTAAAAGTGTCATTCAATTTAACCTAGGATTAGTCTACGTGAATTAAAGTTAAAATATCCACAAATTAATAAAAATTTATATTTATAAAATTTATAAAATAAAAATTTTATTAAATTCTATGGATTAAGATTAATTTATGAATTTAATTTTTTTATTTTAAAAAAATCATTCTATACTTTTTTTAAAATAAAATAATTTAAAATAAAAAATGTAAAAAAAAAATAAATTTAGATATAAAGATAAATATATTAGAAAAAAATAAAAGTTAAGAAAAATTTAAAAGAGAAAAAATAAAAAAATAAAGAAAAAAAATTAAAAATAAATGAAAAATATTTAAAGAGAAATTAAAAAATAAAAAATAATTAAAGAATATTTTAATATAATAAATAATTATTTAAAAAAATATTTAAAAATAAATAAATAAAAGAAAATAAATTAAGATAGAAGATGAAATTTTAAAGAAAAAAATTAAATATAAAATAGAATTATTTATATAAATAAAATTTTATTTTTAGATGAATTTTAAATTAAATTTTTTTTAAAAATATAAATTAGTTACAAAATAAAAAAATCAAATATATTAATTAATATGCATCTTATTTGATTTGATGGTTAGGCAAATTAAAATCTAAAATCTTTTAAAACATTACAGAATAAAAAATAATAAAATAATATTAAATTGATTAGTTCACATTAATTATACTTATTTAAAGGTTATCTAAATTAAAATTTAAAAATTTTATTTTAACAAAATGTAAAATAAAAAAAATTAAATTAAATTAAATAAATTTACTTACATATTAATCTATACTAATTCATTTAAATTTAAAAATGACCTACATTAAAATTTTTATTTTTAAATAAATTACATAACGTAGAATATAAATATAGAATTAAATGGGTTGATCTATAAATTTAATAAATAATATAAAATTATTTAACATAATTACTAATTTATTTTAAAAAAAGTTCCTATTAAAATAATTTTGCCTCAATTTTTATTAACATAAATTAACCTGTACAATATGAACTAAACATTTCAAGTGTTGCCTGTATTTGATCATATCCAATTTTTAAAAAGTATATATTTTTTTTCTTGATCATTTATTTTATACCCATACTTGATACTACTTAGATATAGATAGAACTGAAGAGAAAAATGGAAGTTCTGATTTTGGTTTAGTAAAGTACAATTGTAGGGAAAGAGAGAGAAAATATTTGTGCATAATTCACAGTTTTTTTTTTGTTAACAGTTTTACTAAAAAAATGTAAGGTAGAGACGTTTTACAAATTATGAAGACTCGCCTTTCTCTATTATTCTTGTCTTACACTCCATTCGGAAACAACCATAGTGATTTTCTGTAGTGGTACTTTTTATGATTTAAATATGTTTTTTTATTTTGAATATTTTATCATGTTCTTATTTTATTTTTAAATTATCATAAATCTATATTATTTTATTATTTAAATAGTTTATTTATTAGTATATACCAATGTTTTTAATTAGTTCAATTATTTTTACTGGAGATATAGTTATCTATTTAAAAAATAAAGTTTTTTTTCTTTATCTTCTAACCAACCAAATAAATAAATAAATAAATATTTTATTTATTTCTTTACATTCATATTTCTTTTACATTGGAAAACATAAACATGTACTATATCTTTCATCCAATTTACATGTTGTTTCTCAAACCAAACAAAGTGCAAGCATAAGTGATGAAGTAGTGTAATAAAAGAATAAAGTGAGAATGTGGTTAAAGCATCCAAAAACTATATGATCAAGATAAAAGAATATTACATCATAAAGGAATGTACCATGCACTCAAATTACTGCATAATAGTTACGAATACAATTCTATCTTCAAGTTTTCTTAATTTCTCATATGTTAAGGCATAATCTTTTCTATTATTTAATTTCTCATATGTTAAGGCATAATATTTAATTTTAATTAATAATTATTTTACCAAAAAATAAATAATTTTAATATTTAATAATTAGTTAATATTAAAAATAAATATTCATTGTGTGTAAGACCCTCTCTATCTCTCCTACTTGTCTATATTATTCCATTACATGCATCATCTGTTTTGAAAGAGGAAATAAAACTAGTTAGAGCACGTAAGGCTCTGATACCATTGCTGGTCCGAGAGCTCCTTCATTACCATATCATATACCCAATTTCATTTTACTGGTTTCGTTTTTCGTCCCCATGACTACTTTTTCGTCCCAGTACAGATTACTTTTGAATGCATAACATGACAATGAAAGAGATCGTAAAACATGGATCAAAACTTTACTAAAAACCGTTCTGATATGCAGGATCCTCAGGGAGACAAGCATAGAGCATACTAGGCTATGGTCAGAGCATGCTGTAATGACACAACAAGACTTTCAGATCAAGAGAGAGATAGAGAAATTTAGTTACTCATGGTTGAGTAGAAACACACTTGTATTTATTTATTGAAACTCTTCTCTGCCTTTACAACTGAATAGAGATGCCTCTTATATAGGCACGAGGAAGGTTCAACCGGTTACTGGATGAAGACTGGGAATCTAGACACACTAATATCATTACAGACCATTATCTTATAAAGCAAACTACTTTAAAGGTGAAAAAGACTAAAAACAAACATTATTGACATGTGTTTATCTCTTGTCAGAGAATCTTCTACTTTAATTTTTATTTTTGGATAAGATGCACTCATGACTTGGAGACGTGTTCATGATGTAATGTTCCTCCCCGTCTGCTTGTTCCTCCAGCTGTATTTGCTCTAATTGAGTTTCGATGTCTATCCTTTCATTCAGATCTTGAGAATCTTGCCATAAGATATTTGCAGAATTTTCTGTGCTGATCTAATCATTCATTTTGGGAATGACAGCTCTTGTTGTCCCTTCATGTCGATGTTCTTCAGGTATCTCCCAGTTTGGAAAACACATAACCTGGGGACGTTTGACATTCAAACAAGTATTCTCTGTCCCCTTGCTTCTGCACTTGTAATTATTCAGCTCATGCAAGTAAAGGGCTAATTCTTCTTGGTAACGAGGAGCTTCTTCATTTTGAGAGAATAATCTTAACTCTGGTATGGTAATGTAGAAAGCTGCATTGTCCTGGGAATATATGTACCCTGTGAGTGGATGCTTAAAATATGGCCTGTGAAGGATAACCACTGAGACAAACTTTCTGCATTGTTCTTCATCGAATTTCCAGATGTTATAAGGATGAAGATCTTGGTATAAGTGCTTTATCCAATCCTGGATAGGGCAAAACCATTTCAAACATTTCCAAAGCAAGGACCCTTTGTTTGTTTTATTTTCCAAATATTCTAACATTTTAAAAGTTGGGAAAATAATTGGATATTTATAAAGGGCCGTGACACACCAAAGGTACCATAAATCCATGTTTGTGAACGGATAATGATCCATTAACATAGGATAAATGTTAAGGTATGGTGCTTGAGGATCAAACCAGGTTGGTTTTGGAATAACCCTTTTTTCTTGGAGTAGTCTGGCAAGATAATGAAACATATGGGATCTCGCAAAATGCTTTATGTTTTCTGGATTGAGTGTATGCAGAATTTTTATCTCTGGTGGAAAATTCTCAATCCCAGGTGATGGGTTGGAAGGGTTTGATGACGATGCTTCTGGCATCATCATTATGATTGGAAATTCATGGAGACTGGAGATCAGAGTCACTGGCTTTGGCCTAGATAGGTAATCAGGGATTAGGTTTTGACTTTCTTTTATGTGTTTAACTGTGAAGTTATACCTAGAAAACCATTCCTTGAGTCTAAGAATCTGTGGATTGGGGGGAACCCGGTTCTTAAAATTCAACATCCCAGGAAATGAAGAATTATCAAGCTGGACTTCGAATGAGTAAGCTTTGAGATGGAAATCAAACTTTTGAATTCCATACTTGATGGCCAAAGTTTCCTTGAAGGTGGTATGGTACTGGTGTTCTGTTGGTTTGAACTGACCACTAGCATGTCCACAATAGTATTTTTCTCCTTCAATTTCTTCAATAAGGACAGCACCCCAGTGATAATCACTAGCATCAGTTTGTAGAATCTTTTTTCCTTCTCCGGGAATTTTTAGTGGGGGAGGATTCTTTGCTGCCTCTTTGAGTTTTTTCACTGCTTGGGTTTGTTTAGGACCCCATGCAGGAGCATTCTTTTTTAGCAGTGCTGAAAGCTTGGATGTCAGCTTTGAGATGTTAGGGATGAAGTCCCTAACATAGTTTAGAATTCCCAAGAATTGTTGTATCTCCTTTTTAGTCATGTTCTCATTGGGGAATTCAGGTAGTCTTTCAACCAGATGAGGTTGAGGCATGTACTTTCCTTGAGCAAATTTGGCTCCTAAGTAATCAATCTTCGTGGTGCCAATTTGAGATTTTTTGGAGGAAAGCATGATTCCGTACTGATCATAAATTTCATAAAACTTGTTGAGCAGAGCTTTATGTTTCTCTTCATTTGGAGAGAAAAGCAGTACGTCATCAATGTAGATCAGGGTTGTATCTAAAATGGGCTCGAAAATACGAGTCATGGCCTTTTGGAACAGTGATAGCGCCACTTTTAATTCGAAAGGCAGTACAGTCCATTGATAATGTGCATTGGGTATGCAGAATGCAATTTTGGGCCTTTCTGATGGTTCAAGCCCAAGTTGCCAAAAGCCCGATTTCATATCGAACTTTGAGAAGATATGGACATTTCTGATGTAAGAGTAAAGGGTCCTTATGTTGGGTAATGGAAACTTATCATCTTTCAGGAAATCATTTAGAGGCCTATAGTCAATGACTAGCCTCTTTTTTCCCCGAACTCTTTCGGATCTTTTCTCAACATAGAATGCTTGGCAGGCCCAATATGATTTTGTGGGCTCAATCAACCCCTGCTTCAGTAACTGCTGACATTCGTCATAAGCAGCTGCACGGTCTGCTGGAGACATGTCAGGGTGAACTGCTTTGGTTGGTTGATGTCTTCATTCATTTTGAATGGAAGTTGGACATGGAATTTTGAGTTTGTCCACAATGGTCTTAGATGCTTAAACACATCATGGCTTTCTGCACATAATTTCATCAGCTTGTTTCGATGTTCTTCAAAATCTGGAGGTGTATCTACCAGATTAAAGATTCTTAAAACTGGCACATATTTTTTGAAGAACCTCTTGAACTTTACTCCGTTTGGAAGGATTCGTAAGTGATCAAGTTGTGTGTAGGTGTCCATGTCAATTACTATATCCTTGCCAGGAAGATCTGTTCCTATCACTTTTGTTCATAACACATAATTTTGGAAGAACTTGATACCAATCTTTCTTTTTGTAATGAGTTCTGTAGTGAAGGTCTGGTCATCAGCGGCCTTAAAGTGATGGTTTTCCTGTTCCCATGCTGAAGATGGGAGGATAGCTGGATTCATGAGCGTCCTCTGTGCTCCTGTATCCATATACGCGATTGCCCTGATTGGAACATCATATTTTGAAGGCAAGATGGAGACCTCAATATTCGGTAATGTTGGAGAAGAAGATATGACTGATTGTTCTTCTACTTTATCAACTTCTTCAAATGTCAGGACTGGAAAATGGGGGTCATCATCTTCATCATTGCTTGTAATTGCAAGAGCAAACGCAGTTTCTTCGTTGAATTCCTCCTGTTCAGTGTACAGGGATTCAACATCATCATCTTCTTCCAGCTGTAAGCTATGGATTAGCTTGGCTGCTTTATTTTGTTTTTCAGGGCAGTTTCTGGAAAAATGCCATTTCTTTCCACAAATGAAACATCTGTCTTTTCCTCTGGTTTTTCCTCTGTTCTTCTTTTTTCTGAAGAACTTCATCCTTTTTTCTTTTTTCCCTGTAGTCTTTCTTTTGAGTTTGCTCGAAGTTTTGCATACGCGGTGCTTTTGCTTACATCCAATCTCTAAAGAACTTTGCTTGCAAGCTTTTGAAAAATCCTTCTCTCCTTCCAGCATTTTCTTTAGCATTTGCTGTTGTGCACAGATCTTTTTTCTACATCCCATCGCAAACTGATGGATTTGACCAAAGGTCTTAGTAGAGAAATCTGTCCCGTCTTTGGTTGCACTTCTGTACATTTCATCTTGGATAGACTCTGGTAAAGAGCTAATGTACGTGCTTTTGAGACTGGCATCATTAAATTCATTCAGTCGATAATAACATTGTCTCATTCTTACAAAATGTCTGGATAAATCTCCTGGTTTTAGTGAACAACACTTCATGCTATAGAATTTTTGTCGGTTGACCTGATCTTCTATTTCAGCATCTCCAATAAATTCTCTATGAAGGATTGCAATGACTGCGTCTGTTGATTCCATGGAGTGGAGTTGGTCTTGGTTGACATGACCAAGACTTTGGTACCATTCTTTCAGTATGCCGACCATCCCGGCACAAAATTCTTCAATGACTTTGTAACGGTTCATCTCCTTGACTAGTTTTTTATCCATCCATGCCTTGAATTCAAGTATTCTTTTTGGCCATTGTTGTGGATCAATATCTTCCAATGAGAAGTATATTGATTTTGATGGCGGCGTTGGAGTGACCAACTCATCTGGGTGAAGTCTAGATGTTGATGCTTCTCCGGTGTGGGTTTCCATCAACACATTGGTTATATCTGCAAATTCTTCTTCTGGCCCAAAAAAGTCTAGATGCCCTTCTCCTTGGATGGATTCTTCCCTATCAGTTTCCTGGAGAGATTCTTTTTCATCGTCTGAATCTTCTCCTTCCTCTGAGTCAATCTGGACTGTGATCATGGTTTCTGGTTGTTTGTCCGTTCTTCTTTGAGTTTTTTCTGGTGAAGTTTGTGAAGCAGATTCCTCAACCTTTCTTTTGTCTGCTATGGATCTTTCACCAAAAAGAGTTGACTTGTGTGGCATGACCATTGGTAATAAAGATGGCGGTTGCTGCTGAGGTTTGTTGAACATCATAGTGGGGCCTATTTTCCTAGGTGGAATCTCATATGGAGATAAGGTTTCTCCGAGAAACATGTGAGGCCTCTTAAAATGCATTTCAAACTCCTCAATCCTTTGTCTGAGTTTTTGCAGCTCATTATTCCTTGCCACTTGCTCATGGAAACTGACTTTTTTGGAGCTTTCGATTTCAGCTTCAAGCAAGTTTACTCGTCCTTTTAGATCTTCGTATGCTTTTAGCATCTTTCCAGAAAATCCTGTGAGTTGTCCTTCAAAGGAGTCTACCTTTTTTTCTATTCTCTGGAGGACGGTGTTTTAGGCAAGTGCGTTTTCTGTTTGCCAGTTTAGTACTTCCTCTGCCTGGGAAGTAGGTTTGGAGTCAACATCTGGTGTGACCTCTGTGGGTTGTACGTAGGGTCTGGTGACCACCTTCTTTGTCCTGTGGTCTCTCCTTTCAAGAGGTGAGAAATCTTCCTCGTTCATCATACAGGGAACAGTAGGCACTATTTGTATCTTTGTTTTTCCTTTGTATGAATTTGAACAGTTTTTTGGTGGAGGCCATGTAATTAGGTCCTCATCGTTTGATGGAGGTGAGTGTTTTTGTCTACCCAGATGCTTTAACCCTTCTTTATAGAGAGGTAAAGGTTCCCTATTTTTTCTTATTCCTACCCAGGGTTTGTCTTCTGTGTTTGATTTTCTTTTTGGAAGATGATGAGGTTTGCAAGGCTTTGGTTTTGCCCTCCATCGTCCTGTTCCGTCATCATCGTCGTCAGAAAAAAGGTCATCTTCATCATCGGTGTAGCCATGTTCATCACAACTACATCCTTCATCACAATTTGCAGGATCTACATCCCATAAGAAGTGACCATGAAGCTTATCTGAGTAAATCACTCTTCCATCTGGCTTAAATCCCCAGATAGGGATTCTTTCTTCCTTTTCACCAGGAGTAATCATCATGTTGTGGAAAATAGGAGGAGTTGTTGAGTTTTCTCCTGGTCTGCTGAAGATGGTTTTGACAGTTTCGTCTACAGAGTTTCTTCTGAAGTCGGCTTCAGTTGAGACTAATTGTCTCTGAAGTAGGCATAATATTTAGGGTCTTTCAAAATTATTAACTAAAATTAAATATTTATTTTTTGGTAAAATAATTTTTTATAAAAATTATTAGTATTTTTGAAAAATTACTCTAAATAGTTTATAATATTTTTAAATAAATTTTTATTTTTAATATATTTTTATAATTAAATATTTATTTATTTATTTTAATGAAATTAATATTATTTAATATTTCATAAATATTATTAAAAATTTGATATATTTATTTTTATATTATCATCAAATATCGTATTTTAAATTATTGTTTTAATGTATATTATTTTTTATTTTTTTAAAACAAAATACTAATTTTTTTATAAAAACTAAATAATTAATTTTTAAAATAAATTTTTAGAACTTATTTATATAAAATTTTTAATTAAATAAATAAAGATTAATTTATTTATATTTTAATATACTTTTATTAAAAACAAATTATATTTATTAAATTTTAATATATTATTTAATTATATTTCTATTTAATATTTTATATTTAGATTTTAATTGAATAACTAATTTGATCAAATATTTTAATTTAATTAAAAATTTATTATCTTTAAACATTAAATTATTTTTTAAAATTTATAGCTAATTTTATAATTTTTAACTAACTTATTTAGTGATTATTGTGTTGTATAAAAAATATGTAACCTGTATTAAAGATAATATTAAAAGTTAATCGACAATATCTTAGTTTCTAGTTAAAAAATTATTAAAATATTTTAGTTTTATTTAATAGAATAATTTATTTTAATAATTACTAGTATTTTTTAAAATTATTTTAAGTAATTTTAATGATTTTCAACTTATAGCTGAAATATTTTGTTCACTTGTATTTTTGATATATTTTTATAATTTAGTATTTTATTTATTTATCTGTTTTTATAAGTTTAGTATTATTTAATTTTTTTATGATAATATTTATAATTTTTATATTTCTTTTATTATCACAAAATATATTTTATATTACTATTTTAATATATATTATTTATTTTAATTATTATATTATTTATTTTATTTTAATAATAAATATTGAACTGTTTAATAAAAAATAAAATTTTAACAATACTTACAAAATTCATTCGAAATTTATTTAAGTACAGATTAAAATAAATATTTTTATTTTAAATAATAAAATTTTATTTAATTAATTTTTAATATATTTTTTTAAAAGACATATCATATTTATAATATTTTATTAATTTATTATTTAATTATATATTTATTTATCAATTTATATTTATTAATTAGTTTTATTAAATATTTTTAAAATAATATTGTTTGATGTTCATATTAAAAAAATTAAAATTAAAATATAATTTGAGAACTAAATAATAAAGATTTTGTATTTTTTCATAATTTCATTTTAATTATAAAATTATAATTTTTATTTATCAAAATTCTATTTAAACTGTTATTTAATTTTATTCAAATTTATCATTAAATTTTTTTTAAAATATGAATTAATTATATATAAATTTTACATTATTTTAGTTATATTTATAAATTTTGAATGTGTATTTTAATAAAATTTTAAAATATTAATTGCTTGATTATATTTTAAACTTATACTTTTACATACATGGTAATACAATTTTTATTTTTATTTAGTTAATTAAATATTTATATGATAGTATTATTTTTATTTTTAAATTTAAAATATTTTAACTTTATAAATATTGTTAATTTACATATTTAAAAATTTTAAATATAAATTTTATAATTTTAATTTACACCGATTGAACCAATAATTTACTATCAGTCTAGCCAGCAGCTCATTTATCCAATACCCAAACCAAGTTGATCTTTGTTTCATGAATTGAGATGATCACATATCTATTTTAGTATATATAAAGGAATGACAACTTTTTATTATATGATTTTCAACAAAATATTTTTCATTCATAAGCATTTAAAGTTAGTTGCAATCTTATATTTGAACGTAGATTACCTTACATGTCTAAAATTTTGTTTCAATTTAAATATTTTTTTTATAAAATATACTTATATATATACGTTCAAGACGTGTTAGCATAAAATAAAGATATGATTACATAATATCATTGAACTCTTTAATCAAATAGTTGAAGGTTCATTTTAAGAGAAAAAGAAACTTTGTTGCAAAAACAAAATTTTACTCATTTTCTTAGTTTTAAAACGGATTAATATAAGATTGTCGGATTTGAGATATTCCTATAATTAATATATATATATATATATATATATATATATATATATATATATGGAAAAAAAATATACACACAAAAATATCAAAATTTTTGAAGATTATGACTTGCATGTATTATAGAGAGATGAATTGGTTGATAAGTGTATTTGGGGACTAATTATTTAGAAGGTAATATATTTTAGTTTTTTTTAGTTCTAATTAATATGAGTTTTTTAATACTTTTCAACTTTCAATTCTTCCGATGATCAATTGATTAATACTGATAGGTAGAAATATTAATCTGGGATTACGTTTTTTAATTAGTTTATGAAACAGATAACATATGAGGATATTGTGATTCTGATTTCGTAGGAATTGAATGAAGCTATTTAATTTAAGGATTCCAAAAAAAAAAAAAAAAGCGTTGCTGAATTACCTTTCCTAAAATTTTGAGACATGCCAAAGAGTTTCCTATCACACATTTTGCGAACATTTCCTTGTTAAGCTTTATCAATTTACATTTTCAGGAAAGTAAACTTTGGTTAAATAAAAGCCGAAGTGTATTCGTTAAAAAAAAAAAAAACAAAAAACAAAATGAAGTGTATTTTTTGACATCAAATTTGTTTGATTTCTTTAAATGATAAATATTTATATAAAATAAATAAATTTAAAATAAATAAATTATAGATTAATAATTAATTATAAATCATTAAATTATGGAATCAGTTAGTTATATATGTTAGTTATATATATAAACAGGAAGATTTTAACTTTAATGAAAATAATTTAAAAATGAAAGAAAAAAATTGAAAAAGAAAAAGAGTAAAAATACGAAAAAAAATAAGTTATTTAAATATGTTTAAATAAAAAAAATTTATTGTTTGAATATGTAAATAAAAATAAAAAAAATATATTAGTAATATAAAATTTAATTTAAAAAAATTTAATTTTTTTATTAATATATTTTTATAAATATATAATACTTTTAATAATTTAAAATTTAAAAAATAAATGATTTAAGTTTTTTTTATTAATTTAGAAAGAAATAAATTTTAATGAACCTGCGAAAATTTATTTTTTTCCTCTTATTTCCATGCAAAAAATAATTTTCATATCTCTTTTTCTATATTTTTTTATTTTCTATTTTATCAATAATATTTAATTACATCATATTTAATTACTCCACGGTATACTTTTTAAGTTAATTTATTTTTTCAATAATAATAAACTTCGTCAATATTTACTATTACATTTTCTTTTTATTAATGATAATTAAATTTTTAGATTTAAGTTTGAATGAAAATTCTAAATTGAAAGTTTTTAATTATAAAATATTATTAAATTTAAAAGTAAATCAGAGGAAATTTTTTTTAAGAAATATAAATCATTGTTGAAAAAGAAGAATGAAAATTAATATTTTTTTAAAGGTTTAGATTATTATTTTAATATACTTTCTTAAGTTATGTGAAGTATTTAAAAGAGACATGTAATAAAAAGATGGAAGCAAACGTATACTCCCCCATTTCAAATTAAGCATATGTAAAAAATAAAATTTTTAATTAGTAATTTTAGAATATTAGTTCAAGAATTAAAAAAATTATTAATTTTCAATGAAATATTTTCATTTTTAATCACTGTATAAAATATTCCTAAATCTTTTATATCAAGTGAGATGTTAAGATTTTAACAAAATAATAATTCTTTTATTCCAATTCTACGTTAATAGATAATAAATGTAACAGTTTTTGAATATTGTACAAGTCAAATTTTCAACAACTAACGTTAATAAATGATAAAGACAATATAATATAATTATTTCAATAAATAAAGTTCAATAAAAATCTTAAATATCAACCAAATTAAATAGAAGGAATATATTTCAGTGCAAGAATTAAAAAAAATCCTCAGTCAAAAAAATTTGCCACCAGTAAATGGGATGCCAGGATCTGTAAAGGGCTCAGTGACTTTAAAAGCCAACGGTGATTGATGAGAACATACCTGTCATCTCTTTTTTGGGTTTTATTTTATCATACGAAAGAAGACATGTCTCAGAACTTTTTACAATAGTAGATAACTTTAGATAAACAACGTGTATCAACGAGCTTCCACTAAAACGGACGTTGTGGTTGTTGAAAAAGGTTCGAAGTACAAAGAAAATAAAGATTGAGGAAACGTGATCCATTCAAATTAATCAAGGAGCTGTCGACTTTTCTAATTAGAAATAATTTCAATGTATGCACCCATTAAATAGACAGACAAAGTTAAAGGCGTGTTATTTCTTTTTTTTAATGATCAACTACGATTTAAACAAAATGACATTTTTTTAATTATGATTATAAGTTAGGTTTGATAAACGCAGTTGATAAGTTAATTGAAAATTAAAGTGTCATTTTTTAATTAAAATTCATTAAGTTAACCCACTAAATTATAAACATTTGATAAATTAGTTGATAAATATAAAATTCAGCCTTGAACAAGTTACCTTTGAGATATATGATGTTCAGCTAAGCTGCTGTTGAAGATTGTTCCATTCTTCATAATGTGCTGATTACATGACATTTAATTCGAGCTTATTGGAGAAAGAATATGTTTCCATGTTAATTGTTTAATGAACCGACATTGAAAAGCATGAATTAGTGGATTGAAGTTTCCGATAGGAGTTATTAGATGGCTTTAAATACCCAAAAGAATCGAGTAGTTGGATTCTTGCTTGTGTAAAGGACATTGCGTTTTCTGTCTCTCTCAAATGGAGAGCTTCATGTTTTCTTTGAAGGAGAAAAAAGGGCTTGGTCGGGGAGATCTATTATTTCCTATTCTCTTTGTTACGATAGAATTCTGATTAGAAAACTTAAACTTGAAATTCAACATCCCAAAGTTTAATTTTTATCCTCAATGCAAAAATGTTTAGATTAATTTTAGTTTCTGCAGATGATTTAATGTTGTTCTACAAAGATGATACTGGCTCAGTTAATTTGTTTCTTATGCTTTGTTTAAATGAGTGAAATAGAAATAAATAAATAAAAATATGATTAAAAAAATAATTATTTGAATAGATAGAAATATTTTTAAAAAAATTAAATATGTTAAAAAATATAAATGTTATTTTATATTAATTAAAATTTTAAATTAAATTATTTTTTTATATAATCATAATTTAAATATTTAAAAAAATCCAATCAACCTTCTCTCTCCTCCATTTCATAGCTGTTGGGAAGGAATTAATTTTTGTTGTGGGATCCATCAAAATACATCCTTTTTTCCTTTACATATGCTCATCCAAATGATGGATTAATGCTTACTTCATACATGAAGTAGTCCCGCAAACTGTGTGAAATGTTTCCCTTAACTATAGAAACCGTTAGCTTTTAACGGAAAATCCCATAAATAGAGCACATGAAAATAAAGTTTAAAAATACCCAAATTTGATTTAATTATACTAGAAGACGAGCATCAGCATTGGAAATATCAAAGGCCTAATTGAAGGGACTGATTCTTCCAATGTTGTGTTGTATCAGGGAAAAAATGTTGCTGAAATAACGGAAAATTGAAATTCCCTTTTATATATTTAACTGAGTAGTTACATATTACGTGGTCCCACAGGACAAGCATATATTTTGTCTTTTCCTAGTGCTACCATATTCATCATTTTATTTCATGGGTCTCTAGTTCATGAGTACATCAGTTTTTTTTTTTTTTTTTTTTTTTTTTTTTTTTTTTTTTTTTTTTTTTTTTGCACATGTTCCCCTGGTCGTTATTCTTGACTCACAATGGTTGTGTATCACCTGACGCTTGGGTTTTGTCTATTGTTGAAAAAATTCAGTTGGATATTTTTAACCTTTAATTAATCATGGGCACGTTTCATGAAAAATTCTGTCAAGACATAACAATTTATGTAATATAGTATTATTTACGTTATTTGCAAAAATTAGGAAACACTTTACACTTTACACTTTACTCGAGAGCAAAACTTCAGATTTAAAGTGGATCGTTTCCTAATTAGAATTTTTATTTTGTATTTGGATAGAAGAATTTAAAATTTCTAAATTTTATATATTTAAATAATATTTTTTTAGAAATATTATAAACTTTTATTTAAGTATTTTTTATGTTAAATAGAACATTTTTAAATAATTCTTATTTAAAAGAAATTTCTAATTTTTTAAAAATTATTATTTATAATTTTTTTCACTTCATGCATCTCTTATTAATTACTTATTTTTATTTAAAAATAACTAAAATTTTAAAATTTTCCACTCAAACACAGGTTATAGACTTTTGATTCCTTCTCGTCAGCTTTATGGATTATTTGCAAATTAGAGCAAATCATGGTTTTATTATCTCACCTTCTAAATGAGCGAACTTAAACATGAGTGAGTAATAGTAAGAACTTAAACTCTTCATATCAAGTTAAAATTACATAGCGAGCTTTTCTACAAATTGTAAATTAGTTTGGTGCTATAAATTATTTTTGATGTTATATTTCTATTTTAATAGATAGCTTCTTCTTCTTCTTTTTCTTTTTAAGTGAATTGGCTCTTGCGTGGGGCTGGGGAATAAAATGAACTTCTTAATATATGGTGGGGTATATAGACCTTTTCACGCAATTATTTTCATTCTCAACGTTTCGTATTATTAAATAATATTTTTAGATCAAATAATTATAATATATAATTTATTCTATTATAGAATTTATATTTATCGATTTAATATTTGTAAATTAGTTTTCTATTTTAATTTTGTTGGTGCCTGTATGTTTAGAGCTACTAATCGATTAGGCTTTAGATACTAATAAAGTTCCTTTCTTTTACTAATGCATGGTTGGTTTTGTATATAATAACTAAAAAGAAATTGTTGATATGATATTATCATATTCTGCCCGAGAAAAAAGAAAAGCATTTAAATTTTGATAGCCCAAGAGGTTGATAGACTTAGGCTTCCTTTGAATAACTTTTAAATTATGTCTTACAAAATTGAAAATAAATCAGTTTTATTGAACTTGTCTTGTATTACGTTTACAACCAATTTCAATTATTAACTTTTTTTAACTTTATGCTTTGAGTTAACTAATAATATTTAATTAAATTATTAAAATTACTTTAGTAATTAAAAGTTAAAAATTAGAATAGTTTAATATAAGATTTTAGATATAAGTTGTTTAGTTTTTTTTTTTAAAAAAATTCTAACTGTTAATCATGGAATGCAGAAGGTAAAATAATTGATTATAAAAACATAATTGATAACTTTATAAAAGATATAATTAACTCAATTATATGATTAATTATATAATCAATTATAAAAATAAATTTTACAATATAAATAAATTTACTGTAATTATACGAAAGAATACTTTTACATAAAGATAACTTTGATATAATTATGAAGAGAATCTTTTCAATACTACTTCTAATATGATTTATAAAAGAACACTTCCAAAAATTAATAAAAGTTCTTTTCATTTATATAAATATTAAAAATAATATTGTATGAAATACTTATTTATACAATTTATTTTATTGTTTGATAGTATCCCTCATATATAAAATATTTATTTATAGAAAAAATTGAAGTATTTTTAAAATTAAAAATTCAATTTAACCTATCTTTCTATATTTTTCGTTATTTTCTTTTTCCTTTACACGTGTTATCTTTCGATGAGTCCATAAAAACTGGTGTTAAAAGTTCTTATTATCATAGATGACAAAACAAAAAGATGAAAACGATAAATATAATATAATTACAAATGTTTATAGTAAATCGTTTTTTATAATTTAATTTTATTTATACCACATAAACCCTTCATCCAATTAAAATCAGTACATTATTATAAATTATAATTACTTACGGTTAATGTGCTTATTTTTTTACTAACTTTTTAAAATGTCAACAAGACTATTTATCGTTTATTCATTTCGAATTGTTAATGTCAGGTTATATGCTTAGATAGTATATACGAAAGATGTTAAGCTATAAATTTCTTAAGTAAACTTGGATTTTCTACTAATTAATACATATTTTTAGATAATTTTTAATTTTAGAATTTCCACTGAACTTTTTTTTTGTTTTACACATTTCATTTTCTTTCTTAATTTATATATTTATATTTTTTACTTCCTCTAATTTTTGTAATAAAAATAAGTAACCAATCTATCAAGACTAATGAGAAGTACTTAAAATAATGAGTATATTATAAATTTAAATTTCATTCCAAAAATACTCATTATATTACATATTTAAACTAATAATATGAAAAATAATAATAATCTCGTTAATATAATTCTCACATTAAAATAAAAAAATATTTTTAATAATTAATAACTAGAAAATATAATTATATTTTTATATTTAGGAAAAAATATCAATAATTATTTTAAATTAAAAGGATAGAGAAAATTCTTTCTTAATTGTCAAGATATTTTTTAATGTTACTGAAGCATTTTGTTCAAAATTTAAAATCTCAAATATTAAATGAGAGAAATTAGATTCATTTATAATTTAATTAGTTTAAGTTATAATATAAAAACACCATTTGTAATTTTATCATATTATCTTTAAATAAATATTATAAAATAAAAAAATATTTGTATTTCGTGAGTATCTTACTGTTTCTTACCATTTTGCTAAAATTTGGATACACTCGTTTTTTTATACTCTAATTTTGTCCACACCAACACCTAGCTCAATAAACAAATTATATCAGATTTCCTACCCTAATAATGGCTCCTCTCACATTCAAATTAGAGCCATTTCCCCCTTCTGAATTTTGGAAGCAATGTAAAGAATAAAGACCAAAGGTGAATATAATTATCAGCGATCCATTTGCATACCAACAATGAAATTTCTACGTATGTAGGTAACGTGAAACTTAAGTCATTCTTTTATTTTAATTATAGGTTATAATCAACTTAGGTTTTAAATGTCTAAATTTGGTATAATTAAAAATTTTAAGATATAAATCTAAATCTATTATTTGTTAAAGAATTTTTTCTGTTAAAATTTATTTAAAACTTACAAAATTTACAAATTTATTTATAAATTATTCTAAAAAAATACTAATAAATAGATTTAAAATTTATATAAATGATTAATTAAAAATATTTACAAATTTAAATTTATAAAATAACAGATCATTAAATATACCTAATATATATATATATTAATATTATGTAATAAAATATATTAAAATAAATATTATATAAATATAATATATTAAAATAAATTAATAAATATAAATATATAATATATGAAAATAAATAGATTTTTAAATAAATTAAATATATTTTTTTTATAAATTTAAATCTAACTTATTTATTAAAAAAGTTTATTAATAAATATAAATTTATATATTTATTAAATAAGTTAAACCAAATTAAACTTTAAATAAGTTGAAAAACTAACATTGGACGACCTTTAAAAAAATCGACATTCATTGCCATAGTCATTTGAGTAGGAGGACCTCATAAATTGAAGCCAATTACTCATTCAATATGGTGATTGATTTAGACTTGAACGTCACAGTGAGGATCCGGCTATGTTGTAAATCCATCCTGGGGTTGATCTTATTTAATACAAACTAATTGTAAAATCATTTTCTTAAGCTATTGTTTGGAATGGAAATTTTTGGAAGAAAAGAAAAAAAGAACTTTTTTTTTAAAATAAATATATTATAAATTGGTATTTTTTTATTTTAGATGTATTTTAGAAGAGATCTTAAATTATAATTTAAATTAGATAAAAAAATCTATTCTAGGAACCGAATCGAAAAAAAATAAAATCGACAAATAAAAAAGAAACAGGATAAAAAACAGACGCCACTTCAAGAAGACAAACTTCTCGAAAAACCACTACAATAGTAAGATCTAATACAAGAATCAAACATAATATTTTCACAAGAATTTTAGGAAAGAAATTACTATCTCTCTTTTAAATATGAATTGTTATCATGTCTAAAATTGTAAAAAAAAATTTCAATAAACCTTTATATAGATTCTAAGATAATGGCAACACGAAGATCAATAATGGTCTAAGAAGGTGTCAAAACAGGCCCAATCAAAACTTAAAAAGGAACATACTCAACAAAGGTAAAAGAGGCCTTAGAGCATGTAGCGGCCTATGTGCATAGTCATTTAGATCACAACTTTGAGTATAATAAGAATAAGTGTATCTTATTTAGATAACCAAATGATAATTCTTTATGTAATGATCCTACAATCATGTAATTAAAATTTATTACGTGTAATTAGCCTTAAAATGTACAATTAGGACAGCAACCTTGATCTTGTGCTCCAAGTTTGTATGTCCACTTTACATCCTCCTTGATCTTCATTATTTTTAAAAATAAAAAATTTAAAATAACATATTATCATAAACTTAATATATTAATAATTTATTATCATCATAATCAATATATAATTTTATTAATTTTAAAAAATATATTTTCCTTTTAAAAATCTCCTCCAGAAGAATCCCTAAGTTTGATTAATGGGGTTTTGTAAATATAAAATTTGCTGGAGCTACATTAATGGGTGCAGAAAGGGTCCCCTTTTTCAAGGGTTCTGATTACATGTCCGTATAATGTTGTTTTGTTATGAACTTATTCAAAACCACATGTAAAGTATCTTAGATACCTTTACTCAAAAAAAAAAAAAAGGGAGTACCGTGGAAAATAGATGTCATGCATTACCGTGGATGCCCACAAGAAAATTGATTTTCTCCTCACATTGTGCGACAAGTAAGTTGAAACCATGGCTTGTTATCGGATATAACACATGTTTAAGGAATTCAATTGGTGGGTTGTTTTAACAAGCAGTAATGTTTTAATATAAAAATAAAAAAAACTACAATTCATAAATACTTCTCACATCATAGTTAAATTATATTAGTAGCTTAAGCGAATTTGATACGATTTGAGTAGTTGGTCAAAAAGAGCTGGTGTATATCTTAATACTTTTCTTAATAAGAACTGTTGTAATTTTTTATGAATATAATTTCCATTACTGTTGGACTACTATTTGGTTCCATGCATGGGCCTAACCCTCTCAACCTCTCTAGTATAAGTTATTCCTTCTGACAGAACCATCAAGGATTTCCTGCCTTTATTTTGCACCAAAATATTTAATATTTCATCCTTTCCTTTTGTTTTCTTGATGAGAATATTCTTTTTTGACATGGTCTGAGTTAGAAGGAGTTTGGGTTACATTGCTCCTGAAGTTTGCTCATGAAACTTTGGAAATGTGTCATACAAGGCATATGTTTATAGTTATGGAATGATGCTACTTGAAACAATAGGAGGGAAGAAGATCACGAAGGACTTAGAGAAAAACACTAGCCATGTTTACTACCTGAAATGGATTCATATTGAGGATGAAGGTGGTGAACAAATTGCAAGGAAACTAGCAATTGTAAGACTTTGATGCAAACGGTGGTTCAAATGTCGGAGGGATACATAGACAGATCCCTGATACCTCCTCATCCGCTTCTGCAGGACTGAGGAGAAAAGGTGCAAATGTAGGTGAAGCACTAGACAATAAACCCTAGATTTGGACATTATTCAAGAGTCAGATTGACTTGCTACTTACAATTGTAGGAAATGAAATAGGTGTAATCTTTTTTGTTTATGTGCTTTGAGAAAGGTATAAGATGGTACTGCACTCATAACTGTTGGATTAGGTTCCTACTTGTTTAAAACTCAAAGAAAGCTGTATTTCTCCATTTTTGGAAGCTGTATGAAATCACGTTGATGTTGGGTTTAGAGTTCAGACAATATGTTTGAGCTGACCAAAGCTACAATTACAGAGGATATTGGATAGAGCATATTGATATTAATGTAAGAGCATGCTAAATGCTACATGTATTTTTAATGTTACAGAAGCCTATTGCTAGAGCTGTTTTAAGAGTCTGATCTTTAACATGGAACCCATCATCGTATTGGCTATATGTAAACACATACATCTCAACCTACCTAGTGTACTTGAAGTTTAATAATGAAGAGTTCAAGACTGTAGCCTTATTAGAATCCATAGTGGCTGATTCAGTATAAATGCAATTTGAAGAGAGAGTATGAAATAGGAAACCAAACCAATCAGGAATTCTGAATTAATATTGGAGTAAAAACGTTGTATCATTTATACAGCACACCCCTTTATTCAAGGGTGAGGTATGCCATCAGATGAGATGGTGCAGATATCACGAGGGAAAAATGATTTGATACTTTACACATATTAAAAAGAGGAAGAGTCTGGAGTCAGTAGAGCACAACATCTAAATTCATGAAATCGTCATTAATTATCCCGCATTGCAAATAAGACTTGACAAAAATAACATGTTCAAACTCAATGCTATTAATTGCTACTTTCCAGTTACTAAACTGAAGTGTGAAACAGTTTACTCAAGGTATGAACTTAATTATCTGTTATTTAATCAATTTGGGGAGTGAAACACAGGTAAATCAGTACCATATATAGGACCTCTTGTGAACAAATGATGAGTTGATTGACCTTACCTTGTATAAAATGGTAAAATTGTTCATCAGTAAAATACATTAAAATAATGAAAAGACATGTGTCAAGGGGGCAACGAATTAGATTTTAAAAGAAATATACAGCTTTTTATTACGTTGACAACTAAAGTCGAAAAAGAACTCAGATGACATGAGGTCAACTAATGTGTCAATGCACAAGATCGACATCTAAACTCAGATTGACACTTATTATCTAATGTCAGAAACACTAATCATAACATAAACCTAAACCAGTAAGGCTTAAAGCTTTCAATCTAGATGAAGATGATGTGAGATCATTTGAGAAGACTAAAAAGAGATCAAATTGATTTTTTGGAATCACTTACTGATATATCAGAAGATGGCCTTCAACTACTATAATCTCCAACATTCTCAGCTGGTAGATCTTGTGGATATAGGTAAGGTTTGCTAGGCATTTGCAATTCCTTATCCTCTTCAAGAATCTCTAACACCTTATCCATCGGAGGACGATCACTTGGCTTTGTTTGTATACACCACAAAGCCACAATCATCATTTTCTTTGTCAAATTTATGTCATCCTCCTCCGCGTCATTTTCAATTGTAATTTCCCTTCCATCATGCAACTGATCATAAACCCAGAACGGGAAGTATATTTGGCTGGATTGTTCAGCCAATGCATTCAAGTTCTTCCTTCTACCGGCCATCTCCATTAATAACATGCCAAAGCTATAAACATCGGCTTTGTAGGAGATTGTGCCAACATTTCTGTAGAAGAGTTCAGGTGCCATGTATCCTATTGTTCCTCTTGCTGCGGTTAAAGACACAATGCTATTATCTGTAGGACAAAGTCTTGCAAGTCCAAAATCAGAAACTTTTGGACTGAAATTCTCATCAAGAAGGATGTTATGAGGCTTTATGTCAAAGTGCAGAATTTTCATATTGCACCCGTTATGCAGGTATTCAATGCCACGGGCCACTCCAAGAGCAATGCCATACAGTTTTTCGCAGCTTAAGGAAGAAGTCTCTTCATGAGAGAAAATGTATTTCTCAAGAGATCCATTTGGCATGAACTCATATATAAGAGCACGCTTTGATCCCTCCACACAAAAACCAATGAGCTGCACCACATTAACATGGTGAATCCTACCAATGGTAGCAACTTCATTGATGAATTCTTGACCATTGCATTTGGCTTTATCCAATATCTTGACAGCTACAAAACGACCACTGCGAAGTTGTCCTTTGAAGACAGAGCCATAGCCTCCATTCCCTAGTTTTGTCTTGAATTGTTCTGTAATCCTCTTGATGTCTCTGTAAGAGTACCTTATGGGCATGATGTTATTGTCACTTCTTAGAAAATCTTCAATGGCGTCATACATTGATAAATGCCTCCGTCTCCATTTGTAGATAAATAAAACAAGGACGCATGGAGCTCCAAGTACAAATTTGGCACCACAGAACAAAGCGACTAAAACTGTAAAGAAGTTACAACAAGAGAAAACAAATCATTAAAATGGCATATGATGAGAGTTTGTTTGATATCTCAGAAGTTTGATCTTGAGAATTTTAAAGTTTTTCATACAATTTTTTAAAAGTAAAAATTGTCCTAATTTGTTTATCCAATTTTAATATAAAGATTAAATCAATGTAGTTTCAATTTTTCTTTCTCCCTCAACGTTGTTAAATTCTACTGCTGTTCTTTTATTTTCGTGGGTCATCATGCATCACTACAAAATTGCCGCCTCCGAATGTAGATAATTGACTTAAGGGAAGGCATCGGCTTACTTGATATTTGCGTCGAGATCAATCCTACAATAAATACTAAATCGACGTTTCCTGCAAGAACATAAATGAAACAATGGGAATGGTTAACAATCTAACTGTTAGAGGGTCTGCAAATATAAGGTCTATATAAATAGAATTACTGATAAGATTACAGTAGTAGTGTAAGTTTTTGTAAATACTTCATGCATTTTAGATAAGAGGGGTACGAAAATGTATGGTAGGTTGAGTATAAATAATTAAATTGGATAACATAATTCAATATAAAGCTAGGTGGGTGTTTTTTTATAAAAAAGTCTGAATTGTTTGTATACGCTGATGGCCTGTTTGAAGAGTCATAAAAAAATGTTTTGATATATAAGAAGGAAGATTTGAAATAAATCATTTCTTATTCAGGAGTTTTATTATAAAAAGAAAGAAAGAAAGATGTGCGGTTTAGTTTACATATAATTTTCTAAAAGTTTCTTCTTACTTTTGTATGTGGAATATTCATGGCAAAAAATCATTTACATTTAAAAATTTGTCATGCTTTCTTACGTCTCGATGACACAAGAAGAAAAAAAGAAAATTGCGGAAGGTGAAGTGATTGGCAAGCAAACCTTGGAAACAGCGATACTGGTTATCGTGGTCAAGGTAGGCATACCCATGATGTTTACAAATACTATTCAGCCAAGAAAGTTCAAAACCATGAAGTAACATTTGGTTGATGAGTGTGCATGAAATATTGCCGTGACTGATTTCAGCAGGCCACGATGTGAGATGCATGGACTCGATACGACAAGAGTCTCTGAGTCCCAAGTCCTCAAGTGAAAGAGATGAGTCATGAATCACCAATGCATGCGAACTATTCATGCAGTAGGTGGCGTTGTCATTAAGAACAGGGGAATCCACTATTTTGGGACAGCTCAAATATAGTAGTAAGCTATAATTATAAATAAAATTCAAATCATATGAATTATATCCGCTGAAATTGTAGGAGGATAAAGAATAAGGGGGGAGGGTAATAGGGTAAGCCTGCGGTCGAACGTCTGCATCCACTAGCCATATAGTGTAGTTGATGTAATTAATTGACTTGACATAGTATTTTCCGAATCCATAATACAGCATCAATTGGTTGTCCTCACAGGATAGCTTGTACCTCATGTCGCCACACTTGTGTGGACTGTCTTGCAGCCGAAAAGGATGGGTTATGTTATGGATCCCGCACCGACGAGAACAGAGTTCAGTATCCGTCGCCTTGCACTTGCAACTTCCACAGAATAAGACTAGGAACATCGCCAAAAGAATTTTCCGCTTCCGGGATACGTCAAAGAACCACATTTCCATGGTCAGGCAGAAATTAAAGCATTTCCCAAACCTCGCAACCAAGTCGTTCACACCACTTACTACATCCATCACAAATCCAATTTATATTTCTTGGGTCTTGCTAACGGCTGTGACTATAATGCGGATAAGAAATTAAAAATAAAAAACTTATTGAAATTATTGAAGATAATAAAAACTTTATACTTTCCTTTTCTTTTAACTAATACCTTTTAGCATTTCTTTTAAACCAAAGAAAGGTCAAGGTCGTTTATCCCTCATCTTCACCACTCATTTTCAATGGTATATCCAATGTTTACGGTGTAAGTGATCCATTGTGAACGACTTCTGCAGTGGTCTACGTTAACTGTTAAGCGCGGTCTACCGAGTAGAGCGCGTTTTTCTTGATTAAAATCAACGAATTCTGTGATTATGATGTGATTGGAAAAAAGAAGACATCGACAGTGAAGAGAATAGGAAGGTAGAGAGAAGGTGCCAAGAGGAGGAAGTTTAGGGTGGAGTGTAAATAAATTGGAAAATGATTTCTAAGAATGAAGGAAGGGCTAAGAAGAGAGAAAGAAAAAATTACATGTATTAAGATGTAAATAATTTTAGAATGTATGTCTATTATTTTAATAAAATTAGTTTTTGACGTCAGCTGATATGTCATAGGAGGAAATTATTGGGAAGCTACCGAGAGATAGAAAAGTCTTTTAAAGAAATTAAAGAGGCTTGTGATTGGCAATGAGTGATCGGAGAGTGAAGATATGGATACTTGTTTGGTTACAATATGTTCTTCCCTAGGACTGTTATTCATGATTTGCTTCTTGGCATAGGCATAGGCATAGTGAACAAATGTGAAGAATTATCCTGCGGGAATCAACTCATCCGATTCCCTTTTAGAATCATAGGTCGGCATCCACAGCACTGTGGTATCCTGGCTTTGATTTATTTTGTTCAGCTGGTAACTACTCTGTGAGTGAACTCCCTAAATCGGTGAAACTCATTGTCAATAATATTGACTACAAGCACCAAACCATTGAACTCGCCCATCCAAATCCCTGCTTTTCTAGGCACCTCCTCCTTAACCTGTCCTCAACCCGAGTCTATCAGCTTCACATTTCCAGGGCCAGGTCAACCCTTACTACTCCACATATTATGACCACTACTTTTTCAACTGTTCACTGACTAATAGAGATTTTATGGAGTAGGATTTGATTCCATGCTTAACCACCTCTACCTCTCAAGTATACCTTATTCCTAAAGTTGTTAAATTGAGTCATAGTGTTAGGATCAACCTATTTAATTTTAAGTTTTGGTATATAATTTATCTGAAAGTAGAGTTTTTTTTTTAATTTTAATCTATATAGTTATTAATTTAAAGTGTTTTATTAGGGTTAGCTTTAATTCTATTTTTTTATTTTATAATTTATTTTAAAATATAACTTTTAAATTTAAATTTATTAAATCTCTAAATTAAATGTGATAAATATGAACTCATCCATTTAATTTTATATTTTAACATTTTATTTTATAACTCGTTTAAAAATAAAAAAAATTTATATCTTAATTCACATAATTTTCAATAAAAAAATTTATATCTTAATTCACATAATTTTCAATTTAAGTAGGATGAATATAAATAAATTCATTTAATTCTATTATATAACTTTTTTATTTTGTTATTAATTTATAAATAGGATTTTTTAAGTTCTAATTTAAATAACTCTTAAATGAAATGGAATGGACGTAAGTTAATTCTTTCATGTTTATTTTATAATCATTTATTTTGTAGCCAGTGTAAAAGTACGATTTTTAAACTTGAATTTATATAATTATTAAAATAAGTAGGATAAATGTAAACTAATTCATGTAATCCTAATTTATATTTAACTACTTTCTATAAAATTTTATCATTTTTTTTAATTTTTTTTCTCATTCTTTATTTCTCTCTTTAAATAATCTCTTCAATATTTTTTATTATACTAAACTATTCTATAATTTATTTATCTTTATTTTTAGATTTTTTATTTTTTTCTAAATATTTTTTCATTTTTCTCTAAATTTTTTTCTTCTCTAAATTTTTTTCTTTCTTTCTCAACTTTTTTATATTTTTATCTTTTATTATTTATTTTTTATAATATATTTATATCTTTATTTTTAAAATTATCTTTTCTCCATATTTTTCTTTTCTTCTCTCTAAATTTTTTTTATTTTTAATTTTTCATTGGTATTTTATTTTAAGAGAGAAAAATAAACTAGAAAAAAAATTATAGAAAAAAATAAAAAAATTAAAGAGAAAAAATAAACACGACAGGTAACCCTGACCTATAGGATTTAATGAACTTTTAACTTATCGCCTTTATAGTATAGGATTTGCGGGCTTATGAGCCACTTTGACATTAGCACGTGGATTAGAGTTGAGTTGGATTGGATTAGTTAAATTAACACCTCTATTAACCAGACCAATTCTCGTTGGAGTAGTAATAAAAAAAACAACTTTAAATTAAAATAATCTTTAGTAAGAGATTTAAAGGGTCAAAATTTCTAAACGAGTAAGAAAATAAATTTATACAATCAAACAAATTTTACCTAAACTTGCTCATATAACTTAACTTGTTATTAAAGAGAATCCAAATAAGTATCCATCTATATTAGACATAACATTTGGAGAAAATTGTTAAAGATATGTTGATCTTATAATATTAGTCATTGTTTTTGTGTGATAAATTTGTTTTGATCATTCGCATATAATTACGTGCGTAATATTATTTTGAACTTATCGTACATTACTTGTCATAGTTATCTGAGATTTACTTTTCTCAGGCTTCACGAAGTGAAGAATATGACATCAACTACATTTTTTTTTACTTACTACAACTTCTTTTGTTTTGCTTGAAATGTTTTCATTGTTAGAATTAAGATGAGAAATAAGTCGAGTTAGGTTCAACTCAACTAAACTCGATAAGAATTTATTCAGTTCAAAACTCGATTGAAGTTCGATATGAATTTTTTTTTATTTGACTTGATATGATTTTTTTTTTAATTTAATTTGACTCGATTTAAGCTCGTGAACGATTCAGTTTGGCTCACTAACTCGTTAACTCAAGTCACATAAATTAAAAGTTAATTGAATTAAATGTAAAATATTTAAAATTTATAATTTACTAATATATTTTTTTATAAAATAATTATATAATTAAAAGTTTTAAATATAATTATAGTCTATATAAAATAAATAAATATTTACATTTAAATTATTATTAATAATTAATAAATCAAATAACTAATCTGTATATTGGATATTTTAAAGTTATATTTTGTTACCAATTTTAAAGTTAATTTTTTTTCAAACATACAACTTATAATAGTATATATTACAATTATGTTATATATTTTATCTATTTTATACAAAAATAAAAAAAATTATATGAATTTAATTTATATATATAACAATCTGATTCATGAATCAAATGAATAAAGTTATACATAGTTAACGAGTTTAATTTTTAACTCAAGTTTAACTCATTTGGTTCATGAACGAATTAATTATCTAATTGAATCTCAAACTAATTTCGAGTTGAACGAATTAATTATCTAATTGAATTTCAAACTAATTTCAAGTTGGTTCAGTTCATTACGAATCTTATTAGAATCATTTTAAAAAATGTAATTTTATTTTGTAATTTTTTTTATTTTTAAATCAAAATTTATAATTAATGATTTAAAATAGTACTAATTTTTTATATAAAGATAAGTTCATAAACTAATTCTATTCCACTTAATTCTAATTTTTTTTTATATTTATAACTTTTTAACCTTAATTCATAAAAATAGAGCTAAATAGATTACGACTAACCTATTTAACCACTTTAGCTATTCCTTCTCATACAACCATTTGGAGGCTACCCTATCATTCTGCACCAAAATGATTAATATTTCATCTTTCCCTTATATTTTTTTCATCACAATATTCTTTTATTGGCATTGTCTGACTGCAAACACTGCGAATCAAAAGGGACCAGATGTGGCTGGAAAAACCGCAAAGCATGAAATTTATTGTTGATAGACTTAGGCTTCCTTTGAATAACTTTAAAATTTTGTCTTACAAAAATGAAAATAAATCAATTTTAATGAAAATAAATCAATTTTAATGAACTTGTGTTGTATTACATGTACAATAAATCTCAATTATCAATTTTTTTCTACCCCTTTAAATTAATAAATAAATTTTAATCAAACTATCAGGATTGTTTTTTGAAAAATTAAAAATTAAAAAAACTTAATATAAAATTATGAATATAAGTCGTTTGATTTTTTAAAAATATTTTCTAACTGTTACTCGTGGAACGTACAGGATGTAAATTAATTGATTATCAAAATTGGATAATAGATTACTAAAAATAGAATGGTTAATTTTTAAAAAATAATAATTAACTCAATTATATAATAAAATATATGAAGATAACTTTTCTTATAAAAGAACACTTTCAAAAATTAATATAAGTTTTGTCATTTTATTCAATTTATATAAAATATATTAAAAATGATATTGTATAAAATACTTATTTATACAATTTATTCAAATATTATAGTATCTGTCTGTCATCTATGAAATACTTATTTGTAGAAAAAATTGAAGTTTTTAAAAAATTAAAAGATAAAAATTCAATTTGAAGAGAGAGAGTATGAAATAGTAAGCCAAACCAACCAATCAGGAATTCTGAATTAACATTGTATGATTTATACAACAAACCCCTTTATTCAAGGGTGAGGTACGGCACCAGATGAGACGGTGAAGATATCACGAGGGAAAAATGATTTGATATTTTACACAAATTTAAAATAGTACAGCACAACATCTAAACTCATGAAATCGGCATCAATTATCCCCGCATTGCAAATAAGACTTGAAAAAATTAACATGTTCAAACTTAGTGATATTAATTGCTATTTCCAGTAACTAAACTGAAGTGTGAAACAGTTTACTCAAGGTATGAACTTAATTATCTGTTATTTAATCAATTTGGGGAGTGAAACACAGGTAAATCAGTACCATATATAGGACCTCTTGTGAACAAATGATGAGTTGATTGACCTCACCTTGTAGAAAATGGTAAAAGTGTTCATCAGTAAAATACATTAAAATAATGAAAAGACATGTGTCAAGGGGGCAACGAATTAGATTTTAAAAGAAATATACAGTATTTTATTACATTGACGACTAAAATCTAAAAAGAACCCAGGTGGCGTGAGGTCAACTAATGTGTCAATGCCCGAGATCGACATCTAAATTCAGATTGACACTTATTATCAAATTTCAGAAACACTAATCATAACATAAACCTAGAGCACTAAGACCACAAGCTTAGAATGTAGATCCAGATGATGTGAGATCATCATAGAAGACTAAAAAGAGATCAAATTGATATTTTGGAATCACTTACTGATATATCAGAGGATGGCCTTGAACTACTATAATCTCTAACATCCTCAGCTGGTAGATCTTGTGGATATAGGTAAGGTTTGCTAGGCATTTGCAATTCTTTATCTTCTTCAAGCATCTCTAACACCTTATCCATCGGAGGACGATCACTTGGCTTTGTTTGTATACACCACAAAGCCACAATCATCATTTTCTTTGTCAAATTCATGTCATCTTCCTCTGTGTCATTTTCAATTGTAATTTCCCTTCCATCATGCAGCTGATCATAAACCCAGAAAGGGAAGTAAATTTGGCTGGATTGTTCAGCCAATGCATTCAAGTTCTTCCTTCTACCGGCCATCTCCATTAATAACATGCCAAAGCTATAAACATCGGCTTTGTAGGAGATTGTGCCAACATTTCTGTAGAATAGTTCAGGTGCCATGTATCCTATTGTTCCTCTTGCTGCGGTTAAAGACACAATCCTATTATCTGTAGGACAAAGTCTTGCAAGTCCAAAATCAGAAACTTTTGGATTAAAATTCTCATCAAGAAGGATGTTATGAGGCTTTATGTCAAAGTGCAGAATTTTCATAATGCACCCGTTATGCAGGTATTCAATGCCACGGGCCACTCCAAGAGCAATGTCATACAGTTTTTCGCAGCTTAAGGAAGAAGTCTCTTCATGAGAGAAAATGTATTTCTCAAGAGATCCATTTGGCATGAACTCATATATAAGAGCACGCTTTGATCCCTCCACACAAAAACCAATGAGCTGCACCACATTAACATGGTGAATCCTACCAATGGTGGCAACTTCATTGATGAATTCTTGACCGTTGCCTTTGGCTTTATCCAATATCTTGACAGCTACAAAACGACCACTGCGAAGTTGTCCTTTGAAGACAGAGCCATAGCCTCCATTCCCTAGTTCTGTCTTGAATTGTTCTGTAATCCTCTTGATGTCTCTGTAAGAGTACCTTATGGGCATGATGTTATTGTCACTTCTTAGAAAATCTTCAATGGCGTCATACATTGATAAATGCCTCCGTCTCCATTTGTAGATAAATAAAACAAGGACGCATGGAGCTCCAAGTACAAATTTGGCACCACAGAACCAAGCGACCAAAGCTGTAAAGAAGTTATAACAAGAGAATACAAATCATTAAAATGGCATGTGATGAGAGTTTGTTTGATATCTCTGAAGTTTGATCTTGAGAATTTTAGAGTTTTTCATACAATTTTTTAAAAGTAAAAATCATCCTAATTTGTTTATCCAATTTTAATATCAAGATTAAATCAATGTAGTTTCAATTTTTCTTTCTCCCTCAACGTTGTTAAATTCTACTGCTGTTCTTTTATTTCCGTGGGTCATCATGCATCACTACAAAATTGCCGCCTCCGAATGTAGATAATTGACTTAAGGGAAGGCATGGGCTTACTTGATATTTGGATCGAGATCGATTGTAAAATATATACTAAATCGACCCTTCCTGCAAGAACATAAATGAAACAATGGGAATGGTTAACAATCTAACTGTTAGAGGGTCTGCAAATATAAGGTCTATATAAATAGAATTACTAATAAAATTACAGTAATAGTGTAAGTTTTTGTAAATACTTCATGCATTTTAGATAAGAGGGTACGAAAATGTACGGTAATTTGAGTATAAATAATTAAATTGGATAACATAATTCAATATAAAGCTAGGTGGGTGTTTTTTTTAATATAGTCTGAATTGTTTTTATACACTGATGGCCTGTTTGAAGAGTCATTAAAAAATGTTTTGATATATAAGAAGGAAGATTTTACATAAATTATTTCTTATTCAGGAGTTTTATTAAAAAAAGAAAGAAAGAAAGATGTGCGGTTTAGTTTACATATAATTTGCTAAAAGTTTCTTCTTACTTTTGTATGGCAAAAAATCATTTACATTTAAAATTTTCTCATGCTTTATTACGTCTCTATGACACAAGAAGAAAAAAAGAAAATTGCGGAAGGTGAAGTGATTGGCAAGCAAACCTATATGGAAACAGCGATACTGGTTATCGTGGTCAAGGTAGGCATACCCATGATGTTTACAAATACTATTCAGCCAAGAAAGTTCAAAACCATGAAGTAACATTTGGTTGATGAGTGTGCATGAAATATTGCCGTGACTGATTTCAGCAGGCCACGATGTGAGATGCATGGACTCGATACGACAAGAGTCTCTGAGTCCCAAGTCCTCAAGTGAAAGAGATAAGTCATGAATCACCAATGAATGCGAACCATTCATGCAGTAAGTGGCGCTGTCATTAAGAACAGGGGAATCCACTATATTTGGACAGCTCAAATATAGTAGTAATCTATAATTGGGGCTGTCACCTAAGGTGAAATCGAAGGAGGGTAAAGAGATGGTTATAGGGTAAGCCTGCGGTCGAACGTCTGCATCCACTATCCATATAGTGTAGTTGATGTAATTAATTGACTTGACATAGTATTTTTCGAATCCATAATACAGCATCAATTGGTTGTCCTCACAGGATAGATTGTAACTCATGTCGCCACACTTGTCTGGACTGTCTTGCAGCCGAAAAGGGTCGGTTATGTTATGGATCCCACACCGACGATAACAGAGTTCAGTATCCGTCGCCTTGCACTTGCAACTTCCACAGTATAAGACTAAGATTAGGAACATCGCCAAAAGGATTTTCCGCTTCCGGGATACGCCAAAGAATGACATTTCCATGGTCAGCCAGAAACTCACTTTCGGCATCCGTCACAAATCCAATTTAATATTTCTTGGGTTTTGCTAACAGCTCTGTCTATAACGCTGATAAGAATTTAAAAATGAAAATATTATTGAAGATAACGAAAACTTTGTACTTTTCTTTCTTTTAATTAATATATTTTAGCATTTTTTTAAATCAAAGAAATGTCAACGTCCTATATCCTTCGTCTCCACCACTCATTTTCAATGATATATCCAATGTTTATGATGGAAGTGATTCATTAATGTTTATGAACGACTTCTGCGGCGGTCTACGGAGTAGAGCGCGTTTTTCTTGATTAAAATCGAGTCTTGGGATTATGATGTGACGGGAAATAAAAGACACTGACAGGGTGGGGAATAGGAAGGTAGAGAGAAGGTGTGGAGAGGAGGAAGTTTTGTGTGGAGTGAAAATAAATTGGAAAATGGTTACTAAGAATGAAGGAAGACATAAGAAGAAAGAAAAAAAAAAGGGTAAAAAAGACATGAAATATGATATGTGTAGCGATAAGAGAGAAAAGATATAAAATAGAAAAATTACGTTAGTTTTTGACGTCAGCTGATATGTGATAGGGGGAAATTACTGGGAAGCTAAGGAGAGATTGACAAAAAAAAAAGAAATTAAAGAGGCTTGTGTTGTGATAGCCAATTAGTGATTGGAGAGTGAAGATATGGATACTTGTTTTGTTAGAATATGTTCTTCCGTTGGATTGTTATTCATAATTTGCTTTAATGTAGAGTTTGCACTTGGCACGGGCATAATGAACGACTGTGAAGAATTATCATGCGGGAATCAACTCATCCGGTTCCCTTTTAGAATCATAGGCAGACATCCCCAGCACTGTGGGTATCCTGGCTTTGATTTATTTTGTTCAGCTGGTAACGACACTGTGATTGAACTCTCTAAATCGGTGAAACTCATCGTCAATAATATTGACTACAAGCACCAAACCATTGAATTCACTCACCCAAATCCCTGCTTTTCTTGGCAGTTCCTCCTTAACCTCAACCTCACTCTATCAGCTTCACATTTCCAGATCAACCGACTCAACCCTTCCTACTCCATATATGATGACTACTACCTTTTCAACTGTTCACTGACCGAAAGAAATTTAAACGAGTATTTGGTTCCATGCTTAACCACCTCAACCTCTCTAGCATACGCTATTCCTTCTGGTAGAACCATCCGGAGCCTGCCCCTGTCATTCTGCACCAAAATGTTTAATATTTCATCCTTCCCTTATTATTTGTTTGATGGGAATATTCTTTTATTGACATGGTCTGAGCCATACTGTAAACATTGCGAATCAAAAGGGAACAGATGTGGCTGGAAAAATAATACCGCAAAGCATGAAATTTATTGTTTCCCCAACCACAAAGGTAACCTTTAGACTCTATCGCATCACAAACCACTACTTGCTTGTTTACACTTCAAAGTTCACAGGTAGATGAAACCTTGAAACATAGAAACCTAATTGAACATCTAGATCAAGACACTGGCCTTTTAAGTTAATAGACTTCATGATTTCTGCCCAGCTTTATGCAGTTTTTATTGGTTCATATCTTAACTAACAATTATTTCACAATTCAAATATATGGAAATATTACGTCTAAAACAATTCATTGCATTTGTAAGTATTTTGGAGCGTTCAATTAAGAGAAATTCTTGACATGCGTGATGAATTTTTAAGTGATCTCGTTATTCTCGTAAGCTAAGTTTTGTTAGTGTTGCTTGCAGGTTCATCAACAGCTCTCGTGACAACAGGTCAGCTTTGGATTTCAAGTTTGCTTTCTTAGTATGAGTTTTGTTATACTATTCATAAAATAATTTCTTACAACACTTTCCATAACATTGCTTTTTTTGTCTCTCTCTTTATCATATCATCATTTTATCTCTCAATTTTTTCTCTTCTTTTGCTTTTTTTGTCTCTCTCTTTATCATATCATCATTTTATCTCTCAATTTTTTCTCTTATTTTCCTACATCTTCGCATGATTGTTAAAAAAGAATGTAGGAATTTTGTTGTATAAAAACATCTCTTTTAGCATTATCCTGCAAATATACTTCCAATTTCTAAAAATATAGTTTTCATAACTGCAGGATCAGTTCTAGGATCTTTCTTTTTCCTCCTGTTGACCGGTGCAGTCTATCACATCTTTGACTCTTACAA
The DNA here is from genome assembly GCA_037954105.1 of Canavalia gladiata. Classification (NCBI taxonomy): domain Eukaryota; kingdom Viridiplantae; phylum Streptophyta; class Magnoliopsida; order Fabales; family Fabaceae; genus Canavalia; species Canavalia gladiata. The sequence goes on along the minus strand of CM075659.1, from coordinate 57,739,021 downwards.
ACTGCAAAAAGAAAAGCAAGCAATTGTTGAAAAATTTCTAGAAGACTATAGAGCCCTTAAGCCTACCAGATACTCTTATGCTGAAATTAAGAGAATCACCAACAACTTTGTGGACAAGTTAGGAGAGGGAGCCTATGGAACTGTGTTTAAAGGAACCATTTCCAAAGAAATTATTGTTGCTGTGAAGATGCTGAATAATTCCCAAGGAAAGGGGGAAGAGTTCGTTAATGAAGTCAGTACAATGGGTCGAATCCACCATGTTAACATTGTTCGCTTGGTCGGTTTCTGTGCCGATGGCTTTAGAAGAGCTCTTGTTTATGAGTTCTTACCAAATGGTTCGCTGCAGAAGTTCATCAATTCACCAGACAACACCCAAAACTTCCTTGGCTGGAAAAGGCTGCACGATATTGCTTTAGGCATAGCCAAGGGAGTTGAGTATCTTCACCAAGGTTGTGATCAGCGCATTCTCCATTTTGATATCAAGCCTCAAAATGTGTTACTGGATCACAACTTTAGTCCAAAAATATGTGACTTTGGTCTGGCCAAACTGTGCTCAAGGGATCAAAGCATAGTGTCAATGACCATGGCTAGAGGGACTTTGGGGTACATTGCTCCAGAAGTTTTCTCAAGAAACTTTGGAAACGTGTCATGCAAGGCAGATATTTATAGTTATGGAATGATGCTGCTTGAGACAATAGGAGGGAGGAAGATCACGGAGGACTTAGGTGAAAACACCAGCCATGTTCACTACCCTGAATGGATTCATAATCTCTTAGAAGAAGAACGTGAGGAAATGAGAATTCATATTGATGATGAAGGTGATGCACAAATTGCAAAGAAGTTAGCAATTGTGGGACTTTGGTGCATCCAGTGGCATGCTATGGATCGACCATCCATGCAAATGGTGGTTCAAATGTTAGAGGGAGACTTGGATAGATCACCTATACCTCCTAATCCTTTTGCTTCTTCTGCAGGATCAAGGAGAAGAAGTGCAACTCTGGGTGCGCCTGCCAGGCAACTAACCCAAGACTTGGAAGTTATCCAAGAATTAAATTGACTTATAACATACAATTCTATGTAATAGGTTTGAATTTTTGTTTTTTTTTTTTTTTGCGTTAATTTATGAGCTTTGAGAGAGGTATAAGGCGTTTATTTCCTTAAAGAAATTTATTCTACCTCTCATTTGTAATTTAGTACAATAAAGGAAAGAGAGATAAAAAAAATATAATATGATATATAATAAGATAAAAAAAGGTATATTAAAATAAAAATTTTGTTGGAATATATGATATTTATAATTGTTGGAATGGATAATATTAAAATAATTTCTTTATCTAATATACAAAAATTAAATTGTAAATGGTTCAAAACTCATATGGGCCATTATATAAATCTTGTGAGCTTGTTGGATTGCTTATCTTATAAGATAAAATATTTTATCTTAAGTGAAATCAATACAATTAATTTATTTAAAATAAAATTATTTAATTCAAATACATTTTATTGTTTAAAAAGTTTTATACATCTTTAATTTCTTATCTTCGAATAAATATCTAAAAGGATGTGAATATGAAAAGAATTGTAAAAACTTAATGACAGTAAACGTGCTATCATTGTCAAGGCAAGTAATTAGATATCAGCAACAAGTTTCTTGGCTATATATTCTATCAATTTAAAGTTCTCAGCATTCTTTAGCGCAAGCCCACCGATAAAGTTTCACAAATATGATTTACAGGTCTAGAAAACAGGAGAAATGATGCCTTTCACAGTGAAAGATGTATTGGTGAATAGTGATTGTAGTGGATATTTTATGTCTCGGATCTTTGAAGAAGTTTGGTGGCATGAGGTTGATATCAAAGGAAAGATGCGGAACTTTTATTATACTTAACATATTTTTTATGTATTTGTTTTTAGTGAATTTCGACTTTATGAGCAATTCAATATTAAGTGTCTATTTGAATACATTCTATCCTTTATTAAGCATGCCTCAAATGTATTAAATGTTTCTTAGACTATATTTTGGAAATCTAGCAAAAACATATGGCATGTGCAGAAAAAGGTTTTTAAGAAATGAAAAAAAAATCATAGACTGAAGAGTGTATTTCTCTATATTAATTTTTTAATAAATATTATTGTAATGTTTAATTGAAATTATAATTTCCATTTATGTTGAGGAATAGTTATATTCAAACAAAAACTTTTGACATAAAAACATTGCTTATATCAAATATCAGAAACACTAATCATAACATAAAACCTAGACTAAAGGCTTTCAATCTAGATGAAGATGATGTGAGATCATTTCAGAGGAGTAAAAAGTGATCAAATTGATATTTTGGAATCACTTATTGATAACAGAGGATGGTCTGGAACTACTACGATCTCTAACGTCTTCAGTTGGTGAATCTTGGGGATATAGGTAAGGCTTACTAGGCATTTGCAATTCCACATCTTCTTCAAGCATTTCTAACACTTTATCCATCGAAGGACGATTGTGAGGCCTTGTTTGTATACACCACAAAGCCACAATCATCATTTTCTTTGTCAAATTTATGTCCTCCTCGTCTGTATCATTTTCAATTGTAATTTCCCTTCCATCATGCAACTGATCATAAACCCAGAAAGGGAAGTAAATTTGGCTGGATTGTTCAGCCAATGCATTCAAGTTCTTCCTTCTACCGGCCATCTCCATTAATAACATGCCAAAGCTATAAACATCGGCTTTGTAGGAAATTGTGCCAACGTTTCTGTAGAATAGTTCAGGTGCCATGTATCCTATTGTTCCTCTTGCTGCGGTTAAAGACACAATGCTATTATCTGTAGGACAAAGTCTTGCAAGTCCAAAATCAGAAACTTTTGGATTGAAATTCTCATCAAGGAGGATGTTATGAGGCTTTATGTCAAAGTGCAGAATTTTCATATTGCACCCATTATGCAGGTATTCAATACCACGAGCCACTCCAAGAGCAATGTCATACAGTTTTTCGCAGCTTAAGGAAGAAGTCTCTTCATGAGAGAAAATGTATTTTTCAAGAGATCCATTTGGCATAAACTCATATATAAGAGCACGTTTTGATCCCTCCACGCAAAAACCAATGAGCTGCACCACATTAACATGATGAATCCTACCAATGGTGGCAACTTCGTTGATGAATTCTTGACCATTGTCCTTTGCTTTGTCCAATATCTTGACAGCTACAAAACGACCACTGCGAAGTTGTCCTTTGAAGACAGAGCCATAGCCTCCATTCCCTAGTTTTGTCTTGAATTGTTCAGTAATCTTCTTGACGTCTTTGTAAGAGTACCTTTTAGGCATGATGTTATTGTCACTTCGTAGAAAATCTTCAATGGCGTCATACAATGATAAATGCCTCCGTCGCCATTTGCAGATACACAAAACAATGACGCATGGAGCTCCAAGTACAAATTTGGCACAACAAAGCAAAATGATCCCAACTGTAAAGAAGATACATAGAAAACAAATCATAAAGTTGGTGTCTTATGAAAGTCAGTTTGATATCTGTTAAATTTAAAGGTGAAAGTTTTTCGTGGAATTTTTTTTTATATATAAGCAAGAGTAGTCCTGACACCTTGACTCCTGATCAATTGTTTCCCGGATTTTCAAGATTAAATCGAGACAACTTTACTTTCTATTCTTTTTTCTTTCTTAACGTTGCTGTTAAATTCTGCTGCTTTTCCCTTCTCTTTAGGTCATTGTTTAATGCTTAAAAATACAAATAATAACTCAAGGATAGGTAGCTTACCTATTGGGGCCAAGATCCGAAAGATTTTCACTAATTCAAAACCTACGGCTTCTGCAAAAGCACACATAAAACAAAGATGAAGTGAACAAAATAACAGTCATTTGTGTACTGGTGGTCTGCCAATATAATATAATTAAGGTCGAAGTATAGTTAATAGTTATTGCTCTTGTGATTGCAATAGTAGAGTTGTTTTTTTTTAAAAAATGGTTCAATCATTTTAGTTAAAAAAAATTATGAAAATAGAAGGTGATAAATTATTTTTATACACGGTTATGGTTTATGTAAAAAGTCATTAAGTATGTTTTGATAAAGAAAGATTTTGAATAAAATATTATTTTACAAATTCTGGAATTTTTAAAAATATTAAAAAGAAAATGAGAGACTTTCATATAAATCTTTAATTTTTTATGAATTTAATATAAATATATTAACAGTATAAAAGATTTTTATATTATTATTATCTAATATCAAATTATCATATATTTAAAAACATGATAATTATTTTAAAAAATCAATCTTGATTTTTAATTATTTAATAATATAAAAAATTTTACACTAACAAACCTGGAGATTGACAAAGAGGCTGGTTATTATCATCGAGCACGGCATACAAAGGTGTAATATCAGTATTGTTACAAAGACTATTGAGCCAAGAAACTTCAAAACCATAAAGCAGCATTTGAAGGATGTGAGTGCATGAAGTGTTGCGGTGAGTGATTTGAGCAGGCCACGATGTCATATACATATACTCTACACGACACGAGTCTCCCAGAGCCAAATCCCAAAGAGATATATCATCAACATTCACATAGAACGTTCTAGTACTCCCAAGCTCATAGGAGTTATTCATACAACTCATTGAAATATTGGAATCAACATATAACAGATCAGATGAATTTGGACACCTTAAATATAACATATGCTTTGCCAACCTTTCCTTATAGGGAAAATGAAGCCCCAATATAGTGAATGGCAGGTAGTGATAAATCAAGGAAATATTTTAGTTATTGTATATTGGCCTCTTTAACAGCAAGTGGTTCATACCACTCGGGACCAAATCCAGCTGCTTTTCTCGCAGCCTCATTAAAAGGTGGTTTTAAAGGTCCCCTGAAATATGCCCTCACTATTGCATGAAACTTTGGGATCATTTCATGCTCCTCCGTTCTACTTCCACGTTCTGCTGCACCAACTTCTTCCTTTTCTTGATCTGAGGCTGGATTTCTAGACCTCTGGCATAGATACTTGAACCACTTCACTCCAGCAGCACAGTGTGTAATTTCTTCCGGGTAAACTACACTTTCCAGTAAATCTGCTGTAGTGTCATCACCACCATTGCGGAATCGTAAGATTGTTGTAGGTAGCACATCAAGTCCTCTAGCCTGTGTTCATACTCAAAAAAGGGGTACACTTTTGATACAATCAGTAACACAATTTTTATGTGATGTAAAATCATGTGAGTGAGTGTGAGAAAGAGAGAAGAGATAGACCATTATAAGAAAATCGGAGTTTGAAGGCTTATGTAAGTTATTGGTCCCTAAAAATATCATGATTTTTGTAGTCTCTATAAAATACATATTCGGGATAAGTCTCTAAAAATTACCCAATCAAATGGTTTTAGTCCCTGATAAGGGGAAAGTATCCGCATTGTGTTAGGTAAACATAGGGACTACAACTGAATGAAATTTTTTTGTAGGAATAAAAACTAAAAATCATAATATTTTTAGGGACCAATAACTTATGTAAACCTAGTTTGAAATTAGTATAGCAGCAAACCAAAGAAATTCTTAGCCTATTGGCAATAATACTAAATCTAAGGGCAATATATTTACATTATAGGAAGAAAGGGAAACCAATTATAATTTACTTAGTTAATCTAACCCAGAAAATAAATGAGTATAATTTTGACACAGTTTCAATGTAAAACTTTTATATAATATCATCCAATATTCCAATGCTGTGTTAACACCTGAATTAATGAGTTTAACCATGTTAACAATTAACAATGTGTCAAACTCAATAAATCAAAAAACACTATTTAATTATAGTGTAGAACTTTCTTACTCTCATAATGCAGCAAAATTAAAAGTATTTGGTCTTTTTGGGGGTGTATAAAAGTTTAGAGGAAGGGAGGTTGCCTAACTTTTTTGTAAGGATTGTTGGATCTGACTAGTTGAGTCAACCCTCGTGGGCACATGTGGGCCCTGTTTGAACAAGAGGACAAAGGGATAAGGATGGGCCAAAGGAATCAAGTGGGCCAGCACCTGTTAGTAAGACCTTGCTGGTTGTGAGTAAGCCTTGTTTGTAAGGCTGTTAGAGTTAATTAATTGGTTGAGTTGGGAAAAATAGAGGCGGGGAATGTAAAAGGAGGTAGTTAGTTGGTCAAATAGTTTTGGGTGGGAGAGACCAGGCTCATAAATTTCAGGAGACTTCTATTGTAAACCCATATTATTATTCTTCACTTTGAGTTCCATTGATCCAGAGTAAAATGTATTCAATAAAATTCCCTCTCCTCTTCCTGTTGGTCTTTACATTCTGAACCAGTATCTATCAGAACATCAATTACTTGAGAAGTGAGAACCAATTAAAAACTTGATCTTCGGTACATACTATAAAGCACTAATTAGAATGTAAATGAGTAATGTAATTCAGGCCACTAAAATTGTGAAAGTTAAACTCTGGCACAGAAGATATAAATTTCTTGCTGCTAATCCCAAGTTGTCTGTCATATTGAACAATACATAACTACTATTTGGACAGGATATTTGCAGGATTTCTCCATCTATAATTTCAGAAACCACTTTTTAAGTAAATAATACAATAATTCCAGAAACCACTTTTAAAGCCTATGTAACTACAATTGCTGCAGGTCCCACAGGACAAATGGCATCCCACTTCAAAGTAGTAACAAAATCATCCTAAAAAGTCCAACCAACCCTACAGATACCCGAAAAAAGAAATCAATACATAATTTTTGTGGTCTCAAAGCATCAATAAGGGAAATAAATCTTCTGAAAATTGCTTCTGCACTTGTCCCACAAAACATTTAAATGCCATTCAAATCACACAAAACTAAACTATAAATAACCAAAAATGAGAATGGCAGAAAGGCTGAAAGTAAGACACACCTCATGGACACAATGTTCAACTGCTAAGCGCGATAGTAAATCCTTGGAAGTAGCGGTGGCAGAATCCCAAAGGCCATCATGAGCTGGTAATGCTCCATAAAAAGAACCAAGCTCCTCAAGCCACGAAGCAAGTAGAGTGAAGTGTCTCCCTTCATCCTGTGCTACCTTCACAAAATCTGTAAAGAATTCTCTAGGCATCGATTCTTCCATACCAAAACGTGCTATTATATCCTGCAAGAATGTATTATTATTATTATTATACATATAAAGATATACCAATAAATGTTGTGGCAACATATGAACTGTATGAAAAAACTAAATTTTCTTCCAAAACAAACAAAAAGTGTAAAATAAAAGGTAAGGGAATGAAAAGAAGAATAGATACCCAAGACAAGTCAATGGCCCAGCTTTCAGTGTGAGTGAGGCTATGAACAATGGCTATCCTGCTCTGCAAGCTGCCCGCTTTGCCCAGCTTCGGCATCAGACTCGGCGCCACCAACTTCACCTGCCAACAGTCACATTCCATTCATGTCAGTGACAGTGAGCATTTCGTCGAACACCCTGAATGAAGGGTCAGAATAATGTTGCATTGCATACAGTGGAGAGCCTTGCGGGGCGATCAGGGACCGTGAGGTCCCGAGAAGGGTCGTAGGGTTCGGCTATGGCGCCATTGAGCCACCGCGAAGCGACCGAGTCGCCCAGTCGCGCCTTCTCGAACGGGTCGGCGGTGTTCAGAACTCGGAGCGCTGCTTCCACCAAGCTTTCTTCGTAGTCGTGGGGAGCCATCTCTCCTTTCTCCATTACAAAATTTCGGGACTTGGGTTTTGTTGTTTATTCGAAAAGATAAAATTACTCTACTTAAAAAAATAAAAATCTATTAATTTTTTTTTTCTCTTTACTTCCTTTTTTTTTTTAAATTTTAAATAAAATTTTTCTTTTAACACAATGCCTAACCCCGTTCACAAACTTGTGTTATCGTTGATGATTTAAATGTTATAATCCCCACATGGGGTTTGGAGTGGGAAAAAAGTATACACGTGGCTGCAGTCTACTCGTTGACGCCGGTATCCTTACAAATGGGTACCGGATATTTTACCCAAAATTAAATATACTTATATAGGTGAGGCTTGCGCAGTAAATAAATAAATAAATATAGCCGAACCTGTTTGTGCGAGGGTTGTGATTCTGGTGTTTATCATTCGATAGAGGGGGGACGAAGACGATATTAGTGTGTTGTTCTGCGAAGAAGAGGAAGAGGAAGACTCGAGGGTTGTTGGTGGTAATGAAGAATGAGTCTGTCTCGGAGCGAGTCCACACACCACCGCCTCTACGATTTTGCCAAAATGGCTCTCATCAACATCTTCGCTCACCCCTACGCCACGGTTCGTTGTGCTTCATTTTCCCTTCTTAATTTAGTTCCCTGTTCTTATTCTTATTCGCGTTCTCACTCTCATTCCATTTCCATTGAAGGTGTGCGACTTGTACTGTGGAGTTGCTGATGCTGATAAATGGCTCGATGCCCAAATTGGTCACTACATTGGAATTGGTATCCCCTCCCCTGTTTTCCTTCTTCATCTCAACTTGCCACGAATCAACCATCAATTTCTCGTTATTGTTGTTATTGTTGTTGCTGCTGCAGCCGCGTCTTCGTCTGGGATAGACCAAATGCGAGAAGCGTGGGAGAGCCACAGAAAATCTTACACTGCCGAGTTCTTTGAGGTTGACCCTTGCACGGTGAGCTTTTTCTTCTTTTCAATTTATGCTGTCAAGTCAAGAGTGTTGAAGCTTCTCTTAATGCTCTTCTGCCTTGTATTCTCAACACTGTTCAACTCTTTGGCTTTGTTTGGGAGGACTTCACCTTCTTGAATAAAAACCTGATACGGACTGAAAAATTCCTGTCCTAAGTTGAAAACAGGTAACAAAAGATATTTTCTGAACATATGAATTCTGTTGAGAGAATCACTATTTATAACTTCATATGCCTAGACCCCTAGTTACGTGATTGGACTATTCTAGGCTTAATTAACTTATAATTTGCTAAATTATTAGTTTTATATAAGATGTTCTCTAGGTATCAGCTGAATATACCTTCATTATAATAGAATGAGTGAATCAAAACTTGTAACATGATGCATATAGGTGATGACCACGTGAATAAATTGTATGAGCAAAACATTGAATCAGTATGGTTCAAGGCACTAAGGCAAGTTGCTGAAAGGGGTCATCACTTCCTGCTAGTTCAGGTGTGCCTTTAAGGAAGATGTAAGCCTTTAGCTTCTTAATGATACCGGCAAAAAACTAAACAAAAGGTCTAGCTGTTTAACATGCTGTATGTGATACTGTAGGGCACAAAATAGTCAGAGTGTAATTTTAAAAAATAAAACAAAATAGACATTTTGTAATTGGACAGTTTTTGTAAATTTTACGATAAATGTTATGCTTGAATGATTAGAATATATGACAAAATTCATTGTAAATAATATTTTATTTTCTTATGTTATCACCTTTGTGCAATGAGGCATGCACTTTGACTTAAGGCGTTGAAATCCCCTAGTGCCATAAGGGTGTCTTTTGCCTTTGACCACCTTGAATTGAAGTGAACAGAACTATATTTATTATAACTTTAAATTTACATTTTTCATTATTTTGACAGGAAAATATAGAAAAGCATTTGGAGGAGAAGACAAGCATGGCAGATGTTGTCTGCTGTTTGCAGCATCTGCAGGTCTGACATTCACTTTGTAATGATTTTTTCAAGCATTTTATTTATTTATTGGCTATATGCATGGAATTATAGTTTCTATTTGGCTTGTTATGGAGGGTATGTAATCATCTAACACTTTGTTTTTTGTTTTTTTATGATAAAATCTTCTTTAAAAAGAAGGATAGAGTGAATCGAGATACAACTTAGGTCCTTTTGAAATATAATCCTGTGGTGCTTGCAATATTTATCTCTTGCAACACTTATTTTGTTTTGCAATTAATCCTCTAAGATTTGCCTGCCGGTCCTTTTCTGATTAACATCTCTATTGCAGTTGTGTTTTGAGACTGAAGAGAAAGCACAGAGACTTCTACATAATGTGTCATCTCTGCTGAAACCAGGGGGTTATTTTCTTGGTATTACTCCTGACTCATCTACCATATGGTATGAAAGTTGTCGGAGGCATATTATTCTTGGTTTCAGTTGCATGCTCCCTTTCCCTCTCTCTCTCTTCTGTTATTCTTTTTTTATTTTCTGTATTGGTGGACAAATATTCATATGACCTAGTGTCTCCAGAATAATTTTTGTTGATTTGATTAAGTGTTTACCCATCTGATACCACTTATTTGGAATGAAGTGTTGCTCTACACTCTAGTTTGATGAACCATTTTGATGGCATTGAGTAGTAAGAACTGTATAAGGTGGTCTGCATAGGATACATTCCACTGGTGGTCTAATTCTTTTTAGCCATTAGATATAACAATATTTGAACAGATGGATCAGATCTTTTACTTACAATTAAGCATTCGTATTTTATGAAAATTTCAATCTCATTCATTGTGTGGAACTTGTTCTAGAAAAGACCTTAGACAATGGTAACATCAAGTGACACAACATCAACCATGTTGCTGATGAGGAGTTCTTCTCTAGATGGCCCCACCCATCCATGTTGGCAAGTCCTGTCACGATATCACCTACATCACATCACCTCCAACATTGTTGATCACCATTAGAATCACTTGTGAAATTATCCTCTTGAAACACTTGAGCTTGATTCTTGAGAATGCTGACCTCCAACCTGAGCCACTTGAAAAAATGGTTCACTTGTATGCCTGCTAGCTCACATCCATAGCACCGCCATCATGCATCGGGGGGGGGGGGGGGGGGGGAGGACACATATTACCTTTGCCATTTCAGAATCAGAACTATCCAATCTTGTTGTGTCTCCCTCAGTCACAAATCAAACAATGACAATATTTATCCAAAGGGTAGGAATTAACCATATTATTTTTACATTTTCTTCTCTGCAGATGCCCTCCTCTTTTTTTCCTATTCTTTATGCATTTTTCTTTTGATATTCATTTTAACATAAAAAGCAGGGCAAATTGAGATGCTAGAATAGGTTGAAAACATGAAAATCTATTGCTTATATCTAAGCCAGGCACCTGTGCAAAACAATCAGATTTTTATTCTGGATTTATGGTTGGGTGTTTGAGAAAATGGCAAAAATGAACATGAGGATTGGCGGTAGAGAACAGGTTGAAAATGAGCATGGTGAAAATCACCATTAGCTTGCCTGCACTTTCCCAGACTTGGGTTTAGGAATTCTCTAATTGAGGAATTTTAATAAGAGAACCACATTACAATTTTAGTTAAAACAATACGTATTATGTAAAACTTAAAAAACAGAAAATAAACAGCTGAATAACTTATGGGTGCCAGTTAAATAAGGTGGATCATGGGTGATCCAAAAGACCAAACTTAACTGGATAACCCTATAATAACCCTATGCAGCATTACTTGATTTACTTCTGATAAAAAACCTACGTACATTCTCTGATTTATCTGCTCTTTGATGTTACTGCTAGGATAAATTTTTCTGTTATTCTGGAAGCAGTGCCCTGGAAAGCTCAATGATGAATGATGTACATGATTGTCCCTCCTATTCACTTTCCTCTTTAAAACTTGAAATATAATTGGATAATAATGCTTGTAATTAAACTTTGTTTGGCTTGATTTTCCATTCAGGGTGGGGGTAGATGCTGTATTTGAATACCTAATTCTATCCGTGAAATTTCTACTACTTCCCTAGATGTGAGATTTATGGGATATGTCTTTTAGTTAAGCTATGTAAGTCTGTCTTTGGTTTCTTACCACCATGCCCCAAATTTCACAATCTTCTTTCTCTCTATTATTTATTTCCTTGTAATATCGTGCATTTATATTTAAACTGATACCCCTTTTTGTCCTATAGAAGAGAATAAAGAAAAAGGGAAAAATGGCATGGTGGTTTTTGATGAAATTTGAAAGCTACATAATAGGTCCAGAATTAGATGATGAATTATCTTACTTTGGTTAGACAATTTTGTTGTGCTTCTAGCGATTATTTCTATTTGTGGATTTCATCCATCACATTACTTTTGAACTTGGGCTCTATCAGCTTTTGTCTTCGTTACTGTTTGTCTGAGCATTCATATAAAGTCTACATGAGATCTTTACACACAGATATACTGGCCAAAGTTAACAATTGTATTCGTGTAGGGCCAAGTACCAGAGGAATGTCGAAGCCTATCACAACAAAAGCAGCAGCATGAAGCCAAACATTGTTCCCAACTGCATCCGGACAGAGAATTACATGATTACTTTTGAAGTTGAAGAAGAAAAGTACTCATCTCCATAATTGATCAACTACTTGTATCTCATTCTTTGCATTGGTTATTTTAGTTAAATCCTCATTTTATTCATTTGAATCTGTAACATTTCCAGGTTTCCATTATTTGGAAAGAAATACCAACTGAAATTTGCAAATGATGTCCCTGCTGAAACTCATTGCTTGGTTCATTTTCCTAGTTTCATCAGGTTTTCATCTTTGTAACTCAAGATTGATGACTCTGAGTGATTGTGTTGGTTGGTGCCAATGTACCATGTTGATTCTGCTCTGTGATATTACTAAGCAAATATGATTTAAAATGGAAAAGCTTGATTGCTAAATTTTAATTTTAGACTTCACTCATAAAGAAATTCCAAACACGCTGAAATTGACTTTTTCCATGTGGAATGTATTAAAACTTCGAAGGAATGAGAATGGCCTTTTAATTGCATCTACTTGTTTGGTTCATATCTTCAATTATAACTTTCAGAAAAATCTCACATGTTCTCTGTTTCATAAAATTCAGGTTGGCCAGGGAAGCTGGCCTTGAGTATATGGAGATTCAAAACTTGACTGAGTTTTATGATGACAACAGGTTAGTTTCATACTTTCATATTCTCTGGAGTGGACTGATCCTTCCAATATAATGTGTTAGTAGTAGTTTTGGAGTTTACAAGACTATTTATTGAATTTACTTTTTGTGATTGTTGCTGAAAGAGCACAGTTAGCAGGGCTGCTAACGCACTATGTTCCAAACCTTTTGGATCCCAGGGGAAGACTTCTTCCTCGATCATATGATGCGCTAGGTGATGCACTAATCGCTTCTTTTTTATCATCTTATTGCTTATTAGTTTCTTGGGTTCACTTTCACCTATTATTTATAGGGATACTCAGATACTGGTTTTCAACTCCAATGCAGGTCTCTATACCACGTTTATATTTCAAAAGCCTGACCCAGAAATCGCACCCCCAATTGCGACTCCATTATTGCAAGACGCTAGTTATAATCACGATGAGGTAATTAGTAGTTATCATAGGCTATTTTTTCTATAACGTTTGAAAGAATTTTTCTTTCTTTGATCGATTTTGATTTTACTTATGAGTCGTATGGCTAGCTGGTCTAATACTCTCTTAAAAGATAGTGTCGGCCACCATGCCGACCATTGAAAGGTTTTGATTTTTTAAAATTTATTTTTAGACAGCTTGCATCTGTCTGGTAATTAAATTAAACGTTGACTCATTACTGACATTGTGAGAGAGCTGCCCAACATGCTCCTGAAGTATTAGAAGAGAAATGCTAACCAGTACCTAAGGTACTAATTAAGAAGTTAAAAATAAAAAATTATAAATGCATAATTATTGAGATTTTCAGTACATTCTAACATTATTTTCAATAAAAAAAAATTCACTTTTGCTTATTTAAATAACTTGTGGTTAAATATGATGTTTTGATTGGTGGATGTGAAGTGAAACATGGTTTAATTGATTCAAATCAGAGATTTGAAATTTTAAGCAAAATTTAATAGGACTAGAGTATGACAATTAAATAATAGGAGAATTATATTCGAGGAAAAGAAACATTGAGGAATTAAAATTGTGCATTGGCTATAATAAATGGACCAATTTAGTTAGACCTAAAAAAGATGGATAAAAAATACAATGAAGTCACATCAAAATAATAAAAAATAAAATAACAAATCTTTCAGTCATTCCCATGGTGGATGACGTACTATTGTGTTTATTCCAGTATATGGACGAGTCAAAAAATAGAGAGAAAAGAAAGTCCCTGATCAAAAGTGATTAATTTCGGCCAAGTAAAATTAAAATGAAATTATGTTAGGAAACTTCTTTTGCAAGAGGTACATTTGAGATTTAAAAAGAGAAATGGCATTATTGATATAATCAACGAGGTGATCTTTAGCTACCTGGCCTTACACTTTCATGTACAGTCAGAACTTACTCTCTTTAAACAAACGAATCTAATGAGTTTGTTTTTTTTAAGGCTGACAATTTCAAAATTGCTTCTTATTTGCGTGGTTGTGATTTCTATTATGTAGTATTGATTAGGTGAAAATGCTTCTACCTCATGGCTTTGTTTTGCCAAATTATTCTTTTTGATCATTTTATAATTAAAAAACAATATTATTTTGCTCCCTTGTGATTTTTATTTTTGGTGGGTGGCGTTTAAAGTCCTTGTGTATTCATTCATTTTTCATTGAATTCTTCTAGCAGGGAACCACTTGGCGAGATGATGAAATAATAAATGGACATGTAGAACCTGCTCTTGGGCTGGGCAAGATAAGCGAACAAAAAGGGATCTTGGGCCCTGGCCCTGCAGATTTACGTTTTCCTGAGGCACTTTGATTGTTCTGCTGAAGCTACAGGTTTAGCTAATTTATTGTTTTAATGCAATTAATATTTTTTTGGCGAATTGTAACCGAGAATTTTTTTAATGGTTAAGTTTAGGTTAGGTGTTTTCTTTGACATGTAGTTAGTGTGAACGGATTAGTTTATTCTGTATTGGCATATTATACTTGTGTTAGCTTTTCTTTGGGTCTTCTGCACTGTGGTGTCCTAAACTGTAGAATTAAAATATAGTGATGAACCAGTTTGAATTAATTCCGCTTTCTTCAAAATAGGAATAACAATGAGTCAAGATTACTAGTATATTATTCTTCTGAATGACAAGCCATTCCCATGCATCTATTGTTATTCTTCTTCTTTTTTGTATTTAAATAATTTATTATTAATTTGATTAACAAAACAAAGAAGAAAAAATATTTTAAATAAAATATTATTTAAACAGGGACGACAATAGATATTTTAGTGATAATAGACATACTTTTGTTTCCAACAGTGTGCAATAATATTTTAAGGATTGTATGCACAAGCGTTTTAAAGTTGCCGACAATTATAACTTAAGATTGTGTTTGGTTTTCACTGAAAAGTTATGAAGTAAAATAGAAGTGTTTGGTTTAGCTTAAATTATGGAAAATAATCATTTTTAAAGTTGAAATTAATCATTTTTAAATTTAAAAAAATTGTAAAAAAGAATGTCCTAAATCAGCTTATCCGAACACGCAGTTATAGATCCTTACAAATTTAAGTTAGTTTGTTACACAATGAATAATGATGAAAAGAAAATTACAAACTTGCACTTTGAATTCGCCATTTATTTAATTTCTCAAACGTATCCTTGGTCCTGTCATATAAATAAAGCGATACTGTTTTCTTTTGGTACAGGGGAGAAGTGATACCAATTTAATTTATGGATAAAAAATTATTTAAGATGTTTTTATAATATATATATATATATATATATATATATATATATAGTTTAGACGTCATTTTTTATAGTTGATGATTAAATCAAAATTTTTATTATAACATCATACTAATGACATGAGTTTTTAAAAAAATTATGTAAAAAAATTCTTAAAGTATTATATAGTTAAGATCTATCTTCCGTAAAATAACTTACGGGGAAAAGACCATACTATTATTATATTTTACTAAGATAGACGAGATGCCAAACTAGAATTTTATTTATTTAATAATTAAAACAATTTTATATAAATAGAAATATAGCAGATTTTTTTATCCACACGTTTAATATTGAAAAATACAGGAAGGTCTCAATATTATTTTATTTCACTATGATAAGAAATAGAATCTCTTATGTCCTTGTTATATTAGTTTAGCTTTGATGTAATGTATAGAAACTTAGAAAGATAATCGGGAGCTGAAATTTCTATCCAGTGGCAATGCTAGGGATTTTGACATGTGTCTTTTTTGCCACGTGCCTTACACTAAATTATCACAAAGAGTTTAGAATTTGAATTTTTATTGTTAATTTTTATAATTTAAAATTCAATTTTCATCAATATCTTATTTATGAAAAAACTCGTTTATGAAAAATCTTGATTTGAACTTGTATCAACGTTTTTTATGGAGAAATTAATTAACATCTTAGTTACATAATTAAAATTGTACAATTGTCTTTTATCCTTTTTCTATAGCGCCCTACATTGCATGATTGTCAATCTAATATTTTTTTTCAAAAGAAAAAGAAAAGGAATTCCAAAAGCAAATGTCAAGAAAAACTGTGTTAAATACTCCACCGAGTTAGTCAAAACTAATCAAACACAGTCATCAAACAGCTGGAGGATAATCATTACGAGCACCCATAAAAAAATAAAAGCTAAAAAATGGATCATATGGTATTATACGGTTTTGTTAATATTTCTCAAAAAAATTAAAATTTTAATTTTAATTTTTTATTTTAAAATAAGTGATTTTCATCTTTCATTTCTTAAAACAGAATATTTTAAGCTTTTATCGCAGCATGTTACACACCAATATAAGTCACGTATTAAATATTAATTGTTTTAAAATAATATTTTAAATAATTAAAAAAATTATTTTAAAAAAGAATAAATTAAAATTTCAAAATATTTAAAAACTAAAATATATTTTACTCTTATTAATATATAACTTAAAATAAATAATAAATATTTATTAAAATTGCATAATTTAATATAATAATATTATTAAATATTATAATTTTTAATACAAAATATTATTTGTTAATATTTTATTATATGTTATGTGTTTAAAAAACTGAATATTATATTATCCTATTCAATAAACAATTAACGATTGTTGATTTGATTAAAACAAACCCAACTTCCTTAAATATAGTATAATTTTGAGCTTGATTTGTGTGTATAAAAAATATTATTAACTATTTTTTTTGTAATGGTGACTACGGAATTTAAACCAGTAAGTTTATATAAATTATCAAAACTCTTTACGTTTACCTCAATTTTAACATCTTCCTTTGAAGATATTCTGCCTTTAACACAATCCTAGTGAAAAATAGTCTAAAAAACCAAAAGAAAAATTCAATAAATGTGAGGTACTATCCAAGATGCGGCAACACATAACCATATCTCAGTTCCCAATCGGTTAAAAAAATAATTTTATTATGTTTGAGCTTGGAAACGTAAATTTAGGTTTAGTTTAAATAATATCTTCATAAACATTTGTAAAAAAAATAAAATAAAAATAAATTCAATCAAACTATTTTGGATAATTTTAATAAAACTAATAAGATAAAAATTAAAAACTGATATGTTAAATCAAAGTTAAAAACTTATAAATTATCGATTACATTAAAAATATTTGGTAAAATTAATTATTGATATAGTTAGTAAATATAAAATGATAAATAAAGATAAGTTAAAAAATAATTAAAATATTATAAGTATATTATAAGTTTTTTAATAAAATATATATTAAATTTTAATTAAATGTTTTTTTAATTAAAAATGTTTATTTTTTTAATTTTTATATAAATATTTTTTTTAAAATAATTTTTTTAAGTAATTATTTTAAAATAAAATAAATATAATAATTAAAATAAATAGATTTTATTAAAATAATAATTTAAAATATTATATTTATGATATATAAAAATAAATCTATTAAAATTAATAATATTATAAAAAATTTAGGTAATATTTAACTTATAAAAATAAATAAATAAGTAAAAGATTAAATTATAAAAATATATTAAAAATATAAATAAACAAAATATCTTAGTTAAAATCGAAAAAATAAAAATTATTTAAATCAATTTTTGTAAAAATATTAATAATTGTAAAAAAATGTTAATAACTACTAAATTAAGTTATTTTATTGACAAAAATTCAAAAATTTCAACTAAACTTTTAGTTAATAATTTAAATTTTTAATTAACTAAAATATCTTATCAAATATGCTTTTTGATAAATTAAAATTAATTTTAAATTTCAACTTTAAAAAAATTAACTTTTCTAAAAATACGCGGATTGATTTTAGTTTGCAGAAAAAAATAACTTAATTAATTAATTTTTTATTTTATAAGTGTTCTGTAGGAAAATTTATTCAAACTAAATCTTAATAACATGTTGAAAAATAATTATTTTAAGGAACAAAAATGACTAATGCTACTAAAAATATTATGACCAATTTGCATATGAGGGAGGATACCCGTTCATCAGTTTTAGTTGTCTTTTGCACATCAAAAGAAATTATATCTAAGAAGGATGCTAATTGGTTGTTTTTCAAATTCGTACAAATTTATTCATTTTAACCACACTTTATGTTAACTTAATGAATTGTAAATGTGCAAGTTTTTTCTTTACAATAAAAAATTATAAAATTCGAACATGAGATATAAACTATTCTAATATCAAACTTATTCCATATCAATCTTAATAATTTATAAATGTGCAAGTTTAATTTCTCGCAATATATTTTGTCCTTTTCTCATTCTCGAGTTCTCTCTTTCTCACCTTATAACACTTATTATAAGCCTTTCCATGGAAAAAGATCTATAAAAAGGCTATCCAAATTGATTGGTCAAAGACTCAAAAAGAATTTACCAAAAAGAAAAAGACTTAAAAAAGATGATCACTATCACACACGAAGCATTATTTTTCTTCTTACCTAACCAAAACTGGTGTTATAATTCGGGTCGGACAAGGAATTCCGGGTCTCAATCTCAAGGGTAGTCCATTTGGACAGCATTTTGCAATATCGGATCCGGGTCTGGAATGAGGAGCAAGTGAAGGAGGGGTATTTTGGTAAAAGGAAACAATTCCGCGTAGTTTCCATTAATGATTGTGACGGGACTCTCCCCCTTTGTTGCGGAGCCAAATTGAAATGCTTCAATTTTTTGACCTACGCATTGTGAGGCTATCTTTAATGTGGCCTTAAATTGAACAAAATCTTTCAGTTTTCAATTATATAAAATTAAAATTAAAATTAGGTAGCACATATCGCAGAGTTTTTTTCTTTGTGACAAAGGTGCCGCAGGTAAAGAAAATTGGTAAGTGACTAGGGAAAACCAAATCCTCAAACACACGCGCATGAACAAATAACCTTTTTTTTTTTGTAAATGTTAAATTATTTGTTCTTAATTCTTTAGAAAGTATGTTCAAAGCAAGAAATACAAATTCACTCAATAATGATCGGTATTAAAGAATTTTTCAGTTGCAGTCACTGATCTAGCAGACATCTTAATTTTCAAGTTAACGAGTTGACAATATTTTTATTTTTTTCCAACCTCTCAACAAATTTAACATTTCAGTGACTCTGTAGGAATTTTACTTTTCAATTAATCATATCAATTAGTTATTGAATAATATTTTTATCCTTCAAAGGCATCAAAATATTCTTATTATTTTATATAGATTTTGAACTATTTTGTTTTAAAACAGATGCCATTTGATGATCAAATTAATGTGGGAACTGAATTAAGGTTCCCTTCTAAGACCAAAATAAGATTTTCATCATCATCATTATCATATATATATATATATATATATATATATATATATATATAATTAATGATTTCTGTTTAATACAATTTTTCAGAGAACTTCATGCGAATAAGAATGATTTTAATTTTTAAAAAATATTTGATAATGCATATTTCACCATTTTAAAGGTTGAAGCGTGATAGGATTTCAAGTTTTAGCAAGTAGCACCAACTTTAAAAAAAAAAAAGAGAAAAAAGAAATGTCATACTAGTATATTTTGAATGAGTTGTGAAATATTGATTATTTAAATTTGAAATAAAATATTTATGTTGGGGGGTCATTAGTTTTACTCGCTTTCTCTCTGTATCTCATTTTCTGCCTTGTTTCCATTCCATGTGCACCTT
This sequence comes from Canavalia gladiata, assembly GCA_037954105.1. NCBI lineage: Eukaryota > Viridiplantae > Streptophyta > Magnoliopsida > Fabales > Fabaceae > Canavalia > Canavalia gladiata. The sequence goes on along the minus strand of CM075659.1, from coordinate 57,719,070 downwards.
ATTTCCTAACACTGCACCTTCTCTGTCTCTGTCTGTCCCTCTCTGTCTCTCTCTCTCTCTCTCTCTCTCTGTCTCTCTCTCTCTCTCTCTCTCTCTCTCTCTCTCTCTCTCTCTCTCTCTCTCTCAGTTCCTCATCATCCTCTACTAGGTTGCTCCCACCTCACAGATTCTTGGGTTGCTTCTTCTTGCGATCGGTGAGTTTCCGGTTTCTCTGAGCTCTTCTACTGTGCTTCATCATGCTCATTTTTTCTTACTGATTCTATCTTTGTGTGCTTCACTTTTTAATTCAATCACTTTGTGGTGTTAAGATTTGAGTTTTGACTAGCATCCCATATAAGCAAACAAACTGGTATGAGTGATGTAAAGTATGTTCGTTGTGGCAAAAAGTATGTAAATTTGATTTTTTTCCCCCCCTTTAAATAGAGAATAAAAGATAAAGGTTTTGGAATCTGGGTTTGCTGGTAGAATTTGGATTTAGTTATAGATTTTTAGATTTATGCCATTTTTCTTTCAAATTGCAGTCTGAATTGGTATTATACCGTTTTCACATAAAAATGTAGTCCCCTTCAACTTTAAATTGTAGTTAATTCTTGATTTGACGAGTGAGTAAGTGGACAGGGAATAGGATCCATATTTAGGTTTATGTCATGCAGCTGGCTTTCTGTTTTTTTTTTTTTCAGTATATATTCTTCAGCAGTATTTACCTTAAAAGAAAACCTAAAATTCCTTTGTTGCTTCTCAACGAAGCAGTTATCCAAATGTATGTAAATTTTTCAGAGGCTGTCAGCCACATCATACTGGTTTACTGCTGATGATTTGATGCAAGGAATTAATACATCTGTTAGAATTGTATGCCTTGACAAAGCCCGTAAAACATAAAGAATATTTACTTAAACCTTACCTATCCAAGTGTCCATTCTTTCAAAATTCCCAATATATGGAATAAATTTGAGCCGTATGTAACAAAGGGGAAGAAAGATAGACTGGTTTGAAAAATGAAACAGATGCTTATAGTTTCCTGAGTTACCTATTTTTGTATATGAAACTAGTGAAGCAAAAGAAGATAATATAATATAGTTTTAAAATTAAAACACTTGGAATAGCTTGGCATGACTGTAAGTGCAGGCAGAAATAAGACCAAACCAGTATGCACTAGACCAAAGTGAATTACTGCAAGATCAAACCCACCAATTCCCTTCTACTGGTGTGGGACAGAATAGTAAAAGAAAGAAAGGTAAAAATAGAAAAGATATGCTGCATGTTGGTTTCTTCTTTGATTGACAAGTAGTAACACAATAAAGATTATTTTGTTTCCTTTCATACAATTAGTGTTTAATAGCCTCTTTAGTATTATTATGGGATGTTACATGAGCATATGAAAATATTTGATCCAGGTTGAAATTTATCTGAAATGCATATTAGATATTTAATGCCCTTCTTAACAATCTCCTTTTTTCATTTTATTTGCTGAGTATTACAGAGCCATGGTGAAGGACTTGTCTTAAAGAGCATAGGTTTTCTCCATTCCTAGATATAACCATGGTTGCAGAATCATGGTTTCGCAGTCTGTGGAAGGCTCCTCGGAAGCATGATGCTAATACTGAGAAGGTGGTGCTTGGGGTATTAGCATTTGAAATAGCAAGCTTGATGTCCAAGCTGGTTAATTTATGGCAGTCTTTGAGTGATAAACAGGTTGCTAGATTGAGAGAGGAGATCACAAATTCAGTGGGCATAAGAAAGCTTGTCTCAGATGATGATCATTTCATTGAACGTTTGGTCTGTATGGAGATACTTGAGAATATGGCACATGTGGCTGATTCTGTGGCAAGGCTTGCTAAGAAATGTAGTGATCCAATTTTGAAAGGTTTTGAGAATGCCTTTTATGAGTTTATCACTATGGGTGTTGATCCATATGGGTGGGAATTCACTTGCAAGAAGATGGACAAAAAGATTAAAAGGATGGAAAAATTTATATCAACTAATGCAAGTTTGTATCAAGAGATGGAAGTGCTTGCTGATCTTGAGCAAACTTTTACAAGAATGAAGGCTAATGGTGAGTCAGACAATGTAACTTTAATGGAGTATCAGAAGAAGGTTGCATGGAAGCGGCAGGAGGTGAAGAACTTGCAGGATATATCTCTGTGGAACAGGACATATGATTACACAATACATCTTTTAGCAAAATCTTTGTTCACAATATTCTGCAGGATCAACCATGTATTTGGAATTCAAGAGATGGTAGATGGTGGAACCAATAATTCAGGTGTCTTGAATACAGATTTCATTTATAGAAGCCAATCAGTTTCTACATTGTTGCAATCTTCATTCCACCCATCAAAGAATAATGTTGCCAGATTTTCTTCCGGACCCCTAAACCCTATTACTGCTAAATCAGGTCCAATTGTTAGAACAAATAAAGCAAGCATTTCTCATTCAGGTCCTCTTGGTGACACATCCACAAAGTCAGGTCCTATTTTAGGAAAGTATACAAGTGTCAATTTTTACTCAGGTCCTCTTGGAAGGAATTTGAATCAATCAGTCCCAGTTACTGGAAAAAATAAAAAGAGCAAGATTTGGAAGTTTTATGGACACTCTGCTGCCACAGGTAGGAAAGAAACTCATGCAAGACCCAGCCGACTGACTCAAGTAGGTCCTTTCAAAGGATGTATGGCTTGGGACAGTTCCTCAGTCACTGACTGCCACTCTAGTGCAAATGGTGTTAATTATGGAATTCAGAATCCCAAAGATGTTAATTCAGACCCTCTTGGTCCTGGAAAATTAGTTCATCATACTCAATCAGTCTTCAAATCTCTCTGCAAGCTATTAAATCCTCCATCTGAAACCCTTGGTGCTGCTGCTTTGGCACTGCACTATGCAAATGTTATCATTGTGATTGAGAAGCTAGCAGCTTCTTCACACTTGATTGGTATGGATGCAAGAGATGACCTGTACAACATGTTGCCAAGACGTGTGAGAGCTGCCCTTAAGGCCAAGTTGAAGCCGTATACCAAAACCATGGCAGCATCATCATCAATCTATGACCCAAGTCTAGCAGAAGAATGGACTGAAGCAATGTCAAGCATATTGGAATGGCTGGCACCACTTGCTCATAACATGATAAGATGGCAGTCTGAGAGAAGTTATGAGCAGCAGAGCTTTGTTTCCCGGACAAATGTGCTACTGGTACAGACCCTTTACTTTGCAAATCAAGAAAAGACAGAAGAAATAATCACTGAGCTTCTTGTGGGTCTGAATTATGTCTGGAAATATGGTAGGGAACTCAATGCAAAAGCTCTGGCAGAGTGTGGCAGTTTTAGGGTAGAAAATGAATATCCTAATCTGAATGGATAAAAAAATCTGCATTAAGGTTGTGGCCATTTCCTACAGGAGTCCAGTTCCCTGTCAGAGACTGGGATGAGGATCTGCAGAAACACCAACCATCAGTCTTCTTAAATCAACAAATGCAAATGAAATGCTAGCTTACGTATGGGAGAAGTACCTATATATCATTATTATGGCATTTAGTATCAGCATGCGTTCATGGTGAGGAATTTTTTTAATCACTTCGTTAATTTTCTTTGATGAGTTCCATGTTGCTAGAACTTGGATGGCTGGTCTCATCTTTGCAATGTTGGCCATCTTTCCCCCTTTTTGATGAGTTCCATCTTCCTACCTGATGTTTTAGGGTGTGCATATTTATGAGCATTGTTACATATTAAATTGTATAGCGCTATCACGCAATGGTGAATGGTTATTTCTCTATATCTACTGAATTATCAGGCAACAAAATTGTTATACTATTGATAGTAAGTACCATAATCTATTTTTCTTTTATGCTAAAATTACTCATTCAAATTGTGCCATCGTGTTCATATAGCTCTTAGCCTCATGCTGGATGCTCTTACAAACCCATCCGCGAAGAAAAATGCTTATCTCAAACCCCTACTTCTACATACTTACGGCAAATTTATTTTTAGAGTAGTTTTTTTCATTTCATATGCAAATATTACCTTTGCTTTTCTTAGGACCGCTAATGGCCCTCCCCACTTCTTTACTAGTGGCTGCATTGTTCAAGGTCGGGTTCGTGTCAAGATATTGGTATTACATCACACGTAAGACAAGCAAGTCATACATAAGCGGGGAAAAAATAAAGTTGCGAAGAGCAAGATTTTAGCTAAGTTATTTAAGACCATCCTCTCGACCAGTAGTAGAAAAGAAGGTACATCTGAATAAACAAGTAACATGTTAGAACACAAATCGGAAATTTTGATGATACAGTTTGTTTTCTTCTGGCTACAGGAAACTAGAAGATTCAAACAATCTCCTGCTCATTAGTAACCCAAGAACAATTGGAGGGACCATCACAAAAAATTTAAACACAACTTATTTTCATCCTCCACTCATTTTCCCCCCAAAATTGGGGGAGAAAAAAAAATCTATTACCTAGTGAAGCTACATTCCACGGAATAATTTTGTGGTGACTTACAATATTTAATTTATGGAAATGAACTTATTCAATATGAATTGAAGACACAGCTGATGTGATTTCATTGGTTCGTGGGTCTGCATTTTCTAAACAAACACCACATGGATCTTCTTTAACCAACAAGGCAAGAACATTAAGGGAACTCCATATTTTTGTGACGTTGCTGCCCGAATCTCCCAAAGTAACAGCAAAGACTGCATCAAATCCTCCTGCCCCTGGCACTCCAGCCAACAATACTCCTTCCAAGTTCATTGTAGCATCTAGAAGTAGTGTTTGTGACTCTGGTTCAATCTGTATACATTGCAACTTGTAAGATTGCTAAACTCTTAAATTGTCAAATTTTAAAATGATTAATACAATCAGAAAAGCAAATATGTGCTTATAATACCAAACCTCTGACTACCCTTCAATAGATGTTATAAAAGCTGAACACCATGTAAATATAGCATTTATGCTCCACAAACAGAGTCTAAATCGTATCCGATCTGTTAAAACATCAATCTTCTGATTGATTCAAGGTTTTCATAATTAACATGTTGAAACGAAGCAACTCTTTTTTAACTGAACCATAGTTCTGTTTCCCCCTTTCATTTTGTGGTTGCTTTCACCCAATGAAGTGGTCTGATAAAAGATCTAAGAAGACATTGTCATGAATCAGCTAGTCGATAATCTTAAGATGTTGGATGAAGAACATAAATGGTTTTATATTAATTCAACTTTGGGCTCAAAAGCATGGACAGAGCACACCCTACCGATCTTGGGGATTGAATTGAACTCTAGACTACTTGGTCATATAGGCTCTAGTACCATGTCATGAACTAACGGTCTCAAAAGCTTAAGTTGTTAGCAGAAGATATATGGATGATTCTACACTAACATATTTAACTTCCCTGCAGCAGGTTTATAGGAAGTAAACTGTACTTTCTAAGCCAACAGGAGTAATCAAGCACACTTCGTAGTGTGAGAACTGAGAAATTTTGATATGGAACTTCTTGATTGACAGTGTATAATGTCAATGCATGCTATCTTTTTATTTTACCATGCACATTATACTGGCACCAAATCCAAGACCTTAACCCCACTTACCTCTTTCTATGGGATGCAGATAGCAATAGCAAGTGGGCTAACCGTTATGGAATGGAACAATATCCAACACTTAATCCTTCTATATGGATCATTGGGATGGCATATATAATTCGCAAGTAAATTGCCAAATTTAGATTGATGATAATTCTTAGGAAGATACAAAATGTAGTACCCTATGCGGTGTTAATGGATGAGGCAAAATCACTAAATTTCAAACAAAAGAACAAATTCATAAGGGTAATTATATTCCACTGAGACATACATTTTTAAAAGCAAAATTGACATCATCCAAACGGAGAACAATACAAATAAGCACACAATTAGTGAAATGAACTTACTGGAACTCCTGCAGCCTCACCCATTAGGCGCATATGATATCTAATCCCCAGCAATGCATCTTTTGCACCAAGCAGAGCTTTAATAATTGCTTCCTTGTTAGGTCCAGAAGCTTGTTCTATCCACTGATTACACAATTTTAATGTCAAAGTTCAGACATCAACAAGAAAGAAGAAAACCAAGAAGAAATGTCACAGTATATGAAAGGTCAGTAGAGCTAGAGAGAAAAAAATAGAAGTCTCAAGAAGAGCGTGACACAAATGAACTTGTTGAGTTCACAGCCTGAAACTGAAACTCGTGTAGGAGTAACCTATTTTACTTGCTCCTCCTTCTCTCTTTGCAAAAGAAGGATCCCCTCAATTCTGCCCCGTTAAAGGGTCAGTTTGATGTGTCCTTCAACTTGGGGCCCCAAAAAGTTAATGGATGGTTTTCAATATAGGTATTATATCAATCTCATTAACAATTGCTTGCCCTTCATTTTTTAAGTTTTACCAAACAGACATTAAAGTTTGGCCACAGAAAATTTTTACCATCCATAATTATGAGGTTTAAGTTTACTGAGCCATGAGGTTCACAATTTTCAGGCAATAAGATCATCTCAAGTATGAAGGATGCCAAGAGGAACTACAAGGATGCTAAAATTTCAAGTTTCCAACTTTAATGTCCAGCATGAATCAGACTCTGGAAACCTATAATGCATGAGGCTGTTGCCTGCAAATAAGCTTCTATACTCCTTTCCAGGGTAGCTCTAGACAGAGAAACAGTTGAAGCTTCCAAACCAATCAAAGAAATAAGTCTATTCAATAAGGATTTACTGCTTCATGAAAAACTGACAAAAAGAAATGTTAAAGTCTAATCCAGTGCAAAGATTACCATAGGGACACACAATGCTCAAATTATTTGAGCTAACAGTGAGAATTGCCAATCAATTTACTTTAGCTGCATAAGTATAAATATTCTGATTTTCAAATTATTTCCATTAAATAAACATCAACAAATGATCTCAAAGAAATACCTTGTCTGATCTGAGCATGCTGCAGCTTTCAATCACAGATTTATATGCATCCCATTGTTCCTTTGCTAATTTGCTTAACAAGTTTAGTTGCATTTCCAATGCTGAATTTGCCTCTGACAATCTTCTCCATGTGTCCAAGGATTTCTGAGGGTCAGACTTTTGCCATTTTTTGACAGCACCAACCATTGACGGTGTAGATGATCCACCAGTTCCAGGTTCTCCTAGTAACTAAAAAGAGAGATATCAGCCTTAGAATCAAGAGGCTTCATATGTGATAGATTCTGGCTAGAACACACTCAGATTTAGCAAACCCTCTACTAGTCTTCTACGGGTATGGATATCACTGTGCTACCAGTACCCCGCAGGTGGATTTACAATGAAAGGTAAATACTGAAACAGAAACAAATAACACAGGGTATCCAAGAGATCCTGCAATCTCCCCTAACTGTTCTCAATATGCAGGAGTGGACGTAAAAAGATTCAATCCTATACCTTTTAACTTCTTTTACATAGGAAGTTCAAAACTACAAAAGTGAATTTTAAGTGCTACTCACTCAGACTATATTTGCAAAAAATTCGAGCACCAAGCTTTCTATTTGTTAAACTGGAAACTTGCAATTTGCAAAATTAGGTTAGAGAACTTGAGTTTAAGAGCATTATTGCGGAAGAAGTATGAGGCTTCTGTCTCTTAGGTCATTATCATCAAATGCATTTCAAGGTTTAGATATGCTACACATAGAAAAGTACAATGGCATAAAACAACATAAAAAATTATTAATAATAGATAAACCTTTAATGGCTCTTAGCCTCCAAATATTATATGATCATACAAATAATCTTCTTAAATCAAGACAATAGTGATTCCAGTGAACTAAAACCTCAGACATTAGTTTTATCAATTGTTTCCTTCACTCGACTGTCATAATCAACTATACTCTGGCCAATTGTTAATAACTATCAAATAAGCTTAAGTAGCTAACAGTGCAGTGGTTTTCCACATATAGGAAGAGACCAAGTACTTGTGTGAAAAGTCAAAATGTAAACACCAGAAGTCCAAATGCAGATTGCAGAGACAAAAAGCTCTTCATGGAACAGAAAACTTGAATTTTTAATAACCAAGAGGAATGTTAAAGGGAGAAAACCCTGTCTAACGAGTGCAGCAACTTTTTCTTTTCATTTCTATTAAAAGGATTCAAATAGAAGGGAAAAACATAAATATAGACTTGGGACTTAGGTACATCTCACCACCTTTACCCCTTCAACCAAAAAAGAGATATAATAGAGGGATAAGGGAGGTGGGGCAAGGAGTAAGCTCCTATTACCATATTTAAAAGGACATAAGAGCACATACAAGTACCCAAAAAATTTTAGTTGCTTACAAGAGTCATCAAAGGGGGTAAAGAGAACTCAATCCTGTCCTGGTCCCATTTTCCTTTTAGAACTTCAGTGACAACTTCTGGTAATAGCACTGCTTTAGCTGCAACCTACAATGTCAATAATATAACAAGGAAGTTACTGATGTTTCTGGAGCATTGCTGATGATTCCAATACAACATTAGGTCAATGTAAGAGACATCTAACAGAAGAATCCTAACATGCTTGTCGATAACAATGGGGGGCTAGTAGCAAGAATTAGTTACCATGAGGTTGTTTTACTCCCCCACCCGCCCCTCTCATCCCAAACTAAAGACCATAAGGAAGAACTATGATACCGAAGTTGTTTGTGGAAAAAAGATTGATTGCAATGCACAGGGGTGGCTACATAATACACAAACATACTTTTCATGAGAATTTCAAGAATTCACAGATAATAGTAGTCAATAATCTCAAGATGGAAGCCAAATAAGGATCAGACAACCACTAAGGGTCATTATGCCAGTTCCATAACACTTGCATAGTTAGTTCAAATGCATACCTCTTTATACATATACCAATGATGTACTTGAATCAACAAGAATAACAGTATAGATGCTCAATACACAAGACATATGAGATGAGGGGGAGGAAACCTGAGTGGAAGAAATCACTTCTGGTGAAAATCGCACATACCGCTGACTTCCATACACGGCAGAACTGACATCAAACCCACTGCCTACTTTCCCCTGTGCAATACAATGTGCAGTTTGAGCAATTTTATGCACCATATCAAGATCTGCAATATCCTTCCTCTCTCGGTAATCTTTCAAAGAGGAAAGTTTCACAACATCCAGGTAGTGCAGTAAAGCAGCAACTACAGCTGTTGTCATAGCTGCGGATGACCCTAAACCAGTTTTAGCTACTTCAGGCTTGCAATTTCCTCCATTAGCATCATCACTATTGAAGGTAATAGACAAAAAGGAGGGCAAGGTAGCCAACGATTCCGGTGTCAAAGGGAGTCCACATCTCTCAATCTGCGGAAGTGTTTATTAAGACATAAATGTCTTGATCTAAGCTTTTAAATGTTCAAGTCATCAAAACCTAAGGGAACAGGCAATGCTTAGAAAGTATATAGGATGAAACGAAGTGCAAATTACCTCATTCCTATATGAATAAAAATCATTGCAACCCAAAATTGTAATGTCAAGACCTGCAAGACCAATCCAGTTACAAAACTGGCCGGTTGAAGCTGTTATTCATTGATGAAAGGGTTGGGAACATAATATCATCACCTTGTAAAAGTAACTTGTGTAACAGCTCCTTTTTATTCTGATCAAATACAGCATAAGCCGCAGCGACAGAATACTGCACTGCATATTCCACAAAAGGATTCCTTGTATCACTGAAATAACAAACCAATCACCGTAAGACTCACCTCACCTAATCATGTCAAACAGTTAACAACGACAAGCACAGTACAAAATTATGAAACAGGCATAAATTTCAACGGGCATAATTAATTTGAGAGTGAAGTTAGAGGAAAGAAAAACGTGCCTTGAGGAAACAGTTTGGATGGTAAGATTTTTGAGTGCGAGTTTGTAGAAGGCTTCTCTGGAGAGCTGAGGAGAGGTTAATCTGACATCTGTCCAAGCCTGAAGGAAAAGAAACGAAGCAATGAGAGGGAATGAGTAATTGAGTATAAGCCTATGAGGAGAAGAATATAATTAAGTAGCGGACGCACCCATGCCCAGCTATCAGGTTTGATTTCGTGGTGAAGGGGTTTGACGATAGCATAAAAGCGAGCGTTTGTACTGAGGACAAGGCCCGCATTAGGTCTCTCCAGAATGAGGTAACCCCCTGTAATTAACACTTTCCCAGGAGCTGAAGCAACTACCCTGTCATTCAATCTCAATTTTCAGTAACTATCACAACAACACAATTCAAATTGATAACCAATGTGATGTACTTAGTTACTAACTAACTTACACTGCCATCACTCTTCTTCAACTCAAGATCCCTGAAATGAATTCTTCACAAACGCTTGTTCCTTCTTGTAGATGCGAATGCGATCACCACTATTCTTTCACCTTCCGTTCGGTATTTTCCTTTCAGAACGACAAATAATTGCCTCGCGTTGCACGTGGCTGGCCACTCTGCAGTGCTGTTTCCGAATTGGGTTGGGTTAGTTTGGGCTGAATGTGGTTGGGCCATCGCTTTGAAGTTATATTTTTTGGTGGGCTTTACTTTTCTCACCCCCCATTTTTTCTTTTTACACCCCCACTTTTTTTGGATATTTGGATATTCCCATTTTATCCTTTACGTTTTTTAATATACATTCCGTAAATTAGTTTACGGAATGTAAAAAATACATTCCGTAAACTAGTTTGCGGAATGTATTTTTTACATTCCGTAAACTAGTTTACGGAATGTATTTTACATTCTACAAATTAACTTACGGAATATATTTTACGAAATGTATTTTTACATTCCGCAAACTAATTTGCAGAATGTAAATTTTTACATTCTGCAAATTAATTTACGGAATATAAAAATATACATTCCGCAAACTAGTTTACGGAATGTAAAAATACATTCCGTAAATTAGTTTACGGAATGTAAAATGTTTACATTCCGCAAATTAATTTACGGAATGTATTTGTTAAAGGGTATAATTGGAAAAAAAAAATTACAAAAAATGAAAGGGGGTGCGAAAAGAAAAAACGGGATGCAAAAAACAATCCTTTTTTGGTAAACAAAATATTGAAACCTGAAATCATCAATTTAGATGGAGACTGATCAGGGTTACGAAATGCCAATAAACAGAATTTCAAGACCAGATGTTTTGATTCAATTAGAGGAAATTTTCTTTTTTGATCGATTGCGTAAAACGAGTTCTGTTGAATGTCATTTGTAGGTTCATAATCAACACCCCTAATGGTTGTTATTTATGCCTTGTGGTTTTTATTTATTAACCTGCAAATGATAATTTTCTTAAAATGTAACTGATAACAATGGGGTTAGTCCTAGGATCACTGTTTCTTGTTGGCAATGCAGCTTATGATTCTTACTTCAGGAGGAAAAACAAGCAATGAGAGATTTTTTTTTTTTCTTTGAAGATTATAGAGCACTTAAGCCCATCAAATACTAATCTTAAACTTAAGAGAACCGCTACTATTAATGGAAAGCACTAGTAATGTTTACTGGCACCACCCATAACGGATTTATTATCATAGACATTTTTAGGGCCGCCATATATAATGGTTATTTTTTGCAAAGGAATATTTACATTACGAGCTGTAAGATATGTTTCACATTACAATGCAGGAGAACTAAAATAATTCGTATATAAATTTGGGGGATAAAAAGTTGGAGTATTATGGTCATGATCGAGCACGCGGCTGTGGTAACTTTCGGGGAGATGTTCGGCAAATTGGGCACGACGCGTTCAGTAGAAGCCATTCATCGATGCATTGTGCATGAAAGCAATGTCCACATTCAGGTATGCTTTTCACTGTCTCTTTGGGCATGTACTCTGACAAGCATATTGAGCAGGTCTTGTCATCCGGCTTGGGTAAGCGTCTGCTCTGGCCTATAACTATTTTTGGGTAGGATTCAATTGTTGGCCCGTCAAGGCCCGACACTATGGTGGGCCGTGAATCAGGTAGAGACTCAAAATCTGGCACCGTCTCATGAGCCCAAGCCCAACCTTGGGAGCCGATTCCGAACCTGCTGCAGATGCTAGCCAATATTCCAAAGAAGAACAACACCACCGGTACCCCTATGCATATGGCTATGGCGTAACGTATACCACGTGAAATCCCTGTCATTGTCAAAAATTTTACGGTCACTTCTTCAACAACATGCGGTGGAAACACAAATCGTCCAATTGCACAGTGCCACTAATTAATTTGCCAATTCTTGACAATAAAAAAATAGGTTTTTTTTTTCAAATAGGTGGACTGGGACCACACTCACATGGGTCGCCGCTTATTTTCAACGTTGCTAATTAATGGACAAGACCAACTACTAGGCATAATTGGATTGCTTTTCACTCAGCCCAATAGCTAGCCTAAGAATAAAAAAAAAATTACATTTACCCCTAAAGTAGAATGGGTTTGTTTTTATCTTTATTCAGCCTGGAATTTTAATAATAAAGTCAATTATTTTATCTGAAATCAATCAAGATTCCATAATATATAAGATGAGACTAAACTATTTAATTTATTAGCATGATATGTCAATCTTATTATAAAATTAAAAAATATATAACTAAAATTAACATATATTTTGCAATATATTTTAAAATAAATAGTATTAATATAAATATAATATTATATCAGATAATTTTTTGTCAAATTAAAAAACATTATTAATATATAATTGTTAAAAATATATTATTTTTAAAAAAATATAAAATATCATATCAGGTTAAAACAATCTAAAGTATTAATCTGAACTTACTCTTAAAATATATTAATTTTGCTTTTTAAAACTTGAAACGGTCAAAATAAAATTTGTAAATTGAATCGAATTATGACCATCATAATTATCATCCTCAATACTAACGTAATTATCACATGTACGTAAAGAAAATATTAAATCTTTTCTGAATTTTTAAGATAATAAATTTATTTTTATTTAATATTTTTTAAATGAATAATCTCTTGTCTTATGGACATGCACTTGTGAAATTTCAATTATATAAGTCCAAATAACATTATGATTATTCTCTTAAAAAATACCTTTTCTTAAAAGTATGTACAATAATAATTCATACCAAAATTACACTTAACTTATTGATAGAGCATCTATATTCAAACATCGTCTGAGTGAAAAGTTAATTACATAAGCTAACTCATCTTATTTTATTTTTAAATAGTGTTTGGTTGGGTTGGTAATTTAGATTGAATATATAATAAAAAGGTGCCACTACAAACAATTCAAAAAAGAACAACAACAAATTAAGTACAAATCTAAAGCAGACTGCTCAAGTGCAACCACCATGAATACTGTTCAAATGCTCCAAGGTTATGTTTTAACTTTGGAAGAATAAATCCAAGTGTCTAGTGGAAGAAATAGAAAAACTTGTCATGACTCTCCTCAATGACTCTCCTCAATGACTCTCCTCAATGACTCTGACACTAGTATTTTATAAGCTCCTCTAAATGCTTTCTTCTTTTTAAATAAGCTTGAAACAAAGAATTAATGATGTTTTCACTTTATTCGCATCTCCATATCTCCATGGTAAAGAATGTTATTTTTAAAGGACACATAATTTAGAAATATATTCTATTCATCCAGTTGACCTTCCCGGTTCATCAACAACCACAAGTTATTTACTCTCTCTCTCTCTCTCTCAATCAAATAGGCTCCTCCATCTACCCTAAATCCAAGCGTTCGACACAAAATGAGTAACAGACTATTTGTTTACCCATTTCAGTAATCGGAATCGGTTGTCAAATATAAATCAACGGCATGCAAATGCAGCACATGAATTTCGAAACATACTAAATAAATGAAAATCTTGTTAGCTTACGAGAAAATGGATTTCCCTGTTTACACAACAGGCTATAAGAGCTGAGGAAAATGAAAGTAAAATCTTTAATACAAGAAAAGCAACACAAGAACTGCTAAGACTAAGTTTGGAGAGTTCAGTGAACTTGGAACCCACCCAATTAAAGCAACTGGATATGATTTAGCAAAACAGAATTATTATTGTTTTAAACTTCTTAAATTATGTTAGAATAGGAGTTAAATAAATAATTTCTAGTTATACACTAAAGAGAATTAAATTTTTATATTCTGTTATATAGTTTTGTTAACATTAATGTTTGCGATGCATTTTATACCTGTAAAAATAGTTCATTTTTGTTATAAAATTAAAGATTTATATTTTATATTTTTTATATAATAAATATTTATTCTTTCAATAAAATTTCATGATCTCTAAAAATAATAATTTTTATTAAAAATAAAATATTTAATATGTTTTTATATAATAAATACTTGTACATTCAATAAAAATTCATTACTTTTATATTAAATGTCGATGTTAATAATTTTTTAATTTTTTATTATAAACTTATCTCTAATCCAAATTAATTTTTCGAAAACAAAATGATAGAAAATCAATTTTGCGAATAGTACCTTTTGAAGGGACATAGGAACAGTCGAGTTCAAAAGTGGAATTGCTCTTGAAGCCGCAGCGGCCGCCGTGGGATTCACACCTCCCACACGGCGGCGAATTCCACGACAGGCGGAGGTCGTCGGTGAGGTCAGACGACAGTACATGATCGTAAAACGGCGACTGCACGGGCACGATCACCGTCTGAAGCAAATCGCAAACAGAGGACAAGTGCGAAACCACGGTCTCGGATGGTGTTGCGAAAACGGCATACTTAGAAGAATCGCTGAGACAAGCTATGGGGTTGTAGCGAAGGGCGAGGTACTCGAGGTTGAAGGAGCAGTTAAAGAAAGTGAACCGTTGGTAGTAAACGGCATCGAATGGTGAGCCAGAGAGGTTGAGAGAGAGAAGCCGTTGAGGGAGGCAGTTATTGGGATCGTTAACCCATAATTGCTGTGCGGTATAGCTTATTCCTTGGATTCTGAGTTCTCCCCAGTAAGGTAGGTTCAGCAGTGTTTGGCTCTCCGAACTGCAAGATACTCCGAACCCTGGGTATCCGCACCCCTCTCTCTGCTTTCCTTCTATGTGGAACGGGAATCGGATTACTGGCTCCTTCATCTGGCAAACACTGTCCAAACATGTTTCTATGCTTGCTACCACTGCCAAATATGTTAGAGGAAGATTCCAGAGGAAGAAGAGCGCTGATATGGGAATGTTCATGTTTAGGAAAGCAGTATTGACTTTGGGATTGGGTTAATTTTGATCTTGCCCCACCTAGTATGGGTGTGCTGCTGGACTATATCGTAAAATAATATTCATGTATCTTGTTTTATACACCAACTAAAGGTCTCCTCATTTTCTTCCATATTTTAACCGAAAAAAATGCCAATCAATATAAAACAATGGTTTGGGAAGAGAAAGCATACTGGGGAAGGGTGTTACTGTCATCATGCTTGTTATTTGTAAACTGAAGCAATCATGAAGTGTGCGATTACACTTACTTCTAAACTGAAGCAATCAAAATTAGGAAAACCTCTTGATCCTTCTTTTGCTTTTATCACTCCACTGTGTCCAAAATTCTATAAGTTTACCAGTTTTTCTTTTAAATTTTGTGATAAAATTATTTTTCATAAAACTTATTTTAAACCATGTAATTGTCTGAATAATCCAGAGCAAAAAGATCAGTGATTAGCAATTCCCTAAACGACATAATTTGCGTGAAGGCATCTAACATTCGAATAAGTTAAAATCACAGTAGCCAGATTACAATCCAATTTATTGTGGTAACTTCTTTTCGCAACAATCAATTTTTTTCGACTTTTCACCCACCACCAAATACCAAGTTCAGTTCAGTTAAATTTCTTCTATTTTTTTTTTTTGAAACGGCTAAAAGATTTTATAAAACAGCACCAGGAGTGCCAAAAGAGTTACAGAACCCCTCTACTGGATGGTAGTTTAGAGTGTGCAGAAAAGAAAATGTTACAATAAATAAAAGTAAAAGATAGCTTAAAATGAGTCTATTCTATTCCTGGTGTTACAGTAGGTTTAGGTTCTTGATCAAAGAGGTTTCTTGTTTTGGATGCATAATCCAGTTAAATTCCTTCTGTTAACATAAGAAATAAAGTTGTTATGAATGCTTCCTGACTCAATATTCTCCTCGGAGCCCTGAATTTTCTTAAATTGAAACTTTCCAGTTTCATCCTTCTTTCCACCAAACACATACCACTTCAAGTTCCTTCACAGCCCATCTTTAGAAACTGTTTAGTCAATACCTCATAAAATATTGGATCTTTCCCAAATTTAGCTGCACCTTCTTGATGCCCATAATCTACACAGTGTATGCGAGGCCATTGTATTCCAGAAACAGAAGTCATGCCCAATTACAATGAAAAATCTTGTTGAGTTCCTGACAACTTTGCTTAAACTGATAAAAAGAGAGAAGTTCAACTTTCAAATACTGGAACTTCTAATTGATATCTCATTCCAAGGAGTCAGTTAATGTACATTGAAAACTTCAATAGCACCTTAGGCCATTAAATTTTCAAAAGGCACCTCAAGGAGTTAGTTAATGTACATTGAAAACTCAAATTTCTCAAGTTGTCTATATTGATAAACCCAACCCGTACTTCAGAAACCAACATAGAAAACTCAAATTTCTCCAGCTGTCTACAACAATTCCCTTTTTCAATATGCAACCATTCCAAGCACAAATGAACTAAAGTACAAACAATAGCAACATATAGGACTCCTCCACCATGTCTCACCTTTGTTTTGTGGCTCTCACAGCTAAAACAATTATCATGCTCAATGTTAGCATTCACCACAAAGTCAACTCCCGCCTGTGCCATAAGGTTGACCTGCCGTTGAACTATGTCCACTTTGTCAGCTTTCCTTTCATGGTGGGAACTCCATAGCCTAATCACCATCACATGATAACTATTTCAGAACCCCACTGCCTAGATATTATTAGCAGCTGATAGAAATAACTCAGTACATAAGGTCTGTGTTGTACGTTGCCTGCTGTGGTTGATTAGTGAAAATCAGTTTTAAATAATTTATCGTAGAATCCATTTAACTTTTTTAAAAGTATTTCAATTTAAAAAAATAAAATTGTAATCTTTTATTTCTTTAGGAGTTAACAATTATTTCATTTATTTTTTATTTTTCAACATTTTAGTAAGTACAATAAAAAATAATAAAATATATTATTATCTTTATAAAATTAATACACAACAACTTGTATAATATGTTTTTTTTCTTCATTATATTATTAATTTTATTATATTTATTTATCTTCATTGTTTATAATAAAATTTGTAGAAAAAAATATAAATATATAATTTCCCAAAACTAATTGATATCATTGAAAAGTATTTGAATGATGCAGTGGTGTATTAATTTTTTAAAATATGCTATTTGTATTATAAATTTATATAATAGACTATATAATATTCTTATCTCTTTATTATATTATTTATTTTATTTTTATTTTATATTCTTTACTTCTTATTTTTTTACTTAACAATATATTTTATATATGTGTAATGAAATATTAATTTCCTTTTTAAAATTATATAAGCACATTTGCTTTTACTTTACCTTTAAAAGAACTTTTTCATCTTCTTAATTAATATTTAAGTTGTTTTATATAAAGATAAAAATAATTACTCAATTTTATGGTAAACTTACTATATAATTTTTATTTTTATTAGTTAATTAATATTTTTTGTGAAGATAAGAGTATAATGAAAAATAGAAAGTATATTACCTTAAATATTAAATAAAAATAATTTTATTAAGAATTATGATAAATAAAAGAAAAAAAAGTAAAACAATCAAAAAGATGAAGTTCACCTTTCTACTCTTACATGAACGGTGACTAGCAAAGCCCCAGGGGTAAAAGAAGACAGGTCAGTGTCACACCCTATACCCATGATAAGGAATCAAGGTCCGCACTACACTATTTTTTTGACACTTGCGGCTATATGATAGGCAAACAGATTGACGAATATAAAAGGTAAAGAGGAAAAGTATCATTGATATTTAATGGATATTTTTTCAAAGTTATTTAATAATTGTTTTAATAAATTTTATGTAAATTATATATGTAATATATATTATTTTTTATAATTTAAAAGAGTCTCTATCTCAATAGAAAAATACAAAAAAAATAAATTATTTCATATTTATTATTTTTATTCTATTTTAACTTCAAATATATAATTTTTAATTAAACATACCTTATATTTAAGATTTAGTTCCTTAATTAAATAATTTTCAGTTTTCTGAAAATTTTGAAAACTACTCTTCAACAATTAAACATCAAAAACATTAAAACTTAAATTTTAACAACTCTATGATAAGTTTGCAATGCCTTGATCACAACCGGTCAGAAAAATGAGGCCTAAATGGTTTGCTGGTTAGACGGTCTTAAAAGGGCTTGCCTTGTATTTACTTTGAATTTTTGCATGTGCTTGAAATCTTGAACAACCAAAAAAGAAACTGTGATTACAAGTAAAACAATGGTAATTCAAGAGATGAGGTACAATATGTATATTTTATTGTATTATTTATTACATTTTTATTTTTCTTATTTTATATAAATATTATACATATTTATAATACATATATAAATATGATTTTTTATTCAATTATATTAATAATAAATTTTTATATAAACAGACAAATAGTATAAAGTTTATATGCTGTAAATCATCCGTGAATTATCATATTATAAAAATTAATAATTATATATTAAAATTAAGTTCACAACAAAATATTTAAAATGTTTTATCTGTTCTTTAAATAAATAATTATTTAATTAATCAGATATTATCTAATATGTATTTGATCATAGAGTATAAAAGTTTGTTATTCTTTAGTTTTAAATTTTACAAAGCATTATTATTACATTTTGATTATGTTTTTATTTATATTAAGTGTAACAAATATTTTATTAAAAATTAAAGTAAATTATTTTTTATAAATTTCTGGTTAAAATAAAAATTTTATAAAACTATGGAACAAAGTGATGGACACTTAAAACGAACAAGACGTGAAATAGAAAAAAAAAAGAAAAGAATATCAATAATCTCTTATAAACGGAAGTTCGTTGTGTCAAAGAATATAGGTTTTTCTGCTCCTAATAATAGTTATATATATATATATATATATATATATATATATATATATATATATATATATATAATTTTTTCATTAAGGATGTTTATAATTTGATTTGAATTAATTTTTATATAAAATTTGTCTAATCTAATTATAAAAACATTATAATTTAGCTTAAAATAATATATATAAATTTTTAAATTGAATTCAATTAAAATTAAGTAAATTTAAATTTTGTTGATAATATTTCTATTAAATTTTATTTTAATATATCATAATATTTATATAATGTATAATATAAAATACAAGAAAAATTTTAAGTTTATTTAATACGAACAATTAAAAACACAATAAAATAGTATGAGGTGTTTCTAAAAAATTAATAATAAGACATAATTATGGAAAAATAATTAAATGTTATAATTTTATAAAAAAAATAACTTATTCTACAAATAATTTATGTTAAAATTACATCATTTAATAATATTTTAAAAATATTAAAAATTTTCAACCTAATCATCTAAATTAAGAATTTATTAATTAAATTTACAAGGGTATTATTTTAGTTGTTAAATTAATAAAGTTTAATAGTTTAAAAATGCTATTAAACAAAATAACATATATATAATTTACGTATAAAATAATTTGATCTATCATCCTTTAAAAAAAATTAAAGTGTGCAAGTATGAATAAGAGTTTAATTTTAAAATTAGATATAATTTAATAAAAAAATCAATTTTTTAATTGATTCACTTTTCAATATTTTTATTCTTTATTTATATTAAATTATTTTGTATCTATATTTTTTTATATTTTTCTCTTTTTCCTATCACATAATTTATTGTATTTATATTTTTTATTTTATTATTATATATAATATAAAGAATTTAGACACTGTTAATTTTCACCAAAAAGATAAAGTAATATTGATGGTTAATTAAATTCAGTATCTTATCTTTTTTTTTTCTAGCATATGTCAGAAACAACTATGTTCTATTATTTTAAGTTTATTCTTATTTTTTATATTTTTCTTTCTTCTATGTATATAAAATTACACACATTTTTTTTTTTATCCTCCTAATAAACCTCTCTAATGAAGAGGATCGGCCTCGACATACCGACATAGCTTGATATTCCCGTACAATGATTTTTCTGCAGCAATAATTTTTTTTATATAAATAATTTTTTTTATATAAATAATTTTTTTTATTTATATTTTTTATTTAACGATTGATAATTTTATAAAATAAAAAATAAAAAAATAAAACAGATTCAACTATTTATAAATATAAAATGTTTGTCCTTTTTATATAATGTAAAGTAAGAATATTTCTTTCGATCAAAGGAGTGGAAATTTATTTAGTATAAACTGTTTTGGGCCAATCAAATTGCAGCTCAAACTCTTCCCATTTCCTTTTTGTTAAACATACCTTCCCCT
The DNA here is from genome assembly GCA_037954105.1 of Canavalia gladiata. Taxonomy (NCBI): domain Eukaryota; kingdom Viridiplantae; phylum Streptophyta; class Magnoliopsida; order Fabales; family Fabaceae; genus Canavalia; species Canavalia gladiata. Next base: position 57,698,606 of record CM075659.1, on the reverse strand, counting down.
TTTCCATTTTATTTTTAGATTTTATTTTCAGAAATATTAATTTTTCTGTATATTTCAGAAATTAATTTTTAAAATGTACAATACATTTTTAAAAATATATAAAATATGCTTTTAAAAATTAATTTTTAAAAATAGTTTTGAAAATTAATTTTCAATAATATATGAAAAAGGTATCTTTTAAAAACTAAAATTAAAAAAAAAAAGGTGTGAAAAACAAGAATCGAGGGAGTTGAAAGTAATTCCCTTAAATTGTTTAACCCCCGACATAGAGTAGAGCCCAGTGGCTGAGTTCAAAGGGCCAACTTAGGCCTATATCAAAAATTTTGAAAGCATTGGGCTTTGCCATGCTTTGAATGGTTTATTGCTATCAGCGATTAGAGATTGTTGGAGGAAAAGAGGTGTAACCCAGACAGACAGACAGAGAGGGAGAGAGCATGTCGTCGACGGTGCTGGAAGTGACGCGGGCAGCGCACGAGGAGGTGGAGCGGTTGGAGCGGCTGATAGTGAAGGACCTTCAGAATGAACCGGCCTCTAACAAAGAGCGTTTGTATCAGAGTCACCGTGTGAGAAACATGATTGACACCATTACCTCCACCACTCAAAAGCTCGTAAGTTTGCTTATTAGGTTTTCCTTCTCATTTCATAACCACTTAGTAAGCTAGTTTTCTTTTCTTCGTCTCAGATTGAGATATATGAAGACAACGACAATGCTAGGAAGGATGAGATTGCTGCACTCGGAGGACAAACCGCCACTGGAATTAACGTTTTCAGTGCCTTTTATGACAGGCTCAAAGAGGTCATTTCTTCTGGCTTAAAAATTTGTCTTGTATTTTTTAATTTTAAGGTAAAATACGATTTATTTATTTAAAACTTCAATTGGTGAAGCATGGATCAGGAGTCTGGAGGATCGAAATTCCTTGTTTAAATCTATACATATGCAGATTCATATTTGTATGTGGAGTTGGAAGGAGAGTTAGAGATTTAAGCTGATTAGGTTATGTTAGAAAATAAATAAGTGACAGACCGATTGTTTTGTGTTATTGCAGATACGCGAGTATCATAGGAAGCACCCAGTTGCACGCGTTGTTGACGCTAATGATGATTATGATGCACTTCTTAAAGAGGAACCTCAAATTGAGTTTAGTGGAGAGGTCTCTCTCTCTCTCTCCCTCTCTCTCTCTCTCTCTCTCTCTCTCTCTCTGTTTGTGTGTAATCAGCAATGCTCTGGTGAACATGAAAATATAGAAAATGATGTTTTTTAGAGAAAGTTATCTTGGCTTAGCATGTGGGAACTCTGTTGAGCAACAAATCTGGGGTTTCTTAATATTTTAAAAGAATAGCACTGACAATTCCTTCGCATATTTTGATTTACATAATCTGTTTTGTGCATGATTGAATATTTAAGTAGTCTGCCTGTGCATTAGGAAAGGAGGGAAGAGGTTATTGTGTGTCTGAGGTAACCTTTTTCTAAGGAGACAATGGGTATATTGAGCATGCTAATTGAAATCTAATATATTCTACTGTTAGGAGGGGGTATGTCACATTTTCAGTACTGTTAATTTCTGCTCACACAGCCTTTTCTGATCACTGATTCTGTGAAAATTCTCTTCCAGGAAGCTTTTGGTCGATACTTAGACTTGCATGAATTACACCATCAATATATCAATTCTAAATTTGGAGAGCCAATTGAGTATTCTGCATACCTCGATGTTTTCTCAGCTACAGATAAGATTGCCCGCAAAATGAAAATGACCAGGTGAGTTATATTCTCCATTGGACTAATTTGATGATCATTTGACATTTTTGTGTGCATCCTAGTTTTGTGTAGAATTTATATAGGCTTCTAAGTTTTGCTTTTCAATTTCTACAGGCAGTACGGGGAATATATGGAGAATCTTCTGGAGTATCTGCTATACTTTTTCCAGCGGACAGAGCCCCTGCAAGATCTTGATCGAATTTTCTCAAAGGTGATTAATTTATCCAGCCACTGTTTTAACTTGCAGCACTTTTTAGCTTAGTTTTGAGCCTCATTGTAAAGATTTTTTTTCGGCCTATAATTCTGAAAATGTTGGAATAGAAATTTGATGGATCTATGCTGGGTATGATCTCTATTAGTTTTTATTATTGAAAATTTTGTTTCAATGAAATCCAATGTTATGTTGGGATGTCAAAATGTCTTGTAAATATGCTTATAATTACTGTGCCAGTTTTTAAACCTTCTATTGCCATACTTTTTCCCCTAAGAAAAGGTAGTAATCAATTTTGTGTGTGTGTAGTTTGGGGGGGGGGGATTAACTATTTATAAAGAAAAAGAAAAAGGTTAGGGTAGTACGTATTACTAGTGTAAAAACTTACTTCCTCTGGTCTTTGTTAGAAGAAACAATTGCCAATATTTTATTCATTCTAAATATAAGAAACATAGTCCTATTTTGTAGTGTATTGATTACTAAGATCCTTTCATATCCTTATTTTATTGTGAGATTTATCTTAACAAAACATTTACTTATTTTTTTGCTACCAATTTAAACATTTAATACTATTGGTACTTTTGGAATAAAATTTAAATTTATAACATTAATTATTTCAACTACTTTTTATTGGTCTTAATGAATTGATTATTTGTTTCTTATAAAAAGGATTGGGGTGAGTACTTTTGATGGTTCAAGCGTGTGTTGAGAAGACTTTTAGGATGCATTTGATGTACTCTGAAAGACGAGAGACAAAACTAGGCATGACAATAAAATTTGCCGGACCCTATCCCACTTTGATGGGAAAATTTTTTTTTAACTGGGTTTAAGAACATATACCTAAACCTGTATTCGATCTGCAAAGATAGTGTAAGGTTTGGGGATATAGATACCCACCCATCCCAAGCCTGCCTCAATAACTTTAACAAAGCTTGAATAAGAGTACTGAATTCTCATATTTTGTTAAAAATATGATTTTATTATTAAACATTTCATTTTGTTTTTGAGATTCTTAATTTTTTTATATATTATTTAAATTAAAATATATTTGATATATTATTTATTTAAAAATACATGCATATCTTGATAAAATTCTTGAAAAAATTTAAAACAATAGGATCTGCAGGTGTACCCGAATCTGATGGGATTGGGGTTGGATATTAATTTTTCATCCTCACCTCCTCTAAACCTCCACCTGCTCTGATCTTTTGTGGGTCGGGGATGAAGAGAGCAAAGCCCGTCCTGTACTGTCCTGCTGCCATGCCTAGCCAGAACAAGAAGAACAGTTTGAAATAAATGCTTAAGTCACAGCACAAGCTTTTGATCCGTATGTTGTATAATGACCAATGTACAATACAAATAATTTTGTAGATTATTTACTACAGTACTATTTATATTATATAATATTTATCTCACATTAAAAAATATTTAAATATTATATATAATTATGTATTTTATATAATTTAATTTTAAATTAAACATATATTTATTAATTATATATTGTATAATATAATTATATTATATATATGTGTGTGTATGTATAATCATATATATATAACGTCAATGTAAACATTTGGGTGTGTCTATATATAGAGAGAGTTGATGAAAGAGAATATGGTTATGAATTAAGGTAAAAAGAGGTATTTTTGTCTTTTTAAGCTGTGTTGCTTGGGACAAGAAATTGTCCCTTGATTTAGTGGAGGAATTTTTTTGAAGTTTTGTACTGTTGTGTATTTGAACTTTGTTCTGTCCTATGACCATTTTTACAATCAAAATGAAACTACAAGATTTGTACTGCCATGTCACTTTAAGCAAATCAAATGCACCCTTAGAAAGCTCGTTAGCAAGAACAGATTAGATGGTGGGTAACCTAGTTGCTAGAGACAGAGGGATACCATGAAAATTATAAGCCAAACAGTTAAGATGATATAAAGATCAATAGTTTCTTTGTAGAAATGATTTGCAACAAAACATTTTGGTGGTGTTTGATCCATGTAACTGATTCTACCTAGTAGGAAAAATCTTGGTTGTTATGCCGTTGTTTTTATAAAGAAATTTACATTTTTTTCTTTTACGTGATCCCATTTTCTGTACTTTCTTCATCTAAGTGAAATATTTTTTGAACTAAAGCTTAAATCCCACCAAAATTTCTACACTTAATTATTTTGAATGGACTGACTATAGCATGAATTATATGGTTTTAATATTTTATATTTTTTATGCACAAATGCATGAGCAACCTTTGGCTAAGATTGAACTTTTGAGTTTTAACAGTCATCTTTGGCAATTCCTTATGCATGTTTCAAGTCAGTTCCTTCATTTCTTGGCTGGAGTAATGTTGAGTTTATATTGCATCATAAAAGGTGTGCATTAATTTTTTTAAGTTAATCTTACTTTTCATCATATTGACATGGGACCCGTTTTGCATTATTTTCATTTGCCTTTTTATGGGAGGAATAATCTGATATAAATTTGGCAGGTAATAACTGAATTTGAAGATGATTGGGCTGCTGGAATTGTACATGGATGGGAGAACGATAGTCAGGAGAATGGACATCTACCTGCTCAGCACACTACGATTGATCTGGATTATTATAGTACAGTTGAAGAGCTGATGGAAGTAGGTCCTGAAAGGTTAAAGGAGGTAAAAATTGAGGACTATGAATGAGTGTGTGCATATTCTGTTAGCAATGTAGCTGGCAATGTACAAGAATTCACCATCACTTTTCGTAAACTTAATATCTTGAGTTTCAGTATTCATTAAGTACAAAGATTAAGTATCTTTTCCAGCCAGTTATTGATTTTATTTAAACTTAATTTATTAATATGTTTTCTTTTTCTGCTCTGTTTTTTGATACGATAGGCATTGGCTGCATTGGGGCTTAAAACTGGTGGTACTGTTCAGCAACGTGCTGAGAGGCTCTTCCTCACAAAGGTAACTTATAGCCTTTTACCAAATATACAAATACCTTTTCTCTTTCTGTTTTATAGTTTTTTTCTGTGGAAGGAAATAGGAATGAAGGTATTATCATTGCTGTAGTACCTCAAAATTCAAAACAAGTCTAGTTTGGGATATTAAGTGACTTTGTTTTTCCTATTGCCTTCCCAGTTGGCTGTCATAAGCCATGAACTTCTTTTATCAGAGTCAAAATCATATACCTATTGATCTGGGCCCAAATTGACTGTTCTACTGGCTGCTACTGCTAATTAAGATGTTTTAACTTGCAGGTTCTGGTCCCTTGTCAACTATTACTGTCCCTAGAAAAATAGCTAATGTATAGTATTTTAAATTCAGAATTTGTTCAGCTTATCCATTATCTCAGATTTTGAATACTATGACACTATTTCAAAAGTGACATTTCCACCATACCTTGCAGATCAAAATTGACTTAAGATCCTTTGACCCATGATTTCCTATTTGGTGGGAAGTGGCCTTGGTTCATTGAATTTTGTTTAAAGTAGCTTGGCTTCCTGTAAAAAATGTGTAATAAACCTGGCATGACAGCTTGACATAACAAATTTTCGCTGGTTGTATTTTTTATGCAGCACACACCTCTTGAAAAGTTGGACAGAAAGCATTTTGCTAAGGGGGCACGTGGTTCAGAAAAAACTGGGGTTGCTGTGGTTCCACAAGAAGATGGAAGTTCTAAAGAAATTGCATTGATGGAAGCCAAAATGAAAAAACTGTGTCAATTGTTAGAAGAGGTTAGCACATTATCCTAAATTTCCTTTATTTTAGTTTCAATGATTTCTTTACAACATTTTGGGCATGTATAATGATCACATGTATCTTCTGTCTGGATTTATAATTTTTCTGATCTTTCTACAGACGATTGCTCGAACAAAAGACAATGTTGTAAAGAAGCAAGCCCTGACATATGAGGAAATTGAAGCAGAACGTGAGGAGGTGAGTCAAAGCAATTTAAGGATCCTCTAAGATTTAGGGATCCATAGTGCGATACCATGATAATAGGCTCAAATTACAGTTTTGTTGATTTGTAAAAGATTACAATAACCTAACATCTGTTTTTGGAAAATCTTTTATATCTTGGATGCCATAAATTTAACGCATTAAATGCATATCTGGGTCTGGCTTTTCTGAGGGACGAAGCGAAGTCAATTATTGACAGTTGTACAAATCATATACAGCTAAGCAAAATGAGGAGAATAATTCTTTCCGTGATTTCATGTGTGTGGTTTATCCTGAACTTCTTTTCCCATGTGTGATGTGGACAGTGAGCTGGTCATGTGCACATGACCAACAATATTGAAGTTTGATCGAATGGCCAAAGTGAGTAGTTGGTGTTGTCCTGTGTCCCTTTTCTGTTTTTGAAAATCTTCTCAAAGAAATCAACTTTCTATACTTTCAAGAGTTTCTTGGTCCATACTAATAAGATAAAAAAGAAGACTTAGGCTCTCATTCTCTCCCTATTCATGTTACATTTTCTGTTTAGGGCAATTTACTTTTATTTCCTCTTTGCTCCCAAATGTAGACTCATTTAATAATGCATTATATTAAATGATCTTTGGCAGGAAGAGACTCAAGAGGACACTGAAAGTGAAGATGAGGAGCAGCAGATATATAATCCCCTAAAATTGCCAATGGGATGGGATGGAAAGCCCATACCTTATTGGCTGTATAAGCTACATGGTTTGGGCCAGGTATCGTTTATTTTCCATTTAAATTCTGGAAACTAGAATCATATTTTCTCATTGCACATCTCAAGCAATCAGCGTTGTTATGTACTTGAGTCTTGAGGGTCGTCTCAATTGGTTTGGAGCTAAGAAAAGCCAATTGAGAAAAGCTTTTGAAAAAATTATTGTTATCATCTGCCTCTATCCATTGACACTATCATGTTACATTAGATAAATCTGTTAACCGACTTAAAAGGGTGGGAACTAATTAGAGGATTCTTTGTGGTTCACAATATTTTGACCATTAAATAATATAATATATTTCAGGAATTTAAGTGTGAGATATGTGGGAACTACAGTTATTGGGGGCGTCGGGCTTTTGAACGGCATTTTAAAGAATGGCGCCATCAACATGGGATGCGATGTCTTGGTATACCAAATACTAAGAACTTCAATGAAATCACATCAATTGAGGTATGCATTTTTACGTTTCATATTTTCATTCCCTGCTGATAGTCAATCTGCAGCATATATCACAAGTATTATATAAATTACTTTCATCTTCCCAGCATGCCGGTGTGTTTCAGTGCATGCATCGCTTGTTTATTTAGTTTTGGTTATCGAGTCCCAAATGGGTCGTTCATGATTACAAACTGAAGTTGTTTACATTGACATTTAACATTACATTTTTCCTCCTGCTGTAACTAATTGAAATGCAATGAATACTAAAATGTCAGGGTCTAACTTTATCATCTAGCATTACAAATTTTCTTGTATATTACTATATTTTTTTCTTTTTTACCAGTGACATTTATAGTATCTTACACGCCATCATGCTCTGTTGCAGGAAGCAAAGGAACTTTGGAAGAAGATACAGCAAAGACAAGGAGTGAACAAGTGGCGCCCAGATCTAGAGGAAGAATATGAAGACAAAGAAGGCAACATCTATAACAAGAAGACATACACTGACTTGCAGCGCCAGGGACTGATATGAGAAAACGCAACTTTAAGATCCACTTTTTCAGATGGTTTATTGCAAGAATTTCCTCTCTTCACCTGGTCTGGGGAAGCAGTTTGTTTTTGCAGGGGGAATGGTTGTATCTAAACATTGTGCACTGGCAGGGAGAAGAATGGGGATAGGACATGACACCATATTTTGTGGCTTGCGTAGCACTTTCTTGAGCAATTGTGAATTTGTGATTGATACTCTAACCAGACAGGAGAAGAAGCAAATACCGTCATTGTTGTTGCATTGTATAATTGGTTTTTGGTGATAATAGTCTACTATGTCTCTTTCATCGGAGACTCAGTTAGATCTTAGTCGCAGGTATGTTTGGAATCTACTTTGCATGAACAGTACTTGGTTTAGGGTTTAAAATATTATATGCTAGCTTGCTCCCCTCTTTTCACATGGTGCAACCTTCGCTCCAAATTTCTTCGCCCGCATCGTTTCTTAGCAGGAAATATTATGGCCTTTTTCTTCGATATTTTTAGCATTTCTCGATGAACATTTCGAGGAGAAAGCCGTGAACTTGGAATGATGAGTTAACGAATGAAGCGTTACTTTGGTGAGTCTAACGGCATAATGATTTTTATTTTAAAAGTATTGTAAAATGTGCTGTAATATATGAAGCGTTACCTTGGTGAGTCTAACGGCATAATAACGGTCGAGTCATTAAGAAAATGGAGAAAGGAAAGAATATATGGTCAAATTAGTATTAAAAAAAAGAACCAAGAGTAAACAGTTACATTAGTTTTAAAAGGTGAAAATTATATTCAGAGTCCTTGAATATCAATTTTTGAGTTAAACCAGTAAGCTGAAGATGCATACGCATCACTTAATGTGTCATTTTTAGTGCGAGGATTGCTATGATATGAAATAGAGTTATCATCACTTTGAGGGAGGAAGATCACATCAATGATAAAAGAATGAGCTGTTGAAATATTGGGGCCATTCAGAGGCACAAGAGCTGGAAGTTGAGCATGTCTTGGAACTTTTGTGAGGTTATGCAAGAATGAGTTCGTCGTCGTGTCGTCAATGGAGCTTATGATAGTAATAAATAGAGGTATCTTAGGATTCCTTAAGTCTAATGTATTCATCAGGGACCTAGACAACCGCATTCGAACTGGACTGTAAACGAAAGTATACAAATCTCTTATCTTTGGTTCAAATTAATAAATCCTAGGACAGACAGATGGGAGTATCAGTGTTTTAAATTTGAGGTCACTGCTACTGCAATTGTGGTCGCATCAACCACATTTCTCTGCAATTTTCCATTATATCAAACATGGTGACAACGGCAATCATAACTGAAATTTAAAACATTGGTGAGTATAGCTGCAAAATTTGTTGCAAGCCTTGTATGAACTGTGGGTTCGAGAATTTCCAAAGATGAAGAAGTTCGTCTTTTAACTGAAAATGAAGGTCTGGCTTGGCACCATGTAACTCAACGTAAGAAGTGCTTTTCGAGGATTTGTTTTGTTTGGAACTTCCTATGTTGATGCAGACTTTACTAGGCAGTTATTAAGGCTGTATATGATTTTTGCATGTACGGACTCGGGCATGTTTGGATTCATATTACTTTTTACAGAATTCACATTTTTCTATCGCTACCAAGAATAACTTATGAGTTTTAGACCTATGTTTGCCAATTTGAAACATGATTCAATGTACAACATTCTACCGAATCCTGAGGCAAGATGGAGAATGCTTCTTTCAGAAATTTTTATAAACTTTTGTGCTCCCCATGTTGACAAGATGCTAGCTTTCAGCATTTTGACTCTATTCTATGATAATGAAGTTCTATATATAGCTAAGAGAATCTCTAGAAAGAGAGAATTTATGTGGCATTACAACCTTCTTTTTTTTCATTTCCAAAAGATTTACGAAGATAAATGGAAAACAAAAGCAAGGGGTGGAACATTATCTCGCACAATGAAAAGGGTGATGAACATAAGATATGGATCACCAAAACGGAACAGTAGTTTGGATGGTGTGTGCTCATATTTGCAGTGTTGTCCTGTTGTTCAGAGGACATTGATATAGGATTGGGCGTAGGATGAAGTTCAAATAGCCACATAGGTTGTAGCGTACCAGATATATGGACACCACAAGGCAAGAGAGACCCTCGAGTTGAAGAGACGTTGTATTTGATGAAAAACTGCGAATACATTAGAGGACCAAGCTATAGTCTTTACACGGGGTGGTGCATTTGATATGAATGAAGACAAATGTTTTGAGGAGGCTTTCAAAATGCGGAATCTGTTGAGGTGTTGAAGGAGTTCAACGCATGTTGTGGTGTTATGGGGGCGATGAGAAGGTGTGCATCTGTCTCAAGCTCAAACTAGTGCAAATTAATCACAGGATTAATTTCATCAAAACGTTATATATTTGGTCACCACGAAGATGATTTACAATATTGATTCGAATTAGTTTTGAGGAGAAAAATAGTCTGATGTAATTTATTATTATTATTATTATTATTATTATTATTATTATTATTATATATATATTATCATCTAATTCATTTGATTCTAAAATCATTTCAATTCGATCCAATATAACTTTAAACAGATTTATTTAAGTTGATTTTTAAGTTTTGTTTTGTTAAAGATAATAAATAAATCCTATTCTCTCTCTTAAAGATTTGTCACTAAAACTTATTTTTAATACAAAACACAAATGGTGTCATAGTAATAACACGCTAGACATAATAACAAATTTTAAAATAATCAAAACGAATAAACTCATAAATGCATTATTAAAATAATAAAATATAATTTATAGAATAAGTTTATGTAGAAAACAAAATTATTATAGTAATTATATATAAATATGGATAATATTTTAAATTTGACAAAAAAGGAATGATGACAGGATGATGAAATGTGGTGAAAGAAAGGAATGGTGAGAGGAGGATAGTTGATGGAATAAGGGGGCGGTCAGGTGAAAGACTGAAGGAGAGAAAGAATGATTGAGGAAAAGGAAAGGAGAAAAAAAAATCTTGAAGTCCAATAAATATCAAACCATATTAACGTGACTTGAATCAAGATGGCTCGTGGGTGGTAAATGCGACAAAAACAAAAGGATGACTAGGTGAAAAAGAGAAGAAATGATTGAGGAAAAGGAAAAAAAGAAAGAAATAATTTTTACAATTGTTCAACAACAAACCACATTAACATGGTTTGAACCAAGATGAGTCTTAGGCGGCAGAGCTCCATCATCTCCCAACCAAAATAAGTTCCAAGGACAGAGCTTTAGTGATGAAGTTGTGGCTTCAGTGGATTTTGATTGCAGTAGAGATGTGATGAAAGGAAAATAATTAAGGAAGAAAGGAGGTGGGCCAGTAAAAAAGAGAACGAATGGTTAAAGAAAAGGAAAATAAATCTTTTAAACAAACCTGCACAATATGGATAAAGAGTCCCATCAAAGAAAGAAAAAACAAACCCCACAAAAAATAAAGGGAAGCCCTTCAAGGGGCAGGACCTCCCCACAAAGAGGAGAGGAGAGCCCCCTAATAAAGAACAGTGGCATTGCATCTGCGCTTAACATATTATTCCATACTTTTTGAACCAACGGGAAATAGCCCAAGATCTATGTGTACATCATCCTCAAATGTAAGAAGGAATATCACCATAACATTGCCTACGAAAAAAATCAAATTCATAGAAGAGTAAGAAACAACGTAAATTGTCCTACTTGAATACGTGCAAACTGGGAAAGTAGGAATTTGAGTATTTGTTTAAACTTAGGGCACTCATTTAACAACCCCCCACAAAGTAAAAACGAAAAGTGTTGTCGTTTTAAAAGCCGCTCCAATCACGATTATACACAGGGTGATGATTGCAAATATACCCTGAAATTCTCATCATATAATAAAGGCTTTATATATGCTTAGCAAATTTTATCAACGCACACATACAGGCTTACTTATGATAAAAACGAATGATTAAAAAATTATTTTATGTATAAATTTTATCAGCACTAATTTTTCTACAAAAGGTATTGACATTTTTCTCAAATAAAATTTATTCTCTAACTAGAAGTTAAAATTTAAAAATATTTGAAGACCTTAGAAAGAGTAATATGCAAACACTGAATATACAAAATTTGAAACAATTTAATTTACTACCCCGAAAAACTAAACTTTTGATCGGTGTTCGCACAGGTGAAATTATGACCATTTTATCCAAAGATGATGTTGAGTTGATAAGACAACCTCATTAGTGATAATAGGATACGACCTGAATAGTTATGTTAATTTCCTTTACCGTAAAATGTTTCGCAATAATTCATAGAGAAGAATGATTATATATATATATATATATATATATATATATATATATATATTAAGTTATTTAATATTTTTTTAAACAATTAAATTTTATCAATTTAATCTTTAAAATAATAAATTTTATTATTTAAATTATATTATAATATTTTAAAAAATTATTTAATTATTTAATTTAATTTGAATAAAAAATATATTTTTTTTGTTATACATATATTTAATAATATCTCAAATTTTTTTAAACTTCATGAAATTTTATAAATATTATTTATATAAAAAATTTTATTTTATATATATGTGTAAAAAGTAAAATTAATTAATAACAGATATCAAATTATAACATTTATATCAACTTAATAATCATATTATTTTTTTATGATCTTGTTTATTAAATTTTAAAAAATTTAAAAATATATAAATATATTATTCAACTATTAATATTTATATATTTAAATAATATAAATAATTAAAATAAAATTATAAAATAAAATATTTATCAACTTTTATTTTTATATAAAATTTTTTATATATATTCTACTTGATAATAATTTTTTAAATCAATGATTAAATTAATATATTTTATATAAAATTATTAAATTAATAATAGTGCTAAAACTTGACATTAACATATTCTGACAATATATATATATATATATATATATATATATATATATATATCATAACTTTAAGAAATAATATTCCAAGATAAAAGATCATCTTCTCAAAATCAATATTCCTAGAAGTCAAAGAAGTTACTTTAAAATTTATTTAATTAAAATAAAATATATAATAAAATAAAATCAATGAGGTTACCTTAAAAAATAACTTCCATTCTCATGAAGATTATAATTCCTATCTTTCACCGTAGGAATAAAAAAATAGTTAAAACACAAGTAAACTATTTTTCTGAGAAAATAATATCCAAGAGTAAGTTTTAAAAAAGTTATATCAACACAATAATGCTATATTTCCAAACTCACTTTCCCAGGAATTTTTCGCATATCCTAAAACAAACAAGCACCCAGTGAAATAATTTGACAATAATATAGGATGTATCATTTCTACAATTTCATTTTTATTTAATCTTATAGTCTTCAAATACCATTTTCACTTTCAGCTTAATGACTAAACCTTAAACAACCACCACACAGGTATACCAATGCAAATTAAAAATAGGGAATGCTAACAACACAAGACACATTCTTTTCAAGACTCTATGATTTTGTAAAACCAATGTATGACTAAAGAGAAAAATAACCACAAAATAGAGAATGAAACCTACATTATAGTAATGACGTAAACTTCATCAATCATTAAAAAAAAAAGGTATTAAAAAGTATTCCAAAACTTATGTTGCTAACATTTCTCAAGTTAAAATAATAAATGAAAAAAATTGGAAAAGAATGTATTTTTAAATAAGTCGTGGGATACGGGCTGTAAATGCACAAACGTAAAACAAAATCAGACTCATGGGCATTAGCACAAGCTTACTTTGGAAAATTTTTATCGAAATGCGCTTACTTACGAACCGTATTTAACCCCATTGCATTGCTGCATATGGGACTATAAGATACTGTAACGGTATGCTCGTGCACAAATGCCAAAACAGGAGTGATGCAATGCGAGGAAAGACATGCATGGGAGGTCAGATAAGCGCTATTCTAGGGGAATACGAATGCCATTTCCTTTATTTTCGCTCAAAATGAAAGCAACAAAAAAGAGGGAGGAAATTAAAACCTGATGGATAAAAAGCAATGAAAGATATAGAAATTGTCTCAATGTGTACTTTCAGGAGAATGATGTATCCGGCTTAAAATTAGCGACTCAGACTCATTTGAACCAGGCATCAAAGCATCACAAACTTTGGGAGATCCATCCTCAACAATTAATGGATTAACCTTTGTGTCACCAAAACCCAGCTTTTCATCTGCACAATGGGCAAGACCAGTAGTTTTGGCTTTGCTATTATCACCCTCTTCGTACAGAGTGGGTGCTAACTGAGCTTCAGTTTTGGATACCATGGAGTAATCCTTATTGGCATCCCCTGAATTCACCTTATCACAAGTGACTTTGTCCACTTTCTCTTGCAAACCTGCTGCAGCTGCTTCTTGGTTCACTCGACCAGAAGATGGACTAGACATGCCTGTTTTCAAAGAATGGGTACAATCATGATCTTGCTCCATTTGGTCGCAGGTTTGATTGATCTCTTCAAATTGCTCCTTTACAGGAGATGTAGTTTCCACTTTGTTTGGTTCTAATGTAGGTGTTGGCACATCTTTTGTCCCATTTGAAGCTGAGACAGAAACATGCCCATTCTCCAAAGAAGGAATAAGAACTGACTCATCCACTTGCACCTGCTTGGATACAGCAACATTATCTACCTCCCCGCTTTTAGGTAGTTTCACACTGTGCTTCTTGTAAAGGTCTATGGCTCTCTGCAAATTGGAGAAAATATTTATTTGTCATGAGTCCAGAATTCAGTATTTAAGCATTCACTGAACTGAACACAATGGACAAGTTCAGGAAGGTAAAATTCTACACAGTGCAAATTTCCATTACCAATAAATATTATTACAAAACTTGAGGGTTAGAGAAGATTAATGTTAAAGATTTTAAGGAAAAAGGGGGCATTTATCACCAACAGATAATTACTGTAATCAGAAATACAACTGATCAAGTAGTTTTACCAGGAAGATAGAATTATCAATTGCTGGAAAAGGTGAATGCTTTGACAAGATGGCAGTGTGTTTCTTTCGTGCTCTGGAACCATTCTGTCAAATCACATGGTAGGAAAAATTGAAAATGTCAGGGATCATTTCTTGCATTTAATTGAGTAATAAATACAGACAATCAGTTCACTTAAATTAAAATCATTTCTATACAAATTCAGAAAAAGAATATTAGTAAAAAGTTGCTTTGAATCACTTTAGGTTATAACTGGCCTCAAACATGACACAACCAACCCAACCCCCCCTCTCCCCCCCCCCCCACACACACACAAAAAAAATGGAAAAAAAAGTCAATTATAGTCAAAGTTCTACAGGTTTCGGGAACATAAAGGGAAGCAAAATCTTTTGCAAGGATTTATACCTTCAGGAATAGTTCTGTATTAGTGACTGTGTCAACAGAAGCACTCTTGTCACCATTCAGAGCACACATACACTGGTCATACAGCTCTGGTAGTACTAAGTCTACTGAAATGTCAAGTTTGGAAAGGTAGAAACGGCTGAAAAGAGGAGTGTTGTCCCTTGGTGTCAAGGCATCAGGCAACTTTTCAAGAATAGTTGAGGGCGAAGAGTTCAACAGTACTTCTGCAGAACTGAGACTGGACAACTTTGTTTCAGGAGATTTCTCATGAAGTTCATCCCGGGAATGTTCATCCTGAGACATCTGAGTAGTTTGATCAGTCAAGCCATTATCAACCAGGGTAGGAACTGATTCATCTTTACAGGCTGGGGATGGCAATTCCTTCTTTGAATCAGAATTCTGTTCTTTCCAAGTCTCTGAACCAGATTCCCATCCATGGCTATTAGTTGAATGCCTATTCCTGTCCCAATCAGAACCACCATACATGTGAGGATCATCTCTGAAGACACCATTATTGCTATCCCATCCATGCAAATGAGCAGGTCCTGTACCATCCATCAGATTTGGCCACCCAAGTGGGCGCATGTGACCTGGAAACCTGTCAGCATCAGCAATATGGTAAGGAATGCCAGCAGGGTTAACTTCCATTGGAGGCCTAACACCAAAGAGAGGTTGAGATGTAAACTGTGGCATCATTGTTTGAAAACCTCCATGAGCTGGCCCAGGTGGGAATGGAACAAACCCATTTGGAACTGGCGAATTCCAGTTTGGAACAGCCCTCCAGGAATTGCCACCATGCCCTCTTCCAAAACCAGGTTCACTACTTCTTCTGTATCGTGCATTAGAGTTATCTCTAACATCATCATCTAAAGTACCCATATAAGGTCTATCTAAGGCTGCCCTGAAACCAAGTGGGGGAGGAATCAATGATGCATTGCTTTGATTAGTCCTACCATAAAAGGATGAATCTGCTTGAGAGGGCTCATCCAATAGTGGTTTCTCTCTATCATCAGAAGTAGAGAAATCTCTTGCATCGGTACTGCTCCTCCTTCCACTTTCATCAATTTCAAGATTCCGCTTAGCACCACTTCTATTCACATACCTGCGTTCCATGCTTGTTGATGAAGGAGATCTTTCCATCAAGCCCACAGGTGGTGATGCCTTGGCACTGGAAGACTTTTCAGCTGACAAGTCTCCTGCTGGACATTCATCTATTTTAATGGGTTTTTCCATTAATTTGTATTTAGAACCTCTATCTGATATCCCAGAGTAACCCTCTCTTGAACCTTTGGTTCTTTGTTCTACCAATGAGTCTCTGAACTTTGGATCTTCAGCATTTGCATTTCTGAAACATGGGAAGATGGCAACCAGTTAGTATTGATCATGGTATAACTCCCATACTTACAAGCTTCTGCAAGCCCAAAAGTTATACGTAAACATAAAATCAAAACCATGCAAGCAAAAGTTTAACTGCCATCAACAAACCCTGTTAGAGTATATACATTCTATAGCATAAGACTAGTTTTCTGCCAGCTATCATTCTGTTAGAATGACAACTGTCAGTCAGTTAGAATAACTAATTGTCATCTAGCATAAATGCTGCATTCTGAATTTTGTCTTTAATATTACAGAGTTAGTTTTCAGTCAATCTCTCTCTCTCCTCTTTATTCTCTGGTTTCTTTCTAATAAACTCGGTTTAATTATTTCCCCTGTTGGCAAAGGGGAATTTTTTTGTTTTCATTGCACTTAAAAAACCTACCAAATATTTATACAATAGGGTAAAACCAAGCTATTAATTACATAAGACGCCTTAAAGGTAATATTTAAAGACAATGCCAGTGATCATAAATGAGTAGCCTATGTTAATCATCAAAACTTCCTCAGAGCAAATTACACAGAACAATTGTTTTTATCAGCAATCATGGTATAGCACTGCATCAAATCAACAATACCTGAAAAACTAATGACACCAAAAAATGAGCAAAACAATTTCCCTAATTTCACCTAAAAATTAAAAAGTGGGGAAGGAGAAGCCACCTAAAAGACAATTCAGAAACAACTTCTCAATGGTTCAGCCAACCAAACTTGCAACAGAAGTAAATAGTACCTATACTCAT
This sequence comes from Canavalia gladiata, assembly GCA_037954105.1. Lineage (NCBI taxonomy): Eukaryota > Viridiplantae > Streptophyta > Magnoliopsida > Fabales > Fabaceae > Canavalia > Canavalia gladiata. The sequence continues at coordinate 57,681,509 of CM075659.1, read as the reverse complement.
CTTTGCCAGTGTGTGTATTTGAGGCAGGAGAAGATCTGTGTTTATTGCTAGTCACAGTTGAATCTCCATGAACTTGTCGAGGTAGAGATCTTCCTCTGTCAACATCAGAATCAGCTCTGCTGCTGCTCAAGCTCCTCTTTTCTGCATCAGGATAGTAGTTCTTAACAGCTCTAGATTTAGAGTCACTATAATCATCACGATCATCCAAAGTCCGTTTCTTGGTCCCACCCTCTTTGACTCTAGCACTTCTATCATCCACATGTGACCCATCACGATCACGATCACGGCGGCGGTCACGGTCTCGATCACGATCATGATCTCGATCTCGGTCTCGTTCACGATCCCAGTCCCAATCTCGGTCTCTGTCATAGTCATGATCCCTGTCAAGATCATAATCACGATCACGATCACGTTCAGTGTGGCGTTCACGATCACGAAGAGATTCCAAATCACGGTCCCCATCACGATCACGATCCCTGTCAGTCTCTGGAAGCTTGGTTCTCTTTTGTCGTGATTCTAGATTATTCTTTTCTTCCCTGGAATGTTTATCATCAGACCTAATGATAGTGTGATCTTTTGCAGGGCGCTCATCACGTTGCTTGTCATGTCGATGTTTGTTCTCCCTGTCTAATTCTTCCCTATACTTGTCCCTATATTTCTCCTCTTTTCGCCTATCATCCTTCTTTTTTCCATCCTTGGCAATATCATCCCTAGAAGACAAATGTCTATCATAACCATCTCCAGCATTATCTTGATGCTTATCACCATCACTATAGTCATCCCTCTTCTTTCTCATTCGCCTCTCAAGTTGGTTATCAAGCTCTGGACTTCGCAACTCATCAATTTTTTTTGAATCTGCTAAAAAATCATAGCCACATAGATCAAAATCAACAACTTCCTTCCAAACAAATCAGAGTACATCACATGAATATGCACAGCAGTCCAGAAGAAAAGCAGTTCTTCATGTGGATTGTGTTACACAAAGGAATATGAAAAAGTAAGGAAAGACATCACACATCACTATCCAAATGTACGTCATCCATGGAAATAGTGAACCTGGGGCATTTCAACTCATGTTATGCATCAACACACAAACATATTATTATTTAACTTTTCAAACTAGTTTAGCATTACTTTAATATCCCATAGTCAAACATAAGTAATCCGCTTCAATCAGAGATTAATCACAACCACTGGTTTAACAATATTGCCAGATTTATCAAAGCAAGATATTCAGTTTAGCTAGTATAAAACAGAGAAGATGAATTGTTTAGAAACTCTTAAATACAGGATAGCATATTCACTGACCACATTTCAAATGACACAGATATTGCAGGGCAAAAGAATTTCACTAAACACTTCAGAAAAGTATCAAAAGTTAATATGCCAGTGAGTATAATGATAGATTGCCAGGAAGAACCAGCTGAGTCCCAAGCTAAGAGTATAACACATGATACATTATGATTCATCCTATGCTTTTTCCACAAGGATCAAAAGAAATTGAAAACATTCAGAGTTTCACAATCTAAAATATTGTGAAAGAATCAATCAAAGTTTTATATCCAAAGTACAAGTTGGTCTTTTGTATACATCCTAGGAAGTAATTTTTTCTTGATCAGTAACAACTATTTCCCAAGAAGAAGAAAATCCAAAAAACAAGCATTACTAGTTTAATTCATGCCACATGGATAGAAAGTAAATGTGATTGAAGAAGAAATCATGGAAGGCAGGAGCAATCCTGAACCAAAACACTAAGAAAGAATCCAGAAAAAGTAAACAACCTCATATGTGAAATAAAGCTCTACAGTCTTGCTACGTATATGACAGGAAATTGTGTTAAAGAAACCATAACAATCTTATCCCCATTACTGATTCAAGGATAATGCAATGTTTTCAAATTTGAGCACTTTCGCTTCAATTGAACGCCAGAGAACACATAAATGCCCACTGCCAAAAAGTTCCCCGGCACCCCCAGTACATGATAAACAGGTATGATTTAGTCTTGTGGAAAGCAAATAACCAATATAGGTAAGGCAGCAAAAGGACATCCATAGATTCAAACAGCACACATTCAAACCATGTTTAAGCATGCAAAGCAAGAATTATTGCCCATACTCAATCAAAATAGCTAGTTTTCAAGATAGAGGGAAAATAGCCACTCCATAGTTACAATGTTGCTAGGCAAAATATCAGATAAATCCAGTACAGTTAAAGATCAACTCAACACAACAGAGATTTGAACCCAAATCTGCAGCAGGTTAACACACAAAATAATACATGGATCACTCTGACAATGATTAGTTGTAGGGAAAATTTGTAGTTCTTGCAAGAATGGGGTTAAAGAACCTTGTGTAACATCCTCTTTGTCATTGTTGCCACTGATATTCATACAAAATAATTTCAACACTCAATTCCATATGCAATCAAGTTAATCAATTCTATAGCCAGTATTGAGGCCTGTTCCATGTCAATCAGAGAAAGAAAATGATATTTTGGTAACAATTACATTTGATCTATAATATATTAATATAAGAAACTTTTTTGTTCAATTACCTTTAAATTTACCCAGAACCGATGAATTCATCCCCCATTGAGCCACAACACCCTTAAATTCACTTTAGATCCCCCATTCAATGATTCTAACCACTTTTAAATGCTAATTCATATATAGTAGGAAATAATCCGTGCCATTACTGCAAATTTTCCATATATTGAGTGATGAGTCCAAGCTAAGAGTTAACCATAAATATGGCATAAGATAAAGATTCTCTCCTTTTATTCACTAGTAGAGGAGGGGCATCTTATGAGAAAATTAGGCACAAAGAGCATTACTAATTGTATGAATCAAGTGGACCCAACACATATCATTATGGGTCCATCCCTTCAGAATAAATTTGTCCTCTTTCATAAAAGGACTCTTGTTCTGTTATTGAGAAAAAAAGGATAGAATCCAAACTCTACATAAAATGTGACACTGTCTTGGTATATAATTTGATGTTTGAACTTCTCATCCAGAATGAGGTATTATTTTGATAGGTAACTTTGGATTACAGTGACATAACCAATAATAATTACAATTGATGATCAACTAGGCAGACAGAATCAATTTCTACATCCAACCATTGACTCGAAAGTAAACTCAATTCTGTAGTGTTCATCATTTCATTTTACATATATAATCTAAGGAACTGCTAAAAGGATTCAACTGTTACAATTTATATTGTTCTCAAAAGAGAAAGAAAAATCTAACACCTTTTTTAATCTGCACAGCCAAGATGACATTTTTCTCAATGGAAAGGTTCAAAATTGTGGAACATGCCAATTACTGTTTAATTACATATTCTTAACGTACATTTGAATCAGTTTAGATCAACACATAAGGTGAATTTGACATCATACAGACAAATACATACATACATTTACCTGAGTAACCAAACTAATATCCAAACCCAAATATACTATGCACTTCCATTTTCTTTCCCTATGATTTTTCATATATCATAAACCCTGTTACTCTGGTCATCTCCCACATCCCTTCATAGGAGAAGATAAATTTGTGCTTGTTAGAAAGGGTAAAGGAAGAAAAACATACAATGACCACAAACAGAATGGAAGGCAAGAAGCTGAGATTCCATCAGTTAAAAGGTATGGTTGTTCTAATAAATGAAAGCAATGAATTTGTGGACATGGGTAGGCGAAAATAATGGAAATTGGTATTTGAAATCGAAGTAACACTGTCATTAACTGCTACTCGAATGGTTTGTGCTTGTTGTGCCTAAACTAAGAGGAGGTGCCTCAATACTCAAAGCTAATATCTAAATGGCTTATGCTTGTTGCTTTGGTTCCAGATGAAACATACAAAGCTGACAGCTGAGCATCATTCCCAGGATGATGCCAAACCTTCTTAATACAAATGCAAATTGTCTTTCAGTTCAAAACCGAGTTATGATACTATAAATGCAAGACCAGTCAACAGGAATAGAATAAAGACGCCATAAATCAACCAGTCCAAGTTACCTTACCATTAATTTCAAACACCTGCTTGGACACACGCTGTTCTTGGTCATCAACCGATTCCTCACTTCTACCTTCTTTGAACTTCCTTTCCTTCTCCTTCTCCTTCTCCTTCTCCCTTTCCTTCTCTGCCCCACCTTCTCTGCCCTCCTTTCGACCCGAAGATGACGAATCCCTATGCTTCCCATCGCTCTTGCTGCTACTCCTCTTCACCTCCTCACCCTCGCCGTACACTCCCACGCTCCCATCCCTCCTCCTACACTTCGAATCCCCCGCCGCCTTCGACTTCTTAGACCCTTCTTCGCCGCCATTCCACCTATCTCCACCACCGTCCTTGCGCCGCTTCGAGGAGGAAGCATACTCGTCGGAATACTCTCCGTTCCCGTGTGCGTCCTTTGAATCCAACCTCCGCTTCTCGGCAGAACTGGAATCCTTGGATGCCTTCGTGGCGGCGCTGCTCTCCTCCTTGCTCTTCCGATCCTTCAGGCCGGAATCTCTCTCGGAGTCGGAGTGTTCCCTCGCATCCCTTGAACTGTGCTTACTCGATTTGTGCTTCGAGCTGCGCGGCATCGCGGAAGGGAAACGCGAAACCCTATTCGGCGAATTCGAATCAAGAAGAAGCAAACTGAATTCGGAACAGAAACCCTAATTTGGAGAAGCAATCGAGTAATAGAATAAGAAGCCAGAACCCTAACAGAGAGCTTCCACCGGATCGCAGAGATCGAATGTGACCAATATTACGGGAAGATCCAATAAGGATCTCTCGGGTCGCAGACCGGGTGGGTTAGGGCTAAATGTGGAACACCAAGTAAATGTTGAGTCGAACAGTGAAGAAAAGCACAAACAAATCAAATCCCTCTCTCTCTCTCTCTCTCTCTCTCCCTCTCTCTCTCTCTCCCTCTCTCTCCCTCTCTCTCTCTCTCCCTCTGTATGTGTGTGTAGGGTGTTTTTTTTGGGTTTTTGCTTTATCGGCGTTAATGAGAATTGGAGTGGGGGGTGTCTTGGGTGGGGATAATGGGAAATTGTGCTGACGGAATTGCCCTCAGTTGTTTTGGGTTATGGCTGTGGTGTCCCTGTGCGGCGCGGGTTTCGTGTTTCGTTCACAGTGCTGTAAATTAGGTTACGCTGTGCCCTCCAATAGGAAATAGACACGGCGTTTAGTGGTGGTGTCTGATGCTCAGCTGCCCAACCTGTCTGATTGTGTGGGGTCTAGTTTAAATCTCCTTCAATCCATTCGTTTTCAAACCGGTGTTATAAAATTCAGAGGTGTCCTTCGACACTTTAACACAAACATGTTAAAATTCAGAAGTATCCTTGAAAAAAATATATGAAGTTATATTTGTTGATTTGACCATTAATTTTGATAATTTTATGGTTTCGTTATATATATATTATGGTGTATGATAAATTTAATTTAAATTTTGTGCTTAATCTTACTTGATATATAATATCTATAAGATGAGACAACAAATTATTAAATTTCCATCGTTATGATTAAATTATAATTATATAAAATTTAATTAAAATATATAGCCAGTGTATTTTTATAAGTAGTGTAAAAGTTTTTTTATAATGTTATCTAATAGTTAGGTTATTAAAAATTCTTTTTCCCTTTTTTATCTATTTAGAAAAAATATATAATTTTATTATTAATTTTACAAAAATATTTATTTTCTTAATTTATCATTTTTTTTATTTATTACAATTAATAAAACCTAAATAAATATAAGAGTATATATAAAAAGAATAGTTAATACATTCCTGAAAATCAAAGGATACAAATAAATAGAAACAAATTTTTTACTCACTTTTTTTTATAGAGAAAAAAATGAAGTATTAATTTATGTAACAATTATTTTAAAAATTATATTTATCATACTTTTTAATTAGTTGATAAAATAAAAAAATTTACATTAATAATATATTAAAATTAAACTCATATATATTATTTAAATTATCAAAATTTTAAAAAAAATATGACTTCTTAAATTGTTCATGTGATCAATTTAAACTTTTAATTTTAATCATTTTGTATATAATTATATGATTCAAAATTATAATTATTGATTTTTATTATAATATAACTAAATATTATTAAAAATACAATTATATGTGTATGTATACGATAAATGGATTAAAATTAAATGGAGAGTTACTAAAATTCTTTTTAAATAAAAATTTATTAAATATGACATTCGATTATTATATATTTGGATGAGAAATTTTAGTGTTTTGAAAAATTAAAATACATATAATTCGATTTACTTGTAATTAAATTTATTTTATTTTAAATATGTTTTAACTAGATAAATTAATTTAATTTGTTTTAAATTTAATTTTTCATATTTCAAATTTATTGTTTGAACAAAATAATCTAAATTTATATATCTAGACATTGAATAAATAAATTTTCAGTTACACTTATTTATTAACAATTTCAGTTTATAGATTAAAAGAAAATTTTTAATGTTAAAAATTTAAGGCTATCTTATTGAATTAAACTAGATAAAAAAAAATAATAAAATATAAATGTTGGATAAAAATATAATAAAATAAGATAAAAATTTGTTAGATTCTTATTATACTTGATAGCACTTATCAAGATAACAAATAAGATATTATTATATTATTATATTTAATATATAAGATAAACAAATAATGATAGGATATTTTATGAATTAAATTAAAAAAAGCTGATATACTTTTAGATTTTTTTTAAATTATTAGCAGGCATATAAAATAAATATTTTAAAAATTAAAAAATTTATATTTGCGTAAAAACAATATTGATAAAATTGATGTTAAATTCTTTACAATGAAAATTTAAAATATTTTTATAATAGAGTATCATTAAAATTAAAAAGAATAAGTTTTTGACAAAAAGGATTTTAAAAATACTTTTAAAATAATGTTCATGTGATGTGTTCCATAAAAAGACAAAGTTATATTTTATAAAACAATTAAATTGAATTTTAAGAAATTTTAAAGTTTAAAATATGCAAAGGAGGGATGAGAAGGAGATGAAGTTTACAAAACAAGCTGATCTAAAAAGGTCCGTAAAATTTGAAAGTTTGAAATTTTAATTTTGAGGCTTATACTTGTTCCATAATTTTCTTATCCTTTTTGCTTAAACTTGTTATATAACTGGATTTAGTATGGGTTCAAGATACATGTATTATTTTTTTCTCTCATAAAATTTCCAAATAATGTTATTATTTTGTTTTCTTCCAAAATCTAAAATTATTAATTAATAACTTTTACTAGTAATATTATTAATTCTAATTTGATAATTGTATTACTGTAGATTTATTTTTCTTTTCATGGGAAGAGTTTTTTATTTGTTTGCAATAACTGCATGCATTACACATTTCTCAAGAATTTGTTTGAGTTCTTCATAATTTGTATATACAAAATAATTTACTATTGTTTTTGGTTAAGTACTATTTTTAAAAATATTATATTTTAATTTTAATGTAAGTCGGCTCACATAAACCTGCAGTCTTCGTAAGAATGTAATTAAATTACTATTTTGAAGATCCAAACATACATGTTTTTTTTTTTCGATAACAAAAGTCTTTTTCCCATATCAAGCTAAGTTAGATTGTCCATTTTAATAACTCTAGGTAGAGAAAGAGTTATTCCATAAAAAAAAATTATAATTCTTTACAATTTTGATATAATTTAAAATTCATTCATCTTCACAAGCAAAACATTTTACAGTTTAAAATTTTAAAAATTATAATAAATTATTTTTCTCTTTTAAATTCCTCATCTAAATATATTATTAAATTTATTTAATGCATTTAATGTAATTAATGTATTGTTGTAAAAAAAAATATTTTTATGGTTAACATTTTTTTTAGTGTTATAAATGGAAATAGTTATAATTCATCATTTATCTAAATCAATCACTCATAACTATAATTTAAAAAAAATGATTTTTCTACATGATACCAATATATTGTTAACTTTTTTACATAAAGGTAAAACTTTTTCTATATGTTTGGATATATGTATTATTAAAAAATATTTTAAACAGTAACATAAAATATAGTTATTTAACATTTGAATATATTAAATATATTATTTTTTGTTTAATTTTTTTAGAATAAATTATCTTGACTAAATATCCTTTCTATTATGGTTGAGGTCAATTCTTTCCTTGCCGGTGTCTTAGGAATCACAGGCCTTACAATTTATTATGCTAATACTTAAAAAGTAAGTTGTAAGAGATGCTATGGTTGGTGATTTAATTGTTATGGGCTCAATTGTAATCATATTTGCATCATCCATGCATTACCAAGATGATGAACTTGCAACTCATTATCAAAATAGACACATCCATTATCTTGATATCTTTAATTTGCATGTAACAAAACTTGCTTATGATTGACTCAATACCCCTAAAGATCTACCTTAGTATATTATTTGTTAGTTTTTTATCACACAGTTCATTGTAACGTTGCTATTACGTTGTCTTGTGCACAAGTAAGGATGTTTCAAAGTTAACATTCATCAAAAACATGTGATTCATTTAATTGCATATATTTTTTTTAAAAAAATTCTTCATAAAAAACATGTGTTGTATTGTCTATTCAAACTGGTTGGATGTCTGAACATTGGATATAAGTAAATAATAACTGGCTTCACATAAATTCAACTCAGTGATCCTTTATATAGTTTGTATTACAATCTATACATTTTCAAACTTTTTAAAAGGTGATAACAAAGATTTTCATGAGACTAATGTTAAAAGATAAATACATTTTAAAATTAAATTTTATTAATAGATATATACATAACACATGAATATTTATTTTTTTCAATTAACATCGTCGGATCACAATAATAAATAATGTAACAAATTTTTAAATAATTAAAAAAATTTATAAATTTTTTTAAAAATAAAGATATTAAATACGATTACATTAAAATTTAAGATATGTTAATATAATTTATCTATCTTTATATTACGTATGTAAAAAATATTTTGCTAGAAAATACAAAATTTATTTAGATAATATTTATATTTTTAAATAATTTAATTTTTAATTATCAATAAAAAATTGTATTAAATAAAAAAATCATCCATCCTTAGTATATAATCTCTCCTAATTTATTTTTTAAAATTGTGTACCTATTTTTATATGAAATATCTCACCCTTTTCACATTCATGCATTTATTTCAAATAATATTACTTAAATTTAATTAACTTTAAAATAATTCAATTTTAAATTTTGATACATGATATAATTAATCAACATTAGTAAATCTCAAATTATGTATATTGATTTACATAATTTATTTTTATATTTTCCTCCTGAAGGTAAAATGTGTCGTCTTTTGAATATATTTTTATCTAATGCATGTCTTGGAAATCTTAGTCTCATTTATTGAATGGGAATTTATCAAATTGTATTCTCTTTCTCTTTATGGTGAGAAATTACGCCATTGTTCCAAACTTGTTTTTAAAACCTTTAAATTATTATTATTTTTAGATTTTTATATTAAATTGCTATTTTTTTCTCTTAAATCTCAACTTTAATTACTTTTTTTATATTATTTTTTTTTATCTCAACTATCTATTACTTATATCTTTTTCTATTTTTTCAAAATTTTCTCTCTTCTCCCAAAATTTTAGCAACATGTATTTATTATCCATTTTAAAAAATTATATCTCTTTATATATTTTTAAAATTTATTTAAAATTTAAAATATTCAGTGCTACAATATACTTGTTAATAAAATCATCCTGCTTATTAATCATCTCCTGTAGACTTTTTTTAAGATAGATGGATTTACTATTATCAAATAATGATGATTTTTTAATAATTTTATTATTTATTTGTATAATTTTAACATACTTATATAATATACAAAAAATGTTTGCTGGTTTGTATATATTTCAATTAGTTTCCTCAGCACTGGGATCATGAGAAATTTTACGGTTCTTGTTTGGAAGAGAGAGACGAGGTTTATAAAATTGAAGCATGCTTGTGTAAATTTGTTTTGATTGAAAAATTACCAAGAAGCAAGTCTGTTCATCGATACAGTCAATTAAAACATTCATGAATATTTATTAAAACAGTCATGTAAAAAGTTGTGCTTGTTCGAGAATATTTTAATAAATAAATTGCTGATTCATCACCCAAAAAACTGTTTATTAATTTCACATCATAATTCAAAGCTATCCAGTCGATTTTTTTTTCGAATGTTATTGCTTCTTAAAAATTCATCAATACCTCGAAGATAACTAAGCATATCTGCTGATTATTAATTTATTGTAATTATATTATGATAAATATAAGGCAGCAATAACAGTTTTTCTCGATTATTTTAAGGATAAATTTATAAATTATTGTGTCAAGTTTTTAATGATTTTATTTTGTTGTAATTAGTAAGTGGATGAACACCAATGTAGGGTTTATTATTTTTTCATTTGTACTCAACGCCACCTGGTTCCTTTTGTTACCAATCGAGCTTCTGATATGAACTTATTTATGTCATAAATATTTATACTCGTCATAAAAAAAAACATCACTAAAATACAAGTTAAAAATCTACAATACTATATTATACACTTGCAAGATCAAGATTCCATTTGAGATGATTGTATATTTTTATTTTTTATTTTTAAATTAAATTTAAAATAAAAATTTATTTAGTTAAAATAATTTTAAATTAATTTTTAAAATAATTTTAACTCAATTATTAAAATTATAAAAAAAAATTAATTTAAAAATATTTTTATTCTAAACTTTAAATTTTTTTCATCACATTATTATTATTCTCACAATTATCTTTATTATTACTATATTAATAAATTATTTTTTAATTATTATTATTTTAAAATAATTTATTTTTTATATTTTTAATAAATAATTTTGATTTATTTTTTTTTATAAATTTATAATAAAAATAAAATAAAATAAGTTGACTCATTTTTTAAATTAAATTTTAAATTCATAAATTAAAAAATTAATATTTAAAAATCACCTTCAAAGAATCCTACATTTTGTTGTATATCTTCTCAAAAGTTTTATATCTAATTATAACTAGGGACGACAATTTAACCCGTCCTCGACCCGCCCGTTCCGTCTTCGTCCCGAGTTTGACGGAAAAAACTCAAGTTGACGGGGATCGAGGGCGAGTAAAACCCGAACTTGAAAAACGGGAATGAGGGCGGGTATAGGGATATTTATATCCGCTCCGTCCCTGTCCCCGAACCCGTCCCGCTTTAAAATTATTAAAATATTTTTATTATTTTAAAATATTATATAAAATTAATAAAGTTATAAAAATAATAAATTATATAAATTTTTAAAAATATATAATAATTTAATAAATTATGAAAAAATTAAAATAAAATAAAAAAATACCGAGAACGGGTACGGGCGCAAGTTTTCCCGAACCTGAACGGAAATGGGGATCGAGTTTAATATTCTAAACCTGAGAACGGGAGGGGGAATGAGGATGGGCACGGGGTGTCAGGGACGGGGACGGGGAATGTGAAATCCGCCTCCGACCCGCCCTGTTACCATGTCTAATAAAAACTGATACTGAAATTAATTTGTATAATAAAAACTGATACAGAAATTAATTTGTACATTTATTATAGGAGATTATTTTGTTTTTGCCTAAATATTGAGATACTAACTTCATTTTATACATCAAACTTACAAAATTCCTCAAGCGCCCATGCACACAAGATTCATTTGTTGTATTAACTACGTAACTACAAGTCCAACAACCTGTTTTACTTGAAATTTGAGAAATTAGAAATTTAAAGATGATTTTTCCAGTATTTGTTGTCAATTTGAGATAGCTACCCGAATCAATCATATACTACATGTATATATACATTAAATGTGGTTACATTTATTTTATATTTCTTATATTTATTTTAATAGATTTTATAAATATAAAAAGTTTAAATAATTTTTAAATTTATTTATAATTTTATAAATGAATTTTGTATTATATTATTAATATATTAATAATATTTGTATTTATATATATTATTTTAAAAACTTTTCTACTATGTATAAAAATTTATTTATTTCTCTATTATGATTTCATTTATATAAAAAAATTAGGACGTAGTTTTTTATTATATTGAAAATAAATATTTACTATGTCAAACGAATTTAGAGCAACTTTTGTCACTTTTTTTTATTTCTGTAAAATTGCTAATTTATTTATATAATTATCATTTTCATTATTTTATATATAAACTTAAATCAACCACTTGTAAAATTCTATCATTACTAATTATAAGAGTTTTTTATTTTGTATATTATGTAACACATGCAATATTTTCTTTATTATAATCAAATATCACATAATACAATTTTCTATCTTAATCATTTAAAATTGGTTCATATTTTTAATATTAAATAAATTAAAAATATATAATTTATAAATTTAGATCTATCAATCAATAAAATAAATTATTAAATAGTATTTATATTATAATCTTATTTATAATAAAAATCAGTAACATTTTTATAAGAAAAAATCATAAATATATTAACAAATTGTTGGAATGAAGGAATTAAATATTATACAATACTAATATTTAACTAACTTAAATTTTATAAATTTATATATATTTAAAATACAAATAATAATTACTTATATATATATATGTATATATATATATGTATATATATATATATACACTTATATATTTATACATATATCAGGAAAGTATATGGCAGGTGAACATGTAAAATATTTTTAAACTTATTTAAAATTTTAATCTTTTTAATAATTGAAATTTATAAATATAATGTATATTACTTATGTAATAAAAAATTATATCTTAATTTTTTCAGGATATAAACGAAAACGGGACCAAATATATATATATAATATTTAAAAACAACATATATAAAAAAAATAATTAAAAATATATATTAATATACTAATAATATAATAAAAAAATATTATAATAATTTTAATAAAATTATAAATAAATTTAAAGACTGGTTTGCAATTTTTATATTTACAAAAATATAAAATAAATATTAATCACATTTAATGTAAGTAGATAAATATCAAAATATCATTGATTTAGGTACATTATCTTTAGATTTATCAAGGTAAAAAAAATCACCAAATTTTTAAATACTTATCATAAATATTGAGATCGTTGTGTAAATTAATTCGTTTCATTCTTGTAAATAAATCTACTATATGAAGTTAGAGATTCTAACAATTATTACTAGATATTTGCTAATAGAAAACACATTCATCGCACAATAACATCATGTGGCTGAAACCAATACAAAACACATTTTGATAGTATACACTTTCCTACCTTAATGCCATCCTCTTTGACACGCTTGTCGTAAACGCGCAAAAATAATTTCTAGATTTTTTCCAAACTATTGGTATAGTATAAGGTGCAACCTACGTCATCTCACAAAGACCATTTCAAATTCTTAAGCAAATAAGGAGAAAATTAGAACAAGGGGATTTTGTAAAGATTTGATATTGAGTTCTAAACACAAAATACAGAATGAAATTAATTTACTTAACAATTATCAACTCAAGGAATTCAGAGGCTATTTTCTTAACTAATCATTGATCACTAAAATCATGCATTGTGTTTATCAACCTAGGATCATCTGGAACCCCTAAAATGATCTTTGAATTCTCTACTGAGAAACCTCTCAGAATTTAATTGATTATGATCAACAAGATTTAGTAACCACTTAATCTTTTATCTAAACCAATTTCAAAATCAGAACTCAGTTGAAGTAAGTAATAAAATGAAAACCTTCAATTAAATTACTTAATTTCTACTCTTCAAACTTTTGGAAAATGATTTACCAATCAAAAACCAATTATAATCAATTATGCATTAATCAAAATACGTCAACCGATCAAACTTTGATTAAAGAATAAAATTGAAGAATATAGTGAAGCAGAGTAGAAACCACTTAATATGCATGTAAATAAAGATCAAGACCTCAAAGTTAAAATGAAAATAGCTTGAATCCTTAAATTGAAACTACAAACCTAGCTTTCCATGAAGGAGGCAAACTAACAACAAAGAAAGAGGCAAACTAACAACAAATAAATCCTAAGCCTTCAATGTAGGAGGCAACTAACAACAAATAAATCCTAAGCCTTCCATGTAGGAGGCAGCTAACAATAAAGAAAAACTAAGCCTTCCATGTAGGAGGCAAACTAACAAGAAAGAAAACATAAGCATTCCATGAAGGAGGCAAAACTAACAAGAAAGAAAGAAAGAAAGAAAGAAAGAAAATGGTATTGGAGTTAATCTCCAAAATGGTGTGTGTCTCCTCTTGCAAACCCTTCTATTTATAGAGGATTTTTGAGGCATCATCTTCAGAAAGTCACCAACTAAGATATTACTTTTCTACCCTTTTCTTGCTTTCACATGGGCTTTGTTGAAATTGCAAAACACTTTTGAATTTTTGCCACCAATGAACACAACAATTTTGACTTTCTTGCACTGCAATTTCGGATGTTCATATGTCCGAATTAGAGCTTGACTTCTGAACAAAAGTTGTAGCCCTGGATCTTAGCTGTCCAACAAAGTTGATTTCATCTCAATATGACTTCTATATCTCAAGATATGGCCGGATCTTTGCACACTGTTCAAATTCCACGTCAGCAACACTATCTCATCTTTTGAGATAATTTCGGAGTCCTAAACATCCCATTTAGAATCTTCTTTTGCTTTGTAACTATGGACACTTCTTTAAGCTTTCATTCAAGACAGATTTCATGATTTTTGGATGTCTACAACTCCTATTATGCTCAAAATACTATAATAGTGTCATTTTAATCGGGTAAGTAAAGAAATTCAATTAAACTTCATATGAACCCAAACTCATAAAATATGACAAAGATCACTTAATTGAACATATAAGAAGTCTTAATGAGATAAAAGTGAGAGATAATTATTTATGAAATCTATGCTTATCACTCTTGCAACTGTGGGTGGCAAGATGATCCATGTATTATTCAACAAATACATCCGTACTTAAATCCAATTCAGTTTATTCTTTTATAAAACAAAATTAAATAGATTGAATAGGGTGGATTACTTTGATGAATAGATGATTAATGATTCATCCATTTTTTTAAATCTATTGTATCACTAAATTATCAAGAAGTTTATTAGGTGGTTAATATGACCTTCTCCTCGTCGATCTTTATGTATGATTCGAGTAACATGTGGATGTGGCCAGTGGTTACTGCAAATTTGTAATCATCATTCTATGTAAGGGAAAAAAGTAAAGGAATAAAGAAATGTATCTACATTACATAATATAGTTCAAACAATATTTTTTAAGATAAAGGGAAAGAGTTTTAGAGCGAGACTTTTTTACAACTGAAAAATGTAAAAAAAAATCTATAAAATATAATGTGATTTTAAATGAATGAGTTACACATCCATCCATTAATTAATGAACAAGTTGAACGGTTTTTATTAAATGAGTTTTGGATGGATTGAATTGTTTTAGTACATTTTTAATTACTTTTAAACCATCCATTATAATTTAACTCAAATTTAATCTACATTAGTGGAATCTGACTCGCAATTGCTGTCTAGTTAGTTAATAATGGACGTGATCCATCCCATTGTTGTGCTCCATATGAAAAAAAAAAGGACCGAGGTTTATTATTCATTGCTACAGAGAAGGCAAGTAGTAGATTGGTCTGCGAGGTTAACCCATGATTTATACTAATATTAGCCTCAATCTTATAATATATCCCCTCTAGCTATAATTCTTTATTATTTTGAGTTTTTGTAGGTTTCACTGCTTTTGAATGTATAGTGTATATTTAGTTTTTATTTTTTTTAGATTTTAATCCTTCCGTACTATAAAAGAAAACATATTTAAACTATCTATTTCATTGTATCTTTACTTATAACCATCAAATTAAAAACTAACAAAAAATATTTTTATGTATAACTACCATCAATTTATTTATTTTTATATCAAATTTTATTTTTAATAATTAATTAAATATCTAGTTATATATCTAAATTAATTATTATTAAATTGTAATTAATAAAAAATATCATGATTAATTCTTTATAAATTATAGTTAATTTAATTATATAATTATATGTAATCAATTATATATTATTAGTAATTATTTACTAAAAATAAAATTTAAAATATAAATAGATAATTTATCCTAATTATGTGAAAGAATAATTATTAAAAAATTAATTATAAAATTTCATGATATCACAAGATTGATCAATAATTTTTTTTTATAACTTCCTCAATAAAAATTAGGAAATTTCTTCACATTGATTTATCGTGTTATTAACATTCCATTCAAAGAGGTTGAACCTCCTCTGGCCCTACACCCATAAATGAGAAATAAAGACTACATTCCACCTATCCACAACGAATATTACCAGAAATCTTAACCATCTCAGTTAACTTTGTTAATAATTTGATGACAAGTTAATAGATGAAATATATTAATTTGTTTAAATTTATAAAGGATAATTTGTTTGCCTCAAAATTTTTAGAAAATTAAAATCATCATTGAACTAATAGGAAAACCAAAAATATAATTGAGGCCAAACAAAATTACAAAGCGCAACAAGTTTGAAAAGTAATAATGCACCCAAACTACTAAAAAAGTATAGAAATTAAAATTTTCCATCTTTATTTCCTTACAGAAAAAAATAGAATGTTTTTTTTCTACCAAAAAATTCATTACACAATTAATGACTTCACTAATAATTATTTGGGAATGGGAACGAAAGTTGATAACAAAAATATGTTATACTTACAAATAAAAATTTATGTTATATTTTTGGTATAGCTTTATTTATATCTCTCGCGGTTAATTTAGGTCCATTTAATAGTTCAAACTAAGACTCCGAGTTAATTTAAAAATTATTGCCACTTGATTTACTCACTCGGTGATAGACATATATTGGATTAAAGATTTGAAGGACTTGTTTGAACTTGAGTGGCAGATAAAGAAAATTTGTGTAGAAGCTTATTTTGGAGAAATATTCATTTTTAGCAATTTATTGAAAGCCTTTTAAAATAATTATTTCTCATAATTAATTGATTATTCAAAAAGGATTTGTTTTGCATGGTTAAAATCCATATTAGATAGGCATAACTTGTTTTCTTTAGATAAAAATTAGTTAAACGAGCTAATTTAAATTTACAATGAACATATATATTATGACTATGTTTGATAAAATTAACCTATAAGATAGATATAAATTGAAAATTTAATTGAAAGGAGATAAAATATATAAAAGTTAAAGAGTTAGTTAGAAGTTGAAAAATTTGTTAGTTAAAGTAAAAAATGTTTAATAAAATTATGATATAATTATTAGACTGAAATTTAAGTATTATAATTTTTTATTAATTATAAATTTTAATATTTTATTATTTAAATTAAACTATTATATTAAAATTAAGAATAACATTTTGTAGTTATTTATTTATATATATTTTTACTAAAAAATATTATATAAATAAATTTATAATTATTCTATCAAATATAACTAAAATTATATTAAAAAAACCTAACTAATTATTTTACATCCAACTAAAATACACGATAAAACATGTTCATAATAGTTAAGCTCTATAAATAATTAAATATGCATATAACAACTAGTACTTTCATAGAGCGGCCTAGATGAATATTATGTAAAATGATAATTTTTTTTTTCTGGTGATTTGTTACCTAATTAAACGTTCAAGAAATTAAAAAAAATAAATTATCCACATAATATATTTTTATAATAATTTTATAACACTTATTTTTTATTTTTTCCTTGTGTTATATATTATTATATGTTTTTCTTCCATTCTTTTATGGTGGTATGAAATTTTGTACAATTTTATTAATACAAAAATAGTTTCTTAAACAAAAATACTCATAAATTGATAAAATAAAATAAAATTAGGAAAATGATCATACATTACAAGTTTTTATAAATTGATTCAATAAAATATGAATCACAAAGATTAAACTAAAAAAACTAAAAATTGAAAAGAATTTTTTTTATTAATTAAATTGGATTAATCCTGATATAATTTTTAAAACCAGTTCATTCCAATTTAAACTAAATTTATACGTACGTATAACTTCACTCATAAAATTATCATGACCGTCATGTTTGTAAAGATAGATGTTTATGAAATTATTATAGCAATTTTTTTATATATTTATTATCTAAAGTGCATCTTTATTATTCTAAAATATTTTTTATAATTTATTGATTATATGAATAAATACTTATAAAATTACTCTACCAATTTATTATAATATTTTTATAACAGTCTTATTATCTAAATTACATCTAAAATTAAGTAGCAGTCTGATGGATGTATTGTGAATTTATATACAAATATATTTATATATTTAAAAATTTCACATTTTTTAACTAATAATTTATATTTTGGACCATATTATAATTTATGATGAGATATTTAACACTTTAGATATATTTTTTATTACATTTCTTATGTTTTTGATGCTTTATTTAACATATTTTATCTTTAATAAAATATAATAAAAACTGAATGACCGATTGAATACAAATCACAAAAAGATCAGATCAAATTAAATTTGATATTATATTCAATCTAATTTATTTAGAATCAAACTCCATTATGCGTTTCTTAAAAATCAATCTAAATGGAACCACAAACCCTCCCACCACATGTTATGCGAGAGAAGAGGAAAACGTTTGGGTATTCCATCTACAAATAGGATTAGTGTTAATTGTGAGGATCTTACACTCATTTCGGCCCATTGTCTCTGAGGATGGGCTAATGGACGGTATGAATCATCGATTTCTTAAAATTTGGGAGCATAAGCTCTACATTTGATGTGCAATATTCAAACCGGCCCATACTCTCCTCTTCTGTTTATTATTTTCCTTCTCTATTCCTATCAGTTAGAACAGTTAAGAGAGGTCAAATATATTATGTATGTCGTTACATGAAAGATGAACTTAGAACCACAAATGTGGATTAGAAGGATTCGTTTTCGTCATCGTCCAATGCTGACCAGATGGCCCATTTAATTTCAACGTTCCATGCAACAAACAAAAGTGACAAACCCTTTGATTAATCTTTGTCACTTTGTGTATTGCTTGTAGGTGTGGGACTTCGCCTTATGGTTAGCCTTAATGAAAAAACAAATAAATAACTACAAACTGGAACAAAATGGGAAAGAAAATATCGAAAAAAAAGGGCAGAAATTAATGTGTTTATCTTGAATTCTTATTGAGCTATGACCTAAGATGAATGATAATACTCAATGATTCTTTTTATGCCACGTATGAAAGAAAAAAGCATTTTTATAATATTTTAGATTTTTTATAATTTTTTTAGATCTTACTTTTTAAAATTTATGCAATCATCATATTTTTAATTAAAAAAATATTTTTTTAAAGAAAACTTATTATTGGCTTTCAGATGATTGAATAATTTATTATATGTAGTATGAATTTTGAGAAACTCTAGGAATAATGAAAATTAAATGTTTGACTTTTCAGATGGAAATATGGCTGGCAATTTTTCTTATTTAAGTCACATGCAAAATTAAACAAATATTTCCACGTAATATGGATAGGAAAGTACTATAATTCAAGAGCACACTAAAATATAATTTTACACTCGCTTTAAAATTATTCAACTAAATAAAATAGAAAGAAATATGTGAATCAATTCACTGGAATTGGAATTGATCCAGCGTAATAAAAAAAATTATTTACATTTTTTTTTGGAAAGCAAAATTATTTACATTTTGATATATAGATACCGTGAGCCTATCAAAATATACTGTGATTTAGACAAATAAAAATATAAACAGAGAATTTTTTGTTTTTGTCCCCCAAATCATAGATTATATATTAATGATATTATATAAAGATCTAAATTGACAATCTGGTTTTATGAATTAATAATTAACACCGCATGAGACCAAGAAGACGAGGGTTAATGGATAAACAGATATTTGGGGAGGCAGACGTTGACGTGCGAGAAACTCGTGGCAAAACGTTTCGAGCATTCACTTGCACGCAACTCTCACACGCTTCGTTTCTATATGTTCTGAGTGTGACTTGTTTTGCCTCTCCATGCTGTTGTGTTGCTCTCTAACCCCTTTTTTGCTCCGGTAATTAACTTTCAAATTCTCCGATTCCTTCTTACTTTCTCTTTCCACGTCCTCAATTTTAATCTATTTATTTTATTTGCTTAATGCTTGCTCCTTTCCTCATGATCTTGACCTTCTGCAATTTGGATTTGAATTTCACTATAGGAGAAATTCGGATTTTATCATTGTAAATTAAATGTTTTGTAACTACTGCTTAGTTATTTGCTCCAGAGATGTGGAAAAGGGTAATAGAAACTTGGTACATTGGTGTAAGTTGGGAATTGAGTTTGTTTGTGAGCATTATTTGGTCAATCCAGACATGTTGAGGGAAACCAAGGGTATATGCTTAAAAGACAATCACATTTTGTTGCTTTCTGTATGAACCTCTGAGCTGGTAAATCTTAATTTTGTTCATATGTTTAACTGTTAAATAGGATGTCAAGTTAGATTAATAGTTTCTTTTATGCCTACTACATACTTTTTGCACCATTGATGGACCCTCTTTGAAGATTTGCTGATACATAGAGTTATCCTTTTCATTTCTTGCAATCAGAGGTCTGAGCAATGGAACTTTGTAGAACTGGGGCAAACCCTATTCCAGGGAGTAATAGCTTAGCTTATTTGGCTCAAAATTTGTCGACAAGACTTTTTGTACCTGTTCCGCTGCATTTTGCTGGTCAATTCTCTAATTTAGGAAAGAAAAAGCTTAGGGGAGTATGCTACTCATCATTAAGGAATGCTGCATCTGCTTCTTCTGTGGAGTCTCAGGAAGATGCTCCAAGTACCCCTTCAATTTGCTTGGAGGAAGAACTAGATCATGTTATACGATTCAAAATGTCAGACTTCAAGATTTTAAACTGTGTTAGCATTGGCCTTGGTGGGCGGGTATGAAATTTAAAATTTTGATGTGTCATCCATAGATTGAATTTTCAATGCTGAATCTGATTGATTTAAGTTTCACCGCAGTCCGATGAGGTAGTTTTTGAAGGCATGGTGAAGGACAGTGGTAGGTAAGTTAATTATTTGGTTTGTTTGCAGGTTATATGGTTAGTTTTGATCATAATATCCATATGTATTCATTTTCCTCTGCAGCCCTTTGTATAACACAAGAGTTGTACTTCGACAACTTTCTAGTGCCCAAGCTCAGCGTCGAGGGAAAAGAGCAATAGAGGTTTCCTGATCTTTTAGTATCACATTTAAAATTGTTTACACACCATCACAATTTATTTTTGGTGTCTTTTAGGTATTGAAGAAGCTGGTTCGGCGTAAACTTCTGTATCATTCTTACTCTATGCAAGTTCATGGTTACATCTCTTTGCCTGCAAGTGATGGTAGTGGTTCATTTATCCTAGTTCATGGGGTAGGTCTTAATCTATCTAAGATTTATTCTTTTAATTCCTTTATTTATGGCTGATCCTTTCTTGTTCTGAACATATTCTCAATTTGAGTTTTTCTGCCACTTTGTGATGAAAAAATGAATATTTTTTTTGATTCAATAATTCTTCCTTGCAGTATCACGGTAGCTTTTCTTTGAGACACTGGCTTCAACAGTCAGATTGGCTTCCAACTTTGGAGGGCACTCTTGCACTGGATGAAGAATCTGTTAGGAAGGTAGGAGAAGACACAACTGGAGGTCCTGCAGTTTCTAGACAGCTGCGACTTATTCGAATATTGATGAGGGATCTTCTAATTGGGGTATTTTTTTTAAAAAAATCTTCCCTTGATCATTTCTTTTATACAAGACATTTTCGCTTATAAGTGCTTTGTATATTGTACATAGCAATTGGAGGAATGATATTCTCTTTTATTGTTTACTTTAGGTAAATTACCTGCACAGCAATGGTCTTGCCCATACAGAGTTGAAGCTGGAAAATGTGCATATAAGCCCAATAGATAGACATATCAAAGTAAGCATTGCAATTAAAAATTAGAATCTTGCCTTTCTTCATTCATTTTCTCTTTTCTGTGGATTATATTTGCTGTTTGCCTGATCCCAGAGGTGGTTTTGTGCATCACTTATGCTATAAACTCTCAGAATATCACAAAGACAAATATGTCGTGATAATTTTGCTTAGCCACTTTTATGCTAAAATAGAAAGAGTGGATTAGAAATTCATTTGCATTGTAGGAAAGGAAAAATTACAGATAGGATGTACAATATAGACTTGATGGATGGTAATTTCCAGAGGGCTTATAACTCTGGGCACTGAACGTTTGATGTATGCAATCCAAGTTATTGGAAATTAATAATTGGTGTTTCTTGATGTATAATCTGTTCAATGTTCAATCTTTCCTCATGCTTGGTTTAACCTTGAATGTTTACTTAACAGGTAGGTATACTGGGTAATGCTGCTGACTTTTATGAGGATGGTTCAAATAGTGGATCTATGGATAACATGGACAGGCGACAGATGATGATTGCATTTGACATGAGGTATGGCCTGATAATTTTTCTGTAAAGTATGCATGCAACTATATAATCTTTTTGACTTGATTATTGGGGGTTGCAAAGATGCATGGGCTTCATAATGGCAAAAATGGTGATGCGGGAGCTTATGGACCCTTTGATCTTCACAAAGTTCAAATCATTCCTCACAAAGGTACGAGAAGCAAAATTTTTTATTTAATTATTGCCTCTTGACTGTTTAAAAAGTATTCATTCTTTTAAGAAAAAGAAAACTAGCTGACCTAAGCAAGTGCCCAAGAATGCTTGCTTCATATCTCTAATATGCCCCCTCATGCAAACTGAGACCTAAATAATTTGTTCCTCTTTCCCCTTTTCTGGAAACTTCTCATTAATATAATATTCATTGATAGCAGGATATATCCTGTTATCACCAAAATTTGAAGATTGCACATTTGCTGAAATTAGTGATCATTTGAAAAATAATAAAAAGTTAATGGTTATATGATCATGATGCTTAGCAGGTCACTTGGAAAACATTATTTGTCAAGTGGAAGACACTGGGTAACTTGTGATAGCCGTCTGTTTACTCTAATCAATATAGAAGTATTCTACCTGACTCTTTTTAGTTGCTTTTCTTTTATCAAATATTTCATCTCTATATATCTCCTTTGCCACCTTATCTCAGATAATGTACCTAATCTATTAAAAGACATTAAGAAGGGAAATTGATGAATATGTAGGCAGATGTGCTTCAAATGTCTCTTCTACATTGCCTATTATTTGACTATAGAAACATACAAATTATAGTGAAATAGATGCAGAAAGGGTCATGCAATGATGTGAACTTTCTAACTTTACCACATTAAACTTCAGGGTTATGATCCTTCATGTTTGCGAGAGCTTATGTTAGAAATTCTTGGTCAAGGTTCACCATATGGAAATGCTGGATTACAAGTATGTTTATTCTTCTTAAGTGAAAGTGGCTTAATATTTAGAGTTCCATTCTTGCTTTCAAGGCCTTTGATGCCTTTCTGATATTACTTTCTTGCAGATTCTTGATAGGAACTGGGGTACCGGTTGGCACCTTTTATCCTTATTGCTTGCACCCAAACCTTCTCAAAGAATAAGGTCTGCTACGTAGTAATATCTACTAGTTTGAAAATGAGAATAATATGTTCATCAATGCCCCCACATTTATGAAAACATAAATAGCATTTGATTAGAGATAGTAGTTTGATTTTGCCCAAAATTAAGAGTCCTACTGGTGTTTAACCATGTGAGCTGTTATACAGTTGTTTGGATGCTCTTAGACACCCTTTCCTCTGTGGGCCAAGATGGCGAGTAGTCCCATCAATGGACATTATTAGATGGGGTCTGGGTTCTACCACAATGCGCATCAGTGAGGAGTACATTTATCGTCAGCCTCAGGTATTCATCCAAGGTTGCCCCATATATGCAATATGTCCCTTTGTTGCTTACTAATATTTCTTTTCATCATCTGTATATTGTCCTTAATGTTTATGATTTCTATGTTTTAGCGTAGTAGGCTTGCCCACTTCATTGACATAATGGAGATGTTGAATCCTCATCCGAAGCCAAAGGTAATTACTGATTAAAACTTGTTTATTTTCCCTCACATTGTTTTTTTACATTTTTTTCTCTTTAAAACAGTTCCATTTCTCCTGTCACTCATACTAAAATACTTAATGCATTTTGCCTAGCTAACTATCTCCCTCCCACACCCTGCTGTAAACCTCGCCTATGATAAATTTAAATAGATAATAAATAAAATACCTAATGGCAATACCAAGTCTTTTCATTAAGTGGATGGCTAAAGATGAAAACATGATCATAAAACTTGGGTAAAAAAATGATTTTTTTAAAATATAAAGAAAATTTTAATGTTAAGCTAACTCATGTGACTTATCATGTGAGCAGGACTGGCTGGAGCTGCTTCCAGGCAAATGGCGTCTATTATACTGCACTGGGAAGCATGTAGGGTTGACCCTTCGCCAACCTCCTGTCCGTGTACTCATTGGAGACGTGCATTTAACGGTGACAAGAGAGGCAAAGTCGAAGTCCAATCTTTTATTCGTTTCTGACATTGGGTTCTCTGTCATGATTGGTCAGGACTGGCCTCATGACAAAGCTGGTAAGAGTGGAAAATTGCAGGTGAATTCTTCATTTGCACTAACAGCCGGGAGACGGTTCTACCTGAAGCAAGACATGACCACTGATAAGTTCTTTGGCCCTTTCAGCAATGTGGAGGCTTTAACTCAGAAATTTACTGGCAAGAAATGGAGAAAAATAATCCCTTTCAAAGAATTTCCATCCAGTCTTCCTGCAGCCAAGCTTGCATCAAGTGATATTGATGTGGCAATGAATCTTGATGATCCATTAAATCGAAACATTGATACTGCAAGAACTGTTCTACAAGAACTAAGAACACAAATTCCCCCAGAAATATTTGATTTATCAAAGCTTGTGTGTGGAACTTATGTAGACTCGAGGCTGCTTGTCCTTCGTGGGGTTAATGGATCAGCGCTCCTGTTTACAAGATCTTTTGTGGATAGAAACAGTTCTAGTTAGTTGTTGCTGCGGCAGATTCAAAATTATTATTTGTATGTACATTTTTTCCTTTTCAATTTTATAGGTTGGTTAATACTTTCCTCCCATGCACCAAGAGGCAATGGTTGTTCCTCCCATAAGTTATCCATCTCCATAGTTTCATTTTGATTGACACGTAAAATGCAAAAAATTGAATTTTATTCAAGTAGTTATGTTTTTTTGTATATATTTTTTTAAATGCACTTTCTATAAACTATTAATTAAAAGCACTTTAGATAGTTAATTAATGTTTTGATATATAAGATGGCTAGCCCCCTTTGATTATATTTTTTAAGTGGATTAAAATATTAATCATTGTAACATAAGAATTCATTTATATCTAGAGGTTCTCTTTTCTCTACTCCAGTTTGGTTTCGTTATGGTACCTGTAAGAAAGAAAAAAAAACACTTCAATGACAAAATTTAAATCAAGTTTTATATATTTTTTTTCATTTTTTTAAATCAAATAATATTATGTACAACTTTTCAATGCTAAATAGCAATTATTAATAGTATAATATAATTTTTTTAAAAAAATTCATATATAATTATTTAATGTGAAAATTTGACGATAAAGATATAAAAAGTTTAAGTTAAATTTAGAAATAGAAATAAGTTAAACTAAATGTTTAAATGTTTAAAAATTTTGAGGTTTAGATTTATTATTTTATAGATTTTTTTTTGTTAAAATTTGATTAATTTTAAAATCTACAAAGTTTACAGGCATAAAATCTATATAAATCTATATAAATGATTGATTAAAATAATATAAATTTTAAAGTTAATAAAATAAAAAATTTGTAAACTTAACTATACAATTTTAGAGCATGTATATTAAATATTAACTATATAAAAATATAATAATTTATACAAAAAATAAATATAATGCACGTGCATACATATATTTTAATACACAAACATACATGTATATACAATTAGATATACATAAAAAAATTAAAGTAAAATATAAAATATTTATTTAAAAATTAAAATAACGTATCCAACTTTTATAATAAATATTAATTTTTTTTTACAAATGTATGATTTCTTTTGTTTAAAATTAAAAATAAAAAATTTTAATTTTTAATAAATTATGTAAATACATTAATATTATATAAATATAATATATTAAAATATATGATATTTAAAAATAAATAGATTCAGATTTTTTAATAAATCTAAACCTAACTTATTTATTTTTAAGAAAAATAAATCATATTTATAATTGTTTCTTTGTAATATTTTATTAAAAAATAAATACATAATTCACTGAACATATTATTTAGAGTAAATTCTAAAGTTATAGATAGAAAATCACAAAGTTATAGATTTTCTTTATTTTTTTAAAGTGAAACTGATGACTTATTGATTGAACTATACACATAAATTATTAGGTCATAGGTTTAAACTTCACCCATAGAATTTTGCTTTAATAATAATATTAATATTTTGCAAAACCGGATCAATTTATTACCTCTGAATTGGTTTTACATCTGTTCAATTTAATAATTCAATTGCATAAACAAT
The DNA here is from genome assembly GCA_037954105.1 of Canavalia gladiata. Classification (NCBI taxonomy): domain Eukaryota; kingdom Viridiplantae; phylum Streptophyta; class Magnoliopsida; order Fabales; family Fabaceae; genus Canavalia; species Canavalia gladiata. The sequence goes on along the minus strand of CM075659.1, from coordinate 57,654,813 downwards.
TTGATGATACGTTTTTTGCAGCATTTGATAAGGCAAAAATACTACAGATTTATGAAAATAATATTTATAATTATTTTGAATAACTTTAAAAAAAATCAAATTGTAACAAAAAGTTCAAATAATCGTTCAAGTGATATTAACTAAAATATTGAAAAATTCTATATTCAAATTATCATTAAAATGTAAATAAAAAATGTTATTATTAAAATATCAATAATTTTTTTTTCAATGTATTTGCGTTACAACAAAAATTCTAACTCCATTACTCTGCCTTTTCATGGATATTTCTTTTGCGGGCCTTTTCACAGAGTTGATGTTAGAGAATTGAAACGAAAAGGTGCAAAGCACCTATGAATATGATGATAAGTAAGTAATACCAAACTCACAAAAAAACAAAATAGATGAATGGTTAGAAAGTAAAAATGGGACAGGGAGCACACTGAAGTGAATTGTGTGAGAAGAGTGAAACAGATCTCATCTAACTGTGTCTTTTCTCCAACAACATCACATCACCTTGTCAATTATCATGTGGGGGAAGGGGAGGATGGGAAGAGAAGAAGCTGCACGATTATCGCAGCCCAGGCAGTGTTTAAACATTGAACAGGTAAATCAATTTCTTTTTCTGCATGTATTCTTTGTAACGGGTAAACAAACTATCTTCATGCTGCTCTTGTTATTTTTTTTTATAATTTTATCTTTAATTAAATAATTCCATACTGTTCACCAGCAATTGATACAAAACTTCACTTTATGATTATTCAAAGAATTATTAATTGGTAGGATTGTGTCGAGTAAACCTAAAGAAACAAACATGTTATCTTTCAGCCGAATTGATGTTTGATATTATGCCCTCTTGCATTCCGGAGCCAAAGAGTAAGACACCCTGAATTGCCTTAACTATACGGTAGGTAGGGTTTTGCAAGTTGAAACAAGAAACCGGGAAAATAATTTCTTATCTTAGATCACAATTATAATTCTGTTCCCTCTCTCAATTTTAATTTGAGGATAAACTATTACCTGCCATATAATTCAAGGCAAGCACATAATTTTAGACTTTTTTTTTTTTCATTTTGTAAAAATAAAGGTGATAATACAAGCGTAAGACTATGAAAATGACAACTATCTTTACACCAATGCATCCGCCATTATAAAATTCCTGAACTGAATAATTTTAAATTTTATAATATTTCCTTAATTATTAAATGAAAAGAGTATATAAAATTTGTATGCTTTTAAAATATTAAATACACATTGATAAATTATTAAATATTGTGCGGGCAACGATGTAGAAGGATAGAACATTTTTCTTTTATTTTTATTAGAATTTTTTGCATACAAATAGATCGGTTGAATTCTCAACTGAAAACTAGCTACATGGGAGGGAAGAAATTGGTTAACATTGAATTTGAGAAAATAAGAATAATATGGGGTGATACATTTACAGAGACGCCAAGAGCCAAAAGCTACAAAATCTATATAGCTTTTATTAAACTTGGATGAATGTCTAAAGGAAACCAAAAGGGTAAAAGCAAAATGCAAAACTATGCTTTTTTTTTTCTCCCTACTATTTTTCTTTTGGTTTGATAAAAATTACAGCTTTTGGTGTAACTGTGAGATTCCCTGCAGAAGAGGGGATGGGTTAGTGCTCCTTACGGAGAAGAAACAATACTTGTCATCTGATGTTCATTTCATTTGTATAATCCTTGTTTCCTAATTCATGAATTTTCGACAATTTGGAGCTTTACATAAGCAAGGGACTTTGAATTCATCTGGCTCATCAGGATCAAACAAGTAGTCATACCTGCCCAAAACAACCAACATCAACCAAAAATAAAATGCAAGTACACACAACACATGCAGAAGACTAGTCAACACATGCATGCCCGCATTCAGAGAGAGAGAGATACGTTAGTTCATCACCGGCAGACACATTGGTCTTAGCAATGAGGACAATCCGGCTCTCATCATCACCCACACTCATGATCCTTGCATAGCAATTTGGCATACACTGTTTAACATGAGCCGAAGAACGGGTAAGAATAAGATGACTATCCAGTATTGAGAATATGCAAGAGAGCAATGACGTACAAAAATGAATTCAAGTTAGGTAGACTCACAGAATGATTAATCAGTCGTGCTATATTTCCTTTATCAGTTGCATCTACCACCACTTCTTCACTTATCTTAAAGAGCTGCAAAGATAAGAGAGCAGGGCATTTTAGTTTAATAACATACAAATAATAAGATTAGCAGAGTGCTTTACTTTAATTACTAGGCAGACATTGAGAAATAACTCACATAGCAGTCTTTCCCTTCTGATCTATAACGTGCCTCCCTCAGGTCTGCAATGCTGCGTCTCACTTGCTCACCACGATATTCAAGAACCTGAAAAGGATCAAATCATGCTCATTATCGCTGCAGATAAGCCAGTAATTTGATTTACGTGAAAAACTAAGGAAACATGAAGGAGCAAAGGACAATGATTTTATGCATCTGCTAATGCCAGAACTGTGTTAAAATCATAATGAAACCGGAGGATGGGATATTTTGCAAGCATATATCCCATGCATCAGTCCCAAAGAATACACAGGACCAAAACAACCATAGGAGAAAAGACAAGCCAGGAGATAGCAATTAAACTTCATCCATCTTTGCGTGATTTTGAAACTCAACCATGCCCACACATACCACGACAAAATAAATGTTTTCTATGTTTTCCCATATGAAATTACTTAGGAAAACCATAAGTTGTCAAGGGCCTTTTGGTTTAGAAAACATTTGTTTCCATTTCCTATTTTCATAAATAATTACAAATGTCATCTTATTTTCACTATTTGCAGTACGAATTATAAAAACAAGAAGCAAAATGAACATAAGGTGACATTTTTGTAATTATTTGTTAAAATAAGAAATTGAAACAGAAAATGTTTTCTGAAATCAAAGAGGACCTAAGATATTCAGCTAAAACAAATCACTATACTATATTCTTCACTCCATGCCAATACTAGTTGACAAAGCCTTAAGAAAACATAGATTTGGAAGCGGGTATTCCCTTGCAGAGTAAGTCATAATGATAGTTTTTGAGAAGGATTCCCTTTTATGTGCCTCTCAGTTTTATGTAAAATAGAATAGAATAGGTCACTTCTGATATACTTCCTAATGCTGAAATAGTTCAACATCTGATAGATCTTCATAATACTTGAAAAAAAATGTATTGTTGATGACTGATCAACACACAACAAGCAGGTTCTGGATCTTTGTAATGTACTCATACTCGAGCATGACATTCATACCATTTCTCCTTCTTGAATATTTCTACGTGCAAAAAGGCCCCATCCATGTATGCCCGATCTACCAAAGCAAACCCGTTCCTTTTCAGTTCTCTGGAACCATACAAGTACACCCATAAAACAGTCAGAAAAATGACATCTGAAACCAATAATCCACCTTAGAAAGAGAAGAATTACCTGCAAGTGGTAAAGGCGTTCTCTGAAAGAAGAAAATGCCTGAGGTTCCTGTACCACCTGTTTGAGGGAAGAGATGAGAAAAAAGACAGGAGGAGGAAAAGAGGGGGGGGGGGGGGAGGGGCACAGTTCAAATCTTAAATTCAAGCGAAAAGAATGAATAAGAAAGATATAATTTTAAGAAGATAAAATGTTTACTCTCTCTGTATTTAAACTCTGGATTGCATCTAAAGGATGATGATAATGACCCCTCGCTTGATGAAAAATGGCTTCATCTGCTGCTCTCTAACAAACAGAAGAAATGAAGATGAGAAAAACTTAACATTTTAAAGGTGTAAAGAACGTACTAGAGGCCACAGTGGATAACGTGGTCCACAAGATGAACATAGGCAGAAAGTAATCAAAGCAAGAAAGCAGTAACCATGATGTTTCATGATACCCCCCATATACAAGTTTGCATGCAAGCAAGTGGCAGCAACCGGCACATTTTTGTTTAAGTAGTATTAGTTGTTGGTAAAATACAGAAGATACTGCCACAATCGAATAAAAACTGATATTTTTAATGTTTAAACACAAATATTTCAACTGGAAACATAAACAGAACAATCAACATATAGAAAATATCAGAGACACTGCTATGTTATTTATCTTACAAACATTCACTAACACAAACAATAATTTTCTCCAATCTACCTTTTTGGTATGGTTTGTTCTTTGAAAGATACGGCACCGAGCAGCAGAGAATGGCTCATGCTCAGTGTTATCAACAGGAGGGTCTTCTTGCTTTATTCTGTTAGATGAAATTAACCTTGAACCAGTTTTTTTCTTATTTTGGAGAAGGCTTTTAGTTGAAATGACCCCAAGCGGGGTTTGCATAATTAGAACAGTATCTGGATTTGGAGCCCTGCAAAAACAATAGAAATGATTAAGATGAAAGGCTGAAAACAAGATTCAGATTAAGGACAATTTCAGAAAAACCTATATATGAGCAGTTGCAAAAAGGCAGTAGTTGGAAAAATGGTAGAAAGGGGCAAAGGAGGATTGTTAATCTCTTTCTTAGTCATAATTAAGGATTGCATACCTGTGGTAAGCACAAAAGGAGACCATCTTTGTTGTCTGCCTGCCATTTTTCTCCAAACAATGCAACTGCATTTAATGGGGAGAAATTTAATAACATATTGCCCCAGATATAACATTCAAGAATATCTTAGAACAGAAGATCATGCATCAATTCTGCCATCAGAACACTTGAATAAACAAGGAGAATTCTTCTTTACAAGGTTTGCCCCTTCCCAACTGAGTTCTATGACTTGGTTCTCTTACAATACTTTTAAGCTACCCTACGTTACTATTCATCTCCCTTGCTTAACCACCCAACCAACTAAATGTATATCTACTGACTGAGCTTCTGACTGTTGTAACAACCCTAACTGCTTTTCTTCCTTCTAAATGTACATTTTCCATGTTCTCTCCTCCTTCTGAGGTCTAGCAAAATACAACAATCAAGTCTTTATCCCACTAGATAGGTTTGGCTACATGGATTAATTGATGCTGACGGGTTCTATCAATTCTATGTTAGTCTTCTTGTAGCTTGAGAATGGTGTTCTTTATTCTTATTGAAGTCCAAACTGAAAATGCATGTTGTGTAATGGCGAGTAACTATAATCAATCATCAATCAGTATGATTAAAGCCAAAGTCATATACGTTTAAAACAGGGAAGTAAATTGAACCATTGAACTAGCTTTAACTTGAAAGAAAATGCCAAGTCATAAGATACCCAGCAAGCCGATTCAATTCGAGTAAACCCTCACCTCCATTCGATAACCAGCCCTTGATGCACACATGGCATGGAAATAAGTCGAACACTTGCAACATTGTGTACATGAACCATGAATTTGCTTGCAAATAACACAAATCTGAAAATTCAAGTAATGCAGACAGCAGACTTTAGATTATGTTTGTTAGACTGGAACCAAAGACATCTAAAGCAATGCATGAGGCTCCCACCAATTAGTGTTTAGAGAGGGTAGATGTATATGCATCCATACCCCCACAAGCAAAAAGGTTATTTCAAGGATTTGAACCATGACTTCCAGGTCACAAGGCAGCAACCTTACAGTTGCACCAAAGGCTCATCCTTAGCAAGAGATATCAGAATGGTAGAAATATTAAGAAATCTGAAGCCTATATAATTTTCTTTATACCACACTCAATGGAGAAAATAATGAAATCGGATAAGATACTCTTCAACTTTATAAAGAGGTGAGAAGAATTCTTTAACGTAACATGGAATATGTAAAGAATAAAATCACCTCAACTAATGACTACCGTTACTTTCCAGGGGAAATTTTAGTAGCAGATACCTTACCTTCACAAAAGAATTTGAAGGAATACTTAGAATACCCAAAGCAGGTTCCATCTTCTCATCACTAGCAAAAGAAACTTCAGGTCGAAACCAAGCACAAGTGACATGAACCCATAATGTGTCAACATCGGTTGGCTTTAGAGCACCACCTAGGAATTCAAAAATAGTTTTTAGAGAACAGGATTCTAGACTCCAAAAACAATGCCAAGATGGAAACATATCTACCATATCTATGGACCTTCATGACTAACTTGAACATTTATGTAACAGAAACTTTTATGAAGTGGCAAAACATGATTTGAATGATACCAGAAAAAAAAATTTATGGATCAACATATACTCGGTCAAAGAGAGGGGGGATTTTCAGTCATGGCGAGCAAAATTGAATTATAGGTGTATAAAGGTTGGAAGAATCAAGTTGAACAATTCCAAAAATAGAACTTACATGATTGGGAGTTGGTGCAAAAAAGTTCTACAAAAGTATAGTGGATTGATTTAAACTTAAAGTAAATTCACAAAAAATCATCAGCCAAGAAGAGTAAATTGATTTATATGAACATAGAAGTTACAAGATTAAAAAAAATCAGGCAGGATAGTTCCGAAAAATGGATATCACAAGAGGTGAGTCTACATCATACCCAAAAGTGAAAAGATGATTACTACATATACCATACATTTCAAATATTGTCAAAGACATACCTTTTACAGGACAAAGACAACATTCTCGCTTGATATCAGGTGTTTCACAAGCCTTACAAACCCAAGACGTAAAGTCTCGAACATTTCTTGCTCCATAGCATTCTTGATGAACAGCTATTTGACATCTGTAGAATATATAATTCATTTGTGTATCAATTGTAATGCAATTCATCATGCAAAATGAAAATAGAGCAGCGACAAAAGTGTAGCTTCATAGATGTTTTGTTTTATAAACAAAAGGTTTCGTTGGCAAAATGTTCCAATGATGAGGCTATAAAAATGATCAGTCAGAATGGCAAGCCACTGTACATGTAATTGAAATCATAATGTGATGAGAATATTCCTGTCAAATGCATTACAACAAAGCACTGGAGGTACTTTTTCTATATGATATTTCAAAATAATACAAAAATTAAATGAGTTAATCACCATATTTATTGGCTAAAAGGTCTGTAAATACATGCAGCAACTTGATCAAATCCCTGTCTTTATGGGTTGAATGATGACCCAATGAACAAATAACGAACTGAAGATGTTATATTACCTGTTGCAAATGATAATTTTGTTGTAGTCCCAATCTTCAACCCATCTACAAACAGCACAGCGTTCTGTAGTCCACTTAGCATAAACAGGTTCATACTTCTCTGTCAGAAATAGTTTTCAGTACCATTATCACTATGAGAACTTCATACAGCAAACTTATCAAATTGAAAAGTTGTATGCAAGTGGAATCAATAGAAGGGTACCTTGCAAAAAGGTAAGCAACTTTTGCTTTCTTTCTTTTAGAGAAGGTTTTTTAGGTTTGACAGAAACTAGAGCACTGGCATGAAATTCTGCCAACTGCAGCATCTGAGAAGTCAAATAGCATTGTATTAATTGCATGTATCTTCATGTCTTAAGAACAAAGAACCCACCCCCTCCCCCAAACAATAAATCAGTAACCCATGCTTTCCTTCTTCCAAGTGTCCTATGTCATACAAAAACATGAGACCAATAGCATGAGTTCCTAGATTCTCAATAGGTCAATATCATTAGCATTTTGACACTGAAGAATACAAAATTCAAACAAAATGTTGATATTGAGATGTAGAGGAACTCAAATAAATCTACAATCTAATCCATAGGATTAAAAAAAAATCAATTAATAATTATAATACTCATTGGAACAAGAATATCATACTCTACTTATATATAAAAAATCCATAAGTACATTAGACGTATAAAAGAGGGAGGTTTAGCACTAGAACAATCTTAGTAGACTAAAGTAACCAATAAGTAGTACATTCAGCACAATGAGATGGGACTATATTGCACCAAAATTAAATAATAGTCATATACAAACCCATTGTTCAAGCGGTAGCATGGAGTCTTTCACCCTAATACTTGTTTTCCAATTTCTTAATTTGGAACCTGTGTGTCGTTCCCATTCGCTAAGTGCTTGCTTCTCTGTCCCACAAAATCCACACTTGCACACAACTCTGAAAGAGAACATGTATCATAACCAAAAAATAAGTTCATTTTCCAATCAGAAGTAATAACAACAGCACATTCAAAATTGGCATCAATCAATTTCAAATGTGGTAATGTAATGTTTGAATGGTATAAGCTGCATTAGATATAAAAAAAAGCTGAGCTAGCATCTTAAGTATGACTAAAACAAAGTATATCAAATATTGCCTAGCACAGATTTTGGTGGAAATTTGATCATACCAATGGATAAAAATTGGGAATCTTTCCAAGGGTTATAAGAGAATGAGAGAATGATCTTTGGGTATAATTTCTTATAACAACTAATTTCTGAAGAACTACAAGAAAAGATCATAAGCAGAAATGTTCCAAAAATTCCAACTAGAAATTCTTTTATTTAAGGAATAAAGAATCTTAACAGCAAATTGATGCTCCATTTGCCCTCTTTCACGAATTCAGAGCAAAAACACAAAATCAGATTATATCAGGTAGGAATTAATTGCCAATCTAGGAAAAGACATTAATATATTACTCCTTCCGGTCCTTTTTATAAGAACCAAAAATGAACTTGCCTTGGTCTTTTTTATATGACCCAATCCACATTAATTGCTGCATTTATCACAAAAATTGGCCAAATTAAATGGAGAAAGATTGCTAAGTGAAGATGCAATAATTAATTAGATGGAAAGAGATTAAAAGAATGTATATCATTAATGTTAAGAGTAATTATGAAAAGGTCATAAATTAATGCTACGAACTAAACTAACTAAATTTCTTAGTTCTTGTAAATTAGTTAATTAGTTTTTATAAAAAGAACCAGAGAGGATACTAGTTATGTCACTTTTTAAATGTAACTAATTATAAGTAATAAATAACTATACCAATTTTAAAATTAATAAAACTATGATAGCCACAACAGAGGACAGCCAAAAAATTTATTTCAAATACTTCTGGAAGACATTGTGCTTACGAATGAAGGCTTGGAAAATATATGCCTTCCACATCATTGCAGAGAACAGTGACCTTATTTGGAAGCATTAGCTGCCCATTGTTTTTGTTACACCTGTACCAAAGCCTCCACTATAGTTAGGAAAAATACAAATTATCAAAGAAAAAAAAATGACATTTATTGTAAAAGATACTACAAAAATTTCTTTAACATACTCTTTCTTCTTAGGTGAATTTCATGTGGGTTCCACTAAAAAGGAGTGGGATCCACATGAATTCCATCAATAAAAGACTACGTTGCAAGCATTCCATTTTTTTATCATATCAAAGGAAAATAGTCTAAATTGGTATATGAACTTGAATCACAACAGGCAGGCTTCAGAAGAACTTGAGATGAATCATTAGGTTAAGTCACAGCCAGGAATAAAGGACACCAAAAAAGAACAATAATAAACTTACTTGACTTTTGGTTGTGATTTTTCCGAATCTGATAACTCAAAATCAAACTTGGCTTTACAAGTAGGGCAGTAATAATCAGTGCCTTCAAGATTCTTCACAAGAACAGAATATACCAATCAGCAAACAAAATGTCACTATGAGCTTCAAATGCTTAGAAATGACATTATTAAGGTGTATAGAGTATTGGATAAACCTTGAAAAGGTTACTAGAAATTTTGTCACATTCTGCATGCACCCACACTTTGCATCCATCACAGCGCACCTAATTTGGAGGGGACATCCACAAAGGTAAAAAAAATTGATACTACAATACAAAGCAATAAGAGTCCTCGAGCAGAAAAGAATAACCTTAATTAGCTAACAGGATTTAACTAACTCACCCAGCTTCCACTATCTGAATGATTCCAAACCTTCTTGCATATGCCACAATAATGTTTTGATTTTGTTAGCTGCCAGAAGAAAATGATTTAGAAGACTACAAAATTTTCTAAATAATTACAGAACTTCAATTATAATGCTTTTATTCAAGAGTTAAATATAAATTGTTAGAAGAAAAAGGCAAGATATACAAACCCTAGCACATGTTTTACATAGGAATTGGCCACCAGGGCTTGAGTCCTTTGTTTTCTTTGACATCTTGTAAGGAAGGCTCAATCCACAGGCTTCACAGGGTCGTGTCTCTTTCTTATCAAATAAATCCTGCAACGAAAATTTAAATCAATGACCATTAAACTTGACCAGACTTCCACACAGTATGTTAAAGAGATTGTTATAGCATTCCTCATTTGAGCACTTTTTAAGGGTATTAGTTGCATAATCAAATTAAAAAAAAAAAGGTATGCCAAATCTAAAAGTCAGTCTTGGGTTGGGGGCCTAGAAATGAGAAAAGAAACTATTGGTGCCAGTCAATTTTCAGTCGCAGAAACCAAGATTATATTATCATTTATCAGCTTCCTTAACTGTCCCCTAAATATGATGTACGAGCACTTTAACAGCTATTAAATAGCCAATATCAGTCATGCCATTCCCCAAATACGGGGCACAAGAAGAAGAAGAAGCCACTGACTTACCTGGTTCTGAAAGTGATATCCTGCATATTGGTTTGAACCACTGACCTCCTGAAAGGCTTTTAGAAAGGAATCATCATAACCACTGTTACCTGCTGCTGCAATTATATCAGCAATCAACTTCTCCGTGAAACCCTGTTCAGCCAAAAATGCCTCCTCTATTGCCATTTGGAAATCGGAAGAATTATAGCAACTCAATTCAGACTGCCCCTGAAACCTAAACCAAGGAACATCACACCTGGTGAACTAAAACTCTTCCTCAAAGAAAAAACCAAGTGTTAGTTTTACACAACGTAAATAAACAGAAGCAACCAACAACTCACACACCTGTCTACATAATCCATAAATGGAAAGATCATCCCATGCTTCACCCATGCATAGTCCTGATCAAATCATCAAAACACAATAAATACACAATTCCCTAAAAAGCAGAGTAGTTCATAGTCACACATTACATACCCTTTGATTTTCATTCCCTGCATACCCAAGAAACATAACACAAGCTGCATCAGCTATACAAGACCTGAGAACCAATTCAGGTGCCTGAGACATAGGATCAATAACAATGGCTGGCCAAAAAGGTTCCTTTCTCCCAGCTTTGGCCCACACTATATCACCAGCATAAAAATTTTCTGGTCCAAAGAACCCATTCTCCTTCAAAACCATCTCATTCCCCATCAAATCAACACCTTCCACCTCCAAAAACCTTCCCCTCTCATCTTCTTCCACCAACACCCCACGCCTCAATGCCAATGCACTACGTAAAGTTGAACTCTTGCTCCTATCCAAACTCTTATACCTCACACCAACATCACCCCCGCACAATGCCGAGTACTTACGATGCTTAGAACCCGTTTTCTCATTGTTTCGCCCTTTTTTCCCATTCTGATTGCAAACTTTGGGTGCCCTGAAGCTGAATTTGTCCTTCTTACATTCAAATTCATCATCAAAATCATCATCATCATCACGAAAGCTTGTGCTCTTGCTCTCTTTCCTCCAATTATCAATAACAGAGTCGTTGAACCGCGAAGGTAGAACCTGAACTCGCCCTCTTGAAGTCCGAACCAGTGGCGGCCGCTGAACCGGGTTCTTCTTTGCTCTGACGACGTTGATTTTCGAGTTCGATTCCACTTCGCTGGGGGAGCACGGAACTTGAGTGCACCACGACGCAGAGAAGCCCTTCTCTGACACGCCGGCGCTAAGAAGACCGTGAAAACTCACCGGGATTACGCCGGCTGCGACGTCACCAAGAAGGTTCAGAGGGTAGTAACCGTTGGTCTTCCTCTTCTTACGAGCATGAGAGCACTCGTCATCCTCGCCAACCGGGTCACCGAGTCTGACCCGTTTCAGACTCGGCATTTGGGATTTCAAGTTCCGCTTGATAATCATTGTTCTCGCCCCGGGAAACAAATTACAATCGCCGCATTAAATTGAAGTCACGGGTTGTGTTAAAATCGCAACTTCTAGAACCCCAGCAAGGAAAATTTCACTCTCGCATAAACCCTAATTTCGAATTGAATTCCAAGAAACAGAGCAACCGCGGAAGCAAGAAGCAAGAAAGAATTTTGAGGAGTTAAATGGAGAGACACGACAAGAGGGTCCAATAAAGTGAGGGAATTGAGTGCAGAAATGTGGGAGAACCTGATCGGGAAGATCGAATGAGCAGAAAGGAAGAAAGAGGGATCTCTCACTGAACACAGAGATAGAACTTCAGAAGAGAAACGTAAACATTATTATTTTTATGCCAAAATTCTCAGACAAATTGCAATGTAATTTGTATTTTATAGGACTGAACCAAAAAAACAAATTGTAACATAGGACGGTGTTTTTAATTTAGGAAATTTTTTTAGTGAGAGAAAGGAAGAGGGAACAAGAAAAGGGGTTACAGAGAGAGAGAGAGAGAGAGAGAGAGGTCTCGGCGTTATCTTGAGAGTGTTTATGTTGTTACGTAGTTGTGTGTGATGGGGCCAGGGGCTAACTTGCGCCTCACGTGTTGGTAGCGCAAATACTTCTTCCAAGTCGTGAGCTTGGTGATGGTTATTCTGGTTCGGCACCGTGGGCCGGGTTTCATGTGTTACCATTATTTGTTATAAGCTTTCGTATAATTGCTATGGCATGCCATTCTTGAGTCAATGTTGCAAGCAGAGGAACACTGAGGTTGGAGTGGTTAAGCAAATTTGTTCCAAGATTTTTGGAGCCATAATGTGTCAATTATATTTTGTATGTCTAAAAATGGGAAACATGTTTTTATCATAGATGTTGCTGTTGTCCTTGGATTTTTGTTGTAGGATTTGTTATGGGTTTATTCTTGATGTTATTGTCGTACATTTTCGGTCAATGGTTTGGGATTTGGAAATTTCACTGCCACCATAGTGTACTAAAAATTTTTGTTTGATATCTATAGCTACTTTTGTATTCTCCGGTGAGGGAGGTTGCAATTTTTTTAAATTAAAATTGCATTCCGTGGAATTTATTTTTCTTGTGCTTATAAGCGTTGTAGACTTGTAGTTGTACATGGTGGAGAAGATTACAGTCGAAAACTGCGATTAGGTTTGGTTCCCAAGATCTGGTAGACTAGCGCTAAAAAAAAAAAATTTAACCAGAATGTTTTCTGTTTTAAGAGGACGTCGACGTGCTACAGTGCTAATTGGCTGATATCAGTCTCAAAAAGTCAATCACTTTTTTTATTGTTGTGAATTTTAAGATTTTGATTTCTGATTTTGAATTTTATTTTTTTAGGAGGGTAAGACGGAATTGAAGCATGGAACGATGGCGTTTGGTTCTTCTTCCGCACCAAAGGTGAGTTGGGTGTGTGGGAATTGGGTGCTTTTTTGGGGTTTGGTGGATGGGTATATGAGGAAACCAAGTTCTGCTGATTGGATCTACGCACTACACGCCACCCACTCCACTTTCTCTTTCTCAATTTTATGGGTTTGTTTTCATTTTCTGAGAAATTATAAAATAGAATTTTTTTTTATTCGAAGACGAAATCTCCGATTCTGATTCATGAATCATCAATTATCAATCATGGATACGGATGAAGGATCTAGAAAATTAAGATAATTGATTTGATGACTATAAGAAGATTTTTAATGATTTTTTATTTTAATTTTTAATTGGCTTTTCGCTCGAATCCCCCGGGGCCGCTGTGAAGCCATGGAAGTTTGTTCATCATTCGTTATTATTGTTTGTGGTGTTAAGCTAACCCACACACATATATATACCTTTGTGGGTATCTAATTTATTGCTAATGGATAACATGATTTATTTATTATCTAAAAATGACTAAACACGAAGCTGGTTGTTGAATGTAACTTGGACAGCACTGTACTGGAAAATTCTGTAGGGGATAGCTTAAAAGGGGAAGCTATAAAGTTTGAAGAACCAAAAAATTGTTTCTTCAATTATTTTTATTTATTTATATGGTCAAAGGAAAAAAAGGTACTGGACGAAAGAGAAGTGTGTATATATATATATATATATGAAAATGATGATTTTCCGTTGATCATGTATGAGAGAAGTTAATATTATTATTTAATTTTACGTAAATGATTAAAAATAATTTATTTTTATAATTTAAATTTAAGTTTTAATTACTGAATGATAATATTTAAAAAAATTTATTGATATATATAAATTCTTATTAAGTTAAGTAATTTTTTAATTAAATATTTTATTTTGTTTATATTTTAAATTTACATGTTTTCAGAACATGGAGTCCAAAAAGTTCTAAAAAAATTGTTAGCCGCTGGATACCTCAACAAGTTAATTTCACGTTTAGTTTATTTTCTGGCTTTTTCATTTTGAGATTTCTAAACTTAGCCAGAATCATTTCATACTGCAAATTGTATTGAACAATGCAACTGCCGAGCAAAACGATACTAAGTTTTGCAAGTTCCCCTGTTTTCTGCTAGAGATATACTTTTCTTCTTACCCCCTTCAAATAGGAGATATCATAAGGGTGGCTTATGAACAAACCTTTCAGCCTTCTCAAATCTTCGGATCATTCAAAGAACAAAAATGAAGATGAAAGAAGGACATTAATATAAGAGCTTTAATTTGATATTTTGACTTAAGTTTTCACTGTTTTTCCAAATGAGATGAGTTTTATTGTGGACAAAAGTTGATAAATAAATGTTGAGATAATATAAAAGCTGCGATTGTGGGTAGTGACGGAGTGTGAGGATAGGGCAAGGCCTGCTTATTCTTGAAGAATCAAATAGATAAGTCAAGGCTGGCGGCGAATTCAAGTTGGCATTGTCTAAGGCTCCAATCATTAATCATAAATAATCTATAATAATAAATAAAGACAATACCAGTGTATTAGTTAAAAGTTGAAAGATAAAATATAAAATTAAAAAATTAGATAAAACTTAAAAATTTATAAACTATCAACTGAATTATTGCTAAAAGTATTTGACGAACTAATTAATAAATATATATTTAAATAATAAATCAAAATTTAATAAATAATATATATTTTTAAAAATATATATTAAATTTAATTAAATAAAATTTATTCTTTTAAAATTAAATATTATTTTTAATTTTTAAATTAATAAATTTTTTAAAATGGTAATTATTTTTATAATTTTAGGATTTATCAAATAGTTAAATATTTTTCTTAATAAAATAAATAATATAATAACTAAAATAAATTACATATATTAAATATAATATTTTGTGATAATATAAAAATATATCAAAATTAGTAATAATTTTATGAAATAATTAAATAATATTAAATTATAAAAATAAATAGATAAATAAAAAAATAAATTATAAAAATATATTAAGCATAAAAATAAAAAAAATTATTTCAGTTAGAAATTAAAAAATATAAAACTTACTTGAAATAAATTTTTTAAAAAATTAGTAACTATATAAAAAATATTAATAAAATTAAAATAAACTATTTTACTAAATAAAATTAAAATGTTTTAATAAATTTTTGTCAATAATTTTAACTTTCAATTAGCTAAAATATTTTATTAAATATATTTTTAATGTTGATATATATTTAAACACAATCATTCATTTTTATAAATAATAAAATATATATATATATATATATATATATAATTTTTTATCATAATCATTCATTTTTAGAATTATCAAGGAAATCTTAAAAAAAAAATCTAAAAGACAAGCATCGTAAAAGCGATTGTCTTTCCGTTGATAATGGTAATCAGATTTGGTTATTCTTTTTGGTACAACGATTCTCTAAATCTACTTATTTACATTTTAAATTTTTTTAATTATCAATTACACAAAATTAATAATTGATTACATTAGGTAATTACGTAATTGATTATATATTTTTAATAATTAATTATAATTTTTTTAATAAATAATATAAAAAATAATAATTAATTTAATTATATATATAAGTAATGGATTATTAAAAATATATAATTAATTATAAAAAAATTTAAGATATAAATAAATAAATTTACTGTAATTATATGAAAAAAATATTATTTTTATATTAGTGTGTAGCTCGTACACCAATCTTAAGTTTTTTGGAATTTTTGTTTATTAAAAAATTATAGATACAATTTACTGTTAAAATTTTGAAGTACAAATTTAATCCGTATCATGTTATATTATATAACTTATTAAGAAAATAATAATAAATATGCTTTTCATAAACAATTTTTTTTTAATTTTAAAAAATGAAATTATAAAATAGCCCAACATTAATAAAAACCAGTTTATAAACAACATGCAGAAGAATACAAATTTCTTTCATCGTCTAGAATCAATGTTTTGAGACTTTTTTTTTTAACTTCATTCGAGATAAAATAACAGAATTATTCATGTATGAAAATTGATCTCAGAATCAAACATAAGACAATGATTGTCGTTTTATTAATAGAAATTATCTCCTTTTAACTTTACACAGAAATCTTAAATATAAAAGAATCATATCTATTCTCAAAATATAAATTTTATCTCTAATAGCTATTCCATAATAATTATTATGTCAATAATATTTTTTCAATTTATTAGCTATTACCTTAATTACATTACATGCACATGGATAAAGTATTTTTTTTAATTTTTTTCTATTTTAGTTTTTCTTCAAATTGAACCTTTTCAGTATGAGATGATCATGATCCCTATCAGATTTGTTGTTACATAAATCATTAGCATTAGTTTTAAATTGATCAATACTCTTATGTAAATATAATTTTCGTAATGAAAATGTGTATATTATGATTTAAATATTAATATAATTTTATGTAAAATAAGTATAATTTAATAAAATAGAAATGTGAAAAAAGTGAAATATTGCAACACTGTTAAATTGACGAATTCAAACTACTGATTATTTTTTAATTGAATGATAAAAATAATGAAGAGAACCTCCTCTTATTATGTGACATGTTAGCAAAGTGAAGATAAATGACTATCAAATTAAATTTATAAGATACATAAAGCTTTTATTTTATACTTGTCTTTTTCTTTTTATTTTACCACTATGTAGAGTAACAACTTTCTTTACGTCCTAAAAACTGAATATATATATATATATATATATATATATATATATATATATATATATATATATATATCGTTTAATAATTTTATAAACGGTAAAATTTTATCGTTTCAACTTTTATATTAATATGTTTTCATGTTTATAAAATTTTTAAAAAATTATATTTTATTAAATAAACACAAATTAATATATATAATTTAAAATTTTAATATTTATAAACTAATTTGATTCCTTTATATATATATATACGCTATAATTTCTTATATTAACTTAAGTTTTAATTTTGACTTATACAGTACATCAAATTGTTATCATGTATCATTTAAATAATATATAATAATTAATAAAATTAATCTATCAAACAAGTATTGAAAAGATTATAAATTTTTATTATTTAATTACAATTTAAAATAATTATAAAAATAAAATTTAATTATTAATAAAAAATTGACTTATTAAAATACAGTATTTTCTATTATACACATTATTTTCTTTATTAAAATATAATATATATGTATATTATCATAATTCAATTCAAATATTAATATTTCCATACAAAAGTCTTACTTTCATGTTATATAAACTATTATTCCTATTATCTAAATATTAATTTTTTTCATAAATTTTTTATCTTTGCGTGATATGAATATTTATATAAAAATTGTTTTGATATATAGGTAAAATTGTCCTTTTCAAGAATAAATTTGAAATTTTCATTATATTAAAAAATACCTAGGAGCAAAATAAATATTTTGTTGGAATAATTTTGTTATTTTTTTCTTTTTTTTGCATATATTTTATATTTTTATTATTTTATTTTATTTAAAGAGGATTAAACAATTTTTTAAATTATTATTAAATTACATATTTATTTGTAAGTACTATTCTTTTAAAACAAACAAGTGTTAAATAGTTATAACTGAATCTTAAACATGATTTTTTAGAATATTTTTTATAAATAAAACTTGATCAAAATTATAATTCATGTAAAATTTGTCATATTTTATTCCGCATTCCATCATGATCTTAATTAAAACGATGAATCTTTTAAGGTATCTAATTTTTACAATTTTTTTTCTCCTTCAAATTGATGCTATTTATGCAAAAGCTCAATTTTGATGAAGTTATATATAAAATACCATAATAACATATGTGAAGCGGTTGAATTCTGATAATAAACAATTCTTGAAAGTGAAACTAATATTTTTCTGTTGGTTTTGCATTTTATAGTTCCAGAAAATGTCTCCACTTTGAAAAAATCAACTTTGTTCCTTTCAAAAATGTTTGTGATGTCATTTTCAAGCACATCCTTTTCCCTGAATCATTGATATTTGAGTTGCAAGTTGATCAATTAATTCACTTCATATTTTTCTTTTTTATATATTGTATAAGTATATATTCATCCATTGGAACCTTGTCGTGATCTTACTGTAAATTTTAGAATATAGGAAGTTTTAGAACCAAATTTAAAGGGTGATCAATGAGTTATTCATATTATCATCAAACATTTAGAAAGACCAAAAGGAATATCATTGTGTTAATTAGGTTCATGGTTCAGGGATGATAACGCATTTACATTATCATAAAGACACATGACTTTTGCTGAAAGGCAAAAGATCATAGAAGAAAAATTGAGAAAGATTCATATTTTCATCAATTATCAATAAGTAATTAACAAATGTATATTGCAGATATAACATCACTTCTCATTATTGATGTATAATGGGCGCATTTTCAAGCAACAACTTTGAAGCTTAATAAACCGGGGAGATCATTTAAATCTGAGTAATGATAATTGGAAAATATCAACATATACATATTAACATGTTAATAGTTAAAAAGATAAATCAGTTTGAAATATATGAGAAACATTCAATAAATTGGAAACACTCACATCAGAGCAGACAAAGAATTTGACAAAATTCCGACTAAGTAATGCAAAAGATATAGTTTCCATCTATTTTTTTTTCAAGACTAAGAGAATGGCATTGGCATCAAACAAAAAATAATTAAATGCACAAAGAAAAAAAAAGGAACTAACTTAAAGCCAAGAAAGAATGTGTGATATTAGAACATACCATTTTGAAAAAACGTGTAATATTAAAAGAATATAAAAAAGGAGGGTTGAGGAAGAAACTCAATGAAGAGCACAATCGAACCACAACCTACACTAATTCATCAAAATACAATATAAAAATAAATACTTTCAAATGTTGAAGGAATAAAAATAGTAAGAACAAGCAATAACTTATCCACTCGAAAACAAAACTTGCAAACATAAAAAAGAAAGATGAGAAAAAAAAATTACCCAATGAAGAGAGAAATTGAAGAACAACCTATACCCAAACATGAAAAGTAACTATATGAACGAAAAAAGAATAATAAACAGTGCTCAAAGGACTTATCCAATAAATAATAGTTAAAAAGGAGTAAGAATTTCATCGTAAATTCTTCTTTTTCTTATAATTAATTGATAGTATAAAAGTTTTTATATTAATTTAATTAAAGATTTTATATTTTATTTCTGAGCGTATAACTATGTTAAAATTTTTGTCATTATAAAAGAATGTATTTTTTTATTTTTTAAAATTACTTACATGTCAAAGATATAATTATAATTATAATTATTATTCATCTTAATATTATATTTATTTTAACATTATATTTTTTTTATTTGTCAACATTTTTCCTAAAAGTAGAGGGAACTATTCGTCTGAAAACTAATAATAATATTTTGTAGATTCTGAATTATTTTTTGAATGGAAATCTTACTTTTATGAATTTAATGCATCATGTTAACGCGAATGTTTGGGGATAGACTGACAGTGACATGTCATGCACATGTATAGGCCATGATCCACCTGTCCACATCGAAGTACTATATCTCATTTTCAGCCGACAAATTGAAAAAATTATCATGATACATGTTAAGAATATTTAGGTTTCAGGATAATTTTTTTATATTTTCATTTTATTATATTATATATTATATTTAATCTTTCTATTTTTTTAATCTTTTTCATATATCATTCTATGCATTCAAAAAATAAAATTTAAAAGAATCAAAATTCCCCAATTTGCAAGACGTAGTTTGGTATTTACACGTTCCTTGCCCAAATCACAAGTTCGTGCTCTTCAACTGTGTTTCTCATTAGACATCCATTATTTTTCAAAATGAAATTGTAATTTGACACTTACCCGAAGAGGCTTTTGATACCATACCATGGTACCTGTAGCATAGGATTACAGTTGGTATACGTATCAAGACTGGTAAATTGATTTGTAAATTAGGTGGAGAATAATAAAAATATTTATCTATTTAAATATAATTTTTTAATTTAACTTGTTTAATTTGCAAATTAAATAAGATTGAGTTTATGGATTAGCAGGTTAATTTACGAATTTATTTTTATTTTTCTAAAATATAATTTTTTAATTTATTTTCATTTTTATAAGTATTTTTAAATTTTTTAATATATTTTAATAATTAACAAGTTAGTCTGCTAGTTTTGCAAACTAAAGTGGACCAAACATAAATAATTTTTTTTAACCTATTTACTTTACGAATTAACTTAATTTAATTTATTTAATAGTACATCAATAAAGATCTAATTTATGTGGATATCAAATTAGTTTACATTTTTACCTATATATAAAATCGAGTTAATAGTTGTTTCATTTTAATGTATAACTTTTTATGATCTTAATTTTCCCTTCAGTTAATTTTTACCTTCAAATTTCATTTATGTTTGAACGAGTAAAATAAAGTGGAAAACCATGAAATTATATGAAGTAAAATAAAATCAATCGAAAAGTTATTATTTAAATATTTTATGATAAATAAATAAATAATTTTATTAATATCTTAAATTAAAAAAACTTAATGGAATGCAGTTTCATGTCATTTCATCTTGTTTTAATTACTTCACACAATGAAATTTGGTATTATTTTATTTTATTTTATTTTTGTAAAAGCACACGTGTACCAAATTGTTGCAAGTAATCAAGATTAAGAAACTAGATATAGTTGTTAAGAATAAGAGGAGTCAAGTACCAACGCACAAACTTAACAATTATTTCAACCACTACTTTTTTTTAAAGAAAAAAAATCACAAACAATAAGAAATAGAAAATGCAAGGTAATCGAAATTTAAATCACTAATTTGGTTTAAACACTAGTGCAAAATAAGCTTTTTACATCGGTTGTTATGGACTTTTTACATCGGTTATAAATGCGGTATTGAAGCGGGCGATATAGAAACTTAGACTTTCTACATCGATTCCACAACCGATGTAGAAAATACACTTTCTACATCGGTTAAAACTTCAACCGATGTAGAAAGTCATACTTTCTACATCGGTTGTGACCATAACCGATGTACAAAGTCAACTTTCTACATCGGTTGAAGTTTTAACCGATGTAAAAAGTGAACTTTCTACATCGGTTAAACGACAACCGATGTAGAAAGTCTGAATTTTTACATCGGTTGTGGTCACAACCGATGTAGAAAGTAACTTTTTACATCGGTTTTGGTCACAACCGAGGTAGAAAGTTGATATTTTTTTTTAAATATTATTTTCGTTTAAGGAAATTGCCATATTGTTTATTCACAATACCTGTGTATATAAACAGAATGCCAGGCAGACAATACAGAAATTACAGAGTCTATATAATTAAAGTAAATACATCAATGTTTATTATAAAATATAATAAAAACAAACTAAAAATCTAAAAATCCCATGAATTCAACCCAAATTGGCAACCTCAATCAGAAATTCCCCCCAACGTCTCCTGATATCATCAATTTCTTCATCTAACAGAGGTTGAGGATTGTCAAATATCTACAAGATGTTTTTGATTAAAATTAGTGAACATGTCATGTTATGCATTAAAATTAAATAATTAATTGAAGACAATTGTAATTACCTGGTGCCAAGAGTTAACAATAGAAGCCGAGACAATGAGAAACATATGTTTCATCACATAATATCCACACTCGGTTCCTCCGGGTTGTCTTGGACACTTCAAAAAATAAAAAGAGTATGAAATATAATTAGAGATGTGGATAAAAGAATATAAAATAATTGAATAACTTTTAATAAAGTACTTACCTTTGGAATGATCCATACAGGCTTTTTAATATTTGATGGATGTGTCCCTTTTAACCGAAGTCGAGCATTCATTGCTCTACAGTAAAATAAAAAGCAAATGAATACCTTTGACAATAACAAGTTATATGAATATAAATACCAAAATCATAAAAACTTACAAATCTATAATGTCCTTTATGTCTTTCTTTGGTTTTTGTCAAGCAGAGCATAGAAATACAACTACATTCCGCTTGGGACAAATAATGATTAATTGCCAATGGGCCCTACAAAATAAAGATGACAATGAACAAAAATTAGGAATTTAATTGAATTCATGAAATAAAGAAATTAAGTATTGACTTACGATTGAAAGTAGGGGGCTAGGTAACAGTCTTTATCAGACTGCAATCTCCTCTGAAGATATCCCTGTATCTCAGCTGGCTTGTTCCCAGTTTTCTGCATATGAACTGGGTCTAGGAATCCATATAGGTGTAAGTTACCTCTTTCAGTGCAGATACGATACAGGTACCTAATATTGCGAATAATTTTCATATGTTAGCTTTTGATAATGAAATAATAATTCAAGTAAGGTTTAGAAATTTACTTACATCAACCATAATTGTAGAACTGTTACACATAGAAGATCGTTACCCACAACCAACTCCAATATATCCTTCTTAGTAATGAAGAAGGGGATAGGTGTGGGTTTCCCTATGATATCCGGTTCCATTGTTATTTGCAAAGTTTGGTCGCCCAAGTTCATGGCTATACGAAATAGACGTGTGAGCAAATCAACCTCATATTTCTGTGGAGAAGGCTCAGGAAGATCTTCTTTAGCACTTAAATCAATCTTCTTCCCACGATCTTCCTTATAAACCTACGATAAATTCACAAAATAATAAGAAATATATATATATAGACACACACAATATATATATATATATATATATATATTAAAAAATTAGTAACATAGGCTAAAATTATCTAATACCTGAGGTTGAACTCGCTGCACAAGTCTCCTCGGCCATATAATGAAATGGTTGGGGGCTTGCCCCACGACATGAACCTCCTGAGTAGGGACAGGAACAGGAGCATCTGCATCTTCAACCCGTTCAACCACCACTCTAACATGATCATCATCAATTTGCTGGTGATGGATGGTTGAACCCAAGGTGTAGACTTTCCCAATTGCTACCAGACAATATGGATCATCAACATATAACTCATAATCGTCTGCCGCTGCATCCACATCCTCTTCTCCCTGTAGTTGTTCCTCCGTCGGAGCACAGCTTCCCTTTGTGCTCACGCGCCTAGGAGAAGGTGATGGATGGTGACCCTGTGTCTGTGTTTGGGAAAGTCCCAAAGATGCAAGCTCCTGCCTAAGCTCTTGCCTAAGCTCCTGCCTAAGCTCCTGTCTGAGTTCTTCTCGAAGTTCTTGCCGCAGTGCTTGCCTCATGTCTTCACGCATGGCGTCCAACTCATCTCTAGACACCAAACCTTCTCTGGATGTCTGTCTAGAAGACAATCCAAAGTACTGTTTAAGGCCAACACCTCTGCCAACTGCACGAACACGCCCTGGATGCTCCGGTTGGCCAATAGCAGTACTTAAGATGTCATCCCGGCCAGTTGGAACAAAGACTCCTTGTGAGCTTTGTTCAACCAAAGAATCCTACAAAACAAAAAATGACTGTTATCAGTAATGTAAATGTTTGAAGATAAATAAAATGGAAATTTACAAAATTTTGTGATTACTTACAATCTTCTCAGCAACAATGCGAGAAGGCTCTGATGTGTACTCTCCAGTTGCCTTTTGGCGTGCCCTCTTCCATTTCTCATAGCGTGAAGGTGGAGAGGGTGGAGAGAGAAGTGTAGAGGGGTCTGCTTCAGATGATTGCTGACGTTCTTTCGACTTCTGGTCCATCAGCCTCTCCTGAAGCAACTCATAACCCCCACGAGATAATCTGTGGGGGTAAAAGTTCTTAACAGAAATCTGTTGAGCCTTCTTTCTTTTCTCCTGTTATAAGAAAGCAAATCAATTAATCATAATATTGCTTATATTAGTCAATTAAAAAAATTAAATATTAGCAAGATACATACAACGAATGCAGGATCCATTCGAGACTCAACAAATCTCTGCCAAGTGTCTTCATCAAGGAACTGGTACTCCTCACAAGGAGACACATCCTTGAGTGACCCATATATATATTTGCTGGTGAGATGTGTCTTGAAGCCCCTCCAGCGCTCACCAGCAAATGAAAGCCACTTCCTCTTCAAGAAGTTAGTGTTTGGTACGTCATATGTAAGCTACATAAAAGAAGATGTAATTGGTTAGTGAATGATAAATTTATGGAAAAACTTAAAGCTTTAAAGTTAAATACCATGATAGTCTCCCAAATTTGATCCTTGACCCGTATCTCAACATCATCCCAATCCTTCTTCAAAATACTGGCCTTGCTTCGTCCAAGGAGGGCCACATAACTCTTAAACTTTGTCTTGTTTGGCCCTAATGGATTCCCAGTGGCCTGATCAAACTGTATGGGAATCCTTTGCTCACCGCTTCGACTAAGGGTTAACTCTCTTAACCGTGTGGCTCGTCTTCCCTTCTTTTGCCGAGAAGAAGGGTTCTCAAACCCACTTTGTGAAGGAGGAATCTCTGAAGGATCAGCCATGTATCTGTTAAAAGCAGAGAAAACAAATATGAAAAAATTATTGAATAGAAACAATAAATACAATTCATATTTATATTGCAAATTTCAACCTTAACACAAACAGAAATAGAAACAGAAACAGAAACAGGCTAAGGGTATAAGAAAAACAGAAACAGGCAAAACAGGCTAAGGCTAAGGCAAAATACAAACAGGCAAAACAGGCTAAGGCTAAGGCTAAGATTAAGGCAAAATAGAAACAGAAAAAACAAAGACCTAAATAGAAACTGTCTAAGGCTAACAACAACTAATGCAGAAACAGAAACAGAAACAGAGACCTAAACAAGCAAAGGCTAAGGCTATCTACATCATACAAAGTAACAGGCAAAGACTAAGGCTAAGACTAAGGCAAAACAGAATCAGGCAAAACAGAGACCTAAACAGAAACAGGCTAAGGCTAACAACAACTAATGCAGAAACAGAAACAGAGACCTAAACAAGCAAAGACTAAGGCTATTTACCTCATACAAAGTAACAGGCAAATGCTAAGACTAATGCAGAAATAGAAACAAGAAACAGAGACCTAAGCTTTGAATATTAAACCACTCCTAAGCTTTGAATATCCAAATCTCCTTCATTTTTATTGTCTTGCTAACAGATTCTAACTGACCATATTATCTTCATTTTCCCTCCCCAAAAACTCTTGCTCATATACACATCACCTCTAGTAATCTTCTAAACACCACAATAACCAATTGTAGAGACCTAAGTTGAACTAAACTGCCTCAAGCTTCAACTTATGTCATTCCTTGAATTCCAAAGCTCTTAGCACTATCTTTGCAATGCCAAAACAGTAATATAATCTATTCTGGTTTATGCAATATAATGTAATATGTGGAAACAGAGTATTATCTTTGCAATATAATATAATAAAAACAAAAATACATTTTATGCAATGCCAAAACTGAGTAACATGTACAAACAGATAAGGCAAACGAGTAACATGTAGAAATAGAGAAGGCAAACGATAAGCTAACAAAGCAACATAGTGATTTAACAAAACAGAGAACCTAAGGCTAAGCACTAATGCAGAAACAGGAACAGAGACCCTAAGCAGAGAGCCAGAATGCTACATACCGGTGTAGACGACGACGACGACGTAGACGACGACGGTTGTTTCAGAGAACGACGGGGCTCTTCGCGTAGACGACGACGGTGCTTTTCGCGACGACGACGACGACGGCGTGCTTAGGTTTACACTTGTGGAGGCTCAGCGATGAGTTAGGGCAGGAGCTCGTAAATGAAGTGTTTAACTTATGAGGACGACAACGGTCGCATCAGATAAAGAGGAGAGAAAACAGACTTTCTACGTCGGTTGTTTCAGAAAACCGATGTAAAAAGAACTTTCTACATCAGTTACACTACTCAACCGATGTAGAAAGTTACTTTTTACATCGGTTATAAATCAACCGATGTAGAAAGTGACTTTCTACATCGGTTATAAAGCAACCGATGTAGAAAGTTTAAATTTTTTTACAAAAATGTCACCGCCTATTTTTCTACATCGGTTATAAAGCAACCGATGTAGAAAGTGGCAAATTTATTTACAAAAATGCCACCGCCTTTTTTCTACATCGGTTGGCAAATAACCGACGTAAAATCCTGTTATAAAAAGCTATTTTTACACTAGTGAAATGAGCTCGAAAGCATGGCAAAACAATTGAAGTAATAAAAAGCAAATACAACATCTTTTGAATTTTGATTTAAGTAAATAATCAAATTTAAAATATTTATAAATGATGATATTTAAACTTAAAATTTTATATAGAATTATCTAATATCAAATTTTTATTACTAAATTAATATTAATAGCTTAATAAATGATTAGTTTAATATATATATATATATATAATTTTTATATAAAATTTTGAATTTTAATTTTGTTTATAAAATAAAAAGTCTTTGTTAAAAAAACTAATCTTGTCACTAGATATCTCTAACTCAGAAAAAATAGAAAAATATATCATGTGTCAAAAGAATATTTTTAGTGTAATAAAAAAATAAAAAATAAAAAAAATATTTCATTAAATGAAAATTCAAGATTATTAAGTAAATAGCCTTAAGTTAAATTGCAAGCAATTCAATTTGGATTGATAAAAATTGCAACTTCTATTCTAATATTGTTCGGTTATGAATCCTATTGCTATTTTCATAGCGTGTATTATATGTAACTGTATATATTCTGAAATCATCAATATATAGCGATATACTTCGTGGAATTTACTATGGGACGTTACCACGAAAATTGTCTCTCTATCTCACTCTTTCTCCTTTTCTAGAAATCATATTTCGTTCTTCATCTTCTTCATTCAAAATCCTATAAAGAGATCTTTGATCCTAACAACCGGTATCAGAGCGAGGTTAGATTCATCACGATCTGTGCATATGGAGAGTTTGAAGATTGGAATCGAGAAGTTTGATGGATCCAATTTCAGTTTCTGGAAGATGCAGATCGAAGACTATATGTACCAAAAAGATCTTCACGAACCCTTGTTGGGGGTGAAGCTGGATTCCATGACGGTGGAACAGTGGAAGCTCAAGGATCGTCAGGCGCTAGGGTTGATCCGGTTGACTTTGTCCAAGAACGTGACGTTCAACATCGTTAAGGAAAAGACAACGGCGGATCTGTTGAAGGCGCTAGCAAATATGTACGAGAAACCATCGATGATGGTACAAGGTATATTTGATGCGTAGATTGTTCAATTTATAGATAACCGAGGGTGGATCTGTTGCAGATCATATTAATGATTTCAATATGATCGTTAGTCAACTAAGTTCTGTTGAAATTAAAGCGTTGATCTTGATGTCATCTTTACCTGAGTCTTAGGATAGTGTTGTTGTTACGATTAGCAGTTCCTGTGGGGTCGAGAAACTGAAGTTCGATGAGATCCATGATGTTGTTCTCAGCGCAAGTATTCGCAAGCCAGAACCGGGGGATTCATCGGGCAGCGCTCTCAACGTTGACCGAAGGAGAAGGAGCAAATCGAAGGGACAAAACACACATGGCAGATCAAAATTAAAGAACAGAGGAAAATCTCCACATAAACCAAGCGTGACGTGTTGGAACTGTGGAGATAAAGGGCACTTTTGGACAGAGTGTAAGAAACCCAAGAAGAAGCAGAATCACAAATCTGGAGATGATAATGATTTTATAAATTCATCAGAAGACATTGGTGATGCTTTAATCCTGAGTGTGGACAGCCTAGTTGAATCCTGGATTTCAAATTCGGATGCACCTTTTCATTCGTCTCCAAGCAAGGAATTGTTTCGAAATTTCAAATCTCGAAATTTCAGGAAAGTATATCTTGCTGACAATAAAGCCTTGAAGATTGAAAGAAAAGGGGATGTTTGTATACATACTTCAACGAGAAACCAATGGACGTTGCAGGATGTTAGATACATTCCTGGTCTCAAGAAGAATCTGATCTCTGTTGGTCAGTTGGATAGCACGGTTTATGCAACAGAGTTTGGGAAAAGTTCGTGGAAGATTGTGAAAGGTGCTATGGTGGTAGCACGTGACACAAAATCTGGAACCTTATACACCACTGCAAGGTGTATAAACATGTTTGTTGTTGCTGATGGTGCTTCCGGTTCAAGTTTGTGGCACAACAGAATTGGACACATGAGCACCAAAGGGATAAAGGTGCTGGCTTCGAAAGGAGTTTTGGAGGGTTTGAAATCTGTGGATATGGGTCTTTGTGAGAGTTGTGTTTTGGGAAAACAGAAACGAGTCAATTTCACAAAGGTCACGAGAGAACCAAAGAAAATGCGATTGGAAATGGTCTATACAGATGTTTGGGGACCATCTCTAGTTTCTTCACTTGGCGGCTCTAGATTCTACATTACCTTCATTGATGAATTCAGCAGGAAGGTATGAGTTTATTTCCTGAAACACAAGTAAGATGTGTTTGCCACCTTTAAGAGGTAGAAAGCTGAAGCTGAAAATCAGACGGGTTTGAAGATCAAATGTGTAAGATCTAACAATGGTGGAGAGTATGAAAAGTCAGAATTCAAGGCACTCTATGCAGCAGAGGGAATTAGAATGATGAGAACAGTTCCCGGGAAGGCAAGGCAGAATGGAGTTGTTGAGAGGATGAACAGAACATTGAATGAGCGTGCAAGGAGCATGAGGATACATTCTGGACTGCCAAAGATGTTCTGGGCAGATGCTGTGAGTACAGTTGCATACTTGATTAACAGAGGACCATTAGTTCCTTTGGGATTTAAGATTTCAGAAGAGGTATGGACCGAAAAATAACTCAAGTACTCTCACTTGAGAACTTTTGGTTGCACTGCATATGTTCATGTTAATACAGAGAAGAGAGACAAGCTTGATGCAAAGGTTGTGAAGTGTTACTTCATAGGCTACGGTTTTGACATGTTTGGTTACAAGTTTTGGGATGACAAAAACAGAAAGCTCCTGAGACATTGTGATGTGACATTTGATGAGAATGTCCTGTACAATGACAAAGATGTGTCAGGTTCAGGGACTGTAAAGCAAGTGGAAGTTGAGGTTGAGTTACAGAAGGAGAGTGCACCTACTGACGTGTAAACAACACCTCAACAAACTCCAGATACTATTGTTGAAGAACCAGAGGTGGAGCAAGTGACACTAGAGCAGGTGTTGAGAAGATCATCCAGAACCATCAGAGCACCAAATAGGTATTCACCATCCTTGCATTATTTGTTGCTAACTGATGAAGGAGAGCCAGAGTCTTTTGATGAGGCCCTTCAGGTGAAGGATTCAATCAAGTGGGAGCAAGCCATGGATGATGAGATGTGGTCACTTGAGAAGAATAACACATGGATGTTGACTGAGTTACCTCCAGGGAAGAGAGCCTTGTTGAACAAATGAGAGTTCAGAATCAAGGCTGAACCAAATGACAAAAGAAGGTTCAAAGCTCGGTTAGTAGTTAAAGGATATTCACAAAGGAAAGGTATTAGTTATGCTGAAATATTTTCTCCCGTTGTGAAATTAACTACTATCTGAATTCTATTGAGTATTGTTGCATCAGAGAATTTGCATCTTGAGCAAATGGATGTAAAAACAACGTTTCTACATGGAGATTTGGTTAAGGAAATCTATATGCAGTAACCAGAAAGTTTTGTAGTTCCAAGCAAGGAACACATGGTGTGCAAGCTCACCAGGAGCTTATATGGACTAAAACAAGCATCGAGACAATGGTACATGAAGTTTGACTCCTTCATGTGCAAGAGTGGTTTTCACAGGAGTGAAAAGGATCAGTGTTGTTACTTCAAGAAATACACTAATGCTTATGTATTTTTACTCCTGTATGTGGATGATCTGTTGATTGCAGGATCTAGCATGAAGGAGATAAACTCTTTGAAGGCAAGTTTGTCTTTAGAGTTTGAGATGAAAGATTTGGGCGCAGCAAAGCAGATTCTTGGGATGAGGATTTCTCGGGACAGATCTACCGGCACCTTAAATATGTCTCAGGAGCAATATATTGAGAAGGTGTTGTCCAGATTTAGGATGAATGATGCCAAACCAAGGTTTGCTCCTTTGGCAAACCATATGAAACTGTCAAAGGAGCAGTCACCCAAGACAGCTAAGGAGCGTGAGCACATGGCTCTAGTCCCATATGCCTCTGCAGTTGGGAGCTTGATGTATGCTATGGTCTGCACTAGACCTGACATAGCACATGCAGTGGGAGTTGTGGGCAGGTATATGTCAAACCCAGGGAAAGAGCATTGGGAAGTTGTGAAGTGGCTTCTCAGATATTTGAGAGGTACATCCAGTACTTCACTTTGTTATGGCAATGGCAAAGTGACTCTGCAAGGTTATGTGGATGCTGATCTTAGTGGAGATATGGACTCAAATAAGAGTACGTCCGGGTATATTTACACTATAGATGGTACAGCAATGAGTTGGATGTCCAAGCTTTAGAAGTGTGTTGCTCTTTCATCTACTGAGGCAGAGTATGTGGCAATAGCTGAAGCGGGAAAAGAGATTATATGGCTGGCGGATTATCTGGAAGAGTTAGGCAAGAAGCAGCACGAGAAGATTCTTTATACAGATAGTCAGAGTGCCATACAGTTGGTGAAGAACCCGATCTATCATTCGAAGACAAAACATATCCGAAGACGGTACCATTTCACTTGCAGGTCAGTGGAAGATGGGGATATGTGCTTGGAGAAGATAGAGGGTGCAAAGAATCCAGCAGACATGTTGACCAAATGTGTTGATGTTGGAAAATTGAGGTTATGCAAAACCTTGGTTGGTCTTCTGTAGTCACTGCAGATGTTGCGGAACGGTGAAGATATTGATGATGTGGGAACATTTTTTTTAAATGCTGAGTTGGATTGACTGGATTAGTCTCCAGGTGGGAGAATTGTTAGGTTGTGGAGCCTGTTGCTATTTTAATAGCGTGTATACTATATAACTATATATACTCTGAAATCATCAATATACAGCGATATACCACCGTGGAGTTTACTACAAAACATTATCACGAAAATCGTCTCTCTATCTCATTCTCTCTCCCTCTCTAGAAATCAGATTTCATTCTTCATTTTCTTCATCTGAAATCAGGTAGAAAGATCTTTGATCCTAACAAATACTAGATTCACATAGTTGTTCAATTCCTAATTTTCCATGAAAAGGATCACAAGTTCTAATTAAATATCCCAATTTTTCAAATACTTTATTTAGATGATATAAAAAAATAAGAAGAAAAAAAAAAGATAAAAAATGTAATGGAAATGAAATAAAAAATAAATTGTTTGAATAGATTAAAATAAAAAAAAAATTTAATTTTTTGGATAAAAGTAAAAATAAATATTAAAAAATAAATTTTAAATTTTAAAAAATTTATTTTTTATTATGTTTGTATTAATATAATATTTAATTTTTAATTTTAAAAAATATTTAGTAATTTAAAATAAATAAAAAAACAAACAAAATTGATCTTTTGTCTTTTCTAAAATAGAAAAAAAAATTGAGTTCCACATAATTTAATTTTATCATTTTATATCAGATAATTACAAAAAAAATATTTAAATTTAAGAAACAAATTCTTTCTCACTTATTTTTAAGTAAACAAGGGTAAGAGTTTTCAAATTGATGGAAAAAAAATTAAAAATGGAAATTTAAAAAGTAACGAACAACTCAATGACTATTCTTAAACCGGAGAAATGCAAGGTTCGTAACTTTGCTGTACAATCATATATCAAATGTCCATTTATTCAAATATTTCAAAATTTATTTAAGAATGGATAAACCATAGAAAGTATTAAGAGAAGAGTTTATAAGCTCAAAACTAGAGAGAAAAACTTTATTAAAACTCCATAAATTAATACAAACAAAATTCATATAACCTCAACATAGTGTTTAGCTAGACATATTTAAAATAAAGAAAACTACTTAGAAAAAATAATAAGGACACCATGGTTGATGTAGATCAAGGTGAGTTTCCACTTTTTTCCTTCAAACCACCATTGCTGAATTAGGGTTGAAAGCAAAAATCACTCAATGGAGGTTGCCAAGGATCCCTTTCTAAGTAGAAAGAACACATTTATAGTTAATGTAAAAAGCACAAAGCACTCAATATCCCTTAATTCTTTTCGTTGGACACTTGAACCAAACTTAAAAAGGAAAAAAAAAAGTTGTAGCTTGTAAGACACTGTGCACTCGACATCCTAGAGCTAAATGGTTAACTAAGACCAACTTAGTGTATGCCTAGCCAACAACTCTAATGTAATGGAAATGAAATAAAAAATAATTTGTTTGAATAGATAAAAATTTAAAAAAAAAAGAATTTTTTTTAAATTTTTTGGATAAAAGTAAATATAAATATTAAAAAATAAAATTTAACTTTTAAAAAATTTATTTTTTATTATTTTTGTATTAATATAATATTTAATTTTTTAATTTTAAAAAATATTTAATAATTTAAAATAAATAAACAAACAAACAAAATTGATCTTTCGTCTTTCTTGAAATGAGAAAAAAAATTGAGTTCCACATAATTTAATTTTATCATTTTATATCAGACAATTACAAAAAAAAAATTATCCAAATTTAAGAAACAAATTCTTTCTCACTTATTTCTCCCAAGTAAACAAGGGTAAAAGTTTTCAAATTGATGAAAAAAAAATTAAAAATAGGAATTTAAAAAGTAACGAACAACTCAATGACTATTCTTAAATTAGAGAAATGCAAGGTTCGTAATTCTACCGTACAATCATATATCAAATGTCCATTTGTTCAAATATTTCAAAATTTATTTAAGAATGGATAAACCATAGAAAACATTAAGAGAAGAGTTTATAAGCTCAAAACTAGAGAGACAAACTTTATTAAAACCTCATAAGTTAATACAAACAAAATTCATATAACCTCAACATAGTGTTTAGCTAGACATATTTAAAATAAAGAAAACTACTTAGAAAAAAAATAATAAAAAGGACACCATGGTTGATGTAGATCAAGGTGAGTTTCCACTTTTTCCCTTCAAACCACCATTGTTGAATTAGGGTTGAAAGCAAAAATCACTCAATGAAGATTGCCAAGATCCTTTTCTAAGTAAAAAAAAACACATTTATAGTTAATATAAAAAAATACAAGACACTCAATATCCCTTAATTCTTATCATTGGGCACTTGAACCAAACTGAAAAAAAAAAAGGATTATAACTTGTAAGACACTCTACACCCAACATCTTAGAACTAAATGGTTGACTAAGACCAACTTAGCATATGCCTAACCAACAACTCTAATGTGTTTGCCCAACATTTGTAACTTTCTACCAAACTTTAATTTTTCGTCTTAACTTTAATTCTCCAATTCCATTCTTTACCACTCCCTATAATCAAAACATAGGAAAAATAAAGCTGTTTGACCTAAAGTTTCATCAAACATTTATAAACTTAAAAGAAATAAAATGAAACTAAAGAAGAAAAAAAACACTTAAGGTAAAGCAAGGTTAAAAGGTTGGTTTTAGCATAACGCTCACTCAAATATGTCTTGATAATAGATAATCAAACACATTATCACATTTCATCAATTTCCATCAATCCAAATGCAAGCGAAAGGAAAGAAGGGCATATAATGAATAATGGAAAAAAATTGGACTCCCCATTTTAAGAAGTAAATAGTGCAACTAAGCATTGTCATTGAGTGAAATTAGCAATTTCGTCCTCTAAATTTTATTTTTCCAATTCATTTTCATCTTGCAGCTAATTTTTTTCTTTTCAATGTTTTTTTACTGTTAATTCCGTCTTGAAGTTAGTTTAGTCTTGTATAACATATACATGACTCTAACTGAGTCAATTAAACCCTACATGATTTATACGTGACTACTAATTCATCTTCTCTAACAATGTAGAAATTATAAAATAAAAATGAGAGTTAAAGGCTATGGTTTCGATTTGAAAGTCAGGATGCTTTTGAGTTTTTGATTCTATAAATTAAGGAGGAAACGAAGAACGAAGAAGCTGAATTGAATTTTAAATTGAGAAAAGATAGACAAGGTAATTAAGTAAAAGTAAGAGTTTATCAAGAAATAGATTTAGAAATGGAAGTGGTAAAAGGTTGCTTTAAAGAGACTCAAGCATGACACCAGCATTCAGCAAATCTAGGAAAAGAAAAGAACAGAAAACAATCATAAACAAAAAATCATAAGAAATACTAACCACATTCTTTGGAACATACTTTTAAATATATTTTTATGATTCATTAATTTTTTAATAAATTAAAATAATTTTTTTAAAAATAATTTATGTACAAAATAAGTATTTTAACTTTGTAAAAAAACTTATCAATCATGAAAAGTATAATTAAGAATATGTTAAAAAAAACATGTTACATTTCACAAAAATATAAAATGAACCTCTATCATGGACTATTGCCAACATCCTCTTCCTAAGCCATTGTCTAAATTGCTGCACAAATGGTCCCTCTCTTCCACACCTTTGACGCCCTTAACCAACCTCCCCTCACCACTGAAACCACTGTTGACCCATTTTCAAATATAACTAAAACCGTTGCACATTGATAAATTTTTAAGAAATAGAACGGTGAAAAAAAAAAATTTAAGTTAGAGAATGAAAATAAATATAAAAATTTGGATGACTGAATTGAAACTTAAATTAAAATTAGAGGGCAAAATTGCTAATTTTGTCTTCTTCTCATTTCATCACATATATATGAACACAATACAACCTTTTCTTTTTCCCTTCTTTTATTCAACAGACCTATTTACATATCTGGAAGGTTATTTCCTTCTAAAGAGACAGTTAATACAGTAGAAAAGGATGAAGTACCCTAAGAAGTTTGAGTTCTGGTTTATTCAGCAAATATCTGTTCAACACATAGAGACCCCAAATAAATTCTAATCACATATTACTGCCGAGCTCTTCCATATAGCTTGATCAGATATAGCTACTTCACTTTACTTCCTTCCTACTTAATTCAGTTAAAGTCATTCCCTCTTGATGTCAGATTCTTCAGTCTTTGCAAATCTTCCACGAATTCTTGGTTGACTGTCAGCAAGAGCCTTTCTGCAAGCATACTGAAACCAAACCAAAGTACATCATTAGCTGAGTTTAGTATCTGTTTATTAGTTGAAAATTGCATCAGCAAAACTTGGTTACCCTCCCTTTATTTCAGAAAAAAGAAAGAGAGAGGGAACAAATTGAAAATTGAATTGAAGAAAAAATAAAAGTGGAAACAAGAATTAAATTTTTGTTTCTAAAAGTCAACTTCTCTTCTTTTTTTCTTTATTTGCTTTTCTCTCTGTCTTCTTTCCTCTTATCCATACAAAAGAAAAAGGGATTATGCATGACTGCGACTGAAGCTGATTATCACTACCTTAATATAATAGAAAAGAGAAACGGATAATGACACATTCAAAAGCTTCCAAGAGTTGAGGTAATGATATACATTTATAGAAAAAATTCCTCATTCATGACAATTATGCAACCTTAAAATCACCCAAGAAATTGAAGAAAACAATTCTAGAAACCCTAGGAACAAAAGACAAAGATGAACATCATGTTTTGAGCAGATTATTAACCAAATAATGTCCATAGCTTTTCTATCCCATTAGATAGCATTGCAAAACTTCTAAGATATGTTCATGTTATGTACACCACAGAATTTTTTAGGCTTTCAATGAGAAATTCTCAAATAGAAGAGGGATGGTGAACCAATAATTACCTTGATTTTCCTCCCAAAATTCCTCTTTGTCTTCTTATTCCTGTATCTGGAGAGCTTTTGAAGGCGTTCCTCACTGGTGCAGTTGCTGATATGAAAGGGCCTCTCATGGGGTGATTGGACAATGTTCATGTTACCATTACCAAGAGTCTGTCATAGGAACAGTATCAATCATCCAGTGTACTTGAGTAAATCACTGATTTTGGTAGGTTTATTCACCCAAATATGAGGAATAAATAACTAAGAACTTAAAGCAGAAATTATTAGTGATTCTACACAAGGAAGCATAAATTCCAGTGTAAAATGTCCCATTTCTGGATGTAAAAGGGGTGTAAGAAAAAAGACATGAGTTCCAAATAATGATTTCACATAAGGGCAAATTAGGTGTCGTATTTAATCACACTACAGGTTCATAAAATGAGCAGCCGCTTCCAGCATATCAAGAAACAAATCAATTAATGGCAAAAGGAATCATTCTCATAAAAAGAATTTGGGGTATTTTCGTAACAATCTTTAAATTTCTGAAATTGAGACATTTAAACAAACAGTTTTTGACAGAACTACCAGCCTTTTAATATCTGATAAACAGATTTTGAAATCGAGACATATAAACTAACAAATTTTGACATAACTTAAAGCAATCTTTGAAATACGAAGCATGCTTCAAAACTCCGTAAGTTGTTATCTTTACAGCTTCAGTAGATGCAGCTTGGTTTTATGGTGATTTAATTAAATTTATCAAAAGCATAAGACATAATTTACATGCAAATGAGTCAAGTCAGACCTTTATATCTCCTTCACTGAATGATCTCCGCATGCCATAAACTGCATTGAAATCGATTGCAGGGATATCAATGAATGCAGGTTTCATTGCAGCTCCATGCATCCAGTCCATTGAGCTCAAACTTCCTGAGCTGATACTCTTTGCTAATTGAATGTCTAGAAGTGGCTTGTTTTCTCGAATTGAGTTCTCATCAATGTTCAGAACAGGAACTTTGATTGCCAGAATCTCAGATAGTGGTGACTCTATTGCTGCCTTTTCCAAGAGATCCTTTTTGCATTCATAGAATACATCGCTCAGAAGTTGTTCATTTTGAAGGATATCGATATCCGTGGACTTTAGTCCCTGTGAGGAGACATCTTCCCCACAAGATATCATCGAGATGGCTGCTGTCATGGGATCCAGATCCATGACTGGTTCTTCAATAATAGGTTCAGGAGCTTTGAATAGATCTCCCTCTGCTGCCAAATCATACTCTGACATGGCAGAAGACTGAATAAAGTCACCCTGCATTAAAGAAATAGGGATAGACAAAAAAGTAATTAATAAATGTAATACAGTTACAAAATTAACTTTCTTTATAAAGCCCAATAAATATAAAAATAAAGAATGCATAAGCAGAGTGTAATAAGTAATAACAGAAAAGTATGTTGAATAATACTCAGCACAGACCAAATTATGACAACATATAAATATTAAAATGATAAAATTGCAGAAAAAACAATAAATTGTAATAAAACAAAATAAAGGAATGGACTTATCACTCGGTTAATTCCAGATGCGGTATGGGATACAATGATTTACAGTTCCCTCTCCCATCCCCTGCACCCCCCCTCTCCCAAAAGAAAAAAAAGGCGTTTCAACAGCACTTTTAGTGTTCAGTCTATATCCGGTAGTCAATTTTTGTGAGCATTTAACACTTGTTTCCAACTGGTTATCATCTTTAGCTTGCTCTAAGATGGAATTCCTGACATAAATGATGCCAAAAGTTTCATGATAATATTTGCATGATTCCAACAAGTAAAAAGTGGTTCTTAAAGCAACTGACCATATTATAAATTTCTTAGAATGGGCAAAAGATTCCAATTGCATGTCATGGTCATCCAATCAAAACATGGTTAATAGATGGGATTAGACCAAATAGGCATTGTTCCTCAACTTTTATAGAAAGAAAGAAAAAGAGAAACAACAAAAAAGAGAGAGGGAGAGAATCAATCTGAGATAGTGAGGTGACAGAAAAAGCTACATGTCAGTAAGAGACCTGTGCAAGGGCTTCAAAGAGTTTCAAGAACAAACTAAGAAATATGTGAGATTCTCTGATTTAGGAAATTGACTCAAGTACTTATTATCAAAATGGTACATATAGCAGGTTAAGTGATAAAAACTAAAGTAGACAAAGGATTTTCCTACTTTTTTATTTCAGCACAAATCAAATCGTATACCACATACAACAGCAAAAACCATATTCATACTGCAAAGCACAAGCCTTGCATAAATGCTAGGTGCCAACACATATTCAAGCTCGGCTGAACCTTCACATACAAAGAAAGGGCCAACTAGATTCAGGTTATGTATAATCGGAATCAGATAGATAGTTTCAAATCCAAAGCCCCAGACTTCAACCGAAAACCTGACTTTGAAAGCAAATCCAAGTGTTAATAGCTGAGACAATGATACTGGCACCACACACAGCGCACAATACACCTGATTACAACTCAACTAAGAATATGGCACTATTTTCTGTTCTATAAATACCAAAATCAATAACATTAGTGATATAAAAGGAAGCCAGTTAAAAGCAAACAATTGAAGAAAAAATATTCACATATCAAAATATTTTAAGGAGCAAAGGTTCGAATCCTATCTATGTCAATTATTTACTGTTATGCTAGAAGCAATATCATTGTAAATCCCTATCTCCCTTTGACCACCAAGAGGTGGATTAGTCAAGGTGCACCTTCTCTGATTACCAAGGCACATAAGACCTGGCCACAAAAAATCATTGTTTGAAACTTCAGTGACCAAAACAGCAAAACACACCATATGGAAACAACCTACTTTTATCACTAATTTAAATCTAACAGGAGCAGAAATAGAAATAGCCTTTCTACAACAATGTTTAGTGCCCGACAAATACCATGAAGAAATGATTAAGTTGAGCATTAACAACCCTCTTTCCTTTATCCTTTTCCCTTACTATAAAGAAGAAAAGCGAATAAAAGGCCTTTTCCTCTTTAATCTCCCTCCTCAGTGCGGCACAAAAAGACAAACCCCACTGAGAGTTCACACTAAAAACTTCAAAATAAGAGAAAGAAGGATTATAGAAGACGGAACTATCGCAAAGAAAATGTTTCCCTTTTGATACTTTTTCTTCTTCTTTCCTTTTCTCATACTTTTCTAGATCCAGCGTGTGAATACAACTACAGTTCCCTCCACTTATGCTATTACTAAAAGAGAAAACGTTCAGAAAAAAAAAAACGGAAGGAAGGGGCAAAACTCAAATGAATGAAACGGATATTACATTTGAAACAGTTCGGTAATTAGTTTTCCTTCATCTTTAGCTTGATATTATCAAGCAACCACTGAAAATCATATTTAAAAAAAAAAAGGAAAGATATGTTACAAACGCATAAAAACTAAGTTTAATCCTATAATACAGAGCGACCCATTTTTCGTTATCCCATTTACTCCAAAGAAATGAACAGTGACCATCGAGGGTAAGGAAGAAATAGCAGGGCAAGAAAAGAGATTAAAGTTTTGAACTTTACGCGATACAAGGAAACCCCCATAAAACAAATGCAGTTAAACAGAACACATAAAGAGGAGTGTGTAGACAGAGGAAGAGGGTAAGAGAGAAATAGTAAGGTACCATTGAAGCATTGGACTTGTGGGTTTTGCAATACTCTTCAAGTTGATGAATCTCTTGAGAGAAGTTGTGCAAATATGGATAGAGAAGACCAGTCTCTGCATACATTTCTCCAATAGAGAACCAAGTTTTGATGAGAGCTAGATAGAAATATGTTCCCCAGAAAACAGGGTAAAAGCAGAGCAGAGGAAGAGAAACAAACACACACTGTGGTACTAAAACATGGAGCAGTAAAGCAAATGGGTGCTGTGGGGTTTGAGCTTTGATGATTTTGGACAAAGCAAGAAAGAGAATTTGTATTTATATAAGAGAAAAAAATGATGAACAAATACAGCAATAATAATTTTAGTATACTTACAGGAGTTTGGAAAAATATGATGTAAGAAAGTTATTAAATTAAATAAGGACAAAGTGGGAAAATGACAGCACCATTTTATAATGCAGTGTCCCCATGTTTCTTGTCACGCCCTTTTAAAGAAAAAATGAAAAAGGGTATTGTTTTGTATGAATAATAAAAATATATATTAAATATTTTGAAGTATTATTATATTTGAAAATGGCAGAAGGAGATGAATTGCAACAAAGCAAGATGAGTGGAGTGTGAAGAGAATGAGAATGGAAATGGTGGAGTTGATGGTGGGAGATGCATCTGAACAGTGATCGTCACTTAGCAGGGAAACGCTTAGCAGTGTAGCCCTAGTTGCCTCACATCCATATGCCAAAGCTACAACATTATTATACACTACTATTTCCTATTAAAATTACTTTTAACTAATTTGCATATATTAAATATTTTATATAAAATTAAGATTTCAATATTTAAATTTTTTAAATGTGTTTTATATTTAATTTTAGTAATTATATTTTCATTTTAATTTTAAAAATATTTTTTATTTTTTTTAATATGTATATTTAATTATATCATATCATCAATTAATAAATACGTTACAATATCTAAAAGTAATAATTAAAATCATTTAAAACTTTAAATTTTATAAAAATTAGAATTGATAAAATTAAGTAAAGAGCTGGACTAAATTTAAAATAAAATTAATGATCTAAAACATATATGATTTTGTTAAATTGGATCATAAAATATTAATTAACATTTTAATTTAAAAATATCATTTTTGATAATTTAATTTTTTATTTTTAAATTATATATTTCAATTAAAATAAGAGGTTACTGTTGGAAAAATAAAAAAGGATGTTCGAAAATATAAATTAATTAATTATATTTTCTCAAATGTTAAGAGCGAACTTAAAAAAATATTTAATATTTGATGAACTTATATTAAGGGACATAGAAACTTCTAGAATATGACTTGTTGCGGAAACCGAAGGGAGTGTATATACTGAGAATTGTTCAAGTGAAAATAGTTAATTATCAAGGAGGAAAAAATGAATCATTAAATTTTATTTATATAAAATATATATAATTTTTTATATAGTTATACAATTATTAACTAAATTTTAATTCCAATTCTTACTATTCAAACGATATAGTACAATTCTTATTTTAAAAACATTATAAATATAAATGTAAATCGTAGAATCATATATGAAATTGAAAGTTAAATATATTTTATTTAAATAACTATCCTCATATATAAATTGAAGTATTTATTTTTAGACAAAATATTTTTAGAAACTGCAATATTTATTCTCATTAAACCACATATCTTACTGTATCTTGCATACAAGTTTTTTATATATTATATTTATTTATTTATTTAAAATATTTTTATTTAAATTTTGAATAAATAAATCATAACAAATTTAAACATATCTTTTATTTTAAATAAATAAAGAACATGTTTAGTGTTTTCTTTTCAAATTATTGATTATGATGTGGTGAAAATTTGTGTCAACCATGTCTATGTACTGTAAGAATAAACTTATTATAATTTCTGATTTTTCACTTTTACAAAATAAATAACTTATAATATATAAGGTAAATTTTATACATTATTTACTAAAAACTAACAGATTTTTTCTCCTACCTAACTTTTATTTTAGTATTTTATCCCACAATTGATAAATTTAAATACAAACCTCAATTGCTATAACTAATCTTATATCCTTTTTTAACTTTACTGTAAATAATCAATATTTGAAATAAATTAAATAAAATATATTATCTTAAAATTATTTTTATAACACATTCAAATGTAAAAACATATTTTATAAGTTTAATTAATATCAATAATCAATTGTATATATAATCTATTATTGGAATAATGTTTAAAAATAATTTAATTTAATTACATAGTAAATATTAAAATTATCATAATTCTAACTAATTTTATTTTAAATTTCATATTTAATATATCATATAAATAAAAATTAAATATAAGTATAAATAAATAATTTTTTTAATTTATCAATTAATAATTTATTCATTAATTTGTCATTAACAATAAAATGTATATTATCGTTTTAATGTATTTTTATTTATAGAATTATTTAAAATTTTAAAATATTTATACAATACATCAACAATATACTAAGTTTTTATATGTTTGTGCAATTGTGTAAAGAAAAGGATAAATTTATTATAAAAAATTTATCACTTTTATCAGAGCAATCATATTTACAAAAGCGTATACTGGTTTAGTATCATTATTTAATATTTAATTCGTATATTTTAAAATTAATATAATATATTTTTAAAATATATATAAAAAATTTCCAGTTACATATATTTTATTATTATTTAATTGTTTAATTATTAACTTAAATTATTATAAACTATTAAAATTAATTTAATGGTAAAAAGTTAAAAACTAGACTAGTTTATATAATATTTTGAATCGAAACTTTATCACAGTTTAAAAAAGTAGTGTTATTAATATATATATATATATATATATATTAAAAAAACAGCATGTTGAAAAGATTAGTGATTATTATTTATGCATGTATTTATTATTTAATAATATTTAATATTATTTCTTTAAAAATAAAAAATTATAAAATAAATTTATTTAAAATTTATTACCAACTTGAATAAATATATTAAACAGATATTTTTCAAATTTATTAATTTAATATTATTTAATACTTTATTAATGTATTTATATATTTCGAAAATATATTTAAAAAAAATTATTAATTTTTATTAATTAATCATTTACAATATTTGATATCAAATTTTTTATTCATATACATTAGTTCCTCTTTCTATATATATACATACTATAATGCTAAAAAATTGGATATATAACGATGGATGGATATGTATCATAGAATATATGCATTATCTAAAAGATAAAAATAATAAATAATATAATAATAAAAGATTAAGATAAAAAAATTGTAAAAAAAGTATAAATGCATAAAATTCATTGCCGAAAAGAAATCACTATCATTTTAAAGAAATGTTGAAAGAATAATGACTATTATCCTTTGAAGGAATAAATAATAGCAGTCAACCGTAAACAAAGGGAAATGTGGAGTACAGAGAATCATTTGGAATGAGAATTTTTTTTAAGTTAAGGAATAATGAGACTTTAATTACTTAACTAGTTATGTTTATCTTATCATTGCATGTACTCATCTTGTTTCTATGCAAATTTAATCTCCGTATTAAGTATGTTTTAGTTTGTTATTCACTTTCATACCTTTCCACAATCATAAAAAATTATAGCTCAAATAGTAAAATTTGTGAATTTAGTACTTGTTTCACAAAAAATATTTCTCACTCATCTCTTTATTATTTGTTTTGATTTGGCATACTTGCCAACAAATCTCAGATAAGCGGGGATGTGCATGTACGTGAGAAAGAAGATGTACATAAGAGGTATAAAATAAAAATAAATAAATATATTATTATATATATATTTTTAAAATTAAAAATAAGTTATATAATATTGTAAATAATTATAGACCATATAATCTATAATATAAACTATCTACGAATGATTATATGGTTAAGATTTTATTTATTTCACTCAAATATAAAAATATCCTTTATTTATTTATATATATATATTATATAATTTAGGATTTAAAATTTAGAATTCTACATAAT
Source organism: Canavalia gladiata (assembly GCA_037954105.1). NCBI lineage: Eukaryota > Viridiplantae > Streptophyta > Magnoliopsida > Fabales > Fabaceae > Canavalia > Canavalia gladiata. The sequence goes on along the minus strand of CM075659.1, from coordinate 57,611,186 downwards.
TTGTTGTACTTATGAACTTTAAAAAAAAATATTATTATAATTTATACATCCCAAAAAAGATTAATCTGTGGACGGAGAAATATCATTAGTAATGTGCAAACAAAAGAAAGATTATAATAACAAAATCCAAGCACACACTTACCGTGGTCAAATTAACATGTTGCCTATTTTTTATAATAAAAATAATAATATTTAAATCTAAAATTTATTTAAATTTAATTATTTAATATGTTGTAATTGATGTATAAAATAAATGAAAGTTGTATATAATTAAAAAAATTGTATCCCTTGAGTTTGCTTAAATGACGTATGCACCCTTTTTATTTTTTAAGCCACTGTTGCCATTTTATCATATTTGGCGACATGATTGCTATTGAAGGAGGATCGTCCTTTAACTACTTTGATACTATCATATTCTATTTTACTTGCTTTTATTTTTTTTTATTTTTTTTTTCTTCCACTCTCCATGTCTTTGTCTTGCTTGGAATTTGCTCCTTTTATTGAGTTTTTCAAACAATACTGGCATCATCAAGCAAGAGAGTAGCTAAAGGAGCGGGACTAGGACATTGTGCGTAATAAGATTTGTAAATATGAAAAATTTGCATAAATCAAGCTTTCAACCATAGAAATTAAGAGATTAAAATAGGTTGTTTTACTCATGTAGAAATAAGAGATGGATTCTTTCAGTGGTGTAATTCAAAATGAAGATATAATAAGTTTTGAGAAAGATGTAACTAAGATTAAGTAAGCAAAATCACGGGAAGGTAAGACCCAATGGTTGAGGTTGCTAGCTTTTGTTATAACTGATTATTTTGTTCAGTTTCGTTGTAGTTTTAGTAAGAACTTTTTTTTTTGAATGGACTACATTAGTGTAGGTTCTTTTGTAGCATGGTGGAAAGTGAAATAAATAAAGTCATTAGTTCGTAATCAAATAATTGTTAGTAATGACAATCTCGTTGACTGTTAGCTAAGTGGGTATTTATTCTTAATAATGATGCCAAATACTTTTGACTCTTTGTTATATTCACTGTAAACTTGAATACTTGATTGCAAATACAGCAACTCTACACACAAGTTGGAGTAACAATCTCGTGTTAATATAATAGACCTTGTAAAACTTGAGTACTCCTGACTTCAAATGTACACATGGCATAAGGGATTTTGTTTATCCCTCACAAAATCCCTTTTTCATTGCAGTTATAGGCAAACCAAAACCCTTTTAAGCTCAAAGTTTTCGTTGATTTCTGGTTCCAGCTCTAGCTTTTATAATAAATTTAGGGCCTTTTCTTTTTAGCAATGTTAACCTAATTGCGGTTGCCAAGTTATAATATGTTGGGTCGAATAATCGTTGGAGAAGCTTGATAATGTTGATGATGTCTCGTAGGCTGAGACGTGTAATTACACTGGCCTCAAGGATTTGTCCGCGTAATCCCCCAGGATACAACAGCCCCATCTGAAATATTCAGGAACAGAACTAGCAAGAAATTTCACCTCATCTATTTAACCCATCAGAAATAGTGATATATATAGAAGATTGTTGGGGTTAGAAATTAAATTCTTGTCAGAAATTAAATTAAAAACGGCAAAAAATAATGTCGTAATAATTTCTCAACGGTCAACTTTTAAAACATAATGATCATTAATGGATAATTAAAATGATTGATTCATAATTTAAGTTTACAATAATTAATAATAATTCTAAATATCTTAAAATCATAATGATAATTATTTAAATTAATTTGAATATTTAAAATTAAATTAATAAGATTAATTTGAATATTTAAAACTATTTTAAAATACACAATTTTTACAACAATCCCCCACTATTTCAAAAAGGTTTAAAATTAAAATAAATCAAAAGAAAGATTTTACTGGGTTAACACAGGTGTAAATGCATTAGATCCGGTGTCTTTTGGACTATGAACCAGACCCTAGACAAATAAACTTAACTGACAATGCTTTGGTGAAGCAGAGCTTCTATGAACCAAAAACACCTTGTTGTAAGATAGAGGTTTGTTTACGTGTCACATTACACCCCAATTCTTGCCGTTTTCTCCGTCTTTGCGCAAATAGGTCATACGCGTGCCTGGTCGATTCATGAGTGTTCTAGAGATTGTGCCTCAATCTCATACAAGTGGCCCCACTTGACACTCATATAGGTGACTTCATCAAGTGTATTCTGCATTTCATACATAACCTCTCTTCGATGCAGTCTAACACTTCTCAAACCGTAGGAACAAATAATAAATAGTGCTAGAAAGACCAACAATAACTTGTTATTACCATATGAACCTTCTTCATGATATCTCCAATCACAAAGGTTGGGTTCCTATTACTGTTGATTTTATTTTGGAGAATCGTTGGAGAAGCTTGATGATGTTGATGATGTCTCGTAGGCTGAGGCTGAGGCGTGTAGTTACACTGCCCTCAAGGAGTTGTCCGTCCAGCCCCATCTGAAATGTTCAGGAACAGAATTAGTAAGAAATTTCACCTCATCTATTTAACCCATCAGAAATAGTGGTATATATAGAAGATTGTTAGGGTTAAAAATTAAATTCCTGTCAGAAATTAAGTTAAAAACAGAAAAAAAATAATGTCGTAATAATTTCTCAACGATCAACTTTTAAAACATAATGACCATTAATGGATAATTAAAATAATTGATTCATAATTTAAGTTTACAATAATTAGTAATAATTTTAAATATCTTAAAATCATAATGATAATTATTTAAATTAATTTAAATATTTAAAATTAAATTAATAAAATTAATTTAAATATTTACAACTATTTTAAAATACACAATTTTTACAACATAATAAACTATATAAACACCTTTGGTGCCTTGTCTCTCCCTTTTGTCTAACATGATAAAGTAAAGCAAAATTATTCGGTTCAATCTCATCATAACTACGCAAAAGTTCTTGTTTCACATTGAAATAAATAGATGTTCTTATGCATGAAAGCATAAGGATAAGTCTTATAATCATACTAGATTTCTTATCCGCAGAATCTACGGATTTATATATATATATATATATATATATATATATATATATATATATTATTGTTATAGTAAAATAATTTAAAATATATAAATAATAGTATTAATTAAATTTTATATTGTGGATTGTTATACTATTATAATTTTCTTTTATAGTTAGTCAAGGGTGTAATTAAGATAATTAAGATCAACTAAATTATTTTATGATGGAAGATAACTTTTTCTTTATTTTCATTCTCATAAAAAAAAAAAACTTCTCAATGTATAAAGAGGTTCTTAGAACTTCTAAAGTATAATTTTTTTAAACATTTTACTATTATATGTTATATAATAAACTTATTATAATATCAAACTGTATGCTCCGTACTCTTTTTTCCCATCCGTTATGATTGTGATCAAATAAAAAATTCTTGTATTGATTCTTTGAACTATCTTTAGATTAGAAAAAAATATTTTATATTTATATTAAAATTATTTAACATTTAAAAATTTATTTAATATTAAATTAGGCATGTAAAAATATAATATCAATCCTAAATAATATTAAAATGGTTATTTTATTAAATTATAAATATTTTTAATAATTTAATAATTGAAGGACTTAAAATCATAAATATTTAATACAAAATTAATATATAGTATAATCTTTAAAAGAATAAAAATAAGTTTAAGTATTAAAATTTAATTTATAAAATTATTTATAAATATCATATTTTTCTTTCATATTATAATATTAAATATGTATATATAACAATTGATTATAAATAAATTCAAATTATCTAAAGTTAAAAAATAATTAATTTACATACATTTATGTTAAAATTTAGTTAAAAATATTAACTATATTTTTTTATAATTTTAGTCTCATAAAAAATTCAAAGAAATTGTAGATAAATGTTTCTATTTTAAATTTTTTATTAATAATATTTTATTTTTAATTGGATAAAAATTTGTTTATAATAATTTTTTATTATCTTATTAATATTATTTAAATAATTTTTTTAAGAAATTTAAATGTCTAACTTTTCTTTACACACGAAAATATAAATATTTGATATATAAAATTTTTATTTTATAAAGTAAATACACAAGATTAGAATAAAAAATTATGTTGATATTTTTTTATTTATACGTAAAAATTTATATCTAAATAAAAATAATTAATAATTAATATATTTTTTATAATTTTGTTAATAATTTTAAAAAGAAAATATAAAAAAATTAAAATGCAACGGCAAAAATGTATAAATAAAAAATATATTTTTTTATTAAAAAATATCGCATTTAAAACGTTAGTGAATAAAAAATTATAAATTATATAAACATATTTTCCCTCCAATTTAAAGTAGGAATGTATATAACAAATAATTATTTTTAATATATATAACTATGATCTAACTTTTCATTCTTAGTTTTCTGATTTTTAATTTTTTATTATAATAAAATATTTTTAAATTAATTCATATAAAATGACGTTAAACTTTTTTTCATTTGATTAATGCATAAATAATTATAATAATAAAATAATTTTATAATTTAATTTAATTAAACTAAAATATTATTTAAAAAAATTATATATATAAGAATAAAATTAAGTGTTTGATAAAAAAGAATGATATTATTTAATAAAAATAAAAATTATTCATAAAATAGTCATTATTAAAAAACAGAGTCAACTTTATAATATATAGAGCTCAATATCTTTAAGATAATATGGTCTATACAAAATTTAAAAACCTTAAAATTTAATTAATTGAATAATTTTTTAAAATTTAAATCTTAAGGTTAATTTTAAATATTTTTAAAAAAATTAAAAAATAATATCTTATTATTTAAAAATATAAGTATAATATTTGTATTTATAATAAAAATTTATTTTAAATATTTAAAATCAACTATAAGGTTTAGGTTAATAAAATATATGTTAAATTTAAATATAATATTTAAAAATAGAGCAAAAATTATAGATAAAAAATATTTAATAAAAAATAAGTCATATAACTTAATATACAAATAAACATGTGCTAAAAATGTATTTTTCAAAATCAAGTATTCAAGTTTATAAATATGAATGATTTTTTTTTTTTTTTATCACAATAAAATTATTTATTTTATGAAAAATACTAATTAAGATATAATAAATAAAATAAAAAATATTATTAAATATATATGTTATATTTTTAATATAGTTTTAAGAAAAATATTTTCCATAAATAAAAACTTATAAATGATCAAATTTGATTTAATAGATATTTATTAGTTATTAATTTATTATTATATTTTTTGAGTATGTATTAAAAAATAAAAATTTTATCTAAACATTTGTTACTATTATATTATTTTTATTAAATTTTACTGTGTTTTTTTATTTTTTAAAATAAAAAATTTATATTTATATTTTTAAATTATAAAGATATATAATATTAAAATAATTTTTATAAAAAAATAAAAAATATAATTATTATTTTTATTTGATAGTATAAACATTGCAGATGTTCATGAACCTGGACGGAACCGAGTGAGAGAAGGCGGGTCATTGATCTTAATGTCTTGGAGTGGGTGTAATACTGATACTGGACACCTGCCCAAATTTCATTTTCTTTTGGTCATGACTTAGGTGTTCGTTCATGCATTCACGTTATTGTTAAATCGATTTTGGACATATTGTTTGAACAAAAGAAATTTGGACATATTCTCTCCTGTGACTGTGTCTGTGGCTCTACCCTGCTTTTCAAATGTTACGTTACCAGTAAATTTCACCAAAATAAGAAAATAAATTAGTTAAAATTTAAAAATAATTTAAAATTATAAGATAAAATTTAAAGCTAAGAATTGATAAATTAGTAAAATTGAATTAAAAGTATTTGATAAAATTTATTTTTAAATTAATTAATAAACATTAAATATTAAATAAAGACAATTAATTAATAAACAAATTTAATAAGTGTGATGTAAAGTTTTAATTAAAAATATATTAAATTTGAATTAAATAAAAAAATTTCATTTTGTATAAATAAATTTTAAATAAAAAATTTTAAATTAATTATCTTTATAATTTTTTTATTTTATAATGTTTTATTATTATTTTAAAATAAAATAAAATGTAATAATAACTAAAAATAACCAGAATACATAGAATAATAATTCAAAATATATTATTTCATAACTATATAAAAAAATAAATATATCAAAATTTATAATATTATTGTGAAAGAATTTATAATATTAAATTTATAAAAAATAAATAGATAAATAAGATAGTAAATTATGAAAATATATTAAGGATAAAAATAAAATAAATATTTTTGTTAAAGATTTAAAAGTTTTCTGAAATTATTTTTTAAAAAATTTTAATAGTTATTAAAATGTTATTTTATTAAAAGAGTTAAAAAAATATTAGCAAAATTTTTAACTAATAAAATTAATTTTTGACTATTTAAAATGCTTAATATACTCTATGTTTAGATAATAGATAAAATTAAAATATCAAATATAAATGTATTATATAAATAAAAAATTATTTGAAAGACTGTAAAAAACTCAAATTATGAAATTTTTATAAACATAAAATTTAAGTTAATTAAAAAACCCTTTCATTATAAATTTTAAAATAAAAAATAATTTATATTTTGTGTAATTTTAATTCTATATTAAAAATTATTTAATATTTAAATAAATTTAAAAAATTAATATAAATTATTTCAACTTCTTATCACTTTATTGAGTTTTTATGGTAAATTTAAATATGTTTACACTTTCATGTCGTGTCAAATATATTGAATAATATATTATGGCATGATATTAGATATAAGTGTAAATTTATTTTATAATTAATTTTTTAATTGAATTTACTTTTTATAATCAAAACATGTTTGAATGTAATTTGGTTAAAAAATAATTTAATATATTTATTTTGAAAAAATTTATTGTAAAAGTTATTAAAATAAGTTAAAAAGTATTAAAAATTATATGCTTAATTGATCAAATACTTGCTTAAAAGTTTACTCATAAATTAGGTCTAAATATATTTCATAAAAGTTCGTCTAAACACGTTTTTAATCTGTATATTATTTAGTTTATTATTTATATATTTTTATTAAATATATATTATATAAATAAATTGAAATTTATTTTTATAGTTAGATATTATAAAAAGGAAATTTGATGATCTTATATATCTATTTATTTATTTCATTATTTATTATATATTTTTAATAAAAATTATATTCAAAATGAATTTTTTAAAAATTTTAAATATTTATTTAAATTTTTATAACATATTTAAATAAAATTTAAATAACATATTTAATAATTAAATAAAATATTGTAATATTAAATAATAATAAAAATTATTAATATTTTAAAATAAATAATATATTATTAAAATATATTAAAAATAAAACCTTTGACTAAAATCTTCAACATTAATGAAAATAATATTAAAAATATTAATAGTGATCGAAATTACTATCCTACTAAATAAAGTTAAAATAATTTTTAAAAATAATTAATTATTTCATCATTCATTTAATTAAAATATACTATAAAATATAATATTGATATGAACATATAATTTATATAATAATAATATTATTATTATATTATATTATATAAATAATAATTTATTTTAAAAATAAATATATTAAAATATTTTTAAATAATTTAATTTTATTAATTTAATTATTAAATTAACATATTTAATGTAAAATTGATATATATATAATTTACTGTATATGTTAGAGAGATAAAAGATCAATTTATTTTAAAAATAAATTTATTATAAATTATTTTATTATATTTTTTAAATGAATAAATTTTATTAATTAAATTATTAAAATAATAAATTTAATTATATAATTTATGTTTATAAATTTTTAGAAAGTTTATTCTATTCGTTTGGAAGAGGTAATGGATTACGTATTTTATCAATAAGTTTAATATGAATTATTTTGTTAAATATATTTTTAAATGGTTAAATTTCATCCATTCAACTATTAAATAATATATTTTATTATATAATTTAAATCTATAAAATTATATAAAAATTAAAAAATATATAATATTTTATTGTATTATTTATTTTAATAAATAATATTTTTTAATATATATAAATTTAAATTTATTTAATAAATTAATAATTTAAAAAATTATAAAATATTATAAAAATTATCTATTTAATAAATTTTCTCAAATTATATAAATTTAATAAAATTTAATTATTTTAAAAATATATTTAATATAATAGCTCATAATATATATATATAATCATAATTTATTAATATTAGATATCAAACTCCAACATTTATATCAATTTGATCATTTAATATATAATATAAAATTTATCAATATAACTGTTAATTTAAAAATTATTATCAAATCAAATATATTATATATTTAAATATAAACTAAAAATTAATAAATATTAAATTGTACAAATTTATTTTAACAATTACTATATTTTTTAAATAATATAACTATAAAATTTAAATTATTTAAATTTTAATATATAATTATAAAGACATTATAATATGATTTAACGTGAATAAGTAAATCTTACATTTTATGAATAGTTATTAAATTAATATAAACATTAAAATTTAATCTTTAATATTAACAAATTCTATCTCATATATATATATATATATATATATATATATATATATATAATTTAGATTATGTGTTAAACTTTAATACCTATAACAATTTAATAATTATATATTAAATATAAAATTTATAAATTTAACCGTTAATTTAAAAATTATTATTAAATAAATTATATATATAATTTTATATAAATAAAAAATTAATAAATACTTATTATTTAAATATATATAAATATTAATAATTAAATAATATATTTTTAATTTTTTTAAAATTTAATATATATCATTATATATATATTATGAAATGATTTAATAGTTTAATTAGTAAATTTGATATTTTATATAAAATTATTAAATTAATATAAATATTAAAATTTAATATTTAGAATCAACAAATGTAATATATATATATATATATATATATATATATATATATATATATATATATTGAGAAAGAAAGATAGCAAAACTTTAGGCCTAAATTATGTACCAAACGGACCTTATCGCGTTATCTCCTTATCCCCAAACCGAAGTATCCAATTTTTTTTTAATTTTTTTTTACTTTCAATAGGAAACCATCCACATCAATGCAACAATCATTGTGGGGATTCAGCAATTAGCTGCCCAAAAAACAGTCCAAAATATAATTGTACTTAAGCAATTCCCGAGATAAGATTGGTAAAATAAATAAATAAATAAACTTTTTGAGGATGGTTGGGGAGGATGCCAAGCCAGATCAATGACTAGAAAATTAGAAATGGCCGAAAATATTTTATCAAAAAAATAGAAAATGGAAGAAAATATCAAGAAAGCATCAATCCAAAATTAAGCAGGGTATAAGCAACAAAGTACACGAATCTTTTCCAATAATTTAGCTAAATATTTCATACAATCATAGACCATAAACATTGCTTTTTCAAGAGTAGCCCAAGCGATATAAGTAATTAAGAGATCTATGTAATATGCAAGTTGTAGCCAACGAGAAAGTACTCGGCAAGTTAGGATACGTTTAAAGCCAACAAAAAAAAAATGCATTGGGATTACTAATTTCGTTTTCGAAAATATTGAATTAAAATGGTATGTACACCAATCAATTTAATATAATCATAAAAAATAAAAACTAAAAATCCAAATACTATTTTTTGAATATTAATTGGATCCTTTTTTTAGTATTTTTAAAATTAATCTAATTTGAAACAAATTAAACTTATATATATATATATATATTATAACTTATTAAATTGTAATACTTCCTATACTTGTATCAATAATACTTAGAAATATCATGTCTATTTGTCTTTTTTATTATATTTTTTAAGATACATATTTAATATCATTACATGCTTATTAGTTTTAAATTAATAGTAAATGTATTTTTGTGTCTCATATTTTTATTCAATGTGTTTTATATTAAAAATAAAAAATAAAACAACTTACAAAAGAGATAAAGTAAAACAAGATATTAACAAAAAAAATATATTAAAAAAATCAATTAGTCTAAATTATTTTAAATTAAGTTTATATTTGAATTGTATATCAAATTAATTAAATGGAATTTTGTACACCAAAAAAATTAAATGGGATTTATTTTAAAAATTTGATTAAACCATATAATTTTTATTATCAAAATCAATATATATCTACTTATTAAATTAGAACTATTGTTCTTAAACAGATCATTTTCAAATGTTACTCGTGTTCTTGCTAAGTCACATGATATTTGTTATATTAAATATTCAATTTTAAATATTGATATATTATAATAAATTTAAAAATATATTTGATATATAAATTAAATATTAAAAAATTATGATAATCTTAGTTTAAATTAAATTTTAAATTTTAATATATATATATAATCAATAAATATATTTGTATATATATATATATATATTATGATTTTAATAATTTATTTTTTAATTCATCTTCAATAGTAAAATTTTTATTTTTTGCTTTTTTATTAATACTAGCGGTTTCCATTATTTTATTTTTTAACAGTTTTTTATTATAAATAAAAGTGGATGATTATATGATTTTTTATTTATTAGAACGAGACAAAATAATTTTATAAAAATCAAAATTTTAGATTTTCAAAGTCATTTTTTGAATAATAAAATTTTAAAAATAATTACTAATGTCAACTTTGTTCTAAGATTAGGGATAGGTGTTATTATTAAATGAAAGAATAAATAAAAATAATGTATACGTTAATTTAAAAATATAAATATTAAATGTAAATGTCATTGTAATTTATTTTTCACTTTGTATATTAATCACCTTTCTCTCTTCTTTTTTTTTTATATCCTTCAGTTATTACAGTTATATAGCTATTAGTTTTTTTTTAATGGTTAAATTTGTTATTTACATTTGTAACTTCTTGATCTTGTATATAAGGGATTTTTTTTAATAATAATATTTGATTTTCAGCATTTATATTTTTTTATATATTGATATAAATAACATAAATTAATTTTTAATAGTAATAAGTATTAACTATTTTATTTTTAAAATGTTCATACAATAGACATGTAATATGATAATTTAATTTAATTTACAAACATTCTTAGCCTATTCATCGTGGAAACATGTGTAATTATGAAACGGATTTATCTGTGTGCTTATCCAATTTAAATTTTTTATAAGATCTATTTTTTAAACTGACCAATATACAATAATGCGTGAAATAAGACCAAATCAACTTGAGATTAAAGTATAATTAGAGTATCAGATTAAAAAAATTACAGTTAATTTTACTATATATAGTTCAAAATAAATAATATCAATATAAATATAACGTTATATTATATAGAATATTTTTATCAAATGAAAATTTGTATTATTAACATATAATTATTAAAAACATACATTTTAAAATTATAGAAGAATCAAGTTAAGATGATTTTAATTTATTTATTTTTACATTTAAACCTACCAAAATTAACTGAATTAAAATAATAATCAGAACATGAACATCCTGTATAAAAAAAACAATTTTATCTTTGATCTGCTTAATAAAAATATTAGACCTTTTTTTGGTAGTTTTTTTAATTGAATCCAAGCACAGCTGGCTAAGAAGAAATTTAACAAACAGAGAGAATTGAAAGAACAAGGTATTGTTTGGTTTATAAAAAATTTATTTTAAATATAAAATCATTAATTTTTATTTTAAAAATTATATAAAAATATTTAAAAAAAAAACCGATAAGACGACAACCCATAGGATAGAAACGGCAGAGCCTAATAAATCATAGCTTGCCGTTGCCGACTTGATGGTCGTTTGGAGTCATTTTAATATGTTTATTGGGATCAGCTGGTTTCCACTTATTAGAAGCAATTACTGGCTACTTGCTTATTAAAAATTATTCAGCCAATTATTTTGATTTAAATTAAACTCTAATGTTAAATCTAAAACTTTTTTTTTATAACAAGATGGACAATTTTAACATCTTCTGTATCCTCCAGTAAAATCAACAGAAATATTGATTGTTGCCTAAACAATGCAATCGAGTATTATTATTATCGCACTATCATAGTTATCTTCTCAATATAATAAGTTATTAACAGTAAAAAAATAAGTTATTATTTTCATGTTATCACCTAAACAATGAAATTAAAAAAGATAGATTCTGTTTCTGTGTTACAGTTTGATCAGATTATTCAAATTCTCTTTCAATGTGGCGTGCTCTATTCCTCCACATTCGCAAATTGAGTTTAAGAAACATTAAGTTGGAAAGTGAACCTAATTTTTGTCCGTTTCTCAAACACTGTAAGCATAAAGCAATGAGCCCCACATACTGCAAGTGTAAATATAAATAAGAACAAATCAAAGTAAAACTCCTTATTTTATCGTGGGTTAAGTATTCAGGTCCTCTTCATTATACACAAAACTCAACATTTTCATTTCCTTTCATGAGATAAAAACACGTGGCACAAAAACATTTCAAGGGCTGAAATTTAACGTTTTAATTTAAAATTTAAAATTAATTTGAAAATTGGTTTTCATATTCATCCTCTTGTTCAGAAAAGAACGAGAAGGTATCATTAAGAAGTCTTTGTAATACGTGTCACAATTTTATTAAAATAAATGGAGACTTCAAGTTTTGTATAAAATGGGGAGGATCTGCACGCGTCTGTTGAAGCTTAGTAACTGAGCCATCGATTCAAACAATTTCCCACTAACTCGGTGCAACGCAGAATGGAAGAATGTCAAACCCATCCAAGCGTGAGAAATTATTTTTACACTTTAAATTTATACAATTTTTTTTACAATACAAAAGAAAAAAAATAGATGTAAAATAAAATAAGTTACATGATTAAAAAATAGTGAATTATAAAAATTATTAAATAAAAAATATAAATCAATATTTTGTTGGTAAAGAAATATTGATAAAATTTGTAAATAACTATATTTAAGTAACAAATTTAATTTTGAGAAACATAATTTTCTTGCATTCATTAAAGTCAATTTTATAAAATATCTTTCAAACTATTTTAAAATAATGATAAAAATCAAATTAGATCGTTTCACATAAACTTAAGTCTAATCTAATTAAAATTTGATCCAACTTAATTTATTTGTTGAATTGATAGATTTAAACATTTTAAATTTTTTAAAATAAATAAATTAAATTAAAACTTATAAAAAATATGTTTATATATATATATATATATTATATTTATGTTAAAATTTAAAATAAAAATTGTAAAAATATATTTTTAATATAAATTTATGAATATTTTAATATTTATATATATAAATTTTAAGTTTGTTGATTAATTTTTTTTATATTGTAACATCTTAAAACATGTTAGGCTTGGATAAAAGAAGAAATCCATAATAAGTAACAAGTTTAAGAAGTAATAGACCAAATCAAACTAGGGAGAGTTGTAAAGTTTAACGTGACATAACTTATTTCGACATTAATGCAATTTATGGCTGTGGGGGAATATGAAATTAAGCTGTAAAGTAAACAGAGGAAAAAAGTGTGGGGGGAATTTCAACCACTCTCTTTTAAAAGGGAATTAAGAGAGGTGTATATGCGCTTCTTTTTTTAGCAATGAAGAGACATTGGATGTTCATCCGAAGAAAGCTCAAATAGGAAAAAAAATGAAATTTGAGGAAAGAAACTCCCCAGGAAGGTAGCCGAAAGAAAAACGCTTTTTAGCTCGGTGGTACTACAACGAGAACAAAACAAAGCTAATTTTAGATGTCCATTTCAGGGCAAACACAGCTTGTTTTGATTGCTTCACTACGCGTGTGGCCTTCTGGGTAGCACCATTTGGCAGCTGCATTCAATCTTATGTGTCCTTCACCATCAGCACACAAACAATTAGTGAACAAAATGTCCCAAGATTCTGTAAAGTGCTAATTTCTCGTGGAAATTGCTTTTTTTTTGTGCTCTCCACCTGTGAAACTGCTTAATTTATTTTATTTCACTGAAATTATGGAATCAAACAAGAATAAACAAATTTGAGATTTTAATTTTGAAGAATCAAGGCAGGGTTTGGCTGCCAACCAGCCAGCAGAAAAATTTATCGGAACCATTTGACTTTGGATTAGAGGTAAAATGCATTTGGTTATTCTTTGGTTTGAATGTGCTAATTAAGCATCTTATACTCTATTTCATCATTCATGAAAAAGTATACACGTTATTGCACCACCCAACTTCGCTTGTGAATCAACTCATCTAATAATAATAATAATAATAATATCTGCGTCAACCTTAACCATAATAAGGTAATTTTCTTTCCCTGTTAGACAAATGAAAGCAAATATTGATGCCTTGAGTTATCAAAAAAAATTTTAGGTTTTGGGTTTGGAAAATTTTGGTTTCTTCACGAAGCACCAAGGCTACGAGGAAAGGGAATTATAAAATAGGAAAATAGGAAAGAAGAAAAAGAAGAGAAGTGTGAGGGTGTGTGTGACAGAGTGGGGACCGTGTCATAATTTTTGTCTTTGTAGACAAATTGTCATTGGATTTGGTTGAGAAAATGGGCTCCTTCGCACGTGGCCCAAACTTGAACTCACTTAGGAGATTCTCTTTGATGTGAGTATTCATATGATGTGGATTAATAAATAAAAAATAAAGGGTTCAGGAGTTAATGAAGATATTTTTAGATGCCGTTGGATTTAGAACGTTTTTTCATCCGAATCATTGATGTTGAAAAATTGCATTTCTATTTCTTTATTATTATTATTATTATTATTATTATTTTACAAAAACCTGAGAAATAAGAGGAGAAGAGGAAAAAAAAATTATAATAAGATTATTAATATGATGAAAAAATATTTGAGAAGATATTAAAATAAGTTACTGTATAAATAACATAATTATTTAATATTCAACATAAAATTTATATCAATCTCTGTATATATTTGTGGAAGTAATTAAGGATGGCTTATGCTGTTTTTCTGAAGTGTCTTGCTTTGATCAAATTTGATGGACGAAACAAGTAAGTTTAAATTAATTCTTAAAATTATATTTTTATGAATATTTTTAGTCTTCAAATTAAAAAAATAAAGTCTAGGAATTTGTAGTTTCTGATTGTTTTAATCTTTAGTATTAAAGATTTAATAAGGAATTAAAAAATATCATAAATACATCGTTTCTGTGATTTTTAATATATTTAATATTAATTTTAATAAAAAAAATACTTTTGATTCTTTAATCAGTATCCTTGTGATAATGATTTTATTAGGTCAAGCTTAATCCATACTCCTCGATAGGAGACCTACATAACCTGCATACCAGAACAATTACGCCTCCTTGATCACAACCCAATATGACATTCCTTGTTAACAAAGAAAAGTTTCTACACCTTCATAATAGAGAATCAAGCCGTATGACTCATTGTCAACGTTTAAGAGCATAAATCTTTATCAAACGATTGTGATTTTCCTCTCATATAAAAAATGTCATGAAGGGATGTTTCCTTTATTATACCGTGACTCACTTCACATCTAGTTTTTATACATAAAATATTTATGAATTCAAAATACGTACAATTTTACACTTTATTGCTTAATAAGACGATGTTAGAGTGTCTTGGAGATACTCTAATCTTGTACTTAAGCATTTTTATGATGTGATAACTTTTTCACCTTTGTAGTGGTTTACACTTTGTAAAAAAGAAGAAGAAAAAATTAGAAATATGAAAAATAAGATAAAATTAATATGAAATAAAGATATGTTATTTGGATGAGTAATAAAATAAAATAAAATGTTTATTTATTTATTTGAATGGGTAATAAATAAATAAATATATTATAAAAAAAACTTGTTGTAACAATAGTAAAAATTAATTTAATAAAAATAAAAAAATTGTGATATGTTATAAAATATTAAAAAATTCCTTCCTTCCTCCCTTTTTTCCTCCAACTTGACGAATGATTTTTGATTTATAGAATCTATGGATATTTTCCGTTTTTTTTTTATCCAAATGATAGAGGAAAGACCTCTAAACTACTCTTTCTCATTTTTTCTCTTTCGAAATTCGACAAATCCAAACAAAACGTTGCTTAATTAAGGAAGCAAAACAATTAATAATTTTCAAGGGGACTGAACTGACGATAATTATCAAATTTAAGAGATTAACTCATCTTTTTATAATGTTTGAGACTAAAAGTCAGTTAGTTTAAAATTTCAAACCAACTTTATACGATTTCCAAGATACAAAACTAATTGAGAGCCTAATTTTCTAAAGCATTTTTTTTTAATGTGGACAAATGAAGGTTGTAATGGGTTTATAACTAGACAATCCTCATTAGGGATATCAATTTTTCCTGCTAACTAAAATTTGTCGGAACACTATTCTATTTTGGGTTTTAAGTTTGGAGATTTTTACTATATAAAAATAGAGATATGGATAAAAAGTCCCCCAAAACAATCTTAGGAATGGAAATTATACACTTCATCCCACATGATCTCAAATATTTTGAAGTAATAAAACCCTATTTAGTTTATATACAAATATAAATAACTTAGTCTTTTTTAATAGTTAATATATAAATGTATTTTGTTTTAAATATAATTCAATATTTTAATCTTTTTATTATTTTAATTTTATTAAAAAAGACTTAGATTTATTAAATATGTTTATTTTTTATTATTTGATTTTTAAAGATTTTGTATCAATTTTTTTTCAACTTAGAAGAAAACATATTTAAGCTCTTTAACATTTATTGTTACATTATAATATTACAATATATTATAATAATAGTTTGATACGAGAATATTATAGTTATCTTGTACAGGAAACAACATTTATCAAATTGTATAGAATTATTATAAATAATTTTTTTTAAAATATTTAATTCAGCCCCATATTCAAAATTTAAATTTAAAATGATTTATTAAGATAAACTAATTTTTTATCAGCTTTTTCGTGGATGGTTAACAATAGTTAAATGTTCAAATCTAACTTATTTAAAAATTTTGAAACGTAAATTTTGAACTGTTTTTTTTAAAAGCATGATCTAATTTAAAGTCTATAATCTAAATTCTAATAAAAATTAATAAATAAATTTAAAATTTATATAAATAATTAATTATAAAAATTTATAAACTTAAAATCTATAAGATAAAATTATCATTAAATAAACTTAATATATATATATATATATAAAGCGTATATAAATAAGTTAGTTTAAAAGTATATATTTTAATAAAGATTAATAAATAAATTTAAAATTTACATAAATAATTGATTAAAAAAACTTAGAAACTTAAAATTTATAAGATAAAATGATTATTAAATAAACTTAATATATATATATATATATATTAATATTATATAAATAAAATATATTAAAATAAAATCATAAATATGTTAAATAAATTTTTTTATAAATTTAAGTCTAACTTGTTTATTTAATTTTTTTTAATAAATATCAATCTATTTATTTATTTAATAAGCCAAACTAATTTAAATTTTAAACAAATTATAAATTTTTATTAAATAATTTTATTTACTTCCATTTTTAATTATTATAGTATAAAAATATTGTTCCATACTTCTATTATTAGGAAGAAATAAAAAAACAGATAATATATGAACTAGAAAAGAAGGAGGAAAACGTGAGTTAGGAGGTAAAGCTGCACCAAAAGTTTCCACGTTTTTATTATGGTACCGATGAGGATTAGCAAGTAGCATGTGTTTGCTTCCTGATTCTTCACACGATGATTCCCCTCTGTTTTCACCAATTAATGAATTTTTTTTAATATATATAATTAATGATATATATTCATTTATATTTAAATATATGTCGATAGATTTATTTTATTTTTAAAAAAATTTATCAATAAAAAAGTATAAATAGATAAATATAAATGTTAGTAGATAAAGGAATCATTACCAATAAAAAATATTTGCTGCAGCTCAACTTACATAAGGATGTAAGCAAACAGGCTATAAAGCTAATCAACCACCCTCAATCTTGTTTCATTTCCCTCTTTTCTTAAAAGAAAAATAATGGCTTAACTGAACTTTTTATTTTTATATGCATGTCATGCTGATTTTTAAATTAGTTCTTAATTATAATTAAAATAAAATTAATTTCAATACGTAAAATCATTTCATTTAGTTTCTAACGTGATAATGATATAATGTATGTCTTGTCATAGAGTACGAATTATTTTGGTACATCTTATCAGTGTTATATAGGCCGAATAAAATCGGCACAAATGCAATAAAAAAAACACGTGACTCGTTTTTATTGAAGAAATCGGAACAAATACAATATGAAAACAAGTATTTGCATTCGATTTTCAATAAAAAGGTATTATTTATAGATTCTCCTAATGTATTCATTTTACGTGTATGATCATTGGATAATGTGTGACGTGTATGATCATCGGATAATGTGTGTTCATGATTTGTTAATATTATATGTTAAATATAAAATTTATAAAATTTAATAATTTTTTATCAAATATAAAATTTGTTAATTTAATTTTATTAAATTATATAATAATATTTTTATATATTTATTTTTAAATAATTTAAATGTTTATAAATATATTATTTAATTGTTAATATTTATATATTTAAATAATATTAAAAATTAAAATAAAGTTATATAATAAAATATATTTTTATTTTTATTTTATATAAATTTTATAAATATAATTTATTTTAAAAAAAATTAATCAATAATAAAATTTATAATTTTTATATTTTATATAAAATTATTAAATTAATATAAATGTAAAGTTTAACATTTAACATAAATAATTTTTAAAATAACTTTATCTTTTTATATATATATATATAAAAGGAAAAATTAAGTTACTTCAAAAATAATTTTGTTTAAATTTATTTTATTAATATAAAATTTAATTGTTTATAAAAATTATTAATTAAAATAACTTTAAATAAATTTATTTCTGAAATAATTTGATCTTTTCTTTATATATATATATATAAAATAAAAATATATATAATTTAAATATAAAATTTTAAAATATGTGAAATGATGAATATTTAGTTGATGAGATTGTCCTTTCCTCCTAATAACTTAATTAGGTTCTCAATTGCACCAATTTTTTTGTGACATTTTTAATGTATGTTTTGAAACAATTTTTTAAAAAAGAATTACCATGTTTCAAAAATTCTGTGTTAATAAGTTTTCAAAAATAATAATTATTTTTCTTGAAGAAAGCTAAAGCAAATACATTCTTAAACCAGCGCCAAATTTAAATATTCCCTACTCCTGCTGTGGTGCCTATGAATCATGACCTTGTTTTGAATTAAGAATGGCAAAACCTTCAACATGTGTAATCACAATTATGAGGCACCCCTCATGAACTTAACATGATACAAAACCTGTGAAACCTCAACACCGCACATAGTTTACGTAAGCTACGTCGCTCTCTTTCAGATCATCTCAAACAGTATCACCGATGATATATATCTTGATCATCCACAAAAACATCATAAAAATTAAGATGATATTAAAAATTTTAAATAGCCGCAATTTCTTTTAATCCACATCTAATCATAATTTGTATCACATCGTAGCTACCTACCACCCTTTTTCTTTCAAGGGCATGGAGATTTGAAAACTTTTTCATAGAGGAATTCAATTGAAAATGAGTATCATATGTGAGGACAAAATTTAAAATGAGTGTAGTCGTTTAGAAACCAAAATTATAAATTTAACCACAGTTCGTTATGCTGTTATCACGCCCATAAAACCATGAAATGATAAAAAATAATTTGATTGATATAATGATTTTATGTATACGGATCGATTTAAACTTTTTATGCAATAATCAAACCGAAAATACCAAAAATAATATTTTTAGTAGAAAAAATATTATTGTGACACCAAAATAATTATGATTGATAGCGAAAATGTCTTTGCTCTAATCATGTAAGGCAAGGAGATGGTGAAAATGACGCAAGCGATAACCCAAAGTCTGAGAGTTTTTCGTTGTAAAGCTAAGTGAACCGTGCAAAGCAGGCACAGCAGCATCCATCAGAGGCCAGGGAATATAATGCATCACTACATGCCAGAAAAATTGTTTGTGCATATATGCTTAGAAAGAATCCAAAAGTTTCAGGCAAGTAGCATGCCACGTCATATCCATCTTGTAATATTTTGCTGAGCTCAGATTGTGATGCGATTTTAACCAATAAAACGCAATCAATTAATTGATGTGAGTACTGAATGTTGATTTAATAAAACAATGGTTAATTGCTTAATTCAGTGAATGGTAGAAAAAGTAATTAATATTAATTGATACAATATTTGAATCTAGAATTAGTTTTTGGCATAAGAATACGCCAAAAGTGAATGTCCATTACTGGACTTTTTGTTTGTGCTTGTCCATTGCCAGCAATGTTATTATGACATTTCGTCGTGTCCAAATGTGAGAGAAGACATGTCAAAAGAAATTATTGGTACCCAATGTGACTGCTCCTAAAGGGACAAGCATTATTTTCTGCAAATTTTTGGACTTGCAATTTCATCTTTATTACTAATAAATAAATACAGTGAATTTGTCGATACCAGATATATAGATTTAACATTCCTTTTGTACAAAGAGGAATTGTTGTGTGGGGTTCAATAGTGTAAAATGTTAAGACTCTTTATGTTGTTAAGCTTTCTTGGTTCGGTTTAGATGGTTACGTTATACTGTTGTAGTTTGTAACTTATACGACTTCAAGTACTTCATATAATATATTTGTCTTATTAAAAAAATTGAAAAATTGGAAAAATTGAGAATTTAACAATATTATTATCTGTTTAACATCTAGCCATTCATGAGATTCTAAAACGCTATGATGCACTCATTACACATGTTAGTTATTTTTTGCACATTAAGAAACAAAAGAGCTATAAAGAACAACTCTATAGTCTGTAATTAATTACCACATTGAAAAGAAATATTTACCTTTATAATTTTTTAAATAAAATTTTTTACAAAAAGAGAACGGAATTTATTAAATAAAATACAAACACAAATCCAAACACAATCATCTATGTTTGTGAAAGTCAAATTGTAATAAGTTTTTTTTTTTTAACATTTGAAAAGGTATTCCTATCCTTCTAATTAATATATATATATATATATATATGTTTGTCGTATGTAATGCTAATAAATAATTATTTTATAATAATTATAATACTGGTTTTTCCTTTAACTTGCTTTCTCTTTCTCTTAGCGAGTTTTTATATTACCATTAAAGAAATATTTTTTTATAATGTTAATAAATATAGACGCTGATTTAAAATTTAAAATCATAAATATAAATGTTATAAATTTTGATTATAAATATACTATTATTATAAATTTTAAATTTATATAAATATTTTTTAAAAACTTTCTTTTTTCATTAATATTAACATCCAAGATATTAATTAAAATAAATTTTTCCTAAGTAATTATAAATTTTGAAAATCAAAAGAGAATATACTTAAATTAGTAGGCCAAAACAATAATTTTTTAAAAATTATTTTATTGAAATGTGTCCTCAAATAAAGTTGATAAAACATAAATTTATTGAAAAAATATAAATATTGAACCTATTGGAATTAAAAAAATGCATTTAATATTTTTAAATAAATAGCATATTTTCCGTGCAATATACAGATATTTTTATGATAAATAAAAATAAAAATATAGTAAATATTTTTAGTTTAGTAAATATATTTAATAGTAGTAATATTATATTTCATGAGTAAGAAATTAAAGAGATAAAACTTTTAAAATTAAAGATTTATTAAAATTTTAATAACATTTTATTGATTTAATATATTGAAATTTAAAATATTGAATATTCTTATAAGTTCTAACAAAAGAGATATTTTAAACTCTAACAATTCTAATTCCCATAAAAGTTTTTTAAAATTAACCCTGACAAAAATATTTTAGAATTAATTGTATTTCTTCTGCTAAAAAAAATTCAACATTTTATAATATTATAATGATTCTGAGGATATTTCTCAAATTGGTATTTTTATAATATTAATTTAAAATATAAAATAAATTATTTATTAATATTAAAGGTGACAAATACATACCGCAGTAAGATCAATATCCTCTAAGGTGTTAGAAAATTAAAGAAATAACGTTCTTTATTTTATTGTTTTAGTTTTTAGTTTTTTAATATTAGTTTTAAATTTATAAATAATATTTTTTATAAGGTTACTTTAGTATATTATTTATTATCATATTTTATTTTAAAAATTATAATAATTTCCAACAAAATTTCACAATATTATCTTATTTTCAAACCTGATTTTGATAATGTGTCATTATTACTTCTTAAGTTTTCTTAATCATTTTAAATACTTTATTTTGTTAATAATAAATAATTGCTATATATATATATATATATATATATATATATATATATTAAAATTGCATATGGATGAATATGAAATATTTCATGATTCAATATAAAAATATTTATTATAAATCTATTTAAATAATATATTAAAAATTCTTATGAAAGTAATTTTTTTATTAAAATACATCTATGATTTTATTTTTTAATTTAATTTCAAATTTTTACTCTATTATTTTATAATTGTCTAGGATTATCCTAATATTAAAATGTTCTTAATTCGAGTTGTTGCAATCAAACACTGTTTAACTATTACTTAGATTTGTTAATATTATTTTGTTCTTATCACTGATTTTATAGTTTAAGTTTAAATATGTCTTTCAATCATTATAAGTAAGACAAGTTTCGTTTGTAATTCTTGTGAGAAAAAGGATATTGTTTTCATTTTTTATTTTCTTAAATTTTTATTTTTGATATGATATTATTTAATTATTTAACAATTTCTGACTTAACTGATAAATAATTAATTAAACTCTCTCACGTTAACAACTTATTTTATGTATTAAAATAAGTTACGCAAATAACCAATTTATAAAAAATATTAAAATGATCTTTCTTTCACATAACTTCATAATAAAGATAATGATTTTTTTGTTATTTGTATATTTTTTTTTGTAATTTATACAATAAACTTGTACGTATAAGAAAATTTAACTGAATATCTGTTAATCAAGTTAACATAATAATAAAAAACAAAAATTTAAATATATTATAACAAGAGTCAAAAATGAAATATATTATTACTATATTTATTAATATAATTTATGATTTGATAGTGTTAAAATTGATATGATATTATTGATAAGTGTCCAATAAGATACTTATTTGGAACATAATTCAATGTAATTGCAAGTAATTGAAGCATAAAACATTATTAAAATATAAGAAAATGACATAAAACTGAATAACACATACACAATTTGGAAAATACAGTTTTAGAGTCTTTTGGGTGATAAATTATCATAAATCTGATGTGTTTTAATTTCTGCTATCTGTTACAGGGTTCCGCGTTGGCAACACAGTTGAGCCGCGTTGGACATACGACGCTACAGACCAGTAGCTATAAAAAGCCCAGAACAGAACGAAAACAGGACATCATTCACTCGATCATGTGATCATTCACTCTATCCACTAATCTATCTCCAGAGCGCAAACCTAGAGGATAGAACCATCGTTTCCCCATACGCTGGTTCTATTCTGGGTGAAGGAGGAACTCTAGGACGGCCATACGCTGGTTCTATTCTGGGTGAAGGAGGAACTCTAGGACGGAAGACGAAGTGCATCTGCAGCGTGCTGCCATGATCATGACTTTCTCTTCTTCCTCTGTTTTCTTCTTCTTCATTATGTGTAACCGATCCCCTGTTGGGGAAGGATGAATCCTTAATTGATCTTATGTAACCTAGATTTTGCATTTATTTAAGATTGTTTTCCTTTAACGTTGATTATTCATCTCTTTACTTAATGCTTTTATGACTTGGTCACTTATAAATTGAATCTAAATTCTTCTTCGCAATTGGAAAATTGGTTTAAGAATTAGAACTGAGATTGAATAACACAATTGTGAAGGCTCTAAGGATAGAGGTTTGCAATTGTGAGATCGTTTGAATTCTTGAACTTAAAGCTCACGTCAAATTAGGAATTGCTAAGGGATTATGATTCATAATTTGAATGAAGAATTGATGAGTCAAGGGATTGACCTTCAATCAATAATTGTAAATTCGATCTTCAACCACATTTTATCTTGAATATATGTAATGATCAAAGGTTACATAGGAAAAGTTTTGGTGAAATCCAACCCTAACATCTTCCATAATTTGAATTCTTACACATTTATTATCAGTTGTTGAATGTTTGACAGTTTAGAGTTTATTTTGAGTAGTTTTAGGCAAACTGGAACAGAGTTCCAGATTAGTGACAGAATCTGTGAATCTTGTTATATTTCTGTTTGTGTTGCCTACACGCTTCAATTTGCGTTGCCTACATGACCCCATAACTGAATTCAATTAGTGGACTAGTAGGAATTCAGTATTGAACCAAATTTCTGTGGAGACGATAGTCTACTCATTCTTTACTTCATAAAATAATAAGGTACACTTGTTTTCATACGTTATACACCAACAATTATTTTTATTTTTTATGCTATTTATTAAAATATTATTATTATTAAACTATTAAATATCGAAAACCAAAAAAATAAGTATTACAACCGCATAGATTCCGTCCTTTGACAATACATGATTGTAAAATTTATGAAACACTGTCATTTTAATCATTCACAAATAATACATGATTATTCAATAAGCAAGTCAAGAATCCAAATAGCTTTTATACAAGTAACAGATTGATATTATAAAGAAATATAAACTATGATTACAAATATAACAATAACTATTATTATAATAACAAATATAATAAAATATTATTAATAATGCAATAATAACTATTATACTTTATATAAAAATGGAAAAACCCACCCTAAGACAAATAACAAATGATAATAGAAAAGTATTTAAAAATTAGATTTAACTGTTAAATATTGCTTCAATCTTATAAATAGTTTCCTCTTGTATTATTCTGATAATTTTCTAATTTTACTTTTTATAATGTTGTCTTTTATAATAATAAAACAATATCATATATAGACATAATAATAATAATAATAATAATAATAATAATAATAAATAATATTATATATAAATAAGAATGATAATAAAAATTAGTCATGTTCAAGATTAAGAATCATTTTAGCGTAACAAATATTTTAATATTTACTACCACTACATTATATGTCATTTTTTTTTTATATAAACAACAATATTTCAAAATTATAATTTTAGGTTTTTAATAAAAATAGTGATCATAATTATTAATATAGTATATCAATAAACTTTATATTTTATTTTGATTTTTGTGTTATCGTATTTTATAATATTTTTATTATAACATTAATTATTTTTTTTATTTTTTTTTATAGGATATCTTATGATAGAAATCTTTTTTGGTATACCAGTTGGGGATCTAGCTCCAGAAGAAGGAGCTGTTGTTCTATTGAATGCTTATTGATTTTGAATGCCCATCCCTTTCCATGTTAGCGCTTTGTTATAATATTATTTAATTATTATATAATTTTTAAAATATTCTTTTAATTTTATATATTTTTGTAAAAATTATTTTATCATTTTATAAGATTATAATTTTTTTATTATTTTTGAACTTTATGTAATAATAACAACTTTATTATTATTTTATCAACTCTTGAATTTTTAATATTATTTTGGTACTATTTTAGTTTTTACTATTGTAATATTATTTTATCAGTTTTTTCACTGCTTATTTTCAATTAATTAGTAAGTTAGTCAGCGGTGTTTTCATGATCAATATATCAAATTTCTTTAAATTTTTTAATTAATATAATTAAAGAAAAGTAATGCTATTGAATTTAATGTGTTAGGTGAGCTTAAATTATTTTTAATTCCTTCAATTATGAACTCAACTTTTATTATTTATAAATAATTATATAAAATATATCATAACTGTTTTTTTTTTCCAAGTACATAGTTACTGTGACTAGGTGACGCTAATTGTACTCCCTCAACAAATATAAGATGATAGTACAGCCAGCACTGTTATTTCTAAAATACTAATGTTTTGCTGAGTAGCAGGGAAAGTAAAATGGAAAGAAAAGGAAGGTAAAGAATGATAATGAAAATAGAAAAAAAAATTGGATAGTTAGAAATAATAGGAAATAAAAAATAAAAAAATTATTTTATTTTATTTTAAAAAATAAAATAAAAAATATATTAGTAATATAAATTTTATTTTATATAAAGTTTAAAAATTTAATTTTTATTATATATTTTTATTTATTTTTAAAAATATTAAAATTTTACAATTTAAAATAATAAAAAATTAAAAACAAAACTTTCTCCTCCCACTTTTTCTTCTAAGAAGATGCAACCTTTTTTTATCCTTCTCTTTACTTCCCCTTTATCCACCGCATCCAAACACACCATAAAATATTAAACTAAGCATTGTCACTTCCAAGTACTGGGATTTGGACTCCAAGAGCATTATTTATGTAGCTACTAGCTAGACTCGGACTAAAAATAAAATTTCAGTATCTACAAATCTAATTATGATTTTTAATACTCTTAATTAATAGCTAATGCTAATATATAGTGGACAAATTTTAAGTATGGAATGATTTGTGAAAAAATTCTTTTTATTTTTATTTGTAAAGTATTCTCATGTGAAAGTGAGAAATAATCTTTCAAATTATAATTAAGTGCCAAAGGCAAGAGTTTCTCCCAATGACATTATTTTCATTGCATTATCTCATTATTAGATTGAGGATTAAATGCTTAAATAATTTGAACTTCTTCCATTTGAATCAAAACGTATGACTGGGTGCAAGTCACTTTCAACCACTTTGGGCACAACCAATAATTAAGAACTTGAGAACGTTCTAAGGAGATTCTTTAGGACTTGAATCGATGGTTGCCTTGAAGCTTTCCTGTTAATTTGATTTGGTATGTATGCTTGTATCTTTTTCTTAATAAAATAAATTTCACGTAACTTTCTCAAATATTCATACTCAAATATATTTCTATTTTAACTATAATAAAATTTAAGGCTGAAAATGGCTTAAAAAACAGGGTGAAAATTGTATTTGGACTCGATGAGAATCTACTAGAATTATCCGTGATAAGATATGCCATTTTCTCATTAAATGAGTTTAAGTCTAGATATAAATAATTATTTATTAAACTTTACTGGTATAAGTATTATAATACATAATCTTAATTATATATGCAGAATTGATTTATTATATCGTATAGATAGAATTTCAAAGTTTTTTAAATAATTTTTTGATTAAGTTGTTAAAGAATCTTATTTGTAATACTTTATTGGGAACTAGATTATTTTTTAATAATTTTCAAGTAAGGTATACATATACTTTTAATCATGGTTTTTTTTTTTTCATTTTTTTAGTGTTAATGTTAATATTAAAATATCGTTTATATTTTATTACTTTATCGAATAAATATATGACAAAAAATCATATATAAATTAATTAAATTGTAAATAAAAAGTGCGTGTATAAATATGTAAATACAAAATAAATAATGATAATAAAAATACTATAGTTGTTTCTAATATGCATGAATTATATATACAAAATAAAATATGTATAAAGACAAATATTATAGTATATTACTCAAAACTGAAAAGATTATAACTATCGGATAGGTTGGAGTCTAATTGTATTTCTTCAACATTTGTTTTATTAGTAGCTAGCACGAAAAGCTTCATTATTATGATAGTTGATGAAAGTTACTTTCAACAAATTTGTCCACATCAAATAACAAAAAATTTTAGAAGGGTCTATTAATGAATTTTTCATTAGGCTATGAAACATTGCAATGGACTTAGGATGATCCGATACTGGGAATTATTATTTTACTTGCATACAATATTTTTGTTTTGTTTGTTATATAAGTAATTATAATTTGTGTTTTAAAAACAGAAAATGATTGCTGCATTAAAACTATTATAAAATCAATACAAAATGTAGTTTAGATATAATAAAGTTCGAAGATCAGTTCACTATAAAAAAGATATGTATTTACTAACCAAAAAAATAGTTAGCTTATTTCTTATTAATAGTCTTTGTCCATTACAAATATTATGGGTTCACTCTAATGATATGATCTAACTCAAATTCAAATTAAACTCCACTTGCAAACATCAATTTGATTGTCAATATATTTTGGCCTTTTGGGTCCAAAATTGAATATATTGGAAAATACAAAATTGGGGTCCCTTTCTCGACCCATAATGATGGATTTATATGAAATTATAGAGACCACAAGGTTAATGACTTTACAGGAGAACACGACAACGAGATAGAAGAGTTGCTATCATCTACCTTTATGTGGAAAGAGACATGTGTCAAATAGTAGCACGTGTCTCCATCTTGTTGCTGTGTGCACTAGATGATGAGAAAGAGTATGGAATGGTTTAACTTCAAATTGCCGATTTGTCCGTAGCTCCAACTTAATTCCATTCTATCACTATTGAAGTTTTTAAGTATCCTGCAAGGAAACATCATGCTAGGTTATGGGCCCAGGAAGCCCATGAACCCTCCATACTCAAATACAAAAAACAGAATGCTACAAATTGAAAAATCAGAAATAGATCCGACAATAATTAAATAAATAAAACATAAAATGAATTATCCCTTAATAGGGGGTAAAAAGAAGGAAAAAGAAAAGGTTAATTATAGTACTGTTTGGGGGCATGGATAAGCTAATTCTTGTACATTATTTACCAAAGTATAAGCGTTTTGTATTAAACAGGAGGGACTCAAACTCTCTCTTCCTCTGTGTCTCTATTTTTGTCACCCTAAGAAAACCGTAAGAGAGATGTGTAATTGTTTTTTATCGAAAAAGATAAAAAGTGATATGGAATTTTTTATTCATTAACATGATTTGAAAACAGGAAAAATAAGATGATAAATTTAAATTATTTGCCTTCAACACGAAAGAAAGAGAGGCTTAATGTAGGTATCAACAAATCATTATCACTGTGAGTAACAAAAAGACTTGTGGTTCCTTTGGTAGTAGTATTATTTGATGAGAGAAAAACAACAAATCATAAGAAAAAGAAATGTTTAGTTCTCTCTACTAGTTTAATTGAGTAGTAAAGTGAGAGTAGAGAAAATGATATATCATTTAAAAGATAAAAATACCCTTACAATTTAGATGAGGAGGATGCTTGAAATAGTAAATAAATAAGCATCCCTTCTGCTTTGTCTGGATAGAAAAAAATATTATGAGATTTAGCTTATCCTTCTTTTGCCTTTTTCTCGTTTTAAAATTTTTTAAAAATAATGCCAAACTCTCTCTTCTCAGAATCTATCTTAAGAAATAAAGGGTTAATTCTTGTTGATAGATCAATGGATTATCGTGTGTAACAAAACCAGTGTTATAAAACATTGGGCGATTACGAGTAATTTTGGTAATTTTTCTTCGTGTAGAAATTATTCCTGAAATCAAATTCGTGAGTATCTTGTGTGTTACCGTTACAAAATGATGTGATTATTAGTAAAACAATCTATTAACAGTGGTAAATATCAAAAGAATCTGCCGTATTTTATCACCATTCACGGTTTTATGGAAATGTATTAAAATAATGGATAAGAAGAGTACAACTACATTTAAGTACAGTGGACAATCTTACAGAGCTGACATTTATATGATGACGCATCTTTATAGAAGGTTAAAATTACAAAAAGAATAATACAGACCCCTTCGTTTTCATTGACTTCTCTTTTTGTCTCAACTGTTGTAGGAAGTAGGAAATTCCATTTTCTGATTAATGTATGTATGGAATAAACAAAAATACTATCATCGTCAGTTTTTTTTTTTTTTTTTAAGAAACTGACCGTTCTTAAATATTTAAATTTATATTCTAACCTGGCACAAAACAGGACAAGAGATTGATTTTTTCTTTTATTCTAAATGCAAAAATATTAAGGGCTTTTATCTTCATTTCTTGATAAAAAGTGACACTAACATACTCCTTTCAACATATTTTTTTTTATAATTGATTAAAATTTATTTGAATCCTACTTTGAAAACAGACTCTACTTAAGTAGAACAGATGTAATTTAATGGAATTTGCATAGATTTAAACTAAATATAAATAATGTGTTAGACAAAATGTGTTGATAGTACTAATGTTTCTAATGCAAAAATGTAGATTCCATTGTATTTTTTTTATTGTTTTTTCTACAAAAATTTATTGAGTAAAATATACAAGTGATCCGAGATCAGAATTGGCCTAAAGCTTAAAAGCCTGAATGGGTGAAGGTAAAAAACAGGATAGGATAAAGATAGGGCAAGAAGTCGGTTTTTCCTTGATAAATAAAGATACAATACAAATTTAATAGATGACCTATTTTGTAGAAATAACCATGCTGGATTGCGTAAACAGTCCATCAAATTACTTCTATAAAAACATAAATTATGTGCATTCAAGCTCCTTATGTACTTAAACAAATAAAATATTTGCAGCACCCAGCCTAATATTAGTTTTTCTATGCATTTTAATTATAATATTTTCATATCGTTTTGTTGTCCCATACCCCCTATCAACATCCCATTTGACTTCAGTTCTTATTTTGACATAGGGAGGCTAATCATTTTTCCCCTATGCTATTTTATGTAAATTATCTTCTAATGTATTTCAACAATTCCTAACAAATTTATTGTATTTATCATTTAATCTTACGTTACAGCGGTAGGAACCTACAACATATGTTTCCCTCATTTGCGTCAAACGAATTCTTTATTAAATAATATCAGTATTCTCTTAATCACTTGTTAGCCGAGCAGGATATCCTCGTACTAGATCACTTCGGCAATTAAAATCAGCTCAAATGAAAGTACAAAACATGTAAAAAAGACTGATTCAAATCTTACGATGCACTTCACCCTCCTTTCCTCGTTCATCTTCTCTCCATATGGAACCTCCTATGCACTTCACTCAAAGCTCATCATTGATGGATCCTCTACTAGAAGAAACCACTTAGTTTAAGTAAGGTTTAGACAAGTGTGGTGAACAATTCCGGGATATCCCGTTTCTTTTCAAAATATCCAGTAAGGTCCAACTGGTATATTGTTAGTGCACGCACAACAACCACCGGAGTTTTCCATTAGGCGACGTTTGTTCTATGGTATGTAATTACATTTTCAATTATGTTATTCCTGGTAATAATATTTCCGGGAATGTTATCCAGATAAACTAAAAGGTATGTTTGGTTGTAATTTAATTAGCAGGAATATTAGAATGTTGGGATATATCTTTTCTCTTTTGGGTCTCAAATGCTCTGTCCCCTCCCCCTCCTTTTTCATTTTTTTTGTTGCTTGTTTTTTGCAAAGCCAAACTGGACCACCTTCGCATTTGGTTGCTGCACAAAAGCAAAATCAACGTTTGAAGAAGGCAAGCTCACACCATCTGCCTAGAGCTGGATATATAAATTAAAATCCTACAGCAAATATGAAAACTCATGAACCAATAAAATTAATGATCTATTTAAATATGATTTTTTAACCCTGACCGGTTTAACTCGCAATTTAAGTAAATTGGACCATAGATTAATGTGCCAGTCTGAGGGCCAATTTTTCTTTTTTTTCTTTTTAAATTAATTTTTTATATATTTTTATTTTTTATAAATATTTTGTAACTATTTTAATATATTTTAATAATTAAATAAGTTAAATGAACTAATCCATTAACCACAGGCCACCATTTTTTTGGCCCATTTATTTTGCAAAACCAATCTGACCCAACCCTGTTTATAGCAGGCTTAAACGGGCCGAGTTGCCCATTTACCCAACTATCTGCCACTCCATGTACTTCATTCATCGGTACTAATTGAAGTTAGAATGGAAAAGGCTGCAAATGATTGACTTGGAGATTTAACACTTCCTCTAAATAATTCTCATTACCAATGTCGAAAAATATATCTAACCTTTTAGACTACAACAGCATCCAAAACAAATAGTCGGGGATATTTTTTAAGAAAAAATAACTTAATATTTAGACTATTTGCTATCTTAAATTTACATCCAAAAAATAAACTATTGAACATAGTTCTGTGTTCACAACCCAACACGAGATAGCAAGATACTAAACAGCAACCATAGGTAGCACCAGTCTGTATGTAAGATCAGACTAAAAAAGTCATGTCAAAAATAACGCACCGTTTATGATATTTTTGCCCTCGAGAAATCCATCTCAGGATGCTGCAAAGCATAGCCAGTAAACGTAAGTAATCAATCAGTCAGTCAAGCAACTGATAATGAGTAATCAAAGAAGGAAAGTCAGAAACCCACCTCGACCATAAATTTCTTCAAAATTTCCTGCTTCTGGAGCTCATCACTGGTAGGGAGGCCCATAGACTTCTGCCTTTGATCAAACTGTACAACAGAACATAAGCCAAACATTCACATATCTAAGCAATGCCAACACACTTATATATCTTAAAATCCTTCATCTAGTGATCTGAGGCTTAACAAATTCAGTTGCACACATTCAATAAACATTTCTTCATTAAATTGTCAGAAACAAAAGCAGAAGCAAACATACAAGATAATTAATAATTTAATATGGTAGAATCTTTAGTAGCTTTACACACAAAAAAACATAGGTGGGATATTAAATATCAAAGGGATCAAAGGAAATGATAACAATGATAGACTAAAAACAACCCCCAAGTTATATCACCAGTTAAAGTAAATAGCATCAATTGATTACCATCATTTTTTCAACAGTCTGTCGAGTCTCAGGATCCAGGTCAGAAAGTTTGCTGTTCTCTGGTTCAACCTTCTGGGTATCAATTTCGGGATCACCTTTTACCAGACATTTCCACCATTCCATTTGATCATGTTTGGTCAGAAGAATAGAAAGTGCACTTTGATCCTCTGCAAAATTGGGTTGATTTAATGGGTAAGATATTAAGAGGTCATGATTGCTCTCCTATAATAAAAAAACCCAAAATCACATCCCCAATATTAGCTCATGCATGCACACATTGCACATGATCACTCACAATGATGTAAACAATTTTAGTGTTTCAGAAAATCACATTGACTAATATGCACTTAAAAGGATCATCTATTGTTGCAAATAGTCTTATACCTATGCTCCAATAGCAGTCATCAGGCTTGACAGGTCGATACAACTCCCCCTAAAAATTTTAAAAATCGTGTATAAGCAGTCATCACAGAAAATTAACATAAAAATAATAAAATATCAATTGAGACTCCTCATATCCTCAATCAGATAAATAACTGACATTGTAGAATGATAACAGGGCAACTAACCTCAATAATTGGAGGTTGGCCCTTAAGTCCAACTTTTAGATGGTTCTTCTTTATCTCACAGATGACAAACCTTGATTTGGTTCCATTTGGCACTGGAACATTTACATTGACCTCCTGAAGAGTCTGAGTCCAAGAATACTTCTCCAGATCCAGACCATTACCTTTGTTTGGAACTGTATAGGTATTCAAACAGAGAGCATGTTCATTAGTAGTCAATCAAATCAAGGGTGTGTTTGATGACACTACATGCAAAACAGTAGAGTACAAGTAGCTGAGTCACAACACAACTTTTTGTTCTATTTTGATGTTTGGTGGGAGATGCACAGCACAATCAGAGGAACAAAATAATTTCCAAATGGGGATCATAGATGACAAGGAAAGAAGGGATGGAAGAGGAGGGTTGGGGTAGAAAACAGAGCTTACTGAAGAAGGCTATCAAGGAGAAGAAGAAAGGGTTAGTTATTTTTATTATTGAGTGGTGGTATAAGTAGGACAAGAAGTCATCTCTTGAGTTATTGATTAACAAATTTTAGACTTTTGTCCTTTGCTTCATCTTATGTTATCTACACCTGTTTTTTAGCAAGATAAAGATACCAACATACTCGAGATTATTCCTTTTGGTAGTAATCTGAAAACATTTAAAACAACTGAATCCGTAGTTCTTTAACAATGATCACATAAGAAAATAACTTAAGCCATAAACTTCTATAGAATAACATTCTACCTCACCAACTGTAGCTCACATAAAGTTAAAGAACACAAGCATTGAAACAAGGGCAGCATTTATTGGCATTCCTCTAAACTTTCTCTGAAAGTGTTTAAGATTAAGGAAACAGAATAGTAGGAAAACATGCACTCTAGTAATTGCCAACAAGGTATCAAATCACATTTCAAATAGTGAATCATCAAGCTGAATCACAAGTCACATTGAATTGTAATATTCAGAGATACAATGAAAATGATATATATATATATAAGTCAGAATCCGTTGATACCAGGTATCAAACTTCAACACTTATACCAACTTATTAACCTTGTATAAAATATAGGATTCACTAATTTAATTGTTCAATCATGTTATAATATCTTTATGATCATATATATTAAATTTCAAAGAATTTGAAAATGTGTAGGTATGTTATTCAACTATTGATATTTACATATATTTAAATAATATATGAGCCATTAAAATAAAGTTATGAGATGAAGTATCTATCAATTTTTGTTTTGTGTGAAATTGTATATACATGATCTACTTGATAATAACTTTTAAATCAACGGTTGGATTGATGAATTGTGTATTCTATATAAGATTATTAAGTTAGTGTAAGTGTGAAAGTTTAATACCCATGTCAACTGATCTTGATCCTCTCTCTTTGTATATATATATATAGTACTCAATGTGATAATTTTAAAGTAGAACATGATTATAAGTCTCACAATATAACATCATAAGTCATAACTGAGTATGTGAAGCCTTTATGTTAAATAGACTGAAAATATACTAATTAAATAGCCAAATATAGTGCATAGAATGAGTGAGAGACAGACTGAATTCTGTTCCATAAGAATGAATATAAAGCATTTGAATAGTCAAAGGTGTGTTTAGCAGTGTTCATTCAGTTCCTTTTCATTTAACCATTTAAATTTTAAAAAAATTTAATGTTGTTGAAAAGGAATGGTAAAAGGCAGAACATGAAAAACAATGAATCATTGAATCGTGCAATCTGTATTAGTGATACAAAATTGCATAGATTCACTCATGTATCACAAAATTCAAAGTTGTCAACAAGTTCATCACAAGAAACAAAATGTTGACAAATCAAAAGTATCAAATTGTGTGATTCAAATAATGAATCGTAAGATTCTCATAACTATGATGGCCAATATAAATTGGCAATAAAAAAGTAGACTATATGAGCAAGCATGGCAAATTGATAACGCAAACCAAAGGTTAGTGAATGAGAATGTAATTATTCAATAATATAATTGCGCCAAAATAAAAGAACGACTACACACTCAAATTGGTCCTCCAAAGGTTTTGGCCCCTTAGTGTTCTAAATGGACATCAACCAAGTCCTTCAGCGTATCTTTTGACATCAATTTAATCCCTAAATGATGCTTAACATATATGGATACTTATTACACCAAATCGCGTCACGTTTAATACTTATTATGTAGGTTCTTACGGTATATATGTTAACAGACTACAAGCAACGATTCATGAGCAAACGCTTAAATTAACCAACACCATCAGCTCAGCACAAACAAAAAAAGAATGTTACGGCGAATCACAAATGCACATTGCAAAGTTGCTGAAATTGTTCATGTTCCTTTACCTATGGAGCTGCTTTCCTCCTTGTTCGCGTTCTCCACTTCGAATTCCTTCTCTTCCTTCAACCTCTTCACGGCCTTTTCCCTCTCCTCGGAGGCCTTCAGCTCCTCTCTCTTCTTCTTCCCGGCGGCACGCACCAGTGAAGATATCTCCTTCTCGGCCGTCTCCGTCGTCAGAAAGTCGCTCTCGCAGGAGATGAATTCGAAGACCCGCTCCAGAAAAGTGACTGGATTGGATCGGTCGAAACTGGCAGTGAACGAAGACGAAGAGGATTGGGATTGCGATGGCGAGGGTTGGGTTTCGGGGTGAGCGTCGTTCTGCTGGTCTTCGTAGAAATCGGAGATAATGGCCATGGCTAAATCGCGAGTTAAGAACTGGAATGTGAGTGCAGTAGGGTTAACGTTTAGGGGGAAATGGAATGTGGATTCTAGAACGTTACATAACACAACAAGGAGCACAACTAGAACATCCAGCTTAAGTATCAATTGTGGAGTGTCGGAATACAAACTCCTTTCGCGCTGCAAAGCTACTATGTTACTGTAAAAATTGGTCGAGTGACTAGTTAAACTTTAACTTAAGTATTTAAACCAGCACGTTCTGTTTATTTACGAGTATTTTAAACTTTAAATAAGATTTATAAATAAAATTATATTAAAATCAAATATTTCATTATTAATAATAAAATTTATATTAATAAAAAATAAAGGAATGAAATTCATATAATTTAATTAAAATAAAGTTAAACTTTACAAATAAAAGTTATTTAGAAATAATAAATTTATAAAATTTAAAATATGTCTCCTAATTTTAAGATTTGAAATCTTGTTTTAATGTTGTTCGACTATTTCAAAATTTTGGCCCATAAGTTTAAAAAATAATTTGGAAGTTTATCTTGTAATAATATTTTTTATATAAATAAATGAATCAATATCTAGTTTAAGTCTTTAAATTATAATAAAAATTAAATAATATATATTTTAAAAATACCTTTCTTTTAAAATTATTTTATGTGAATTCAAAATTAATTAGTATTTGTATTTATAAAATTTATTTGTAAGTTATTACCTTCTGAAACTTTTTATTAATGAATTTATTTCATTGGTTATTATTTTTATGAAAGATAAAAATATAAAAATAATTATAATAAATGTTATTTTAAAATTTAAAATGATAGATAAAAATAAAATAATAATGGATAGAAATCAACCTAGAAAGTATTATTTACATTTATTTTAACAACTTGACTTATTATATTTAAAGTATTATTGAATAGTTTGAAATTTGATACTTTAATTAAAAAAAATTATTAACCTAATTTATTAAATAAATTGAGTTTACTTAGGTTTAATTTATTTTTGGTACAATGTAAAAATATAAGATTTAGACTTAAAATTATTATGTAAAATTATTTTAATTTTTAATTAGATTTTATGCATATTGTATATCTATATTTATTGTAGAACTCATCCATATAATCAAAAGGGGTTGTAGCTCATATGGTAGAGCGCTCGCTTCGCATGCGAGAGGCACGGGGTTCGATTCCCCGCAGCTCCAAGATTTTTATTTTTGCAGCGTTTGCGTGTTTGTTCCCCTATTATTGCAGGTTTTGCATGGTTTTCTCCTCGCTGTTTGGAGTTCAGTGCTTGCTAGCTAGCATTCATCTGCTACTATTAATTTGTTAGATTTTTTAAACTGCTGTTAAGGTAGCAGTTATACTAGAATATTTTAGAAAAACATTTGGCAACAAAATACAATATTTCCATACCTATGATTTTTGTTTAATGACTGCAACCTTAAACGCAACTTCCGTTTAATGATTGACAGTTTTTTTTTTTCTTTTCAAATTTTAACGGAAAAAATCGTAGGTTTTCTTTGAATTTCGGACAATTTTTCCCAACAAATTCTACGGTTAAATCCCAAGCAATTTATTTGTACATAAATCCATACAAAAAGTTTGCAACTAAAATTTTAAGTTGTATCGATATTTTAAAAAGAAAATCCACAGAAAGATTTTGCATATTCTTTGTTCTTTTCTTTCAGCTAGTAGGTGCCAATCATTTACTGACAAATAAAATTTATCAAGTGTTAGAATAAATTTAGTTAAAATAATCTTTGTTTAATAAAAATTAAATCGTTAATATAATTTTTAAAGGTTTATATTAATAAATATTGTATGTATTATACTAATATTTAATTTATTAGGATAATATATTTTATTGTAAATATAAACTAATAATTATCTATATTAACAATTTAATTTTTTATTTAAAATTATATGAATAAATGATAATTAAATATTAATAAATAATTTTTTTGCAGAGTTTCAAATGCCTACAAATTAAAAAATAAATCAAATTTCTACTATTTTTTATGAAAAAATTTATAAGACATCAATTATACTAAAAACAAAAGAAAATATTTCTAAAATGAGACCTACCTCCAATTTCTCTTTAACAAAAGAAAAGGATTTTCCTACTCCAATTTGTTAGCCAAGTGGAAAGGTTGCCGTCAACATAGGATTAAAATAAGAAATAAGTGCATGTTTGGATTTGCAGTAAAATATTTTATAATTGCACTTATTTCAGTGCAACATAATTTTACAAAAAAAAAAACTATTATTATTTAGTTACTCTTGATGGAAAAAACTTTCGCGTCACATTGAAAGTTTTATATTAAATTAACTAAAAACTTGGTTTAAGATATTTTTTTTAAAAATATTAGAGTATGCTTGTTTTTTTGAAATAAATTTTTATTTTAAAAATTATTTAATGAGGGAACTTTTTAAAAAAAAATCCTATTTTCAGTTTCTAAAACAAAAATAAAAATAACTTTAAGCTATTTTTATTTTCTATTTTAGTTTTCTATTTTTTTATATTTTAAGGCATTTTTCTAATTTTTCTTCATTTATTTTTATTTTAAAAATAATTTCTACAAAATATTATAAAATAAATTTTTAAAATAAAAACAAATCAATCAATCCCTAAATCTCCTAGTTTCAAATTATTTAAAAATAGAAATAATTCTATAAATCAATTTTCTTAAACGTTTACTACAATTACAAACATACGTTTAAACCTTAAAGTAATGGAGGGTAAGTGCATACTCTACACAACCTTCGATGATCAGGAGTCCACGCAAGCTGACAAGCAATTTTGTAAATCAATATTAGAAGTTATTTTTAAGGTGGATTATTGCTATTTTGTAATTTAGAGGATAAAAAATCTCTTTTATTAATTAATAAATATTATATTAATACATGTAATTTATATTTAATGTTAGTTAAAATTAAAAATTAAAATTTATTTTATTAATAATTATTAATAAAAATTTATTATATATGTATTTTCCATTGAAGGACAATAAATAGGTGAGATTGAAAAATCAACAATTCAAAAGAAATTAATAGCATAAAATTCAAGACCAAAATTGTAGACATGCTAACTCGAATTCGTGATCTAATAGTTCCAACAAAGCGTTAGAAATATTGAAAGCATTTATGATAAAAAATATGGTGGTTTAATTAAGAAATATTGAAGGCGTTTCTGATAAGAAAATATGACAGTTTAACCGGTATTCAGTTTGTAGAAATTACGAGTTAGTTGGGTAGATATTATCAATTTTAGATGCAGATGAAGAAAAAATAAAAAAAATAGAAAAATAAAAAAAGTAAGAAAGAGATGATCAAAAAATAAAAATAATCAAAAAAATAAAAATGATCAAAAAATAAATAAAAATTAGAAAATAAATAAAAAAGATACTCCAGGATGCTGACTCTGACTCCAACACCGACGGAAGGCTATTATGATAAATTAGATTCTTCAATTTTATATTTAATAATAAAGATTTTTTTACAAATTATAATTTTTTATATTTATAACAATAAAATAATTTTTTAATTTATAAAAATAAATCATATTAAATATATTATATATATTATGTATATATTATTTTATTATTAAACGAAAATAAAAGAATTTGCTATCCTCCAATCTAAAAAAATACCAAAGAAAAAACCTATATTTAATTCTGGATCTGTTTTTGTTTATTTACAGTCACTATGAAAAGTCTACACGAGCAATTTCACAGATCAACATTGCAGGTATGTGTTGGACTTTTCTATGCAGAACATTGGCGTGATACCCTACACGCACAATTAAACAATATATAACTTGCTGATAGAAAAATCAATATAAAACTATTCAAAAATTATATACCTCCGGTTGGCCCATGTGCACATTATAAGTCTTATAATAAGCATAAAAATATTATTTTTTATTTATCTTGTTTTCATATTTTTTTTCCATTAAAATAAGAAGGAGTTATTATCATATATTTAAATAATATTTTTATCTTAATATATTTTATTTGTTTATATATTTTTTATTTATCACATTTTATATTTATATTTATATTTCTTTTCATCTCGTATTTCATATATTTTTCAACCAGAAAACATCCGATGCTACTCTTGCTTCGGCATTCGAATTCCTATTTTTTATTAATCCACACAACGTATTTAGTTTAACTTATTTTTTTAAAAAAAAAACGGAGAGCTTTTCCAAACATACACAGAATGCAATTGTCTCGTTTGCACGTTGGATCAGAAGATAAGTATGACACTTGACCATGAGTAAACACAAACCATAAAGCAAAAGTGATATAAGGAGTAAGCAGGAAGATGCAAGAAGTTACGGTGTGTCCACATCGAAATGCAAATGACATACATGGCACGGTGGATTGGGATTTCGTAACATGAGTAATTATTACTATATATCATATTTTTTTCTATCTTAAGTTTTTTATTTTTTATATTATATTGTTTATTACGTTTTTTATTTTGTAATTATTTTAGTGTATTTCACAATATAATCCATGCACATAGTTATATACCAACAATTTTCCTTCTTAATATAAATATAAAACAGAAGCAAGTAATGTACCTAAACCACCACCGCCTTATCTTTTATGTATTGTTTCAGCTGAGACAGTGTTTATTGTCACTTATGCATTCGTAAAGATTCTTCACAGACGTGGACAATTTCCACATGGTATTATCATCTCAATAGTATTTTAATCTTCTTTATTTCTTATTTTCTATCATATTATATTTTTTTATTATAATTTTCTGTCTTTTTTTATTTCAATACATTCCAATGGAGACAAACTAAACGTAATTTAAGGTGAATAGATGGTGGTATTTATTTAATATTTTGGGAAAAGTTGCCTAAGCTATTTGATCATGCGCACTTCCTTTTGAAGGTCACTTTATTTCTGTATATTATACCTAATACCAATATCAAATAAGGAGTGAGAATCCCAAATATCCATGGCTTCCACTGCAACGATTCGGTCATCAGAAACAGAAGCAAAAAAGGTTCATGCATGGGAGATTTCAAGCATCAAAGAGTTTGCAGAATCAAACGGAGCCTCTGTCATCCCTTCAACCTACCACTCTGTGACGGAGGGTCATGATGATGCTGCAGACGAGCTCACAGATTCCATCCCAGTGATAGACTTGTCTCTCCTCACTTCAAAAGACCCTGAAATCCACGCCAAAGCAGTTCATGAATTGGGAAAGGCATGTGCAGAGTGGGGTTTCTTCATGGTAAGTGTTAGAGTAGATGCTTCTAGAGTCAGTTATGTAACAGTTTCAGTTTCCTTTCTGTTAGCATGTACCCTTGGTTGGTGTAGTTACTCAACTTATATATAACCACCTTGTGTTTCTGGTTCAAAATGTTTCTCCTCACTGGACAAGTATTATAATTATTATTATTACATAAACTTCACTCATTGCTCAGCTTACAAATCATGAAATCCCCGAGAAGCTGATGGAGAAGGCTCTAGAGTTTCATTATTTGCCAGTGGAAGAAAAGATAGAGTTGTTTGATGACAAAGGCAAAAGCCCCTACACACCAATAAGGTATGGCACCAGCTTCAGTGCTCAGGCAGAGAAGGTTCATTATTGGAGAGATTATCTAAAGGTTATCACATCTCCTGAATTCAACTTCCCAAACAAGCCACCAGGTTACAGGCATGTAACTAAGTTTAATTACAATAATAATCAAAATCAACTCTTCTCCACCGCTTTGCTTTCCTTACCGTGTTTGTTTGTGCAGAGAGCTTGCCTTTGAGTATACCCGAAAAATCGGAGGTGCGGTGAGGAAGTTGGTTGAAGGAATATCGGAGAGCCTGGGATTAGAATCCAATACCATAATTGAGTCCACAGGTTATGACTCTGGCTTTCAGATCTTAGCTGTGAACTTCTATCCACCTTGTCCAGAGCCACACCTTGCTCAGGGGTTGCCTCCGCATTCAGATCAAGGCTTCGCAACCCTGATCATGCAAAACGGAATTGGAGGGCTTCAGGTTAAGCATGATGGGAAATGGGTGAATGTGAATCCAGTTCCCAATTCCCTAGCTGTGGTAATGGGGGATCAACTTGAGGTTACTCCCACTCCTAATCTTCCAATTATTGAATCACTGGTTTCCGTTTAGTTTAACCTTTTGACCTCATGTCATACAATTAATTCCTCTGTATTATTAGGTTCTGAGTAACGGGAAGTACTGTAGTGTGGTACACCGAGCAATCCTTAACAACAAGGACACCAGGATGAGTCTTGTGGTCTCTAATGGACCCGCCCTGGATAAGGAAATTGGACCTATGCCGGAGATATTATCAGAGAATGAAAAGCCATTGTTCAAAAGGTACAAGTACCGGGAATACTTCCATGTTCAGCAGCAGACTCGATTTGCTGATAAAAGTAGTTTGGAAGCTGTTCGTCTTCATGTTCAATAATCGTACATACCTATCTATTATGCTTTTCTCCTTCCAGTAATCTTAATACCATTCTGTTCTCTCATGGTAGTGCATATATATATATATATATATGTGCATATATATATATATGTGCATATATATATATATGTATATATATATGTATATATATATATATGTATATATATATATATATAATAAAACAATAAAAGTATCCACCAATTTGAATACAATGATTAGTAATTTTGAATTGGTGATTTGTATATTTGTATGTTTTAGCATCGACATGTATTTGATGTATTTTTCTGTTTTTTTTTTATAAAAAAAAAAACCAAATTTAAGTCTATAATTTTATTATCATACTCTTCCCAATCTCACCTGGATACTATTTTCATTACAAATGTTAAAAAGATATTTTAAGCTAATCATATTTTAAAAAAATTAAATATTTATAATATTTTAAAAATTATTTTAATATTTAAAAAATTAATCAATTAAAAAATGTATTAAAAAAATATGATACTAGAATTCATATTACTCCTATTATAATTATTTCTACGCCGGACTACCATGCAAATGAATGAATGGGTGAAAATTTAAGAGTGAGATTGTTCTAATATATAAATAAGAAATGTCTAATCTATTGTCATGTTTGGTAAAAAGAAAAAAATAATAATAAGTATATTAAAAAAATTAATTTAAAGTTCAAAAATTAATTAAAAGTTAAAGATTAAAATTTAAAATTGAAAAGCTAAAATAATCAAATCAATTATTCAACTAACGGATAAATGTAAAATAAAAAATAAATATATAGTTAAATAAAAAATTAAAATATAATTAGTTTACAAATCTTTTTTAATAATAACTATATTAAAATTAATTAAATACAAATATTTTTTAATTTTTTATATAAAAATTTTACATAATTTTTTTAAAAAATAATATAATTTTTTTTATTATGGTTCAATATTTTTAATAAAATATAATAAATAATATAATAATTAAAATAAATAAAATATATGAAAATAATAATTTAAAATATAATATTTTATAATGATATAAAAATAAATCAATAATATTATTATGAAATAATAATATAATATTAAATTTATAAAAATAAATAGATAAAAAAAATTATATTATAAAAATATACTAAAAATAAAAATAAAAAGATATTTTAGCTAGAAACTTTTTTAAAAAAATACTTGAAATAATTTTTTCATAAAAGAAATCAGTAACTGTTTTAAAAAAATAATAATTAATAAAATAAGTTACTTTATCAAATAAAATTAAAATAGATTAACATATTTTTTATCTAATAATTTTATTTTCAGTTAGCTGAAATGATTTTTTAAATACATTTTTTATAGTCATTATTTTTTATAAATGGTAATAATTAGAAAAAAATTTAAACTAAATTTTAAAATTATATAGGTTAAATATTTTATTTTTAAAATAATAAAATTTATAATAAAAATATTAGACAACTTGATATATCTAAATATAAATTATTTAATTTTATTAACCATCTAATATAAATGTAATTAGATGGATATATATATATATATATATATATATATATAAAAGATAATAAGTTTTTAATTTATAATTTAGTAAGTTTTAATTTTATTGAATTGTTAGTTAAATTGACAAAATTTATTATCCAACTTTATATTTTATTTAGATGGATAAATTTTAAAAAAATAGATTTAAGTAAAAAAAATAAGCAAAAATTCATATTTTTTATTTGGATGAATTAAAAAAATAAAAGAATGAAAAAATAATAAAATCTAATAAAAAAAATTTTCTTTCCTAAAAACGAATGAAAGAAAATAAAAATAAATGGATATGATGGATTTTGTTAATAAATTAATATTTAATATTATTCTTATAAAAAATATAAGATAAATAAAATAGTTTTTTATCTTAAAAATATTATAGTAAAAAATTAATATTTGTTAATTAATTTAAATCTTTTGTATAATGTACTTATTTTGTATTTATTTTTATTTATCAAATAAACAGAAATTTTTTCTTTATTTTTATTTTCAATTTTTTCTTATATTTTACAATTATTTTTAATAATTTTTTTAATTAAACGAGTATTGCAGTTTTAAATAAACGAGTATTTTTAAACTTCCTTTCGCATTAAATTTAAGTAACACAATTTTGGTAAATTTCATTTTCTACCAAGAAATTATATTTAAATAATAATAATAAAAATTCAATCTCATCAAATAAAAAGGGAAAGAAAGCCACTAAATTTATCCTAATAACAACAA
The DNA here is from genome assembly GCA_037954105.1 of Canavalia gladiata. Taxonomy (NCBI): domain Eukaryota; kingdom Viridiplantae; phylum Streptophyta; class Magnoliopsida; order Fabales; family Fabaceae; genus Canavalia; species Canavalia gladiata. The sequence continues at coordinate 57,566,441 of CM075659.1, read as the reverse complement.
GTGAGAAGTTCAAATAGTTTATGTAAGAAATTTTAATTTTAATTTTTTTTACTGTGCATAAAAAAATAAAGTTAAATAGCTCAAATAAAATAATATAATTTAAAATATTTTATTTTTATAACATATTTTACAATTTTTTATAAAATATTTATGAAATTATTAAAAAATCTGTAAAAATAAATTAATTAGTAGATTTTATTCAAGTTATTTTTATCTAATTTTATTATTAATTTGATAAAATAATAAAAAGATAAAAGGTGAAAAATTATAAAATTAAAACTATAATATTAAAAAGATTAAAAATTAGCTATCATTATATATATATATATATTATAAAATTGAATTAATCTAAATTATCATAACTTAATATTAAATAAAATTTAAAGATAAAAATTATTTAAAATATGAAATTAATTTTGTTTATAGAATAAATAAATTATAAGATGAAATAATTAATATTATTATAGAAAAATAATAATGTGATAAAAGATAAAAAATTATAAAATTTATAACATTAAAATTTAATATTAGAATGATTAAAAATTAACTAAACATATATATATATATATATATATAAATTAAATTAATTTAAATCATCGCAACTTAATATTGAATACAATTTAAAGATAAAAATTATTTAAAAATTTAAAATTAATTATATAATAATTATTTTTTATTGGATAAAGAGAAAAATAAAAATCAGATTAATAATTAATATTTTAAAAAATAATAAAAGATGAAAAATTATAAAATTATAATTTTAATATTAGAAATATAAAAATTAACTAAATCTATTTATATATTATGAAAATTTAATTAATATAAATCATTATAAATTGAATAATGTTTAACGATAAAAATTACTTAAAAATATAAAATTAATTATATAATAATTTTATTTTTATAGAATAAATAAAAATAAAAATAAAATAATAAATATTAATATTAGAAAAAGTAAATAAATAACAATATTATTATAAAAAAATAAAAACTTTTATCCACGTAAAAATTAGTTTATATTATTTTAAATAAACGAAAGAGTATATAACAAATTTGATAAATAACCCACATGATAGGCTTTATGATAGTTATCCACATTTTCACAGAAGGATCGATTATGAATAAGTGACGATATAATAAAGAATTTTTAGAAAGTAAAAAATTAATTTATAATATCGTAATAAGATGAGGACCAATGTTCCCCTTATTATAAAGCACAGAAACGGGACAAAATCTCTGGCTGTTCGCCTATAATATTTCGTAATTAAGTGATGGACATGAAATCTTTGCGCTTCCTAAGAAAGTTTAGGCACTCGGGTAAATGGACAAGATGATCAAAAAAGAAGAGGACACTTGGATTTATCAAATAAACTAAGATGCGTCCTTGTATCAAAATGGTGAACTAGAAAATGCCAAAATATCCAAATACTAATTCACAAGCAGCATTTTCCTCCACAAAAAGTTGCCCCACACTAGTTTATTATCCCCCACTTTCCGTTTAAGGCCACTTTAAACCTCTCGCTGGGACTAGGAATCCCAAATATCCATGGCTTCCGCTGCAAAGGTTCATGCATGGGAGATTTCAAGCATCAAAGCATTTGCAGAATCAAAAGGAGACTATGTCATCCCTTCGACCTACCACTCCATGACAGAGAGTCATGATGATGTTGCAGACGAGCTCGCAGATTCCATCCCAGTGATAGACTTGTCTCTCCTCACTTCAAAAGACCCTGAAATCCACGCCAAAGCAGTGAGTGAATTGGGCAAGGCATGTGCAGAGTGGGGTTTCATCATGGTAAGTATTAGAGTAGATGCTTCTAGAGTCAGTTACATAACAGTTTCAGTTTCCTTTCTGTTAGCATATACTGTTAGTGTAGTCACTCAACTTGTACATAACCACCTTGTGTTTCTGCTTCAAAATGTTTCTCTTTCCTGGACAAGTGCTATAATAATTATTATTACATAAACTTCACTCACTGTTCAGCTTAGAAATCATGGAATCCCCGAGAAGCTGATGGAGGAGCTGATGAACAAAGCTGTGGAGTTTCATTATTTGCCTGTGGAAGAAAAGATGGAGTTTGATGACAAAGGCAAAAGCCATAACTCACCCATCAGGTATGGCACCAGTTTCAATCCTCATGCAGAGAAGGTTCATTATTGGAGAGATTATCTAAAGGTTATCACATCTCCTGAATTCAATTTCCCAAATAAGCCACCAGGTTACAGGTATGGGAGTAAGTTAAGTAACTTGGACCAATCAAACCAACACCTCTGCATTATTCTTGTCTACCCTTACGGTGTTTGTGCAGGGATCTTGCATTTGATTATTGCCGAAAAATCAGAAGTGTGGGAAGGAAGTTGCTTGAAGGAATATCGGAGAGCCTGGGATTAGAATCCAATTCCATAATTGAGTCCACAGGTTATGACTCTGGCTTTCAGACCTTTGTTGCAAACTTTTATCCACCTTGTCCACAGCCACACCTTGCTCAGGGGATGCCTTCACATTCCGATCATGGCCTCATGACCTTTCTCATCCAGAATGGAATTGGAGGGCTTCAGATTAAGCACGATGGTAAATGGATCAACGTCAATCCTCTTCCCAATTCCCTACCTGTCATACTAGGAGATCACCTTGAGGTCACTCACTCACTTCTAATTCTTGCATTGGATTTGGAGCATAAACTTTAATTTAACCTTGCCTTCATCTCATGCAACCCTTGGTTTGTTTCTTCTCTGTTAGGTTGTCAGTAATGGGAGGTACCCTGGCGTCATACACCGAGCTATCCTCAACAACCAGGACAATAGGATCAGTCTTGTCGTCGGCAATGGACCTGCGCTAGATAAGCAAATTGGACCTGTGCCGGAACTATTATCCGAGAATGAAAAGCCATTGTTCAAAGGCATCACCTTCAACCAATACTTCCGAGTTCAGCAGAACACACCATTAGCTGATAAAAGTACCTTGGATGCGATTCGCCTCAATGCTTAATAATATATATATTTTAGTGAGTAAAGTGCAATTACATTCTCAGAATAAAATGAATTGATAATTCATAATGTTAATGGAGTAGTTACATGTGACTCTTATTCTTTTAGAATTATATTGTGTAATTTAAAAGTTATTATTTTATTTATAAATAGCTAAATTTTTGTTGCATATTACAATAAAAAAATATTTTTTATATATTTTTTTTAAACATCTGAGTTAATATATTATCATTGAAACACCATTATCAAAATCATAAATTTAAATTTAATAGTAAAAATTTTGAAATTAGATCAATTTATATAAAATCTTAAATTTGAATCATACTTATTATATAAAAAAATAACACCATTATTAAATAAAATGAAGAATCATGACTTCTCTGAATATTTCATCGATATTTAATAATATAGTTTATAATAATATTCAAATTTTTTTATTTGAAGAAGTAAATTATAATTTTTTTTATTATAAAAATAGAGATAGCGCTTGTTTTCATAAATGTTTTACATTTAATCAAGACAAGAAGTGTATAATCAACAATCGACAAAATAAAAAAGAAAAGATGAAAAGATGTTAGAATTCTTGAGATGATTTAATAAAAAATCTCTTTGACCATTCTCCATATTCTCTAAAATGATTAGGCAAAACCATCTAAAACGGCATTCTCCATATTCTCTAGAATCATTAGGCAAAACCATCTAAAACGGCATGCAATATTCGACAACAAAATGCTGATATGAGAACATGTACTAACATGAGGGTAAATTATTGTTAGTCAAACTCAAACTTACTAAATATTATGCCAATCCGCAGTCAAGCTCCTTTAATTCCTTCATCATTTGTCTTGTTTGGTAAACAATCATGACCAAACAGACAATTGTAAGTTTTTCAAGGTCCGTTCATTTCAAATAGCATCACTAACGTGAAAAAGGATGCATTTACATTTGTCTTATGTTTTTCAATTTCCTACATGTTTGGGATTCATAGGTTGTTGCCAGATTAGTTAAATATCATGATGTTAAATTTCTTTAGCGTTTTACCAATTACCATGTTGACAGATTTAACAAGCAAGGAGGAAGAGTAGGTGCAATGATATCAGAAAGGAGATTTTCAATGTTTCGGGCTTCATATCTAAGGATGAAAGTGAACAAGAACAAGACAGTCCGACAGGGGTATACGACTTGGCTTGTTTAAAGTCTAGTTAAGATCGGCTCGTTTAACAAATAGACAGGTTCAGGAAAAAGCCTTTTTAGATAAACAAGTCAGGTCTGTCTAGGCTTATAAAAAAATCTATTTAACTTATTCAGAGACCTATTTATATTTATATAATATTTATTTTATATTTTATTTACATAATATTAACATATATATGTTTTATGCCTATTTAATGGTCTTTTTATCTCGTAGGCTTTAAGTTTGTAAGCTTTTTTAATTAATTATTTATATAAGTTTTAAGTTTATTTATTAATTTTTTGGTAATGTAGACTTTTAAACAGGCTTGTAGGCTTTGTAGGTTTTAAATCAGGTCAGACCTTGACAGAAAAAAAAAGCCTTTAACAGATACTCGGGCCTCAAAATTTTTAAACAGACCAAACTTGAACACTCAAAGTATAACTCGGTTCGGCCTACTTCTATTCCTATTCATATCTCACTTACTATGACCGGTAGGATTTACCTTGATGGATAGGATATATGTCATTGCTGTCGTAGTTGAATGATTCTCTTCTTACAACCCAATTTAGTACAAGGAGATCCAAGTAAAATGATTTGCTTAATGAAAGGAATTAAATGTCCAGTACCACTCATATCCTTTTGTCAACGGTCTAGGAAGGTAGTTAGTTGTGCCAATACAAATTAAGAAGTAAGAGAAATGATGAACTACATCTCAGTACATCTTATTTTTTCTTTGTATATATCTTTTTCTATCACATAACTTATCATGTCATGTAATGTCGTGTGTCTTACAGAAGTTGTCCTGATTTGTGGTAACAATTTCAGGAATTGCAAGTCTTACAGAAGTGTGATAGCAAGCCTAGTTCAGGGAGTGTACTACATCTTAGAGCATGACCCACATAAGAAGTGATTGGGAGACAATCTCTTGCTTCTCCGTGGTTAGAATTCTTCCATTTTCAGCTCCACAATGCGCCTGTTGATAGTGCTGACTTGTCCATATTCGGTGTCATTCTGGAACTACTAAAATTACCCTCCACTTCACCCAAAGGTTGTGTTCTTATGGCTCCAAAATATGCGATTGCCTTCCGAGGCACCTTAACCGGAGCAGAGACAAGGTCAAGGGACCTGCTCTTAGACCTCAAATGCATCACTAACACACTCCACAGAAGTTCCAGATTCAAAATGGCCATGCATTCAATTCAAAAAATGGTTGATTTAGCTGGAGTTGCCAATGTATGGTTAGCAGGACACTCGGTCAGCTCTAGCATTGCTGGCAGGAAAGAACATAACCAACATGGTTTATGCTGTTCCAACTTACCTTCTCAACTCTCCTTTCACATCAGCTTTTTTTTAAAGAATTAACCATCACAGAATCACGCAAGGAATTCACATTGTTAGCAGGGTTACCAAGGTGTGTCTCTCTACTGCTTTAAAGGAATTCACATTTGTTGTGTTGTCTACATGGGTGCCTCTCTTGTTTGTGAACCCTGCTGATCATATATGTTCAGGATACGTTACTTATTTTGCACAGAGGGAGAAGATGGACAAAATTGGAGCTGCGCCAACATTGAAAACATAGCCACCAATTGTTACTGTGGACAGTTTACTATTGACTGCTGTTTTGGACGGAAATTTAGAACCTTTGCATCTGCTTCCCTCAGTGGAACTAATAGTAAATATGGATCAGTCGCCAGGTTTCAGAGCACCACATGGAATTCAACAATGGTGGATTCCTCGGTTACGATTTCGGTCTTTGGTGTACCGTTACAAATAATGTTTCCAACTAAGTCTTATAAGTTTGACATAGCCTCACAACTCACCATAACCCAATCCTAGTAAGGTAAGGACTTCCCTGCTGCGGTTCTCTGGATAAAATGTCTACAGTAAACTACACCTTCATTATAAGAACTAATTGTTTTTATTTTGTAAACATCATCATTTAACGGATGAAATTCAACCATTTAAAAACAGATTACTTTCGTATATGTATATATTTGTGGATAACATCACCAAAGTAATCTTGAAGGTGTTTATTGGATTGGATCAACCAGAGTAACAAAATGAAACAAACCAAAGCAATTAAATTGATTCTGATTTTATCATATATACAACCCGATCCAGTCCAAACAAAACCAATTAAATGCAATCTCTACAGGTTCGGTTCTCGAATTCATATTTTTTAAAATCAAACCATCCAAAGTGATCCTATATATATATATATAGAATTTGGATTTTTTTTCTCTGTTAATAAATATATCTAATTAGTATTTTAAATTGAGAAGCTATTATCTTATTTTATGACAAGTTTATGCTTTTTTATAATTTATTTCATATTTTTAAATTAAAATTTTAGATTATGTCAAACCAATTCATATACATCCTTAAATAAAGATCAACAAAATTATATCAAATTATATTTACATATAAAGTAAATGTTAATGGAATTTTATTTGGATGATGAATGAAATAAAAAGGAAAGAAACAAAAGCATATAGAATAGAATAAAAATATGATAAAAATAAAAAGAAAAAAAAGAATTTACTTTTTTTATTTAGATAAATGAAAAAAATAGAAAAAAATAAATTGAAAATATAAAATTTATTTTATATGAATTAAAAAATTAAATTAAACTTAAAAGATCTAATTTTTTTACTTGTTATTTTTTATTAATATAATATATTTTTTATTTTTTTAAAAAAAATTAATAATTTAAACTTAACAAGATGAAATAAATTTTCTTCTCCCCCATTTTTTCTTTTTTAAGGGGAATTAATTTTTCGGCAAGTAGGAGAAAAATTACTTCCTTCATTTTCAACTTTTTTGTCAATCCAAATGACGAAAAATATTTTTCTCTCCAATATTCTACTTCTCTATTTTTCAAATAAACAAACGAAACATTAGAGTCAAAGTCACCAACTTTAGCGTGGGTACAGCTAGTTCTAAACCTCTTTAGAAAAATGGTGGCATAAGGAAGTAGAAGAGGTGAAGGAGGAAAGGGCAGAAGAGGATATTAGAAACTATAACAGTGGCAAGGAGATGGAGAAAAGGGTTGGAATAACGATGATGGACAGAGATTATTGTTCTGATGATGGTTCTCTATTTAAGAAAATAGGCAATGATAACAAGGCACGACAAAAGAAGACCAAATCAGGTTTAAGTTAGTTTTTCAAAATACCATATAAAATACAATTTAATCTTTCCCTTTTAAAAAATATTATATCTATGGTAGATAACTAATGATGCACTAGTGGTCAATAATTCTTTGGTCCATCGTAAAATATGTCTTAGAAATGGTATCTCATATCCTCATTTTAAGTAATAGCTCGCTAGATAATGCTAGATAATAACTTAATGCTTTGCTCAGTGAAAACTAGGAAGAAAGGAAAAGGAATGGAAGAGAGAGAAAATAAAAAAATAAAAAAAATAAAAAATAAATTATTTTAATAAGTTAAAATAGAAGGAAAAGAAGATTTTTTTTATGGATAAAAAAATATTAATAATATATAATTTAATTTTTTATTATATTAATATAATATTTATTTTTTATATTTTAAAAATATATAATAATTTTAATAATTTAAAATAAAATAAAAACAAAAAATACAAAAAAAAAATTCTTATTTTTTCATCAATTTAAAAGAAAACAAAATCTGCAACAATAGGGTTTGTACCAATATGTTATGGACCAATGTCAATATCATTGTGGCAAGTGCAATGAGGAGTGTTCACTTAGGGATAATGTAGGGATGGAATGTGTGGGTAACAGTTTTGAGACATTAAAGGATTTCCCATGTCTCGTATTCATAGCCTATTAATAAAGAGATAAAAGGAGACATGGGTTGGATTGGGTTTAATTTTTATTCTGTCCAAAATATAATTGTACACATGTTAATTTTGTTAAGTGCCTAATTTCATCTGTTTGGTTTGTCTTCTTCTTTATTTTGTTTCTGTTGATGTTATTATTGTTGATTAAATCTTTAGATTAATAACAGATTGTTGAATTTTTTTATGTTAACAAAAATGCAGATTATTTGTATATATGTCAATTTAGTATTAGCTACATATAAGTGGATTGAATGTCTCATGTCTATTATAGTATAAATTTCTTTTCCAAAGTAAGTAGGGTGATAAGTAATAACAACTCCCGTGTAACTCAATTCAAATCATAAAACTTCGGTTAGTTTAGAATGCTTAAGTAAAAATTTTGTATTTAATATTTAAATAATTTATTTTATTTGAACTTAAAGATAATGATATATTAAAATTTTTAATAGATATTAAAAATGTACATTATTTAAATAATATAAAATAAAAATAATAAAATGCGTGTAAAAATTAAACATTATAATAAAATAATTACATAATAGTGTTCATATAAAATTAAAGATACTAAAAAAATAAGAAATAATAATAATAAATATTATTGAAAATAATTGACATTCATTCAAATTCAATTTAATAAATATTTATAATAAATAATAAAATATTATTATGAAAGCAACAAATGATAATCTTATTTTATGTAAATCAGCCTTTTCGAAAAATTAAGTAAATATTATTTATTTTAAACATTACATGCTATTCATCCCAATTTTCTATCATATTATAATATAAGTAATTTTAATATAGTAAAAACAAGAAATAACTTAGACTTTTGATTATTTATTTTGGTTGAAGTATTAATTAATTATAAATATTAATTTTAAATGTATGCTTAGAAGAATATAAATATATATATAAATATATAAAAATTTATAAAATTTAATACATTACTAATATAAATATTATAATTTTATTAAAATTTTATTATTTATTAATTTTTATTATATGTCTTTAGATATACAATAAAAAACTATATACATATCTCACAAATATTATGATACAAAAGTAAACCTTTTTTATCACAACTCTTTAAAAGAATAAATTAGTGATTAACGAATCAATATAAAAAAAAATTAAAATTTACATACATGCATGTCTAATATATAAATACAAAATCTATTTGATAAATTATGGATTGAACACATCGATCATTATTTTAAACTTTTACAATACCAGTAATTATATTATAAAATATTATAAAAAAATAAAAAAAAATTAATAAAAAAATGCTATATCTAATAAGATATGGAATTAAATTAAGTAGTGTTCAAATTCTAACCAAAATTATTAGGATTAATTTAACGATAAAAAGGTTGTAAATTAAAATAGTTTACATAAAATTTTTTGTTTGAATTTATTTTTTTTATTTTTGAACAAATAATAAGTATATAAAATTTTAAAAATCTATAATCAATAATCAATTTAATTTTACTAATATATTATTTAGTATTTTATTAATTTTTTATAAATATTTTAATTTAGATATATAAATTCATTTAATAATAATGATCCTAATTGATATTTGTCATTTATATAAAATAAAAAAGTTATAATATTTGATGTTCGTTGACAATATTTTAATATTATTTTTATAATGTTACACTATAATATAATATTTTGTATATTTTGATACGTGAAGTTATTTTGTAAATAATTTGATTTAATCTTTTTAATTTAAAATATGTAATAGTAAATATTTCGTTAATAATTTTATATGATTATGTTTGATGATTATTTAATTAGTTATAATGTAATTTTTTAAATTAACTTTAATTTTATTTTTAAAATAATAATTTTATATCATTTATTCTAAATATTAAATTTTAATTTACATATATCAAATTTTAAAAACTAATTTATATATGCTTAAAATATTAAAGTTAGTGTGCATTTTTATTTCAAAAATTATTATAAAATAATTGATCAATTATCACTTTTTATCAACTTATAAAAAAATATTAGAATAAATTAGATGCTAAAAAAATAATATCAGTTTATATTGATTAATCTTTTTTTAAAATGTTATTACAATTAAGATAAAATAAAAGTTAAATCTAATTACTTTATTTTTTCTAATTTGAATTATATACAATTTAAATTTATTTATTTTTTAAAATTTTATAAATTTGATTTTATATCAAGTTTTAAAAATTTTAACTTTTTTACTTTAAATATTTATAAATTAAATCAATTAAATTATTTTTAATTATTTCATCTATCAATATATGTTTTGTAATTTGTAATTTTGGTCTAACCTATAATAATTCTTTAAACAACTTAATTTTCAATTGAAGCACTAACTACTATTAATGAACAAATTTTATAACTTAAACATCGAATTAAACTTACTCAACTCAATAAATTTTTAAATATTTTTTTCTTCATTTTTCATTATGAATTTATATAACAGGTTCTAAAGTTATAAACATCGACAAAAAACCTGTAAATAAAGATTGAAGGGTTAAAAATTTACTTCTTACATTACCAATAATCTTGTTGTTGAATTAGATAAAAACTTCTAAAAATTATCAAAAACAATATTCAATGATAAAAATTTATAACAAAAATTATAGACAGTCCAATATATTTAAATAAAAAATATTTAATTTTACTAATTATCTGATCTAAATGTAATTAGATGGATAATATATGTAAGATGATTATTTCTTAATCCATAATTTAGTAAACTTCAATTTTACTGAATTGCTAGTTAAATTGACAAAATTTATTATCCAACTTTACACTTTATTTTATAACTTAAAAAAAAATTATACTTTATTTAGATGGATAATTTTTTTTTAAAAAAGAAAGATTTAAATAAACAAAATAAGCAAAAAATTTATTTCTCTCTTATTTGAATGAATTAAAGAGAAAAAATAACGAGATCTACTAAAAAAATATCTTTCTAAAAAAAGAAAGTAGAGCAAATGGATGTAATGGATTTTGTTAATAATTTAATATTTAATATTATTTTATATAATAAAAATATAAAATAAATAAGATAATTTTTTATTTTAAAAATATTATAGTTAAAAATTAATATTTGTTAATTAATTTAAATATTTTGTATTCATTTTTATTTATCAAATAAATGGAAAATTTTCTTTTTTTTTTATTTTCAATTTTTTTATTTTTCTTTTTAATTTACTATTTATGAAAACAGACCATTAAAATTCAAAAATTGTTAAAAGCCCAACCTTTTTTCAATCTTTTACTATTATTAACTTGTTTAAGCTCCTTTTATTATGACTAATAATAATAGATGAAAGTTCAGTCACTCTGTTTTTGAATTTTTTTATGTCAATAATGCTAAAATTAAACTAAGTATTCCAATAATATTATTTAAAAAATTATTTATTTATCTATTACTTATTCTATTCTTTTCAGTTTATTGATAAAAAATATAAAATTTATTTATATTCATATGTTTATTTTAATTTTTAAAAAATATTAATTATTTTTTATATATACTTTTATATAAATTAATAATGAAAATAAATTTATATATAAAAATAAATTAAAAATAATATTTTAAATTAATAATATTAATTATATCTTTTAATATTTATGTATTTTTTATTAAAAAAGTGGTAGAAATATTATTTTTAAATTTATTTATTTGGTAGACGCGCCACACATAAGAATATGCCATGAACCACAAGAGTTCAAATATTCTACCGTTTGAGGCGAAGGAAGAAAGTCACAGTTCTTGTGACGCATTTTGGATGAATGAAGAACTAAAGAAGGGAGAGTTGAGAGAGGTAATGACACTGCAAAACACACACTAATGACACTGCAAAACACACACTAATGACACTGCAAAACACACACGTGAAACTCTTGGCCTTCGATCTCCTCTCCCTCACACAATCCCAATCCCCTTCTTCTCCCTTATTCTACCGCAGAGCCATTACTCTCTCTCGCGTCGAAACCCTAGGCACCGTCACTCTCCGAGACCTCAAGCCCAACAGGTTCCTCCGCTTTGCTATCGACGACGGCACAGGTTGCATTCCCTGTATCCTTTGGCTCAACCACCTCTCTTCTCCCTCCCTCGCCCGCCGCCATCCCAACCCCGCCGACCTCGCCCTTGCCGCCGATGCCAACGCCCGCTTCGCCGGCCTCATCAAGGTCGGCGTCGTGGCCAGAGTCAGGGGAAGAATAACTTCCTATAAAGGCGCGACTCAAGTTACGGTCTCAGATGTGGTGCTGGAGAGGGATCCCAACACTGAGATCTTACACTGGCTCGAATGTGTCCACCTGGCTCGCAACTGTTACAATGTTTTGCCTCCTCCATCTTCTGGGCTTGCTCCGCCCAAGTAAAATGGTAGAATTAATGACAATGACGCCCTTCTTCTTCTTTTATTGGTGTAAATATATAATTTGGTATTGGAAATATGTTAGTCCTGATGGATTGGTGTCTTGAAGATCTGAAATGTGTGTTCAATGCATTTTTATTTGAGTTTATGTTCTTTGTGAAAAAATCTTTGGTAGCTGTTCAAAATTATTTTTGTGTTCGATTCAAATAATCTGGATTGGGTGGCAAACCAAGGATGGTACCTCTGAAGCTTCCAGTATCTCTGTTATTATGTTCATTTCATACCTTATTAACTAAATATGTATGCTTGTGATTTCCATGGTTGGATTTTTTACAAGAAAAGTCAGTAACATGATGAAAATTGCAAATATTTGACATATCAAAGCGGAACCACTCTTACTTCTAGGCCTAATATTGCTCATTTGTAATTTGAACAATATATTTCTTTTCTTTTAGTTTTGAGGTTCATTTTGTAAGTGATATCATTGTTTTTTTCTTTTAAATTCATTTTTTTATGGCACTAATTGTTTTAATGGAACAATGTTTAAGGGATGTGTATATATACTCATGTCCTCCACATTTGCACCAGGTTTGGATGGGCTTAGGTAGAAGTCCACAAAACAGTTTCCCACATTTTAAGGTTAAAACACATCTTCATTTATAATTATTAAGTATGTACAGAATTGACTTAATAAAAAATATTCATGATAATTATTTTTAAATTATATATATTTTAAAATGTTAATTAATATAATTTAAAAAAATTATAAATTTATAATTTAAGAGATGAAAATTTTAACAATATAAACTAAAATATTTTTTATAATCATTTTTTAATTGATATTCTGTGATTTTTTTTTCAATATACTAAAATAATGAACTTATCTTTATCTATTGTTAGTTTAATAACTAAATAAATAATTTTTTTATTTTTAATTTAATATTTTATTTGACATATAATTCTTATAGTTATTTTCTTTATTCATTTTAATTTTTACATAAATAAGGATTAATGTTTTTTTATTCAAATATATTTATAGAATATTGAAAATTACAAAAATTAACTTTATAAAAAGATTAAAACACATCTTTATTTATAATTATTAAATATATACATAATTAACTTAATAAAAAAATTTATGACAATCATCTTTTAAATTCTATATTTTAAAATATTAATTAATATAATTTTAAGAAATTATAAATCTATAATTTAAGGCATAGAAAAGTTAACAATTTAAACTAAAATATATTTAATACAAATCAAAGTATATTTTACTTTTTTTAACTTTTTATTGATGTTGTGTAGGATTTTTTTTAGGTATTATATTAAAATGATGAGTTTCTTTTTATTCATACTGTAATATTTATAGTCTAATCAATTAATAGTTAATTTTTTATTATTATTTAATATTTTTCTTGATATATAATTTTCATAGTTATTTTTTATTTTTATTTATTTTAATTTTCATATAAATAAAAATTAATATTTTTCTATTTAAATACATTTATACAACGTCAGTAAATATAAAAATTAACTTTATAAAAGATTAAAACACATCTTCATTTAAAAAAATGTTCATTAAAAAATATTGTTTAATATACCCATAATTAACTCACTATACGTATAATCTAAATTAAAATATCTTTTATAATAATAGTAAGTATTATTTTATACAAATAAAGTATATTTAGTTTTTTTAATTGATATTATGTATTTTTTTAATACACAAAAATAATAAATTTATATTTCGTCATACTATAATATTGTTAGTTTAATCAGTAAATAATTAATTTTATTTCATATATAATTTTTATAGTTAATTTTTATTTTTATTTATTTTAATTTTCCCATGAATAAGGATTAATATTTTTATATTCACATATATTTATATAGCATTGAAAAATATAAAAATTAACTTTATAAAAAGATTAAAACATATTTTATTTATAGTTATTAAATATATACATAATTAATTTTATCATTAACATTTATGAAAATCATCCTTTAAATTTTATATAGTTTAGGGTGTTAATTAGTATAATTTTAAAAAATAACATTTATAACTTAAGGTCTGAAAAATTTAACAATTTAAATTAAAATATTTTTTATTATAAACCAAAGTATATTTTGCTTTTCTATGTTCAATCGATGTGATGTAATTTTTTTTTCATTATATTAAAATGATGAGTTTATCTTTAATCATTTTGTAATATTTATAGTTTAATTAATAATTAATTTTTTTATTTTAATTTAATATTTTTGTATTTAAATAAAAATTAATATTTTTTATAGTTATTTTTAAAATTTTTATATTAATAAAAATTAATATTTTTCTATTTAAATACATTTATACAACATTCGAAAATACAAAAATTAACTTTATAAAAAAATTAAAACACATCTATGTTCACTAAAAAATATTATTTAATATACATATAACTAAATTAGTATATCCTTATTTAAACTAAAATATTTTTTTAATAATTTTTTATTTTATATAAATAAAAGTATATTTAGCTTTTTTTTTAATTGATGTTATGTATTTTTTTTTACAATGCAACAAAGTAATAAATTTGTCTTCATTCCTACAATAGTATTGTTAGCTTAATCAGTTATATAATTTTCTTATTTTCAATTTAATATTTTATTTGATATATAATTTTTATAGTTATTTTTTTTATTCATTTTAATTTTCACATGAATAAGAATTAATATTTTTCTATTCAGATATACTTATACAGCATTATAAAATAAAAAAATTAACTTTATAAAAAGATTAAAACACATTTTTATTTATAATTATTAAATATATACATAATTAACTTAATCAAAAATATTTATAAAAATTATATTTTAAATTATATATATTTTAGAATGTTAATTAATATAATTTTAAGAAATTATAAATATATAATTTAAGACATAAAAAATATAATAATATAAACTAAAATATTTTTTATAATTATTTTTTATATAAATCAAAATATATTTTAGTTTTTTATTTTCAAACAATGTTATATCATTTTTTTTTATATTATACTAAAATGATGAGCTTACCTTTATTCAAACTATAATATTTATAGTTTAATCAATCAGAAATTAATTTTTTAAATTTTAATTTAATATTTTACTTATATATAATCTGTAAAGTTTATTTTTTATTTTAATTTATTTTAGTCTTCATATGACTAAAAATTATTTTTTATTTAAATACATTTATACAATATAAAAAATTGCAAAAATTAACTTTATAACAAAAATTAAAACACATCTTCATTTAAAACAATATTCACTAAAATATTATTTAATATACGAATAATTAACTTAATTAAAAAATATTTATGAAAATATAATTTGAATAAATTATAAATCTATAATTTAAATCATGAAAATTTTAACAATCTAAACTAAACTATTTTTATAATGTTTTTTTTTATTATATATAAATTAAAATATGTAAATTGATATTATGTATTTTTTTTTTCAACATACTAAGATGATGAACTTATCTTTATCTATATTGTATTTTTATTAGTTTAATTAGTTAATAGACAATTTTTTTATTGTTAAAAAATAAAAAAGATTTAAAAAAATATATTAAAAAATTTTCATATAACACACAAATATAAATTTATTCTATATAATATTGTTAATATTATAAAAAAAATTTAGAAATTATCTTATCCTACAATCTTCAACTTATTTAGATCTTTTAATAAAATATAAACTTTATTTTGTAATATGCTCATCACAACAATTGATAAGTTTCAATTTTCAATCTATATAAATTGATTCATATATATATGTAAATGTTATGAATATTTTATATATAAACAACTAAATATAAGCACAACAGAGGTACAATAATTTTAATTAGAATAAGAAAGAAAATAATTTTTTTATTTGGATAAATAAAAAAATATTAATAGTATAAAATTTAAATTTAAAAATAAATTTTTATTATGTTTTTATATTATTATAATATTTATTTTATATTTTAAAATATATAATAATTTTAATAATTTAAAATAAATAAAAACAAAAAAATCAAATTTTTTCTCATTATTTTTTATTAAGTTTAAAAAATATAATAGAATATACAAAAATTAGTTATTTTGTTCTATTTTTATACATAAATAAATAATAAAAAAATTTATATTTATTTTTTTTCTTTTTTGCCTTTCCTTTAACCAAAAAATCATGAATATTCGCAGGTTTGTGTAAACTATGAAACAGTAAGAGTATTATCTTAACCCAAAAATTTTAAATTTTAACGTGTAGAACTATTTAATAAATTTTAACGTGTAGAACTATTTAATACTTGAGAAATAACTGCAAGTGAGTGTTAAATTACTCAGTACACTTTGTCAGGTTATATAAAAAGAGCTATTTTCTTTAAATTTTTTCACTAGTAATAAAGAGTCTCATTCTTTTCGGTTGTCAATCTTTTTTCATTAGCTCCTTAACTATCCAAATTATTTGTTTCTTATTAGATCATTTTATTTCTTTTATTGAGATCCGATTCAAATAAGTTTTATAATATGGATTTTTTTACTTATTTGATAAAAAAATTAAAGCTTCGGATAAGTATGAATTGCAAAAATATTGTATTGGCTTTGAAAAAATGTTATGTTTGAACAAACATTTTGATATTTGTGGTTAGGATTTTGATAAGCATAGATTTCATAAATAATTATCTCTCACTTTTATCTCATTAAGACTTCTTATATGTTCAATTAAGTGATCTTTGTCATATTTTATGAGTTTGGGTTCATATGAAGTTTAATTGAATTTCTTTGCTTACCCGATTAAAATGACACTATTATAGTATTTTGAGCATAATAGGAGTTGTAGACATCCAAAAATCATGAAATCTATCTTGAATGAAAGCTTAAAGAAGTGTCCATATTTACAAAGCAAGAGAAGATTCTAAATGGGATGTTTAGGACTCCGAAATTATCTCAAAAGATGAGATAGTGTTGCTGACGTGGAATTTGAACAGTGTGCAAAGATCCGGCCATATCTTGAGATATAGAAGTCATATTGAGATGAAATCAACTTTGTTGGACAGCTAAGATCCAGGGCTACAACTTTTGTTCAGAAGGCAAGCTCTAATTCGGACATGTGAACATCCGAAATTGCGGTGCAAGAAAGTCAAAATTGTTGTGCTCATTGGTGGCAAAAATTCAAAAGTGTTTTGCAATTTCAACAAAGCCCATGTGAAAGCAAGAAAAGGGTAGAAAAGTAATATCCTAGTTGGTGACTTTCTGAAGATGATGCCTCAAAAATCCTCTATAAATAGAAGGGTTTGCAAGAGGAGACACACACCATTTTTGGAGATTAACTCCAATACCATTTTCTTTCTTTCTTTCTTTCTCTCTTTCTTTCTTGTTAGTTTTGCCTCCTTCATGGAAGGCTTATGTTTTCTTTCTTGTTAGTTTGCCTCCTACATGGAAGGATTATGTTTTCTTTATTGTTAGTTTCCTCCTACATGGAATGCTTAGGATTTATTTGTTGTTAGTTGCCTCCTACATGGAAGGCTTAGGATTTATTTGTTGTTAGTTTTCCTCTTTCTTTGTTGTTAGTTTGCCTCCTTCATGGAAGGCTAGGTTCGTAGTTTCAATTCAAGGATTCAAGCTATTTTCATTTTAACTTTGAGGTCTTGATCTTTATTTACATGCTTATTGAGTGATTTCTACTCTACTTTACTATATTCTTCAATTTTATTCTTTTAATCAAAGTTTGATCGGTTGACGTATTTTGATTAATGTATAATTGATTTATAATTGGTTTTTGATTGGTAAATCATTTTCCAAAAGTTTGAAGAGTAGAAATTAAGTAATTTAATTGAAGGTTTTCATTTTATTACTTACTTCAACTGAATTCTGATTATAAAATTGGTTTAGATGAAAGATTAAGTGGTTACTAAATCTTGTTGATCATAATCAATTGAATTCTAAGAGGTTTCTCAGTAGAGAATTCAAGGATCATTGTAGGGGTTCCAGATGATCCTAGGTTGATAAACACAATGCATGATTTTAGTGATCAATGATTAGTTAAGAAAATAGCCTCTGAATTCCTTGGGTTGATTATTGTTAAGTCAAATAAATTTCATTCTGTATTTTGTATTTAGCATTTAATATCACATATTTACAAAACCCCCTTTTTCTAACTTTCTCCTAATTTGCTTAAGAATATGAAATGGTCTTTGGGAGATGACCTAGGTTGCACCTTATACTATACCAATAGTTTGGGGGAAATCTAGAAATTATTTTTGCGCGTTTGCGACGAGCGTGTCAAAATTTGGCGCCGTTGCCGGGGACCATTTTAATTTCCTAGGCTCATTTAGGAGTTTGTATAAAAATTTTAATCTTTCTAACAATTGTTTTTACTTTAGGTATATCATTCTTGGATTTTCTGTATGAATTCACCTTTTTGTGTATGACCCGATCCAATCCTGAAAATTTATATGCATATGATCCTGAGATTGATAGAACATTCCACCACTTGAAAAGAGCACATAGAAGACATTCATCCAGTAATAACCAAGAAAGTAACAGTAGTGATTTTTCATCTTTAAATTTTGATAGTTTTAAATATTTTGCTAAGAACATGGCTGATAGAACCTTAAAAGAATTAGCTGCACCTGATGTTGCTTATCAACCATTGTGTATTCAATACCCTGATGTTGATGTACCATTTGAACTGAAGTCTGGACTAATACATTTGCTACCTAAGTTTCATGGCCTTGCAGGTGAGGACCCTCATAAACATTTGAAGGAATTTCACATTGTGTGTTCTACAATGCGGCCACAAGGAATTCCTGAAGATCATATCAAGTTGAAGGCATTTCCTTTCTCCTTAAATGATAGAGCCAAGGACTGGTTGTACTATCTACATCCAACATCTGTTACAAGCTGGAATGATATGAAAAGATTATTCTTGGAGAAATTCTTCCCTGCATCCAGAACAGCAGCTATCAGAAAAGAGATTTGCGGCATCAGACAGAACTCCCAAGAAACTCTCTATGAGTATTGGGAGAGATTCAAGAAACTATGCGCCACTTGTCCACACCATCAAATCAGTGATCAATTACTGATTCAGTATTTCTATGAAGGACTCATGCCAATGGACAGAAGCATGGTTGATGCAGCTAGTGGTGGAGCACTTATGGACAAAACTCCTACAGCAGCTCGAGATTTGATTGCCAACATGGCAGAAAATTCTCAGCAATTCAATTCTCGAACTAATTCCTTGTCTAAAGGAGTCCATGAAATGACCACCAAGACAGACCATACACGATTGGAGAACAGAATTGAAGAACTAACCTCCATCGTAAGACAGTTGGCCATCGGACAACAACAGCAACTTAATGTTGTTGACAAAACCAAAACATGTGGCATCTGCACTTCTGCAGATCATCCTACTTATGCATGCCCAACATTGCAAGAAAGTGAGACACCTGAGGCTACAGTAAATGGTATTTTTGGCACAGGACAACAATACAGGCCTCCTCAACATTATCAGCAACAGAAGTTTGAACCACCTTCTGGAACATACAATCCTAGTTGGAGAAACCATCCTAACTTGAGATATGGTCCTCCACAACAACAAAGGATTCAAACATCTGACTCCCAAAATAAATACCAACCACCGCCTTTCAGACAACAACAACAGCATATGCAGCAATCTGTACCCTCTAATGCTTCTGAATCCTCTCTTGATGATTTGATGAAGCAATTAGCAACCAACAATCTTCAGTTTCAACAAAATGTAAGTTCTACCATTCAGGATTTACAAACTCAAATTGGGCAGTTGGCTACCACTGTCAACCAATTGAAATCTCAAGGTTCTGGTCAACTACCTTCTCAACCTGTCATAAATCCCAAAAGTGTGAATGCCATGACCTTGAGAAGTGGGAAGAAAGTGCAGACAGACCCTACAATTTTAAAGCAACAAAGCCTCAATCAGACTAATCCACACCAAAAAGAAGCATTTATCTCCACACCTGGAGACATCTCTGATAAGCCATCTGAATCAGAGGGAAAGTCTGATGAAAAAAATACACCAGCCTTCGATAAGACATCGAATGATCAACAAAAAGAAGCTTTCCATAAACGATCTGCACTTGAAGCATCTGATGAGAAGAAAACCCCAAATTGTGCTGATCAGAAGGTATCTTTACCTTTTCCAAATAGAATGGTTCAATCCAAGCCCAATGTTCATGCAGAATTGGATAAGGAGCTTCTAGATACTTTCAGGAAAGTGGAAATCAACATACCACTTCTAGATGCTATCAAGCAAATTCCCAAATATGCCAAATTTCTAAAGGACCTGTGTACGCATAAGAGAAGACTCAAAGGGGATGAGAAGATCAGTGTGGGACGCAATGTTTCTGCCTTAATTCAACCCAGCCTCCCTCAGAAATGTAAAGATCCAGGAACTTTCACCATTCCTTGCACAATAGGAAACTCTACATTTGGTGATGCATTGCTGGATCTAGGTGCTTCCATTAATGTTATGCCCTCATCAGTTTATAAATCTTTGAATCTGGGAGAACTGAAGCCAACTGGTGTGGTGATTCAATTAGCCAACAGAAGTACAGCACATCCAGCCGGAGTACTTGAAGATGTGCTAGTTCAAGTGAATAAGCTGATCTTTCCAGCTGACTTCTACATTTTGGATATGGAAGATGAGTCATCCATCAATAGAGCAACCTTGATCCTAGGGAGACCTTTCCTCAAAACTGCAAAAACAAAGATAGATGTGCATACGGGGACTCTCTCTATGGAATTTGGAGATGATATCATCCAATTCAACATATTTGAAGCCATGAAGCATCCCATAGAGAATCATTCACTCTTTCAACTTGATGCCATAGACCTTCTTGCGGATGATTATTCTATTGACAATCTACTTTTTAAATTTTTTGATTTTGATTTAGATTACTTAGATAATTTTACTTGCACATGTGATGAATTTGATTCATGTATTGTGTGTTCCAGGATTAATGCTGCAGACCAACCTTCGTTGAAAGATGACATGTTAGATGCAAGTGTTGCAGACATTTCAATCTCAGATAGATCTCTTCCTTCCATAATACAACCACCTCCTTTGGAGTTGAAGCCTTTGCCTGAACATCTAAAGTATGCTTATTTGGGGGAAAATGAGAAGCTTCCTGTCATTGTAGCAAAGAACCTTCTACCACAACAGGAAGAAAGGTTACTGCAAACCTTAAAAATCCATAAACAAGCAATTGGATGGACTTTGGTTGATATTCCAGGTATTAGCCCATCTACTTGTATGCATAGGATACTGCTGGAGGAAAACACCAGACCTGTTAGACAACCACAAAGGCGTTTGAATCCAACCATCCTAGATGTGGTAAAGAAGGAAGTAGGTAAGCTTTTGGCAGCTGGTATCATCTATCCCATCTCAGACAGTGATTGGGTAAGCCCGGTGCAAGTAGTTCCTAAGAAGACTGGCATGACTGTAGTCAAAAATCACAATGATGAACTAATCCCTACCAGAATACAAAACAGTTGGAGAGTGTGCATAGATTATAGGAAGCTTAACCAAGCTACTCGCAAGGATCACTTCCCTTTGCCCTTCATAGACCAAATTTTGGAAAGATTAGCAGGAAAATCTCACTATTGCTTTCTGGATGGTTTTTCAGGTTATTTTCAAATACATATAGCCCCAGAAGACCAGCATAAGACCACCTTCACTTGTCCTTTTGGTACTTTTGCCTATCGAAGGATGCCCTTTGGTCTATGCAATGCCCCTGGAACCTTTCAAAGATGCATGGTAAGCATTTTCTCTGATCTCTTAGAAAGTTGCATGGAAGTGTTTATGGATGACTTCACTGTATATGGTTCTTCTTTTGATGCATGCTTAGAAAGCCTTTCTAAAGTTTTGGACAGATGCATTGAGACTAACCTGGTTTTGAATTTTGAAAAATGTCATTTCATGGTAACAGAAGGTATAGTCTTAGGACACTTGGTATCTAGCAAAGGTTTAGAGGTTGATAAGGCCAAGATAGACATTATTTCTTCTCTACCTTACCCCACTTCTGTGCGAGAAGTACGTTCTTTACTTGGTCATGCAGGTTTTTACAGAAGATTCATCAAGGATTTTAGCAAGATTGCACAACCTCTTTCTAAACTACTACAAAAAGATACCAAATTTGTGTTTGATCAAGCATGCAAGGATTCATTTGATGAACTAAAGAAGCGGTTGACAACCACTCCCATCATTCAACCACCTAATTGGACGCTTCCATTTGAATTAATGTGTGATGCATCTAATTATGCCCTTGGTGCTGTACTGTCTCAAAGAGTTAGCAAGAGATCTCATGTCATTGCATATGCCTCTCGCACACTTGATGCAACCCAATCAAATTACACAACTACTGAGAAGGAGCTTTTGGCAATTGTGTTTGCATTAGATAAATTTCGCTCCTATTTGCTTGGATCTAAAGTTATTGTTTTCTCTGACCATGCAGCTTTGAAATACTTGCTGAAGAAGACAGATGCTAAGCCAAGACTGATTCATTGGATGCTTCTGTTACAAGAATTTGATTTAGAGATTAAAGATAAGAGTGGTGCAGAGAACCTTGTAGCAGATCATTTAAGTCGGATCCAGCAACCTTGTGAAGAAAATTCAATTGCAGATTCATTCCCAGAAGAGCATCTCTATCATTTGCACGGGAAAGATCCTTGGTATGCAGATTTGGTAAACTATCTGGTTGCTAAAGAAATACCCAAACACTTCACCAAATCGCAACTTGCCAAGTTGAAAAGTGATGCCAAACACTACATATGGGATGAACCATACCTTTGGAAGACATGCAGTGATCAAATCATTAGAAGATGTGTTCCAGATCATGAAGTTCAGTCTGTACTTACCTTTTGCCATTCCTTAGCTTGTGGTGGACACTTTGGGCCACAACGGACAGCTAGAAAAGTACTAGACTCAGGCTTTTATTGACCTACAATATTTCGTGATGCACACAGATTATGCATAACTTGTGAGCAGTGCCAAAGAATAGGGAGTATTTCGCGCAGAAATGAGATGCCCCAACAACCACTTCTCTTTTGTGAGGTATTTGATGTATGGGGTATAGACTTTATGGGTCCATTCCCTGTCTCTTTTGGCTTTGTTTACATTCTGCTAGCTGTTGATTATGTTTCAAAATGGGTGGAGGCAAAAGCCACCCGTACTGATGATGCTCGAGTTGTTGCAGATTTTATCAGGTCTAACATTTTTAGCAGGTTTGGCATTCCTAGAGCTCTAATTAGCGACCAAGGTACTCATTTTTGCAACCGCACAATGGAAGCCCTACTCCGCAAATATGGAGTCATGCATAAAGTCTCCACCCCATATCATCCTCAAACAAATGGTCAAGCTGAAGTTTCTAATCGAGAGATCAAGAAAATCTTAGAGAAAACAGTCCAGCCTAACAGGAAGGATTGGAGCTTGCGCCTTGTTGATGCATTATGGGCATATAGGACAGCTTACAAGTCACCCATTGGCATGTCTCCCTACAGGATTGTCTTTGGTAAAGCATGTCATCTTCCAGTTGAATTAGAGCATAGAGCATTTTGGGCAGTAAAGAAATGCAACATGGATCTAGACCAAGCAGGAATCCATAGGAAGCTTCAATTGCAGGAACTTGAAGAAATTCGATTGGAAGCATACGAAAACTCCAAAATTTACAAAGAAAAGGTCAAAGCTTTTCATGACAAAAAGTTGGCAAGAAAGGAGTTTTTCGTTGGACAAAAAGTTCTCCTTTTCAATTCTCGGCTAAAGCTTATGCCTGGTAAGCTACGCTCTAGATGGTTAGGACCATTTGTAGTTACTAATGTTTTTCCTTATGGTGCAGTGGAAATAAAAAATGAGGTAACTGAAAAAATCTTCAAGGTGAATGGACATCGTCTTAAACCATTTTTCGAAGGTTTTCAAAAGCACTCGGTAGAAGAAGTGCATTTGCACAATGCCACATACCTGCAATAAATTCAAGAGAAGTCTCTCTCTCTCTCGCTCTCTCTATCTTTCTCTCTTTCTCTCTCTCTCTCTCTCTCTCTCTTTCTCTCTTTCTCTCTCTCTCTCTCTTTCTCCCTCTCCCTCTCTCCCATTCCTCGCTTATAAGTTTCAACTACTCTCTCAACTTCCTTCTTCACCTCTTAAATCATCCTAACTATTACACCACATTGAGCTTGCAGGAATAATAACTTGAGTGTTTTAAAAAAAAAAAATGGAGAAAGCTCTCACCAGGATCAAAATTTTGTTCCCTACTCTCCCCAGAAATTTTCTTAAAGACATTTACAATTGCAGACTTGAACGATTGAGAGCATTAACACTCTTAGGCCTTCCAAAAGATGTCCGTTGGATCATTGAAGCTAAGGTACGTTTAGCAGGTGAATTTCAAGAATCATTTGTTAAAAATATGCCAGGTATGGGAAGAAGTTCCTATGCAAAGAAGAGAAGGGCAAAAAGAATTGGAGTTTGCTACAGGTGTGCAAGATGGACCTGTAACACAAGATGCAAGAACCCTGGAATGGTTTCAAGAAATCGAGAGGACAAAATTCAATTCATAAAGGATGGACTGAGTAAGGAGTCATTGGATGATATCATTCAGACTCTTGAGACGCATCCTAGTGGGCATGTACAAGGAGTCCTTCTTGATTTGTTTGAACTGTTCCGTAAGGAAAAAGCACGTTATAGTCTTGGGAATCTGACTTTAAAAGACCCTGTTGTCAGTTTACAAGAAAACTGAATAGGAAGCACATCCTCGACTCTTAGAAGGCGTTTCAGCCGTTACTGGACGTAAAACCAGAGGAAGATGTGAGCCACAATCACAACTACTGTTCATTCTCATGCGTGTATGTTTGTCATTTACATTGTCTTTTCAATTTATTGGGCCACCGTTTTTTTTTGAAATTTTCACCCCTGCTTAAAGTCTTTCCCCTCTGACATTCACCTTTTCCTTGAACCCAAAATTCAAACTTTTGCAACCAAAATTCAAACTTTTGCAACAAAAATTCAAACTTTTGCAGCAAAAATTCAAACTTTTACTACCAAATCCTGATCCCGCACTATTCAAGCGATCTCCTTGTCTGATATTGAGTCCCTATAAATTATCCACCTCTATGACATATTTTTTCAAAAAAAAAAAAGACAGAAACACCGTATATGGATAAGATCAATACTATCTGTGTTTTTGGTGGGTCTAACCTTGGAAAGGATGGAGAATTTCAACATGCAGCTTCTACCCTTGGTAAGGCATTAGCTGCAAGAAAAATCAATCTTGTTTATGGGGGAGGGATTCAGGGTTTAAAAGGATGTGTTGCAGGATCTGCACTCACAAAGGGGTGTAACGTCTTAGGTGTTGGCTTAAAAAATGGGAGCACCTCCTACTTCACCCTGGGTACTGAATTGAAGGTTGCAACCATGCATGACCGTATGAGACACATGTTGGTTAATTCTAATGCATTTATTGCATTACCTGGTGGTCTTGGAACAATGGAAGAAATTTTTACCATTATTTTTTTGGCCTATCGGAATTTTCATAAAAAACCTTTGGGCTTATTGAATATTAATGGCTTTTATAATGGTTTGATATCCTTTTTAGATCATGCAGTAGATCAGGAGTTCATGCCACAATCCATGCGCAACATCATAGTATCTGCTTCAACTGTTGAACAGCTACTTGAGATTTTGCAAAATCCTACATCTGAGCTCAGTC
Source organism: Canavalia gladiata (assembly GCA_037954105.1). Taxonomy (NCBI): domain Eukaryota; kingdom Viridiplantae; phylum Streptophyta; class Magnoliopsida; order Fabales; family Fabaceae; genus Canavalia; species Canavalia gladiata. Next base: position 57,540,331 of record CM075659.1, on the reverse strand, counting down.
AAGCAATGCAGCTGGTGAACCAACCAAATCAGGATGGCAGAGATAAAAGAGAACCAGATACCACTCTTCGGTTATAACTTTTCCTTACTTTGATGGTTTTCTTACATTTCTTTTCCTGTTATATGAAATTCCATCTAAGACATTGGGGACAATGTCTTGGATAGGTTGGGGGGAAGATGGTCCGATATCTAAAATTAAAAAAAAAAAAAACAAAACAAAACCCAAAAAAAAAAAAAACAAAAAAAAACAAAAAAAAAATTAGGTTAGATTCATAAACTTGCTTTGAGTAAGATGGCTGAGTAAGGAGTTACACTTGACTCTTGATACGCATCTTATGATTTAAAAAAAAAAAAAAATTGAATGTGGAAGTATGTTTTTCTTTAGATTTCATAAAATAATTGAAGTAAAATGATTTACATTTCGAGATTAATTAGTTTGGCAACACATATTTGAACTGGATAGATTAGATTTGATAAATATATTACCTGTGAGATTTTGAGCCTTATTATTATTTTCTTTCTTGTGTGATTTTCATCCATGGAATATGTTACTTCAGAACTTGCATTGATTCTTTTTGAAGCTACATTTTCACATGATTTGTACAAAAATGATTGAGGCACTGTTTTTCTTGAACAAACCACCAGGCCAAATAACCAAACCATATAATTTTATCCTTTGATCAGCCCTTTGAGCCGATTAGCCTTTTCTTCTTTTTAGCTCACCACAAATCAAAAAAAAAAAAAAAAAAAAAAAAAACAACTTTGTCTGACCATAGAAGGTGAGGAATACTGAATTTATCATACCATAAGTGTTTCAATAAGTGTGGGGGAGATTATTGTTGTGTTCATCAATATCACGGTTGAAAAAAAAAAAAGGCTGAAACAATAAATTAATAAATAAACTATTATATTGAAAAAAAAATTGAAGAAGTGATATCTGTTTCTCACACTTGCACTTACAATCAATTCTCAATCCTCACCATTTTCCTTGGTCTAACATTGTATCTCTTCAATATATCATTTCATCTTTCTAATCCCGTTAGAACCAAAATAAAGACCTCTTGATTTGTGCATTGCATGTGTACATAGTAGTAGAGAAGTAGAAGATATGCAAGCCTATGATAGTTCATCTTTCATGGATTGAATTTGAGAGAAACACTTACCAAATCAAACACTTGAGAGATTCAGAGTATATCATGTGAGGTTTTATCTTTCTCAATCTATGTTTTTCAAATTAAAGTTGCCTTTCTAAGTAATTTCAAAAATGTGATGAAAGAATGCTTCATGAAATTTTGTGAATTCTTGAGAAATCAACTCAAAACTTTGATGTTCTTTCAAAAAAAAAAAAAAAAAAAAAAAAAAAAAAAAAAGTCACCAATCCTTAACTTAAGTTTGCCCGAGACGTGCAAAAGATAAGTGTGGGGGAATTTGATAAGCATAGATTTCATAAATAATTATCTCTCACTTTTATCTCATTAAGACTTCTTATATGTTCAATTAAGTGATCTTTGTCATATTTTATGAGTTTGGGTTCATATGAAGTTTAATTGAATTTCTTTGCTTACCCGATTAAAATGACACTATTATAGTATTTTGAGCATAATAGGAGTTGTAGACATCCAAAAATCATGAAATCTATCTTGAATGAAAGCTTAAAGAAGTGTCCATATTTACAAAGCAAGAGAAGATTCTAAATGGGATGTTTAGGACTCCGAAATTATCTCAAAAGATGAGATAGTGTTGCTGACGTGGAATTTGAACAGTGTGCAAAGATCCGGCCATATCTTGAGATATAGAAGTCATATTGAGATGAAATCAACTTTGTTGGACAGCTAAGATCCAGGGCTACAACTTTTGTTCAGAAGGCAAGCTCTAATTCGGACATGTGAACATCCGAAATTGCGGTGCAAGAAAGTCAAAATTGTTGTGCTCATTGGTGGCAAAAATTCAAAAGTGTTTTGCAATTTCAACAAAGCCCATGTGAAAGCAAGAAAAGGGTAGAAAAGTAATATCCTAGTTGGTGACTTTCTGAAGATGATGCCTCAAAAATCCTCTATAAATAGAAGGGTTTGCAAGAGGAGACACACACCATTTTGGAGATTAACTCCAATACCATTTTCTTTCTTTCTTTCTTTCTTTCTTTCTTTCTTGTTAGTTTTGCCTCCTTCATGGAAGGCTTAGGTTTTCTTTCTTGTTAGTTTGCCTCCTACATGGAAGGCTTAGTTTTTCTTTATTGTTAGTTGCCTCCTACATGGAAGGCTTAGGATTTATTTGTTGTTAGTTGCCTCCTACATGGAAGGCTTAGGATTTATTTGTTGTTAGTTTGCCTCTTTCTTTGTTGTTAGTTTGCCTCCTTCATGGAAGGCTAGGTTCGTAGTTTCAATTCAAGGATTCAAGCTATTTTCATTTTAACTTTGAGGTCTTGATCTTTATTTACATGCTTATTAAGTGGTTTCTACTCTGCTTCACTATATTCTTCAATTTTATTCTTTAATCAAAGTTTGATCGGTTGACGTATTTTGATTAATGCATAGTTGATTTATAATTGGTTTTTGATTGGTAAATCATTTTCCAAAAGTTTGAAGAGTAGAAATTAAGTAATTTAATTGAAGGTTTTCATTTTATTACTTACTTCAACTGAATTCTGATTATAAAATTGGTTTAGATGAAAGATTAAGTGGTTACTAAATCTTGTTGATCATAATCAATTGAATTCTAAGAGGTTTCTCAGTAGAGAATTCAAGGATCATTGTAGGGGTTCCAGATGATCCTAGGTTGATAAACACAATGCATGATTTTAGTGATCAATGATTAGTTAAGAAAATAGCCTCTGAATTCCTTGGGTTGATTATTGTTAAGTCAAATAAATTTCATTCTGTATTTTGTATTTAGCATTTAATATCACATATTTACAAAACCCCCTTTTTCTAACTTTCTCCTAATTTGCTTAAGAATATGAAATGGTCTTTGGGAGATGACCTAGGTTGCACCTTATACTATACCAATAGTTTGGGGGAAATCTAGAAATTATTTTTGCGCGTTTGCGACGAGCGTGTCAGATTTATTTTGAAAAATAAAGGTATTGAGAAAAGTAAAAAATAAAAGAAACCAATACTGTAATACAAGTATTAACCTATATCGAAATATTATGTATATTTTTTTTCCCAAATATATGTATTGTTTAAAACTTTTTATTGACAGTAACTATAATAATTGTTAAAGTTAAAAGAAAATTTTTAAAATTAAATGATTTAAATCCCATCTTAGATCAACTAAGTCTATATGATTATTTTTACTAAGTCTATATGATTATTTTTACTGATTTGTTTGTTACATAAATTAATTATATTCAATTTAAAGTATTAATTACAAGAAAAATAATAACAATAACTGCAACGATATTTGAAAGTGTCAATAAAAATTGTATTTAAACTTATAAAAATTAATATATGGTTCAATAAAATTCTTTCCTAACATATTTTAATAAATTTTGCAACCTTATTTATTAAAATAGTTTTTTATAACTTATTTTAATAAATTTATAATATAAATTGTAACATAATAAGTTTTTTGATATTTTTAATATGTATCTAAAATATATGACAAAAAAGGCTAAATATTTTTTTTATTAAAAATTATAAAATTTAATTTTTTATGTCTTAATATAATTCAATTAAATATTTTTATTTATTTTAAATTATTTATTATTTAAAAATATTAAAAACCTATTAACTACTTATGTTCTACTACCCCTTATTTTTAAGAATAGTTATTGCCAATTATTCTCTTCATTTTATTTCTTTTTTATTTAAGATTTGTACACATAGATTAAGAAAAGTTACTTGATATATCGCATTGTCATATTTTGTATAAAATATTCCATTTATAATTCTAACCGTTTTGTTTACTTTTTCTTTTTAACTTTTCTTTACCTATAATGATTAAATGAGGATTTATATATGTAAAAAAATATTAAATAAATCTTGAAAATTTAAACAACAAAACTTTTGAAACAAAATTAAAAAGGAAAACAAAAAATAAAAAATAAAAATATTACAATAATTCCAGGACTATTTTAAAAATAAAAAAGTATGGATTGTTGGTTAGTATATTTTAACGCTTTTATTAAAACTATTTTAATAAAATTAATTTATTTTATATTAGTAATTAGTAAAATCAATAAATTTCTTTAAATGTATATATTAATACTAAATGATAAATAAAATAAAACACAAGGAGTAATAAATATTTATTAAATAAATAAATTTATTATCATCAATTTTTAGAGTTGATTTTAATATTTTAAAATGATAAATTTTTATTAAAATAAATAAGTATTATTATACTTTTATATTTTAAATATAATAAAGATTTGCTTCAGCAATAAAATCTTATCATTTTTATTCTTAAAATTAATTTTAAGGGAGAAAATTAATGTTTTTCTTAAATAAATGTTTGATTAAACACAAAAGTATTAATCTTAACTCTTAAGATTAATTTAAAAAATTCAAAAATAATTGTTATTACTATAAAGCATTTGTTATAAAAAATATATAAGTATAAAATTATTTTTATTAAATAAAAAATTATTATTTTTAAATATTTCAAATAAATCTTAAAAATTATCCAAATTTGATTAAACATTTATAGCAAGATGCTTTTAAACCATTTCCAATGTCGAATGCTTATAATTTTTTATAGTTAAGAAATTCATTAAGCAATGTTATATATTATCATTGTAGAAAGACGAAATTGGTTTTGGATGTTGCAAAAATTGGTTAAATAAGCAATTAGATATTAAAAAAGTAAAATTAAATAATATTTACATTAAAAATAATAAATATAAAATAATTTATAAGATTTAGTTAAAAGTTTTTATTAAAATTTCTATTGGAATAAATAATTATTTAAATTATAAAAATAAAAAATAATATATATATTCTATATAAAAATTATTAAAAAAAAAATTAATGAATTTGAAAGAGCTGTTTCATAAGTTGGTTTTCTACTTTTCTTCATCTGGCATTGGCGTATAGCTCGGTTTGAGGACTGGAAGCAGAGTAAATGGACTGTAATAATCAGCCGAATGCAGTCACTCATAATGATTATATATCAATCCACAGCCAATTTCTTCTTCCTCTCAATCTTCCCAACATTTCCGCATTCAAACAATAACCCATTCATTTAGAAAAAAATGGTTTTTTAGACTGTGTGTAAATATAAATAATAAATAATAAATAATAAATAATAAATAATAACTTTTATTAAAAATACCAATATTTAATATTATTAATATGTTAAAATATATGATTTAAAATAAATATTAACTATATTAAATTCATATTACATATCATTAAATATACAATAGAAAATTTAAAACTGGACAAAAAATTATATCCACAAGTCTAGGGTGTTAACTGCGCCCAATCACATATAGTCAAACGACTTAAATCCGCGTAACAAACAAGGGGATTCTAGAAAATGCCAACATCAATACACATTACTAAGATGTTTCCATAAAGAATTATATTGCACCTTCTTCTAAAACCAATCTTCAACTTTGGCTGGTGGTAGTTTCAGAATTTAATATATTTTTTATAAAATATTATTTTGTTTTTATTTTTATTTTTGTTTTAAAATTTTGTATTGAATCAGAAAATAACTATTTTTCTGTTTTTAATTTTTTTGTAAAATATTAAAAATAAAAATAATTTTTTTTAAAACTAAACACCATCTTACTTTTTTTTAATTTCTATTTTTCATTTTTAAAATTTATTATTGTATTTGTTTTTTAATTTTTTTATTATTTAATTTATATATTAATTGATTGATTTATTTAATTTATATTTTTTTTATCTTTTGCATTTAATTTAACTGTACATTTAAGGTTTGAAGCCCTATTTGCCAAACCATACAGGCATAGCAACGTTGTGTCGACACTTATTTTTCTACTCAAGTTTCAAATTTTCAAAGGTTGAACGGTATGCCAGCATGGAGAATTAGAATGTATTTATAACTTGAATTTTTGAAGCACTTAGCAAGTCAAAAAAGATACGAAATTATTTCATAACATGCAAATTTAAGCTAGCTCGAATTGCTTCCAATGGACAAATAAAGCATTTTGTTAAATGTTTGTTTGTAAAGTCCAATTGATTTCCAAGATTGAAGGTTCTGAAGTTCTCCTAAAATACCGTTCTCTTTCTTTTTTAGTTTTATGAACTTTGCAGCAACAAATTAGTAGTTTACGAGTTTCTCTTTCGCTCTCTCTTTTTCACCAGCGAACAACCTTCTAAGGCAGTGAAGAAAACATTTGAGTTGAATTACTTTGGTTCCTCTCGAAACTTCCTGTGGTGAGTGTTAATTGAATTGTTAATTGATCGTTGAGTTAAAAATTCACATTTGTACTGGACTCCTAGTTATAGAGCAACTTTGCACTATTTGGTTTATATTTTTGGAAGGTGATGTTAATTAGCATAGCATCATGTTCCACCTGTATTAGTTGGTGGAGAATCACAGCTCATCAAACTGTATATATATATCCCAGAAAGAAGTTATAACTAGCCTGCTGAACTGAAACCGTAGAGTTGTGCTTGTGCAGGGTTTGGTTTCTTGTTCCAGGTACATGCTACTTCTTTTTGTTGGCAAGATTGCGCAGTTTTGTTATTGACAAAAAAATGCAGACATTTATGAGTTTTTTTAAGTCCGTTCATTTCAAATATCATCACTCATGAGAAAACGGATGCATTTATATTCGTCTATGTTTTTCAATTTCCTACATGTTTGGGATTCATAGTTGTTGCCAAATTTAGTCAAATATCTCGATGCTATATTTCTTTACCGTTTTACTGATTGCCATGTTTACAGATTTAACAAGGAAGGAAGAGTAGGTGCAATGAAATCAGAGGAGATTTTCTATGTTTCGGGGCCTTTTTATCTCACTAACGTTGACTGGTAGGATTTACCTTGGTTGATAGGATATATGTCATTGCTAGTGTTGGCTCAAAAATCTCCAAAATTAGAATGATTGATCTCTTCTTACAACCTAATTTGGTATAAGGAAACCCAAGTAAAATGATTTGCTTAAATAAAAAAATGCCAGATACCACTCATACCCTTTTCTCAACGGTCTAGCTAGGAAGGTAGTTTTGTCGGTACAAATCAAGAAATAAGAAAAATGATACACTATATGCTAAAATTATTTACGTTTCATATTGCATCCCATTTTTTTATATCTCTTTTTATATCATATCATATATTATATCTCATCTTTCCGTACATTCTTTCTTTCTTTCAATCTCTCTTCCAAGAATTAAATGATGCATGGTACTTATATCTTTAATTACGTTGCTATAATAAGACCCAGTTCAAAAAAACATATCTCAGGACGAAAATTGTATTCTGTACATATTTAAAGCAAATAGGAGAAATAAGATTTCAGAAAACAGGTTCAATGTCAATGCCATACATTCTGCAATCTAGTTACATGGATATGTCTAAACTACCTTATGGATAAATAACCCAACCTTAGATGGACTAATATGATTAAAGCATTTATATTGAAAATTACACTAACTTTTATTTACTTTTTCATAGACAAAATCTCATTTATTCAAATAAAATGGGGTTGTTTATCCAAGGAGTAACTTAGACAATCCCCCAGTTTCACACATTTGTACAGAAGAAATTTCAAGGTCCTATGGAACAGAAAGAAGTTTTAAACGGTGAATATGGTAGTATGATTTGGTTTTCTTCAGACATGTGTATTTAATGTCTGGTGCTATATAACTCCAAGAAGAAGTAAACTTTAAGTAATATAGGGTGATGTACGTAATGTCCGTGTGTCTTACAGAAGTTGTCCTGATTTGTGGTAACATTTTCAGGAATTGCAAGTCTTACAGAAGAAGTGTGATAGCAAGCCTAGTTCGGGGAGTGTACATCTTAGAGCATGACCGCCAGGAGGAGCGATTGGGAGACAAATCTCTTGCTTCTCCGTGGTGGGAATTCTTCCATTTTCAGCTCCATCATATACTTGAAGACAGTAAGGACTTGTCCATATTTGGTGCCATTCTGGAACTGAAATTACCCTCCACTTTACCCAAAGGTTGTGCTCTTAACGCTCCAAAATATGTGATTGCCTTTAGAGGCACCTTAACCAAACCAAAGACAAGTTTAATGAAGGACCTGTTCTTAGATCTGAACTGCATCACTAACACACTGGACAGACGTTCCATATTCAAAGTGGCCATGCATTCAATTCAAAAAACGGTTGATTTAGCTGGAGCTGGCAATGTATGGTTAGCAGGACACTCTTTAGGGTCAGCTATAGCATTGGTGGCAGGAAGGAACATGGCCAAGATGGGTTATTTTCTTCAAGCCTACCTTTTTAACTCTCCTTTCACATCAGCTCCATTAGAAAGAATTGACCGTGGGAAATTCACGCAATTACATCACTTTTGCAAGAGTGTTACCAAGGCGTGTGTCTCTGTTGCTTTGAATGCTCATCATGAGCAAAATGATCCGTTTGCTGTGTTGTCCACATGGGTGCCTCACTTGTTTGTGAACCCTGCTGATCGTATATGTTCAGGATACGTTACTTATTTTGCTCTCAGGGAGATGATGTACAAAATTGGAGCTGCTAAAATTGAAAACATAGCCACCAAAACTTCTCTGTTCAGTACACTACTGTCTGCTGCTTTTGACATAAATTTAGAACCTTTTCATCTGCTTCCCTCGGCAGAACTAATAGTAAATATGGTTCAGTCCCCAGGTTTCAGAGCAGCACATGGAATTCAACAATGGTGGGATCCTCGTTCACAATTTCAGTCCTTGGTTTACCGTTACGGATAATATTTCCAACTGCCAAATTATCTATGATGAAAGATGAATACCACCAACGGTTGAGTTCGTTACCAAGGGAATCGTTCGTTTAAATGTGTATTTGTAAATTTCATTTTGGATGATGTTGATCACGTAAAATCTTGATTGAAATGTTTATGAAAGAATGTAATTTATGTTTACAAACGTCTATGTGAATAATGATTTTAGCATAATAAACGATAATTAATTGAATTCACTCCCAAACTTTCAAATTTTTTGCTTTTACTCAAACTCCCCTTTGCATAAAGAAACAAATTAACGTCATAAAAGATTGCGACCATAGTAGAAATTTTACATGATGTAGTCTCGTTAGAATTATGCAAAGGCATAGAAACATGCTATTAGCTATCCCACCACATTACATTGTTTGGTGTATAGCAAAAAAATAAAATAGAAAAGTTAAGAAATAAAATATTAGAATTGTGACGAAAAGAAATTTGGAAATTGAATACAAAGTTTACTTATTTTTAAAATCTAGAAACTATTTGTTTACAAAGTTTAAGATCTATTTACTTTCTTCTAAAATTTAGGAATTACTTATTTACTTACAAAGTTAGAAAATATTTAGTTACTCTTAAAGTATATGAGTTACTTATTAATTAAACTAAATCAAACAAATTAAAAATAATTATAAAAGCACTTATTTAATGATTATCAACCCAAAAATTTTACAATGACTAAAATCTAGGCCTGGGAAAACAACTAAATTATTCAAAGTTTCACTTGTTTAAGGAGAGTTTAAGCTATTTTGAAAAGTAGTTATTCTGTTTGGCAATTCTCATGAAATTTTATCTCTCAACTGTTCAATAGTACATTATATGAAATGGGTTAAAAAAAATGGTAAAAAAAAAGAAAAAAAGATGTGATAAATGTTGCTATGAAGGAAAAAATTAAATATGAAAAAAAGTTGCATATAAAAAATGATATAGAATATGAGCAGCTAAATATATATTTTTTTTTTTGAAAAATATCTTACCATGGATTTGGGATATAAAAAATTAGAATATATTTAGTTTTTTGTATGTAAAAGTGATATGAACCTCAATACCACTTTACATGATTTAGTCCACCAAGAAAAAGACATAACTCGGAGAGAAAACTCATTGAAAAGAGGAAGGTTAAAAAAGATAAAAGAGATAATTAGAATCCATGTATGCACTTTTAACAAAAAGCAACAAATATGATCGTAATTTTTATGGACACAAATCAAGAAGATTTATAAGAAAGAACTTTTAAAAAGATATTTTATTTATTTTATTCTATTTAGTTTTCAATTGTTAGGATTTGATTGAATTATTTAATTAAGGTTTGTTAAGATTTAACTAGGCTTATGTTAAATATTTGAATTATATTATAGATAGATGTATTAGAATTTAGTTATAGTTTCCTTATATTAGTAATTGTATAAGTACAAATAGCTCTTTTATGAGCTATGTAGGACAGATTATTGATGAATAATAGTATTTTATCTTTGAGAGCTTTTTATTTATGTGTAAGTTGATTCTCTTGGTTCTTGGACAAAGAACTACTCTTGGTAATATTAGTTTTTTCGGTAGGTCGTGGTTTGGGTTAGGCTCCTTTATCTTATCCTATCTTTTTTTTTTTATTTTATCCTGATTTTCAAGACATTTCATTATTGTTTCCGTATTCCTATTCATTCGTGTAGGATGAAACATATCATAGCCATTTATTTTCTATTACTTATCCCATAAATTTAAAAAAAAACTATATCTTTGTCTCTTGCAATATTAAAATTCCTATCTACCAAATATTTCGTAAATAAGTTAAAAAAAAGGTTGTGATAGAAATTAAAAAAAAAAAGATGTGATTGAAATCCAAAAAAAAAAAGTTACGATAAAAATTTTAAAAAAAGAAATTTAAGACAATTGATAAAAAAAAAATTCAATCTTCATTCAATATAATTTTTTTTTAGTTTTTATTTCTTTGACCAATATTCCTTACCCTATTCACCTTGTGTATCCATGACTCTTTTCTTATATATGGAAAAATCAACTTGTGAAGTTCTTGGTTCAAGGGCTTATAAGGAGAATTGAGAGGTAAAAGACAAAAGTGGAGGAGAGTATTATAGAAAGAGTCAATTCGAGTGTAAATGCAGGTGAAGAACGTTAATATTGAAGGTAAACACTAAGGGAGTGATTGATGAGATTTTATTATTCTAATTTATTTATTTTGTTCAATTTGAAGCATTGCCAACATGAGTGGTGAAATCTATCAAAATGAAACGGATTTAAAAATATTCATAAAATCAGTTTAAGATCAATTCCAACAATTGAACAGGAGGTTGGAGGATATGGAGGGTTGTTCGAGGAGAATGTCTCGGGTTTCTCATAGAAGTAGTCCTCAAAGATTACTTCACCATGATGAAGAAGTAGATTGAGGGGAGAACTTAGAATTAGACAGTGGATGTTTTAGAGAAAGAAGAGGATATCGAGAAGAAAAGGATAATAACTTTGGGAGTATTAAATTATCCTTCAACCATTCCAAGGAAAGAATGAACGTGAAACTTATCTAGAGTGGTAGAGAAAAGTGGAGCATGTGTTTGATTGTCACAATTATTTGGAGGGGAAAAAGGTAAGACTAGCAAATTTTTCTTTTATCGATTATGTTAATATTTGGTGGGATCAGTTTGTCCTTAATAAAAGGAGGTATGGAAAGAGACATATCCGAACGTGGGAAGAGATGAAAGTAGCCATGAGAGGAAGATTTGTGTCATGTCACTATCACAGGGACTTGAACCGAAAACAACTACAAAGTCTTACTTAAGGTGTCATGGATGTTGAAGATTATTACAAGAAGATGAAAATTGCTATGATAAGAGCAAATGTGGAGGAGGACGGAGAAATCACTATGACAAGATTTACTGGAGGGCTAAAAAGAGAGATAGTTGATGTGGTGGATCATCAACATTACATAGAGATAGATGAATTGCTTCATAAAACTATTCAAGTGGAAAAACAACTCAAATATAAAAGTACTTGTAAATATCACAAATATGCTTCTAGTTCATTGTGGAAGTTTAATTGGTCCAATGAGAAGGAAAATCCTAAATTAAAGAAGACTTATTCTGACCCAATGAAAATTTTAAAAGAATGTAAAATGAGAAAAAAAAAAGAATTACAAAATCAAGAAAAGGAAAAGAGAGATAAAATTGAGAGTGAAGAAAAAGTAGAAAGTTAAAAAATAGAGTGAAAGAGAAAAGAAAAGAAATTAAAAAATAAGGAAAAAATAAAGTTTGTGTATTTCCTCACAAAGGGAAAGTCAAGAGTATTTTGAAGGCAAATGATCAAGTTCTTATGTTCATGTACAAAGATATTTATTTTACTAACAATCATAACTCTTATTTTCTTAGTGTGGTTGAATCTTTATTGCAGGAATTTGATGATGTATTTCTTTAAAAACCACCAAAAAGTTTGCTTTGTATAAGAGGTATTAAACACCAAATTGATTTTATCCTTAATGCCGTGATTCCAAATCGACCAACCTATAAAACTGTCCCTGAAAAGGTCAAGAACATTCAAAGACAAGTAGATGAGTTGGTGCAAAAAAGGCTTTGTGAGGGAAAGTCTTAACTCATGTACAGTTCATGTTATCTTGGTACTAAAGAAGGATGGGATCTGACACATATGTGTGGACCGTAGAGCCGTCAATAAGATTACGGGAGTTAGTGTTGATAAAGAAAGAGTTAAGAAAATTAGACGATGTCTCACGCCTACAAATGATAATGAAGAGTCGAGGAAAACTCTATTTCAAGAAGAGAAGAATTATATGAACCTCAATACTACTTTGCATGATCAAGTTCACCTAAAAAAATGTAACTCGAAAAGAAGAATGATTGAAAAGAGAAATGTTAAAAAAAACAAAAGAGATAATTGGAATTGACGTATGCACTTTTAAAAAGAACGGCCGATATAATCATGATTCTTATGGATATAAATCAAGAAGATCTCTACGAAAATACTTTTAAGAAGATATTTTATTTATTTTATTAGATTTAATTTTCAATTGTTAGGATTTAATTAAATTATTTGACTAAGATTTGTTAAGATTTAATTAGGATTATGTTAATGTTTAAATTATATTATAAATAGATGCTATTAGGATTTAGTTTTATTTTTCTTATATTAATAATTGTACAAATATAAATCACTCTTATGTTTGCAATGAAGGACATATTATTGATGAATAATAGTATTTAAAAAAAATTAATTTATTTGTGTGAGTTGATTTCCTTGATTTTTGGACAAAGAACTATTCTTGATAACGTTGGTTATTCCGGCAGATCGTGACAAAGACCACGTTACTCTTAATAATTTCGATGCTCTTCGTCGGATCATAATTTGTGTCGGATTCATTTATCTTATCTTATCTTTTCTTATTTATCTTGATTATTAAGATGTTTCATTATTATTTTTACATTCAAATTTATTTGTATCAAAAAGAATAATTATTGAATAAAATATTAAAGAAAAAAAGCATGTAAATGAATGAAAAAATAGATGTAAAAAATAATTCTTTTTTAATTATATTCCTTCCAAATCTTCACTTTCTTTCTTTATTTTTTTATTATTATAAATAAATAAATTATTATTCTATTTTACAATTTACTATATAAATTTTTTTATACAATTTAAATAAAATAAATTATCTTTAAATTGTTTTCAGCAAACATACCAAAACAAGTTAAATCTTATTATAGTCAGACTTTTGTTAACCTAAACAGGAAAACTAATCAAATTATCAATAAAGATTTATATGGACTCTGGAATTAAGTTTGCTTACATATTTGTTCGCATTTTAACCTTATTTAGTGTGACCAATTGCAAGATTGACACATTATTAATGAATCAAAGAATATTTTAAGCGATTTGACATGTATTACCGTCCTTAGATTGTATACTTAGTTTCTATAAGTATACAACTTTTGTAAATTTATCAGGTCTATTTAAATTTATATTAAATATTTTTTTTCAACTTTTTAAATATAGTTATTTTTTATGCTAATTTTAATCCTCGTACCTTTAAAATAATAATGATAATTAATGTAGCACATATTACATCATAAATAAATAAGTACCAATAAAATTTATTTTTAAAATTTTAAGTATTATGAGAATCAAAACAAATAACATTTTTAAAGAACAAAAATTATACTTAGTAATACTTATAAAAATTAAAAATGTTTAAATTTTAAATTTTATCTTTTTAAAATTTAAAAATTATAAGAATTTAAAAATAAAATTTTAATAAGAATGAAAATAAAAATATTTAAAAAAATCAAAAACATATTTAAATCAACTAGGTAAGCTAATTTTAATATAATAGTTATATCGGGATATACATTAGCAACCCCATTCCGTGGTGAACTCAAAGTGGCTTCCAGGAAAGTGTGGTTAACAAATTGGACGCCACAGACATATTCCAATCCCGTGACTCCATAACTACTTTCTCCGGTCCCTCTCACACACGTTGTATATGAGAAAAGTTTTTGTCTCAGCACTTTATAATATCCACATGAAATATTTTATTTTTATTATCAAAATATACAACAAACGATATAATAAAAAATAAAGAAATATTTAATGTGATAATTGATAAAACAAAAACATGTATATATTATATAAATTGTAAGATAAATTTGTAAAATATAAAAATATTATTATATATTTATAAATAAATAAATATAAAAAATATCTTTAATATGTAAATGACCAATATTTAAATAAATTTATTTACGTAAAAGTCTAATTATTATATATTTAACAATATTCTTTTTTCATTATCTATCTTCATATCTCTTTATTCTTGCTTCAGATCTTTGTTTTTGTTTATAAGTGTATCAGAATGACCACCACTAACATGAGGTGCTTTTGAGACATGAGAAGAGTGTAGTATGGATCAGTTATTGGTGTGAAAAGGTGATTCATATGCAGAGTTGGAGAATTAAAGAGTGGATGTGCATCGTTTACAAGTCATTATTATGCTATGAGGGTGTATATGTGATTCATGAACCATACTATTGGTCTTATCCCGGCAAGTATATCAGGGTCCGGTCTCTTTACTACTTCTATTAGTCTATTGGTCAGTTAAACGCGACGATAGTAGCATATAATAGAGCATGCCGTGAAACGCACGCTTATCATTTTAAATACTGCATAAAGATTGATGCAGAGACTTGATAACCATATGAAATATCATCTCGTATAATTGTTGTTGAATGGTAAGTTCTTAAATTAGAATTTTAAATATTAGTATGCTTTTCACTTTAATCTTCAAAATAATTTTATCATTAAATTATTTCTTTTAAATATAAAAAATTTATCAAAATTATCACCTTCTCTTTTACAAGATCGGTGTTTGATGATAAAATTAAGTTCTTAAATATAATTTTTTTTTTGTAAAAAATTATTTTGTGTTTAGTTCCTATGCAAATATCATAAGTTTATTGAAAATTGTAATTTCTGCTAATATTAATTATATTTATTTAATATGTTTAATTTTAAAAAATTGTTATGTTGAGTATAATTAAAAAATTTCCATTTTTGTGTGAATCTTAGATTTCTAGTTTCACAAAATATTTTGTTCAAAATATAATTAAAAATTTAAATTATTCTGTTAATTCTTATAGTTTCATTATATCTAAATTAAGTTCTCGTAATTTAAAAAATAATTAATTTCTTAAAATTTTGTAATGAAGTTATTAATTAACAAAATTAGATTCAAGTAAGTTAAAATTATTATTTTTTTTGCATCCAGTAATCTTCATTTTTTAATATTTTTCCCCACACATGTTTTTTTTTTTTAATTTCTAAATTTTACCTTACCAAAAATTTATTCAACGGTGGACTAAAAATTATCAACATAAAAGATTTATCATCTTCACTCAGGAGCAAATGGAAAATCACCATATAACATTGAGCTTGAGTTAATGTCAAAGGCATTACATAGTCAACTTCTTTTTTATTCTCTTACAAGGTCAATCACATATGATTAAAATTAAGTCATTTAAAGTAATTTATATAGAGAACTTCATCCTTTTTAGAATTAAAGTTTAATGATGTGAAGAGAAATACGTGTGAAAATTTTATGAAAAATAAAAATGTTACAAATTGATTCAATTGAGAGAAAAAGAAAATTACCAAATAAAAATATCACATCAAACATATTTAGCAGAATTTAATGAGTTTAATTATAAATTTTTTAAAATATAGAATAATTAAAAATTTTAAATTATAAGAACTGAATTAAAAATATAGTAAAACTATACAGTAACAGATCAATTTAACCTTAAAAATACTTTTAAAAAATTAGATCAAATATATGAATTTAAAAGGTTATAATTTCATTTATAATTTTTTTTATTTTTAATTATAAAATTATCATCCTATTTTTAATTTTTTATATTTTAAATATTTTAAATTATTAATATTAATTTTTATATGTAATTTTTATAATAAAAATAAAAATAAAATGATAATTTTCTAATTAAAAATAAAATAAAATAAATCACTTTTCCTAAACTACATAATTTGTAACAATTTTAAGTGAAGATTTAAAAAAAAAATTCTTATTAAACACTTAGTAAAAAGTGATTGAAGTTGTTTTACAACTTTTGACATGTACGCTGAATCATCTTAAAAGATGGTCACAAGAAATTTCTTTTTTCCTGCCGGCCCTTTCTTCTTTTTTTTAATTTATATTTTTATTTCGAAATTTCTTAGAATATGGTAATGGATTACGAGAGGATGAGTCACAAGTTAATCCAAAAATATGAAGAAATACACTCATTATTCGTATCACCTAACACAATCCACTAACTTAGGAGCATCAAAGTCCTCTTCTATGAAAATTATTACTTTATTAAAACGGGATTCTAAGTGAATGATTGTTTTTTTGAGAAGGGAGCAGACGATAGAGACTCCAATAATAATATAAATATATTTATAACTTAAAATATTCATATTTATGTTATAATATATATATATATATATATATATATATATATATTCTCATCAGGTTTAAATGGTTGTAAACAGTTTAAAAAAATCTAACACTGAATTTTTTTAGAATAAAATATTAATTAAATTTACAAACTCTAACTCATTATTGTAAGTTATTTTAATAAAGGAAAGGATGAGTATTTTTTTATCCTGAATAAAATATGAGAGATATATCACACATGAAGATGAATGTTAGAAATTTCTATATATGTATATATTTAATGTATGTATGGTATATTATGAATTTAATTTTGATATATTATTATAGTATAAAATTTTTTATAGGTTAACTAATTAATACATTAAATAAATTTAAATTTTTAGATAATTATTATAAAAATTAATTATATATAGTGATATGATCATGTTTAATTGAATGATAATATAAAAATGTATATTTAAATAAATTCTTATATTGTATTTTATTATATAAAAATATTTTATAAAATTAATTTTTTTATTATTGATTATTTTATAAAATTAATTATAAAATTAAAAAATTTTACCGTATAAATTATATCTATAAATCTTTGTATTAATATAAAATTATTCAATATTTCACATACATAAGTATATTGAGTCAATATTTCACTCCAATAGCGTGTGTATACATATATTAGTCAAGATGAAAATTAACATCAAAAGGAGGGACTATGAACCATTTTTGGAAATTATGGGTCATTATTGAGTCATTAAGGAGGTGCACACGAACAAGACCATGAACCCTGTTTGCACAGTTTATGTATTCAATCGCTCTTCAGATAAAAAAATATCAAATATCATTCCAAAAAACAGGGAGTGGAACGCAGCCAAGAGTTGATTGACCATGTTAAATGTTTTGAGAGCATTGCTTATATTTGTGTGCTGGTTCAAGAAATATCCCTTTGATGATTATGGTGTTACACATGTTCATTAACTGATACAACTCAAAAGATTGCAAATTGTATGTTTAGTTAATGGTAAGATAACAGTAAGTTGATGTACCGAGACTTTGACAAAGAAAACACAGAATTGAGAGGAGAAATAAGATATATATATATATATATATATATATATATATATATATATATATATATGATTTATTTTCATTTTTCAAAAAGGAAGATCAAGAAGTTTTAGAACTAAATAAATATTTTATTTCATATCTTTTATTAACTACGTCAATCCATAAAACCTTATAATCTTTTAAAAGAAGTTCGGGCAAAAGGTTAAGAAGAATAAAAAGTTTTTAAAAATATATGATAAAACTGAATTATAAATTATTTATTTTGTTTTTTCATTAACTATGAATTTTTTAATTTTGATCAAACTATAAAAAACAGGTAGACACAAGCCAAGGAGGAAAAAATCAAAGCTATAATTAAAATTTGTGAACTAAAAATTTAGTTGCGACCATTTCCATTAAATTTAACAAATTTATAAGATTTTCGAAGATTGAAACCAAGTTTGAAGTTAGGAAATATTTTTAAAATTTTGGATGTTAGACTATTAAGATTAATTTAGTGTTAAGAGATTTAAGATTATAACAATTTACATAACATCTTAAGTTTAAATTTTATTATACTTTTTGTTATAGAAAAAAAAAATATCAAGTATGTCATACAAATTCATATTTTGTATTAATTTTTTTTTCAAACACTGTCGTTGTAAGTACGCTAAAAAATGGTTTTCAACAATGAAAAAAACAAAGATGACCCCAAGGTAGAGTTAGAAAATTAGAAAAAAGCACCACCATTTTGATAGCTGCATCTTTCGTTTTCTGGCCGTGATTTAAAATTGAAAGAATAAAAGCTTTGACTATTTTGGGATGTTTGACAAAGGGGAAGGGGAATCCAAATGAAACATTCATAAATTTGGGAAGGGGAATCCAAATGAAACATTCATAAATTTTAAATTTATTTTAACTTGTAGTTGAGCAACAGAAGTGAGAAAAGAAAAGGTAATGATTATTATAATATGCACTACGATGGTCATCTATTTCTATTTTATATTTTATTTTTTTATGGTTCTTAACCGTTACAAAAATTTATTGTTAAGTATAAAATTGTCATAATTTTAAAAAGTGTCAAAAAAAATTTTATGTATGAGAATAAAGTAAATGAAATGGTAAGTTTTGATGAACTAAGGATGTGTTTATTTTTAAAAGTGAAATACGATTTTGATGTCCGAAAAAATTGAAATCTTAATTTTTTAAAAATTAAAAATTGTTTTTATTTTTAAAAATAAACATATCAATTAATTTAATTATTTTAAAAATTAAATTAATGTTAAAAATAATTAAACTGAACTATTTTTTTATTTTTAAAGATAAAAATAAAAATATTTATTTTCTTCAAATATTAATAATTTTATTTTTTATATATTAAATAATAATTTACTGTTGTTTTTTTTATCATAGATAAGTTATTATACATAATAAAAGGTTGGAATTTTTTAAACATAACTTTGTCCTGTTACCGACTAAAATGATTGGATACTGGTTTGGACTGTCTCCTACCGCCGTAGAACTGCACATGATTACACATTCTTGTGTTTAATTCTCCATTCGTGGCTAATCAGCAGCTCTATTTTTTAATTCGTCCTTTTGATTCAAATCCTTTTAGCAAATGGTTCTACATTAGGCAAAAGTATAATTGTATTAATGCTCGTTATAAAATTCTATTAATGAAAAATTTAATTAATTACCTTGTCGTATAAAAGTTAATTGTGATTCCAGTGCGACATGCAGGCCCATTGTGATTAAGATATTATTATAATTAGCCGAAAAAGTAAGAAACCGTAATATTTTGCCCATCCTGTTCTTAAGGTAAAATATGGCTTGTAGCTCATGAAACTTCAATTATTCAAAGGGAGAAGATTAATCAAATAAGAAGCTATATAAAAGCTCATAAAAAAATATTAACGTTTATGGTTTGATAAGATTTAAAAAAAATTAAATTTTAATCTAAATTTGATATATTTTTTAAATAATTTCTTTTTTTGTAAAATATTTGTAAGGAAAATCATAAATCAAATATATGGAAATGAAACAATAATAGAAGTTAATTGTTTAAGATATGAAGACTGATTCTAATAATTTTGTTGTGTAATGAAAGATTATTAGGGCTTATTTCTGCATTTCACGTACTTAAAATAACTCTTAATTAATGGGATAAATTATGCAGCTAGTTGTTTCTATATATTAAATCAATGTTCTTTTTTTTAATGAATGTGTTTTTAAGAGTTATTTTTATTTTTATGAAATCATCTAACTCATCTTATATGGCATATTTAATTTTTTTTATTTGTAGTTTTAATTTTTTTTATTTGTAGTTTTAATTTTTTTAATACTAATTTAATTTAAATTTAAATATTATCTCATTGTAACAAATTTAAAAACTTTTAGAAGGTTAAATCTTAAAATATTATAAAATTAATTAATCTTAATCTTGATTTAAATTTTAAATTTTAACATATCAAATTAATAAAAAATTTATATTGTAATTTCAATTTATTTGATTTGGAGCTACCTCCTGTTTTATACCATATATATATATATATATATATATATTGGTGTCATTTTTAAATTATTTCCTATAAGATATTTATAATCCTGGGCCAAAGTATAAAATTATTTTTTTCCTTTATTTGATATTTATATATTCATGGATCTCCTCTGTACAAAAAAACGGCATTACATATCAACTTCTCATCCATGGCACTAATTAATGGGTTTTCACTGTCTAATCAATTTTCCTTGCAATCTGATGAAAATGAGAAGAAACAAGTATAATTAATACAATTTATCAATCAAACTTGCGATGTATTGAGACATTTCTTTAATTTTATTACGACAATGGGTATATAATTATAAGAGTACGTGTAACTTTAAGTAGAGTTTTATTCTACCTGAGTAAGACGGGATGTCCCAAACTTTCTTAAACGTTCGTATAGATGAATTGTGGGTCCTGATAAAAATACCAATACATTATGCATGTAACGTATGTCACAACTATTTAAATTTGGTAGCTAGCTGCATGTGCATCTTCTATAATTTGAAAAGGAAACTTATCCTTTACGTGGTGAAAAGGAAATGATATATGCTATACAAATTTATTTATTAATAAATAAAAATTTATCATATATTAAATTTTTTTGCTAATATAAAATTTATCTAAGGATAATTAAATTATATATTAAGATTGATACTAATAAATAATATATTATATTAATATTTTATGTGTTAATAATATATACTAATATTTAGTACTAACAAAATTATTTATTTTATCTATTTAAAATAAAAAAATTTATTCATATTTATCTGTTCATTTCAATTTAAAAAAATGTTAATTATATTTTTTTATATATACTTATATATCAATCAACTGTAATAAATAAAAATAATAAAAATAAAATTTATTTACAAAAAATAGATTAGGAAAATAAATAATTTTTAAAGATATTAATTATATTTTTTAATATTTATGCATATCCTCTTTCAACATAAATAAAAACAAAAAATAATATTATTTCTTATATTTATATTATATTTAATTTTTTTAAACAAAATATATACTAACAAAGTTAATCCAACATCAAAATGTGAGAATTTTTTTTAGCATAATTTGTAATTTTTAATTTTAAAAAATTTTAAAATAAAAATTTAAAGATAAAAATAATAATTAATAAACTTTTTCTTTTGATTTTAAAAATTAAATTAAAATATATTAAAGTAAACTTAAAATTATTTTAATGAACAAATTTTATTTTAAAATTTAATTCTAAAATAAAAAATTAAAGTCTAACCACAACACCAACAAAACATTAATAAATGACAAATTTGTTACAAAACAATTTATATAGTGCTTACATTTATAATCTATTATTTTGTTTCCAATTTTATCTTTTCCATCTTATCATAATTCTTTCTTATGTTATTTTATAATTATTAAATAATTTTTATCAAACATTTTTTTATTCATTCAATTAAACTTTTAATTAATTTTTTAATTTTTAATAAATTTATTTATAACAAACTCATCATATCTTCATGTAAAATCTTTAAACGCTACCACTAAACAAATTCTAAGTATTTAAATTTACACCATTTAAAATTAGTTACTTGTTTTAATAATTTTTCTTTAAATTCTTCAATAATTCTACATTTCTACTTGATATTGTTTAATATAATACTTTTGATTTCTTAAAATATTTTTTATCAGACTAAAAAATTTAAAACTGTAAGAGCAATGCTCGAACACATATATAAATTTGTAGAGTTAAAAATACAAAATTCTTGGCGTAACAATTCATGCACGTAACATTGGATATGGCGTAAAATTAAAATCCTTGTGATACTATTTATAGCTTTGGTCTTTAGGATGTCATAATGATTGCAAAATAGTATAATATTTTTTCCATTCTAATATTGCTTAGGAGATGAATTTTGAATTGAAAAGCCATGGGAGCTTCTTATTGAATCAGTTAGAATCTTATGTCTTACTAGAAGAATGCCTGTTTTAGGAAAGGATATGATCCATCAATAATGTCTCGTCTCTTATTTGGGAAAAAAATAATCATTCAAGAAATACCTAGTTTATTCAATTTGATTGTGATAAAAGAAATTGTTCAATAACCCCGTAGGAACAAATGTTCTGGATGATGTCAACAAGATCTTCCTAAATACCTTTGAGCTTAGTATTGACTGACAACGTGGTAACCTTGGGATAAGCTCAAAATTGGAAAATAATTTTGTAACTAATTATGCTTCTGAAACAATAACATAAGTCGCACCAAAATGTCTACTTCGATTCGAGTATAGAACAGTATTAAAGCAAATAACATCAACAATGTTTCCATTACTTTGAAGTAAAGCTAACACTATGTTATTGTCATTCTACCATGCAAAAGGTGCATTAGACTTGTCTGGTTGCAGAATTGATTCATCAATAAATCCAAATCTATTTTTGGCAAGTATTTTCATTCTCATGAAACGACCCTATTAATGGTTGTCATCAATGGTTAAAAAACGAAAATCGAACCTTGGGTTATGAGAACTGAAGATAAAATTGGGCTGAAAGCATCATCAACTAGGGGCAAAAGAGCCTTACATGAGGAGGAACAAGGAGGAAACTTCTAATGCAAAAAAACTAACCAAGTAAGAACAAAGCAAGCGAGAAAGGGGTAGAATGTCAAAGTTCTTCTAATATATCCATATTAAATCTAAGACCAAAAAATAAATTTAGAGAAAGAAAAAAAGAAAAAGCCATCTATTGATTGAATGATTATTTTTGTGACTGGTACAATGTATAGTTTTCGTTAATGCAAACGAATTATGGTGGAATTTTTAAAAAAAATTACAACAAAAAATAACTTGTGACAAATTGTTAAATGATTTAATTAATTATATATGGTGTAATTTATAGTTTAATATTTTAGTAATAAATTCATTCATCCAATGTCCATCTGCTTGTAGCTCATCTTTGTTTCCCCTCCATTAAAGCCGGAGGATCGCTTCTCGACCAAATTAATGTAAATTTTAAAGTTGTTTATCAAAATAATATTAATTAAAAACTATTTATACAAATAAGGTTTTTTTGCCACATTTTAAAGATATAGGCACAAAGAATAGACATAACTAATTAAAGCTATGTATAGTTTGTCCCATGTGAATTTCGTGTGGTATACATTAAAAAAAAGTAACATACCGTAAATGATAATATGTTAATTTTTGGCATGTGACACACGTTAAAAAAATTGACATGCCAAAAAAATTATTATATTTCATATTTTTATATGTATGATGTCTCCTAATGTTTAATAATATTAAAAAATTTATCAAAAATTTAAATTTAAAATTTGAAGTTCATATAATTTTTCTTCTATCATAATTTGGTCTAAATAAAATTTTATTTTTATGAAAAAATAGTGTAAAATTTATTTTTATATTTTTATCAAAGAGATTTTATATATTTTAAATTTTATCAGAAGAAAAAAAATTTAAAAATTGAAAATTGAAAATTTTAAGTCATTCTGTAAATATTACATAATATACAAAATTATCACATACAATAAATATCATATATAAATGGTTGATATGTAATTCTTTTCAAAAATATGTTAGAGGAAAGAAGTTAATGTACGATAGCTTCTTGTTTATCTGTGACGTCAGTTAATTGTGCTCCGCGCCCTCAATTTATGATCAAACAACTTCATTTTAATAAATAATGTAAAATAATATAATTTTAATAAATAATTTTAAAATTTACATTAATTTTAATTTAAAAAAAAGAAGTGGAGGATGGGTTTGATCTCATTCCAATTTCCATACCAAAATCCTCTTATGGGTACATCCCTTGATGATAATACAGAAGTACAGAAAATGTGAATGTGAATGATTAGGGCATTCATTCCCCATCGGAGAACGGACACGACACAGTTTACTTTTCAAATCGTAGAGAAATTATTTTCATATAATAATTTATATATAACTAGCTCATACAATATAATAGAATACAGTAAAAAATAACTGAAAAAAAAGTATTTAAAATTTTAAATATTGAAATACTTAACTTATATAATTTTGAGTATTAATGTGAAAGTTTAATATTTTTATTCTTGTTTATATTTTTTTTGCAAATAAAATATTTTAAATTAATTTATAATTTTATTATACGTATAATATTTTTAAAAAGTACTCGACAGTGTGCATAATATTTTTCAAACTTGTGGCAGGGCCGACTGGAGAAGACGTTACGTTGTTTTCGCCATTTATTAAAATATTTTACTGGTTTTTACTTTGGCCCACGCTGCCTTGTCGGTGGCCACATAGTGAACGGATCCAAGCGGCGTTTGTTTGTTTTTTCAACCCTTTTTTATAATCGAAATCTAAAATTTCATGCACACTTGATTGATACATTTATTTATTGCATCACAATTACATCATTAATTACACGAGAAGTTTACTTCCGTGGTTAGCGGTTACCATGAAATTACTCGATCACAATTTTATTTTTTTTTGTCCAATTTTTCTTTTCTTCGTTAGTTTCTAATGTTTTGGTTTTGGCCGATGCTTGTTTTCTACTTTAATTGACTATTGATGCACCGAATAATGGATACATGTAGCTGGCCTTCTATTCGGACAGAGATGATTCGTCATTGGGTATGAATACGACATTATTCAATATAAATCAATATAAATCAGCTTAGTAATTATAAAATACGATATTATTCATTTAAATATATTTATTGTTTAAATAAATGATTAAATTATTCTAATTCTTCTTTAATTTTGTATTTTTTACACAATTTTTCTCTATTTTTAAAATCTTAATAAAAAATAATCTTATTTTATATTTATGTTACACTCAAATTTAAAACCTTTATATCTGTATGTTATAAATTTTATCTCGTAACACAAAATTATATCTATTTCTTAATTATTATGGATTTTCCTATTTATAAATATAATATCTAATTACATCATTTACGAATTAAAATAATTAAATAACTGAATAATGAAAATCTTAAGATAACATTAAAATAATATAAGAGAATAAATATTAAAAAGTGATTTTATATTTTCAGAATAATAAAAATTATTTTAATATTTTAATAAATATTCAATTAAAAATTATTCATATGAATAATTAATAAGAAAAAATAAATAAATAATAATTAAGTTTAGTTGTTAATAAATCATGTGATTACATGTTTATTAAAAAATTTGAAAACAGTTCTTGTTAATTTTAAATAATTAGTTTATTTTATTTATTTATTCTCTGATATTTTGTTAATTTTATCAATTTTTTTATTTTTTATAAATTTAAAATATTTATTATGATGGAGGGATTTAAATATAATATATTTATAAAATAAAAGAGGTTTTGTATGATGTTTAAAACGTAGAAAAACTTTTATGTAACAAGTAAAAATATGTAATAAAGATGTTTTGTCAGCTTGATAACAAAAATAGATTTAAGTGTAGCATTTATTTTTTAAATGAGGGATTTTATGCAAGGTTTTGAAATAGAAAGTTTATTTTTTTTGTTAAAAGTGTAAAAGAGAAGGAAGCTAAAAATAATTTATTCTTTATTTTAATTTATTATTTTAAAAATTAAGAAAGTTTTCTTATCTTTAATATAATTTTTTTATCTATATTAAACAAAATTAAAGAAAGTGTCAATGAACGATAATATTTTAAATACTTTAATAAAAGATAGTTGATTAATACGAATATATTTTTTATAGTTGTGATTATTTGCTTCTGTTCTTAATTCTTTCACAATCACATTGAACGAGATATTTAAATTAGAAACAGTACTTTAACTGCTTTATATTATCTTTTGGATGAGCAATGAAGATAATGTATACACACTTTTTATTAACCAAACAAATTGCCAACACTTTGAAAATTAGGCAGTTTAAGAAAAAAAAAAAAACTAATTCATTATCCTGTTAAGAGACTTAAATAAGAGATCATCGGATCTGGATTGGAATAGTAAGTCCAATAACTTATTAAAATCAATTTAATAATAAAAATAGATAATTTATATACAAATTTAAATATAAATTTTACTATTTTTGTCATTACAGATAAAAAAAAAAGACCCAGCTCAACTCATTAATGAGTGAGAGAAAAAGAAAACAGCGGGCGTAATGGTCTTAAATTTTAGATTAAGTTAGGTTAATGAATGATGAAATGATTTCAAAGGAAAAAGTGCATTAAGAAAAGACGCCAGCCAGTTTTGACAGAACCAATAGCTGGGACTAATTTAATTCCAAAAAATGGGGGGCCCTACCTAACAAGAAAAGTAAGATAAGGAGAACCAAAAAAATACTCAAATACTATGAAAATTAGGAAAGTGCACACCTGGCCTATCACCAAACATCTGAGAAAGCTTTCAAGGACCAATTGAAAAGCATAAACTCTATTTTAAATAAAATATTACCATCCAACATATAAATAATATTTATATTTTAATATATATTTTTATTATATTATGTATTTTATCTAATTTTTGTTTATTTTTTATTTATTATATACATCACTATTTCAAAAAATTAGACTGATCGAAGGAATCAATTTTCTTTTTAGATTAATTAAAATAAAAAATTGTAATAAATAATTAATAATAAAATATTAAATTGATCAATAAATCGATGGTAAATAGGTTGAATTGATAAAAATTAATTTTATATAAAATAATATTATTTTTTATTTTATTTATATAATTTAAATTTTAAAATTAAAATATTTTTTAAAATTTTGATTATATACAAATTATAATTTTATTATATTTTATATACTTTAATATAATATATATTATATATATTTAATTAAAATTAGTTCTACGTTTCAACCCTAATTAAAAAATTAAATATTAAACCGATAATTAAATCGTTTGAATCACCGATCCGATTTTAAAAACTTCTTATACGTTCTAGATAGAATTTCTTATACATTCTAAATAGAATTTAAGATAATGAGAGCTGATTTTAAACTAAGTTAAATGGCTGTTAACGTCAAGCACTGGCTGGACACCGGACACCAAACCTATCCATATTTGTCATTCTGTGACACACTTTCCGGCAGTATTGATTATCTTATCCATTATCAGTCTAATCATGTCTTGTTTAACATCACAATCTGCACTGATTTCTTAAGTAGATTTGCTCCAATAATGTGTATACATAGAGTGAATAAGTAGCATATGCAATATATTAAATTTTCCATGTTAGTTAATATGTTATTTGATAGATCTTTGTTTGCGAATCTACGTTGATGTCCACTTTTGCTTAAATACAAAATCATATTCAAATTTGTATTGGAGAAGATAGATAAGCCCAACCTTACAATACAAATCCATCTTTCTTTCCGGTCTGATTGGGGCGATTATTAATTGAACATGAATAAAACTGCATATCATCCTAGCTGTAAAAATTAATTTTTGATATGAAAGAATCCAAATAAAGAAATAAATTCGAACAATCAACCTTTATGAGATTATGATGAAACCCAAATGTATATCAATCATTAAACAAGTCCTAATTCATAGTTCTATTCGTTTAGTTACGATTAACTCATTTAAAATGGCGTTAATTAAATTTATATTTTTAATATTATAAAATATATGAAGCAATATACGTTATATTAAAGTTATAAAAATAAGATTAGATACAATCATAAATTAACGTACAGTATCACGTCTTATATCTTAAAAAATTATGAAAATAAATTGTAGTAAGAATCCACATTGAATAATTGTAGCAACTATTTCTAGCAAAAAAAAAAAATATTAACTTAAATACATTGTACGATGTAATATAATATACAATTTTCATAAAATGTGAATAATGAGTGTAGTTCGTTAATGGTAAATAGAGGTAAAAGTAAGTTTGGTAAGGTTAAAATTGTACAGTAACTTAACTTATTTTCTAAATTTTAGAAAAATTTAATTTAGTGTTAATTTACTTAATTTTAGACAAAATAATGGGATTAAAATACTTGTTATATATGTGTGTGTTTTATTCAATAGGATTCGACCAAATGCAAGCTAAACCATATGGCCCTTATATAAGCTGTCTCACATACTCTTATCCCCAGTGATAAGCACATGGCAACATGTAAGGTTCAAATTAGAAGGACGACACATTACATCTTTGTTGAAATAAACTTCATTATTGATCTTTGGTCAAACCATGATTGGTTCACACTATTTAGGCATTGTATACCAAGTTTGATGGGTTAATTTGATTAATTTTCAAATTACTAATTCAAGAGGATGGATTGAATTTATTAAAAGAATAGTTGATATAGGTTTAATTTGGATAAATTTTTTAATAAACATTTATTATGAAAGAAAATAAAAAAATAAATTTTATTCATAAATTAAAAATTAAAATTAATTTAGCACGTCAATTATTAAAAAATTTAAATAATTTTTTTTCAAAAATTTTCTTATTATAAGCTAATTTTAACTTATAAAAAGTTAATTTATTTTATCCTTTTTCTTACAAATATTTATGAAAAAATTTATTCAAGCTGAATCTTAACAAACTCAGAATTCTTAGCGGTTTCTTAGTAATAATAAACAAAATCTCATTCACAAAATGAGATATGTTCCTATTTTTTCTCCCATAAAACGCCTAGTTTTGCATTTATTTAACATTTATTTTCTGTTTTATAATTTTTAAATTATGCTTTTTATTTAATTTTTTCTTCTTAATCTTAACTATTAATATTATGATAATATGTTTATTTTTACATTGGCCTTTTAATCTGTATTTATTCTAGTCAAATTAATTTCTTTTAAAAACCCTCTTTTTACATCCAAAAAATGTCCCCCTGTTCTCTTTAGTCTCAGCTACACCACGCCATATATGTTAGAACTATGTTGAATGTGATTCGATCTTTCAAATTTACTCTCTTTCATGCTATTCGTGATTTATTTTCTTCTTTTAGATTTTAAATATAAATTCTTTTAAAATAATGATGCAAATTTTAATTTTTAAATATTTCTTATTTTTATATTTAAATTTTTATAAATTTAAAATACTCAGGTAAAGTACAAAATAAATGCCAATTTTTTTTTTTATAATTGCAAACAAATTCATCCTTAATTGAACAAGTCATGTTAACTGAATTAGCATCTCTGAACGAGTGGTGGCAGCACTCAAACTAGATTTTAAGTGATGCTAAGGTGATTTTATACGAAAAACTTTTGTCTGATTATGTTAAAGTTAAATTGAGTTTGCTTGTTCTTAATAACACGTTTAACCAGAAGTAAACAGTATATATATAATTTGTATTAAGTTAAGATTTTTATACTAACTTGTGTGACAAACTCATTTAGGACAGTCCTTCACAGGCGGAGCTTTTGAACCTTTTCATCTCTGTTAGCATTTTTGGATGAGATACTTTTGTTATATATCTAAAAATTGATAAAACAAAATAAAAAAGGAAAATATAAACAAAAAATATATAATGTAATAGATAATATAAAATAAAAACATAAAAAAATTAATATATTGAAATGAAAACACTTTTAAAATATATAATCTGAATCATTTCTTAATTGTCCAACGCTTTCAAGAATTAGCTCTGCAATTTAGATCGGATCCAGATAACCTTACAATGTTAATTTAAATAGAAAAAAAAACATTATTTTGGCTAATCGTACAGAAACGCATAAGTTACTTGTTAGGATTTTGTTAACATATGCAAAGGTAGCCCACGAGTCTATTCCATTTTTTTCACTTTCTCCCCTTTTCACGGTCTCTTTAAATTATTTTTTTATGGTGTTTTCATGAGCCAGGATTTTTTTTTTCTTTTCCTTGAAACAAAAAAGGTTTGTATTCTTCATTTCTCCTTTCTTCGTTATATACTTAAATAATTTTTTATAGTATTTTGGGTAACGTCAAAGTTTAAACTCTGCACAGTGATTATAAAATTTTTTTCCCATAAAATTCGTATCAGGTTGACTTCATTTATCGTATTTTTTTGTTGTCTTTTCTTAAAAAAGTGATACTACACATTTGTGAAAAGTGTTGGAAATATGAGTAATAAAGGAAAATGAGTAGTATATTTATAATGGGTGGATATATCTAAAAATTTATAAAATAAAAAATAAAAAAAGGTGACACAGATATTATGAAAAGAGAGAAAAAGATAAAAATAAAATAAAATAATTAATAGGAAAAGTTATCTTCAAAGTACAAACAAATCTGGCAAACTTTAAACAGGTTTGGTTTGGCCTCCAGTTTTATTATCCCAACATCAAAACATTTTGATATTAATGAGATATTGTATATAATTATTTTCCTCACTTATGTTTAATTTTTTATATATACCTATCGCAAAAATATATTCTAAAATGATCTCATTTTAACGTTTACAAAACATTTTTCTTTACCTTAAAGCGATCACTCTTCACGGATTAGCAGAATGAGAAGAGGACAATGTTATTATCTATGCAAACTTTTAATTTTTACTCACCGTCGGATGTTTCCTGCAAAAAAAATTATTTTAAAAGAATCTATTCTTACACATTCTGGATTGTTTTTCAATTTTCTACCTAAAATAAATATTTCTGCTATCGCCATAAAAAAACTCATATCCTTCACACATTTTATATTTCTTGCAGATTTACATATAATTGACATACTTTATAACATTAATTATAAAAAAATTGTTTTCAATAAACTAAAAGTATAATGATAATAATATTTATAATAAAAAGTTGGATGAAAGTGAAAAGAAGGAATTGGTGGAAATTTTGGAACATGAATATAAAGCGGAAAGGCGAGAGAATTAATGGGAAAGATTAGAATGATGGAAAAGGATGGGGTTGAATTGTTAGAAAGCTATAATAGGTTACCTTAATAGTTAAAATAATCACATCATCATGGTTTATGGAGGTCCCATTGTGTACAATATATATAGTTTTTAACGTAACGCAATTTTGTGGATGCTGGGTCATATTTATCATAATTCAGATGAATAATTAAAAAAAAAAAAGAGAGTGAGAGGGGGAAGGGAATAGAAATGGGAAGCCCCAGGTATTGAGTGGGCAATAGGGAAAGTAGTAGCCAGCTAATTCCTGCGACATGGACTTCACACCTACCAAACTCATTCACTCACTCACTCACTCACTCCTTAACTGTATACTAAGCACCGTCATTTATATAAAGGACACCATTCATTATCCATTGCTTACTCATCACCACAAACTACAAAACTACCTCTCTCTCTCTCTCTCTCTCTGAAAAACTACCACTAACAATGGAGTACGGAAGACTGGGACCCTCTGATCCGGGAGGCTCCTTGCACTCCGTCGACAATACTTCCATTAAAACAAGATCTTCAGGAAAGAAGAAAATCGTCTTCCTGTCACTCTTCGCCATTGTTCTGATCGTCGCCTCCGCCGTCTCTGCTGTAATGCTCACAACCGTCCGCTCCCGAGCTTCCGGCAAAGATCCCAACGCCCCT
Source organism: Canavalia gladiata (assembly GCA_037954105.1). Lineage (NCBI taxonomy): Eukaryota > Viridiplantae > Streptophyta > Magnoliopsida > Fabales > Fabaceae > Canavalia > Canavalia gladiata. The sequence goes on along the minus strand of CM075659.1, from coordinate 57,508,466 downwards.
ACCCTCCGCGGGAAGCCAACGCAGGCCATTTCGCGCACCTGCAGCAAAACGCAGTTCCCGACGCTGTGTGTGAACTCGCTCCTCGATTTCCCCGGATCGGTGAATGCGTCGGAGCGTGACCTCGTCCACATTTCCTTCAACGTCACATTGCAGCACTTCTCCAAGGCGCTCTACTCCTCCGCCGCTATCTCCAACTCGTACGGCGCTGCCATGGATCGCCGCGTCCGTGCCGCCTACGACGACTGTATGGAACTCCTCGACGACTCCGTGGAAGCGCTTGCACGCTCCCTCAACTCCGTCTCCTTAGGGTCCACCGGATCCTCCTCCAACGACGACGTGCTGACGTGGCTCAGCGCCGCCCTCACCAACCAGGACACCTGCGCCGAAGGCTTCGCCGAAACCAACGGCGCCGTCAAGGACCAGATGACCGGCAACCTCAAGGACTTGTCGGAGCTAGTGAGCAATTGTCTCGCGATATTCTCCTCCGCTGGTGCCGGCGACGACTTCGCGGGCGTTCCTATTCAGAATAGGAGACGGTTGATGGCAATGCGAGACGATAAATTCCCGAGGTGGTTGAATAGACGAGATAGGAGACTGCTGAGCTTGCCCCTGTCGGCGTCACAAGCCGATGTTGTTGTGTCGAAGGACGGTAACGGAACGGTGAAGACCATCACGGAGGCCATTAAGAAGGTGCCTGAGTACGGTAACCGACGCTTCATTATCTACGTCAGAGCCGGAAGGTAAATCCAGCTTTCTTTTTCACCCTCGCTGTTTTCCCCTTTTCTGCGTAACAACCGCTATTTTAATCATTGTTTTTTCGTTGATGCTGAGTGCAAAATTCTAGTTTGTCCACTCTGGATTGCGGAGTCATTGCGTCATTGACTTGTTGCTATTAACAAAACCTATCTTATTCCTAATATATATTTATATTTTAACTTTTTATTATACGATGCATTATATTTTATACTTTCCCCTCTTTTTCTTTTTCTTTTTATTATAATTTTTTGTACCAATATATACTGAAAAAGTAAAAATACCATTTCTCTATTAATAATCCTGCGTGCACTTGCTACTGTAATCATGTGAATGCAGTATTAACGTTTCATGAAGTCCTGATGCCACTGTTTTCCTTCATTGACTTTAACGTTCTAGCGCTAATGGTGTATTAAAATATATTATTTTATTTGAATTTTTATAAAAATAAATAAATGAATTATTAAAAATAATTAATATATTATAAATTTAAATTTTATTTTGAAATTATCTATAATATTAATTATTTAAATATGATAATATATAAAATAAATAAAGTTTCATAATATTGTCAATTAATTTTTGTAAAAAAACCAGAAAATAATATAATTTAAAGATGAAAAATTAAGATTATTAAGTTGGTAAATTATTAAATGTTAAATATTCTCAATTAGCGTGCGTATATACATGCGAAATAATTGTGGTGTCATAGCTTTAGCAGAGTATATATAGATGAAGCAGGTTTTCTACTAGCAATAGTGCAATAGATATAGCCTACATTTTTTATGTGAAATTCATTTCAGGTACGAAGAGGACAATTTAAAGGTGGGGAGGAAGAAAACCAATGTCATGTTTGTGGGGGAGGGGAAGGGCAAGACGGTCATCACAGGTGGCAGAAATTATATGCAGGAATTGACAACATTTCACACCGCATCCTTTGGTAAATTCCCTTCTCTTTATTGTTACGGTGTTTTTTCTATCACTTTAGTGTTTACTATGTGTATTATATAAATTTATATCAAAATTATAAATATATTCAATTATTTGTATGAAAATTAAAAATGTAAGCTAATTTTTTTTAAAATAAAATAAAATAAAAACTAACTTAAATAAAAAATAAGAAAAATATGTTAATTTAAAATAATATTAAAGTTTAAATTCCTTTAAAATTGATCATAATTTAATATATAAAAACAAATTATTATGGCAAGTTTGCCCTTTTTATTTTTATGGAGAGAGATTACGAAAGTAAAGGTCCAAAACCATGCATCACATGAGGTAGACCAGTCCATGCTGCACGTGGCCTGCTATTCTTGGTTGTCATATTTTAAGATTCCTTTATGTTTTAGTGACTCGTTTGTATTATATCTATTTAATATTTTTAATTTTTAAATTATTTTTACTATACTGTATTACCATTATATTTAATATTCTTTGTTATTTTTTTTCTCTTAAGATTTAAACTTTCCAACTAATCATTATTCGCGGAGGTTCTCTATTTCCACTTTTTTGTAATAATTCTATTTTTTATTCTTACAAATCATCCTAATTAATAAATGAAAAATGTATTAATTTTTTTATATTTTAAGATAATAAATATATATATTTATTTTAAATAATAATAGAAAGTTTGTAGGAGGATATAATAAAAATTTTTACGTGTTTGAAAAAAAAAATTACATAGCACAATAAAGTCGTAAAACATGTGAAGAAAGTATATTCCGCACTGTTTTTTCTTATGAGATCTCTAATGAACTCCAGCTAAATAAAAAAGTAGAGTTTTAGTCATGGAAGTCCCCCTTCCTTAATCATTTATTGTTTCTCTTGCTGATGCTTCAGGGGTCTCCATGCTCCATTATTTTTTACTTGATCAACATTATATTCTCTAACTGAGTTCTGGTTTAGTTATTTTGCTTCTTGGGCCATAGTGTATCCCGACAACTAAACTTACACTCGGTGGTTTGGGAGCAGTGTCTCCCTTATAATGTAATTATTTTGTTCAACATTTATCTTATCCTCTAACGAAGGGCTCCAAATTAAAGTAGCAAAACCAAATTATTTAAAGTGGGCCACGCAATGCTTGAGAAATTGGTAAACAATGTCATACTTTATGTCAAGCATTAACATAATATTATCCATAAAGACAAGATCACTAGTTCTATTTCAACCACTTATAGTTATCACACATTATAACACTGATCCTGTCCTATGGTGCAGCTGCCACTGGTGCTGGTTTCATTGCAAAAGACATCTCGTTCGAGAACTACGCCGGGCCGGGGAAGCACCAAGCGGTGGCCCTCCGTGTCGGGGCCGACCACGCGGTGGTGTACAACTGCAACATCATCGGTTACCAAGACACATTGTATGTCCACTCGAACCGTCAATTCTTCCGCGAATGTGACGTTTATGGAACCGTGGACTTCATATTCGGCAACGCCGCAGTGGTTTTCCAAAAGTGTAACCTCTACGCTCGCAAGCCCATGGCCCAACAGAAGAACACCATCACGGCCCAAAATAGAAAAGACCCGAACCAAAACACGGGTATTTCGATCCACAACTGTCAGGTCTTGGCCACTCCGGATCTGGAACCAGTCAAGGGTAGCTACCCCACCTATCTAGGACGTCCGTGGAAACTATACGCTAGAACCGTGTACATGCTATCCTACTTGGGGGATCACATACATCCACGTGGGTGGCTTGAGTGGAACACTTCAGGGTTCGCTTTAGACACATTGTATTATGGTGAATACATGAACTCTGGGCCGGGTGCTGCCGTTGGGCAACGGGTAAAATGGCCCGGGTATCGGGTTATCACTTCCACTGTCGAAGCTACTAGATTCACTGTGGGCCAATTCATATCGGGCTCCTCCTGGTTACCATCCACCGGAGTAGCGTTCATTGCTGGGTTAGCAACCTGAATTCCGCCGCAACTCTAGACACGCTTCTTAGTTTAAACCAACCCAATTCGCCAATATAATTTTATAAATTTTTATTCGTAACTGTACTAAACTAAATATTTTTTTTTAAAAATCCAATGATGATAATAAGGAATATAAGTTGTATGTAAACAGTGTTTAATGCATATATAGCTCTTATTTTTTGCTTGCTCCACTCAACGTCGAAGTTGTTGTAGTTGTCTAAAGAATTGAGTACCAGCATTTTCATTTCATCGGAGAAAATAAGAAAGCTAAAGGTAGGATCATAATTTATGCATAGACTTTGAGTGCTAACTTGCTTACTCGACTAATCTTGTCAATGTAACGTGTAAAGCGGTGACTTAATTTTCCAACTAAACGTTGGAAGAAGTTGAGGGAGACCTCGTCATCATTATGTATTAGTGCGCAAAGAATCCTAGACTTAACAAAACACCGTTGGAGCTCGTGAATCTTCGCTAACTAAGAAGTTGGAACGCCAAAATAAAACCCTCGTTTGTCAGCATCAGACACTACATTATTGGACCTTGACTTGAACTGTGTTGCATGAGTTTGTCAGCATCACACACTACATTATTGGACCTTGCCTTGAACTGTGTTTTGCATGAATTGTATTCCTTTGAAGCCCATCTGCAATTAATATGTAAAATTGACCCAAAAAAAGAAAAGGAAAAGCCATGAATTTTGATTCAGGATCCTCATAATAAATTACTCTAATTTCTAATTCTTTATCATTTGAATAACATAAGATTTTGAGTTTGAATTTTATTACTTTCAACATTATTAAAAAAAAAACTCATAAAAATATTAGAGGAGGTTTCTATTTACCCTACCTCTAAAGAGGAAGCAGATGAAAGAGGTTTGTTTGATAAAAGAAGAAAGAACTATTAATATTAACATTAAATTGAAATTTATTTTATTTTTAAAATCTAGGATGCATTTAAATAATTTTATGATACTTTTATTTTAAAAGTTTTTTTGAACTATTCTTATATCATACTACTTTTGAGGAAAAAATACTGTTTTTTCTAAATTTAAACTTATTTATCATCAATCTTTTAAACATATTTTAAAATATTCTCAAGGAAAAGCATCAATGAGATTCTTAAATTGCTTAGGAAGAATGAAAATGATGCTGAGTAGCTAAAATCTAATGAATTTATTATAAATACATAAAAATGATAAATTTTTTTGTATATGTGAATATCTGTTTGAATTATTCACAGTGGGTTTAAAGATGGATACTAATGGATGTATATAGATATTACGGAACTTATCCTAAAAAAAACTTATTTATTAATAAAATATATTTTTTTATTAATATTATATATTTGTTATTTTTTTTTATTTTTTTGAGATGAGATAAATTAATTTTTTACTATTTCATAGTAAGTTTTTATAGTAAATAAGAGCATAATGATAGCTTATGATGCTAACATAATATGATGTTATACGATATTAATCATTTTCTTTTTTTTTATGATTTTAAGTTTATAAAGACATGTGAATGTTCATTGATACCCTCCACTAATGTAAATAGGCATGAATATGGCAGAAATATTATCTTTTCCCATCCTGTTAGAATTCTTAGAAATATGTTGATAATTTAAAAATTTTGTCCCCTATCATCTAAGAATAAATTATTGTATAATTAAAAATTATTATCTCTCATAATAATTGTTTTAAAAATAATATTTAATTATTTGATAACATAAAATTTTGTACACTAACAACAACTTAAGTCTTATCTCCCTAGATGAGATCATGACTTGAATAATATAATATTATTGAACTCCATTAAAAATCAATTATTTTAATATCATTTATTGTTAAATCTTTTTCAATATTTTTTTTCAAAGTTCTTGACCTTTCTCAATCCCCTTCGCCTAATTAAGAACCATGTTGTCAACCATTCTCGTCATCCTTTCCAATATCTTCTTTACACGTGTTCAAACAACCTTAGCCAATTTTTATTATATTGTACTCAACATGTTATCCCAATATTTCCTAATATATCCCATTTTATATCTTATTTATTAACATATCTTAATATTTTTATTTAGGCTATTTCTATTTTTCCCCCTACATTGCTCTCTTACAGCCCAATATTCACCGCAATAGAGATAAAACTTTTCCTTGAAGTTTATAGATTGCCTTCCTCCACTCGCAAATTTAATATATATCTTATTATTGTGCGGAGTTATTTTCGATTTTTTTTACTCATCTCCGTTTTCGAAATTTGCGAGGAGTCCTTTCTGGCCAGAATTACAATTGAGAGATAAATCATCTGGATTAAATAAATGCAAGAAAACACAATGGGATTTTGTTTTTTAATTTAGGCCTTGGAGTTGGATGTGGAAGTTTACGTTATGCAATTGCCCGGAAACTTCCTAGGAGCATGGATGGGAACTCATTATTTAGTGGGGGCATTAATTAGGATATCTCACATGGGGTATCCATCGTGATATATTATTGAATATTGATAGTTCCCCATCCTCCACGTTTAGATTTATTTTACGAATTTACCTTGATTAGATATGTGTGTAAAAAATAATAATACATATACATTTTAATAATGTCACTATTTATTTAATATTTGTATTTTTTATTTCTCTCTTTTTATCATATTATATCATTCAATATATTATTATTTTTCCTGTATTTTATTTTCTTTTTGAAGATATATATACTCCTTTAATGTCCTTTATCCTTCTTATAATGACTTGAGCAATCTTTTTATTTTGCTCTTGATTTTAGTATCCTGTTTAACAAATATATACAATCAATTCATCTAACTGTGTGTGATATATATATATATATATATATATATATATATATATATATATTAATATAAAATTGATAATTGAAATTAATTTAAACGCGCATTTTAATTACATTGAATAACTAAAAATTAATTCTACGAAACTTTAAAAAAAAAAAAAAAACAGATCCTTAATATAGTAAACGTATATTGCAAATTTTATGGTCTGAAAATTCCTAATCTCATGTGAGAGCTAGTTTTGCGAAATGATTTTGGTAACAATTTTCTGGTTGAATAATTGGTATAGATATGACACGCAAATAGACAATAGCAAAAGGATAAGCAAGCATCTCAACTTTTGGAAAACATTGTGATAAAGGAGGGGACAAGTGATCAATTGATTGTGAACACTCTTTGTCGTCGGCAGTTCATATTCTTAGCGTAAATGTCTGCAGAGTCAATCATTAAACTAAAAACTGTTATGATAAACGTTTGGTTAAAATAGATGAAGATTTCATAATATTGGAAAAGGAATTAAAATATGAAATTTATTGAAATAAAATGACATTCTCAATTTATAGTTTGATAGTTTTAAGAATGGAATAATTTTGTCATGCCAGTCTTTTCGTTGTTTAGTATACAAAATATGAAATAGAATAAGCTTAATCTAATTAAATAACATAAATACATATAATGAAAATAGAAGAAAAATTATTTATTTTCTTGAGAGTAATATTCACGTTAATTATTATTTTTATTATTTTTAACTTGACAACACAAAAATTTTGTTGCTCACATTTGACAAAAAAATATGAAGAAATTCACTGTTATTATGTCTATTAGTTATAACCACTATTTAAATAGTAGTAATTGCAAAGTTTAATGTTATTTCTATCATAGATCCAATAAAGAAAATAAAGATTATTAAAAATATCAGGTTCTTAAACTATAATAACACTAATGGTCATAAGTATCCATTTCTATAAAATTGCATGAAGGTAATAGACAATTTTTTTATTTTATAAAATTTATATGTATTAGGCACATTTGCTTTTTGAAATATTTTCTATTTTCTATTTTATTTTTTGTTTTTAATATTTTTAAAAATATAAATTTTTTTTCTATGTTTCATTTTTTATTTAACTATTTTTAAAATAAAATATAAAATAAAAATAATATAATATAATATTTTATAAATAAAATATTTTTTAAAATTAACTAGACGTCATTTAAAACCACTATCTTTATAAGGTATAAAATTCTTTGTAAATATCTTACAACACATTGAATCCTACTTATTTGGATATAATATAGAAGAAAATAAAAATATAATGATAGGCTAAAGTGTAGAGTGAATAGATCTTCATCATGGGATCCGACTCCAAAAGCCATTTATGGCATTATAGCTATAGTTCTATGCTTCTTTAATTATAATTTTTGATTATATATAGAAAAAATTAGATAATTAATTAATTAATATTAAAATAAACTTATAGTGGAGCTATAAACTGAGTACTGTTCTCGCACTTTCTGCCATTTATCGAGATTATTTATTATTTATTAGATATAATTGTACTTCTTATCTATTTAATTTAACTTATAAATAATTTCAATCTTCCTAATTTTTTAATAATTATGATCCATTTACTTTCAAAATTAGCAAATTTGATTCCTACCAATTTTCTTATACCTAAAACTCTACAATTTTTATTTTCAATTTAAAAATTTTACAGATTAAATTGATTAAATTATTTTTATTAAAATTCACCAACCAAAATAATAAATTTTACTCAAAATAAAAAATATTTTTTCTCTTCAAACTCTAATCTTAAATCTTATAAAATCCTTAAAATTTTTACAAAGTTTCTTACTGCTAAATTTTTTTAATTATTTCATGTTTCAAAATTATCATAATTTAATTTTAAAAATATCAATAGAAATCAAATATGTTAAATTTTAAAAATAAAAAATATCAATTTTTATAAAAAAAAATTAAAAACAAAATTACATGTAAACCAAAATAGAGAGATGAAAAATATAACTAAACATATTTTTTTAATTCAAGTCTTCATTTTAAGTTTTCAAACAAAATAATACCAATTTGCACCAAAAAAATAAAAAAACAAAAGAATGCGAATCATCTCATTATCATTCCTTGCAACAATGTTCATTCACCTTGTTTCATTTCTTCCCCGAAGGACTAGACGGCTAGGTAGCTGCAAAATTTCACTGCTCCGAATGGAACGTCACAGAACTTCAACAAAATAAGAGAACAGCATGAATAAAGCATAGGAGTTTTTCTTCTATGATAAGCACAACCTTATTTAAACAATTTTATATTCATAGGACAAGGATAATATTGCACAGGACCTCCACAAACATTCCTGGTCAATATTCGAAAATATTTCCACCTTAAGAGAGATATATATAAAACACTAAAGAGAACTCGACATTACAACACAAGCATTGAATGCGGGGTTGGTAGTCGGGTAGAAGTTCTAACCGTGGTCCAGTATACAACATTTGAGGAATCCACTTTGAAGACGAATGGAGGAGTATTATCACTTTCACTATCTTATCAAAGTAGTAATAAGTACGTGAACTATGTTAATTCAGTCATGGGGGTACCTCCCCTAGACGACTATCCATGATCACTGAAACATGATCAAGAAATGCAGCTTCACTTGTTCCAGGAAGTGCCGCTTCCTCCGCTTCCTGAATTATCTGCTCAATGACAGATTTTTTCTTCAATGTTTCTCTACACATGATGCTTCCGATGGTGAAAGGAGTGAGTCCTCTCTCTGCACCTTTCTGAAGAAGCATGGTTGATATACGAAGGATCTGGGCACATTCAGGAGGAAGGTCCCAACCATGAAACTTTAAAAGCTTAATATCTTCTTCAGCGTCCAGAGATTTAATGTAGTCAATGGTATCAGGGGAGTAAGGTTCCTTAGCTTGGGGCCAGTATAACCAGTCAAAAGTGCAGTCTTCAAACTACAGAAATACAGACAGATGGCGGAAAAACAACATAAGTAAAAAAAGAGAAGAGCGAATACAAACTTTTAATTAAATAACACTATTTAACTCCTTTAGCAGCAACAAATAAACAATAGTTAATAATAACTACTGTTCAATGTTAACACCTTTGCCACAAAGTCTAATCATAACCTAACTTAGAACCTCAGAAGGAAATTACAATGTGGCTTAAGTGTTCATTTTATATTAACTTATTCTAAAAGTAATTTTTTTTTCAGCTTCATGAGAAAATTTAGAAAAACCCCAAATAAAAGTGATACCAAACATGCATCAAGTGTAGTAGGACAACTTAATTCATAAGCAAATATATAATACTATCAGGAAGGATCGCAAAAAATTCAACAAAGGACATGGAGACAATGCAAAATTGATAGAAATCAATTTACAATGTTGAATAGGCATTGTTGGAAATGATTGTTTTGTTTTTGCTATAAAGGGTATAAGAGAAGTTCATCAGAGATAAATAAGCAATAAAAAAAAGTCAAAATATATGTCGAAGCATCCCATATGAAAATTAAAATCAGAAGATATGCAGTAGTGGATCTAAAGAAGAGTCGACACTCTACTTTTCATGCAGTATAATACCTTACGGCAATCTGTGCAAATATATTTGCATCTAAGTACTAACACAAATCCAAATTTGTTAAGCAAATAATACTGAGAAAAAAGGGGCAAAAGTAAACAAAGAATTGCACTCAGAATTTTACAAAATTAGAGAAGCTATTTGAAGTAGATAGACATACACGAGCAGATTTAAGAATTACACAACCGAGTTTCTGCTGCCCTTAACACTATCAGCTTAAAATATCCTTACAATCAGAAAACAGGAACATTGCATCCAATGTTAGAAGACTTACGCTCTCAGGCAAGCAATAACCATGATCAATTGGAATAAGGACAGCCCGATCATCTTCACCATCCTTGGCAATCAGAATGTTCCCAGCATGCCTATCTGCATTTACCAACCTGATATCCAGCACAGAGATCTTGTGTACCTCTTCCACGGGAAATGCACCAGGGCCCATATCTTCACAACTTCCAGTATTCCTCACAAACATCTGAAGTGATCCAATTTTAACATTACCTGAAACATTATGATAAGCTTCAGTGTTATGAAATCCTTTATGCATGAATTTGACCATGACTGTAGGAGGAACTCCAGCAAATCCCCGTTCTTCATTGTTATAATATGAGCGTGGTCCTTTCCTAGGATGATCCAGAATGTAAGCTGCAACTTCTCTCAATGCACCCTGCCCTACTCGGGTGCCTTTTTTTAATCCTTCACCATCCAGTGAGACAGGTAGACCTCTGGGATTATTAATTGCCTTTGGCTCCTCATCAATGGGCTTGAAAACAGAAACATACTTTAAACCAGATGAATCTTGCATGAGATAAACTCCTCCTGATCCCTCTGAAGACTGAACTGGTTTACAGCCTTTTTCTAACCCCTCCAAAGTGATCTTAATTAGATCCTGGATCACTAATGGAATTTTGATGCTGTAATTCATAATAATTGGTTCCAAATGAAAATCTCTTGTAAATTGGTTCCTCTTCAGGACCTTATTTGTTGCAGACACTGACCCTAACTGGTCTGCATCTAACTTTGGCGCCATGTTGGGTGCATATGATGCCTCAATTGATAATTCAAAATCCTTCTCAACTGGTTTAGTCCTGACCTTAGCATCTGATATCCTGACCAAAAAATGAATTACAGCATCATTGTCCTTGCAGATATCCTCAATAAGTCTCTGGTCTTCAAGTGCCTCACCCTCACATATCAACTCTTGATCCTTGATATTCAAGAACCCTTGCCCTTTTCTTGCAATCTGCTGCTTCACATAACCCACATTCCTATTCTTCTCAACATAAAACCCAAACTCCTTTCCGCACATAGTCCTAACAGTAATAGCTTTAAGATCAGAAAGCCTAAGCACCAGGTGCAACACATTCCCATCACCAACACCATAATCACGAATACAAGATCTGTTACGAGCCAGTTCCTTCCCTTCAAAAACCAGTTTCTGTTTCTTTACAAAAAAACCTTTGAAGGTTTGAATTCTCAGCTTCACTGAAGCAATTGAATCTGTCTTCATAATATGCATGGGAATCACAGATCCACCCACAGTTAGGTAAATCAAAATTGAGTCCCTCAAATGAGGACCAAAACAGCTGCTAAAGTCATCATGGGTGTTAAAAGATTCTTCATGAACTGGACGAAGTGCCACACAAGCCATTATCAATTACAGGTTCAAAACCTTGCTGACTCAAAAATAGACAAGTTGTGAACCTCACAATCTATGATGAAACTCAACTGTTTCCCATCAGACATTTAATAGGGAATCACAAAATGGACAACCTAAACTTCTTCTTTTTTCTTCCTTTTCTACATGTACCTTGATTTTGCTTTTCTATCACTGCAGAAGCAGCTCACGCCTGAACCTAAGTAGTAAACAAGAAATAAAAGCCTAAAATATGCATTGTAAGTTTCTTTCCAGAAATCAGGGCTCGGAATCAAATCAAGACATTTTGAAAATGCAACTTCGGAGAAATGAAGATGAGCAGGTCAGATGTCTCCTTGAATTGGTAATATGATTTTCTCATAGCTGCAATAGTTAAACAGGCTATGGAAATATTTGTAGATGCTGATAATGAAAGAAAGGAAACCCAGAAAAACGCAGTCCAATTACCCTACCAAAAAAATTAAATTAAATCAGTCAGTCAAGACGAAATTCAATGAAAGAAAAACAAATAGAATAAATTAAATTGAATGAATGAATAAATATATAAAACTTTTTTAACCACTTATTAACACAATAATAATCAGTAAAATGGAAAATGTGTCGATTAATCTCCCATCGAAGAGGAAATATTCAAGCAAATACGATCAAGGAACAGACAGTGCCTCACTTGAGTAATTTTCTTCTTTCGAGTTCTGACAAGCACAGCAAACGAGTAAAGCTGGAAGAGCTAAACACCTAAGTGTCAAGTTTCCATATTCATAGAATCGAAAAGAAAAAACCAAAACTCGAAAAAGAAAAGCAAATAAAAACGAATTAAATTCCCGACGAAATAATAATCTCAAACAAAGCAAACGGAAACGAGATATTTTCCACGAATTCCCTTCCTATGGAAACAAACTACGCTGACAGATCACAATCGACGAGACGAATCTTAGAAGAAAAGAAAAGAAGAAGAAAAATCCGAAACAAAAGGAAAGAAAGTGAAGAAAAAGCTTAACTTACAGAGAGCGAAGCAAAACGGAAGAAGAAGTTCAGGTAGGATGACGGTGATAGGAGAAATGAAGCGTCATTGTAAGAATCGTCGTTCGGAAGTTCTATGAGATTCCCAATTTTGCGGGAAAGACTTGACTCACTGAGTCAGTGTCCTCGACAAGACAGTGTGAGAATCACGTTTTCAAAGTGAAGGTGAAGGGTGGTGTTATTTATATCGTCCATTCCATCACTTGTCACCCAAGTTTCAACCATGTTACCATTCTTCTCCTTTTATGTTTACAACTTTCTCACTTGTCCCCACATTATATTCATTCTCCAATTTTGAATTTCAAAGCTTAATTACTTTCCTAACCTTTTCTTTTAATTGAATATACAAAAAATATAAATGAAATTTCTAGAAACACCCTCGTCTGTGCCTATCACCATGCTAAAATTTACTTTCTCCTTTATTTTTATTTTTCTTTGTAAAAGATAACAAAAATATTTTTATTTTTTAAAAATATTAATTATTTTTAATATACATATCCTTATATCTATTTGCTTATTATCAATATAATAAATAAATAAATAAATTTTATTAAAAAACTAATAACACTAATTATATTTTTTATTTTAAAAACAACCAAGAAATATTATATAAGTATATTTGACCAACTTGCTTACCTGCAATTGACAAAAGTTTAGACGTAAACATGGGCTTTTTTATTTTGAAAAAAAATATCTTTTTATTTATGGTTTAATTATACAATACTGTTTTATCTTTAAATATTTATAGAAATAATTATTATTTAATCTATTTATAAAATAATAAATATCTGTGTTTGTTTTTGTTTATTTTATTTTTGAATCGTCTTTACATGATATTTTTTTAATTATTTACGAGACAAAAAAATTCAATCAGAATTTAAAAAAAAATAAAATCAAATGAGCCTTAATGTAGCTTGATTCATTTTAGTCTCGAATCTCAATTTTAAAATTAAATGGTAATAATAAAGAAAAATATTTAATGCTATTAATTTTATTTGCTGAAAAGGATTGTTGTTAAATATTTTAATATATATCTATTTGTTTCGTTAGATGAAATTTATGCAAGATTGGCCAGATCATGAGAGTTTCATTGTTTGTTTAACAAGATTCATGTGTAATTAAATTCACGAAAATGAAATAATCATGAATGCAGGAAGTTCATTTAGTTAAATTTATTATTCATTTTTCTTATTTTTGGTCTAATAAAAATAATGGATAACCTGAATGTATAATGTATCACGTCTGTGAGCTGTTACACGAAACTTATTTGTGAGAAATGACAAAGTTTATATACATATAATAATTTTTATACATTTTTTTTCATTCTTTTTATTACACGTTAATCATCTTATCTCAAACATTTTTTGCAGTCTTTATTTCTTTGTTGTATTTTTTTTTAACAAAAATTTTATACTAATACAGTTTCTCGTAAGAATTTAATCAATCGCTTCATAAAATCTTAACCTATTAATAGCACTTTGTTCGCTATTTGAAATATTTAAACCTTCAATCAAGGAACATAAAATTATAATCCAATACATGATAAGAATAGATCTTTATCGTTTAAGTGATACAATACCATTTGGAATTATTTGTGAAGCGAATAGTTACATATGCATGTTAAGTAATATTTATCGTTTAAGTGATTATTAAATTTAGAAGCGGATAAATGTTTGATAATAGGTGATTATTAGTTTACTATTTTAACATTTACGTGTCACTAGAACAGTAGTGATACCGTTTATTATACATTATTTTCATTATTACTTTCGAGTTTGGTTAAAAACGTGTTTATAATAAAACCATTTATGTATAATTTTTTATTAAAAATAATTTTAACAAAATTAATATCAGTTGAATAGTACTAATTATTTTTTATGCATGATTAAAAAATGATATGAATTACATATTGCACTATACCGATTAATGAAACTTTTAGCTAAAAAATAGAAGTTCTGCAAATGATATAAGTAATCCTACCTCTGTCAAGAAGCCGAGGTTTTTGGTAAAAACTGAGTGAAAACTTTCAATAACTTCATATAGCCTTGCAAGTTTATTATAAAATTTAAGTGCACAATTTGTTAATGTCACTTTGGCTTAAATCAAGTAAAATCTCGGTAAAACATTTGAACAGAATTTTTACCACGGGTAAACTTTAAACTTAAAATTACATTTAATCAAATAAAAAAGTTTATTTTATGCAAATAACAATGAATAAAAGTCGAACATTAAATATTTTGAATACTTAAGAATAACACATATAAATTATGTAAACTTTTTAAAAAGTTGTTTAATTCTTTAAAGTAATTGTTTAATTTTAATTAATTTGTACAGTATAAATTTAGTAATGTCATTTTTATTTAAAAATATTCTTTAACTAAATAAATTTTATGAATGATGATTACATAATTAAATATTTATTCAATGTATTTTTTGTTTTATTTTTTAAAACTAATTATTTATTTTTTACACTCTTTCAAACTAATGAAAATAAATAATTATTTTTTAAGTCAGTTACATATACGCTTATTGCTATACAATACTGTAATAATTAATTAATTGAAAAAAATTATTAAAATAGAAAATTTCTAAATATTATATTTATTATGATTGAGCACTTGGATTTGTAGAGCTATATAATATTGTAATAATTAATTAATTGATATTTTTATTAGAATATAAAAATTTTAAATATTATATTTATTGTGATTAAGCACTTGAGTTAGTAGAAAATTTTTATTTTTACTATTAAACTAATTTTAATAGTTTAAATTTAAATTATATAGTTATATTAAAATTTTAAATATAAACTTTGTTGTCTGCATAACAAATTCTATCTGATTCCAAAATATAATTGTTTTTAATAAAAAAATACTTATAATTTAAAGAAATATATAGTTACTACTATTTAGTGAGCATATTGTTAAATAACTTTGTACAGAAATAATAATATTATGCATTTTTATTTGACTTTTATTGTTGTAAATGCCACGCAGTGACCGGTGCACAAAAAAAAGATAGATAATGATATATATATATATATATATATATATATATATATATATATATCTTTTAATTTAATTAAAATAATAATAAATAACCTTTACTTTTCTTTATTTATTTTTTCAATTTTGTTTTCTTCTCCATATTTTTCTTTGCCATGTCATAGATTATAAATAATGGATAACCTGTCGAGAGCACTTTATTTTGTTCAGTCAACATCCTATTACCCTGTGGTTGGGCAGAAGGCAAATTCTGCTTTAATCCTCTGTTCGGTTTAGAAAAATAAATAAATTAAAATTTTTTAAAAGTTATTTTTTTAACTATATATATATATATATATATATATATATATATATATTCTATTCGTTTGTATAAATAAATTTACAACAAACAAAGTAGGAAGAAAAAAAATTAAAAAATTTATATAACTGTAATTTTTAATTTCTGTAATTTAATATGTATATTTATTGGGCTCACAATTTTTCTTCAAATCAGATAAAATTTCTTATTTTTAAATTTAAAAATCTCAGATTCTATTGATTTTTTCAAATTAAAGTTTTTATTTTTAATATTTTTACCCTAAATGTTTATAAATTGAATAAATTATATTATATTTTTATCAAAATTTATCAATTAAGACATTAAATTTCATCTAAAAGTCTCGAAATTCTCCCGTTTCAAACCTTAATTGTGCATATCATAATTTTTGTCAAATGTTTGCTAATTTTTAGTTTAAAATTAAAAAATTATTTCATATTTCAATTTAATTATTAAACTTGAGTTTCAAATAAAAGAAAAATGATGAAAGAATAAATTTGAATAATTTTAAAAATTAAGCAATTCAATTAGCTAAAAACTTTGATACTAAAAATGTAAATAATTTAAATTAAAAAATAAAAAATAGAATTAAAATAAAAATAGAATATTTTTAATGTGTCAAAATATATAAAAAATAATATTTTTATTAAAAATATAACATTTATGTTATCAACATATTACATAGTATGATTTTTAATAAAAATTTACTAGAAGAAAAATGAATAATAAAAGAGTAGATTTTCTTAACTTTTTTAAATTGAGAAATAAGTAGAAGGGAAGAAAAAGTTAAATGTTTGTTTTTAAAATTATTTTAGAAATTTTTTTTAAGAAATGAAAAAAAAAACTAGAACTTATTCAAACAATTTTTAAATTTCCTCTCTGCTCATCTAATGAAATAGAAAAATAATAATATTTTTATAAAAATATTTACTTACTTGTATAAAAATTCTTTTCTCTTCCTCGTTCTCCCAAGACTAACATAGTAACATAGCATCGTATAATTAAAAGATTTAATTAAAATATGTTAGTAGTATTGTTTTTTCATATTGTTGCTCAATTATAAATGATTATATTATTAAAATAATTGATATTTATAATAATTATTTAAAAAATATATTTATCATAATTTTTCATTGACTGACAGTTTAAATTTTTTACAATAAAGTTATTTAAAATTAAATTCTAATTAAAAAATTTTAACTTTAATAATAATAATAATTAAATACTATAAAATTTATAGTTAAAATAATTTATATTTAATTGACAGTGTAATTACATTAATAATGTGTAAAAATTAAGTTCCCATGTTACATATAAATTTTTTAATTTTTTTAATCTGATTCGTAGCTTTTAATCAATTGACATAACTTATTACTCCATTCTCTAAGATAAATCTCTCATTTTAAAACAGATAATCAAACCATTAAACAATTAAAACATAAAATGTTCCTTCAAATCATAACAAGCGCTCCTATTGAAGTGCCAAGGTGCTCCGAGCTTGGAAAGCTATACGCAACATACAGAATGATTGTTTACAAAGAACTGGGTCAAAAAGCCTCATAGGAAATCTCAATCAGCAACCAAAGATTAAGTGCAGATTCTTGGATCACTAATTATCTGTTTGACCTTGGATCGCTAATTCTTATAATTCATGCTTTCTATTCTACACCAACACTATATGCCTCCAATTAAGAGGATTGAATCATTAAACGGTTATTTTAATATGAATAAAAGAAATATAATAAAAACTAATAAATAGTAATTTTTTATTAAAAATTATAATATTTAGTGTTATTAATATATTAAACTTTGTAGTTTTTAATAAAAATATTATGTTTTTATTACATAATCTTGAACACATTAAAACAACCAATAATTAAAAAGACTAACCAGAGCTTAATGTTCAATATAATATAACTTGATTATTTAATGTTCAATCATTGATCTGAACTACAAAGCTCGAGGTTATATAGTAGTGGAATGAAAAAAAAGTTTCAGTGAAGCACCGCGATTGATCTCTTTATTATCTAGATTGTCAAAATAAGATGGACAACATATTCACTTAATCCAATATACCTCTTTACGTGAACACTTCTGTAACAGCTTAGTTGAACTACTGTTTCATTCTTTGATTTGTTATATAGGCTTTTATAAAATTTGGTGTTAAAAAACCAGATCTTTCTATTCACCTTGTCAAGTTAAACCTTGCTATGCACGCTCATGTTTTGAAGGTAAGTAAATAATTACAAAGAAAATTGTTTTATAACGTATAAAAGTTAACTTTGTTTCCTAATCAAATATGTTGAACGAATTTTTTTACCTAGCATACAATTCATGGATTGTTCCAGTTATAAGTTAGCCAATACGCTTCAAGTTGACTAATGATCAAAGATTTAGAGAAAAACTCTCGTCTTCTTCATGAATGCAACTTTGAATCTCAAGCTATTCGAAATCCTACTTGGCAGACATCTCTCATCAAGGAGATCCATTGATGTGCAAGAATTACTTGATCAGAGATGAGCAATTTAAACCTGCACAACAATTTTTTGGATGGGACCTCTGGGTTTCCCCAACATGTCAGTAACGCCGTAGCCAATAGGATTAAGGGTGTCTTTCCTTCTTACCATATTCTTCCGTAAAAAAAATACATAAACAATATGTAATCTTTAGAATTTAAATATATTCCTTTTCTAATGTTTTACTTTCACCATTCTTCCACTAAAATTTTTCTAATTGCACGTCGAGTCAAGGAGGAAGGCCACATATTGATTACTAATCTACTGATAATTCCTCCGTATATAAGAAGAGATATAGATTCCTATGTTTTTAAAGACTTAAACAGTTATTTGATAGCCAGAAGTTTTTCCTTTTAGTGGGTAAAGAAAATGGGGGCAAATGAGCATCATAGTAGCTAACCAGATATAAGGCAAGAAGAAATAGAAACCAACTCAAGGGTAAATGAACTTCAGAAACTACTCTGCCCATTTAACTGAACACAACAGCGAAAGATGCATGAAAAAATTATTTTACAGATTCCTCTGAATGAATTCCCACATCCTTTCTTCCATATAAACTCGATCACTATGACGCCGCGGCATATGACGCTCGTCTGGGAAAATTATCAGCTCATACGGTTTTCCAGCTGCCACAAGTGCGTTGATAAGCCTCGCAGTGTGCCTAAAATGTACATTCTCATCAATCATGCCATGCACAACCAACAACCGCCCTTTCAACTTGTTAACTTGGTTCATGACAGAACCGCTTTCATACCCTGACCCATTTTCAGATGGCAATCCCATGTATTTCTCTGTGTAAAATGTGTCATATCCATCCCATGATGTAACAGGGGCGCCAGCTATTGCACACTTGAAGAAATCTGGATATCTTGACAGTGTCATGGCAGAGAGATACCCGCCATAACTCCACCCATACAACCCAATGTGACCAGCTTTTGCAAGCCCTTGCTTGACAAGCCACTCTGCTCCAGTTAGTTGATCATCAGCATCAACTTGACCAAGTTTATGCTTTAAATAGCTTTCAAACTTCAGCCCCCGTCTCGCTGTTCCTCTATTGTCTAACTGTAAACAAGGAAAGCAATATTTGACTCGGAAGGTTTTCCATCTACAAATAGATGGATTGCCCATCTCAATCGTATTACTATCAAAGGTTCATAAATTAGACAAATTTAATATATGGCAACTATGTCCAATTTGCTTGAGTTCCATCATGCAGCTGAATAATAAAAAACAGGATACAATAAAAATTTAAAAGCAAGCAAAACAAGTGGACCGTAATCATGTAAAATTCAGGGAACTGACCTTCCAAACTAAGATGCCCTGGTTTCTCAAATATTGGGCTCTCAGGTCAACTGTGTTTAGCCAAGAGTTACAAACAAGCTGTACACTTGGACCGCCATAAACATTGATCATAGTTTTGTAAGGGGGAGGTCCAAATCTTGTAGCATCGGGCTTATATAGAGCTCCATATAATGTAGTGCCATCATTAGCCTGTATTTCAACAATCTCCGGTGGCTCAAGTTGAAGCTTTTTGAATCTTGGAATGGTAAATGACTGCTCATACAAAGGCCTGATTATGCTTCCATCCTCTAATGAGCAAAGTAACACCCTAGGAGGACAACCAATGGAATCATGGATATCAACAAAACTTCGCATATGATGATCAAGGACCACAATGTGCTTCCCTTTGCTATGTGTAAGTCTGACAGGGACCTGTAGTGGTTGACTTCCATCCACAAAAAGTTTAGCACAATATAAATTGGACTCCAGAGGACCATCTAAGGTCCCAGTAAAATATATTAGACCTGTAGCTTCATTCACACCAGCAATTTGCTCAACCATCCAATCACCTTCAGTGATAGGTCCTAAGCAAGTCCCATTTGCATCATGTAGATAAAGATGTCTAAATCCTGTTTTCTCACTAGCCCAGATAAACCCACCTGAAAACTTGGTAACTCCTTTATCAAGAGGAGTGAAACAGTCATGTATATTGATCCAACTGCTATTTTCTTCCACCAATATATTTTTCCTTTGGCCTGTTCTAATGTCAAACTTAACAATCTTTATTTTAGTGTGGTGCCTGTTTAAGATCTGGGCAGTGAGAATGTTTCCATGCATCCAATTGACTCTTGCCAAATATTCCTCCTCGTTGTTTTGCTGACGCATGCCACCACAGAGAAGATCCATCCAAGTGACAGAGCTTCCAGCCACTGAAACAACCCCAAGTCGCACTTTAACATTTGAAGCTCCTGCAAAAGGATAAGGATGATCTTCTTGTGCCTCTAAACCAACTGAGCTCTTCCCTTGATGCATAATTCTAAAAAGTGGTATCTCAGAAGAATCAACTTCAGTGAAAGCGATATATTTACTGTCCAGTGACCACCAATATCCCGTTTTTCTATCCATCTCTTCCTGAAATCCGAAAATTATATGTTATTGTTAAAGGAAAAAATCATTCCTGGGCCTGCACCAACATATTAAGCTTTTAGGAGAGTTGGTTCTTGGCACTACAACACTTCAGGGAAATGACTAAAAGCCAACAATGATACAGTAAATAATGCTGTCATTTCAGAACCTAATTATTAGGCAACTTGCTCAGTCAAAAGTAGGTGTACTTTGTTCAAGGAATTCAGAGCACCCAATTTAGTGTAGATATGTACGTAAAAAGATGCAATTTGAAAGTAAATCTCACCTGAGCTATATATTCGGCAAGCCCATGAGTCTGCAACACACAAACCCAGTGTCAATTTTTCTAAGACTGAAAGAATGTAAAAGTCAAACAAAAGGAGTAAAAAAGAAACCATTTCATCTACCAGAAAACAAACTGAAAACTGCATGCAGTCATATGAACAACTCTACAAGCACAAGCCTAAAGCCTATTCAATTATCAAGAGTGATTAACTCTTCAAAGTTCCAATTTCCAAATATCTTACTCCAATTGAGCTTTATTTCATAAATAAGAAAAGAACCTTAGAATCCTATATCAACCCTAGAAGAGAATCAATACTGCACTTAACCTACCATCATCCAGGCCAATGACATCAAGGATGGAAGGACCAAGCTTTAACCAAATTTAGCAGTCTGATGCTTCATATTGGAAATCAAACATTTATGACAGAACTAAAATAGGATGCATGCAGCAGATTTGAAGTAGGTAGACCTTGGGATATTTCAAACAGATACATTACTATCTAATCTTTTAATTGTCAAAAAGCTTTTTCTTTAATTTTTTTTTATCTAAAAAGGTTACTTTAGTTAGTCAGGCGACTATATAAGAGTCATCAACTGCCTTTTTTTGTAGAACTCAAATGCATTTAGTAACTCAAATACAGTAAAGACCAGCCAAGTGCTGAACTTACCCAACCATTTTCCTTGGCCCCATGGGTCAACTGCTTCGATTCATTAGACAAGAGGTTCAGAACATGCAACTCACAGTCTCTTACATAAGCAAGCATAGATCCATCTGGGGAGAGATGTGGATCAATAATGGGTGATCCTGATATGCTGGGAAGCTTGAGCTCTGCTTTTGAATGGGAAATGTCCTGGATATAAATCTGTTCATGTGGAAAAGGAAAAAATCATAAGAAACCTGACTATTCAAAGTTAATAATCAACATCAATATCAATATCAATATAAATAAAAAATACAAAGAAAAAAATATATTTTAATTAACACTCATACAAAACACAATAATATATATACAGTTCAGGATAACATTTATATTTAGGTATAAGCAAGATTTCTATACTAGTCCAGGGTGACATAAGCCTAGTCAATAATGGCACTGATGTGATAGAAATCATTGGAGCTAAACAAAGCTTTCAAAATCAGGTACAAGAAGCTCAATATAAAGAAATGTAAGAGGCTAGTAAATAGCTCCAGAAGTTGCCTTTCAACTATGTCAGACAATACTGAAAAATGATAGACTGCAGTATACAAAAAATATATAAATCAGCAAACTTTAATTAATTTATTCATAAAGATCATCTTAATGTTGACAGCTTGTGCCAAGCAACGGTGTTGTAATGGAATTGACATGGCACTTCCAAGACAGAAATAACATTCTGGCGGCATCATGGTGAGATTAGTGGAGTAATGTGTGCTTCAGCGTGTCCATGTGCTTATGAGCTACCAGCTTTAAGTACTAAGGTGTAACATACATTTTTAAAACCTATCACCACCTTTTCTCTTCTGAATCAAAGCATTAGACAACATTTTAATCAATTCATAAGAAACGGCTGTAACAAAATAATGCTACAATTTTTTTTACAGGATTAAGGAACAAACCCCAGCAGGCAACGGCACCATTACTGTTTTTCTTTTTGAGCTTGTCTTCACCCATTCATACCGTGTCACACCTAAGCCTCGCTCCCTCAACCTCTCCCTCCTCAACTTTTCTTCTGGAGAAATATTACTTTCATCAAGTCCACCATCTGGGGGACTGAACAACAATTCTTGTGTATTGGTCTTCAGATCAAAAGCATAAATCTTTCTGTTTAAGGAGTGATCGGGACTAAACAAATAAGAAATTAAACTATCATCGGGACTAAAACATATTGAAGATGGTGATACATATCCAGGCAATGGATATTGTACAATCTCTTCAACAGGGAAAAGAATGTTATCATCGAAATTCTGCACATCGTTAAAGTCTGTCACAGGCATTTTGAAAGGCAGTGATTTTAGACGCTTTGGATTTCTCTTCTCATTCATCAACCGATTGCACTAGAAATACACCAACAGATATGAGATTGAACTGCAATAGGACATGAAAAACTATGATGAGAGCATTCCCCAGGAACAAAAAAATAAAAACAACTTTCACAGCAGAGACAATAGCAAGCATGTTAATAACATTCGCACCAAGAATCAATTAAAGGAAAATTAATAGAAAGAATAAAAGGATTTTTCAATTCTTAATTATGAATAATCCCTCA
Organism: Canavalia gladiata; assembly: GCA_037954105.1. Lineage (NCBI taxonomy): Eukaryota > Viridiplantae > Streptophyta > Magnoliopsida > Fabales > Fabaceae > Canavalia > Canavalia gladiata. The sequence goes on along the minus strand of CM075659.1, from coordinate 57,484,948 downwards.
ACCATTGAGCCTGAGTGAGTGTGGTTGAAAGGCAAAAATAACAGTACTTGTATTTTATGAGAAAGGACATAAAATCATTAGAAATTGTATGTATTGAGTGAAGCCTGAAAGACTTGAGAACAGGCAAAGGAAATCCAAAAAAGAAAGACAGAAAAAGTGAACAGTTCACCTTCATATTGACAGGCACGTATCAATTGAAACGGGTTTGAAGTCTGAACTTCTACGTATATATTAAATTAATGCAACCCCTAATAAAAAATAAATGAAAAATCCTTGGACCCCAAGCAAGATAGATGATGAAGCAAGTCGCAAATCAAACGAAACAATGCGTCTTGTGAGTTTATTTAGTTTCCACTTCATCTCTCACCCAAAAGATTTAAATCAAAGTGTCATATGATCACTAACGACGGTAGAACCATTAAAACCTTCTGAGTCTATCCACTGTAACCGGATCCGATCGCAAACTAATTATGGAAGTAGAACTCAAAAAACAAAGAAAACAAAACAGAGATTATTTAATTGACTAACATTAATTAAAGCTAGTTGAGTTTGATTATAGAGTATTATGATTATTAGAATCAAACCTGAGCGAAAGACGGAAAGGATCTGCCATGAAAACGAAGAAAGGTTAGTTGGAATATTTTGGGTTCCTATGATGCATAGACAGAGACAGAGACAGAGACAGAGACATAGTTCGATAGGGAATGAGAATTTATACAGCGATTGGATTGGATTGGATTGGATTGGTGCAAGTTTAAGGTTGGGGGAAGAAGGACGAAGATGAATCAAGTTGTTGTTGTTCAGTTGGTGGTGGCCTTGACTCTGATTGATAGATAGGGAAACAAAAGTAGAAGAAAATTTCATGAATTTATTTTATTTATTATTTATTGTAATGCCGTAAAATAAAAGGCTTTTTAATTTTATCCAGGTTGAATAGGACAGGATGTGCCGAATAGAAGATGCTTACACGCGCCAAATCATTCAGTCCATCTTTACCCAACTGGTTATTAGAAGGGGAGGAAAGAAAGTAGAAGAGAATAAAATATGAATAATGATGTATTGTTTTGTTATTTAATTGAAACAATTTATATATTTCATTTTAATTTTTTTTTAAGAAAGTTTAAGATTTTGCTTGAACGATGAAAGTGGAAAATAATAATAAAAGATAAAAAAGTTAGAATAAAAATAGCATAAAAAGTTTATTATTTAGATGGATAGAAATAAAAATATTAAAAATAATTTTATTTATTTTATATAAAAATAATTAAATTATATAGTAAAATATTTTTATAATTAGAATAAAAAAATGTAATTGATAAAATTTTAAACGTGTAATATTATTAAACAATATAGATTATTAGAACAAAAAATTAAAAATAACCCATCTTCTTTTCCATTACAAATTATTTTCCATCATATAAAAGACAATTCATGTAAATATGAAAAAAATAATTTTATACTCAGCTAACTTTTTCACCATCTATTTTCTACCCATTTAAATTCCATCAAAATAAGTAAAATGTAGAATTTCGTTATATATTTTTTGTTTTATAAGATAGTTGTTGAATAATATATATTTATTGTCTTAAATAAAAAAGATGTTATCTTCACTTTTGTAAAAATATAAATTTTATTCTTATTTACCTATCAATTTAAAAATTTAAAACTATATAAATTATTCTTTTTTGCTATTATGTTTTCTATCCTTACAAATAGGTAAATATATATATATATAAATAAATAATAAATTAAAAAATTATTTCATAATGATAGTCAAATAATTAAATTTTTTAACTGATAAATAAAAATAAAAATTATACTTATTTTCTTCATTTTTATGATAATAAATTTATTTTATTTTATCCTTTTATAAGGTCCAACTCATTTTATTTGCTACATTAATTACCTTTATAAAAATACTTCTAATTAAATGAAAATAAACTATTAAAGAGCAGCACTTAATTAAAACAAAATATTTTTTTTTATAAATCATATAAACTAATAAAAAATTTAATAATATTAACTAATTTTAATTTTTTATGAATTAAAAATACTAATATTTACTAAAGAACTATTTTAATAAATATATTAAAAAATAACAATTTTTAATTTAATTTAATTTTTTAACGCATTATGCTATACAGATGTAACCAAAACAAAAATAAATGCGGTAGAGATAACAATATTTATTTCTTTATTTAATTTGAAATAAAAAATTGCTCGTTGCTGAGATTTTAATTTTTTTCAAAACACGACACAACGGCTGAACGGCAGCTTGTTCAACTAACCAATATAGTGCTGCCAAGTGTCCTCCTGTTTGTATAGGCATCGCTGTATGCCTGTATCTCAAACTCGATTTTTTTTTCAGCGTTACGGATCAAATTCTCCTAGGAAAACTTCAAACATCCTAAGTTTTTCTTATTTTAAATTATTTAAAAATAGTTATTAAATAGAAAAAATAATGATAGAAATTAAGTATTATAATACTGCTTAAATTTTCCTTATCAAACCCGAATGCTTTTGATACAGATCTCAAACCTATATTCATGATGTGTTTAAATAATGAATGAAATAGAAAAAAAATACAAAATAAATAAAAATAAAATATTATTTTATTTAGATCAATAAAAATAAAAAATTATATACAGAAATATTTATAAAAAGTTGCGAAAATTTAGTTTAATAAAAGATTGATTTTTGTACAATAATAAAATTTATTAGAATATAAATTTAATTTCTATAATATACAAATTATTATTTAAAATAAACATTTAAAAATAAAAAATATCCCAATTTTTTTTTATCCTTCCTATTTTACCATAATTTTGGAAAAAATAATTCTATGCAAAATCATAATAAAACAAATTCTTCTTATTTTACCCAACAAGCATAGATTAATACGAAAGAAATATTATAATTATTTTTAATAAAAATAAATTTTTATTTTAATAATTTATAATTTTTATTTATATGGTTGATTTTTAATGTATAGATTATTAATAGAAAATTTAAAAAGAGAAAACATTATAAATTAAAAATAATAAAATTTGAATATAAAATTATTTTCATCTTTATCTTTATCTTTATCTTTTTTTTTGTTCATTTTAGTAGTTTAAGTTTCATTTTATTTAAAATAATTAAATATAATTTTATAAAATATAATAATGTTCAGGTTCTCTTAATTAAAATATTATTACATTTGAAATTACACAAATTTAAAAAATTAAAATTCATATATTTTTTTCAATTTTAAAGTAAAAATATAAAAATAAAACATTAAATAATATTTTTAAAATATTTAAATTTTGATTTTTGTTTTTAATTTTAAAATTTTGTATTTAAGTTTATATTTTTAAAATAATTTAATTATAATTTAAATTATATTAAATTAAAACAGATTAACTATAATTAAAAACTGCAATTAAGATATTTTATAAAGTAATAAAAAAATTAAAAATAAATTTATTTAAGTTAATGTTAGACATTATAATAAAATATTTTTTAAAATAAGAAATTTAAATAAAAATATTAAAATTAATAGATCAGAATAAAAAATTTGATTATTTTATACAAACTAAAAATATATTTGAAATAAATTACTTAATTTTAATTTTATTTTGAAATAATTTAATTGTTAAAAAACAAATAAGTCCAAATTAAATTTATAAACTTTTAGCAAGACAAATGATAACCTTACCAGATCCGATTATGACGTCGTGTAGGAAAGTGACCCGCCATAAAGGATTGGCTCCCCACGTCTCACCTGAATCATTAAAGTGTGGGTGCAATAATTTAGCTGATGCCTGAAAAATAACCTCACAACAGAAGAAGACAAGGAAGAAAAATGAAGTTGGCTTAAAATTTTTCCTCCATAAACGACGACTTATTTAATCATTTGTACTAGATAGTTATTTATTGCTTCCTCTATTTTTAAAATTTCATTTAAAGTATTAATTCATAAATTTTAAACATAATATCTTTTTTTTTTCATTTTTTAATATATAGTTTTCAATTATTGTATTATTAACTCACAAATTATAACTTATAAAAATATTTGAAATATATAACATCATTGGAAGTATTTTATATATTATACATATATTTTAAATCTTGATAAATATAAAATAGTTAAATAAAATCATGTTTAAAAAATCAATTTATATTATAAGTAAGGTATGCATGATTATTTAAGATAAAATATAAAAATATAAAAGTTAAAATAATAATAACAATATTATTATGTATAAATATTTTTTTGAAAGTTTCATTTAAATTTCAAAAGAAGAAAATTTATGAATGCCATATGTCAACTTTTAAAAAAACAAAAGAGAATAGATTTTAATTTGATAAATAGGGATATATTTTTTAAAATTCTTTTGTTGTATTAGCTCAAATTTTAATATAAAGAAGTGGTGGTATATTTTGAGAACAGTAGAAAAATAATGAAAATAGCTAAAATGATAATATTATAGAAAGAGTAAAATATTTTTAAAACTAAATGATACATGAAATTAAAATAATTAATAATTTGAGTGAAGTTTTTAATATTTTAATTTATTTTTATTTTTTATTTAGTTGCCGTTATTTTTTTATGATTTTAATATTTTATTTTTAAAAAAATGTCGAGTTTGATATTTATTATTACGGATTTTTATTAAGTGATATTATTGATCATAAAAATAATATAATTTAATTATTAAAATTCTCATTTTATATATATTTTTATTATCAAAATATTTTGATATATATAATTTAATATTAATTTAGTTATGTTTTAATTTTTTTTTCTCACGAACATGTGAATAATATATTGACAAAATTAGCATATTAAGATGTCAAAATTTATAGATTAGTACTTTTTAAAAATTAAATTTTTAAAACTAAAAATAAGTAAACAAACAAATTAAAGAATCAATTTATACATATTAATATTTTTAGATTAACAACATAGAAAAGTTTAATAGTAAGAACCAAAATCAGTAACTTCATTAAAATAAGAGACTAAAACCACTTAAAAAAATACTAAAATCAAAAAATGATGTCAAATAAAAAATTTTAAAAGTTGATTAAATATTTTTTTCAAGTGTTTAATGTAATAGAAACCACTTTACTCATAGGAAAAAAATCAAATGTAAAATAATTAATTTTCTTTTATTGCTATAGACGATTGGCTGATATTCAGTTTTATTTAGACTTTGGATTTTTTTTAAAAATGTGCTTCATAATCTTATTATAATTGTATATAAAAAAGTAAAACTGAAGGTCTAATTGGTTAACAGCAAAAGTACAAAATATTTAATTAGACAAATCGTTGATTATAGAGTAATGCGAAATCATCCTGTTATTATTTACCTATTAATTATTCAAAGAGTGTAATTGTATCATATTTTTAATAAAAAGACATTACACTATCAACATTTTTATATATTTTTATATAAAATATATGTGTTAAATTAAAAAATATATATTTAATATATTAAAAATGTTGAAAAACATTAATTTTTTTTCTACATTTAACAAGTAGCTAGAAAGATAAAATGATTTAAATTTATTCTTGATAATATTAAAATATAAAATATTATATATTTTCAGTAACTAAAAATAATTAATAGAGAGTATCAAGCATTTTTAAGTAATATCTTTAAGAAACTTGATAACATGACTCATAATAAATTATAATTAACTTTTTATGTATACTTTTGCACATGCAACTTGACGTAGGACTAGAAATCTGACGAAAAATCGATCATAAACATCTTATCTCTGGAATCTGGGACTCAGAACTAAAGATTTCTATTAAGATAAAGCATTGAAAATAGTTTCATGCCCATATTAAGCAATAAGCACATAGGACAGTGATTGTGTTCACGGCTATTCAAAGTTTCAAATTAACAATTGTCCAAACGTCAACATCCCCTACCAAAATTCTCATACCTCCAAACTCACAATCAGCGAAATGGCAGATTTCATGATCCACTACTGTACTTACATTACATCTCTCGTATATACATAATGCACAAGCTAGCCTTGCATTAGAGTAACAATTCAAGTGAATAATTTGTAGCTTTAGCTACCACTTTCAGCATAGCAAAGATCCTTGATGGCTGAGCTTTTCCAAAGCCAAGTCTTAGAAATTTTACTCGATCCGGAGACAAAGACGATATTCTTGTCACGCCCACCTTAACAGTAACAATATCAGGAGATGAAATCAAATATAGAATCCTTGGGGAAGCCGAAACATTCCAAAGTCACACCTCTGAGTCTTCAATTTCACTTCTTACGACAAAACTGGGAAATGCCAAGGTAATATCCCTGCAACACGGGGAGAAGACATGCATGAGAAGAAGCTCAGTCATCAAAAGTATATACATAGGTGAACCTGTGATTTTTTTATTCATGGAGAGCTTATACTGACTTGAGATATGGCAAGGTCATGTTCTTTATCAAGGATGGATGCTTGGACACAAATGCTTTCCACTCTTCTTGATCGATCCTTCCATCACCATTTATATCAGCATCTCTAAAAGTCTGTGGAAGAAGGTATAAAACTTTAGGAATGCTAAGTTCAAGGTAACGGAACTCTTAAAAGTAATAATAAGGTGAAACTTTATGAACCTTATCCACAATGGTTTCAACCATATCATCAGAAAGCACAAGATCCGACTCGTGCAAAAGTGCCGCTACCATCTCCTTCAACTGCAGATAGATTAACCATTATTATAGTAAGCAGTGGAAGTAAAGGGTTGATCTAAACGTATATTGTGTAAGCACATATATCTATGAATTATGGGTAAGACTAAAGAACCAAAATGTAATATTAGAATAACTTAAAAAAAATTCACGTTGTAATTAGATCAAGAAAATGAAAGAAAACCATACCTCCTCTCGTTCAATATACCCTGTCTGCCTCAGATCATACAACCTATAAGCAACTGCAAAATCATTATTCCCAATTTAACCAAAAATAAGTATCTGGTGGGGGACTGAAAAGCATTAATGCAATCGAATATAAATAACCAGTGCAAAAAATGCTTGCAGATATACAACTAAATAAAGGAAACTCCAAAATTCAGGGAAAAGAAGACATTAACACAAAATCTTTATGATGGAAGAGTCAATCTTACAAGCAATCTTGTCTTCTAAAGCTGCATTCGGGTGAAAAACACCCAATGATCGAACAAATTCCCCGAACTCAATGACACCGTTGCGCTTGAGATCAAATAAGTCAAAAATCTATGAAGGAGAAACAAATGTGAGTATGCATCAGAATGATGAAACAGTAGGAGTGTGAGACAAGTCAAAAGAAGTGATATGCTGTCAACTTAGAATAAGATGATACATCAAATAAAATGATTTCACTGTAAAGTAAACATGCTGAACAACTTCCAATTGTAACTTATCATCCTATAGCTCAAAATCTCCGAGAAGTTGAACTATGATCAAAGAATCTTAAACTAAAGAGCATGAATTATATTTACAAACCCTGTCTGCAAACAGATTTCTCTTGTTTTCATTCTTGAATAGTGCCAGCTGGAATTCTTCCTGGATGTAAGGATGATCAAGAAGTAAGTTACCTAATAGAGATTAGGTGCAAAAATTAAGAACATCTTAATCTCAACTAAAAAACTTACAGTACTTAACTCACCCTGTGAATAAGACCATCTTTAATAATTGAATTGCTTAACTTGTTATAGAGTTCCCGCAAGGCCTCTACTTCACTAACAGAAACTGTGAAGAAAGAAAGAAAGAAAACATCTTTTTCATCAGTTTTTAAACTTAATATTTGACCTCATAAGAATGACAAATCACAACTCAGGAGGTTTCTACAAACAGTAATATAAAAATATTAAGTGAAAAACTTCAAGGCCAATATCAATCACGTACCACAACAGTAAAAGTTACTAGGCAGTATTTTGTAATGTTCGTTTCTTCAGTCATTATTGTCTTAACATGTGTTGAATGAAACTAAATGCCTTGCATTTGGAATGAAAAACAAAAATGATTGAAGAGAGACTTTATTAAATTCAACATTGAAATGAAGTTCAATGCAATGCAACGATAATTCATTTTTTTAAAAATATTATTGAATATATTTTAGATAGAAAGAGCTGGAGAGAGGAAAACAAATGTGTCTGTGGCGTTAAGCCATTTACGTTTCCCACAGCTTGAACTTGAAATTCAGCATTATGAAGTACAAACTCTCTATTGATCCAAGAGATGTGCGCACACGCACGTGTTTGTGATTTATTTAGAAGGATTGTTGTTAAAGGGAATTTACACATCTGTAAGCTCATAAAAGTTATTTTTTCCTTAGCCGAAGACAAATAAAAATTTAAAGGGCAAAGCTGCAAGAATTTACCACATGGTGATGGATACTCACAAGGTGTCTCAGAAGCAAGAACGGTGGGTTCCTCATAACCTGGTGTTTCGGTTTCCTTTGAAGTCGAAAAGTAGCAGCCCATTAAATAAAATCACGAAATTCACTTCCAAATTTCTTGATTCATTCCAAGGAAGCCATTGAGAAAACGCAAAATTTGAATAACTGCAAAAATAGTGAAAGCTTCAATCACTACAAATAACAATATTGCAAAGATATGTTAACAATATTGCAAAGATATGTTAACAATATTGCAAAGATATGTTTCAATCATTTGATTATTACATAAATATGTCAAAGCAACATACAGCCATAAAATATTAAAGGTCTGCAAAGTTCCAAATTATGTTTATCCATTGGGACCAGATTGCTCATAATATTTTACTTTCCAATTTTCAAGAAAGTCAAAGTAGAACAATGAACGAAAAATCAGCTTCTTAATATACTCAACAGCTCATGATGCAGTAATAAGTAATAACACTATAATCAAAACAACATAAAATTGAAAAAAAAATATAGTATTATCAGCACACCCCAACATGCCTATATTTCATATACACCTCCACTTCAAATTGACACTGCTAAATTTAATTGATGGCTCGAAGTCCTTATAATTCATTTTCTAAATGAAAAGGACACGAAAGAAAAAATATAATTCAAATTCAGGACCTAGACGTAACAAAATAGGGATACAGTAAGATTGTCGCTTTGTCGGATGAACTGGCACAAAAATATTTAAAAAGCATTGGGACCGACTCCAAATGAAAAATAAACAAGGATCGTACTACATGGTATAACGACACCAGTTAGGATAGGTCCACAGTTTCGCCACGTATTTCTTGGTGTCTATAGCCAACTGAGTACCCTCATGCCGAATAAACAATAGCAACTTCGTAGAGTTTGATTTTGATATAAAAATGAAAAGAAAAATTATCATCTATACAATTTGCAGGGAATTCAAATACCTTCCTAAAAGAAAAGAATATCTTGGATCAGAAAACCCTAATTAATACACACAACCAGAGAAAGCTTAGGTGAACAGATCTAGCCTCCCCCGCTTACTTAATATTAAAGGGCATGAAGTCTCATGGATGTCAACTATCAAGGTGTCAATAATGGAAACTAATTTCCCAAATCATTATATTTTATTGGACCTTGTTAATCAAGATAGTAGTGATTAAAGAACTAAATAAAAAAAAATGTTTAACGAGATTACATGGGAAAATATGAAAAGAAAGTGTTTCCCAAAATTTTTTATAATTTTTATTTTATTTTTAGTGACACTTAGTTAATACTTTTTCTCCATTTTATATGTTATTTAAGAACATTTTATATATTAAAAAATTAATATTTTTTATATTAAATTAAGTTTATCAAATTTTTATTATATTTTTATCTTTTACATTGTTAACTTTTTTTATAACTATTTTTTTATAAAAATGAGAGTATAAAAGAAAAAAATGAGCATCATTTTAAAATTTTAAAATAATGATAGATAACAAAAAAAGATATAATGCTTAATATACTCCTAGAGCCGCTGAGCAATTTGAATTGTCACATTCATTATTTTTTTTCTGCACCTTTATGGTTAAGCACAAAAACGAATCCTTGAGGCCCGAGCTGCCAATATAAGTCAGTACTGTTCAAATTCTCGACTTAATACTCCTGTTATGCTTTATTTGGACCAGTGGAAAATAATAAAAAAATAAAAGGAAAAAAAAAGTAAAAAAAAATATTTGAATAGGTTAAAATAATTTTTATTAAAATAGATGAAAAAATATTAGTATTATAAAATTTAATTTTAAAATAATGATTTTTATTATATTTTTATAATATAATTTTTTATATTTTAAAAATGTATGATAATTTTAATAATTTAAAATAAAAATATAAATTTTTTTGTTATTTTTTCATCAATTTAGAAAAAATAAAATCTGTAAAAATTAATTTTTTTTATTTCCATACGCAAATAAATAAATAAAACTTTTTCTATTTTTTTTTTCATTCTCATTTTCTAATCAAGCAAAATATGAGAAAAAGTATATTTATATAAATTTTTTGTCCAATAAAATATGAGAAATTTTTTTTTGAAAAAATATATAATAATATAAAATATCATAAAAAATGCTAATATATATCAAAGAATAAATAATAAAAATTATTTTAAAAATTAATTAATCTATTAATAATATTAAATATCATATTTTTAGTAATAATTTATTATTTATTATTTTATTATTATAGACCCTTACCCGTGATAAAAATGGCATATATAATATATCCCTTCACATTATTGGATATTCCAACTTTCATGTGAAAGTAAAACTACTACAAAGTTATAAAATAATATGCAAAATATTTTAAATACGTACTCGAAACTGAAAGGCAACCGAGAGGCGTAATTAATTTTTGCGTGACTCGTTGACAACTCAGCGCAAAGCAGCGAAACTTGAGAAATTCTAGAACCAACTAAACGCATCCTTCAGATCGTAATCTCCATTTTCACTTTTTCAGTGGAGGATCTACGCTGGGTCATTCAGGAAGGGCAGATTTCCATCCAAATCTAAATTATTTTGTTCTTGAAAAAAAAAATAAGAGAACGGGACAACATGGAAAATTACTCTGTATGAAGCGAGATTCTGAATTTCGCTATGCAGAAAGTACTATATGAGATAGAGATGCTGAAGATTGAGACGAATGTATAAGGATTATATAACTTGATATTTTCCTTCCTTTCTCTCCTGAGTTTTGGGCGAAAGTGACCCCAACAGAGTCCATATATTCGGAAGAAGATGGAGAACATAAGAAAATAACATTTACAACAGACAGAAATGAATAACTACATCAACATCATATGAAAACATAAAGAAAAAAATGAAGAGAAAGAGAGAGGGCCTAACCTGTTATGTTGTTAAGAGTTCAAGTTCTTGAATGAGATATAATATATGGGGCCTATAGCTTGAGTTGGAAATTTATAATGAGCTGAAGCATTATGATTAAAACAGGTATGAAAGAAAAGAGAGAGATAAGAGAATGAAAAAAAGTTTTTAAAAAATAAATAAATTATTTAAATAGATAAAATAAACAATTATTTGGATAATAAAAAAAGAAAAAAAAATATTTACGATATAAATTTTATTTTATATATTTTTAAATTTAACTTTAAAAAAATTATTAGATATTTTTATTAATATAATAGTTAATATTCTTCTATTTTTAAAAAATATATACTAATTTTAATAATTTAAAATAAAAAAATAATCTTCCCCTACTTTTACACCTGATTAAGAGAATTATTTTTTGGGTGTAACCTAAAAAAATACTTCCCCCCTCTCTTATTTACATTTGAAACAAACAATAAAAATATTTTCATATATCCTATTTTAAACCTTTCTATTTTATTCCCTGGTGTTTCCTATAAAATAATCAAAGCAATTAAAGTAGAACCACAATCGGAGGCGGAAAATTTTGAACTTTTCTTGCATCTATTCCAGCTGGTAGCTGGACCCACCCTCTACTCATGGCGGCATCACTCCGACTCTGACCAAAATATATACGCACACGCGCCACCATTGTATATATTTTCCTTTTATTTTTATTAACATTAATTTTTTAAGTTAATTTTAACTATTTAAAAATGGGAAAATATTTAAAATATTTAATATAAATTTAATATAAATTTAATATTTTATGTGTAATAAATATTTTTAATTACTTACTATTAATTCTTTATTTTTTAATTGCTTTTAATTTTCTTGCCAATTCAGTTTAAAAGATAGTATATGAATTAAATATAATTAATTTTTAACATAAATTTTATTAATAATAAAATATGAAATATTTAAAAATTAGATATAAATAAAATAGATAAATTATATTATCTTAAACCTTTATACCAACAAATCGATAGAAATAAATTATATAGTATTTAATACTTTCTTGAAGTTTTCTTATTTATATACTTTAAAATATATTGAATAAATTAAATATATAATTAAAATAATATTAATAAAAATTCTTAAGTTACTTATTAAAGAATAAAAATTATATTTTTATATAAAAATATTACAAGAAAAATATTTTATAACTTTCAGTACAATTTTGTCATAAGTTCCAAATTTTTATTTGTTTTTTAACAGGTGCTCTCGGTGATTTATTAATAGTATATATACTAATATTTTTAATTTATATTAAAATTATTTTTATTTTATAATATAATTTTTATTATTTTTCCACCTGTATAATAAATGTATAAAATATTTAAGGATTAGGTATTATTTGTGTAATTTCGGGATTTAACCTCGTTTATTATAAAAAATATATTTAAGATTTCGTTATAAAAAAAGAGAAACATAATTAAAAAAAAATTAAATTTATTTTAAACTTTTAAATAAACAAGATTTTCTGATAAAAATAGGTAAATAAAAAGAATAATTAAAATACATTGGTAGTATAAAATTTTTACTTCATTATTTAATTATTGCTTATATAATTAAATTTGATAATTTTTATAATAATTAATTTAATTTTATATTTATAATGATTTTTTATGAATTGATAGTATAAAAATCTTTATATTGATAATGTATCAAAATTAACTTAAAAAAATAGGAAAAACATTCCTGACGGAATTAATTCTAGCAACCCTCGAAGTATTACGCTTCTAATATTTAAATTCCGTTCTTGTTGTACTTGTACATTGATTTTCGTAGTACTGGTTAGTAAGCAAATTGTTAGTGTTACTACCTCAAGTCTTAACCGAGTATATTCTACACCTTTTTCTTTATAAATTTCCATTTTACAATTACCAAAAGTTTTGGAGAAATAAGAGTAGAAAAACAATGGAACATTAGAATAAAAACAGATGCAATGGGAACGTAAAGATGAAACGATGAGATCGTAAAGATAAGAAGCAACTAGAATCTTCAACGGCTAGATCTTCATCAATAGGACCTTGAGCAGTTGCACGTATATATACAATGTACTCAAGATCTTGCTATATTTATTTATACAAGTAGTGATTAAGAATATATACTTTATTATGTACTTATTTTTAGTTTAAGGTCTAAGGTTATCAATATAGTTTTATCTCTATATATTGATTATTATTGAGAATATCTTAGATTTACTTTTAATTATTGATATGGATTCATTTTGGATAATTCTGTTTACAAATATTTGTAGAAGAATAAAAATAAAGTAAAATAAATTAATATTTTTATAATTTAAAATTAACTTATGAATAAGGGAGTTTACTTATTATTATCATTTAACTTGTCTAAATTTATACAAAAAGTTCAATTCATTTTACTTCGTTGTTTTCTTCTCTTGTAAATATTTGTAAAGAAAAATATTCAAATTTAATTATACACCTAGATTAAATAGTGACTACAGTTACGAATATACATTATGTTAGGAGTGGAATAGAAGAGCAATTTTGTGTGTGCTATTGACAATCTAAACAACTCAAAAAATGTCATTTCTAGCAATATTTAACTGCCATAAATTATTTTCAGTATTATAAGTTGAAATTGTAAAAAAAGATTATTGAATTTTTTTTAAAAGTACGATATATTATCTCTAACTGTGTTTAACCATCATAAACTTAAAATTAGTATAAAAATATATAAAATGTGACACTGGTGTATAATAGAATATCAATTACCTTCAAATTTAAGCATTGAAATTATTAGTTCAAACCACAAAATAAGAAATCCATAGTAAGAAATGAATAATTCTAATATTTGATCATAAGATTCAACAAATAGTTTTAATTTAGCATGTAAAATAGTAAAAATTACCTCATCAAGAATTGGAGTTCATTTAAATTATCAAGAAGCAATGCATCAAAGATGGGAAAATTCCTAAATATAGGTCATTGGTGAGAAAATGTGTTATTAGCTTCTGCAAGAAAAAATCATAAAACCTAAATAGAGAGAGAGAGAGAGTACACTTTGTCCTCATAATTAATTTACAAAGCCTAAACCTGATTTAGCTTCTAAATTTAAGCTCCGGCTCTTATTTATTTAACTTAGGTACTTTTTAAAATCTAACCAAACTTTTTTAAAAGTTCAAAATAATTCTCAAGCCTATTTAAAATATTACTAACAGTTGAAGCATCTTTACTTTTTTATTTTACACATTTACTTATTTAAAGGAGTTAAATCCATTTATAATAAAGTTTTTAAAATAAGTAAAAATTATATCTTTAAATAAATTTTTATATATCTAAATTTATAAGTAAGTTGACCGATTTAAGCTTCTAAATAAAATAAATATATAATTTTAAAATATTATATTAATATCTATTTAAACAGGTCTCATTCAGTTAAATTTTCAAAAAAAATTAAATAATATGAAATCTAACTTTTTTTTATTAAATTAATTTTTACAAAATCTTGATTTGAACTGAATGTGATATAAATTGAATCTTGGGCTCCAGCGAGACTATTTCCACGCTAATCAGAGGACGGTGTAAGCACATATAGAAGGCTAACTAAACTTTGTCCTGAAATTTCCCTTGTCGTCGTCATAATGTGATTTTCTTTACCCACTTTGTTTGTTTCTTGCTCAACAAACCATACACTTAGCTATCAATCAACTTCACTTATTCAATTAATTTTTGGGGTGGGGCAATGCCAGGCACCTATCTCTATCAAATTTTCAAGAAAAGAAAGTTTTCTCCCATGCATAAATACCGTTTGCTGAATACAATATTTAAAATTATTATATTGTTTAGAATTCATTTCAAAACTTACCACATAAATTTAGAAATGACAAAAAATTAGATTTATCCAGAAAAGAATTCTTCTGCTCTCGTAAAAAATAAGCACATTATGATGTTGAATTTAGTTGGATACTTGTTTTGGTTTCTTTTTAACATTTTTATTAAATCAATATGCAACGTTCAATTCCTGTTGAGATGAATGGGGAAAATGAGTCTTTCAATAAATTTTTAGAGTAATAATTAATTTACATATTAAAATTATCTTATATATATTTATATCTTAAAATTAATAGTTTATATTTTTTTATTTTTTTAAAAATATAAAAAATATCAAACGATTATAAATGAAATAAAACTAAATATAATATTATGTGAAAAACTATTTAATAATTTATTATTAAAAAAGAAAGGTTAAGATGAAATTAGATTACATAATGTAAGGTAGCTAGCTTGTATAGTAATTTAGAATTTAAAATTTACGATTTAGAGTTAGATAATGCAATTGAATACATGTTAATTAGCTGGCCATTAGCAAAGAGTTAGATGGAAAAATAATGTGTAACTTACATGTTGAGATTATTAAATGTTTTCTAAAGTCTAAATTGACTTCAATCTATTTATATACATTATATTGTGAGAAGAAGAAAAACATGATGAGTACGTTATATTTTATGATTATTAATTTATATTTGTGCTTGCACGTTTGGGAGTTTGCTTTGGGAACTTGATAAGTTCTAGTGATTCACAATACGGCTTCTCGTCCTGTTCTATTTATTCGGAACAATTAACCATTTCTCGTCCATTCAATCTCTTTCATAGATGTCACTTCCTTTTAATTTTTTATGCATTGAAAGGTGGACAAGATCAAGTTGCACACATAACATATGGTCACGACGAGACAAATATCATACTTTTATACATACACAAGTGAAAAAATAAAAGTGATGGCGTTTTCATCATTGTACACCATGAGTTCAAGAATTGTTTATTTTGTGTAAAATCTTTCTGCTTTATAATTTTTTCCATATCGCGGAATATTTGTGCAACGATAAATGGAAACAATTGGTAACAAAGATTATTAAATGTTTTCTAAAGTCCATGCTGACTTCAGCCTAGCTATTACGCACACGTTACGTTTTTTTCTTTAAGTTTTGGAGCTTTCTTTTGGAGTTTACTTTCGTAACTTGATAGGTTCTAATGATTCTAAAGTCAGCTTCTCTATATTTAATTCGAACGTATACAATCTCTTCCACCTTACTTTTATTTTTCATCCATTGAGTAATAGAAAGCTCAGGTTGCATGTAGAACATCTGAACCGAAAAAAAAATTTCATCTATAGACCCAACATATCATGTTTGTCATGCATGCATGCAAGTGATTAATGGGGACGGAGGGGGTAATAAAAGGCCCGGTCTGTGATTATAGATTATATTTCAATGAAGGTATTTTCTTTTACCTTTTTAAATTAAAAAATATTAAATTTATACTAATAAAGAATAACATATGTTCAATCTTATATAATATGATCAACACTGCATTTTTATTTAAACTTGTTGAAAATAAGAATTTACAACAATAAATATTTATATTTAAATTTATTTTTATAAAAAAGAAAAGGTCATTTAGATCATTATTATCAAATAATATTATAAAAATTTAAATAAAATAATAATAATAATAATATTAGTATTAAGATTAAAATAAAAATAAATTTAATATATATTAAAATTATTATAAATAAATTTTAATTAATGTTAATGTAAATTTAAGTGTTTTATACAATATATAATGTAGTAAAAAATTAAATTAATATATTAATATAAATTTTAAATTACAGTATGCAGTTTCTTATATTGTAATATTTTAAATTTAGAATATTTTTAATCATAATCTATTATTTTTAAAATATTTATTATATTTTTTTATTAAATACTTTAATAAAAAAATTTAAATATAAATAAAAATTTTCAGTAAATATTTATATAAACAATTAATTTCTAATAAAAATATTTTAAATTACATTTATTTCTCTGCTATTCTTGAATATTTATAGTAATATATTTTAAAAATAGATTATACTAGTTGTACTTCTTATTTCTGTTTCATTTTTTCAATTTAAAAATAATTAATTTATTAAAATTATAATACAAAATATATTATTTCTAACTTCTATATTAAATTTAAATTTAATATTTTTTTATCATTATGAATAAATATTGATGGATATTATTGCATATGTTTTAATTATTTATATTTTTAAATTGAAGAATAAATTAATTAAATATTAAATCAGTAAAATTATAATAAAAATATATATTATTTATATATTATATACTAATTTAAAATAAAATTTAAAAATTTTTAAAGTAAAAAATACTTAAAAATAAAATTTTATATAATAAATAAATAATTTTAAAATATATAATAGTATGAATATTTATTATATATTAGCATAAACTTTAAATTATACTGTACAGTTTTTAAAGTTGTAATATTTTTAATTTGATTTTTTTATCATAATATGATATATATTTTTTAAATATTTATTATAATTTTTTATTAAATAATTTGATAAAAATAAATATTTTCAATATAAATACATTTTTTCAATAAATATTTATATTTTCAAATAATTATATTATTACATTTTTAAATATATTATTTTCTTTTTAAATTTTTAAAAATTAATTCATTAAAATAATAATACAAGATATATTACTTCTACTTCCATACTAAATTTAAATTTAATAAAAAATTATTTTTTCATTATTAATAAATAAAAATTAATATTATTACATATATTTTAAATATTTATATATTTAAATAGAATAATAATTTAAATAAACATTAATTTGATAAAATTATAATAAAAAATATTCTTATTTTATATTGTATACCAATTTTAAATATAATCTAAAATTTTAAAATAAAAAACAATTAAAAACAAATTTTTGTATAGAAATAAATAAATCTTAAAGAATATAAATTTATAGAAATAAATTTATGCAGAAATATAATTTTTAATAAATTTTATTAACAAAATTTATATATTATATTTTATTATTGACTTCAAAAAATGTTATAAGATACATGTTATACATATATAGAGTTTACTATCCTCTAATTTTAAATGAAGAAAAGAAATAAATTTTAATGAAACGTGTTCAATAATTAATTTTAAATAAATTATTTTATTTTATTATAGCATTAGTTATAATTACGTCAATTTGCATAAGATGATCCTTTATATATTATAAAGAATTCAAATTTTCAACTTTAATAATCAATACATGAAATTATTGAATTTTATGAATATTATTATTAGAAATTTTAATTTCTTAATAAATTTAAAAAATTTATAAAAAATATGAAAATATTATATTTCCAAATTCATATTCTAGAAATAATTTTGTTTTTTTGGAGGTGTTTTTGTTAAAAATAGATTTGTTAATTCCTTTATTTTATAAGGCCCAAGGCTTTTCATTTTTATCCTTTATTTTGGGCTTGACTTTTCGCACCCTCTTTTTTCTTTTTGCACCCCCCTTTAATTTTTTGGAATTTTTTTATTACCATTTTACCCTTAATATCTTCTTATCTCTTCCGCAAAAATTTTTTCTCTTCCGCAAGTATTCGTCTGTTCCGCAAATTAATTTACGGAATGCAAAATGTATTCCGTAGATTAATTTGCGGAATGTAATTTTTGTTTTCCGTAGATTAATTTACGGAAGGTTACATTTTACATTCCGTAATCTAATTTGCAGAACAAAAAGATTACATTCCGCAAGTTTATTTACGAAATACACTGATGCATTCTGTAAACTAATTTGCGGAAAGCGTTTAACGTTCCGCAAATTAGTTTGCGGAATACAAAGTCCGTTCGTCTTCTCCGATGCTCTTTCGACGTTTCTCCGAGGTTTATTTTCTTAGTTTTTTCTCTCACCAAAGCAGAACATATGGATTCAATTAATAAGGAAGAAGATGTAATAATGGGAAACAAAAATAAGAAAGAAAGAAAAAAAAAAAAAAAAGAGGAGCAGGAGGACGGGAAGACAGAAGAGGAAGAAGGAAGAAAAGAAAAATTTAATAAACAAGGGTATTTTGGTCTTTTCACACATGAGGGGGTGCAAAAAGAAATTTTGGGGGTGCAAAAAGCAATCCCCTTTATTTTTTGTCTTTGTTCCTTTTGGGCCGATTGGCAATGAGCCCATAGATACATAGAAGTTAGAACATAGCCCTCATAGCAGATGGATGGTTATTCTATCGCAAGATTAGATTATGGAAAGGTCACAACTC
Source organism: Canavalia gladiata (assembly GCA_037954105.1). Taxonomy (NCBI): domain Eukaryota; kingdom Viridiplantae; phylum Streptophyta; class Magnoliopsida; order Fabales; family Fabaceae; genus Canavalia; species Canavalia gladiata. The sequence continues at coordinate 57,465,551 of CM075659.1, read as the reverse complement.
AGTACTCACACCCCTAACACTCTTTTGTCATCATGATATTCAGTTGTAAACTATAAACCCTCTCTGAACCCTATCCCCTATCCCAACACTATCTTTCTCAGACTCCCCACACATTCCATGGCTCTCTCCAAATCCACCACTTTCTTAACGCATCTCAAAACCTTCGCCAACCCTTACAAACATCGGCGAACTCCGTCATTCGTCTCCCTCCGCCTCCTCTCCTTCGCCTCCCCAGAGGAAGCCGCGGCGGAACGGCGCCGCCGCAAGCGCCAACTTCGCATCGAGCCCCCTCTCTCCGCCCTGAACCGCACTCAATACCCACCGAAACCCCAATCACAATCCCCTCCCTACTACCTGAACCCTAACAACCCCAAACTCCCAGAACACGTTTCCGCACTAACTGGTAACCGCCTCAATCTCCATAATCGAATCCTAACCCTAATCCGTGAAAACGACCTAGACGAAGCCGCACTGTACACGCGCCACTCCATTTACTCTAACTGCCGCCCCACCATCTTCACGATCAATGCCGTGCTCGCTGCCTTGCTCCGCCAGTCCCGTTACTCTGACCTCCTCTCCCTCCACCGCTTCATCACCCAAGCCGGCGTCGTCCCCAACATCATCACCCACAACCTCCTCTTCCAGACCTACCTCGATTGCCGCAAACCCGACACCGCCCTCGAGCACTACAAGCAGTTCCTCAACGATGCCCCCATGAACCCTTCTCCCACTACCTACCGTATCCTCGTTAAGGGCCTTGTCGACAACAACAAGCTCGACCGTGCCATTGATATTAAGGCTGAAATGGATTCCAGAGGATTCGCCCCTGATCCTCTTGTTTACCACTACTTGATGTTGGGCCATGCTAGGGCTTCTGATGCTGATGCCGTTTTGGGGCTTTATGAGGACTTGAGAGCCAAATTGGGCGGGGTTGTGGAAGATGGCGTTGTCTTTGGGTGCTTGATGAAGGGCTATTTTCTTAAAGGAATGGAGAAAGAGGCTACGGAGTGTTATGAGGAGGCTTTGAGCAAGAAGATGAGTGCTGCGGCTTATAATTCAGTGCTCGATGCACTCAGCAAGAATGGGAAGTTCGATGAGGCGTTGAAGCTGTTTGATAGGATGATCAAGGAGCATGAACCGCCTAAAAGATTGACTGTTAATTTGGGAAGCTTTAATGTGATTGCTGATGGGTATTGTGCTCAGGGGAGGTTTAAGGAGGCAATTCAAGTTTTCAGGAGCATAGGGGAATATCGGTGCAACCCTGACACGTTGTCGTTTAATAACTTGATTGAGCATTTGTGTGATAATGGGTTGCTTGGGGAAGCTGAGGAGGTTTATGGAGAAATGGAGGGCAAAGGGGTGAACCCTGATGAGTTCACTTATGGTTTGTTGATGGATACTTGTTTCAGAGAGAGTAGGCCTGATGATGCGGCTGGCTATTTTAGAAAAATGGTGGAATCTGGGCTGAGGCCTAATTTGGCTGTTTACAATAGGTTGGTTGATGGGTTGGTTAAGGTTGGAAAGATCGACGAGGCCAAGTCTTTCTTTGACCTGATGGTGAAGAAGCTCAAGATGGATGTTGCTAGCTATCAGTTTATGATGAAGGTGCTAAGTGACGAGGGACGGTTGGATGAGATGCTTCAAATTGTTGATACTTTGTTGGATGACAATGGAGTTGATTTTGATGAGGAGTTCCAGGAGTTTGTTAAGGGAGAGTTGAGAAAAGATGGGAGAGAAGAGGAATTGGCCAAACTGATAGAGGAGAAAGAAAGGCTGAAAGCTGAAGCTAAGGCTAAGGAAGCTGAGGCGGCTGAAGCTGCCAAGAGAAGTGCAAGAGCTGCAGTAGCTTCTTTACTTCCATCCAAGTTGTTTGGGAAGAAGGAAACAGATTCAGAATCTAAACCAGAGGGTGAAATTCAAGCTCTCAATGATGTGACTGCTTCTGAGCCAGAGTTGGCAGAGAAAACAACTGAAGCTGAGGGTGATAGAGCAGATGAACAGATAACAGCTTGAAGTTGCAACTTCTTTGATGCTTGGATGAGGAGGTATGGTGTTTGTGTCTCTTTGTCCAATTAGTTTTGAATCATCAACCTATGTTATCAACATTTGAAATCATTCTACATGTAATTAAATTTATTGGAAAGGATTAGCAGTTTATGCTCTTCCCATTTTAAAGTATTGTATTATTGGGATGATGGTCTAAACCTTCTTGAAAACCCCCGTGCTGGAGCAACAAGATCAGCCTTGCGAACAATGTCATGTTTTATTTCTAAAATGGAATAATGTTTCTCTGGAAATTGGATTTTCTTACATTGCAAGTGAAGCAACATGGATATTGGGGTAGATGACAGGATGCAAGAAAGAAGAAGCAACTTATTTTATTTATGTACACAGTGATGGGTTGTGAACATAATGATGCGTCAAAAGCAAACTTCTCTCCACTGCTGTGCTACTAACGATCTATTTCGCCTTCAAACAAAAACAGACACACAAACACGCAGACGCATACTTCTAAACATCTTTTTAACTTTTCAATAAGCCAAGTTACCGAAAAGTCGAAACAAATCTTACAATTCAATCGATATAAGAAATGGATACATAACTACAAAAGAAATAAAATGCCGTGATATGGGAAACGACAATTCTGTCTGAGTTTTCGCTTCCTCAATTTCAATTATGAAGTAATGCAACTGAATTGTGATGGGAACTGAGAATTATTGTTAGATCCATACCCAAGAGAGAAACCTCATATCTGGAAAGTGTAATCTAACAGATGTTATGTAGCATAACTACCATCATGTAGCAGTGTGTAGTGGGAAGTTATGGCCCAGTATCAATTTGTTTCTAACTTTTAATAATCTTTAAATTATAAAACTTAAACGTGAAGACTTTTCTAAGGCAAGAATGTTAAGCTCTAACCTAACGAATTATGGTCCAATTCATAATTAAAGTTGTGATTTTTAAGGTTTGGGTTCAAATTCTGTTGTTAAAGTGAGAATCTCTTTAGTGGAGAAGCTGTAGATGTTTTTATAAATGACTTTTGAATGTTGAGGAGTCCTTGGAATTTTAACTTATCAAATTTTTATACTACCAAAAGAATGTTAAGCTCCTTTAAGTTTACATGTGCTTGTTGAAAGAGTTAAGAGAGCTTCTTAAAAAATTGAGATATTTAAGTTGAATTTAATTTATAAAAAAATTAATTTATTTATCTTTTATATTTATTTTATTTTATTCTCATAAATACTTGTAGAAGAGTTTATCCACATTAGCTCTATGTTAATTCCATTCAGTTCGGACAAAATATTCATCTTTGTTGGAGTAATTTTTTTCCAACTTTAAACCGAGCTAATATCTGAACAATACATTGAACATCTAATTAATCGAGGTTGAGTCATGATAAATTTTTTCTTTCAAATTTTTTATATAGCTTCATTTTTCGGAAGTTGGATTCAATATTCTAGTTAAGTTAAAATAATCCTACGTTTACTGATATAAATATTTAGTGAACATGTGCTAAAAATACACAATAAAATATTTTATTAAAAATTGGGAATTTAAAATATTAATAATATTAAATTTTACAATTTATAATAAAAATTATTTTTTATTAACTTTTTATGATGTACCCTAGGATATATATATAAAAAATCAATTAATCAATTGGTACTGTATTAAATTGATGGCTGGCAGCAAACTTGGGAGTTGAGACCAAGAAATACGAATTCCAGTTTCCAAAGTCGAATTCCAATCAAGCAAATTTTATAAGGAACAAAATCTTGTTTATTACACAGCTTATGGAAACTGAAAATTTCAAAGCCATCTTGGTGCCTTAGTCTCTTACACCAAGCACAAAGTTGATATAAATATAGCCGAGAAGAGTGTGTCACAAACACATAATAAAATGCCTTTCAAATAACAGGTCAGCTACAGAGATTTGGTATGCACACACCAGCATCTGGATTCTGTTGTTCCTTCCATATTCTTCCTGTAACTCTGAGTTTCAGTTCCTTCCTATCCCCACCTGAAAAAAATAGGGCCATATTTCTTTGAATAATGAGTCCATCATGGCTATCCCTGACCTTTCGGTGGCTATCCCGCACACTTCGTGGCGTACCCTCCCAAATGAGTTTCCTGCCATTGGCCCCAACTTCTAGGCTATAGCTATAATTACGAGCCTCATTCTCATCACCCATAAAGCGAAGGAATGCCATGTAAACTGGGGCCATGCCAAGCTGGAAAGCTTCAAAATGAAGGCAGAAATATTGGCCAAAACAATGAAACACCTACCAAAAGGAATGAGTTTGCAAACAAAAGAATCAGAAGCAGCGAGATAGATAACATGTTGCAGCTAGATGTTGAATTAACATAAAGTTGTCCTTAGCCATCATTCTTCAGCAGGAAAAAAAATTGTTTAGCAAGTCAGATGGGACATATATATGGTTCATCCATGTAAAACAGCATAAGGGAGTGACATAAAATAATAGTCATGAGCATTTAAAAGCATATAAGTTTGATGAGCAAATATATGGTTATAGTGAAAGTTAGATACTGTATCCCCATAAACAATTTTTTCAATAGCAAATATATAACAAAGGGAAACAATCTTCTCTACCACCCCCCTCTGGGATTTCAAAAATGAAAGGAAAAACAGATCAAAAGATGTGATACACTTACTGTTAGCATCCAGGTTGCATTCTCTACTTCACGAGGATTTGATTTCACATAACGATGGTTGAATGTGCACCCTGTGTGCATGTCCACTTTATGATCATCCCTCAAATGAGCAACAAGGAAAGGAATATCCCCAACAACAGAACACTCTGATCCAGCATACGGACAACTATACGGTCTAAAATTACATACTGTCTCATGCTTAAGCTTGCTGTAGTATGGAAAGATTTCTGGACATCCAAGGGAGTAGTACTTGCAAGGTAACTCAAGTGATTCAGCCACCTTCTCCAGTGCCAGACACCTAATATCTCCAAGCTCTTGTCTACAAGTCGGACATCGGTTGTGTACCCTTGTTTTACATGTGGAACACAGCGTGTGGCCATTGTGACACTGCAAAGAAACTAATTGTTATATTTTCTCCCCCTTTTGGCATATGTATAGTGAAAATTTTGGCCGCTTTAATCATGACAAGATCAACTTTTGCACAAATTGAATGAAGAAATTAACACGAGATCTTAGAATCAAAGATTTGCTTAATTTTTAAAGATGGGAAGAAATTCTGGCATGATACTAGCATGATATATGCTCCAATTTGCAATTATATGACATTATTACAGACATCCTGCAACTCTGAAACATATCCAACCTGAAGCATTTTTTGCAGGATATATGTATTAAACAAAGACTTGTTACAATTTTGGGCCTTGCTCTCATGAGAAATAAATGATCATGCTGCAAATATCAGAGCTTTCTTGTTAACTAACTCAAAACCAAATACATGGTTCAATGCTAAAAGGCAGAATAGCCAAACTACCCCAAAACCAAATGCATACACTTGTCTGGAACAGGAAAACACCGAGGACCAAGACAAGCGATCAATTAACGATCAGTAAGCAGAAAGGGAAGCGTTAAACTGCACCAACAAACTCCATTGCCAAATACATAAAGCAATAACAGAGATTAAAATTTGACAACACAGCAAATCCCTCAACTTGACACCTTATTACCATGAATCATAATCCCACAATCATCAGTGAAGAGTCATGAATTCCAGACCAAATCTAAGGAGTCCTTAACCCCTAACCCCGGAGAAAATCAATAACAATTCAAAATCTGAAAAACCAAAATCACTCAATCCCTTCCAAAAAGCCATCAAAATCACCAACATAAGCCATATATGAGATAAGGTAAACGAGATTGAAATTGGTGAAGGAACTGACCTGATGAATTGGTGGGTACATTGAATTAGTACACACAGGGCATTCTAGCAACTCGTGGACGCTGGTTGCCGGAGCAATGGCGGTGGGACCCATAGAATTATTGTTATTATTAGTGCCTCCATTGCGAGGCTTTGTGGAAGAAAACTCAGAGTGATGATTTGTGTGGATCTCATCCTCATCCATGCCATCCGAGGATGACACACACTCAACGCTGTCCAAGTCCATTAACTCACCAAAACCTTCCACCGCTGAAGGAAAAAAGGGAAAAACAGAAACTCCCACGTGTCAAAATCGGAAATTTCACCAAATATATTACCTGGGTATTCCCCCTTTTTCAATCTTCCTCCTTCAATTTCTCTTTGTTCTTCTCCCCCTTTTTTTTTTCCTTTGCTTTCCCGGAAAAGTTTATCGGGAAAAAGAAGGAGAGAAAGAGAACGGGAGAAGGAAGATGGGGATGGACGTGGATCGATGAATGGGTGAACAGGAGTATTACGAAAAATCAAACTCTGTTCTGGGGAAGAACAGGTTCTTTTCTTCGTTGTCTCTCTCTTTCTCTCTCTACCGAGGTTTAGGTTGTGTCGTATTGTGGAGAGAGAAAAGAAGAGAACCGTTAAATTTCACAGATTAGATAGATCACGGGTCCATCCAACGGTACTAACTTTCATCGAATTTGTTTACCCAAAAATAAATAAATTCACCGAATTTTTGTTATTAGTTAGTTTTTTTTTCGGGGGCATTGTCACTAGTTTGTTTTAAGTTCAACGATTCAACCAAAACTCACGACACAATTACAGCATTTATTTATTTTTATACAAAAAAAAAAACATAACTGACTCTAGTTTACTGCACAATCTTTCAATTTCTACTGAATGACGTGTGCATAGTTCTTATAATATTTAATTTTATTCATAATTTATATCTAATCAATTTTTGTAAATTTGATGAGAAAACTTAACAAACAATGGAAGAACTGAATTAGCTAATCCATTGGCACCTAAACTTTACTTGAAAACATAATAATATTTATATAAAATGGAGAATACCATCAGCCTTCTACTTGAAAAGGGAGAAAAAAAGTTATCTGATTTTGGACTTTATTTATTTAGAAGCAATGATCATTATGTTGGTGCTTTACTCGATTTATAAGCATTTTCCATTCATAATTTCCAAAGTAAGTAGGATCTCGAACAAGAAGTTTTACATGTTACTTATAATTTTTGTTTTGTGTTAAATTAAATTAGGTTCATATAAATGATATTATTTTTGTTTTAATCCTTTGATAAAAAAAAACTCTACATTGATCCCTACATAATAAAAATCTTTACAAATTAATTATTAAAAAATATGGATGCCTATATGCATATTACATCATACGTATACAGTTGTTGTTTAAATTGTTCGTCCATTTAAAAAAAAAAATTATAACCATTAAATTAAGATGCATTGAAATGAATATTATTATACAGGATATCATTACTCTTAATTATTATAATTTGTAAACAGTACAAAGGAGTTGAATTTAGTCTCTCTACTGGATAGTATTTTTCATTTTTGTTCCAATATGAAATAAGTTTACACTTTCTTTTGGTTCACACTGAACACACTTTTCTTTTGTTTTAATTCTAATAGAAAAATACTCTAATATCATTATGATGTCTGACATATGGTAGATATTAATTTATAAAAGAAATTATATAAGGACCAAAATTTTAATTTAACCTTTTTTTAAGACAGTATAGAAGTTTAAAGTAATAGTATGGTTATGCCTTGTTCTCAATAAGGTTAAGAAACGAAGCGAAAACAAAAATATTATTGTTAAGTTACACCTAATTAAAGTTGTTTTAGAAATCATTTATAGTTAAGCGTTAATTAATAATATAACTAATGATGTTAACGAATCTAAAGTGTGAGAAATCGTGTAAAAACATCTTAATATGGAAGAGCCAGACGAGATATCTTATTCGCGTGGATGCAAGGGCGTAATCAAAGGATGAAGCCCCAACGCAGTAATCAGTGCATTGAAGTTGACACGCAGAAAATGAAGTGTATTTAGTTCTCATTTTTCTATCATAGATTTTATATACTCTCACCCAAACATTTAAGAGCTCTTTTATATACTATTAAGTACTAATATCATCGGAGATGGAGTTTGGCACCAATGATGAAAGTTATTGCTTTTGGTTCCGTTTTCACAACTTGATTTCGGTGCACGTGGCTTGGCTTGCTTTTGTATTATATATTTGATGATTGATATAGCAATAGCAAATAATAGTAGATCATCAATGCGGTAAATGATGCTTCGCGCACTCAGTTGACAAAATTAGATTAGGGCTATCATACAATAAATGTAAAACTAGTTATAAACAAATAATAAAGTTCATACAATGTAAATTAATGTGAATATGCATAGGCAACATCATTTAATTCAAATATTTAAAAAATAATACGACGTATACGCATTTATACTCACCCACGTTATATGACATTTCAATTTTTATCATTTCTAATAATAATAATAATAATAATAATAATAATAATAATAATAATAATAATAATAATAATAATAATAATAATAATAATAATAATAATAATAACTCTCTTTTACCATGAAAGAGTGGTACATTTTGATAAGTCCGGTTTCAATTTTCAAAGTCAAATATTCAAATATTCAAAGTTGGGCATATATAGTGATTACATTTTCTTCTGTACAGATAAAGAATAAAAGACTGTTTTTATTTATCTGTTTATTTTAATATTCAATAAAATATTAATTATTTTTATATATAATTATAATTATAATTATAATAAATAAATAAAAATAAAAATAAATTTTATTAAAAAATAAGTTAAAAAATAAATAATAATATTTTAAAATTTAATTATATTTCTTAACATATCTTTTTTCTATATTAAAATACATTAATCATATTTTTAAGGTATATTTTTTTATACTAGAACAGATAAAAATAAATAAATAAATTAACATATATAAAATTTTCATGTTCAACTATCATTGACTAATTTTAATTAAGTGATCAAATTTTATAAACTGTTAAATTGACCAATAATTTATGAGTAAGTTTATAGGTATGAAATAATTTATTTAATTTTATTTTGTAACTCTCTATTTTTAATTTTATTTAGAAGTAAAATTTTTTAAATTCTAACTTATGCAATTTTCAAAGTGTAGATTAATTATTTTATTTTTATATTATAATTTTCTAGTTTGTAACAGTTTAAAAATTATATTTTTAATCTTTATTTTTAGTAATTTTCAAATTAAATGGATTGTATGTATGATAACACATATGGTTTTATTTTATATTTATTTCTTTTCTTTTAATTTTTTTTTCTATCATTTCTTTTTTTAAATTGTTTTCAATTTTTTTATTGTACCGAAATGTTTTTTTAATTTTTTTTATTTTTAACTTTTTACTAAATATTATGTGCATTTATCTTAAATGTTTTTTATTTAAATTTTTTCTTTTTTCCTCTCAAATTTTTTTAAATTTATTTTTATCTTTTTCTAGATATATTTATCTCTTTATCTTTAAATTTTTTTTTTCATTTTATCTCTAAATTTTTTTTTCTTCTCTTTTTTTCTCTCTCAAATTTTTTATGGTTTTGATTTTTTATTCTTATTTTATTTAAAAAATGTAAAAAAAAGTGGACAAAGAAATTTTTTTTATAGAAAAGATAAAAAAAATTATATGTAAAAATAAGAAAATAAATTTAAATAAATAGAACATCTAAAAAGTTAAAAAGAATATAAAATTTTTATATTTAATATAAAAAATAAAACTTATTTCTCATATTCTTTCTTTTTAACTATTCAAAGTGTAAGTTATAAATTTAATAAATAAAAAAAATTAACATCCATACAATGGATCAATTAGTTTATAATGATCTAACCTTTCATAAACTAATCCATAAAAGAAACTTAATTACTTATTTAAATTATATTAATTTTTTTATTTTAAACTCAGACTAATCTTAATCTCCAAAATTTAATAAATTTTACAAATATAAATTTTTATGAATCGATGAACTATTTTAACCCTAATTTAAATGTAAACTTTTATAAATTGATAGATGATCTATTTTAACCCTAATTTAAATGTAAACTTTTATAAATTGATAGATGATTTTGACTCTAATTTATTGGATGATCAAAATTGACGCCTCTACCTGTTACCAGAATTTCTGCACATTGGGATGCTCATTTATTTTATGAACTCTCTAAACACCCACCAATGAGATGTCCAATAAAATTTGCAATTATCATCATGTTTTATTGATTGAACCTATCGGAAGTTGCTGTTGCTCTACTTAATAGGCTCTGTTGAATGACCAAAGTCAGAAATGAACCCAAATCATGTAACGGTATACACATTGGTTCCATCAATAATGCCACTCAAAATTTACATAAACGAATGAGGTGTTTGCACACTTAAAATAGGTAAGTGGCATTCGGTTTCCCTCACCATAATCTGTGCTTAACGAAACTAACCGCGGGAGGTAGACCGTTGAAAGTGCACTGATAGTACATTGATTTGGGCCCAAGCCACAAGGGGCCATGCCAATGTAACCTTTTTTATATTATTCAACAAATGTATGAAGTGTATGTACAAGGATAGCTACTACAAATATCAACAACAGGTTACATGCTAGCAACAATGGAAGGAAGTTCTGTATCTGCTTCATGATCTCCACCAGAAGCCTCCACGTTCTATGTGCACAAAAACGCATCATTAGGAATTAATTTGATACAAGTAATCACAAAATTGATGTTATACCAAATTATACACACCTCTGAATTAGTTTTCTGCTTTGAAAGATAACGATCCAATGCACCTTTACCATAAAGGATTTTCGCCCCTTCCCCACGCCCCTCATTTCCAATGGCCTCTTCATCAACGACAACCGCATCTATAACATCATCGCCTGTTCTAATATCTGGAATCTGCACAAGAAGTTAAACAAACGATGCCAACATTACATATTAATTAATAAAATAAAATGGCTAATGCATTATTTCACATATTGGCTACAAGGGGCAATCCAATGAAGAGTACATTTTTTATAAAACACTGTCACACCCTAACAATAATCATGGTTAGTTGGTAGTTGATTGAAGTTTCAAAAAGCTATTCATTCTCTCTATATCCTCTAAATAAAATAAAATAGATTAACGTGCATGCACGTAGGTGCGAAGACCCTATGCTTAAAGGATATCTATCCACTGTCTTTAATGCTATGGACCCTCTCTGATCCTGTAAGTAAAACCTGCAATCTATGTCATACATATGAACAATTTTTTCATCCAAAAGAAAATATGCACATACCTCATACATGGCATCTACCAACACACTCTCTAATATTGACCGCAATCCCCGAGCACCAGTATTTTTGGATATTGCTTTTCTGGCTATTGATCTTAGAGCATTTTCCGTAAAATGTAGCTTTACCTGAGAAACAAAGTGCATCAAGTTGTTGTTAGAAGAGCCATTTCCATTCCAAGAAAGCCTATGATAGCCATTCAACATCTAAACGAGAAATTGATTTCCCTATTCCTTTAAACCGCCATAAACAAGAAAGAAATAAGTTTGTTTATAAGCGGGAAGACCCATGAACTTAATGCCTTAAGGTTTTGGGGCAACATAAGGTATCAGGCCCACTATTTACCTACTTCTCATGCTTAAACCATTGGAGAAAAAACATGTTATCTGTAAAATATACAGGGAAATAAAAGAGGGGCTGGTAGGAGCTTACTTCATTCATTTGGAACATCTTCTTGTATTGCTTCCCCAGAGCATTCTTTGGTTCTGTGAGGACCTATATAAAAGTTAAAAGCATTCATGGTATTGGGTGGCTAGAAAAATGACTTGTAAAGTTTAAAAGGAAAGCAATTTTAAAGATATATTTTTAAGTAAACAACATAATATAATTGACTGAAGAAGGAAGAAAAAGAATTCAAATTGAAGCCAGATCAGTCAATGCTTTGGTTCATGAGAATGCCAGTCTTTCTGACTCTCTCAGTGTTTTATCATTCAGCTACTTAACAAATCAATAGATACTTAATCCACCATGTCATTTAGCCGTGAACCCAGCCAAATGAAAAAAGCATTGCAGACAGAATTTTTTCTGAATGACCAAGTTGAACTGTTACACCACATAAAGCCTACCTGAATTAGTTGATTTTCAGTTAAAGCAGACAAACTGACAAGGACAGGAAATCGCCCCACAAATTCTGGTATTAAACCATATGCAATAAGATCACTACTTTCAACCTGCCAAATAACAATTTTCAAAGATGTTAAGATCCAGATTGAATCTAGCTGGGTTCGTAAAAGCCAGTATCCTACAAGATCTGCCTTATGACTTATGAAACTTACAGTTCCTAATAGTGATGATGCAACAGCAGCATCTGTGACTCTACCAGTCCTCATGTTTGCACGTACTGGTGCCCCAAATCCAATAGACGAATCATGACGCCTGAAAGGGAATCAGAAGAGTTACTAGTTACATACAGAAACACTGCAGACTCCATATTAATATCACTACTATTAAATTTTCAGGATTTGTGCAACCTTTCTGAGATTGTTTTCTCCAAGTCAACAAAGGCTCCTCCACAAATGAAAAGTATATTCTTTGTGTCAATCTGTGAAGAGACACGGATGGCACAACAGTTATAAATAAAAGGAAAACTACAGATGGCTCTTAGCAATATAAAAGGATACCAGAAATGAAATTCAATCAAGCCAGATTGCAATTATATATAAGCATAAAAACAAACTGGACAAAACAGAGGAAAAAGGACAAGAATGATCAGTTAAGTTTTCTTACAAGAGAAATGTTATTTCTACTATATGTGTATACAGAAAAAAGAGAGAGAAAAAGAGGGGGAAAAGTGTAAAATGTGATGGATGATGTGACAGAGAGATATAGGAAGAAAAACATGTTATATGAGTTGTAGAGTGGAATTGTGGTGGAAATAGCACATTTCTTCTTATAAAAGTTTAAAACATAGAACACTTAAATATTAGAAATGTGATTGCACCCAATTACCAGTGCCATAAATATATCTGATAGTCCTCACAAGCGCATAAACACTTGACATTATAAGGATCAAAAGACTAAGTACACATACCTGAATATTGTCTCCTCTGGGATGCTTTCTAGCTCCCTTCTCAGGAACATTGACAACCTTGATTGGAAAGAAAGCAGCAAGATCAATACACAACAAATTACTTAAATTGCAGAACTAGAAAAGTAAAAAGGCGCTTTAATTATTTTTGACTTGGCTGTTTCAGCATCATTTTAGTAGCAGTTTCACAAAAATATAAATCTACTTGCTTTCAACATTGACCGTGATGAAAAGAACTAACCGTTCCCTCAAGCATCTTTAGTAATGCCTGCTGAACACCTTCACCAGAGACATCTCTACTGATATTAAGGCTCTCAGCCTGAAACATAAAGAGTAGATGTAAAAAACAGTGGACAAATATTTAGTTTTGAAATTTGAATAATGGGAAAAAAAAGACATAAAAAGGGGAAACCTTTTTGGTAATCTTGTCAACTTCATCTATGTAAACAATGCCTTGCTGTGCAGCTGCCACGTTATAATCTGCTACCTGGAATGAAATTCATACAACATTGATACAGATTACAGTTAGTGTTGCTATGTTTGTTCATTTATGATCCTTTCATTAAACTGCAACCAGTCCCATGACTTCACGAAAGAAACACTAATATTTTTAAAGCTTAATAGACCATGGAGAACCCATACTTCAGTTAAAAGTTGAAGGAAGTAGAAGATAGAAGAAACTAATTTCCAATAAACAAGAAAATTTTGCAATAGCATGCATAAGTACAAGTTAGCACTATATGTTTCATAAAAGTACAAGAATTGTGTTAGTATATGATAAGACATTTTCATATATTTTAACACTCCCCTTCAAGCTAAAAGCTTACTATGCTTTAACATATGATAAGGTATTTTCATATACTCTAAAAAATTGCAACCCTGTGCTCTACAAAATGTTGAATTACACATCAAACCCTTAAAATCTGGTTTATGTTCCACTTTGCATGGATAAGGCTTTAAAACATTAAAACGCAAGAAAATTACTTTTTATAAATTTACATTTTTGTCCAAATCCCAAAATTAATCCCTTGAAGATTAATGCAGAATCACTGGTCTTGTCCAAGCTGTCTAAAGATCCCCAAATTACTATTGTGGATATGAAACAAAAAATATTCATCACTCATGAGAGCATTTACCACGAGGAGCTTGTATAATATGGATTCCACATCTTCTCCAACATAACCTGCCTGCGCAAAGGAGACATTGACATTGGGGTTAGACTTAGACATGTAATATAAACATGTGGCTTGCACAGAACAAAAATTAACACGAAATGAGTTTGAAAAGTGAAAAAAAGATGTAATAAAAGCATGGCTTCTAATCATAGGAGCAAAGGAAAGATGATTCCCAATTCCCAAAGTACCTTCAGTGCTTTTTTGAATTTGTTAAAAGGAAATGTTTTGGATACACACATACACATATATATAAGAGGAAGATCAACTTATGCCGCTGTCGTTTACCCCTATTCTTAAGTCATTTAATAACTTTTTATAGGATAATTTTATTCAACAACCAACCATTGGATTAAAAGTTCCTACCATATAAATCATGTGTACAAAATTTCAGATTAATCCAAAAACATTTGATGGCTTGTTCATATGCATTAAAATTCATGTAATATATACTTTTGAATTATAGGAAAATAAGTTCTTATATTTGTTCAATTTTAACAAAATTTAACACAAATAATCAAGATAGTTTATAATTATAATTTACTGGTTGGATTGGAAAAAACCACATTCTATATAAAGTTATCAACAGTGTAAGAATTGAAGTATCTCAACCATACAATTAGAATGGACAGTTAACATTATGACTAACTAAAATAATCTTGACCATTCATATATAGTATGGCCAGGATTAGCTCCTCTCACTGGTGTTTAGAATTTGCATAAATTGTCTACACTTTTTGAGTACATAAGATTACAGGATGGCATTAATATGTGTCTTCCTTCCATGCTGAAAGTTACAACCAATAGGGAGTTATACAAGTCTTTCAAAAGAAGAAACCTCCAAACCTTGTCTGAGCAAATTCCTTTTTTATTTTAGGAGATGAAAAATCAGAATACAAGAATAAAACCCATTAACTTGCCTGAGTCAGTGTAGTTGCATCTGCAATAACAAATGGAACATTTACAAACCGTGCCAAGGTTTTGGCAAGTAACGTCTTCCCTGTCCTTGAAACAGCATCAAACAAAAACAAGTTACACTAGTAACCAGAAGCAACAAGGCACTAATGATTTTGCAAATAAGTGATGATAGAAGAAGCAAAGGTCCCAAACATGAATCCCCTGCCCCATTCATTCAATTACAAAAAAGATTTCATGGTAGAATGTCTATCCAAAGGGCTCTGGACAAAATTTCAATACATTTGCGCAACTAAATGAGACTATATCACTGAAAGTCATCTCAGCTCACCTGAACAATTTTTTATTTCAAGAACCGAACCAAGGTACATTAATCTACTATAACACTGGGAAAAATGATAGTACATAAGTAACAGAACGATGACAATATAAGCACTTGAACAGAAGGAAAAGTTTTACCACATCCTGTTGGCCCCATTAGAAGGATATTGCTTTTCTCAAGTTCAACTCTATCATCATCAACAGCATCAACATCATTATCATTATTGCTTAAATCTCCTGCAGGCCTAACATTCCAAATAGTAAGAACATATGAAAATCAATACCTACATACAATCAACAGTGTTAAAGGTAAAGCAAAGTAATGAAAAGATAACACGCTGAAGTAATATACTAACCATTTAGGTGACGACTCGTTAAATATTCTCTTATAGTGATTATAAACTGCCACAGCAAGCACCTGAAAAATGCAATTGAAGCACAAATGAGTGAACAAGACCAAAAATAAAAGAAACAAAAGTGACAAAAAAGAAGTCACAAAGAGTTTACTTTCTTGGCCCTCTCTTGTCCAATAACGAATTTGTCAAGCCCTTTGCAAATCTCCTTTGGCGTTGGGAAATTGTGCCCCAAATTTGACCCACCCCAGCACCCCTCCTTCGACGTCCCCGAGTCACCGGAATTCGCGGCGGCGCCGCCACCGCCGCCGACTTCAAAATTGGAATTTCCCGGCCGAACAACAATTCCGCCACCAGACCAGATTTCTGGTGGGTCCCCGAAGGAGGCAACAACGTTGTAGCCTCTACGATCCCCAGGGGGGGTGTTGATGAACTTGGCGCGTGGAGGGAAGTGAGAATTACGCGCGTGTGTGTTGCTGAACAGGAAGTGCCTGAACTGGGAAAGTGCGAGGGTCGCTGTTTCCTTGTAACTGTGAGGCTTAGAGCGGAACGCAGCGGCAGCAGCCATGAGGGAGATTGGTTGGGGTCGAAAAATGAATTGGGAAGTTACGATTTTTGGAGTGAGACGATAACTATAGAGAGAGAATCAGTTGTGGATGAAGAGAACATTGATTAAGGGGTAGTGTTTCTGAGCTGTGTGTGTATGAATCTGTAATGAACGACCAGAGTCTTGTTCAGAATCAAGGTTCTCGAAACAGCTGTTTTTTTTCTATTTGATAATTTGATAATCTTGATGATGTTGTAAATAAAACGCCACGCCTAAACGCTACTCTACCCAACCGCTTCAAAATCCTACTCGCTTCCACCCCAATGTGCTCCTTAACGCAAATATCTGTAGTCAAATTCTCTGCACACATTTCAAATATAAAATTTATTTAATTAAACTTAAGATAATATATATTTTAAGAATTTTGTTATATCTTTTTACTAATTTTTTTATTATTTTAGAAAATAAGAATTAAATAAAACACATGTCTTTCATCTTTAAAATCTACAAATTTAATTTTTTTAATAATTAAGAAAAATTATATTTATAAAAAAATGAATTAAAATTATTTATATTGTAATTATGTTTAATTTTAATAATATATACTTTACAGTTAGAAAATAATTTTATTAAAATTAATTTTGGTGATTTTAAAATAAGCATGGCCTAACATATTTTTGACCTCTAACATATTAGGGTTTGTAGTATTTTTGTTATTTAAAATATGTTTAATTATAACAAAAAAAATTGTCACTTTGCATATTAAAGTTTTGATTATCTTCCTTCTAACTATTTAAATATATATATATCTATTTATGATAAATATTAATTATTAGAATATAAGTATATTTAATAAGGTCTTTTATTTAAGTAAAATATGAAATAATTATTTATAAATTTTTAAAATGATTGTAATTTTGTTTAGTATGTTAACTATTTTAATAATTAGATAAAATAAGTAATAATTATTTTAATATTATTTTTACTGCTTTTAAAATTTAATCTACTAACAAAATCATGGTTCATTTCTATTTTCTGTATATTTGATAATTTAACATTAATTATAAAATATTTTTTATATTATCATTTAATGTTACAATATTTATTTTAATTATTAAATATTTTATTTAAATTGATATAATAAAATATTTAATTTTTGCTGATAAAAATTTTAATAATAAAATGGACATTTTTTATTAAAATATATTTATAAATTTTTAAAAATGTATATTTTTAGTTTTAAATAAAAATTATTTCTTTAAAAATATATTTTTATTAAAAAATACATCATAAATAATAAAATAAATAAAATCACCAAATTATCTATTTTACATATAATTATCAAAGTAACTATATATTATTCATATAATATTTTTAATCGAAATATACATAAAAATAATAATAACTAAAAATATTAATCCTTATTTTGAATGTAATAAATTAATTTAAATAATATAATTAATATAAAATAAAAAAAATTAAATACTTCAATTCAAAATTAATGATTATAATTTTTTATTATTTTATTTTTATAAGATAATTTTATTAAATTTTTTTTTACTTTAATTAATAAATTTTCAATTTCTAACTTTTCAATTTCCAACCAATTTTATCAGGTTTCAGCTGATTTATATACTTAGTTTTATCAAACATATCCGATGTTTAGTAAAATATTTCAGATAATTAAAAACTAAAATCACTAATTAAAAGATCTGTTTATACATTTTAGCTTTTTATTTATCATAAATGTTAATTTTTACAGTATATTTGGTAAAATATTTTAACCTAATTGATAGCTAAAATTATTAATTTAAAAGTTTGTTAAAATATTTTAACTCTATTTAGTACAATAACTTATTTTAGTAAAATAATTTATTTTAATAGCTCCTAGTATTTTTAAACAATGACAAGAGTTTTTGAAAAAATTATCTGAAGTAACTTTTATATTTTTTAGTTTTTAGCTAAAATAATTTTTTGTTTTTACTATTAAGATATGTCTAATATCTTATTTATTTATCTATTTATATAGATTTAATATTATTTAATTATTTGTAGTAATATTATTAATTTTGATACAAAAATTTATATTATTATAAAATACCATATAATATATATTATTTATTTTAAACCATTTAATAAAAATCAAACTTATAAAATAATTAATTTTAAAAAATATTTAAAATTTATTTATATAAAACTAAAAAAATAAAAAAATTAATAAATTAAATTTTAATATATTTTTGTTAAAAATATATATCATACTTATTATATTTTAATTTATTATTTAACTATATCTTTATTTTATATTTTATATTTTATATTTATTAATTAGTTCAACAACCAGTTTTACTAAATATTTTCAATTTAGTTTTTATCTAATTTTTTAACTTTTTTTTTAAAATATGTACTAAATTTATCAAACACACTTAGTGGAAGTTAAACCCCTCCTTATAAAAATTAAACTAAAAGTTTGATACCAAAATATAAGGAGTAAAAGTGTAAAAGAAATTTATGCAATAGATTTCTTTTAATTATATATATATATATATATATTATGATTAATCAATTTTTAAAAGGTTAAAATATTTTTAGAAAGTTAAAATATATTTAAAAATTAGTTTTATGTCATGTGCGTTCAAAGACATACAATAAATTATATATATATATATATATATATATATGAAAAGTTTTATTAAAATAATCGAACCAATTGCATTAATAATATTTAATAATATAGATTTTAATAATTTTTATTTTGTATCTTTTAACATATATTAAAAACTGTTTAAAATAGAATATTGCTAAAAGCACCATTAAAAAATTAAAAATTTTAAAATATATTAGAAATTACGTTAAAATATATTGAAATATATAGGTAAACGTGCATTAATAATATATTTAAGAAAGAACTTCCCATTTTGATCCTGTAATCAACACCTTTTAACATTTTCCATAAAATAATAATCAATTTACAATATAGGATCTTTAACTTAAAAAAAAAAAAAGAGACTATAATATGTGTATTGAAAAGTGTGTCGAGTGTTTTATTAGCAATCCTCAATTTATAATTAAAAAATAAAAATATTAACTAAGTGTTCCAAAGACACAAGTTAAAAAAATGAAAAATAAAAAGTTTTTATTAGCAATTTTTTATCATATAGATTAAGAATATATAATAATTTTTTATTAAAAATTATAAGATTTGATGTATTGATGACATTAAATGTTATAATATTTAATAAAAATTTATTATTTATTTATTCTTATTATGTATCCTTGATCATATATTAAAAAATTATTTTATTAAAATCTTATAAATACATCTAATGCGTTTCTTATAAATTGTGGTTAACGAAACTGATTAATTAAACCTAAATAAATAAAGCTTGAATGGTGGGAGGTGGAGAGATGGGTAGGAAAGAGACTTTCATGGTGATATTTTGCCATCAAGGATGACAGACAAAACTCTTCTATCCTTTTTCAGAAGCTCTCTCGTAGTTTTCAAAAGAGCTGTTTTTATATCATTCAAAATGCTTTTTTTGCCGGAGGTATTTATGTGTATGTGAAGAAAATGGGATGGATGCAACCAAAATGTGCAGCGGGTAATGAGTGGTGAGCCAAGAGTACATGTTCCTCCCTTTGAGCCGTTGTTTTCTTGTTTGGAGACGGATAAAGCTTGCCTAACCACCTGCAACGAAACCCGAGACCCAATTTTCTCTTAAACAAAGTTTAGTTCAAAAATAAAATTTAAAAACATAAAATAAAAATGATTGAAGAAATTAGAATTAAATTAAGAAAAAACAAAAATTCAGACAAATTGAGCGTTTATACTATTTTTTATTTTTCCTAAAATTATTAATCTGTTTGTTTATTTCATGAAAAAAAACATAATACATTATTTGGATGGGGATAAAAAGAAAGGAAAAACTAAAAAGAAATATTCTATTAATTCGTTGAAGAGAAGAATTAGAGAAAGATGTAAATATTTCTTCCTCTTATCTAGTTTAAAAAAGGTATTAAAAGATCATGTTCATATTAAATAATTTTATATCTTTTTAATATAGCTGTGAGGAGCATAAATCTAAAGGAGATTCAGTTCTGTAAACCACAATTAACCTAAATGAGTTATCAACTAGAGCACTTTACTTGAAAGAAAAAAGTACTGAGTTAGAATAAGCTTGCAAGCTCAATTCCAACAATCTTTTCAATTTGTATCCTGGTCCTTAAGTTAGAAGGAAGGAATTATTTTGTCGCCACATCAGTCTAACGGCCAATGCAAGTCCACCAATTAACTGAACCAAACCGGGCGACTGGAAAATACAACCAACCCCGTATACTTTAATAACTTAATCGGTCTTTTAGGTAAACTAGGCTCGTTCATTTTTATCAAATCAATGTTATTCAATTTATAAAATTATTTTTGTTTCCCACGACAAATGACTCCGACATCATTAAACAATCCACCGATTCCCCTGCTAAAGACAAAGGGAGAGAGGGTCGTACAATCTCCAGAAACTGCTGACAAAGATGGAATACGGAGACCTACGGTTAAACGAAAAATTTTAAAACTAAACGCAGAAAGATGCTTAACAGAGATGTACAATATTCACAGCCTGCAATTACTCAGAACAAGGGCACGATGAGCTAATAGATATACAAGGAACTGAGAAAATGGTTGTCCTGGCTTGAATGTCTTGTGTTGAAGTTAATCATGCATACGGATGGTAAATCTGATACCAGTGTCTGGAAGGTTAATCTTATTTTTCTTCACAGCATAACTTGAACAAAATGAAGCCTTAACTTAAGAAAGGCCTCCAGCTTCTACGAACAATGTGCTTGTTTTTCTATCCAAAATTTATCTTCCAATTTAAAAAATCAAAATGAGAACATTCTCCTTCCTGAGCCAGATTATAAAATGGATGTGATCTACAAGACCAAGAGCAAAATCAAAATGCTAGCCACAGGCTCTATTCTTCGTAGTTTGCTGTCAGCCTTAATATCATCATCGTGATACAAATCTGTCGGGAGCAATCTGAGCCTGGACATCAGATGAAAGAAACATATAACAACAATGAGTTTATATCACACTTCAAGACTACAATTTAAAGTAAGATATGGAATGCTCCCTTCAACCGAAACAACTATGTGAACTAGATATTTGATAAGCGTGCAAGTAGAGAATTTAACATATGCATGCATCAGTAAGACTCTTTTTGTTGAAATTAATAATCAATATCCAACGCTGAGTTTGGTAGTATTTTAGTACATAATCATCCACAAAACAAAACTACCTCAGAGAGGAAGGATCTTTAGTGCTCTAACACAAATCAAAACGACTTGGTGAGCTCAAAACAACAAATGAATAAATAAGATATCATTTTCAATCTAATTTCCAGATAGATTACCTGAGTTGCATATGATGAACTTTGTGCCAAATATTTAACAAAATCACTCTTCTTTTTATTGAAATTGAATTTTGCCATGTCCAATAGCGTTCGTTCCCTTTTAATTTCTTCCAGAATATTTTCTTTCTTCCATTTGAAATCCTTCAATTGTCTCTCAATTTCACTGTGGTTATCAGGCCCCGTTGATCTTTCTGGTCGGGGGAATCTCACATCAACATCTTCCCTGCATATCCCACAGTTTTTTTTAATCCACATATTTGATGATTGTATTAACAAACAGCAGTCTGATGTTTCTAAAATGAAGCATACCATTTTTTTTTAAAGAAAGAAGATTTTTAAACAGATTTTAAAAACGTAAAACAGTTTTCATCAGCAAACGCAAAGTGTATCAACTCAAGAACCTACAAAACCTTAACTTTACAAGGTTCAATGATCATCTGTCAAGGTTCCACTTCCATGTTGTGTGACAACATAATCAAGACTTACAAATTCAGGGTACGACCTATTATGGATAGCATTATTCTTGTAGACTACAGTTAATCCAGCTGAACTACCTACATCTTAAGAAATTGAAGAGATTTCCATGGGATACAAATTTTAAGAAAGATTATTTTCCAATTAGTACGTTCTGTTTTTTTCTTGAATGGAGAACACCAAAGTTATTCCCATTCCATCTGTCATATAATTCTCAAAAGATACTAAAAAAGAGATTACACATCATGTATAACTAAAACAATCAGCCATTCATAGCCTTACCTATTGCCCAAGGAAAATACACCACAGCTCCTAATCATTCCTCCATCTAAAGAAATAGCTCCATCACTTATGCAAGGAAGTGCTTGTATCATTTCAGCCCTTGTCTTATATACTTGTAAACGAGAAAAGAGATTATAAAATAGAGTTTCTCTGAGGCCATCACCCCTGGAAATTGCACAAAACAGGTTTGAATTGTCTATATTAATCATATTCACAGCGAAGCCAAGAAATCCAGCTGGACACTCCCCATTGGGCAATCTTGGGTTTAAAATATCCAACTTCCGTTGTGGATCATCAACCGCATATTTACCAGCATAAGGCCTGAAGCAAATAGATGAAAATAGTCAAAAAAAAATTTATCCGCAACCACAAATGGAAGGTGAAAACACAAAACCCTTGAAGTCATGCCTTAGAGATTCAAGACATATCACTAGAAATCGACCATCCAAAGCCCTTCCAATCGAGGCACCTAGCCCATGAAGACCACAACTTTTATTTATCAAGCCTTCCTTATCATACATTTCAAGAGCTTTAAGCCCTTCATAAGTTCTACAAACAATTGCCAGCATAGTCTCCAGTCCTAGATACTCTGATAAAAGTCTGCAATCCAAATAAGTACAGTGAAACTACCAGCATGTGTGCTTAAATATTCATAGATATTAGCAATACATAGAAATAAATTGTTTTTTACCTTGTTTAAAGAAAATGCCACTGAGACTGAAGGAAAGAGAAGTTCTTACAAGTTTTATATAAGTGCACGATTTCACAAGCCAAAAAGTAAATATCTGAGCCAAATGTACCTGCTTAGATTGTCATCCTCAACTTTGCCCAGCGTAGCAACAATACCCACAACATCCTTTGTCAATGTAAGATGAGAAGCCTGAGCTCCATGACGAATTTTCAGCTGGCACAAAACAGCAGCAGCGGATTTTTCATGCTTCAATATCTGTTTATTCACTTCCTCATTGTTGGGTTGGGGTGTGTCCATATCACCAATCTTGGTTGTACTTGAAAACTCTGATTTCCCAATAGTAATTATGAATACAAAAAGAAAAGCAATAACACCTACTCTTCATTAGAAGGAATTATTACAGAAAGGGGAACAAATGATCATTTACACAAAAGAAACAAAGTTTAACAAAAAATAACAATTTGAAAGATTATTGCATCCTTAATTGCAAATGACTATATTAGATATAAGCACCTAAATTGTCAGTATATACATATTGTAAGCAGTAACATGACTAATATCAGCAATTCTCCATAAGCTATATAACCAAAATATGAATGTTTATATAAACATATAAAACTAGCACAACCTTCAGAATCCTCTGGTTTATAACAACTATATCATTGAACTGACATTTTGTTTTGTTGTTATTGGAACATTTACCTTGTAATTGCATACAACCATATAAAAGGTTACAATATTGATTCAGTTAATGTAACTTACAGAACAGGAGCACAAATATGTTCATGATAAGTAGCTTAATAGAAAATTTCCTAAACATGTAACAAATGTACCTTGCAAATGAAGAATGGAGTCATCCAATTTGCTTCTTTCAGTGTTCAAATGATTTAGGTTGTCCTCATGCTGCTTAATTTTGAACCCTATTGTGCGTAATTCATCTTCTAGTTTCTGCAAGTATTACACAGGTATGAGGTAAGTTTGTGTGAAACATCATCATTCAATTGAAATCCAAAAGCTTAAAAGAACAATATATCTGATAATACAACAGATACTTAAACATGCATGCATGTGCGTGCGCACACACACACAAAGAAAGAAAGCTTAAGATGAAATTAATTTATTAACAAGCAATTAGTAGACTAAAAAACTCATCCTTTTCTGTTTATAAAAACAGAAAAAACATATAGGCAACCTGGGAGTGTTGGACGAAGGACCGTGCATGTAGAAAATCTACATTTTGCACATTATCCTGTACATCAGCAGTGTTTTCATTCAAATTCACTGGCACCAATGCCAAAGAAGACCCTTGGATGGATAGTGCATTTATATGAACTGAATGCTGCAAAAAAAAATTTTGACATTCATAAATACAGATAATGTTTGCACAAATGAAAAAGGCATTACTAACTAGTACTTCAGCAGGTAGATGACCAGCCTGCTTGATCACCCCAATTGAATAACCAATAATCAAGTATTTAGTTAGAGTGGGATGGGGGAGTTTAACTGCACAAAATTAGGCCATTGATGCGTGTGTGTGTATTTTCTTGCTCACTTCATCCTTTCTTTCATCAGATATAGAAGTTCAGAGCAATGCAAGTGCTATCCCCTAAGGATATGTTTGGGAGTTAGGTTTTAGACGAGAAGGGAGAGGAAGATAATTTTTTCACTACTAATAAATATTATCTAATTTCATAATATTTTAAAACAAAAGAAAGAAAATGATATTAAACTTTTATTTACTTTCATGAATATTATATAACTTTCATAATTTAGAAATAAAAATATTGTCCTTCCCTGCCGATCTCTCTAAAGCTCAACTCCCATGCATATTAAGGAAGTGACGGTATGTTTGGAGGCAGATTTTGAACAAAAACGAAATGAATCATAAAAAATTCATTTCACATAAATATTTTCTAATTTAATAATGTTTTAAAATAAAAGAAACAAAATAATATATTATCATAAATTTAATGTCTTAATTTTTAGGTTTATTCTTATAAACATTACATACTTGTATGGCAATGAATTTCGAATAAATATAGGGCACGTAATCCAAATTGAAAGAAAACGATGAGTGTATGCCAAATTTCGATCATAAAAGCGCTCTCCCTCTCTCGTGCCAATGTCATATCAAGAATGCAGGTTATTTGCATGATACGAATTTTATCTTCTCGTTTTGTTACTATAGGCGAACAATGATTATAACTATTATAATTATAGGTCCTAAAAAATCAAGTTACAATGGAGGAATTAAAATCGCCACTGCGGACGAAAATCTCCGACCGACAATTCTGCAAATCCTTCCAAAATCCTCAAGAGTTGAAAACACGCGATTTTTCTTCGGTTAAGTGACGGGAAAAAATTACTACCAAGACTCCGACACCACACAAACAAGAAATCAAAAATTGGACGAGAAAGCAGAGATAGAGAGAGAGAGAGAGAGAGACCTGGTTGCTGCCACTGGGAGTGGGTGGTTGAAACATGACCGAGTGAGCGTGTGAGAGCTCAGAGTTTGGGTCTGGGGAATGTGAAATTTGAGAAATGAAGAGGGGCAAGAGAATGAAGTATAAAACCAAGAATCTCTCTTCCCCCCTATGCTTTCTCAATTGCAATGCTGACTCACTACGCCACTTATGAATCAGGTCCCGGCTTTATTCCAATTCCAAATACACAAATACTAATATTCAACTTCATTAATTAATTAAATTATTTTAATATCAATAAATTTATATATATTATCATACATGATATTTTTTTACTATTTTTACTTACATTCTTTTTCGGATAAAAACGTCTAAAAAAATTTAAAATTAAACAAATATATTTTCGCTGTCTTGTTTCTTATGAAATTTTTTTTATCTATTACATTGCATTATCACGTAGCTTTCAATATTGTCACGTAGCTTTCAATTTCTAATAATGCTCTCTCGGTTAATAAGACCGTCCGACAGGATCTACGAGTCGACTTGTTTAATAAACATATAGGTTTAGACTTGTTAAAAAAATTTTTTAGATAAACAAATTAAGCCTAGACATATAAAAAAGTCTATTTAACCTATTCAGGAACCTATTTATATTTATATATTATATATTAATATTTATTTTAATATATTATATTTATATAATATTTATTTTATATTTTATTTACATAATATTAATATATATATATATATATGTTTTTTGTCTATTTAATAACTTTTTTATCTTATAAGTTTTAAATTTGTACTTTTTTAATTAATTATTTATATAGGTTTAAAGTCTATTTATTGATTTTTTTATTAGTAGACTTTTAAACATGCTTATAGGTCTTGACTTAGATCAGACCAAACCTTGATAAAAAAAAAATGTACACACTGACTAAACTTGAACACTTACTCGCCTCGACCTACTTCCGTCTCTAATCACATTAAAACTGGATCTCCCCTTATAGCCAATAATTATTCATGAACCTGGCTGAAGATTTTGCATTGTTTACAAAATAATAATTTTACAAGTAATAATTACTGACATTTTTCATAAATAAAATTGATTGAAACTTGATATCTTAGTTTTGGACATACAATTATGGGTGAAAAGTGAACGAAGGATGATATAGGTGCACCATGATGCATCTATAAATTAGATTAACCAAAGAATTTACATTTATAACTTAACCCAAATACTCTATCTTTTTTATTTGTTGTTTAAGATTATTTCTATACAAATTAAAAAAAATTTAATTAATGTTTTTTTGTTATTTTTTATCTGTTGTTTAAAATTATTCTATACCAATTAAGAAAGTTCAACAATATTTAAATTGCATCCATCTCTTTTATAATTTATTTTTCTTATTAATTAATATTATTGTAACAAATAAAAGTATAATAGAATAAATAAATATTATTTTAAATTTAAATAACAATAAGAAAACAATGTTTTCATGGATAAAAAAAGAAAGTAATGTGTCCTGTGGATAGGGGTGAAAGTAAATAAGGACGTGGGATAGAGGCATATAGCTCAGCTCGTTTAAAACATAGTTTGGTTCGGTTCGTTTAATAAATAGATATCCTTAGGCTGTTAGACAACTTTTTTAGATAAACAAGTTAGACCTAAACTTATAAAAAAATCTATTTAACCTATTTAGGGACCTATTTATATTTATATTTATTTTAATATATTATATTTATATAATATTTATTTTATATTTTATTTACATAATATTAATATATATATATATATATGTTTTAAGCCTATTTAATGACCGTAGGCTTTAAGTTTGCAAGTTTTTTAATCAATTATTTATACTTTAAGTTTGTTTATTAATTTTTTTTTGTTATGTAGTTATGTAGGCTTTTAAACAGACTTGTAGACCTTGTAGGTCAGACCTTGACAGAAAAAAAGTTTTAAGAGGTAACATACTCAGATTCATGTCTTAAAATTTTTAAACAGGTAACACTCACTCAAAACCTAGGTCGGTTCGGCCTACTTTCATCTTGCCTATGAGTTAGAAATTAAGTCAATGGTCAGCGAATTCAATTTTTTCTATTTTTTATATATATATAAACTGTCGATAATCAATTTTTTTTTTCGCGTCTCTAATCTGTTCTTAGATCATTCAGTCCATCTCGCAACGGACTAATGGGCCCAAAAAGGTAAGCCCAATTGAATTGAGACCCGTTCCATATAAAAATATTAGGAAGTTGCTGCTGTAAAAAGCATGGGCCAAACTTTATAGCCTGAAAAGGTTTGTTGGAAAAAGATTTTACAGATTAAATACAAGAAAATTCCAAATTTACAGGATAATATACAAAAGATATTTCTATACTGTTAGTATTTTTCCGGAATTTTATACTGTTAGTGTTTATTTTCTTATAATTAATCTTGTTTTTTAATTAAGTATCAAATTATTTTTAAATTTTATAAAACTTTATAAACTTATTCTATATAACAAAAATTATTAATTTGCATGAATTATTTTTTAAATAAATTGATCTCTCCTTATATATATTAAGTAAAATTTAAAATAATACAAATATATATTAAGTAAAATTTCAAATAATACGAATTTGAAATTATGAGAAGAATACGTATAATTAATTCAAAATAAATAATAAAAAATATAAATAAATTCGTTTTTAAGAAAAGAAAATTGAAACTATAACGTCATGTGTACATTTTCTTTAACCTCTTCCGTAACTGTGTGCATTTTATTTATATTATTTGTAATAATTTTGTTAAGTACTATCTTAAAGATAATACTTAAAGAATTAAGAGTATAATTTTTTATTAAAAAAATGATATTTAATAATCTGATTAATTTACTTAATTTTATCCTAAGTTTTATCCAATGGTGCGTTTTAGTTATTATTTTCAATTTATATGTCAGGACCATGTGTTAGTGAAATTGAGAATGTTGCTGAGATATCCATTGGTGTTTGAATAGGCACACGCATTGACATGAAATATCAACAGTTTATATCTTCAGTATTTATTAGATGGAGGCCGCTTTAACAATACAGGACCTAAAATTCATTTTATTTAATAATATGTATTCTCTTTGTATGATATAAATTAGGTATGGTTAAAAGACTTCCTAGCTCTAGGATGTGTAAAGCAAGATATTCATTATTGCTAACCGTAGAGAATATTGTTTTTTGCCTTCTCACACCCATGAGCAAGGACCAAGAAAAAGTCAACTGATTAATTAAATCGTTGAATGAAGTATCAAAATATGAAAAAAATTAAGTATTTGAATTTTTAAAAGTTCGTTTAGTTTTTAAAAAAATCTAACTATAAAAGAATCACCTTATTTTTATTTTTAAATAATTATATACAAAATAATAAAAAAACAATTATTTTTACTAATTTTTATTTACATATTTAAACACATTAAAATAAAATTCTGTGATAAAAAAATAAATTTTTAATTATTCTATTTTTTATTGTCCTAGAAATATAAGTTAGTTTTATCGTTGTGATATATATATATATATAACGCATGAATAGATATTGTTTGACTTAATAGTCTGAAGATAATTTTTTAGATGAATTTTTTTTCATCTTAAATATATCTTATTAGCCTAATAATATTGGTGTAACCTAATTTTATATATTTCCCTGAAAAGAAAATAGTTGATGAGCTCACAACGTTATGAAGATTGTGTATCACTATTGTCAAAATGGGAGCAATTATTATAAACCATATGTGCTACTAATTACACCATTCTCCAAAAAAAAAAATCTCTTTCATTAAATTGAATAATTTAAAAGTAAGAATTGTTAGAGAAAACAACTATCTCAAATCATTAGGAGTTTAAATGTTTTAATTTGTACATATTACAAGAAACAAGATATAACAGAATTAGAGGTTTTGGCTGGTTGGCATTTAAAATATTTCATGAAAACCAATTGCTTTTCATATTTAGTTAGGGCGCGGAGCTACAGGCTCCAATTTATTGCAATTAAATAACGTAACAAAAAGAATGATGAAAGGTGCATATGACCAAACTTAATTATAACCATATCAAATGCATGAAAAAAGAGGGCACATAAATAAGACTACTCACTTTCTTAATGCACACCTTTCACCTTGCTCTCTTAATTTCAGTGCAAGCAAGCAAATAAGTCATCTTCCAAGGCCAATGTCTTTCATGGTCAATAAACTTCAGTTCCTTTTTCATTTTCTATCTACCACAACCAGAACTCCCTAAAGTGCATGAAGCAATAAAGAAACGTTGTCATCATCACACCTTGGCTGAAAGGGAAAGATATACGTAATTGACCTGTTTCATGAATTCAATATGGTCATATATACTCTGAAGTTTGAAGTGGACAACAATGTTGACTACAGCACCGAGTAATTTGTACATGTTAAGTTTTTTTTTTTTTAATTTAAACTTTTATTGATTAATTTTTTATTCTATTAAAATTGGATAAAATAACTGTATTTCAAATTTTCAATGAACATTATGTGTATATGTTTTCACGACTTCGTTTTAATTAATAAAAACTAAATTATCACTTTAATTCTTGATATTATGTCCATCGGCAACTTTATAAATTCTTTAAATTTATATCAACCTGTTTTGATAGGAATTATTATTAAGAGTTTATTACAAAAAAAAAAAAAACAGCAGCGTTAACTTTACACCAATGCAGTGCTTTTTACCCACATACATTTTATGATTCGTTATTTGATCCTTTAAAAATTTAAAAAAAATTGTAATCATTAGATTTAGATAGGAAAGGATATTAGTATGCGGGATACAAATATCAGTTTTCTGAAAAAAGATTTTGAACAACCTTGTGAAGGGACAACTTTTAGTTGTTTAAATAATGTGACATAATGTTAATATTTATTAATTATTGAAATAATAGAATTAATATATATAGTTAGATGTATGGATATGTGCAGATTACTAATATACTCCCACTTATATTTCAAAGAAAGTATTTTAGTAAATCATGACATCATTTTAGTTAAAATACTCTAAAAAAATATGGACTGTGAATACATTTTTTTTTAAAGAAGGTTGTCGTGGTATATAAACATAAACACATGAAATGTATAAAATGAACTAATCTTAAACAATCAAAATATATGGTAAGAGTCTTATTAATACACTTCTTGATTCAATTAACGAAGAAGAATGAAATAAAATTTTATGGACAGAATGAAAAGATAGAGAAAGAATTTTAACTTTTATAATATTTGACTAAAAAGAATGAGAAAAATATTTTTTTATTAAATTAAAACATAAAAAATTAAAATAATATTTAAAATATTAAAAAAATATTTTAGTCAATTAAATTATTCTTATTTCAAATCCTTTAATTTTGGAGAGAATGAAATAATATGTAAATTAAAGGAGTTAACATTAAAAAATTATTTTAATGATAATTTTAAAAAATAAATGGTGACAATTTTAATTTATTAATTCTTTTAATAAATTTATATTTATTAAAAATTATCTATCAAAATATATTTTAGTAAAAATCTGAATGGTATAATTGTTAGAATTTAAATAATTTTTTAATTTATATAATCCTTAAAAAGAAACAAGGGTTATTCTCAGCACTCCCCCTCCCCTGACTGTACTAGAAGCTGAAGAGTGAAAAATTGCATATAAAAACTCCAAGCCACGTTAGACAACATATTGGGTAAGTGATAATTAAGAGGGAGGCTATCTTGTTTGTTTTGCTTAATTAAGTTGGGACGAAAGAACTTGGCTTTTTCTTTAATCAAATAACGGATTCACAAAATAGACAAAATAGGATTTTGATAAAGAAAAAAATAAATCATGAACAAGATAGATTAGACAGTCTATAATGCTGATCAAGTTAAACGCCAATGGCCATAATCATTGGATAGAGTTGCGTGTTTACCTCTATTAATTACGGAATCATCCATGACTTCTTGCGACCATTACCATGTGACTAATTGAACTAGTAATTTATAAATGGTATTTACCAAAATAAGGTCTATCAAATTAGGCACTATTTTATGTATTCTAATAATTAGGTTATATTATAAATTATACGTCAGGATAACTAATAATGCAATTAAAGAACACTAGAGAAATTATTGTATGGTCCATTTCACATACTTCATATATATATCCTTCGATGACCATTCTATTGTAATTAAATTTATTTATTTTTCTTGAATTTTTTATTTAATTAAACTTTTTTTTTTTATTTAGGTCTCGAGGTGTTCCCCTTAAATATGAACTCTAAAACAATACTAAAATTTATGTACGTGTTTACCATATTCAAGAGTGCGAAAAGTGAGAGCTACAATGTCTTCATGTTTTGAATATTTGTGACTATCTTACTTATTCATGGTCATTTTATTTATTACCAACACACCAATATGAGATTTATCCTCCAACAATTTTGTCTCCTCTCTTAATCAAATGGGTAAACTAATTTTCACTTTTTTTTCATTTGCATCTTAATACCTTGTGTGGTGGTTATCAGTTTTTTTTTGTTTTGTTTTTCGTATTAAAGAGAGTGGGACCTATTGTTGAAGATGCAAAGAATGGACAAGCCAACGAACATGGCGTGCGAGCAAGGGTTCAAGCTCGTGAGCGGTGACCAACTTGTGAGTCACATGAAGCACTCGACAATATATAGGTTTATTTTTCCTTGCCTAGATTTAATTTTATCTGTGATGTTCTATTTCTACATCACTGCATTGAGCTCTTAACTATATTGATTGGGAAAAATACTAATTTTATGAAAACCGAAATGGATGAGATTTATGAAAAACAAAATGGCTATATTGTGAGACTCAAATAATAATTTTATAGACAAAATAACCAGGTTACAATGTTTTACCAGTTTTATATTCTAAAATGTTGATATGTAAGCATGAATTTAAAATTAACGCATGGTAGAGCGTGTGTATGTGAGATTGTCAACGTTTCAACATAACTACTTATATCATATTTTTTATCATTAATTGAACTCCTTTAATTAACCATTCTTTGAAATATTGTATTGATCAAAATAGGCTACAAATAGCGCAATCTAGCTAGGTGATTATATTTATGATTGGAGTGATAAATCAGGTGAATGGCTTCATAAAAGCACACTCCAAGTTTCAAATTCGTTCATATGAGCATATGCCCCACCATCTGAACTTCACTCGAAATAGTTAGATAGAAACAAGTTTTTAGAGATTTCATGTTGAAGGCGTATGTATAAAAGAAACAAAAATCAACAGTTGGTTGTCCTACACACAAGCTATAATCAATATGTGAAAGAAACAAGGAAACAAAACTCTCACATTGAAAAGAACGATTTTCCATCTATGATGCACGCAGCGATATGAATTGTTCAGCTACGACTTTTCTGCTTTCAGTAATCTTCAAGCCTAAAACTTATCATCTCACCCTTATACAAGGCTTTTAAAGCTCTCGATATATAGTTTTACTTATTAATACTATTTAAAAAATAAATAAAAATATTAATCACGTAATAAATAATATTAACTAACTAGTCTATTAAGTAGAGTAACTGGTTAAATATTTTTTTATACAAAAAACTCTCTCATCTACCTTTATGACCTTTTTTTTTCTCATAAAAATGTCTCATTTATCTCTTAATTCTCTATGCCAATTAACGTTGTTCTTTCTTTCTTTTTTATAATAAATTTGCTTTAAATCTTTCCTTTTTTTATCTTTGCCTCTATTTGGTGAAAATATCACCTTACTATTTAAAATTTTAAAAATATTAAATAAAATTGATTATAATAATTTAATAAGTAATTTTATATTTTTTAAAAAATTGATAGATCAATTTTAAATAAAGTTAACGATAAGTTTAATAAATCATTTTTATTAATTTAAGCGTGAAAATTTGCTTTAAACTTGGATATGTGTTGGGTCAGCCATATCTACCTTATTATGATCGTTTAAAAAGTAATGTAAGATAAAATTTAATGATTAAAAATTATTTTTATCATCTCCACATAAAATAAGCTTTGTAATTTCATATGCTTCCTTATATATAAACAAATAATGTAGGTATATATTTAA
Source organism: Canavalia gladiata (assembly GCA_037954105.1). Classification (NCBI taxonomy): domain Eukaryota; kingdom Viridiplantae; phylum Streptophyta; class Magnoliopsida; order Fabales; family Fabaceae; genus Canavalia; species Canavalia gladiata. The sequence goes on along the minus strand of CM075659.1, from coordinate 57,431,833 downwards.
GAAAATTAATATTTTTTATTAAAAATAATTTTTATCATTATAATTTAATAGTATTTATTTATTCATTAAATAAAATCTCATATATTAAAATGAAGTAAGACAGTGAAGTATTAATTAATTTTTAAATTGTGTACAAGTTATATACTTAATTAATTATATAAAAATTTTAAATTAATAAAATTCATTTTAAAAATAAAATTATTAAATATATTATTTTATTAAATTTAACATTTAATATTATTTTATTATATTATATTATATATATATATATATAATTAGATATATTGATACTAAATATTAAACTTTAACATTTATACTAATTTAATAATTATATATAAAATATAAAATTTATTAATTTAATCATTAAATTATGTTATAATATTTTTATAATTTAAATTTTTAAATTTTAAAAATTTATAAATATATTATTCAACTATTTACATATATTTATATTATATATATATATATATATATATATATATATATATATTATCAGTTTAACTAACTTATAATATGCTTTTAAAAGATGGAATCAAATTATAGAAATTAAAATCCTTGTTTAATATATTATAAAATTTTAATTTTTTTTAATTTTATGTCAAATTAAAATTTTTTACTTTATAAATTAAGTTTATAAAATTTTAATTTTTTTAAAAAATATTCTATATGTTATTAAATAATTTTAATTTAATATTTATTATATTTTTTACTAAATTAAATTTATTTAATAGATTATTAATTTATTTTAATATAAAACTTAACTTATATAATAAAAAATTTAATTTAAATTTTTAATTGGTAAATTTTGACATCTTTAAATAATTATCAAGTAAATTAGTTTAAACAATTGTTATTTTTAAAACAAATTGATCGATATCTATTTTAATATAGGTAATACATACTAATGGTAAGATTATATATCTATAAATCTTTGCCTTGTCTAAAAATTATTATGTATAATTATAAAAATAATATCATATAATTTAATATTTATTTTATATATATACACACATAATAATTAATTAAATTATTCGCACAATGAAATTATTAAATAAAAAATGTTCTCATGAAAATTTTGATTATTCATGTAAAATTAAAAATTTGCTGTTCTCATAAGAATAAGTGAGAACTTCACATTTTAAACACCCATATAAAAAAGTTATAATGTATTATATTTTTTGAATGAATTAATTAAAAAATAAATAAAAATTAAATTATATATATATATATATATATATTGTGTTAGTAAGTTATTATAATTTTGGAATTTTTAAATGCCTCTAAAGACAAAGTTTATTAAATAAAGTATTTTTTTTTTAACAGAAACATATTATAACTCATGTATGTGTAATAATAACGACAATAACTCTTACTCGCGTTACTTTGAGAGTTATTAAGGTATTCTAATAAATATTGTATTTAACCTGAGTTATGAAATATTATATACAATCTTAAATTAATCAAATGTTTTGAGAATATTATATTTATATAAACACCAAAATATAGTATGTCACTTTGTTCATATAGAGCTTTTATAGTATTTTTCTTGTAGACAGGAGAGGGAGAGTAATTTTTTGAAATACAATTTGAAGAAAAGAGTCGTAGGAAAAGTGCATTTTTTATACACATGATTGAATAGGGTATATCATTTTATATTTGTACATTTATTTATATTTTTTATAAATAAAAAACGATAAATTTTGAATATAGGATATCAGATTAAATTATTATACTTTTAAGTTTTTTTATCATTGAACTAATTACAGTGACTTACATCTTTTAAAATTTGATTATATTTAATCTCGTTGTTACTAAAATTGGCTTGCATGTTGATAAGGATAATTTTTTTAACAATTTATAACAATAAAAAATAAACTAAATTGAGAATTGATTTTTTTAAAAATTTATACATATTAATTTTTTAAAATAGTGTAATTTAATTTGTATATAAATAGGTATAATTTTCATATATAAATTAAAAATTCATCTCAATAAAAAAATTCTAATAAGCTTGAAAAGCTAATATTGAGTGAATTTAAATTCCTATAAATTTTTTTAATAACAGTTTTAGAAGATAAATAATATAATAATATAATATTTTATGATAATATAAAAAATATATTAAAATTACTAATATTATTAAAAAATAAATAATAAAAAATTTTAAAATTATACAAATATATTAAAAATAAAAATATTTAATTTAAGAGTTAACAAACTCAAAGACTACTTTAAAAAAAGCTATAAATATTTAAAAAAATTGTGAACATAATTTTTTATATTTTAAATATTATATATATAAAAATAAAAAAATAAAAGTATTTTTAAATCTAACATACTTTAATAACTATTAAAAACTTATTTCATTAAATAAAACTAAAAATTCTTAATAAATTTTGTAATTGGTAATTCTAACTTTAAATTAACTGAAATACACTGCAAACACTTTTTATATGCATTAAATAAGCGAAACTTTATTAATATTTGCAAGTATTTATGAATAAAGAGACCATAAGCATAAAATTTCTACATTAGTTGGTATTATAAGAATTCGATGTAAAAAGATTCATTCTGATTTTTTTTTCTGTTTGATTAGTAGCTCACTTATTACATGATAACTGAGTTCCTGGTGAGCCGTTAACTCGACTAAAGTTTAATAATATTGATTGAAACTTTTTTTTTTTAAAGTCACAACACAAATCCCATTTTATTTTCTTCATATTTAGATTCCATTCTCTCCTACCTACGGGATTACGGTTACTAACAATCTCTGTCTCTCTCTCCCTCACACACACGCTCCTTCACGCTGCATCCTCCCTCACTATTATCCCTATTTCTCTCTCTCAATTTCCCATCTGAATTCAGATTTCACAACTCTCGGACTCTGCTAAATGACCAAACATTACTTTCTCATGAATCTCAAAAATGCCACACACAACACGTGAAGGAACAGACACCAACGTTCGACTCAGCAACAGGTTTGTTTCATATCCCCTTTTTCTCGTCTCTCTGAAATTTAGTACACATAGAGATACAGAGATACATGCCTACGTTGCTATCTACGTAACAACGTGTCCTTAGGAAGTTTTGCGTTGGTTGAATAAGTCTTGAGGTGGTAGCAATTCAGTTTTCAAGGTTCTGACATATCTGAATTGGTAATATATATGATGGAGTTTGTGTCTGTTAGAAGCAGATCCTTTCCTCGCAGATGGGGAAGAAAGGAGGTAGCTGGTTCTCTTCGGTGAAGAAAGTTTTCAAGTCTTCTTCTAAGGACTCGCCGGTAGCGGAGAAGAAGGTGATCCATTCCCCTGTTTTATTATTATTATCTTCTTTTTTATATATAATTTTACGACCAATAAATTCCATTTTCTTTAACATTTTCATTTAAATTAGTTTTCCGATTTACGAATTTCCATGTTGATTGAAATTCTGTAAGCAGATAATGAAATGCTCATCTGTCAATTTTATTGCCTTGTCTTTTCCTTTTGTTCCCTCAGTCATTCACTTCTTTGGTAAATACGCATTTTCACAGTTAAAAGGATTTTTGGAACAACATTTTAATTTATTTTTGAATGATTATGATATTCGTTTTTGGCAATTAATTTTTTTTATCCAAATGGTTTTAACAATATGCTGTATATGATGTTTTCCGATAATAGCAACCATCAATTGAAGATTAATTTAAGTCATTAATCTTTGTATGGTGAAATTGATGTTCTAAACATGTTTCCAAAACTAAATTGGTTGTTTGCTGGTTGGCATTTTAAAAAAAAGAAAAATCCTCTTTTTCATTTTTCTAAGCGTAAAAACTAAAAATTGTCAAATTTATAGACAATACGAAACTGGTTATCCCCGAGAGTAATCAAGGGATACGCTGTTCTACATATACTTTGACGACATTAATTGTGTATTATGTCATTAATCACCGGTTCACATCCAAGTTCTTGAATTAGTGATGAGTGATCATGACCCTTTCCTCAATCCCCAACAAACCTAAAGAAAGCAGAAATTGCTAAACTGCAGCGTGATTAATGCTATCATTGCATCCTACCTTACACATTGAAGGCTAATAGCTGCTTCATAAGTACGGTAAGTGAAGTTCTTATTTGTTGTTGTTGTCTTTTATGCCACCACATAAAAGGATGAGCTACCTGGCCTTTAGGACCATCAACCCAATACAGCATGTAATTATGTGCGTATATGGTCCCCTATCATGTGAACATGCATCAAATAATTTTACTAGTATTTGTGTCACATAGTTATCATACCACTAACCCATCACATCATTCATCTCGATCATCATGTGCTTCCCATGTCAGATCTCCATCATGTTAAACAAAAACACATCCTGATTTTCCAAATGATTGATAATTAGGAGGTGATCAATGTTGGGGGTTTTCACTTTCAGAGAGAGAGTAACGAAGAGCAATGGCAACATGAGGTGGTGTCAGTGGAACATTTCCCTGCAGAGAGTTCTCCAGATATCACCGTTGAGGGAAGTACCACATCAACAGCGGTGACTGAAGATAGAAACCATGCCATTGCCTTTGCAGCAGCAACTGCTGCAGCTGCTGAAGCTGCGGTGGCTGCTGCTCAAGCAGCTGCTAGAGTTGTGAGATTGGCAGGTTATGGACGCCACTCCAAGGAAGAAAGAGCAGCAACACTCATTCAATCATACTACAGAGGCTACCTTGTAAGACCCCTCCTTTGGCTTTCTCTCACAAACTTTAGTAACTATTCTTGTCTTCTTTTGGTAAAGTTGTTGTTCTTGTTTAATTTCAGTGTAACATCACAATTCATTGGCTCGGCATGGGCCATAAATATGCCACCCACTCCTAAAGTTTTATAGTTATATGTATTAATAATATATGAATGACACTGGCAGAGTACTGTCGTACTAAATGATCAATATTGCCTTCATCTTCTTCAAACATTAAATTTCACAATGATTTATTTTTTACATAAGTAAACTTAAAGAGAAAATATTTGGAGTTGTGTACGGAGCAGTTCACAGTTCACACTAATGGGAACGCAAAATTTTCCCAACTTGGTTGGGATAATAAATGGTTAACTGTAAGTACTATATTTATGAAATGCTTAGAGTTAATACTTAGATCGTTGCACCTAAAACTAATCACTCGGTCATTTGGTTGGTTGCTTGTGCTTAACCATCCATTAATTAATAATTATATACATACAATTTAACTCTTTCTGCATCTTGGCTTCTAGGCTGCTAGCAAGTTTTTGACTTTGCACTTAACACTTTGAGTGTGGCATTGCGATGAGTCTGTAAAATCCATTCTAATTCTAACCCAGTTATGTTGGTATTATGTGAGTCAATTAAGGGAAATCTGATTTGAAAACTGTGTAGGCTCGACGTGCACTGCGTGCTTTGAAGGGATTGGTGAGGCTTCAAGCACTTGTGAGGGGACATAATGTGCGGAAGCAAGCGCAGATGACAATGCGATGCATGCAAGCATTAGTCCGAGTACAAGGAAGAGTAAGAGCTCGCAGAATCCAGTTAACTCATGAGAAGCTTCAGAGGAAAGTGGAGGAACAGGAGCAAAGAGAGTTGGAAGAACAAGAACAAGAGGCTAAGCTTATGAGTCCCTTGGCAAACTTAGACGCTCATGCTTGGGACAGTAGGCGTCAAAACAGCCATCAAATAAAGGAAAATAATATGAGGAAACATGAAGCTGTAATGAAAAGGGAGAGAGCTCTTGCATACGCTTTCAGCTGCCAGGTTATTCATTTTTCTTTTCTTTTCCCTTGAGAGAACCCCACATATGCCATATGAATGATCATTTTTCATTGTTAATAATTTTGTATGCAGCAACAGCAGAAGCAATATATGCAAATGGACCCAAATGGTGATGATATTGGAAGCTATGTCAATGACCGTGAAAGGGCCCAATGGGATTGGAACTGGTTGGAGCGTTGGATGTCGTCACAATCACACCATGTTAGAAACTTGGGGTCACGTGAGACACTTTATAGGACTCTTGCTGCTACTGCAACCACTACTACTGCCACTGATGACATGTCTGAGGAAAAGACAGTGGAAATGGACATGGCTGCAACTTTGGACTCAGCGAATGCTAATTTGGGCCTTTTCACCCAGGACTCTCTTGAATCAAGCCCAATCTCGTATAGGCACCATCAGAGACACCACAGTGCGGGTGTACCTAGCTATATGGCTCCAACCCAGTCTGCAAAGGCCAAGGTTCGAAGTCAAGGCCAGCTTAAGCAACGGGCTTTATCTGGGCCTCACTGGAACTCCTCCACGAGGAGAAGTTCTGCTATTGGGTTGGGTTGCGACTCACCTGGCTCTGGTGGGGCCACTTCGGCTCATATGTTTCCTAGAAGCCCAGGCCCAAAAATTAATGGGATTCGCCTCCAATCTAGAAGGATTTCAGGTGACAGCCCAGATAATGTTGGCGTTGAGGATTGGACCCTTCCCCTTGGAGCCCATGGTTGGGCTTAATTTGTTTATTTTTCTAAACATCTTAATAATTATAATAGCATGGTTTGTGTGGTCTGAACTTTGGTCATTGGCAAGCGATGGTTAAATAATGTTATTGGTGTCGCGTCATGAACAACTATATAGATTTTATAACCCCCGTCCCCTCCCTTCGCTCCAAACACACCTAAAAGAGGAGATCGAAGTGTCCAGGAACTACATTCTATGCTCTGTTTCACATGTAAGAAAAATGTTTGAATTTTTGTTTTTTCAATACAAAAAATGTTGTTTGAGTATTTTCTTTCCATTAAAAATTTACAATTTTTAATTATTGTGCTGATTACTAGTATACCAATGCTTCGTAAAGCACATGAAAGTAATATTTTATTTTGATCGGTTGATTTGAGAGAAAAATAAATAAATAAGAACGATTGATTTAAGGATAATCAGATACATCTTAAATTATCTGGATTAACAAAATTGAAGAAGGGTTTGATTTAAATTTATGTGAATCTCACCTGAGGAATTCTTATCCTCCAATGGTGAAAAAAGCGTTGGAGAATAGGAGTTAAGGGTTGTTTTGCAACTTCATTAAACAATGTTAAACTTTGATCACCCCATTTTTAAAGTTAGGGCAAAATAGATATTTCATGTTTTATTATTTTTTTCATTTCATTTTATTTTAATTTATTTTTTATTCATCTAAATGTCACTTTTTGATTTTACGTTTTTTATTTTTATTTTATCTCTATATCTAAAAAAAATGAAATCCCTTTAATATGAATGAAAATCAAAATAATTATTCGACAAAACTTTTTCAGAATTGTTTTTTTTTTGTCTTTTTAATTTAATTGAAATATATAATAAAATTATTTTTTAACTGTTATCTAAATATTAATTATTATATAATTTAAAAATATTTATTTTCATAATAATATTTAAAATAATAAATATAATAATTTTTACTTAATTAATAATGTAAAAAATTACATTAATAAAATATTAAAACTAACTTATTTTTTATTTAATTACATTTTTAGTTTTTTTAATTTCAAAATTTGACAATTTTACACTTCTTAATTTATTTTTGACAATTTTTGTCATCATAATTTTAATATTTTTTATTTTGTTTCATTTGTTATTTATTCATCTATTATTAATAAATTTTATTGATTTTTTTAATCTAACTTATTTAATCAATTATTAATTTTATATTAAAATATGATTAATTTAATTTAATTTATTTCTTTATTTAATTTTATTAGTATATTTTTTTGGTACGTATAGAATTGAAATAAAACAACTAAAACAAGATAGATTAGAAAAAAATAAACTAAGACCTGAAGTGAAAGGTTCCTGAAAAATCATTAAACAGTAAGGAAGTGATCTTCTTTAAAGGATGCTTAAGGATACACAATTCGATTGTTTGTTTAGCCTTGAGTTTAGCAAGGACGTCCACACAAAAGTTAGCTTCTCAAAGACCGTATCCAACAACCAAGTTGCTCTCCTTGAGCGTAAGTCTTTTCTAGTAACCATTTGAATGATCAGATTTTAGTAAAAGTTTCTTGTACGTTAAAAGTTGTGTTTGTGAGCACATGTGCGTTTCAATCCAACCAAATTTTCCATAATCCTGCAATGAAAATATATCCACATATTTCCACAAGATTTATGACCTAATAATTCAAAGCAATAGTATGAAAGGCAGGAACTCGACTCATCCCTAAGCAATCCTAAATCTTTTGAGCATAAGGATAATCACGTAGATAATGCCAGATGTTTTCGTTCCCCACCTGACATCTCAAACAAGTGAGACTTTGGGAGATATTACGAATATGACAAAGGTGAGATATTGGCAAGGCATTGTGGAAGGCTTGCCATAAAAGAAAGTACCTTTTCAGGAAAATTAGTGTGCCATAACCATGACCATTTTTCTCAGTATGGTGCTCTTGTTCCTTTCTGAGCCATGTATAGTCTTCCTTCGATGTGTAAATCTAATTTAAATGTTGTCTCTATGTGTATATGTCTAACACAAATTCATCAAGGATAATGGGTAAAGCTTTCAGTTGTTCCATTACATTCTGTGGTAGTAGGGTGTGAATATGATCCAGATTAAGCGATCCATTGTCCCAGATATCCAATATCCTGGTATCCATATCTTGTATATCCACATAAGGCACTAAGTTGTATAGCTTGTTAAAGCTCGACCAATTCTCAAACCAAAAGTTAATGTTGCTTTTGCCCACTCATATCTTGAAGGCATCTTTCAATATTAAAGTGGCTTGGTAAATAGCATTCCAGGTTGGAGAACCACATCGTTGTACTTGGTGAAGAATGTTTGGTGAGATCTTGTATCTATGGTGGAGAACTTGCACCCATAATTTATCTCTGTTATGTAATAACTGCCACGTCAACTTTCCTAGAAAAAACTGTATTTTGTCGTCCTCACTTGCAGGATGTTCAATCCTCCGCACTTTTTTGGTCTAGTGACTTGCTTCCATTTCATTAGGTGAAGTTCCTTGCTAGTGTTTTTGCTCCATAAAAATTGCCTAGCCGAGGAATCAAGTTTGTCATAAATAGAATTTGGCAGCCAATAGATTTGCATCACATATATTGGGATCATGGAAAGCACCGAATTAACCAACGTTAACCTCCCAGCTTGCTAATTGCTTCTTGAGATTAACTATAATGAATTGGAATTGCTCCTTCTTTCCTCGTCCATGGGCCATTGGAAACCTTGGATATTTATCAATTTTGGACGTGAATCTAATTTGAGTTATCCAGGTGAAGCATTCTTTTTGCTGGTTTGAAACTCTTCGCGAGCAAAAGGCTATAAATTTATAGACAGACCTGAAGTCAAACAAAGTTTATGAATAACTTTGTGAAGAAATCATAACTGTGTCATGATAGCTTTCGTAAACATCAATAAATCATCTGCAAATAATAAATGATAAATAGGAGATGGCTGGACCTTCTCTAGACTCTGTGACAACTATCCATTGTTTAAAATGCACCTTCCTTTAAATAGAAATGGCAAGTCGTTCCATGCATAGAACAAAGAAATACGGAGAGACTTGGTCTCTCTGTCGAAGGCCTTTGGTAGGTTTGAACGACAGTAATTGTTCACCATTCCAAAGCAATGATAAGGAAGCCGAGATAATGCAATGTATGACCAAAGCTTGAGTCCTTAACGGGAACCCGAACATCTCTAGCGTAGAGTTGGAAACTCCCAACTTACATCATCCTACGCGTTTTCTAGATTTAGATTAAATCCAATATTTTCAGTTTTGACTTTCAATTTTGCCACGGAGCAGATGATCTCCTGTAGAAAGATAGCATTATCTGTTGGTCCTCTACCCGGAATGAAACTACTTTGTAAAGGCCTTACAATTTGCATAAGTAGTGGCGAGATCTGGTTAACTAGCATCTTTAAGATGATTTTGTATAAGACATTGTAAAGACTGATGGAATGAAAATCTTTAAAGATTATTGGATTATCCACTTTTAAGATGAGAATAACAAAAACTTCTATGATCTTTAAATCGAAGAAACCATTTATAAATGAGTATAAATAAAAAAATAAAGAAATCAACATCATAAAATTTTAATTTTAAACTATCAAAATTATTAAAAATATATTAAAAAACTCAAAACTATCAAATCTTAAAATTAAAAAATTTTAAAAAAATATTATTTTTAATTTTATTAAACATTTTATTAAATAATTTTTTTTTACATTTATATACAATTATGTATACTTTTTATTTACTTATTTATCTTTCTCTTTATCTACCTCTCTTTCATTCTTTTTTATATAATATACAATATTAGAATAAAATGATATTAAATATTAATATATTGTTAAATAATTATTTTTTATATTTTATAAAAATAAAATGATTGAGTATTAATTAATTTTTAATTTATATATAATTTTACATATTATATAAATATTTTAAATTTAGCAATCAAATTTTTATTTTTTATTAAAATTTATTAAATATACCATTTTTTAATATTATATGATTTTAATCCATACATGTATATATATAATTGAGTGGGATTTGAGATAAAAGTTATGCAATAGCAGATAACATTCCTTCTGTTCATAAATAATAATACTAGGAAAGAAATCCGGATGGAATAATATTAAATGTCTTCTTTTATTAATAATTAAAAGTATGATTTAAGAAGAGTGCAAACGGTAAATGTTTTATTAGTCAGGATACTAATTAATGAAAATATTTGTTTTAAAAGTCAAGAATATATTATGAAATACCATACAAGTATATTAATATTATTTAAGTCCTTATAGAGTTTTTCTTTTTTTCTTTTCTTTTTTTCTGATCGAGGTCTATATCGTTGGTCCAAAGATTCATGTAAAAAATGTTATTGGGTTTTGGCGCTTTTTCTGGATCTGACGAGACGTACGTTTTCTCTTTCCAAATCTAACTTCTACCTTCCACGTCATGTGATCACTCTACTGTGTGCTACGCTTTTTTTTTTCTTCTCTTCTCTTCTTTTCCTCTCTCGTGTTCACGATCCCTTCCCTCTACCTTGGGTTTCCCTCTCTCTCTCTCTCTCTCTCTCTCTCTCTCTCTCTCTCTCTCTCTCTCTCTCTCTCTCTCTCTCTCTCTCTCTACTCTTCGGAAACGCATGGAGTCTCTGCAACTTGTTCCTCTTCTTCTGCCTCCGCACACATCATCATCAGCTCCAACTCAACCTTACAGCAATTCACGATTAAGAAGGAAGCTGTGTTTCCCCTCTTTGCTGAAAAGAACTACCAAAACTGCCAGCTTGCAATCATTTCCCGGCGATACTCAAGACGGTGCCGCGGCTTCACAAGACGGTCCCTTTGCCTTCGACGACCAAGTCATTCACCACAAACAAGAAAGTGCTCTCGTATTAGCCAGAGAAATCGATGCTTTTGGCTATCTCGTTGGCTTTCGCTTGATTCCTGAGTCTGGTGTGTTCCTTTTTTTTTCTCACTTTACCTTTCCTATTTTGTCATCCTAAAATTCATTGTCAAGTTAAATTTTCACAACTTCGCTAGCCTTATTCTAATTCTGTTAAGTTAAATTTCTTTGTTTATATTGAATTGAAAGAAAATGGTTTATTAATATTATAATGTCATCCAACCAGTTTTGGAGGATGTTGTGGTTTTTATTACTCTTGAAGAGTTTTTATTACTCTTGCAGGGAATGTTGCTGAAGAAGATTTTAATGGCGATGAAGTTGAACAACCCGAGGCTGAGGATATAGAAGAAGAGAAATCTCAGACTAGAGTGTCCTACAACATTGTTTTTGTGACTGCGGAAGCTGCACCATATTCAAAGACCGGTGGCCTTGCAGATGTTTGTGGTTCTTTGCCAATAGCACTGGCTGCTCGGGGACACCGTGTTATGGTTATCTCGCCCAGATACATTCATGGCGATTCTGAGGATGATAAGCTTTCTGGTGCAGTTGATCTGGATCGCTGCATTAAATTATATTGCTTTGGAGGTACTCAGGAAGTTGGCTTTTTCCATGAGTATAGGCAAGGTGTTGATTGGGTACGAACTTCTGATTTTTTATTTTTTTAAATGCATTTGCTAGTCTTGGTTTGTTCAAAACCATTTGATTTCTTACATAGTAGTGTCTATGTGTCTATGTTGATGATACTTGGTGCTACCTCATTGTTTCAGGTTTTTGTGGATCACCCCTCGTTCCACAGACCAGGGAATCCATATGGAGACAAGTTTGGGACTTTTGGGGATAATCAGGTATATTCTTCTTAATTCTAGCTTTGATGCTAGATTAGTATTACACATTCCTGAATAATAATAAATTTCCTTCTCATTTGGTTTTACAGTTTCGGTTCACTTTACTTTGCCATGCAGCATGTGAAGCCCCATTGGTGCTTCCATTGGGAGGGTTCACTTATGGAGAAAGTTGTTTATTCCTTGTTAACGATTGGCATGCAAGCCTAGTTCCAGTGTATGTCCACCCTTTTGCCAATCTCTCTCCCCCTTTTCTTTTCTGATGAAGAGATAGAATCTGTATGTTTCTACCCAAGCATACTATTTCTGCCAAAAAATTTCTTTATTTAAATAAAAGAGCAAATACTATCTTTCTTCCATCCGCTCTCCTGAAGTCCTGCAATTTGTTGTTTATTTTGGAAACTTTAATTTTCCTTCTTTTTAATTAGAGTATATTAACGTTTCCTCTCATAATAGATGTTTAAATTACACTGCCCTTTGCTGAGAGACTATATGTTTATACTATAATCCATTCTAATGTAAACAAGATTCTTAGGGACAAATTTTCCATGTATTAGTCTTAGGATCATCAAAAACCATGGTAGGGATATTTAAAATTTCATTTCATCTTATATAGACCTAAAATACTCAATAGGGTGTTCGTAATTAGCTATTGATGACCCTAAAAATTTCATATAGAAGAAAATGTCTTTGGAAAGCTTGTTCATAGTTACTCACCATTATTAAGAGCTTTGTATATATTAAAATGGACTAAAGTGTAGCTTATTTCATCTCTCACGGGAAGAGAGTGTGAATTGGGGAGTGGGCAATGTAATTTATTCATTTAATTATTATTGGGCTTCATTATGGCATGTGGATTTTCACATTTTGAAGCTTATAGTGATTTGTTTAAGTTGATATTATTGTCTTATGGAAGTTGAGTACTGGCACTTTGATTGTGGTGCAGACTTTTGGCTGCAAAGTATCGTCCACATGGGGTATATAAGGATGCACGTAGTATATTAGTGATACATAACATAGCACATCAGGTAAGTAATTCATTTTTGTTTTGATTTATTTTATTTTTTGGAGATCTTACTAAGAGCAGCAGCAATAACATCATGCTTTGATGTCTGCACTTTCTAAAATGAACTTTCAAGCATCAACAACAGGACAAGTTCCCTATGAGTTCTGTTTTATACTTTCCATCTGGATGCCTTCAGCTCGGCTGCTTTTGATCAGTGATTATTAAGTCACATTCTAAACATTAGACAGACAGATGCTGAAATACCTATAATAACAATGAACACATTGTTAAAAAAACTAAAAATTATTACTTTTATATCAAGTTTATATCGACAGTCAAGCTCAAACCCATTTGGTGGGATTTATTTTGAAGTTTATTAATCCATAACATACAATTGTATTGGTTGTTGTCACATTGAAATGCATAATTTGGACATGATTGTGGCTGGCATGCATATCAAAGATACTCATTTGTGTTAGTGAACAGTCTGGGAAAAAAATGATGTTCTCTTTGATCTATCATGCTACAAATAGGGTGCATAGTCCTTCGCTAAATATAGTATATATTAATATTAATTCAAGAAGTTCTCAACATAAGGATTGTGGATGAAACTGAGTAATAACCCAAATAATTGGTCATTACTCATTGTAATTTCTTGGACGCTGTACCTCAGATCTTTAAGTTGTATAGCCTTTTTATATCAACAAAGAAGCTGATGAAATTATATGTTAGGGAGTGGAACCTGCAATTACATACAGTAATTTGGGGCTACCTCCAGAATGGCGTGGAGCATTGGAATGGGTGTTCCCTACATGGGCAAGGATGCATGCTCTTGACACAGGTGAAGCTGTCAACTTTCTAAAAGGTGCCATTGTTACAGCTGACCGGATAGTAACAGTAAGCAAGGTCATAATACTGCATATCTTATATTTTGCTTCATTCTGTTTTATCGAGTTAAATACTGGGAATTTCTTTGTTGGTCTGTATTCTTTCTGTTCCTCATATTGGATGCTCATTTTAAAATCTTGTTAATCATCCAGAAGTTATAACCTTACATCACTATGGTAACATAACAAGTTAACAATCTTGTATAAGACAAGCATCTTGTATTTATTGTGTCATGCATAAAGATCTGCCTTCCTTTTCCAGGGATATTCCTGGGAGATAACAACTAGTGAAGGTGGACATGGGCTACATGAATTATTAGGTAGTAGAAGAAGTATTCTCAATGGTATGTTTCTAATTTTTTATCTAGTAGCATGCATTTTCAAACTCATATTATGAAAGTTTTATTTATGGTTGAAGAATTTTGGAGTTGATATTATGTGGTTTATACTCCTGGAGGAACTGTAATTCTAAGCAAGTTAAACCAAAGTTTGGGCCAAATAATTCTCTTTGGTTCAAATGTGCATCTCCAATAAAGTTTCAGATAATTTTTTATACATTTAAGGTCAATTTTGTTATTTGATTTTGACACCCATAAAAGTGTGTTGACTTGAATGTAAACTTACAAAAACTAATAAGCAGGAATGAATTTTGCTAGTCTTGTTACTTAGGGACCTTGTAATCTTCTCAATTTCATGGTCATTGCAGATCTCTTGTATTCTTTTACTCTGTTACAAATCAAATCCTATCTGAAAAACGTATTTCATGTTTACTGGCTTTGATGGAAAATAACTAATTTCACAAATTTCAGACACCAAAGTGACTAGAAGACTATCATATTTGTGTATATAAATAATTGCAAGATTTTTTCCCATAAAAAGTGCATAAAGCCCTGTCCAACTTTCAGTTCCTGCAATACATGCCTTAGTTTTGATTAATTGTTTTGCTAGGCTTTTAAAAAAGATGTTAATTGTGCTGGGCTTTTAAAAAAAATGTTAATTGCACTATGTTCTGTTCATATGGAGAGACTAATTTTTACAGACCTCATATCAAAGCATGTGGCAGTGGAGACAAATCAGATAAATATGGCTATCTTTTTTTAAAGTTGAAGGATGTTAATCACTAGAATTGAATACTGAGGGGGCTATCTACCAAAAGGAAAAGGCCATAGTTAAGGAGGGTTCAATTTGTTTTCCCTTCTGTTGTTTTCCCATCAAGCGGTACTGTTCAACTTTTTGCAAGTCATTTAAGTGATGCATTTGGGAGAAAATTGTTGAAGTTCCTCTAATTTATTTTCGGCATAACAGCTCAATTTGATTTCATAAATTCAGTAGGGAAGGACTAATTGTTTTCCTAATCACTCTAGAAGATTCTTTCATCATTATTTTTTTTCTCTCACATCCCCGCCTAATGCTTTCACTAGTAGAAATAGTTGTGTGAGTCGATATATGGGAATTGGGAAGCAAAACAAGAAACGATGTTGTTAATTCTTTGCTTAATGATGTGTCTTGATGCTCAAACTTGAAATAGTTTTATTATTGACTAGGGATCACAAATGGAATTGATGTCAATGAATGGGATCCGTCATCTGATGAGCATATTGCTTGCAACTATTCAGCTGATGACCTTTCCGGGAAGGTTGCTTTATTTTTCCTCTATAACCTGTCCCTTATCTCATTAGCTGAACTTATCTTACCTTCATTATCTGTAATGTACAGACTGAATGCAAGATTTCTTTACAGAAGGAATTAGGTCTTCCAGTGAGGTCTGATTGTCCATTGGTAAGTTCTTTACCTGCATGGTAAAATTCTTATTTACTCTGGTATTGACTACCATTGAAACTTGTAGATTGGATTCATTGGAAGACTAGACTACCAGAAAGGTATAGACTTGATTCGCTTGGCAGTTCCAGAGCTCATGGAAGATGATGTTCAGTTTGTAAGTGATTTTCTAAGTTCTACAAACACATGCTGTTCCAAATAATTAAATCCAAGGTGTGGTGGTATCTATATGTAGGCTATGTTTATTGGTAAGGTATAAAATATATATCTTGAGACATTGCAGAATATACCTGCTAAATAAAATTTTAAACATCTTGATACATACCATAAAAAAGATATATCCATGTGATTGACAGTCTCTGAGGACTATGCTGTATATTTATAGCCTTCCTATATGGTTGACAGTCTCTACTTAATTTCCTTTTTTTAGGTAATGCTTGGTTCAGGAAATCCTGTTTATGAAGACTGGATGAGAGCAACAGAATCAGCTTACAGAGATAAATTTCGGGGTTGGGTGGGATTTAATGTTCCAATATCTCATAAAATAACTGCAGGGTAATCCAAACTTTATGAATCCTTTATAGACCAATCACCGGGTCATTCCAAATTATCTTATTGTATCTGCATCAATTATGCTTCTTACTGTTTTACTGGTATGGTCAGCTGTGATATACTGCTAATGCCATCTACATTCGAGCCCTGCGGACTGAATCAGTTGTATGCAATGAGATATGGAACTATACCTGTGGTTCATGAAACTGGGGGACTAAGAGTAAGTGAAAAAATTTCAAGCAATTTGACAAGTTCAATATGATTTCTTTGCTTTGATACCTTTCTCTTGATTGCTTTACAGGATACTGTTAAAAATTTTAATCCATATGCTGAAGATGGCAAAGCAGAAGGCACTGGGTATGGTGTCCATGAGCTTTGGATTTCTTTTTCGTTAATTACCCAATTGCCACTTTGTCTTAATAAACCTTCCAGCCCTTTGGTCCAAGTGAAACTAACATAGTATGGTGTAATTGAAAAATGGAACCTGTATAATAAGCATGACTCTTATATTTAAAATTGTTGCTGAGAATCAAAGCAGTTAGAGATTTACTAGTGTTGATTAGAAATTATTTAAATTTGTAGAATGTAAATATAATACAGCAATCTGATAAACTCCCATAAACCTCTACAATCCTGGATAGAAGGCATGTAACTTTGCCAATTATGAAATTTACTTTGTAAGACAGATTAGGTGGTCGCAGCTGCCTTGAATTCTTGGAAAAAAATAGATCTGTACTTAACACAAAAAAGGGACCATTTATTCAAACTTGGTTTTCAGCTAGGATAAACTAATGTAATGGTTGGCTCTCCAAATCTATTGATTCCTGCTATGTTTTTTTTTTGTAATACCGTCGAAGCTAACTTTACAATCCCAAGATTTCCCTAATACAATATGAATATGCTCATTATTAATTGTTCGACTTTGTTTTGAACTTCACTAACAGGTGGACATTTTCTCCGCTCACAAAGGAGAGCATGTTAGCGGTAAGCTTGATTTCCAGTCCATTTAAATTCATTGCTTTTGTGCATAAGCATACTTTGACAACATTTAATATTTCAATATTGGAAAATTCTATCTGTCATTTGCAAATTGATATGGACAGAGCAGAGCTACTCATAATTTTAAGGAGTCCCCCCCCTCCCCCCCCAAATAGTATGCTTTTGACCCTTGATTGTGATTCTTAAATGATTTTTTATTTGAATTTAGTCCCTGCATCTTTTAAATTATTACAATGAAATCTTTCTCTAACTTTCTCTTTTCTTAAAACTCAAAATCTCATTTTATTTTCAAAATCTTTATGAACTAAACTATTTAAAATTCCTTTACTCAAAACTCAGATCAAAAGGTCATATTTCATTCAAAATTAGGAATTTCAAATGTTTTTCCTTCTTTGAAACCCTAACATCAAATCTTACCAAACCATTCAAATTTCATTAAATTTTAATTTTGAAGCATTTTAAATATTCCCTATCTCAAATACATCATATATAAACCTTCAATTATTTAAATAGAAAATAAGGATGTGAATGTATTGTGTAGAAGAAAAATGATGGACATACTTAATGGTAACAATTTAAAAAGATAGAGGATTAAAATTGAATAGGAAAATAAATTGCATATTAATCATTGTAAAAAAACAAAAAAATACAATTAAATTTATTTCTTAATTTAATTCTTTCTTTAACAGTGTTTTCTTTATTTGGCCACCCCACTTAAAGTCTTCTAGCTCTGCCACCGGATATAGAGTTGTCTAGTTTATGCCCTGTTGATTATCAAAAGGATGCAATACAAGTTTGTTGTGAGAGCTCTCGTTGTCGTCCTTTTTCTTTTTTGTGTATGGGGAGGGGGACTATCTTTAGATAGAAAGCAAGCTACAGACTAATATGGGTAAGCCTAATTTCTATCAAATCCATATATTCTTGTCTTAGCTCATTGGGTTGCTTCCCTTGGTCTACTGACACTGGTGGCCTGTTTGGTCTGGTTTACGATGGCTGATGAAATGGTTCTTGGTAGGGATCATTAATTTTATTTGCTATGTGGCTTCTTGAGTCTTGAGTCAACCTCTTGATATTAAAATTAAAAACAGCCATATCAATTTACTAAAACATTGAGGAATCTGTACCAATCCCATTCCATTGAGTCTATAGTGGGTTAACATGTTGGAATGTGGAACTATTGGCTAACTTTTCTCATGTTAGATGTTTCCGACCACAATGTTTCTCCTCTTTTTTGGCTGTTGTCATCGTGGTCTTAAATTTTATTAATTTTGACAGGCTCTAAGATATGCCATTCAAACATATAATGAATATAAGTCTTCTTGGGAGGAATTGATGAGAAGAGGCATGACGAGAGATTACACATGGGTACATGCTGCCACTCAATACGAGCAAGTCATTGAATGGGCATTCATTGACCCTCCCTATTGCTGAAAGCAGAAATGAAGTTTGCATAAAAGCATAAAAGACCAACACAAGATTTCCATTCAACATCCAGGCCACTAAAGAGGATTTTCATGTTCTTAATTATGGCTTAGTGATGACAGGAATGAGGCCTTTCTTCTTGCTAGTTTTGAGTCCACCAGTTAGGTGTAATTTTATCATCAAACTTCAAACACAATTCTTTTCCTACCTTTTATTGAGGGATGCACATATCTCACCCGTTCAGGATTTACTCTTTGATGGTATGATAGGTACATAAACTAAGCTAGGCAGTCCTCGTGATTTTTTTTACACTGATTGAAACTCCACTTTGTAACTATGCTAATATTTAATGCCTTTACAAGTTTTTTTTACCATAAAAGGAGAAATGGAATAATCAGTTCTGATGCGTAGTTATTGCTTTTGTACTGGAAAGGATTCCAGAACCGGTCACGTGCTACATTGACTTTGCATCATGTGTGAATGTGCGTCTATTAAAATTGGTTTAAAGTATGACAAATTATTGAAGTTGTGCTATTGCGAGTGACCCACATAATTTGCAAGATGCGTCAATCTTTGTCTTGTACATCTCTTTGACAACCCACCCCCCCCACCCCCACCCCAACTTTTGCCTGAGAATTGATTGGTTAGGCGACTCCCCTGGTGGCTTGCAACCTAGTAATTTTTGTCTTACTATTCGTCTAATTCATTTATCAAATAAGTTATATATTTAAACTTTTTTGAAAAATTATTTTAGTACTATAATGAAGTTTTAAAATATGATGTGCTTAATTTTTTTTATTGAATGTTATATCGTTTTAAAAATTATTAAATTTTTTTACTTAAAATTTTTATCAAATATAAATTTAAGAAACTTCATGATCAAGTTAAGTTTTTAAATTTCTATTTGAAAAGACCAAGTCAGCCTTAAGAGGTATTTGTTATGCTAAAACCTACGGCATGACAAATCTCTTCTCTTATCCCTAGTTTTAAATTTAGAAGTGGTTCTAGGAATGCTATGACAAAGTTTGATAAGCTTCCATATGTTGTTTTTAAGAGGAAGTTTAATAGGACGTAAAAATTGTTTCATACAAAGGATAAAAATCTATGGAGATAGAGGATTTGCTTATGGAATGCTTTTATAAAAGGTGGATAAATTCAAAAAAAAATTCACTCCATGATACTTGCATCCTTGCAGAGGAAATGAAAGTTCAAACAAGGTTAATAAAAGATTTATGGATGCTAATATTGGAAAAACACTCATTTTCAAAGAGTCACTTAAGATAATTATAAGCTTTTTTTAAATCAATCTTAATAGTCTTCTTGCTTCTTCTTTTTTCAAGATCGTATAATACGAATTATTTTGTGATTAATTATGAATAATTATGTAATGACTATCATATATGTGTGGTACACAACTAGTTTGGAATGATGTACTAAATGCTCCATAACTTATTTAAAATTATTGACAAGAATCTTGGTGACCATCTTATAAGAAACGTTGCACAGTGATATAAGTCAAAAACTCTTTATCCTATTGCAAAGATTTAGTTTATTTGATTCCTTGAACACCTCTTTCATCATATTGCAAAGATTTGGTCTCAACAATTTTTCATTGAAATTGATAAAATATAGCTTGAAACTTACCTAATAATTGTCTCCTTAATCTTATGCCTATCACCCTCACACTTAAGGTACCACCGAGAGATAGAAAGGAGTAAGTTGACTATCATTAATAAAATTGCTTGTAAAAGATAATAAACATATGCTCTAACATAGAAGAGTTCAAAGTTCATTTATCATTATTATCTTTCAAACTCTTTTATATTATTTTGCTAGTTAATAGTTGTGTCATGGAGTTATATAATATTTCTATCCTTAAGAATCTATTTTTAATCTTAAGATAGAACAAAAAAAAATATTTTTGAATAAAAATATGCTCTTATTCCTTCCAAAGTTGAGTTTAAAAAATAATTAATTAGATTTAAGTCATCAAAATGCATAGCTAACGCTGGAAATATTATTAAATGATCATAAAAACTTCATTATCATTTGAAGGAAGATTCAATTGTCAATGTGGTGGAGGACCTTATCAAAATCCCATTCACAAGGAAGCTAAGAATCTAAATAGACATCTTTTATGGATTAATATGGAATTCAATGTGAGATGTAAAAGTCAGGGTTATAGTTAGATATTGAATAAAAGCATTTAGAAATCTCATTCTTTGAAGCATATCAAATAATCCTTTGTCTAATTGTTCAATAGGTGATCTTAAATTTCAAAAAATTGGGCTAACAAAAAAGTCCAAATCAACGAGGTTGCATTCATGAAGTGAATGCTATAGCAGGGAAGGATTTGGTACCACAACATGGATAGGAATCAAAAGTAACATCAGTCACTTCTTTAAAATCTTTGTTATCTTTTTTGTACCATTGATTCTTTGGAAAAGTCTTTATTCATTAAATGTAGTTTCTTAATCATAAGGATAGGAATGAATCTTTGTATTACTGATGGAGATGTCCTTCCTTTATTGTATTGCCTTCTCCAATTTGACTTTCATAATACTTTGATCTATAATGTCTTCTTCTTGCACCGTGGACTCCTTTAAAATCC
Source organism: Canavalia gladiata (assembly GCA_037954105.1). Lineage (NCBI taxonomy): Eukaryota > Viridiplantae > Streptophyta > Magnoliopsida > Fabales > Fabaceae > Canavalia > Canavalia gladiata. The sequence goes on along the minus strand of CM075659.1, from coordinate 57,410,362 downwards.
TAACAGGCATAGCTCCTTCTTATAGAATGATTGATCTTATTATTGTGAGATTGAGCATGAAATGACTATTTTTGTTCAAAATATTGAAAATAGTTGAGATTTATGTATCTTTACCCTATATCCTTTTAATTTATGTCATTTTCAACCAATGTGAGATTTTTCATTTTCTTACACTCCTCCAAATCCAACTAGTTTTGCCTAATTGTGATCTGTTTTTCAACTTTTAGTTTTGTCACTTCAAGCTCAAGCATTAAAAAGTACAAGTTCACCTTCATTTATCGTTTGAGCTTGTGTAATTGTGCTTCTTTTTCTTAAATTTCAGTTGGTACAAGTTTGTGTTATTTTGTTTAGATTTTTTTTATTGAACTAATTTTGAGACTAAGTTATTTTATTTTAATATGGTATCAAAATTTATATAATTACAACTTCATTGAATATCCAATGATGACTTACGTTCCAAGGTTCAAAACCTTATAAAGTAAACAAAATATAAAAAAGGGGAAAAAATGAAGTTAAAAAAAAGAAGAAAACTAATATAAAAATAAATAAGAGCATTTATGTAACAACCACATACCATACTAGATTTGATAAGAAGTTTGAATTTGAATGAAAATAATTTAATCTATCTATAAAATGGATTGAAGAGTGAATATTATCTTCATACATATTATTACCCTTTTCAGGTTAGAGAGTGAAGATTGTGAACTCAACTTGGATAATAACTTATGAAATTGTTTGAAATGAAAGGCTTTAATGAAAAAATAAAATGTAAGTTAGCTCCAATCTATTTATAATATACGACTAGAGTTCATTTAATCTAAATATTGGATTATTTATACATATTTATTTTTGTAAAATTTACACATTAAATATAAAAGAAGTGTGTTATTAAAATGTTCCTTTTTTTAAATTATCTTAAGAATGAATTAGATTTATTTTTTAATATTTTTTTTAAAATAAGATATTTGACATGTATAATTATTTTTTAAAATGAGTTTAATAGTATATTTCGGTTAGATGAGAGATGAAATAATTAGCTAAATTTTTTAAAGATGATTTTAACTCAATTTAACATGTTGGCTATTTTGATAATTAAATAAAATAACTAATTTTTTTTAATGTTACTCGAGCTAACGTTCAAATGATTTTTCTATTTTTATTCTTAATATATTTTGATAATTTATAATTTATTATAAAATATTATATTTTTAAATTATTTTTTAATTTTATAATATTTAATTTAGTTATTAAATATTTTATTTAATTATTTATAATAACATATTTAATTTTTTCAATAGAAATTTTAAAGATAAAGAAGTACATTTTATATATTTTTAATTTCAACAAAAATTATTTATTTAAAAATATAAATTATATTAAAAGCATATCATATATAATAAAATAAATAAACAAAACCAACAATTTTTTTTATAATATATGATCATCAAAATAATTATAAATTTATTTATATAATTTTTTATTTAATAAAAATATATATAAATAAGAATAAATTTTAAAAATATTATTCTTGTTTTCAACATAATAATTTAACTTAAATAATAAAATATTAAAATTTGTAATTCATTAAAAATTACAATACTTAAATTCTATTATAATGATATATTTTTATTTTATTAGCTAATTTAATAATTAATTTTATAAGATAATTTTATTTTAATTACAAATTTGTTATCTTTTAATTTTAAATTAATTTTTTTTTAATTTATATATATATATATATATATTAATTTTTAGCTAATTTATTTATTAATTTTACCAAATATACCCCCAATTTATTTTTTCTAAATACAAATAAACAAAAACTGTTAAATAAGAAAAATGTAATTGCAAGAAAGTAGATTTATAAGAGTACAGCAAAATTTACTTTTACTCAAGCAATGAGCGGATCTGGATTGCATGCAGTCGAATTTAATGCAGTTACCATCAAAGAGTTCATTTTTTTTTACTTATTTTGTATTAATTGTATCCTTAAAAAATAGAATAAAGTGCAAAGTTTAAATTTCTCTTCTCTCTCCAACCGCAGAAAATCCACATCCGCAATGAGCACAGCCCAATCAACATCACTTCACGTATCACAATACCTGCGCAGCACTCTTAGAACTTTCCTTCCATGATTTCACGATGTTATAATTGTTCAGCTACACTATACCCTATTCATGATCCATCTTTATGTGCACTCAACCTATTTTCCACTTCATATTAACCCCACTTCTGCTGTAATTAAATATTTTCAATTTATTTTACTCTTACTTTTCACATAGACATATTAAAGCTTTGCAGATGCACCTTTCAACACCATGAACCTTGTCTTAGTTGCATTAGTTTCTCTACAGTAAATTAAATTAAAATGGATTAATATTGATTATATTAAACTATTTCACAAATTAATATTTATAATTATTTCAAAACAAAATACATTTTTTACAATTTTAAAAATTAATATATTAAATATCAAATTTCTTTAAAAAAATTTAAAATTTTTGTAAGTTATAACATAGATGATTAAATATTACTAAACTAAAAAATATCAAAATTGATTAAAAATTATTAAATTTTTCATCCTCTTGTGTCGATCTTACTAATATTATGTAATTTATATAACTAATTTTATTTAATGAACTAAAACTTGTGTTCCTGTAATTATTTCATCCGTTCATGTAATAATAAATAATGTTAAAAATTGACAATTTTAGAAAGAGTATCATCGTTAAATAAATATATATATTTTTTCACTTAATTGTGATTATGATGTGAAAGAAGAAAGAAGGGAGAAAGCAAAGTTGGAATAGTAGAAAGAAGAGTGAGTAGAGGGAGGAGAAAATGGTAATTTAGAAATAATAACGACAGAGACAGTTGGCTGCAGGGTGCGCAGCCAATCCAATCGCATGGCCACCCCATTTTCCTTTCTCAAACTCTGTTTTTCTTTTATTATTATTACTTCCTTCCTAATCCTATGCTTTTCATCATTCCATTCCCTCCTCAATTTTAGTAATCCTCCATGCCAAAATTGAAACCAAAACCCTAATCAATCATCCACAATGATCATCGGAAAACCCAAACACCGCATGTGCAATTGAAATCCGTCATCCTCCTTCTCCTGATTGGATCAATCCGAATCCCAATCCGAATCCCAATGCCATTGAATCTCTAGAGTTGATCCCTCTAGAGAGAGTTGCGAGATTGATTAAATTGGTTTGGGTTTTGGTTTGTAATAGAATAGAATAGAGAATGATTTCGAATCCAGAGTTGATCTACTACGCCTGCATTGCTCGATCCACCACCATCCTCGCACACCACCAGAAGGAAGAGGACCCTATCATGGAAGCCTTGGCGTCGGAATGCGTAGCACAAGCCCCTCCGAATCACTCTCTTTTCACCCATACCGTTAATAACCGCACTTATACCTTCCTCATCGACCCTCCCTTTGTTTTCTTCGCTATCTTCGATCACCACCTCCTCAAATCCCAAACCCTCCCATTCCTCCACCGCATGCGTTCCTCCTTTCAAAAAACCCTCTCCTCTTCCAAACACAACTTCGCTCCTCTCTCTTTTCAGCCTCAATTCCATTCCATCTTCCATGAAGCCCTTCATTTCGATCCAAACAACGTTGCCACCGCCACCGATACATCGCCTCCTCTCCCCAAACCTCCTCAAGGGTTGAAGAAGAAGAAGAGACCTCTCGATTCCAAGGAACCCGCATCCGCAATGCTCGACCTCTCTGACGACGTCGTTTCCTTGCCCCCTGTCAAGCCCCCTCTCGTCGACCGCCAGAAGGCCAAGCATGTCTGGAAGAAACACGTGTGGGTCGTTCTCCTCCTCGATTTGTTTGTTTGTGCGGTTTTGTTCGTCATTTGGTTGTGGGTCTGCAGCGGCTTCAAGTGCATGGCCTATTGAATCAATTCAACACTCTCAATATTTTAAAATTAAAAAAAAAATGGCTCCTCTTTTTTTTTTTGGTTTTTGGTTTTTTTGTCCCTTCTCTTGGGGGGATTCTTAGCTTCTTCTTGTTTTGATCCACAATTGACAACCATGAAATTGCAGAGCCAGAGCCAGAGCAATGTCTTTGTATATCTTTGTATATCTAATTGCAAGATATTTTCTTTTTCATAAAATATGCATAAAACCTTGTCCAACTTTCAGTTTCTGCAATATCGTGCCTCAGTTTTTATTAATTGTTAATAGCGCTACGATGTGTTCATGTTGAGATACTAATTTTTATAGACCTTAATTTGTGCACACAAGTTAATTTGATGGTTCTGCAAACCACTAACATAAAACGGATAAAATGGCTACTTTTTCTTTTTTCTTTTAAAAAAAGTTGAAGGATATTAATTACAAGAATTGAATACTGAGGGGCCTATCTGTCAAAAGGAGAAGGCTACAGTTAGGGAGGGTTCAATTCGTTTTCCCTTTTGTTTTTCCATCAAGCTGCTAACTTTTTGCAAGTCATTTAGGTAATGTATTTGGGAGAAAGGCTAATGCTGCTTTGGACTTGTCAAAGTTGTCTGTTTGTTTGGCAATCTTGACTTGTCATAGAATCTACTGTAATGATATTGGTTTGTATTTTCTCCAGAAAATTGTTGAGGTTCCTCTAATTTATTTTAAGAATAACAGCCCATTTTCATTTCATAAATTCATTGCCTGTTTGTTTATGAGTTTGGATGCAGTTTATGGGATTTACTAGGCACAGAACGGAGGTTTCTCCAAAGAAAAAACAATTTACTTTGGGGAATGGAGGTCTTAACACGTAAACAAACAGGCTGTCAGCAGCAACTAATTGTTATTTTCCTAATCACTCTAGAAGATTCTCCGCCTTTTTTTTGGTCTCATGTTCCTGCCTAATGCTTTCACTAGTACAAATAGTTGAGTCAATATATGGGAACTGGAAAGCAAAACAGGCAACATTTTAAATTTTTTGCTGAATGATATGCCTTGATGCTCAGAATTGAAGTAGTTTTATTATTGAGTGGGAATCATAAATGGAATTGATGCCAATGAATGGAACTGTCATCTGATGAACATATTACTTGCAACTATTCAGCTGATGACCTTTCTGGGAAGGTTGCTTCAGTCTTTCATCTATCACCCCTCCCTTATCTCTTAGCTGAACTTACCTTAATTATTATCTGTAATGTACAGGCAGAATGCAAGATTTATTTGCAGAAGGAATTAGGTCTTCCAGTGAGGCTAATTGTGTCCATTGGTAAGTTCATTATCTGCATGGTAAACTTCTTACTCTGGTTTGACTACTGCTGAAACTTGTAGATTGGATTCATTGGAAGACTAGACTACCAGAAAGGTTTAGACCTGATTTGCTCAGGAAATTCCCGAGTGTATGCAAGATGATGATCAGTTTGTAATTGATTTTTTAAATTAGTTCTATAAACACATGCTGAGCCAAATAATTAAATCCATGGTGCGGTTGTATCTATACGTAGGCTATGTTTGCTGGTAAGGTATAAAATATATCTTGAGATGTTGCAGAATATACCTACTAAACAAATTTTTAAACATCTTGATACTTACCATAAAAAATATTCCATGTGATTGATCATTTCCTAAAGCAACCTCCCTCCTTGTGAACAATTTCATTTGAGAGTAATCAAAACACTCCTCAAATTCTATTTGATAATGTAACTATAGTTTCTGAGCAATATGTTGCATATTTATAGCCTTCCTATATGATTGACAGTCTCTTCTTATTTTTCCTCCTTTTTTTCAGGTAATTCATGGTTCAGGAAACCCGGTTTATGAAGACTGGTTGAGAGCAACAGAATCCGCTTGTAGAGATAAATTTCAGGGTTGGGTGGGATATAACGTTCCAATAACATAACTGCAGGATAATCCTAACATTAGATTCCTTTACATAAAAATTGCCGGGTCATTCCAAATTTTCTTATTCTATTGGATCTGCATCAATTATGTTTCTTACTGTATTCCTGGTATGGTCAGTACTCAGCCATGATATACTGTTAATGCCATCTACATTCAAGCCATGTGGACTGAATCAATTTTATGCAATGAGATATGGAACTTTACCTGTGGTTCATGAAACTGGGGGACTGAGAGTAAGTAAAAAAATGTAACCAATTGGCTAGTTCAAATATGATTTCTTTGCCTTGATACCTTTCTCTTGATTGCTTTAGAGGCTACTGTTAAAAATTTTAATCCATATGCTGAAGAAGGAAAAGCTGAAGGCACAGGGTATGGCATCTTTTCAATTGTCCAATTGCTGTTTTTCTTGCTAAACCATTCAGCTCTTTGGTCCAAGTGAAACTAACATAGTATGGGGTAATAAAGAAATGGAACCTGTGTAATAAGTATGGTTCTCATACTTAAATTTGTTGCTATGAATCATGGCAGTTAGAGATTTCCCAGTGTTAATTAGAAATAATTTAAATTTGTAGATGCATGCAGAATACAGGAATTTGATAAACCCACATGAACTTTACAAGCCAGGATAAAAGGCATGTAACTTTGCCAATTATAAAATTTACATTGTAAGCATAGATTAGATGGTCACAGCTGCCTTGAATTGTTGGAAAAAAATAGATGTCAATTTTTTTTTAAAAAGGGGCAATTTATTCAAATTTAGTTTTTGTACAAGGATAAACTAATGGTTAGCTTTCTAAATCTATTGATTCCTTCTGCTCTGTGTTGAGATTCAATTGAAAGGCATAAGATTTTAGTGTGGGGTTTATATGGCCTTGGGCTCTCCAACTTAAATAGCTTGCTTTTGTGGTGTAATTTTTTTGAGGTTCTTTTCAATTGGTATCAGACCTTTCCACCATATTTTTCTGCTGCAAGTAAGATGTGTGGCTGGTAATGTTGGTATTGTAGTGCTCATCGAATGAACTAGTTAAGGAGTTGGTGCACAGCCAGCTCACGTGGATGTCAAGAGGCTGAAGAATGTGGTGGGATGATAGGATTCAATTGCGAAGTATGAGATTTGAGTCCTACACTAAAGGTATAAGATTCTAGCATGAGGTTTATAAGCACGTGGACTCTCCAATTACAAAAGCTAATTTTTGTGGTGTGATTCTCCCAAGGTTCTTTTCACTTTATTTTTTCTTTCTGACACCTGTCAAGGTAAATTTACAACCCCAGGATTTCACTAATACAATATGAATATGCTCATTATTAATTGTTTGACTTGGTTTTGAACTTTACTAATAGGTGGACATTTTCTCCATTAACAAAGGAGAGCATGCTGGCGGTAAGCTTGGTTTCCTTTCCATTTAAATTCATAGTTTTTGTGTATAAGCATAGTTTAACAACATTTTAATATTTCAATCTACTAAACTCTGTCTTTTGTAAATTGATATGGAGTTATCTATTCTGTGTCTTGTTGATTATCAAAAGTTTGCAATATAAGTTCATTATTGTTAGAGCTCTCATTGTCTTCCTTTTTGTGCTATGGGAAAGGGTACCATCTTTAGACAAAAAGCAAGCTATAGACTAACATGGGTAAGCGTAGTTTCTATCAAAACCAATATATTCTTGTCTTAGCTCATTGAGTTGCTTCCCTTGGTCTAGTGACACACATGGCATGTTTGGTCTGGCTTACTAGGGCTGATGAAATGGTTCTTGGGTAGGGATCATTAATTTTTTTTGCTATGTGGCTTCTTGAGTCTTGAGTCAGCTTCTGGATGTTAAAAACAACTCTAGTTACTAAAAAAACATTAAGGAATCTGTATCAATCCCATTCCCTTCAGTCTCTAGTGGATTAACATGTTGGAATGTGGAACTATTGGCTAAGTTTTCTCATTTTATGATGTTTCCGACCATGATATTTCTCCTCTTTTATTTTTTTGGCTGTTGTTGTCATCGTGATCTTAAATTTTATTAATTTTGACAGGCTCTAAGATATGCCATTCAAACATACTGAATACAAGTCTTGGGAAGTATTGATGAAAAAAGGTATGCCGAGAGGTTACACATGGGTAAATGCTGCCACTCAATACGAGCAAGTCATTGAGTGGGCATTCATGGACCCTCCCCATTTTTAAAAGCTGAAATGAAGTTTGCATAAAGCATAAAAGAAGATCAGCACAAGGTTTTCTTTCAAATCCAGGCCACTTAAGGATTTTCATTATGGCTTGGTGATTGATATAACAGGAAGGAGACCTTTTTCTTTGCTAGTTTTGAGTCCGCCAGCTTGGTGTAATTTTGTTATCACACACAAATTCTTTCTTACCTTTTTATGGAGGATGCATGTTTTGTTTGTCACATGGCTATATGTCTGCAGTGGCTTCAAGTGCATGGCCTATTGAATCAATTCAACACCCTCAAAATTTCAACATTAAAAAAAAAAAAAAATTGCTGCTCTTTTTTTTTTGGTTTTTTGTTGTTTGTCCTCTTTCCTGAGGATAGAAATGGAAATAAATAGGTTGTTGAATTTAATAATAGATAATTTTAGATTTATAAAATTTTTTTTAGCTTTGAATAATTTATTTTTATATATTATATATTTATATTTATTTTAATATATTATATTTATATAATATTAATATATTTACATAATTTGTTAAAAATTAAAATTTTTAATTTTAAACAAAAAAATTATATATATATTTTTTGATCCTCAAAATAAAATTTAAGATGGTTGGTTTAAATTATTTATATATATATATATATATATATATATATTAGGTTTATTTAATGATTTTTTTTTTGTAAATTTTTTTAATTAATTATTTATATGTATTTTAAATTTATTTATTTACTTCTTTTATATTATTAGCTTCCTGTTGGATCCACACTTGGCTATCATGAATTTGCAAAAGCCAGAGCAACAACATAACTCTTCTGTATAAATGGAGAGAAATTGATATGTATGTGATTGGGGGTTTCGGTTTGCTTTCTTTTGTGCAAAATTGCAGATTCCAGCTGTTGACTAAAATATACCTTCTATTTACCAAGCATTGTTATTAATACAACCTGTTTTCCCTCAACGCCTAACTTGATTTATGATGATGGCTGTCTCTTCTTTAGTCCAAGGATGGGCCAGTGATTATGTTAACTCGGGTATATATTCTGTCCTTGCATAGATTATCTAGGTGGTATTTGAATGAGTTAGATGTGGTTGTTCGATGCGTTGATAATACGATATGAGCATATGAAGGGTGGACATGTGTCTTAAAGTCCCCAGAGTCGGTGACCTGATGCTGCTGTGTTCTTCATTGAATTTATTCTTATTCTCAATCAAATGGAAGTCATCTCCCACCAATTTAGGAATCTATCCTTTTCAGTTGTCGCACGGATAATTTTTCTGCTAAGTGATGTGATGTGAACATGACTTGCCTTTCGAATAAGGAAATTGCAAACAAAGTTCTGTAGTTTTTGGAAAAGTTCGCTAGTTATGAATTTTGGTCGGTTTGATATCAACAATTAGTAAATTAAAATTCGTTACTAAAAATCGTATGTTTGAATTTTGATTGATTGGTGTCCATGTTTGATTTGAGTATTCAGTTCAATACGTAGCTTTCATACCAAATACAGCACAATAAAAATGTCTAGTATAAAAATTGAAGTCTACGCCCCCTCGATCAACCCAAATCAGATCATTAGAAAAAACACAGCTTTGCTGTCTGTAAGGTCGGTGCGGTGGGACTAAGGAATGGCAATCTTTGTGCTGGCATGTTGATGTGGCCAACTATGAACTATCCTTTTATGCAGCGATTTTAGGGCCGACAAACAAATTCAGTTTCGGGGAGCCAGCACATGGGCAGTGAACACGTTGTAGGCGTACCATCCCAACTTCGTTGAGATAAGATCAGATGCATGCTAAATTAAGTCACTATATAACAGCTTTTTTAAGAAAAAAAAAATAGCAATTATTGAGGTTACACAAAGTGTTGTCTTTCATGTTATGGTGGAAATAACCGGATGGTATGTTATTTATGTTCTTCTGCAGCTTTGTAGATCTTGATGTTAATCTAATGTTCTGGCATCTTAATTTGAACAAACTCATGGGGACCTATTATTTTGTTCAAGAAAATGTTTTGCATGAAGAATTTTAAGTTCACGATTTTGGCCTTCTTTCCATATTTGCTTTGACATGTGGATATCTTAAAACGTAAACAAAAGGATCATAAAGTAATCTTTTACAAAATAAAAAAAAAACCAGCAAATTCTTAAACTGATAATGTCAATAATAATTTATCTATTCTTAGATACTAAGCTCATATTTTATCTACATTTATTTAGTAACGAAATTATTTTATAAAAAATATATACATTATCCATTCTCAACATATTATTCAAATAATATATTACAAAAAAAATTCATTAATTAAACAGAATTTTTAGTTTAAAAAAATTACATTAACATAGTATTTTTTTAAGATTAAAATTTTTTTAATTATTTTTTAATAAATTGATTTTACTATATTTTCTAATATGTTAACAATACTAGGTAGAAAATTATACACTACATACATATTTTAAAAGTAAGCAAACAATATAACATAAAAATACATAAAATAAAATAGATTAAGTTAAAGTAAATTATTATTAAACTACTGGTATTATTACTATTATAAATTCATAAATATAGATAGCAGTCTTATAAAATATAATTTACATGATCTATACTTAGAATATAATAGATAAAAGACCCTTATTGTAATAATATAAATAGAAGATAGGTAACTAAATTATAATGGATAATATCTTTTAAACAAAACAAATTACTAGTGAATAATAGTTTTCCGTACAATTAATTCACAGTGCATACAAAATCAAATTCTAGCAGTACTGTTTATTTATTGACGGAAAATTTAGTAATACTTCTAAGTAACAATATAGAGATTCTTACTTAGGAGGATCTGGATTGGGTGGGCTTATAAGAGATCGCATCATAAATGGATTTGTGGCTTTTATAACAGTATAGGGATCTCGATAATATTCGGTCTGGCTTTTATGGCAGTATTGGGCTTAAAGAACGGACTGTTAAGGGCTTAAAGATTTGTTTAATAATGTAGATGCGGATTGCTTTTTGCACCTAAAATTTCTTTTTACATCTTCTACAGATAAAAAGACAAAATTGTCCTTACCTATTAACTTTTCTTCTTCTTCCTTCGTCTCCTTCTGTTTTTTCGTTTCTCTTCTTCTTCTTTTTTTCTTTCTCGTTTCTTCCTGTATTTGCCATTATTATACTTCCTTCCTTGTTAATCAAATCTAGGTTAGGTTTTGATTTTTGTGGGAGAAAAACTAAAAAAATAACGTCGAAGAAGTGTCGGAGAAGACGAACGGATTTTATACTCCGCAAACTAGTTTGCGGAAGCTTAAACACTTTCGCAAATTAATTTACGGAATGCATTAGTGTATTCCGTAAATTAATTTGCGGAATATAATTTTTTGTTTCCACAAATTAGTTTACGGAATATAAAAATGTAACCTTCTGTAGATTAATTTATGGAAAATAAAAAAGTACAAAGGTAAAATAGTAATAAAAAAATTTCAAAAAATTTAAAGAAGGCAAAAAAAAAAGGGATAGAAAAAGTAAAGCCCATTTTAGATTACATTTGCGTTAAGCCCGTTGCAGTAACTTACATGTACCCAAAAAAGTAACAATACGTAGAAGCAAATGCCAGAAACATAGATTTTAATACATTTTTTATTATCAAGTATAGTTTATATAAAGTTAAATTATATGAATTTTATTTTTAAGTATCAAAATTCACCCTAAAACTAGTAACATTTATATAAACTTTACCGATAATATAAACTAAGTGTTGAAAAATATATATTAAAAAATATGTTATTAGTGGATTTGCAAGTGGCAAGATATGAATGGATGGGGCATGTATGTGTAGGGTGCAGCCGAGCACATTGAAACATAACCCAATTTCCTGCTGCTTGCTGCTGCTTCGTCAACTATTCTGGATCTCTCTGGATATTTGGTCTCCTTAAATTTCCCTCTCTCTGGAAACTGGGTGCTTCATATTTGCAACCACCAACTTTCAGTTTTTGACCCAAATAATCGAAACCCATAACGATGGGCGAGTTCAAAATCGACGACATGCCGTTGTCGGCGCTGTTTGAGCGAGCCCGCAAGATCCACGCAACGGCCACCGACTCAGGGGCAGACCAGGTACGATGCACGCTCCTACCTATGCAACACCCTTTCTTTTCTTTTTCTAGGGTTTTCGTTTTTTTTAATTAGGGTTTTTTGGGCGATGGGGATTCAGGAGCTTGTGAAGAAGGGGTGCGAGGCGCTGCATAAGTGCGAGGACATGGTCAATAAGCTGGGTTTGTTCTCTGCCAATGAGACCAAAGACGATATCAGCACCACCAATCTCAAGTACATTCTGGTACATCCGAAACGTTCTTCCTCTTTTCTTTTATGAAATGCAAGACTGTTTGCTCAATTTATAGGTTACTTATTTTCCTGGTTTAGTATTCTTATTTGATATGTTTTCATTTTGCTTTTTAATCGGATTTATCAATCTCAGTTTTGCAGCCAGGCCCAAAAACACTATAGCGTGATGACCGCTATTTGAAACTTGTATATATAAATTTAATAATTTATGCTATATACATATAAATGCTCAAAAGTATACAAAAAAATTACTTAATTCATGACGTATCCAGGATTAATAATAAAAGGTCATAGGTCTTAAGCAAAATATACAGGTAAATAACAATAGGAATGAAGAAAACAAACAGATTGATGTTGTTGGTTACAGTGTGTTGCATGGTGGATAGAAGCGTAGGGAATTACATCCAATTAGGTATTTTTTTTAAATTCTAAGAAGGGAGAGGGAAACATCAATGCTTCCACCAAATATAACAGTGCTGGTTTGAGGGCAAAAACAGGTTGTTAAGAAAAGTTTTACTCTAGCACTATTATGGCTGCAATTTGAAAACGCACTGGCCCATGGCTGCTCCGTGCTGCATTGCTATGGCTGACTATTGTTAACCTTGATTTGATTGCATTCTACTAGAAAAGGTAGATGATTATGCTGGGTGTCCTGCATCAGATTAGTTATTTAGGGTACTATCTTTTCCTTGATAGAATTTTTTTGAGTTGCCTTTGATGGCAAAATACATATTAGTTCATTTTACTATTTTAGTTCATTAAAGCACTCACTTGCCGTGCTCAGCTGCTATTTTACTTCTTGATAGATCTGGTGGTGAATTTTCTAATGGAATAAGTTTCATCATGGGAATGATTGTTTATGCCGTTTCCCCCCAAGCTTCACTTAAGAGGAATATTAAACAGTTGGTGTTTAGAAAGCAATCCTATCATCACTGCATTCCACCCTGATTATTTCAACCAAATATGAGTATATGTATAAATGTGAAAAAGCTGTTCATATGCTCCATCTATGGGATACTTATTTCATCTGCTTAAGCTTTTTAAGTACCGGTTGTTGAAGATAACTGAGTAATATTGGTAGCTTTTGTACCTTATTTATTAATTTCAAGTGATAATTTCCTCAGGTGCCATTTTATCTTGCTGAGTTGACTGAAAAAATAGCACAGGATGACAGGATACAGATTCTAAAGGCTTCCCAGGCAAAACTAAAGGTAAAAGCTGGTGGTGAGATAGAAACCCCCAGTCCCCACCAACAGCCAACTCAACATAGTATACACAATTCTATTAAATTTCTATTATATCATTACAGATTAATCACCTTTGATTAAAGCTTACAAAAGACAACCCCTTTTGTAGGAATTTATATCATTTTGTGAGGCGATGGAGCTGGTCCCAAAAGAGGAGTTAGAATCTTATACTGAAGGGGCACCAAAATCTGTTGCTGATCAGAGGGCCCGAAAGGTGTTCTATTTTCTACATTTTTCTCAAATGATTAACATGATTTTCTATAGCATTCAGACACTATAAGTTTGTATTGTGCAGATTGCTAGATTTAAACGCCAGAGAGCTGCTGAATCGAAGTTGTTGGAAATAAAAGAGCGAAAAGAACGGCGTGGGCGTTCTACTAAAGCAGCTGCACTGTCCACCCCTGTTGAGGCAGGGGAGGAAGAAGTATTGGATGATGATGGAGAAGAAGAAAGAGAGGTTTGTGTCTTGATCTGCAACATATTTTAGTGCAATGTTGCTAATATCCTGTTACTCATGCTTTATTTTGTGAGGTTGTTCTATATGTTTTTATCCTTGAAAATCAGTTTTTACTTGATTCATTTGCCTTCTATTAGATAGGCTTAAATTCATCTTCTTCTGTAAGCATTGGTAATTAGCAGTCCCTTAAGATGTTTAAAACATTGGGATATAAGTTCTTAAAAATTGGTGTGTGGAACTTATAGTGGTCCTGTATATTCCCTGACTGACTTATGATTTTTTAAATGTATGTTGGCTGTTTCAAATGCCAAAAAGCACTTTTTTGTGTGTGTCATTGGTGTAACACTTGTTATTCTTATGCTATTCAATAACTTATATGTGATCAATTGTTCAACCAGTGAATCATAACTATCCATTACCTTAGTTATGTGTGTTAAACCTTGTGACAACTGAACAACTAGAAGAACATAATTAAATAATTCTTATTTTCTTATATTTCAAAAGTATATATCATGTTAATTTTGTTGTATGTAATGAAGTACCAAAATTTTTTTATTAATGTCTTTATATATGTAACCTATATGATGGAAGTTCTAGTCCACTGGTGGATTATCCAATAAAAAATTATTCGAGTGTAAAAGTGATTTTTATTTATTATAGTGTAAACCAATCTGTCATTTACATTTGTCTGTATGTAACTGCATTATTAAGTATGAATATTTTTTATATTTTACTATTCATTTCTTTTTCAGGCTTGGAATACTACCATATCTTTGGCAATCTATAAGGTGGTTCATACTTGTGCAACAGTTTGAGTTGTTGAAACTTCTATTTCCATTGTTCTCATGTATATGTTGTCATGTTCAGGCATTAGATCTGCTGGAAATGTTAAAGAAAGAGGAAGAGATGCTATCTGCTGTAAAGGATAGACAATCTAAGGTAGTAAAATTTTTGGTGTGTAATACTTCATGAAACACTGTTGTACTGTGTCAGCTGTTGGTTGTGGGCCGGTTGCTACTACTTCTACATTGATGTGTTTATGCTGGAAATCTTTATTATTTTATGGAATGTTGTTAAAAGTTAAAACTTGAAGAACTGTTATGAAATACCAGAAGTTAATACTTAACATTGTTAAGACATTGTAGCATGTTTTGCAAGCTAATTCTAGAATCCCAGTCCAAATGTAAAGCACATATAATTAAATCTATTAGATATGTCCCGTTTTAAATAGGAATGGGAAATATTACTTTTTTGCAGGTTGTGATTTGATTGTTTATTGTTTCTTGTGATTTTTCCCTGTTTTAGGATGGGGATAAGGAGTTCTCTAGGGATGTTCTCGATGAACGTGCCAAGAAAGCAGAAGATTGGCATCGTGATGCTGCACTTCGTGTGCAGTACACTAAGCCATCACCACCAATCACATGTGCCACTTTTGCCCAAGATGTTCTAGAAGGAAGAGCAAAGGCTTCGCAAGCTCACGATCACAAACATCAACCACTAATATTTGGACCAGCCAGCCTTGTGAATGGAAGCATAACAACTGAGAGAGAAAGAATGGCAGCTCAGGTCTTCCAACCTAGTCATAGGTACAGATTATCCCTCTTATCAATAAAATGCACATTTAATCTGGCTATTGAATTCCTTCGGAATAAGGAAATATAGGAAAAGTGCTTTGAAGTTTAAACAGACTATATGCCAAAAAGGAGATGAAGCTTTATTTCCTTCTTGTTTTCAGTGTTTTATTTCCTTGGTTGGCCATGATTAAGAGAGGTGGCTGTTGGGTAGAGTTTTAAAATTTTACTTAATCTTGTGGGAACATGGTTTAGGCTAAGGATGGGCTTGCTCACTGGTTTTTCTGACTACATTTTGTGTGATGCTAAGTTGAATATTTTATTGAAGGTTGCCAACTATGAGCATTGAGGAAGCTGGGCTAAGAGAAATGGAAATAATGAATAAATGGCAAGAGAGAAATGTCAGACTCATGGAAGAAGCCAATTCATCTTGGTACAAGGATAGTAAGTCAAAGCCAGGAGAAGACGATGTTGATGACGATGCTGCACAGGACAAAGCAAGGGCTTGGGATGACTGGAAGGATGATAATCCTCGAGGTGCTGGAAATAAGAAACTTACTCCTTGTGGTTAAGTGAGTTCTTCCCAAATCTCTGATTGTAACAGAATCCCGTAATTTTTAGTTGACATACTCATAGTATGTGTTAAGATTATATGTATACTTGGATCTTCATTTGATTACATGTGTATATTCCTGGAGTGCAAGTAGGGTCCTGCCCCATTTTTATTTTCCGTTTTGCATGTTCTTTCCCATGGATATTTGTGGAAGTAGATTTTTTGGTAAGTATGCACCAACGCTGAGAATTCTTAAAAAGAAGGCTGTCTTATTAATTTTGCAATTTGTAATTTACCTTATTAAATTGTGTTTATACAAAAGTTTTTGGAAAGCCATTCTAATTTTTTAATAATTGTGAGAGTTTTACCTTCAAGTTTATTAGGTAGAATCATAATTATTACTTTTAGGTTCATCCATAAACACACTTTTCCCTATCCGTAAAGGGCAAAACTGGAGCTTGTAAAGTGATATTCCTCTAAACAAAATAAAAATGATGAACCTGGTGTTTTCTCACTTTATCTTTTTAATATTATTAATGTAAGCCCAATTTTTGTTTCATTTTCTTAATTTTATAAGGGAACGATAATTTGTCTCCATTTCCCCTGCAATTGGGTCTTTAATATTGCTGTTGAAAAATGCTCAAAACTCGTTTAAGATTCACAACAGTCAACATAGTTTTCTCATATAAGAAGTGAAATACAATGTCTGAGGAATTCATCAAGTTGGTTTTTACCGGACTTCTAACTTATAGTATGATTTAACATACTGAGACATTTATCACGTTAACATGTATCGTTAAGAGTATTTTGTGATCTGGTTTTTTGGTGACCTGATCACACACATGGAATGTTATATATTACGTGACTGTCTATCTAACTCATTTATGGTGCTGATGTGAATGAAACTAAACAATAGCCTGCTGCTCAATACTACACCAACTTATATAACCTTCTCAATTGGAGGGCTACCTTATGTGACTACATAAATGGAATTTATCAAAAATCATTCTACATTTAGAACCAAAGGCACTTAAGAAAAACAAAAGAAAAGAAATGCTAGAGATCAATATCTAACCAATTGAAAGCAACTTCTGAAACTGATTTGTGGCCTCAAACTGCAGATTGTTATCATCGGTCAAAACATCTGTAACCATGGACGATAGATGTTCCAACTACAGCAAGATGAAACCACAACAAAAGTCAAACTATATGTGCTTTCTAATGTTTAAATCATGACTTATGTGTTTTAATCACAGAAAATTTAGTTATGATGATTCCTTTCGCTTTTCTCCTAAACAAGGTTAGCGTAGAAGAGAAACTTGTTATGTATGCTTAACAGAAGCTTAATTTGGCTCAGAGACAATCTAAAACACATAAATCAATATAAACATAGTTTTCTACCAGTAAAGAGAGTAGATCGGAAGAGTTATGTTCTTGTACACATAAGTTGGATTGGACTGAGGGAAGAATGTGTTTGAAATTTGTCTAGTTGAAGTTGCACTTGATCCAAAATGCTTTCAAACATATGGGTGATGATCCTGCTTGTATGTATGCTAATTTAGTTCACCCATCCCGTGTGAAACTTTTATATACTATTTGGTTTGTGAAAATACTTATTTTTTATTTTTATTTATCAAAATTTTTTGTTTTTATTTTATTTTATGTTTCTCAAATCTTTATATATAAAACAGTAAAAACAACAAAAAAATATTTTTATTATTTATTACACAATTTTTAAAATAAAAATAATGTAATATTTATATAAATAAAAATTATTTTCGCAAATCAAACAATCTCATAATATTTCTAACACTTTCAGTCAAGCCTAACTAGAAGGGTTTAGCCACTTGAGTTCGCCCTTATTGTCTGCACTTGTTCCAGAGGTCCCATTATTTTTCTTTTATTTTGTAATTTTATTTTGTAATTTTTTATTTTTGGGGGTTCCAGATTTTTTTTGGGATCATGGGTTCTGAGACCATTTTTATATTTTGATATCACTTGCTGGCTCAGACCCCTATGCTAAGTGAGGGAAGGATGAGTTGTACTTTGTCTAGTTAGAATTATAGCTGGTCCAAAATTCTTTAAAATACATAGTTGGTGCTCCTCCTTGTATATATCCTATTGACTTTAGTTCATCTAATCCGATGTGATTTAAATTTTCAACATGTAACTATAGTTATACTATAATCATGCATGTATGAATGTAATAAAATCACACAATTTTAAGGTTCAGAAAGGTTGTTTATCAATAGAAAAATATTAGTGTACATACTAAATAGGATATATTAGAAAGGGAGAAAGAAAAAGATACAAAGAAAGAGGGGAAAATATAATAAAAATAAAATGATAAAAAATTATTATTAAATTAACTACAGTACAAATAAAGAGATGGGTATGGAAACTAGTTTCATTCTATAGTTTGTATTTCTGAATTCTGGTGGTGTTCCTAGTCGGTATGTAAAGTAATGTTGCTGTTATTACTAGATATATGAACTAAAAAATTAAATGATAATACAAGCAAAACATCTTTAGCAATTTTTTGAGATAATTAAAGGAAGCAGGTTTCTGTGTAAATTAAGAAACTATTTTTAACTAGTCATGCATAGTTGCATAGCAAGCAATTTATTTATCATCATTCTCAATTTCTCATGTTGGCCGATGTAACTCATGTTGATACCCAGAGACAAATTTATGGCTGTTTATTCTCTGAGACGCATTTTGCTGTTGCAAATTAATATATATATTAAATCAGTTAACTTTATTTTTCCAAACATAGTATTAGTGTGGAATGTGTAGACCAGTAGCCAGAGGAGAAGAGTAAGATTCCTTAAGCGTGGGACCAATGTGAACAAGGGATTAATGGGATGGCTCTTCATCATAAATAGATTAGGTAGGCTAGTACAGCTACATAACCTCTCACATGGAGCTGTGATATTCATACATCCTCAAACTGCGGATTCATCCGGTTATACTTGTGCCAAAAGAATGTATGAGTTTGCCTAACCTATTACACAAAATAACTAATGAAAAAAAGGATAGTACATAAAAGCTTAAAAGAAATGTGATTTGAACAAGGTAAAATTTCACTTGCTAACCGTTGTCAACAAACTTCACCTGTCAATAAACAAATAGAAGAATTGGTTTCTTTCTTGTTAGAACTTAAATGTGCAATTTCACAATATTGTTTTTCTTGTGTATTAGGTACTGTAGATGGAATGTCAGCAAGCTGGCAGAAGTGAAAAATCATTTTTGAATGAACTGAAATATGCATGCCCGGTGGAAACTGCCACAGAAAATGTGTCAAAAATCAAAATTACATGACTTAATACAAGATATGGCCATTACATATTGATGAATAGGTTAAGGGTAGAAGATGTTCAAAGGGCATCATTGATGAAAAATGATTTCAAAAATATCTTTCTTGGCAATCCTCCACTATGTCCAGGTGTTACTTCCTTGTTATTGTAATATAATTCTTTCACTCAAAACATACCATATAACTCCTTTGATTTCATGCAAAGCATAAAGGCTCTTCATTTGGTGAACCTATGTGCCTTGTTAGTGAGCAATTACTACAACTTAAGAGCAATCCCTTCTTTAGCAAAACTCATCATCAAGGTAATGGCTTCAGACCATTCATATTCCCCAAACATAAAAGAACTAATACAGGGAACAGAGTAGAAGTTAGACAATCTAAGAACGCTGAATACCTACAAAAGTTTCTACAAAGGCATACTTGGTTTTAAATAATTTTCTTAGCAAGTTCTGTTTGGGTAGAATCTTCATTATAATTTAGTTACTCCCCAAATTTCACCATTTAGAATCACGTTGGCCTCTAAATTAAAGGTGGGGTGGTAGATGGAGGTTGGTATGACTCATCTTTGCAGTTAAAAATCAATTTTTTTATAACCATACAAGCTTGTTCAAAAATTAGTGAATTCAACCCATTTCACTCACTCTATGCAGGTCAAGTATAGATATGCAATTGAACTATGTTTTATCTTTAGGTTCAAATTATCAATTTTGCAAGTTTTTGAGAGCTAATCTATATCTCAAAACTCATTTAATACGTGTTTGAAATTTGTTTTCAATGTGTTAAAGGCTCAAAACAAAAATTTACTGTGAACCTTAGTGAAATGAAAAAGTCATTCATAATGCTATTATTAGTTTACGTGTGAGTACAGAAAATGTATGTGTATGTTGTTCCTCTACTGTTAATAGAATAATTGTGACAAGTTGTTTATTTCAAGTTTTTGATTTAATGGTTGTTAGCTTAATCAGTGAATAAAGTCTGGTTGTGCACATAAGATTTGTATTCAATTATCATTATTTTTAAGTATGCATTAATGCTATTTTCAGCTGATCGACAACCGGAAAATGTTTTTAGATATTTAGCTCTTTTTTAGCAAAGTCATCCATAAATACAGTTAGGTGTATACAATTATTATTATTTTTTGTATACTAAGGATATTTTTCAGTTGATAAATAAAAATTAACTTTTAGAAAACATAAAAATCATTAAAATAAATCTGACCTATTTGAATTAATTTTTTGAATAATTCTTTTTGCATAAACGTAATTAGTATTCGAACCATGTTTAGAAAACATAATTATTACCACCAACTATGCTAAACTCTGTTAATAAATATATACAATCAATTGAATATTATGTGTAAACCATATCTTCATTTTATAATATACATACACCTATTTGTTTACTTAATTATTTTGTTAGTAATATAACATATTTGAAGAGGGAATGTTAATTAGCTTATTCCCGGGTAAAGAAAATTGCTAATGACAACATTGTATTAAATTTTTACCTGTAGGTAGTATATTATTATAGGAACCGCATATAGCTAAGTTACTTTTTTAAAAATGAAATTTTAAAGAATATGTTTTTTAGGAAAATTTATACAATATATTTAGTCATTACTCAACGTTCTAAGTTAACATATATTTGTCACCACTATCATGAAAAGGTTTAAGAATTTTAACACTTAATTACTATAGAAAAGTTTTATTTCCACTTATGAATGAAAAAAAAAATTACTCTCTCTTATTCATAAATTAATAATTTTAGAGGGCTTTTAAGTACAAGAAATATTTTCTTTCTTTTTCTACCAAACATGAGAACAGATGAAGCAATGCACTTTCCAATAAATACTTTCTTTCTCTCTCTATATATAGGGGGTTTGATATGACGTAAAAACTCATTTATATATATCGGTCAGTTTCAATGACCATACTAAAAGATAATTTGCACATGCACTCATCAGCGATGCAACAATGCAACCTGTGGTATGCTATCAATTTGCATGGACCCAAAATATGCATCACCAAAAATTCGAGATCCTTGGTGGGAACATAGGCTACGACTTTCGTAGTCTAAGATCAAAAAATTCTTACACTTCATTTTCATACTATTGTAGTAAGTAAGGTGGATAAACATCAACATCCACCTCTCACCATTCCATATAACCCCATATCTTTTAAGTTTTAAGATCAAATAAAAAATAAAGAAAAAACATTTCTATAATTTATGAAAAGGAGAATTTTCAGCCGACATTACCGAGTTCACATTCCAATAACAGATCTTGGATTTTCCAAATTACGTTACGGTTATGCGCTAACTACAAAAGCTCCGTTTAGTCATCCTCAAGTCAATATTCAATTATAAAGGCAAAAGCAAAACTATCTCTGATATCATATACCCATATACCCATATAGCTATATACATAAACAATCATTGTCATTTTTTCTTTCAATGAAATAAATAAATATTTTTTTTTATAAAAAATACAGTAATGCTTATGTCCGGATGACTCTGCTATTAATTATTGAATAGTGATTAAATGAGACTTGTAATTTATCATCAATTGCTTGAGTGTTACTCTAGAGGTTGGAAAATTTATTGTCTCAAATTTAAAATATAATATTAATTAGTTAAAACTCTCTTTAATATAACATTATATATTAAAAACACATAAAACTTGAAAAGAGATAGTTTTGTTTTTCATGACCCTAACACCTTTTGTTTATTGCTTGCAAACTGAGAAATATGCAAGATATATTATATTTTTGTCCCAACTATATATATCAAGGAGGTGAAATGGTGGCCTTGGTGGGTATCATAAAAAAATTGAATTTTGAAATTGACTGTACATGTGAAAGTATTATATGGATGTAAACAATTCCTGGTAATCGTAGGTTAAATTAATGGATAAGATACGTGGTCCAGGAGAAGTCATTAATTTGGTTGTTTGTGTTGATGTTGTTATACTATATAGTGCCAATGTTGACAAAGACCAATTTGTTAAAATGGGTAAATCATGTTGCAAAGCAACCACTGCTTGTTCCCAACTTGTATATGTATATAAAGAAGGAAAACAGAAAATTATACTCTATGTAACTGCTTTCATGCACTTTCAAAAATATGTACTGTCTGTCATAATTTTATTTTATTTTTTTATCTCTTTTTGAAAGTCCAGTCTTGCATGTTTTTAATATTATTATTGTTTTTGGTTCAGCCATAATTTATTACAAGTATGTCTTTTTGTGTACTATTATCACCAAAAAACAGGTAAGCAACTCTGATTATATTCAATATTCTATAGTCAAATTGATTGAGGATATTTATTCTTATAGTTGTTGAGCTTCTCTCTCTTGTAAGTAATGGTGACAAGCATCCAGGAATCTAGTTCTTTTGCTTGCTAAAATGGTTAAGGCCTTAGGCATAGAGAAAAGAATGAGCAATAGGGGGTTGGTGGAGAAGAAAGGGGGAAAATTTTAAAAAAAGAAAGGAAGGAGGAGCATGTGGGGTTGATAGGGTAGTGTCTTTCACTGAAAACCAGGGAGCAAAATTCATAGCTTTCTATAGAGTATAGAGTACAGCCCTCTTTTCAACTGAATGTGCAGTCTCACACGTGTAAGCACCTATCTTTTCTGCATTCTCTGGCCTTTTATAGAAGATACCTTTCACATCAGTTACATGAGCTTTGCTGTTTGGTGTGACCGGTAGAGTTAATTTGTCCATTGGAATATCCTTAATTTTTTTTCTGAACTTAGTTGCAGTTTCTTCCCCACAGTGGGTTGTTTTTTCCCTGGATGTGAGTTGGAGCAGGGAAAGTGTAAGTTTTTGAAAATGTTGTTTTAAGGAAACTATTACACTGAACCCATCAATTTCACCGGGTATTGTTGTTTCTCAATTATTGTACTGACAGAAATGTACTAGGCCTAGTTGGTTCCCAATTATTGAATCATTTTGTGATCTGTTTTATCAGAAGTGGGTCTGTGCTTTTCCCCCTTTGTGTCGTCTGAATCATGTGACTTGTAAGGTAATGTGGGACTTGGTAGTTTACTGGTTTTGTTTTCTAACTTTTGGTTTTCAGTTGCAGAGGCCAGGAAAGAAAAACCAATCTCATAGTAATGGGTGAGAAGGAAGTTTCTATTTTGGATAGAATTGGGTGTGACAACAAGAGTGATGCTGATAGCATCATGTATCCCGTGTATTTTGGTGTTTCTTGTGCATTTTTTGCCCTCCAAGTCCTCTCAGAACCGCATGTTGAGGTAGAAAAATGGTCTAAAATCCGTGACACCATGCTTCAAGGGAGTGCTCAGCTCTTGGGGTTGATTGTGTGGAAGGTTCAGAAGGAAATGCCAAATGAGGGAGACAGCAGACTCAGAAGTGCTGAGAGAGAAATTGAAAATCTGAAAAGGATAAGACATGAGGATGCCAAAGCCAATGAAAAAGTTGTTGGGATCTTTGCAGCACAAGAGCAAAGCTGGCTTAATGAAAGGAGGAAACTGCGCCAGCAGATTGGGGCTTTATTGAATGAGTTGAGAGTTTTTGAGAAAAACAAGGATGCAGCTATTTCTGAATTGAATCAGAAATTGAAGGAAATGGAGGCTTTGGTGGAGTTAAGAGACAAGGAGATTGAACAAGAAGGGCAGAAGAGGAAGGAGTTAGAAGAAAAGCTGAACAAGGCTGAAAGGGATGCAGAAGAATTGAGAGAATCTGCGAGGCGTGAAGCTCAAGAGCATTCTTCTGATCTCAGGAAGCACAAAACTGCCTTCATTGAACTGGTGTCAAACCAAAGGCAGCTTGAGGCTGAACTCGGTCGCGCCGTTAAGCAAGTGGAAGCTACAAAACATGAGCTTGTTTCTGTGATGGAGAAGAAGGAGGAGTCAGATTTGATGGCCCAGAAATTATCTGTTGAGATTGCAAAATTTCACAAGGACTTGGAACAGAAAGATAAAATTTTGTCAGCAATGTTGAGGAAATCTAAGCTGGATACTGCAGAAAAACAAATGCTGTTAAAGGAGGTGAAGTTATCAAAGGCTAGGAGGAAGCATGCTGAGCAGGAAACAGAAAAGTGGAAGGCAGTTTCAGAAGGAAAACATGACAGACATTCCTTAAAAAGCATGTTGGTGAACTTGAGTTCAAGGATGGATGTTTTCCCTGGTGGTAGAGGCATGCAGCCTAGTTCAACAGGGTCCTCACACATTGCAAATGAACCTGACCAATTTTCACCCTTTTCTGATCACTTTTTGCAGCAAAGAAATGAGGACCTATGTAAGATTAACTTCTTTGAAACTTGTATTGTATCTTAATTATTTGTTGTTAGTGTACAAAGGTTAATTTAGTGCTAGTCCTAGAGCATCCATCTATTTGCCCTGACCCTGACCCTTTCCCTTATTTTGTGTCTAGCCATTCCTGCCAATGCTAAGCGTTTGGAAGATTGGATGAGAGCCGAGGCAGAAAGATATGCAACCTTGATTGAACAGAGGCATCACTTAGAATTAGATGCTTTTGCAGAACAAATGAGACTTAAAGATGAGAAATTAGAGGCATTTCGGTGGCAGTTGTTGAGAACAGAATTAGAAACAAAACAGCTTCAGTCACATATGGAGGGACTGGTCAAGGATGTGACACAATTAAGACATGACAAGATGAGACTTAAAACCTTACTGTTGGAGAGAGAAGATGAACTAACTTCCCTGAAAGAGCAATTTGCAACAAAATTGAGGCCATTAACCTGCTTTAGAAATAACTCCAATTTGCCTCCACAATCCTCAGAAGTAGCCCAAGATGCTGTCTGGTCCAGAGTCAAGGTTGTTAAGAGAAAACCAGGTGAGAAAGAGCATGAAATGATGGAAACTTTGGTTGAGGAAGATTGTGAAAAGGAAGTACAGTGCCTGCCCCATGACCAGTTTAACAATGCTAATCTACAAGTTCAGTCTCCAGAAAATGAGATAGAAGAAGAAAAGAATGTTGCTAGGGAGGATAGTCCTACTCCTATGCAAAATCAAAGTCCAAATCAAGTAGAAGTTGAAGCAGTTGAAAAGATGGCATCTAGCAGCCAGCCCTTTAGTAAGACAAAACAGTCCTCATGGAAAATGGATCTTCATGCTCTTGGAGTATCCTACAAGATCAAGAGGCTGAAGCAGCAACTTATTCTTGTTGAAAGGTTGACAGGAAGCCAAGCCAATGATGAACAGGTAGAAATTACTGAAGATGCCAAAGTTGGTCTAAAGGCTTATCTGTCCTTGACTAGTTTGCTGAATAAACAACTTGGAAGATATCAATCCCTCCAAGAGAAGACTGATGATCTTTGCAAAAGGATGGTAAGCATTTATTCTATAGTTTTATTAGTTCTGACACCATAATCCATTTACAACATGCTCACAATCACAACAATCTTTTATCCATGTGAATCTTTTTGTCTTCTTTTTAATACCCATTTATGATAAATATAAAAATGGAGCAAAGTTGCATTAACTGTGATCTAAATTTCAGCATGAGTTGAGCATGAGTCAATCATTTATTTATTACACATTATTTCAGCACGGGAATGATCTCTATGCAAACCGTGGAGATATGAATGCTGCTAGGACAAAGGAGAAAACATCAACACTAGAGCACTTCCTAGAAGAAACATTTCAATTGCAGAGATACATAGTAGCAACAGGACAAAAATTGATGGAAATTCAATCCAAGATTGTTTCTGGATTTGTTGGGGTGGCAGAAGAGATGCAAAAAAGTGCTGGCATTGACATGAAGCGTTTTGCCGACAGTATTAGAAATTTGTTCCAAGAAGTTCAAAGAGGTCTAGAAGTTAGAACAGCTAGAATTATAGGAGACCTTGAGGGAACACTAGCTCGTGAAGGAATGATATGTTTGAGGAGGTAGCATTCAAACTTCAATTTCTGAGCCTTAGAATGCCCTTCATGTGTTTATTTGTCTATTTGTCTATACTATACTTATTATTACTGTAGTTAATAACATCAATTTGTATATCCATGTCACACAAAAATTCCATTGGAATTGAAACTTGTAACATTTTTCCTCTCTCCTTAGTTCACTTGAACCATCTCATGGACCCACCATCTATAACGTAACATGGCATTCCACAAAAAAACAAAAAGGGAAGGAAGCTACTTGTGTATTTCCCTTATCTTATAGCATTAAATAATTTCCCATTTTTGTTAGGTTAAATAATTTTTGTATTCCCACTTTTGACATACTCGTCCAAATACACAATCAATAAGATGTGTCATTGATTCCGCTTTTGAAAATAAATAAATAAGGATGCCATTTTTATTTCTGCAAAAATAATCTATGCTTATGTGAATAAAAATGAAATGTGACCTATTCACTTTAAAAGTATAATATATGAAATACTAAAATATTAAGACACTGTGATCTGTATGGATAGTGAATTAGTGATGAGGGCGACAAGAAAGAAAAATTATTTTTGGAGTTATTGAATCTTACTCCAATAACCTATCTTTTTCATTTCTAATCACATGAGTTTCGATTAGATTTTATTAAATATTTTCTTTTTGTTGATCCAATATTTCATCAATAAGATGTTTATAGTATAAATTAATGATTATTGGGTATATTTACAGTACTATCCACTTATTTGTATTTGACTTTTTTTTACATTTCTACCAGTTTATTAATTGTTACAAACAATTGTTATCAATTGAGTAAAAATCGTCACAAACTTTTTATAAAATAATCATAAAAAAGTGTCATAAAATTCGGATGAAATCAGGTATAGTGATAGTTATATAATATGGTATAGCAAGCCTCTTTTCCTCCTCTGGCTTTGCAAATTGGAAAGAAGAAGAAAGGCATAAATCATAAAAAGAACAGCAAAAGTGTAAGCGTCAATTCATTTTGTCCACAAACTGATCGCATTGCTTTTATATATTATTTATTTATTATTCATAAAAATCCTAGTTTTCTTTTTGGGTCGTGAAAGTGTGAATGATAATGTTCAATAGGATACTACTAATCTTTTCCTTTTGTTGGGCCACTATCGGTTGGATGAACCCTCAAAAGTATTGTTGTGGGCTCGAAAACCATACAACTTGCCTAAAATCTAAGAAGCAATTCTTTATCACTTTGGAAGAATAATATTTGGTTACTATAATATCATTGGGCCCAATATAATGTCTCTTTTACCTTACCCTTTTCACTCATCAAACACGTATTTTTTAGCCCCCTCAAATTCTCTAGATGTAAAGACTGAATAAAATTAAGATATATGTTTTAATATAATTCTAGATTAAGCTTATTTATGACTTTTTTTTCAAACCGTTTTTATGGGTATACCAAGCCATAACCAAAGCTGTACTTGACAGACAATTCACATTAACATATCACTTATAAACTCACTTTTAAATGGAAAGAACCTTTTTAATGAGCCATTCAAACTACAAACCAGACATTGATTTTTATTTTCTTTATTTTTTTTCTTTTCTCTCCTATTTAAGTGGTTAGAGTTGGATATATAAATCTAAACCCATCTCTATAACTTACAATTCACATAAGTTAAAACTAATAAAATTTGTTATTGACAAAAAAATAATAAAAATATAAACCCTTTAAAATTCATAATTTTTCCCCTTCAAACCATAGGTTAAATAGGTTGGGTTATGAGTTGTTGAGCCAACTTGCAGGTCAAAATTACACAAATTAGGATGCACTTGTCATTTTTGTTTAATTATACTCATTTTTATATTTTAAAATTTTCTAAATAAATATTATAATATATTTTATTAATTAATATGTCAATTCGCTAATTCATAGTACAAAGTAGACCAAAAATGAAGCAATAGTTTATAAATTTATTTGCATTATGATCCAACCCAATCCAATACACTTACTAATGATATGTGATGAACTGAATTTATATGTACCGGATTGACCCTTTATACCTTCAACCAATTTTGCTTATGATCTTTCTATGCATATTGCTTTACAATGAGCCTGCGGTGCTTTGAACTGCCGATAAGTTGGTTTTATGTCAACTCTTAGGCCACCCAGAGCTATAAAAGTTACATGTTGAATGGGTGCAATGCTCTTTCCTGTGTTGCTTTCTGTGTCTATTTTTTGTTTTTTACAATGTTTCTCGGTTTAAATGACGCACTACGGCACTAGGAAAGAGAGAAGAAGCAACAATGATTGTAAGAGGAAAGAAAAAGCAAAGAAGAAAAGAAAATCGCTTGTGCAAATTAAGGTAGTGGATGTTGTCGAAGGTATACGTATATTAATTAATTCTCTTCCACTAACTGTACAAGACATTTTTATGAGTACAAAGCTTTCTCAATCGGTGGATTAAAATATATATATGCAGGACATGTTTAAGAATGAGAAAATGAGTGGGTTGATTCATGCTACTCTTATCATTTTCCTTTTCTTTCTTTCTTTTTTATCCTTTTAATATATATTTTTTTACTTAATTTGGATTTTCTCTTGGATATTGGCTTCCGTATCATATTAGAATATATGTGCGGATTATTTATTTTAAGAGTGAGTTAGTAAGCTTTTAGTTTGAGTAATTTTTTTATTTAAAAATATTTGGACACTATAAACTCGTAACCCTGTTGTATATTTTTTATTTATTTATTTATAACACATAATGTGAGGTTTCCCCAACTCGGTCCTTATAAGTATATGATTGAGAGTTATTACGTATTATACTTAACTTTGTTTTAAGTGAACCACACTCTTCATTTGGCACGTTTTGTTTATATATGATCGTGTGGTTGTACTTAATACTTAAAAACGATATGATATACCGAGTTAATGGGGTTAGGTTTTTCTTTATCATGAAGGTATCGTAATGGATCGTTAAAGGCATCATTGAGTTCTTAGAATGCATGTCTATTTTTTTTAAAAAATATAATTACCATACATTTTAACCGTGTTTATATCTCAATATATTTTTTATATATTTTTTTATTAAAATAAATATTTATTTAATATTTTTCTATTTATTTTTTATCTCTCATTTACTTTTTGTCTAGGATATCTTAAATAAAACATGTAAAAAATATTTTTCTTTCTTTTATGATATTTTTTATTTATTTGTTTATCTTTCTCTTTCACACACCACTGTAAAAAATATTATTAATTAATTAAAAAATTGTTAAATATTAAGATAACTTTTATTAGTATAAAATTTAAAAATTTATACTAATAGATAATGAATTAATATCCTACCAAAATTATTTGTTAGTATATCATGTCTTATTGTTAGTATAAATTTATGATATTTATATTCAGTTTAATTTTTATTAAAAATATATATATTAACAAGAACTAACCCATCGTAAAAATGTCAATAAATGAAAATATATATATATATATATATATAATATACATACCCTTTCTTAAGTGCAAAAAAGTTTGCACATAATTTCACATTATTTTTATACATTTACTTATTTTAGAAATTAAAGATTTTAAAGAGAGCTGTGTGTTAAAATTAATTAGTAATTTCTTGTTTTATTATCTAAAATAAAATTGAGGTTAGAATAATTATGTAAAAATATTATTACTTTTTTGCGTATTACAAAGAAGGTTACTTTATGCGTATAAAGAAAGTTTCCATAAAAACTTTGGTCAAGATATAAAGAAAAAATAAGGATAAAAGAAGGATTACGTTATTTATTATCTACAATTATATATACATATATATATATACACAAATATATATATATATATATATATATATATATATATTATTGTAAAAATGCATTACAAATAACACGTCTTTAAAAAAAAGTGACAATTTAAAATAAAACAAACAGAAGATCACAAGATGTGCATTAAAAAAATAGTTTTTATAAATATGATTAAATTAAGTAATTTAAAAAGTTATTAACTTTGATCCATATAAATTTTAAAAATTTTTAAGAAAAAGCTTGATTGCTATTTATTAATGAAATAACATATATTTAGATATATCATATTATCTGTTATATATTTTAAAATAATTGTTATTGTAACATAATTAGATGTATGCTATATAATCTTAAAATAGAAATTATTTTTAAAAGTTTAAAAATAATGAAAAAAATTCAAAAATAAAATAAAAAAATAATCATATTTGCAGAGAATAAAAATATATTAATTAGTATAAAAAACTTGTTAATCAATATATTTATATTTTATAATAAAATTACATGACTACCGGTGAGCAGGAAGAGACGTGGCGCAGGATAAATTTATTAAGAATATAGATCAGGTGATTTATGTTGGATATTTGACAGAGTCTTAAGATGAATAAGTTAAGATATTTTGTAGGAGTAGAATAAGTCTGTTGCAGTTTTATTCTTAATAGTGGTTCCTATTTTTCTGGTTATTCATTCTTTAAATTTCGGTCTTATTTGGTTGTAAGGCTTCTATAAAAGCCATTCTCTTTTCATTTTAATAGCAACGTGAATTATTTTCTGTTATGTGGTATCAGAGCCACACACATAGTGAGAGTGTTTGAGAGGAAAGACACAACACAAAAAAAAAATGGCAGACACTACAGGTTTCACCACACCTGTTGTACCAAAATTCGATGGAGATTACGACCATTGGAGGTTGCTCATGGAAAACCTTCTTCGATCCAAGGAGTACTGGAGCATCATTGAACCAGGATTTGACGATCTGAGAAAAATCGAATCACCTACTCCAACACAGAAAAAGGCGCTTGATGAAGCTATTCTCAAGGATCTCAAAGCCAAAAACTACCTGTTTCAATCAATTGACAAAACCATGTTGAAAACTATCACCAGGAAGGAGACCGCCAAACAACTGTGGGAGTCCATGAAAATCAAACACCAAGGAAATGCTAGAGTGAAACGCGCACAACTACAAAGGCTAAGGAAAACTTTCGAAACCTTGGAGATGAGGGCTGGAGAACGAATAGCGGGATATTTTTCAAGGGTCATGGAGATCGCCAATGACATGAGAAATAGTGGAAAAGAATTAGATGATGTCAAGATTGTTGAAAAGATTTTAAGGAGTCTCACAGACAACTTCAACTTTGTGGTCTGCTCCATCGAAGAATCAAAGGATATTGATAGCCTTACTGTTGACGAGTTACAGGCATCATTACAAATACTTGAGAGCAAGGTGGTTGAGAGAAGGAGTGAAGAGCATGTTCTGCAAATGGAAAATGAGCCAAGTAACGCTCAAAAAGGAAGAGGACCTTACAGAGGACGAGGAAGAAGCAGCTACCGAGGACGAGGTAAAGGGAGATCCTTTGTAAACAGAGCAGCCATTAAATTTTTTCGATGTGGAAAACAAGGTCACTATCAATTCGAGTGCACTAGTGACGAAAAAAAGGTCAACTATGCCGAGTTTGACGACGAAGAAGAACTGTTACTAATGGCGCATGTCGACGTGAGCAATACTAAAGAAAGTGGTATATGGTTTTTGGACTCTGGATGCTCAAACCATATGACGGGGGAAAAATCTTGGTTTGTTGATCTAGATGAAGGTTTCAAGCATTCGGTTCGGTTGGGAAACAGCTCAAAGATGGAGGTTCAAGGAAAAGGAAAAATCAGATTTGAAGTGGAGGGAATAATACAAGTATTAACCGATGTTTATTATGTACCGAATCTGACCAACAATTTGCTGAGCATTGGACAACTTCAGGAGAAGAATCTGACCATTATGATCAAGAATAATGTGTGCAAAATATATCATTACAAGAGAGGGCTAATCATGGAGACTCAAATGACGATGAATCGGATGTTTCGAGTTTATGCTAACAAAAAACCAACATCTGAGAACTGTCTCAAGGTTGAAGAAGAAGACGTAGGATCCCTTTGGCACAGGAGGTTTGGACATCTAAACCATCAGTCCATCCAGATCATGGCAAAGAAAGGAATGGTGAAAGGGTTGCCTAGCTTGAAGGAGGATGTTAAGGTGTGCACAATATGAAATATGGGAAAGCAACAACGAGAAAAATTTCCAAAAAAGAGCAAGTGGAGAGCAACAGAGAAGCTGGAACTAATTCATGCGGATCTCTGTGGTCCAATCACCCCAACCTCTCACAGTGGAAAAAGGTATCTGTTCGTGCTTGTTGATGATTTTTCCAGGAAAACATGGATTCATTTTCTTGCAGAGAAAGCAGAAACGCTTGAGGTTTTCAAAGAGTTCAAAATTTCTATTGAAAAAGAAGCTAAGACTGTCATTCGGGGTTTGAGGACAGACAGAGGAGGCGAATTCACCTCAGACAAATTCAACAAATTCTGCAGAGAGCATGGCATAAAACGACAATTGACGGCATCGTACACTCCTCAACAAAACGGAGTAGCGGAGAGGAGAAACCGAACTATCATGAACATGGTACGTTGTTTGCTCTCTGAGAAACAAATGCCAAGATTTCTATGGCCAGAAGCAGCTAGATGGACAGCTCATGTTTTGAATCGAAGTCTTACAAAAGCAATAAAAGACAAGGTCCCTGAAGAGAGATGGACAGGAATCAAGCCAAATGTTGACTATTTTAGAGTTTTCGGTTCAGTTGCTCACGTTCATGTTCCGACACAAAAGAGAATCAAGCTTGATGATCGAAGTCATAGATGTATTCTGCTTGGAGTTAGTGAGGAATCAAAGGCTTATCGACTGTATGATCCAATCACGAAGAAAATCAAAATAAGCAGAGATGTTATTTTCGAAGAAGAAGCGCAGTGGGACTGGAAATTGAGTACACCAGAGCAGAACACATTCACATGGGATGAAGATGATGAAGTTCTCGAAGGAGAAGAAACTGAAGACGAATTTGAGGAAGAAGGACCTGAAAAGTCTGATACAATAAATACTCAGAGAGAAGAAACAGAGGAGATCCCTACAACAGCAATTTCTGTGTGTGAACATGAAGAACAATCAAAAAGAGCAAGAAAGCCACCTGGATGGATGCAAGATTTTGTAAGTGGAGAGGAAGAAGATGATAATTGGGCAAATTTTGTTTTTTTCATATGCAATGATGATCCGACAACCTTCTCTGAAGCAACAAAAGAAGAAAAGTGGAATGATGCCATGAAGTCGGAGATTCAGTCCATTGAACGAAACAACACTTGGGAGCTTACAGAATTACCACTAGGAGCAAAGACAATCGGTGTCAAATGGATATACAAAACAAAGCTGAATGAAGAAGGAAATGTCGAAAAATGCAAAGCACGTTTGGTGGCGAAAGGCTACTCTCAAACAGCAGGGGTGGATTATACAGAGGTCTTTGCACCAGTGGCCAGATGGGATACAATTAGGAGTATTCTTGCCATAGCCGCCCAGCGAGGTTGGTGTGTTTATCAACTCGACGTCAAAAGCGCTTTTCTATACGGTGAATTGAAGGAGGAAGTCTATATTGATCAGCCTGAAGGGTATCTTAAAGTAGGGGAGGAAGACAAAGTCTATCGTTTAAAAAAGGCTCTCTATGGCTTAAAACAAGCGCCAAGAGCATGGTTCAGCAGAATTGAGA
This sequence comes from Canavalia gladiata, assembly GCA_037954105.1. Taxonomy (NCBI): domain Eukaryota; kingdom Viridiplantae; phylum Streptophyta; class Magnoliopsida; order Fabales; family Fabaceae; genus Canavalia; species Canavalia gladiata. Next base: position 57,376,414 of record CM075659.1, on the reverse strand, counting down.
GTTACTTTAAGAAGGAAGGGTTCAAGAAAAGTGACTATGATCACACTCTGTTCTTCAAGAAAACAGAAAACAACTTATTAGTGGTAAGTCTCTATGTTGATGACCTGATTTTTACTGGAAGTGACGAGATATTGTGTGCAGAATTCAAGTCCTCCATGCAGAAGGAATTTGAAATGACGGACATGGGAAAAATGAAGTTTTTCCTTGGAGTAGAAGTTCATCAAAGTGAAGCTGGGATACACATATGTCAAAAGAAGTATGCAAAGGAGGTGTTGAACCGCTTTAATATGGAGAGCTGTAATTCTGTCAAAAATCCAATAGTTCCAGGAACTATTGCTTCCAAGGAGGGGATTAAAATAGCTGATGTAACACTCTACAAGCAACTTGTTGGCTGTTTAATGTATCTTACGGTAACAAGACCTGATCTGATGTTTGTGGTATGCTTGATTTCACGCTTTATGTCTGATCCTAAGGAAGAACACATGTTGATTGCCAAAAGAGTACTAAGATACGTAAAAGGAACACATGACTTTGGAGTGTTCTATGGGAGATCGTCAAAAATGAATTTGTTGGGATACACGGATAGTGACTATGCTCGAGATGTAGATGATAGGAAGAGCACCTCTGGATATGTTTTCCTGCTGAATCGGGCTGCAGTCAGTTGGTGTTCACGAAAGCAAGACATTGTCACTCTCTCCTCAACCGAAGCTGAATATGTTGGAGCGAGTTCCTCTGCATGTCACTGTGTTTGGCTAAAAGGGATGTTGCAAGAGTTAGGCGCTGTAAATGGTGAATGCATAGACATCATGTGTGACAACAGCTCGGCGATTAAGTTATCTAAGAATCCAGTCATGCATCGGAGGACAAAACACATCGATGTCAGATATCACTACTTACGAAACTTGTGTGCTCGAGATGTAGATGATAGGAAGAGCACCTCTGGATATGTTTTCCTGCTGAATCGGGCTGCAGTCAGTTGGTGTTCACGAAAGCAAGACATTGTCACTCTCTCCTCAACCGAAGCTGAATATGTTGCAGCGAGTTCCTCTGCATGTCACTGTGTTTGGCTAAAAGGGATGTTGCAGGAGTTAGGCGCTGTAAATGGTGAATGCATAGACATCATGTGTGACAACAGTTCGGCGATTAAGTTATCTAAGAATCCAGTCATGCATCGGAGGACAAAACACATCGATGTCAGATATCACTACTTACGAAACTTGTGTAATGAAGAAGTCATGAAGCTAGTTTTTGTTGGAACAAATGATCAAGTTGCAGACATCATGACTAAGCCTATCAAGTTGGATCAGTTTGTGAAGCTTAGGAATTTGCTTGGGGTTCGAAGGATGGAAAGTTAAACTGATGCTGTTAACATATCAGTTTAAGGGGAGGAATTATGTTGGATATTTGACAGAGTCTTAAGATGAATAAGTTAAGATATTTTGTAGGAGTAGAATAAGTCTGTTGCAGTTTTATTCTTAATAGTGGTTCCTATTTTTCTGGTTATTCATTCCTTAAATTTCGGTCTTATTTGGTTGTAAGGCTTCTATAAAAGCCATTCTCTTTTCATTTTAATAGCAACATGAATTATTTTCTGTTAATTTACATACTACCTACCCTCTATACTACTTTTATTTCTAATCCAAAAACTTAAATTTGTTGTTGCGACTGTGTTTAATTTATTTTTTTATCAGCGTTTAATTTCTTTGTTGTGCACTAAAAGGTGGGAACTGTGAAATTTTTTCAATATGACATGTGTAAAGCTGAAAACTATACATGGAAAAATTTTAAAATAATTAAATTAATATTAGATCCACTAAATTTTTAATTCGAATTACTTAAATTAAGTTTATGTGTTGGGATTTTCAAAAAATTTAGTATATGAATCATTTAGAAACATAACCATATATGAACTGCAGCATGAGATTGAAAGAGAGTGGTAAGGATGGGCATGGTTGTCGTAGTCGCTATGAATCAATATGCATGTTCCCTATAAATGCAACAAATATCTATTAGAAGTGATTGTGGTTGGGTTCTAGCAATTAAGTTCATTACAAGATGAACCATGTTGTGGATTCGGTTCACTCGTCAAGAAGCCGTGAATTTGGCACCCAACTGATTAATTAATTAATGGTGTTATTATATCCTCATGGTTTATATATATATATATATATATATATATATATATAACTTGTCGGCGGTGTATATATAACATTTTAATTTTGAAGTTGTTTAATTAATGAACGAAACTGAAGGAGGAAAATCACTCTACTAATAGTTTCAAGTTTCATTTTGATGGAGAAATTAAGAAAACGAAAGCTCACTATTGATGATACATGTTTCTGCTTAAGTGTTCCTTAGCAATAAGCATCACTTCCACTGCTCAACCTCAAACCATATGCATATATACGATTTATTACCTCATTCAATTTCAAAATTACGATATATGCCATTTGTTGTGAGTGGCTCTTTTGGTCCTATTTGGGTGAACGTTGCCTTTGTAAAGTTTGAGAGTTTTACGCTAACTAAAAAAAGTTATTTACTGATTAATTAATAGACCAAAGAAGGTTATTAAATTTTGGAATTGCTTCAATTGATATAGTCATTACTTAATCAAAATTAAGTTATTAATAATATAAATATTATTATAAATTTATATTAATATTAATAAAATAATTAGGATTGAAAAAGGGGTGATGGGTTGAAAAATTTTGGATGAAGTTACATGTTTAAATTTGTTGTCTATGTTATAAGTTTCAAGTTATAATGTAATAGTTATAATAAAATTTCAACTTAATATTTTATATAAATTATTTAAATTTCTTACTATTAAGTTAACACTGTGTTGACATTTTATATATTGATTATATATATCAGATTTTTATATTAATAAAATGTTTATTAATATATAATATAATATAGTAGTACAAGTTAATTGAAAATATATGTATTAAAAAATTAATTTTGAATAAAAATTATATTTCAGATACTATTTTAACATCAAATTGTTAATGTATAACAATTAAATTTTTATAAAATATAAATCTAATCATAAATTAAGAGATCAATTTTATATTAATAAAAATATCTATTAACATGATATATAATATTGGTGGTAGAATTAGTAATGTTTATACTGACATTATATGCCAAATAGTTAATGCATGACAAATAAGTTTTATATATATATTCTCATAAAAATTATGTTTTTATTGGATAAAAATTACATAAATATTATCATGAGATAATATATCTAAGTGATCATGTATACTAAATAATTTTACTTTCGTCAATTTTATATTATTTACCATTTAAAGTTATAGTATAGGATTTAAAAATATCATTAATATTTTTATAATTATAAAAAATTGATATAATTTTTTATTATACTTCTTATATTTTATATTATTTAATTTATATTTTTCTATAATTATTGAAGGATGAAATTGAAAATATTTTTTCATTAATACAATAAAATTAAAAATAAATTTATTAAAATGAAAAATAATATAAATTGAAGGGAGCACATATATCAAACATTTATAACTATCTATGAGAAAAAGTACAATATACATTAAAATTGAGTTAATTGATAAAGTATTAAATAATTTGTAAATTATATAAAAATTTATATAATTTATTTATTTGATAAAAAATTTCAATTTATCTGTTAAATGGATGAAATTTAACATTTATAAAATGTAAAATAAGTGTATGACAGTAATTATTTCAAACTGTAAAGTAAGTGAATCTAACAACAAAAAAAAGAGATAAACACATGCACGTTTACACATATATAATAGTGAAAACTTATGAAGATGGGAACTTGTTTAATCAAATTTATAATTACAAAATTAATATAAATTTTGTTATATCTAATTATTCCTAATAAGCATCCTATTATTTTATAAAATAAGCATTAAATAAAAATGTCTATGTATTTATTATTATAAAAAGGTAAAAAAAAAATTTAATACCTTCTTCATTTAATAATTAAAAAATTTGTAAAAATAAAAGGAAGGATAATTTAAAATTATTCAATTAATGTTATAAAATTAGTTATAATATATTAAAAACTCTTTTTCTTTTGTTTTAGGTCCACCATTTGGATCCCAGCAGTCATTACATTTATTGGCTGAATGACATCCAAGGCCCTCACATATACCCAGAGACACTCCATTTGTTCAGCTATACAGTAACTTATCCCTACACTCACACCATTTATGTATAGTTTTCATAATATATTTAACGGTTATTATTGGCTCCATTTTCATGTTAAATATATTTCATTTAGGTGCCTGTTATAGCTCAAGTGGTAGCTTAACTGTATCTGAATCATATATAAAACATTCATGTTTACCCTTTTAAAAACAAATTATTTCATTCTCATATTATTATATTGCTGAAATATATTTACTTGAATGTTAAATTGTTATTAAAGATACCTTTTACTTCTATTGCTTAAATACTCTAGCATATTGCAATTTTTTTACCTTTAAAAATCTTGAACATGATTTGTGAATCTCACTCTCAACACTTTACCAAATTATTATTAACATATATTGTTATGCAAGAGTATGAATGCATCTTTTGTAATTTATTAAGAATGACTAATACATTTTAATTGCTATTTAAAAAATTGAAAAATTGGAAAAGTTGAAGAATAAAACAGGAGGCTGTGAATAAAAGGTAAAACAATGACACTATACGATCAAAAAGTAAGTTAAAATTTAAAATATTGACACGTGTGACAACAATAGTAAAAAAAATTATATATTACATAAATAGATATATAAACCAGAGCACAATCATTTTTATTAAGAAATTAATCTTTCTAATAACTTTCTGTGTAGATCAGTGGAAACTATCATTAAATTTTGTTAAATAATATTTTTAATAATTTTTGTAAAACAAAATAAACATTATTAACTCATCCATTATACATTAAATTTTTTGTAAATTAAAATTATAAAATTTGAATTTCTTTGCATAATTATCTCAACTAATTAAGCCGCAGGATATGAGTTGTTAACATATATGGATTTTATCCCCTATAATGCATATTTCATTTTCTTCATTCCCTTATTCCCATCTCTTCTTTGTAAATTGTAATATATATTACAGCGTTTCCCAAAAAGTAAAACAATAAAACTTTTCTATAATTTAAAAATTAATTAATATTAATTCCATCACATTTTTAAGCAAACAATATGATTTTTAACATATAAATATTAAATATATACTATTCGATTGAACATTCATCTAAAATTGTATATGTATATTAAAACAATATTACGTAACTCAATGATATTTTACAAAATTGAACCTATGATGCAAATTCATCCTATAAATGTTGAATGCAAGCACTTTATAAACAGTAAAAGTAGAAAATAATACTGCGCTAAAAAACAAAGAGCGAAAAAGGCCTAGCATGGGTGCCTACTCTCTATTTCTCTCACCCTTTCCTTTTGTTTTCTTTTTCAATTTTTATGAGCTGGAACCTTTTTTGGGTTTGACTCATGACTGCAACGTTTTTTTCTGGCTCCCTGAACCTTTTTTAAGATTCTTTGCAAAACATTCATCATGTTCGGATAAAGGCGAGTCTCTTCATGGTTCATGCAGTACCTTCAAATATTTTCTTTGATATCCGTAGTTTATTCATCAATCATCAGGTATGTAAATTATTGAGAAAATGACCTCGAAAGATTCTAAAGGACCAATAAATCTATTTCAAAACTCCTTTACAGCCCCATGCGTATAGATATATAATTTGCATAATTTTTTAATTTCTCTAATTTCTTGTTTGTTCAAATTTTTAATTTCTATTTCATCATATAAAGGTATATACTTTTCTTTGACTCTACTAAGTGCCATTTCATATTCGCCAGCTTGTGTTATAATAATAGCAGTCTGTATGCACATTAAGAATAAAAAAGTTGTTTCATAAAAAAAAAGGAACAATAAAGTTGTCGACGTCACTTTGTGTTTAACCAAAAATGATATAAATGGCGGGACTTTATTTAGATTCTCTTATTATTTGTTAAAAAAAAAAATTTAAAAGTGTACCCATATATGGTCGATAGATTTATTACCGTGATAGTTTTTACTTGTAACGAATTCGCTGTAATTCATTTAGCAAGAAAGATTAAACAAAATAATCCAGTAATTTCAATCTTCCCAGTTTTTAACGATGATTAGAATAGCTAACCCATTATTAGAAAGACAAGCGTAACCCCATGTTCTATTCTATCTCACAATATTCATTTATTCCATTCGTTTTCATTGTTTAGACACGTCAACTTATAGAGTAACCGTACAAAAAAAGTCTAGCCAGACACTTCTCAATTTATTAACTTTAACTATATTGAAAAGAATCGAAATGTGTGAATAAATCAATTGGGAATTACTGAACCGAATAGGAGACTAAATTGTCCCCCTACCCCTTTAACAATTCATTTTTTTTTTATGTGTGTTACTTGTAAATTCAAGCTACTTCATTATCTATATAACATTATTGAGTCGTATTAAAAATTTTACAGTGAGTTTTGTCAGAAAAGTCTCAAACAATTCTTGGATAAGATTTGTGTTTTGTAAGTTGAAATTCCGATGTGAAGGTTCTCATCTAAAATCCAAATATACTATTTAACATTTGGGGAAGGCAACCTGCACACAAAGAATTAAGGAAAACAGAAAAGAAAGAGTTTAATTTTGACTTTATATAGATTCTAATTTTAATTATTATATTATAATATTATTTTTATTTTCATCTTATTTTCCTATGCGTTATAAAATCATCTAGAGGTTGAGTAATTTGTATCAACTACTTGGTGAGGTTACCTTGTAATTGGGGTAGAGTGGGACTCATCATTGATTTCCTCTAAACATTTCTCATCTCTACCACAACAAGAAATCAGAAACCAAACACACGTAATTTATGTCATTTCCATGACTTTTCAAAGGACCTGACTGTTCTTCTTCTATAAAACCACAATCCACATTCATTCACCACCCTTCTCTCTCTTTCTACAAATTTATTGACACGTTTGCATCTCTATAAAAGCATACAAAACCCACTTCAACACCTCATCGTAAAGTAACAAAGCATGATGGAATCAGAGTCAGACAGGGGTGAACCTGTTCAGGAACTAACCTACTCGGCGACGAAACTCTCTCTGTTAATCTCACCACCGAGCCTACCGCCGGAGACTCCGCCGCCGCCGAATACGGTTTCGGTTCCTTTCCAGTGGGAGGAAGCACCGGGGAAACCTAGGCACAACCACACCCAATCGGAGCCCGGGAAGAATGTTAAAACCTTGGAGCTGCCTCCAAGGCTGTTATTTTTGCACACCAATCTTGACGGGCCTTCCCCCACAACGGTTTTGGATGGGCCTTACGTGGGCCGGGCCATGTCCTTCACAACCTCTTATAGGACTCCCAGGGAGTATTGGAATTCCAGTTTTGGGTCCACCAGGTGGAGTGGTTTCAAGAAGATTAGCAAGGAAGAGGAGGAGGAAGACGAGGGTAGTTTCGACTTTTCAGGACACTGCACTGTTAAGCCTAAGGTGAAGATCACAAGGGTTCCCAAAAGAGGAACCTTCTTGACTCTTTCCAAGCCAAGATCACATCTCTGGGTAACTCATACTTTCATCTTTTATAAAATTAACAAACTTCCATTCGTCTTTTCAGAAATTCTTAACTACAAATTTCATGCTTTATTCAATTATCTGTTATTCCGTTTTATCCTTTTATTTTTCCCATCTTTCTCGCTGTAAGATATGTTGATATTATCCAAATCATGCATAATGCAGAGTAGCTAAGGTGTTAGGTATGCATTATAAAACGCACATTGTTTCATGGACTAAAGTGATGTTTGACTATGACTATATTGCTCATTGCATTAATCATATTATCGAGGTGCCTCCAACGGAGCCCAATCTATATAAGTTTATATGTTACCTTTTCCCTTTTTTTATCTATTCCCTATTTAAAGGTAATTCCATTTTATTTATCCTTTCATTTAGAAAATTTAAATAGTGTTAATTATATTTCTACATTTCCTTAATTGATCTTAGGTATTTTACATATTTGACATAAATAAAAAGAAATTGAAAATAATTTTACACAAGTAATAACGTTAATTATATTCTTTAATATGTGTGTTATCTTGTAATCCATTAATTTTAACAAAAAAAAAATGAAAGTGGTATTTTATATTTTCTTTTTCAAAAAATTTACGATTTCATTTTTAATGAATAGTTTAAGTTTTTAATTTTCTTAACCTATACTGAACCTACACTTACGCAAGTAATCAAAAAATTTCTTTACTTTCCGTGACTTCGAGTCAAAAGAAAACAAAAACAGTAGTCAAACAGCACCGCCATTTGGGTACGAAAGATGGACTTTCACTACCTGGCCACAGAAAAAGCACCGACTGAGTTGCTACTGTGATGCGACTGGTGATTTTCTTGTGAATTTGGTAATATTAACGTTATTGATACATTATTTTACTATATTATATTACTTTTAAATAATAAAATAAAAATTGCAAAAAAGCGTAAGATATGTTAATATATATTATAGTCATTGAGATATTCATGCGAGTGAGAAATTCTCGCTGCCTTTTGGGAGAAAAACATTTTAATAACATTACCACCGTAATAATTTTGTAGATCTAACAAATACTACATGTCAATGATGAAAGATCATTTTGAAGGAGGAAAAATGATGAAGGCACTATTTGTTTTTCTTGGTTGAAATGTTATACACCCGGAATTTACTCAAACTTCATAGATTGAATCAATAAGAATTGCTTTGTCCATTTTATTTACCCATAAAAAAATGAAGTATTAGTTGCTCCATTAGATTTTTGTACCTGCACCGTTTGGCATCTTTTCTTGTGCCTATGATTTGGTTAGGTTGATATCTTATCATATAATTATAATTTTATAACTGCAGGCAAGCATTTATGAAAGCTTTAAGCAAGTGGTCCCATGGAGACGCCGGCAACAAACACAGAAAAAATGGGGTTCCAAATTTGACACTGTTTGATCTTTTAGACTTTTACTCCTGTCAAATGGAGTTATTTAAGAAATAATATTCCGACCCCAAAAATCATATTGTATTTAGTACCTAAATAAAATTTTCTTTTACACGTTACGATCGTCTCATAGCATAAGGATCGTACTTCTTGTATATTATATAAATCATACAAAGTCATACACCCATATAATTATATATAAATAATTAAAATTAGAATTAACTTTAATTCTTTATAGTTATATGATTAAAATTTATTATACATATGATAAAAATTAAGAATAATTCATATTTATACAGTACTTGAAGATATTTACTTTGATTTTCATGTTTCACCCCTAGCCATTTATCTAGAGTGTACATGTTTCTTAAATTAGATTGTGTCATTTTTTTTTAGGATAAATTAGATTATGTTGTTATTAGTGCACTTTATATTTTAAAGTGCATTTTTCTCTTTAAAAAGGTTAAATTCTTGTAATATATATATATATATATATATATATATATATATATATATATATATATTAAGGGGTTGAATTTTAAAATCATGATTATGACAAGGACTCCATTCAGTTATCATTTTCAACATAAGAATGACTCTCATGTTGTGGGCCTGTGGCGTATACTTAATGATAACTATCGGGTTTGCCTCCGTTAATATAGTTGTATTTAACAAAAATTAAACTAAATTTAAATTATTTGTTTAATGTTTATTTTTTATTTAAATTACATGTATCTTTTTGTGAGAGACGATTGTTTGAACTGAATAAAATCATTATAGATAGTAAAAAATAATTTTTTAAAATTTTTAACACATCTATATATTTAAAATTTAAATTTAATTTTTTTATAAAATCATTATCAATTCATTTACTAGTATATAATTATGTTGATATATAAAGTTAATAAATTCTATCAATATATTATATTATTTAATGTCTAATTTATCATTAACATCGAGAGGTAATATTTATATGAATGGTTTAATTTAAAAAAATAATAATAAGATTTAAATTAATAACTTCATATAAATTATTTTAATTTTAAATCTATCACTATCAAGTTAATTCCAAGAATTTATAGTTAAAAATGGCTTAATTTTAATTATACAATATTACACTAACAAAAATAATCTTAACATGTTTTTATTTTATTTTGAGTATATATATATATATATATATATATATATATATATATATATATATATATATATATATATAATTGGCGCCCGCGCCCGGGGTTTAAAATATTATACAAAGAGCTACAATCCCTCTGTTAATTTTGTGGCAAAATTTGAAACATTGGACATAGCATCAGGTGCAGAAATGTGGATACAGTATTATCAACTTATTTTTTATTTTTTATTTAATTATTTATATTTTAAAAATATAAAAATAAATAAATTAAACAGTTTATATTTAAATATAAATAAATATATGTTATTATTTATATTTTTAATAGAGTATTAAATTTTTATTTTTCATAATAAAATGTGTAAATGTTAAACTTACAATATATTTTAATTTAAATTAATAGTAAAATATTATATATACATATATATTATATAATTTTAAATGAGACAAATCTTTATCGTTACTATTCCGATTAGTTTTTCTCTTGCTTTCTTCAAAAGTTATTAACAAGATTGCTTATATAGTGATTTATTACTGTCAACAAATTATTTCGACTACAATGGAATTTAAAAGGTCGAATTACCATGTATGAGACCTGATAGATAGATAAATGAATATATGATCACATCTCTTAATCATGTTTATCAGATCAGTTGTTTAAGTCATACTATAAGGAACATCTAACATTATAATCTGCCTTCGATCAGTTTAAATAATGGTTAGCTGGCGAACATCACCTTATCAGCACCGTAAAAGAAATCTTAATAGGATAAAATTATTTATTTATGCATAAGTTGATGATTATATAATTATTTTACACATTGAATATATTTAAATTAAATTCAATGTTTCCACCGAAAAACCCATTTACAAGTGATTTTGTTGTTAATAACTTTCGTAAGATGCCTGTCATATTTAACAGGTAGATTTATTTGATTGATTTTTTTTTAAGTGTGTTCGGTAATGTATCTTAGGCTCCATTCTATTCAAGGTGATTCTCCGATTTTAATTTTTAGTTTTTAAATTAATTTTAAAAAAAAAAATTGGTTAAGAAAAGGTTTTAAATACTTTTTAATATATTTTTATTTAAATTTTAAAATAAAAAATAAATTTATTAATTATTTTTTATTTTAAAATACTTTTATTTTAAATCTATTAAACTCTATCACAATATTATAACCATCACTATCATCAATATTATTATTATTATTATAATTTATTTTAATTTTTACTATTTAAAAAAAAATAAATTTTTATATTTTAAAAATAAAAATTATTATTTTATATATAAATTATATTAAATTTATAATATTATAATATTTTATATTATATAAATATTTATAATATATATTATTTATCTAAAAATAAATATTAAATAATATAAAAATATTATAATAATATATCAAATTATTTATCTTAAATATTAATAATTAAATAATATATAAAATAAAATTTTATATAATTATATAATATTTTTTATATAATAACCATTATATTATTACTATTATCTTATTAACAAATTTTTGTTTTTTTCTACTACTATTATCATCATTATCACTATCATTATTATTATGATAATAATTTATAATTTTAAAATAAAAAATTTTATAATATAATATATATTATTTTATATAAAATAAATATTAAATAATATAAAATTATTTATATTTAATATTGATAATTGAATAATATATAAAATAGAATTTATATAATTATATAGTATTTTTATATTATAACTACTACATCATTATCATTATTTCGTAAATTTTCATCACTATCATTAATATTATTATTATTATAACTATCATAACAATTATAATAACATTTAAATTTTAATATATTTTAAATTTTTGAATTAATTTTTTATTTATATATTTTAATATTTTTTTAAAAAAAATATTATAAATTCATAATTAAATAATAAAATATAATAATTTAATTTATTTTTAAAAATTAAAAATAAATATTGATTTTGATTTTAATTTTAAAATTTTTTAACACTAAAAATGAGCTTTTTAGTTTAAATTTTAAAAATTTGTTAAAATTATTTAATTTTATTTAATAAACTAGTTTTTAGTAGCTATTTTAAGTAAAATTTAAATTTTTTTAGCTCAAACTGAAATATTTTTAATTTTATATTTAATCTGATAATCTGATTCTTTATTCATTCATTCAATTTTATAAATTTAATATTATTTAATTATTTTATAATAATAGTTTTAATTTTTATATATATATTTTATGTTATTATAAAATAATATTTAAAATTATTATTTTAATATACATTATTTATTTTAATTATTATATTACCTTTTTAATAAAATTTTGACATTTAAAAAATTACTATTTTGTAGATTACTAATATAAATTTTTACATTATATGTTAATTAAAAGTTATAGTGGTTATAATTTTAAAATTATTAATTATAAAAAAAATTAATATGATAATTTAGATTTAAATGAAAATATAAAAATTATATTATGAATATATTTTAATTAATTTTTTATTACTTGTATGTAATATTAGGCACACGTCTCTTTGCCGAATGCATGTTTCCTTCCAAATGAAAAATAATAAATATATATTCTAATATTATTTATATATATTTTATTATATTATATATTATTATATTATTATTATTCCTATTTATCTTTTTTTTATATACCAATACATTTTATTTTTTTAGTAAAATATCTTTTTATATATCAATACACTTTATTTTTTAGTAAAATAATTATTATACAAATTAAAAATATATTACATTCTTTTTTACATAATTTACGATTGTATAATCTTCTTTGATAATTTTGAATTTACATCCAATTTAACATAATTTATGATCGTATAATTTTGAATTTATATTTAATTTTACATAATTTATGATCATATAATCTTTTTTTATAATTTCTGATCGTATAATATTTTTCTATAATTTTAAATACATGTTATTATATTAATGCATGAATAGGAAAAAATTTTCCTTTAATACAAATAGGACCTTCAGTTACATCCATAAGTTATCCAATTTTTTAAAATTTTCTGATTGTCTAAGTTTCAATGTGACTGAGTGTTTTCAATTTTCTGACTGTCTAATTTCAATGTGGTTGAATGATGGAACACTGTTTGTATGTAGGATTATCTGTGTTTATATGAATATCATCACTCCTTTCAAATTACCTGCCCATTTCAGCTGAAAAGAAAAAAAAATTAAGAAAATATTTTATTTGTAAAAATATTTTCTGTTATACTTTTATTTATAAAATATAGAATTGTTTTTATTTTATTTTCTGTATTTAATATTTTATAAAAATGAGAATGAACAAATAATTTTTATTTATAAAAATATAGAAAAAATAAAAAAATTACAAACCAATAGTCACGTGAGAATTTAAAAGAGGTGTTTTAAGCAGTGGGCATAATAGACAACTGTTTCTCATAAATAGCAGAATAGGAAGCTTCACTTGAATGAGAATGGTTGGACATATTAGAGGGCACTATTTGTTTGAGTTTGGTAGATGAACTAGTGCCTGTTACCTACCATATAATAATTTATTGCCTTCCCAACTCCATCAAAAGCAACCACATGTTGCAATTAAACTTGGAAATGGTACACAGATTAATTCCATGCCAAGGGACATTCTTTTCTTGTTATTTTTTATCTTTTATTTTTATTATTTATTGGCAGATCAAATTACCTTTTTATAATTTTTATGGATCAATTTTTAATTTGTAACATTTTCAAAGACTGAAAATTAAAATAAAATTAACTTTATTTAATTTTTAAATATTTTTAAACTGAAAACTGATATCCTGAAGGGGTCTTAAGAAAAAAAAAATTAAATAAAAAATCACTACATTGCTTAAATTCACAACTCAGGACTTGGATAATTTTGGTGATTCATATTATGTGCGTCTTCTTTGAGTTATTAAAATATCAAAGCTCCTATACAATGATGGGTCCGGGAGAGAGCTACTGTATATGAACATTACACTGGAAGAATAATATAATTTAAATCTTCTTAATTAGTTGGTACTATTTTAGTTCTCTTTTACTTATCTTTTTTGAAGAAACATTTTGTTTTTTATATTAATCTTTAAATTTTCAATATAAAAAATTAATTATTACCTAATTTAGGCAGTATATAAGCATAATTTTACTTATAGTTTATTTGGATAAAAATAAAATAATAAGCATGAGAGTAACAAAAATTTTTAAAAAATAGAAATGATATATTATTTTGATAGGTAGAAATATAAGAAACTATCTCCACTCAATTCAATGAAAAAAAAATGGTTTATAATAATATTTTTTATATAAAAATATATTTTTTACCATGATATGTTTTAATTTATATATTATATAAAAAATTGTTAAAGTATAAAAACAAAACTCCCTCACCCCTAATTTTGGGAGGAAATATTTTGATATGTGTAGTTTCTACTTTTTATTAAAAAAAATTATTCAAATAAATAATCCATATTTATTATTTTTTTCTTATCTCTCTTTTCTTTCTTTTTTTCTTAATTCTCTCTCTTAAAACAAGTAGTTCTTTTAAATATTAAATTTGAATTTATATATGAAAAAAGTCAATCTCATCATAATATGAATATTTTTAATTTAAATAAAATTACCTCTTAACAAGTATCAATAGTTTAGAAAAAAAAAATTATACATCAATAATTTAGTTTTTTTAAATTATATCATATTATCTTTACCTGATTTTCAAATATTGTATGAATTTATGAAAGACAGATAATAATAGACAAAATATCATAATTTGATTAATGAAAAAGATAAAATATAACAAAAAATAAGAACAATTTTAATATTTAATAAAAACATTAATTATGACTTTTAGTCTATATGCTATAACAGTAAAGAAAAATATGTTAAACTTATTTATTTATTATTTACTCATTTGTCTATAAAATAAGAAGAGATAGTAGGAGAATATAAAAAACCAGCAAAGCATCATATAAATACAAATGTCAAAGGAGCCACCTAGCTATTAGAATCAAGATTCTTGAATCAATAGAATCATAAAATATGATTGCTATAGATTGAAATTACAGCACTGACTGAACATATGTTTGGGTTTCAATTTTCAAAGAAAGCTGATAATACAAAATATTTCTACGTCATTTATAAATCGGTCCACATGTGAGTCTATGGAAGCATCTTGGCATTTGCTTTGACAAGGAGATGTACACAAGTTGACAAAGAACATAGCATTCATATGGCCAATTAACGAAGTTGCATGTTAAGAATTCTACAATATGGTTTCCAATTGTAAGAAACCAGTTAGCATTATGGCAATTAATTTGGCTATAACCTAACCCAAACTCCCACCAATAGTGATACATGATATTGAAAGCTGCCATGTACAGTATAGTACTACATTTATAGTATGTCTCAATCATTTTTCTTATGGAAAATTGAGAAAAAAATTGTGATACATACTAGATGTTATAATTTGTTTTTGGTAACTAGCCTCAACAGCCCAAATGAAAACTAAATAACATACCTACACAGAAAAGAAACACTAGAATGGACCAAAAAAAACTAGCTAAATATGTCTTTCGGAATAATTCCTTTTGTGATTATTTTAAAAAAATTGTTATTAGTTAATTTTGTATGGTGATTATTAAAAATATTTTATATTTTTAATTATATTTATAAAAAACAAATTATTTAAAATAAATAAAATTTTAAAAATTATTAACTTATTTTATAGTTAACTTTTATTTTTCAATTATTTTAAATATATATATATATATATATAATCAACTATTACAAATAATTTTATATCTATTTCTATAATTTTATATTGAAAAGTAATTATATTCACTAGTACAAAAATAGGTTTCTATAACAGGATTTTACATGGATTGTTTAGAAACCGATATAAAAAAAAAACGCGGTGGCATTTTTGTAAATAAATGTAAACTTTTTACATCGGTTCATAAAAGAACCGAGGTAGAAAGTACTTTCTATATCGGCTACAAAACAACCGATGTAGAAAGTATTTTCTACATCGGTTCTCTTTTGAACCGATGTAGAAAGTGGATTTTTTTAAAACTTTCTACATCGGTTACATAACAACCGATGTAAAAAGTATTTTCTACATCGGTTGTTTTGTAACCGATGTAGAAAGTGGATTTTTTTTCAAACTTTCTACATCGGTTACAAAACAATTAACTTTCTACATCGGTTACAAAACAATCGATGTAGAAAGTGAATTTTTTTTTAAACTTTCTACATCGGTTACAGAACAACCGACGTAGAAAGTACTTTTTACATCGGTTCTAAGAAACAACCGATGTATAATGTCTTCCCTTCTCACTTATTTTTCGACTCTAGTCGTCTTTAACCTCATTCTCCAAAACCCTAGTTTCTCGTTTCGACTTATTTTCTCTATTTTTATTTACGTCTTAGCCATTGTCGTTGTCTGTGCTGTTCGTCGTTGCACTTCATTCTTACGTACGTGGTTGTTGTTGTCGTTGCAACCATTTCCTCCGTTCGAAGTCGTCGTCGCGCACCCTAAGGTTTGAAGTTGTCTTTGTTGTTATTTATACATCTCATTCTGTTATTATAATTGAAACTTACATTCGTTTTGGTTGTATTGTATAATTTTCAAGCTTCTTATTTGGCTACCACTGTGTTGTGCTGTCGTTCGACTACCGTTGTACCTCCATTAGGACACTGTTTGGTAACCACTCAACCATTTTTTCTCTGCTTTCAACAGGTACATGGCTGGTTACGACATTTTTTTTTTCAACTTTCAACACTTGCTTGACGTAATTTTAAGTTATTTCCTTTGTAAATTAAAATTTGATAATAAATAATGATGTATTTAGTTTAAATATATAGATTATGTGAATTCTGTATTATCTGTCTCGTGATTCTGTGAATAAATAATACGGTAACATACCTAAACAAAACGAACATTTAAAAAAAATGAACTTTCTACGTCGGTTAAGATTATAACCGATGTAAAAAGTACTCTTTTTACATCGGTTGGGCCTATAACCGATGTAAACAGTACACTTTCTACATCGGTTATGACCTTAACCGAGGTAGAAAGTATGACTTTCTACATCGGTTATAAGTCCAACCGATGTAGAAAGTGTACTTTTTACATCGGTTCCAGAACCGATGTAAAAAATCTTATTTTCTATATCGTCCACTTCAACACCGCTCAAATAACCGATGTAAAAAATCCATAACAACCGATGTAAAAAGCTTATTTTCCACCCGTGATTATACTTCTAAAGTCTAAACAAAAAAAAATTATTTTGAAATTATTTATATCTAATATATTTAAATACAAGCTTTATTTTATTTAATCAATTATAACTATAGTTAATTATTAAACTAATTTTTTCCTAGTAATCTAAACCCTAAATGGCGCAAAAGCCGAAAACCACATCCAACAAGAGGCTGGTCATAAAGGTGCAATCCAAGCTCGTGAGAAATGAAAACGAGCATGATTTGAGAACCAATCCACCACATGATTGAGAGGATCCTCTGCATGCTGAGATCTATTTGGAAGAGAGAAAGAGATATACAGGATATCTATAGAATCCAATATATATATATATATATGTGAGATATAAAAATAAATATAGAGAGATAAAAAAAATGAAAAAGATATTTACCCCACACTTTCACACGATTACCCTCTCCCAAGCCACGAGTGATATTTATCTCCCAAGCTCTGTTACATACATTTTTTCTCACTGGGATGGCTTCAATCTTTTTTTCTAAGGGAAATAAATATAACAATACTAGTATCCAGTAGAATAATGAAACGTACAGAAAACTAACATTATTTTATCTTTTAACAGTATATTAGTCTTTCATGTTTGACGAGTCAAACAAGCCAAATATTTCAATTTTGCTAGTTAAAAGTCAAACATCAACCAAAACCAAACATGAGTAACCATTCATTCTCTGTATTTTAATATAATATAATATAATATATTATATTTAAATACATTTTTAATCTCTTTTAAATATGATTAAATTTAATTTTAAAATTTTAAAATATTTTTTTATTTTAATTCTTATAAATTTTAAATTTTTTGAAAATATTCTTTACTGTTATTTGAGATGCATCTAACTATGTTACCTTGCCATAATTGTGTGGAGGTAACATATAATATGATATGCTTAAATATTTGACACATTATAAAAAAATGATAACAGAAAGAAATTTAAAAAGTTAAAATTTTAAAATAATTAAAATAAAAAAAAATTAGAGCATTTAAATTCAATTTAAATATGTTTACAGAAACTAAAAATACATTTAATTTTTTATTATTTTATTATTATTATTATTGTTTAATAGTCCCAAAAGGCAGCCGAATAACACTTTCAACCTAGAGCAATAAAAGAACAATGTTGCAATGTACCATATGATAAACACTAAATTACAAACATGCTTGTTATAACATTACTCTAATTACTTAGGATAACAAAACTCACTAAACTAATCAAAAGCATATATCACATTAAACATTTTCAATCAGGGATTGATTGACCAAGTAGATGACTTTCAAGTCTGGAGGAAGTTTAATTTCTTTTTTTGGGTCTGGATGTTGTCTAATGCTTAGTTGAAGAAAAACTGTTGCCGGCCAATCAAATTGTAATTAAAATTCAGTGTTCTTTTTGGGGGTCGAGAGCTCATGGATTAACAACAAAGGAAAAAACAGGTCCAAAGGCCCACATAGCTCTCATGGCTGAGCCCAAAGAAACATACAACAAAGAAACACTGCTCAAAAAAGTTATTGACCAACTAAAGAAGAAGTTGAAATGACAATAAAGTGGAAGCCCACTCTTCTTATTGGACTGCAAATGCTGAAAAACGAAAACACCTATACTTCCCTTTTTACATGATCCGGGTTTGCTTCTCGGACTTTATATTTGGGCCTCCATTCAATGGACTTTTTTTTGACTAAAAAGAAATTGATAGAAAAAAATAGAGGACCAAAAAGTCCAAAACAATTATAGAAAGAAATAGAGTAAAACGAAGTGATATTGTTTGTTATCATTTATATTTTTAAAATGTAATAGAATAAAATTTATTTTTTATTCTATACGTGTCTTCCATTTTTTTCAGCCAATGCTTCATCAAACAAGCTTTGTTTACAAATTTTATGGATCATAACATTATATGTGCAGATAGTTTTTTGATAGCATTTAACCAAAATATCCTCGAAAACCTCCCATACATTCTGAACTCTTCCACCTTTGCACAATTCATCAAGAAGAATCATGATTGTGTATACATTAGGCTGAATTTTTTGGTCTTTAATTCGATTGAATAATGCAATTATCATATGTAGACGGTGGCTTTGTATAGATTGTCTATCAATGAATTATTAGTGATTATATTTTTTCAGTTGATCTCTATCACTTATATCGTCAAGAAGCTTTAAAGCATATAAGATTTTCATTGATTTACACAAACCATCAATAAGATAATTATAAGTTACCGTATCAGGAACCATCATTTTGCTATACATTTCTTCAGAGATTAATACTTTTATCAGTCATTTTATTCTTAAATAATTCAATAACCATGATATTATAGTCTATGACAAATATGTTTTGTATTGTTCACTTCGTTAATTTGATGATACTCGTTCGTTAAAGAATTATAAATAACAACATTTGGTTCATCCCAACTTTTATCATATCAGTCAATACGTTTTTAACTTCTTTTACTTTTCCTTCCTTGTAAGACATCAACCAATATAATAAAGGTATAAATATTTGGGTTGATATTTTTTTACACCATTTCATTAAACAAATGAGTTGCTCGTTTTATTTACCCAACATGTAAAAGTTATATATTATAGTAGTGAAAGTGAAAATATTAAAAAAAAAATAGACAATCATTTAATAGTATAAATAGCAGGTATCATTTATACGCTTATTTTTGCATAGGCTATCTTTAAAATAATATTTCTTAGGTTTTGTTTAGAAAATAGTTTCTAAAAGAGGAAGAAGAAAAGGAGAATTATGATACTCTCTCATTTGTGTTTGAGGAATTTTGCAATGTACTAAATGATAAACACTAAATTGTTACAAATGCTCCAGTATCTGTTGGGGGCGACCTAGAACATAAGAGAGGAATAGAATTGATTCCCTCTCCAGTCTCCAAAAGTGCAGTGATATAATCAAATACTTTTAATTCAAGCGTTGATCATATGTGTGAATAATCAAATACATATTGGCCTCTACCATTAAACAAGCCTCTTTATTGTCACCTAGTTGTTTAAATCATGTAATTTTATAATTACGTACAGGACAGACAATTTTAGAAAGCTAATTGGATTTCATAACAGCGTCATATAATTAAGGGTATAAATGTGCTAAAAGGTTTATAAATTATTCAAACTTTACTTATTATTTCTTTATTTAATTTTTTTAACTACACAAAGTTAAATTTAAAATTAGGTTTCATTGTTTAAATAAATCAAACCCTAGCTTTGTAGAATTTTGCTATATGTGTGTTAAATGTTTAAAATGATAATTTTATCGTTCAAATCATTCTATCGGATTTAAGTATGATTGGAAAAACACATTTAATCTAAATCAAAAGTTCAAATTTTGTATTAACAAACTGTATATGTGCATTTATATAACTATAATTTTATTATTATATTTATTGGAAAATTCATAATTTTTTATTATCACATAATATTTATCTAATTTTAATATTTTAGTTTAAATAAATAAAAATATTAAAAAAAACTCCATTTTTATTGTCTAAAATTTTATTCTATTTTTAAATCATTTTAATGAATATAAAATATTTTATATTTTACTTATTATTATAAATGTATTTATTAAATACCAAATAACCAAAATTTTATGTATAAAAATTTATAAAAAATAAAATAAACATTATAATGTATCAAAATGCATGATCGCATTCAATCATGTAATAATATAATATGTTCTAATATTAAGTCATTTCAATTATAAAATTTTTAACCAAGTCAAGTCAAAACTTTAAATTTAATTTATTTTAATAAATAAATCAAACTCAAATATTCTTTTTTCTTTTATAAGATAAGCTTATTTCAAATACTCATCTCAACTTGGACTTATTTCACCCAGAGTTGAAGCATTAAAATTATGTATTCTATTGTATCAGTTGATTTTGTATAATATCTTTTTTGTTGTTAAACTAATTTTACATAAATTTTACTTAAAAGAGTGTGATTAGATTCTTTCATAAACTTGAACAAATTAAAAAAAAATACTAAAAACTACATAGAAAAAATACATTATGCTTCGTAGTTTAAAAGGAACACCAACAATTAAATCCAAATCCAGTGCTGCCTCGTTTATGCTAGGGAGCATTACAAAAGCAAAAGCGTGGAAAATAAAAATAGCTAATCGTTTCTTCGTTTTGACCAGTTTGAGGGTAATTTCCTGCAGGTTTGCTTCTTTAAGACATAAACGTGTTGCAGAAGAATAAACCATATATATCAATTAAGTGACAATAATGTTTAAGAACGAAATCTCCTCTTATGTTCCAATAGTAATATTGCTTTAAAAGAGAACGTGAAAGTAGGCATTGAAATGATCATGCTCGGGGTAATATAGAAGCACAAGTCTTTATCATATTAATGAAAACGCGCTCTCCGGTCTCTTCTACTCCGACTAAACTCAAAAATATATGGGCTATGGTCAAATTAGTTTCCTAATGTATAGAATAAGCTCAAAATATCTACCATTGAACCAAGTCCTTGCCTATACTATTATGTGTTGTGTTTCTTTATATGTGCCTTATTGTCCTTGGCAATATTCCAAGCTATAAGCCATGTAATCAAGTTTAGAGTGCCAAACATCGTCTCCTTTTGTAATTAGCTTTAAAACAAGCCTGCCTCAGCTTCTTGGTTTCTTCACTCAGTTCCAATCCTGGTAACTTTTCTAACATCATTTTATGCTTCTCCAACATGGCAACCTCTTTTGCCAACCCCAATTCCTGCACCATTGAACTAACACTTGGAACCATTGACCACTGGATAATAGACAATTAATGACTCTTGCCCACACAAGTGTACAAAATTAGTATCATTCACTCCTACAATTTTTATCTTTGAATATCTCACCAATTAAAGCTCAAATTCCTTAATTAAGACACCAAGGAAATTGAGTAATTCAAAGAGAATGTTATGGTCATACCTTGAGGTTGTCAATGAGTAACTTCAAGCTCTTGAGTTTCCTATGAGGCCATCTCATTATGTTGAGCTCCCTGCACCTTCTCTTCAAGAGGGTTAGGCCCACATTCATTTCCTTTGCAGCTTCAGTTATGGGAACATCAAAATGCTTCTTGATTTCATCAAATTCTAATGCATTATTTGACTTCTTTTTTCTAATGCTATTAGGCTTCTCTTCGTTCCCTACCTCCTCTTTCTTCACACAAGTTACAAACCCATTTTTAGCATCCTCAAAATAACCCTCACGATTGCAAGGCACAACAATGTTGAGGGGTTTTTGGTCAACCTCCTCAAAATCTTCACCTAACGGAGGGAGATTAAAATCGAAATTGAAATTTTCGAGATCTTGGAACTCATTGAAGCAAAGATGCTTGCTTTGGTATGTCCAATCATACTCGAAGAAACCCTCGAATGGTGAAATCTCCATGATTCTGTACATAAGGACCCACCGAAAAAGAAAAGAAAAAAAAAGAGCATAAGACAAAAAAGAAAGAAAAAAGTCCTTATCGACCTCGAAAGTCACGAGAAACTGTTCCATAAATCATTCTAGGAATACTCTTCCTGAGTTACGCAGAATATAATCATAGTAGAACCAAAAAAAACAATCGAATGAAAAAAAAAAAACAAGAAATAGACTGTGGAGGATTAATCATTCTTACTTGTCTATCTCGGTTTGTTGAGGAGAGCAAAAGCAGTTGAAGGTATGAGGAACAATTTCAAGGTTAGGGAAATCATGTTCGGTTAAAAGGTCCATATCGGAGAGAAAGCGAAATTGGGAATAATGAGAGTGGTTTTGGAAGGAACAAAAAAGGAGAGAATGTGTATTTATATGTGTATTTGGAGGCATGAAAGGTGGTGATGATATGTTGTTAAATAGTGAGTGAGAGATGAATGTTCTAAGTGTGTCTAGAAAAAGGGATGAGTTAGGAGCAGGATTAACACGAGAGAGAGAGAGAGGGGTTACGTTTTTTCAGAGCAAGTGTTGTTCAGTTAAGCTTTTGCATTGAATTGTGGAGCCATTCAATGGAAATTATACAAGACCCTGCATCATAATCATCTACTTCTCAATTTGAATTAACACGTAATTACTCATTAATTAGTGAGTGGAACGAGGGTTATTCCTTCATTCACTGTATGCCATGAACATCAACGCTTGCATCTCCATTATCTTAATTAAATTTACCAATAAACAACCTCATTATTACTACTAATAATATTAATTTCATTAACCAACAAATTTCTTTTTTTCTTGGCTATATTTCTTTTGGTCATTTAATTTTGAGAAAATGCTGGTTTAGATTTGGATGGATAGGTCTTGGTAAAGTAACGCATGATAAGAGAATAGTGAAGACATAGGATTTTGTAATTGAACAGTTACCTCAATGGATGGTTACATCTATCATCTCAAAATATGTTTTTCCTTCTTATAATTCATCAACCGCAACATTCATGGGATGCTATCCTATAAAGTTTTCGTACCATATACCGGATAACAACACTCCTAAAATCTTATATGTTGCACCATTGTAAATTATGACATTGTATTTTGTATGATTAAAAAATTAAAATATTTTATTAACAAAGCGTTGTAACTGATATGACTGTGAAATAAGAATAAGATTGAGAAAAAAAAAATTATAATAAAATAAGATAAAAAAATGTATTGTTTGGATAAATAAAAATATTTTTTTTATTTTTTAATGAATAAATAAAAAATGTGAAATATATTTTTAAAATTTTATATTATATAAATATTTTTATAAAATAAAAATACTAAAACAGAAAATAAAACTAAAAATTAAACCGCAGCTTTCCTCTCATTTTCCTCCACTTTTGTGGGCTTTTTTAAACATATATAGATCCTCCATTTTACAAATTTATTTATTTTCTAATTCTATTTCCCTGATTTTTACTGTTTTAATTCAAGCCAGACAAACAGAAGCTTAAAGGTGTTGAAGTTTTTATGATGAAAGTAAAGTAAATTTAATTTTTTAAGAAAATATTAATCTTAATTATTATAATCGTAAGTCGAAATACTTTACTTTTTTAAAACGAGAGAAGTTCTGCTTATTATATTATTTTATGATTATTTAGTTCTTATAATATTAATTTTTTTATTTTGTAATGATAACAGTAATTAAATTTTTAAAAAATGTAAGTATTATTTGTTATTTTTATTTATAAAATTATTTAATGATTCTTAATTTTGTATTATAGTAAATTTTATTTTATTATATTTGAAATGAAAAAAATTCTAATTATTGAAAATGAGAAAATTTAATTTTATGTTTACACTGAAATGAAAAACTTAGCCCCATTTGAATGTAGCGGGTGTTTAGCTTTTTTTTCAGATCAATTTAAAAAATAAAATATGTTTTGCAAAAATAATTTTAAAATAATTTTTAATATATTTTAAAATTAATTTTAACTAAAATTTTAAAATTAAAATAAAAAATTATAGAATATTATTTTGTTATTTTAAATTATTTTTATTTAATAATAATATATATTTTTATTTAAAAAAATTATTTTTTATTTATCTACTTTTAATATTATAAAAAAAATAAAAATAATATTACGTATATATAAATTATACTAAATTCATAATATTATAATAATTTTATATTATATAATTATTTATAATATAATATTATAATATATTATTTTTATATAAAATAAAAAATATTATAATAATGTATAAAAATTGATATTTTAAATATTAATAATCAAATAGTATATAAAATAAAAATTTATATAATTATATAATATTTTGTATATCATAATCATGGTAACACTATTATCTTATGAACATTATTCTTATTTTTATAATTATCAGTATCATTATTATTATATTAATAACAGTAAATTTTTTAAAATTTATTTTTATTAATTTAAAAGAATTTAATTATTAATATTTTTTTAAAATAATATTATTTTATATTTAATTTATAGTATTGTAATATAATTTATATTATATATTATATTATTTTATATAAAATAATATAAAAATATTATAATTATAATATATAAAATAACTTTTTTATATATTAATTATCAAATAATATATAAAATTATATAATTATATTATATTATTTATATTATAATTTTTATTATAATAATAATAATAATAATAATAATAATTTTATTATTATTTTAAAATTTTTATTTTTATATATTAAAAATAAATCATATTTATATAATAATATAATATATACTATATTTATGTGAAATAAATACTAAATAATATACAAATATTATAATAATAATAACAATATACATAAAATTTTATATCTTAAATATTAATAATTAAATAATATGTAAAATATAAATTTATATAATTATATAATTTTTATATTATAAATATTATATTATGATCATTATCTTATAAATATTATTTTTGTTTTCATCGTTATTACTATTATCATTAATTTTATAAATATTATTATAATAATAATTAATTTATTATTTTTAAATATTTAAAATTTATATTATTTTAGTATAATTTAATTTTTTAAATTAATATTTTATTTATGTATCTTTTAATTAATTTATAATAAAATGATATAATAAAATATCTTAATTTTTTTAACGATAATTTTTTAAAAGTAAAAATTAAAATTAAAAACTAAAAACCATTTTGAATAGATATTTTAAAACATAAGAATGAAAGAATTAAAAAAAAATAAAATGAATAAAAATTAAAGTATAAATAGAAATAAAAAATAAATTATTTAAATAGAATACAAAAATTAGTTGAATAAATTTTAATTTACATATATTTTAAAAATATAAGATTGAACTTTTAAAAAATTATTATATTTTTTATTAATATAATTTTTATTTTTTAAATATTATTTAATAATTTAAAATAAAAATATTAGCCCCTTATTTTCTTCCATCTTGAAAAGGAAAATATTTTTTAACCTTATAAAATTTAACTATTTTATTTCATATAAAAATACAAAAATAAAAATAATAAAATTTATCCAATTATAAAAAATAAAATTTTCCTTCTTAATTTCTTCCAATATAAATAAAAGAATAAATTTACTTCATTCTTTAGAAATTACGTACTAGTTGAATAATTTTTAAAAGTTTTGTAAAATGATGATTTTATTTGAGAGTTAAATTCACAATTTTCAAGATAATGTGGTTATTTTTAAATTCTTACAACTAACATGTACTTAAGGATGACAAGCTGTAAAATTATCATTATATGCGGTTTCATAGATTTTCACAGATTTATAAATTTATTTATTTTTTCTATTTTTTTTCCCCTCTCTCTATTTTTTTAATTTTATTTTATACGCTATCAGAACAAAACATAAAAAAGATGAAATCGACAATTTTCTATTCAAGATATTAAAGTCAAATTTGGATTCTAAAATTTGCCTCCATAAGATCAAACAATTAAAAGAATGTTATATGAAAATTAATTTAAAATTTATTAATTTAAAAAAAATGATTTTCTAACTAAAAAATAATATAATTACACTATATAAAGTAAATAAATATTTATATTTAAAATATTAATAATAATTCTCTGTCAAATAATTAATTTATATTTAAATACTTTTAATTTATATTTTATTATTTATTTTAAAATTTAAAATACTAAACATATAAACTTTTTATAAGAATATATATTATAATTATTTTATATATTTTATAAAAATAAAAATTATTTATATAAATTTAATTTATTTAAATAAAATAAAATAAAATGAGAGCAATGTAATCGACTTTTCAGTCGCTCGTCGTCTTTCGTCTTCACGTCGGTTAAAGCACGATGTCTTTCTGTTTCCACCTTTCTGTAGCACCTACTGCTAGCCTCCCTCCTTCATGTGTCTGAGGTTTTTGACAGGTTCACTCAGTCAGTAATATGCAATTTTTTTTGTTTGTTTACTTTTATCTACATTTTCAGATTTTCTTGTGTGCGTTGTCTCCTCCAGTTCTATACATTTTTGTTCCTTTTTTTAATCAGCTGCGAAGAATTAAATGTTTGTTTGGATATTTAATTAAATATTTATTGAATAAAATTTTGTATATAAACATTTGTAGTATAAATTTAATTAGAAATTATTAAAAATTTATTTTTGTAAGTTTTTCACAATCTCTTTTAAACTCTCCCTACATCCATTAGAAAGAGAACTAGAATCTTTCATGTATTTTTCTGTTCCCCTTTTTTTTTTTCTTAATAAGGCTGTGTAGAGTTTTCCAAGCTTTAGAAAATTAAAAAAGATTAAATTTATTAAAAAAAATTTGCTCTGAAATAAAAAAATTATAAAATATTAAAATAATATATTAATATACATTTTAGATAACAAAAATTAAATTGTTAATAAATAAAACAAATTCTGGAAAGGTAAAGCATTTTGTACATGGGTTACTGCATAATGCATTGAGATAACTTGCAGAAAAGAATTGTTGCAGAGAGTGGGTATGCATTTTGTAAGGAACAGGTGTCATAGTCGAAGCATGCAGGGTGCTGCATCATTGAATGAAGTCTAGATTATGAATTACAAATTCGGTTAGTTAACAGATTTAGTTAGTTAGTTATTGTTTTCTTTAACTGTTAACCTCTTTTATGTATATATCTACCTTCCTTTTGTAATTCGGTGTACCAATTTACAATAAAATCCCATTTTTTATTTTTCTTTTCTATCAGCATGCTTCTGTTATAATACGGTGTTAGACTGATTCTGTTACAATATTGTGTTGAATTTGAAACAGACTCTTGGCAAGTTTGTCAAGCAATGCATGGAGTGGAGACTGGTCTTTGTCTCTATTTCTATAATCAATGAAAGGTCTCATGTTTACCATTTTTTTACTTTTCATTATCCAAAGTGTACTTTGTAGGAAGGACTTCTCACAGTAGTAAAGTTTTTTGTTTAAATATTTAAAATTATTAATTAAGTTAGATAACTTTTTTATCAGTTAATTTACATATTCGATGGTATAATCTATTTATGTTTAAAGCAATATCAATTTTGATTTTAAAAAAGCTACTTATGATGCTTTTGAATTTGATTTATGCTTTTATTTGTTTCATATATTTTAAATTTTCGTATTTTTCAACCTTTCAAATTTTTATAATTTTATATCTTCCATATTTTTATATTTTCATAAATATGGAGATATTAAAATGCGATAATATTTTACAAAAGATGAACTTTTCATCACATATATCAACCTGAATAATTATAAATAAAAATATAATTTACCAAAAATACTTTAAAGTATCATTCTTTTTTATTATTCTAATTTAAATACTTGTAACTAAACATGTAACACTTAAACTTAAACCAACCTTTTATTTGTATATACCTGTAATAACTAACTAAAAAAATATTAATTTTATTTAATATTTAATAAGTATAGTGATACAGAAGTTATGTCACATAAAAGAGTAAAAACTTAAATTTTTCTATACAGCAAGAGTAAGAGCCGGTTTAATTAGGAATCAAAATGGAGTTTGGGGTATATTTCCCTGGTTCCAGAAGACCCCAAAAGAACTTTAATTAAAGTAAGATAATTTTAATTTTGGCCAACTTCTGTTTCAATAGATATACAAAGAGGCCCTAAATATTCTTTATTTAAATGAATTTCAAAATAATTAGTTTTATAAAATATTTTAAATTTACAATCTTATATAAAATATTTTAGACTTTTATTATAATCTATTTATATTGTTGTATAGGATCAATAATAAATTTTATCAACATTCATTTTGCCTTCATTTTTTCCCCAAATATATTCATTTTCTATTTTCTCTTTTTCTGGTCAGGGGGAAAAGTGGGAGTGGGATTTCATAGAATAACAAGACTGGAATTCTATTTCTATAACTCAATTTACTGCTAGCTCCACCACTTAAGCTATTTTGTAAGCAGAAATATATTCATTTTGTCTGAACTACTAATCTTTGGTATATGGGCTGAAAGGAGTGAAGGCATGAAGAATCATCATGGGCCCAATCAATTTTAATGGACCCAAATCCAAAAATCCTGGGCTCCGGTTTTGGATTGGGCTTGTATTGGATTAAAGCTTAAAAGTGGTACGTATGAACAACCGAAAACAAAAGAGTAGTATGCATGAGAATTTTCTAGTTTGATACTTGAGCATAGACCAAAAATCAGGCTGAAACTTAACTGACAAAAAATGAAAATAAAAGTGCTTTTCTGCAGGACCCACCCAATTCCCATAAATCACGCCGCTGATTCTCAGATCCCACAAAGTAAATAAACTAATTTATTTTTTTAATAGTTATGTTAATGTTGTCGCTTAAGTTAGTGAATATGCTGAATTCGTAAAGTTCGTGGCAAATTATTTTGTTTAAAGGAATAAAAAGAAGTGTTTAGGAAAAGGAAGAGTGAGGAGCACCGAGCACGGGACATGAGAGGTGTAAGAGAGACACCATGAATTGGAGGCTACTTCTATAATAATTCGAAGAAAGTTTTCGCCACTGTTTTTTTATGTTTTTAATTTTTTTTTCATTTTTTAATCATTATTTTGAAGAAAGAGTTTATAAGAGCTTGACACGTGTCTAAAAGTTTACTTAAAAAATAAAAACATAAATTATTAATATAAATAAATAAATTTTAATGCTTTATAATTTATTTTGTATGTGTGGATTTTATCGTATATTAATAATTAAATTTTTAATCAATAATTTATATCTTTATTTTTCTATAAGGTGAGGGGTTTATTTTAGAGTCAAATAAAAAATATATTAATTCATTTTGATTAAGAGAAACGGAAATATCTCAGTTATCGATGTAGACTGGAAGCAGAAGATGAAATTGAAAGGATAATTGGCATTTTATGCTATGTTTGGTTCTATATTGAACAGACCACAATCCCATTTGCAATATAAAAAATTCTCCACACACAATGTATTGTGCTTGTGTGAAGCACGACAAAATCAAATTTGAAAGCCAAATACGGTTCTGCATTCTTAAAAGTAAATCTATCCTAAACCCTAAAAAATAAAAATTTATTTTCGTTATTACGTTTAATTTTGATATATTACTAATTTAATTTATTATATTTTTAATTAATTCAAAATATGGTAGATATAATTTTAACTATAAAAAATAACTATTTATAATTAAAATAATAATATAAATTCATATTATCAGTACATTATAATTAAAATATTATTTATGCAATGAATAAAAAATTGCTTGCATGTAATATATATATATATATGTGTGTATTAACAAAGATTGTTTTTTAACAATAATATTCTTAATAATTATACATCTAAAAGAAAATTTTATTTATAATGTTAACACTGCTTTCATTATATTGGATTTACTTTCTAAAATGAATATTTTGAGGTGAAATTTAATTTATAAACTTTAATCAAAGACACAGTACTTGATTGCTGAACGGAGGTGTTTGGATTTATGTAAAATTGACTAACATAGATCCAAATTTCAGAAATTATTATCAGAGAAAAAAAGTTGAATGAAATGAAAAAAAGGTTAATAGAAACAGGCATTGAGAGAGGTATAGGGAAATTTGGAGGAAAGAGATAAGGAAGAATGTAAAGATGAGAGAGTGCTGCTTTTAATTTGTGTTGTTGTCTGCTGCACGACAACACGACCACAAGCTCGCCTCTTTTGCCTCTCTGGTTCGCCACTCATACATCAACACCCTAACACCATACTCAACCACCTTTTATATATATATCACATTCAATTTTATTTTATGTATGATCGTTTAATTTTTTTTATATTTTTTCAAAAAATAAAATATTATAAATTTCGAAATTTAAAATATAGATAAATATAAAATAAATTTTGTATATAAATTATTCATTATTCATTTTCATACGCGTGAAATAAAAGAAAGAATATAAATACTGAGAAAGAAAGTATAATAGAAAATTTAATTTTTATTATTTATTTAAGAGGAACGAAACAAGAGAAATTTTCTTGTTTGAATCCTTGTAAAAAGTTGCTTCCTTCAATTGGGGTGAAAGGAAATATGAGAATAACTTTTAAAAGAAAATACAAATAAAACATCAATCCAATTTTTGAATGATTAAATATATAATAAGTAATAAAAATATTTTAAATATTAAATTTTATCATAAACTATAAACATGACTTAAATTACAAATAAAAAATTAAAATATTTAACAATTTTAATAGAATATATTTTAAAACAATGTTTATATAAAGATAAAGTAAAAAATTAATATTTTTGCAGAACTATTTAATTTTAAATATAATTTTCAAGTTCTGAATCATACCACATAATAAAAAATATGATTTTTCATTAAAGATTTATTTAATTAATTTAACAGATAAACATAGCTTGAATCGATTCTTAAACATTATTATTGTGAAAAAATTATCCTTTTATTCGTTACTTATTAATATAATATTTTTTATTATTTATAAAAAAACTATTTGTTTTTTTTACATTCTTTACTTATAAGTTTTATCAAAATGAAAAAAACTATACAATGTATGGTTAATTTGTTTTTTTTTTTGTAAAAATAAGGACAGAACAAATTATATAAACATATTTGTATTCTTATATAAAATATTAGACTATTTGTCCAATAATAAGAAAAAATAATAAAATTCTAAGAATTTTAATATTTTCTTGTCACAAATTTTGATTCTTATTAGAAATAGAACATTTGTTTAATTTTACACTTTTCCCCTTCTTTCTTTTTTTTTAATTCACTTATCTAGTTTTAGATAATATTTAATAACAAAATTTAATAATAAATATTTGTATAAAATGAATAATAAAAATTAAAAATCTTATTAAACATTATTTTTTTGTCGTCTACTAACTAACTGAAGTATATAGATTTGAACTTTTCAGATATTTTATTATAAAAATTACTTTTGAACAAAATAAAAAAAACCTTCTTTTAGTTCATAATTCGTTGCCGTCTCTCGGCTGTGCTACCGAAACAATTTATAAAGAAATTAAACCAAACTTAAAAATTTAATCTTATATTAAGATATACAAATCATATTTATGCATTAAATTCATAATATAATCGTATATTGGTCAAATTACACATAGGTAAAAATTAGTTTTAAGATTAGAATTCAAATTTACATTAAATAAATAAGTATGTTTACACTGTTTTGCAACAAATGAATATTGTTATTGGCATGAGGAATGATAATAAGATAGTATATTTTAAATTCTGCATTATTCCTGTCAGTTACCTCATCCGCATTGGACAAATACAAGTCAGAAACCCCGTAAAGATAAAAGTAAAACCTTGTGTCTACTCGTTACTCCTTTTTGAAAAATCAAACATGCCATTCCAAAATTAAAGACAAAAAAATGGAAATTAAAAAACAAATAGGGCCATGAGATGACAATCATGAGAGGTGGGGTTTTCCTGGCGTCCACCATCCCTCACCAGTTTCTGCTTCCCAAAGCAGGTAACTCTTTTTTTTTTTTTAATTTTTTTTGAATATTTTAATTATTTTGAAAAAACCAAATAAAAAATTATCGGGATTCCTCTGTCAATGTTCCTACGTGCTCTCCTCTTCTTCCTCTCTTCTTCTCTACTCTCCAACTGTACATGTTGCAAAACTTGTGCTGTCCCTTTCCTTTGGTCAAAAACCCAACACCTAATCGTTTTAATGAGTGCTGTAATGAAGGGGCATCACGTTTTGTGATTTCTATAACATTTTGTCTCCAATAGGAACTGGGTTTTCTCACCTTCACCTTCCATTCATAGTTCTCTCTCCTTACCACTGCACTGTGACAGCATCAAGAAGCTCGTTGAAAAGGACCACCAGGTTGGTTTGGGCGTTTTTCTTGCATACCCACTACCCGGGTTGTTATCTTAACTGCTTAAAGTAACCAACTTGGGTTCTTGTAATTGGTCTTTGGGAGCTGTTAGGAGATGGGTTAACTGATGGACCCGTGAAAAGTAACCACCTTCACTTGCCCATGTCTACTTCCTTACCGTTCTACATGTATTTGTTGGAAATTTTACAACTTTTGATGTTTTTAAGAAGTGGGTTGGGTTTGCTTTTGAGGGTTTAGTTTAGATTTTAATATAATGTGAGCATTGGTGAAGATTCAGCAAGAATTGTGGAATTCTGCTTTTTAGTTTAATCTTTTGTCTTCTGTAGTTGCAGAATTGTCTCACAGCAGTATATTTTATATGAACCTGATTTTCTTAAAGCACTATGAGTTTGGGGATATACACTATTTCAGACAGCTATGCTTTATAAGATAATTAGCTTTTGGTATCTTATTAGTTGTTAGTGAAGTGGCTGTCTCCTTCTTTATCTGTCTTCTTAACTTCGGTTGTTGTCATTGTGTTTGTCAAGGACTTTTAGTTTCCACTATCCTGGTCTAAAAGGGGATACTGATTGGTTTTGATCTGTTTCTCTTTTTCTTCTGCAACACTTTTTTTTACTCTCTCAACTTGAAGTTGAATTTACTATCATTGTTTTTATAAAATTTTTACTTTTATGAATAAGGTGGTCCTTCTTCCTTTACTTTCATTCATGGGGAAGATTTCAACTTCTGCAACCCAGCCTGTATCTCAAGAAGCTTCCAATTATGATGAGGTTTTTATGCAGCAGAGCTTACTCTTTGATGATAGTCTGAAGGTACTTATGATCTTCTACTTTCTGCTTAGTTGGGGATATTTGTTTTCAGACGATATCAAGAGCTATTGCTTCAGTGTTAATATCATTGTGTAACGCAACTGTGACTTTAATTATAGTAGAAAGAAATAGAATTCTTAATTAAGTGTTTTGATATATTTTTTTTTATCTCTGTTCCTAGGATTTGAAAAATTTGAGATCACAATTATATTCAGCGGCTGAATACTTTGAACTCTCATACACCAATGATGACCAAAAACAAATGTGAGCTGCTGCTGTGCTTGAACTGCCCTATATTTATGCTGACACTGTCATACTCATATCCTTTTTATCCCCTCTTTATTGTTGCTTTCTCTTTCTGTCTTATGTTTGCAGAGTGGTAGAAACATTGAAGGATTATGCAATCAAAGCTCTTGTAAATACAGTGGACCATTTAGGTTCTGTGACATATAAAGTAAATGACT
Source organism: Canavalia gladiata (assembly GCA_037954105.1). Lineage (NCBI taxonomy): Eukaryota > Viridiplantae > Streptophyta > Magnoliopsida > Fabales > Fabaceae > Canavalia > Canavalia gladiata. The sequence continues at coordinate 57,341,934 of CM075659.1, read as the reverse complement.
TGTTGGATGAGAAGGTTGTTGAAGTTTCTGTAGCAGAGTTACGAGTGTCTTGTATTGAACAGGTATACCTAATCATTAACATTCAGCTTCAGATAAGGAAAATCCACTGAAGTTATGCCGGAACTTTTTATCTCATGCACTACATAATTCAAAAGTAAAAAATACCCATTAACCACCAATGGAGAACAACCAGTTAGCCTGATTGGGTTCATACCCAACATTACCCCCTTCACCTTCAAAATTGTTTTTGTGCATCAAGCTTCAAATTCTAGGCAAAACGAAAAATTGTAATATAATCCAGCTTCTTTTACCATGCTGTTCTACTTGTATTGTCCCTCAGTGTGCTTCAAATGGACCCTATATTCTAGGTAAAGTATGTTCTTGTTCTTTAGCAAGTAATAACAGCCTGGAGAGTAATAGGAGTTTACTTCATCAGAAAATGGTAGTTGGTGGTGAATGTCTCTTAGGGAAGTGTCCGGCAAAAGTAAATAGTTATAGGAATGTGAAAGATCAATGGAACTGTTATTGTTGGTGGCTGATATTGATAACTATATTGAATCTATGTTTGTCTAAGAATTATCTCTATTTTATTCACAAATTTTGAGTAAAGACTTGCATCAACAATTACCTGGTATTTGTGTAGTTGTTAATTGTTGTATTAAGATACCTGCTCCCATTCAATTCTAGTTAATTTTGTGTCTGCAGCTGTGGCTTTGAACATTGTCCCTTCTTGACAAGTTTAAATTATTTATTGTATTAGGGAAGAGAAATTTTGCAAAGATTCCTAACATTATTTTTTCTTAATGTGATACATAGAGAATAAAGACATGTCAAGAGTATATGGATCATGAGGGCCATACCCAACAGTCATTGGTGATCAGCACTCCAAAATATCATAAGCGTTATATCTTGCCAGGCAAGTATATTACACTTTCTTCTACTCTATCTTCTTAAGGTGCTGCTTTCTTTTTCCATTTCTATTATACTTCGTTCCTGTTAAATATTGGAAAGCATGTATATGATGTTGAAATATTGGAAAGCATGTATATGATGTTGAATGATTACATTCTTTAAATTCATAAGTTCAGTTGGGGAGACCATGCATGGTGCCAACTGCACAAAGTCAAAATATGCAGGGTGCAGCCTAGATGATGAGGATGAATGGCCTCACTTTAGAAATGGTATGACTTTCTACCCTAATATTTTAATCTGACAAACTTTAGACATAAGCTTATATTCCTTTTATTATGTTGTATCCCAAAGCTGTTCGAGCTACAATTAGAGAAACACCAACGTCTACAGCAAGGTAACAACAAATTCCACATATTATATATGATTAAGTTGGTCATTGTCTCAACAAGGATCTTGATGTAATTCTTTGTTCCAATGCAGCAGAGGGCGTTCCCCATCACCTTCTTTACAACCTCGCAGACCTGGAGCTTTTTCATTCACTTCAACAATGCCCAAAAAAGATTTAGGTTGTGCATACATATATCATAATATGATATCTCAAGTTCATTTGGTTATTACTATTGTCTTCCATAGTGGTTCCTCATATTTCTTTGTCATTTCCAATGAAGGCTGAAGATATAAATCTTATTAATATTTGAATTTGCAATTTTTTTTACATGTATTATAGAGAAGCGATCAGTTTCACCATATCGGTTCCCTCTTTTACGCACTGGATCTCGGTCAAGTAGGCCTACAACACCTAAGACAAGTAGACCAACCACTCCAAATCCAAGCAGACCAACCACACCAAATCCTTCTAATGCAAGACAAAGGGTGAGTAGCATAAACCATGGCTGTATTGTATGTGCAGCATATCACCATTAAATTCTGTAGTTGTTTAACTGCATCTCTATTTATGTTTCTATCAGTACCCTTCGGAACCTCGCAAATCATCTTCAATGCGATTATCAGCTGAAAGAGACAATGGCAAAGACGTAGAACAATACCCCAGTAAAAGTAAACGTCTCCTGAAGGCCTTGCTAAGCAGGCGCAAGTCTAAGAAAGATGACATGCTATATACTTACTTGGATGAGTACTGATACGATAGAACCTATAGAGAGCAAGGGAAAGATGTCATAGAATCTTGGAAACAAGTCAATTTTGCTTGCTAGTTTGATAGGTTGCACTTGTCATTTAAAAGGAACATTTATACGGTGATTTTCCTTTTTCCGTATTTTAATTGATGTAAGCACCCAAATTTATGTTGCGTGATAGTGTAACAGTTCAATCTTTATTTTTAACAATGCATCATGTTATATGATCAAGTAAATTTGGCTTTATTTGTCTGTTTTGTGATAGTGTAATAATTCAAGCTTTAACAATGGATCATGTTGTTCCATGACCAAGTAAATATGGCTTCATTTGTCTTTCTTTTTGTGCTGTGGCTGGATGGAGCAGACTGAAATTGAAGGTGTTTGAACCACGAATTAAACCTTATTTAGGCTAGCTTGTTTGTTCCCCTACCATTGTTTTAGCCAAAATGTGTGATGTAAACAAAACTAGGGTGTGAGCGACAAAATGAATGGAAATATGGATTTATTTATCTTGGATTTGGAGTTTTTATAGCCCTTCAAAATGTGGTAGTAGAAATTACACAAGTAATGGGGAGTGAGTTGTTCTACCAGAAAATTTGCCAGTTCTTGAAGAATACCACAGTGCCATATTTCTTAGGAAAATGAGATGTTATATGATACAATAAGTCAGATTTTGAGGCTGATCTTGCGCAAGTTTTAGAAAAAAATATATGTTACTATGTCCTTGTCAATGCTCATAATTTCTCCTACCTAAAGTGGATGCGCATCAATTATGAGACAAAGTCATAAAACCTATATAGCCAACTACTTAAAACCCACTATTTTTTCTTTCGAAATAAATGCATCTAGAAGCGATCGATTCTATTAATTTTTAATGAAATTTCAATACTTTTCCATATTGAACCAAACTATATTTCACAACTTTCATTTAGCTCAACTGATAAGAAAAGGTAAAATTTAAATAGAGTTTATAAGTTGAAGTTTCACTTTCATTTATGAGTATTTTTAAAATGAAAGTATTTTAATTGAAAGCATTTAATTTTTTAAATATTAAAATTCTATTCAAATACAGGATTAAAGAAAAACAGCAATTAATGTTTGAGATTCTGCTATGTCTTAGTATTTTGAAGATTATAGTTAACAACTCTAGACTACAAAATGAAATAAAACTGGGCACATGATGAGTTACTACAAATTTGATGTGGATTATACAAAAAATCTTTTTACACAACTCTAATAATCTTAAATGTATGAAGCATTTTTACTTTCTAGGATCTCCATTTCCTGGTGCAAAATAATTGAGTGCAATTCTTCCTTGGTCATTTTACAGAGTAAATGAACCGACATGCTAACAGCGAGAGGCAGCTCTACCTCTTCCTACTCGAGAGGAAGGGATCCAATTCAACTTTATGATATGGTAGTTATAGTGCATTATGATAAAACAATTTTAATGCTAATAATTCTACTAAGTATAGACTTTACTTGACTCATTCAAACCAACATCACAAGAACACTCACACAGGCTGTTGCAAAGGTGCAACAAAAATGTGATGTTGAAACTTTGAAAACAAGTTCCATGGTCATTCTCTGTCATCAATACTTGCTAGGCTTCCAAGCATTCCTTATGAACAAACTTTCAAAAGTGAACGTGAAAGTTTTTTCTTGCTTGAAAAATCATCCATTTTGAGCAATTTTACCATATCAAGAAGTCATTTGTTTACATCATCTCACGACAAGACATATAATGCTTGTCGTAGTCACATTACATTTTTAAAAAAAAAATCAAACAAGTAAAGCATAAGTAAATGCCATAACAACATTCCTTGAACAAATTCTTCGGTTGGGTTTGTGACCATTATATTTATAAGGACATCTACAAAAGCAAGATGCTCAAAGAAATCTTGCTGTCAAGTCAAACATGATCCCAGTTATCCACACCACACATGACTTTTCCATCAACAAAAATGATGGCCGCTAAAAAATTGATTACAAATATACAATTCACTAAAGCTTTCCAAACAAGTACATTTACAATCCTACTTACTCTTAAAACATTAATTAGTATTAATTAAACAGGAAAGGATGCACTATTCTTGGGAATATACGATCATTCACAAAAAGATACTCTTGAGTAATATCAGAGAGAGGATATCACACACAAGTTTCCATTAAACCCCATCATTCGTTGTTTCACTTTGTCGGGTTGCAACTGTGGCAGACATTGAACTGAATCAAAAACTAGTTGACAAACTAATATAGCGTTGGAATGTTTGATATATTCAGAAAATCACTTCCTAGTCAACGGTTAAGGCTATATATACCTACACAAGTGGAAGCACTCTCTTTATATCCATAATCCTCGTATCAGTTTTTCAATACTAACTTGTTAGTAACCGATTTCAGCACATAAAGGAAAATTTTCAAAGATTTTCTGAAGGAAGTGAATTATCTGCCAAACATGGACATGGGATACTCGGATGGCAACATGGATCGATGTTTTAAGTACCCCAATAGAGCTTGTGAGGTGTCCTTGCTTCATATACAATACACTTCATTATTATCTGAAGTTCATCGGTGTCTTCTAAATGTTTACCAAAAGTTGGAAAATTCGGACACAAATAACAACCTAATCACTTGTACATGTTACAACGTTATAATCAGATAATAATATTAATGTGCATAACAGTGACTCTGCTTAAAGCTCAAGTTTTTAGGTAAAGGAAAGGCTATTTTTCTATCTGTAACAATAACATTCAGGCACGGTAAAATAATAATAAAAAAAACTTCAATAAGCACGAATATCCGTAAACCTGAAACATAAAAAATGTATACACCACGATTTCATGCTTGGTAGAATGAGCAGAAAACAATACACATACATGATAAGCTTAAAATACATATTTTTTCACACGAACATTACTTAATAATAGCCTAACAATGCAACAAAATATTTCAAGTAGCTAAGTACATTTGATATTCAAAGCAAACATTATAATATCTACCAATTGCATTCTGTCTACACTACAATAACAACTAAATCTTTTTCCTTTAGGTGGATCTTTCTACACTATATAGTCTTAAATATATACAACTAACGGGTCTCAAATGTATGAGGAATATTTACATAGGATGGAAATGGAAACCATGAATAACATCATATATACACTCTGGCGAATCTTATCAGCACAACAGAACTCAGATTCCAGAAGAGCATAGCAGAAGCATGCGATTAATGTTAGTCAATGTATGAACCAAAGTGTCATCATAACGGAGGAAACATCCATCCCATGGTCCAACCAAGAAGCAAACCAGCTCCTGCAAGGCCTAAACCCACGGCAAAGGCGACAGCACATTTTCTAATCCCCCATGTTCTGTTAATGATCTTCTTCTTACCAGCTCTGCCATGACTCTTCTTAAGCAGCATTTCCCTGCATGGGGCCCAGGGTAAGGATGCTGGAAAGAGATTTAACAATGGCTGGTTTTTATTTCGGAGTTGAAGGCAGAGGTTCTCGAGCTGCAGCATGTAGAACCACTGCTTGTAAGCAAAGAGTTGTGAAGCCTGTCTAAAAAAGAGGCTCAGGATGTGCTCCTTCTCGTTATAAGCTTGCTGTGCTGCTTTCTCAGCCTCTCTTGCTCTTGTTTGAGAATGACACAATGCTTTCAACAGCTCAGACATGTTACCGTTTTCAGAATTTATTTGGCAAGCTTTGTTGCTTGAACTAGAATCTTTGCTCTGGCTGGAACTGCACATATGGAGCACTTTAATAATAATTTGATCATAGAATAGTCATGAAATTTCAAATCATCAGTATAAAAGTTGTTAAACTTTAACGAAAGTCACCAAGGAAGTGCTTGGTAATGGTACACATCCTAAAGTCCTACTTAATTAAAAAAAAGAAAAGAAAACTGTTTCATGAGTCAGGAATTCAATATATCTAGTACAATTATCACCGTATCTTAAATTTCCATGAATGCATGGATCTGTGAAACTGCATGATTATCTACAAAATATTTTACAATACACAAGCCTGAAATATCACGGAATCTATACACTTCGTTTAAGGTGATGGCATACAAAATGCAACTGAAACTAGGGTGGTCATGTTAGAGAACAGTGGTTAAAAATTCAGCTAGTGCATGACTGCATGTCAATGACTAAACAGATATTGTAAAACAAGAAAAAAAAAGGGGGGGGGGCATGGCAGTGTCAGAAGGAAAAACATATCTTTCAAGGGACTTAAACATAGATTGAAAAGGGAATAGGGAGCATCAACACATATTTCTAAAATCTTAGAAAAAAAAATTTTTGTAAGCAAATTCATAAATTATTTGATTTCCAGAACATGTTGGTAGCTTCATAACTTTGCACAAGTTAGTTGTTTATCAGCTACAACAGCAGGTTTAAATTCCGCTGGATATGTCAAACAAATTCCCTGTTAGCATGAGATGGATAAACCAAAACTACTTCTAGAAAATCAGCAAGGGCAAGTAGTCAGAGCCAAAATCTGTCCGATGAAGTGATCCAGGAAAATTAACTTAGTGGCATCCTAACATATCTAGAATGATGTGGGTCTAGGAACCCCTCCCACCTGATGTTGCTTGGTAAAAAATTATGACGACTCTACTTCTTACAGGCTATCATGGGAATTCAAAGACATATTATAAGTAGCAAAGTGATGAAAAGAACCATTATCACTACTTCAGTACTCCTGGAATTATAAGGAAAATAAAATAACTTTGAAACCCGTCAACAATGATGGCAACGACTGCAGAAAACATTTTAAAGAAATTATAAAGTATCCCTCTACAGCATTACCTGAAATGCTTGTTTGCATCCTGAGATGACCAGCTGGAAGTGGATATTCCAGTGGTATACCCATATTCATCGGAAGAACCAGTTTCTGTTTTTTGGTTCAAAGATGATGGTGGAGTCTTATCATGGTCAACACCCTTAGGGTAGGGGGGTCTCTGTCTAACATGCTTAGCCTGAGGATGAGGGAGATCACAATTCTCAATATGCTCAAGTGACTTCCTAGCAACCAAGGAAGCTAACTCATCTTTTCCAGCAGTGCGCCACCAAGGCCCAGTTTTCTCAGCTTCCATCAAATGTGATTCTAGATCAGATGATGTCATTTTACCTTGTTCAGAGACCAAGAAACTGGAAGCATCACAATCCATAAAATTACCATCTGAAAAGCAGAATTCCTCCTGATCTTTCTTCTTTGGAGTAAAATGTAAATCAGTATTCAGCGAAGCCTCAATTTTTGGCATTCTGCCATTGTTGTTTTTCATGCATGTAGGAGAGACATGCCATGGTTGCTCAATAGATAAATTATCACTTCTAATATTTGAAACAGCATCAAAGTTTTTAACAGATTGATCTCCAACACTCTTGACATTGTCATCAAGAAATTCAGCATAGATGGCACTAAGCTCAGACCCATAGGAATTCAGATGTTGACATGTATAATTTACTTCGCCCTCCAAGTCACTTTTCACATGTAGCCACCACTTCATTTCCGGTATCTTATCAGAATTTAGGATATGGGGCGTGTATGCCGAATTGGCATGAATCTGATCATTAACAGAATTACCAGGAGTCCAATCAGATACTAATTTTTTTGAAATTGGCGATGAATGGTCCAGAGAATTCAGGGGAATCCGGCAATCTTGAGTAAAACAATTGGCTGCATAGGGAGCCCTCTTTTCTGCTGATGCCATTACCTCTAGGTCTCTGAGTGATGACCTATTTTAAGAAGCAACTTTCAATGGACCTGGCATCTGTTGAACCGGTAAAACACAAACTCAAAAAATTACATTCAACCTAAGCAGATTGCAAACTCTAATCTAAATGGAAGTGTTAATCCCAAATTTCTAGCATATAAAAACATATTAAGTTCAGGTAAACTTTTACTAAACAAACAAATTACCAATCTTCAAAATTGCCAATGAAAACATGGAAGCTAACGGGAATACAGGAAAAGTATGGCCACCAGGTCCAACAGTTGTTACCACTTACCAGAGTCCCCAAAAAAATCATTGTAACATATCAATCATTAAGTATATTTTATTTTCCCTTTCAATCAATCCATGGGAAAAAAACAAAAACTTCACTTTTCTAATCATTAACAATATTTTTTCACCACCACCCCCCCTTTCCCCAAGACTAACAGACAAGATACATTCATCTTCAAACATGACTCAAACAAGAATACAAGACCAAACGGGAAATGATTCATGATTCCAGCGAAGTCAAATTTTATAATTTCTCTTGCCAGTTACAGGATCAAGTTATGAAACCCCAGAAAAGGAATGCAAAGAAAGAAGAGCTCGGTTTCGTATAAGACCCAACAAAAAAGAGTTACAGAGAAACTTAACAGCATAACGGTTGTTCACTGTTCAGTTTCAGCGAAACGGCTCCACCATCATTCAACAGAAAGAGACATGAGATGAAAAATGATAATCCAAAACAAAGAAGCAAGGGAAGGACATGAATATTCTATTAACCGATTAAAGGAGAGAGAGAGAGAGAGTGAGAAAGAGGACATGCCTTGCTTATCAGTTATCATCTGAACTTGCTTCTAACGCTGAAACATGTCAGCAATTGGTTTGTACACCTGTCAAGAGAAAAACCTGTTATTAGAGGGTGAGTGTTTGTTGCTAACAGTAGTGTAAAAGCATGGTCATAGTTATGACAACCATGTAAAGAAAGAGAAAATAAATAAAAAGAGTATCAATAATTGTGTTAGACTCATTTACTTAAAAATCTATCTTGTTCATCTTATGTCCTATTCCCATGCTTTCTCACTTATTGTTCTATTCTCTGTCTAAGACAAATCGTTGTCCTCTCAATAAATATCTCCACTTTTCGCTTACATCTTAAGGATATGCTTATTCAATTTAATTATTATATTATTATATAAAAATTATATCATAAACTTACGAATTCTTATTATTTTTTATAATATAAAAAATGATAAAAATTCAATTCTAAATCTTTACATTAAATTATTTTAATTTTCAGCATTTTATCACTGAACTAATATTTTTTATGCTTGTTTGAAATGAAAGAAAAGAAGAAAGATGGAAAAAAATACAAAAAGGATAAATAAGATAATAAAAATATATAAAAGTAAAAATATTATAAAAGAATTAAAATCTTACTTTTAAAGGTGAAAATTTTTAAGTAAAATTTTTACAATAAAATAATTTATTAAAATTATATATGAAGTATATTTATAGATTTTATATAATTCATCTAAATACCTTTACATGTAGTTATTATATTTTTTTTTGTTTCATCCTTTATTTGGATGAAGCGAATGAGAATAAAAGTAATAAAAAGATAAAAAAAAATAGATGAAAAAAAATTGTTTAAATATATAAAAATAGAAAAAAATAGTTTTTTTTGAATAAATTAAAATTAATAGTATAATTTTTATTTTATATTAATTAAAAGATTTAAATTAAACTTAAACTTAAATTTAAATTTAAAATTATATTATATTATTTTTTATTAATACAATATTTTTTATTTTAACTTTTCAAAAAAAAAAAAACCCTACCCCCATTTTTATGACCGTTGGATGACTAAATCTTTTATAAACTTAAAAAAAATACTTCCTTTTATTTTTATTTTAATGTTTATTTAAATATAAAAAATATTTTTATTTTTCGTTATTTAGTTTCACCAAAACAAACAAAACTATCATGTTCCAAATTTTAGAAAATTCATGTCATCATCGCTCTCAACGAAGCTTGGATAGGCAGGGATTAGGGACTAATGGTAACACCTTTGCAATCATTTTTATTTTTTTTTTGTTTACAGGAAATAGAAAAGACTAGATACGAGGAAACTTTATTCCACAACTATCAGCTACTAGAGTTGATGACAGGAAGAGAGGGACTTCTTGGAGGATAACTATGTCTAGCGTTTGATGGGATTCATGTTTAGCCAATAGATCTACACACATATTAGTTTTTCGAAGAACATGGTGTATGGAGATTTACCAAGTACGTCGGAGTTGGTCTGGGATGGATGTTGCTGAGTACCTTCTATACAATGTTTGTTTCGGTCACACTAGATGGCCCAAGTGATGAAAGTGAAATTTGTGTGCAATGATTTTAACCCCCGAAGGCACCAATTTATAAAGCGAGTTTCCTTGCATGAATTCATTACTAAGGGTTAGTCCTAAAGTATCCCAAGTGATGCTATTAGGTGTTGTTTGTAGCAGAGGCTATTTGTAGGAAGAGTCTCGTGGCAAGCGAGCCAGAGGAAGATTTTGACCTTTTCTGCAATGTGAAGTTTCCATATATCCAAAGCCAAGACTGAGTTGATGCATCCATGTGTAAACTTCCTTAGTGGTGTAAGTTCCCTGTAGATTTCCATTCCACATCGAAAGGTCTAGTGAGTGATCATGTAGTGTTGGTCGAATTTGGCATAGACTTTGCTTAAGGTGGTCTGGGATTTGAATGTGCAGATTGTTAACTTTGCATGTGTTTCCATCCCATATGTCCACTACTTGAATAATGGTCGTGTCGTGGATATCCACATAAGGTACTTCTTGAGCAAGTTGACTCATTCCTGTCCAATCTCTACACCAGAAGGATGATTCCTCATTACCAAGTCATAAGGAAAACCCATATCTTAGGTGAGGAAGGCTTCGACATATGGCTTTCCAAAAAAGGGAACCTCTTCCATGCCATCTTTGGGTTATCTTATGCTTAATTTTATCTTGATCATGAAGAAGGTCCCAAACTAATTTCTCAAGCATGGCTATATTCATTGTTCGAGTTTGTTTTACTTCGAGGCCACGATCCTTCTTTGGACAAGTCAATTGTTGCCAATTGACCAAATGAATCCCTTTACTATTTTGCTTCCCCCAGATAAAATATCGAACCTTGGCATCAATTTTATCACATATAGTTGTTGGCAGCCAAGAGGTTTGCATGATATAAATTTTATCACATAAAGGCTAAGTACTTCCCTATGAGGCCGAGACATAATGCATGATCAACTTCAACTTGATTGTTATTATACTAATATGTTTTAAACAAAATGGTAGGAAAACCATCTGGTTTGAAGATTTAAATGGGCGCATGATGTTGAGGGCATGGAGCACTTCTTCCTCAATGACAGGTGGCGTCAGACAATCAATTGCCACACTTTTTAAAAAAATATTTTTCTTATTTTGTTAGTTCTATTTTAACTACGAAAGAAATATATGTTTTTATTTCTTTTTCAAGCTAGTAATATTGTGTCAACTTAGAGCAATTTCGAAGAAAATGTACTGTAAAATTGTTTAAAAATTATTTAAAATTTTTAATTCCGCACATGTAAATTGTTTCCTTTTATTTTTTATAATTGAATAATTCTTTAATTTTATGAAATAATTTAATAAAAAAAATTTAAATGAATTTCACAACCTACCTTATATTTATTAATTTTATTTGATTTTTTATTTTAAATCAATAAATACATAAAAAATATAATTATTTTAGATTCTAAAAAATATTTATATTTTTTAGAATAGTTTTTTTAAAATTAACAATAAATTTTTTAGCAATTAAAATATATTAAAAATAACAGTAAAAAATTATAAAAATTAATAAATAAACCAACGCTTAACAATCAATAATTTGAATAACGATTAGTTTAACCCACGGTTAGTTTAAATAATGGTTAATTTTACTAATAAAAATATTATATTTCTATATATAAACATTAAAAATAAATAATATATGATAACTTTTATGGAAATACATAATTAAAATTACATATTTCTATAATTAAATATGATTCTATAATGAGAATTACACAATTCCATAATAATGCCATAAATTAAATATACAAAATTAAAATTATATAATGTCATTTTTTTTAATTTATTGGGATGGTTTACATCATCCTTTTTTTTTTCTTTTTGGCTTATGTTGCTTTGTGTCTTTATATCATTATATCATTGATGGTGTGTTTCTTAAAACCAATAGATAAGTTAGTTAAGAATTGCAAATATAGATCGAAATTGAAAAATTAATTAAAAGTTGAAAGTTAAATTTTTTTTATTAGAATAAAAATTTTTATAAAAATAACTATAAAAATAAAATAATAAATAAAAATATGATTATTAAATTATAATTTAACTATTATTATCTTTTTATTTATTAATAATTTTATTATTTACGTTAATTTTTATAATATTAAAAATAAATATAAATTTTTTTAAAATTATTCATATCTATATATATTTTTATTAAAAATATCATATAAATAAATTTATAGTTATTTTGATAATTATATATTAAAAATAAATTTAGATAATTTTTTAAAATTTTATAAAAATATTCTAAATACTATTTCTATAAAAAAATATTTATTTTATTTTTAAATTTTTTATCAATAAAATTTAAATATTTTATTATAAATAATTTAAATATAATATTTAATAACTAAATTAAATAATAATATAATAAATAAAATTATATATATACTAAAAATAAAAAATAAAAAATAATTTTCAGCTAGTAATTAGATTTTTAAAATCCAGTAAAAATAACCTTGAAGAAAATATTATTTATTTTATATAGTTATAAAAAACTGTCATAGTGTCATGTCAGCTAGTTATTTCACGTGTTACTGGCTTTTTTTGGCTGAAATAACCAGCCATACACACTTCTAATTTTATTTTTTTGTTTTCCAATTCTCCACATGTCTAAGGCCTCCTTGACGGGCTTCTTCTGTTTTCAATTCTTCCTTCTAGACTCTTCCATTTACTTTTGTCATCATGCATATTTTCAAATGCTCCTTCCTTCTTTCTATCTCCTCCTCACTTTGACTCCATAATCTACGGTTCTATCATCATTGTCTCTTTTCGTCGCATCGGTTTATCGCCCACGGACTCGCATAGGTTGGATTGCTCTCTCTTCTCCTTCTCGATCTCAATTGCTATTGTGTGGCTTTTCATCTCTTCTTGGCTATCTCAACTTTGTGTGTAACTTTTTTGGATTTTTTTTTGTAATTTTTAATGTATTTTTTTTTATTGATTTCTTATCTTCCTCATAATACACTTTAAGAGTTGCTTTTTAGCATAAGACACGGTTGCTTAATTAAACATCAATTGCTTAAATTAAATGCCACTTCATGAATCTTCAACGCTTATATGAGACTGAAGCAACTGTCATTAGAGTTGCTCTTATTTAGTTATTTTAATATATATATATATATATATATATATATCTAAAAGATTAAAAGTTTAATTATATTAATTACTAAAAATTATAAATTAGCATTATTGTTTCTAAAAGATAAAAAACAATTATTTTAACTTTTAGAAACTAAAATAACCAAATCTTCTAGCATTTAAAATGAAAATGGTCGACTATTTATTTACGATCCTTTTAATATTTAAAAAATTAAAATAATTATGTATTCTATCTAATTAACTATTCTTTTTCCTTTATTAGAAAGAAAAGGATGCTTATATTTGCTTCTAAACTATCCATTTAATTATTAGTTGCACGTCATTCTCATATAGGCAATAACTTCCAATCAGGACTTTATGCATGTACGAACTCACGCATCTTAAAACACCATGGACACAGCAATTTGAGGGAATGGATCACAGCCTCTCCGTATACTCCGCATATTTAACGTTGAATAATGTTTAAATTTGAAGAAATTTTTTTTTTGGGTGACAGAAAGGGCCCGAAGCCCAAAATAAAAGGAAAGACAAAGATAAACTAAAGCTCTCTTAAGAAAGTATTTCATTTCTTTTTCTTTTTTTTCAAAATAAACTATATCAAACACATGCTACTCTAATTCAATCCCGACAACATTTTTCTTTCTTTCCAAGTATAGGAAATAATGTTAAAATATGGTTTAACAATTTCATTACGGACATCCAATCTAGTGAAATAGAAGTTATCCAATGCTTCCTCCCCTTCTATTGTTAATTTAAGTATTTTATTTCCCAAAATTTACACGAAGAGTAGATGAATAAAAAAACAGTAAAGAATTCCCATACTTGTCTAGTTATTATGAGGCTGAAATCTCTCGTCATTAAATATTAACATAGGAGCCCGAATTAGCACCCCCAACCCCAGCGTAAACATCACGAATGTTGTCTAAGCTCACAAAGAAATAGCACCAAGGTAGACGTACCCTTCACTGAAAAGCAACACATGGAAACGTTTGGAGAAAAGCTCAAGCATGAAGGAAGGATAAATATCACAAACATCATAATCATAAATTAAAATGCCCCTTTAGTGATGAACCATCTGCTTATATTTCTTCCGAAGCACAGACAATCTTCTCTGCAGGGGAAGCTTTTCATCTCTTTTCCCTAATTTATCCAAGTAGTATACAATTTTTTTTAGAGTAACCAAAACCTCCTCACTCTCATATCCAAATTCTTTCTCTTGTATATTCAGGATCCTTCTAAGCAGCTCAAGTAACTCATTGTCATCCTTACCAAGTCTGGTTTGAATAGACACCAAACAGTCCAAAGCCTCCCCTGCCAAGCATAATATATAATAAATATCAATTTTCATCCAAACAAGGAAATATATGGGAAAATTAGACTAAGCTTTTTGTCCCCTTCCATATAAGTTGATTACTACTCATCAGTGAAATGCAACTTAATTGAATTGTCTAAAATCTGAATGAAGACGTCTAGATCATATTAACTTGAGCTTGACCATGCTTTAAAGGAGGAAAGGGAAAATTTACCAACAGGAAGAGAATCCTCTCCAAATGCCTTCTCACGGATGTGCAAAACCTCCAGGGCAAATTTCTCGGCTTCGTCATCATTTTTCAAATGGTAGAGTGTAACTGCAAGGTGCAACATAGGAAAGCTGATGGAAGGGTCATCAGTTCCCTTATGCTTTATCATGATTTGTAAACTTCTTCTCAACAAGTTCTCAGCCTCCGCATAATTCTTTGACCGTGAATATGAAGTTGCAAGATTTATCATGTGTGTCACTGAGCTGGGGTGCTCCTTCCCTTTGTACCTTTCAGTGATCAATAAGCATTCCTCTAATAGCTCTCTGCCTTCTTGTCCCCTTGAAGTAAAAAAAAAAAAAAATTTACAGTCAAGCGTCGAGTTACCATATACACAAAGCTTCATTCAATAACCACCTGTTTTAGTCTTGTTTTCCTTTATGTTCTTTTTTTCTTCCTTCCTTCCTCTTTTTTTTTTTTTTGGTTTTTGTTAGGTTGTCTAAAGATACAAAAGGTGAGCAAATGATTTTTTTTTAAGTTGTTAGCCTTCATTCTTAAATGCTAAAAAATACTTAAATTTATCATTCCTACTACCAAAGTGATATAGAGAAGCTTACCTCCCAACAGCATGAAGTAACTCAGCTAGTTCTACCCTCATCTTTTCCATTATACTGTCATCTGGTGACATGTAATTTGAATCCGTCATGACCTGAAGAGCATGTTTAAACAAATGAATTGCTTCATCCGATTTCCCTGCAAAATATATTTCAATTCAAGGTTTAAACATAATTTTAGTCCCTATAATTTTCATTGATTTGAGTTTTGATCCCTATATTTTAAAACTTTCAATTTTGGTCCTATAGTTTAAAAATACTGGTTTTGGTCTCCACTACCAGGAATATGCCAAAATCTAAATTGAATAAAACTATAAGGATCAAAATCATAACAAAATAAAACTATAAGGACCAAATTTAAACTTGTAAAACTATAAGGACCAAAAACCAATCTTTTAAAATATAAGGACCAAAACTAAAATTTCATAAGGGGGACTAAAAATGCATTGAAACCTCAAATCAACAAGTTCCCAGACTTTGTCACCCCAAAAAAGGGAAAGGAAGGGAAAGGGGAAACAAGGGCCTGTGCTTGGAAAAAAAAAAACTGCATCACCCAAGTGATTTCCATGTATGGCTTAAGACCAAACAAACAATTTGGATAACTTTAGGTGTTCATTCCACCGCTCTTCTGAATGACACACCATCATACATGAAAGAACTTCTAATCAACATTTACATATACTGTGGCTGTGCAACCGGGAAAGCAAGAATAGATAAATGGGATATAAAAGAAACATGTAATATGGAAACAACAAAGAAATTGTATGAACAAGATTATTAAGTTACCTTGAGCACATTTCACTTGGGCTAGGGAAGTCATAGCCATTCCAATCCTTCCATCATTTTGTCCATATAATTTGGTGTATATGTTTAGAACCCTATGAAACAAAAATAAATTAAAGTAATACAGAAGAAAGAAGAGTAAAACATGCACTGAATATGGAAGGAGAGAATAAAAATAGGAAGCTTAACCTAGTAAAATGACTTTCTGCATCGTTGGCTCTTCTTTCTTTCAGTAAAATATTGCCAAGATTGAGTAAAGGTACAACCAAATCCTTACTTTCAGCACCTCTACTTGATTCTAAAAGAGTGATTGCACGCTGGTATATCTCTATTGCTTTTGTTGCTTTTCCAATGGAACCAAGAACTTTTGCCATACCCAAAAAGGGTGTAACAAGAAAAGTACTATCGTTACCTAAAAGAAGAAATTATGTTGAGAATATCAAATTTTGAAAGAGGAACACAACAATTAAAAGCTAAGCTGGCTTCATCAAGGATTATTTTCGCAAAGGTGTCTGGAGATTGAAAACTGTTAAAAGTAGCTTCTTGCTAGACATGCATGACTTGAAAATGTCAAGAAAATAGCTCCAGTTTTCTAATTAAACAGATAAGCAATCCAACATAATGACAATCATTCACCATGGGTAACAAAGATTAAGTGATAAATAAACTAACATTACTATCAGAAAAATGCACTCACCATAGGTCCTCTCCATAATGTAGACAGCCCTTTGATAAGTGTCCAATGATTTTTCAAACTTGCTCAATGTTGCATACATACTTCCCATATGCATAAGTATTGAATCTAGATGTGGTGCATCATCCTTCAAATTGTCAACAACTTCTTTCATCTGGCCATTAACAAAAATATAAGAATGCAAAATGTTAATACATACACACACATACACGCACATGCACACGCACACACAAATATTTATATATACATATATGTATGTATATATATATATATTGTTGTATATATCAATCATATATATGTGTATAAATTTAATATTTTAAAATTAAATATTTATTTAATTATTTTTTATCCATAGATACCAGGGAGTGAGTCACTAAAATTTTACAGGGAACAACAGAAAGAGGTGTGCATGACTTCAGTATTTCAGCAGAAATGCGTAACATATAATTATTTGTAATTATCAGTTAAGTATACACAGGCTACGACAGATACAAAGGAAACTACTTCAGTACAAGGGAGTCAAATGTTATACAAATAGAAAGTTAGTAAACACTAATTGGACAGGTGGAAACACTCAGCCTCAAGCAAGAAAAAATGCCAGCCAGTCAAGAGAAATAGCAAATAATTCGGCTGTATACATTTTTTTGACCATTTATTCATTATAGCCTCACAAACCATGACAAATTTGTTGGCTTATGACAGAGTACAAAAACAAAACTGGCAATTGACTTCTTCATTGTGCTCTCATTTCATTATAGTAAAAGCTGGTGCTATCACTACTTAAATCTTAATCTAAAACAGTAAACATGGGATGCAGATTCTGAGTTCAACAAATGACATACCATGCAGACATAAACTTTAAGTTACTATGAATCCAGCGAATCACAACTTTAATTATACAAGATATCAAAATGACTGAAGAATGTGCAAGAGTGGAGGGAAAAGGGAAAATACCATATTCAAAAGAGAACCAACAAATTTTAAGTCTCCAACATCCATGTAACCCAGTGCTATGATGTCCAAAATTGCAGCTTCTTCTATGCCTCTTGAGCCTGTATCCAGTCGCTCCTTCACCACTTCAAAATTTGCATTAAGCAGGTCTATAGCATCATTTTTGTTTCCCATCCTAATCATTCTTTTTACTTCATCAAATAATTCTTCCAATTCTCTCTCAAAATTGCTGATTCTGTGGAATGTTTAACTTGCAGAGTCAAGGGGCATTGTAAATCCAAGATTAACAATTTAAGTTATAATGATAATACAAAAGATGCTTTATCTATAAAGGATAAAATTCAAACAAGCAGTCAGGAAATTTAGGTACAAAATTGAAATTCAGAAGATTTCAACATACAACAGGCAAAAGTCATGAAAGAAGAGAAGTCAATATCATTTGAACCAATTCCCACCTCTGATAGTCATTTGGAGCTGAAAAACCTGAATAAGCATCAGTAGGTGGGTCTGTCCCACCAAATTCCAATGACCCAACCGAAGATCTTGAGATGCAGAACCGAGCACAAACAGTCCTAATCGGTATAATGTAAAGCTTTCGATTGTAATTCTGCTTTTGATTACAAACTGAGAAGCATGTTATGCTTTTCAACTCACACAGAGACAGCATATGAGGAAGCTCTTTGCTTGTCCTAACATTAGACAACAAAAGACATTAGACCAAGCTATCATAAATTATAGTAATCATATATGTACATTAAAATCAAGAGTAAGTAGACAACTAAAAATCAATAAGGATAACCAGAAATGATGATTTGGACTCACAGATTAATCAAGTATTATAACCAATGACTTGCACCTAAACTATTAAAAGAATTTCCATGATCAACTGTATGCCAATGTGTAGTTGCTGCAACTATATGAACAAGACCGTTAAGTTTCCATGATACCATAAAAGCATCCCAAGAAGCCCCATTAACTCAAATCCATAGAATCTGACATCAGAACACAGTCTGGTCAGAGATGGCTTCACAATGATGAACTTAACTTCATTTCCATACTTGCAGTAATGTCATCTGCCCTAATCTCACAAAATGACAACCAATCCTGCCCAAAATCAACAAAATCCTTTGATACAGTTGCTACTTCTCCTATGAAGCAATCACACAGATATTTTAATGTCTTTTTTTATCAACTCCTTTCCAAGTATCCAATACTTTAAAAAACAGAACATCAGATAGGACAAGTTGAGTTATCCAGTCTTTTCTAAAAACACAGGAAAATAGTTGAAGAAGTCGAAGTAACGAAAGGAGTGTTATTCCGAAAAGGCGTATATACCAAATTCGAGCGTTCTCAGGAGTCTGAACAAATAAGGAATGCATTTGTTCAATTGTCTCTTGTAGACAACCATTTATCATTGGTAGGTTTTGAGTTAGTAAGTTTCGATTAATAAATAAAGTTGGTGCAATTATCCTAATCTAATTCTAAGTGATTGCAGTGCAGCGAACTAAGGAGTAGCATGAAAAGGAAGCAGTAGAATTGAGAGAAGCAAAGCATTAAAACTAAGTGTAGTTCGGAGAGAGAAAAGAAAGAGAACCTGAATCCAGTGAAAGAAGGCGAGGGAAGAAGAACCCCAGCTTCCATTTTTCATACAAACCCAGTCTTCGTCTTCGTCTTTGGATCAAACCTCAGTAATTAGTTAGCTTAGCATACAAACGAACAAAATAGCAGAGAAACTGAGAAACGGATAAAGCGCGGCTTTGTGTTGGGCTTCTGGTTGTGGGCTTGTTATTGAGTCAGTTATGGCTTTTTGGGCCTCCACTCGACGTTGAGTTAGAAGTTGTTTTTCACACTCCCATCTTGCTTTTCGCATCCATTTCATATATTATCATAAGATAAATTGTATTATAAGAAAAAAAAAAGTGAAAAAAGTTCTAGCCTTCATTTTTTTTAAAGGTGACCTGACCGATGTGTGAAAATATAGAAGAAGAAAAAAAAAAACAAGTAACGAATATTTTAGGCGACCTTTTTTCTAGTATGGTGAATTTGGGGAGGGGAAACTTTATTTTTTTTGTTTCTTTAAAAAATTAAATCACTTTTTATAGCATAAAATAATAACAAATAGTAAATATTTTTTTTATAAAATCATAAAAAAATTTATTTATATGAATAATTTATTATTTCAGTTTTTTTATTTATCCAAACAAGTAAAAAGGATTTTTCTATTTTTATCTATTTTAACAACATATTTTTTTACTCTAATTTTTTTTATTTCACTCCTCATCCAATAATGTGTTTGATAAATTTGATGAGACGTTTAAGTTGTGTTTGGTAAAATAATTTATTTAATAGCTACTAATATTTATTTACACAGTTACTAGCATTTTTAAAAAATTTATTTCAAATAATTTTTATACATTTTAAACTTCTAATTAAAATATTTTTTCATTTTTACCTATAATATATTTTTATAATTTAATTTTTTATTTATCTATTTTATAACTTTAATATTATTAATTATTTTATAATAATATCAATAACTTTATTTTTATATTATTATAAAATATTATATTTTAAATTATTATTTTAATATATTCTATTTATTTTAATTATTATATTATTAATTTATTTTATTAAAAAATATTAAACCTTTTAATAAAAATTTTAAATTATAAAAATAATTACTTTTAAAAAAATTTCATTTAAAATTTATTTATGTAAAAGTTAGAAATAGATATTTTTATTTAATTAAATTTTAATATATTTTTTGTTAAAAAATATATCATGAATATTATGTTTTAATTTATTTTTTACTATATCTTTAGTTATTATTTTATATTTGTCAACTAATTTTAATAAATATATCTAATTTAACTGATAGTTTATTAATTTTCAACTTTTACCTAATCTTTTAATTTTTAATTAATTTTTGTTAATTTTATCAAACACATCTTAAGAATATATTTAGAAAACTATCTTAACTATAAAAAATGAAAAGCTTATTAAAATATTTTACCTTTATTAATAATTAACTTACCTTAATAATTATTAAATTTTTAAGATACTTATTAATGTTTTTAAAAAAGTTATTTTATATAGTTTTATGCATTTCAGTTATAACTGAAATATTTTTTTTATTTTTATCTTTAATATATTTTTATAATTGAATATTTTATTTATTTATTTAATTTTATAAATTTAATATTATTTTATTTTTTTATAATAATATTAAAAAATTTAATTTATTTTTTATATTATCACAATATATTTTATTTTAAATTATTATTTTATTGTATATTGTTTACATTATTTTATTAAAAAATATTAAATTATTTGATAAAATATAAAATTATAAAAATAATTACTTTTTAAATAAATTAATTGAAATTTACTTACGTAAAAATAAAAAATAAATATTTTATTTTAAAAAACAAAACTTTATTTAATTAAATTTTAATATTTTTATTGGAAAAATATATTAAACCTATCATGTGTTGATCTATTATTTAATTATGTATTTATTTATTATTTTATATTTCTTAATTGATTCAACAACTAATTTTATTAAATATTTTTAATTCAATTAATAATTTATTATTTTAATTCTTATATAATTTTTTTATTTTTCATTTTTAATTTCTCAATTAATTTATTCGCTAATTTTATCATATATATATATATATATATAGTTAAAATTTTTTTTAATGTTTGATTTTTTTAAAAAAAATTATAATTGTACAGATATATCAGTTTTCATCTAGATTCGCCCACAAATGAAAAGTTTATTCAATTTTGTAACCGAGTTTGGTTAAAAAAAATACTCAATCAGCAAAAAAAAAAAGCCATTCTTTTAACCCATGCAATTCAACCCTAACCAAAACACATGGTATATAATTTTTTTCCGAATAAAAAAAGATGCAACCAGCGTCATTTTATCCTCTTTCC
Organism: Canavalia gladiata; assembly: GCA_037954105.1. Taxonomy (NCBI): domain Eukaryota; kingdom Viridiplantae; phylum Streptophyta; class Magnoliopsida; order Fabales; family Fabaceae; genus Canavalia; species Canavalia gladiata. The sequence goes on along the minus strand of CM075659.1, from coordinate 57,320,187 downwards.
ATTTCCTATTAATGTTCAAGTTATTCATTTATAATATGAGATGATATTACTAAACAACATATATTAAAAGATAATGACATTAAATTATTAAGGCCAAAATATCAGTTGAATATCATTGTTTCAATAAAGAGACCACTTGAAAGAACTTACAACTTACACAAATAATTTTTAACTTTCATAATTTTTTTATTTGTTTCCAATAAATTTATTGATATAAATTAGTAAATAACTTTTTTTTTAACTCATTTCAATAAGTTTTACGGTTAAATTTACAGCAGAAACTAATATGTTCTAAATCTAATTCAAACTTGTATATGCATCCTAAGTCAACTATGAAAAATATCCTAAATCTGATTCAATCCAACGAAAAGACCTCCTAATTTGAGTAAGAAGTTTCTCTCGTTGCAAAACAAAACTAATTTGAAAAACCTTACAAAAAAAAAGAGGCTATTATTTTCATATCACGTGGTTAAGCAAGTTCTGCTGATATAAGGTATGCCGAATTTGGGGAGTTTTGCATGAGCTTTCACCATACCAATGACCTCACGGTCGCAACCAGATTATACAACACTATCGACACATCATTATGTCTATGACAAGCAACGAGATCCAAAAACCAATATCCATAAGACATGTAACTGCATGGAATGGCCTTAATCACCCACCACCAAAGATACCGACTTCCCAACCTATTTTACCTATCATCTTCCCTTCTTTGTCTACCCCTTAGGTAGTCAAACCGAAAAATAAAAATTGCTTATTGATTCTTTAATTCCATTTTGAAATAAATGAAAAAGCAACATGCATTGATATTTTTGGTTGACTTCGAAATCTAAATCAATTATCTCCGTTTTAATCAACTTATTATAACTCATGCTTTTAGAAGTTTGGTACATGTGTAAAATCTTTTCAAACAACGGATACGGACATATATTTTTAACAAGTTTTTTAGGAGTTTAGAAGGATTTTTTAAAAAATTAAATTTTTTTAATGATATAATAATTTATAAATCGATTGACAGTTTATAAAATTTTTATATGTAAATACATTCCTATTAAATTCATTTTCTAACGTGTATATATAGTTGTTAAAAAGATAATAAAAAATAGTTATTATATTAATTTTTATTAAAATAAAAAACAAAAGACAAATCATTTTATTAAAATATATTATAATAAAATATAAAAATCATTTATAACTTACTTTTAATAATTCAAAATTTTTAGGTCACGTTCAATTTGTAAAAATATTTTTTGTTTCTATTTTTATTTTTAAAATTTTGTGTAAAACAGTAAGAATAATATATAAAACTTTAGAAATAGAAAATAAAATGACAGATTTATAATTAAAACGAAAAATAAAAAAGATTTTTACGACCAAACACCACCTTTATAAAATATATTTAGTTCTTTGACAACTTTTACACTATGTAATTGTGGACATTTAACACACAAACTTTGTTTAACACCATATCAACACATTAATTAAGCAATACAGGATATCAAACATTAAATTTATGATTTATAACCTGCTATGTTTCCGATTTATCTTTCCCTGAAATGTTCTAAATTCGATTTGTTTCCTAAATTCAAAAATTAATTCCTCTTTAAAATGTTGGCAACGTATACCTCTTTTTTGTAATGAATATATATCTTTTGAAGGAAGAGATTAAGAAAAATAATCATTGTAATTTCTAATTTTTATACTTGAAATCATGGGTCTATGCCACTTTACTTACCCCCCCCCCCCCCCCCAAAAAGAAGAAAATTGTTATCTTTTAACAAATATGAGTTTCGCTATATCCTCATAATAATCTCCGTACTACTATTTAATTCTCCTTCGTATCCTCCTAAATCATCCATGTGCCGACTAGAGTAGGCAGTTAGGTACACATTCAATCTTTAACTTCAAATCAAGCGTGTCCATCTTCGAGTTCTGCTTAATTGTAATAACTAAGAAAGCAATTCCAACTTGCTTTTTGGTTAAGACTTGTGACTCAGTTGTCAAATGAGGTAGACTAGCCATTGGTTTAAAACTAACCATACAATTGTAGCCTGTAGCTGCTGCCGCGGAAATGTGTAATGGAAACCACGTGATTGAGACCTGAGACTCGGGCTTGACCAAAAAAAAAAAAAGACTTGAGAGGGGGAGGGGGCTCCCGTTTGGCTTTTCTGTCTCAGCGTGGAGGAAAAGCTTTTGATTACTTGCTCAAATTAATAGAAATGTGGTCAACTAGGAAAACACCATCCAGGGTAGCCAACAATTGCTCCCATGCACTTGCTAAAAAAACTAACAAAACTAACAAAGAAGCTTTCTTAGTACAACATTTACAGTGGGATGCTTCTCTCACAGAAAATTCCAACTCTTGGCGACAGCAATCTTCCAGACATATGGGAAACCAATCAGTGAATGAAACAAAATGCCTCCTCCGGCACTAAATACTGCTATTCTTTAGTCTAACCAGCTTTACTTAAGGGCCATCTTCTTGTGCTGTAAAAAATAAAAATAAGTATCATTTCATCACAATAAAAATAAATATTCTTTAGTCAAATCAGCTTTACTTAAGAACCATGACCATGTTAATGATTGCATCACAATAAAAATAGCCACACCCAACATATAGTCACATAGAGAGATGACTTACTGCTCAAAATAAATCCCTGGAGCAAGCTCTGGGCTCTCTCTGCCTGCTCTGGAGTACCAGATATTTGAATAATCTTCTGTGTTGCTTCTGGTCTATCCTCTACAAGGGTTACATTGGCTCCTGATAACTGTTCCAGTGAAAACATAAGTGAACATACATGGCTTTCTATTGAAAGTATAAATAGTAATATAATGAAAATAATTTCCAGAACCTAAATCTAAGTCTTCAAGAATCTAAATCTAAGTCCACGGCAGAAAAAAATATTGGGAAGTTACTGAGGAATTTGCTTTTTATTCTTGAAACTAAACAAGAAATAACAATACACTAAATTACAATCTAGACAAAATCTGCCATCCGGAAGTCCAACAACATAAACACATACTCATCTATCAATTATTCCAAGAGTAATTAAATCGCTCACAGAATTGGGGTGGGGAGTTGCCAGGAGCTCCTCAATGATGTCAAAGGGAAGATAAAAGTAAGCATGGCACTTTAAGGTTCTAGCTACTTTTACAATTCAAATATTGAAGGGACTGAAAGATCTAGTCACATATACCTCACTTATCTGTGCAAGCTTGCTTTTGGATTTTGCTATAAGCTTTGGTACTGCATACTCTGGTATAACAACTTCAAGTGTACTCCTTGTGACTAGAGGCACGGCAATTCTGACCACAAAGACAGAAGGTGGGAAAATCAAACATCAGAAAGGATGAAAGGGAGAAAGGAAACAGCACACAAAAGTTGCACATCAGCCGACTGATGAGAAGGATGATATATATTGGTGAGTCACTCCAGAGTCCAGACTAGAATACAACATCCTATCATGGAATGAGGCAGGGACCAGTTACCTATTTAAACCACTAGGTACATCATCTCGGCGGTCACTTTCTTTCTGTTTTCCTGTCTCAGAGCTAGATCCGCCGGTTTCCTTCCCAAAAGAAAGAAAGAAAAAAAATCAAATTTTATCTTCAAATAAAAAATCAGCATTCTCTATAAAGTGGTCCAAACTGTCACTTCATTTATACAGTTTTGGCTCCCCAAAATTGTAGAGAACACTTGAGATAATAGGTTATACTTAAATAGCCATTGCAAAAAATATAGCTTATTTATTAAAAAGGAAAAAAAACTTGGGCATTGGATGATGATCTACAGGTTCATATGATGACATGCTCTGTCAACAGCAACTTCTTCTGTGACACAGCTTAACTCAATACAGATGGAAATATACAGTATGAGACAGAAGACAAACTAAAATAAAAAGTTGAACTGTTCTGTTTAATTTCCAGTAAAGTCCAAAGGACAGGAGAGACAAAAGCTTTTGTCGCATTGTTTGCTCAAAAGTCAAAAATTATTTTTAGGAAAAACAAGAAAATATACTAAATATGGCTAATAAATCTCCCAAATGCCAATCATTTGAGTAAATGATAAATAAAGAGGGCAATATTGAAGATAACATGACATTCCTCATTGTATAAAAAATACCTTCAATGGAAGGGATGCTCCAGCAGTTTGTACATTCTGATAGGCTGTGGAGGTTTCAGTAACTGGAGCTATATTGTTGGAAGAAGAAGCCTCCACACCAGGTAAGGGAGCTGGCGGTGGTACTGTGTCCCTTTGAAAGAAATCCCTATACAAGTAACTTCTTAATCTAGATGTCACCTCAACAACAGCATCTCGAGCTCCTTTGATCTCTCCTACAATCTGTGGAGGCAATAGAAAAGCAATTGAGAAATGTAGAAAGCAGAATTTGAATATCTAGAAATTTGTTTTGACCTGGTGGTAGGGTTTTGGATCATCTCTAAACCCCAGTGCATGAGGCTCCCACTTAGTGGGGCCTAGGGAAGGTAGATGCAAGTAGCCTTGCCCCACAAGCGGAGAGGCTCTTACCAAGATTTGGACCCAAGACCACCAAGTCACAAGGCAGCAACCTTATTGTTGCACCAAGGTTCACCCTCATTTCAATCCTATCTATAAATTTATTGGAAATTTTAAATAACAAAAGCCAATGAGAATTGTGCACTCTGGTTTGTAAAATTAGTGAGCACTGGTGCACATGGCCTTAATATGATGCTTTGAGGAATAAGATCTATCATCATTATAAAGCTCAACATTTATCATCAACTCATTCAGACTACATTTACCAAAAGAACATAATGGAATATTTGTACAAGTTGTAGGTCAAATGACAAACCTGTACCAGTTCATCATTTTTTGCAACACAAAGAGGCAGTTCTTCTCTAGGCAAAATTTGAATATTAGCCCCAGTCAACCTCCTTATTTCTGATAGTGAAGCATCTTTTCCATCCAAGCATTCAATATCGCTAGATGGGACAACAAGCCTGGTGGTTATAGTATTGTCCTTATCTAGAACAAGATCGACAATGCGAGTTTGTATGTGTAACAAAGCTTCCTGAGCTGGGAACAGCTCATCATCAGGACCCTTAAGAACATAATAATAACAGGTAGAACATTAAACATGTGATGTATATTATTTCTACGCAAAAAACATGTCAAATTGCACTAAAGAAGAGTTGAAGTTATAGAGGAAAAGCATTGTCCCAAGAACATTTGCAACATGAACTATTGTCCTAAACCGATTTACACTAGATACACACTTTACAACGGATAGAGTAGCAAATAAATAAATAAGACTAGGGAACTACCTCCTCTGAACTAATAATGATGATCTGTTCGTTTGAACCACCAACAGGATCAGTGACCTTAACATCTACACCAACTTCATTTTGAAGGAACTCTACAATTCCATCTGATTCCCCAATAATTCGATCCAATTTCTCAACTGGACAAAGTATACGGAAAACAAGTTCCTCCCCATAGAAAGGCTGTGCATCGTCAGTCACAGAACCAGCCCCAGGCTCCATTGCATAACCTAATGAGGGATGGTTATTGTTTCTGGTATTTGTGGTAGATACCCGTGATCCAAAAGCAGCACCATCCATAGATGATCTGCGAGATCCACCAGTCACATGAGGAATATAATCATCATCAGGAGAGAAAAAACGCTCCGGTGAATGTACACGTCCATGGAAATGACCCCGGTCTCGGTGCTGGCTCTCCCTCAACCGTGATGATATAATTACTAGAGCATTTTTTACAGCATTTACATCACCTACAACCTGCACAGAATACCATATAATTAATTGCCTTCGGTTTAAATAGTTTTTGAATGACTAACTTTGCAGATAAATTGCATCAAATCTTGTACAACTATGCGCATCTCCATATTTTCATTATTGTGATGATGGTTTAAAAATCAGTAAAAAAGATAACTGCAAAAATGTTATCCTCAAATCAGTATTATATTGCCAACTTTCCCTCTAAATTGGCGGAGTCAATTCAAGGAAAACCCAATCAACAAATACATATGTGATCTAGCCAAGTTCAACCAGATCATTACACAAGCACAGGATCCACCACCAAATCAAATGCAGTTTTCTAAAAAACTGCGGTAATGCAGCACAAATCCATTGATCCAACATAATATGTACTCCGAAACCCCTATCCAAAGCTTTGAATCTGAACATTTTTCTTCCTTTGCTGATCTTTAGCTGAAAGTAATATTAATAAAGGAGAGCTTCAAATGCCATTCAGGCCATAGCCAAAATCAGTTATGATCGGTGTGATTTATTACATTATTAGTTTAGGAGAAGCTGACGATTGAATGGAGAAAGAAGCAAAGAGAAGAGGGAAACGGTGAAAAAGCCATTAATATTTTTCCGTTCTGCAATTTTAATTAGTGTCCTCCAAAACCCCAAAAAAAAAAATCACCACGAGGGGGAGTAACACGCTCCACACTCCATAGTCCAAATAGTCCAAACCGATGTTTAACAAAATTAATGAAGGGAGGTTTTGTTTTGGAGCATGCATGCAGCAATTTAAGGGAAAAAAGTTCCATATTGTTGAGGCACCTGAACAATCTCTTCAGACAGGGAAACACAACGGGGTAGGTTGTGATCTCTAGGGAGTATCCTAATTTGTGTCTTGGTTTCCATCCTCATTTGTTCAATAATCTTCCCTCCTTTCCCCAACAAACACCCAACATGCATTCTCGACACTACCAACCTCGTCGCCACGCGGTTGCTCCCACCACCGCCCCCTCTGCCACCGTACTCATCCTCCTCCTCCGGCACCCCGAACGCCGCATCGCTCTCCAGAATCCTCTCATGGATCAGCAGCAGCGCCTCCTGCGCCGGAGAGAACGACGGCATTCGGCCCTCGGGGTCGCGGCGGCGCGTGTCGGAAATCTCGATGATTCTCTCCTCATCGCCAGGGATGAGCTCGTGCACGTTGATCCACGCGCCAGTGTGCTGCCTTATGGACTTTATAATGCTGCCGGACTTGCCAATCACGCCGCCCGCCTTCATGTCGTGGCACAGAATGCGGTAACTGGTGGTGACCGTTAACGGCGAGTCCTGCGCCTTAGGGTGGCGTCCACCACCACCGCCGCCGCCACCACCGCCGCCACGGTGGCGGTGGGCGCTGGTGCTGTAGTGGTGGTTATAGCGTGGCCTGGTCCTAGCCAAGGTCTCAGAATCATAGTCTTGGTCATAGTAGTAGTTCCTCTTAGATCTGGACCTTTCCATCGAGAAAAAACAACCTTCGATTGGGTTCTTTAAAGTAGAAATTGAAAGTTTCTCAAGAATCCAAATCAATAGAATACAATCGAGTTAGCATTGTTCTCAAGGAAATGAATGAGATTATAGAAATTTTGTTGACTTGATTGTGCAATCAATCTGAGTCCATCGAAACCCTAGAAACAAGTTCGGAGTATCTTTTGTTTGCAGAGTTGAGCAGCAAGATGAGCCAAGTGTGTTACTGCCTTTCTTATTATTTATTTATTTATATATATATATATATATATTTATGTGAATATAATATGTATTTATACTAGTACATAGCTATGCTATCGCTGCCACTCAACTCAACAGTCAAGGTCCAACTTCTGCTGCTTTAGATAAAATAGGTGAGTAAATAATTTTTATCATTTTTTTACGCTTTATATTGTTATCATTTTTTCACATTTCACATCGAATTTACTTGTTTATATAATATAATATAATATTAACATGGTGTCGATATTTTGATCTCTAATCAAATTCATTTCGTGATACCATGATTCATTGGTCACAAATAGTAATGAGGCCGTGAAGGGGACACCTCTGGCAATAGGCGTCGTACACTAGGTTTAATTTGGGGAAAATAAACAAAAATAAAAAGCTAAGGGGAATGAAGGAAATTAGGGACAGTTAATGAAATTTTATTGTTTGGATTAAATTGGAAAGGAGTATAGAGATAAAAAAATATTTACAGCGATGCAACTAGACACAATTTATAAATATTTACAATGCTAATCAATGTTTATGTAAATCCCTAAAATACGCATACTGCATTTATTTATTGTTTGCACCACGAACACATTCCTGATCCTAAGATGTGAAGGACGCGTAGTTTTTAACTTTCTTGATCTACTTTTGAGGATTTTTTCAAAATACAAAATTTGTCATGGAAATATTATTAAATCATATTAGCTCAAACAATTTTTATCTTACATAAGATTTTACAATTTAAAAGTTAACATTTGTGTATGTTAAAATATATATCATTTCAATCCTTCATGTGTTATGAAAGTAAATCGTATTAATCATCAAAATATTTAAATGTATATCACATTATTCCTTAATATTTTAATTATCAATCATATTATTTTTCAAAAAAATGTAAAACCCTTTAAAAAAAATGTATCATATATAATGAAAAGGAAAAGATATACTTCACTTCCTTAAACTTTACATGTTTTCTAAATGTTATATTTTTAAGAGATTCTTAAATTTAAATATATTTTCAAATAAAATATCTTAAATTATATTTTATGTTAATTCATCTTTTGCTTGATTTTTTAGTCTTAAGATTTAGATTACGAGTAGTTTTTATTTTTTAAAATTTTTCTTCTTTCAAGCGAATAAGTTTTTCTTTTGAAAATTTAGGAATTTTGGTTTCTAGTTTTTAAAATTTAAATCTTTAAATTATAATTTTTATCTAAAATTTTGAAAAGATTTATAATCATATTAAAATATAAAATAATTTTGAAATTAAAAATATAAAAATGTGTGAAAATTGAAGATAAAGTATGAGATTAAAATTTAATAATTTAATTAATGGGTTTAAAATAAAAAATAATTTAATTATTGTAATTTGTAAAAAATTTGAATAAAGATTAGAAATTTGTGTGCAGGCAGATTTAGCACAATATTTGTGTGCAGGGAAATAGTTAGTCGTTTGTTAATTTAGAAAAAAAAAAAATACCGAAAAAGGTTTAAAAAATATCGAGAGATCAACCCTCTTAGTTTCCGGATAACGCGAAGATCACAGACGCGAACGCGCAGCCATGGCTATCCGCATCAACCCTCTCACACTCTCTTCCGCTATGCCTGTAATCTCCCTTTTTTTTCCCCTGAAATTGTGATTTCAAAATCCAACCGTTTATACAACTTTTTTTTTGTTGTTGCAGAAGATAGAGTTAAGAGGTGGAAATTCGGGGACCCGGAGTTTCTGTGTTAACTCGCAGGTAGAAGAAATTCGAAAATTTTGAATCTTGCGTTTTTCCGAACTGAACTTGTTCATAGGTTCATTCGTTTTGCAAGATGATCCCCCAAATGCGCAAGGAGGCACGTGGACGACGAGTCTGGAGGCGAAGAAGATTGGTATCATTTCTACCCACTTTTGTTCTTCTCACAAATTTGACTTTTGGAGATCTTCTGTTTATGCTTGCCTGTTACCTGTTTGTCTAAATTCCCAAATTAAAATTTTAAAATAGAGGGTATTTGCTTTTATTGTTATACTTGTTGCCCAGTTTAGAATGTTTTATGAGGCTGCCATATTGGTTATGTTTACGCTGTGAACAAGTTTTTACTAGATATGAAGTGCTAGTTGTGGGTTTATTGTTGTGTAAAGTAATAGTTAAGTTGTGAAGTGTTTGAATTTCTTTAGCTTGAAGGGTTAGGACTTCAGAGTCAGCTTGAAGGGTTGAATTCGTAGTTCTCTTGTACAAAGAAACAGTTACATTTGTGTTTGTTGCTGGGTGCAACTTGATGTATCAGGAACTGGTGTTTCCTACAAAAAACATTTATCCCCGGTTGTCCATTTGCTGGAAAAGAAGGTTTTTAGTTGAAACATTCTGAACTTTGTAAGATAGATGGAGAACATGATGGTTTACGAAAGATGATAACTTTTGCTCATCTCCTGAGATAATTATAAGGCAAATTCAATTTAACAGTCTGTGCTTTTTATCATGGTTGCATTATACATCTCCCATTATTTGGTGTACAAGTCTCAATAGGTAATCATCTTCTGCTCAATCTCAATGCACACAATGAAGGGGTACACACATGAAAATTCTTCAATGCTTTTCTTTCTTCTTTTCTACCTAATTCACAGAACAAATACATAATTGTCATGCTGGCAAATAATACTACCCACCTTCGTGCTACTGGTACTGCCTCCTCAAATATCAGGTGTTACTAACCTGTATGTTAAAGCAAAAATTCATTTTGTTGCAGATAAAAAAGGATGAATATCTGCCCTACAAAATGGAGCGTGTTCCTTTCCTTGAGGAGCAGGTGAGGATGATAAGGGAACAGGGACAGATCTTGACAATGGACATAGATAGGTTATTGTTATCAGAAGAGAATCGGTTTGATTTTGTGAATGAGATAGCAGCTGAGGCTAATTCTTATGTAGAGAGCAACGGGGATGAGTATGGAGGTGAGAAGAAGGCCATTCTTCATGTTTTGAGCAACCGAATGAATGACACTGGAATTTACCGTCCAGAGGCATATTTTGAGCCTGATATCTACAAGCCTGCGCCTCATTCTTTGAGAGAAGGAATATCATAAGTCCAGAAATAAAGAGTAAATTTTCATTTTAATTCCTCGGATTGTAAGCGTAATTCATTTTAATTCCTTATTTTATAAAATCTTTACTTTAATTATGACCATATAAAATGATATTTATTTTAGTTGTTTTTATACAAAATAATAATAATAATAATGAAATACAAAAAGATTAAAATGATTTGTTTTTAAAAGAAATGAAGGACTCAAGTATATATTTTATAAAGTAAGAAATTAAAGTGTATCACACTTATAATTTTAGGAACTAAAATGAGGGTTTTAACGTTATTTTCAGATCGTAAACTAGGGATTGGAGTTTACATCTTTGCTTCTTCACTTAGCCGCCATCATTTGTAATTTTGCATGCAAATCCAATCTATCTTCAAACCGGAAATATAATAACAGGAATTTTCTTATTCATTGCAAAGAAAGTTGAATATGGTTATGAGTATTTGTTTAAGTCTTTAAGATTATTATTTTTAAATAATTTTTTTTCTTTTTTTTTATCTTTTTAGTTGTTTGTTTAAATTTTTGAAAAATTAATATATGAAAAAAATGTTTTTTATTATTTTGAATAAAAAACTGAATTATAATTATATTTTAAAATAAAGTGTATTTTATAATTAAAAGTAAATAAAATATTATTTATTTTCATAAAAAATTTAAAATACAAATCATTTTTATATTTTTTAAACCATTTTAAAGTTTATACAAACGGAATCTGTAACAATATTTGAAGACTGATGGTAACTCTTTTCTATATCTTGTATTGATCCTCTTTCTCGTAGGAAGGACGAAACAAATAAATATTCAGATTATTCTTTAAAATTGTATATGTAAATTATTTAATCTGAGAAATTTTTTTGTTAGTCTCTAATTTTATAAAATAATATATTATAATACAGAACAACAGTAAAAAATAAAATAAAAATAATTGAAATAAATGATTTTATTTTTTTGCTTCAAATGGAATTAAGGAATGTCCAGTCCTGGAATGGTTGCAAGGTAATGCAAACCATTAGACCAAGTTTGGGTTAAGCGAATAAAGGGTTAATAATCCATTATTAAAATAGTGAAGGATAAATAAAAGATTATTAAGGAATCACTTTTTAAAAGGTTAAGGATTAATAAATATTTATAAAAATTTTAGGGAGTAAAATACTTGACCTATATATCTTAAGGACTAAATTGAAGTTCACTCAATGAATGAATGAGCTACAACTAATGTAATATTTTTGCGGGCACTTAAACAGGGTTAAAATGCCAGCTAGCAAGTTGAATCCAGCAGGTAGAAACCTGAGTTTATCTGATCTGAACCACAACCACAAGTATACATAGTAGGGTCCAGAACCATGACCTTCCACGTTCCTGTTTTGCCACGTCAGTTTCTTTAATGGGCCCAATTGATTAAGGTTTATTATATGTCTCAAGCTTATACAGAATCTCATCCCATCGGAGAATCTAATCCGTTAAAGCAGTTAGAGGCTTGTATTAACTCATCACTTTATCTATCTCCCCACAAAAACCCAAACTCACCACAATCTCAATCCCTTCTTCCTTCAAGGCTTCAACTATGGCCTTGTCAACCCCACAAACTCAAAGATTCCTCTTAACAAAGCTCGAGAGGCGCTCTACCTCCAAGAACACACTCAGAAACAGCTTTGGCATTACGAGTAGAAGCCGGTGCTGTTCTGCCATAGCCATTGATGCTCCATCTTCTTTGACTGAGGTGCCTGGTATAAGATGGGGATCCATTGCTTTGCAGGGTCTCCGTGAAGAGATGGAAGATGATGTTATTGTTCGACATGAAGGCCTTCAAGGCTTCTCTTTTGCTGCTGTCTTTGATGGCCATGGAGGATTTTCTTCAGTCCAGTTCCTCAGGTCTTTGCAAAACTCTTTTTTTCTATCCATTATGTCATCTCCTATGCTTTGCTACAATATATCATCATCATTATTATTTGCTTTGCTTGCTTATTTTATATCCATTTGTTCTGGCATATGATTATAGGGAAGTATTCGAAATTTCCGCAATATAGTTTAACATAATTACTTGCATAGGGTTCCGGTTAATGTTTAATGTTAATGAATTAGTGGAGTGGATAAAAAACAAAGGTTTTATCCCATAAGGCCATAACCTCCCAAATTTAAAAGGGAAAAAAATTAGGGGTATTGGATAGAATGAGATGGAATGTATTCCATCATATTTTACTCCATTCCATCCTTTATTACGTAGTTCAAGCAATGGAACCTAATATCATTCCATTCTATTCCGTTCCTGGCTTCCTTTCCTTCAATCCAGACATATAGAGTTCATCCACCATTCCACTCATCAATCTTTGTGCTGTATGGATATGTGAATTCTTTTTATTCTCGATTGGTTCTGGTAAATGGATTGTTATTTTTTGCACAATCTGAAAATTGTTGATTTGATGCGCCAAGTGCCAACAGGGATGAGTTGTACAAGGAGTGTCTTGAAGCTTTACAAGGTGGGTTACTGTTGGTTGAGAAAGATTTCAAAGCCGTTAAAGGAGCGTTGCAGGAGGCATTTCTCAAAGCTGACATGAGATTGTTAAAATGGTAAGCAAATGCATCGTCTGCAATGGATAATCTCCGTAAAATGTGTCTAATTAAGTAGTTTTCATATGATTCTCAATTTGGCATGACTGCATTGAAGGTTTAGACAGTATTTCATTTTTGAAGGCTTGAAATGAATAGAGAGGAGGACGAATCTGGTGCTACTGCAACTGCAGTGATCATAGGAAATGATAAACTGCTAATTTCACATATTGGCGACTCATCTGTGGTATGTATTTTCCATCCTTATTGTGCCCTGGATGGTACATCTGACTCCAGCATTTGATGAGAAAATGTACTGTTGTTATTTATATACTTTTCTGTTTACAAGAATTGTCAAGAAGACAAAATCTTTCATCTCCACTATCCTGTTACTCATCTTTCAATTAAGGTATCTAGGGTATTGAATGTTTTCAAAATTACATGACTGCTATTTAAGCCTTTTTATTGTTGTAGGTTCTAAGCAGATCTGGAAAAGCAGAGGTGCTGACCAGTCCTCACAGACCATATGGGAACAACAAGACTTCTCTTGAAGAAATTAAAAGAATCAGAGAAGCAGGTGGATGGGTGTGTTTTCCTTGTTCCTCTATTATTTTTACTTACTTTTTGATCAACTTCCCTAATCAATATTTGTCAATATTCTATATAAATGAAAATTGGTTCTGATTGCAAATTGCGACAACTTAGGATGTGAACCCACTTAATGTTTATGGGGCATATAACCAGTTTTTCTTTCCTACTTTTATTATTTATACATTGTGGTTTTATAGTTTGAGAAACTACAGGTACCATACTTTGTTCCCACAAGGGAACAGCAGTCAAATACTATCATGTAATAGGAATTTGGTCACTTATGAACTTTATCAATATTTAGCTGTTCTTTTCCAGGCTTAATTTATAGTTCAAAACTTCAAATTACAATTTTATTAAAGATTGTTGTTTTCGATTGAGCTAGTGTTGGTTTCCTTTACATAATTTTTGAATTATTTTCACCACAATGGCAGGAGCCTTTTGCACTGGACCACTTTTATTTTAGGGAAAGTCATCACCATTTTTTGATAAATAAAAGCCCATTACATGGCTGATGATATCACCAATGTATTTGTCTATAGATTGTCAATGGTAGAATTTGTGGAGACATTGCTGTATCTCGTGCATTTGGGGACGTGCGATTCAAAACAAAGAAGAATGAGTACAGTCCTTAATCTCTGCACTATTCCTTCCAGTATAAAGGAAAGTTTTCTATAAATGTTCTACCACTACTGGGGTGTTTCCTAAAGGTTATCTACCTTTTGCATGTGAAAAGGATGCTGCAAAAAGGAGTTCAGGAAGGAAAATGGTCAGGAAAGTTTATTTCTCGGTGGGTAATCTTATGTGTATCTTAATATTTGTTCCTCACATTCTCTCCAATGTGGCTTGTATTACCTTAACATTTAACAAACAGAACGGATATGAATTGTGCTGCCTTGATTTATATCTAGCTAAAAGTTAAACTACTAGAAAGACACCCATAGAAAGTGTTAATCATACCTTTTCTTGTCCTTGGAAGTCATGATTTCTTGAGGAACAATGGTTCGGAGTTTCATTGATTGTCAAATGCTGAGATATTAGTAGGGTTATCACTTGCCATGAGCTTGATCATTTCATTGTCTACTAAAATACATAATCAAAATCTGAAGCTCCTATTTTTGCGGTCTTCAGCCTGATTCTGCAAAATACTATGAGGACATGATATTTTTCATTCTTTATGTCCTACCGTTACATTCAGGTTGACCTTTAACTAATTTTAAAAACTTAAGTTTTAATGTGATGATGCCTTTGTGACACAGTGTACAGCTCAACAATGACTTGGTTGTTGCATACCCTGATATTTATCAAGTAGCTCTTGAATCAGATGCAGAATTTGTAGTATTAGCATCTGATGGCTTATGGGATTACATGAGCAGGTCTACTGCCTGATCTTTGATTCATTTCTGGTACCTTTTTTTTTCTTTTCTGGTTCTACCTTTACATTCTCGCTACCAATGCAGCTCAGAAGCAGTTTCTTTAGTGAGGGATCAACTTCGAAAACATGGAAACATTCAGGTATGCATAATGCTTTACATGAGGCCATTGCACTGACATCATTAAACCATCAAAGTTGCAGCAATAATTTTTCACTTGTTCTCTTTTCAGTTAGCTTGTGAAGCGCTTGCACAAGCTGCTTTGGTAAGTTTTAACAAATTATATTGAAACTTATATGTTGACAAGTCACAGTTTTATTAATATATAACGATATACCTTGCAGGACCGACGTACACAGGATAATGTCAGTATTGTAATTGCCGATTTTGGGTATGTATTTTCTCATGTATATGTGATTTTGGACTTCGGTGACTAATGTATAGTAAAATTATATTCAAGTTGAACCTCTTGCACAAGTTTTTTTCTTAGTATCAGCTACATAAAATAAATCAATTCTTAATCAAATTTGATTTTGATTTCATTTTTTTCACATTGATTATATTGTATCTTATTTTGAGTACTTGCAGGCGGACAGACTGGCAGAATGTGCCATTACAGAAACAAAACATTTTATTGGAGCTGGTCCAAGCTCTTGCTACCATTGGAATTGTGTCTGTTGGAATCTGGTTTTCATCACAGCTTTCTTTATAGATTCAAAAAATACCACTCATGTACATAAATCATACATATACTTCGGAACTTCCTGCCTGTATAATCTTAATTGTACATGCTCACATCTTAGAATCTACTTTGTTTAGGGCAACAAATAATTTTTAAATTTATCTTTCTGAAGGGTTCATTTTATATTCTGATTCTAAAATTCAGTTATTGTTTTGCATGTGTTGCTCCTTAACTTGTCGATGCTGATCACTTGATTCTTCCATCTAAATATCATTCATCAATCTAGGATGAACATGTTTGTTCCATAAGCTAAGTTAGACAACCATTAATTTGATAGCACACTTCTTTGTCAAATTTCTCTGCTTTTCTTCAATGGCTTTGTAAAATGGTCCACAATGACCAAAATTACATTTGTTAAAATCAGTCTGTCTAAAAGGGGATAGAGTTCTTCAAGAACATTACTAAAATTGGACAACTTATTATTACACAAAATAGTTTTTTAATAATAATAAAGATCTGTTTTAAATATTTGATTATTTGCTTAATATAGAAATAAGTTCTTTCAAGCTTTTAAAATTTTCTACTAGGACCCCACAGTTACATAAATGGTATATGACCAAAACTCTTATACCTACACAAAGCTTGGCCATAAGCATGCCAAAAATCTGGATTTTGCATGTTTAGAATTGCTTATTTTTTTTAAAAAAAAATTGTTTATTTCTCAACTTTTAAAAAAAGTTAAAAAATGATAAACAGTATTGAAAAAAATAGTTAAATAATAATAATAGTATATTAATACTTATAATATTAACAATAATAATATTAATAATAATAATATTAATAATTAGAATATTAATCATAATGATAAAGTTAATAATAATAATAATAATTAAATTTATATTTATATATTAATAATAATGAT
The DNA here is from genome assembly GCA_037954105.1 of Canavalia gladiata. Lineage (NCBI taxonomy): Eukaryota > Viridiplantae > Streptophyta > Magnoliopsida > Fabales > Fabaceae > Canavalia > Canavalia gladiata. The sequence goes on along the minus strand of CM075659.1, from coordinate 57,303,512 downwards.
AATATTACTAATAGCATTAATATATTAATAATAATATTGATATTTTTATTATTGTTATCTAATTTATCATATTTCTTTTTCTTTCTCTTATCTAGTTCTCTCTAATGATCCACATAGTTTTTTCGTGATATTTTATTTTTAATTTTTTTGATTTGTTAAAATAAAATTACATATTATAATTTTTAATATTTTATTTATTTATTTCAATTAAAAATTTAAATATTAAATTAAGATTTATTTAATAAAAATTTATCTAAATTTTATAAAAGATAACTTTATTATTTAAATATAATTTATATCATATTCTTTAATTATCTGATTCGTTGTAAACATAAAATATGATAAAATAATATTATCAATTTATTATCTTGATGCACAGTAAGAGAAATGAGATTGGTGGCTTTCAACACCTTGGCGAGTAGGACATATAAACTTTTGAACTGAAATTTATTTGACCAAAATTAAGAAAAGATAGTCTTATGTCATTGTCAATGTTTACCACAAAAAATGCGTTTGCCAAACAGTACATGGTATGCAGTATGTACCTACATAATTAGAAACATCAGCAACCTAACTTTTTTTTCCTCCTTAGTCTGTAAAGTTCTTTAGGAAAGGGTATGTCAGCCACAGGAAATGGAAAGCCCAATTTAACTTTCTTTGACGTTGATGTATCTCAACTGAGTACAAAAGAGACAAATGGATCACAATTTACTTATTAACTTCTTTAATCGGTAACTGCGTGCAAGAGCTTACATATTTTACAAGTTTATTTAAAAGTGGGTTTATGGGCCTAGACTTTGTTTGATATAGTTGAAAACTTTGTTAATAACTACAAGAAATGAACAAGTTAATTGACTAAATCGAAAGTGGTTGTTAAAATCAATCAATTCACTAACAGAAACATGTAAAAAATGTAAAAAGGCATACTAATATATTTGAATATTGATTTTTTCATGATTAGATCTAAGAACTAGATATAAAGTCTTTTTTGGATGGATGCTAGTAGTGCATTCTATTCAAAACTCAAGCAAGAAAGGTTTAAGATATTTGTAAAGGTAATCCAACATTCAAATTAATATGTATTTTAGCATAGTAATAATATGAAAATAAAATTTTATTAGAGATAAGAATATAAATTCTTTATATAAAATTTGGATGCAGCTGAATTGCAGTTAGATTGTAAAGCTCATCTATAAAGTATAATTCAACTTAATAATAGGTTTATAATTGAGCATGATAATGGGTTTGTAATGGTAAAATATTTTGAAATCTTAGATGTAAATCACATAAGTCTTGGTGTGTGATTCTCCGTTAAGTGTAGGAAAGGCTTTCATGCATATTGGTTTGGGTAAGCCTAAAATGTGATATGTTCGAGGGAGTAAGATGGTAGTAGTCCTAATGTGTATAAAATGATCTTTTAAGCTCAGGTCCAAAGCATACAAATTCCAAACAAATATATAACATTACAAATTTAGTAAATTTCAATATAATTTTAATAATAATAGCATTATCATTATTAAGTAAATAATATTTTATAAAATATTTAAAAATATAATTACCAAGTATGTAAATATAAAAAAAAATATACACATATAAATAGTAATATATATCTGTTTATACTTGACTACAGATCATTGAATCTGTTTTAGTTTTTTTAATTTTTTTTAGATGAATCATTACTACAAGTATAATTAAGGTAGAAGAAAATTTTTTTTTAAAAAAATTATTGAAAAAATTGAAAATAAGTACAATGTTGAGTTTATAACTTCTAACCTACTTTTATTAACTTATGAAAATTTTGTTTCACATAATAACTTGTATTTGGATACATATGGGTGTAAACAATTTGATGTCATGTTTTTTTTTAAGAAATCTCAGCTGTTAATATTTAAATATAGAGGATGGATAATATTTTACAGCGTGAAAATATTATTTTTTATTAATTTATAAAATTAAAATTTCAAAGTTACTTGCTTTTTAAAAGAGTTAAAAAAAACATCTTTAATAACTTAATTTTTGCCGAACAAACTAATTGACTAGCATAAATTTCTAACATGTCTGGGCAAATATATACTTAGTCCATTTAACTTATGGATAAATATTTAAATGAAATGATTGTCTAATTTGTTAAATAGATTTTAAAAGTATGTTTGGAAAATTATTTTAACTAGCTAAAAATTAAAATTATTAGATGAAAAATTTGTTAAGATATTTCAACTCTATTTAATAAAGTAGATTGTTTTAATATGTACTAGCTTTTTTAGTACAGTTACTAGTATATTTAAAAAAATCATTTCAAATAAATTTTAGCATTTCAGCTTTTAGTAGAATTTTTTTTTACTTTTATTCTTGATATATTTTTATTATATGATCTTTTATTTATTTATTTATTTTTATAAATTTAATATTATTTGACTCTTTCATAATAATATTATTAATTTTGATTTATTTATTTTTATATTATCATAAAATATTATATTTTAAATTATTATTTTATTATATATTATTTATTTTTAATTATTATATTATTTATTTTATTTTATTAAAAAATGTTGAACTGTTTGATAACAAATAAAATTATAAAAATCATTACTTTTAAAAAAATATTATTTGAAAATTATTTATATAAAAATAAAAAATATTTTAAGAATATAAATTTTATTTAATTAAATTTTATATATTTTTGTTGAAAAAAATAATCTAATTTATCATATTTTAATTTATTATTTAACTATATTTTTATTTATCATTTTATATTTATTCTTTAATTCAACAACTAATTTTACCAAATACTTTTAATTCAATTAGAAGTTTATAGTTAATTTTTTAATTTTATGCTAATTATTCACTAGTTTTACCATACGCATTTTTTTTAAAAATATTTCAACATATTTTTCAGCTACTTCTCTTGTTTGATAATCCTTAATTGAAGTTGTAAATTTTAAATATTAAAAAAAAAGGCCTACAAATTAAAGTGAATAAAAATAAATACTAAGCCAAACTGTAAATTCAGTTATAGTGCAGTAGGCTAACTCTCCATACCTTATAGATTCGAACATGTTTTACGCCAAAAAAAAAAAAAACAAAGATTTACAGGTATGAGATGATGAAAACAAACAATCAGTTCCAGTTTGGAAAAAATAACTGAAAGGAAATAAGAAAGGTTTTATAGTAAAAATAATTTTTATTTTTTTTATGTAGTTTTATTTTTAAATTTTTTAATAGAAATCTTTTTTCTATCATATAAACTTTAAAAACATAAAATAAAATAAAAATAATATGATATTTTTTAAATACAAAATAAAAAATATCTAAATCAAAAAATTATATGTTTCATAGTTAACAATGCATCTCTAGAGCAAATTTAATGGTACAGTTATTTTCTCTTATATTTTGATTTTTCAAAAACATAATAGTCTCATAAAATTTAGGTTGCTTATATAAGTAATTTTTCTTAGTTTAAAATATAATTCAATATAATTTTGATTACTTTTAACAGAAGTTATCAATAGTAAGAAGAGAAATTTTTTTATCAAAGTATCGCTAATTTTTAAACATTATTTAAATAATATAATTTATAAACAATTTACATGTTCAAATAAAAATAATGCATGTTAGGTATTTTTAAAAAAATATTATGTTTATAGCTTATCGTCTTATATTACAATTTTGTTTGGATTTTGTTAAACTCCATAAATTACATGCATGAGATGTTATTTGTTTATACAAAAAATTATATGTATCATGAAAAGGAGTCACATGTGTGATGCCTTTCCATTAAAATAAGAGTATGTGATGTATTTTAACATGAAGTAATAACCATTGTATGGTCCTTCTAAAAAATTATAAACCAATATTTTTTAGGTAATTTTTTTTAATAAATTCATTACACAAGTAAAAAAATATGAAAAAAATATGTTAAAAATGTTTAAATAGACCATAGAATATTGATAATATATATTTGGTCATTATAAGTAATATTTATTTTTAATTTAATTTAATTTTATATTATAATCATTTTTAATTTTGCATATTTTGCTGTTATGATTGTGTTTGTTGTAGTTATAACGCAGTAAAGAGCAGGGAGTAAATTAAAAATAAGTTTCATTTACAAGTATTAAAAATGAGATATTCTTCATCCTTACAAGTGATTTTGAATTTAAACTTCATGCTATTCCCAAGGTGTTATAATGAAAATTAAATTAAAAAGTAAATGTGGTACATAAAAAATAAAAATATATTTTAAGTAATTTACTCGCTGATACTTTCTCTCTTTCCTTTCCCAAGTGGATTAGCCTCTTATACTATATTAGATCCTCATTCAAATTTCCTGAGTAATAAAACTTTCATAGATTATACAGTCTGCAACAGAATTGCAAATTGGAAATTAAGCAAATGGTAAGATTTTATTATCAATTTCTCTGCTAATGGTCCATGGTGATCCATAAATATACGCATCTGGTATACATAATAAAATATCATATTTTATTGCCTCACAACACACACAAGTAGTGGCTCCGATGAAGAAACTCGTCTATATGTCTCCTCATACACGAACAAAAACATTTTGAGTGGGAAGAGAGATTAGAGTATATAAGTTTATTAATTTTATAATAATTAGGTATAAAGTAATTAATCAAGGGCCCTTGCCAGGTTTCTTCGTGTGCCTTGGGTTAGGTCCTGCTTCATCATAATCCAACACAAAATCATGGGAAAACAACTTCCTTGAGCTCATCTTGATACCATCCTTCATTCAAAAACCAAAATGAAAATTACTTGTCAGTTTAAAGAACCATATCTAGACATCAAATATTGAATTAATACATAATAGTTTCCAATCTTTTATAGCAAATTGTTATGAAAACTATATGCCATATTATAAACCCAAACTAGCCTATATGTTTGCCTCAATGTAGCTCCATCCATATTTATTTCCAAGTATTCTGGCTTTCAAAGTTCTTTTCCATTTAATTAGAATAAAACAAACATATAGTATTGAACCTTGTAAAGCAAGTGATGAGTGGGAAGCATGTTTTCCCTGAAGCCTTCAGCCAAGCCTAAAAGGAAAAATCTTCAGTTAAATATATATGTGGAATGAGTTAATGAAATGTTTCTAATTGTATTCAATTATATGAAGAACTTAATTGCTCACCTGAAGATAAGGGAATGAGGATCAAGAGAACAATTAGAAAAAAATTCTTGATCTTGAGAGCCATGGCAAGTATGCAAGTGTCTATGGTTCCTCTTGTTATGAACAATTAATTAGATTGGAACTAAGAATATGACATATACGTGTCTTGGCAGGGAAGTGAAGCAGGAGCACCCCCTTTTAAATTTAGCTATGAGAGGTCTTGTCATGGTGTACCCCACCCAATAGCAACATAGTGATATGATGAAATGCAATAACTTGTAGGCTTAGCCCACATCACTTAAGTCAACTATACTATTCTATATGACTATATAATTGCATCAAAGAAATGACAAACAAAGCAAATGTTTGCATGTGCACATTACCAACATTTTCCTGCATGGCTCAAAATCAGCTAGCCCTTTAAGCTTGTTCACCTTTACCTAAGTCAACCTACCTTATTTTTCTACTTTCATTATAAGTAGTTCTTATTATTTTTCTCCTATGATCAGTAAGTCACACCATTGGCACATAATTTATGGTTTGTACTTGTCTATTTTTTTAATTCCATGTCAATATACGGTTAAAGAAGATTTTTCTTTAGCAAATTAAACACTTAGATGGATGTACAATACCATGCATGGATATTTTACAGTTTTTTTATTTAGAATTTGAATTTTATCTCCATAACGTATATTAATTTTTAATGTATGAAATACTAAGATAAAATTTTAGTTTTGATTAAAAAATAACATGAAAAATACCTATCCTATGTTACATTTTTTTTTTCCGTTTAATTTGGCTTTAATGCCGAAAACCACATTTGGATGAATTAGGTAGTGAAAACAGCAAAAACCTTCTCTCGTAGATTTCAAATTTTCCGTGGTACCAATAAGCACTTTAGTGGAATGGTGCTTTTGCTCCTCACATTTGGGCTTTCGTCACTTTTCCTAGTCAATGAATGGAGACAGACATAGAGAGTGGGCTACAGATAAATTCAAAGAGAGAACTAGAAGAGAGTTGAATGTGGAATGCTCTTAGTGGGTGCACTAGCAAAAAGGAGAGGGAACAACTAGCATTACTACTTTAATCCTACATTAAAGCAAAGATATTGTTAACTTAATCATCGTTTAGGAGACCATAATATATGTTGGTGATGATGGTTTCTAATGGTCTAATTAAACTCACCAACACTTTTATCTGTTTTTGGCAACTATGGTATGTATGTTGTAGGGAACAGAAGAAGACTAGTAGGTCTTAAGTAACACACTTTGACATATATTCTCACGTACATATGTAACATCCTACAAGTACTATACAACAAAAAAGGTTCCGTTGGTGTTACAACTTAAAAGTGTCCTTAAGTACCATCAACCCATCAATATGCACATAATATTCTTTGCCTATATGATGAAGATTTTTCCATGCACATGGATTTTTATTTCTTGTTAATAACTTTACGTGCATATCTAATCTTTGCCCCCTATGCGGAATTGTGCATTCTAGATCTCCAGAATTCCTTATACTAATCACTGGAAGAAAGGTGCACTCTCATATGTGTGGTTTAGCATTGCTCATACCTGCAATTGTAATAAACTATATAATGTTCCAATAGGCAAAACCAAAAGCAATTAGATAAATAATGTTGCACATACAATCAGGATTCTCTCCCAAAATTGGTTTTAATTTATATATTTTTAAGGGGCTTGACTTCCAACTTCCATCATAGAATTGTAAGCATCTAATGTTGGCATATATGCACAGCTCTTAATTGGAGTAAACAGAGAAGGGTGCAATCTCTCTGTTTACTATTGCATATATATGTTGAACGGTTCTTATCCACACAAGGACAATATTTATGTGAATGACACTGTTTTTGTGAAAACTGAAGCTGGAGAGCCAAGAAGAGATGAATGCATTAAGTCACTATATAGATTCTCAAAGTGGAGATGCTGTTCATTTTGGATGCTTAGTGTGATTACCTTTCAAGATTTTTCCCAAACTAAGATAGTTTTAGAAATAAATGTATGTGACTTAAGTTCCTTCAAATGAGTGGCACTATATCATATAGTAGTCAAAGCCTCCAAATTCTAATTAGTAATTTGACATGGAAGGTGGATTGAAAAAATAAATAAAAATAGAAGGAAGAGAAACAAAAATGAGAATGGCGAATCTCATTCACATCCAAACCACTGCTTTATGAGATATACTTGGGTGGCAGTCAGATCAGAAAAGCTTACAGCACTTTCTCTGAACTAATTTAAAAGTAAGAAAGTTACCTACATTTGATCCCTTCTCCATTAAAACTCAAAATTGTATAGAACATGGAAAAAACCTAACTTATCATTTTCTCCTTTGAACACAGCCACTTTTGTACTTGGACATTACATGTTAATAAGATGGCTTTTCAAGGGTCTCATGGGACAAACATACACATGTTATGTAACTGAACTCTTCCCAAGTTAAATTTTTATTACTTATTATCTTTTATATGTATATATATCAGTCAGATTTTAATTCATAATAGAAGTTAAATTTAATATTTAAATTAATTTAATAATTTTTTTTATGTAATATAAAATTTATCAATTCAATAATTGAACCCTATAATAATATATTTATAATTATATATTAAATTTTAAATAATTTAGATATTTATATATATGTTATTAAATTATTGATATTTATATATATTTATGAATTTTTTTTTACAGAATTTTATAAATATAATTTATTTAATAATAATTTTAAATCAATAGTTAAATTGATAAATTTTTATTCTAAAAAATTATTAAATTAATATAAATATTAAATTAACATTTAATATTAATATATATATATATATATATATATTTATCTCTTTCTTTTTTTTATATCATTAATATTACATCTTTTATTTTATTTCTTATTTTACTATATATCCACTATGAATTACAAGTTTAGGCTTATAATTTTTTTAAACTTAAGATTTGATTAAGCTGTCATTGTTTGGATTTTCAATATGCATATTTTCATAAGTAATAAACAATTTATTAAAAATTACAGAGATAAAAGTAATTTTTTTATCCAAATTACTAAAATCTTATTTTATAATGTGTATATTTTTGTCAAGAGTTTCCTTCAAGTGTGGGCATGTTCTTGGTGGACATACACACAACACTCGTAACGCTTAGTAAAATTCATACATGAAGCCAAATTAGCTAAAAATATATATATAAAGTTTAAAGAATATTTTGGTCACTACATTTATACATTTTTTTTGTTCTGGTCTCTACCAATTTTTTTTTTCATATTTCAGGTTCTTATTTTTTAAAATCACATATTTTATTCCTTATCGTTTAAATGATGATATAACTAACAAAGTAATTCAAGGTAAATATATTTTTTATCTTTACAAAAATGTCTTTATTTTTTTATGTCGTTTTATTTTTGTCTAGTCCCAAGCCTTTAGGGTTTTGGTCCCATCTTTTTCATGATCATTCCTCTGCTCACCACCCCTCTTCTTCCCTTTCATCTATCCCACCATCCACTCATCCTCCCTCTTTTTTTCTTTTTTGTTGGTGGTTTCATGTGGCTTAGGATTATGTGACCATAGATATATGCTTGTCGGTAACCATTTAAATGGTGACTAAAAATATGGATGGTGATATAACAGATGTGAGGATGGGTAATGAGTCTACAATAACAATTTGATGAAAAAGAGCAATGATGTGTTGTGTGCGTGTGTGTGTCCTATATGTTTTGGAAAGCTGAACTTGTGTTAAGGAAGAAGAGGGATATAGGGAAGATGGGAGAGGCTAAGATGAGGGAAAGAAAGAAGATAAGAATCACATGTGAAATAAGATAAAAATTAAAATATGTAACTTTTAAAAATCAATGAATCATAACCATAAAAAAAATAAGTTGGAAGAGACCAAAACTAAAAAAGTGTAGAAATATGGAAATTAAAAGGTTATTTAAATCAAAATTTAATAATAACTTAAATATGACATTTATGATTATTCACAACAAGAGAAATATTTTACTTACATACTAAATTCTTTTTAAATCTTTTTACCTCGTAAGTTTACTGGCTGATAATTTTTTATTTTTTAAAAATATAAAAAAATAAGATCATAATAAATAAAAATTGGATGTAATGTATTTTTTACATATATGAAAATCATTTCGTTTAATAATATAAATAGTTTAACTAATTAAATTATACATAAAACATAAGAAACATCCAAACTAATTAAAATTGGGAAAATCAATGATTTTTACATTTCATAATAAATATCAAGCTTAAGTCCGAATAGAAATGAGTTGTGTGTCGAGCTTGATTATCATAAACTCTAGGACAGATCTAAAAAGTAATTAGAGAAGGATCAGAAATCAATAAATTTGAAAAAATGATCCTCCTTATTTACCTCACAGCCGCTACTGTCCCACTTTTCTTTTTTAAATTGTAGACCGTTGATCATGAAATATAGGAGAATGTAAAACACTCTGTCGGTGGATTAATCATTACTTAATAAATTTTGATGCAAAATATTAATTTGATCATGAAATTGGTATTGCCGATTAATTTGCTCCTTTACATTATGCAAAAGATTTGTTTGGTTGGCACTGTCAAATTTCATTGTTGACATTATGAAAAACAATTAACTTTACCAATTGTTAGTCAATTTAATTGTCGATGATAACGAATATTATTAGTGATCAAATTAACTTGCAGCTGTCAAAAGCGAAGGGTAGATTTGTTTTTGACTTAAATGCATTCATAATATTTACATTTTAGTTTGTGTACAATTTTAATTTTCTAGTTTAAATTAATTTGTTAATTGTTCATATTCAGTTTTTTACTTCAAAATTTTATCTAATTATTAATAAAAATGTAAGGAATGATGTTGATGTACATGGAATTGTTTTAATTATATATATAATTTTAAATAAAATTAAAAATAAAATGTTAAAATATGATATTTTATATTTATATATTTATATTTTTTTTTTACAAATCCATAAACCAAGGATACTATATCACATGATGGTTATATTTTATTCATTATTAGATGAAATTTTGGAAAAAAAATTAATTTAAACAATTGAAATCGGGGATTAAGGTTTTGTTTGGATACGAGAGAAACTAAAAATAAAATAAAAGAATAAAAAATATAATAAAAATATGTTATTTGGATGAATTTAAATAAAGAAAGAAGTAAAAAATTTACTTTTTTGCGATCAAACAATGAAAACAAATAATTAAGTTATATGAAAATTATTTGATAAAAAAACAATTTTTTATAATATTTTATATTTTATATTCCATTTTTAAAAAATAAAAACCAAAATAATATTTTTTAACCCCCCCCCCCCCTTCACAGCTGCAAAAGATAAGAAAATTTGTTAAATCCCCTTCTTTAATTTCTTTTTCACCGCTAAATGATAAAGTATCTAAACAAGAAAAATTAAGCTTTTTTCTTTTTATATCAAAATTTCTCCTCCCAGTTTTCATTCCTTTTAGATTATTCTATCCATACCAAGTCCAAGGACAGATCTTAATAGAAGCGAAGAGAGTCTTAACTCTCTCGAGAACTTTTTATTATGTAATTTTTTATATTAAACATTTTTAAAAATTAGATAAATAATAATAATATAGTAAGACTAATAACAATAAAATTAATTATTTTTATATTAATCCCATTATATAGTATAATTTTTATCATTTATCATCTAAATTCAAACCGAATTATCAGTTAATTATTTTAACTTCTAAAAAATTGGTCAAACTCCATCACTAATCCAAATGCAATGTAAATGTGAGTAATTAAAACTACAGAAATAAAATCTCACACAAGACAAAATATGAGGACTAAAAATTTTATATAATATTAAAAATTTAATTTAATTAAAGCTTATCAAATTAAAAAATAAAAATTTATTTTTATAATATCAAAAATCAAATTGATCACTGAAATTAATTCCATAAAGTAAATTAATATTTTACACGGATTTTAATGTACATAATTATATTAATAATTACAATTTTATAATTTTGAAATTAAATATATACAAGTATCTAATTATACAATAAAAATAAAGAGAAAGGGAACAAGATTCCCATTTTTAATTACTATTTATTTATTTTATCAACTTTATATGGTATAAGTTATATTAATTTTTATATTATAAATAAATATAAAATATTATTTTTACCGATCTAATTATTGAATTATTAAAATTTCTTATTTTAATTATTCATATTAAATTTTGTAAAAATTAAACAAATTTAAAATATAATTAAATATTTTATATTTTATATATTTCAAAAATATATATTACATCAATTTTAATGTAGATAAACAAAACATATATACATTTAAATTAATTTAAATATTTTGTATAAGATCTATAAGATAAAAGTTCTTAAAATTTAATTTTGATATATTGTTAATGCAATGAAATTTACATAGTCAACCAACTGAAAATTATAATAGGTATAACTTTTAAAATAAATATTTTATGAAATATGAAATAAATTTTTTTATTACAAAGGACTGTTTTTCTGGAGAGCAAAATGAAAAATATTTGAATGAAACATAACTTCTTCACCAGCTCACCGCAAAACTAGTAGAGCATTAAAATTTAGAAAGAAACTATATATGCATAACTTTTCCAAATCATTTCCAAGTTCATAAGAGTTAATTATCCGAATCTCATAACATCCCGGTCTACTAGAAGATAATGAAGCATTTTATACGAATAAATCGCCTAGCAAAGATAATGCATTGGTTAACGGTGATGATCTCCATCCATCCAAAAAAAAAAACCACGCCGATGATTCCCAAACTTGGATTTGAAGAGTCACTATGACAGTGGTCAAACATTATACAATTTTATCTTATCACAGTACCAAAAAAGATTCATATTACCAAACAATAATATGATATACATGAAAATGGCAAAACGACCAAAGTCGCCAAAATTCACAAACTTTTACACAGGCAAGAAAAAGATAACCGAATACAGGCTAAACCGAGATGATTGCCTTCCAAAACGAGAAACAGCAACCCACCACACACTGTTGGTTCTTTTAATAATATCATCACAGTATATGACGAGCTTCTTTTGTATTCATAGGAATAAGCCAATGAATGATTTACTTATGCATTTCAAAACAAAGGAATTAAGGGTTGATGTTCATGAATGCATGATAAATTTTGACCTAAGAAATTTGCAACAAAAAAATGCATAATGCATAATGCAAATAGGATGTAATCTTTCCCATGCTGGTTCAACAATCACAATTGATCCCCAGCCTAGAAAAGCAAAATATTGAGAAAAAAAAAATTAATAGGGATGACAAACAGCCTAGGGACAATTATACACAACAGGATGATGAAAGAAAAAAAAATCCAGAAGATGCAGGGTTAAAAGTAAAAAAAAAAAGGAAGAAATTCACTTGAAATAAAGCCCTTTGGGTGGTACTGATGAAAACGAGTTGAACACTGTAAATTCATCCATTCCAATTACCCACGATCAGTTCAGGAAAAAACCATTTTCTGACTAGAATGGGTTTATCTTCTAATATTATCAACTCCAAACTCAACTTCCAAGTTCAACTTAGAGTAGCTTAGTTTCTCAATCAGGAATCGGTTGACCTCCCTCAGCCATTCACAAGCAATTACATGTCTCATGAAGACCTACACCCACATTTGCAAACTCATTGCTACCTTCTTCCTCTTGACAGAACTGGACTTAATGGTGCTCATGCAAAAGTCAGTGATGCATTGGTGATGATGCAAGAGTTAGTGACAACTCGAAGACCTTCAGACTGATATCTTCCGTTGTCTGACCATGGAGACAATTTGACACATGCAATCCCAAGACCCACCTCGACACACCCAAATGCATGCAGATAGTTTATGACAAAGGATATGCTGACTCTGATGAACCTCAAACAGATATAGCACGATTGATAGCCAACTTGGCCCACTCAGCAGATTCTTTAATCAAATGATCTTCAGAGGTCAAACATTCATTCAAAAATTCTCTGCTTGATAAAGACTGCTGTATTAAAGAACCAGCATTGCTTCCTAGTGTATCAGCAAGATCCCCAAGGACTCCAATTGCAGTTTTCATAACCACTTCATCCCTGCATTAAAAGAGGCAAAAAGTTACTAAAAGTAATTAATATATTACAAAGAAAAAAAAACAAAAGGAAAAGAACTTTTCTCCTTTCATACATGTCTTTTTCCACATATATGCTGTCCAAAAACTGGAGGATGTGAGGTGCATAAGGAATCAAGAGCTGGGTTTTAGATGAATTCTTAAACCCTTGAAAAATCCCAGAATATGCCTCTAATATCCCATTTCTCAAAGAATTAATGTACTCTGTCATTTCATCATCAAAACCTGACGTGTGTGCATACATCTCTGCTGCAAGCTGTAGTGTGTTCATTGCATACATTAAGTATTTATTAAAGTTATCTCCTATTGCAAGAGCTATATCCCCAATGCATGAGAATAATGGGGGCTTCACAGAACGGTGCAAATTATCACTTGACAAATTCTTGAGAAGTTGTGTCATAATCCCATCACAGTAAGGCAGTATTTTATCCTCCAAGGCCCTGCATATGTCCCCTACCACACCAACAGTAACAGCACAAACTTGGTATTCCTCAAAATTCTGAAGGTCCATCTCCAGATACTTGTAAAATTCAGGCATGTACTTAGCAAAATCAGGGCCTATAGTATAGGCAAGGGCTCCAATGGCTAGCATGGCCTCTTCATGTGCAGTGGCATTTCTACAAGCAAAGACCCTGAAGAATAGTCCCATTATCTGATCAGAATACTGCAAAAAGACATATTTGGTAGGCTCTGAGGACCCTAGCTTCTGAATAATTACTTGCAAGCATCCACAAAGAAGGCCTATCAATTCACTCTGCTTTTCTCTTTCATCAGATGAAAGATTTTGTGCTTCAAGACATTTGTGCAGCTCCATCATGATGACAGAAACTAGTTGTAACACCAAAGGAGCTGTCTCATCTGTTGAACACCTCACTACTTCATTCAGTGTTTCATATGCTGCAGTTCTCAATCGCGATTCTGTCGCATCCTCTCTGTGGGTAACATGGAGGAGCGATTGAACAATTTCCTGAAAAAAAGGAGTTAGAGGAGATGTTGGTCCCACATCCTCGTAACCCTGGGCAAGAAAATACAGCGCACCACATGCCTTCTCAGCAACATTGGGAACATCTTTCATGCTCTGAAGGAGAACTGTAATAATCTGTTGGCAATTTCCCTCATTAATAATTGGTGTACCAACAATTGAACTGTGAAGGAATTCAAACATTCGCCCCAAAGTCCAAGCAGTGGTGTCTTTCACATGGTTGTTTGGATCCTTCACTAAAGCACTAAGCATAAATGGTAAAGCATGATTAACAAGAGGAGCTAATTTGTCTGGGGAAGGCCCCTCCAAGATGGAGCCAAATGCATAAGAGGCTGCCTCCCTCTGTCTCCAATCTGGTTTTGTAATATTCTCCTCAATGAAGGGCATTACCAGGGGCACAATATCATCTCCAACAGTACGGGCAACTAAACCAAGGCATGTACCACCTGCCATTGCAATATTCCATGCACCTTCATCCAGATCTTGATCCTCTTCTTGTTTGAGTAATGTTTCCAAAAGCATAGGGACAAGTGCAGGAAGAGCTTGCTTAATAAAATAAAAACAAGGTATATCAGAGTCTCCATTGGAATCACCCACATATTCTTCCAAGATATCAGTCTCCTCATCACAAATTGTACTCCAAAATTCAATGGCTTGAAGAGCGACAGGCTCCTCATCACCCCTAACAGCCTTTGCAGTGATGTTGTATATATCCTGGATGTAAGGAGCCAATTTCTCATAATACATGGCTGCAATTGAAACCAAACATTCAAAAGCTGCCTGTCGTATTTTCACTTCAGGGGACATAGTTGTCTCACAAACAACTCTCATGATATAATCTCGCTCCATATCGTTGCTAAAATTAGCTTGAGCAAATCCAAGAGCATTATATAACGCCCTAGTGGCAGCAAGTCTAACGTCATTATTCCCTTCAGATGCATTCATACCTTGAACTACAGCAGTAAGTATTTTATTTACTTGGTCTTGATCAACAACCTGCGGAGATACTTCCTCACACAAATACCCCAAAGTCTCTAAAGTTGCTTGCTTGACATGAGTAGGTACTTGATGAATATTTGATAGAAGTGATCCTATCAGCTCAGGCCACTGTTTCTGAGGAAGCTCAATTCCAGCAATTTTAGCAATAACTTGAGTTGCAGTAGACCGAGCATCAGGTACAAGAGAAGAGAGTGTTTGCAGCAAGCACGACTTAATTTGGGTCTTTGCCACAGGATCCAGGGACAACCATCTTTGAACCAATTCTCGCTTTCTGTTTTCATCCTTTGCATCCAAAGCATTTTTCAGTATCAAACCTGCCAACTTTCGGCTATCAACTGGTTTATCTTCACTTGCTAATTCTCCAGAGAGAGAGACCAAGAATCCAGGAAGGTTTTGCTCCTGAAATTGTCGCAGACTGTCTTCAGCATGCTTCCGTACAGCCCCATCGATCGATTGAGCATTTAAAAGCACCTGGGTAACTTCCATTGCAATGTTATACCTAATGGCACAAAACAATCACTTCATTTTGGTCAAAGGTGAAAATTTGAAAAGAGAAAAAAAAAAAAACCGGGCGGGGAGGGGGGGAGGTTGGACGGTGATGCATCGATTGCTTTGGATAAACAAATATGGATTAAATTATCCCAATCCTAGATCCAGAAACAAACTAAATGGCCAGCGAGATGAGAATCCACACTATAATAATGCAGTCATATCAAGCAGGAAAATAACACATACAATCATGACTCCGGAACGAAGCAGGATAAAACGACGACAGAAGCCTAGATTCAAATTAAATTTCTCAAAGACGCAGTACAAGTCCCATATATTTTTTTATTAGCTGAGATGAGCCACCTACTTTCATGCGTTTTCCTTTTCCTTTTCTTTTATTTTCTCCTGATAAGTTGTTAACATATAATCAGAAAACCATGAAAAACTGTAATCAAGTGCATACGAAACACAGGTGTTTGTGGCCACAAGTCCAGTTGACTTTGGCAACGGTTTGTGTCTCATCTCTCCCATATATCTATAGATTCACACTGACAAGAGAGAACCACAGATCGAATCCGAGTGAATAAAAAAATAATTCAAATCAATCACAATTCAAACAAGCAACAAAACCATCGAATCGAAGAACCCTAAAATGATTGGGACAAAAGCAAACGAAATCCCAAAACGCCCAAACTAAAATTCAAAATCAAAAAAATCAAATCGGAGAGTAAAAGAAAGCCAAAAAGAAGAAAGGGAGATCGGATTAACATGATTACCTGAAATCGGAGAAGAGATCCGAAGGAAGGAAAGAAAGAAAGGAGAGTGAGTGAGAGAGTTAGAGAATAGTGAGGAATAAGATGAAGAAGAAGAAGAAGAAGAAGAAGCAACTGCAACAGCGGTTACAATCACAAGGGCTGCATTCGAATTAAAAATAATAAAAAATATAAACTTATTATAAAAGCACACACTAATAAAAATAGAAAATAATAATATCGAAATTAAGATAAGATGATTTATTATTATAATTATTTCGTGATTAATTGATGGATTAAAGCTAGAGTGTGCTGGGTACAGCGCGTAAAGGCGGTGTCTTTTGCCCGGGCGACGGGCCCGCGTTTGAATTGAATAAAATTATTGATTTTGTTTTTGGTGTCATCCATAATTGAAGGAAACCCATTTCGTATATAACCATTTGAATTATTTATGGGAGAAGAAATCAACCATATCAACGCCTATTACTGTCGTTCCGGAAATTTGTTGACCGTCATAATCTCTATCAACGGCCTCCATTTCATTTTTCTGTTAATTAGGGGGTTATTTTCTTTATGAAAAATTGTGTACAGCATTAAGTGTGAATTTAAATTAATTAATTTTGATTAAAAATATTTTATGATTACAATCTTTTTAGAATTTTATTATGAAAATATATTTTTTCCTAGATATTAGACAAAAATCGAACATGCATTAAGAATTTAAGAAGCATTTTAGGCTGGTCGATAATTTCTTAGATGCGTCAATTGAAGAATACTGTGTGACTATAAAACTAAAATATTAAGTAGATATTTTAACAATCTTCTAAAATTCGTTCCATACTAACACATAAATCTATAAAAATTGATAAATTCTCTTATTATTATTAAATGTTTTATTTAAACCACTGATAAGAAATTAAAAACTATAATAATTTAACATAAAAATTCAAAATTCAAATACAAATGTTACATTACGTTATTTGGTACACAAAAATAGTTTTAGTATAAAAGAGACTGATATCGGTGACACAAATTAGCAAAAATAGAATGGCATAGAATAAATGAAAATAATATTCAAACCATGTTATATAAGATTTATGTTATATGTTATCACATTATTTAATAAATTTATTTTTAAATAAATTATTATAATCTACCTATTACAATGCGTAAAAAAAGGACGACAGAATAACTCTGCAACAGTATTTTGATAGTTAGATCGGAGACTGATCATGCTTTTAAAAAATGAAAAACTGGTCAGCTCTTCAAATAATTTGAATCATAAAATCAATAAAAAAATCGACAAAAACTAATAAAATCAGTAAATTAAGATGAATTGGTAAAATGCTGATTTATATGAAATGATATTGTTTAAAAAAATTTTACAAAACAATTAAAATTATATTATATTATATTTAACCATACATATATAATTTAAATTTAAATTTAAAAACCAAAAATAACATAATTGTTGATCCTATAAAATTATAATATTATACTATTATACTTTTTATATATTTTAAATATTTTAAAATAATATTTAATTAATATCAATAACATTAACCTTTAACCAGGTTAAGATACTAATAAATAATTCGATTTTAAAAACCTTACTCTTCAATATAATGATACGTCTAATCATCAAATATTTATTAATTATTGGTTTACTAAATCTCCAAACATTTAACAAAATAATAAGATGAATGGTGTATTTGACCATTCATCAAAACGAATTTAACTTTTTGTATGTAACAAAAGATTTAAACTGATATTATCTACACATATGATAAGCCCTTGAGTTATTAAGATTCATTCCTTTAGTTATTTCTTCACTACTAAGATATTTCAATTTTTTTTACTCTAAACTAAACCTTTCCCTCTTAAGTGATACCAATGCCTACAAACCTGCGAAACTCCCATAATTTCTCCATTTTAAACTGTCGTTCGGTGGTCGCATCTCAATATATCAGGGCATAATGCACCCATGTTTGTTTCGAGGTACATATTCATGAAAAAAGGTTGACACGAAGGGCAAAAAAAAAAAAAGCCAAACGAAACACCAAATTCCACATACTTGCATGATCAATCAACGATTTCACAGCAATCCGGATTCCCATCTTTACACCATTTGCGGACCTAAAATAACCCTGTAAATTCTATAGAAGGTTATAAGGGGGAAGGCTTTGGGAAGGGAAGGATATCATTGATGATTCCCTTTCCGTTGTTACTATTTCACGTTTCCTAGTATATCATTATCTATTAAAGAATAGACGGCCAAAATTAGGAGTGGGGCATAGGAAACAATAATAAAAGAGAATATACTTGACTAACCATTACCTAGCGGTTCATAAGTGTACACTACAGTGAAAAGGGTGTATACACCAAGAGTAAGGACAAAAAAATTGAGTTACATAGGCACGTACATCATGAGGGGATTTGGGTAAGGTTGTATAGGCCAAAAGCAGCGGGCAAAACAAACAATCAATTTACCTCCCCTACATGCTGCAAACATGGCCAGTTAGACTCACAGATGTCACGCGGGGAACTCCCATCATTATCCTTTGAATATGTGTCTGCATTATGCTTCACCAAATACTCGGCTATGGCTTCTCTCTCACACGTAACAGCGTAATGCAATGGAGTTTGTCCATCATTATCCTTCCAAAAAGGAAACGTAATATCAACAAAAAGTGGTTAATTAGACACTAGGTCAACAAATTAAAAAAAAAAAAAACACGAAAGCATCTCCAAAAGCCTAAATTAAAATTTGAGATTATACAACTTCTGCAGTGAGGAATAATGCCTTTTCCAAAATCCAATTGAACTTCTGCTCTGTTCTCATTCAGAAGAGTTACGGCAAATGCCAATTAAGTAATATAGATAGCACATAGCATTAACACAGGACTTGGCTCCCTCTAAAAGAGATGAGTAAAGTGGAAAATTAAGAGTATATCCACTGATGATATTAAGTAGGTTAACTTTATGAGACTCTTTATTTCAAAATAAAGAGTGAATAAATCTTTACTTTCTCGCTTTACAAAACTCATTTTAGAGGAGCCAAATTCTAAAACATATGAATACCTTGGCATTTACGTCAGCATTCCTGCCAATGAGCAACTCTGTGACATGAAGATGGCCACGATCCACAGCCCAGTGTAATGGTGTCCGGCCCTCACTATCTGCATTCACTTCAAAAATGCATGTTAACAAAAAAAAAAGCAAAAATAATAATACTAGCAAAAGCAAACATTAATATGATATCTCGCATTGGCACAAGACAGCAATATCAATCCCAATAAGAGCACTGAGGATCTTCTTAGGACTCGTTGTCAGTCAAGCAAAGAAATATTTTCCCCACATCCTAAAGTCATGTGATAACCAATATTGCCATATACTCTGTTAGGACCCAAAGTAATTTATAAGCTCAGAAAGTAGAAAAGGAGCAGCAGCTGTCTCATGGGCCCAAGATATGAAGGGTTTATTCTAGAAGAAACAGAAATGACTATAAGGGATGAGCTAGCAGTGAGAGAAAAAGAAGAAAGGGAGTCCATTACTAAGAAGGGGAACGGGTGCATGTCTATATAGAAGGATTTGTTAGAGAGGAAGGTATGGAAAAAAGAATCATTCTGTTATAAGGATGGAGAGCAAGCTCTCTGTAGGAGTTTGACTCTGGGCAGTAGTGGCCCTTTTACCCTGCTGAATTTTCCTTGATCTTTCAATAATACACACATCACCTATTTCTCTTATTTTTCTGTTTTTACTATTTGCTGTCATTGCTAAGAAATTGGGTTTGTATCATACTCTACAGGTAAGAATTTGCAAACTAGTAAATCATTCAAAAAGAATTATTCTCATGCCGTAATGGCCATCAATTTCTATTTTCATATATAATTTTAACTCAAACAGTGGCTTACAAAATCAATGATTTGTTGAGAAAGCACGTCCTGAAATTACCCCCCTTTTTTAAATTATTCATTAATTTAAATCAACTTTCTTTTAAATCTACATCCTCAAAAGCAAGTTGAGTTTTTTCTTTTTCAAAGAGAAAGGAAGATACTTCTGTTATTAGCTATTAACCAGAACAACAACTTATACAGGAAACAAAATAGACATGGAAATTGTTTAACAAGATACTACACATAATTAAGATATTGCCATAAGAGAAAGAGCAATTATAGTGTGATTACAGCTACTTCCCCGATGCATCAAACTTTCATATAAATAAATAAGAGTAACCAGCATTAATCTTCCTAGGCACAAGAGAGATCAAATTGAATAAAAATTAAATTCAAAATTCAACATGTGACAAGACAGATTTCTTCACTCAGCTAATTTCCTAGAAAAAAAAAATGAAGTTCCTAAAGCAAGTCCTACAAGATTTAGCGCTTGTGAAGAGAGTGATTATTTTAAATAGCATTTTGTTATGAAATGTAGAATTTAAAAAGCCATGAGATTAAGATTTTCGCCATTCAAAATGGATTTGGTACAAACTACAGAATATTTTAATGATTAGTAATTTTGTGGGATCCATGTTAGAATCTCATAGCTATTAGGCATTGGCAGGGGTAATGGCCTAGATGTACCAGTTATATACCTGGGAGGAAATGGCTATCTATTAGATGAAGTCAATAGTGGATGGAGAGGGTTACCTGTTAGATAGAGTTGTAAGTGCAAAAAGACTATCAACAAGATGAAGTCACCCCAATGAGATGTTATGAGATACTATAATACGACTTTGATGAAGGGTGGTCAATTACTAGGAGCCATCCCTAGAGGAGAGGTCACCCTTAAGAGAAGAGGGTTATCAACGCAGTAGAGCCACCTTATATTTTGGTTCTGTCATGTATGGCTCATACAGTATCTACTTTTTAAACTTCTATAATATTTTTCATTTTTATCTATACATAATTATTATTGCTTTTTGAGAAATAAACATTATTGTTTCTACCATGATTGATTTATAAGTTTACTAATTTTTTATTCTTGCTTATATTTTATTGAAGTGGTTTTGATCAACTATCTTCGTAATCTTAGCATGTTTTCAATTGAGCCTTTATAGAAATAAACCACTCATGCACTGTTTTGCTTCCCCTTCTAGTTCATCGTGAATTTGTGATTATTACCCTCTCTTATTTTGTACACATTATTAGGTAGCTAAGTTGCAGGCTACAGAGAGTTACAGTCCTTCCTGGTAGATTATTTTCTTTGGTAGGCCTCCGTTTGTCCCTCTTGACTTTATTTTAGAACTATGAGCATTCTGCGGCTATAGGAGACCAGTCTTGAATACGTTCGAGTTGTATTCAATACTTTATGATTGGAACAATATCAAAGACTGCATAATGGAACAATACATGTTTGGTTGACATTGCTGGATTATATATATATATATATATATATATATATATAGGTGATTATTATTTTTTGAGATGTTGAAATGCAGAGAAAACATATTGCTTTACGAAAGGATCCTGATTAACATGTTTTTATGCTAGTTAGGCTTGCTAGGCTAAGTGGTGTTTCAGCTAAGTATTAGGACCCAATTGCTAGCATGGAACTTGATTATTATCTTTGAGATGTCGAAATGCAGAGAAAACATTGTTTTAGGAAAGGATCTTGGTTAACATGCTTTTCTGCTACTTAGGCTTGCTAGGCTAAGTGGTGTTTCAGTTAATTTAATATTAGGATCCAATTGCACAGTATGGAACTTGAGTGAAACATTGGAAGTATAGGATTCAAGTGTGTGATTTACAACTAGCTTATGTGGTATGATTCTACCAAGGTTCTTATCACTTAGCTTATATGTTGGCCACTGCAAGGGTTTTGGGTCATAACTCATGACAAAAACAGCACCAGCCTTAGATTTTAAAGTGAGAGGAAATGCATACACTCATGTTACACTTGTCAAGCAAAGTTGCTAAAACTCATTAGATGTCTTATTAAATCAGTAACTGTACTCAAGATTGTCAAATTTGAGAGTTTATGTAAATCGTAGGGTGGCCATAAACTCAAATCATAAGCTGACTGACTTGTAAACCCGTAAAAGTTTACCTCATGCAAAACACAATACCAAAAAAATCACCATAATGAAACAAAATACAATAACAGTCAAAAACATACTTAAATAGCCAAATCAAAGAATGACAATGTTATAGAACAAGTTAAATCATACATAGA
The DNA here is from genome assembly GCA_037954105.1 of Canavalia gladiata. Classification (NCBI taxonomy): domain Eukaryota; kingdom Viridiplantae; phylum Streptophyta; class Magnoliopsida; order Fabales; family Fabaceae; genus Canavalia; species Canavalia gladiata. The sequence continues at coordinate 57,280,816 of CM075659.1, read as the reverse complement.
TGACCAAATGTCCAACTCTTTAGTTCATAGCATTACATTAACACAAGGGAATAGGGGGAAAATTGAAAATTTTAAAAAAGAACAAATAACTGCATAAGAATATTAAAGAGTATATTTGGCATAATAAACATTTTGTAATAAAATATTGGGTCTACTAAGACTTTTAGAAGAAAAAAAAGAGTTCAAACTGTCATTTTGGTGAAAAAATGGGATTCCCCCTTTGTAATGACAAACTCGTGAATCAGTTGTAAACTAGCAAGTTTACCTAAGTTCATCCAAGTGCACCCAAGGTTACCAAAAAATGAGTTTACATGCGATTTGACACAATCTCTTTACCTGGGATCATAAACCCGTACAACTTTACAAGTTAAAACGCAAGTTTAACAACTATGATTGTACTTCTTAATGCTGAGCATAAGTTGTTTAAAAAAATACCGACAACTCACAGCATACTCAAAAATAATGCATACACTTGGAAAAGCAAATGGCTATAAATAACTCACCCTTCAAATTCACTGAAACACCATTTTCAATACACTTGAGCAGATTGGCCATATCTCCTTCTCTGGCATATCCATGAATGGCTTCCATTTGCCTGTGCAGGAAGAAAATGAAACATCAATGTCTATCATTATTTACTTCTTTCCAAAAACTGGACCCTTTTGATGAAGCTTCCTGTTGCTGGATTTTATTGCTGTTCAAATGTTATTATTCATCATAAAATAATATCCTTGATATTTGGTGTACTAACTTTGATAATTTATAACTCAGAAAAACCTCATGATCAACTTATAAAATCCTCCAAAACTTCAATGGCTTAAGGAGCTCAGTAACAAGTGAGGATTGGTGATTAGGATAAAGACAAAGATATGTACAGGAAAGAGGACATGAGACATGAAAAAAAGAGATCCAAAAAACAACACTTGAGAAGGATTTGTACCAGTATGACGGAAACCATTCCAAATATTCCATGCTTTCTGAATTATTAGAAACTTCAAAGTTGTCAATATCAGAATACTTTATTAAGTTTAATACTTGTTCCTTCTATACAAATACAAAACAGCATTACACAAGGATTCCAAACATTCCAAAATTGCACCATATGCAACTTCAATTTTGCAAGGAATGGTTGTTGCAAAATAAAAGTAATGTTAAACACTTAAAATACCTATTATTAATAATGACAAATAGGTGGATACAATTCCCAACAAGTGAGAACTCCAATCCAAGCAACTGTGTTAATTAGAGATGAGTTTGCTGTATCAAAACTTTGCTGCATCCTAAGATAGAGGTGACTTTGCTAGGAGGTACACATTCGTAACTAAACCAATCAATATGCTTATATGCATCATAGTTTTACAACTCCTAAAAAATAATGAAAATACAACAACAACAACAACATAAGTCTTATCCACTAGGGGTTGGCTACATGGATCACATGATATCATTCGGCTCAATCAAAAACCAAATTTCCTAAAATAGTATTTACTATGAGGTTTCTTGTAATATTTTTTTCTCAGGTCCTTTTTGGCCTCTATCTACCCCTCTTCACAAGACTAAGAATCATGCTAAACCATCTTCTTACTAGTGCTTCCAATGACCTTTGCACATATCTATACCACCTTAACCGATTTTCTATTATCTTTTTTTTCAATAGATGTCACAGCATTATCTCCTTATATATGGTCATTGTGCATCCTGTCCTTTCTAGGGTGTTCGCATGTTCGTCTTAACATTCTCATTTATGTTACTCCCATTTTTTTCTGTATTGTTCCTTTAAAGCCAACATTTACTACCACAGAGGATAGTTGGTCATCTAGTGATCTGGTAAAACTTTCCTTTGAGCTTAGTAGGTACTTTGACATTAGAAATAACCTCCAATGCCTTTCTCCACTTTAACCACCCAGCTTGTATTCTGTGTAACATCTTTCTTAATTTCTCTACCTTTTTGTAGAATAGATCCTAAAATACTTATAAGTGTGAATGAGCTGTAGGCCGTCATCTCCAATTTTGTTTCTTGCAAAATAATGAAAATAATCAAAAAAGGTTGTTTCAATCCCTGGAAGTAGCATTTAATCTACTATAAACATCTCCAACACTATCAACCCACAGAAAATTTTCTCCTTATTCCTTTAGAATACCCAAGATAGGAGGTGCACAAACTGCCTAAGGCTAAGATCAATCAGATCCTTCAGAAAGGATCTTGTCAGCATAAACACAGTTAAAGAAGAGGAGATGAAGCCTTAGTAAAGATTTCGTAGGAGATACAAAAGAGTAAAGATACATAAACCATTAGAATACTCTTCCAAGATACCCCGCCATTCTAATTACACGACGGTCAACAGGGAAACATCAATGCAATCACATTTAGCACCACACACACAGGGAACAAATTATTGATGTATTTCCATCCAGATATATGCATTAAATCTCAGAGAATTTTTAGTCTTAGAAATCTTACGAGTCACTGCCATATTCCTCTTCATAAACAAAAGTGCTGAATACTGGTCCCATTGCTCCCTTAGCCTCTGGACCAAGATGACCACCATCGCCACTTTTATTCCTCTGTTACGGAAACACTAGGAGTTAGGCAGAGCAAGGCAAAAATAGACACACAAAGAATGTAATTAAACATACTACTTTCATTTTAAATATAAATTTTCTTCCTTTTGATGAAGGAAGTAGTGATTCATCCTTCCAGAGCACAATAAACGGGCTTATTAGCTCACCAAAGATGAGCCATCAAGCCAAGAAGGATATAGCTCTGTCACAATGTCAATGTACTTCTGCATTGCTTCTTCAGGAGGCATAGCACCCAATTTCTGCCACGCTTGCCTACAAAAGGACGAAGAGAGGCGGCAGGGGATTAGCACCAGATAAAACACACAAAGAAAGAACCTTATTTGATCAGCTGGGGAAAAGGGTTAAATACAATAGTTAGTAATAGCACATAAGATATTCCTCGCATCATCAGGCTTCAAAATTATACATTTTAACATAAACTAATACCTAGATAAAAAGGAAAAAAAAACAAGAAGAAGAAGACGACGAGGATTTACTGTTGTAGTATCAGTCTCAGCTTTAATAGTACAACTTACAAATACATCCAAAATAAGTTCAATAATCGCAAATCCCACATACATTTCAATCATTGCTATTTTAACATATGAAACAGCACAAAAGACCCCAAATACATATTATAAACCCTCCCTTGAAACACATTGCGTACACTTCAAGCTCTTCCTTTTCCTTTTTCTCCACTATCCCAATCAGAAAAACAATTCTACGGAAAGCAAACAAGCAATGTGTATAAAAAGTGAATGATACCATTTGGCTCGAGCAGTCATTTTGAGGGGCGAAGGTTGGGGCGTGCTGCAGGGACCTTCAGTAGCAATCTTGTACAGCCCGTAAAGCTGAAGCTGCACGTCGCTGGACACCTTCTGCGATAGACGATCGGCGGCGGCGGCAGCGACGAAAGCGGTGGCAGCGCTGAAGGCCTCGTCTAATTCCGTGGTTTCCACCCCTTCCCAATCGTCGTCGTAGTCGTCGTCATCGCCTCCGTCAACGCTCTCGTTCCTCACGCTGCCCTGCTCGGCCATCACTGACTCCTCCTCGAAGGGACGAGTGGCATCGGAAACGACGTCTTCGTGTTTGGCATCATCGGGTTCCGCGCGCGTGGCGGTGGCGGTAACGGTGGCGGTGGCGGTGGCGGCGCGCGTGATGGTGAGATTGTCTTCTTTGAAGGAAACAACGATGGAGATGAGCTTGGCGAGAAGGTAGGAAAAAATGAGACCAACGAAAATGGATTGCAGGAGGGACTGCCACTCGCCCATGGTAGACGATGAAACCCTAGAGAACTAAGATAGCTTAGGATTTTGGGAAATTGGTTGGGTGGTAAGAATAAGCTAAAACCCTAGCATGTGGTTGTAGAGAAGGAAGGAGAAACCATTGGGATTGACGAAGGAATTGAGGAAGATTTCGAAGGAATTTTCAGGGAGAAACCATGCACTAGGATGGGAGAGCGAGGGGTCTCTCCGTGTGGGTTGGCGCATGGAGCAGTTATCAGGTGCTTCAAGGATACCCTGTGGTTTGACAACATCTGGGTTCTAACACTGACACGTGTCTCGAGTCAGTGAGTTGTACAGGGTTGGGCACCGACGAGCGGTGATTCAAAGGGTTAAAGGGAACAGAAAAGCAAAATCAACTTTGGAATTTTGCTTTAATGAGATGGACCACCTTGTTGATAGGACTTTGTTTCTCTTTTCTTTGCTGAAATTTTTATGAAATTTTTTTCAGTGTTATTCGAGTCGAACAAATTTCTATGTGAATCTAATTTTAAGTTGGTGAAATCTTAAGAATGGTAGCCGGATCAGCATATCGTTAATTCATTAGACAAAAATAAATCCGACCTAAGAAAATGGAATTTATGATATTTGATAGAGGGTAGGTAAAATTAGTTTTTCAATTTTAGAGTAAATTTTAATTTTGTCACCATAAAAATTGAGGGGAGAGAAATTGTATATAAGAAATTAAAAATGGAAGGTGAACTTATTTTATATATCGCTTGTTTTATCTGGAGGTGAGGATTTAATCTCCGTTGACACGTGAAAATATGAAAAATTGAGAGCAAGATTTCTGCTTTGACCATTTTATCCTTTGTTTTATGGTAGATGAAGTTCACCATCCTCCATCGCTAAAAGTACATGAGAAAACATACAACAAAGCACAAAACTTCAAGACCTATAATCCATCCAATGTAGGAAATCTAGACAGTATAAGCAAATGAATGGAGAAAGAGTTTTAGACACGGAAACAATACTTGCAAGAGGAGAGTGGTCGTTCTCGCTTTTAAATTCGTTAACCATGTCCAATCTGATGTCAAATTGAACTCTAGGTGGAAGGGGTTTTTCTGCCAAATATAAATATATATATATATATATATATATATATATATATATATATATATATTCTTTCCTTTCAATGATTTAATCAATCTAAATGTATATAAGAAAATAATTTAGTTTTTTCTTGTTCCATTTTACTTTTTTTTTCTATTTCTTATTTCTATTCCGTTTTATTTAATTATTTTTTTCTATTTCTTCCAATCTAAAATTTTATTTAATTAAAATTTTATTAATTTAAATTAGTTTTTCAAAAAAATTATTGTTTTAAATTAATTTTAAACAATGTTAAATTTGATGGAAATTTATTAAAAATTAAAATTTTCTTTTCATAATTATTAAAATTGATTAAAAAATTATACATATTAAATTTTATCAATGAAATTTTATATATATATATTTTTAATAAATTTAAATATAGAATTATAACTATGGATAGAAGTTTACGGCCTATCTCGGCTCCTTTAATAAATATACAAGTTCAAGTCTTTTAAAAAGTTTTTTTAAAATAAACAAGTCAAACCTAAACTAATAAAAAAATCTATTTAACCTATTCAGAAGCCTATTTATATTTTTATATTATATATTTATATTTTATTTTAATATATTAATTTATATAATATTTATTTTATATTTTATTTACATAATATTAATATGTATATATATATATATATATATTCTAGGTTTATTTAATGATTTTTTTATCTTGTAAACTTTAAGTTTGCAAACCTTTTTATTCAGTTGTTTATATAGGTTTTAAATTATTATTTTTTTTTGTAATGTAAGCTTTTAAACAAGTTTATAGGCCGTCTTTAAGTTAACAAGTCAAAGGCCTCAAAATCTTTAAAGAGACCAGATTTAAACACTTAAAATTTAGCTTAACTCAGCCTACTTTCATCCATCAAATCTCAATTTTCAATATATTTATCTTTATTTTTTCAAATAATTATTAAAGAACATTTAATAAAATTTTATGGTTTGATTATATACTTATACAAATGACAAACCAACAGATTCTAACTCAAATTCTACGGAGATTTAATTAAAAAAATATTCATTCTCTTTTCATTTAAATTGTTGGATTGATAATCTAATAAATTATTAATTTATTGCTATCTTTTATAATTATTAATTTATTTCTCTTTTATAATGTGTTCATAAATTTTGGTTGATGTGTTATCTTATAATTTAACAAGTGAACTTTGCCTAATAATGATGTTATGAGATTGTTTTGTAGTTTTTTCTTAATACTTTTGATATTCTGTTGATTATATATATTTTTTAACGTAAACAAAAACTGTTCAACCTAATCCATTTTGGGAGAGATTGTGTTTTGTGTGGGTTCCATACAAATAAAACCTACCATCATGTAATTTTAACATCATATAAAATATTTAAAAGTCTGAATGGAAATATGTTTTATAAATTTTAATTTTAATTTAATAAACTATTTAATTTTAATAACTTTTTTTGTATTCACTTATAGATCTAGTTTCCCTATTCAAATTAGAAATTCAAAGTAAAAATTTAAAATAAAGATAAAAATTGGATTGATTCTCTTATTCTTCTAGGTTTGCACTTGAATTCCTATTTGACTTTGTTATTTAAATTTAAATTATGCAAGAAATATGAGTCCTTGTCTCATGTCATGTATCTTTTTCTGAATTTTTATGAGTGCGTTGAGAGCCGAATTAGGATTTTCCTTCAAAATAAATGTGGTGGACAATTGTATCCTTCAGCTTTAAAATTTAACTCAGTCTAAAAATAACTCGAAAATGTCTAAGTTGTCTAGATAGAAGCTGAGTTACAATTGAGCCAAAACAAATTAATGATTCATTGTGGTTGGGTTACATATAGGGATACATGTTATCTTAGGGTTTCATCTCAGCTTTCTAATTCCTCTATAATCACTTCATTATTAATTTTATAACTCAAGATATGACCTACACAACGAACAAATGTTAAAAAATATTGAAATTTAAAAATTAATCAATTTTATCACTTAAGTCCAATGAAATCCAATAACATAAAATTCATTAAAAACAATAGAAACTATACATGATTCAAACCCAGTTAAACCAAAAAACAAAATAAAAATAAATATATAAAAATCCATTTATTTGTAATCACCCATTACTTAAAATTTGAAATCCATTAATTTTTAATCATTGTTAAATCAATTATTAATTTTATTCATCATGTCATTTTCTAAAAGAAATATATATACACATATGTTGCATTGCAAATTGAATACTATCTTGATCATGATAAATTGTCGAGTTATCAACATTAAAATTAACATTGGTTTAACATGTGAAGTCTTTGATATTAACTTTTTGTGAATATCACTTGTTATTTTTAACAATAAATCATTGCATGAACATTTCTACAATTTATCATTATTGGACAATCTCAATCTCAATCTCAATTTTTTGTTTTCAATTTAATTTCTCATTAAATTATGAATTTCTTAATAAACTTCCTATAACCTATAAATAAAATCTTTTATAAAATATATGTATTCACATTGAAATGCAAATACATAGATTGTTCAAAAAAAAATTTATGATTCTTTGAAAATGAGAGATAACTTTAAAATACAACATAAACGCATGCTAAATAATATAATTTAAAAGATTTATTAAAGTTCCAACTTAAAATAAAATAAAATTTAGTTTAAAATAAAATAAATTAAAGCTTTAAAAAAATAAGCGAGGGAAAAGAAAGAAAAAAAATATTAAAATCTAATAAATGATGATAAATGTTGCATCCTTTATTGTTTTCTATAAAAAAAATATACTATAATTCAATGTCTGCATAAGCTTGTAATACTTGAACTAGTAAATAAAAATACATTAACATAATTTTTTATATTAAATATAAGTAAAAATTTATTATCAACAAGAACTCACAACATAAGATATGGATGACAAATCTCTTTCCATAAATAATTTCGAAATTTTATGTCATTGAAAAAATAATTAAAATATATTAAAACACTTAATTGTAACTATTAATCTCAATATAAAAATTAAAAACTAATCAAACATCTTTTTTTTTTTCATTTTTTCATAAACATGTAAATGAGGTGGTAGTAATTGTAATTTATCAAAATTTATTCTTGACGCTTTCAAATTATTAATCATTGGTAATTTTCTTATTGGCATGTTCAAAGTGAAAATTAAAATAAAGAGAAAACAAAATGTTGGAAAATATAGTATTGAAATAATAAACTTCATTCTGAATATTTACGACATGTATATTTAAGTTTAATTTTCTAAAGAAGAAGATATCCTTTATTTTTAAAACTTAGTCACATAAAATTAGTAATAAAATTACAAAACATTTGTTACTCAATAAATAAAACAAAATGTAGAAGCATATAAGAAAATTTTATTATCAAAAAAATTTCATAACATATAATCCTCTCTTTCCACTAATGATGTTATACTCAATTGTAACCACAAAACTCAATGCTAATATTATAAACTAATTAATTTTTTTTTATTATTTTGAATGGCGAGCTTGCCAACAAAATGAAAGTAACTGTAGTTTATAAAAATTCTTTCTCGATTTTAACTTATTAATTATTAGTAATTATAGTCTACTAAGTTTTCTTCTTGATTCTATAACACGTAAGATGATCTCTTTCCATTAATGATTCCTAAACTTAATTGAACCGCTGAACTAAATACAAAATTATAAACTAACTTTATTTCATTTTAAACATACAGATGAAATAATAGTAATTGTAGTCTATAAAAATTCTTTTTTATGTCTTCAAATAATTAATTATTACTAATTTTCTTCGTAATTGTTGGTATCTTTAAAGTAAGAATTAATTAAGAGAGATAATGAATGACCAGGAAGAACAAAATGAGAATAATAATTTTGAGACTCAATTTTCATAATGTGAACATTTAAGTTGAATTTTCTAATATGTTATATATATATATATATATATATATATATATATATATCATAAAGATAAAAATTTCATTTATTTTTAAAATTTAATGATCCAAAGTTACTCCTAAAATTGCAAACATTTGTGATTCAATGAATGGAACAAAATATAGATGCATTTGCAGAAGAAAATTATAAGCGAGACAATCATATTTTGTATAATAAAATATTTTTAAAATAATTATCATTAATTTAAAATAAAAAAATTTACCCCATTATTTTATGAAAACATTTAAAAATAAAAATTCCTTACAACTATTTACAAATTTTATTTGAATATTTGTCACAAATAAATAATGATAAATTTTTTTACATTTAAAATAATTACAATTGAATATTGATAAAAATAATGCATGAATCACAAATATATATTTTAAATATATAATATTTAATTAATTTGGAAATTTGTTTAATATAAATAAAAAAAACAACAATAATAAATAAATATTGTACAATATGATTAATTATCGATACTTTATCTTATAAAAAATAATAAAGAAAAAGATATATTATAAAAATAATTTTTTTATTTCAATTATATCTAAAAGTTTTTTAATAAGTAAATTTTATATTATTATTAATTTAGAATAAAAATCTACACATCATTATTTAACTTTTACGGTTTTTTTATTTAAGTTGTATTATTTTAATAATTTTTACATATACCATGAAGAATAAAAATATACTTATTTTTAAAATTTAATGACCAAAAATTACTTTTAAAATTTAAAATATTTCTTACTCAATAAAAAAATAATATATAGAAATAATCGAACAGAACATTATATGTTGGATACTACTACTTCGTATGACAAAAAGTTTTTGGATTAGTTATTATAATTTGAAAATAAAAATATCTATGCAATTTTTTTAAAATATAATTTGTATGAATAAGACTATGGAAAGGTCTACAAAATTTAGAATTTTTAATTATTAAATTTATTTTTAATATATGATAAAAAGATATTTCTCTTATTGTTTCAACTTAAAAAAATCTGTAACTTTTGTTATATAATTATTTTCTTATCATTAAAGATTTATGATGTATTTAATTACATATATATAAATATATAAATATATAAATACACAGAGTGAAAGTGGATATATAAAATTTTAAATTTTCACAGTACTGTTAAATTTGAAAAGAATTATTGCATTAATATGTCACATAAAAATAATATGAGAGATGATGAGATTTTGAGAATAATTATTAAAAAATCTGTAACAATAAGGTTACATACAGGTTCTCATATTCTTTCTTGAAATCTTTAAATAATTAATTTTTAGTAATTTTCTTTTTGATATTTTCAAAGCATAAATTAATTGAGAGACAAAACAAAATCTTGGAAAGAACAAATTGATAATACTCAAATTTTATAAAGTTAAATTTTTTATTACTTTTGGAATACTCATACACAACTACTATATGTAATAAAATATTTTTAAATTTGTTATTATTTATTAAAAAAATATGTATATGTAATTGTTTTTACAGATATTTAAGAATAAAAGTCTTATATAACTATTTAAAAATATTATCTGAATATTGGTTACAAATAAATAATGATATATATATATAAAAGATTAATCAAATAAAGATAAAAATAAAGTATGAATCTCTCTCTCACACACACATATATATATAATGAATACATAATATTTTATAAATTTTAAAGTTAGAATGATATTTATATTGTAAAATTAACTTTTTTAATATTTAAATTTTTTTATGTTAATAAAATTACAATTCCATCTAAACAATTCTAAATGAAATAATTTTACATTATTATTAAATTTATAATTGTTATAATTTATTTAGAATACGATTCTAAATATGGTTATTTTTTAAATATGTTTAAAATTATAGTAATAATAGAATAAATTATATTAACATAATTTATAACATCAAATATAAATTAAAAATTTATTGTTAACAAAAGTTTACAAATAAGAGGTACATATGGGATCTCTTTTTGATAATAATTCTTAAATTACATTTATGTTATTAAATGAAAAGATAAAATATCAATTCTAATTAAAATCTCTAATATTAATATGAAAATTACAAAGTAATCAATTGTCTTTTTTTTTATTTTACACACATACAAAGAAATGGTATACTAATAATTATAATCTATCAAAATTCTTTTTTGATATTTTCAAATCATTAATTATTAAAAATTTTATTATCAATTTTTTTTTTGGTGTGCTTGAAGTAAAAATTAATTAAGAAGAAGAATAAAATTTTGGGAAGAATGGAACGATAAAGAATGAATCACAAATATATATATATATATATATATATATATATATTAAATTTATATTTTATTAAATTAAAATTTTGATTAAAATAAGTTAAAATCATAATAATAATTATAATAAATAAAAATCATATATGATTAGTTACTACTACTTTATATTACAGTAAAATATGATATATATATATATATATATATATATATATTTTGTAAATTAATTTTTTTCATATTTAAAATTTTTGTCTGTTAAAGTTATAATTATATCTTGAAATTTATAAATGAAATAATTTGAGGTTATTATTAATTTCATGATTTATTATTATTTATTTAAAATAGAATTTTATATAATTTTTTAAATATGTTTAAAATTATAATAAAAATATATTATTAACAAAAGTTTCTATAGTTAGAAGTGGATATGAGATCTCTTTTCGACTCCTAAATTACATTTATATAGTTGAATGGACAATTAAAACATCAATAATAATTAAATCTTTATTCTTAATATGAAAATTATAAAATAATTAAATTTTTTCTTTTTTATTTTAAACGGAAAAGATGCAAAGTGTTAATTATTAATTTACATTTTGGTTTCTTCAAAGTGTAAATTAATTAAGAGAGATAATAAAACATTGAAAATAATAAAATGAGAATAATAATGTTTATATTCAATATTTTTGATGTGTAACTACTACTCATAATGTAAAAAATTACATACTAATGAAATGTATTTTTCTTTTACATTTTATGCGGTGGTAAACATATAAATGAAATAGTAGAAATGGTAACATATCAAAATTTCTTCCTGGTCTCTTCAAAACATTAATCTTGATACTTCCCAACATCTTGCACATGTTGACTTTTGTTAACTTTATTTTCCCTTGATTATATAAATAAATAAAAATAATCTAGAAAACAAATAAAAATATAAAATCATTGTTGTAAGGTTGAAAAAAAAAATGCAAACCTCTGCGATTGAGTTAGGAGACAAACAAAAAAGAGGAGTAACTACAAAAATGATAATAGAGTTAAAGTTTAGATAGAAATGTGAAATGTCTCTTCATTTACAAATAAAAAATTGTAAATGAAAGATTCGTAATAGAAATAAAATAAGAAAATAAACCATTCTTCATCCAATAGAGAAAATAAAATAAAAAATATAGAAAGCAAAATTGAGAAAAAGAATCAACATCATAAGACACAAATAAAAAAATGCTAACCTTTAAGATCAAAAGTATAAGGGAGAAAAATAAGGGAAATTTGATGGATATGGTAGCAGATGTTGAAGTTGTGTAATGGGAGAAATACAGATTTTTGATTTAAGAACATAGAGAATGAGAAATAATATACATGTTCATACAATACCATTACCAAAATGAAAAAAAATCATAATACAATATTTTTTTTCAAAAGAAATGGAACAATAGAAAAGTTTTATTGTCCAACATAAAGAAACAAATAATAATATAGAACCACCATTGTAAATTTAAAAAAAAAATGCAAACTTTTAACGTCGAGTTAAGAGAAGATGAAAAAAGAGAAACACCAACAAATATGATGGCAGAGGTTGAAGTTTAAATAGAATAAACATGAGAAAAATCCAATAAAACTCAATTTTATGGGAAACTTCTAAATGGTAGAAATCAATTAGACTTCCTATTCCCAACCTGATATAAGCTCTATTGTTCCTTTCTTCAACACCAAGGGTGTGGATGCTTCCCTCGCTATCATTGATAGTGAAAAAGGACACCCAACGGGTAATTCTGAATTTTCTTCCAAAAATTGTTACATATAAGAATCTTTACCTAAAAAAAATTCCATTAATAAACAAAATATTAAAAAAATTTCCAATTTGAAAAATACAATAGTATACAAATATTATATAAAAGGAATGTCAAACTTACAATTTCAAAACCAATAATACCATCAAAGTGATACGTTATTATTGTTTGAAATTGCAACAAATAAAATGGATGAAAACAAACCAAAAATTAACTGAACAATGTTAAATCGTAAAAAATGAGTGTTATCAAACTTATACGAATGAGAGAATTATGAGAAGATTGCAACACGTAGAAATGGACAGACATTGAAACTTAATCACATCCCTGATGAACGACAATTACTGGTTAGAATAAGTAATGTAGCTTGGTATAAAAGAAATTTACATGCTTTTAAACGATGGAAGAAATAAAGTGATACTGGTGTTTGAATGATAACGACGAACATTTCAGAATTGATTTCGTTTTGCGAAGAGCATAAAAGGCACCCATTGTTATTCCTCCTAGACGTTTGAGTTATAATGGGTTTGAGACATCTCATATGCATAAAATTAAATACTACTCAAATATGAAAGCTTTTCAATTACATGTGATTAAGTCATTTAAACGAAGATTTTTCAATTACCATTATGAGTTACAAAAATATCCTCATTAAAAGAGAACACATTTGATAATAAAGGATGGTGACATAGTGGATGTGCATCTAGGTAGGAAAATAGATGTCTCATACACTACACCTTTATATGATAAAGGATTAAGCACAAACATTTAAGAAAATGAGAAAGCTAATAAGAACAGTTTTATTAGGCAATGGCATAGGTATTCGAAAAAAGTTAATAAAAAAAAACAAATTTTGTGGCATTCATTCATTTATTCTAAATTATTGAATCTATTTTTTATTATTTTTTTAAATTTATAATTTATTAGAGAAGAGTATAGATAAATGGATAATATTATTTACATATAAAAAAATTATTATTACAATAAAAATCATCAAAGCAAGCATTAGACGTAAATATTTATGCTTTGTTTAAATAATTTTAAGAAATAATAATTTTTCGTACATAAATATATAATTGATTATAAAAAAATATTATGATAAAAAAATTATAATTAACTTAATTATTATTAATTGATTATCACTACACATAATTGATTATCTGAATTTGATAATCAATTATTAAATTGATTTTTAGTAACTATGTAAATAATAAAGTTAATTATCAATTTTCATAATAATAATTACCGAAAGCAGATGAAAATATTATGCGTATGATTGTTAATCATTTTTAAATTTTAAAAATAGAAAAAATGATAGAATAATAAATAAAATAGAATTAAGATAAAAAAATAAAATACAAATTTTAAAAATATTTTTTATTTTCATTTTTGTAAAAATATTGAAAATAAAAGATAAAATCAACACAATAATTTTTGGTAAATGAAGATGAAAATAAAAAATATAAATATAAAATTTTTTCTGAAACAAAATACTTTTGGATAAATAAAAATATTAAAAAATTATTTTTTATTATTTGAAAGGATAGAAAATAAAATAAAAATATTAATAATATAAATTTGATTTATAGATATTTTTATTAATATAAATATTTTATTTTATTTTTTAAAATTTATTTAATGATTTAAAATAATAAAAAAGGTTTATTTTAATTCATTAGACGGTGGCACAAACATATGGAAAAACTTAAATAATCAAATGCGCATCCGGGGAATCGAACCCCGGTCAGTACCGTGGGAGGGTACTATGATACCACTACACCAGATGCGCCTTCAGCACAATTGCAATCAATATTTTTGATAAAGAAGTATCTTTTTGTTCTGATGCTTCCAATATCTGTACTTCGATATCAGCAATAAAACAAAATAGAGTTCATTGATTTTCACCCCGAGTTCGTGGCTAAAATTGAAAAGTTAACAGTTGTGAAGAATCAACTAGACATCGGAAAACAAGTACACTTAAAATTGTTAATTATCCTGACATCTTCAATTTGTAAGTTAAAATCATAGGGAATAATGTGTTATACAAGATTATATAGGAAAAGCAAAGAATTCATTTAACTTTTGGAAAAAGCATTCATCACTGGCTACTCTCACCAAAATATGTGTCACATATGTCATAGCAGCATACAAGAAATAGAAGTCGATGAGACTTTGCATTTCATCGACATCCTAATTCAGCTCTCCCTTCTTCACCAATGGTCTTATTTGTGCATAGCTTCTGAAGATCAATGTAACCAATGATAGTGTCCTCGAAAACTGCTTTGTCCAGCTTAGCATCATCAAAGGTAGAGCCCGACAATACTGTGTTCCTGAACACAGCTCCTTCAAGATCAGCTTTCTCAAAGTTCACACGGTCCAACACCGCATTTGAGAAGTCTACCCCTGTACAATATCCTTGGCTCATTATTTTGTCTATGTGGTAAATTGCAACTTGCATCTTGACATACCCTTTCTATTTTTCTTATAAGTATTTAACTAAAAAGATATTAACTAATATTCTAAGAGCACAGGCTAAGTAATCAAAAGTGAAAAAACTTATTAAAAATATTATTAATGCATTTTTTTCATGCGTTTCAACATTCTAATGTTATTTCCAATAAAATTTTCAAACTAGTGTTTTAAACTTAGCATCCTAAAAGCACTAGTTACAAGAACAATAAAAATAATTAAAGTTAGTTAATTTTTTTTAATGTTTTACAAAATATTTATAATTTGGTAACATTATTCTCATTTAATATTATTGATTTTAATTTCACTATCAATGTTTGTTCTAATTTAGATTCTTGTCAACTTCAATTATTAATGATAATTAGAGAAAAATAGTAAATACTTCACAAAAATTGTAAAATATCTTATAATAATGATTATCAAAATCTTTTAAAAAATGATTCATAGCATGGATTGATGGAGTGTAAATTTGAAACTATGAAGTTTCCGCAAGTTCGCTATATATTCCTTCCCTCAAGTTCATGGTTGAATTTGAACACTTTCAAAAATCAATATAGGTAAGTCATTCCACACTCCACAGACTGGCATGAGCTCCATGATAATCAAGATTGCTGAAAAACTTCTATGTGGTCATTTATGAAGGCTGGGAAAGTGACAAACTAAACTTAAGGTAGCATTCAGTTGGTCTTGCACAAGTAAAAATTGATACCTTTAAAGCTGGCACCAGCAGCATAAGCCTTTGACATTATGACTTCTGTCATGTCAGCACCATCAAACTTAGCATCTGACATGAGTGCTGCAGACAGAGACTTCCCCTTAAGATTGGATTTTTCATTTGTGTAATCACAAAGCCGGAGATCTAATGGTTTGTCATATACACCATTTGCCTGACCAATTGTGTTGCCAATAAATGCACGCTCGCAACGGTTGGGCTCAGTTGACAATGGGGGAAGTCTCTGCAAAGAAAACATATATATTGGCATTTGTCTTTCACAAGTTTAAACTCACAGTTAACATTTATAACTGACATCATACGTCATGAAAACTCAACAATTTGGATGTTGTATCATAAGAACAGAATTATATTTTATGAAATATGCATCATTTTCATTAGCGTCAAAGAAAATAGGTCTTGTGCTTGACCAAAGCAGGTCAAATATCTGGAAAAAGCTGTGGAAGACTACAATCTGTGGTTCTCAGGATTCATCCAAAAGAGTATTGGAATTAAATGATGAAAGGAATGTTTCTGAAGACAGCCTAATTATAACCAAACTTATAATAGGCTTCCTAATCAAACCCCAATACCCTTTATATCAGGAACCACACTCTAAACACAGCAGTAGTTTTACCCAAGTGTCATAATATGTCAAAACCTGTGTTGTAACTTGAACATTTTGTTTTCCACTAAATTTTCTCCATTACATCATACATCCTCAAACCCGAAACCCTAAGTTGGTAACCAAAGAAATTACCCTGGTAGCAGTAACAACAGATGGTTGACATCACACAAACATGGAAAGAATCAAAAGATGCAGTGTGGGAGAAAAACCATTTTATCTCTTCCGACCTTTCTTGATATGTTCATAGTAAAATCTGTTTCTACTGCCTAATTGCTATTCCTTCCACAAAGCACCAAATAATTTCAGCACCTATCTTGCACATGTAAGTAACCTACTTCGGTACTCTAATGAACAAACAAACAAGTGGTCTCCATGAACTTTTCTGCTAATCTATCAGCTCATGTATGCAATTCCTTCGCTGAGAGTGCAATCTATTAATTATATGAATATCTATTAGACTTCCACAGGTCAAAATTTTTAGGAAAAAAAGATTCCTAGCAGAATGAATGATAGTTTCATGATTGCAGAAAATTTAAGCTCAGCATGAACCTGGCCAGCAGCAGTAACGGGAAATGCAGCAGAAGTAACAGTGAAAGCTGCAAGAATACCACAGGCAACGCCTTTGATTCCATTGAAATTATGTAACCCTCCCTTATTCTGAGATGCATCTAACTCGGCTACTCCTGCAACACACCCCAGAAAACAATCACACTAATCTTTTTATTAGCAAAACAAATTTCAGCATCTAACTTTCACTTGATTTTACGTAACACATTGTTAGGTTGGAAGCAAAATAGTAAGAGTCAAATCATACAATATAACAAAATAAGAGAAAGAAAGAGTAAGACCAGAGCAAGAAATTCTGATTGTTGAAGCTGAAGGGGTGAAGCACGGACGTTTCGTTGAGCAATTGGGTATGGGGAACCCGTTTCGTGGGAGTGGAATTGAAACGTTGGCCATTGTTCTCTCTTCACTTCAATTTTGGAACTCCCAGACCACTCCATCATCGCTTATCTGTGGATAGATATGTTACATGGCATGACACGTGGCACTGCAGCACGGCTTGTTTCCCTCGGCACATTTTCTTAGAGTAAAAGGGTCAAATAGTCTCCAGATTATTTATGATTTTGCAAGTTAATTCTTCGCTTAAAAAACTTCTCTCTTAATTTTTTACTTAAATGTCTCATCTTGTAAAATAATATTTTTGTTAATTTTAGTATGAGCTCTTTTAAGTTTGGCAAGTTAAGTTAAAGTTTTACATTATCCTTCTCTTCACATGTCAATCACACTTATTATTATTATTTTTCTTTTTTCTACCACTACTAATTTTAAATTCCACTAATAATAACCCTAAGTTAAGTTATTATTTACATTTTTTTTTACCAAAAAATTTTGATTAAATTTTTTTAAATATAAAACAATATTAAATAATATGCATAAATAAAAAAAAGAAGGTTAGTTAGAATGAGGTGGATGATCATGTTTTATTCTAATTCTAACAATAAAAGGTTGAAAAAATGAAAATAAATTGAAGGAAGAATCTGGACAACATCAACATCCATGAAATGATGAGATGACACAACAAAACAGATGAAAGAATAAAGAAACAACTTAGGGAACAAGTGAATTGTTGTGCATGTAAATGATGATGTTGGAGGAGAGGAGGTAATTGATTAAGTGATAGCTAAAGACATGATAAAAGATTTGAAGTTAACAATGGTAGAGGAAAGAGAGGCAACTACGAACTATAAGTGTGTTAGATGGAGACAAGGAAGGATAGCTTGCCCAATGACAAAACAAATGGTTTTTGGATGGTGCAATTGGTCCGTCAAAATTTACAAGAGTCTAATTTGCAAGTTAGATAATTAAATGAGACACTAAATTTTTTTAAATGAATAATCAATTTATAAGATCATAAATAAATTAGAAACTAATTTATACTTATTATGTAAATCAATTATAACTGAAGTTTTTGCTTTACCATTATAAAATTAATTAATTTTTATATTTTTAATATAAAATATATGATTTTAAAAATATATAATCTGAATTAATTTATGTATGTATTTTAAAATAGTAAATCATTTAAAATTAATTACCATCAAAATCAATTTTACTCAATTTTAAATTTAATTTACACTCATGGTAAATATTATTTTTAACAATAAATGTAGCAAATTAAATTAACTAATTATTTATTTCCCCTGGCTAATAATGCCTAATACAAATAAAGCATCAAGCAGTTACCTCTTTGTGTGTATTATTCGTTTTTAATCATTTTACTTCATTAATTTACATTTTAAAGTAAATTTAAAACTATATGACATTGAAGTAAAATTATTTTATTCAGTATTTTATTTAATAACTCTCATGTATTTTGACCAAAATTTTAATAATTATTTTATTATGCGTTTTTATGTTGATAAAGTGTACTTTTCACTTCCCAGAAAACGAATTCTTATTTTATTATAAGAATGGATGGAATATTACAATGTGAGGGATTTGGTATAAGTATGCGTAAAATAGTAATTTTCTCTACTGAAAAAGACTAGGGCCACGTATGGGGGATATGGATTTGGGTTGAAACTCATGGGCCGGCCCAATTGGTCCAAAATATTGTATAATATAAGGAAAAGAGGAATGTGGGGCACGATATATGTTATTACCGTTTAGGGGTTGTTCGTGTATGTGTTTGACGATTGATTCTCCGCAAAACTTCGTTTGGGGCGTTGATCTGAGAGAGAGAGAGAGAGAGAGAGGAGAGAAAGAATAGTTGAAGGAACCGAACCAAATTGAATTGAATTGGTTTTCTTTTGCATTGCATCGGAATTGGTGAGGGAGATGGACGGAGAGGGAGAGGGAGCGTGCTGGAACGCAATGGCGAGTTGGTTAGGGATGAACTTGGCGTCGGCATTCTTTGCTTCTCTGGAGCGGTTTTCCTGCATCAATCTCTCCATCGACGACCATGATGACTCTTTCGACGATCCATCCGAAACGACGTCGTCACCTTCCTCGTCTCATGGATAATTCTTTCTTTCTCCTCTCCTCTTTATTTCAATTCTAAATTTTCATCACATTCTCCAATTACATATACAAATACACACATACATATTATATATATATATATTCATGTTTTCATTTGTTTTCCTTTCTTGTCTAGGGTTACTTATTTCTTTTATTCCCCCTTTTTATTTCGGAATTACTATGTTGTTGGAGAAAATGGAAAATGAGAAAGATCTCAAATAGGTAGATAGACAGTGAGAACGGAAAATCAATATCATGATTTTATTGATAAACAAATGTTATATTACCCTCATAATCCGAAATAAAAAGGAATGGTGTGCTTTTTTTTTTTACCATGGCTTAAATATCCATTAGGTTCGTGTTTTTTTGGTCGTTAACATCCACTAGGTTCTATTCTAACGGAAAAATCAAGCATGGATGAGAACGAAGGGTGTTATTTTTTGCGATGGTGTAAACGTCTGTTAGTTTTTGTTCTATCATGAAAGGGTTGGAAATTTGCAATTCCTGAGTAATCTGAGAGGATAGAATGGAATTTGAATTCCATCACTTTTGGTAGCTGGATAATTAGTTACCATAAAACCATGTCAAAATGATGGATTTTTTTTTTGTATTAAGAATATTTTTCATTTAATTATCGAAGACTAATTCCTTTTTAAAATGTAGATTTCACATGCGTGATTAGTACATTTTATATATTTAGATGATAAGGGAATTTTTTAAAAAATATTCTAAATTTTTATATTAAATAAAAAAAAATTTAAATGTAATTTATTTATTTATTTTTTTTAAAATTCTTAATTATCCTGTTATTTTCTTAAATTATTATTTATAATTTTTTTCTCATATTTCACTCTTCATTTAATAATTACTTTCTTTTTATTTATAAATTATTGAAATTCTAAAATTTTCCATTCAAATATAAGTTTACATCAAATTTTAACTATAATAATAAATTGACAAAAAAATTGTTAACATCTTTTTAGTAGTTCTATTTTAATCTATTTCTCATCTTATAATATTATATTATTAATTATAGATTCTTCCCTTCTCTCAAAATCGATACATTTAAAGGTATAACTTTTTTCTAGAATGTGAATACAAGATTTGAAGTTTGAATGGATACATTTCAAGGTGCCTAACATTTTTCAAAAATGTACAAGATTTGAAGTTTAAACACAACTTATTATGGGTATAAAAGTACTAAGCAAAAAAATAGAGGTTTTGATATTAGTAATTTTAATCATCCTGTTTTATTGTACAAATAAATCATACTTAACAAAAATTTGCTCAACTAATTGCCTTTTGCCAGATCAATCTTGCGGCTCGGGTTTGATCATTGAGCCTTCGATTATTGATTTTGAATATAAGTGTTCATTAAACATGCAAGACAGCCTTACCCTCATCTTATTCATCTTAGCTATGAGGTTTTTCAATCCAAAATTAAAAAAAAAAATAGAAAGAAAAAGAATTCAACCTTATTCGATTTCCTTCAAATAAATGGAACTTTTTTACCAGTCAAGATAGAAGTGAGCATTGTCAAAAAAGAAGAACGCCCCTACATGTGTATAATGAAGTTTGCCTTTCGTCAGCTGATCTCATCTGAAATCAGAAACTCAAATGTAAATGTGGATACAAAAGGGGATTTGTACACACAGTGAATATGCATAATAATTTTATTAATAATTATTTTAAAATATAATTACGGTAAATCCATCTATATACGTTTTAAAATTTATTTTTATAATTAATTATTAAAAATGTATAATCGATTATTTATCAGTTAAATAATTAAATTAATCTTTATTTTTTATAGAATTAATCATACATTTTTTTAATCAATTACATATTCTTTTTTAATCCATTACTGTTTATAATTTTATATGGCTGAATATCATTCCTGTAATTTTATAATACTTGTCGGGTATGAAAATTTATTTTATCATGACAACACTTTTCACGTTTCTTGTTGATCTGTCAAGAAAAGCCCACATTAATACAAGAGGAAAACATGTGCTCCAAGGAGAGACATGCAGCTTATATTACCTTTGACAATTGCACCTTCTATTCATCAACTTCGACTATATTGATTCCAAGTTTTCTTGGAATATGATATCCTGCACTTTCAAAGTGCAAACCACAAGGGCATATGAGGAATATGAGTCCATAACAAGTGTAAAGTGGATACCATGTGTTTATAGTAACATCACAAAAACTGATGTTGCCATCAAATTTTAACATAGTTCCATGTTACATATTAAACAAGAATAATGATATATCTACATTCAGAAAATTTGAATGCTCATTTTACATTTTTTTTTCTCTATTTCTTTCTATTATATTATATATCATTCATCGTACTTATACTTTTTCTTCTTCTCTTCCTTTCTCTTTCACATGTCCAATCTATATTCACCAAACATTTTCTATTACAAATATGTAATCAATATTCATACCCCAAAAATTATGGAGTTATTATCTAAGGCCACTCATTCAAGCAGACAGGTGGGGAGTAAATCAAGGTATCTAAACCTATCATTTACTCTTCATCGATTCTTGTTTTACATAGGTCAATGCCATATGAAAGGTGGAATGATTTTTTTTTTTTGGCTCAAAAAGGAAATTAGGAATTGAACCAAAACTGACAACCATCGTAGCTTAAACCTCTGGTAGAATGTTGTCTTGTCCTTTAATACAACCTATGTAGTTTAGAAGTTAGTGCAGCAATGCCCTTGTTCCCTGTGTCTAAATGCCCTTCTTTTGGAATACAAATCACATGAGATGAAAATAAGTACGAAGACAAAAATATAATTTATAATGGAATACAATTTTGAAATATAGCTACAATATTAATTATTTTGTATGTACGCACTTTATGATTCAATCTTTAATTAAATTTTGAACATGACATATCTCCATTGAAGAAATTATGTTTTAAATTGAAGATGGGTTCAAATCATCAACTTAATTATCATTATTTGTGTCAAATATTATGTTTTAATTTTTGCAACATCAAAAATTAAGTATATTTTAACGTTTCTTCTATTAAAATTGTGTATGATAATTATTGCCCTGATTATTTTAACTTGTGTTTTAAAACTGTCCTTAAGCATGTGGCCCATAGTAAACCTGTTCTAGAAAACCTTAGTTATATCCCTTAAATTTGAGTGATTGAAATTGAATACATCATTATAATTTACAAACCCGGATGAATACCCAAAACCAGGAAGGTAATAATGTTCAAATTTGTAGGGACCAGTGTATTTAATTGGTGTTGGATACTTGGATAGCCAACATATGTAGGGACCATTGTATCCAATTTGAGTGTGTCAAACTTGGGTTAATGTCAAATCATATGCTAGAAGAATATGGATATCAATGTTTCTATTTTATGCTTTTTTTAGTGTATTAATTTTAAAAAGAAACAGTGTTAAAAAATAAATTCAAAAACTAAATCAAAATTAATTATATAAACACAAAATTAGTAAATACAAAGAAACAGTTAGAACACATTTGCCAAAATAATTTTGATCATGTTATATATATACTCTTGAAAATTTTTAACTTCAATATATCCTTTACATTGATCTAAATTTTTATATCATATTTTAAAAACAAATAAAATCCTTAAAGCCTGAAAAATAAAATCATAATAGTGTACACATTCAATGAAAAACATGCCTACAATAAATATAATTTTTTTTTAATAAAAGTTTAGATGTTATACCAAATAACATATTTTGAAAGTATTTATAGGATTTATTAGATTCTCAAGATTATCTAAATTTATATATATATATATAATTTATATTATTTTTATAAAAAATCATTTATTTTTTAATTTATTCTTTATATATAAATTTTATTTTTATCTTTTTTTATTTATTACATTTGAGAGATATCCATGTAAAAAAAATAATACTTTTAAAAAAATTAAAGTAAATAGATAAATAATAACAAAATTTTTACTCTATTTTTAGACAGTTAAAATGAAACCGAAAAGTTGCAGATTATTTAAATTCCTCATCTCAGTGGAAACTCTAGTTACAAACCAAGTTTACCACTACAGAATAATTATTAGTTTAGAGAGTACAAATGGAACTCATCACTGTTACTTCGTGATCTCTTTCTTTGAAGCTAACAACGTCATTAGATTTTGTTATTGGACAATGCAAGAGGAGATAAGGATGGTAAAAAAAGTGCACTCGGCCTTAAATAGATGTTTGAGTGTCATGAATGAAAAATCTGTACAAAATACTGCCTCACCACATGAAATGATAAAATTTTTACATGAACTTGTACATTGAAATAGTTATAATTTAATTTTTTAAGGTTCAATTTAATTAATTAACTATTTTTGTTATAATCTTTTGTACTGAAGGCTTAATTAAATTAACGATTATTCTAATGTAATGTAATGTATAAAACCGATTTTAATCAATAATCTCATACAAAATATTGCTTCTACTTATAATTACTTAATGAAAGAGATTATATATTTTATATATGCCGTGAGAAACAAGGGGTAAGATAATGACCAATCTACACAACAGGATTAGTAAAACATGAAACTGCTTGTAGCATTGAATCACGAGCCAATCGACACAACCTTTGTTTTGGTCACATAAAACTTTCTAAATATGGACTACCCCAAATATACCGTGTGAAAAAGCAATTAGTGCAGAAAAAAAGTTTAATTTTAATATATTATTAATTTTTAAAACCTAAATATGATGAAACAGAAAAAATAAAATATTAAATTAAATTAAAACAGTGTAAATTTATTATAAAAATGATTTACAACAATACAAAATATACTTATTAATAATATATTTATTCTAAAATTAGTTAATTAATTACAACAAATTAATAACTTTCTATTTTTAATATAAATCTAAAAAATTTAGATATAATTTTTAAAATAACTATGATAAAATTAATCATTTATAATAAAATACTATTTATCAATATATTTTAATTAAATTTTATTAAAAATATAATTGCGTGACTATTTTAGCAACGGACATAAACAAATTGAGTTCCTGGAAAGATTAAATAAGCAGAAATATATGCCAGTATTCATGTTCACTCCACTAAATATGCATCTTGCGAAAATTTTTAAAAATATGTTTTGGGTCAAGCAGGTTTTTGTGCAAGATTAATCCCTCCTCTCATCATATATTTTATTTTTCCTATCAGTCTGAATAATTATTTTTCACATAGTCATGACTTCGTCATGGAGATCAAAAGAAAAATATTGAATAAACAGAGTAAATCCAAAGTCCAAAGTATTAATTAAAGTAATTAAACAATTAATTATAATGATGATGTATTGCATGGAGAGCAGAGCATTGCTTCATGTTTCTTTGTCGGGTGGGTGTATATTTTTATCAAAACATATCCCTCTGCTAAGTTAATCCAAAGTCATGCTTTTTGTCCTTTCCTCATTGATTAACACAGCTTTTAGCATTTGATTCTCTGCACCAATGCTCTTTGGTGGGTAACACTGCATACTAGCTTTGTTGGCCTAATCTCAAAAGCCTAAACTGTCACACATAAAAAAATAAACATTAAGATTTTCCAATAACCCAAAAATTTTAAGATTCAAACCAATTGATTAAGATTGCAGCAAAGCCTAACACTCTAAAATTAATCATTCAATTTCCCCCCCTCGTTGTGTCATTGATTCGATTCCTTTTTAGAGTCTATTATGTGCTCATAATAATGTTCACTACCATGTGCTTTTGATTTGGCTTGCCTGTTTATGCTTTATGGTTGGTTTTCCCATAGGACTTCATTGATCTTGTTTTGTTTCTTCTACAAAGTTTTCAGTTTTTGTAAATGATTTATGACACTTTTCTTCAATGATCGAGCATATGATATTTTAGGTGCTTGCTTTCCTTTTTAAATATATTATTTTGCATAACTATGGACGATACAGAGTGTTCCAACATTATAAAGGCATTTTTCTGCGGAAATTGATATAATTAATTGAATGGATTATTTGAATAGTTCAACCAAGACATAACATAAATATTCTTCCAAATAATGTTCCTATATAATATAAGTTTCTAATTTGGTTGCATATATGCTTCTCTCTTGCTCACTGATTTTTCCCTATTTTTGCAAGTTGCTCTTTTCTATCATGATATTCTTCAACGCCCAGAAGCTGCACGTTTTTTTATCACTTAAAATAAGGATTATTAGTATGCATAAGTTTTATAACAAAAAAAAAAGTATGTGTAGGTTCTATTCATTAAAATTTTAAGTTCAGCATTAAGTTATCAACTGTTATTGATTTAGAGATATGTGCAATCCAGAAAGGTACACTGGTGGTATAATTATTCACCATTTCACGTGTGGAAAAGGAATATTAATTTGAAGTAAGCATAGGTGTTTTCTTCTTTTCATTTTTTATTAACATATTTTAATTTAGAATTACCAAAATATCATATACTTTTTCAAGATTTAGTTATAAAATGAAACCAGTTGAGATTTTATTATCGTTGTTTTCTTTCCAAATTTTCTAAATTAAGAAGACTGAAACAAAAATAATGTAACATTCGTGTTATTAATAATAAATGAATGTCCTCTAAAGATAAAACCAGTAAATAAACCAAACACCACCTTTAAGTAGTGAATAAAACCTTCTAATCATTTATAGCAAGATTAAACTAATGATGAGTACACTCCATGTGACTATCACAAATTATATTGCTTTTTAAATAGCAAATCGCATTATAAAAAGGAGGAATTTCAGTACTAAAATACATGGCAGGCAATATTGCATCAGCATGCCGTGCCCATGTTCATGGATCACTATCTCCTTGAACAGGTGAATTTGCATTAGTCTACTTTTTTGCTAGTCACAACGTTTGTGTCATTACGTGCTTTCAATACTTGATCACTCATTACGGTTAAATAGGAACTGGAAAGATACATTTGATTAAAAGGACTTGCTCTGATTCTTCAGCCACATAGGTGAGCAACACAGAATTGAATAAACATACAGACCTCAAATGAGTTTGCAATCAAATGTTAAAAAGGAAAGTTTTGAATTTATATTCTAAATAAAATTTACTGGAATTGATGAAAAAATATATGGTAGAAGAAGAAAGATAATAATAATAAAAAAGAATATATTAAAATAAAAATATCATAATTAAAATTGCATTCAAAAAGCCTTGTAATTTGAGCTCAGGACAAACCAATGCGTTTATGCAACTGTTTTGTGACAAGAGGCAAAGGTACCCATCAGTCTTTTCAAATCTAATTGGCCATAACGTTTTGTGATTTATTCCCCTCAAGTCCCTTTAGAAAAAAGTAGATGACATACTAATTGGACTTTCATCGTGGTATAGCTAGAGAGTAACAATGATGTTTTTGTGGCCTTTCAGTTGATGAAGGAGTGAGTGAGTCTCCTTAAGGGGAAAAAAGGTTTTTTCCTAATGAACAAGGTTCTCATTTATTTTAGATTTTGATATAATTAATAATTTTAAGCCATTAAACGCGATTCAGATATGCATCTAATTTTGTCTCAGTTTTAGATTTTATATTGAAACGTGTGCCATGGTGGATAAAATTAATTGAGAGTAAACTAAACAGACACCAAAAAGAGTGATCATACAAAGAACTTCTGTTTACTTGTATTGAATTTCCATCAACCAGAGGCCAGGACAACAAAATTTTACTTACATAAGTCACAAATTTACATATCTGCCAACAAAATGGAAACAGTATTGGTATCAAATTAGAAAGGAAAAGATACATGTAACTGAAATAATCAAAAGTGATGTCAGCCTAAAATTGAGACCATATTGAGAATGTTTGTTAGTAATAATAATTGTCAGCACTGCAACAGTTGCCAAAGACTGAGAGTGAGCAAGAGTTGGAGCCACAAAACAGAAGGCAAGCAACAGATAGATTGGTTGTTCGTACTGTTTGTATCATTGCAGCAACAGGCAGCTAAAAGCACCTATTCAAACAGAAATGACCGCCACACACATCCTCACCACACTTGCAAGTTTTAACTTGAGGTTTAAAAGGCCCTACCATGAGATGGACTAGAAGATTGGCAGACAAAGAGATTCATTTAGTTAGTCCTGCCAATAATAAAATCATCAACACCCCAAGCAATTTGATCAAAGTGAACTTCAACCACCAGCTCTTGAATCTCCTCCTCCTCTCATCTTAGCAAACAAGAGTGTTTACAAGGTCCCACAGCCCCACAACATATCCAAATAATATCTCATAGGCCCCCTTCCAAGTTCTAACACTTGACTTTGCATCTCTTTTAGGGGCCAGCAGATTCTTGTGTAGCAAAAGGCAATTTAGACAGGGTGCCAATACAAGCTAAACCTTGGCCACTTGCTAATATCTAGCAGGGTTATATTAGAACCACAACAGTGCCACCACTTGTCAAGAACGAATGAGCAATATAAATCCCCTGAAAATCTGAAAGGGGACCCTCTAAATGCATTAGTTCATTACTCATCTAAACTGCAATTCCTGCTTAAGGTTTTTTTTTTTTTTTCTTTACCTCAACCAGTTTTGTTACTGATGCTGCCAAATTCAACATCACTCTTGAATCTCCCGGAACATTAGCAGCACGTAATTTTCCAAGGACAGCATGTCCAAGAAAAGAAATGAGTATTTGACCCTATTTCTCCAACTTAGGAAAAGTCACTTCATTTCAAACAGGTATAGGTAACCCATAATTGTGGAATGATTTTATCCTACCATCCCAGCCAGCAGTGACAAAGACCATACCCCATGCATGAGCAGAGGAAGTACTCTTGCATGAAGATTTCAAGAACTTGTATTCAGATTTATGCATTGCTGATGATTTTGACTTGGAGCTTGAAACAGGAAGCTTCTCCTCGGGCCAAGTTGCAGATCCCTTAGGAAAAGACTCCAAGAAAAAGTCTTGGCTCAGAGAGAACGAAGCAGGCGGATTGAGATTTATAACTTGAGGTGATCTGTTACCCAAGGCATTATCCAAAGGATGTTCATTTTCAGTATTTACAGATTTTAAACCATGCCAAGGTACCGCAACGGATGCATTTGAGAAAAACCGCTCACAAGACTTAATTTTCTTAGTTTTCATGGGATTAGACTCTTCCTGACTAATATTCCATAGATATACATTAGAGTCCTCACATGCTGATAAAATATGTTTCCCATCAGAAGTAAGTGATGCACACAATGGGCTCCCAGTGTTAAGGCCTAAAACCAAAATATAAATACTCTTAGTAACAGAACATATAATGCAATAAATTTTAAATTAGAAACTACTGAACCAATAATAAGAATAATAGTTAAGCCCCATCAAGCTTCAAGTTATCACTAGTGTTGTCAGCATTAAGTTTGCCAACAAAAAAGCCAGCACAAATA
Organism: Canavalia gladiata; assembly: GCA_037954105.1. Classification (NCBI taxonomy): domain Eukaryota; kingdom Viridiplantae; phylum Streptophyta; class Magnoliopsida; order Fabales; family Fabaceae; genus Canavalia; species Canavalia gladiata. Next base: position 57,251,687 of record CM075659.1, on the reverse strand, counting down.
AAATAGAAAAATAACCTATTAAATCACAGTTGTAAAGATCTGTTGGGAACTAAGAAAGCTGTTGGGAGTTAGACAAAAGAACATACTTTTGTATTTGCCGATCACATTAAGCCCGTCAAGGATTCTGACTTTTGAATCAGCACAAGTAACCATAACCTTGTTGGAATCTTGTGGAAGAAACTGAAATAAATAACATACAATCAGTTGATCACAATAATTTAGCTAACATAGAAAATCATAAAATACATGAGCAAAGGCCAAAAACAACTCACTTAGCACAAGAAGAGAAAAGAAAAAAGAAATACCTGAAAGCCAGATATCCCTCTGCCAGGAAGTTTCTTTTTACCCATTAAGCATAGTTGGGAATCTAACTGCAGGCGATTCCCTGGTTCAAGCAAAAATAAAAACCAGCAGAGTTAATGACCTAGCACAAGTCTCGTGTGGTTGTAATACAGCTAACAACAGTCACAACATCCCAATGAAAAGTTGATTAAAACATCCTGAGGCATAAGGTATCTTGTTACTTCCTTGTCAAAATCAGTAGTTTGTTAAAATAAACTTAACATCCTGTCAATTAACAAATATATTTCAATGATAAAATAAATCAAATGTTTAAGAAATAAATTGAGAGGAAGAATTTATAGTATTAAGTTTATCACATGTGTGACATTAAAATTCTTTAAGTAGATTCAGCCAGCCCAATCGGAAAATCTATTATTCATAAAATTAGGGCAAGAAGGCAATTGTCTTGATTTTCAAGTTAAAATTCTAACCAAAATAATGTATTAAAGTTCTGGTTTAACACATTTAGAAACCACTATTTCAATGTTAGTCCAAAGAAAGGTGTAATCAGAAATCAAGCAAGCATAAGATAGTAGGGCCACCAAGACACATTATAGCACTCACCAACCATGTAGTCATCAAGAATTCTACCAAATAACACCTAACTAGTTTAACTAAGGAAAACAGAATATTTAGATGTAAAAAAGATGATACCTGATACTTTATAAAACCGACAATTGCCTGCCAAGGAGCCAATAATCCCTCCCTGTATACAGAACATCATTTATCTGAAATCATTTCCAATATAGTCTTTGTTTCTATAGAAATTGAAGTTGGTTTTTGATAGATAAAAAAGAAAAAATTACCTGCCCATTAGGCCGGTAACATACCGCAGTCACTATATCTTTGATATCAGTCCAATCAACAACATGACAATCAGGAATAGCCCAGATGCGCACTTTTCCATCTATAGATCCACTAATGAAATAATTATCATCCACAGGATTGAATTGTATGCATGTCACTGCACAAAATTATTGAACATTAAAAAAGATGAGACAATTGTGATGATGAAAACAAATTAGGATAACAGCTCAAAAAGCCTGAAAAGAAGAACATGAATGAAGCAACACGCACCGTAATTGCTATGTGTGAAAACTTTCAAGCAATGGTCACGATTCACTTGCCACAGTCGGACGGTTTTGTCCACTGAAGACGACAGAAGATACTGCATCCAAGAAGATGAAGAACCAAATTAATTTCCCCCAAAATTCATCTATACCAATGTGTATGCTTAGTTCATTAAATAACTGAATTAATTATATTCACTCACATTATTCTTTGACCAAGAAAGATCCAAAACTTCACCTCTATGCCCACAAAACTCATGCACCGGTTTCTCCAACAACCGGAATACCTTAGGAGGGAAAACAATGCAAGCTGAATCCGAAGTTTTTCTCATGCTCTTCAGTTTGCTAATTTTTTCCTTATCCATAAACAAGGGTGTCAATTCAGAGAGATTATTCACAGTGAAGTAAATGCAGGAAGGATCAATTTCTGGAATGTCAACTTCATTACACCTATCCTCCTCAACCACTTGCCACACACGCACAACCCCATCTTCTCCACCACTGGCAAGATACTGCCCATCAGGACTGAATTTCATGGTCAAAATTGAACCCTCATGTGCTTGGATATCCTGTCTCATGTAAAGAGCTGAAAGTTCCTTCATTTGCTTCTTTGTTGGACGAACCTTAATTTTTTTAAGCCTAGACCCTGACATTGCACCAAAACCTATCCGTCTTCCATCATCTCCTTCCTCCTGCCTATCAATCATGCACGTTATCGACCGCAATCTTTTGAACCACAATCTTCTGAAAGAACCCTTTTTATTCTTGTTGGTGCTCCCGGAAAAAGCATCAGCATCCACCACCTCAACATCTCTACTTTGGAAAGAAGAGAACACCCTGGAGGCATTCTCAGAATCCTCAGGTTCCCTAGCAACCACCAATTGATCCAAATCCGGATCTCTCCCACCACTCATCTCTCTGTGCTCCTCCTCTTCCCGATCCACATTAGCCTCCAAATCCGCATCTCTACACGGCAAATTATCCCCCAAACCAAACTCCTCAGAAGAATTCACACTATGCCAACGAGACATGGACGACCGGGTTGAGCAGAACTCCTCTTCAAAAACACAAGTTCGGGTTTCAACACCACCATCACTATCTTTTACTCTATCCATCACCTCTTCACACTCAACACTGCACAAATGATCCGAATTTTGAATGGAAATCCAATCCATACTCAGTCCCATCCTCTTCATAAACCTGCTCCTACGCTCTCTCACACTCCTCGGACTCCTAATCCACATTTCATAACCAAAACCCTTGGACACCCCTTCATCATCTGCAATGGACACAACATCCTCTTGAGCATCGAAAAACCGACATTCTTCATCTTCGCTGAAGCTACCCATCATTCTTTTAGTTCAACCCATGAAATCCCCCCTCAAAGAAGCAGCATTTTAAGCCCTGGGAATGTGTCAAAATCCAATTTTTTCTCCCCAGACAAAGCCACCCAGATCATGAACTACATAATAAAATAAAATTAAAAATTAAAAAAATAAAAACAGCACAGAAACCGATACCAGCCAATAGTATAAACATTTTACTAAACCACACATCAACGATAATAATTTAATAAGAAGAAAACAGATACCGAGAGATCCAACATAGATCCCAATCCATACCCATTTAACCTGGTCTTCAAAACGGAACAACCATTTTACAATTGGGAATGTAAAGTCTAAACCGCCACAGAGAAATCACAAAATGAAAAAAAGTAAAAAACAAAAAACCCACAAATTCAAAAAATGAAGCTCCAAAATATCAAAAAGAAGTGGGTGATAGATAGCACACAAATGAAAAACGCTGAAGAAAGAAGAGAAGAAGTGAATTAAGAGAGAGAGAGAGAGAGAGGGAGAGAGAAAGAGGAATTGCCTCTGAAGGAGACAAGTTTAGAAGGAATAAGGAAATGAAATATGTGCTTACATGAGGTGATCACAAGAAGATTGTAACGTTTGAAAGTTGGAAAGGTGCAGATTGGAGCAGCATCCAAGTGTTGCAAATGCGAGGAGCACAATGAACGAAACCGAAAATACCAAGTGGGAATATATATGTGCGTCAAAGAAGTGTAAAGTGAAAATAAAAAAAAGAAACCAAGTCCAGAGAACAAAACAAAACCCGTTTCATTTTCAATGTAAAAAATAAAAATTAATTAGGAAATATAAATAATATAAAGGGTAAAACAGGAAAAACATAATACATACATCGATATTGGTGATTGTTATGGCCCAAGAAACGAGATTTGGAGAAACACTGCCCAGGGCTGTGTTATGTGCGCGCCTTCTAATCTATTTCTCAAAATTATATAAATAAATATGCAAAATAACGACAATACGTGTAGCTTTCATAACTCTCTGACCCTGTAGTTAATACTCATTTATATTTCTTTATTTATTAATAAATTATTTCATATACAATTCTTTCTGTAAGCTTAAAATTCAAATTCTAATATTGTGTAATAACTTATTTGTTATTGCACAGTTATAATATCTGAACCGATCATTAACACACTTTGCATGTGACTATACTAACATGGATTTTGTTTCCTTTTCTTAAGACGTGAAGAAACAAAATTTCCTCTTTTTGTTGCTACAAAATCTCTTCTTTAATTAAACATTCAACGGAAAGCGTAAAATAATGGTTTGCAGCTTCAACAATTTCAAGCACACGGTTCAACAACTGAGAAATCGTGGTTTTAGATCATTTTTCCCCCTTATTCATAACAAATTTAATTGTAATTGTTAGAAATATGTATTGAAAAAAGGTTTTTTTTGTTATTCTGACAGGTTCTTTTATTTTTGTAATACATCTTTGTAATCTCTATTAATAATATTGTTTGCTTATAGAAAATATGAATTTTTTAAAATGTAGTTTTTCAAATGTATATTGAATTCAATAAATGTTACTTTATGCATATTTTTATATTTCTAATGTTAAATAAGCTTTATGTATATTTAATAAAAAGTTGTGAGCTTGCTTTCTTTTAACACGACTCATAAAGTTTATCTAATGATCAATAATTTATGTTGTTAGTACTTTTTTTTTATCAAATGAGCTTAACGATTTACGGGTACAGCTAGGGAGTGTAACATTTTATATCCATTTACATTTTATTTTCGTTTTGCAGTCCATTTTATATTGTTAATTGAGTGGTTAAGTGGATGTGTTATATCAATTATTAAAGTTATAATTTTGAATAAAATTTATGAAATTAATTTTCATTAATGTACCATATGGGTATAAAGGGTGGGTGGTCAAATCTACTTGAAAATACACTTAATTTCAGTTAATACAAGATTCAAAAGCGAATGTGGTAGAAATTACCCTATTAATTAAGTTGAATTTCAGATAAGAATATTATAATCCGGTTCTATAATATAAATTTTGCTACTAATTTTTTAATAAAAGAATTTATTTTGTCTTTTCAATCACAAATTATATTTAAATAATTAAAATTTAATCACATCAAATTAATAAGCATACAGATAATATTTTTAATTTAAATAAGTTTTCCATTACTTTTTATTCGATTTTAATTTTTTACTTTTATCTAATAAAATAAAATTATTTTTACCAATAATAGTTGTTTTTTATGTTATCTTCTTTCCATTAATACATGATTGATTATTATTTAAAGTATCTGTATTTGTTTTTTATCTTTAGTTTTAAAAAAACTGGTAAATTATACGAAAAACTCACTTATATATGGTGCGATATCACAATGTCAAAATCCGAAATAAAATAAACCATAAGAAAACATACTTAACTAATATGTGAAGTCTTGTCCGCACAATAAAAGAAATTGTAATCATGTCACCGGCATATAAACTAATTGAAGTATATTTTTAATAAAAATATAATTAATTTCAATTGCGATGGTTACATTACATTTCACATCAACGACTCCTTCGTCACGGTCAACAGTGTCATAATCGGTTCAAATTTAAACTTGATGACAAAGAATTTACAGTACCAATTTATTATTTTCAAAACAAGCAAATATGCTCTTATAGTGCACACGCATATGGAAAACTCAGTCAAATTTAGATGTCATGTAAGAGAGTCATCAAAAGTGGGGTTAGAATAATAAAATAAGTTGAAACAAATGTCATAAAATAGTATGAAATATAACATAATCATCCCATTATTTTTGACCCGGAAACTCTTAAAAAGAAGCTACTCCAACAAGATCTGCACAATTCTAGGGTTGAATTGATTGTATAAAAAGTGTATTATTGATTATTATTTATGGAAAGAATGAAGGACCGTGGATGAAGAATTAGTCAATGGTCAGATACGACCCATAAATTGTTCTTATTCTCTTTATAATTGAGAGGCACTGTTCAAGAGAGCATCACTTCCTTGTCACCCCTTTTCCACAGCTCATTTAACCTTGTATTTAGCAGGGCATGGGCAAGTGCGTCATGCCAAATTTAGCTTTATAAATGTCCTTTTATACCCACAATACCCTTTTTTCATATTAAAAAATAAATAAATAAATTATATAATTTATTAAACTTAAAAAAAACCATTGGGATTAGTACATTACCTGCATTTACATTTCCTTTAGATTCTCTTCTTCAGCCTCCACAGCATTGTTTCAGTCATTTTAATGGTGGTTGAGATGTATATTTCAATCATGTTATGTACAATGCTGATGGGACCTGACTTTTAAAAATGCAGCCAGTTCTTAACCAATTTCTAATTGCATATATAATAATATGATTAGAATCGTTGTTTTCTGTTTGCTACTCCCAAGAAAAAAAGTATGTTGGTATTCACTTGGACGTATGTGGAGTAATATAATGAATAAAAATTGGGCTAGATGGCTTGCTTTGGAATATTGCACGACCAAAAGTATATGTATTTATCATTATCTTATGGTTATTAATATTGTTTTCAATTTTGGATGGATTGATCGATTAAATTCTTTAGACTGAAAATCGGTCAGTTCAAAAATTAAAAACAATAAAATCCAATAAAGGATGGGTTTGAATAGCAAATAATTATGTATTTATTTAATATTTTTTAAATTATATTTTAAATTTGATAATAACATTTATTAAAATAAAATAATTTTTTTATAAAGGTACATCAAACAGTTTATGAAAATAAATCTAAATTATTTTATAAAAACTATAACAGTTTATGAAAATAAGTTTAGAAGAATTTATAAAAAAAAAGTATAAGATATTTTATGCCTTAATTAAATATTTTATTTTTATTTTAAATTTAACTCTGATTTTATTTTTTTCTCGCGTTTTGTTAATAATTTTGGTCCCTTATGTTAAAGTTTTGTTAGTTTTATTTTATGTTATTAAATATCTGTATAGTTTTAATATAAAAATATTAGTGTGTAATTTTATTGTTCAATTTATTTATTTATTTATTTTTAATTTTGTAAGATATTATTTAATTTTAAAATATTAATTTATACATTATGATTTCAAATATACTATTTTTATTTATAATTTAATTTATATATTGTTCATATTCTTGTAATAAAAAAATAAATATGATTAAATTAATATTAAATTATGCATGTTAAATATTTAAAATATATATTATATAAATTTTGAGGGCTAATTATATATTTATTTAAATAATATCACTATTTATAAATTAAATCAATAAAATTTGTAAAACAGGTGATGGAAATTAAAAAAATATATATTAATGAACTAAAAAGATAACAGACTGATAACATCATTATATCTATTTTAATAAGTTTCCTATAATTTTTTTCAACTCGACCTTATTGATTATATCAACCGCCAAAGGTTAGTTGAAAAACATTGATTATTACACTTAATGAGTGACAGTAATGAAGAGAGTAAAAAATTTAAAAATAGATAATAGATAATGTAAGATAATAAAAGAAGATAAAGGAAAGAGAAAATAAAATGAGAGTAGAAGAGAACGAAATGGAAGAAAGTATAATGAGGATAATATAACGATACACATGTGCAAATATTATTGTTGTTACAATAAGGCCAAACATTTTATAAGTTATAGGGACCGCTAGAATTAGAGAATTCATATATTAATAGTTAATTTGTGTTAAATTAGTTTTCGTTAGCGTGTATTTGTTTAAAGAATTATTAATCCAGATTTAGTGAGTGTATATTATAAAAAAATTATATTCATAAATAATTTATTAATATATATAATTAATTTAAATGATGTATACTGACTTCTTCAAAATAAAATTTTAAATTTTAATTTTATATTAAGAAAAATCTTTTAAAAAAATTAACCCCGTCATATAATACATATCAATATAATATATAATATTGTTTAATATAAATTTATAATGTTTATACTAAAAATTTAATTTTATTAGACAAAAATTATATCAATAAATTAATAGATAGTTAATTTAAATAGTATGTGCTTAATTTTTCTTAAATAAGATTTCTGATTTAAATATAATGTATGAAAAAATTTATTAAAAGATACCTCGCAATAAATACCTGTAATTTAATACAAAGTATAGCGATAAAGATGTTGTTAATTAACACTGTTTCCTGTATTATATATATATATATATATATATATATATATATATATTATACAAAAAATGATATTTCTCTATGGCGAATTTAATTACAATGAAGAGCGTAGGGGGAAAATAAAACTAAAACTCACCAAGTTGCCATAATCAACATGTATTATTAAAGGTAGGGATAATTAGGAAAAAATCTTCGTAAATATACACGGAAACTTACATCCAATTATACAAGTTGTTAGATCTATTTTAAAAAGATTTTAAAGTGTTAAATTTATTAAGATAAATAAGCCAATCACCGCTAAAATAACTATTTTTAATGTTATCTAGGAATATTCCAGCGACCATCTTATTTGGAACCTTGAGTCTGGGGATTTTTTACCCCATGAGACTAGAGTGGAGATGCAAATCATATTTTCCATTTTCAGGAATCATAAAATAATTTTAAAAATTAAATTATTACATATATATATTCATCTTTTTCTTAATAATGAATATATACATATATTTTTAATTAATTTTTTAATATAAGTTTGTGTGTTGTTTTTAAAATTTAATTATAATACACTGATAATGCAATATTTTTACACTATTTATCATTTAATTAAAAATTATCATTTTATAAAAAAATATTAAATTTTATAATTATTATTTCAAAATCTATATCTATTGTAGTTTTTAATTGATTGATAATACATATATTTACAATGATAGTATATTTAATTTAATTATAATGCATTATTATGTAATATTTTTTACATTCTCATCATCCATTATAAATTGTTATATCATTAACAGTAATTAATTTTTATAATAATTAATTACTTTAAAATTTATTTTAATTATAATTTTTATTTAATTAATAATATAAAATTTTCATATATTAACAGCATATTAAAATTAAAATATTAATTTTATTTTTTGATTTATTCAAATGGTTAAAATCCTGTGAGAGCTCATAAAATATTAGGACAAGAGGAAAAATGATAGCAATACAAAAATAGTAACGCACTATCTTTCCTCAGCCCACGTGGGTACCATCCCTATTGGAGGGATCATAAAATAGTCAAATAACAACCAAAAACTTTTATATCAAAACACTTTAATTTTACCAAATCTCGAACAAATCTTGTTTGAATCTGTGTGCGTGTGCATAAGGTGGTGGTGTTAAGTTTAAGAGTATATTTTTTTATAAATTTAGTCTGTTTAATAATTTTTATATATTAATATTTATCAATTCATTATTAAATTAATATTTTTATTAAACAAATACAGTTTTATAACCTTAAAAAACAAGTCTTCAAAATTTAAGAGTATGTATTATTAAATTTATTCTATTTAATAATTTTTATATATTAAAATTTATCAATTTAATTATTAAATTAATATTTTTATTGAATAAATAGTTTAATAATTATATAATTTTAAAGATAGTTGATAATTCAATTGATTTTATTTCAACATATAGTATATTTTTAAAATAAAAAATATCAATTATAACTTTTTTATAAATTTATATTTATATAAAGTTGAATGCATATAATCATCAAGGTAATAATACATAATTTAACTATAACTTTTGTTAAAATTGTATTTATACAATATAATAAAGTAAAATGAATGTTCAAACTTGCTATAAAAAAATAATCGCTTTTACACACAAAAAAAATGTATTTACGGGAAGAATAAATAAATAATAAAAAAATTAATATTAAAGATGTTTTATTTGACAATTATTTGTTAAATGAAATTTTAAATAAATCAAATAATTAAATAATAATACAATATGATTATCATATATATTATTTAGAAATAAAAATCAGAAACATATAATTAAAGATGGTAAAAATATTTATATTTCTCTGGTTTCACTTTAATTTTGATGAAAAAATTTTAAGTTAAATTTAAAGATGGATAAAATCTAATTTTTAAAAACAAAAACATGATGTATATGAAATATTAATATTTATTTCGCTTATATCATTTAACCTACCTAACATATAAAATTAACAAAATTATAAAATAATAAAATATATAATTTTATAAATATATAATAATTAAATAAATTATTAAAAAAATTAAAATATGAAAAAATCTAAAATGGATACAAGGCAGGTTTTTTCGATTTCAATAAAAAACAAGAATAACAATATTTAACTTTTAACCTAACAAAGACGGAACAGAAAACATGAAATTCAGATCTAACCTGTTGTCATGTTGCATATAATATCAAGGTTAATATATATTTATATTTTAAAAAATAATATATATTAAATGTATATTATTTGATAAAATACAAAATAATTTTTAAAATTTATAATAATTTACAAATTTATGTACAATTTTTTTTTCAATTTAACAATTGAAGCTATAAAATTTACATCCTTTTAAAAAAATGTTAAATAAAATAATTTTACCATAAATTACTTCTGAAATAAATAAATTATTTTTCCATGAATCTTAATCATGTTATCAAACAGTAACAGTGGAAATAAAAATGTTACTTTTGCATGACACAGGCGTTCCAATGATAATAGTCGGCACAATGTTTTGGGTTATCTATAAATTAATATAAATATTGGCACTAATTGAAGTGAGATTAGGGGTGAGGGTTGTGGTTGTCTCCTTTAGGACTGTACAAACCCTAGAAAGTCAAAAAAAATGCCATCCATTGCTTCCATTTAATCCAACAAGTTACTTTCAATTGCTTATTAACTCTTTTATTATTGTTGTCTTGCAGCCCTACACTAGCGTTAATCTAGTAGCCACCCACGAATATAACTTCAAAGTGTTTGGTACCTGTCTTATTATGCTTCATTAAGTATAAGAACAGGTGTAATTATGATAAAGCACGAGAAAGAGTATTGAAAAAGAAAGATAACTGAGAAAATGTATTTTATTTAATGGGCACTCAAGTTGCAAACCCAACAAAGAAAACACTAATGATTCAATGTTTCAACTTTTTAATTCCTAGTTTTTAGGTGGTATAGTGATTTGTATACGCCATAATCGACATGCCGACAACTTTTTCAAGCAATTTAGAAAAATGTATCCCAAAAATTTGCTTTGCCTCTGGTAATAATTAATTAGTCCTTCTTCTAAAGTTAATTTTTAGTATATAATTGATCGTAATTCGTGAGCAACTCAAATCATGTTTGGATTATGGTTTTTAAAGTACAGTGTGACTCAAGGAAAACAATAATTTTGTTTGCATAACTGTTTAAATCATGGTTTAAGTTTTAAAAATATGTTTAAGTCTTATTTAATTATATTTTGACGAGCATAATTTTTAGAAAACAGTACAGTTCAACATAAAATCACGTATATTATGATCTTGAAACTAAAAAAACGTATCGTATTGATTCCTGAACTTTTTAATGTGCACATTAAGGCCATTATATATACATTATGACCATAAGAAGAAAAAAAAATAACAATTATATCATTACAAAAGAAGATTATCATTTACTAACAGTTTTATATTAAATTTTAATCTTAATTAGTAAATTTTTAACACAATTTTAATTATTAATATAAATATTATGAACTTAAAATATATTATTTTAATGATTAATAATTTTATAATATAAAATAATAACATATATATTATTAATATATTAAATATTAGTATAAAATATTATCTATTAATATTATTTTTTTCAAAAATTATACTAATAAATTTTTTATTAGATAAATATTATATTAACAGAAACTATTTTAACATTAGCAATTTTTGTTTATTAATAAATAATAATATTTTTTTTTTGGAATTTATCTTACAAACATGTTGAATATTTAAAAAAATTATTTTGATTATGTTACGAATTTTTTAATTTAAATATATATATTATTTATTTATTAAATGATGATGATAATCTAAACTAAAAGGAATACTTAAGAACTCAAACACTAGTATGGAAAGAAGATATATAACTTAATTTTCAACAAAATCACGAGATGATATATTAGTATATTTTTAAATAATTCTGATTATTATGTATTTAATAATATTTGTATCTTAATATAATTTATTATTTTACATTTTTTATTTTCTATTATATTTTACCTATTTTGAGATATATCACAACATTTATTCATATTTAAAAACATTTCATTAAATTTCAGGTAACATCTTGTCACATCATTTATTAACATTAAAATATCATTAAATTTAGCAAATTTCTGCAATTAAAACGAGGATTTGATGTACGGTATCTTTGTTTCTCCAAACTTCACTATAGTTATTAATTTCATTAATAATGAAATGACAATATTAATTTGGATAATTACACCACACCACCTTTTTTTTCATGCCGCTGATCAGTCTAGTCACATCATACATACATGCTTTTAATTCTAGGAAATTTTTTTGACTTGTATGCAATACCCACTACCAGTAGGTGTAAACAGTAGGCCTAATTAAAACGCTTTAAAAAGGGTTGCGCAGTTTTTAATTTTTTTTATACAAATACAATACATATAATCTCATTTCAGAGAAGTTTTATTAAAGTAGGACTTTTATAAATAAAAAAATCTTTTACCGTTTATGTATATGTGTAAATAAGACCATTGAAAAGTTGAACACCACGACAAATTCCTTTTCACATACATAGGCAGGAATTAAACCTAAGCCAATGTACTTAAAAAAGTTAGCTATCTGTCAACAGTAGTTGAATTTGTTGATTATTTTGAGTTTTACTTAATACCAAAGCAAAGTTCCAACAATCTCATTCCAGGAATTGCTAATTATAGAAGAATATATATATATATATATATATCATTTGCGGTTCATGTTCATGTTATGAAGACTAGATGAGGAACAAAATGAAGATGAGTTTGAATGGTTTTTCCGTTTTGCAGGATGAACTGGAATGCGAGAAAATGCATATGGCAGTGAGATTAGATCACAGGCACGTCAAAATTGGAGTAAGAACGAATTATGAGCAATTAAATTTAGAATCCATGGAGGTTCAGTTATTCAGCAGTATGAAACAGAATATTGTTCCACCTCTGCATTTATCAGACCGTGACTAAATAGATATAACAGCATGTAATTAACTCATGAAGTGGCGGCGCTCATTACTCACCAAACTATTTAAATTTAATATTTAATTTAAAAAATTGTTGTATATATTAAAATAAGTACAATGAAATAAAAATATAAAAAAAATCTAATCTGCATGATATGTAATATAATATTAAATAATAATATATTAAAATAAAAAATTGTTAAAATATAAGATAACAATATATTATCCTAGATTGACAGTGATGATATTGGGAAATATTGGTGGGAGGTTGAACAATGGAGCATGGTACTCCACCATCACAGCTAGCCTTGTATGACATTAATGAATTTTAATTTGTTGACTTCTCTTTAATTGTTTTTGGCTTAGTTATGGGTATGTACGGAGGACACCACACTGTGAATCAAGAAGCAAGGGAAAGTTTTGTTCGCATTAAATGTGGGCCTGCAAATTTTATATATATATATATATATATAATTATTTTAAAAATAATTTTATTTAATAATTTTTATAAATAATTAAATTTTATTAATTTAATTGTTAAATTAATAAATTATCTTAATTTTTTTTATAAAATTTTTAAAAAATTTAATATAATAAAAAATAAATTTAAATTAACAGATAATATATTTTTATAATATTTATTAACTTAAAATTATTTAATAAAATATTAAATTTTTTATAATAAAATTTCAGAACGATTTATATAATATAATTTATTAGTTTAATAATTAAATTGATAAAATTTAATTATTTATAAAAATTAGTAAATCAAATAATTTTAAGTAAATTATTTCTGAAATAACTTAATTTTTTCTTATGTTTTTTTAATATTAAAAAATAAAAATTTGTATTAGAAAGTTTTTTAATTTAGTTTTTTTAATAAAAATTATTTTTTTAAAAGTTTATATATCAAAATATATATTTAAAAATAATGTATTAACTTAATTTTGATATATTAATATTTTATACTAATAACATTATTTGTTTGTAAAAAATATTTTATTAATAGTATAAATTTATAATATATATATATATATATATATTTATTTTTTATTAAAAATTATATTATTACAGATTAATTTAATGTTAAAGTGTTAGGAAATAATAATTTTTCTATAACAAGGTAAAGCGAAAGTATGATCGTAGAATGATGAAGTAATGTGGGAAGGAATGGAAACAGATGTTGTAAATGTAAAACATGTATGATAACCAAAGGTTTATTTGTATTTCCCTTTAGACAATAAATTACCATTTCTTTTTAATTTTATATATTTGTTATCATTATAAATTTTATTATATATTCTTTTTCTTATATTTCCCTTCTTTCCGTATGTATATATTTGGATTGGGTGTGAAATTTTTTATTTTTTTTCTATTTTCTATGTATTTCTGATAAATAAATTATTATATAATACCCCCATGAATTTGATTGGGGTAAAAGACAATTTACCACGAACTATGCCAATGACATTAGGAATTAATCTCGATTTTTCATATTTAAATATATTTTAAATTTTAAATATACTGTGTCTATGGAACTCATATTTATCCAAAATTGATTTAATTGATCAGGATAGCAGGAGAAGTGGAAATTATCATGAGGGAAATTAGAACAAGCCCTCCTATGAGCAGAGGCTGTTGATATTCAAACAAAATCGATTTAAATTAAAAATATAATAAAATAAAATTAAAAAAACTAAAAAATCGAATCAAACTCAATTTTTTTCTGTTTATTGATTAATTAATTCAAATAAATAAATTAAATTTTGTAGAAATATCAAAAGAATTAATTGAAAAGTATAAATGATGAAAATTAATTTGAGAGGAAAAGGAAAATCTTTATATATAAAAATAAAGTAGTCTAAGGTTGTTGCAGGGGTAGGATTGTAAGTTTATTTTTTATTTTAAACAGGGGTGTTTTTGGTAATCTGCTTTTAATTAATTATTTTATTTTACATTTTTTCAATTATATTCAATAATATACAATAAGAATTTTTATGTAATAATTTTTTTAAAAATAATATATTTTAATAAAAAATTATTATTTATTATCTTATATCACTGGGTATATGTTAAAAAAAATATTTTTATTATTAGTTAATTCAATTTAGTTATGCTTTTTTAAAGTCATTTAGTTCTATTTCCACCAATTAATAATTTTTTTGGTACTGTTTCTGATTGATACAAATGATTCAATCATAAAATTTTACCGTGGGTCATTGAAATGTGTTAAATTCCTTATTTATTAAAATAATTTCTAAAACAGGCAAAGTTCCAATCTGTTTATCTCCTCAATCCTCCTCCCAAAAAGGTTTCATCTTTCTCCTACACAACATGGAATGCAACTTCAACACTTCACTCGAACACCTTATTTGGTTAAATTTGTTTGATGCAAATTGTCACTTTCTTTTTTCCCCCTCATTATAACATGTTTATCAAATTCTACCTAAGAGTGTATAATTAGTGACAATTTTTAATATCATAATCAATGCACGATAAATTAATGATAGTAGAATACATTGATCCCTAGATCTCCCTTCTATAATAAGCACAATCCATACCAAAAAAAATGGAATGAAAAGGTAGCTAACCAAACATTGGATGATTTGTGAATCCAATCAATGCTCATATTGGTTTTGAAATTGAGGATTTATGGGTTGCAAGAAAAGAAGCTGCCTTACATACTGCACATATGCTTGGGACATGTGGACGCCATGTGGCTTCTCTCTCTCTCTATACTCTATTTTCAAGCTGGTTATATATGACTTTTGAAGCTAACAAAATGGGCAATAGTAGGTGTACCACCCATTTGAATTCAGTGATTGTTGGCTCTTTGCCATGTTATAGCTTTGAATACCATAAAATTTTGAAAACGAGGTGGCCGGTGACCAATCCTTCAGTCATACCCCTACCCTTTAATAATTATAACACCTACTAATATCCTTTCATAAGTTTCTTTCAAAATGGTCACCACCCAATGCACACACCCTTTAAAACTAAACAAGATAACAAAAAAAAAAAAACAGAAAAACAAAGTAAAACAAAATCAATAACGATCAGCCGCAGCCACATTTGAGGAATCCAAAATTCACTAGTTTGCTTACGAATTTTGATGAACCGAATCGTCTCTTTTAAAATTTTAAATTGAAATTATATACATCTTATCGCTGCATCGGTTAAAAATTTATTTTGGAGAGCTTTCTAAAATATATTAAGAGTTAAATATATTTTTAATTTATTTCTGTATAATTATTAAAATTTTAATTTAATCCCTAATTAAAATGTTATTTTTAATATTTATATTTAACAGGAAATGTGTTTTAGTCCTTCATTAGGAATTAAAAAAGTATATAATTTTTGTATTTTTTTTAAAGATTAAAATTGAATAAAACGTAATTAGGGATCAAAAATTACTTTTAAATTTAGAAAATTAAATACATATTTGATTCATATTAAATACTCTGGAGGGAAAAATTATCATGCATTAAACTAAAATTTTATACAACATAGGTGAGTTACTAAAAGGTCTCTTTCACTTAAAATGACCATGCGAAGTTATAAACATGTATAACAAATCAATTTTCAAATAAAAGGAATGGTCTCCATAATAAAATACGTCGTTGGAAGATAATTCTTTGAAGCAAATTTTGGATATAATAGAAACTTATTTGAGAATTGTTATGGGTCCAATTTGATTGGGCTTATGCCCAACCCGTATAAACGTACTTTTCGTTAGTGTTACCGTCGAACGTAAGCGTTTGAGCCAATCCCAATCTGAGATTTAAAGCAAAACTTTGTGGTAACAAAGACAAACTTTCTACGCTTCCACACGGAACTAATATCCATGGTTCAGATTATTTGCACCGTAACTTTTAAAATATTCAATAGTTAAGGGATCCAATTATCACATAGAATGTATTATATGGCCACATTTCCTTATTTCTATATATAATTTACTTCTATTCCATTTCTATATATACAAAGAATATTTATACATTGTTTACATACATTCTATTTACTATATTATGTTGTATTAAAATTACATTATATTAAACGTTAAGATATCATGCAAATATTTCCATAATTTACTAAAAATCTTTCAGGTAAGTAACAACTTACCATTTTTATTACGAATTTAGATCTGCTTTATGAATCTTTTAAGAATTACAATAGATAAAAAAAAATGTATCACTTTTAATTTGACTAATTTATTTATCTTAAAAAATAAAAAATAATAACCATACATGTTTGAAGAGGTGAAAGTTTTCATAGAAAAGTGTAGAATAATTAAACATATTTATTATTTATTAAAGATTAAGGGTGTTGTTTAATGCTTTATAAAATTTTAAAAGTATAATAAATATTTATTTAAAATTAATCAATTATATATATTAATAATATTAAATACGATAATTTCTAATAAAATTATTATTTATATACCTTTAAACATACATAAAAACAACCGTTTAACTTGCTGGCTATACCAATTAGTATATCACTAGTTTGAGATAATTAAGGTGGGAGAGAAAATTTAATGAAATTTTTATATTTTCAAACAAATGAAATTTCGGAAAGTTAAGATAATTTTTGAAAATTTTAAGACTATTTTTTAATTTTTAACATTATTTTTACATGTGCGACTTGGTTAAAAATGATTTATAAAGAAAATTATATCATGTTTCTATAAATACACAATAAATAACTTTTAATTACAAAATTATAAAATATTTTATTCTTATTTCGAAATTTTTATTTATTAATCCGCTGTAACGGTTCACATTAACCACATCTTTATTTTGTGTCGTACAATTATTATGATTTAATTTTTTAGTTTTGATCTAAAATTTTATTTTAAAAAATTAAATATATACTACTTAAACTAATTATTTATTGGTAATTAAATTTTAAAACTTCATTAATATTATAAAAAATATGTTATTATATAATCATATATTATTAAGCCCCTAATAATGTTTGGCTTTGACAACCACTATTTAGAAAATATAAGTCTTTTAATAATTAGCATGCTCATAAGCCAACAAAGTTAGGCCAGTGATGAGAGATTTTCTGCAGTGTGTAAATCTATTAAATTTATAAAAAAAAAATATTTCTAGTTAAGTTGAATTTTAGTTTATAATTAGAAATAGATAAAAGTTTGAAATTCAATTTTTATCAATTTTTACATTGTATAAAAAATACAATTTTAAAATATAAAAATTGATGAAATTTTAAATTATAAAACTAAATTATTCCTTTTTCAAGAGTATTTTTTTATTTTTTATATTTATTTTATCTATATTTAAAATTTTAATTAATATCTATTTTTATATTTAACATATCATTATTTTTATCATGTATTTTAATTTTTAATTAATTAATATTATTATGAATAATAAGCGTATTATGAAGAAAAAAATATTATAAAAGTGACAAATAAAAATTTTCTGAATAATGATAAATAAAAAATAACAAAGAAAATATATTATCAATACTTCGTCTCTTAACAGAAGGAACCATTGAACTCTAGTTTCAAGAGAGAAGCACGCAGTAACAAATAGGTAGTAGATGTATTCTATTATTTTCCTATACAATGAACATGATTAAATTTAAATTTAAAATTTTATGTAAATTATTTAATTTTTTTTATCATTTTATCGTGTTATATATATATATATATGTATATATATATATATTATCTTGTTTTATAATTAAATTGATATTTAAAATCAAATAAAACAAAATAGCTTTATGTGTGCTATTTTATGGAAATTATCGTAAAATAAATTTAAAAAATTGAATATATTAATAGAGTAAAACAATTTTTCACATGTGTATAATATTATAAATTGAAGATGATATATACGTATTATATTTTTATATAAAAAATATTAACAATTGTCCTCAAAGTATTAGATACAGAAAATCTCAAGTTTTTTTTATGATGAACTATTACTACTAATACATCTTTATTATAATTTTTAATATACTTCGACTCTAACTTTCAATAATTATTTATTGAATTAATTAATATATATTTTAAAAATATTAATAAGCAGGAGGTTTTATATGTTTATAATATACCAATATTTAAAATTTATATTAAAATGGTTGGAACAATTGATTAAAAATAAAAATGTTTTTTAAAAAATTGAAGAACTATATGTACAGTTGATTCCATTGATTCCACCGTCTGGTGTCGAATGCATGGCATCTCCAAAGTCCCATCTATCAATAAAGTCAACATGATTTCTTCAGATGTCGACATCACCATCTCAGTTACATCCAATTTAATATTTCTAATAATGATTTTATTGATTTGATCCTTTTTAATGAAATAGAATTGTAGTATATTTTCAGTTTTTTTATGAGAAAATTTTAATTAAATTGAACAGATTATTAAAATTAATTAAAATTTTCATTATAAAAAGAATATAATTCGTTAATATTTTTATTTAATATTTTTTTAATTTAATATTGTTATTAATATTTGTATTAATTTTTCACCAACTCTATTTATCACAAAGCAGCAGAAAAAAATAAATTGTTAAGGGGTAAACAAAAGTTGCTGTTAAATTCTATCATATTTATAAAAAGCACGAGATATAAGATAGAATAATATTTCATGGACTCCATTCAAAACACGTATTACTTTAGAAGTGAGAGAATGTAATTTCTACATAGCAGGATACAAATTTTATATTGGTATTTATTTTAACTTTTTTAAGATAAAAAATCATATTTAAATCACTCCAATTTCAAATTAATTTTAACCATAAAAAAATTTACAAAATCAAAATTATCTAAGAGAATTTTTTTAAATACTAAATTGAAAAACCTGGTAATATATAAAAAAAAAACACTTATCTTACTTTTATATTTTTAAAGTAATAAATAATATTTTTAACAAAAACTCACTGATCTTATAATTTAGATTCAATTTTAAGGATTCATATCATCTAATTTATCTATATATTAATTTAACTACTTATATTTGGTATTATTTAATCATGAATCCTTCTCTTTTTCTTTCTCTAACTTTATCTTTAATTTACGTAAATAATTAAACTAAAAATTAATTAAAGTTTTATGCCAATTTACACAAAGTTGTGAAATTTTTTAAATATATCTCATAATTTGTATTTTTTTAAATTTTAATTATTTATGATAAATAAATATATGTATATATAGAAGATATATTTAATAAAATATTATATAAAATTTTTAAAAAATAAGTTGAAACCATCAAATTATATAAATGATTAAAACTAAAAATTAATTAAAATTTAACGGGAATTTACACAAGTTATGTGTTTTTTTTAAGTATATCTTAATTTTTATCTTTTAATTTTAATTATTTATGATAAAGAAAATTTATTCAGATTTGTTTTTATTTTTAATAAAAAATATTATATATTATCTCTATATATACACTATGCCAAATGAAAAATACTACAACATCAATTTTAAATGTCACCAAATACATTTTTTTAAAGACAGTATACTTTAAAGTATTTATATTTTAGACACACTGTTGAAAAAATATGTATTATAACATTTTAAAAACAAAATTATTACAAAAGAGTTAACTCTTTTATGACATTTAAAAAACGTTGAAATAAAAATGTTACAAAAGAATTTATCTTTTAAATGTTATAGAAAGAGCTAATTCTTTTAGACGTTTATTATCCATTTAAAATTTCATGTCATCTTATACTGTTTATCATTAAAATTATTAAAATTGATTTAAATTAAAATAATTTAATATAAAATTATAGATTTAAATATCATTGTTTTTATATTGTAAACAAAAATCTATTTATCTTTAGATCAATTTTAAAAACTTTTAATTTATCCATTTTGACTTGGTGATATATATATATATATATATATATATATATATATATATATATCTTACATTTTTAATCGAATTAATAAGTTAAAAAGGTAAAAATTAATTAAATAAAAACGCTCAATAAAACACTCTCTGCATGTGTAATTAAAATAATCTTTATTAATACAACCTCTCAGAACATATGAGAATTAATATCAATAAAAAATAAATAGATAAAGAATTTTTTAAATATTTATTCAATGTATACAATATGAAATCAAAAACTGTTGATTAAAAACTATATAATTAACATCTTAAAATTTTGAAAGTAGTTAATTTTGTTGTTCAAGAGTTTGTTTCTTTCATTTTTTCACAACAATTGAAAAAATCACTTTTAATAGGTTTTACTGTATTTATTTAAATTTTAAAAAAAATCGAAATCTATATATTATGAGTAGGTTCCAAAAAAATGTACTTATAACTATTTTTTAAATAATTATAGTTATAATCATATAAAAAAATGTTTTTTATTTTTCTCAAATATTTAAAAATTAAATAAATTTTCTCATATATTATTCATATTATTTTTTAAAAAGATTAAACATACATCTCCTAAGCAATGACGATGAATAATAAAACTTCATGAATTTTTTTGGATCGTATGAAGTGACGAGTGGGTAGGTGCTTGCTTGAATAGCTGCATAAACTGCTGATGAAGTGAAACCGACATAATTAGAAATAAATAATTAAATGTTAATAATGTGTCGGTAACGAAATGGGAAGTCATATAGTATTAATTATTCTACTCTCTTCGTTAATGTCTTCACGAACGCGACCGTCCAATTCCTCATCGTTCCCAAACACAGCTTTCAAGCGCAAAAAACGTGTCTTTCTAGCATGTTCTAGATTTTGTTATTGCAAATTTAAAAGCATATTTTTTTTATAAGTATAATTGATTAAAAGCAAAAAAAAAAATTGTATTAAATTAAAATTTTCATATGGTAATTGTCGGAGGAAAATTCCGTTCAAATACGTAGAACAAAGAAAGCGAACCAAGCATTTACCTTTGAAATAATTTTTTAAATATAAATTACTTCAGTTTAAATTCTATTTTATTAATGTTACTTAAATCTTTGTTTGTAAATATTTTCCGAAATATATTATAGGCACTTTGGTCACGAAATTTGTCACTAAGCTACTGGTTGTTAGTTAAGAAATTAAAAAAGTAAATATTCAATAAAGATTAAAAATATTAATATATTAATTAGTAAAATAATTTTAAAATATATAAGTACTTAAAAATTATAATTTCATTAAACAGTGTCATTAAAATAGTTATTCACGCTCATATTTTGTAAAATTTAATAAAAATTATCCTATATTTTTATATTATTTTAATTTTAATTTTATAATTGTATGAAAGAAGTATGTAATTAGGAAAAATACACAATATCATGCTAGTAGAAAAATTTAAATATATAAAATAAATTTTTATTAAACTTTAAGGACTAAGTGTAATTTGCTGCATTTATGAACAAGACAATCCTGTCACTAGTTAAGTTTTAGTTATTACAGTATTTTTTAAGGTTGAAAAAAAAAAAGGGTCGTTTCGATAATTGCAGTGCTTCGCTATTATTGAAACCAATAATTCCAGGCTTCCAGCAATAATCTTGTTAATCTTTTATGCCACAACAACCAAAATAATTCTCAAGCATTTTCAATTAAATCACAATTAATTAAGAAATGACAGGAAATAAAAATCGATTGATGATTCGCTATTAGGTTGTTATCATTAACTCTTACTTTTATACAACAAATTTATAAATTTTAATTCACAATTATAATGGGGTTGAAATTTATGATTTTATATAAAATTTTCCAGATATTATATCATAAACCTAATTTTAGTAATTTAATTTTCATTGTTTGATATAAAAATATTGTTTATTGTACCTTTTTTTCTTTTTGCAATACATAATTTTATTATTACTTAACATTTTAAATGTTAAATTATTAGTTAATTTTTATTATCATGTTAATATTTTTAAAATTTAATTTATATTTATTTAAAAATTTAATATTTTAAATTATTTTAACTTCAACTACTTTTATTTTAAATAATTTTTAAAAAATTTAAAAATATCCTTTTATGCGGTGAACCGGCCGCTTTGCCAATATTTTCTTCCAAAGGTTCGGAACGCAGGGTATAAACATCTTTAAGATAAAATAATAATTTTTCCAAATTTATATCTAATTAAATAATTGATTTTTTTCTATTTTACTAAATTTTAAAAATTAATTATAGTTATTTTTTCTTCTCTTATTTGTGTATTTTTTCCTTTGTCTCATTTCACACCTAAAGATAGCATAAAAATTAGCTTAAAAACAGAAAAGAATAATCTATTCACATCTCAAGTTTATTTCATTTTTTGTTCTCATTATTCAGTTTTGATGAGCTGTAAAAGATACAGATGTTTAAATAGAAAGCTTCTTAATAAATGCTATATATTTTTAAGGGTAATATATACAATCTATTTTTATAAATGTCTAGATTAGACTTCTTCCTCGTTCACTTTAAAAAATTATAATCTCTTTTTAGAATTACACATAAATAAAAATTATTTAAATAAAAATACTTGATTTTTATAAAAAAAATAAGTAAATAAATATAAATAATTAAATTTTATTTAAATAATCAAAATTAAAAAAATAAATGTACAATTAACTATTTTTTAATCTTAAATTTTTTATATATATAATATTTATTAATTTAATTTTTAATAAAATATTAAAATTTTATATAAATAATTTATTAATTTAACAATTCAATTGATAAAATTTAATTATTTATAAAAGTTATTAAGTGAAATAATTTTAGATAAAATTATTTTTAAAGTTATTTGATGTATTTATATAATATATATATATATATATATTTCAATTTATTCTAATGTAAACAAACTCTTGAATTTTTTTTATTTTTTCATTATGATTTCTCTCCATATAATTACCAATTAATTTTAAACTCGTACTTTGAGTATTAATTGGCTTTGTTGAAGATGAAATTAAGGTTTTCAGTAAAGTTTTATTTTATTTTTAAATATTTAAATAAATTATTAATGACGTTGAAATTTCTATAGAAAAGAAAACCTTAAAAAATTCGTTTTAATTGTTTATCACGCTAAACAATTCATTTTCTAAAGTATTAATATTTGTATCACGATGTCGAAAATTGATTGTCAATGACATTAGAACTTGCAAAAGATAAAAAAAATGTTCTTGCAATATTGTATAAAATTGGGCATCATCATCATGGTTGATTTTAAAATTAATTAAAATACAGTACTATTTCTTAAAATGGAAGTATATATTCTAGAATAAAAGATATATATATATATATATATATATATATATATATATATATATATAAAATAAGAGAATATAGTTTATTCAAAATTTATTTGGCGTGTATATTGGGGAAGGAAAGTTCGGCAAATAGACCCATGTACTAATGAGCATCTTTGTCTCCATCTTAAGAAGTGACAACAATATCCAAAGATGAATTTGTAATCTTTAAATTATCCAGAATTCCAGCTCAGTTATCCATGCAAGTTGAGTTCAATCAGAGAATCACTCAATTTAATATTAAGTAACTTTTAACTAAATTTTAAAATAAAAAAATGAGTTAGTCTCGACAATATTTAACTATCACTTACTTACAGATCATATCTATCCCAAAAAATAACTCTTTGAATTGAAAAGATGTTTAGATATTACAGTTTTTAAAAGGGAAAAAATTCAATCCAATTTGTGGGTCAAAGAATTAAATGTCACACTCATATTTAGCACATTTGTGGGGTTCAAATCTTAAGGGGATCATTAAAATTCTTTACGACAAATAAGACAAGCAGATGCCTTCCTATCCTGCAAGTATTATCAAGGAGTGAAATCCTTTTCTTGAAGCACATTTATGCATAAAGATAAATATTATATGATGGGCATGTACTAAATAACATATATACATGCGCCTCTGTCTTTATATATTGCAAGTAAATAATCATGTCTATTTGTTTAAGTAACATGAAATTTTATTTTTTATTTTTTAAAGAAAAGGTTTTTTATTCGAATTATTAATAAAAGTAATTAAAAAGAACTTTTTTTAAAAAAAATTGCAAATCATATATGTATCAAAATATTAATAAATTTTGTATGATTAAACAAAGACTTGGGTCCGTAAAAATATGATTCATTCGTACTTTGATTCTTAACTTAATTGAACGAGAACTTAATCGTTAAGTGCCTACTTGTTTTGAAAGTAAATTCAGTTTGTCACTGCTTTACTATTTTTAAGGAAGTTTAATGGAACTTTTTCATAGTAAAATGATTTCATAGTCCAATAGCTATTTTAATGGAACTTTTTAAATTGACGTCGTTAAGAGACTGGTTGCAAAACCTATTAATTAATTACTAATACCTAACTTTTTGATGAAAGTGTGCATATTCAATTACGATAGACATTAATTTACGGTATGCTCATTTTTATTTTATTTTTAAATATCAATGTCTCATAACCAGTTGACCCTATAGTGAGTCTTGAAGGAATAAAAAAGAGCCAGAAAAATTTCAAGGAAAGATTCGATCCACTCTATCTTTCTCAACATCGTGGGCCTTTTATAATCACCATTAGTTGGCCTTTTTTTGTTTTTTTTTCATGAATGGGTTAAACTTAATTCGTTATATCCTTTTCATAATAATTGGATACATTGAACATCAAATATGGAAATGGGATACTTTGTACGGTGAAGAGTGCGATTGACTCATAAAAGAGTTGACTCAATTAAGATTAAAAAAAGGGTACTTCCAAATCCATTCATATCTATTTCGATAGAAGTGTAAGGCATTGGGGGGGTTTTTCCTAAAACACACGAGGTCTAGATGAGGCTGAGGAAAGTAGAGTATATGCATGCCATTACCAATACCAAGATAGGTTTATCTTTTCAAGCTTCAAGAAATGGAAAAAAGAAAAAAGTGGAGGAGTAGATAGATATATAGAAAACTACAAGTGGGATATTTTTGCTTTCATGGAGAGGGAGATATGTGTTGAAACATGTGCATGCTAAAAAATGGGGCCTGAATTGCACAAATAAAAAGTACCACGGTTTTGGATAAATCTTTGGTGAAAAGTGAGTGTGAGAGAGAGCAAAGGCTTGTGTTTTGGTGGTGTAGACAAGTTTCCACCAAACAAGCGGGTATGGTGTGAGAAGTGTGTGTGGGGTAATGACATAGGTCGTGGCTGTGGGACTTTGATAGTTCCATTCCTTTGCATAGACTTCATTCTAATGGGTACCCACCGTCCCACTCACCTCTTTTAAATACCATTCTCTTTCCACTTTTTTCACAAAACTTGTCATGTGTTTCCCCCTTCTTCATTTTCTCCCTCGCATCATTTATAAGTAAGTGTGTGAAAAGAGGTTTTTTACGAGTGTGGGAAAGGATCAAGTTTACAAGTCTTAATCACTTAGAACTTGTTTCTATACCAGCTAGGGCACTGAAAATTGATAGTGCAGAATAATGAATTAGTTCTCTATTTTATATATCCATTGCAAATTCATCTTTAAATTTTAAAATAATGCAAATTAATTTTTAAAATTTTACAATTAATTCATTCACTTATTTTAAAATAATACAAATTAGTATTTTTAAAAAAGATATATTTAAAAAAATTAAAAAAAAAACTAGTTTACATTATTTTAAATGCTATGGAGGAATGTAAAGTACATTCATAAAGTATTAAATAATTTTTAAATTTTGTAAAATTTTATGAATTTGATATATTTAATGAGAAATTTTAACCAAGAAGCAAATTAATAAAATCTAATATTTATAAATAAACTTATTAGGTAGAGTAAATTAAATAAAATTTACTCCTAAAGTAAGTAAATTGCTTGCCATATATATACACACATGTATCCAA
Organism: Canavalia gladiata; assembly: GCA_037954105.1. NCBI lineage: Eukaryota > Viridiplantae > Streptophyta > Magnoliopsida > Fabales > Fabaceae > Canavalia > Canavalia gladiata. The sequence goes on along the minus strand of CM075659.1, from coordinate 57,224,935 downwards.
CCAGAAAAGGCAAAATGGATGACTTCATTTTACGAAGTTGATGGGATATACCTTTCAACAGCTCATAATTTACGTACATTTGAGAGCTCGTTTGTCATTTTAGTTTATTCCTAAACATATAACAATTTTACGCCCATGAACAGTGTTCAAACTATTTTTTTTTTTTTTTAAATTCCCCAAAAAATTACTAGTTAAAAATTATCAACAGTTCTACATATAAGCACTATTTTGTTTTGTTGTGGTATACTTAAATTTTAATTTTCTTAATTTCATGGGGATAGATTCTTATGATACTATCTAAATGAAAAAAAAAAAAACAAATAGTCATATGTTTAATTTATTTCACATCTCAGTAAAAACGGTACAGATTATACTTCAATTAAAGCAAGTACAAATGTGTCTCAAATTAATAAAGACAAATCTGAACCAAAATGCTATGTCCTACTAGACCATTTCTCCTTAACTATTTCATCTGGTAACCACTGCCCCTTCTTGAGAAAGACTAGGGGAGGCTGGATACATAGTATGGGCCTTCCTAGGACTGGGCTGAGTCACTTTTGTCGTATGTGGGCCTATGGTACATCAATTATCGCAGATCGGCGATAAAAATATTATTAATAATAAAAAAAAGGGAGAGAAAACATCAAAAAAGACCCGTTGGTAGCTTACGGATCGGGATTTTGAACCCGGATTTTGAACCCGACGTGAATCGAACACGCAACCTTCTGATCTGGAGTCAGACGCGCTACCATTGCGCCACGGATCCGGTGATGTTAATTGGTGCATTAAACTTTTTTAAATAAAGGTGATTCATGGAAATGTGACCATGTTCATTTGCTTTTGGACAATCGCAAATACCCACTCCTCCATCCACCATCAATTATGCATCAAGCTGTAGATTGGTATTATTTTATTTTAAATTAGTTTATTTACTAGCTAATCTTCAAGGTATCACTTATTTATTTTATTAATTAATGGACACTATTATTCATCGATTATCTTATTTTATAATGGATCAATGTTGCATTATATTTAAACTCTTGAAAAATGATGTTAACCAAAAGGTAGAAAGAAAACCTCAAAGGCTATATCTAAAGAATGCATTTTCTAAAATTATTACTTATTCTGATTTACTTTTGTTTTTTTTAATTCCAAAATATAAGGTATGCCTAGGTTTAGTCTTTTAACCGACATATATAACTTTTTTCTACAAAATGTGCTCTTCTTTGTATAGGGATTGAACCACTGGTCTTAAGACACAAGTCAGGAGTGATCACCGGTAAAGCTCTTTATTTTAGGAATTGGTAGACTTGCTAATTAATGAAATCTGTTCTTACTATATGGTTGTTATGTGCATAGTCAGGTCTAGTTGGGGTAAATCTTAGCAAGCGATAAAATATAAATGTTTGGGTTTTGAATACCAAGCATAAGTGCCAAACTTAAATTTTTCCCATCTTTAGATATTATATCAATGGCCTAAGTTTTTAGGACTACTCGGGGACATCACTTTTGACATTTATGAATTTCGTTTTCTTTGTTTTTGGTCCAAATGATTTTTTTTGGGGTCGGTCGATGGTTTTTAAAGTTTATAAATGTGTTTTTGGGCGAATAAATAACGGGTAAAGCTCAGAGGCCCAAACACAAAAAGGGTATAAACGTCATGTTAGAGACGTTACAAATTTTCAGTCACAAAAAAATAAAACACATAGATATCTAATTAATTTTTGTCCAGAAAAAAACAGTGACCCTATCAATTAGTTCTATTCAAACTATTTGATTATCTGTGTAAAATGGGATAGAAGCACATCAAGGCCGTTGATTGGAGATATATTTAGTTGTTTGGTTCAGTTCCTACATAAAGATACACGTAAAAGAAGAAAATATGTTAGTGCTAACACATAAATTAAGGTTGAAGGACGAATCCAATGCACTACTTTTGATCATCATCTTTATGATAAGATTATGAAAATTGTTTGTTACACATCTTAGGCCGAATGTAGTGGATGAAATTAAAAAAAAAACATATAATATAATAAATAAAAAATAAAAGTATTACACAAATATATAATTATCCTTATTCTAAGAATTAGGCATACCTAGGAAGATAGTCTGACCATCTACTCAATATAAAACATTAGATTTTGTTTAAACTTCTATTGATACTTCAATAAAAATAATATATAATAAAGGAGGGATTCATTCATTTTAAATATAATTTATTATAAAGTTATTTTATTACATAAATTTAATAAATTTAAAATTAAATTAATTTTTTATTATATATTATAAAAATTTTTAAAAATTATTTAGTATTTTATTAAATAACATCTATCAAATATGTAATATGTTTTTTAAAATACAAAATAAACAGCTATTATAAAATTACATGTCTGTAAATTTTAATTTTAAAAAAAATTTAATATACATAATTATTATATTAATATAATGTTGTTTAAAAATTATATATATTAAATTTATATTCTATATTGATGTGAACTAAATTAATTAGTTTTACAATGAAAAGTGGGGTTACCCAGCCTTGTCCACCAAAAGTCCATAAGATAGCAATCCAAAGGCTACTTTAATGGTATTATATTGATATTAAAGGATACTTTTTAATATGGCTAAAAGGGAAAGGATAATGAGATGTTGAATATATATTTAGAAAAATGACTTAAGTATTTCTTTTCCTCCGAGTTTGCTTATCTACAATGAACAATGAACGAGACTGTCTGGGATATAAACTATAACAATTAAATTAGAATATACTAACAGTGTAATTTTTTACATTTATTTAAATGAAATTTTATTATATAATTTAAAATTGTTAATTTTTATAATGATTAATTTAAAATTACATTTATATTTATAATTGATTAATAGTATAAAAATTTTATACTAATAATATATAAACATTAAATTTAATATATAATTATAATTAAAAATTAAAAATTTAACAATTAAAATTATAATAAATAGTAAAATATATATATATATATATATATATATATATATATATATATATATATATATATTAATGACACGCTCGTCGCAAACGCGTAAAAATAATTTCTAGATTTCCCCCAAACTATTGGTATAGTATAAGGTGCAACCTAGGTCATCTCCCAAAGACCATTTCATATTCTTAAGCAAATAAGGAGACAATTAGAACAAGGGGGTTTTGTAAAGATGTGATATTGAGTGCTAAACACAAAATACAGACTGAAATTAATTTCACTTAACAATTATCAACTCAAGGAATTCAGAGGCTATTTTCATAACTAATCATTGATCACTAAAATCATGCATTGTGTTTATCAACCTAGGATCATCTGGAACCCCTACAATGATCCTTGAATTCTCTACTGAGAAACCTCTCAGAATTTAATTGATTATGATCAACAAGATTTAGTAACCACTTAATCTTTTATCTAAACCAATTTTACAATCAGAATTCAGTTGAAGTAAGTAATAAAATGAAAACCTTCAATTCAATTACTTAATTTCTACTCTTCAAACTTTTGGAAAATGATTTACCAATCAAAAACCAATTATAAATCAATTATACATTAACCAAAATACGTCAACCGATCAAACTTTGATTAAAGAATAAAATTGAAGAATATAGTGAAGTAGAGTAGAAACCACTTAATATTCACGTAAATAAAGATCAAGACCTCAAAGTTAAAATGAAAATAGCTTGAATCCTTGAATTGAAACTACAAACCTAGCCTTCCATGAAGGAGGCAAACTAACAACAAATAAATCCTAAGCCTTCCATGTAGGAGGCAACTAACAACAAATAAATCCTAAGCCTTCCATGTAGGAGGCAACTAACAATAAAGAAAAGCTAAGCCTTCCATGTAGGAGGCGAACTAACAAGAAAGAAAAACTAAGCCTTCCATGAAGGAGGCAAAACTAACAAGAAAGAAAGAAAGGAAGAAAGAAAGAAAGAAAGAAAGAAAGTGGTATTGGAGTTAATCTCCAAAATGGTGTGTGTCTCCTCTTGCAAACCCTTCTATTTATAGAGGATTTTTGAGGCATCATCTTCAGAAAGTCACCAACTAGGATATTACTTTTCTACCCTTTTCTTGCTTTCACATGGGCTTTGTTGAAATTGCAAAACACTTTTGAATTTTTGCCACCAATGAGCACAACAATTTTGACTTTCTTGCACCGCAATTTCGGATGTTCACATGTCCGAATTAGAGCTTGACTTCTGAATAAAAATTGTAGCCCTGGATCTTATCTGTCCAACAAAGTTGATTTCATCTCAATATGACTTCTATATCTCAAGATATGGCCGGATCTTTTCACACTGTTCAAATTCCACGTCAGCAACACTATCTCATCTTTTGAGATAATTTCGGAGTCCTAAACATCCCATTTAGAATCTTCTCTTGCTTTGTAACTATGGACACTTCTTTAAGCTTTCATTCAAGACAAATTTCATGATTTTTGGATGTCTACAACTCCTATTATGCTCAAAATACTATAATAGTGTCATTTTAATCGGGTAAGCAAAGAAATTCAATTAAACTTCATATGAACCCAAACTCATAAAATATGACAAAGATCACTTAATTGAACATATAAGAAGTCTTAATGAGATAAAAGTGAGAGATAATTATTTATGAAATCTATGCTTATCAATTAAATAATAAAATCTTTAGATCTGATTTGTTAAAGTACATTCTTTACTTTAAAAGAACCAAATCCATTTTCTCCTTGCAGCAAAACAGATTTTTCATTTTTTCTCAGTAAGAAACAGCTTATGCATTGTTCTTTCAGTCAAAAGTAAAAAGTTAATTGAGTAATGCTATGTGTGAAAAAAGTCAATAAATTTAAAGTAAAACGAAGTAATAGGGATTAGTCATCTATCCCTAAGTCAATTACAATACCAAATAATTACAAATACATATTAATAAAATGTTGTACCTAAAAGAATTGTAACCATTTAATATATTTCAAAAACAAAAATTGTTCAAGTTAGTTATTATTAGGCATTATAGATGTACATGAGTAGAAGGGTGTATGAAATAAAAGGCAACTTTGCAACATGCGCGTTCTTTGCCTGTCATTGACACAGGGAACCCAATACCATAATGCAGTACAGAAATTCATTGAAGTTTGCTAGTTGAGTGACTAATTTGAACTTCACAATGTATGTGGCTATGTGCACTCCATTGATGGTGACATCGCATGGTTCTCCATTCAACAAAAATGTCGTTTTCGCTTCAAAATATTTATTTCAAAATGCAATTATAAAATCATGTAATGTATCTTTATATATATTCTACATATATTAAGTTGGCGATCACACATTTTGTGATTGTGACCCCACTCTTGTTGCTGTGTATTATACTTAGTGGACCCTTTAATTCGGTTTCAATGGACTAAAGCTGTATGGCAAAGCTGAATATATTAAAAAATGTTACTATGCTCGCATGCGTTATGCTATGTACTGTTGAAAAATTGTGTTATTTAGAGATGTTCATTTTAATGCAATTAATTGTGCTGACTTGGCCTAAATGCGGTCTTATAAATTATTCATGAACTGATTCCTTGAAAGCTCAGTTGATGGAAGATGAACCAACGCCACTCAGATATTGTGAGCTTCATGTGACTGAATGAGGAAAGGGGTAATGCAATTTTTTTAGGTGTTCCTTTTCCATTGAATATGCTTTTCACTGATTCAAAACTACCAAGTAGCTTTTGGCTCCACCACTCTTCCCCCACCCTCTCCAAGAAAATGGAATAACAATAAACTATTAGTAAAGCAAAATAAAAGGAGCGAGTGCAATCCTTTAGCATTCTTTTTCCCTTTTTCTTTTCTCATTTTCTTAAACACTGCACGTTGAGTTGTGCCACAATATAAGCAATGGAATTTATTGTACGGAATCAGGAGACAAAAAGAACAAGGTAAACGGCTTAGATGGTGGAACTTGTAATTATCCTTAGGAAAAGAATGTTTAAAAAGTAATCACCGGTTTGACTTGTTGAATCATGAGAATTTTTTATTTTTAAAAATTTGAATAGAAAAGAGTAAAACAAGTTAAAATAATTTTTTTTACTATTTTTATATAAATATTTGAAAGTGAAAAGTAATATTTTTATAATCAAAAGTGAATATAATAATAATTTTATCAAATCAAATGACCTTTATCTTTTTATTTTTCTCATTAATTGATCATTGCAAATGGCAATAATAACTTGCCCTTTTTAGGCGCTTCTCTTTTTGGATATATAAAATATAGAATGGGAGTGGGTTTGGGTGTTCCTAAAAGCACAAAACTCTGAAAAAATTGGTGTTGCAATTAACAAATTAGTGAAGGATTGGTTGTTAGGAAAAGCAGTTAGGTGGAGGAAGGAGTGGCTAAGTAAGGAAGCTGCTTAGTAAAGCTTAGTAGATGAGACACGGTAGATTTTGTACAACTTTTGTGTCCCATTGATTTTTAAGAAGGGTCACCTTTTTTAAGTGAGTCGACTCAGCATGTTAATCTGCTTAGTGGGTTCCACCTAATTGTAATGCACCAGCTTCCAAAGATAGTTGGACCCGTAAATGGAATGACTTTCTCATTCAGATTACCGCTTGTAAAATTTTAATGCATCTTTTCAGAGGGAAATTTCATTCTGATCATGAGTGTGTGTAGAGGGTTTTCATTTTTCTCCTTCATAACAGAACATGAATTAGTAATACAACTATACCATCCCGTTACAACCACCCTAATAATAGAGAATTATGATAGTTTATATATGATTTTAAATTCAAATTTTATTGTAAAACAATACAACAATGCCAAATATGAAAGGGACCGTGCCCCATTTGAAAACGAAATTAGCAATTTGAAGCGTGATTCGATTTTCTTATGACTGAAAAACTAATGAAAAACATCCCAATGAATGGAAACCAATATATAATTAAAAATTATTAATAAAACTGTAAAATGGGGGTGGGGTGAGGGAGAGAGACAGTAAGCGCGCACACAAAAAAATTCCATCTTATAGAAGTTGTTAAAATAAATTAAATAGAATTTTAAAATATATTTACGCAATCTATTTGTAACTATATATATATATATATATATATATATATATATATATATATATATATATATATATATATATATATATAAACACAAAACTTGTCCAGATATTGTAACAAATAAATAAAGTTATGGATATTTTTTAATTTATTTAATAAAGTACAAAAAAATATTTGAAAAAAAAATTGAAAATATAAGAAAGGCGCTTAAATTTGTACCATTGAAATTAGCTAATATACATAGATGCTGAATCTTGTTAATTTATGAGTTTGTTACTGTATCTTCTCGAGATGCACGTTAATAAGTATATATTATTTTTTTATTAAATTATCCTAATTTTCAAGAGAATAAAGTTGTAGATGCTTTTCGAGGTGATTTTTATTTAATAGATTTAATTTTAATATATTTTTATGTACATAAACGCTCATGTTAACATAATCAAATTTTATATATACTAATGTATATTTTGTCCTTTTTTTGGAGAATATTCTTTTTTGTCGTATTGGGCAATATAAGAAGAAAGGGCTGGCCTAAATAAACACTCCCAAATTAAGCCCGACCCGAATTTAAACTGGGCCAATCGACCAAAAATTTTGAAATTAAAATCTTGTACTATTGCTACTTCTAAGTTCTAACCTTAATTTTGAAATGTAAGCCCTAGTACTTTTACTTTTGGGTTACTCTTATTTATTATTTGGGTTATATTAAAGTGCAGGTTTTTTTTGGTTATATTGAATATAAAATACTTAAGAGTTAAGAGATAAGAAAAATAATTTTATATAAAAAATTAAATCAACATGATACTATTTTTTTTTTCAAATCTGACAATTGAAGTGTTGGCAATTTAGACAACATACTTTTACTCATTATAAATTATAATCACAAGTAGGCTTTTAGGCCAACTTGAAACTAAATATAGAAATGGAAAAATGAGTTAATTTAACATGTCAGTTCTGAAAGGAAAAAAAAAAGATCTATCTATTTCACTTATCACTTTTTTACGGTTTGAATTACATGTAGTAGATTAATCCGTCAGGTTAATTTTTCTTATTTATTTTAAAAATTCAAAGTACTTTATGATCTTCAATATAAATATAATTTTCGTTATATTTCAATTTCTACTTCCATTCATACGTCTATATGTCATCCAGTTATCTTAATAACTTTTTTCTTTAGAAACTGTTTTTCTCTTTGTTCATTTAGTTATTTATTATTTATTATCTAAATAAGTTGCTTTACCAACCAGTCATAAAATAAGATAGGTTTGATCAAACCATTCCACCCGTTTTGGGATGTCTTGGTAATAAAATAAGATGGATCAATCAGTTTATCACCTTTAACTAAATCACGAGGGAGAAAAAAAAAACTAAATACAACCTTTGCAAAATTTACTTCTTTTATTGTCATGTATATAATTAAGATATAATAAAATAATTAATAGACCTAAATTAGTTTCAAAAAATTATATTAAATTTGATAATATATATATTATTTAATATAATTTTTATCCGGATTAATTGTATTGTCCATCTAATTTGACCTGTGTATAACTTGAGTTCCTTACATTCTTTTGAGTAATTTTGATTTCTTTACTTTTAAATTTTACACAATTAGTTTATCATCAATTTTTTTACCCAAAAAATTTATAATTTTTATTTTTATTAATAATATTACTAAAATAATTTTTTTTAAAATATAAAGTAAAATATTAAATTTCATCCAAAATAAGAAAAATATAAAAAAAATTTCCCAATAAACTTTAATCCCACAATTTCAAGTTTTATCAAAATTTTACACCATTCTTTATTTTTAATGTTTTAAAATTATTTTATATTATAATATCACTTTAATTTCAAAAAATAAACGAATTATTTAAAAGAAAACCAATAAGGGATCAAATTTTCTTAAATTTAGAAATGGAAGGAACAAATTTATTAACAAAAATTGAGAAACCAGTATTACAAATAAATTAGATTAGAGGGATAAAAAGTGAAATTAAGCCTTTATATTATTTCTTATCTTCATTTGTTCATATTAAATTTTAGATGAAATAATATAATGATATCTTATTTATTATGGGGATGTGCATCAAGTAAGATAGTATGCAACAAAATAAGAATTTATTCCATTATTATTATATCTTTTTTTTTATTCTATTATTAATCACATCATAATTCTAGCCTTGCATTTTACTAATTTTTTCAAAATTTATCAAATTTTTAACTTCTGAACATTTAAAATAATTTTTATCAAATTATTTTATTTATCATTTTTAATTTATAGTTTTTAAATACTCATCAATAGGATCCAAAGAACAACACCAATTGATGGCGAAAAGTGATGTTTATTATTTACAATTTTGCATTTATTTTCACCCTTTATTTAGATAAGGAATAAGAGAATCAGAAAAAAAAAATCATTTTCAGCACCTTTCACACTTTCGAAACATCACTATCATAGTTAATAAAGTTCAGCACGGTTGATAATAGTTATGTTTTTAAAATATATTAATAGGAATTCAATTATTAACTATGTATAAAAAAAACTTTAACAATGTTTATGCTTCTAATAAATAAGTATCCAATTGTACATTTAGAAATACTTTTAATATGTATAAAAAAGGAATATTTTTCACAATAATAGAGAGCAGAGATCTAATGACATGATCATGTATTTGGATTCTTTGTAACTTTTTTTGAATTTTTTTTTTGCTGAAATCTTAACTGTTTATCCTTTTCAACTCTCGTACAAGAGCCAAATCAATGGTAAAATGCTGCTAGATATTTGCTGTTGCAAGAGAAGATCCTAGCTCACATGACTCTGTTCCTCTATCATCAATAGTCAATAATTCACTTTTTAGTGTATTGTTTACAATTACATGATCATCTTCCACGATTATATTCATTTTTTGTTTTAAATCTCGTTAGTAGACCGCTAGTAATGCTTAATTTGAAGGGAGAAAAACTAATTTTATTTTATTTATTAAAAATTAGCAAAAAAAATTTTTTTTCAACAATTCAACCTAATTTATATTTATTTTTTACTTAAATAAATTTGTTATTCTTCGTAAGTTTGTAATTTTTTTTCATTTAATTATAGTCTTGCAAAAATAATTTTTCATTCTCTCCTCATCCCTCTGTTAGTAATCCCTCAACTTGCCTCATTATCTACTTTTGTGCCATTCGACATAGATCATATAATATGATTTACGATATTCTTCATATTCCTAAATCTTATTTTAAATAAAATAAAATAGACAAAAGATTAACTTTTTGTTAAATTTAAAAAATACAAAAATTGATAAATTAAAATTTTCGAAATAAAAATAAACATATTTCATAAAATATAATTAAATAATACAATAAATATATACATCTGTATATTATTTTTAAAAAAATTAATATAATATTTTTAAATGATTAAAAAGCAATAACTAATTATATCTTAAATTTTTGAAAAGTAAACGTCAAACTAAAATAAAAATTTTCTTTAAGAGAAAACTTAAGGAATGTTTTATTACTAACGGTAATCCGTAACCTATTAAATTAATCTTAGCGCATATTTGCTCTATATTTTTATAAATTTAAGAAAATATTTAATTAATATTTTTATTTTATTTTCATAATAAAATTAATTAATGCAAAGAAGCATGAGTATAATAAAAATACATAAATTTGAATATAAGTAAAATATTAATTAAATTTTAAATATGTATGAAAATGTTAAGATTAAAAAAGAGAAAGTAATAAAGGACGTAATAAAATAGGTAAAGCAAGTTAATTAATTTATAATCAAACCTAAATTATGAATCAAAATTGACTAAATATTAAAAAATTATTAAATTTACTTTTTCATTTGTTTCTATTTATTATTTAAAGTTATTTTATATAAATTAAGAAAATTATAAATTTTTATATTTAAATTATCACATATTTTTATAATATCTTTTTAATTTTTCAGTAATTTAATTTTAATATTTTAATATTTTTATAAAAACTAAAGATATCATATAAAAAATAATACACATTAGATTTTGGTAACTAGGTAAAATAAATAAATATTTTTTTATACATATTAGTTAAAATTCTTTTAGAAAAAAAATTATTTATTTTAAAATATTTTTATTAAAAATATACCATAATAAATATATATAATTAAATTTATTTGTATAAAAAAATATTTTTAACAATAAATTATTTATATAATATTTTTAATAAACATATAAATAAAAATAAATTCAAAAATATATTATGTTTGTTCATAATATAAAAATTTAATTTAAATAATAAATAATAAAATTAATAATTAATAAAAAAGCAGAAAATATAAAAATTAAACTCAAATATAATCATCATGTCCTTAATTATTATTTAATATTTATCAATTAATATAATTAATCATTCTTTATCTAAATTAATAAATTTTTTAACTTTTATCTTTTTAAAATTTTTAGTTAATTTATCCATTAACATTATCGAATGCATTATTGATATTAAAAATAAAAATTTAAATTTTTTTTATTTTAAAATTAATGGAATGATTTTAAATGGAATATCTTGTATTATTATTTAAATTAATTTCTAAATATATTGATTAACAGTAACCATAATTTATTTGGAACGGAGAAGTTAATGGTAAGTTTTGTTCTGGGAGCTCGGGATACAGTGTTAGTGTTGGGGAAGAAGCGTGTACTGTGGATTGATCAGACGGCGAGGGAAGATTCAGTGTATAGGAGTGGATGTGATCAGACGGTGGTGTGAAACCCACATGTGGATGAAGTGATTGAGACTTCCAGATGTTGATTCTAACGTCACCGACACGTTTCGCTATCTGAGGAATTCACCTATTTTGGCTTTAAACATTCCTCGCACTCCCTTTCATTTATGACACGTGTCCTCTTGTTTCCTCCTTCCCGGAGCTCAACCTCCTCCTTTGAACTTCGAGCCGCCGCCGCCGCCGATCCTCATTCATCTCTCTGCCCTCTGCCGCTTTCCATTGTATTGTCCCATTTCTGCAGGCTCTCTATGCTACTACACTAACTAATAACTATACTCTCTTCTCTTTTTATTTAAGCTACTTCTACATATATAAAATAATATAATTGTTATTATTTGGTTAAAGATAAAATTAAAAATTAAAAATTAATTTTTATATTTTATTTAATATAAATATAATTTTCTTTTCTTTTTCTATTTTTTTACATTCAAATAAAATTTAAAAAGATTATTAATTCTATCTTTAGAATTATTTCGAAGAAGTGATATATATATATTTATTGAAAATATTAATAAGTTGAAAATATTTGATATTTTTTATTATCAATGTTTTTTATAAATCTTTATTATATTTTTTTATAGTTTACTTTTTATTTTATAATAAAATGACATAATGGATATTAATATCTTAATAAAATTTAATTTTAAACACAAATAAAATATATAATAATTTATATAATTTAATAAGAATGATATTATTATATTATAAAATAAAAAATATATTATTTTATAAAAATTATAAAGTGTGCCCACACTCATTTCACTCATCATTTGTTCGCCTAAGATAATTTTACCTTTATCATAGTAACATTTTACCAAGTTCTAATGTCTGTTGAAATATATACAATAAAAATAATTAAAAATTAAAATATTATATTAAATATCATTAAAATATTAAATTATATAATTTTTAATAAAAAACTATTATATCTAAATTTACAACTTGAGTATTAATTTTGTTCGTATATCTAATACGTCATTAATTTGGTTTCCATAGATAAAAATTTGATATAAAATACTTATAAAAATAAAGGATTGTAAATAACTTTCTATCTATAACTAAAAATTTAGTAACATAGTTCCTACAATAACTAGTAACGGGAACTATCTACTAACTTTTACCTGTATAGAAATTAAGTTAGTAAATTTTTATGTATAAGGATTAGATTAAAAAGATAATAGGAACAAAATTAGCATTTAAATCTAAATTTTTAATACATATATATTTAAATGTATATTAAAAAATAAATTTTCTATTTGATTTATTTTTATGAATTTCATTTGTGTTTTACTATAAGAAAATTACACCTGCTATTCTTAAATGAAACATACATTAAAAATTTAGTCAATGACAGGAGTGTTAACGTTTTTACCGTCCCCATAGCTCCACTTCTTTTTACAGTTCGGACAGAATTATATATAGTATTAAATGTTTGTATTATTATTCAATTAAAATATAATAATTAATAAAATAAAAATTAATACTAATTATCAAAATAATTCTTTTAATTAAAAGTAACATAAAAAATATCTTTAACCATTCCTATTTTTTCATCCTCTACTTTTGCTTTGGCTTTTATTTTTCTGTCTTTCCAACTTTACACCATGGGACAAATTTATTCAAGGGAGACCCCGCTATGAAAAAGAGTTACAGTAGGTAATAGTATTTAGTACAGTGACATATTCATTGACCATATAAAGTTATATAATATGTATTGTATCATACTGAATTCAGGTTTTACAATAAAGTTCTCCAATATTTTGACCTTGAATTTGGTGTCTTATGGGTATATACTATGTACAGCTTGTAATTTGTTTTATTGATAAGTAATTTATTGCATCAAATTCTACATACATATCAACAAGTAAAGTTAGTCTAATAATACAAAATATAAGTAATTTACATAAAATTTTAACTTTAAATCTTATTAATTTAATCGTTAAAAAAATATCTCATTGCTTTTACTGTTGAAGATCAGAAATTTGTGAAAAAATCAATATCTTAGTTCAAGAAGGTTTATTAAAAAATATATATAACACAAATGAAACACAACCATTCTGCCATAATAATATAGAGATTTAATTATTTTTAAATGAGAAGCATATTTTAGAAAATAAAATTAATTATTAATTAAGAATTAACGACTAATTATAGTACTTTGCTTACTGTATAAGAACCAAATCTAACATAAATACTCAACCTTTATTCATTTACAACAGATTATTAATGCATTTGCTTCATTGTTTTATGAAAATAAGTGATATAGATCTCCAAGCAATGTTAATTCATCCACCAACATAAATGTTTTATATAAAATAGCTTAATTTTAATTTATCCCTTAACATAAAAATTTTATATCTGTATTTAGATAAATTAATTTTAAAAATGCATTGTTTAGAGATTTTTAAAATAATTTTTTAAAAATATAAATTAAAACAAAATTATCAATGTTATAATAAGAGGTAAGTGACGTAACTGCGGAGTGAGAGGAAACCGTGACACCAGAACTTTTGTTTTCCTCTTAATAGGTATATATAATTTTCATGTATAGTTCATTTCAATAAAGTTAGATCACAGTACATATTTTATTTTAACTATTTTGACATTTTAAAAATATTTAGTCAAATTTCCCCACCAACGACGGTAGTATGTTTTTAACTATATAAATTATATATCAAGAATTTAATAAATTATTAAATTAGGAACACAAAACATAAGTTTGGACCTTCAATAATTTTTTTTTATAAAACTTTGAATTTAATTAAAATATATTGATAGACTATTATTTAATTAAAATTTATAATAATTATTTTAAAACTATATTGACCATAATTTTTAATTAATTAACAATGTAAAATCTTTATATTAATAATCATTAAAATTAAAATTTTTATATTACAAATTCTCCATTTTTTGTATTTATCCTTTTTTTTTTCTCTCTTCTTAATGAAAGAATAAGTGTTTTAATAAATTTACTACTTGAATCATAATTACACAGATATCATTAGCTAAATTTAAATAATTAATTCAACTCAACTTTCCTTTTTCAACTGATATTCACTTAATAAGTCTTACGCGTAAATTCAATGGTACCGAATCTTTGAGGTCGGTAGGGAGCACAGTTTATCCAAGTGTTCATACTCAAATTTAATATTTGCGCTTCATGTTTTATTATACAGAACATTTTATCTTAACCGTCAAAATCCTTTATACTACTTCATATAAACAAGCAGAAAAAACCTGATGTTAAATACAACCCCTGTGTAAGTAATATTAATCTGATAAATGTTAACGAAGTTTATACATGCAAGTAATATTTTTTATTCAATAATAAAAAATATTATTGAATATATATTAATTTAATGCAAGTAATTAGTAATTAGTGATTGGTTGATGAGAAAGAATAGGATGAGGAATCAAGCGGTCCTTGTTGTGTGGTGTTAAAGTATATATGAACCGACTAATTGGTGAGGGCTTGTACAAAAAGACACCAAAGAAGAATAATGTTGACTTATGAAACATACTTTATGAGTAGGCTAGCTTACATGTCATGTACACAAATTTCCCGTACGTGTCATCAAACATATATGTGTATATATATATATATTACATAGTGATTAATTATACTAAAAAAAAAAAGGGTCTCAAAAGACAATGATACCCCTTCATGTGTAATATAGCTAGCTAGTTGGGCAACACATGGATGGAACCACCACTACTACTACATCCCAACTTCTCAAAGCTTTTACACACTTTGCCTTTTAACTCTCCTCTAGAAAAAAGTGGCTGTTTTTCTTTCTCTCAGGACTCATAGCTTTTCCCTTTTCCATTCTTCTTAAATCCATGGACACAGCTCAGTGGGCACAGGTACACAGAACTACTTTTTCTGTTTTCTTTCCATATAATCATGAAAATCTCTGCTGGGGGGTTGTGATTTTCAAACATAATTTAGATTATTATTAAGTTTTGGGTTTCCAAAATTATTCTGATTATTGTTTGTTCTAAGGAAAGCTTTCACTTTATCTCCAACTTTTCTGATGTTCAGCTCAGCCCCCCACTAAATTCAGTTTTTTTGTTGCTATCTTTTTAAGATCTTTCTTTCCCTCATTTATATTTTATTTTTGTGCTATTGAAAGAAAGTACTGCACCTTTCTTTTTCCAATTTTTTTCCCTTTCCACCATCTGATAAAGGATAAAAGGACCAAAGAAAAAGTTAATATATTTGTTTGTATTGCTGCCGTTGTAATCCCTCAAAGTGTAATAAAAACAGCTTTCTTTGTTTGCTTGTCTTGTTTGTTTCCTCCTTAGCTACTCTCTTCAGTTAAGTTATGGCCTTTTCCTGTCTTTTTGTTTTTATTATTTTGAAATTTGTATATTTTTTCAGGGGATTGGTGTGGTTAAACCTATGGAAGCTTCAAAGCCTCCTCCTCCTATGTTGGAGAGAAGAGCAAGGCCTCAAAAGGATCAAGCTTTGAACTGTCCAAGGTGCAATTCAACCAACACCAAATTCTGCTACTACAACAACTATAGCCTCTCTCAGCCAAGGTACTTTTGCAAGACTTGTAGAAGGTATTGGACTGAAGGTGGTTCTTTGAGAAACGTTCCTGTGGGTGGTGGCTCAAGAAAGAACAAGAGATCAACTCCAACATCAGCATCAACACCTTCACACCCTCCATCATCAACACCAAAGAAACTTACTGATCTCACAACACCACCAAATTTCCCTCAATCTGCTTCTCAGAACCCAAAGATCCATCAAGGCCAAGATCTTAACTTAGCATATCCACCAGCTGAGGATTACAACACTGTATCTAAGTTCATTGAGGTTCCTTACAGCACTGAATTAGACAAAGGTGGTCTTCAAAATCCCACTTCCTCATCATCAACATCTTCTCATCAGCTATCTGCTATGGAGCTTCTCAAAACTGGGATTGCTTCCTCAAGAGGTTTAAATTCCTTCATGCCTATGTCTCTATCAGATTCAAGTACAATGTATAATTCAACCGGGTTTCCTTTACAAGACTTTAAGCCAACTGGCCTTAACTTCAGCCTTGAGGGGTTTGAAAATGGTTATGGGGGTCTTCAAGGGATTCAAGAAGGTCCTACCGGTGGTGCAAGGATGTTGTTTCCTGTAGAGGATTTGAAGCAGCAGGTTCCAAGCACAACAAATGAGTTTGATCAGCAGAATAGAAGTCAAGCGGATTCAACTGGGTATTGGAATGGCATGTTAGGTGGTGGATCATGGTAGATATTTTAGAATGAAAAAGGCCAACAAGAGATTGGTGTTCTAGTCCCTTTTTTTTTTTTTTAATTTTTAATTTTATTTTCTTAATGTGGGGAGTGTGGTTGTGTTTGGACTTTGGAGTGAGTGATCGGAACCACTAACAAAATAGGGTACATGGCTTCTATTTTGTTTCTTTTTAATCCATTTCAATTTTTGGTCTTCTTTTCCTTTCCTTTCCTACCTTTTCTTTCCCCTAGTCCCACTTTGATTTTTGGCTTTTGGTCCCAAAGAATGTGGCTGAATTTTGAAGCTACCTTTCATTTCATTTAGGCCTAAACATAAGGTGTTTGGAGTCCATAACCTATGTCATAATTAACCCTGATTTTTCATTTTTGGCTTTCCCCGTGACAATAACAAATTTTCTTGGGGGGGTTTTACCAGGATCTTCGCGCACGGTTTGGTGCTACCACAGCAAGGAAAGGATTCCCCATCAATACTATTGTCTGTAAGGTACCAATAGAGATTAATTGGTCGGTCATACATAAAGCTTGAAAAAATTAATGGTCATTTTAACTTTAATTGATTTGGGCTATAATAAAGCCACTTAACACGTTGGTGCACCATATATAACTAAGTATTTGTGAAATTCTAAACTGGGATTTTGAGTGATAATATATAGTCCTTAGACATAAAGTGAGTTGGAATGATGGCTGTCAAATCCTTTACAGCAAAGGTGGTCTCCCTATCTTTTTCCTTTCTCTTTTCCTTTCTTTTTGCTTGCCCTTTCTTTTTGCTTGCCAACCGATCAGAAGTGTCAGATTTCAACAGTAACCTCTTCCTCTTCCTATTTTTCATTCTTTCTTCCATTCAGTTTGATCCATCTATAACATCACAGTAATAATATATACGGCAAATGTTAGGTATAAAGTGGTCATACAAATTATTTTTTTATTACAAAATATATATATAATAATGTAACTTTTCTTTATAAATCTTTGTAACCATTACTCTAATTTCTATTTAATTAGTACCATCCATGAATTCATGTGGAGCTAAATGCAAAGTAGAATTTTCATTGAAAGTTTGTTCCAATTATGTCTTCCATGACCTCACCAATGGTTCAATTCTGTTGTTGTTGAAGGTTTGTTCATTCACTTCACTCACTTTGTTCTAATTTATGAACATTATTATTTGAATTTATATATCCCCCACATGGGGTTTCTTTTCCCTTTCTTGTATTGAAAGCCAAAGAAGCTGGAGCTTGACTCAGGTCTCTTCCTTTTCCAGTGGAGGGTCCTACAAAAACATTCCTCTTGGTAACCGTGCAAGAATATTATCCTCCACTGCAACTCCTTCTCCATATTGTGATAGATCTTATTCACTTTATGGAATAATAATAATATAATAACGTACACTTGGTAAATATTAATTGATGGTTCCTTTGCTTGGGTCTAACGTGTTAAGCATATGAATATCTATATATATTAAATCAAAATTTACAACTTCGCATCAAGGTCATGGGGGGAATCTCTTTCTTCCTAAAGTCACTAACAATTGAACTAAACAATGGTTTTTTTGGGTATAAAAATATCTATAGGAGAATGTACTATATCATTCATTTGGATTTGGGTCGGTACTATATTTTGAGATCCTAAAAGAACGAGTCTCCTATTTTTTTTTTTTAGGGTTTGATAAAAGCATAATTTATTTATCTACCAAAGAAATTCTCATTCCTTATGACTAAATCATTCATACAGAGAGAATTGATGTATGTAGGCATTGGATATGAAAACCTAGAGGAAAATGGTTTCAGCCTTTGGCTTCTCTCCAATCATGACCTTTTAACATTAGGGTTTCTACGTACATGATAGGCCCTAACATTAAGGACAGAAAGGGTAATTATTCACGTAGCTGCGGGACCATATATGTGCAAGCAGGTGATCATTCATTTTTCTAACGGAATCATGTTAAGAAATGTACACCTTTGGAATCACCTCGAAGCAATTTGTTTGGCTACATATGGCAACAATTTTAAGTCAAGACACAAGAAAGAATGGGCTACCTAGCTGCTTTGTATAAATTTTATGTTCCAAATCGAATTAATTCCCCTCCATCCATAAATAAAACAATTAAATTAAATTATTTATTACATCCTTATTTCCCAAATTAACTCTATGAAAGATGCTTGTGAAGATATATATACCGTTGGGCCGATTCACGATGTTACTTCATATATATCAACAATTGTAGCTAGCTTATTATAGCCTGCCTCATAGATGCCTACAACCCTTACCCTTGTGTTTATGACCTGTGTTTAAGATCCATTTTCTGGTACTTTATATTGGGACTACTCCTTTCACACTTTAGGATTCACATACTTTTTTCTTTTTTATATTTTTAAATTTTAAAATAATAAAAAAATAGTCATATATGACAAGTGCCATAAATTATTAAAAAAAAAAGTGTATACTTCAAGACTTCAATTGAAAAATTCTCCAACTTTAAAATTGAAAATTTTGCAATACATTCATTCACATATTTTTTTTATTGCTAATTAATGCATATAAATATTTATGAGTGCACGATCACGTTTTAAGTCATTCATTCATTGTTATAATTGAAATAACCACATATTCTAACTCACCTAGACATTGCCTATGTTATCATGCTTCATTTTTATACCCCATGAAGTAATTAGTTCATTTGAAACTTGAACCAATGAATATATATACACATATATCATGAAACTTTTGAGCATATATAAATATTCAGTCTTCAGAAGGAGTTTGAATTTTTGAAGAGGCATTGCCCCACTAGTATTTTGAAATTTCGTTACTAGATCTTAGAAGATCCGGGAATTGGAATCTCATTATCTCAATTCTCAACACTGCGCACTAAGTCTCCATTTTGGACTACTGTATGTAATCCAACATATAAATTAATTGGAACAATATATTGGGATTGGTTTGGCCATTCTCATCATGGACCTCTCACGATGAAATTCATCTTAAATTAACCTCCCAAATAAATTATTCGAATAAGAACATAATCTTGTTCTCAAATCTCATACCTCTATAATTGAATTTCTCCCTTAATATATACACAAACAGACTCTTTTTATTTTATAATTTTGTGCAGTTAATTTCCTATATTCATTCTTTGTTGTTTGATATATATATATATATATATATATATATATATATATATTCTATTTACCATAAATTTTAGAAACTGTTTAATTTCTATTTTCATTTTAATTGTAAAAATTTTCATCTTATTTTATTAATTTCTATTTTTTAAATTTTCTACACAAAGTTTTAGTAATAAAAAATAAAATAAAAATAATATAATATTTTTATAATCAAAACTAAAAACTAAAATTATAAACAGAAATAAAATAGAAGTTCCTCCTAGCACATCATTTGATGAAATTGAAATCCACATTGAATAGGAACTAGTGGGAGTAATTAAATAAATATAAATGTAAGAATCAATAAATGAAAAGATATCAAAGGGCTGATTAATGACAATATTAGAACCGGTATAAAAAAAATTATTGAATAGGCAATACCTAAATTGAGGTGTTAACATTATACACCTATTTATTTTTTATTATTATTCTAGCATTTATTTTAAAAAGGATAATCTTTACACTCACTTAATCTTTGTTTGAGAGAAAGAGGGAGAGATTTAATTTTTTTTATATTTACATAAATAAAATAATATTTCAAAATATTTTTTTTTATTTTTCAAAATCTACCAAATATGAGAGGAGTGGTTCACAATCCATTTTTTTCATCTTTCAAGCAAAGTTTTAAAAGTTTTTAATCTTTATAATAATAACTATGCAACTTATTTCTAACGAACTATTCATACCATCAACAATTTGAGTTTGAGAATATGAATTAAGAGACATGCACGAAGTTAGAATAGCATCGTTGGCATTTACCAATAAAAGTTAGGCTACAGTATCAATTTGGTGCTGGAAACATTTTATGTATTGCACTCTTAGTTTATTATATTTATTTTAAAATCTACTCAAAACTTAATGCAGGGTTTATTGGTGTTCTTAAATGTTTGGTACCAATAATCGATTGGAATAGCTTACTTTTTTCTAGTGTTATTTTCATTTATTAATTTTTTTATCATAGGCAGTTTAGTTCATTAGTTAATTTAAAAAAAAAATACCGCAGGATATGTGTACACTTTAACATTTTTTTTTGCTAAATATATAAGAAAATATTAAGTAATAATATGTTAAATATAAAAATTATTAAATAATTTTCTTATTACTTCTTATGCTGTATATCTTAATGGAATTCATACTTAGAAGTGGTAACAACATGTATATTTTTTAACATAATGTTTGGTATTAGTTTTTATATTTATAATAATAATTCTAGCTAAAACAAGATAAGCTCTAAGTTAATTAAAAAAATATTATAAGAAAGAAAGATAAATAGAACTTCTCAAATAAAAGACATGTCAAAAATGTAATAAACACTATTGGTATAAAAGGACAATATAATTATTACAGAATTGACTCTTCTAAATTGTAGGAATATATTTTAAAGATTAAAGTATGAGAATAATCATTAGTCAAAAAATTAACAATTAAATTTATGATACATGTATTTATGATAAAAAATTATGAAGCTGGTGAATTCTTAACTGTTGATGTTTAGATCTGCAATTATAACTCTGTATTGTGTTTTATAAAATGCATCCATATATTTATATTAGTAAAATCAAATTATTATAATAATAAATTATTTATACATTTCAAAGTTAGTTAAAAATTATCAAGAGAATAAATTATTAACTATTATAAGAATGTTGATATTAATTTTTAAAATTATTATATTGATAATAGTTTGACCATAAATTTAAAATATTTAAAATTTAACCAAATATATATAAATAATATAAATAATAAAAGAAAACAAAATTTTGGAATCAGTTATGCATATTTATTCAAAATAAATTAAATTTAAAATAGTTAACTTAATTTCTTGATTATTATAAATTTATTAGATTTTTAATTTGATTCTTGTAAATTAAAAATGTTTAACTAGATTAAAATAATATTAAAAGTTTAACAATTAACTCTATTAAATTTTTATAAAATATGTGTGATATATAAGAATGAAAATTGATGAACTAAGTTTTAAGTATTATTTATTTTAATATTTTTACTATTAAAATTTAATTTTTTTTTAAATTATAATATAAAAAATTAATAAATAAATTTAAAATTTATATAAATGTTTGATTAAAAATATGTAAATCTTAAAGTAACAAAATAAAAAATTTATAAATTTAATTATATAATTTTAAAGCATATATATTAAACATTACTTATATAAAAAAAAATATAATATGCACTTAGAATGTACATACATATATACAAATTTATATACACATAAAACCTAAAATAAGATATAAGATATTTATTTTAAAATTAAGATGAATTATGTAATTTTTATAATAAATATTAGATAATTTTATAAATATCAAATTATTTTTATTAAAAATTAAAAATAATGTTTTTTAATAAATTATATAAATATAATATATTAAAATAAATATAAATATAATATATATATATATAAATAAATAAATTTTTAAATAAATTAAACTTTATTTACTAAACAAGTCATACATCCTATTTTATGAATTTATTTATTTTCATCTCTAATAATATACTATTTTTATTTAATAAGTTATATGTTTTTTTATTAACTATTGAATTCTATTTCTTTATATTTTTTACAATTTTTTATCTAAATTTCTAAATGTAATTTTTATTAAATTATATATCCTATAGTAAGTTAATGTTAATAAAATAATCTCTTAAATATAAAATTAAAAGATTTAAAAAAAATACTTGGAGGAAAAATTATTAAAAAATATTAAAATTTAATAATTAGTATAAAAATAAAATATTATTTATATTTAATGCATATTTAATAATTTTAATAGATAAAAAATTAAATTACAAAATTTAAAACTATAAAAATTCAATTAAAAACTTTTAGATTATGATAACCTAATTAAAAATATAATAAAACTATAAATATTTATAGATTAATTTAAAATTAAAATATTAAATAATAAAATATGTAATTTTTTAATAAAAATACATGAAAACTTATTTTAAAAAACTTTAATTTTGTACAGGATTAATAGAAAACTAGTATCTTTAATTTTATATTATATATGATTTAGTTAGAATTATTAGTATAAATATGAAAACTAAACTTAAAATATAATAAATCATTTTTTAATATTTTTATATATCATAACAAGTTTTAAATTTTTATTTTGTTTTTTTATAATTTATTATATTTCAATTATATATTTATTAGTTAATTCTTAATATATCATTATTTATTCATTAACAAAATGATATATTTTAATTCATCATCAATCTATATTAAAATGGATTGGCCATTTATTGTACTTAAACTCCTCAAAACATCATGTTTGTTAAATAATGAAATAATAAAAAATATTAGTTGAATTTTATATAAAAAAAACCTTAAAACATGTTATTAAAAGAGAAAGATAGTGACTGGATGAAAAAAAAAAAAGGTAAAAAGTACTTTATCCCTAAATTATTTTTGTGGCTCCTTTTCTACTCTTATATAGAAAACTAAGTACATTAAATCTTACCTTAACACAATTTGTACTTTTCTTTTTCCCTCAAATTTAATAATTTATGTAGATGAAATCAAATTAAAAGACTAAAATGTTGTTAGTTTACTAACTTATACCACCACCTCTTGATGAGTGAAATGTGATATACCACCACCTCTTGATGAGTGAAATGTGATGATGGATTCTTAAGATTCTATTGTGACATAATAAACTTTAGGAACAAAGGATTAATTTAAAATATATAATTAGAAATTATATATTAACAATATAAGATTTTTATTGTAATGATCTAATTATAAATTATTATATAATTAATATATTTAATTTTATAATAATTATTTTAAAAATTATATTTAAAATAATTTTTATGAATTAACAGTGCAAAAAATTTAATATTTTAATAATATATATTTTTTACATAGGCAATATATCAAAACTAAACCCAAAAAAATATATACTTTTAATATTTTCTAAATTTCTTATTCCTAAACTTGGTAAATTTGATTTTGAAATTATATAAAACGAAAGATTGATTATATATTGTTCAATTTATTGGCACACAAACTTAATTCACCAAATAAGAAAATCTTTCAAATTTATATGCATGAAAGCATTTGAATCACACTTGGTTTTAAGACAAAAAATTTTCAATAATAATTTAAATTAATTAGTATTAGGAATGCAGGTGATATCTCTAATGATAAAACTTATCAATAATATGAGGATTTGATGTAGTAAAAAAGAAGAATTATTTGACAATTTAGTTGTTCCTATTTAAAAGGAATTGATTTCCCCCCTCATGATAAGATAGAGTTTGAGGAATTACGGGGCCCTTCCAACACCAACTGAACATGCAAGTTCTTTATATATATATATATTTTGATCATGTTATTGACTATTAAATTAATTGGGAAAATTATAATAAAATTATGTTCTGCTAGGTGTATTATAATCTTATATATGAGGATGAAAAGTATGATTACAATAATAATTTAGGAGGTAATTTTTGTTTTCAATGAAAATTGATGTGAAGATTGTTTTATTTTAATAAATAAAAATTTATAATATAGAAATAAATTAATAAAATTACTTTCTCTCTGCTTAGCATTTATGGACTTTTAAATATGAGTTAGTTGGAAACTTTTATTTTACTATGTTGTAGTAGTATATTAAGTGTATTCGATAATTTTTTTAATTTTTAATTGATTTTTTTAAATTATAATTTGTAAAAATTAAGAAATTAAAATCAAAAGTAATTTTTATTAAAATAACATTAAAATATATTACAAATTACACTATTATATATTAATAATTTTATTAATTTTTTAAGGTATACAAATTTGTTCAGAATAATAAAAAAAAACTTTCAATATATCTTTAACATAATTTTAAATAATTTCTCTTGTTTAATCAATGTCCTTGGACATTAGTTAATTGGCCTCATTTATTAAATCTATGCAGTTTAAGGTGATACATATGATATTTTGTTTAGTGAATAACTTAAAATAAGTTGATAACAATATTTAGGAATATAGTTGAATTGGATTAGTTTGAACTTTAATTAAAAAAAAATCCAAACTAATTTGGTTCAGATTAGTATATTTTTTATCTTGCAACCCAAACTCAATCAACTTGATATTAGTGGGTTGCTTTAAAATGGATGATTGAGTGAGAACATTATTTAGAAAAATAATGGTATCTTTTATTTAAAAGTAACAAAGTTTACAACAAGATAACAACATAATAAATGTATACAAATAAAGCAAATATTTGTATGTCCTTTATTGAAAGATATCATTAATAGTAGGTACATCTCCAACACAAATCAGACTCATCATGTGTTTTAAACTAAAAAAATATCCAAAATCATCAACAAACCAATATAATGCTTATGATTAGATGTGTAGTAAGGTGAAAATTTATATTTACTTAAGATAGTTGGACTTTTGGTTTCTCCTTTTAAAATCAATGTTTAAATTAGTTACCGATGGATCTATTAGTTTTAAATTGAACTAAGAAGCCAAACAAATCCATATTTTTAAATTATTTAACGTGTTATATATGATATTTTGCATATGGTAGATAACATTTAGAAATATAATTAAATCAAGTTGGTTTAAATTTTAGTGAAAAACATGTCTAATCAATTAAGATCTTTGATTTAATTTGATTCCAACTGGTATACTTCTGTGTTGCAATCCAAACCTAATCAACTCAATCATTGTTGGATTGATTTAAAATGGATAATTGGATTAAAACATTGTCGAATTGGTTTTAAATGGATAATTGAGTCAAAACATTATTTAAAAAAAAAACAATAAAATTCACAATAGCAACATGATGCATGCTTGATTTTCTTGAAATAGTAAAAGTAAACATAGACTTAGATGCTTAGTGAGTCAATGTACAAAGTTGAAAAATTATATTTACTTATACATAACTTCTTAGGTTGGATTATTCGGTTTCTTCTTTTAAAATAGATGTTCAACCTGATCATCATAGGATCTATTAGATTTTTAAACCAAATTAAGAAATAAACAAACATATTTTTATATTTTGGATTAAGTTTATTTTATCAAGTTGTCAAATACAGTTCTCATAATTACACCGTTACCAATACCAAACGGAACACAAATGCAAAATATAGAAAAAATAATTGAAATTAATAATCATATTTAATTATTTGCTATTGATGATATGTTTTAGTAAATTTAAGCTACTAAGTAGTTAGTTACAGGAAAATGAAAACAAGAGAAGGGAAAAAAAAAACGAGAGGGATGGGATACTTTTCTTCTAATATTGATATTTCATTTTTTTTCTCTCTATATCAGAGCTTATCCCAGTTCGAATGTTTTTTTTTAGAAATACTTGATAAAAAAATTTAACACCCAAGGGCATATACATTTTTTGGATTCTTCCCTGTCTGGCTAGTCTTCCAACGATTTCTTTTGAACACCACTATGATAGTAAACATTCATTAAGCCCTACTAGGATCTCATATATATGATAGTAAAGCACCATTGTGCTTTTAAAAGCAATGGCAGAGTTTCACCTGGCTAACGGGCCTCACCCCAATTAGCCAGGAGTTGGCGGACACCAAGGTGAAAGGTTGTCATGCTTGGTATTATTGAGCAATAGGAAAGCCAGCAAACCCACGATTTTTGTGAAACAGTATGTACATTAATTATTTTTTTTCAGTGCTATAAGGTTTCGAAAAAGGAGAGGTTGTCCTATTCCAAGGTTTGACATGCTACAAACTTAGGCTTGGAAAAATGAGAGGTAGCCCTTAATCAAAGTTCAGACATGCTACAAATCTTACGCTTACCATGATAGTTACGTATAACCTAGAAATAAACATCTACCAATTAGTAGAGGCAACCTATTGTGATTGAGATTCTAAGGCACTCTTTTTATTAGCTTAAATTTATTGAAACTCGCTAAATGTTGCTACTCTCACTTTGTATACAATAAATCTTGACTCATAATTTCATGAATCTTAATCAATTTTAGTCAATAATATATTAAAAAAATGTCTAACACTCTTTTCAAATTACCTGAACCTCAAAGTTACTGTTCTAAATATTGGAACGTATATATAGTCAGGAGAACTAGACGCATGAATAAAAAGAATGGAAACAGAAGATCAACCACTCTAGGCTTCGGCTACATAATATTCTGTTATGCAGAAGCAGCCCCCGTTTATTAGCAATTGAAAGCAGAATTTTAAAAGTACAGAATCTATTTAGGGAAGGGACCATCCAAAGCGCCAAATATTAAAGAGTTGCCTACTTGTGCTAATACCAAATATTAAATTCAATCATAAGAAGGATTGATACGAATGTCTACCTCTTACAATCAATCAAGACAGAGGGCAGCAGAAGCAAAACTTCACATGCAAGCAAATTCAGCTGTTTGCAGTGGCGTTTATATTGGTTAGACGTGAGTTCATTTCAACATAATAAATAGCAGCATCGGCTGTATGCACGTCTGAGCCTATGCAACTCCAACCCAAACTTCATCATCTTCCAAAACAGAAATTTGTATAGCGTAGTTTGGACCAGACACTGTTTTTTTTATAGATTTCAACATTGATATTCTCGTAGACCAGAAAATGAGTACACAATTTTATTAACAAGGAATAAACAGTTTATCTTACAATTTCATTTCTAGTCACAACATGAGGAATATAATGAAGCGGGGGAAACAATGACAGATTTCAAATGGGTGAAGGTAAGAACTTCCTGTACAGGATGAACATCAACAAAGCATGAACGAACACATGAAGACTGGAATGAATGGATCAAGGAGCCGAAAGCAATGCTACCAGTTCTCCTTAACAATTTTTGACTTTTCAAGTATGAACTTTCCTTCCTTGTACTTCTGGGATGCCTCATAAGCTCTTTCATACTTCCAACCCAACACTTCGCGACAATCACCACAATAAACATCAGCAACAGTGTGGAGGCCAGTCAAGAGATGCCTGTCTTCTTTTGGCCCGGTGACAATATTCATTGCATGGGAGAACAGAAAGGCTCGGCCATTTCTTCCCTAGTTATAAAATTATGAAAACAATATCAGAAAATGATGCGGGAAAGCTTTTGTAAGAGATACAATCATAAAATTAAAATGCAGATTTAAATACCAAAAATAACAACCAAATTCCTTTCGTTAGCGAATATGTGAAGTCCAAACGAGAAGCCAAATGTTCCTTGGGAATATTTTCATCTAAGAAACATGTAATAATGAATGAACAAAACAAAACATATAGGCAATCTTTGTGATATTTGGATGTTATATCTTCCCACCACACTCAAAATGCTGTTTCAACCAAAAGCATCCTCAATATGAGGATAACCATACATTGAAAATCCCCGTGCCAGCCACTGCTGATATACATCTAAGTGACTATCGGTATATGCAAATAATTGATCATAAACATGTCTTCAGCATTCGATTGACAACCTAAATTGCCACTACCGCCATCAGCCTCACCCTGCTCCATTCATCACAAACTATCTGATATCTGTATAACTCACCACCTGTTAGAAGTTGGGAATTCTATTTATTCTACTAACTACTAAGCATGTAATCATTGTATTAAAGTTAGACAACCCATAATACGTTAGAAATTCATCGGTATAAGTATACAGTATGGAATGCATTCCTCCATTTCGTGTTAACAAAGAAACAGGATAAGGAACTATCCTAATCTGAATCTAAGATTGAAGTTAAAAAAACAACATATTTCTTTGTCAAATTTGAGCAATATTGCTTGAATTCATTCTAGTCCATAGTAGTATTAAGAGATACGCATTTGGCTTTGAAAGTGGACTCTAGTAAGTCTAGTCAAATAGTTTAGTTTATTGAAACACAGACTTCCTGTGGTTCACCTCATTGACTCATTCCCAAAACACGAGCTTGAATTTCTCTGCCCACCTGAAATCACCCTAGAATTTCTCCACTCTACCTATCCTCGTAAGAGTAATGGCGCCTACAAATCATCAATTCAGCAACCACCTTACCTTTTCAATAGTTGGAGTAGGGATTTGAGGTGGAAGGTAAAAGTAATCAAGAGCCACAAAAGGGAGTGGCATGTGCACCAATGACAAACCACCATACAGCAAAGAAGCCAGCAGTAAAAAATCATATCATTTGTGCATATAATGTAAGAATAAGAAACATTCTCATAAAAAAAGTCGGTCTCCAAAATCACACAGAAAAGTAGAACAGATAGATAGAGAGAAGAAAGAGATGCTTTACATTAAAAGCCTTGGAAATTATATCATCATGGAATGAGACATGGTTTCTACAGTTACAGCAGCTGTACAAGCGAGGTCCTATCAGTTCCGCCATGAATTGGTAAAATTAAATTTTCAGATTAAACACCTCACTGCTCCAAATAAACCAAATAGCAGTTACCCAAGAGAACAGAGCAAGGGTTTCGATCAGATGGATTAGATGGAGAGAAAAAAAAAAGGACAAAATTCAATTGAGAAAAAGCGATGAAATTTCCTTTACCTTCAGTAAGCTCAATGATGACCGAAAAGTCTGCAACAATAAGATAAGAAGAAAATAGGGCGTTAGCGTGCAAAAATAGGCTAGAGTTAATTGATCACAAAGTTGAGTGAAGATTCCCAATTAGGGGCTTGAAAATAACATATAAATCATATGGTCATCAGATAAAGACAAGGCTAAGTGCGAAGAAAGGGCAACACTATGCACAGTAATCATCATACAAACAATAATTAACCATTAAATAAAATTACTGCTACATAATCCTTTAAAAAATAAAGAAAATGGAGCTCCGCGAGGATCTGAGCTGTAACAAACCTAACTTTGATTTAGTCCAAAGAAGGTAATAAAAAAAAAAGGGGGAAGTTTATTTGTAATAATTTATTGCATATTAGTTGAGGCAGTGATGTGCATAAGAAACCGTTAAATAGAGAATGGAATAGAAGAAGAAGCAAGTGGTGATGTGTATCATCCATGACTCACTCACCTTGAGAGCGTCTCAGTCTCAGTGTGGGCTCTGTTCCATGGTTGAAAGAGCAGCTCAACTAATAATATAGTTTTAAGCCAAGTTTTTTGTTTATGAATATATACTTTTTTTTTAGTTTTAGTTTTTAATTTTATAATTTTTAAGGAGGAGGGATCATTAATTTTATTTTCATTTTTTGGAGCATTACTTTTTTATGAGTTAGGTGATGATGAGATGAGAATCCCGCATGGGCGAAGCACCACTAAACCATGTGCACGGTTTTTAGGAGTAAGTGAATTCAACATTTACTTTGTTTAATATCTCTTGTAAATATTTTTTTCTGGAATTTTATTTATTTAATTATGAGTATTATATTTAATTTTTTTAAATAAATTTAAATTAATAATTTATAAAAATTGTTAAACGAAATAAATTTAAGTGAAATTATTATCAAGTAATTTAATTTAATATTGTAAAATTAATTTAATTTAAAAATAAATTTAAAATAATATAATTTTAATTTTATTATTTTGAATTTTTTTTAATATATTTTAATTCTGTTTAGTAAAGTAATTTATTTTAATAATAAAAATTTAATTTTTTAAAAATATTAATTTTCCTAAGAGCAGAAACAATAAACATATTTTAAATTAATTATATAAATAAAAATTTTAAAAATAATTTAATTAATTCAAATTTAAAATTTTAAAAAAATATTAAAATAAATCTAATAATAAAAAATTAAAAATTATAGTAATTAAACATGAGAATTTAAATCACTTTCTATATTATAAAAAAATAAAAAATTTTATTTTTTAGATCAAGTATGAAAATTAAATTAAAATCTTAACAATCCAAATACTACCTATCCTAAATTGTCAACTTCAACTAAATCAATCTAATTTTGTGGATGCAAACTAATTTTTCTTCTTTACTAATTAAAAATTTAATAAATTTAAAATAATTAAAACCTACAATTTTATAAAATACTAATTTTTCTAACAGCACAGATAATTAATTTTAAAATTTGAACATTATATTATATTTTTTTAATATTAAAAAAGTTACAAAAATATAAAAAATATTATTTATTAATTTTATTAATATTTTAAAAAATAATGTATATGATTTATGTTATAAAATATTATTAATAATATTTAAAAAATATTATAAAAATAGAAAAAAAATATTATCTATTAATTTTAATAATATTTTAAAAAATATTATATCTAACATATATGGTAAAAATATAATATATAATAGTAAAAATTACTATAATCTGTGCTAGTATATTGACTTTGAATACGAACTGTTTTGTTAACTAAAGACCAATGTTCTTTAATGGACTAATGCACAAGATTCAGCCCTTTTATACCGTTACGGTTTCTGTTTCACCTAGGTTTGTAAATCTGAGCATATTTGAAACGGTGTTTAAGACTTCTAAACTAAATTTAAACATGTAAACGAGTTTAAAGTCTGTGCTAATGTATTTAGTTAATATTAAAATTAATTTTAACTCTAAATTTATGTTTAGAATGTGTTTAATAAAGTTAATAAATAAGTTAGCTCAAAATTAAAAAATAAAAGTTGAAAACGAAAAAGATAAATAAAAGCTCAAAGCGAATAAATTATTAATTAAATTAAAAATATTAAAGCAAAACTAACTGATAAATATAAATAATAAATAAAAATATAGTTAAATAATATATTAAAATATAATAAATTTGATATATATATATATATAATTTTTAAATAATAAATATATTAAATTTTAATTAAATAAAAATATATTTTTTAATTTGTATATAAATAAATTTTAATTTTTTTAAAAAATAATTATTTTTATCAAAATTTTTAACATTTTTTAATAAAGTAAAATAAATAATATATAAAAAAAATTTAAAATATAATTTTTATAATAATATAAAATAAATCAGTCAAAATTAATAATATTATAAAAAATAAAATAATATTAAATTTATAAAATAAATAAATAAAATTTTAAATTATAAAAAATTATAAAAAATTATTAAAAAATATTTTAGTTAAAAATTAAAATATATAAAAACTATTTAAAATATATTTTTAAAAATATTAATAACCGTCTAAATAAGTTAAAAAAAAAATTATTTTGAACCTAAAATTTGAGTTGATTTAGTTAAAATTCACAATTTAGGATAGTTAGTATTTGGATGGTTAAAAATTTAATTTAATTTTAATAGTTTATTCAAAAAATAAGAATTTTTAAAGTTGTTTTTTAGATATAAAAAGTGGTATAAATTCATATGTTTAATTATTATAATTTATAATTTTTATCATTAAATTAATTTTAATTCATTTTGAAAATTTTAAAATTTTAAATAATTAACATATCGATTTTGAATATTTGTTATTTATTAATTATTAATTTAAAATATGTTTACTTTTCTATTAATTATTTATTTTAAATGTATTTTATTATTTATTAATTAATTACTGATTTTTAATGTCTATATTATTCATTGATCGTTACTTTTAAATGTGTTTGTTATTTATCAATTATCGATTTTAAGGGTGTTTATTATTTATGATTATTATTTTTAAATATAATTATTGTTTATTAATTGTATTTTAGGAATTAATTATTATTATTATTAATTTTGGTTATTTAAATATTATTTTTAAATTAATTATATTTAATTACTTTAAATTTCTAATTAATATTTCTTATTTAAAAATACACAATTATTTTTTAGAATATGAAATATTTTAGCTGCTGAAATTTTAATTTAATTTTAAAATTGTTTTAATAACTCATTAATTTTTTTTTCAATATTTTAAATTTAAATTTATCAGCTTATCATTATGATCATTTATTATTCATTGATTATCAATTTTAAATATACTTATATCAAAATTTAATTTTAAATGATTTTATTATTTATTTATTTATTGATATTTTATTTTAAATACGCTTATTATTTATCAATTGTCAATTTTAAATGAGTTTATTATTTATTAATTATCAAATTTTAAAAATGATTATTATTTATTGATTACATGTTTTGGAATATATTATTGATAATAATGATTCTTGTTATCAATAAAAATTATTATTATCTGAATTTTCCATTTAATTTTCAAAATAATTAATATTTAATTATTTTAAACATATAATTAGTATTTTTATTTAAATTGGAAATTATTTTAAGATACATAATATCTTAATTGTTAAAAATTAAATTAAATTTTAAATTTTTTTAATAATTTATCTGAATTTTTATTTTAAATTTTAAATTTAACTTAATTGGGTTATCGGTTTTAAATATATTTATTAATCATCAATTACTAAATTTAAACATGTTTTTATTTATTAATTACCATTTTTAACCTTTTATGTATATATTGATTATCAATTTTAAATATATTTATTACTTATCAATTCTCAGATTTAAATCTATTTATTATTTATTGTTTATCAATTTTAAATATTATTATTAATTATTAATTGTATGTTTTTAAATTAATTAATAATAATAATACTTTTTTACTAATAATTATTTTTATTTGTTTTTATATCACTGTTTAATTACTTTGAACGTGTTATTTTAGTATTCAGGACCATGTGATAAAACTCTGGTTCATCAGCCCTTTTGAATTCAGCAAAGTTAGGGGGGAAATACATACATTGGTGATTTGGTGTAACGTACATAAATGGTAATGAATATCTATTTTGGGTAATGGTCCAAGTCCATAAATCTGTAAATATCTTTGATACAAGAAATCATTCAAGAATGTTCTTTTTAATAAACAAATAAACAGTGTTTCACTGTTTCTCTTCATAAGAGATTATGTTAATTCAACTTGTTTTTAAGCGTAAACTATATTGGCATATTCTTAGTTTACTTGAAATTATATATGATACATCTTTCTTATTTATATTTATATTAACATTCTTTAATTTATTATGAATTGTTGTACTGTTTTTTTGATCGTTTACAAATTTAACCATCCAATTTAAATTGTATAATTAAATTGAACTAAATAAAAATAATAAAATATTTAAAAACCACAATTCGAATGGATCGATTTGATTTATAATTCTCTTTTCCAAAATCAAATCAAATTGAACTATATATAATTTTATGTATTTTTTTATTTATTAATAAACTTTTGAATAAATATTTTTATCAATATTTTATTAATATACATTAATATTGTTATATATTAATGTTTCCTATCTAGAAATCATTAATATTTTATTGAATAAATTTTTAAAAGAAACTATAAACAAATTATAATTTTTACCAAGTTCTTACATGAAGAATGAATTTTTTTATTGATTCTTTTATATTTTTTTTCAGATAAACATCAATAGGAACAATTTATTAGCTTCTTGAAAGAAAAAAGAAAAAACTAGACACAATTACCAAGATTTTTACGACAGAACATCTTATGAAAATAATAGTTTATTATTATTTATTTATGATAATGTTTTTAAAATAAATAAAATATATTTCCTTTTCCATATATTTTATTTCATAACGATCATAATTTTCTCTTCATATCATTAAATTATAAATTATATAATTTTACAAAATAATTAATTTATATTTTTTATCAATTTATCTCTCATTCTTTATTGTTAAATTTTAAAAATAAAATAAAATTTTAAATTTAAATCGAACCAAAACTTTAAAAATTGATTTCATTTCATTTTCATAATATAGTCCAACCTGACCGATTCATACAGTAAATATTTTTTATAATCAATTTAGATATTATTTTTTCTAAAAGCAAATGAAAGCACACCACAATCACCCTATGGTATATTTCTATTGGAGAAACACGTTAAAATAAGTGATAAAAGTTATCCATACGACTTGAACGTGTGTTTTAATGACTTTTTTTTTGTCTGAATAATATTCTTATCAACCTTTCCATTTTCTTGAACTCATTAGTTATATCAAAGGTCTTACCTAACATACGTAACAAACTATTTATAACCTCAAGATAATAATGTGGGGAAAAATTAAAATATATTTTTTATTTTAGTTTGTTCTTTTGACTTTTTAGTTTCATTTTGACTTTTGATCAATTTTTCTTATTTTCAGCATGATTTTTTTATTGTAAATGTTTTTTATTGTCTCTAAAAGCAATTACTTAACAAGAAGGATAAAATAAAAAATGGAGATAAATGCCAAAAATAAAGCTAAAATAATTAAATGGCTACATCAAAATAAAAAATAGATGACCAAAGTATCAATGCTGGTTAAATATAAATCTGAATTAAACACCTAATTTTAAACAAATATGAAATTTTAGATAAATAATAAAATTTAATTAAAATACATTGACAGTGTAAATTTTTTTATATTGTCATCTAATTGTTAATTATCATATTATTCAGATTTTTTTACTTATATATAATAATTTAAAAACCATACCCGTCATAATTTCTGATTGATTGACAGTATAAATTTTTTATACTAATACTATACTAAATTAAACTGTAAATATTAACTAGATATAACTTTTTAAGCAAGTACTAATTAAATTTATAGCATCCTAATCAATTATTAGTTTCTTAAAATATGTAATACTTATCATATAAAAATTATTAACACAACAATATTTTGAAAACTTATTTTTAAAATTTATAAAAATAACACAAGAATTTATAAATAACATTTTATGTTGATCAATTGGTGAGTGATTCAATTACATCATATTTATTTTTTTAAAATATAATTCCATCTTCAAATAATATGTGTAAAAAATATATGATATAAATAAAAATTGTTTTCAGTAATAAATATGTGTATAGGAAATGAAAAAAAAAAAACATATTTGCACCGGATGGAGAAATTTTAGGGACAAATTGAAAATAGATGCTAACTTGTTAAAACTTGGAAGTAATCCCATTGGCATCTAAAAAAGATTCACCCTTTCTTCAACTGCTTCCCCTTGTCAGCTTAGTTAGAAATTCTTAACCAGCTATGGGAAGGACACAACACAAGCGTGTGCATACAGTGATCATTATTGGGTAATATTTATATTTTTCGACTAATGTTTTTAAAATTCTATAAAAAATTTAAATATATTTAATGCCTTATAAAAGATTCAATATTAACTATCCAATAAGATATTAATAAGAAGATTATATTATAAAAAGATTTAAACTTGATTAATCTTTTGGGATTACGCACTTGTTGGAGAATATATTAAAAACATAGGATCATTATATTTTTAAAGTTATACATGAAGCCGAATCAAGTTTCTTTTAAATAAGCTAATCCAACCAAAAAAATAAAAACTAATCCAAATACTTCCTTAACTCTGATTCTTACCTGACCATCTATATAGGGCATGGAAAGGTAGTAGCTTGAAAATTTTCAGCTATATCAAAGATCGTAAAATCTTAACGCGAAAACAAGATCATAAAAAAAAAAAAACAAAAACTGAAGCTATAATATTCTAATAACCTTGTAATTAATGGTGACTACAAAATATTCCTATCGGAGCTTAATGTCCCACAGTCTTACAACACCACCACTTTAGAATCTTATAGATCTTGCCAAGTATGACCGAGACTTGGACACATCATCAATTTTGATTACCTTATCTCAATTGTGATGTTTTTATTTATACCAAGGACAATTTTAAGGAGAAAAGTTTATTCTTGTTCACTAAGGAACATATTATATAGCATTTACAAATCTGGGTGCATTTCTTGACAAATATGTCTTTTAGATTATGAACCTTTCTTGAATTTTTGTCATGCCTCGTAAGTCGTATGTACTTCTTCCAACTTGATTCCTAGCTTCAGCTGTGCTGAAATGGAAGCTTGCAACACTGTACAAAGCCGTTACGAGTTCTGTGTCTTGTTTTTAACTTTTGGATTTCTTTTAAATGTTTATTTATTTATTTAAATTGAAAATTTTCAGTAATTAGTATTTAATAAGTATAAATTACAAGAACCAGATCATCAAGAAAAATAAGAATTAATTGTTTAATGAGTTAAATTATAGAAATTAAATTTTAAATAAGTAAAATGTAGAAGGGTTGATTTCTTAATATATTAGCCAAAATCAAAATTAGTCAAATATAAAAAACTTTCGCATGTTTAATTAGTTTATTTCAAGGAAAACAATAAAATTTTCACTTTCATAAGAGAGTTATAAAAAATAACTAATTTCTTATATTTAATTTTTAAACTATTATACAACCAAAGAATAAACTGCAAAAATTTAAATAAAATATTAGTAAATAGAAATTACTTTTTCTTTATTTCAAAATATCATCCATAAATGTTTTATACAAAATTAAGAAAACTATTAAATTCTTTTAATTTTAAGAAAACAAAATAACTTGTAAAATTGTTAAAATAATATTGTTTTTATAGACCGTAGAACTAAAAAACCAAAATTTGATCAGTATTTTATTAATTAAAAAACAAGGAGGAGCATCCATAACTGAGTAAGGCGTGCACATGAAGACAAAACTGAAAATCCAGATTGGTGTGCATATACAGAGTTGGAAGGAGGTGTGTTTGTGTGGAGTTTCTGGGAACCAAGTGCCTTGTACAATACTACAACCGCTAACTATAATCCCATTCTGAAACTCGTTCATCCTTATACTTTTCAATTTCAATTTCAATTTCAATTTCCTTCATCAATCTCCGTCTCCATGTCCGACGCTTATTGGAGATACCCAGAATCCCGCCACGTTCCCTCTTCCGTTGCTGGCAAGCGCTCTCGTTCTGACTACGGTATGCCCTTTCTACCATTCAATTTAGGGTTTCCTTGCTCCCACTGCCTCTTCCATTCATCATTTCTCCTTCGCTAGGTTTTCATCTCAAAATTTCAAAGGAATAAGGAAATTTTGAACGGTAAAGCCTTAAATTCCCCCCGCTTCCTATTCATGGAGTCTGTTTCTACTGTAAACGACCTCTTGGTTTATATTCATTAGCTAATTGACCAAATTGTTTCTCCGTTATCTGTGGGGATTGAGGATTTTATTTTATTAATTGTTTCCTTTTTCTTCCATGTGCTTTCGGAACCTTGCATTTGAATTCTGAATTAGATCATATGAGAATTGACTTTTCTCGCGTGACACATAAAAAACAAGGCTGGTTCTTGTGCGTAATCACGAGTGGATGTGTTGCTTTAGTTGTTTTAGTTTGGATATAAGTTATAGGCCACGTGTCATGATTATCTTCCTCATTATTATCCTGTTGGATTATGCATTGCGTAGCAAAGGAACGAAGAGAAGGAAAGTATGTCTAATTGTGTACTGAAACAAATTTGGCTTTGACCTCTCTGTTTTGTCAATTAAAGTCTACCTGTAGAATGGCATTATCAGGCAATTGGATAAAATTGTAGTTTGACATACCATTTAACTACACATGGTAGATGGTAGTCTGGAAGGGATGTACTTGCTATTCACAAGCTAATTTTCAATTTGCTTATTGTCAGCACTTGATATGATTGAAAGGGGTGTACTTGGTATTGCTTTAACTGGATTAAAATAAAGCTTTGGTAACGAATGGTTAGCACACAAGCTTTCAGGATTTTTGCATACTAATTATAATAAACCTTTCCTATTTCTTAATTTCACTTATAAAGAATTTGTGTATGTAGTACCACCATGAACCTTCAACTTATTTCATAATTGAACATCACCTCAAAACAAAATGCAGAAGCAATTGAGGTGCTGAATTGCTGGTTATGAATGCAATGGACTTAAAGCTAGGGATAGACTGCAGAACATAAAAAGTGATGGTGCCCCTCTGCTAATTTGTCAAGCTTTTTTTCAAAATGAGGTTTTTATTTTATTTACCCAACTTACCACCAGATGCAGTCCTAAGCCTGGATTTGGGGTCCATCATTTTATCTTTTATAGTCTTATATCAAGAGAGCATGGTATTTTAGGTAGGTCTGTCTAATAACCAAGCCATACTGTTCAAATTTGTATTGCCGTGATATTAGGCTCATATCTTAATAAACTAATTTCTTCAATTATGTAATTTAAATCTTCTCCGTTTTTTAATCATCATGCAAATGATTCTTTTCTACCTTGTTCTTTGAAGATGTCTCTGGCGTTCATGATTTGCCCAGTTACTTTCCCCACGATGATGATAGAGGTGGGCTCCGAGTAATTAGAGATACCGAATCCCTTGATGCATCCTATGAGCGTTACCTCCGTAGTGCGGTATTAACTATTTTTTCCATTCAAAAGTGGCTAATTATCTCTTTCTTGTTCTTTTATGGCCCTAATAGGTGCGTGTTGAATTTATAGGAAACTGGGATCTATTTACTCGTGTTTGTTATGTATATAGATGTGGATAGGATAGAGATTTTATCAAGTGGATATTTCTATGCTTAAACTAATGGCTAAAAAAATCCAAATAAATTCTGTTTCAGCTCCAATTTCTCATGGGGAGATTTGGAGGGATTTGGGAGGGGGGGGATTGCAAGGCCTTTTTTCTTGGCTAAATTCTTAAGATAGATAGTAAATTATTCTGTGCTATTATTATGTAAAGAAGTAAAAATTTTAAACTCTCGTTCTGAAATCCTATCCAACCACACCTGGCAGATGATGGGATTACTTGCACATCTTATTCATTATCGTTTTATGACAAGACACATCTTGAGTGTCAAACCGGCCTACATGTTTTAAGGGCTAAATGATAGTACTTTTTTCAGCAAGTTTCATCTTATGGTGTGGGACAGTCTACTAGAACCATTGGTGGGCGAATTCCCAGTCATGCTGCTGATGATTCACATGACACAAGTATTGGTGTAGTAGACAGGGGAACAAATGTAAAAGACAAAATCCTGGGATTAAGTAGTGGAAGGGTTGAGCATTCTCTTCCACCTGATGCTACCAGTACACTGTTTGTAGAGGGTTTGCCTTCCAACTGTACAAGACGAGAAGTAGCTCGTATCCTTTCATCTAGTTCCCCTCAGTATAATATTTTCACTGTAGATTCCTCCTCCTTAATTTGGATGTACAGATATTTTTCGTCCTTTTGTTGGCTACAAAGAAGTCAGACTTGTTAGCAAGGAATCAAGACAAGTAAGTTTTAGTACAAAGTAAAAAAAATGTTATTTACATTGATGGATTTTTTACTAGGGCATTGTGCAGCCTGGGGGTGATCCACTGGTACTTTGTTTTGTTGATTTTGCGAGTCCAGCTCATGCAGCAACTGCCATGGATGCATTGCAGGGTAAGATCTCTTTCTCTTTTATTCTTTTAATAGTATCCTCATGCATGTCTTGGCCAATCCTTTATGTTCCATTTCTTTATTCCCTTCAGTGTGACAAATATAGAAAAATTGCTGTAGAACAATTTTCTGGGAACATCACGAACATTGTGTTGGCAAAACCGATCTTTATATTCGACTTCTTTATTATCCGTGTTCCTCTCATGTCAGTGCCTCAAGCGTGTGGGCTGCTCCTATATAATTTATGCAGGATTGGTTTTGGGTAATAAATAAAACCAGTTGTCTGATATGGAGTAGGGCTGGTTTACCAGGTGACTGCTGCCTGAAACATGCTCAGCGGAATGAAGAAATTATCGCAAGGACATTAGGTAAGCATCTGGATAAGAGTGGGACTACTGGGATGCTATTTGGTGGCATTAATGATAAATAAAAAAGCCGCATTCTGTTTAACCTTGTGCAATATATTTCTTATCTACCACACTTTCGTGGGATGGAACTGGTTTGGCTTAGATGAAAGTGACATCAGATTTTGGAAGGATTGCCAGATGCTTTACGCCAAACTAATGTCGTAATAATGAATTTATCTTCTCATCATCATCTTTGTCAGGCTGAATGATAAAGTGAACACCCATATTTTATCTTTTCTGGTTGAAAGACTGGGGTGAGAATCATGAATACCATTCGTTTTGACACTTCCATATTATGGAGAACAGTCCTCTTCCTGGTTTTGAGTAATTCATCTGGGTTATGTGGATTGCTTAAAAGTTCATTGGTCGCATTGAATACTGTTGGCTAAGGGGATGCTTAACCAAATATGCTGTCTTGATTTAGCAGACTATCGTATTCGTTTGTCCTTCCAACAACTAGCACTGCAAGGATTATTTCCTCCAAAGCACCTTTCATGCTAATTTATTATTTGTTCTTGCTGCATAGGTACTTAAACTAGTATAGGATATATGCTTCAATACCCAATGGTAGAGATTGTCAAACTATGGAGACAGTGAAGGTTACTCTCCCTACTTTCCTTTTAAGTAGCAAGTTTGACACCTTTGGTAATGAGTGAGAGACTAGCTTTTTCACCTATGTTGGATATTGGGTTTGAACGTTTTGAGATGTATTTCAGGTTTATTATGTCCTAAACTGAGGTAAGATATAGCACTCGTCTTTTATCATCTGCCTGTTGACACCCTAATCGGCCGTTCAAAACGTGGCTAGTTGTTGTGCGTAAAACAATGAACCTTAATTTTGCAGGTTACAAATTCGATGAGCTTGACCGCAACTCGGTCAATTTAAGGTTCCAATTTGCTCGCTATCCTGGTGCAAGGTCAGGTGGCGTGCATCGTGGCAAGCGTTGAATTGTGCGATCTACAGGTGATTAATGCTATTGTTTCGATACGTACACGCTGTTATTAATGGTAGTTGGGTGCTGAATAAAAGCTTCAATATGAACGGTTAATCGTGCTGAATCATGAAACGACAATTCTGTGTAGGCTTCACTCATATTGGGGAGGTTGTGATTTTAAGAGGCAAGTGATCTGCCTTGCCGTTGAGAATTACAGTTGCTTTCGTTAGGACCAAATCAAACGTTGTGGTATTCGTACGTGGGGAGTGCTCGCTAGAGATTCAAATCGTGCCTTTGTTTGTGAATGTTGTCTGATTTATTTAATATAAATTGCTTCAAATTGTCGTTTGGTATAACTTCTGATTTGAGGGTGCTTTACTGCACTTGCGAATATATGTGGGAATAAGCATCGTATTCATGCATGTTTCTAGTAAGCCTTTTTTCGGATATCAAATTTTGTTTGTTAACTTTTACTCTCATTTCTATTTATAAGATCTTGCTAACTAATTTTTTTTATGAAGTTTTAAAAATATTTATAATTTTTTTTACATGCTTTTTTTTATTAATATTCACCCTTTCTAATTCTCAGGTTTTGATTAATGGGTGGAATCAATAAATTTAAAGTTTGATTTGAAAGTGAAGTTTGGTTTTATAGATGAGGAAACTTGAAATGTTGTGGTAGTTTTTAAAAGTTAATATACAATTAATGCTTTTTTAATGTGTATTTTGGGTAGAAGGATCTTATAAATAAGGGAGGGTGTAATTTTATTAGACTAGATTACTATAATTAGACAGATAATGGTGCTCATTCATGCTTTGCCCTAAAATCAACATATCTGCATTCTTTCCTCATTACCTTCTCAGCTTAATATGATCTATTTTCCTTTTTATAGTCTATAATTTAATACGAAAAGGTTAATATATTTGCCTTCCTAATTAATATATTTTATTTTACAATAAACGTTTCCAACCTTTCTGTGAATACATATCGTA
The DNA here is from genome assembly GCA_037954105.1 of Canavalia gladiata. NCBI lineage: Eukaryota > Viridiplantae > Streptophyta > Magnoliopsida > Fabales > Fabaceae > Canavalia > Canavalia gladiata. Next base: position 57,182,209 of record CM075659.1, on the reverse strand, counting down.
AAATTGTACAAAACCCATATGGTATATGGGTTTTGATTCGTAGATTTCTGTATTCCAAGTTGACTTTAGTTAGTGATGGGTTTATACATAGTATTTGGTGGGTTGTGTTTGTGGGACGTGAAGTATTAGAAAACTCACTGAAGGTTAGTCCCTATCTTTAATTGTCACGAGCTGCTAATTAAAGGAGATAGCAGTGATAATAATATGATCTGAACGCTTAGTTAATACATCTATTTTATTCTTGGTGTCCAGCTCAATATAAGCTATGCTCTCAATTTGGAGAGGATGCTGCCAATGCCCTATGGTATAAAGGCATTGTTCTTTGAATTTGACCTTTCTTAGTTTTAGCCATTAATCTGATCTGCTGTCATTTGTGTCTATTTTCACTTGCAAAAAAGCAACTGTTCATGTTGATCCCTGCATAAATCATTTCCAGCAACGACACCACGGTGTCCTAGTTGCGCCCTTCTAAGTTTTGGCATGAAAACTTAAAAAGAAATATAGTCGCATGCGACACGGACTACTTTAAAGGAAACAAATAATAATAATAATTAAAAAAATCCCCTCCGCTGGACCATAAAAAAGAGGAAACAAATACGAAAGAAAATTAATCACATGGTGAATAAAATAGCTGCCATGGTTTTGAATTTTGGAATTTAGACCTATCTTGTCTTGGTCGTTCATTGGGTTTACTCCCGTTGCATGCGACACGTTTGCCCATGCCGCTTTAATGGAAACAAATAATAATAATAATCATAAAACGCCCCCTCGTTGGACCTTATAAAAGAGGAAACAAATACGAAAGAAAATTAACCCATATAGTGAATAAAATAGCTGCCATGGTTCGGTTTTTGTTAGATAAAAAATGTGACTCCTGTTATTCAGTTATATATCCCAGATATTTACAAAGAGAAAACATTCAGATTCGTTTACCTAAAATTCTCAAAGCAGACAAATTGAGTGGTCGTAAACAATGAATGAGTTCGCAAACGAGCACACGGTGGAAAGGGGGGGGGGTGAGGGATCTGGGTTCGTGAATATGTTCCTTTTTTCATTTTTAACTGGTACTCATAATGAACTCTTGATATGATCCATATATCTAAGCCACGGGTAACTATAGAATATTTTAGTGGTGCACTGTTTTATTTTTTATTTATTTCAATTGATATGCTTTAATTGATGACCATCAAAATCTCATTTCATTTTCATGTTTAGCCACGTTTATAGAATGCAAATAAGTATTGCAAGCAGTAGATTGAATAAATTCCACAACCACGATTGTGGCCCATCTGTTCGAATCTCCTGTACAACTGCAATTACGTAAGTTAAGAATATATATATATATATATATATATATGTTAAAATTATAATAAATCATGTTTATAAATTTTTTAAAATTTAAAAACGATTTGATATTTTGTTAAATAACTTATACCTAAATGTAAACCAAGATGCAGGAGAAGCTTTTCAAAAGTAAGAATGAGACTAGAAAACCTGTAAATAAACGTAGACAATCTAATATTTTATACTATATTAAATGAGTGGTTTAAAATGCTTTGATCATAGATGATCACAAAGTTAGGAGAATCATTCAAGAATTCGAAACATATATATTCAGATTATATTTGATTGAGGTTTAATTTTTAAAAATTATTTTGTAAAATAGTGTTTAAAAAAAAGTAAAAAATAAACTAATATATAAAATAATATAAATTGTAAAAATTGAATATAAAAAAATTAAAAATTACTTACATTATTTTTATTTTGAAAATTAAAAAAAAAATATTAAAAACTCTCTTATCATGAGTTCTACCGTGCACCTTCAATAGTTTGGTGTATAGACGCACCTTGAAAAGTGCCCTACAAGTTACAGGTAACTCTCTTTTTAAACCATTTTTACTTTTTCGGTACATTTTTTTTATGTAGATTTTTATTGTTTTTATTTGATATAATATAAAAATTTAAAATATTATAATAAAAATTTAATTTTAAATAATTTTATAATTTATAAATAATTTTTTATATAATTTGTTTTTACTTATTTAGACAAGTAAATAGAAAATTTTCAATTTTTTTCCTCATTTATATTTATCTAAATACTATATTTTTCTTCATCTTATTTCTATTTTATAATTTATCTTTCTATTTTTTTACTCCTTATTTCATCTATTCATTACAATGTAGATATTTTGAGAAAAATAGGTAGAGAAAGATCAAAAAATAATAAATATAATAAATAATATTATATGACAAAAATATAATAAAGAAAAATGTGAGTTTATCTATATGATAATACTTTTAAAATGTATAAAATCATAGTAATTGATTTAATGATAAACATCCTGAATTTGAATTCCATAATTTTTTATTTTTTAAAAAATTTACTTGTAAATTACTATTTTTACCTGTTTACTAAATTCTTCTAATTTATAGCATCTGTCGATTTTAAAGCGGAAAGAATTGATAATGGTAAGTATTCTATATAACGATGCACCGTTAGCAACATGGTGCATATTAGAAATATTCATCCTTATCAATTAAGTTAATTTTTTTATTTTTAACACATAAATTTACTTTCAGAATCAGAATAAATAATTTTAAAATTTTCTACTATTTTTATAAATCTTCCAATTATTAAATAAAAATATTAAATAAATTAAATATTTTAAAAATAAAATATATATTTATTTTTCATTTAATATTTACTTTTTATTAAAAAAAATACAATAAAAAATATAACAAAGCTTAGTCAGAAAACAAACAAGCTATTACTCTTATTAAAAAGAGGAGAACAATAATTAACGTATTTTTCAATCATATATCAGTACAAAATGTCAACCACACCCTAAGCTGATAAAAAGCACAATGGATGAGAAAAAAAATGAAATATAGTTCCTCTAACCTCTAAATTTCTGACCAACTATTGTGACCATTATTTTAACTCATGTGTTTCACATACACTAATCAACCACCCGGTCAGATTATCAACGTTCCCACATGACAGTTACTAGCCACACCACACAAAATCATATTTTGCATACACAAGTTATTTACGTTTACGTTAACAAAATCCACATTGTTGGAAACTAAAGCAATATCTTTCCATGCACGGATTGTGGAGTTTTTATTTTCTTCTTTCCAAACAAAGCGTTTCAATTTCAGTCCACTGCTCAGCCATACCCTTAATGTATTGCCATTTTTGCCAAAAGATACGTAAATCATTTCCCTTACAAATGGTTTCAAATATTAAATGATCATTTAAACCCAATCGGTTTCCAGTATATGCTTTGTTGGCATTTTCTTTTATCTTATGAATAGATTAAATTTAAATAATATTTTTTGAGAGATTAATCCATTTTTCTAATTTTCTTATAAAAAATGTCAAATAAGCAAAAGCTAAAAAGAAAATTTTCTCAGTAAAACATACTAATGAAAGGGAAACCTTATTTTAAACGAGACTACTTTTTATTTTTGGAAGAAAATAGAAAAAGATAACAAAATAAAAAATTATAAAGAAAAAATTTTAAAAATAATTCATTCATCAAGAGGGAGAAAAAAATAAAAAAATTAAAAAAATTGAAAAAGAGTTGATACATGAAAAGATCAGAAAAAATATTTTAATCGGAACAACACGATTTATTTCCTTTTAAAATAATTTAAAAAGCATAAAAAAATAAATAAGAATATCGATATTCATATCATTCAATATAATGAAATATAACCATCTTAATATACTTTATTCATTTAAATTTTGTAATGATTTGAAATAAATGGAATATATTAAAATGATGGATAATTTTGGATGGTACTGGATATTTTTCAATAAATAATAAAATAATCATTAAATTGACTTGTTGATGATATGTATAGAATCATCTAGCATTAATTGGGCTGTACATTTTTGGAATTTCATTAATTTGGATGTACTTTTTGGCACTGGAAAGGGTCGTCTAGTTAATTATTGACCAAGTCTAGTTAATTGTTGACCACGTCTAGTTAATTGTTGACCACGTCTAGTTAATTTGGACGCGTTTTTTTAACCTTAGTACGAGTTTGCGATCCCTCCTCTCATACTACTCAACATGCTATCAAGTAGAGTTTATTCCGTGTTATAAAATGGTATCTTGTTTCTTTTACTACTTTTTAATTAAATTCACTGGATGATTAAAATAGGAGTAACTATTTTGTGTGTGAAGCATACAATGTAATATAATTGATAATTATATGAATTATTTGTAAGTAACAGCAACTATTCCAATTAAAAGTATGATAATAATAAGATGATAATACCGGTAGTAATGATAATAATAAAGATAATATGATAATGGTAACAAAATTATAATTACAATATTAATTCTATGATAATCAAGTTAATAATAATAGTTTTGAAATTAATAAGAATAGATAAAATGTAAGTAAATGAATATGATATGTGCAAATGATAGTAAATATAATTATAGTAAAAATAAAAATCATAATGTTGATAAGATTATGTTGATAACAATAATTATTTAATTTAAATAAATAAAAATTAATTTGATTCAACTAATCCAATTTAATTTTCTAAAATTATAGTTATTAAAACTATATTAAATTGATTGATTGGATTAAAATTGATTAAGTTACTTATTTAAACAATCCAAATAATTACTGAAACAAAAAATTGATAAAAAAAAACTAATACTAAACAATAATAAACTAACTAATTTTTTTTACATTTTTTAAAATATCGTCTTAAAATATTTTTTAAAATAAATTACATATAAATTATAAATTTTCTTTTACAAGACATGTAATACAATCCTTTTATGTTTATTTAAAATATTATTTATATATTAATTTATTACTTAATATTGAAAATATATACTTTATTGTTACTAGTTTGATTCTAGATAACTGTAGTAAAAAGAAATGAATCATGAACTAATATTTTTACTGATTTAATATCAAATTTGAATTTAAAAGCTATTGGTTAGAAAGAACACTAAATTTATCCTTTTTTTGTTTTGGTCTATATAAACTTTTTTTTATTAGGCTTATGTCAACTGGATGCATTTAAGTATAAAATGTGTATTTAAGTTTAAACTTAACTTTTATTTTGTGATTCAAATAAAAAGTAATTTTTTTGGCTTAACACAGTAAAATTCAAACCCTAAACTATGTTAACACAAATTGAGTGGGATAATTTGTTTGTTAACTCTATCAATAATAATAATTATTATAATGATAATAGAATAAAAAAATTGTTTGAAGGAAAACAAATTCTTTATCTTATTCTATTCATTCCCAACCTAAACCTCTTTTAAGGATAACTTATAAAATAAACAATACAATAAGGCAAACTAATTATTTTATCTTATTACACTTACTAAATAATAAATTAAATTAAAATATAATAAATTATTTTATCTTATCATTAGTATTTTCATCATTTAAAAGCTTTAATTTAAATGATAATTCTTCTTAATTTTTCATATTTTGTTATCAATATATTATGGTTTAATTAGAGCCACAGAAAAGGAATACAAATAAAGGGAATATTATATATATATATATATTATCACTTCATATGTTTTATTTAATTTTTCATATAATTTATAGTATAAATAAAAGTTCTCTTGATTTTATTCCCTTCGGCACCAACATGCATGAAACCCAATTTTCATTCGGAATGAATTATTGAGTTAAGCACTGCGGAGCTTCCACAATTATCCTTATTGGTTGGACCGTCTTTACTGTTATCAATGATTAGGTAATTTGGTGGTTCTCCCTAGTCTTGTGATTCTGAGAACATTAATATTATATTTTAACATAATAATATTAAAAATTATATTTATATAAAGTTATTTTTTAAAATTGATTTAATAATTTAAATATTTTTTCGGTAAAAGAATATTTTAAACATTTATATTTTTATGTTCTAAATATTTTTTATTGAAAAATTTGTTTTTTATTGAAAGATCATTCAAAATTTTAAAATACCCTTTAAGATTAATTTAATATTTTAAAATTTTTAGAAATTTTTAAAATATGTATGTTTTATATATTTTCTATTAATAACTTCTATATATATATATTTACTAAAAGATGATTCAAAATTTTAAAATATTAAATTAATTTTAAAGGATAATTTTATAAATAATTTTTTAATATTATTATCTTAAAATATAAAATGACACTATATATGTATCGCAAAACTAATGAAAGAATACCAATATCCTTCAAACTCATATCATATGGTACGAAAAAATCGTCAATCAATTTTGACAAAATTACTTTTAAATTGTTGAATATAATTAAAATATATGTTCAAATCAATTTCAACCCTTAATTTAACATTGAAATATATGTTTTAGTAAAAATAGTTTTATTATTTTTATATAAAATTGTAAAAAATAAAAAATAAAATATTATATTATATTTATAATTAAAACTGAAAATAAAATCATAAAATCATAAAATGAAAATAAAAACAAAACATGTCTTTCAGTGTTAATTAACATAATGATCATGTTTGAAAAGTCACGATTCAAACAAGATACAGTTTGTAAAAGGCATGAGTGGCAGTAGTAACATTGTTGACGAGCAGAGGTCATAGCAATCGATTTCAATGGTAGTGTGGTCGTCAACTTCAATATTGGTGTGGGGACTAAGTCACATCACTAGGTCGTGAATTAGATGGCACATTCTGTATATTTGAAACTTATACGAGGTTCCATTTGTATTTTACTTTTGGTTTTTAATACAAAGTCTACATTCGTATCATTTTATGTATATTTTATTTTTTGGTTTGTCTTTTGGTTATTTTGTTTGTGGTTTAGTTGTTCACTTTATACTGATACTAGGGTATTTCTTGGTTGAAATTAACATCGATAGACAATTGTTTTTTCTTTTGATTTTTTCTTAGTCCAAAGGATAACAAAATCTTGATAACTTTTTAATTAATTGAAACTAACTATTTCACATTTATTCTTTAAAAATGATAATTGAAAATATGTATAATATATATATATATATATATATATATATATATCTTTACCTTTATTTTTATAGTTTTGTGAATTTTATTTTGAAATTTAGAATAAATCAAGCTAGCTTTTTAAATTCACTTTTTGTGTAATGCAGTAAAACGGTAAAGTTTCCATCATGTTTTGTTCATAGACTTTTGTGTAAACTAGACTTTGAACCTAATTCAATTTTTTAAGTCTGGATAAGATAAAAAATTACTCCATCAACCAATTAAAAGTATTATGATGAGTATATTTTTTAAATCGAGTAGGATTATTTTTTGCAGAGATCACGTGTGATGTAAAAAAAAAAGGTTTGTTTTTCTAACTTATTCCTATATTAAAGTAAAACGTTTATTATTCAAAGTTTTATCTTTCTAACTCATTAAGCACTTTTCATTTTATTTTCGTCTATTTCTAAATCGCTTAAATAAAATAATTATTTATAATAATTTTTCTTCTATTTATTAACTACTATTATCAAAATAAATAATTTTTAATGAAGTTAAAATATCTAAAAAATTTAACTTATAATTATATAAATATCTTATTCACAAATCATTTTATTAATGAAATGTATAAAATTAAAATAAATAAATTTTATTTCGATATTATTTTTAGTAAGACCTATAAGAATAAATTTATAATTTTATTTTTAATATGTTGTTAGTAAAAAAAAATTTACATTGTCAACTAATTAGAATTCACAGTAGTTATCGTTTTTTAAATAATTATTATAAAATTAATAATTTTTAATCAAAACAACTTATAACTTGATAACAGTGTTAAAAAACTTTTATATTATCAGTATATTTTTATTAAATTATAAATATTAAATAGATAGTATTTTCATATATACTTTTTCTTTATTTAATATATATAATACTAATTTTTATTATGAAAATAATTATTATATTTATTATAATTTTAAAATTTAAAAAGCAACTATAATTATGTAAAAAACCAAATTTAAAATATTGAAATATTAAAGATCAAGAAATATACATGTAAAATAAATAAAAATCTAATAAATTAAATGAAGCAACAAATGAAGAAAACAACATATATGACATTTCTAACTATGGGCATACCAAGTGATATTTCTAGTAAAAGAAGTTTAGTATATAGACAAGAGTATTGGTCTAACATTATTGAAGTGACTTTCTTTAAAAGGGGTTAATTGTGTTAAAATATTAAATTCATGAAATTCATTTATTACATTTTGACTCATTGCAAGAACATTGTCATATTTTATTTTTTTATCTTTTATAGCAGTACTAATAAATTTGGCTCTAATTTTTTAATCATTGCTCTTCAGTCTTAGATAAGGACAAGGTAAAAGATGTTATAAATGTGACATTGACAGAAAAAGTCTCATACTGAGAAAAATAAGCTGAATTCGTAGGCACTCATAATGCCTCTCACTGTCTTTTGCTGTGTAATTTTGTCACAATCTTATATATATACACTCATGATTTTGTTATCAACATCTTCCTCTGCTTACATCCACACATGATCATGCTCTTGTTTTGTTCATTATATGATACTGACATGCATGATATTTGACGTTCACATCTTTGCGTTTCAGATTGTAAGGTAAGGATAATAATTTTGGCATGGATTCAATTCTTGAGGTAGAGGGAAGCAAGAGTGTGTTGGACTCAGAGGATGAAGAGTGCAGAGTGAAACAAGTGGAACTTACTGTTCCTAAAACTGATGATCCAACACTGCCTATTCTGACATTCAGAATGTGGGTTCTGGGCATTGTTTCATGTGTGTTCTTGTCCTTTGTGAATCAGTTCTTTTGGTACAGAACACAGCCTTTGACTGTGACATCAATTTCTGCCCAAATTGCTGTGGTTCCCATTGGCCACTTCATGGCAAGGACTTTGCCAACTCGTATCTTCTTCAAAGATACACCCTTTCAATTCTCACTCAATACAGGACCTTTCAATATCAAAGAGCATGTTCTCATAACCATCTTTGCCAATTCCGGTGCTGGAACAGTGTATGCTACTCATATTTTGAGTGCGGTGAAGCTCATGTATAAAAGAAAGCTTGAGTTTCTTCCAGCCGTTTTACTCATGCTAACTACTCAGGTTCTCTTCTATCCACAATTATTTCTTTTTTATTTTTTTCTCTTTTGTGGCTACAGGCAAAAGATAAGGCTATGTTTGGTTTGACAAAATAATTTCTCTTTTCATTTCTATTTTTTAAAAAATATTATTTCATTTTCATTTTATTTGCTGTTTTTAAAAATTTATGTATAAAACAGAGAAAATAACTTTCGGATTTATGAACTGGATGTAAACATACTCAGAATCTATAGATATGAATTGCAAACAAAGTTATGCAATCTTGTTAAAATTATGATAGTTTGGGGGGGGGGGGGAATATGAAAATCCAGGTCAAATTTGTCAACAAAAACTTATAAATTTTGTGCTTCAAGTCAATTACAAGGTCAACCCTTTGTGTGAGAGTTCTACAAACTGAATTGTCCCCGGGACATTTTTTGCAATGCGGAAAATATGATGCAATAAACCCTCCTCTTGGAAGTTGTAACTACAAGAATCAGAAGTCTTTATCATAAATCATTTACATTTTACCGAAACTATTGAACAAATCAAGTTTGAAAGCTGTAGATTGATTTTGCATGGTCATATAACTTTCTAATAACTTTGATCAGGGACCATTAATCTAGATTATATGATTCTTGATATTTTCACTCAGTCCTGTTCCAACAGATCTACTGTTTCATCTTTGACCAGGTATCATTTGGTATACTCAATAATGTTTGTGATATTCTTAGTCCCTAAGTTATGAGGACATGACTATCCTAATTAGCTAAAAAAATTTTCTGGTATGGTATTAATTCCTGCAGTTAACTCATGAGAAGTATACTATAGAATATTGTCATAAGCTATGCTTCCTTATTCAATTTTAGGTGCTGGGGTTTGGTTGGGCAGGACAGTTCAGGAACTTTCTAGTTGAGCCAGGGGAAATGTGGTGGCCTTCTAATATGGTCCAGGTTTCATTATTCAGGTAAATTCTATTTAATGTGTCAATGAGTAGAATTTTTGAAGAATGCAACTATAGTAAGCTAGCACATCAATGCAGTGCTCTACATGAGAAAGACAAAAGACCAAAAGGAGGCACAACCCGAACTCAATTTTTCCTCCTTGTCTTGATCTCTGGATTGGCTTACTATGTGTTTCCTGGCTATCTGTTTTCAATGTTGACATCATTCTCTTGGGTGTGTTGGCTTGCCCCCAAGTCTATTCTAATACAACAGCTTGGTTCTGGCATGGAGGGTCTTGGCATTGGTTCATTTGGAATTGATTGGTCTACAATTTCTTCATACCTTGGTAGTCCACTAGCCAGTCCATGGTTTGCCACTGCGAATGTTGCTGTCGGATTCTTTCTTGTTATGTATGTGATGACACCAACTGCTTACTGGTTAAATGCATATAATGCCAAGACTTTTCCAATATTTTCAAGTAGGCTTTTTATGGGAAATGGTTCACTTTATGACATTTCAACCATTGTGGACTCTAATTTCCATCTTGATCGGAATGCTTATTCAAAGAATGGGGCTGTACATCTCAGCACATTCTTTGCAATGACTTATGGCCTCGGATTTGCAGCACTTTCTGCTACAGTGGTGCATGTTATGCTCTTTCATGGAAGGTAGCCTCCGCTTGGATCATCTGATTTTATCAACAATATAACATGTTTTAGGATTTTAGTATCATATACCCCCCTTCCCCCTTTTTCTAATTTTATCTATGTAAGCTCTTGAATAGACCCAACTCTGAACTTCTTACATCAAACACCCTCAACTTCATGCTTCAATTTGCATAAATGAAGGTACCATTTATTGGCATACTTTAATATAAAAGTATTCAACTATTATTTAATATGAAAGTCTGCACACGGTTCCCAGCATATTGGAATTTTATTTTTGAAAATATGTTGTGCCTTTCAAATTTTAATTTCATTCACACTCACCATCATATACCCCTTTCCCTATGCAGAGAGATATGGATGCAAAGTAAAAGGGCCTTTGGAGACGGTAAAAGAATTGACATACACACAAGGCTTATGAGGAGGTACAAATCAGTTCCCATGTGGTGGTTTCATATCATTCTGGTGGTGAACCTAGCTGTAATTATATTTACTTGTGAGTACTACAAGGAATCACTTCAGTTGCCTTGGTGGGGTGTATTGCTAGCTTGTGCAATTGCCATTTTCTTCACTCTTCCCATCGGTATCATAGCAGCCACTACAAATCAGGTATATTAACAAATTCACTTACATAGCTCGCTAATTTTACACTAGTGATAAGGATAATTCTCAAAGATCTCATCTTTTTTTCCTTAACAGGCACCCGGTTTAAACATTATAACAGAATACATAATTGGTTACATGTATCCGGAGCGCCCTGTGGCTAACATGTGTTTTAAGGTTTATGGGTACATTAGTATGACTCAAGCACTGACCTTCTTGCAAGACTTTAAACTTGGACACTACATGAAGATTCCACCAAGAACAATGTTCCTGGCGCAGGTCAGTAATGACTCTTTTGTCCCTTCAAATTTGAACTATGAGATTAAAACACATTATTGATGTCTGTTACATTAGTCCTTAAAAATGAAAATGACCATTAAGATGTCTACCAATTTAGTTCTTGTCTGGGACTAAATTGATGTAAAAAAAATTAAATTGGACGATTTTTCATCTTTTAGGAATGAACATGACTTCAGGAATCAAAATGATGGCTTATTAAAGACTAAATTTGGATGCATTATATGTAGGTGGTGGGAACACTCATATCAGTAGTTACATACACAATAACTGCATGGTGGTTGATGGAGAGGATCCCTGACCTTTGTGATCTTTCCAAACTTCCATCTGATAGCCCTTGGACATGCCCAATGGACAATGTGTTCTATGATGCATCTGTTATTTGGGGTCTTCTTGGACCACGCAGGATCTTTGGAAACCTAGGTGAATATGCAAATGTGAATTGGTTCTTCCTTGGTGGAGCCATTGCACCTCTCCTAGTTTGCCTTGCTCACAAGGCATTCCCAGGGCAAAAATGGATAGCTCTAATTCACATGCCTATTTTGTTAAGTGCTACATCAATGATGCCACCTGCAACAGCAGTCAACTTCACCAGTTGGATAATCGTTGGCTTTCTCTCAGGATACATTGCATATAGATATAGACAACAATGGTGGAAGCGCAACAATTATGTATTGTCTGGTGGTCTTGATGCTGGAACTGCCTTCATGACAATCTTGCTGTTTCTTACTTTGGGTAATAACAACACTAAGCTTGCTTGGTGGGGAAATAATCCTAATAATCCTGAAGGGTGTCCCTTGGCTTCTTGTCCTACTGCAACGGGTATTGTATCTCAAGGTTGCTCCGTTCAATGATCACTATAACATTTCATTGTTTAGCTACCTTGAGTTTGGTACTTGGTTTGTGTAGCTCTACGTATGTCTTCACATAATTGCCCTTTGCCATCTATGTTTATAGTAATTTGATCAAGGAAGGACAAGGGTCTGAGTTTAATATTTCAATATATGCTTGAACAGCTGATCTAAATAGAATTGTATTCTATATAAGATATTTATATTTTAGATAAAAAAAATTAATTTAAATCATATATTTATATTTATATTGAAAAGTATATTTTTTATAAAAAAAATGAGAATTATTTTTTTACTTTTAAAACAAAGATAGAAGAGTGAAAATATTCATGCCTCTTGGGTGTAAAAGAGCGTTAAAACTAAATCAAACTTCGATCACCATGTTCTTTTAACAATTACCTATGACTTGTTTTCATCAAATCAATTAGAACTTTGGTTCTCCTAAGTGCTTCTACAACGGTATCCTTAAACAACAGTTTCTTTTACACACCCCTTGTCTCATTTTATACCATTGAAGATCAATGACTTGACAAAGAAAATAAGAGATGTTATCCAAATTAAGCAACGATTGCTTGTGTTAAAAAAGGGGTAAATCGTGCGATTTTTCCTAACAACCCAAAATGTGCATCAGGAATAATAATAATAATAATAATAATAATAATAATAATAATAATAATAATAATAATAATAGAAAAAAGGTAGAGAAGTGAAGCAACAGGCTCTTCCTGTCACCATCACTGGGTGGTGCCATCTTGTAGCCATGGTCGAGTGGTTATTTGTTTTCTGATATGAAGATGATTTCTCTGTAAAAACTAGGTGACCAATATTTTATTTTATTTTGCATTTTTAATAGATTTTAATTAATAATAATTGATTATAAATAAATTAATTCATCAAAAAATAAGTTAATAATTTAAAAGTATAATTGAAGAGAAAAAAATGCTAAATTGTAAAAAATAAAAAAGAAATTATATGTATTTATATAAAAATTATTAACGTTAAACTTATATAACTTCAAGAAATTGCATGATTAGAGATATTCTAATAGTATTTGATATGCATTTTGTATAGTTGAATAAATAGATTCTAACTACTCACCGCTTTCTGGAAAAAGTTAATCTTTTACATATAATCATTGGTTGGACAATACAAAACACGGCAATGTATAATTTTGTTGGCTATAATGTATCGTTTTATCATGAGTTGAACCCCAAAAGTCATTTACAACTTTAAATCAAACATGTACTAATTTACTTTAAAATTAATTCTTTCGAAGTTAATTTTACAAAAAATCTAAAACAAATATTTTCTTGGCCTTTCGTAAAGTCATCATCAATCATTCTACATGTTTCATAATTGAGCATCACTACAAAACAAATTTTCAAAGCTAGTGCACAAGTTGCTGGTTACCATAATCCATTTGCCATGGCAAAGAAAATATGAATAAGATAGACTTATAATTAGAGATGTGAACCTATGAGATATATAGACTTTAGGGGGAATAAAAAGTGATGATGCCCTTCCGCAAATGTCAAAAGTTTTAAGAAATGACGTTTTCATTTTATTTACCAAACTGACCGCCTAATACTAGCCTAGGCCTGGATTTAGTGTCCATTATCTCTCTTGTATAATCTTATAACAATAGTGCACGGTAACCTATAATAGAGTTGCATAAAAATAAGACTAGAATTCTAATTAAATTTCTTCGAATAACTTGCTAGAATGGACTTCAATATTTTCATATCAATGTTATTAGGAACCTACTCAGCGTGTTGCAAACTGGGGGTTCTACTGGGTTTTTCCAATATAGCAATAGATTATTCTGGTTAGCTCCAACTAAGGAGTGAATTATATTTTTTACACATGTGATTTCAAGATTTAGCTTTGTAACTTTATTAAAGTAATACTCACGGATGGATCAACAATTAAAAATAAAAAAATCATAATCATAAAGAAAAAACAGTATTTCCATATCATTAATTAAGTAGACATTATTAACACACATTTAGCATGCATGAGTCCACTCAAGGAGGATGCCACTACCCACCAATATTACCAACGCAGGAGAAATCACTTGATAGATAAAGAATCAAAAACCGAATAGAAGAAATCAGTTAGAGAAGTAAATATTGATTTTACCATAAATTTTATAAGATCTAATACATAAAGCTTTTAAAGAGCAAACCAAAAGAATTACATAACTTAAGAAAACTAAAAATATATTTAAATTATGGATCAACATACATATATATATAAATACAATAAGACAAATAAATATTAATCATTAAATCGCATTATGAATAATCAAACTTTAAACATATAAATTATGTGATTTTTAAAAAAATTGTGACTATTTTAAATGAACATGTAATTTTAAAAATATTTTAAAATTGACTATTTATATATAATTATAAAATTAGATTCATAGTTTTTAGTCTCATAAAAATAATTTTCTAAGTAAATACATCCTTCACACACAAAACACAAACATATATATATATATATATATATATATATATATATATATATATATATTAAAACACACTTAATTATAATAAAAATATAAACAATAAATGTAAACATTAAAATTTTTTATTTGAGTAATCAAGATTAAAAAAGAAAAGTACATATGATACTTTTAAACAGATATATAATCACATTCCACTTTTTAATGATAACCAAATATATATAATTATATGATCCAAATATATTATTCTAGTATCACATTATTTTCCATTCATGTAAATATTGGATGACAAGAGTATTGTGTTTTCTATCCTCTTGTACAACAAGCATGGAAAATGATGGTTGCTTCTTTCATACCAAGCCATGTAGGAAGAAGCTTGTTGGGAATGAAAATGAATAAGAGGAAAATGTGAAAGTGGTAAGCCAATTTTAACTCCAATTAAACAGGCACTTTAAATCATTTGCGATCGTTTGAGGTTTGAGTGTCTTCGGACAATTCTGTGGTAAGCCAAGATCAAATGGCATCACCTATGTTTGAATAAACTAACGTACATGGTTCCAATACTCAATTGAAGTCTGTAAACAAACAAAACTTTGTATTTGTCGACACGCACAACGTATTTCCATAAGTTACATGAAATCTACATATTACTAGAAGAACACTCTGTGCCACAAAATTCATTTCTTGACTGTTTACATGAGTATACAATAAATCTACCAAGTTCGATATGATCACTAAAATCTGGATCAAAGTCCAGAAAACAGGAATTCATCAATCATTGATAGACATTGCAGCTCTTCCAACATCTTCAATCAAGTCGCTCCATCTGCAACATAGTATAGGATAGAGATAATGACGATATATTAGACATCTGCAGAAAATATATCATCAAGCACTGAGTGGAGAGCGAGCAGAATTCAGCAGGAAATAAGTGTTGCGTTAGAAACTGGATTTGGTCCTCAATGCTTGAGACCAAAATGTGATATCGTATTAACAAATGAAACCAAGAAGCATAAAAAGCTATAGTATTATTGCAGGTACTACCCAAAGATCATAAGATGAGCATTATGTATATTTATTTAATAAAAAGGAAAACATCTATCAATCATACCTTCCAAAGACCATCATTGAGATAATGCAAGTTGTCAACCCCAATTCCCTTGTTGATTGCTTTTCTGAAACCATGGAATTAATTAAACTTCTTGAGGACAAGAATCAACCAAAGAAAATTAAACTAGGCAAATCATAACTTCTCTTTATTTCTGCATTAGCCTTGTGCTTTATTCTTTAATAAAATGTATGGCATTAATGCAAGCAACATTGATATTAGTAGCAGTAAAGTTGATGTTCCAGGCTCCAGCTTTAAGCCTTTGAGGCACAATGTTGAATTTCAGTTGAGCTAGTGCTAGTTACACACTACAAATATATAGGTTTGCCCTTCATGTCCTAATATTCCATCCCAAAATCATTAATGGGAGAGTTGCATAACATGCCAACAAATGCCAAAGTCATCAACTTTAGTTAGTAATAAGTCATTCACTCTGTATTCCGGTAGTTGCCATTGTAATGTTATTTCCACTATTGCACATGGGCAGAACAAAAAAATTTAGGTGTGGGTCCTAAATAAATACTCACATAAACACTATTTGAGGGGCATTGACTTCACATCTATACATAGAAGCGAAGGAAAATACTCTTTGGGAATGTGGTTGCACCCCAACTTAGACGAGTCAGTTTCCTCCTGGTCCCATGAGAGGTTATAGGCCAATAATGAGATATGACACGAAATTATTTATATCAATTTTTCTCTTAAATGTATGGTATGAGCAAGTTCCCATTGACCAGTGCACTCAAGTTACCCAAACCAAACCAATAATAAAAAATTGGATTGGATTGGGTAATCAGTTTGGTTAACAAGAATATAAACTCAACCTTATCTTGAAATTTGTAAAACCTGACCCAATGTACATCTAAATATGCAGGAATTGCTCAAATCAAATTCATTCCCAATTCAACTAAGGTAAAACCCTATCTCAATTTATCCTTTACCATTGGTAACCTCTCACATGCCACCCATTGCCAATCAGCCACCATAGCTCACACCTCACATAGATGATGAGTGGTTCATTTGGATGAACTGACGTTGGTGTCTTGACAGTAAGCTATGGAGGTAGCAACTCACAGGGGTTACAGGAGTGTGTTGGTATGAGTGGTTGCTATCAGACAAGAGAGGCAGCATTGCTGGGTTGTTTTGCAAAGTAACAGGCTTGATGCACCTCTCTCGGGCTTGCAAAAGAGTGCATCTAATAGGTGAGTGATTTTGGTTGTTTGGCACAGTCGATGGCACTGCAAGGAGTGCAGTGACGTGGAATGCTTCTTGGTGTCGGACTACAGCAGATGGGGTATCATGCCAAGGGGTGACTTCACTGCATTCTACAATCTGCAGATCTCGTTTCCTTGTTTTTCTTTTATCTTTACAAAATTTATTCTAGAAATTATTAAAACATGCCAACCCAATGACCAGACATGAACCAACCAGAAATGTGACTTGGGTTAGGTTGTCCTTAAAATTTTGTCAAGCCCAACTTGATTCAAACTAAAGCTTTTTAATCAGTTTGGTCTCATTTTCCCCTAAGCCCATGACCCAACCCAAGCCACTCACACCCCTACTTAAATGTTTATGAATGTTGCAGAGAATAAAATAAAGGAAGAAATATCTGACAGTCTCTCCATATATCAGTGAAAGAATTCATATTTATTTCATTCAACATGCCTGTCAAGCCAAAAGATAAGACAAGTTTCTTACATGTCTTTTGCTGACATTTTTGTAAAGCCAATAGCAAGAGCATGCTGTTTTCCTTCAGCCATGATGGCCTGAAATCAGATAAGCAATGATGTGATGAAAGTTACTATAAAAATGCTTATATTGTGCATTACAATGAATATACAGAATATTATGGCAGTACCACAGGACTTTCTGCTCCTACTTCCGCATCTAAAGCACCCCCAGGAGATGTAAGACCAGGACACATTATGTTTGCACCCGCCAAGACAAATTTTATTGCACCACGGTCAACTTGTAACTTCTTCATTATATTTGGATCTGTAAAATTAAAAAAAACAATAATATGGTTCGCATGGAATATAAGAAATGACCAATTGCAGATTGCATGATGTCTATGTTAGAAACTCTATTGAAGATTCATGAGTGCTCAGTGTTGGTGGTTGAAGCAGTGGGAGTGAAATGATAATTGATAAGTTACTAATCACTCCCTGCATTAGAATCCAACAAATCACTATACTGTATGGTACCAATAAGGCACCAACAATGTTGTTCCCTCCCTCCATGTCTCTATCCCTTTCTCCAAATTTACACCTTTTTCCTTCTACAACATTCCACATTGACGATCACTATACTGTATGGTAAGAATAGGAGTACAGGTAGGAGAGAAATTTTCTCAATGATCAAGGGATCAGCAGAATCTAACATGTGATTCTCAGATCATCAATAGATGAAGAACCATATAATCTTCACCATTCTCTTTTGTTCAAGACAACTAGCAAAACAATTAGTGTAATTCCAGGCATCCAACAGCTCCTACCACTCAACCTCATAGCCTTTGGAAAATTGGAAGGCAACTGTATAGTTGAAGAATTAGAATCCAACAAATCAACATTTTTATTTAAGCTCTTTACACCAGTTTCTAGAAAAGTTCATCTATCTCATCCACTGTTGGTCGCATTGTGCAAAATAATTTTCATTTAAGCAACTATAATATTTCCCTAAAACGTATGTCAATATCTTTTTCATCATATGTGTTGAACCCCAAGTAAGCTGCATCCTATCGTAGTTTATTCAGTACATATACATCATTGGACTATAAAATGTATGCAGTCACAAACATTTATAATTCATTGGACAATTTAAAAACTGCAAGAAAAGTAAACTTTACATTGATGGAGAAGTCGCAAGGTGGGCATGTATGGTCCATCACGGACGCTAAAAAACAAAGGCACATTGTTCACTAGAACCAGATTGAGATGGTTCTGACTACAAGAGCAAGGGAAAAAGCAACCAGTTAGTAACCATAAATGTTATGACTAGGCAAAAAACACAGCAAAAAGGATCACAAACAAACCATTTAGCAACTATAAGAGGGGACTTCTTGGGAAGTATATCGTCCAACACTGGCTCAAGGCCTGGATACTGTAGTGGAGTGAGTGAGGTTAATGTCACATGCAACAAAATTCAATGTGTGGCAAGAAGGATTGTTGTTATTAAGAGTTAAAATTTACAATAAAGGGCCAACCCCAAAAGTGACATCACCTCTTCTGCAATACTTTGGCGTATTTTTCGTTGAACAGAAGCCTTCACTTGGTTCTGTGCAGACACATCTTCACCTGAAAATCTGAAGAAAAACAAAACAAAACTTTTTTGACATGTAAATCTAAAGATACATGATAAAAAACAGCATTATAATAAAGAATTGTAGGAGCAGAAATAAAATCATATTCGTCCCCGTGAAATAGAGCATGCACCATATGTTCATATTATTATCTAGTGGTTAGGGGAAAGAAGGTGCAAAAAAAAGACGGAACAGAGGTTCCGACACAAAATTAAATAAATGTTTTAGGGTTTACGGCACCATCGACACCAGTAATGGTGCAATTGCTAACAAAATCTCGAAAAGTAATAATAGGAAAAAAATTAAAACGAAAAAAAAATAGAAGCAAGTGGTGAATCACATCAGAATCTACGAAGTGTGATTTTGCAGATATGTATGTAGAGCGTGTGAGCGTACTTTTTGAACATCTTCTGCAGCGTTCAGTTTCGGAGTGAATCGTGTCTGTGACAGTGAAATTGTAGAGAGAGAGAGAGAGAGAGGAGATGCAAACGCAATAGCGTATCTTTCCCTGGTGTTTCTGTATTTGGACCATCCATGCCCAGGCCCAATGTAGATTGCCTAGATAATCAGCATTTATGGGCTATGAGTCTAATACCTATAATTTCTGTACATATTATGGTTATTTTTTCTTTTTTAAATATCTTCAATAATATTAATATTGTTATTATTTGTTGATAATTAATTAGGAATATAGGATATAGATAGCACTGTATTATTACTACTCATGTATTTTTTTAGAGATATTTTTCATAAAAATAATTTTATTTAAAATAGGATAGAATATTAAATAAAAGCATTTCTTTCTATAAGATTTTTAACCATTATTTACCATATCTTGTAAAATGTATTCAATAATTCGAAACCTTAAACTTCTACTAAATTCAATATCTAATGTATTTGGTTAGAAAAATAGGGATAATTGACAAAAATTCTTACACTCGTAAATATACATAAATATGTCCATTTACTTATAAGATGGACGGTGATAAATATTATACTATCAATTTTGTAGATATTTTTTATATTTATAAAATATATTTTTATTAAATATATTTAATATTATATTTTATTTTATTTTATAATAGATAAAATTTAGTTTAAGTTATTTCATAATATTTGTAATATATTAATCCATAAATTATTTTATATAATATTTCCTTTTTTTCTTTTATAACTTTAAAATTTTTAAACACTCTTAAATATGCATAGTATCTATTATATGCGATGATATATGTTAGCATTGATATATATATATATATATATATATATATATATATATATATTATCCATCCTCCTAACCTTGTTAACATATTTAAGAAAGAATATGAATAATACATATTTTAACCTAATATTTTTAGCATATTATTTAATTAGTCACCCGTGTTCCGTTAACATCAAGAAGAAAGAATGAACAATAAGTTATTTAACATATTATTTAATGAATAAATTTTTTGTTAAACTCACTGAATAAAGATTAAGACCCATTATATATAAAATAAAATTCATTCTCTTCAATTTATTTTATTTATTCATTTGAAAGATAATATACAGATTAAATAATATAATTAATATTTTAATGTATATTAAATATTTTAACTTTCTAATATAACCTATATCGTTATTTTTTTATTTATAACAAGTGTCTAGAATATTTTAAATTAGGTAAAAATGATAAGAAAATTTAAAAATAGCAATCAATGTTGTTTCAAGCTTTTAAATAAACAGTTAACTGAAAAATATTATTAAAATAGATAACGAAAAACAAAAAAAAAAATACATCACTTAATGAATTTTATACTACTTTCATTCAATAATAAATAATAATGTTAAAAAGAGTATAACATTAGTTAGTGCATCTTGAAAAAATATGATCAAACTTCATAAAACATATCAAACATGGAGCATGACAATTACAAGTGAAGTACTTCTTATACACACTCTGAAAATTAACGTAGTATACATGTCAAATATATATATATATATATATATATATATATATATATATATAAGAGAAGGATATAAATAAATGGTTGATTAAAATAATGTGTGTTTATTTTTTTTTAAGTAAAATTTTATTTTTATGTATATAAAAAAATATTTAATTAAAGAATCATCTCTATTATGATATAAATGTCTCAGTTTAAATATCATTATAGAGAATACTTGTGATTTAGATGATAAAAAAATATTTATTTTAAGAGTAAATTTTATATTATACTTAACAATGTTTATAAAAATAAAAAATTAACAAATATAATTGTTAAGTTATATAAAATTTTCTTAACAATTATACATGTTAAATTTTGGATAAACTAAATAGTTATGAGCAAATAATCTTACAGTTGATATTTTTTATATTTTAAAAATTGTATCATATATTAAATTAAAACTAATTAATAAAATATCAAGTAATTTTTAAATTATATGAAAAATTATAAATTTAATCTATTTATTAAAAATTGAAAAAAAAGTTATTAAATAAAACAAATTTCACCATACTTACTAAAATAAATGAATCCACGCAGTAAAATCTATAAAAGGAATATGTCTAAAATATATGAAAATATGACATTTTTTTTTAATTCAAGACAAGATTGGCTTAATAAATAATTAAATTATAATAGTGAAATCAATAAAATTTAAATTTTTATAAAAAATTTTAATAGTGCAACAAGAAAATCTTGTACCGCATCGATTGATCGACGTATATATTTATGTGTGTAACAAGGGATTGTTTTAATCGTGCCCATTTTATAGCAGTCTTTTTTTATATGGATTCAGCAGTGGTATACACTTATTTGTCATGTCACCAAGTAATTGCTAGTATCACTATGCACAATGGAAAGGATAAGCTAACAGATTGCTTTCCAAAGACTTGGTATCTGGCTGAGAAGTAACACCCTCAAAACAAAAAAGAACCGAGAGACAAGTAAAACATAAGTATGGATCTGGGTTAAGTAAAGGAAGGGAAAAGATAAACCTTAGAACTGGAATATTGTTTGTGTAAAGATTCTGTTTTTAATTTGTGTTGTACCTTAATATGCAAGCAACCAAATGACTGCGAGACAGTTACTAAAAATAAGAAGACTCTTTATCAAGTACACCCAATTGAGCAAGGCATTTGGCAGCAAGACTTCTCAAACGGCTATCTTTCCTCTGAGTTATGTCTACCAAGGGCATTGTAGCCGAAGATTTGTACTTATCTCTTACTTCATCTAGTTGAAAAATTCGTTCTAAAGCTATTAGAATTTTTTCCTGCAACCTGGAAGCAGGAAGACTCAAATGTTTTATCATTGGTGTAATAGCATTTGCATCTGCAAGTACCTTACTTCCACTCTGTGGTGCTTCCCCATCAATCAAAGTAAGTAGTGCATCTAAGGAAGCTTCACATGCTCCAACATCCCGCTCTGCAACCATCCGCACAAGAGGTTCCAAGGCATCAGCTTGTAAAATGCAGAATGAAGACTCAACTGTGCAGGTGCCTAGGTGTGCGGGGCAACCAGTTTCTTGGGCTATAAGGCAGCATTTGAAAATACCCGGCTTCTTTATTGGCTGGCTCAAGCGATATGAACTTTCAGAAAACTGCTTGATTGAAATGGCTGCATTTTGTTTTGAAAAAGGGGTTCCAGAAGACAGCATTTGCACCAGCACTGGGATTATCCCTTCTTCGGCTACTCTCTTCTGCCACTCTGGATTAGTTGAGACAGTAAAACGACAAAGAGCTTGAACAGAATTCTCTATGACTTGTTTTTTGTGTGAGCCATGCTTGTGTTGATCGGTAAGACAACTCAAAATAGTTTTAAGTGCCCCAAAATCTAGAAGCCACTGGGTCATCTCAGACTCCTGTGGCAGTTTAGAGATGATACCCATAGCAGTAACCATCTCTTCTGCATTATCGGAAGCCTCAATGATGGCAAGCAAGACTTGAATAAATCTTTCAGTAATATGTGCTGAGATGTTGCCATAATCACTATCTTCTGTCAAGCAATATAACAGCTTCAAGGCATTGACCCTCACTGTTTGGATATTAAGCTCCAACAACTGGACCAAAACTTTAGCAGCTAAGGTCTGCAGTAATTATAGCAATGAAATCACTCGTATACATTGGATGATAATAATTATTAATGCAATTATTATTATTTTTGCTATTATTACAGATTGCTATTTTGAAAGAAATGATGTTATAATCAGGGAGTGTACGACACAACACAATAATAAATCTTAGACAAGGATGTTTGGGTAATGGTTAAACTTAACTATATTTTTAAGAGATAGAATTAGATACTTACAATCATTGAAATTATGAGCATAGTTAATAAGCAAAATGCAGTAAAAAGGAATTTTTAATGTACTTAAGGACTCAAATTTTTCCTATCTTATTCTACTCTCATCTCTTTCCACTTGCTTTTCCTCTCTTTATTTTCCTAATCATCTAACATTATTGCCTGTTTTCATTCTAAATAACCATAAAATATCCATCAAGGACTAGAAATCTAGCTCTTTGTTTCCTTAAACAATTATCTTCAGATTTAAATTTTTTAGAAATTTTGAAATTAAAAGAAAAATGCAGACCTGTCTCAACCTCTTTCTGGTGCGAAAGCCAGAGAAAGATTGGCATAATGCCTGGAAAGCTTTGAGAATCTTGTTTTGTATCTCAGGTTCTGTAAAAGAAATTAGAGACAAGAATTTGAATATGTCTTCCTCGGAATCTAACAATGAAACTTGCTCTGCTTCAGCTCGTTGGTGAGTGGTTGATATGGCAAGATGCATTATTGTGGCAACAACCTGTTCAAGCAGAGTAGGTGACTGTAAACTTTGAGCGTATAGCAGTTCTAGTAGTGGTCGAGCAACACCTTCCTTAATCATCTGCAGGCCATTCTCCGCCAAGCTTGAGAGCTGTAGTAGAGCTTTGACTGCAACTTTCTTTGTTTCCACATCATTAGTTTCGAGCAGCTGAAGAAGAGGCTGCAGTGCCCCATCTTTGACCAAGGACAATTTATTCTGGTCGGTCAATGTAATTTCTGACAAAGTTTCAGTCATGACTATCTTCATATTCTCGGGTCCTACATAAGGAAATAAGTGTTGGCAATCAGTACGTATATATTGTTGCAAGTCAGATTCATACTTCAGAAAGGTCCATTTTCATTAAAAATTCAAATTTTGTTCATTTTAGGAATAAATTCCATGTTTTATAGTTCGATTTTCGGTGACAAAGTTTTAGCAAAAGGTTAAACCTTCATTGTATTTCCACCTTCACTTCATTGGCTTTATTAAGTTATGTGTCTTCGCTTCATTTTGTAGTTTGGGCATGCAAAAGCACATTTCTGCGCTCACAACATTTAGTTTTTTTTTTTTTGACAGATAAGAAATAATTTGTACACATTAAGACAGGGAGCAAAACAAGAAATAAAATAGGAATCTTCTCTGTTTTGTTTTGTAACCATTGTCAATTTCAACGAGTTTTGTCTATAAGCACAAGTAATTAACACATATATAATTCTATAAATGAGATAGGGTGAATGACTGAATTCATATTTCTTGCAAAAGATATATTTTTTCATAGTATGTGAACATGTTTCATTTATATCCTAATTCATAGAGCCTTATGGAGATCAATGCCTGCTACTAAAATTGAAGAATTTTCCCCGTTCTCCAAAAAAAGGATAAAAGCAATAAACACAAAATTTTGAAGTTCTAAGACTACCCAATCTGCAGGCATGCTGATGAAGACATAAATCACTAGAAGTTCAGAGAGTGTGTCTCATTGATGGAATACCTGTAGAAAGTTTCAGCAGTAAAGGCTTAAGATAATTTGCCTTTGCCATCTCTATAACATTCTGATCAAGGAAAGCGAGGTTCTCCAGCAGCTCATGTGCATTTTTGGCTGCTTCAACATCATCGCTGTTTAACATTGTTACAAGGAGAATTATGCTTCCTTGAACGTTTCCTATGTGATTGCACACCATCTTACTTTTAGATAACTCCAACAGCAACTCCAATGCTAACTTGCTTTCCTCAATTTGACGTGCAAGTGAGTGAACAATTGATCCAAGTGCATTATCCACATTAGCAATATCTTCCTGCCCGAAAGAGGTATCAGTATCTTTTTTAGGCAGATTTAATATTATTCTTAGTTTTACATGGAGCTATATAAAAATGTATGTAGTCAATCGTGAGAAGGGTTTGTAAGGTACCTTGTTCTCTTCATTATCCATTGCAAGCAAAGACAGGATGATCAAAACACGCTTCCTTATTTCTCGATTTTTAGAACCAAGAAGTCCGACAAGGACAGCAATGTAATTCTCCATTTTCAACCATTCTCGGTGCACTTCTCTCTCTAAGCATAGGTCCTGTAATTTATCTAAGGATTGAATCACTCCCTCTTCATCATTTGTTTCAAGTTCAGATTTGATGGTAGATATGGTAATGATAGTGTTCCTGTCCTTCCATTCTTGAATAGACTGTTTTAGAGTTTTATTTGGCCTTAGGATTGAAGTATCCAGAGGCAACATGGTCACGGGACAGTGATTGTTCCCTTCAGCAAACCACTTCTCTATTACACTTCTCTCAAATGTCTTGCCAGAGGATGTCTCTACAGGGTCCACCATGATATCAAGAGATATAGGGCAATAAAAAGACTGCAGAGCCGTCAGAGGTCTCCTTCCCAAGGAATTTCGCTTTTCAAAATACACGGTTTCCTTCTCTTGGGCTGAAGTTATAAAATCAGCCTTTCCAAGTACTGCAATAATTTGCTCCATATGTAGAGCTTCAGCCATATCTATCCTTGACTTGGTATTTTCCATTTCATTTTTCAGCTCTTCAAATTCTCTCTTCAAAGCACCATGCTCCAAGGGGACCCCAACGGCATCTGCAATACAAGCTAGCAACTGATTCGTGTATGACCGATCGACATTTCCCTCTTGTACTGCTGTCTCAACTTTTTCTATAATTTCTTCATCTAATGCTGCTGTTTGATACTCAGCATCTAGCATTTTCTGGCATAACTCACTTATCTGTCGATTTAGAGCAGAGTTAATGTCCAAAGAGGCCAAAGGAATGAGGCTTATTGCTCGACTTATATCTTTGGTACAACAGTTCAAGCGTGTAACTATCTTTCTTGAATTGATTAAAAGATAAAGCTTGTTTCTACTATTACACTCAAAAACCAGCTGCTTAGCAACTTCCACCTCTCGTTTGAGAGCATCCATAGCATTTTGCAAGCTCTCGGGGTTGTGTATCTCATCCCTTGATAAAGACTTGAGTAGAAATGAGATATTCCCCAAGTGAATAGAGAATCTCTTAAAATTTTCCTTATGAATAACAACCTCATTAGCTGCTTTGATCGTATCAAATATTGTAATGACGGTCTGGGAAAGTAACTCAGATACTGGGGCAATTGAAGCACGAACTAATAATTCGTTCGCCATTTCATTACCTCAGGTTTGTTCAAAAACCAAAACTCATGAAAAATAGAACCTGAGCCGAACAGTGATGAAATTAACAAATACCTAATCAATTCTTCTAATCTGTGCAGTACAACCTCTGATTAAATGATTCAGATCTAAAGCTCAAGTTCACGACTACCCAACCCGTGTATGACGGAAACAAAGACATTGATGAGCCGAGCAATATGCTCAATTGACACCACAAGGAACAGAACTCAGAAGTCCAAAAACAATAAAATAATATTGACCATAGAGGAAAAGAATAAGAAGTGAGTAACTATTTTCTGTTTGGGTGCCGAGAAAATACGAGCTAAAGAAACATGAACAAGAAAAGAAAATTATAAAAAGGAAAGGTCCTACCTCAAATAGACAGACCTCTTGATATGGAATAACAAAGTTGGAAGACTCAACCGGAGAATTGAACAGAGATTTTTCCTTTAAACATTAAATTTAATAAATTCAATATGATATACGCTACAGAGAAATACATGAACTAACCTGAGTGTTCTAGTTTGGCAGAATTCCCCAGAAAATTAGCTGAAAAAAATCGGGGAAAATAAGAGAAAAATAAATTAATCAAATAATAATGGTGTGCTATCATATAAGATTATACTCATTCATCATCTGAATCTGAGAAGCATGTTGTCACAAGATGGAGAAAGGAAAAGGGATATAATAAAAGTAAAATGTTGAAACGGTTATGTTCTCTTTTTTTTTTTTCTCTCTTTGGCTCTTGAATCTTGACCTGCCTAAGTTCCTTGGTCTTCACTCGGTTTGGTTGACTTGTTCCTTTGTTTTTACAAGCTTCAACCCAAACCAGTCAAAATGTCCATTCCACTCTTATTCTTGTTATAAATTGCACTACTGCGATCAACCTATCGGATTTTGACACGTCATATTACAGAAAGAGATGTGGGGTCGTGGCTGGTTTTGGATGGTGAGAAATGGCGTATACTGTACACCATTGAAGTCCAAGTTGCAGTGGAGATTAAGTTATAGCTACAGTTGTTGCCTCCGTGAAAATGGCGCCAAATGTAACGGTGAAACACCAGTTACACCACATTTCTTTCTTTTACCCCAACTTGGTGAAGTCCAAATCATTTTTTTTTCCTAGATTAGGTACTTTTTAGAGAAAGTAATTGTGGTCGAGAATTACACTATCATGGGGTTAATTTATTTATTTTTTTCCGATCAAAGGAGAACGATTTTTTTATACGATAACAACATAATAAAGTTTTATCATTAAATTGTATTATAAAAAAATAAAATAACATAAAAATCTGTAAATTTTAAAAAAAATTATGAAAATATTTAAAAAATTACATAGTTTTTTTAAATAGTTATATAATCACACACACATGTTCTGGACTAAAATCTTCTTGATCAAGCCCAATTCCCAATTCTTATATTATCTTTCAATAAATCTTCAATAGCAAGGGTTCAGATAGGCGTGATGAGCAAAAGTTCAATGTGGTTGATCAAGGCAACAAGATGGAACTCATGACACTTTCACATCAAAGAAATAAAACTGTGGTTTATGTTTTCTACGCTTAAGAAACATTATGATTTTATAGTTATAAACTATTAACGAATTTCGTCAAAATAAGGACGAAAGCTCAATTCTTACTGTTTGCTTGAATTTTTTGACATCGACAGGTATATTAATAGTTTTTTCCACCATTTCTGCAGTATCTTATTTGATCCATAAACTCTGTTTATTTATATTGGATCAATTTATATATAATTAAGACTTCAAATTATTTTAATAAAATATTATATTATAAAATACACTAATTTAATTCCAACTCAATAAATCAGTGTGTTTTTTAAATGGAGTAGAAATCTTTCTACTAGATTTTTTTCGTGTTAACTCATCCATAAATGGGATGGGTTGTTATTTTCAGCTCCTTTTGTATATATAGTAATTATCATATACATAGGTGTCAAAAGAATTATCATATACACATTATATAGATATTGATGATTATATTATCATTTATCAATGTAATTATAAATTAATTAAAAATGTGAAATGGTGGATCAGCCCACCTGGCCCGCAACACAATGGACTAAACTGAAATAACAGATATGAATCCACAACTTAATTAATATAAGAAAATTGTTTTTTCACTTTTTTTTATCTTTTGGCATCTTTATTTATGTTTTTTTTAAAATTTTATACATCTATAAATTTATTCTAAAAATTAATTTATAAAATATAAAATTATATATTTCATGAATTAATTTATAAAGTATATTTTTATATTTTACAAATTAATCTATAAAATATTTTTATATTATATAAATTAGTTTATAAAATGTATATTTTAATATTACAAAATTAGTTTTTAAAATATAAAATATATATTTTATAAATTAATTTATAAAAAAAATATTTTATAAATTAATTTATAAAAAAAAATATTTTATAAATTAATGTACTATATTTTTATATTTTATAAAATAATTCGAAGAATATATGTTAAAAAAAATAAAAAATAACAAAAATTAGAAAAATAAGAGGTAAAAACAGTATGGCCTTAAAAGTCTCGCAATCATTCGGGCATGGTCAGAATTGACTCTCTTCAAATAAGCCGTTGTAAAACGTCTCACGAATACACGCACACTACGCATTTGTGTTGCAACTTTTTTTATTTTCAATATAGAACTTTAAAAATAGAAAATAAAATTAAAAAAATAATATTTATATAAATAAAAATATTTTCTAAAACTGATCTTGTTATTTATTTGAGTTATTTTCATTTATTTACAATAGTAATGTTAACCTCACAAAATTAAGGGTCAAAATCCTTAGTTTAAAGGAAAGGATTAGTTCGCAAACAAATAAAAAACATTAAAAAATATAGAATATAAAAATAACCTATAATATTTTTATTAAAAAAATTGTTATGAATTATTTGTTCAGAAAAATAAAGAGCTTTAATATAAAAGCAGAACAAGAAATAATAACAACTCTAGTCAAAAAACACCTACCATTATAACTGAATGATTGGTCATACAATTATTATCTATAATAAAAAAAAAAGGTACTTACCTGTTTATATAATAGATTATATATGGTAGATCATAAATTAGGAAAAATTTTACTTATTCTAAACTTTTGAGGACATACCAAAAATGATAGATATAATTGTTAACATTATTATTATTATTAATGAAACATATCACATTATATTGTACAAATTATTTAATTTGTATATTAAAATTATATAACATTTTAATTAGCCGGAAGAAAAGGCTTCAAAACAAATAAATTTCTATTTCATCATCTCAGAAGAAAAAAAAAAAAACAAACATTAGATCATGCACTTTCAATTGAAGCTGATTTGAGTTTCTAGCACCTGTAATAAACAGTAGATAAACACCGGGACACATGGATTTGGATTTGATATTTTTATAATGAAAAAAATCATTAACTTTGGATAAATCTAAACCATTAATTTTAAATTGAAATCTTAATTATTAAATTTAAATTTAATGATCGAGATATATTCAAAATTACCGGCTTTTTCATCACAAAATCACCGAATTCAAATGGTACAAAGTGTTGTCTGGTCTTACTTCCTCTCCATGATGAACTGAATTAAAACTGTGATTAAACTAAAATGCTTAATTATAATCTTCGCCCGTCCCTGTCATAGCTCCTGTTTTCCCTTCCCTTTCATGAAATAATGTAGAATTTGCTGCTTCCTGAGCAATAAGTTATCTTCTAAATTTCTTTGTTATCATTTTAATGTTGCTGGTTGGTTGGAACTAGACAGTAGTACCTTAGGGGTCTCATTCAAGTAATGCAGACTATACAATATTGAGAACTTTAATGATGCCTTTGACCCCTTTCAATGATGAATTCAATGCATGTGAATTCCATTATTTGAATAGTGAAAACTCTTATTATCAAGGGGAATAGGATTCCGGATTAAATAATTTTCTGTATCAATAAAATTTGTGAAGCATCTCATATATTCACCACACGAGTTTAGTATTGATTGATGTGTCACAATTGTTAGCTGTCTATTTGATAGGCCATCCATTGCCTCATCCTTAGATGGATACGACAGATAAATTATAGAGATTGGCTTCTGTAAAAGATTTTATTTTTATAATATATATATATAAGAGGTGTACATTAAATAATAAAATATAGTTATAATATATAAAAATATATATATGAAGTCGTAGTTGTTTTCCTGAACAGTTGAAATTGTCATAAAACATAGAATAAATTATAAAGTAGTTGATATCTATTTAATTAATGTTGTTTGTTATAATTTTTCAATTTACCATTTGAAATATCAAATTGTTTTTAAACTTGCTTACTTTGCATTACCCAATCCCCTTCTATGATGAAAAGGAAGAAAAGAAAATTAAAATTGATGAAAAGAAAAAGTGTGAAGTATCATAATTGTTAAAATTGAAAAAATGACTTCTTTTTTTTAAGTTAGAAGGGGTGCAATGCCCAACTAAGTTAAAACAGTATGGGGAAAAGAAATTCCATATGCTATTTAGTAAGAGTTTAACGTTGAATTGATCATGATATAGTCTTCGATTAATGGAAATAATTTATTAGTTAAGAATTATAGGTTGGTATTAATTGTAGGTTTAATGAAGTTAGTTTTAAATTTATATTTATTTTCTGTTTTAGTCTTATATTTTTTTTGTAATTTTTATCACTTATTTTATAAAAATTATTAATTTTGATTTTGAATATTAAAAATTTCTATTAGACGATGATGTTGTTTGCATAAATATATAGTTTAATCTTTAAAAATTGCATTCTATATTGTTTTAGCTCAAAAGTTGACAATTTGGTATTAAATTATTCATATTTTAGTAAAATATCAACAATATATAATCAAAATGTGAATGAAATTAGTATATTCAATAATCCAAATGTATAAATTGATGTTTTTTAGAACCAAATAAATTCTTAAAAGGATAAAATATAAGTGAATAAAAAATTATAATAACTAAATTATACACACTAACATTTTTTAGACTACAAATATGAAAAAAATTAATAATAAAGTTCAAAATCAATACTTTAAAAAAAAACCAAGATCGTAAAAAATGATAAAAAGTAAAATAAAGTAAAAACTAAAAATTGGACAATTATATTGACTAAGATGTTATAGGTTTATATTAATACTGTAATATATCATATTAACAGACAATTATATTTATATTAAAAGATCAATATGTACTATTAACACATTAAATTATTAAATAATGTAATTTATAATATTAATAATATAGATTTATAACATCTATAATCATAGTTTAATTTTTATTAGAATTATATTAATAAAGATAATTCTCATGTTTAATATCTTTTTAAATTTAAATACTTTTTTGTTCTTAAAAATTATTTTAGTTTTATTTACAATTTTTATACTTTAAAATTTTGATTTTTAATTCTTAAAACTTTACAAGTTTAAATTTTGGTCAGCATTATTTTATTTTATCACTTATAATCTTATTTTTTATCTCTCCAATATACTAAATATCACTCCAGGGATTGTATATCTTGCAGAAAACTTGTTTCGGTATATTTTTAATAATAAAGATTAAAATCAAAAGTTTCAAAATTATAATAATAAAAATAATGTATATATATACAGTGTGTTTACTTTAATAAATTCAATCTAATAATTATAACTTTTTTTTAGAAACAAAGAGATTGAATAACTTAAATGAATATGTACATCGATAATCACACCTAGTGGACTCAGTATATAAGTATGCACTTATATCCAAATGTAGAGAACTGGGGGCTATTTACGGACAAATGTAGTGACAACTATAGTCGCGATGTGATGGTAACTACCTTCAAAATCATGATGTATATGTTAAAAATTATTTCAATATTTATATTAATTTAATTTATTAAATTATATTATAATATTTTTATAATTTTTATATAATAAATTTTAAAAATATGTAAATATATTATTTAATTATTAATATATATATATTTAAATAATATATAAATTATTAAAATAAAATTATAAAATCAAATACCTATTAAATTTTAATTTATATAAAATTTTATATATATAATCTATTTACAGATATTTTTAAATTAAAAATTAAATTAATAAATTTTATTATATTAATAAATTCTAATTATATTTATAAAATTTATTGATACTAGATATTAAATTTTAATATTTATATTAATTTAATAATTTTATCTAAAATATAAATTTTTTAATTAAATTATTAATTTAAAAATTATTATCAAATAAATGATATATATATATATATATACAATTTTATATAAAATAAAAATTTATAAATATTTTATTTTATAAATTTATTTTAATAATTTATATTATTTAAATATATATCAATAATTAAATAATATATTTATATATTTTAAAATTTGATATATATAATTATAAAAATATTATAATATAATTCAAAAATTAATTAATAAATTTTATATTTTATATAAAATTATTAAATTAATATAAATATTAAAATTTAACATCTAATACCAATTCATCTATATTATATATATATATATATATATATATATATATATATATATATATATATATATATATATATATATATATATATATATATATATATATATATATATATATATATACGGCGACAATTGCGATCGCAGATCGAAATTTAAAGCTCTAGATGATTTCAATAAAATTATATGTATGAATGATTTGGATGATACCTACTCCAGATCTACACAAATGAAACTAGTTTGAAAACACAATAAATATTTTGTTATCCAACAGGAGCTCGTCTAAAGAGAGATGAACACTCCAACACCTTGCCATTTAATAGATTAATAATCTTTTCCATATTTTTTTTATAAAAATAAATAATTATTTTATAAAATTAATTAACTAATTCATCTAAATTAATAAAAATAATTAATATATTATAAATTTAAATTTTATTTTTAAAAATATATAACATTAAATATTTATATTGATGATATAATAAAAATAGATAAACAATTTGTTATCATAATTTTTATAATAAAATAAATTTTTAAAGAGATTTAATAATTAATATATCTAAAATTAAATCTATGTTTTTTATAATTAGGAAAAAAAATTATTAAAAAGACTGGAACAGGTAATTATTAATTAAAGGGATTTTTTTATGATGGCTTTAATTTTTACGATATTAATTTTGAACAGATAAATTACTATGTATGATAACATTATCTGGTAAATTTTAGTTGTTTGGGCAGTTTCTGAAACAATATTCTTCAGCCGAAAAGATCTTTAAATTGATGAATAAAGACTCGGCAATTTGATTGATTAATTGGATGTGAAAAGGTTGGTTAGAAGAAGCGTCCAAACAACATTGCGGAATACTAGCAACTTCTCTCAAGTTCTTTTATCCATCAAAACATGTATGTCAACAAAGAAAAGATGGATGACTTTATGAAGATAGGAAGTTAGAGTTTTTTAATAACAATTATAATGGCGGCTTGATCCATATTAAGTTTTTAATGACTTTTGTTACTATAGCTAGCTTAACTAGGACATTTTCTTTGATGGGGAATTGGGGACAGGGTCCAAAGATCCAATTTGGCATAAGTTTAATAAAGAATGGAGATACATGTGGATGAATAAAATTTTTAACTTAGGGATACCATATTTTTTAAAAAAATATTCATTGAAGTCTTAATATGAGAGTCAATATCAAAAGTAGTAATACGGTTAACTAGTTTTTGCTCTGCTATTTTTTTTTTCACCGTGGACCGACACTCTATTTCTATTCTAAAATCTATTCAGGCAATGTACTGTATCTATGAAACTTACCATTCTTTAGTCACCTCATCAATTAGACCTCAGTAGAAAGTATTGTTAATTCCAAAGCTCTTAGCAAAGTGAGATTCCTTGCATCATGAGATATAGTTGAATGGATTTGGGAGAGACATAGACAGATAGACTAGAATCTCGCAACCAAGCTCAATGCGGCATGTTTTCAAATTTGAAAGACGG
Organism: Canavalia gladiata; assembly: GCA_037954105.1. NCBI lineage: Eukaryota > Viridiplantae > Streptophyta > Magnoliopsida > Fabales > Fabaceae > Canavalia > Canavalia gladiata. The sequence continues at coordinate 57,147,443 of CM075659.1, read as the reverse complement.
TTAGTGAATATTGTTTTCTAATTAAAACTGTTAGAATATTAGTTTAACATTTAATAATTTAATTAGGATTAAATTATGGTTAATTAATATTAATTGAAAATTATTTTTAAAATATTCATTATATAATATATTAATAAATACAAAAATATATAATAATATAATAATTTATATAATTAAAAATTATATATTATTTAAGTTTTTTAATTTAAATTTTATATGGATGATTGAAAAAAAATGATTTTTTTAAAATATCAAATTAATATATTTTATATAAATTGATTTTTATTATTTTTTAATCAATTTTACTGATTTATTATTTAATAAATTTTATGGTTCAAATAATTTGGAAGAGTAACTATTTTGGTCGATTCCATATAATTTTTAAAATAATTTTAAATAAATAAAATAGTAAATAAACATTATATTCTTTATCTATTGTATGGATATTTTTAAAATTAATAATATATAAATGAAAGATAAATATTTTTATTTATTAATACAAATATTATATCAATAAAAACTTAAAGATGAAATTAAAGAAATGATTATTAAAATTACAATATAATATTTTTATTGATTTGATATATCAAAATTTAAATATAAATTAATTAATATTATAATTAATTTATTTTATTTTATTTGTATTTTTAAAAATTTATTAAATATATTAATTTTAAATTTTAAATTAAATTAGCATTATAAAGGAATAAAAATTATAATTAATGTACAAGAAATCACTTAAAATAAAATAACTTTTAAAAATATTTTTATTCAAAAATAAAAAATTTAATTTAATATATAGACATAGATAAAAAAAAAACTAGAAATATAATACATGATATAATAAAAAAATGTAAAATAAGATAAAAGAGAAAGAAAAATATATATCAATAAATACTCAAAGTTCAAATACTTGTCTATTACCGATTAAACACGAAGAAGAGACAACCATTCTAAATTTGAGTCGCTAATAGTAACTTTTTTATTTGGAGTAAATGTTCTATGAGTGCTTACTGCAACATACAGGTGTTAATAAACTAACATAAACTCATCCAAACGGGCAAAGTCAAATTGGAAAGAAAATCCAAATTGTAATATTCATTCCAAGAACAAATCAGCAATTTTTCTGAAGGTATGATTAATGAAGGATATGTCATATGGGATGTGCTCACCACCATGTTGTACGGAAACTATTTACTACCATGAAGGTCAAGATTCAAGAAACTATTCACAATCCCAGGAATAATACTTTCAAGAGAAACAAGTATAATGGCTACATTGAATTGATATTTCAAGGTATATTAGCAACTAGCACTCTGCTTAATTTCAAAATGCCAAATTGGCTGTTGTCATGCTGTGTATCAATTAATGAAATAGTCGTAAATCTACAAGTTTGGGGAACATGCCATAAGAAAATTCAACCTCACTATTATATGAACTCAAAATGAAAGAACATCTAGTATATAGTCAGATGAAGATTATGGCCTTGTTCTCGTTGATGAACATGCCCCAGAACAGAAGACATCATCCCCTTGCATTCAGAAGTGCAAAATATCTTTCTCTGTCGAGCCTCACATATAGTATAGTTTGTTTCCTGTAATTAATATTAATTAGCGTAGTACAAGATTTTAAGAAATTCAAACATTCACTTAAAATGCTAAGAGACACAGAGAAGGGATAAAATACAAGCCACATTTATGTTAACCTTTATCGCATGAGTTAAAAGTTAAAACTCCAAATTTAATTGAAAATTAGCGCTTAAAGTACTGCAATTAAATTCAACAACTTTCGAGGCTTTCTCCTTCAGTCTGAAGAGGGAATGGAAGCCTCTTCCTATTCGAATCAAAGATAATTAAATAGACCTTGATTATAAGAATATTGATAAAAAGAGAACAACGTAACCATTCAGCTTATGCAATATGTTTCATGAATCAGAGTAGTGAAGTTCCACTTTTAATTCCCTTCCTCATTTCTTAAATTAGCATAGTTATACTTAATAAGAACAATTATTATTCAGTGAAATGTACTGGAGTGATATTGATTTGGCTTGCTTTAATTAAGCTGATATGATTAAATTCATAGATAAAAATGAGCAAAAGCGACACCATGCCTGTCTACTTTTCCAGAATCGATCTTTGAGGCTTTTCTACTTCAGTGCTGAACAGATAATGCAAGCTTTCTTCCTATAAGTAGATGTAAAGTCAGAGAGAATGCAAGCGATGACTCCAATATATAACTTCCTTCATTGATAGTAAACAAATCACAAACAAGGGATAGTTTTGCAAATATATGCAATAAAGCAAACAAGAGTGATATTGATTCGGCTCGTCTCAAGTTGCTATAATGCTTGAAAGATGAGCCAAATCAATATCACGCCGTGTCTACTTTTGCAGAAGCCATTTGTAAGGCCACTCATCAGTTAAGACAAAGCTTCTATGTTGAGGAAAAGAATGGCAACCTCTCCCTCCTATAAATAGAGCTAACCATACGCAAGGACGTTTGAGACAAGTGAATAACATATAATATAATGCCCAAGCATCTAGAACATTTATCATGATGAAGATTCATTATGTCCACCATCAAACCCCCTTCAATGTTTATCAACTTTCCATAATGGAGGACTAATTCTTTAATTGTATCACGTGGAACTACTATGAAAGTCTTTTCATGGTCTAAAATTGCTAATCTAGTGGCGATTCCCTTGTTCCAATAGCTATAAATATAATACAGCTTTTCATGGTAAAAGGGTTAAAAGTAAAAAGCATTTTTTAGGTATTTCCCCCAAAGCAACACTAGCTAGGTGCTCCTCACTGGATAGGGGATCTTTAATAATGTGAAAGGAAATGCAAATCTTTTTTTCTATAAAAATTCACAGATATTCAAGTTAAATAAAACTATTATTAAAACAATTTTTAAATTTTTTTCAATATATTAGTATATTTAAGATTTTTAATTAAATTGAATCTACTTTTTATCAATTAATTTACGTACTGAATAGTAGGTGGCTGCAGGGAAGACTCTAACTCTTGCCATGGAAAAATCCTCATTTGAAGGTGCTGGGACCACAAACACATGTAGCAACCCATACTGGCAAATGCAATTATTTATATTACATACTCTTTCGAAGAAGTAGATGATATAGCTTACTTTCATTTCTATTTGATCTTGATGTATTCTACAGCCTATAGGTTAAAGGAGAAGGAATTTTCGAATCTTACCAATTTAGAGTTGACTTTCATAAAGTTCCAATTTCGATTAGCCCCAATTAAAGCATAGCGAATGCAAGTTAGAAAAACTAGTACCTGAAATCCAACTCGAAAGAGGGCAAAGGTTTTGATATAGAGGTTGAGAAAAATTAACAACTTATTTGGGCATTGCAATATAGTGATACTTAATACTAATATTAACCAATTTTTAACTCCATCTCCTTTCAATTTATTGTTATACTAAAGTTTACCGTCAATATTTCTTGTTTTTTTATTTATAAGTTGAATTTTGTAGCTTCATATGTTTTTTTATGCATGAAGCACTTGCGTTTGGATTTTACATTTCTTCATTATTTAAATTGGATTTGGTTTATTTAAAATGTAGGAATATAATTTAAAAGAAAAAATATAGTTACAGTTGTTGATTAAAAAACAAATGCATAAGAATCTGATAATAAAAAACATTAATGTGTAATAAAATTATAAAATTATTAAAATATCCACTATTAATATTATAATTATATTTTATTTTCTAGTATATATTTTTACGTTAAATTAATTAAATATATTTCAGTCACGATCATCAAATACTTCATTAAATATAATCAAAATATACTTACTAAAAAATATAATTTTTTTTATAATATTTTATAATGGTTATATAAATTAACATAAAATATATTATTATCTAACAATTATATTATTTAAATTATTTTTCAATGAATAATTTTATATAAATAAAAATTTATAAAAAAATTAATAAAATTTGAAATAATTATTATTTATCTTTTAAAATTATTACTAATTTTTTTATTCCATTCCTATATGAAAATTTTATTAAATATAATATATCACATAAACAATGATTAATTGGTGATAAATGATGAAAATTATGAAAAAATTTAATAGGTCTGTATTTTTTTTAATTATATATTCTATTGTTAATTTTATAAATATTAATGTTGTTGTTAATTATTACATTTTATGAATAAATAGTATTTTTATTTAAATTAAATATATTTTTATTAAAAAAAATTATATTTGAATTGGATACGATCATTATAAGAAGTAAAATTTTTCTTCTATATTATTAATATAACTATGTATCTACAATTTGACTCAAAACTTCTAATTAAATTAAATCAACTCTTACTTGTTGATTTAAAAATCAAAACAAAATAATCCAAATGCATTATATGCGTGTGAATGCATGGATTCGAAGCCACGAAACAAACAGTTAACTAATTAATTAAATGTAAACATAATTGGAACATCAACTATAGAAAGGACAAAAAGTTGAAGAAGAGATCTGGTTAAAGATTTCTCTGTTTTAAAATTAAAATATCATTGGATTTAATTAAATTAATTTTAAATTATTAAATATAATAAAAATATTATTAAAATTATTTATTTTTACTACTTTTTATTAAAATATATATTTTTATTAAAAATGTAAAAGCTGATTTTTAAACATATTAAAAATACTTTTGAAAACTTTTTAACATTAAAAAGTTTATTATAGTAAAATAATTATGTTGATGAAATAATTTTTTTAGTAATTATTAATATTTTAGAAGAGTTATTACTGTTTTTAAAATATTATTTTAAATAATGTTTTAACATTTCAGTGTTATTTTTTATTTTTTTATCCATTTAATTATACAAGCCTAATTTTATTCTCTATTTTTTATAATAATATATATTATCAATTTAATGTAAAATACTAAATAATATATTTATATTTTATATTTTTATGAAATACTTTTTATTAATTTTAATATTATGATAATGGTTTTAATTACTACACTATTTTTTTAAAATAAAATATTGAAATCATAGGAAAGTAATTAATTTTTTCAAACAAAAATGTTATTTATAAAAAAAAATACATTTTTTATCTAATTAAAAAAATATTTAATCAAATTTTAAAATATTTGTTGTCAAAAAAGAAAAATATCTCACTTTTTAAACTTGAAAATAATAATTAGTTTTATTTTTTATTTTTATTAACTATATCAACTTTTATTTATTTTTATAAGATCATATATCTTTCAGAAAAAAACAATTATATTTAAGAAGGAATATTACAACATTTAAATTTAGAATCATCTATTAAACAGAATCAATGTTAATTTACATATTTGATAATAAATTAAAAATTAGTTTAAGTAAATACTTTCAATTTATTTTCTAACTTACCAGTTTTTTTTAATTAAAATTTACTCATCAATTAACTTATTTATTAATTTTATGAAACATATCCCAAATAAACTAGCACTGAGTTCCATCTCGGCAAAACATGCTGTTTTAACATACTACTTTTAACCATAGAAATATTAGGATGTGTTTACCTTGGGTTGATATACAACATTTTAAAGAATTTTAAATATTTTTATTTTACAGATATTTATTTGAATAAACAAAATTTAAAATTTTTATATTTAAATTTTTTTATTTTAATTACAAATTTTAATCTTGTATTTAAATTAAAAAAAATTAATTTTACTATATATAAAATTTTATATTTAAATATTTACAATTTTTATTTTATTTAATTTATATTTTTTATGTATTGAATAATTTAGATATACAATTATTTTTATTATACAATAGATTCAAACAACATAATATTTTAATAAATATATATAAAAAAAATATAATTATTTTATTTTATTTTATGTTAAAAAAATTGTATTTATAGATAAAAAATAAAGATATAAAAAAATTTTAAAAAAATATGATAAATAAAGTAACACGTATACAAATTGTTGTTTATTATAATTAGTTAAAAAAATTTAGATTTTATCTATTTTTAAAAAATTTAAAAATTTTTTATTTTAGTTTTTTAAAATATATAAAAATTAAATTTCTTTAAAAAATATTTAAGTAAAATATTTTAGTTCTTAAAATTTTAAGTTTTCTTAAAAATTATTTTTTTACTAAAATATTTCATTCAAATATAAAATTAAAGATTTAAAATACACACAAGACAAATCGATCATTAATCAATTGTGAAAGTAATGGTAGTTTTGATAAAAATGTGTAATATATTATAAATTCCAACATTAAAATATAACAGAACCCCTCTAAAGTCTCAACTAAGCAGAAAGGGGAATACAGATACCTCTTTCTTACATTATAGATTGAATATTAGGAAAAGATATTTAATCACAATGGCCTTTAATTAAATCAAGGGCGCCCTAGATGGCCGGAAATAAAAATAAATATAGATACAATTTAGCACGTCAACTTCCTTCATCAAGTAAGAATATTTTTATTGATTTTATTAAAAAAGCTTCCCCTTTTCCTTAATTACAATAACGTGTTTACATTAACAAGTAAGTTGATTTTAATTTTGTTAAATTTTTACTTTCATTCTTAATTTTACAAAAAAAAAAATATTTTGATATTTTGTATACAAAAATCAATAAAAACAAAAAAAATATTTAAAATATATTTATTTTAAACCATAACAAATAAACTAATTTTTAGTAAAATCTAAAATTAAAATAAATGAGACTTGCAATATAAGAAACTAAAATGAGAATTCATTTGACGCAAATGAATTCAACTACTCAATTTTATCCTGCGGAACATGGGATTAAGTGGTTGAGGAGCAAAATACCTTATCTAAGTTTTTATGTATTGTACTGATATTTTTAAGGTTTAAGTAAAACTTAATAATAGTAATAATAAATAAATAAATAATAATATAATTATGATCTAATGAAATTAAGAGACAATGTTGATAAAATAATATATTTAATATTTTTTATTTCAACCATTAAATCATCTCATATTATAATGATAATTGTATTCGTAAAATTTTATATAAATTAAAAGACAGTAGATGTGTAATTTAATAACAACTAGTTATTTATATTTTAAATAATTCATATTATTAAATGAAATAGAATAATAAAGTATTGATTAATTTTTGTTATATCAAATTTATGAATTTAATCATTTTAATTTTTTAAAATTTAATGGTTAGAATGATTAAAAATTAATAAAAAAATATTAAATATATTATTTTATGTTTAATATCCAATGTTATTGTCATCCTAGTCTAAATATTATCATCATTATTATTAAATAATATTAAATTACATAATTTGTAACAAGCAACGTATAATGAAATACCTTCATTATTAATAATAAATATTTTTTATTCGACTAGATATTAATAAATTAAAAACAAGAAGAAAATTATAATAATAAATAGTTTAAATTGAGATACCTTATCTTTAATATTTATTAACTTGATATAAAATGTAAAAATTTAAAATTTAACTTAAGATAAATTTCTATTATAATAATATTAAATTTAAGCTTATTTTTAAAATTTTTGATTTTTTTTTTCAATTGGATATAAGCTAACGAGATTCAAATTCAATGTGTACTTCAAATTTGAATTGGAATTAATCAAATTTAAGGAATAATATCGGGAAAAGTAAAATAAAAACAAATGAGTAACTTAATGTAGATAAAAATACAAGTTCCAAATCTAATATTAATTTAAGCAATTTTAACTTAATTTATTGAATTTGGAAACTAACTGTAATATTTGTCTTTGGTAGTGGAATTCAGCTCAACACAAGTTAAAATATATTCTTATAACAAAATGAGACAAACTTTAATTATTATTATTATTATCCAACATTTTTGTCTAAACACAAGCATCTTAGTGGCCTTGTTGAATAATTTTGTACGTGAGGTTCTTTCCCAACTTGCATATATGGAAGAGACATGTTTTGGTCCAAATGTGCTGGGGCAAGTGTTAATTGTACGGTGATGGTGTTTGAGATTGGTTAATGGTTATTCACATGTTAATTATTTATTAGAACGCTAAAGTTTAGGATGAGGAGAGCTGAACATGTGTAGGCCCGGCTCGGAATTTAACATGTTCCTCGCATAATTTAATATGAATATAAAAATTCCCTTGTATAACGTACATACATGCATGTTCCAATGTGATCTCTTTATTTTTCTTTTTGTTTTCTCCAAACACAGATTATATTCATGTGTAATCTGCGTTCCATTATTATAAATTATCTCTTATTTTTTATTTTCCCATAGATGGTAAACATACTTTTTAAACGTTATCCTTTCTAGCATTGGAAGGTCAAAGAAACGTATAATATATATATATATATATATAATTTTAATAATTATATCAAATTAATAAATTTATATAGAATATAAAAATTATTAATTTATAAATAAATTATATTATTATATTTATAATTATATATATCAAATTTTAAAAAATTTAAAAATATATAAATATATTATTTATTAATATTTATATATATTTAAATAATATATATTATATTAAAATAAAATATTTATTAATTTTTATTTTATATAAAATTATATATATAATCTATTTAATAATAACTTTTAAATGATTTAATTGATAATTTTTTATTTTATATAAAATTATTAAGTCTATAAAAATATTAAAATTTGATTACTAATGATAACAGATTCTGATAATACATATAGAAAAAAATTGGAATCGATTAGTATTTAATATTAAATTTTAATATTTATATTAATTATTTTTTTATAAAATATAAAATTTATATAATTTTATTTTAATATTTAATATATTATTTAAATTTTAATATATATAATTATAAATATATTATAATATAATTTATTAATTAAATTAATAAATTTTAATTTTTATAAAAATTTATTTAACTGATGTAAATATTAAATTTAATATTTGATCAAAATTAATTTATATATATAATAAAAACCAGTCCGCAAGGCCGCCGCCCTACTTTTTGATTGCCCGGCATTATATCCAACTGTTTGTATTGATATTGTGAAATTTAATAACTATAAAGTATCGGTGAAATTGAATTAGCAAAGAAATTAATTTTTATCATTATATAAAATTAAGTATCAATATATTTTTTTCACTTATGAAACTCTCATATGATATAGTCATTACATAATTCACAAAGTAATGTAACATATGTTTTTAAAATATATAAAATAAAATATTTTAATTATATTTTTATAATTATTTAATTTAAAAATAAAAAAATTAAAAGAGTATAATTATAATTTGATAGTTATATCAATAAAAATTCCATCTTATACGTACATATACGTATAACTTAAAAATCATTTGATATTTTATTTATTTATATATCAAAATTAACAAAATAATTTTTAAAATACTTCTTTAATCATAATCTTATAATTGTTTAAAATTTAATAAAAAATCATACAAATAATAAAAAAATATATAACAACAATTCAACAGTTATATCAATACAAATCATATTATAAATAAATTTATCAACAATATAATTTATACTTATGTAAAATAATATATATAATATCAAGTGTTAAATTTAAAAAATAATATTTTTAATAATTTTAAGTTATAAATCTTTTTACCACTTCAACCATTAATTTATATCATATTATCATAATAATTATATATATATATATAATATTTTATATAATATAATTATTTATAGATATGTAATGTAATAGTAATTATTTACCTGTATTTTAAATAACACGTAATACATTCAAATAATAAAAAAAAATAACGTATCAACTTTTAAAAATCTTTATACAGGTCTGTAGATTTGATCTATTACGTGAAAAAAAAATTAATGTTTGAATTAGTAATTATTTTAATACAAATTTAATATGATTGATCTTCATAGTATATTATATATATATATATATAAGTATATATATTAATTATAGGTGAGATGCATTTAGTAAAAGTATTATTTTTATATAAAAACAACAACAATAAATTTTAACGGTATAAATATATATATAAATATTAAAATAAAAACATTTTGAAAGCACGTTTAATTACTTAAAAAACGAATGTTATAGGTTGATATATATTATAAATATTTTTACTAATTTTATAAATATTAAAAACAATCCATCTCTTCAATACATATATAAAATTAACAATAATAATAATAATAATAATAATAATAATAATAAAGTTATTGTGAGAATTATAGAATTATTAATTAGTATTGATAAAAATATGTTAAAAATATTTTAAAAGTTACAAAAATAATTTATTATATAAAAACAAAAAATCGTGTAATGTTTGATTTTTCAAATATTTTAAAACACTTAGAAAAATGTATTTAATAATTTGTATTTATAGCATAGAATAAAAAATTTAAAAATTATGTAAAAATAACCTTCCCATTATATGTTAATCGACACATAATAAAAGGTTGAAAATATAAATTTTGATTATATAAAAAATATAAAAACACGAGATACTTACGTTTTAAATTAGTTTAAAATATCTAATCAAGTATATTTAATATGTTCACGTTAAATTTTGATGAAATCATGACAAGAAACCCCACATGACATTAAAGAAATAAGTTTTGTTAACAAATGTCTTAAAGATGCTTCTTAATAAATTAATAAATATTTGTTACTAATTTTTTAAATAAATATTAAAAAGCACAAGAAAACTGCATTGATAATATTTCATTGTAATATTTTTATTTTTGAAATATCTAATTAATAATTTAACGGCGCTTGTTACCATTCTAGTTAATGAGTATATTTCCCATCAACAAACTAACAATAATTTTGATGATTTATCTTACTATCTATCATTTTTTTACGTGGGAATATCCTTTTGTTTTTGTTTTTGGTTAATGATAATTCAACTATAACTAAAAAATAGTCAAATGACATTTACAAGAGAAACTGGGTAACAATAAAATGATATTGAAATGCAATATAAAATATTACCGAACAAGCATACTGACGTAAAAAGTGGCTAAGCAAACCAAAAAAAAATTCAAGAAAAAGAAAAAACTAACAAACAAATAATCCCAAAGTTTCAATACATGCAATATGGATGTGGTTTTACGTAATTATTATTATTATTTTGCCAAGAAAAAAGTTTGATTAAAGTGCAGCCAAACAACACTTACAAATAAATGCTCAAGCTCCAAGAAGGTAATAAAACTAAACATTATAAAATAAAGCACGAATCAGGTTGCTCTAAACAATACACCTCTAATTCAAAATAACAATCACGAAGCTCCTGGTCCAAAATACACAAACATTTACCATCATTTCCGTGGCTGCATCCAGAGTTGAACAACTGAGATGGGATGATATTCATATATGCCAGGGCCCAACCAAGCTCACATCATAGGTAATTTTCTTCAAAACGGGGAAACTGCTTTTACATTTTTTTTCATCCCTCTTTCCAAGTAAAATGATGAATGTGTATCTTTTATTTTGCAGTCCAAAATTCTATCAAAAATAAATTTTTAGAATTTTAATTATAAAAATTAAAAAATATCTTTTAAAATTTTAATTCTAAAATATATATTTTTATTTTAAAATTAAATGCTCGAAAGTCACTCGAACACAAGTAAATGCAGCAAACAACCAGCATAAGTGTAGCACGAAAGCTACTTACACACGCATTCACAATGTTTACATTTAGATACATCCACATGTAAGTTGTCCATTTTCTTCTTTCCTTTTTTTTTTTGGTAAAAAACATTTAACTATTTTCAGCCGCTAACTTAGGAGACGTAGAGGATAAATATACTAGTTGTATATTTGTATACCTCCGGATAATTTTAAAATAAAAAGTGAAAAATTGTAAAAAGTTTGGGCCCAATATCGTTTCAACATCCTATATCCACCGGGCTGAGGGCCCAACTCTGAAGACTACATACACAAAAAACAATCCACGACCATCGAGAAATGGGAATGAACCGAAGGCGAAGCCATCTCTGTCTGGCTTTCTTGTAGCTAGCTACGCACTCGAATGCGGTGCAGATTTTGAGGTGTGGGGTTTTGAAGAAGATACAGTAACGGTTCCATATGGAGGTGCCACTTTACGAGAAGCGACATCACGCTTCCAATCACCCTCCTCAACAACTCCAACTCCAACACCATAACCAACAGGTCAGCGTCTCTTCTCTTTTCTCTTCTGATTCGTACTCTCACTCCCTCAGTTTCAATGATCATTCTCGAATTTCAGGAAAATGACGGAGCTAAGGCGGGCTTACTCTCCCTGCTTTCTTCTCGAGGTACGTCTCGTTTTTTTTTTTTTTGACTTACCGAACCGGTTCGGTTCTGGTTTAGCTGAATCCTGATCAACGCCTGTTTGGATCCAACTCATATTCATCTTGTATCTTACCGTGAAGGCGTGAACCAACTCAAGGAGAAATGGAACGAATATAATCAACCGAAGAGACTCAGAAGATTGGTGTCGCTGTTTGTTTCACCTACAGCCAAACATGTCGCAGTTGCCGCTGGTAATCGGATAACTATTCTGAGTAAAGAGGATGACTATCAACATCCATGCGCCATTTTCAACAGTGAGATTTATTTATTTACTCTCTGACATCTTGTCTTCTTTGGATTCTGTTAAAAAGTGAAAATGCAATTTCATTCTGATACGCAATTGGTTCGTTAGGTTCCAGCTTTGGTACATTTAGTGTAGGAGCTTGGTCTGAAGATGATGACATTCTTGGAGTTGCTGATGACTCTGATACACTCTATTTTATCAAATTTAGCGGCGAAGTAGTGGCAGAAATTACGAAGAAGCATTTGAAACTGTCTTCACCAATAGTTGGCTTATTTTCCGATGACGATTCGGACACACACGAGTGTTACTTGTAAGTTCCTTTCCTTTCTCGGTTTTTCTTGCTTTCAGCATTCTTTACGAATAGTTGAAAACGTGATTAGTTTGTCGCTGACCTCAAAAATATGGACATATTAATTATTAAGAAGTACATGTTAAGGGGAGATGGAATGTCAGATTGAAATGTTGGTATTATTTGAGGTGTAGGTTCTCTGTTGTTACATCAGATGGTTCACTTCAACAAATTGAGATCAGTCGAAGTATCTCTACCTTTCCCATGTACAATTCAAATCACAGGAGTCATATTTGCAACAATATTTTCTGCTTTGACCGCCATAGTGAACTTAATCTTTTTGTGGCTGTTCACAAAAACTCTGGTATGTATGTTTTTGGTTATAGATGCAAGTTTTGGTTAGGAATTTAAGCACTGCATTATGTAATAGACAAGTAGATGCAAGCTCTCGTCTACTTCTGGCTACTAGTTTGATACTGAAAATACATAGTAAAAGATTCGGTAGGAAATGTTGATGACTTTCTGCAATTGCTTCTTTTGCTTCTGACTGCTAGTTTTAATCTTTCACTTGATCCAGTTCAATCAATTTTGACTAGGGAAAGACAGAAAAAGAAACAAACAACTAAGAGAACATCTTAATAAATATTTTCAAAAGCAAAATAAAGTTCTTGTGTCATTTGGAACCTTTACCTTGACTGGTATAAATCAGGCTGAGTTGCTGCTAGCTGCTTTAAGCTAATTTCCATGCTTCTGCTTGTAGTGTTAAGAACTTTTTGATGATTGAACTATCAACTATTTACTGCACTTCTCTTCTCTATATGTGTATAATGTCTGATGTCATGTTTTAAATTTTTTGAAATATATAGTTCTTATTTTTATCTTCCAGCTGTATAATTTTTTTAATAATTTCAGAAGGTGGCTGTTAATTTAAATAATTATAATAATTTCATAGCAAATATAGGTGGACTTTAAACTTCTAGAAAGTTTGAACCATATTAATACATATGAAGCTTTTACACTTTAAAGTTTTTTAAAAGTAACCAATTAAGGGTCTAAACTGTAGAGATGAGAATGTTGTGTTCTAAGAGTGGACACAGCAGAGAAGATAGGATTAGGAATGATTGCATTAGAGAGGAATTGTACAGTAGCAACTATTGAGGAAATAAATGGTAGAATCTTTGCTTTAATTGGCTTAGGCATGTGTGAAGAAGACCTGTAGAAGCCTTAGTAAGGAGAGTGGATCATATGGAGATAGAGGGAGACCAAGAAACACTATAGGTGAAACCAATAAAAAGGATTTAGAGGTCAGTGGTTTCTATAGACCTGATTCACTATAGAATATAGAACATTATGGTGTCATTTGATCCATGTAGCTAATCCCACCTAGTGGAAAAAGACTTGGTTGTTGTCGTTGTTGTTTTATTGAGAAGAGATAATTTCATTTGGGCATCCACTCAAGCCATGATAGTTTTTGATTTTTTTTTTACTGATTTCATGTCTTAGGTGCATGGAAATCCATGTTTTTTTTTATCTGGATCTTGGGCATGCTATTCATTACTGAACTTGTATTCTGTGATCTTAATTCTAATTTCAAAACATATGTTTTATCCTCTGCTCTTGTTCTTCTTCCATAATATTCTCTAATTGTTTTTCTTCTTTTATCAAATAACTTATTCTTGGAACATGGAGAATTAAGTGTAGAGCTTTTGCAAGTCATTTAGCTTCCAAAAAATATTATTTGTCCAAGTTCTTCACTAACTAGTTACTCATGTATCTTTAGGATCTTGCCATCTTTCTCTTTTGCAAAAAAATTCCAGTACAGAACTGCAGCAGTTGTTCACTTTGCAATTTGAGGGATTATATTTAAAGTCAAAAGGTTGCCGAGGTCAACTGACATATCCAAAGGTGCTAATCTCACCACAAGCTACATTCATTGCTACTCTGGATTTGGCAGGGTGCTTGCATATTTTTAAGCTGGAAAAAGAAGGCTTTACACTCTCCCGGTTTGTCCTTGGAGAGAGAGATGGTCCACTAATCCCTGATAATTTATCAAATAGAGAGAGCACATCTTTTGTTGGTTTTATGGATTTTTCTTGGTGGTGTGACCATATCCTTGCCATTGTAGATAGGAATGGTGTGGTTATGTTGATTGACATTCTTACTGGTTCTAAAGTTCTGGAAGAGGATCCTGCATACTTTTTACCTGTTCTGGTAAGAGCACAAAAATATAAAGGCTATATTTTTCTTTTGACGAGTCTATCATCCAAAGAAAAATATAATCCTTCTGGTTTTGGATCGACGGAAGAGTTGCATCAGACAGAGTGGATAATTGAAGATAGGCTTAATCAATTTCACCTTTCTTGGTTGCTCTGGCACCTCGTTTCATTTACTGAGAAATCTATCCCTGAAATGTATGGTATATTGATTAGCAAGAAAAGATATCAGGCTGCTCTAGATTTTGCTGATAGTCATGGATTGGATAAAGACAAAGTTCTGAAGTCACAGTGGTTGAATTCTAGCCAAGGAGTAAATGAAATAAATGTGTTTTTGTCAAATATTAAGGATAGAGATTTTGTACTTTCTGAATGTGTTAATAGAATTGGACCAACAGAAGATGCTGTTAAGGATTTGCTGGCTTATGGTCTACGCATTAGTGACCATCATAGATTCTCAGAAGTAGATGATGATAATCCTAGTCAAGCATGGGATATTCGTTTGGCCAGACTTCAAATTTTGCAATTTAGAGACAGGCTGGAAACATATCTTGGAATAAACATGGGCAGGTATCCTGAAAGTTTTAGTGATCAATTTTTGATAAATAAACTATGCCTTTTTGCTTTTGCTATAAAATTTTAAAGTTTATATATATATATATATATTCTTTTGAGATTTTTTATTAAAACAGCAATATCATTAAGGTGAAGAGAAGAAATTAGAATTAGTTGGAGGATTGGGAATCTCTTTAACAAATAGCAAAACACAAAAAGAACATCAATCAAGCAAAGTTACCCAATACCTCAGGATATCTGTTGGTGAAGCCTTTTATAAAAATCCATGTATTTTTGTACACAAAACGGAAGCTAGGTGCTTAATCTTATCCCAAGTATTGTTCCATAAAAACCTCCTTAAAGATGAGAGTTAGTGTCCAACCATATGCACCAAATTGTTGCATGGGTTGCCTATTGCTAATAGACTTTAGCTTCTTTACTTCTACCTAAATCATTAAAGATGATAATAAAACATTGTTCAAAAGAACTACAGCCAACCTAGCTTTGAGTAAAAGCCAAAGTTTCCAAAGTTCCAATTAGAAACAAAATATGAACAATGCAAGAAGATATAAGGAGCCAATTTAAGATCAGAACCACACAATTCGCACATATGGGTCAGGCAAAATAGCTTTCATGATCCTTAAAATTGGTTTTGTATCAATCTTGGTTTTAGCTTCACTGTAACTTTTTGAAGCCTTTGTATTCCCATGCAGTACTCTAGTGATGATTTCTTTGTTGTAATATGCACTTTACATTTTTGAATTGCTCCATATTATCATCAGCTAGAAAGTAGCATTATAAGATAAGTTTTGGGTTCCCAATCCTTCCATAAATTACCAATTTAATCAACTTACTGGCATACATATACTCAGGTTCCAATATATGATCATGTTAAAGATATAAAATGATAGGATTTTGATCATTTGTGATTGTTTAATAATTCTGATGGTTTCCACTGACTCAAAGTTCATTGACACAGTTTTCTGCAGGTTTTCTGTGCAGGAATATAGTAAATTCCGCCTTATGCCTATTAATGAAGCTGCTGTAGCACTTGCAGAAAGTGGAAAAATTGGTGCGCTAAATTTGCTCTTCAAGCGTCATCCATATTCTTTGTCTCCCTTTATGTTGGAAATTTTAGCTGCCATCCCAGAAACAGTTCCTGTACAGATGTATGGGCAGCTTCTTCCTGGGCTGTCTCCTACATCTGGTATTGCTGTGAGGCAAGATGATTGGGTTGAATGTGAGAAGATGGTTCACTTCATCAATGCATCAGTTAAAAACCATGACACTCAAATCCAAGTCAAAACTGAACCTCTTGTTAAGCAGTTTCTTGGATTTCCTTGGCCATCTATTGATGAGCTCTCAAATTGGTATACAAATAGAGCTAGAGCTATGGATAATTTTAGTGGGCAGCTGGACAATTGCCTCAGCCTACTTGAGTTTGCTCTTCGCAAAGGCATATCTGAGCTACAGCAGTTCCATCAGGATGTCTTATACTTATACCAAATTATTTATTCCAATGATGATGATAGTGAAATGAGCTTCAGTATGAGTCTTGTCAAGTGGGGAGAATTGTCAGACTACGACAAATTTAAATTTATGCTTAAGGGAGTCAAAGAGGAAAATGTAACTGAAAGATTACACAATAGAGCCATTCCATTTATGTGTGAAAAGTTTCACAGGGTATCCTTAATTGGAGATGTTGCTCTTTCTGATCTTACAAATAAAAATATAGAGGAATCATTTCTGGTCAAATGGTTGAAGGAAACTGCTTTGGAGAATAAGTTGGACATATGCTTAGTGGTAATTGAGGAAGGGTGCAAAAACTTCCGTAGTAATGACTATTTCAAAACTGAGGTTGAAGCTGTTGATTGTGCTTTGCAATGCATATATTTGTCCTCAGTCACTGATAGGTGGAATATCATGGCAGCAATACTATCTAAACTTCCTCAACTACATGGTGAGTTTGGCTCCATGTCTATTCTGATTTCTTAATGACAACAAGATGTTGTAATTTTAATAATTTCTTGGTGGGTGGTTTATTCATTGTTATCATTCCTCTAGGGGTTTCACTAGAATAATTGAAAGAAAAAAAAGGTAAAGGGGCAAAAATATATATTAAGGATTTTTAAGAAAACATTTTAATGTAAAGGGCATCATCACATTTTTAACAAATTATTATTCATACAAAGCATTTCTCCATGTGTGGGTGGGTGGGTGGTTGCGAGGGTCTGTGGGCGATCTCTCAAACTTAGGCTTAGTTCTACCCTCGAATTTTCTTCAATGAATTAGATAGAAATCTCAACAGATACATGTGGATCAGTGGATGCATTTTTTCCCTATCGATATGCTGTCTGGCAAGTATAATTGGATGGGAATATTATTAATGAATCTTTGCAATATTACAACTTGTTAACATGTGGTTTGATCCATAAGTCATTGCCGATCTCTCAAGCTTAGGCTTAGTTCTACCCTTGAATTTTCTTCAATGAATTACATAGAAATCTCAGCAGATTCATATGGATCAGTGGATACATTTTTCCCCCATCCATATGCTGTCTGGCAGGTATAATTGGATGGGAATATTATTAATGAATCTTCACTATATTACAATTTGTTAACATGTGATTTGATCCATAAGTCATTGGAATTTGGAGTTTTATGTTCCCTCAAATTAGGAATCTTTAAAACCTCACCCCTCCCTCCCCCTGAATATTTTTAAATTTTTTTGAAGAATAGTAATTCGGGATTTCCTGGTGAAAAACACTTCCAATTTTGAACAATTCACCAGACTTGCCATTTTTAATTCAATATATGGCTAACCCATTAAGTCAACATTGTTGACCACCTGTTTTTGGTGCTGTTGTTTCTTCACTGCTTACCAACATTTAAACACCATTTCACATTTTTCATAGTTTGTCTCTTGTTATTTTTACACAACAGCCTTGATAAAAATGTTAGTGCTCTTGATGGCATCTTGGAGAATTCAAGGTTATATTTGCTTCCTCACACTATTGAAAATAAATTTCTCTTTCTGACATTCAACCTGCCTCTTCTACCTTTTACATCAACCCATCAAGTTCCGGAATATTAAAACTGAAAAAAGAAGAAGCCAATGTCTTCAAATGAATCTAGCTTTCCATGCCAAATTTTCTTCAAAGCTTTTGAAATCCTCACCTCCATTGTTCATGGTACATGGACTACAAATCATAAAAGAAAAGTGACCAAAACATGAAACATCTTCTGATGACACTGTAGCTCTTCGTAATCCATGCTAAACTTCCTAATTTCACCATCCTATGTATTCCTTGAGTTATTTTCTGGTCCTGCATGTCACAAATCAGTGTTGACTTCCTTGTTTTAGATCATGCAACACAAAAGCAGTGTGCTTCCTTGCCAAATTGGTTTCCTTCACCAGAGAGTATTGATTCCAGTGCTGAAAATGGCTTTTCTTGTTTTAGTCATTCAGTGGGGGTTAGATGTCTGCTTGCAATCCTGCTATTCAATAATGTTTTGTTGTCCTTTTGTTGTATATTTGATTGACATATATTTGTTTTGTTGAGCTAGGGTGTACATGTAATTTGAATCCCAAAACTTACCAGTGGCACTTGCTGCAAATCTATGTGTGTTTGCATGTGTTGTTGAGCAAATGTTGCGGATATGGTTAATTTAGTCACATTTAGTACCTATCTATTTATGAGTACATTAAAATATGTATTATTGAACAGATGGTGCAATTCAAGTTGAGAACCTTGAGAGAAGACTAAGAATTGCTGAAGGTCATATTGAAGCAGGGAGGCTTTTGGCGTATTATCAGGTTGGTAGTTTGTCCTCTTTGAGCAATCAAACTTGATTATTGATTGAGGTGATCCCTAGCGGCCTATTTGTATATCCCAAAAATGGCATTTGGACAGCCTGTGTTATTTCTTCAGTTTACGGTCAAAAGAATCCAACACAAATAGGACATAAGTCAATTGATTATATAATGAAATCAAATTAATTATACCTCAAATGTCTATCTTTATATAGTTTGAATTGCATATTTTTTGTTTAGCACATTTTCCATCCACTATTTGGCAGCAATATGTTTCTACAACTCATGTTATTGGTTTTTAGCTAGGTTGTGTTTACAATGTTATCTTATGGATCTATGCAGGTCCCAAAGCCATTAAACTTTTTCCTAGACGCTCAATCAGATGAAAAAGGTGTGAAACAGATTATTCGCCTTATTCTTTCTAAATTTGTTCGTCGTCAGCCTAGCCGATCAGATAGTGAATGGGCCAGCATGTGGCGGGATATGCAATACTTGAGGGAAAAGGCATTTCCTTTTCTGGACCTGGAGTATATTTTGACTGAATTTTGCAGAGGACTGCTTAAAGCTGGGAAGTTTTCTCTTGCACGAAATTACCTGAAGGGTACAAGTTCAGTTGCTTTGGCATCAGAGAAGGCTGAACACCTTGTCATTCAAGCAGCCAGGGAGTACTTTTTCTCTGCTTCAAGTCTTTCCTGTTCCGAAGTAAGATTGTCTGTAACAATTTATTCATCATAACATCTATTATTTGAAATATGTTATTTCTCATGACAATGCATCCTTCATCATGTTAACACATGAATTCAGCTCGAAAAACTATTTTGCAACATTTTACTCTTTTTTTCTCTAGAGACTGTCAAAATCCCTGGAAATTGGCTAGAATAGGATATTTCCTTGTATAGGCAGAATTAAATGCCATAATTAGTAGGACAAATTAGTTGTCTGATTTTGTATTTATTGTGCACGAATCGTTGACCCTATAATGTAGGACTTAACTGTATATGCAACAATTTAGGAATTTTCTTTATTAAACCTCATGTATTCTATTTAAGAGCAATTGCTCTTTTAAATGAAAAGATCATAAATCAGATAACAGTTTTGACATGGTATCAAAGCTCCAAAATCCTTGGGAGCCTGTATAGTCTTGATCTTGTGGCATGCATTGCCGCAAGGCTCTTCATTCTTTCCTCCGTTGTGTTTTTTTTTTCTTGGCCTGCATTGCTGTTTCTTTTGAAACCTCAAATTTCCTGCCCTTGAAGACAAGAAATGTCTGACGCACAAAAGATCCCTGCCCAGTTAGATAGTTTGGGTACTGTTGAGTTGCATAACGTTCAACCTAGCCTACACCTCAATGGAAAAAACTTTTTAAAATGGTCTCATTTTGTCTGAGCTTTTCTAAAAGGGAAATGCAAATTGGGCTATCTTATCGGCACAACCCCAAAATCATCACATCCTAAGTTTGCCACGTGGGATGAGGAAGATGCAGTGGTAATGTCTTGGTTATGAAACTCCATGACTTCGGAAATTAGTGATGCTTGCATGTTTATGAAGATAGCCAAGGAAGTATGGGACAATTGTAGAGAAAAAACTATTCCAAGGTTAGCGATGTGGCGCAGATCTATGAAATTAAAATGAGGATTGCTGCAACGAAACAGGGTGACCATTCAGTCGGTGAGTATGCACAGACATTACAAAATTTGTGGTAGGAGTTAGATCATAATGAGCAATTTGAAGCAAAATGTACTAAAGATGCTGATTTACTCAAATGTTACAAGGAGAAGGACAGGATCTATAAGTTCCTAGCAGGATTAAACACTGAGTCTGGTCCTGTTAGAATTTAGATCCTAGGAAAAGACCTATCCTTACTCAATGAGACAATGGTTGTATTTCAGGCAGAAGAAGCTCATAGAGGAGTAATGTTAGAATCGCAACCAATTGAAAGTTCTGCCTTGGTTGCTCAAACCAAAGGGAAAAAGGTTGGTCTAGGGCAGTTTATTCAACCTGGAAATGGCACAGGAGGGATGCAGATACCTAAAGGGTAAAATAAAGATTCCTTATGGTGTAATACTATAAGAAGCCTTGGCATATGCAAGACAAATGTTGGAAGCTTCATGGGAAACCTCCAAATCCAAGTCGAAATTGGACACCTAAAGGAAATCATGGAGGACAGGCTTGTGCTCACGCTATAGAATTTAACGTAGATGAGATTAAAAAATTGAGAGTTACTGGGAACATTAACAAGACCCACTGACCTAGGTAGATGCTCCTTAGCATTCTTAGGTAATATCTCTAAAACTTATCCACTTAGTGTTTTAAATTCCCATAAAGGAGTATGGATTGTTGACTCTGGAGCTACAGACCACATGACTCAATCTTCTACTAGTTTTATCTCTTGTAAACCTTGTCCAAGCAATAAAAAAATTGCAATTGCTAATGGAACTTTCATTACAGTAGCTGGAGAAGGAGATATTATCATAAACCAAAATTTGATCTTGAAAAATGTCTTACATGTGCCAAAATTGTCTGCAAATTTGATTTCAGTTCACAAGCTTACTGCAGAGTTACACTGCTTAGTGACTTTTTCTCCTACAATATGCAAGTTTCATGACCAGGGAACGGGGAAGATGATTGGACTTGGTAGGAAAGACAATGGCCTCTACCTTCTTGAGGAAGCTAACAAGGTGTGTAGCCTTAAGAGTCAAACCCCTATGTCTTTGTTGTCAGAATCATCCCTCTCCAATGAAGAAAAAATCTGGTTATATCATCTTCGTTTAAGTCACCCTTCATTTACTACCCTAAAGGTCATGTTTCCCCATTTATTTAAAAAACATGACACTAGTTTATTTCATTGTGATACTTCTGAATTTGCAAAACACAAACATGTTAACTTTCCCATTAGTAATAAAAGAATGTCAGTTCCTTTTGCTTTAATACATAGTGATGTGTGGGGACCTTCTAATATTCCAAACATATCGGGAGCTCGGTGATTTATTATATTCATTGATGATTGTACTCGAGTATCATGGGTGTTTCTCTTGAAACAAAAGAATGAAGTCGGTTAGGTCTTCAAACCTTTTTTCCAACTAATTAAAAATCAGTTTGAGACAACCATCAAGAAATTTCGTTCTGATATTGCCAAGGATTATTTCACTCAAACACTATCCTCCTTCTTCAATGACCAAGGAATCATTCATGAATCCTTGTGTTAATACCCCACAACAAAATGGGACGGTAGAACGAAAAATTGGACATCTTCTAATTGATACTCGAGCCTTTCTACTTCAAAAAAATGTTCCAAAACAGTTATGGGGGAAGCTATCCTTACTACCACACACTTGATCAATCGGTTACCCTCACAAACACTTACAAACAACAGCCCTGTTTAGCTACTTTCCAATTTTTTCCCCGACTTCAAAACAACAAATCACCTTGTTCCTCGAATCTTTGGGTGCGTCACCTTTTTCCATATTCATTCCAATCAACGAAGAAAACTTGATCCTCGAGCTATTAAGTGCATCTTTATTGGTTACTCACCTACCCAAAAGGGATACAAATGCTATCATCTTCCTTCGAAACGGGTCTTTGTGTCCCTTGATGTCACATTTGATGAAAAATCATCTTTTTCTGGCCTGATCTTCAGGGGGAGAGCTCATACATAGAAGATCAAGATAATTCGTTCTTACGGGAGAATCCTTTTAGGGACAATATCTCATTATCTAAGTCAAATCTTGATCATATACCATCTATTGTAGGTCCAAAGACAACTGTGAATCAAACTCAAAGTGCTACTCATCCATTACAGGTATACTCTAGAAGGGACAAGGCTGTTATCCAACCACCACAAGTCCTAGATTTTGAACTAATACCTGAAAGGCTTGGGAATTCTGAACCGATACGTGAAATGTTAGAAACTAATGATGTTGGGCAAAGAGAACAGAATATGCCCATTGAAGATGGGGCCATTGAAGATGGAGATCTCCCAATTGCAATAAGGAAAGGTGTTAGAGCATGTACTCAAAAGCTGAGGTACCCAATATCCCACTTTGTGTTATATGATAAATTATCCAATAATCACAAAAGCTTCCTCACTCACCTAGGCACTGTCACAATCCCAAAAATTGTTGACAAAGCATTGAGTATTAAGGAGTGGAGAGATGTTATGAAGGTTGAGATGGATGCACTAGAAAAGAACAAAACTTGGGAGTTGGTAAACTACCTAAAGAAAAAAAACTTGTTGGATGTAAGTGGGTCTTCACTATTAAATATAAAGTTGATGGGATACTAGAACGATACAAAGTAAGGTTAGTAGCTAAGGGTTACACTCAAACATATGGAGTTGATTACCTAGAAACATTTTCACCTATGGTAAAAATGAATACCACTCAAACATATGGAGTTGATTACCTAGAAACATTTTCACCTGTGGTAAAAATGAATACCGTTAGAATTTTATTATATCTAGCAGCTAGCTATGGGTGGAATTTAATGCAGTTTGATGTTAAGAATGCCTTTTTACATGGTGACCTTAAAGAGGAAATATACATGGAGCTACCTTTTGGGTTTGAATCAGTTAAAGATAAAATATGTAAACTTGAAAAGGCTCTCTATGGACTAAAACAGTCACCTAGGGCGTGTTTTGGCAAGTTTACAATAGTCATGAAGAATATGGGATACAAGCAAAGTCAAGGTGATCACACCTTATTTTTCAAATACTCATCCTTAGAGGGAGACTGCACTAATTGTATATGTAGATGATATAGTTGTTACATGAAATGATCCAGAGGGAATGGAGACCTTAAGGAAGTTTTTGCTGCGAGAATTTGAAGTCAAAGAGTCGGGCAAGTTTAAATGCTTTCTGGGCATTGAAGTGGCCCATTCTAGCCATGGAATATTCATTTCTCAACAGAAAAATGTGTTGGACCTATTGGCAGAAATAGGGAAACTTGGTTGTAAACCTGTGGAAACACCAATTGATCAAAATCATAAATTAAGTGAAGGAACAAGAGGTGCTGTTGTTAACAAAGAATCATATCAGAAATTGGTAGGAAAATTAATCTACTTGTCTCATACAATATTAGATATAGCCTATGCAGTAGGGATGGTAAGTTAGTTTATGCATAATCCTAAGGAAACTCATCTTAGAGTTGTTTACAGCATTCTACAGTACTTGAAAGGAACACCTGGAAAATGAATTCTATCTGGAAAATGAATTCTATTTACAAGAGGGAAGGAGATGACATTGGAAGCATACACAGATGACTATGCTGGATCTATAGATGATAGAAGGTCCACATCCGATTACTGTACCTTTCTTGGACGGAATTTGGTGACTTGGAGGAGTAAGAAACATGTTGTTGCAAGATCAAGTGTAGAGGCAGAGTTCAGAGCAATGGCCCTTGGTATATGTGAACTATGGATAAAGATAATTCTAGAAGATTTGAGGGTTGGGTGGAATAAACCCATGAGACTATACTACGATAACAAGTCAGCAATAAACATTGCACATAATCCAGTACAACATGATAGGACCAAGCATATTGAAGTAGTTAGACACTTCATAAATGAGAAGTTGGATAATGGACTATTTGTACACCATTTGTATCCTCTGGAAATCAACTTGTAGATGTACTAATGAAAGGATTAAGTTGTACTACATTTTAGTCTGTTATTGGCAAGTTGGGAATGCATGATATCCATTCACCAACTCGAGGGGGAGTGTCAAAATCCCTGGAAATTGGCTAGAATAGGATATTTCCTTGTATAGGCAGAATTAAATGCCATAATTAGCAGAACAAATTAGCTGTCTGATTTTGTATACATTGTGTAGGAATCGTTGACCTTATAATGTAGGACTTAACTGTATATGCAACCATTTAGGAATTTCCTTTATTAAACCTCATGTATTCTATTTAAGAGCAATTGCTCTTCTAAGTGAAAAGATCATATATCAGAAAACAGTTTTGACAGAGACTTTACCATTTTTACCTACTTCAAAATAGTGACTGAGACCAGAGTTTAATATAAGTTATACTCTTGTCAATGGTCATCTAAATCAACTCAAAGGGCCAATTTTGCATTATATTGAATTTCTGGATAGCTTATTTAGGCAGATTTGTTTTATGCTAACCTAACCTCAACTACTTGAATTGGTTAATTAATTATGTTGCTGCAATTTGCTCCAGATCTGGAAGGCTAGAGAATGTCTTAATCTATATCCAAGTAGTGGAAATGTGAAGGCAGAGGCAGATATTATTGATGCTCTTACAGTTAAACTTCCAAAACTTGGGGTGAATATACTGCCCATGCAGTTTAGGCAAATAAAAAATCCTATGGAAATTGTAAAAATGGCAATCACAAATCAAACTGGAGCATATTTTCATGTTGATGAACTTATTGAGGTTGCAAAACTTCTTGGCTTGAGGTCTGCTGATGACATATCAGCTGTTGAGGAAGCTATTGCTAGAGAAGCTGCAGTTTCTGGTGATTTGCAATTTGCATTTGATCTTTGTCTTGGTTTGGCCAGAAAAGGACATGGTTACATATGGGATTTATGTGCTGCACTCGCAAGAGGTCCTGCCCTTGAAAATATGGATGTGGACTCGAGAAAACAGCTATTAGGGTTTGCTTTAAGCCACTGTGATGAGGAATCTATTAGTGAGCTTCTACATGCCTGGAAAGATCTAGATATGCAAGGCCAGTGTGAAATATTGATGATGTCAACAGGGACAAATCCTTCAAAATTTTCAGTGCAAGGCTCATCTGTAAGCTCACTTCCAAAGAAAAGTTCTCAAAATATACTAGATAGAAATGGTCGCTTTCAAGAGTTTGACGATACTAGTGCTGATAATCAGGATGTCCATCTTGAGAAAGCTAGAGACATACTTTCCATTGTCGCAAAAGCCTTGGCTATTGGGGATCAAACTGATTGGGCATCAGGCTTGACTGAAAATGGGAAAGTTCTGTCTTTTGCTGCTTTACAGCTCCCTTGGTTGCTTGAACTAAGTAGGAAAGGAGAAAAAAATAAGAGAAATAGTACTGGAAAGCTGTATTTAAATATCAGAACACAGGCTGTGGTAACCATATTGTCCTGGTTGGCTAGAAATGGATTTGCCCCCAGAGACAATCTGATTGCCTCCCTAGCAAAATCAATCATGGAACCACCAGTCACTGAAGAGGAAGATATGATGGGGTGCTCCTATCTTCTGAATCTTGTGGAGGCCTTTAATGGAGTAGAAATTATAGAAGAACAGCTTAAAATAAGAAAAGACTACCAAGAAATTTGTAGCATCATGAGTGTTGGGATGGCATACAGCTTACTACACAACTCTGGAATAGGGACTGACCCTGCTCAGCGGAAGGAGCTGTTGAAGAGGAGGTTTAAGGAAAAGCATGCATCACCCAGTTCTGGTTGTTGGTTTTTCTGTTATTTGCTTTTCATTGTATATTTGTTTGGTGGTTAACTCAGTTTGCATATTTTTTTACTTTCTATATTCTGTTTCTACTTAAAATGTTTGTTGATCATGCTTGTGTTGATTGTGGACTTCCTTCTTCCAACTTCCTTTCTTTCTTATTTGGCATCCATAACTGACTAAGACTTTGTTTCCATTTTTTAAATTCAGATGACATAGATAAACTTGGCAAGGTGCAGTCCTCATTTTGGAGAGAGTGGAAACTGAAGTTAGAAGAGAAGAAGCGTCTCACTGAGCATTCTAGAGCACTAGAGAAAATAATTCCTGGGGTTGAAACAGAGCGCTTTTTGTCTGGGGACTCCATCTATATTGAAAATGTCATCATCTCTCTCATTGAGTCAGTGAAGTTTGAAAAAAAGCACATTTTGAAGGACATTTTAAAGTTGGCTGACACTTATGACTTGAACTGCACTGAGGTATACTGATTTGCAAGAATGCATTGAAACATAAACCTTGAAAAAAAATGTATTGCTGACATGAAAACTATTTGTCCTTTTGTTCCTTGGCTCATTGACAATGTTGAAAAGTTCTATTCTTGGCAACACTAATCTCTTGGTAAACTTTCAGTGTTAACTAGCATCATTTTTGAGTATGAAGTAGTTATTAGCTTGTAGTTTTGCCCATCTTTCATGCTCAATGAACTTTCACATGAAGGATTGTTGAATTATAAAAGTTGTTTCAGCCCATCTTTAACTGCTTGAACCTTTATGTCAACTAGTTCTGTAAACAAAATGTAACATAATCGATTAATGAGACCTCACTACTTTGTTGTGCAGGTGCTATTGCATTACCTAAGTGCTATCCTTGTTTCTGAAGTTTGGACCAATGATGATATTACAGCTGAAGTTGCCGATTATAAAGAAGAAATAATTAATAGTGCCAAAACCATTGAAACCATCTCTACAATTGTATACCCCACAATTGATGGGTGCAACAAACTTCGCCTTGCTTATTTGTATGGCCTGTTGTCAGAGTGCTACTTGCAACTGGAAAATACCAAAAATTTATCACCAATGGTACATGCTGATCATGTAAATGCCAATCTAAGGTTTGCTCATTATTACAGGGTCATTGAGCAAGAATGCAAAAATGTATCCTTTATCAATAACTTGAACTTCAAAAATATTGCTGGGTTACATGGTTTGAACTTTGAATGCTTTAGTAATGAAGTTTATGCATGTATTGAGGAAAGTAGCTTGTCAGCTTTGTCAAAAATGGTACAGGCTCTTGTAAATATATATGGAGATTCATTGCCTGAGGGTTTCATTTCATGGCAGGATGTCTATAAATATTACATCCTGAGTTTGCTGGGAGCTTTGGAGACTAAAGTTGCATCTGATTCTAGTATTAGAACTCCTGAATACCTTCAAGGCTTTATAAGTAAGCTTGAACAGAGCTATGATATGTGCCAAATGTATATTAGACTTTTGAGCCAGTCTGATGCTTTGGGGATCATGAAGCAGTACTTCACTGTAATCATGCCTCTCTACTGTTCATATGGGCTCCTACCTGACAATTCAACATGGCAAGAGTGCCTTATTGTTCTTCTGAACTTTTGGATGAGATTGTCAGACGATATGAACAAAATTGCATGGGAGGAAAATTCGGGAGAAACTAGTAGTTTCAATCCACAATGTTTAATGAGTTGTCTGAAGGTTTTTATGAAATTGGTGATGGAGGATATCATCTCCCCTAGTCAGGGCTGGGGCAGCATATATGCCTATGTCAATTGCGGCTTAAGTGGGGATTCTTCTGTAGAAATTTATAATTTCTGCAAAGCTATGGTTTTTTCTGGTTGTGGGTTTGGT
The DNA here is from genome assembly GCA_037954105.1 of Canavalia gladiata. NCBI lineage: Eukaryota > Viridiplantae > Streptophyta > Magnoliopsida > Fabales > Fabaceae > Canavalia > Canavalia gladiata. Next base: position 57,118,731 of record CM075659.1, on the reverse strand, counting down.
GCTGTTGCCGAGGTTTTTTCTGTTGCATCATCAGAAACTGCTTCAGCTTCTGGTTGTGGTACATGTTCCCAGGATCTTCCTCATTTCTATTTAGATATTCTAGAAGCTGTTTTGCAGGTATTGATCAGTGGATCCCATGAGAGCAAGAACCTGTATCATATACTGTCATCTTTAAGCAAGCTAGAAGGTGATTTAAAAGTCATGCAATGTGTTAGACATGTAATTTGGGAAAGAATGGTCCAGTTTTCTGATAATTTACAGCTGCCAAGTTCCATCAGAGTTTTTGTCCTAGAGCTTATGCAATTTATCTCTGGTAAAAATATTAAGGGTTTCTCCACAGAAATACTAGCCAATGTTCAACCATGGGAAGAATGGGATGAATTGCTTTATGGTAGTAGAAAGAGTGAGACTGATGTTGACAAGCAGCCTCCGGATCACAAAGAATCTTCTAGTAGGTTTACAAATACTTTGGTTGCTCTTAAATCATCTCAGCTTGTGGCATCAATCTCTCCTAGCATAGAAATTACTCCTGATGATCTATTGAATGCTGACACAGCTGTGTCTTGCTTTTTGAGGTTGTGTGGAGAAGCTAATGAGGATCTCCACTTTGATGCTCTGCTAGCTATTTTGGAAGAGTGGGATGGACTTTTCGCGGGAGGCAAAGATGGAGAAGCCACTGCTGAAGCACCTGATGGAGGAAATGACTGGAACAATGATGATTGGGATGAGGGATGGGAAAGTCTTGAGGAAGTAGACAATTCTGAGAAAGAAAAGACAGAAGATTCCGTTCTTGTTCACCCTTTACATGTGTGCTGGGCAGAGATTTTTAAAAAACTAATAAGTCTATCAAGGTTTACTGATGTACTGAGACTAATTGATCAAGCATCATTAAAACCTAATGTTATGTTGCTCGATGAAGATGATGCCAGCAGCTTAACCCAGATAGCACTTTCCATTGATTGCTTTCTGGCCTTGAAGATAACACTATTGCTGCCTTTCAAAACATTACAGTTGCAGTGCCTGGGTGCAGTTGAGAGTAGCATAAGACAAGGCATCCCAAAAACAAGGAGCAAGGACTATGAGTTATTAATTCTCATCTTATCTTCTGGGATTCTCACTTGTATCACCACCGACTCTGCCTATGGTTCTACTTTCTCATATATCTGCTATTTGGTTGGAAACTTTTCCAATCAATGTCAACAAGCTCTGGTATCTGGTAGAGGAATTAACAATAGTGAAGATCATGAGAATCAGTTACTTCTTTTCAGAAGGATCCTTTTCCCAAATTTCATATCGGAACTTGTGAAGGCTGATCAACATGTTCTGGCCGGATTTCTTGTCACAAAATTTATGCACACTAGCCAATCACTCAGTCTCATTAACATTGCTGAGGCCAGTCTTAGTAGGTATCTGGAAATGCAGCTGCACATGCTACAGGTCAACGAGTTCCCTGCTGAGAAGACATGTAAAGTGTTGAAGAATACTGTTAGCAGGTTGAGAGGCAAACTGAGCAATTTGATTCAATCCATATTGCCGTTGCTTTCTGCCAGTGTTAATTGAGAATCGTTTCAACTTGATTACCCCCGGTGCCCTTTCTATCCATTATTTGGTTTAGAGTAGCTTTTGTATCAGCTAGGATACGAGGGTTTTTGTTGATTACTATTTACATAGAGATGAATTGGTCGAAAGAAAAGCTAATTAAAGATTCAAATTTTCATTCATATATGCATTTGACTATATAATTTCCATCCCTTACCCTCTATTAAAAAAATAAAAAATCCCCAAGCCTACCTGCACCCCATCCCCACTCTTGGTTGTCCCATTTTATCAGCTCAGTTTCTCCCTCTCTTGGTCCATTGTATTCCTATCTTTAGTAAGTTAAGAGAAGTTAGGGTGCCGCCCTATCCAATTAACAACCCCATATTACAGCAGGTTAATTTTATCGTACATTTTTATTTTTGTCTTATTTTGAAATATAATGTGTATGTTAATTTGTTCAATTAAATATTTTTAATATTATGTTACATATATCAATCGGGTTCAAATGAAAATTATTATTGCACATCTGAGATATGATGTGATAGAAGAAAATATAAAAAAAATGTATTAGAATAAAAATATTGTTAAAACATATGATAATTAAAATTTAGTTCAAATATATTAACGTTATTGAAGAAAATAAACGTTGATAGTGAGATTGCACATGTGATGATTGTGGGTGGTAAATGTGAGTAAATTATCCGTATCTTGGCAAAATTTGTAAATATAAATGTTTATAATCCAACAAATTAAACATTATTTACCTTCTTTGTTTATAATTCTCATCCAACAAATAATGTTACAATTTTTTCTCCTCTTTTCATTGATTTTTATCCATTAATTAATTTTTTTTTAAAAAAATTCATCTATCAATTAGATGCTATATATTTTTTTCATAATTCATCCATACAAATTATAGGATAATTAATAATTTTTACGATGGATTACTGTATTTTTATTTATATATGAGGTATCTCTACAATTATACATTTTTATTTTCATACTAAATTTATTTTATATGTAAATAAAATTTATAATTTTATATTTATTTTAACTATTTTTATTATTATTGGAACAAACTTATATGACACGTTTATATTAAAATAATAGATGATTTATGATGTAACAAATATAATTTAATACCTAACCTGATAAATTATTTATTTTCACCATTTTTTCATAAATAATTTTGAATTTTTTTTTCAAACATTTATTTTTTGCAATGAATATATTAAAATTAAAATTAAATTTTTCCATAGATGCATATCTAAAATTATTTTTATAACTTTTTTTTATCTTTATTTATCCTTATATATTAAACTAGAAAAATCAAAATCATCACAAACAACACATAGGTTATTATATTAATAATAAAAAATATTTTTATTTTGTCTAGATTATATTTTTTTTATTACAAACATTCATGTTTAAATTAAATATAACCATATAAATAATAAAACTTTCTCCAAATTAGTAAAATTATTGGATATAACAATTTTTTAAAATTATATATCTAGAACTTAAACTCAAACCTTTAATTAGACAACTTATTTTTTACCAATTACTACCAATTTATTATTATTTTTATTTATAAATTTTATTTAATTTTAAAAATAGCAGTGGAATGTACAGGATATGCTGGTTAATAAATAAATTGAAAGCTCATGAGATGCGACCCCAACATATTGTTGCTTTTTCTCTAACTAGAAGCAACTACATTTCTTCCAACTAAAACGCAGCTTTAGAAACAGTCAAACAGTACCAAATTTATTATTCATATTGTCACAAGACAGAATCAGAAGAAGAACAGGAAACTGCTACCTTTTTCTCTTTCTGGGTGAAAGTGAAAAGTTGAAACAAAACCTGACACTCTTCCTGTTGCACGATTTGTCAAAAGTTGTGATTGCAAAATCCTCAAAATGGAGGGGTTACCTTCGGAAATTTGTATGAGGATTTTCTGTTTCTTGGATTACCAGCATCTTGCTGTTGCTCAACAAGGTCCTTGATACCCTCTTGATTTTTAGATGGTGTTAATATCTTCTTCTTTTTTTATATAATTTATTCAATCCAATTATCACTGCAATTGATTTCTATTTCAAAGTAGTTGTATGTTCTATTAGTTGAAAATTTGATTTTAGGTCTGAATTGGGTTTCTTCAATTCGATTTCAATTTTTTATATTGGCTTGGTTATCTTTTCTGTTTCATCTGTCTGAATTGGATCCTCCATTTGCTGCCGGGTAATGTACATATAGATGGAAATTGAAAGTGATCAGATGTTCCTCTAAATTCTGTTCATTTGTTTATTCTTTCTTTCCAGAATCATCTCAATGACTGTCTCTTCCTTTCATTTAATGTCTAAATTGATGCGTTTTAACAATCAGAAACAAATTGATGGAAGGAAATACAGTGACAATTGTGGATCTCTAATTGAAATTGCCTGTTCTGGCTTCTGAGATCGAAATAGCTGTTGATCAAATGCAGTTTAAAGTTGTTATATAGTTTCCCATTTTTGGAACATTGGTTGATATTGGTTGGCCAAATTTTGCTAGATGACATTGGATGATATTTCCTTCGTTTTTTGAAATTAAACTTGAAATTTGTTGTTTTCATCAGTGATGAACTGATCAATGCCATTTTAAGTTTCATCAGACATTTGACTCACACCAGTTCTAGTATAAATACAAATGAATCAAATAAAAAAAAATTACATTAGACTCATAAGAAAAACACCAGTTTCTTAGTGTTGTCTCAATGTCTAGAAAATGCATTTTTTTATTGGTTGGCGGTAATGCTTGAAGACTCATAAGTTGTTAGATTTCCATAAAAAATAATAAATAAATAGCTACCTAAAAGTTTCAAGTTGAATTCATTTAGACTGAGATGTAAGTTGCACAATATTTGAATCACATGGTTTCTTTTATAATCATGTATCTTGTCTTTCAGAAAAATATTAACAGATGGTTGAAAATGTTAAATGACAAGAGGTTATATCTCCTTCAATATTTTACATTGTACCTTACTGCCATTTTATTGCTTGGGGTTTTGGAATTTTATTCCCGACAGTTTCAATTTCTTTTGTCTTCCTTCCAACGTTAGGCATATTAACAAGTACAAGCTTGAGTTGGAATCAGGGATATGGTAATTGGCAACTGAGTGATAACAGTGAATAATTCTCGCCCAAAAAATAGTATAGTAGGAAACTGAGTTTCAATTTAAAATTCTTTCTAATCCAAAAATTCATTACCTTATTTTCATAAGCCATGAATTTGACAATTTGTTTTACAGTATGTAGGAAATGGAAGCTCATGGCTTCAGAAAATGCTCTATGGTCTAACCTTTTTAAGGAGAGATGGGGGGGAGATCATGCTGCTTTTTATGCTCCTATTGGTTCAAAATCATGGAAAGATGTATATGAGGTGCAAGATCGTTGTGATCGAGTTGGAGTGTAAGTTTTTTAATTTACTCAACTCAGAGTCTGAGAGCATGCACATGCTCACAGACACAGCTCATGTTTCATCTCGAATGTCATCACCATGATGGTTGGAGGAGCTTTTGCTTTCTCCTCACTTATCACCCCCATGCATTGGTTTTTTCATTGAGATGACATGAACTGAACTGCTAACTGCAGCCACAACACTGATGTTGGCTTCCTCTAGCATGAACCATTATTATTCAATAAAGCAAATTATTGTCTTAAAATTGTATTGGAATTAGCAAATAGGTCTAAAATTCAATTCAATATACACTATACAATAAATAAATAATCTTGTCTATTGCAACAATTATTGCACTCTGAACTAAAGGGAATTACTTTTTTTCTTTTTTTCATTTTTCACAAAATAGGGGTTTGAAGATAATTAGAGAAGGCAGTGACTACTATCTTGTTCACCAAGGTGAGATACAGCGATATCTAGGTTCAAGAAAAAATCAGGAAAAAGGAACTGGGCACAGTTACCATACTTTAAATTCAGAAATTGACATCACAGGTGAAGATTCTCTAACTCAAGAGAGATCATGTCGTGGAATTTTGGACAAAATCCTTTTCTTCATTGGGGATTTGGAAGTTGCTTCTGCGGATGCTAAACGTAGCCGTGTGATATGATCGTCTCTAGTATTCAATTCAACAGTGAAGTTCACTGTTAAACTTGTTTGTATGTATGTAAGCATTATTTTATGTATATACTTATTGTATCAAACATTGTATTCAATTATTACCCTATAATCTGATCAGATGAACCATTCCAACGTACAACGTTAGCACTTGTTTGTCTCACTGTTTGGTCAATGTGAACGTGCTTTCGGTGGAAGGAGCTCTCTTCCTTTTAGTTGAGCGTGTTTTAAAAAGCATAAAATGTATCTTGGCAAGTGCAAACTTCCATTTGCAATCTACAACAAACAACTTAAATTTTGACAGTAGTAGGGTTTGAGGATCATCTATTCACTTTAAAACTGGGTTTGGATAGCCATACAATTTGCTATGGCACGATTCAACTTCGATTCAACTTCGCTTGACCTGAGTCGACTTGACTTAAGTCCGAATCAATTTAACTTCGCTCAACTCGGCTCGACTCTACTTATTGCAACTCGACGCAACTTGGCTCAGCTCAACTGTTAACTTGACTATTCTCCACTCTGCTCGACAAGACTCGTCACCACTCTAGTCGACTAGACACGAATTTTCTCAACATGACATTTCATTGCTTGACTTTACTCGATCCGACTCGTCTGGACTTGATTCGACTCATCCCAACTTGTCTTGACTCCCCTTATTTTCGTTTGATTCGTTACAACACCTACACAATTTTTATAATACTTTAAAAAAGTTGTTTAATATTTATTTATTTGACTTTTTATTAAATAAATAGTCACTCAAATGAAAAGTTAGTGATTAGACGATTTTTTATATGCATAATTTTTTTTTTATTTTCACAAATTATATTTTTCAAAAAAATCATGTTTTCTAAAAATTTATGGTTAGAGTTCTGATTTTTCCATATAGATATAGTAAATCTATCTATTTACATACCAAGATATGTCTGCATAATTATCAACTGAGTTTCACAATTAAATATAAAGTGAAATAATCAATTACATAAGAGTGATAATCGATTAATAACTAAATATGTAACTAAGTTAATTATATTTTGTACTTTTTTTTTATCAAATATCAAATCTTGGTAATTGATTGTCAAACGAAAATAGGGTGTAGATAGATGGATTTAATTTTTTTTATGAAAATATAATAACTATATAGTTAAAAATAAGCAATGATACTTTAGATAAAAAAAAATGGTTTCCATTCTCTATACCTCTGATTTAACTAAATATTTTATCAAAAATTCTCATTATAAAAAATTTGGATTCTCTCCTTTCATGAAAATAAGTAAAAAATATAGTTAAAAAATCATTCCTAAAATTTTTAAAAAATTTTCTATCACATTTTCTTAAAGAAATTTATATGTTTATGTGATAAATTTTTTGTTTCTTTTTATTCATTATTTAAGTTTAAAATAATGTTTATTATTTTTATTGTATCCTTACCTTTTACAATGATATTAATTAATGAACCTTTTTTGATAAATTAGTGAAAGAAGTTAATTATAGAAAAGATTAAGAGTATAATAAAAAATTACAAATTTTAATACAAACAAAAATATTAATTTTTTTATGGAACAACTTTAAATGATAAATAAATAAAATATTAGTTCAAGAATCCAATATGTATTCTAATCAATAAAATTTTATTTGTTTATTAATAAAAAATTATCCCTTAATTTTAAAAAATAACCAATTTAATTTAAACTACAAAAGATCATATTGAATTATCTTAAACTTAATATTCTTAAATCTATTTAAAAGTTTTATAATTAAATAATTTTTTTCGAAATCGATTCAAATCAAATTATAAAACTTATGATTATATAATATTTATCACCGAACTGATTCAAATAAATCCCTCCAAAGTGCATCGTGGATGCACACTTGATATTAAGTGCCAAAGGAATGGTGCAGAGTCAAGCACCATTCCTTTCCTCCCTTGACGGAACCAATAAATAGCTGCTTAATATTAATTGTGCAGAACTATCATTTTGGAAAAGCAATCTTGCCCTGTTTGATTAGCCAAAACTTGGGGTGAACCCTCAAGTGGATTATTGTACCCTGTTCCGATCAGTTGAAAGTAGACAAATCAGTAAAATTAAAAGTCAGTCCTTAATGTAATATTTTATTAGTTCCTATTAAAATAAAATCATTCAATTTAATTTATTTCTTATTGTTGTACTAAAAATTAAAGTGAACATAGTTTTATAAAGTTACAGACAAACAATTTTTAAAATCTTAGAAGACTAAAATGCCTACTCTATACACAGGAACTTTCTCATGAACAAATTCAAGCAACTGTTCATTCGGGAGCATGATATTGTAGTTGCATCAACAAAAGCACCACCATAAGTCCATAATCTTCGAGGTAAAATAACTTAAGATTAAAAGGATGCATTAATTGAATGGAGTGCCATTTCATTACAAAATTAAAAGACAATGAAAGAAATATTATGGCATATATACCATTCCCAACGGGACAAACTTAGACACTGCCCCCAAAAGAATAACATCAGAGCTATCAAAACGGAGATTTCTCCTCAAGTAATAGCGAATAGAAATCTAATGTACTACAATATTTATACCAAAAACACTTAAATGAAATTGCTCCTCCACTCGTCCTTTCTGCTTGTTGCTTGAATCCTTCCCATTGTGAGAGCATCAGGTTTACCTTTACTCAACTTGCATCGTACACAGTTTAGACAGAAACTGCATTATGTAAGACTGAAGCAGCTAACTTCAGTACTTCCGCAAAACTTACTCTTAACACCAGTTAAATGGTCAACGGTTCCGACTCGGTGTCCCTATCCTTCAATTGCCAATCTTGTGCTTCTGTTTCAAACAAAAAAAAAATCCCAGCTCCAAGTAAGAACATTTTTTGTTATCTAAAACGGGGATATAATGTTTGTAAAGGACGTTTCTATGGTCCATATTTCTTTTCCATGATCAACTCTGGTGCATGTGTTATGCCAAATAACATGGACTACCTAAGGCAGGGCATTGAGGCCCTATAAAAGCAAGGGAAGCAGCATGCGAACTAATCCTTTTCAAAGTAAAACAAGCTTGACAAAATAACCAAAACAGGCTATCATCTTTGCACACAAGAATGTTTGGCCCAGCTAAGTGTCAGGGATCTACAAGAACAACCTTAGGCAGGGGCAACGAAGCCAGAGGTATACCATTCGCAGATAAGATAAAGCCATAACAAAGTAGTTTATATTGTAAAAAGTTTTGGGACCATTGCAGTCCAATTTCTAAAATCTTCGACTTAAGCAATAGATCATAGTGAGGGTCTTACTTGGCTTATCTGAAATAACCATCAGTCGCCTTTGTAACATACAAGCCACCAAAAGGAATATTGAGCACATGCCAAACATAACAGTGATGGGGAATGCATCAACCTGCAGAGAAAACACATTATTAATCAAAAACACAACAGAAATACTGCATTGTTAAGATCAAGCATTGTATCATAGTAGATAGTGCAACATACATTGTACAGCACAACACACACAAAAATGTTCAGTGGAATACGGAAAAAGTTCATGATGGTGCTCCGGGCCTCCTCGGGAATGTACTGGGATCTCATCTTCATAATGGATGGCCAGAATATGCCAACACAACTCTCAAAAGTACAGAAGCCAAGAAGCTGAAGGCAACCGGAGAATGAGATGCTTCCACCTTTCACTTTGGAAGGAACTACCAAGAACTGTACCCACAATAACCAAGACATATATAGTAAGACGGTGGGAGATGTAAATAACAAAAGTAGGGGAGAAAATGTATATTGGAAGTATAGCATACAGTGGTCAGAATGGGAAGCAATAAAGCAGCAGAAGAAACTGCAAAAACAATCTGCATATAGCCCTCAACTCGGAGTGCTGGACGAGCCATCAATTTAGATGCAAGTGAGCTTCCCAACATTGAAGCTAACATGAATGTTGCAAAAATAAAACCATGGGGAATCTCTTCATCATTTGGGCTCAATGCAGGAGTCCATAGAAACACAAAGGTGTACATTGAACCTTCAAAGAGAGACTGTATGGCACCCAGCAAGGCAATTTTTTCATCTGAAGCCCAAAGAAAGCAGTAATAAATGAACTTAGGAAATTTGCAATGAGCAAGAATACAAAATATCAATAAATAAATGATAACAACAGAATAAGAAAAGCCAGAGAACAACTACGCTTGATTGATTTCATTTACGGTAGCTTTAATAACAACTGCTATTGGTTACAATTATGTTCACATTTTTATCATGCAAACACTGTTATGAAGAATAATATCACATATAGAGTTTCAACATTCAAATTTACAGAAATGAACCACTGTAGAAAGACAATGAGAAAATAAATTTTAAGGTAAGAAATCTATCTACCAGAAGCAATGGCCACAGCAGCACCCCTGAATTGGGTAAGCAAATCCTTGTTCTCAGAGGGATCCCCATAATTTTCTGTCCATGTAGATAGTATGATGGCCGCACCAATTGCAAGAAAACATGAAGCAGCATCAAAGGGGGCCACAGGTCCAAGAGCCAATGTATCAACAAGGACATTTCCAAACAGCCCAGACAAAATAGCAACAAGACCATTCCCAAGAAATATAGCCTTTGAGAATGTCAACGATAGCCATTGTTGATCAAAGCCCCTCTGGCAGATTAATGTTAAAAAAAACATAATTCAGATTCATAAATAGTCAATGCAACAAGAAGGAATCAAAATAAGCATCTAGAGAGCGCTATATTGGAAAAGTATAGATATGCCAACCTAAAACAAACACGATAAAGGTATCAAATGAATAAACATCTGGAGGGACACTATATTGGGAGGTTCATAGATAAGACAACCTAAATTGAACACAATAAACATATCAAATTTCAGATGCCATCAAACAGTCTTGCTTCTTTTTAATCATTTTTAACAAAATAGATTTAGACTAAAACATCCGGTACTTAATAGAAACTAGTGCAACAGTTTTCATTGAGAGACAAACGAAAGCATATGCTGAAAACTATCTCAACTCCACACTACAAACTTGATATCTATATAATGAATCCAATAAATACCAAAATACAAGTCAGATGTTTAATACATTTACATGATATACTGAACCTGGACAACTAAACACTCAACCCAGACACAATGACATACTTTCTAACTGTTTTCAAAACTTTTAGTTGTAAGAACTAATTCATAGCTAGTTCTGTTTATAATGACATCTTAAGAATAGAATGTATGTACTACATACAAGGCTAGCCCAATTTGGAATGTCAGTCCAAAAAAATCAAGTTTAATTATCATTTTGAAGACCTTAAAGCCACTATCATGCCTATCGAATTTAAATTTACATTGTATAAGCCATCTGCACCTTCCAAATACAGAATAAAATTATCCCATATTCTACAAGCAATGAATGTCTTCAAATTATAATGCACTTCCTGTATATCTTAATATATCCAGAGGAAACATTCATAATAAGCAGCAGATAAATCTGTTTTGGAAAACAAACAATTATTCCTCACCTTGAAATGCTCAGCAACAAGCCACGATTCAAATGCTGAAAACAGAAGAGAAGTGGCAATTCCTCCCAAAACACGGCCCAACATCAGGACTTTGTATTGAGGAGAATGTTTGGTGATGCAGCTCAAAATGTAGGTTATGCAGTAAGTCACACAAGCCCTCTTCCGACCTCTGATTTAAGGGAAAGAAGCATGAGATACTGAAAAATGCAATGGCAGATGTGCGGCAAGATGAAATAAGAAACCAAAAAAGCATCTCACTGTTTGTCAGCTAGTGATCCCACAATTGTTCCAAACAGCATGGAAGACCCAAAACCAGCAATGAACAGTTGCCCAATCTCCCCCTTCCCGTATCCATATGTACTGTAAAGGTAGTAGACATATGGACCTTGCAGCCAATCTCCAGCTACAGCCATAGAAACAGCACCCTATTAGATTATGAAAAACTAAAAATGGTAACTCCAATCCCAACTTGACATTTTTTTTTAACAATAGCACAAGCACATACGCAACCATAGACAAACCACAAACAGAACTATTTCCCATAAGTGATAACGATTTCCAGAGTACAACCAGAGCATTTTCCATAGCCCAATATATTCACCAACAACATTGTCCTCCGAATCATAACTCAACGAAGAAAAATGTAACTGAAATCAGACAGACACATCAAATAAAATGAATTTAATGAATCGACCCCTTTAAAGGGATAATTTGGTTAAAGGAAAACTTTAATTTTATAAATTATCTCAGCGAACACTATTATAATTTGAAAGACCAATAACGAACTTCAAATAAAATAATCAGCTAAGAAAAACCTAACGGATAGCAAAAATCACAAATTCCAGAACCATAAGACACGTCACTATTGTCACAATCAACATATCAGCACCATTGTCCATTCAGATGCCGAGGCTGCATCAGGATCTGTCTCAAATGCTTTTGATGTCAAACTACTTTCAATTTTACAAACAGATTCCAAGTAAGGTCAGTTTTTCGTCTTTTTCTTTTGGTAATAAATAATTTCACCTCATGCAAAGCATGCAAACCATTGATAATTAAACAGCTCTTTTTGTTTTTTTTAATAATTTTTCGCAGCAATATGCAGAAGAACAGAAATGAAAGCAAGAAAAGCACAGGAGTGAAAATGTGGCGTAAATCAGGCGCAGATCAGGCGACAAAAGAGGAATGATGCAAGTGAAGAAGTAGATCGAGGAGGAAATGGAAGAGGAGGATAAGAATAAAGCGAGATCTAAGAGAGAAGAGACAGATCTAACCCATCATGAGGGAATAGACGACGAGATAATTGTTCTTAAAAGAACTGAAGGCGGAAGAGGTGCTGACTCGATCCTTGTTGTTCTTGCTGAGCTCCAGAGCCGCCACAAGCGCGGCCAATCCACCAAACACCATGTAGTAGAACAACTCCATTTTTGTGATCTCTCAGTGATAGCAACCTACGCAATAGGATGGAACGGAACGAAGAAATGGAAAGCTTCGCAGGCACTGAGCCAAGTGTGTACGATTTCTGTGATACCACGAGTTGGGTGAGAGAGGGAGGGTTATATATAGTGCCTCGAAACGGTGCTGCGATCCTCTACGACGCTACTACTCTACTATCGCGCAACTGGCTCCAACGGTTGTACGCTTTAACTCTGACTTTTGCTTCTTGTTTTGACTCTCGGTAATTAATCTGCATTGCTAATGCCAATTATACAATAAAAATTGGTATTGGTAACACTGTCACTGCTTCATATGTTATATTCTTTTACTACTTTTTTATTTTTAGTAAAAATTTATTCCAAATTTATAAATTAATAGTAAAATTAATTTAAAGAAAAAGAAAAAATTACTTTAATTAATAAGCTTCACACGGATTGTAATTAATATTGAAAATTTTGAAAAAACATGCGAGCAAGCATATTATTAGCATTTTTAAACATTATACTACCTCTCCTATTGTTAATAACTTTTTATGGTATATTGATTTTTTAAAATCACGCATTTTATTATTTAAATTATTTGTTTATTTACACCAAAAAATAATAAATACTTTTTGCAATAAATTAAATAATTTTAAAAATGTAGTTTATTGTAGAAAAAAATACAAATAATAGGATCGTGAAATTCTAATAAAATGCATTTTTGAAGATGTTTTTATTTTTTTAAAGATTATAAATATATTTTATTGGAAATAATTTTGTTTGAATGGAAAATATCTGCAGTAAGGTTAACTCTTCTATAATTTTTTATACACAAAATTTAAACTCGAAATTTTACTTTAAAAAATTAGACATATATCACTTAAACCGATTATCTATTAATATTATTGAAATGTTACTTACAAATTTGTATCCATATGTTGATTGAGATAAGTTATTAGTGAAAAATAAATTTAAAGTTTTATTATAAATACTGTTAGATTATATATTAAGTAATTTTTTATTAGATCTCTTTTAATCATTACAATTATTTATACTGTTTGAAAAAAAATAAACATTTTCCTATTAGAAGTATCCGTGTTAAAAAATGTTTTAATTTGTCATTAATGTGTTAATAAAAGGTAGTAAATACGAGTTTTCTTCGTGATAACAAAAATACGTACTTCTTAAATACCAATAAAAGCATCTTTACAATATTTAATATCCTAAGAACAATTGTTAAATATTTATACCTTGTCTTCTTTCTGTTGGCAAGTTCATTTCAAAACGTTTATGAATTTTGCATCTTGTTCCTTTCGGTCATGGTTAGATGTTGGCCGTTAAATCTCGCATCCGAAAAGCAATAATAATAGTTAACATTTGATTTCAAGATAACGTTTAGAAAATATTATTAATGACCTTCTAAACAAAGTGATAAAAGAATTACATAACACCAACAATGTGCACTTGTTAATGATATGTTTATTAAAAAATTAAATTATACCTATAATTAAATTAGTATAAATATTAATTTATGATTCATTAGTTTGATGGTGATTAAATTAATAAAATTAAATATAATTAATTTAGTTTAAAAATAATTTATTAAATTTTTGAATTAATAATTTTTTAAAATATTAAATTAAATTTATCAATTTAACTATCAAATTAAAAAAAATTATTTGATAGATCAAATCTATAAAATTTTATAAAATATAAAAAAGTTTAACATTTCACTAAAATTTTAATTTAATGTATTATAGAACAAACATGTTATATATTAAATTAAATCTATTTAATAAAATATTATATTTTTAATTTTTATTAAAACTTATAAATTCATTTTATATAATAAAATTTTTAATTTAATATTTAAATTAAAAAATTGTTATTTTTAAACATTATTAAATAAAATAAATTTAATTATTAAAATAAATTAACCCCATTCTTTTAATATTAAATAATAAAAATAGTATTTTCTTTATTAAAAAGCACTTCCTATTTTTTTTTTAAAGAACTCTCTTTATTAGAATAAATTACATTAAAAATTTTAAATTTTAATGTAATTATGTCTGATATTTTTTTTTAAATTAATACAAAATTAATTAATTATTTAAGATTTATTACACTATCTATCCGTATAAGTTTAACAATGTTAACCATAAAAATAATTAAGATAATTATATGTACGATATACATGTTTGTTACTAAAATATTTTTTTCAAAATACATCTATTTTTAATCTTTCAACAATTTCATCATCTAATACATATATCTTTTCCACTTATTTTTCCACTACAATGACATGTAAAGTTAAGCATATAAATTAAAATTAATTTAAGAATAATCTTTATTTATTTCTCTCATTGTTGTCTTCCTTTTTTGTCTCTTCTTCCATAATCTTCTATCATCTTTTTTTTTTTGTTGGCCTTTTATCTCTTCCATTACCTTATCTACTTTCACTATTACAAATTTAAAGTCTTATAATCCTTTTCAATCTATAATTACTTATCTTAAATCGTTTCTATCATTTTTCATCACTTCTTTATTTTATAATATTTAACTTCTTTTTTTTTATGGATATCATTGTTAACTTTATTTTTTTAACATTAAGAGTATATCCCTATTGTTACAAATCAACCAAAAAACAGCAATAATAGTTAAGAGAGAAAAAGAGTAATGTTATGTTAGAATTTTGAGATTCATAATGGTGTTTTCTGAGAAAAAAATATTTTGTTGATGAAACAAAACTTTCATTAAATATGAAAATGTGATTGTGTTGATAGAAAAAATGTATACATAATAAAAATTGCAAATAAAATAAAAAAGGAAAGGAACCAAGGCTGAACTATGTAATATTGTGTAAAATAAAAATAATTTTTATAATAATAAAAAATAATAATTTAATCTTTACAATAAAATCTAACATCATAATCAAATAACGTTAAGTTAAAGATATATTTTTATAATAATAAAAAAGACAAAAATATCAACTATAATTATATTAAAATTAAAAAAATATAAATGTAATTTATTTATTTTATTATAAAGGATATTAAATCTATAAACTTATTTAAAAGTATATAATGTAATTAAAATTGATAAATAAATTTTATTAAGATGGATAGATTTAAAGTTTTATTAAAGTTTATAAATATGTAAATATATTTAATAGACTTATATTAAGTTTAATAAATGGGTAAGAATCTATTAAAATAATTATTAATATAAATATTATAAAAATCAGCATTAAAACATTATGAAACATAAAAAAGACAATAAATTAACAAATAAGTTAAAAATATTATATCATTATAAATTGATATCATTGTTGGATAAGAAAAAATTTAGAAGAAAAATCATTTATTTTTAAAATTTGTATGAATTTTATTTTTTTATTTTTGTTTGTTTACATTCATTTTTATGAAAAATAAATAAATTTTATAAAATTTGCATAAATTATTTCATCCCAAAAAAAGAATGTGAGGAGAAATTAATTTTTTTATTTTAATTTATAAATATTTTTTTTAAATATTTTAAAAATAAATATTGTTAATAAAAAATATAAGAATAAAATTATTTTTTAAAATAAACTTTATTTTTAAAAAAATTTATAAATAAAAAATTATACTATTAATATTTTTTATTCTATTCAAATAACTTATTTTTTATTTTATTTTTAATCCAGGTTTTATTTTTCTATTTTTTTTTTCTATTTCATCTAAACAAAGCATAAATCTTAAAATAATAAATAGATAAAAAAAAATACTTAAGATTCTTAAGTACTCACATCAATACATAATCAACACATGACAAAGTTAACCGAACAAGTAATCAAAACAGAAAACATAACATATATCAATACATAATTAATATAAACGAGAATACATACTGCCAAAACATAACGAGTAGTTTTACACTTTATAAATAGACATGAGAGTGCTTGCAACCCATAACATTTAATCTCAATTATCAGGTACAAATCAGGTCACAACGACAACCAAAACAACCAATCCATCGTATTATTAACGTTTGTATAAAAAAAATTAATAATTTTAATTTATAAAAAATGTGTAGAGAAAGTGCAGAGAATTTAAAAGTATAGGATACTTGATGGTCTTTAATCTTGACGGATTTTGTGTCAGTTCACGGGATCAAGAGGGGAAGCACACAAGGTTCGTTGTCGGTAGCCCGAACAGGAGAGGTAAAGGTTTATGGTTGTTGTTAACTACGTCAAGGCTGCTTCGAAAGATTTGCACCGGAGGAGGACCAAGTTCGAGTTGGATTGGAAGATCTGGTAATCACAGTTCTAATCTCCCAATCTTGCAAATCGTTTGAGGTGCATTTAAATGTTCGAAACTTAAACCCAATCCATGAAGAGGGATTTAATATGTAAATATAATATAATGGGTAGATGTAATATATTAAAATAAATTATAAAAGTATAACAAATTAACATATATTAACACATTTTTTTTAACAGATTTAATAATTTTTTATAAACTTAAATTTAATTTTTTATTCAATTTTTTTAAAAATTAATTATATTTTTTAATAAATAAATAAATTTAGATTAAACTTTAAACATAATAGACCGTAAATTTGTGAGACGGAATGATGTATTTCTACTTCTACTTAATAATCTAAAATTTATACAAAGACATTTATTTATTTATTTAGTATGTACAACGACACGTAAAAAAAACTTTCTTGCAATAAATTTTTATTAAAAATCATTACATACAATACTTTGATGACAATTGATGGTATAATTTTTATTAAATTTTTTTTAAAAAATTTAAATTTATTTTTTATTTTTTATTATACATTATTGAACACACATTACAAAATTATTTAAATTATTTTAAATTATCAGTTTCATTAATTTCTCTCTCTGTCTTATTTATCTTTCTAATATCTTAATAATTTTAATATATTAATAACTATTGATCCAGTGTTATTGAAAATATGAAAAAATATTTAAAATAATTAAATATCATCTAATTGAAGATTTAGGTATACGTAAATTATTCATTTAATATTTCATGAATAGTATAATCTGAGTTAAGTAAAAGAATAGCAAAAACTTTTAAAATGTAACTTATAAACAAAAGAAAGAAACATAATAAAATACGTTAATCAAATTTTAAATTAACATAAATATCCACATTGTATGTTTTATAAGATAATAAATAATGTTAATAACATCATGATATTTTAAATGTCACGCGACTTATTGTTGTGAGACAAGTTTATTATAAAATTAAAATAATTAATTTGATCATATAAGTTATAATTATATATAAATATTAAAAATTGTTTTAAATACACATAGTATAATATTTCATTTTTAATGGTATATAATTAGATTTAATGGCTAACATTTCCTCTATTACTAATCTCCCTCGTGTTTCGTGAAATACTTAATATGTTTTATAATTTTTTGATTACATAAAAATATGCATTGGAAAAAATATATTTATATTTAATAAAATAAAATATTTTTAAAATAACATATCCTCTTTTTTATCTCTTAAAAAAGAGATTAAAAAATTTGTTTTATATTTATTTGTTCATTTTGATTTCTAAACAAATATTATATAAATTTTATATTTATATAATTATTATTAACATTAATAAAAAATAAATTAAAAAATAAATATTTTTTAAATTAATAATATTAATTATATTTTTTAATATTTATATTTCTTCTCATCCTCACAGATAAAAAGAAAGAAAGAAAATACTAAATTATATACAAATTATAAATATGAATCAATTTATCCTTTAAAATTATAAAATTTTATTTTAGTGATAAAAATATCAAATATAATTTATATTAATTTGTATATTATAATTTTACATATCAAAACTATTGGAGTTATAAATAAAATAAATGTTATTTAAAATTTAAAAAACTAAATAATATTTATCTAATTTTTAAAAATTAAAATAATTAATATTATAATTTAAAGTCTAATTTAATATATTACTCGTATTTTTATTAAATATTTTTATTTTCTCAATGAATGTATCAGACCTTGTTACTTGTTAGCTAGAAAAAAGAGTGATCGAAAAGAATTTATGAAGGATTGAAAGTACAAGAAGGGGAAGCGTAAGACGCGTGAGTGATTGGGGGAAGATGGAAGAGTGAGGTTACATGGGATAATAAGGTGGACGACAACGCGGTTTGCTGCTGATATTCTAATTATCGTCGTTTAACTGAGAAAGGTACGACACGTGGCGACATGTGAGACGTTTGATTAAATTGAATACAAGGGGTGGGTGGTGTCGGTGGTTATTGGCTTTTGCCGCAGCATAGAAACGCTCCAAACGGCGAGGTCTCGGATCCAGTACACCCTGCAAAAGCATAAATGGATAGTGTCTGGTGGACCCACCGTACCTTACCTCAATCGCACGATAGATTTTTAAGAGAATAAATAAATAACTCTAACATGCTGCAGTTAATTAAGGATTTTTTTATTAAATATTTTTAATTATTTAAAAGCAATTATTAATTGATTGTTACATTTTAATATGCTAATCATTTTCGTTAAATACTTACTATTTTACATATCTTTATTTTAATTAGAGTTTCTGAAATATTCATTAGATTTATACATACACTTACTCATTACGAAACATTATGAAGATTATTAAATAGTTTTAATATTTCTTCTTTTTATAATAAGTATTTATTATTATTTTTTATCAATTTATTTTTATTTAATCATTTTATTAATAAAAATTTATTTTAAATTTTATTCTTATAAAAAAGAATAAATAAAGTAAAAAATTAAAATAATTAAAAAATATAAGAAATTTAGTAAAAATTATATAATGTTTTATTAAAAAAATATTATTTATATTTCTTAATTCTTATGCAACCTTAAACGATATTCATTATTAACTAAAAGGAGTATTATTTTGACATGGTTACACACTTATCCTACCCTAGACAGTACAATAACGAATGGATAATCTGTTCCATAATTAAAAAAAATAAAAAAAAAATTGAAAAATGTAATGTTATTATTCCCAAGTATCAATTTATTTTTGTACATTAATTAATTTTTTATCAAAAACTCTTAAATAATTAATAAATAATTGTTTTTGTTAAAAAAATTGAACCATATATATATACACTAAATATTATAATCAAGCCATTAAAAATGAGTTAATGATTTATGACCAATGGCCAAAGTAATTTGTAATAGGACATAAATTTAAATTTTATTAAGTAGTTTTTTAATGTGTTCAAGAATATATAATGAAAATTAATATAAAATTAAAATTAATATTATTAATGTCTTGAATTTGTATTTTTTAATAAAAGTATTATAAATAAATTATTATTATATATCCTTAAATAAATATTAAAAAAATGTTTATAAAATATTTCCTCATCCAGGCAACCCGTGTCCGAGGAAGGAACTACAAAAGAGTTGGCCAAGTGTTGTTGATTTAAGATGGAAGATGCTTTGGAAAATGGGGCTCCCACCCAAAACTATATATAATAATGTTTGGAGAGCCATATACAGAGCATTCCCAAATAGAAAATCTTTACCAGCCCTGTGGGGTTATTTGTCTACCTCTGTGCCCTCACTTCCGGGAAGAAAAAAGAAAGATTCAGTTAATTTATGAAAGATTGTAGCATTATACCTGAAGTTGAGTTGGGGTCCAGCCATGTCTTTAATCCACTGGTTCAAATTGTTTGGGCAACAGCATCACACTAGGGATCAGTTTTCAGTAAGGCTTGTACACATTAATTTAAGGTAATTTTACCAAGTTTGCCATATTGCTTGCAATCCGGATTTGGAAACCTATTGTCGCATTTTTTATTTCAACCTTGTACAGGTTATGATATTTAAATATAACGCGTAAATACCTTACCCCGTGTTGTTAAATACTCACAAAAATTTCACCCCCAAAAAAAAAGTCAGAGAAAATATGATCAATATTAATTCCTACAAAATGGAAAAATACCTACTTTGGAAGAGCAACTAGTAACAATGAGTCGATGACTATGTTAGCTGCTCCTTTGTTAGTGATATTCAGCAAAATATAAATAAAGCTTATATGCTCGTTTACCGGAAGCACAATGTCCCACCTTAGCTACTGAGATAGAATCTTTTCTATTGGCTCAATATGGTCAAATAGCTTAAATTTCAATTCCCAAAGTTAATACAAAATATACAACTGTTTTTGTCGTTTCAAAAACATAGATAATTAATTTGTGAGAATATATAATTATGTATATTCAATTATCCATAGCCTGTAAGCTACTTAACCTTTATTTCTTAAATATAGCTTGCACAAATGCTCTTTATTGAACAATTCATAATTTTGAACATGAACCGACACGGATCATCTATGTTTAAATACAATATTTTTTCATTCATTTATACAAGGTATACTTAAAGGAGTAAAGATGCCTTTATTCTCCTAGTCTTAACCAAGGGGCTGTTGGGTCAAACAAATAAATGAATGATATTATTATATATAGAACGTGTCGGTAATGCACCAATTTGATCCCATTTGGTGCATTACGGGTCTCTTGATAACTGCTTAGCAAGTCATCATCGTGCTTCATGGCAGACATTGACATTAGCCATACATAATTGAACTTTGTTTTCTTCCTAACTACTATTGTCTACAAAGTGAACTTATGCTTGACACAAACGTTTATGCACGACGTTGACAAACGCTAGCCCCTTTTCTTAATAGCATTCGTGCCAACCTCTTCCAACATCACCTTGTGATAAAGAAAATAATAAAAAAATTACACTGGGATTGAGAAGATTTACGCGCATCCAAAAAAAAATTTTGACAAGAAAATGTTAGTAATATGTTGTTAAAAATTTTACATTGGAACTGGTGATATATATTGAACCTGTAACCATATCCTTGATTAGAAGCATAAGATACGCAAGCAGATACATGATTTTTTTTTTTTACTTTTACATGTAATAGATGCTTCCCTACCATATACATCTGTATAATTTTTTTCTACAATCTAATCGGGTTTTAATTTTTTTTGGTTGAGTCTTTTCCTTTTAGATTATCATAATTTTTGTTGGAAGATGTGATCCCAGAAATCCACTTAACTAGAGTTGATGCGCAGATAATCCCAAATGGGCTAAAAGCCCATATTGTTGCAACAGAGCCATTAGGTAATTTGTTCTTAGATACATTCATATATCGAACTGAAAAACCATTGCAATTGCATAAAATTTGGTATGATACTTTTGAAATGGATTAGATTCCAATATTTCTTCTTATAACGTATTGATTGGACTCCATCAATAAGACCATCATCCCATATCATGTTTAAAGAAGCAGAACCCCGTATTCTTTTCTAGAGAATTTTCTAATTGTTTCATAACAACTAAAAACAAAAGAATTTTTAACCGAAAGGAATTCAGTGCACATGTAGGATGGAGCAACATTCCTCTTCTTCTTGAGTTAAGGACACAACTTCACATCAAATGACATAATTTTTTCTTTTGAGTCATTTTAGCTGAACTAAAATTTGTTTATACAATTGTGTTTATTCACAAATTAACAATGAAAATATACTGATAACTAATTACAATTCCTATCCTACATGCTCAAGCGTGAGTTCCCTTAACATAATCTTTAGTCACTAGGAGGACATTAAGAGGGATTATTATGATGATATATCATTTTTTTTAATATTTGTTAAGAGTTTTCTCAAGATTCTCGGAATTATGCCGATTAATTGTATCAAGAAAAGAACCGATGATGTGAAATCTCACTATTGAATTGGTTCCAGCACGGAAATTGGGTGCCCATGATTTGGTAATCAGGACGGTATGTTAACTTGTAATTTGCCGCCAACCTAATGGTGCAAAAACACCGCGTTTGGGGGATACGCATTATAAGTTATTCACTTGGGTCCACCTTTCTTCAATAAAAATACTGTATCAACTTTTAAATCATAAAGTAAATTATAATATTTGTTGTATTTCATATTTAATATAATATTCATATGAAATTTGTTAGAATTTTATAAAGATATGATAACAAAGATTTGTTAGCAAAATAATTAGCTTATAAATGTTTTGTGCAGGTTAATTATTATTTTTATCCTTATTCATATGTATTGAAAAAAAAAACCTTTTTTGTTGTAATTTATTTTATTTTGTTGATTCAAGTTGTTTGGTGTTGTGGCACCAATAATGTGCTCAAGCCTCCATGATATCCATCAGCGGAAGAACTGGCGATAGATATTTATTATTCTTGGTGAAGCGCATATTAGTCATAGAAAAAGGCTGACCCATATCTTTTAGCCGTTACATAAAATAAATATATAGTATTTTTTTAAAATTATAAAATTTAATGTTGGACAATACTAAATATTACAACTTTTAATAAAAATTATCGTTTATTATTATTTTCTTATATATAACCACACATTCGAAAAATAAATTTTTAAATTTGGGTTGAGCTTAGTCTAATATATCAAATAATACAGGTAGAATAAACTAATTCGATTTGTGTTTATAACACCTTTTCGATCTGTGTTTATAACATGCAAGATATTCCTTTTGCCATCTTACCTTTGTTCATCTTATTTTCGCTTTTCATTTTTTTTTATGAAATTTATTTTATTCTTACTTTTTCATCTCTTTTTATGAAATGAATGTTATATCTTCGTTCATCTTATTTTTATTTTTTTACCTTTTTTTATGAAATAAATGTTATATTTTTGTTGAAGGGTGAAAGTGTCATAAAAAAAAATGAATGTTGTATTTTTGTTAAA
Organism: Canavalia gladiata; assembly: GCA_037954105.1. Classification (NCBI taxonomy): domain Eukaryota; kingdom Viridiplantae; phylum Streptophyta; class Magnoliopsida; order Fabales; family Fabaceae; genus Canavalia; species Canavalia gladiata. Next base: position 57,095,371 of record CM075659.1, on the reverse strand, counting down.
GGTTGAAGGTGTCCTAACGATTTTCTTTTTCTTATTCTTCCGATAAGAAATAAGTTCTGAAAATAAGAATGAAAAATCATATCTTCAATTATGAATTTTTATTTTTAAAAATTAAAATTTTTATTTTTAAAAGTTAAAATATGCATTTTAAAAAAAATTCTAAAAATTATATTTTAACTTCTAAATTTTTATTTTTAAAAAACATACTTTAATTTTCACATTATTAAGAATTCAAATATGAATAAGAATATACAACCACGAGATTTTAAGATTTTTATTTTCAGCTAGATTTTTTATACTTTTTATGAAATAAGATATAAAGTAGATTATCATGAATAAAAGTTGAAAGAGATTAAATATCCTTACATAAAAAAATTTAAAATCTCATTATTACATATCTACGTTTCACGTTTCACTTTCGATAATAAGAATCCTGAAATTAAAATATGAATTTCAAAATTCTTATTTCTGAAAACTTACTTTTCATAAAAAAAAACTTAAATACTTCTCATAAAAAAAATTAAATAAAGATATAATAGTCATTTTACAATAAAAGCGGTGAAAAGGCAAAAATAGGAGGCAGGGATGACTATCAAGTGGGTTCGGGCCAAAAATCTGAGAACTGCTGGAAACCGACATTAGAGAAACACACATCGTCTTTAACCGATAAAAATGACGGTTTATTCGGTTTTCGAGTTGTGTCGTGAACGGGTTATGCAGGTGAGTATGGTCGGTTTTAGAAACCATGCCTGAGAAAGAGAGGAAACGGAGAGGGAGGGAGAGAGCCGGAGAGGAAGAGGAAGAGGAAGAGTCGGACAAGAAGAAGGAAACCAGTAAAAATCAGAGCAAGAGCAAATGTAGGAAGATGCATATAAGAGAAGATGATGATGGTAGGAAAATCAGAAAAAACCATAAAAACGAAAAACATAGCATATGCGTGGAGAAAATTACAGAGAAGATGATAATGCACAAGAAAAACGAAAAATAGAGCACAATAGAGTAAATGAATGCAGAGAGAAAAATAGGAAAATGAAGAAGAGAGATAGGAAGAAATAGGAAAAGAAGAAAGAAAAATAAAGGTATATGTTGTCGGTTAAAATCAAGTTCCGAGAAAAAATCCGTGTGTAAAATCATTTACGTTAATCAGTGTGTAATCATCCATATTTACCCACATTAAAACTAAATTCTACCCGTTTGATTACGTTGAAAATTCATGGACCCAAAAACATGCACCTGCGTCACAAAAAAAATAATAATACTTATTTTTATCATCTTTGTAGTACAACTTTTAGAAAATAAATAATTATTTTCTAGGAATTAATCACCTCTAAATATGGCATTAGTTTGTCTAAATTTTAAAGGAATAACATTATAAAATTGTTTTCTAATTTTTTAAAAGTTGTTATTTTTTTATTTAGTGAAAAGTATCACATCAATTTTTTAATTTTTTAAGCTTACATAATTATTATAATATTTTAAGGAGAAACATAACAAGTCTTAATTGTCTATTTGAAAAACAATATATAAAAGAATGGCTATGCCAAAAGAAGATAAAACGATGACAACGAAGGATATCCGAGTAGTAAAGGATTTGGAAAACATCGACCACAAACTCGGATTCTGAGCCTTAAATATCCACAATAAGCAGATACTCATTTCTCACAAACTATCTAAAGCACACTCACTAGATAACAGAAGCATGTAGCTGATCCCAAGTTCTTCCACTAATTCAATTATTGAATTAACTGGAAAATTTTGAAACCCCATATCTGATTTTCGAGCTTGAAAGCATGGCAGCTTTTACATCAATTGCTCTACAGTACACATCTACACCATCTTTACAACCTTCCCTAAGTTCTTTAGAAGCTACATGCAATCATAATTCATGGTGGGGGAGAGTGAGATCATACAAATCCACGGGGAAAAGATTACAACAACAGAAAATGGGAAGAGGCTTAACAATCCAGAGTGCGGCCACAAAGCCCGCAAAGTCGCCAGGTTCTTTTTCTGAGCCATTCTTAATTAAATTGTCATCGCACTTTGAAGACATTGTAAAACCCTAATCAGCTCACTCTCTCTCTTTTTTCCCCAATTTTCTTGGAGTTATTAGCTGAAGAAGATTGGAAGGTTAAGCGAGAATATCTGTTGGAAAAAAGGGTAAAGCTCTATCTCTGTGTCACATCCTCTCTTGAATGCACAAATAAGCACACTTGAATCCTTAGCATTTCATAATAATTAAAAAGTTTGAAATAAATGCAGATCGTGCATAACATGAATCTTGAGTGCACAAACAGCAAGGATCTGATGAGCAACTTGGGAAATAGATAGAAAGTGCGAGAGATCATAAGATAATAGAAACAAGAAAAACGGCACAAAGGAACCAAAGGAAAACAAATGCTATAATTAATAATCAAACGTACATCTAAGTTTTGAGTAAAATTATGGTAATGTGATGTCACGTTTATATTATATGCATGGTAAGTATTTAAAGGTGTATTCTATACTATTGCAGGTAAGAAGTGTGGATCCAAAGGAAGCTCTGCGCCTTCAGAAAGAAAATAATTTTGTGATTCTGGATGTAAGGCCAGAAGCAGAGTTCAAAGAGGTAAATGAACAAATTTAGAAGCCTCATATTCCAACTCCAAAAAGGAAAAAAACTAATGAGTTTGGTTATTGGTGCAGGCTCATCCTCCAGATGCTATCAATGTGCAAATATATAGGCTTATCAAAGAGTGGACAGCATGGGACATTGCAAGACGTGCTGCATTTGCATTTTTTGGAATTTTTGCCGGAACCGAAGAGAACCCCGAATTCCTGCAGAGTGCGATAAATTTATCCCATCTTGCATTGCTTAAAATTCTTGCATTTTTACTTGTTCTCTGAAACAATTTTTTTATTCATGCCACCAGCTGTTGAAGCAAAATTAGATAAAAATGCAAAGATAATAGTAGCTTGCTCGGCAGGGGGTACAATGAAACCATCACAAAATCTGCCAGAAGGTCAACAATCGAGGTATTAACTTTTTTTTTCTTTTTTATTTTCTTATGCCTATTTTCTTTTCTCTGGATTTCAAATTGGAAAATAGAATTTCACATATGCTATAAGAATAAATAGTCCAAAATGGGTTTAAGACATTTTATGAAATGTATCCATTTTGTATGGCAATTCTGAGGCAATCTTTTAGGATGTGTTATTAAAACTAAAAGACAAAGTAAATGAGATGAAAAATGCTAACCCAGGTTCTAACGATACTAGTCAAGGAATTAAAAGTGAAAAACTTTCATTAAAAAATTATTATTAATGTACCTTTTTGTAATGAATTTTAATGTATTTCAAAGTATTTTTCAATAATTTTTTATTTTTTTACTCTTTAACCAATACCCTTAAAACACCGGTAACCAAGACCCTGAAGAGATTTATTTATATTATTGTAAATCAGCCTACCAAGTTATTAATTATTTAAAGTAATAATAAGAACAGGAATTGTTGATAAGAAGTCAAATCCAACCACTGTTAAAGATTGGATCTCAAACCCAAATAAGCTCTTTATCGGCTAAAATACACAAGGGAATGTGCAGTAAATAACCTAATTGCATGGATGTAAGATCAGGGAAAGTTGCATGGTTGTCTGCAATATATCATCTTCTTACGGCAGCACTCCGTATGTTGCATATCACTTCTCGTGTGGTTATGAAATAAATAAATTACTGTTAACTCTTCAAATGATTGATCTGATGCGCTAATAGTCACATCTTGATACTTATACAGGTCTCTCATAGCAGCTTACTTGCTGGTCCTGAACGGTTTTACCAATGTCTTCCATCTAGAAGGTGGTCTTTACTCATGGTTTAAAGAAGACTTGCCAAGCGTTTCAGAGGAGTAAAGCCAAGACCTAGTTTTGACCATAATGAGAATGCAGACAAAAGTATTGACGAATAGAACAGACGAATTGAAATGTCATCATTGCACTAGTGCAAAAAAGAAATATGCAAGAATTGACAATAAAAATGTCAAGTACATTCTCTAAAGATTGCGTTCCTACTCCCTAGCTTAAACTTGAAAAGGGTCCATTTATCAACAGCGTGTTACCAGCATTTTGATATTTAGCGATATGCATACACCGTGTTTCTGAACCACCAAAGCACTCTGCTTCAATGAAAAAAACAAGCTTAGTGTTCAAGCATTTGGTTCTATTGCTTTTCAATTCCTTAAGATGTCCACTCCATGCCATAACAAACGTTTGGGAAAAGGTATTAGGTTGAGCCTACCATTGCCTAAGCCTTTAAAGATGCTCTTGCCATCGCTAGAGCACCACCATAACTCCGATTTCCTCCGATAAAACCACTCATGTGCACAAAAGTACAACCTGGGATTCCAGCAACCTCAGAGAGCTTGTCATTTTCCAAACCCCTCCAAAGATATGGCAACGGTTTTCTGCTCTCAAATTTAGCAGGTGAAATTGCCACTGCTTGCAGTCGCCAATTGTCACTCCTATCATCCTACAAATAATAATCTTCTACTATATAAATTATAGATGAAATAGTAATATGAAGAATGAATGCTAAAATTTACAAGTAACCCAAATAGGATGCTCTGGAAAATAAACCACCATACAGTTTTTTTTTTCTTTCTTTTTTTGGTGACAATGATTTATGCTTATATTCAATTCAGAAGATTCATTGACTAATTCAGTTAAAAATACATACCGGGTAAAGAACATATTTGATAGAAGGATTGATTTTCATTTCCTCCTCAAGCTCATGTATGTGAAGTTTCCACTGTGGAACATGCGAGAAAATGTTTGAAGTAGATACAAAGATATTCAAAATCAGCAAAGATTGTAATTTACCTTTTCATTGGCATGAAGAGCAAACTCCTACAATTTATTACTCCCTTTAGTTCTTTTATAAGAAACGGCTATTAATATTTTTTTAATCCTAAATATGCAAAATATAGCTTCATTTTTTAGTATATTAATTAGTAAAAAAAATTACACCTTTATATTTATGTTAGCAAACACTCATCAACTTCTCAGGTTACCAATTCAGACATTTAATAAGTATGGATATTTTTAAAATAAAATTTAAATTTATCATAATAGTTTCAATTATTTTTAATTAATTTTGATGAATTAATTGTTTATTTCTTATAAGCAGGATATGAGGGAGTAAAAAATTGTGCAGATTAATTATATGGCCGTGGCTTACAGGACAAGATCGATTAAGCATTAAGATTTCTCCGCTAGAATCAATAGTTCCCCTCGCTGCAAGACACTCCATAACAATCGACCGAGCCGGTAACCATGATTTTGCATAATAATTCACATTCTGTAATACCATAAAAAAGAAATTAGAAAATATTCCTTTTCATGACAAGTTTCTAGTTGTATTCTTCAGCAGATGGTGAGAAACAGTATAGTATAAATACCGTGAACACAAATCAACTAAGGACAATTGAAAAGAGTGTTGTTGTCACCTCCAAAAATTCAGCACCAGCGAGGGTCATTGCTTGATGAAATGCCTCATTTTCTCTTTCAGATGACTGATCAGAATCCATCCAGTTCAAATTTAACCGTTTTATTCTAGAAGACAGACTTGTATTAATTACATATTTTGGAGGTTCATTTAGTTCATATTGATTCACTCCATTATCCGTAGCATCAATTGCCTGTAAAGAGAACAGGTATTGTAACCAACAGAAACATGCTCGATAAGAGGTTAGAATTTAGATATAACCATATAATAAGTACATAAGCACCTCCACAAAGTTTTTGTATATAGTTGGATATAACTGATGAACATGAGAATGTCCTTCATCAAGCCCCAGCAGATTTGCAATTATCTCGCACCCAAAATGCTACAGGAATAACGAATGGATTGGGTAATAAAATAAAATGCTAACCTAATAATTTTTTATTTTTCTAAAAAAAAAAAGAGTGAGCGAGTGCTAAATAAACACAAACACCTTGTAGACGAGGCCAGCGCTGCTGAGCTTGGTGGCGAAGCCGAAACCGAAGACTTGGTGGAAGTCCTTTTGGTGATGATCGAAACGGTGTCGGTGCGGGTCATATACACCTCCCACGTCGACCACTGCATCCAGAGACTCCAGAAGCTTCGGGTCCCTCGTTCTAACAATGTCAGCACCGTTGAAGTGTTTGGAAAGGCGAAGCAAGAAGCAGGCGAGGGCTTCGTCGCAGTGGAAGGTTCCGCTGTGAGTGCCCACGCGCGTGGAGAAAGATGATGCTACCAAACGAGGCTTGTGGAACGTGAATGTCTTGTGCCACAGTCCCGCGAGTTTAACCATTTTTTCGGAACCACCTCTGCTATGATAATGAGTCTGCTTCAACAAAAGGGATGATTGGATGAAGGAATGATTTGTCTCAACGACGTCGTATCTCCGGCTTCATATGCAAATGTTAATGCCCTTAATTATTATTATTTTTCCTTGAGTTTTGTTTTTTTTTTATTTAATTTATTTAACATTAATTTATCTTAAAAAATAAGTTGATTAATATTTTAAACTTTTAATTATAAAAATAATATTTCACTCATTTTCTTTTATTTTTCTATTTTTTATATATTATATCATTCATTATGTTTTTCACTTCTCTTATTTTTCTTTCTTTAATCCTCTATTTACAATGATTTTGATGGAAAAGAAATTGGATGGAATGATTTAGGATGAGAATCGCCAACTTCAATCATTTGGTTAAAGAGAATAATATAGCACGAAGAAGAATTCATAACGAAACCCATCAAAATAATTTTCTCTTCTGAGTTATGAGATGAAGAGAATTTGGATGGAGATTCAACAATGGAGCAAATAGTAACCACTATGCCCTTTTCGAAATGTAAACTCACATTCACATTTAGCACACTAAGATGTTTTACTTTCCCATTGTTTTGGTTGTCGATCATTTTTGTTCTCTGTTTTTTAACAAAGTATAAACAATATTTATATTATAAAAAATTAGATTCATGTGATTAGGGATGACAACTTCATTCTTTTCTGTCCTGAATTTGACAGAAAAAATTTGAGTTGATCGGGAGTGAGGTGGGTAAAACCAGGTTTTTTGAAAGCAAATACGGAAACGGATATGAGAATATTTATATTTGTCTCGTCCTCGCTCCCGAGTTGATCAGGAGCGAGGTGGATAAAACCAGGTTTTTTGAAAGCAGATACGGAAACGGATATGAGAATATTTATATTTGTCTCTTCCTCGTTTCCAAATCCATCCCACTTTTAAATTTATTAAAATATTTTTATTATTTTAAAATATTATATAAAATTAACAAAGTTATAAAAATAATAAATTATATAAATTTTAAAAATATATAATAATTTAATAAATTATAAAAATATAAAAAATACCAAGAACGGGTATAGGACAGATTTTCCTAAATCTGGGGTACGAATCGGATTTAATATTCTAAACCCGGTGCTGACGAGAGTGGGGATGAGATGGGGGTGGGCACGGGATGTTAAGGACGGGGACAGGAAATGTGAAATCCTGTTGCCATGCCTACATGTGATACTGATAAAAGAAAATTTCTCAAATTTATTATATTACTTTTTTCCTTTTTTTTCATTTTTTTTATTTTTTTATTCAAATAGCATCAATTTTCACTTTATTTATTTTTTATTTTTTATCATTTTATTTCTATTTTCTCTTAAATGTATGAGTATATAACAATTATTTTCCTTTACAATAGATTGATTAATTGGTTTTTTGTTTTTGCTTGAAGCAATGGATCCTTTTTTTTACTTAACTACAATTTTCGTCTTCATATTTTAGTCTCCTACTGATTTTCATTTCCTAATTTTATTTCCTCATGATTGTTTTTATTTTATAGTTAAGTTTTTCAGATTACACGTTATTTAATAATTAATAGAAATATAAAAATATATGTAAAGTAATACTAATTCATATTGATAAAAAAAATTATATAAGATACTTAAATAAATATAGAAACAAAATTAGTGTCCTATCTCCTAAATAAGCATTTGGAGGCCATTTTTTAATTTTTTTTTCATTATTTTGAATATTTTTCATTTTGTCAATTTATATAAATTAATGAGATGCCCCACATATTATATATTTGCATTCTATTGGATAAAAATGGTATAATAAACTTAATTTGATAATTTTAAGATTAAATATGAATAATTAAAATTTAAAAAAATTAAAATGATACTTTTTTGTATGATTGAGATAACAAAAAATGAATTTAAATTTTCATCAAATAATTTAAAAAATTTTAACATTGAGTTGGTCCCACGGCTCTATTAAAATCATACATCAATTAAACTATAAGAACAAAAGTGCAGTTAATTTTTGTTTTCATGCCATCCATTTGTTTTGTCTATTTTTTCAACATTCAACCGATTTTCGTTTTTTGTCATGAATGAGTAATGACCTAGCATTTAAGAGAGGTGTGGGCCTTGTGGACGCCCAAAATTTTAATTGGGTTGGATGGCCCGACTTTTCTTCGCTCTGAGTAACTTTGAATAAAAGACTTTGGACGGACTGTAACCCTCTTTAATAAATTAAGAAAAGGCCTCTGTACCATTTGGACCATTTTTGTACCACGAAATATTCCATGGTTCGTGGCAACAGTTTTCTAATTTAAATTTAAAAACATTATTTACCTCCTTTTTTTAAAAAAAAAACAAAGAAATAACTCTTTTCAAATGAGAGGAATGTATTTTGTAAGATAAATTGAAATTATGTTTATTAATTTTAAAAAATACGATTAACATTTCAATAACTTTGTAATTTATTATTATCTTAAAAATTACAATTTATTATACATTTATACGTATCTTATTATAATCGCAATCATTAGTATTATACATGTTTTAAATCACATTCCTTCATTTTTTGGAGAATATTTTAAAGATTGTTTTGGTTTACAATTTTTTTTAATAATAAAACTTTTATTTTATACTTTTTATAAATTTATATATAAAATAATAATAAAATTATTAGTTTCAATATGTTTTATTCAATTATAAAAATATAAAATATAAAAAAAATAAAATGATAATTTATAATTAAAAATATTTTTTTTCAAACTAAACAACTCTTAAATTTTGAATTTTCACTGTGCATTCATCCCAAGTCAAAGGTGATGTTAAGTTAAGTCCTACTGACTAATCTAATGGTCTCTAATCCTTTGGGAGGGGGGAGGGGGGAAGTACATGATATTGGAATTAGATTGTTATTTTTTTTTTCCTACAATTATCAATATCTAAAATATCATATCAGACATTCAATGAATTTGAATGAAACTAAGAAAAATCATTATGAAAATATTTTATCACATACTAATTGTATCCAACTTAATTAAAATTAATCAAATATTTACAGGATACTCAGATGCAGCTAGTCTTTAACAAATAAAAAAAGAGTTTATGGCATATTTTATCATATGTCAAAGAACTAAAATAATAATTTATTCTCTTCATTAAATTATTATAATTGTTTGAAAAAGGTGTCAAGTATTTTAACTTTTAAAAAATATTAACTTATTATTATTTCATTTAATTATTTTCAACCATTAACATGGACTCTAAAAAGTTACTATCACAAAATCATTTTATTTTTATCCAAATGTTTTTCTACCCAATTCTTAAATATAAACTCATGAGCAATTTATCAAAATAATCTCAATACAAATCCTTAAACACTATAAGTCAAACCAATAATGATGAATTTATTTTACTGCATAATTATATAAATACTAATAACTTTTAGCATTTTTTTTCCTTCAAGTTTGAATTTCACTTAATAGGCAAAAGGTAATTATTTGTTTTTCTTTAATAATGACAAAAGGTTTAAAAAAATAGGATCTATTTGATCTAAAATTAATTTTAATAAATTTATTTTGAACTATTAAATATAATTGAAATGTGTTAAAATCAATCTTAATCATATGTTTTTATTAGAATATATATTTTTCATTAAAGAAATACAAGAATTGATTTTTTAGCCAGTAATCAACCAAACACTTATCACTTTGACCTTGGATTAGGACATTAACATTTAATTAATTATTCAAATACAGTCGTATCAATATGTGGGAAGGCCCTCATTTTCACGGTTCCTTAGGCTTTATTTTGGTCAAATCTTGATGAGCGCAACTAATGTTTGTTGAATAGTTCTTACCTGGTTTACAGCTTGTATGCAGAATCAAGTCTCCAACTTAAAGCCAGCTAATGGAAAAGTATAAAGTGCAGTCAGCCAACCATTTGAGTTGCGAAACTTGTTTTGTTCCCGCTATGTTATACATATAATTTTGGAACATCTCCTATGATTTGCAGGTTCTGCTTACGCAAGTAGGACCTATCTTCCTCAATTATCATGATCCACTTCAGACTTGTAGTAACCGTGTCAGAAAGCTTCAAGCAGACCCCGCCAATGAAGCACACGCAGCTCTAACTTATTTAATTGATTTAAAAAATCTTTATGAATTGACCCATATTTAACCTTTATCCAAACTTGTGTATGAACTGAACAGTCAATTCATTCTCTCCATATTTTTGTGGCCATAAGGTTACTTTTATTTTTCATGACCATGAGTTACAGATTAAAGTAAGTTGAAGGACACGTATCTCAAACTCCGCGGTCTCCGATGGAATAGTTCCTGTTATTCCAGTCAATGACACCTAATTTCTAATAGTTTGGTCCCATTCAAAGAATGTTTTTTTTTTTTTTGATAGAAAAATCAACTTCATAAAAAGAATGTTGACCCAGAATGAAAGTAAATAAATAGAAAAGTTGACCCTAGAAAGGATTAAGGCATTTACTATGCATCCTTACGAACGGACTAAAAAAGAATGTGAATGGTAGTTCCTTCGGCCTTACCGCCATACCATTATTTTTCTGTGTAGCTACAACAATATACTAACTGCTGACTGAAAAAAAAAAAAAATCCAAAAAACTGTAATATAATTGTCAGTGCAACTTGGCAAGCAACTTTACATTAAAATAATAAAAATAAAAATAAAATAATGGAATCATTTTATCCGACCCGACCCTCGATACGTGGAGCCTCTTTCTCTATCGGCCCAGAATCGGACTCCTCCTTCCTCCTGCTTCCCAAGCGCAAAAGCCCATACAGTTTGCGGAACTCCCTTACAGTGTGAACGCTTTCCCTACATATCACACCACCCGATTCGTTATCGTCACTGCTCCGACCCGACCCGCTGTCGCTCAACCTGTTTCCCCCTCTTCCCACATCTCCACCGTTGGATTGGACCTGCAAAGCCGAAATGACGGTTTTCAAGGCCCGGGTCGGGGAGTTTCGGTTCGATATCATAATTTCACCAACCTCGGCCGGACTGAGCCGCGCCCCGGTCTGGAAAACCTCTTCGACCTGAGGGAAAAGCTTATGCTCTTTTAACCCTAAATAACTGTTGGCGAGAATCTTAAAGGTGGAGAAATCACATAAGGGAAAGTGTATGTGAACATCAACCCTCCCAGGCCTCAAAACCGCTTGATCAATCTCATCTTTCGTTCCATTCATCGTGAACACCATCACGCGCTCTTCCCCGCAGCATGACACGATACCGTCCATGAAGTTCAATACACTTGATAAATTCACCGCCGTTGATTTCCCCGCGAGCAAGCGGTCGAGGTCTTCGATCACGATCATCGACTTCGCCGTCGTTTGCATCAGCATCATCTTACAATCGGAGCCGTCCTTTAGCTTCGAGGCATCGATGTCGTAGACGTCGTAGCAGAGGAACTTCGCCATCGCAGCGACGAAGCTGGATTTCCCCGTACCGGACGCACCGTAGAGGAGGTAACTCCGCTTCCAAACGCGCCCTAACCGGTGGTAGTACTGCTTCGACTTGAGGAACTGGTCCAGATCGGACTTCACCTTGTTCTTCAGTTCCGCGTCCATCGCGACCGTCTCGAAGCTTGCCGGATGCGTTAACGGCACCGATCGCCAACGCGAGGTCTCGTCGGTGCCGGAATTCACGTACAGCTTGATGTCCTTCTTCCTCCGCTGTTCGATCTCGTCCGCCACGGAGAGAATGTGCTGGAAGTACTGCCGGAAAATCCGGCGCTTATCTTTCTTCTTTATTCTGAGGACAAGCGCTCCGGCGGCGGCGTCGTTGGTCCAAGAGAGCTTAGCACCGAGGAAGGTGTCGTGGACGGTGTGGTTAGGATCGAGGTGGAGGAAGATGTCGGAGGGATTGGGGCCGGAGAATAGGTTGGTGAAATCGGAGTCTTGGACGGAAGGGAGGGAATCGAGGTAGGTGAGGATTTTGCGATGGAGTTGATTTTCCTGAAAGTGGTGGTTGTAGAGTGGGATTTTGAAGGATTGATGAAGGTGGAAGCGGTCTTCGAAGGAGAGGAACCATTGGTTGAGGATGTGAAGTGCAGAGGTTTTGCGGAAGAAACGAAGAATTAGGAAAGAGGAAATTATGATGAAGAGAAGGGAGGAGATGGAGGTAGCCCATGGCCAAATCATGTTAATTTGCCAAATCATGCATGCGTTTGGATTTGATTCAACTGGGGTCTGGGGAATGAATGAATGTCACCAATGCCCTACAGTGCGATGCAATTTTGTATCAATATCAACTTTGAAAGGGTCATCGCATCAGGTCTGTGCCGGCAATTTTATTATTCTCATTAAATATAAGTAAACACATGTGTTCTTCTTTGGTGTGTTTGATTTTCAAGGTTTTTGACTCTTAGATGCCTCTTACCATCACACTGCGCACACATTTCTCAATTATTGTTAAAAACATTTTTATAAGTTCTTTTATTTTTATGATTTTTTATTTTCTTAGGATATATATTAATTTTGGCAAAGGAATGACTTCTAATGATACGGTTGCTCCCATGAGTTCATAAAGTGGCACCTTACCCAAAAATGACGCACTTACAGGTAACTTGTCTTAAATCAACCCTGCGCACATATTTATTTATGTAATACATGTTATTATGCCAACCATTTTTATTAAGGGATTGGGGAAGAAAAGTATATTTCGTTAGAGCAGTCTCTAAATGCATACCAACATGTGTCGTTTGAGGAAAAGAAATTCAACTCTCTTATGTTTAATACTAAAATTTGGGGTATGAAAATGTTGGATAAATGATTACTAAATGTAAATTATTCGTACTTTCAAGTTTTATATTATTTAAATTATTTTTTATGCTTTTATATTTTTTATTAATTATCTTAAATAATGGACTAAAATGTAAAATTGTTAGCTACCTAAATACATACATATCGTTAGATTGGTCTATCATATAAAATAAGATATATATTTTTTAACCTATTTTGACCTTTTAAAATCTATTTCATTTATAATGTTAAAAGACAACAAATTTATTGTTCTCCTTTATTACATAGTCTTGTGAAATTCAGCATGCATTAATTTTATTGTGATAATTTTAAGGAGCAAGAATGGAATTTTACCAAAAATGTGTCAAATTTTTATTTTTATTTTCAAGATTGTGATTATCCCAATGTTCTCGTTTTTCTAAAAAAATATATATTAGAGAATCTTTAAACGTATTATAAAGGGAACATTTGAAAAGGCTTATGTAAAGTTCATGAATATAGTTTATGATTTTCAAATTTTTTTATTTTTAACTTATTTAAATATATTTTTGATATAATTTATTAAAACAAATTTTTAGTTTATTTCAACAAATTTTATAATAAAATCAATGTCATAATCTTTTAGGTAATAAAAATATTGAATAAATATTTGATTATGTTCTAAATATTAAATGACTATTCTTTCACCTATTATGGAGGAATATCCTAAAAAAAATTCTCTAAATGCATGTGTGATTTTCATTTAACAAATAAAGGGAAAAATTATTACGAAACTATAAGTAATTTTAAAGCAACAGTGCTAAAATATTTTAGCTAATTAAAAAGTTTATTATCATTTTAATTATCTGATAAAATAATTTATTTTAATAATGACTAATTATTAGCTTTTAACTAAAATATTTTGTTTATTTTTATTTTTAATATATTATTATAATTTAATATTTTATTTATCTGTTTATTTTATAAATTTAATATCATTTAATTATTTCATAATAATATTATTAATTATGATAAATTTATTTTTTCATTATTATAAAATATTATATTTTAAATTATTATTTTAATACATTTTTTTATTTTAATTATTATACTATTCATTTTATTTTATTATTATTTTTATTTAAAATTTATTTATATAAAAATATTTTTTTAAAATTATTTAATTTATTTTTAATATATTTTTTATTAAAAAAATATATCATACTTATCATGTTTTAATTTATTATTTTAATTATCTTTATTTATCATTTTACATTTATCGATTAGTTTAATAGTTAATTTTATCAAACACTTTTAATTTAATCAGTAATTTATTAAATTTAAGCTTTCTTTTAATTTTTCAGTTTTAAATTTTTATATTTTAACTTTAAAATAAATTTTAATTTTAAGCTAATTAATCAGCTAGTTTAATTTTTCACTTAACCAAGTCATATAAAAATTTGTATTAATTTTTTCTTCATAAATACTTAAATTTTTGATTGGTTCTTACTTATGTAATATTTAAGTTTTATAGTAATTTTATAATTTATTGTTTATGTTACAGAAGTTAAAATTTTACATAACTTTATTGCATGAAAAATTCACCTTGATATACTAACTAATTGTACTGTCTATGATTATGTATTAAGTAGGGTGTAGATTCTCTCCACGTCATTTTTATTAGATGAGATCAGAACCATTGAAAAGATTCAGTTTATTTTATAAAAAAATAGTATAAAGTTATATTTTAAAATCATGGATGGATGAAATGAGTTCAATTCATGTTAAATTCTGACAGAAAATATCTAATTCTGTGTAAAATAAAATTATTTGTTCACTGATTTAAAAATTTGTTAGTTACAAATTATACGACGATTCCTAAAACGAGTTCAAAGAAGTCATAAAATGGAAAGAAAAAAAATAGCCGTGTATTGTTCTTCATTCATTAATAATATAATTGTTTATCCTTTTGTTGCTAATTAAAAGAAAAAAAAGAAGAAGAAAAATTAATCAAAGGACCAAATTAAATCTAAAAAAACATTGGAAGAATTAACTCTATCGTGTTATATACTTTCCTACTTTGAATTTTTTTTTTTTGTGAAAGTTATTTATAATCCTAAATGTAAAATAAATAAATAAATCCCAAATTGAAATATATATTTTTTGAAAGAATATTAATGTCAATTAACGTAATGAAGATCAACATGGCAGGGTCAATTAATTCGTTTTGAACAGAAGTACAGCTACCCCTGGTAATGGAATTCGTTTACTTCAAGATAGCCGCAAAGAAAGTCGTTGGCGATGATGAATCGCCATCGTAATTCATGAGCTGAATTGTAGACACCATATTCCGATTCCTTGTCCAACTGAAACATGAAAAAATGAAGATCTTATTGGTGAATAATTCTATGGTCTTCTTAACCAATGTTCAGCAAAATGGTTAAGGAATTAATAAATGAAAGAATTATTAAATTCTCATAATATTAGTTAATGTTTTCTTAATTTTATATTTTCAACAAAATCTTTCTATTATTTTTTCTTCTTAATAAATGAAAAGTAATTGAACCTAAACCTTCCTATATGTCAAAATAAATAAATTTATTAATTTTGTTTATATTTTTAAGACATTAATATATTTATTTTGTATTTAATTTTTTACTTATATATATTTGGAGAATTAGTAGAAAGATATTGTAGAAACATGTAACATTATTTATTTTAGATTTTATTGGTGCTTGAAAATATGAGTAGAGATTCACTTACTTAAAAAGTAATATTTATAATACTTTACTAAACTTTTTATTAAATATAACAAATCTAGCTATTAAATCTTATGATATCTTTTAATAATTATACACATCAAAATTTTGATAAATTAAATATTTACAAGCATGTAATCTTATAGTTAATATTAACATTTTGAATACTATACCATGCATCAAATTGAAATTATTTGGTCAAATATCAAATAATTTTAAATTTTAAATTTTAATATATTTAATGAAAAATTTTTAATTTGATAATTAAATTAGTAAATTTAATTTTTACAAAAAATGTTAGAATAATATTAAAAAATACTCTTAAAATAAATAAATAAATAAATATATATATATATATATATACATATATATATATATATATATATATATATATATATATATTGTATAAGGAAAAAGTAGAGTCAAAGGGAACGTGAGGAGAATTTAATAGAGAAAAACAAATACATTATATAGGTTAGTATTGCATTCAAAGGTTCGTTTTAATTGTCTCCTCTGTTTAAGGTTGGCAGGTCGTTAATTTTAAAGTCGGATACATAGGTTCAACTTCCCACTGCCTATAATAATACCTCAATCAACTTTGTTATATCTTTTATATAATTTCTTCTACATAATTTTTATTATTTTATAGAATAAATATGTATTTATTAATTATAAAACATAAGAAATATTTAACATTTTTTCTTTAATAATTAAAAAGATGATTAAAAAAGAAACATAGAAGAAATAATATATATTATTTATTCTAATCCAATTCTTTGGATGGCATATACTTATTTGGTCGTTTACTAATCGATACTACTATTTTTCATTCTCATTAAACAGTTATAATTCATAGTCAATTCAAACAACATATCAATCAAACTATTATGATAAATAATTAGCATTCCTTATATGTCATTAATTAAAGTGATTTGTCACGTGAGGAGAAAAAGGAACAATTGGGTTTCAGTAAGAAATAATTAAAATAGTAGATCCACAAAAATAAAGGATAATTCAATTAAAATAAATGGAGGAAGACCTAGAAATTTTAAATAAAAAACTTACACGAAAATGTTAAATTAATGCGTAGTTTTTGACATAGTCATTTGATTAAAGTAAGGCGGGTTATTACGGTTTTTGATGTTTATAATGGTTCAGCATCTTCCAAATAACGAAAACAAAAAAAGAAAAATCCTTTATGTAAATAAAAAAGGTTTGATGCAATCAGCACAAATCGGCCAAGTTTGTCAAACGATAATCGATGTAACGATATCGACCCTTGAAACTATTTATTTCATTTTTGTGGAAGACAATTATTTCCTTTCTCCTCTTGATGTAAGGAGAGGATATGCCAATAACAACAGGGACAGCTCCTTGTTTTGATCAATAATGGCTTAAAATTAACGAGTCGGTGTCATAAGCTTTATAACCTAAAATATTAAGAAAAATATTGACCATCAATCTTCAAAACTAATTTTAAGCATCTAAAATAATAAATTTTTATTAAAAAGATAAGTATTTATTACATAAAAAATGTGAAAATATAACATGCTTTTTTAAAAAACAGATACAATTTTGAAGTATTGAAAACCCGTTTTATAAGTTAAATTAACAAAAGCGGAAAATTAAAATCTATTATAAAATGGTTGTGGCCATTAATAGATCGAAAATCCCCATAAATTTAGATTGCCATATTGATTAAAGAATAGAGATTGTCAGGCCACTTTCAGCACCATATTATTTTCCGTGTCAAATCATCTGCAAGGATGTTTTTCTCCACAAAAATTCCAGGTTTCCGACAACGACGGGGATATTTCCTAACGGAATAACCACCTTCAATATCAAAATCCTAAATGCGTGAAAAGAAAGATATGCTGTTCCTTTCCGGATTATGATCAACCATTATGCCAACGTATATTTAACTGCTACGTTATCTTAAATTTATTCAATGTTTAACTTCAATTACATTCTTCTTTTTTTTCAAACCTTAAAAGTGGTTAAGTAATGATTGAATCACGAGGCAGGCATCAACCAAGCCACACCCGGAACAAACTAGGGAAGATACACCCCCAAAGTTGTGGTCCTGCCCTCATTGTAGTAATTATGTTCGAGGGAAAAAGTACAAATTTGTGGTCCTGACTATGTAATGAATGAATGTGATAGGAAAAGCTTGCAACTTTCAAGGGTTTGAGTTAATCATCAGCATATGCGGGTGGACCAGAAAGCAACAAAAACACAAGGATGATAACTGACCCACGGTGCTTAAAAGTATAATCCCGCCGAACCCACTCCAATGCCAGTTATTTCCTCGAGGTCTCAATCATTGATGGCTGTTGGCAACTTGATACAGACTGCATCGGCTTGATGAATCTTAAGCTTACTCTGTTGAAGTTGTTGGGTATGACAATGTTAGATCCAATTATATTAATGAAGGGATTAAATCAAATAATAGAGCAAGGCAGATGAACTTTTGGTTATGTTAGTACAATCGGAACACTTTTGCAATAATGGCATGCTTTTCTCTTTTGCACAAGCTAAACAGAAGAAAATAGAATGCGTAATTCAACTCTTCCCTTGACCTTGGGTCCACTTAACTGCTCATGCACGATGATTTTTTTTTATCCTCTCTTTTGTATATGTTTGACTATTGTTATAGAATGTAATGGAATATGGATGGATTTGACACCTGAAATAGACATTTAGCTATCATTTTATGTCATGTTATTGCATCATATCATATTACAATATACAAAGGAGCGTCGAACAACAAAAATGACTCTGCATTACTCAAATAGTATTCAGAGATAAAAAATTTGGCATAAATGGAACATTCAAATGAGCCACAAGCAGGATCGATGCATCAAATGCTGAACAAAATGCAATAGCCAACCATGGCATTTTTATATCAATGTATAATAAATATATGTTCTATAAGTAGTATACCTAAGGAAGTAATCGCTGTTACAATGTGAGCTAAGCTAAATGACAGTAGAATGTTCTAAAGAAAGAGAATAATTCAAGGATCCTCGGCATCTGATTGGAGGTTAATCATGCGAGAAACCACAAGCTTAGAGAATTCATTGATTGCAGCTTGAAGCTGAGAATCACCTGACTCACTGTGAACTGTCCATCTTGAAGGTGACTGAAAGCTTAATCCACTGTATTCGCTTGCAGCAACCTTTGTCTTCTGTGAGGTGGCAAGGGCCTTCTCCAAATCTAACTGTGACAAAGGTCTAGGCACCTGAAATGTGAAAAATAAACATAATAGCTCAGTCATTTTCAACATCTCCAGCACTTATTATATGAGAAAGGTGCCAGGAAGATTAATCAGTTTCGTTAACAAGTCTTAACATACAAAATCATATCTAACGCAGAGCCAGAAATTGATCTTCCACTTTAAGTAATTGCTTTCATTGACCAGAGATATCAATTTCAACCATGCAAATATAACCTTGGGTGCATACAGTAGTTTTAAACAAAATAGACATACTCAATCGATTTTTTGTTCCATTTTAGTCAACAGAAAATGAAACTGATATCAAATTATAGTCAAATCAGCCATAGATAACATCGTATTCAACATTGGGAAAATGAAAAAATTGATGCATAGAAGAAAGTAGAACGGAATGACTCAAATATACTAACAGGAGATCGTTTCCCTTTTTTCTCTTCATCCAGTAGATCTCTAATAGGAAAATAGGCAGCCTTCTTGCAAAGGTCAAATAGATCTGAACCAGTGTATCCCTCACATAAGGCAGCTATATGGCTAAAGTTTATGCTGTGTTCAACCCTTTCACCCTTCAAAATAACCTTCAATATTTCAGCCCTCTCCTTCTGGTCAGGAATTCCAATCTCAAAAGCTTGAGGGAGACGCCGAAGTATTGCTTCATCAAGTTCTGAAGGGCGATTGGTTGCTGCAAGGACCATAACTCGAGCATTTTCTACACACAAAGTCATCATGATTAACAAATATACTCAAATATGTATAAACTAAGAATATCAAGTTACCAACTAAATCTCCATCAAAATTGACATTATCTTAATTGCAACTTATTTTGAATATTTATGCAACAAAATAAAATAACATGATAACTAGTGTAAACTTACGATCTGTGGTAAATCCATCCCACAGAGCCATGAACTCAGTTTTCATGTTTAACAAAGCCTCATGATCTGTTGTACGACGCTGACCCAAAAAACTGTCAACTTCATCAATGAATATGATGGCAGGCTGGAGCTTATGAGCTAAGCTAAATACAGCAGCCACTGCAGAACAGCAGAATATTAACAGTAGAGCAAAAAAAGAACCACACTTCAAACATAGCACATAAACCATAATTAAGCAAATTACACATTAGATACAAATATATATCATACAAACAAATAGGCAGGGTTTGGAAAATGAAAGCATAGTTACATATACCAAGATACCTTTGTTAACTGACTTTTCTTATGAGGAATTTGGCCTATATACCTCTATGTGGTATGATAGCTTCAAGCTGTCAACCAAACAATCACACATAGAAATCCACAATAACTAGAGAACATATACAGGGGTAGCCCATCACCATCCACTCAAGGGAGAGAAACATGCAAGGATGGCAAACTCAATGAGCAACAACATATAGGGTAATTGTTTCGCTCATTCTACAACTGGAATTGTTTGTAAGATTTTATCCTTTGTATTTTAAAATCAGTACTAGTATTAACTTCTCCATAAAAATGGTATATTCCTGACTAAATACTAAGCATTTAGCAGCTACAAAAATCTGTCAATAAGCTTTAAATAGAGGGAGGGGACTTCCTTTCTCCTTTAAAACGGTATTTAATCTGCTATAAGCTCATTTTCCCAATGGGCAATGGCAGAACACTATCAACAGAATGTCACTAGAGGAATAGAGAATCTAATCCATAAAGCAGGTTGAAACATCAGTTTCAAAGAACATCCACACTCCATACTATAACTGCATGGCTGTCAAACACAAAAAAAATGGAAATTGGAAGAAAAAAGAAAACCTCAATACAGCAGTCAAAAGTTTTTCCTACATATTCTTTCACAAGACACAACATCAACCTTTTACCTGTAGGTAAGATCAGTTACATGAATCAAACAACACCATAATATCCTTTTATAAATCATGACTAACGACAAATCATTTAAATCCAAATCTCCTTTTAAATAGTTTCGCATGTAGTTTTTCTGGGTTTCCCTCTACCTCTAATTATTAGCTGATTCTTCTATTGGCTCTTCACATTCCAACATTCAGTCCCGCGCAATATAACAAGTCTTACAACTGCATGATAAAATTTTACCTTAAGCTTAAGTGGTATTTTTCTATTATAAATAATACTTGAAGTACTTCTCCATTTCAACCACACCCTCCCAATCTTGTGCTTTACATCTCCTTCCGTTTCCCCATCATTTTGTAACCCAACATACTTGAATCAGTGACTGGTGGCATAATATCTTGTTTCTAATTTTCACCTCAGAGCCAGAATCCGTGCACCTCACACTAAATTATATTATATACACTTCATTTTACCTCTATTTAAACAAAAGTCAAGTTCTTCCAAAGCTTAAGTCCACATCTATGACTTCCCATTTATTTCTTTTCTCAAATCTCCAATTAAAACTGTATAATCTACAAAAAAAAAAAAAATAGCACTAGCTCTTGGATATGTTCAAAACATACATCCAAGACAATGCGCTAAAGTGTTAGGGACTCAAGGTTGGCCCTCGATGCAGGCCTATAGTTGTAGGAAAGTCTTCTATGGCACACTAGCTGTAGTCCTGACATGCATAATTTTTATTACTAAAATACAGGCAATACAAACACCTTTGTTCTTAAAAGTCTTCCACAATATCCAAGTTTAGTTACCTTACTGTATGCCTTTTCCAAATTGACGGAAACCATGTGCAAGTGTTTTTTATTCCTCCAATTCTCTCCATCAATCTTTGTAATAAATATATTGCTTCCATGGTTGACCTCCCTAGCATAACACCAAACTAATTTTCTGTCCCATAATTTGTGCAGTTTTACATGCCACCTTGCTCTTATAGATACTTGATGTATGCCTGTTTCTCGAAGTAAATGGGCCTAAAATGTGAGTTACTTGCTGAAGGAGAAGCCATGTAACTTAATAAAGAAAAATAGTAGATCCTAAAAGTCATCTCATTAAGTGTGAGTACTTGTAAAATATGTAAAACTATTTCTTCAACTAAGATTTTCCTGATATTCGAAGAATAGTATACTTAGCCAAGATGTTTAAAACAACTTCTAAGCTCTTCATTATCTTCAAAGGATAAATGTCCTATTGCTAAATCAACTATCACAGATCCTTTTCAAGCAAAATAAACTATATTGGAACTGCTCTAATCATATCTTATCACCAAACTGCATATACTACCACTTCGAGCAATGAGTAAAAGAAGATTGCTACATATTCAACTCAAAATGGCAAATACCAAGGAAATTATGTACAACGATTTCAATAGTTTGCATGTCAAATTTTTATACTGAAATAAAGTAAGCATCGACAAGTTGGATCTTTGTGTATACAAGTGGATATTGTCAATAAGAAAGGAACAAAATATAAGAGTATAAGAGGGTTTATTTATTGAGCCAAGATGATTACAACATCCATATGTACACACAAAACTTCAGCGTTGAAGATATTAATGTATTGTATACACTAGACAATAGTTTTACAGTGCATTGTAGAAGTAGAAGTAGCCGTAAAAATATTGCGCACTTACCAAGCTTTTGGGCATCCCCAAACCACTTGCTCATCAAGTTTGATATCCTCACATTAATAAAAACTGCTCCTGACTCCTTAGCAATAGCTTTGGCAAGCATGGTTTTTCCAGTGCCAGGCGGTCCATACAACAGGACCCCTTTCTGTGGTCCAAGAAGCTTACCATGTGAAAATAAGTCAGGTCTTTTTAGAGGCAGAATAACAAGCTCAAACAAAGCTTGCTTAATTGTGTCCAGTCCCCCAATAGAGTTGAACTCCACGTCAATGTGGTCAGGATTTATAACATCACAGGCTATAACATCCTGTACACAATAAAGGGCACAAATTAAATATGGAAATAAAAGACAACACTTAACTACGGTCCAATACTTTTACCTGCTAAATAAATTAAGGCCATACATTCATAGAGGATATGTAATGGATCTAATCCTTAATTTTTCTGCTTTTATTTGGATAAAAATCAGTGTTTAAATTAATTTATTCATTTATCAAAGAAATTGGTGTATATTAGGAAATCATGATAGATTAATTCACAGGGAATTGAAGAATCATTTTCACAATACAGTTGCCTAGTGCTAGAGATCCATTTTTCTGTTGATTATAAAAATGACATGATAATATCAGCACATTAGTACATCAACAACAACCAAGCCTCATCATTCTAAGAATACAATACCAGTGCCAGCAGCAATATTTAAGGCCAACATTGGAGCTTAGCTACCCACGAGCATGCTAGAACCTATCATAGAGTTGTCCAAATACTAACCTAAAAACTTAAGCCACAATGTAAAGGCCAAAGAATAACACATAGACACGTGGATGCCGCAGGCTACCTGGGCAATACACTACAAATACATCATCCTTTCTCAACTGTAAACTAGTCATTCACTAAAAAAAGGCTCAAATAATTAATGAAAAGTTGCCGCATCAACCAACCACATCCAAGAGATAGTAAAAATAATCAGGAAGATGGGTTAAAGAAAATAACCCTATAAACTATAACTTATATGAACAAGGGGGGAAAATACACTCAACATCAATGATACAATACATATAAGTACCCTTACCATGATATTCAGCACATAAGTTTGACATACAATCACACAATTATACAGAGGGCCACCTAGGCAATACACTAAAATTACATTATCCTCTCTCATCTTGCCAACGGTACACTGGTCATTCATTAAGAAAAGACACAAATAGTCAATGGAAAGTTGTTTCAGGATAAACATACCAAAAGATAGTTAATGAGGATAGCTAGTAATATACTCGTTTGGACACACTCTTCATGATTGGTTAGATTCTAAAAAATCAAAGCAAGTTTTAGAAAGGGATTAATTATATAAGTGCTTTGACTTTGTTAAAACCAACCAATAGTATGGGATGTGCTGAAGAATGTGTTGCTAGTATTCTTCAATTTATTAATCCTATAAAACTACCCTCAACGTGAATGATACATACTGGTACCCCGCCGTGACATTCAGCACATAAGTTGGATAAACTACAAACAAACTAACACGCTTGGAACATGTAACAAGTTAAAATCAAAATATGTTCCCAACACCATTGTTAGGATGCTTCGACGTGTCACGAATCATTTCTATTATCAAGATTAAGATGCAATTTATGCCAAATCCCTTAAGCATCTTGCTTACAAAATAATGACACAAAATTCATATTACCATCTTATAACCAAAGAAACCAACACCAAGGTGGGTGCAATGAAAAACATGAGATAGATATAAACAATTCGAATTAAAAAAAATAAGGAAAAGGATAAACCTCGTAAGGGTTAGTTTGAATGAGGGGGCGACCGAGACGCTTGGCAATCTCTTTTTTATGTTCAAGAGCCTTCTTCGATGCTTCGCGGTTCGGGTCGAGGTGTCGGAGCCCCGCGAACAACACCAAACAACTAAGCGCTGCGCTCGCCGCGTACAACAACAGGTCTTGCAGGAACTTTGTCTCCGATGAACTTCCCATTCTATTTTACCATTAAAAATTTAAAAGTCCTTCTTCTTTTTCTCAATCTGCAATTCGAGCGAGGAACGAGGGTTCTGAAAGGTTAAGAATCCCAACGCTTGAAGTTTGGGATGACCAAAGAGGGACTTTACGAACAGTTTGTTGGGCTGGGCCCATCAATGACAAAATATTATTGGGCTTCACACCGAGGGAGTTGCTTTTTTGCATCCCGTTTTTGCTATTTGCACTTCCTCTGGTTTTTGTTTAAATTAATTTCCAATTTTAACTCTCTTTGAATGTGTAAAAATAAATTTTTAAAAAATTAGTTTTGAAATTTAGTCTTCTTATTTCAGTATTAAATTTTTATAAAATTTTTAAAAATATTTTTCAAAATTAAAATTTCAAAATATAAAAATACAAAATATATTTTATAATGTATTTTAAAAAATTATTCCAAAAATTTGATTCTAAAATATAAAATATATATTTTAAAATTAAATTATTAAAATATAAAAAATAAATTTTAAAATACAGTTTTTGAAAACTTATATTTACATCTTTATAAAAGTATAAAATTAAAAATAATTTTTTATAGAAGAAAGAAAAATATGAATAGAAGAAAGTAAAAAAAAAAAAACAGAAATGTAGAAAGTATAACCTTTTTATTATTCTTAAATATTAGGAATCCTTACCTTCCGCTAACTAGATATGGCAACAAGTCGAGTCAGGTAGGTTTCACATTCCCCTGCTCATCCTTATCTTCATTTCGGTTCCCGTTGGATTTAAAATATTAAACATTCTCGTTCAGCCGTTGCTGCTCAGGTTCGGAAAACCTGTTTCGTATCCGTCAGCGGTATTTTTTATATTTTTATTTTAATTCTTTTATAATTTATTAATTATTATATATATTTTAAAATTTATATAATTTATTATTTTTATAACATTATTAATTTTATATAATAATAAAAATATTTTAATAATTTTAAAAGTAAGACAAATTGGGAGACGGGCCAAGTATAAATATTCCCATGACCATCCCGCCCTCGTTTCAAAAATCGGCTTTTACCCGTCTCGACCTTTGACCCTGGTCAACTCATATTTTCTCAGTCAAACTACGAATTAAGCTGTCATCCCTACTCCTAACCCAATTTGTATCCTATTAAACATTTTCTTTTTAAATTAAGGTCATTTCCATGGATTTTAGTTTTAAAATTTTCAAAAATTAAAATTAATTTTTATTTAAATTTTAGGTTTTAATTATTAAAAGTGATTGTAAAAGAAAATTAAATCAATTTATTACATTATTTTATTATAAATTTATAAAATATATAAATAAATATATTAATTAAAAAAATTAAATTTTATCAAAATAATATAAATTTAAAATTAAAAATAATAAAGTAATTACTAGTATTATAATAATAATAATAATAATAAATATTTATGAAATAATGATAATGATATAACAGTTATAATATAAAAAATATTATATTATTATACAATTATATATTTTATATATTATTTGATTATTAGTATTTAAAATATCAAATTATATATATTATTGTTAAAAAAATTATATTATTTAATATTTATTTTATAAAAAAATAAAATATGTATTATAATATTATATTATAAATAATTATATTATAATATTATAAATTTAATATAATTATATATAAATTAATATTATTTATTTTTTAATATATTAAAATTATATAAGTAAAAAATTAATTTTTTTTAAAAAAATAAAAAATAAATTATTATTATTATTATAGTGATGATAATTGTGATAATGATCATCATAATATAAATATTATTATATAATTATATTATTTGATAATTAATATATAAGATAAATACTTTTATATATTATTATAATTTTTTATATTATTTAATATTTATTTTATATAAAATAAAATAATATAAAATAATATTATAAATTAAATATAATTTTTATATATCAAATATTATTATTTAATTTTAAATCTATAAAAATAGATAAATAATTAAATAATTTAAAATAAAAATTAAATTTATTATTATTATGATAATAATAATAATGATAATAATAAAAAAATAATATTTATAAAATAATAATAATGATATAGAGATTATAGTATAAAATATTATACAAATATATAAATTTTTATTTTGAATATTATTTGATTATTATTATTTAAGATAAATAATTTTATGTATTTTTATATTATTTAATATTTATTTTATATAAAAATAATATTTATACTATAAATATTTATATAATATAAAGTTTATATTATAACATTATAATTTATTTATTAAATAATATTATTTATTTTATTTTTATTATATAAAAACTAGAGAAATAAAAAATTATTATATAATAAAAAATATATTATTATTATTATTATAAGATGATGATTTAATAATAATAAAATTAGGTAAATTTAATAATTAAAATATTTTAAAATTAAAAAAAACTATTTTAATAAATATATTTTTAAAAAAATTGTGATTTTTTGTTTTAAAATTTAAATGTAAATTATTTTACAATCTTTAAGATTTAAATTAAAATTATTTTATAAAAATATTTAAAATTGTTTTTTTCTAAATAAATTTTATTTTAAAAATTAAGAATTCATAATCATTCAGAACGAAATCTAAATAAATTTAAAATTTTTAGTTGTACCCTCGATATTCAGAAGTCATGATTGATTCATTGATTGTAATTAATCTGAGTTCAACCAAATGAACCCGTTTACTCTCACAGAGTAAAACTCTTTCAATGTCTTTTAGTTTTTGTTTACGAGACTTTGTTTAAAGAAAGCTAAGATCTTTATGACTTGCATTAATGGGTGTTTTTTTTTATTTTTAAGTTACACAAGGAAAAATAGAAAGATTATATATCCTAAGATGAGGCGATGGGACGAGTCAGTTTGCAACCGCTGATGAAGCTTAGCACGAGAGTTGTGAGAAATTTGAATATTTTTTAATGAATGCCAGACGATTTTTTCATATAAAAAAAAATATTACATTTAGTTTTAATTGATTTATAATTGTACAATTATCTTTATTTTAAAAAAATTATCAACATTTAAATTTAAAATATAGATAAATATAAGATAATTTTGATGATTAAAATCCTGTTTTGGTAAATTTTAGTTTTAAAAATTAAAATAAATTTTTATTTTTAAATTTTTATTTTTAAAAATTTTAAAAATAACTTAAATTATTTTATTATACTACTTTATTGTAAATTTTTTAAAAAATATATAAGCAAAAATATTAATTCAAAAAATTGAATTATATTAATATAATATAAATTTTAATTTTTAAAAATAACAAATTAAATATTATGAAAATAAAAATAATGTTTCCAAATTACAGTTTCTTTAGATAATTTTAATTTTAAATTTTAAATTTTTTATAAATTAAAACTATTTTTTATTTTTAGTTTTTAATTTTTAATTTTTAAAAGTTATTATAAAAATAAATTAAATTATTCTATTATATTATTTTATTATAAATTAAAAAAATATATAAATAAAAATATATAGTTATATTATATTAAAATAATATAAATTTTAAATTTTAAATAATAAATTAAATATATTTTTTTATTATTATTATTATTATGATAGTGATAATAATAATAATAAAAATGTTAAGTATAAAAATGAAAAAATTTATAAATTAATTTTATATATTATTTTATTATTAATATGTAAGATAGAAAATTTTATATATTTATTATTATAATATTTGTATATTATTTAATACTTATTTTATATAAATACAAATATATATATATATATATTATAATATTATATAATATAGAATTATAAATTTAATATAATTTATATATAAATTAATATTATTTATTTTAATATATAAAATTTAGATAAATAAAAAATATAATTTTTTAAAATAATAACAAATAAATTATTATTATTATTATTTATATTATAAATAATATTACATAATTATATAGTTGTATATTTTATATGTTATTTTATATTTGATTGAAAAAACTATTATATATATTATTATTATTATAATATTTTTATATTATTAATATTTATTTAATATAAAATATTATATTATATAATTAAAATTTATATAATCTAAAATTATATTATAATATTATAAATTTATTTAATTTGTATATATTAATTAATATTATTTATTTGTAAATTTATAAACATATATAAATAATTCATTAATAATTAAATTCTTTTAAAATAATAAAAATAATAAAATTTATTATTATTGGTATGGTAATAATAATAACATAAATAATAAAAAATATTATTTATAAAATAATAAAAATGATATAATAATTATAACATAAAAATATTATATAATTATATAATTATTATGCATGTTTAAATTGTGTTAATTTATTTAAAATATTTTAGAAGTCTTTGTAGTTTTACAATATTCATTTTGCTAGGCTGGCGTAGGAAGTTAATGCTAGTCAAGTGGCAACTTTTTTTACATATAATTTTTTTAATAAAGCTTAAATGTATTTTTATTCCTGTAAGTATAATTAAACTTAGTTTAATATTTTAAAAATTATTGATTTTAATATTTTTAAATTTTAAAGTTTTATAAAATATTTATATTATTATTAGATATGCATTTAATTATATTAAATCAATAACTATGTTAAAATAATATATGATATGGTTTTATTTAGATATTTGACATATTAAAAAATGATAATAAGAATCTTTTTAAAAAAATAAGAGGATTAAAATATTAAATTTAAATTTAAACATATGTTTACAAATTTTAAACTTTCTTTTAAAAACTTTAATCATGATTGACTGTGGATGAAAATAAACAAAATACACATTTTAAAGTCTAATCAAATCAGTTAAATTATAAAAAAAAATTAAACTTTCACAGATGATAAGAAGAGTGTAAAATAAGAAAGAGACCTAAAAATCCAGAAATAAATACCACTGAGTATTGACTTTTTCTTTCAACCATAAATTCCATGTGATTTATATAAAAAATTAATTAAATCATTAAAGATTAATATAGACAGCAAAAATTAAACCATAAATAAATACCACTGAGTATAGACAGCATTTTTTATATTGGGTAAAATTCCCATTAAAAAAAATACACAAAGATTAATATAAAAAATTAATTAAATCATATTAATGGTGTAAAAATATTTTACACTATTATTCAATTAAGAAATTCATGTATTAAAGGTTAATAATTTATAATAGTTATTTTGAAACTTATACAAACCATGTGTTTTAATTACTTAATAATATAAAAAAATTATTAATATTAAAATTAAACTTATATAAAAATTATTAAAAATAATTATTTTATAATATATATTAATTAATTAATTAGGTTTTGGATGGATTTTTTTTACCTTGTCTTAAGAATGCATGAAAAGATAGGGTGAAAATGATTAGACCTTTCAATAAGAGCTTGCTATCTCACTGATTGATAAGTCATAAGTGTAAAAATAAAGAAAGATAAATAATAGATTAAAATATAGTAATTATGATATTTTTTAATATAAAAATTTAATTAATTTTTAAAAAAAAATTCAAAAAAATTACATAAATAAAATTAAAACAAAATTTTCAAACAAGCAATTTTTTTTAATTTAATTTTTATAAAACGGTTCAATACTTTTAATAAAATAAAATAAAAATTAAATAATTAAATAAATATCATATATTAAAAAAATAATTTAAAATATAATATTTAATAAAAAATTTCTATCAAAATTAATAATATTATTGTGTAAGATAAATTTATATTAAATTTATAAAAATGAATAGATAAATAAAAATTATATTATAAAAATATATTAAAGATAAAAATAAAAATATATTTCAATTAAAAACAAAAAAACATAAAATTTACTTGACATATTGTTTTCAAAAATGTTATTAACTATCTAAAAATATCAATAACTATTTTATTAAATAAAATTTAAATATCTAATCAAAATTTTCAGCTAGTTAACTGAAATATTTTTTTAAATATACTTTAAGTCTAACGTAGCATGTTTTTTTTACTCAATAGATAAATTAGATTTATTAAAAATATTAGATAAATATTTTAAATTTAAATTTATAAAAAAATCACTAAATCTATTAATTTTATAATTTATTTTAATATACTATATAATTATAGATATTAATTTAATTTTTAATCATTTTATATTATAGAATTTTAAATATATTTGGAGTTATAATAAATTAATTATTAATAATAAATAATAAATTTGGATTCAAATTTAAAAACTTTTAAATATATAAAAAATAGTACAAAATTAATAACGATGAAATTTTTATCCAAACTTTTATGTAAACCATTGTAATCCACAGTCTTTTACTAATGCAATCTGGCTTAAAATAAACATAGACAAATTATATTAATATTTTCTTAACTTTATTAAAAAAGTACATGATACTTTTTTTATATAAACCTATTTTAATTTATATAAAAATATAATATTGTATATTTTTTAAATATATAATTTTACATAAATTTTTTATAATTTTATATAATATTATATATATAAAAAAGTTAACCAAATGTTAAAAATAAAAAATATTAATTTTTTATATATTAAAAATATCAATATATTTTATTTAATAAATCAAATTTAAATATAATTAAGTTTAACATTACCAATTCACATGTCTAGAAAGAGGGTGATCGGTTCCACTTCCCAGCAAAACCTGGGACAACTGGAATCTTTACTATTTAAATCATAACAACAGCGGCCAATTATAATTAGAGGCACGGATCATCCGATCCGATGTTAATTACTTTTATGAAAAGCGTGTTACAAAAGCATTTATCGCTAAAGAATATCCGCATCTGTCAATTGTTAATCAGAGTGCACTTTCTCTATTTAAATTTTTTTCTTCACTTTAGATGAATATCACTGAAAAGAAAAACAAATTTGGGTACTACATGACACATATATCATTGAAAGGAAACAAAGTTAGGCAGTTTGGTATGCATAATTGCATATCATTGAAAGGATACAAAGTTAAATTAAGCAAGTCCACGTCATCACAAGTGTATATTGTGCACTTATTCATCCAGGGATTGGCATGGCAGGTATTCTTTTTGCCATAAGAGCACACTTTTTTTGTATGATAGATAATTTTATTTAAGGGATATTTTTTTAATATTAAATATATTTATGTGTTAAAATAAATTAAATTTTATTAATTGATTTATACATTCTATAATATTATCATATATTATAAATTTTATAATTTTATTTCTATAAGAAAAATGTCTTAAGTTTCATGGTTTGAATATTATATAGTTTTTTTTTTCTGACCGTAAATCATTCAAATCCATATATTTTGTTTAATTAAAAAATATGATAATTTTCAAACACTTTTTTCGGTCGGTGCCTTTTTAAGTGTGAAACAAATGGTTGGCATTTTAATTATTATTTTTTAGTTAAACTAATTATTAAAATTAGGATGAGAAATATATTACCACTTGAAAATGTTTTTATCACATAATTGAGCATTTTTTACTTTAATATAAATTAATTATATGTGTTTCGTTTACTTGACAAATAGAATAAGAATTATAAAAATAAAAAATATCGTATATATATACATATATATATATGAGAAAAAATTAAATTATTTTAAAAATAATTTTAATTAAAATAATTTTATTTAATAATTTTTATAAATAATTAAATTTTATTAATTTAACTATAAAAATAATAAATTATATTATATAAATCATTTTTATAATAATCATTTCTCAAGTTTAATCAGTTAATTTAAATTTATTTTTTAAAATATTAAATTATTTTTAAATTTTATAAAAATAACTTATAAAATAATTTATTAATTTGATGAAATATAATTATTTATAAAAATTATTAAATAAACTTACTTTTAAAATAATTTAATATTTATTTTATATATAAATCGTTTTATTGCAAACATGTGTTTATTAAACAGTAAAAGATATCACCATTATCAAATTATTTGGCATATATCAAATTTGTTTTATTATGAATAATAAAGGTTATAATTTATTATATCAGAAAAATTAATAAAAATAAAACTTTTAAAATTGAGGAGAAAACATACTAATAAACTGTGTGAATTTTCTACTATTAGGATATATGTTAAAGTTCAAATTTATGAGAAATTGTTAATATAAAATCTTGGAACCTGGAGTTCAGTAATTTAAGTAATAATAGTTATAAAAAATAAATATTAAAGCCATATAATACATGAAAAATAAAAACAAGTTTTTACTTTGAAAAAATTATTCATATTTAACATATAGGAATCGATAATTAAATTAATAGATTGTAATAACATATATTTTTATATTAAAAAATTGAAACAATGCGTTAGAGAAAAGAAAAAAAAAAGAGTAAAGAAAGCCGCAGGCATCCAAATCTATAATTTTTTTTCTTCAAACAATTGTAATTTTCAGACACTTTATTACGCTTTGGTGCTAGTTTAGCAGGCAATTATTGATTTATGAACCTTCCATCGTTGAATAGAATAAGATAGATCAGATCTCACCGAAAAGTTCAACAAAATTATGCAAGCGCACGTCATCATATATCTAGACCATAGACACAGAAGGGGTAATTTTCAGACACTTTTCTACTCTTTGATGCAATTTAATAATAGAGCAAGTTTTTGCACGACGTAAAGCTGGCAAGTTTGCTTCACGAACCTTCAGTTGTTGAACAAACGTCAACAAGAACAAATTGACTCAGAGCTCTATGACCACTTCTTCATTAATTAACAAGTAGTGGAATCCTTCATAGAGGATAACCCTATTTTATTTGTTACTTACTTTATAGGCTGATTATGAATCTCGAGATGCCGGTATATATTCAAATGATTTTTTAACGTGTTCAAAAACATAGAATAAATATATATTTACTCAATTTTATTAAAAAATATAAATTTAATATATAAATAATATTAAAATATATTTTTTTTAAAAATATTATTATTTATTTATTTTTATTATATATTCTTAAACATACAAATATTATGATATTTTCGTTAGAATCTTTCATTATAAAAGTAGATAGATGTTTATTTTTCTAAAAAAAAATGGTTCTAAAAAAAATGGTTGGTAGATGCTGGACTTTGTGTCTAGTTTTTAGACGCGGTGATGTGGGCCAAAGGATAGAAGAGGATTTGAACGAAGAGAATATATGCAAATGACGGTCAATTTAATTGAAAGGAAAAAAACCTTTTTGAATAAAAATCACTTTCATTCGAATTTAATTTTAATT
Organism: Canavalia gladiata; assembly: GCA_037954105.1. NCBI lineage: Eukaryota > Viridiplantae > Streptophyta > Magnoliopsida > Fabales > Fabaceae > Canavalia > Canavalia gladiata. Next base: position 57,061,556 of record CM075659.1, on the reverse strand, counting down.
ATGTTAATTATTAAAAGTAAAATTATTCTAAAGTAAGTTTACAACCATTCATTTCAAACCAACTTACGATCATATTGTATGAGATTTGATTAAATTGTACAGAAAATCTAATAATATCATAGATTTATGATATAAAAAAAAATAACAACTTACATGTGAATATATATAAATGTAAACTGTTCTTATGTATAAATATTGCATCGTAAATTGCATCCAAAATTTCTGTTGATTCAATATTAAATAATTTTTTAAGTACTGTTACTAATTATTATAGGTGAAAAAATAAAATAATTTTTAATATTTTGAGACAATCTTATATTATTCTTGTTTTAATTTTTAATTTTATTTTATTTTTCTTTCTTAACGTTTCTATTTCTTTTTCATTTTAATTTGCACTCATACCTGGATATTTTTAGGATAACGATAATGAAGATAATAATAATAACATTATATTATATTAATATAATATATGATAATAAAAAATTGTATAGAATGTTATATGAAATAAACATTATGAAAATCTATACATTATATTATTATAAATTAAAATATTTTATTATAAATTAAATTAAATATTTTTTATTTTAATAATATATTTATAATAATATTTATTATGTCTATAAAAAATCAACTATAAGCACTGGTATCGTAACATAAAAAATTAATAAAATATTACAAAAATAATAAAATCATACGGTAACGGTGTAAATTGAAAATTATAAATAATTTATTAAAAAATTAGATAAAAAATACTATTAAAATAATTAGTAGAGTTAAATTATAAGTTAAATTAAAATAAAGTAATGAAAGAACTAAACATTAATTTAAAAATTATATCGCAGAAATTATAAAAATTGAAAAAAATACATAATAAATATAAAAAAATTATTATGAATTGTAATTATAGAAAGTTAAAAGTAGTTTAAATATCTAAAAATTCTTCCATTCGTGTTTTATAATAATATAGGTTGTAAATTTTGTAAGTTTTATTAGTCGTTGAGGAATTTATTTATTTAATTAAGATAATATAATTAAGCTCAATATGTGCACATAATTTATTTTCTATCCTTTCAAATGTAAAATACATTTTATTGTTTAAATTAGTTTTAAAAATGAATTTCATAATATATTATATCTTTTTAAATTTTAAAAAAATTTAATTAAAATTACAGTACCTTCCAAATGTATTTTATATTAAAAATATATTTAATTTAATGTAATATGTTAAAAGTCAAATTTTAAATCAAATTAAAATTAATGTTTAAAAAAATTATAAATAAAGATAAAAATAAATACCCAATATAAAAAAATCACATGGATTAATGTAGATTTAAATAGATAAACACAATTCCTAAAAATGTTATTGTTTGAAAATTTAGAAATCATTTTTATAATATAAGGATAACTTATTGTGTACATTACCTTTTTTTAGTTTAAAATAACCCTTTTGTGCGCCACTAAACAACTTCTGGCACTGCTATGTTCAACCGAGTCACTTAGTACATTTGAAAGAAGGAAAATAAAGAAGAAATAAATAAAGTAGAAAGGTTCAGAAAAGAAGTATCACATTTCCATTGTCTAGAAGACGGGTACAAATATAGGGGAGGGGGGAGGAATGAGAAGCGTAAGATTCAGAAGAATTTCTCTCCTCACACGACATGAAACAAGGAGAGAAAGGGGCCTTTTTTTCATTGTTTAAAAAAATATCTTATAATATAAGAATAATAAAAAATTTAGACTTTTAAGCTATTTTATTTAAAAACTATATTATTATACTATTTATTTATTTAAACAAACGGAAAAATTTATTCACCTTTTTAACATTTTTATATATATATATATCTGAATATTATTTTAAATTTTATTTAACTATATTTTTTTTCTTTTATTTTTCATCCAAACAAAATATTGGAAATATGCCAAACGCCTCATTTGAAATTTTAAAAACATGCTGGAGTCGTGTAAAATTAAATCTGGGAGGCATTATAAATTATCATAACTTACTTACAAGTGTGTTGTTAATTATTATTTCAAGGATACTAGTTAAAAAATTAAATATATTTTTATTAAAGATCACATTAAAATATATTAAAAATTGTAGTAAAATACATTTATAATATATTTTAATGAATTGTTTACTTTTAATTTTTTTACGAATGCTCTTAATATACCGACCATTTTCCTACTTATAAAAATCAGTGTTCATGAGGATTGGGATTGTTGCGGTGGTCCTTTGTCAATAAAAATCCGGCATAGAAGGACACAAGGTAAGGGAAGAAAATGGAATTTGTCGCTTGCACTTTAAGTCACCCTCGAATGGTTCATAAAGCATTCAGCACGCCAAGGACTCTTTGTTCATTCATCCTCTGGCTGATAGCTAAAGGTGGTGGTGGCTAATTGATTCTGATGCCATTAAGGTAGTGTTTTTCTAGGCACCATTAGACTTTTTCATTCAAAGGTGAGGAAGTCCACACACGGAAAATAAATGTTCGAACCGCTCAATCATCTGCACCCACCATGTGCAAATTCATTACGCCGGGTTTCAGTTCGGTTCCATAATTAAGCACCATACATGGGAGAAATTGAGTGGAATTAAGTTGAACACCTAAAAATAACCCAAAGAGTTTACTTAAATCAAAGTTCAAGGCAAGTTAATCCAAAATTTCAAATTCTAATCTGCCAGGATCGGTTTAACGGTTGAAAGTATTTTACATAAGATTTTAAGTTGAAATTTTATCGTTTTTATTATATATAAAAAATCTTTTTAATTTTTTATTAAAAAAATTTGCTATTGAATTAAGATCTCACTGACAATTTGTGTAGGGCATGGAAATATGGAATGATAATTCGTTAACATTATAAATAATTATAATTTATTGACATTTTAAATAATTTAATATTTATTTATTTATTTATTACATCACATCATTCATTATAACCTCTTTTTAATCTCTTTAAACACGTATGAGATAAAAATATCAAACATAATAATTTTCAATTATAAAATGGTATAAAAAATAAAAATTACTTAATATTTAAACAAGTATTAATTGCATCTTGATTGAGATATTAGTTGTAATATAAAATTATATACTAATTTATATAATTTTTTTATTATATTATTTATTTTTTCTTACTTTTATTATTATATATTATTATTATTATACAAACATTGTTTCTTTTTTGAGATCTTATTATTGAGTTCAGCTTGACAAAGAGGAAAACAAATAAAAACAAATTGACACAGTAAGATGCGGCTCCTGTCCAAGGATCTGCCGGGCTTGGAATATATACATTACCCCACCTGAAATGTATTACTGTATGGGAACAGAAATTTCTCTTTTATTACTTCTTTCACAGTACTCCGGTACCCGAGAAAATTAAATACCAAAATAGTACAAAAAAAGTAGGAAAAGAATGAGTCATCAAAATGCGTTGGCATTCGACTCAAACAGAAACAGCAGCTGACACAGTAAACTCAACAATAATTTTAAAATTTTAATATCATCATTTATCAGCAACACCGAGCTTCACAATGATGTGACTCCTCTCCGGTGTTAGAGAGATCTAGTTTCAACAAGAAAGAAAGAAAAAGTTGTATGTATGAAATTCACTTTATATATAAAAGAAAGAAAAATAGAGAAAAAAAAATAGAAAACAAAAGGAAAGAAATTTTACTCACCTCGAAACTGGTTCTTACTTTCTTTCTGTTGTTATTTTAATCATAAGTTCAGTTGTAGCTTTCTACTAAAAATAAAAGCAGCAATGCTGTTGGATATGAGAAGAATTTTTTCACGAGATGGTTATGGAACTATGTGCTTGGGCTTTATTGGTTACGAAGAATGTTTTCATTTAGGAAGAACTTGACAATCCCTGCGATCACTGTATATAATCCGTTCATTTTTTTTAAAATTTTTTCAATAATATTAATTATATTTTTTAACATTTGTATTCTTTCTCATTTTGAATAGATAAAAATAAAATAAAAAATTACATTTCAAAATTCAAAACTCATCTTAATCAGTAACTTATTTTTTTAATTAATAAAAATATTTAATAAATAATTTTATTTAATTAATTTATAATATTTTAAATAACAGTTTGAATTTAAAATTAGTTATCATATCTCATTCTCTAATCAAATTTTCATTCATTATTTTCGTTATTATTATAGCATTTATACTATATTTTTTTACTTAAATTAATAGAAATTTTACTCTTTTATTTTAGTTTTAGATCTTATAATATTTTTTTATAATTTTAGTTTTTTATTTTATAAAAATTGTTAATTTTAGCTTCATCCAATAGAAAATGTATTCTTAATATACCAATACTTATATAGGATAATAGGAGGATCTAAATTTGAATATCATCCATTTCTATATTTTACCATATATATATATATATATATATATATATATATATATATTCTCGCAAGATTTATTATACGAATGAAGCAAATCCTACCAAGATTCTAACACATTTTTCTCACCAAAGCTCTTTATAATTGAATATAATCAATGTTAAGTTTATTTAAATTTAAAAGTTATGTAAAAGTCACAAATTATTTGAACATATTACATAAATTATGTTTTAATTTTTATGAATTTATATAAGATCATTTGATGACAAATCACCCGGTTTTATTTTTCTGAATTTTATCGTGTGTTGGGTGAGAATTTTATAAATCTGATTTTAGTTAAAGTGCATTTAAATTAAACCAATCTATATTTAAAAACATTTATTTTACAAATTATCTTGTATTAAAACTTATTATAAAATTGTCAACTTAATGTAAAAGTTACTTTTTTACGCCTAATCCAACTTACTCATTCCCCAAAACTGAATTTGCTTGCCGTAAATGCCTACCCAAACCTTATACTATATTTCAATGTCGTATTTTAAAACTTGAAGTAAAGCGTTTTACTTTTTTGCCTATTCTCAATTTGCTTGGACGGAAATCAGATAAAGAAAACTAGAAAGCACAGCTACACCTTTCATATTATATTATATATATATATAAATATTTCTTTTTATTCTATTCCATACATCCTATATTTTTATTTTTTAGTTCTCTTTGAATTTAATATATTCTAAATATTATATTCCAAATATAATGCACAACAACTTTTTTTAAATAAAAATGTATGAGATTGAAAAGGAAATCTCTATTTGAATGGAGAAAAAAATAAAATGGAAAAGAATTTTTGTTAAATTAATAAATTCACTTTTCTACTTATTTATCTCTTATTTATCGAAAATAAAAATATATTTAATAGAATATAATTTTAATTAAGAGAAAATATTTTCATTAAATTGGTAAAAATATGTTTTATCTTATTTTTTCAATGATGTTATTCGATTTATATAATTAATTTAATCTAATAGGATAAGATTTATATTATTATATATTTTATTCTTCAAATAAAATATAAAAAATATAAAAATTACTTAATATAAACATTTTTTCCCATTTTCCCTTCATTAAACAATAAAAAAGGAGTTATTATATATATATATATATTATTTTTCACCCAATCAATTAAAAAAATCTTTTTTTTCTTTTCCTGCTCAAATTGAATTTTCAAGAAACCATTTCGACCTAATCTTAAATAATATCTCTAGATTATAAATCTGACATATTTTAGTTCTTTCATTTGAATGAATATTTTAAAATCGAATTGGATTATTAATAATTTCATGAAAGACTAAGTTGGTGTAAACTATTTATGTATTACAAACAAATAAAAATTAACTAAAAGATTTATAATATACATAATGATTTTATTTATTTTAGAAATAAAACTAAAAATTAAATATTTTTCATAAAAATCTAACTGTTTTTTTTATGAAAACAATATATATTTTATTAAAAACAATTTTATTCAAGATAAATAGTATCATATATCCTTTTCCAAAAAACCTACAATCAAGTGATTAACTTTTAGCGATGTCCAACTTACTCTAGAAAGACAAGACGCGAAAGAAATTGCTATAATTCTTAAGCGAGCACTGTTGCATACGTGAATGCTCGGCAAGAAATCGACGGTCAAAAATAAGGGAGGTGCCCTTTGAGTGGTTGAAGAATGTAAGCACGTCAATGTCTTGGGAGCATGGACCCCACCATGGGGTCCACTTGCACTTCCTTATCTCCGGAAGGCATCTCTTGATCCTGACCCGCGTTCTTAATTTCTCTCTCCTTTTAATTCGACTTGTAACTTAATTATGGTATGGTTGACCTTTGAAGGAGCCTATTTACTTCCCTCCATAACCATAGCATTCCACTCTTCTAACATTCACTAGGCTCGTGTGTACTCCACACGCCACACACAATAACTACACACCACAGCTCCCACTCTCTCTCTCTCTCTGCGAGTCAATGCCATGCCTTTATATTATAATCTTTCTAAATTTTGTGCAAGCTATCTTACTTGGAAAGTATTGTAGGCTGTTTAGATTTATTCAACAAGTGGAATACAAAAACACTATTCATTCCTTAAAATCATTAGTACTGGTACTACCACACCACTAAGTTGTACTACATGCAGCCACAGAGAATGAGTAAGGTTGGCGTTTGGTTGTAATGGAAAATATAAATTGCGCCTTTGAGTTGATCTCTGATATCACAAACCTTGCCTGTGCTTTTGGGATTCTCACGTTTCTGTGTCCTTCTCATACGCACCGTTTTATGTACGCCTCTGTTGCGCTGTGGGTCTTGTCATTCCATCCCGAATTGAGGTTGTTTTCTGCCATATATCTCCCTAATATTTTCTCACGCAGATTCAATTCTCCATCATTCAGACGGAAACTGAGGTAAAATATTTAATGGAGTTTCATCTTTCACCGGTTATTACGTTACGTGCCTTAAAATCTCTGAACTAAGCCATTTGAAGAATCGGATTCTAATTCCTCGTGTACTGTTTTTTCTGATGCAACTGTCCACCTATCTTTCTTATACTTTTTATTTATTTATTGAATTACAGTTTTAGTTTTTTTAATTACAATGATTGTATTATATTAGTTCTGCTTAGAATATAATCCTGTTATAAAATTGGTTTATATAATTATAAATAACTTCTCGTAATTTTTAAATAGAGATGTGAAGAAAGTGTGCAGGAGCAGAGAGAGTTTTATTTAGCTATCATTAAATATTATTTTATTCTCTCTCCCTCTCTGATAGAGTACAGGTACCGGTTGTCTTATTTTATTTTCTGTGATGATTGATTATTCAGTCAGAGTTGAGGGTTTGGCAAATCCAATGGGTACCATAAGCAACGAAGAACTCAAAGAGATTGAGAATGTCAACGGAGAGGACATTGAAGAGGCTCCAGTGGTGCCTGAGGACGTGAGTGGAATAGCACCATGGGAAAGGCAGATTACAATTCGGGGACTAATAGCTAGTTTTCTGATTGGAATAATGTATAGTGTGATTGTGATGAAGCTGAACCTCACATCTGGTTTAGTCCCCAATCTCAATGTCTCAGCTGCTCTCCTTGGCTATGTGTTAATTCGAGCTTGGACAAAGATTCTTTCCAAGGCCAAAATTGTCTCAACTCCATTCACTAGACAGGAAAATACCATAATCCAGACTTGTGCTGTTGCTTGTTATAGCATCGCGGTAGGAGGTGGGTCTTTTCTGAATTCAGTTCTTTGATTTGTATCCGCGTGAATGACCGTGTGTGCATGTGTAATTTGTTGAACTGAATTTGTGAAATTGTAGGTGGTTTTGGGTCTTATCTCCTGGCCTTGAATAGGAGGACGTATGAGCAAGCCGGGATTGGTACAGAGGGGAATAATCCTGGTAGTACCAAGGAGCCTGGGGTTGCATGGATGACAGCCTTTCTCTTTGTGACCAGCTTTGTTGGGCTGTTGGCGTTGGTCCCCATTAGAAAGGTATTTTCATCTATCATGTAAAGTTTATGATGTTGCCACGATTTATTTAATGCTATTGGTTGTTCAAAGGTTGTTATTCTCTAAGCTTATTCATGTAGTAATTACTGCAGAAGTGATGATGAACTCATTTTTAAAATTTTTTTGTTCTGCTTGACTTGGGTGGTGTCACTGATGAAGCTTGTATTGTGTGACAGATCATGATAATAGACTACAAATTAACTTATCCAAGTGGAACTGCTACTGCTGTTCTTATTAACGGGTTCCATACTGCTAAAGGAAATGTGATGGCCAAGTATGATCCTGTTTTGTTTGCTTTGTTTTCTTTAATTTTTTTGGTATTTTCAAGTTCAACAAGGTGAGAGTTTATAGGAGCTCAAAGTAGTTCAATTTCTTTTGCAGGAAACAGGTTCATGGTTTCTTGAAATTCTTCTCAGCCAGTTTCCTTTGGGCTTTCTTTCAGTGGTTCTACTCGGGTGGGGATAACTGTGGATTTGTTCAGTTCCCTACTTTTGGATTGAAAGCATGGCAAAACTCGTAGGTTCCTTTGTCTTTCTTCAACTGGCAATAGTCTTTCAACTGTAAAATAGTCGTCCATTGTTACTGATTAAAGTGGTTCAATTTGTCAGATTTTACTTTGATTTCAGCATGACTTATGTTGGAGCAGGAATGATATGTTCCCATCTTGTTAATTTATCCTTGCTTCTTGGTGCTGTGGTTTCCTGGGGCATAATGTGGCCATTAATCAGGGGACTAAAAGGAGAATGGTTCCCTGCAAGTATACCAGAAAGTAGCATGAAGAGTCTTAATGGCTATAAGGTCTAAATTTGGCTAGAATTAAAGGATTCTATCAAAGCTATATTATTTTTTTTAGTTCTTTCAATTTCAATCCTTTAATTTTTTTTTGCTTGCTGCAGGTTTTTATTTCCATTGCCTTGATTCTGGGTGACGGGCTTTACAATTTTGTCAAAGTTCTGTATTTCACAATCATAAATATCCAGAGAACCGTGAAAAGGAAGAACCTTAATACACGTAAGTAAACAGCCCCTTTTTTTCCAGATAGATCCTCTACATACTACTTATCTATAATTATTGTATATAACTACGTGAACAAATATTAACGCTTCTTCTCTGCGTCTATAGGTGTAATATAGGCTGTTAGATACGGTATAAACCTGCATTTGGTATTCGGCTAACTATAAATGTTATAATGTTGAGTGGTTTATCGTATATGCCGGTAACATCTAATATGTTTTTGTCACTGCAGTTTCAGAGAACCGGAAACAACTGCCTCTCGACGATCTTAGACGGAATGAAGTGTTTGCTAGAGAAAGCATTCCCATATGGTTGGCATGTACAGGGTACATACTGTTTGCCATCATTTCTGTCATTGTAATCCCTTTGATGTTCCCCCAGTTGAAGTGGTATTACGTGGTGCTTGCCTATCTTTTTGCTCCCTCTCTTGGCTTCTGCAATGCTTACGGTGCAGGTCTAACTGACATGAACATGGCCTACAACTATGGGAAAGTGGCTCTCTTTGTGCTTGCAGCCTTGGCTGGAAAAAGTGATGGTGTAGTTGCTGGGCTTGTTGGGTGTGGCCTGATCAAATCTATTGTCTCTATTTCATCTGATTTGATGCATGATTTCAAGACTGGTCATCTCACCTTCACTTCCCCTCGTTCAATGCTTCTAGGCCAGGCTGTTGGGACAGCAATAGGTTGTGTTGTTGCTCCTCTCACATTCTTCCTTTTCTACAAGGCTTTTGATGTGGGGAATCCAGATGGGAATTATAAGGCTCCATATGCCATCATATATAGAAACATGGCAATTCTTGGTGTGGAAGGCTTTTCTGCCCTTCCCCACCATTGCTTGCAACTCTGTTATGGATTTTTTGCATTTGCCATAGCAGCCAACTTGGTCAGAGATCTTGGTCCCAGAAAGGTTGGGAGATGGATTCCACTTCCAATGGCAATGGGTGTCCCTTTCCTAGTTGGCGGTTACTTTGCCATTGATATGTGTGTGGGTAGTTTGATAGTGTTTATCTGGCACAAACTAAACAGAATTGATGCAGGTTTGATGGTTCCTGCAGTTGCTTCTGGTTTGATTTGTGGAGATGGATTGTGGATTCTCCCCTCATCCATTCTTGCTTTGTTAAAAGTTCGTCCCCCAATCTGCATGAGCTTCTTGTCAGCCAGTTCACGATAGCATTAAAATATAGAGATATGAGGAAATAGATGTAGGCAAGTTACTAAGCTAATTATGGGCATAATGTCGTAGGAGGCCTGCTAGTGCTTATTAGTTAATGGCAATTTTATTCATAAAGATTCAGCCCTTGTAATCTAGAGTGATATGTAAATATTTTGACATACTTGATTAGAGTGAGCGACCAACTGGAGCCCAGGTTCCATCAATCTAGGCAAATGGGCAAGAGCGAACATATTCAAATTTGTAGCATATATAACTCTAATCAAATAGGTCAAATTTTGAATCCAAGTTGAGAGAGAGGGAGAATTTAAGTCTGACTAATTGGGCTAACATGAGAAGAGTTGCCCTGTAGCAGGTTGACTTGGCCATAGGATTAAAAAATGTCATAATTAACTCCTATAACTATTCATCCTCTTTGTGAAGTTTATCTGAAAGGTATTTTAACACAAGCAGTTTCCATTAAGAAATATTATACAAGTAGTTGTTTATTTTTAAGTAACAAGTCATTTTAATTTTTCAATGTAAATTAATTAAAGCCTTTTAATACACTATACATCATGCTACACATACTATACAACCTATTTAATTTTAAAAGAAAATTCTTATTTTGACTAGATTTGAAAAGAATCCAAATATAATTTTTACATAGAGTCAAATTTAGGATCTTACTCTAAACATGCCTCAACAACTATAACAACGATTAAATAATAATATTAAAATTTATATTTAATTTTAAAAATATAATTTTATTATTATTATTTTAAATATATACTATTTATTTTATTTATTGTTTAAATTAAAAAATATTTGATATATAATTTGTCAAAAAATATATACTTAAGTGAATAAAATTTAAAAGAAAATAAGATTTAATACCTTTTCAAATTTACTTATATTTAACATGGTTGAGGTTATATTTTAATTTTTCATTTCTATCTTTAAATTTGTAACTAAACCTTTCCTAATCCATTGTAGGACAGAGATAAAAATGACAAAATTAGCTTCAACATACCTCATTATCAGGCCTAATTTGTAGCTGACTTTTCTATTTAAAAAAAAATGATACAGTACATAACCAATATAAATAATTACAATATTCTACAAATCAACATGATATTAAGGTAGCATACAAGCAACTGATTTCATAATTAAGTGTAGTATTCTACAATTCAAATAATAGTCCAACGAAATAATGTTCTATAATGATAATACTTTACCAATTAATATAGAAAATCCATAAATAACTTAGGAACATTGATGAAGAAAGTCAAATTCAAGATTACAAGTAATGCATTATCTAATTCAAAGAAAGTTATAAAGAGGTATTTTAATGGAAAAGAGGGAATATAATTTTTTTTTTCATTCAAGTACTATGTAAAGAAACGAAAAATTGGGTAAATTATGTTTTATTTTTATTAATATGATTATATAAATATTACATTTACTATTCAATCCTTAAGCTAATATTATGTGTTATATGGTGTAACATATTTATTAAATTTTTATTTATCTATGATATTTAAACTTGTTTAAAATAACTTTGACATTTTTTTAATTGAGTTAATTGTTGAGCTTTTCATAAATACTTTTTTCTCTTATCCTAATTAATTTTAGAATTAAAGTAGAATTCTTTGTATTATTACTTAAAAAAAAGAAAAGTATCATCTAACTAAAGAATGAGTAATGGATTCAAGGTATAAAGGTGCTATTTAAGTATGAATATAAATATTACAGTGGTGACGTATATAAATATGATTCCATGTATGGGTTTACTTTATTTATATTAATTTGTAAAAAAAATTAAATAAGTAATTATTTTGATTAAAATAAATATAAACATATACTTAATATTTCCATTAAAAGGAAAAAACTTTTCATTATGGATATTTTTTTGTATTTTTAAAATATTATGCTTCTATTTAAAAATTCATGGTTAAATTTAGAATTTGACTTAGAATATTTCGAAAGAATGGATCAACGATGGTTTACACATTAATATTAGTTGATTTAATAATAAAAATATATAATTAAACTTTATGATTAAGATATAATTATTAAAATATTAAAATATTTTTAGCCATACAAAAAATATTTGTACTTTTAACTTGTCAAAAGAGAAAAATTGGTACCCATCATAAACTATTAGCAAGTTTTTCTATCTTACCTCTACAATAATCATGGACTCACACATGTTATTAATAATCATGGACTGTACAATGTTGCTACACAAAAATCTTAGCAACAATAACAAACTCTTGGAGGGGTGTGTTTATACAAGTCTTCTTCAATACAAAAAATTGTAGAAAGAACTTTTAATATTTTAAAAAATAAAATAACATGCAAGATTATGAGAAGAGTGGAAGAGGTATAGAAAATTTTAATATCCATAGAAAAAAATATGTAGCCCCAACATAATATGGTGAATTTTAATATTGGAAATTTGATAATTAAAAACATTAAATAATGAACCTTTAAAATATGAATTTCATACAAAATATTAAATCATATCCAGAAAACTCATTTCAAGTTAAAATATTTTAGAAATAAAGTTTTCAATTGAGACTGTCTAGTCCTTTAAAATAGTAACCTTGAACCGGTCCTATAGAAGGTAACATGACCTATATTAATTATCATGGTTTAAATTTTTTTTAATGAAGTTAATTTTAATATTTCAAAATTTTGCAAGTTTAAGTAAAGAAACCTTCTAATAGATGCTTTAGAAATAAAAAGAAGCAACGGGACTGATTTGAACAATTTGAAAAGAAACATTTTACCACCATTTCATGGTTTTAAAACTTACTTCCAAAAAAAGGACCAATAGGTTAAGAACTTGTAATCATTCAAATGAAGCAATTGAAACAATTTGAACATTCTACTCACATAACAGGTCGTCCAATTCCATCAAAAATAACATATCCCATGGGATCACCTTCAATATAAAAGTCCAACCATAAGCACTAAGTTTTGACTTTTGACTTTGTATGTTTTATAACATAATCAATGTCTAAACAAAAAAATTCTCATAAGTTTAGAAATACAACTTTTATGTAGAGCAACCTGAACATAATTTAGCTCATCCATACCCAATTTATTGGACTAGTAAGCTTAACAAATCAAGGTAAAAAGCTTGTATTTCATTTGGATCTTGAATATAACAACTTAAATCTTATATTTTATAGGTTTAGGAATTATTAGATAAATAGTTGCATTAAAATTTAAAAAGTTTTATTAAATTTTAAATTAAAAAAAATTATTTCTAATCAAATTGACGACGATACTTAGATCCTAATTTGAGGAATTCATTGAGATCAAGCTCACATAAGATTTAACCAAATACAAGCATTTTAGAAATATTTATGCTTTATTTAGATGTGCAAAAATAAATTGGAAGGAAAGACTAAATAAGGAAAAATCATGAATACTTAATCTTATGTATATTTTGTCTTGTTTACATGAAAAACTTTATTTTCTATGGAACTCACATGAGATGTGAAATGTTGGAAAAAAATATGATGTTTTTCTTATTTAGATGAAAAATTTTATTTTATATGGAGCTCACATGAGATGTGAAATGTTGAAAAAAAATATGATGGAACATTTTGTTGTCTCCGTATAACATAAAAACATTCTTTTATTTTTTATCTATAATCTGATATAGTTTCTATCTTCAACGTCTGCGATGTTACTAATAATCCAACAGCAGCAGAAACCATTGTTAGCAAGATGCATGAAAAAGAGGGTCACCAAGCTCCTATTAAGATATTATCATCAAAATTTTAAATAAAAATTTATTTATTTAATGCAATATAATTTAAAATTTGAGAGTAAAAAATTACATCATAACCAACATAGAATTTTAAACTTAATAAATGAGTTTCCATATCAAATCCTATAGTTTCAAGACCAATTAAAGCAAATCATCTTCCATTCTTTTATAAATCCTTATTTAGTCAACAAGGATATTTTTGTAAATAAATAAAAATATACATCTTTTTTATCCACACTAATTTAATGTATCTAAACACAAATTAAAAAAAAAATATGTTCTTTCCATTCCATCCAAATAATCCAATTTTTTATTATTTTATTATTATTATTATTTTTTTATTTCTTCTAATTTTTTTTTATCAAAATTCTTATTAAATTGGACCAAACCTAATTTAAAATTTTTTAATAGAAAGTTAATTTTTGCATCCCTTTTCATGTAAAAATTTTATGAAATCTATTTTAAAAATTTAATATATCTAAAAAATAAAATAAATGATAATTTTAATATTTAATTTTAACAAAAATAAAAAATATATAAAAAGTAAAAAGAGATAAACTTCCTTCCTATAATACCAACTACAACTATTGGACCAGTTCCAATATCCAAAAGTAGTTCATAAAACCTAAATAAGAATACCATGCAAACGAATTACATAATATTAATTTGTGGCTGCAGTATCATTGTTACATGATCTAGAATATTTAATGGTAACCTTATAGCATGTGACTAATATTTCAATTTCTACATACATTTATATAAAACTCAAATATACATTATTTTATATATTACTATTTAATTAAAATATCACACATTCAATTTTAAAATATTATTAAATATTCTAACAGGTTAATTATTTTTATTTTTATTATTAAAACTTACTTCTATTATTAAAGTTTAGGTTCCGATTTGAGGATGTATAAAAAATCATACTAAATAAAAAAATATTGAATAGATAGACTAATATATTTTGTTGGCAAGTTTCTAGGTTTAATTTTGCAATTATAGTTTTGTTTTCAAGACAATTCTCACGAAGTCTATTAGTGTTTTTCTTTCACTAATAATGCTAGTCTCCCAAAAGGTGAAGTAGCTGTGAATAGGTTTTCCATCTACCCCTCACATCATATGTCCACCTCGTGTTTCAAAAACGTCTGTCACGAAGAAGACGATTTTGTGGGAAAAGTTTTTTATTTGTTTTTTCACTTAACTTATGTGACTTTTGTGAATCACGCTGCTTTCAGTTAAGATCGTTCCCACATTGGCGGCTCCTAAATTGCATTTGATGCTGGTTGTTGCAGCCGAACTAATTAGCTAGCACGAAGTCTTTGAATCCAATTCGGTCAAAATGGTGGCTGTACAGCACTGTATTATACGTGGACATATATCATAGTTAATTTTTTGTTTTTGTTTTATCTAATATAAATAGAATAGTATAATAATAAAATAAACATTATATTTAATCAAAATTATAGTAAAAGATACTCTTATAAAACATTAATCTTCATTCTAATAAGCATTTCTGTTTTATGAATAATATAATATATTTCATGTTTTATAATTTTTAAATTTTATTGTATTTATGTGTTATTCTTGCTGTATTCTTATTTTATATATGCATTTTTTTATTCAACTCATGTTAAAAGGGATTATGTTTGAAATTTTGAATTATAAGAGTTAAGTTCAAGAATAATGTATGATTATTTTATAAATATTTACATATGGAAATATAAAGATATAAAATATTTTATTAATGAAATATTATTTTATTGATGATTAATAAATATTTATTATAAGTAATGTTATTTTAAAAAAATATTGATTAAAATAGTTAGAAATTTTTAAAACTTATTTGTTTAGATAATTAATTAAAAATATCAATTTAGATCTTCTTTTGAATGGTTGTAAATTTTTAATTTTAATTTTTAAATTAATTTTAAAAATAAAATTTATTTAAAAAAATAATTTTAAATTTTTTTAATTAAATACAAAAATTAAACAAATAAATTTACCGAACATTATTTTTAATTTTAAAATATTTTTATTTTTAAATTTACTAAATCTCACCACAGCTATATTCATCATAACAACTATTAAATTTTTATTATTATAATTATAATAATAATAATAATTTATTTTTTATTATTTAAAATAATTTATTTTTTATTTTTCAAAATTTTATATATTAAAATTAAAATTAAAATATTATTTAATATATAAAATATATTAAATTCATAACTTTAAAATATAATTGTATATTATATAATTATTTATAATATAATATTAATATATATATACTATTTTGTTTTAAAATAAATACTAAATAATATAAAAATTTATAATAATATATAAAATTATTTATTTTAAATATTAATAATTAAATAATATATAAAATAAAAATTTATATAATTATGTATTAATTATTATATTATAACTATTATATTATTATTTTTTTTTTTGGATAATATTATCTTTTTTTTTATTATTATTATTATCATAAAAATAATAAATATTATTTTTAAATTCTTTTATTTTTAAATAATTTTTTTATTTTGATATTTATAAATAAATAATATTATTTAATATATTAAAATTATATTTAATCTACAGTATTATTATAATTTTATGTTATACAAATTTTTATAATATAATATATATTATTTTATATAAAATAAATATTAAATAATATAAAAAAATATTATAATAATATATATAAAAACATTTATTTTATATATTAATTATTATATAATATATAAAATATAAAATTAAATAATTATATAATATTTTTTATATTATAACAAACATCACTATTATAATCAGATCATAAACAAAATAATAGTAATATTTTATTTTTTATTATTTTAAAATAATTATTTATATATTTAATTTTTATATATTAAAATAAATAATATTATTTAATATATAAATTATATTTAATTTATAATTTTATAATATATATTATTTTTATATAAAATAAATATTAAATAATATAAAATATAATAATAATATATATATAATTATTTATTTTTAATACTAATAATTAAATAATATATAAAATATAAATTTATAATTTTATAATATTATTTATATTATAATCATTATATCATTATAATTATCTTATATATACTATTTTTATTTTTACCCATATCACTATTACTATTATTATTATCATTATAATAATAATTATAATAATAATATTAAATTTATATTATTTTTTAAAATTTATATTTATATTATTATAATATATTTAAATTTTTTAAATTAATATTTTTATTTATATATTTTATAAATTTATAACAATGATATAATAAAATAACTTGATTTATTTTTTGACAATTTTTAAAAAAATTTTAAAAAATATTTTGTATTTTTAAAATATTTTAAACTAAATTATACTTTAAATAATTTAAAATTTAAAATTAAAATTAATAACTGATTTTAATTTTAAAATTAAAAATTAAAAACCACTCCAACTGATTTGCTGAATAAATTATGAAAATAAATTTTAACAACTAAAAATAAAACTTGATTTTAATTTTAAAAATTTTTTAAGTTAAAAAATAAAAAACACTCCAATTGATTTGTCAATTTTTTTTTAATTATATACTATTTTTATTATTAAATTAATTATTATTATTAACTCTTAGAGAATCCATAATCATCAAATCTAATGGATCATTAAAAAATAATCAAGATTGAGATTCATAATAGCGGAGATGTAGATGCATTCATGCAATGCGATATGTTATAAACTCAGATATAAAATAATGGGGAACCAAAGATAAACATTTTTGAGGAAAACTGGGTTGAAAACATGACAATTGAATTGACTGGGAAATTATTCATGAGTAGAAGTTGTCGGCAAAACCAGGGGCTATTTTTTATTTTAATAGTTTTATAATTGTTTGTAGTGTTATCATATTATGGTGCCAGATGTGCAATTGGCTTTTTGTTTGGAAGAATGGTTGATCCATGCACACATCATTTGTATTTACGTGATATGGAATAATTAAAAACCGGAAATTTTTAGATAAGTATCTTTCAGTCATACGATTTCTTAATTACTTAAAATTATTATTTAAGATGTATACAAATGTTAAATGCACATTTTTATTAAGTTTCTATAATTATGTATTTCAAATTAAATAATAAAAAAGTGCTTTTAACAATTTATGTCAAATTATAGTGTTTTGTTTAGATTGAAAAAAAAAATTAAATTATTTAAAGAATAAGAATTTTTATTTAAATAAATAATATATATATAAATTTTATTTTATATATTTTTAAAATATTTTATTTTTTACTATATCTTTTTTATAAATATAATTTTTAATTTTTATAATTTTTTAAAATTTTAAAAAATATATAATAATTTTAAAAATTGAAAATAAAAGATCTCTTTTATCTTTTCTGATTTAAAAAAAATACAAAAATTTATAAAATTTACATAAAATTAATCTTTCATTCTACTAAAAATAAAACATACTAAATGAAAGATTACACTTCTTTTCCAATTCTATTATCTCTTAATATTTTTTTAATTTATCCTATGTTAAGTCATTTATAAAAGCACAAATATTGAAAAAAACAAGATAAAATTTAATGTTACTAGTTAAATAGATATGACAAATTTTGTTTCCGATTAGCATTTAAGACCCTAGAATTTTTTTTATGCATTTTTAAGCACTGGTCAATTTATTTTGCTTTTATATATGGGCATTTTTCTTTCCATCGTTGAACTTCAACCACGGTAGATTTGGCTAGTTTGAGTAGCCCATTGTTTTTGTGGTTGTTATAGCAGTAAAATAATTGTATTTTTTTTTTGCCTTTTTTTTTATTTAAGTCTTCTTTTTTACTTTCTTATAGTCATATTTTGACTTTAGTGGATGTGTGAAAGTTGATTTTAGACTTTAAAAAGTGATTCAAATTCCGTTCTTATGTGTCGTTTGAAAAGATATTGATAATTGTTGTGGTGGCATAGCTAATTAAATAATAATAATAATAAGAGATTAATTTTTTTAAAAAACATGGCTAAACACATAAATATATGCATATATCTTATTATATGTAAATAAAATAGCATGTAATTGTCGTTAGAGGCATGACCACATACATAACTACATTTTACTTTGTGTAAATAAAATAGAATGTATTTATCTTATTTTATTTTTATCATTTTTTTTATTTTCATATGATATAAAAAAAATAAACTCAAATAATTTTGATATTTGTTAAAAAAAATTGTAAAGTTAAATTTGAAAAATATAATAGTAATAAGCAGTAAAATTATATAATTTCATTTTTAGCTAATTGAAAAATCAAATAACCGTAAAATTGAGAGAAGTTAAATAATAATAATAATAAAAAAAAGTATTGTAAGTATTATATTGAAAAGTCTCGTCAAAGAACAACGCGAAACGTTTCTAAATCACTCAACCCATAAAATTACATAATATCTCAAGTATATATATATGTATTAGAAATTGGATTTGTCCTCACTAGTCAAATCTGTAATTTCAAGGTACTAGCAGGCCTTTTTTGTGGCCCAAAAAAAAGGTGGCATATATAAGAAAGTACGTGGCTTACTAAGCAGTCACCAGATAGAGAGAGAGATTTGACACAAACAGTGTCACTGAGAAAGGATCTGTATTTGGGAAGGATCGGAAAAAATCCCTTCTCTCTGGTAAGCGTGTGTTGAATCTCTCTAACTATTCATTTCCAAGCTCTTCCTTTTCTAAGAATCACTTTTTATTTTTTATCTTCTTAACTATTTTTTGGGGACGATTGGTGTTTGTTTCCTTCCTTCATTCTCTAGATCCTCCCTTTCTTCATGTCTCAAAGGAATAAACAAAAGTTGTAGGTTTGACTTGAAATTTCTGAGTCCTGTGTGTTTTATGATTTTGTGGTAGCAGTGAGCAAAGAATGGCTTCAGATCCAAAACTTCACAGTTTCGAAGAGGTGGCCAAGCACAATCAGACCAAAGATTGCTGGCTTATAATTTCTGGAAAGGTCGGTTATTTGTTTATTTATTTTGGAAGAATTTCTGATTTGGCATGAAACAAACTGATTAAAAATGAAATCTGGCCTTTTAGCATCTACTTTTTGGTATTTGAATGCTTTCATTTGATTCGTTTTTTGACTATGAACTTTGATATTTTGGACCTAGTGCATGTCTTATTTTTCCTGCTATTTCGAATTAGAAATCCTTTTTTTCCCATATCCTGACCTTGTGCATTTGCATCTAACATATAATTCCTTATTGTCATAGCATCTATAGAGAACTTGTATTATCTTGCTTTCTTATTCTCATGTTTGGTAACACAGTTTTTATCTGCTATTCCAGTTTCGTATTTTTTAGATTGAATGTTATTTGAGTTTTATTTATGCTATTTCTGAATCATATGCATAACGAATTAAGGTTCTTGTTTTCCTGTACTTGTGCATCATTACATTTTACACGGGCTTCAACATCTTGTTTTATATTGCATGATTTACTGCATAACCAGAATTTATTTTTGGTTGTAATACTGTTGAGTAAAATTCAAATCGTACATCATATGCTTTTCATGTAGACCTTAAAATCTCATTGCAGCATATTGAATTAAAACCTAAGGCTCTACGGGTGCTGGAATTTTAAACATCGCTGATACCCATGGGTGACCAAGCAGTAGAATGAATCAGCATGTTTAATAGTATCCTGATTCCTGACACTGATTTAGTCTACATGTAGGAAAGTGGTTGTAGAGTATAACCTCTGGTTGACTAATGAACATCAGAAGCATTTAAAGTGCTTGGATTGTAACAAGACGCCATCTCTTATTTTCTGGCTTAATATGCAATACATTCATGTACAGATAAGCTCTTTTTTTTAACAAAAGAAGAAATGAAGATTACACAGGGAAAGGGGGATTTCCTCCTTATGAAAGAAAAAAGGAAAGAGTAAACATGAAGGAAGAATAGGCATCGATGTAGTAACCTGTCAGCATATCTGTAAGGGACATCCTTTTATAAGGGCCATGTACGTTAGACCAAAAGGAAGCCAACCACCTAATCTTAAAGCAATGCTGGTCTGAAGAGATATTCTAAAAAATGTGAGAGTAAACCTCCATCCAGATGTTACTAAAGTGTAGCAAATATTGCAGGGTTCCACAAAAATTTGCCTTTGCTCCTACCAAAACCAGTAAAACTGGTCAAGTACTTGGGACACACCCAATACTCCAGAAAAGCCGAAGAAAGAATTTCCTAAAGCAGCAGCACCTATTTGGGGAACTGAGCTTGCATCATGCACAACACATATTACAGTCGTAACATATCATTGACAGTAATTCTATTCAGTCCAGCTATCCAAATAAAACTATAAAAAACTTAACCAGGGAATTTTAGGTGGCATTTGGTTTCAAAAAATATTTTATGCTTTCATTTTCTGTATTCAACATTTTGTACAGAAAATAATGAAAACAAAAAATAGTTATTTTCTTGTTTTCATTTTCTACTTTCAGGACTAAATTTTGAAAACATAAAACAGAATGAAAATAAGGTGGTATTTTTGTAAATAAAAGTGAAAACAGAAAATATCTTTTAAAATCAAATGCCACCTTAGATTTTCAAAGGCATTGTTGTGTTGGTATGTTATCTATTCAATAAGTGAGATAATAATTTACTCAATGATTTGTAACAAAATACCCTATAAGGATCGAGAGACTGAATTTCTCTATCTGGACTAGAGGACAAATGAAGAGAGTAATGAGATTGTATTTAACGTCAAATTCAGGGGATTCCCTAACATTGAAGTGATGAAAATAAAATGGAAATTGCAAGAAACAATAGAATGTTGAATACTATAAAAAATTTGGACAGTAGTAGATTTATGCAAGGAAGATAGTTGAAACAGCTGAGGGAAGGACAAACTGAAAGAGGAAATTCCTACCAAATGATCCTTCCAGAACTCTACCCGATAACTGTTGCTTATTTTATAAAGGAAGCAATGAGTTGAAGATGGCATAATTAGGAGAAATAAATTTCCAATGACTGGAATTAGAGGTTGGATGGTTGTGTTAAATCCCACCCATTTTGGTCTAACCATACTTAATCTGGATAACTAGATGCCAAACGGAACAAGATTCCAAGGAAGATGCATGGTCACTCAGCTAGCAAAGCAATGTTCTTAAACACACCAAACTGCTAACACCCAAATCATTTTAGGCTGATAAATCTTCCTTTATGGATCTTCATGCATATAAGGGTAGATTAAAATAAAAACACAAAAATAAGCACAAGCACAAAGGTTCCCTTCAATGTGTATATATATATATATATATATATACTGTCATCTACTATTTCTGATGATGCTTTGCTAGGTTTGAATTTTCCATTTTGTTAATTTGTCATTGATTGATAATTATACTGTCTAGGATGTTGCTCATTCTTTTATGTGCATTACTGGTTTGGCAGCAGTTTTTATAATTTATATCACTGAGTTATCCTATCAACATGGTGATTTTGATTCCATACCTTTGATTACTGGAACATCTTGCAAACTGATGAAAATACTAGCTCATCCAATGCATAAAAAGTAGTATGTTAGGGATAGGTACCAAAGTGCCAAGGGATCCTCTTCAGTCTGCATGCAGTTACTTTCATATGCATTTGGTATTTTGTGGAGACTTTCAGTTGAATACATTTTGATGTGTGAAAGATTTGGATTAACCTACAGATTATTTAATTTTCGGATGTGATGTGGGATTAGGGAGGGTAAGCCTCCCCCTTGTCTGGGAGTTTCTTAAAATGATGGGAGGAAATTGGAGATTATCATGTAACCCCTCAAAAACCGTCCTGTAGTTTTCATGGATATTTTAAATTTACGGTTCCCAATTTGGAGGGCATATGAAGATTTTTAACATCCAAACAAGGGGAAATAAAGTTATTAATCTCCTATACTCTGCCTTTCTCCAGTTTGATTCTTTCTCCTTTTGTCCCTTTCTGTCTTCCAAATTACAGGGAGAATCTTGACTACTCCTTTTGTCCCCCTCCTATTTCCCAATCTTGACTACTCCCAAAATAGCATCCTTTTTATGCTAGCTGTTTATTTTCCTAATTAAAATAGCAAGATATTACTCTTATTTTTCAAGAGGCAAAGTATCTATCTCGAACTGCTGGATGGTATTCATATAACCCATCACTCTCTTGGTGCAAATTGATGCTGCCTTCCTTTTATCCATCCTTTTCACTTGACACTGGTTTATTTACAATTTTCACCGGAGGAAACCCTCTCACTATTTTGAGCATTAGCATAAGACCTACTTCCACAGTTTTAAATATTAACTGGGATGGCGATGGCTTATTTTGAGGCTATTCAAACACCTTGAGGAGTGCAGAACCCCATGTATAATGGCATGATGGTAATCATTGGGCCAAAGGTTCAAAAATTATTAGCTACCTACATAACTTTTGAACTTCAGTCTATGTTGAGACCCAAAAATAAACAAGAATTTCAGTGCTAGTATTTTATGATGTTTAGTTTCTGCCACTGACAAAATTATGTGCTTTAACCATGTTAGGTGTATGATGTCACCCCTTTTATGGAGGATCATCCAGGAGGTGATGAGGTTTTATTATCTGCTACAGGTATGTTTATATAGCCAGAAGATTACTAATACAAGCACCAAAGGATAACCATATAGATTATACTCTCCTCTATATGGTTTACAGGGAAAGATGCAACCAACGATTTTGAAGATGTGGGACACAGTGATTCTGCTAGAGATATGATGGCACAGTACTATATTGGTGAGATTGATGCATCAACTGTACCACTAAAGCGAACCTACATTCCACCCCAGCAAGCTCAGTACAATCCTGACAAGACTTCGGAATTTGTGATCAAGATTTTGCAGTTCCTGGTCCCTCTCCTGATATTGGGCTTGGCCTTTGTTGTCCGACACTACACCAAGAAAGAGTAGTGCTTTCTTTTATCACATTAGACCCTAGTGAAGGGTCTGTTGGCTTTTTATACGATGTCATTTAAAGGACAGTGTGTAGTTTCTTTCCGGTGTTTGAGCATTGAAACTGGGTCGTAGACTATAATAGTTCAGTAACCAATGTTTTCCAACTTTCTTTGGCCATTGGTATTAGTGCCATTGTGACTGCAGAACCTAATGTTGGACGATTAGCTTATTTTCTTTTTTATTCAGGCTCGTTGCTTCCTTAATAATATCTTTCTTCCTCTTTCAAGTATCACACTATCTCCTTGCTTAATTTGTCATTGTAAGACCCTTCTTGTTTTTTAAACATGTATTTTCAAGATGGTAGGAGCAATTAGTTTTCAGTGTAATAACACTATCTTACCCGAGTTAAATCCGTATCTTCGCAAGGCTACTGGCGTGCTTGAGGGATAACGAAGTCCCCCACCGAAGGGTGGGTTGTTATCACAGTGAAACCTTCTTCGACTCCAAAGTTGCTGCAAGTTATTCATCAATGAAATTATTTGAAACATGAACTGCAATCTCTAAGCTTTAAAGATAGGGCTGGCAATGAACTAAATTAATTTAAAATTAGTTCTAGATTTGATTTATTAATTAATTAGTTGAATTTGGTTTATAAATTAAATGAATTAAATTTAAAATTTAAATTTATTATGTAAATGAGCTGATTTTGGTTCGTATATAGTTTGACTCACTTTATTTATTCATTTGTTCTCTAAACGAGCTTATTTTGGTTTATATATATATATATTTCGACTTTGTTTATGATCTGGTTTCGAAAACAAAAATAAATAAATATTATATAATTATTTTATATATAATTTCTAACTAATTGTTTAAGTTATATTATTAACTTTTTAATTAAACTTATGATTATTATTCTATATTCACATCCTATCATTCTGTGAGGTTTAATAAGGATTTATCTGATTTTTTATTTTCTATATTATTTTAAATTTTTTATTTATATAATTGCAGAATAATTTGTATCATTGAAAAGGATATACAATGTTACTTTATTAAATAATAAATTAAAGAATGTTTGCATAAGATAAAAAAATATTGATAAAATTTTGAGTAAATATAATTTATCATTATTATTATGATATTATTATATAAAACATTTTTTAATTGAAATAAATAAAAAAATATAGTATCCTAAGTCTTTAATTTTATTAAAATTTAAATCATATTAGTATTTCTTTTGTTTATAACCTATTGACAGGGGATAGATGTTCAGTTTTCCATTATATAATTTATTTTGATTATTAACAAGTTGAATAAAACAACTTGAAGCTTGAAACGAACCAAATTTAATTTTAAAGAATAATTTAGATTGAACTCAAGATAAATCACGTTTTACTTAACTTGGCTCGTATCTAGTCTTGTTTGAAGGAAATGGATAAGTGAATTTGAAGATAACATGGAGAAAGAGAAACCATAAAAAGGAAGTACAACAGCGGATGTTTGGAATTTTTTAAAGTTTCGTTCAGTGGTGGAAGTAGCAGATTTGGAAAAGACAAAAATCAGCGAACGAGTTTGATGCGGAACTCTTGAAAGTAAAAACAAGTCTCAGGGAACATGGGCCTGGATCTGAAGCAGCAGTTTGTTGCAGTGCCCAAATGACATCTATTGGATTTAGTCATTTAGAAAAGATCACCGACCAAAAAACAGAAGTTTAGAAAAGATTACTTATGATGTGGTTGGACTATAATATTCATTATGATTTGTTGCTGTATAAGCACCATCGTATTAATCAGTATGGATATGAGTTACACTATTCAAAAATCGTTTATAAGATGTCATTTTTACAAATCAAATAGTTGAATAATATGATATTAATACCATGAATATGTATACTAAATTTTAAAAAAATCAAAATTAATAGGCATGTAGTTTTATAATGAGTATTTATTTATATTTTAAAAAATATATTATATGTTAAATTGATATTATTTGATGAAGTATTTTTTTACACAATTTTGTAAACTTTATTTATTATAAGGAAGGAATACCTTTTTTAACAAGTAAATTTACTATGAATTATTTTGTTTAATATTTTTTTTAAACAGTTGAATTTTATTAATGCAACCATTAAATTAATATATTTTATTATATAAATTATGTTTACAAAATTTTATAAAATTTATAAAATTAATATTTTATTAAATAAATTTAAATTATAAAAGATACTATCAGTTAAAATAAAATAATGTATGTATATTTGTTATGTCTAATTAAGATGTTTTAAGTTATTTTGTAATAAATTGTAGAAAAAACCATTAATTTGATCCTTCAAAGATGTATATGTCATCATCTTAGTCTTTGGAAAATTTGATAAATAAGATAGTTTATAAAAAAAAATTATTAGTTGCCAAAAAATATTACCATTTTATTCGTCAATATTAAGTGATTAGTGACATTTTAAATTTTTAAAACGCTAACTTAATGACAAAAGATTTAGAGAATTAATTTGATAATAGTTTACATTTTAAATAAGTTAATTTCATATTAAAATTTTTGAATGGATGATTCATATACATTTGGAAGAGTAACCTACTGGTTTTCTCAAAATTGTAATCATAATGTGTTGTATTTACTGATTTCTAAAATAAAAAGTATTGTCAAAACTTCTGTGGATGAAAGATGTAATAGATGAAAATTGGATAGACATTTGGGCGAGGGTGAGTGTCTAAAAGCCTCAAGAGAATTATCCCATCAATAAGAAAATGTATAGCTTAAATGAGAATTTAGATATGGTTACGAAAATTTTAAAATACTTATTTAAAATTAGAATTTATATTTTTAATATTAGGTATATGTATAAAGAGGGAGAGTTAAAATTAATTAACATTAAGTGTTAAATTTTAATATTTATATAAATTTTAAAAAAAATTATAGGATAAAAATTTATTATTTTAACTGTTAATTTGAAAATTTTTATTATTGGTCATGTTTGTAAAATCTTTTACAAAATAAAAACTAATAAATAGTTTATCATATAATTTTATTTTGATATCTAATATATTATTTAAATATAAATAAATATTAACAGTTAAATAATATATTTATAAATATCTAAATTATTTAATATACATAATTATAAAGATATTATCACATAATTCAATAATTGAATTAATGAATATTATATTTTATAAAAATATATTAAATTGATGTTGATATTAAATTATATATATATATATATATATATATATATATATATATAAAAAGAATAAGAAAAAAAGTTAAGATCTATTAACACGGATATCAAACTTAATATTTATATTTATTTAATAATTTTTTACAATTTATAAAATTTATGAATCTAATTATTAAATTATGTTATAATATTTTTATGATTATATATATATATATATAATTTTAAATTACCAGTTAAATTGATAAATTTTATATTTTATAAAAAATTATTAAATTGATATAAATATTAAAATTTAAAATTTGGTATTAAAAAATTTTTACTTATAAAAAAATTAACTTACTTCAAAAGTAAATCTATTATGATTTATTCTATTAAAACAATTAAATTTCATCAATTTATCCGTTAAATAAACATATTTTATTATATATATAATGTTTATAAAATTAAAAAAATTGATATTTGATTATATTACTTTATTTTAATGAATTATTTTTTAATATATATTAATTTAAATTATATATTATTTTTAATTTATTTTAACAGATAATATATATATATATATATATATATAATATTATAATTTTTTTTATGTAAAAATAAAATATAAAAATTATCAAATAATCTTTAATTGTGTCAAGTTAAATTAAGCTTATAAAATTAAGATTTGACTTGTATAGATAAAAATTACTCAATTTGATTCATTTTAACAAATAAGTTAAATTTTAAATTTGAATTTAATTTAGTTAAAAGAAATTTATTTGAGATGGATTTATTAATTTATTTATCTTTTAATTATTTTTTATTTTTCAAATTTATTTTTAATAAATTCTTGTATATTAATTTAGTATTTAAACTTGCCTATATATTATGAAGTGAGATAAAATAAAGAACTTTTAAAATTAGAAATTGAATATTTAATGGTAAAAGTGGAAAGAAAATTAATAGAATTAATGGTCATACATTTAAAATATGATTCTTAAAAATTAGTATTAGGTAAATAATATTATATAATGATAATAAATAATATTATGATTTTTAAGTATTAATAAATAAAATTATAATCGTTTAGATGATATACATATAAGTTATTTTTTATTATTAATGTTAAGCCTATAAAACTCGGAATGGTTTATTTAATTATTTAGCTAAACAAATAAGATTTTTTGGTAATCAGCTAAACAAATGAGTTTGATCAAATATTTTCTAAGCTGATCTCAAATATTTCACACAACAGAGTTTTGTAGCCTTGATATTAATAGTCATAAATAAACTGTATGTATATCATCTAAACAATTATAATTTATCTAACCTAATTTTTAAGAATCTTATTTTAAATGTATAACCATAAATACTTTTTTTTTCTATTTTCACCATTAAATATTCACTTTCCAATCTTAAAGGTTATTTATGAAATTAAATTATATACTATTTCTAATTTATTTCACTTTCTAATATATAGGAATGTGTTAATTACTAAATTAATATTAAAAATTTTATTAAAAAGAAATTTCAAAAAGAAAAAATAATTAATAGATAAATGAATTAATGAGTCAAGCTAAAGTAGGAAAATTATTTAACTAAATTAAGTTCAAGTTTTAAATTTGACTTATTTATTAAAATGAGTCAAACTAGAGCAATTTTGTTTTTTTATATTTTATACAAGTTAAATATAAACTTTATATACTCAATTTAGCTTGACTTATTTACACTCATTTAAGATTAAAGGTCATATAATTACTTAAAAACTTTAGGTAACTTTTTACAAAATATATAATTTTTTAGGTTTTAATCTTAAATATTTGTGATAAAATTTTAACTGCCAATATTACACCTCACTTTTACTTAAACAAAGTTTTTGAATAGTATGTATATCTACCTTGTATTATAAATGAGTCATTATTTTTGAAATAGAACACTTTAAGGAATTTCGTTGCATGTCTGAATTTCCATTAAGGCATAATTTTTTTTACATTGACTATTTTATTTTATTTTTTATTTATAATTTTTATTCATTAGAAATTCTATTTGTACGTTGATTTAAATTTTAATTTTAAATTTGATTCAATAAATCAAATTGAAAATATTTGATTTTTGGGTAAAATAAATTTTACATTTTTGTACTCTTAATTAATCTTAATTTAAATTTACTTATTAAATTTTAATAAACCATATTAACAAAAAATACTATATTTCAATTTTAATAATTTTTATTTAAAATTTAAAATTTATATCTTTAATTTAGATATTAATTAATATAATAAAATATTTATTATTAATAATAAACATATTTATCATTTTTAATTATTTTTATTTATAAATTTAAAAATACCGTGCTATAGACAAATAACTTACTAGTATAATCAAAACCAAGCCTTAGGCTCATTGAGTAGGCATGGTGAAAAAACGATCGTCGTGATTATCCATCCTGTTATTTGACGAGCAAAACATGTTTTGATTACATTAGAAATTCAGAGTTCTCGATACACAGACGAAGAGTCTATACATTTAATATTAAAAGAATTTATATTTCTTAATTCTTTTATTTTATGATTTTTATGTATTACTTAAAAGTATCTTCTTTTTATGAGATTGCAAAACCCAGAGACAAAAGTACTTTCTTTTAAGCATTTTATGATAAGCATTTAATCAATGCCAAGCTATAATGCTAATCCTGACTTTAATTATAAAAAAACACAAACTACATGTAAAATTTATCACCCAACGGGAATCAAGGCGGGAGGGGATTTGGGAATGGCATCCTTACGACTACGTGCGTTACCGTTGAAGGAAAGTGTTAGAGCAATTAAGCAAAGGTACACGGTCTCTTTATGTGGCCATAAGCATATAGAACAAACCATTAGCCCCGCAGGCAACTAAATATACCCAAGATATGCCTCAAAATAAGCAGCTAAGAGTAAAAAGGACTCATAAGTTCAGATTCAGTCAAAAAGGACAACATTCATAATTGTCGACAATATCTCAGCCTCTTCTAATGGTTACATGCACCTACCCACCCCTGCTTTTCGCAAAGGTGCTCCGAGATGTGTCTCAAATCAGAATTAAAAAAAGAAAAAGAAAAAAGGATGGAGCCAACGTGAAAAGAAGAGAAAAAAAAAGAAGAAGATGCCATCTAGATCTAGCCAACTTCAATCCCCACATCAGCCAACATTGACGAAACTGAGCCTCGTAAATAAGCAGTGGCAAGTTTCAGCAAGCAACGGGCTTCGTGGTACTCAACATTTGCAGTGATTTTAGATACGGAGGAAAAATCTGGCAACTTGAAAGTGAAGATGTTTTAGTTTGCTTAAGTATCAACTGCAGTCATCGGAATGATGTCTCTATTTTCATTTTGTCATGAAGGGTGACCACTAAGTTATGGGCATCATCCAGCAGCTTCCAAACATCAAGGTGTCCTGCCATGCCATTGCATTCCTTAATGATCTCGTCCATGCTACTATATTTCTCAATAATCAATTTCCTCCTCTGTAAAACTGAAGCTGCTATTGCATAAAGCAATAAATCATCGGTTGGAGGAGCACGCTGCCTGATTCTGCTCCATGCAGATTTCCCAATACCTGCCCTGATTGCTGCTTGATCTGCCCACATTACTTCCCAAAGGCAAAGTGTCTGTTCAAATGTCAACTCCCTTCTAAACAATACCACCACCATCCTGTACACAAAAAAGCAATCCTCCGCCTGAAGCTTCTGCAGATGCCTAAAAAGGTGGGCATCCTTAAACTTGATAATTTTTGCAACTATATCAAGTTGCCTCCTAATACCCACCTCATCAAGCCTGAAATTCTGCCGAGCCTTCTTCATGAATCCAACAAAACACCAGAAAGCCTCATGATCTTCTGATATGACACTAACTATTGGAGATAGCAGATCACTCATACCCTGGCAGTAGCCAATTTCAGGGTCGTATAGAGCATAAGCTTCAAGAATAGCTACTAGTCGAGCAGCATGAAAGATTCTACAGGCATCTAGGTGACCATAATCCTTCAAGCCAACAGCCTCAGCAGAACGATGTGCCCTACTGTCCGGTACAACAGCTTGAGAAGGGGAGTATGGCATCCATTCTGCATTGGCACGTACTGCATCAAGCCGGATGATCCGTTGCCACGTGGCAAAATCTTCATTACTCCATAGTTTTTGGGGGACTTCCATTTGGGAGGGAGAAGAATTTTCCTTGGAAGTGGTCTTGGAATTGTTCTCTTCCTGACCATCATCAGAAGGAAGTGTCTGAATTACCTCAGGACCTTCTGAGGAGTCTGAATCAGTGGAATCACTGTCCAGTGCAGAGGCATCAGCAATGCTGATGTTTGGAGCATCATCTCCATCCAACAGGGCACACGATGGATCATCTGAATATTCAAGATCTGGGCTCTGTTCCTCACTGGAAAGAGATTCTCTGGCACTAGTCGCATCTTCAGAACTTGGAGAACCATAATCTTGAACAAGACTTCCACCATCTCCTTCATAGCTAATTTCACCTATTTCATTTAACTTAAAGCTCCCATTGCTGTGCTTTAGCAGTTGCCGGCATTGTCTGCGGAGTTTCTCATACTCCTTTCTGTATTTAAAGATTTAGCATAAAAGTATAATTATGATAAACTGAACAAAGGGAAGAAGGAAGTACAAACAAAATAAAGTTTTAAATACTAGAGAAACATGATGGATCAAGAAAGGATTAGGGAATCCAACATTTATGCTTACCTATTTTGAGTTCTTATAGCTTCTCTTTCTTCTTTGGTACTGTCCAAGTCATATCTGTTTAAATGAATAAATAATCAGTAACCATGTAAAAGTTTATCACTCCAATGAATACCTATATAAAAGAATGGAAAAAAATAATGATAAGATAAATAAAGAGGAAGGTAATCAATATCTTTCCTAATACATTACATAAAGCAGAGAATCAGGTTTGTTCTATGAATAAAGGAAAGATAATTTTAGGTTCATCCCAACCAAGCAATACAGTAAAGACACTTAAAATTTCAAAAGTGGAGCGAGAAACTTCAAATATTAATGGGAAATTTCAATTTGCTATGTGTCTGTCTATTTCTACCTCATGTCTGTCTGTAGTTCCATATCCATATTTCCTTGGACCCCAAGCATGTAAGGAAATAAATAGCAAAAATTAGTGAAATATGAAACATGAAAGATGAGATGCTTACACTCCAAGAAGGAATGGCCAAACTTCAGCTCTAATACTAGGATCAACACCCTGCATCAAATATTTATAATGTAATCAATTTCAAAGAGAAACACCAAAAACACAAATTTAAAATCTGGATAAACAGCCTAGTAAACTCACTCCACTACGAACTCTTTTCAGGAACTTAATTCCACCGTCACGAATTCTCCCATCTTGGGTAAACAAGCTTTTCCATTGCCGAGGGGAGAGGAGATGTTTTCTTTTCCTGCGTGACCACGGTGATTTAAGACGACCCCTGAAATTTTGCCACAAAGAATTACTCATTACTACTGCTTGTATGGGAGGTTTAGAATAGAGAATAATAGGCAGCAAACAATCATTTAAGAAATTTGGGGGAGAGAAAAGTGCACAGAAAAGCATATTCTTCCAGATTAAAAGCACATCGCAGTGCTGCAGTATAACACATAACTTTTTGCATCAACCACAGATTTCTTCTTTCCCAAAGGAAAAAATAGAGAGCATGCATACAATTTTTAGTATTTTAAAATTATAAATCTTAGTGCATAACATTCTGTCAAAGATTTCATACAGTTCCATTTCATTAGTGTTTATAGATTTTGGAGTTAAAGTTTTTGTGTGGAAACTACCTCATTTCCTTAGTACTAAAACAATTAAATGCATTCAGTGCTAGAAACCTTCATCATCATAGTTAATACTATATGCAGCTATAAATTTACATATGAAAATGAACATCATCAAGTTTGAGAAATCCAAGTCTACTTAAGCAATACTACATGTTAGCTGGTCTGAGTACTGCTAAATTTACACAACACAGCCTTGGAAAATGAAACAATTGATTCCAATTTTCAACCACAAGATTACAGCATCACCATTTTTTGTTTAATTTTTTAACTTCAGGACTAAATTAAATTATTCCAAGCGAGGAAAACACCAAACTATTCCCAATAATAATTTATATGAATGCAATTTAGACAAAAAAAATAAATGAAAAGGGTGCATAAAAAATTGTCCTTGAAGATCGCATCAACATCCCTCAGGCATACATCAGGAAAAGAAAATTCTAGAACATTAAAGCCTGGAAATTGCAATCCTCCATGCAGCAGGTTGATTGACAAACTACAACTATAACATACGTTCTTAGATCTTCTTAGATGCCAAACCTTCAATTAAGTCCAGAAAATATTTTTTTTTCAGTCTCCAAATGAAAACACTCACTAAATGTACTCTAGCACGGATCTTCCTTTCCAGCTCAGGAAGAAAAAAAGTAAGATAAACTGGGGTTTTGATATCCGATCAAGATAACCATGAAGTTACATTTTCCTAAGCATAGTTCATATATCCTATTGATTTGACATGAGAAATGGAATAAGAGGATAGATATAGTTCAAGGCAAGGGGAACGGAACTTCAGATTGAAGAAATCTCACACTAAAAAAAAAAATAGAATACCCAACCAAAACCAAAAGAGAGATCTGTCTGTTTCTTACTATCTCGTCCTCCTCGACCCTTCTTCTCCATTCACAGACAAAACAGGATTATTATTTTATTCTTAAAAACATTGTAATTTCAACAAATCAATTATTCAACCAACGAAACACACAATCAGACCAAAATGCTGCCGAACAAAGAGACCCAAAACAGAAACATGGAAGCGCGAAGCACAAAAACGCAACACACACAAGCTGATCAACCTAAGCTGACACTGATAGCAACATTGGGGATGCCCAGAAGTGGAGATCTGGCATGAAATAAACACAAAAGTAATAGAAATCTTAGCGCAGAATGAAAAGGTGAAGAAAAATGAAGTGAGAGGAAGAAAATAGAATAAAAACTCACCGATCAGATGACGAACAAGAAGCTGGGGAGGACGAAGAGACAACGAATAAAACCGATCGCAAATGGATCCATGACGAAGACGACGACGACGATTGCGACGACGATGAAGAAGGCGAGGAATTAGAAGACGACGAAGATGAATTCTGGCCTCGTCTAAGGGGATTCATCTATAAATTTCTTCTATGTACACTTTTCTGTATTTTTTTTCCCTATCAGTGTAATAAAATCGGAATCGAAAACAGTGCCATCTAGGCCTGAGCGAGCTAGGGTTTTTGCGATTGCGATGCTCTGTCTAATTGGTTCATTTGAGAGGTCTTCGGTTAATATCTAATGGCACCGTAGAAGATGACGGCGACGAGAGCGAGGCCAGCCAAGGCCGTGAAGCGCACCGCCGTAGTGGATGACGCCTCAGCCATAAGGGAGAACCTGGCGCCGCCGCCGCCGGAGATGAAACGAGTGTGGTTGTTGATGTTCAAGTGAGTGGATGTGACCATGGAGGAGAAAGGAACCGAAATTACGAGAATGCCCTTTCAATATGATCCTCGATTCTTCAATTTCTTTCTGAGGAACTGCTTTGAGAGAGAGGTGAAACCCTTTTAGTCTCTCTGAAATGCTACAGCCTCAGTGAAGAGAGAGAAAGGACTAAGAAGGAAATAGAATAGAAGAAAAGGAAGACTAGTAGAGAGAGGGAAAGAGAGAGAGAGAGAGAGTATGGGGGGAACAAGAATCTAATCTATGCTAATGTTTGTTGAAAACATCTTTGGGCTTTTTGCTTTCATAGCAGAGGGGAGAGAGCGTTGCTACTGCCAAGTTTCTTTCCTAATCACATCATTCAAACTTTCAAACTAACTAACCCTTCTCAATCCTCTTATTAGAGTCGGAGGTTTCAATTAATTAATAATAATTATATGTCAACAAGATTATCTCCTATCTCGCCTTCTTTTCATAAATCAATAAATTGCCTTCTACAATAATCTAATCATGGCGTCGAAAACTTTATTTCGGGTAAAGCCATTCAATGTTTCGTACCTATACTTCCCTAATGTAATTTCTTTGGCCGTTAGGAAAAGTTTTTCTCCTATATTTTTGTTTGTATTTAAACTAAAATTACTCTATTAGATATTGTTATAATTATTGGTAAGATGTTTTAGAAGTTTGAATGAGATTCCATGTTCGAAACTTCAACGCCATTGCCACTACTGTAAACCAATAATAATGTGTTACTTATAAAATTAATTACACAAAAGAAATCTTGTAATTCTTTTTATGTAGCAAACAGAATCGCATAACTGTAACCAAATTAAGACTAATCTTAGTAATCCATGTTTCTGTCTCAAGTCACATGTGCTTGATTTTTAAATTGCACATTATAAGCATTTCTTCTTAAAATATTTTCATGGCATGTGATGCTAAATAATTATATATGGTGAGGTTTTCACAAAATTGACAATTGAATTGAAAGTTTACCTGTATTGTATATCATGGGGTTATATGGAAATTAATATAAAATTATTTGGAATTAAATTAAATTTTCCAAAAATCATTAATTGTGTATAAAATTAATTTAGTAAACGTGTGATTATTGTGGTTGTAGTTATAACTTCTAACTTCCAAATTCCAATCTTTATCTAAAATTCAATATTTTTAAGCGTATATTCACATTTTACTTTAATTGAATTTTAGATTAAAAAAATTATATAATTCAATCAAAAAAAATATTTGTAATTTATTTTAAGTTGATTTAAATAAAATTTTAGATTCAACCAAATTTAATTTAATTAAAAAGGATTTGAATTGAATTGGATAATTTCATTTTATAATTAAATTAAAAAAGTAAATAGCACTAAATTTAATTAAAATTTAGTTATATAACACAAAATTTTATATAATAAAATTATGAGATAAAAAAAATTAAAATTTACAAACTTATAAACATATTAAAAGAATAAAATCACTACGATTTCCTGGGTGGAGATTAAATTAATTCTATATAAAGATCCTGGATTTGAACTTTATTTTTTATATTATATAAAAAATATTAAAATAAGATATATTTTTAAAATAAATTATAAAAATTAACCATATATTATAATATCATAAATATATAGTTATATAAGTATTAAGTATGAAAAAAAAATTCACAAATAATTTCATATATACGTATACGTGTATATTTGGTTTTAATTGGATTAACTTTTAAATTAAATTCAAATTTTATCTAATTTAATGTATCTTATTTATTTATTCTAATTTTACAATTTATATTCAAAAATTAGATCAATTTATGGACATCTTTAATAATTAATTATGGCTCAGTTTATGAGTGGGTGTTTGTTTTTTCATGAATCGTTTTAAGTTAACATTCAGGTGAAATTGATTGTGCCCGTCAAATCTCTCCTTCCCAATTTATGTAAATGTGATTCTAAAATTGAAAAATTAAAATAAAACCAACATATTCAATACTCTATACTTTGAAATTAATATTGGCTACCGTAGGTCTGTGTTATTTTCATATTCTTATTTGAGCTTTCAATTTAAAATGAGTAACATTTGTAGTTGCAGCCTTGTATTGTGTTTAAGTCGGCAAAAGAAGAAGTAAATAAAGGTTAAATTGATTGTTTAATCTCTATATTTGACATTTATTTAAGAATTAATTTTTATCGGGGAAAAGCTTTATTTTTGTCTAAATATAATAAAATATTATATTTTCGTTCTTATTATTGTAGTTTCATTCTGACATTGTTAAATAGATATAAACATATGTAATAAAAATTTTATATAACGTTATAGGTTTATATACTTTGAACATAAATTTAAACTGTGATTATTCTCATATTCGGATTACCTACAATCATTCTATCGATCCAACCAAACTTTATTTGAAACCTACTAAAATTTACTCACACCCTCAAAAAGATCATGTTCCAAGGCCTAGATACTTATATACGAAGTTTTATAATATTTAGCAGTTACGACATCCATTATCACACTATGTTATATCTCATGACTATATATATTCTTTAAATTGTAACTATTCGTATTTGAATTATACATAAGGTCAACATTCACATTTTTAATAAAATATTTTGTTCATATTATTACTCAGTTGAAACTTATATTAACTTAAATATTGAAATATTTTTTTAATAATATTCTCTACCTTCTTTACTTGAGATCAACAAGATCACACAATATACAAGTCTTTAAATGAAATTGATATTTTAATCTTTTATAAGAAATAAAAATTTAACATTATAGTTTAATCTTTATATAAAATTAAATTACCCCCCCTCGTTGACCATTTATAACAACAATATTAAAGTTTAATTGATAAAAAGGTAAGAAGTAAAGGTTGAAACTAATAAAAAAAGTGATTATTCACATTTAGTTTGATGTTATACTAGAACGTATTTTTAGACAATTTTTTTTTGTAAATCATATTTTATTTAATTTATTATTGCTTAACTCTTGAAAAAGCCATTTGTCTACTTTTTTGGGTTAATATATTTAAATTTTATTTTAATATTCAAAAAAATCACAATAATTTTTTTAAGGTTCATTCTGATAAACTTTACAACAGAATTTTAAAAAATCATCTGATAATATGTTATTTAATTAAATAATTTATTTAAAAGTATTTAACATACAAAATTATAATAGTTAATTAAAACTATAAATAAATTTTGTAATTTATCGTGTGTCTCTCTATATATATCATAATTTTAATTATTGATTTAAAAATAATTATTACAATTCTATATTTTTTCTTTCAGAGTACGCTTTTGGTGGAAACGTTCATTAGGTGGGGCTTAAAAAAACAGGTTGAATTTGTATATTTAACACCACCGACTTGTGTCTAATTGAACTTCTGGTCACATTTTTGAAAACATGTTATGCAGTTGCATTTGTAGTGGGTTAAAAAAACAATACTAGACGATTTTTACATTTTTAAGTATAACATGGTTCTACGGTTCTACCTGCACTGCAATTTTCCAAGATAATTTGAAAGCAGGCCAAAGCTTATTAGGTGGGGTTCCTTGAACTACTACTCTACTCGGTCATGATTTTGTAATTTTTTTCTTTTCTATAAAAAGATGTGTGTGTGTGTGTGAGAGAGAGAGAGAAAAGTACAGGTATAATTGTCAACTAAGTAACTAACAACTGACGTTGAATTGTGTATACGAAAAAAAAATGTTAGAATATCAGTCAACAAAATCAGGCTTGGTGATTCTAAAATATAAAAAGTAAAAGGAAAGGCAAAATAGAAAGAAATAAAATCATTACATTTAATGAAATTCTCATAGTTATTTAATTTAAAATGCCAGTCACTGAAAACACTTTCAAAAGCCATAATTTATTACTTTATAAATCATTAAATCTATTCAACACCTGCAGAAATATTGATACCTGATAATTTTAAAATTTAATACAAATATATTAATAATAAAAGATTTTGTTATAAACTAATCATAAATTAATATTATAATTTTTATTTAAAAAATTATATTCAATATAGTTTTTAATCATCTAAAAATGTAAACAATTGACATCATTAATGTATGAAAATTTAATTTAATTTTTTATTATTTGTATGTGAAATTTGTTGGATTGAACTGCTATCCGTACGGTGCACGAGATCAATCCTCTAGTATAATTAGAAAACTTTTTCTTCTGAGGTACGTAGTTAAATTCAGCAATATGAATATACATCATAGTTAAAATTTATTGTATTAATAACCAAATCATTAGTTTTAGGTTTACTTACTCTCTTAGTTTTCCTAATTTTTAAATTTAGTAATTTTGGTTGTTATAATTTATTTTTGGTAATTTTTGTGTAATAATTAATAAATTAATAAATTTGGATGAGAATTAACTTAAACTAATCATTTTTAGTTTAAAATTAAGTTGAATTCATAATTAGTTAATAAATTTGGTAAAATAGTTAAACAAAATCTACTGATGATTAGATAAAATTATTTAATTTTCCATATAATTTTATTTATTAATATTTAATTTCAAATTAAAAAATTTATTAAGTTAACTTAATTTATTTATTTATTAATTAATTGATAAAATTAATAGAAAAATTAAGGAACTAAAATTATACTAGAAAAATCAAAATCGTCACATCTCAAAACTAGAAGAATTAAAAATATAATTTAATTAAGCTTTAGTTTTTAATGGGATAAAGTTAAATTATTTTAAACATATAAAGTTTGAAAAAGACAAATCGGGGGAAATTTATGTTCATAATCTCCGGATTTGTTTTTGTGATATTTTTGTTTCCTTGGACTCTTGAAGAGTGGGTGCTTGAGAGGATATGATATTTGCTATTCTTGTGGGCTCCATAGTTTTCTAAGTTTATTGTTTTCCCATCAATTGCCACTTTGAGATCCGACAATGGACAATAAAAAAAGTCTCTCTAAATGATATGTGTTTCCTTCTATAATTCATCATGTACATACTATGTGCCATTCCATTACTGCTATGGAGGCCTTTTGTGTGTTTGGCCAGAACCATCCAAAATTATCATGATGAGAAGCAGCTTTAAAAATACCATGAAACTACCTTTCAATACACAAATATTTAGGGTAATAACTGATAATCCCTTGTTTTCAACATTAGCGGCAACAATGGCTATGACAATATCAACCAACGCATCCACAAAGCATATTAATTGGCTTATCGACGTGCAAGATAGAGACACCTTTCTCAAAAAATGAAAAGAAAAAAAAGAGAAAAGAAAAGAAAAGAAAAGAAAGGAACAATCTTCTGAGGCCCATATGTTTTACCTTTTGAACATTTCATGTTTTAGAGGTCCTTATCATCATCTACCACAATGATGAAAGAGATTCCAAAGCATACACAGTGAGTCCAAAGCGAGAGCCTTGTCTTCTATGGTGGGATAATGACAACACCACCATGCCAAGGGTGTGTCGTAAGTATTGCTCCTTAATTACAACATTGCACTCGCTGTTATCCTAAAGTATGGCCTTAATTATGTGTAGTGATTGCAGTCAAAACTGCTAATGATGAATCGATTGTTTTGGTTTTCAAGCAAGTCCAAGCCTTGATTAATTGGAACTTTTTCATAGTGGCAAGGTGAAAGGTTTTAACTCTATCTTAAACCAGCTGGCCAGACTACAGAACAAAAGGTGAAAAAATAAACACATTATCACCTAAGCCTAATTATTGGATTGCAATAAAATATCTGTTAACTGCTAATATCAAGGAATTTAATTTCACAACCTTCCCAGTACAATTTTCCCTCAGTCTTCTCTTTTATTCCCCTTTTACTTTTGGACCTTTTCATTTATGGATATGCTCAAGTTATAGGAACCCTGACCAATTTGGTCCAATGTGAAATTAATAGAACTGTGATGGTCTTGTTATGTAGTGGATGAATAAAGCTGGCGAACATGGTAGATCATTCTGTCAAATGAGAACAGAATGTGCTATTTACTGAGACCCCTTTACCAGGCATGCACTAAAGTAACATTTAATACCAAAAAAGTGGGGGTTTTTTGGGAGAGAGTATGAGAGTAAAAGAAAAATTACTACATCAAGCAAAACATTATCTTCTTGGACTAAGCATCCAATTTGCATGCAAAATCCTATATAGAGGATACTCATTTGATAAAATGAATGCAGGATTAGAAACCAAAGTATACTTCAACATAGAAAAGAAAGGTGTTCAAAAACCAATGTCATATAAAACCACAAAAGAAACATAAAACGTTGTGTGAAAATATTTTAAAATATGAAATGCGAGGTAAGGAGTGCATTGTTTGCGTCCCCCAAACTCGCATTGCCCATGTGCTCAGAGGAGGTTTCTTGTGTATATTAATTCATTTTACAAGTCGTAGCTTGTCGTGTGTGGATATTCTTGGAGTAGCTGTTAAGTCCAAAGAGGTATGTGTGTATCTAAGGTTTCCTCCTGAAATGTTCACGATGAGTGATAACAACTCAAAAATCAAGTCTTCGGATATGGGTTCGTGCAGGTTAAAGCATCCCATTCCAATGGCAAAGCCAAGACTATTTATGTCAAATAAACTCGTCCTTGATCAGTTGAATTATTATCGCAGGAACCCATCACCCATCAACTGCATATATAACATATTATCATATCACACGCATCAAATACTACTTAAAAATTTTATATAATTGGTTTGATAAGAGGCGAGAGACCCCGCTAGTACTTGACATAAGACTTCTTTAATGTAAGTAAATAAAGAGTGACCTCGCTTAATAAAGAAACCGTTATTTACTCGCCTTGGAAACAAATTCAATAATTTATAATTCCTTTTAGCTGAAACACACAATCAGATCTTTTGAAAATAAAAATGGTTCTGAAAGAAAATAAAGTCACTAAAGAATTTCTTAAGAATGCAAATATGGATATTTTAGCCTTATCATCCGTTTAGGTTAACATTTTAAGAAACCAATTAAGATCACTATTGATTTTATCGGGAGCAAAGCTAGTAAAAGGTTTACCTTTTTAGGATTTAATAATGTGAATAAAAGGAAAATAACTAAAAGACTAAAATATGTTACATAACCTTAACTTCTAAGAGACTACTTATTTAAAAAAA
This sequence comes from Canavalia gladiata, assembly GCA_037954105.1. NCBI lineage: Eukaryota > Viridiplantae > Streptophyta > Magnoliopsida > Fabales > Fabaceae > Canavalia > Canavalia gladiata. The sequence continues at coordinate 57,019,952 of CM075659.1, read as the reverse complement.
ATAAAATTAGATGGAGTAATTTTTTTAAGGACCAAATTGGTTGCAAGTTATACCTTTTTAAGTATTTGATAAATGCATGTGAGTGAAGTCTTCGTTATACAAATACTATCCAATCTTTTTATAGGGTAACTTGAAAATAAATTGGATTTTGTAACGTCTAAACTTGACTTCGAAATATAAAACTTAATTTTGATATGTTTAGTTGATATGAAGCATTTTTTTAAAATTTTATCTTTATAAACGTATAACCTAACCTACAAACCTTGTTTAAAAACAATATTTTATAATAAGATCTTTTAAGTAAGTCAAAAAATTTATCTCTAAGTTGACTTATAGACTTCAAAATATATGTAGATCAATGAACATAAATCTTTAAATAGAATAAATATAATTTAAAAATATTATATTGTTAATAATAATAATAATAATAGTAATAAAAAATATTATTACAATTACAAGAATAATAATAAGTTTACATAATAAAATAATAATATTTTTTTATATTCAGTTAAATAGGTTGGTCTCTTAGATCCATAAGACTTTTGAAGTGATGAAAAATCTATTTTTTTATTAAATAAACTTTTAAAAAATATCCACCTAACATATTTAGTAAATAGGATTCATCTTACCTGGATCAATATTAACTAAGCTTAGGTCCTTGACAGATGACAAATAATCTCACCTATTTTCATCTTAGATAAATTAAGCAAACTTTTTTTTGGGAAGAAATTGAGCAATCAAACAACCAAATGAGGTGCAAATGGATTTGGGTGGAGCAACACCATGTACCCCTGTGCCATGATCCATCTAATGGATTCAGACTTGTCGCAGCTTCTTGGAATGGTTCAGAAAACAACTACAAAAACTCATAATCCAACTCTAAGAGCCCGAACTAGGTTTACTCTTCTGAGCGATGGTATATTCGCTCTCAAGATATGAAACATTAAGCATGAGTCAACAGGCCACGGAAAATGGAAAGGTCCATAGATGCAAAGAGTATATATATATATATATATGTGGGGGATCCACTACGATTTCAAGAAAAGAAAAATATAGAGATATAAATAAAAGAAATGAAGAGGGTATTTACCCAACTCAACATAAGACCTGATTGTTTCTCCATTACAAATTATGTTAGACTGTACTAAAAATTTATTACTTTGAAAAAATATATTCATAGCTGAATTTTCATGACGAATTAACTTGGTTTAAAGTTTTAAACAAAATGGTACATAGTGGTTGGATAGGTTTAATTGTGTATGGAAAAAGATTTTGTTAAAAGATTTAATAAAATTTCATCTAGTATTTTTTTATTTTATATAAAACTTTCTTAATTTATTTAACAATATAATATTACATACTTTTTTCAACTATACAAATCATTTAAAAAAAATTATGTAACTATACGATTAAAGAAGATCAACATAATGTAAAAACAAGGGAAATGTTGATTGAAATTTTGTTAATATTTAAGAGGTGTAACCATAATAAACTCTAATTTTTAGGTTGCAAAAGAATTAATTTACCATTGTTGACTAGTGTATACTTTGGTGCATATAAAGGGGGGATTGGGAAGCGTTAAGTTTTGCAGTCGCTGACTCCTAGCTTGTTTAATTATAGTTGTTCTTTGGCACCGAGAGAAGCTTGGCTTTCCAACATGCATTTTTCTCACATGAACAAAATCTTCATTTAACCAACCGATTGTTTCTCCATTACATAGTACGTTAAGCTACATTAAAATTTTACTTTGAGAAATCAAATTCATAACATGATTTTCATATATTGATAAGTGTGTAAACTTGGTCTGGAGTTCCAAAACCAAACGGACAGGCACAATCTCAAGAGTGTACAACGAAGGTTGGATGGCATCAATTCTTAGAAACGGAGTTCCAACTTCTTCCAACTGGATAACAAACGAACACCGGATGATTAGAATTCAAAAAAGCTTGGTTAACAGAGATGAAGTATATTTTAATTTTTTTTTATGCTTTGTAAGATGGAGTAGTATACTGTGTAACAAGTTTGCTTTAATACTTTAATAAAGATAGGAAAGAGTTTCTTCTTCCAATCCCTGACTTCTAGCCTCAGTAGCCTGTATATTTTATCGTTGTTTTTGGCACCTGGAGAAATTTTTGGCTTCCCAACATGTTTTTCCTTTTTTTCACATGAAGAAAATCTTCCTTTAACCAAAGGATCGTTTGCGGGTGAAAAAATAAAAACGAACATGAATCAGCTATCATTGATTATGATTAGTTCCCATCCCATCCAATTTCTTATGCTGTAACTTTCAGCTCAGTAATTCTTACCATAATTTATACCATCCTTACACCTGTTGCATAAAGCCGAGTCCTCAGGATACGGTAACGTCTCATAAACAACATGCAACCAGAAAAAATAAATCTCCACATGAAAGTACCGAAGAACGTGTCTTGTAGGGGTCAATACATGGCACTGATTGCGGTAAAGGACAATAAGAAAGACAATTAACTTGATGTGATTTGCTTGATTCATTTAAATGACAACGATGGAACAATGGCATCAATCGAGTGAACCCATCCGCTGAAAGCATCTCGATTTGATGAAGAGGGAAAGGTTGGGGACTTGGGGTTGCTGCACATTAGTAGTAGGAAATTTGAGAGGGGCAGAATACGGAATTTTTGAAGCAAAACAACATATTCCTTTTATTGCCACATAAGACAAACGACCCTCTCCAGTGCTAACACTATCACCCAGATAAGGAGATTCAGCACTAGATACGTGTGTTCTCAATTCTCATACACAAACTCAACATTGCAAGGGTAAATATACTAGCACAACACATAGATCAGTTGGCTTAGCTGCAGAATCTACAGCTTTGAGGCTGCACCTTTGTCTAGGAACCATTTCAACTCTCCTTCAGGTGAAACCAACGCAGCAGGAAGCTTAACAGAATTTTGTGATCCGCGAAGCACAGAGTGAACTGCATCTGCTTTACCACTACCAGTCACGACAAGCGCTGCGTAAGCAGAAGAATTAATCACCGGAAAGGTGAATGTTATTCTCTCTGGTGGGGGTTTTGGCGAGTCCTTAATGAAGGTAACCCATTTTTTATTCTCCTGCAGAAGAGGGTGCCCCGGGAACAAAGAAGCTACATGCCCATCAGGGCCCATGCCCAACAGCTGGAGATCAAATTTTGGAAATCCACTGGCTGATGATAATATGACATTGCTCTTGACCAAGTGTCTGAGACATGTCTCGTAATCATCGGCAGCTCCCTCGGCTGACAGGGCATCGTTGATGGCGTAAACGTTGCCCGGTGGAATGGGCACCTGCAAGAGAACCATGATGAAAGTGTCAACAGGTTAGATTGACAGAAAAATTATCCTAGTGGGGAACCTAGGAAGGGAGATAGTATAATCGGATCATGCAGTCATTTTAAAGAAAACAACACATATATATAAAGCATAGCTTGTAACTTGAAAGTGAGGGCAATTCTTTTCCTCTCTTGCATCATTTTATTGGAATGAGCAATATACTCAACAAAGTTTTTAACATAACAGCATAATTAGTCTCTTCCGAAATGCCTGTACTTGTCCATTCACTTTGTCACTGAATAGATAATTTTTTAGTTACGTAGTTTGATATTAATTCCTGTAAATAGGGAAAGATATGGTTGGGCCCTCCCCACACCTTTGTCCTCCTGAGGGCATAATGTTAGATCCAACACCTTGCGCCTGCTTTGGATAGCTGGATTATTTGGAATCATTGGTAGTTTGAATGAAAACATGTCCACATCATGTTCTATCCAATTCCAAAATAGGGTTCCAATCCTCGCATATGGACTGTTTTTACACTGTTTTCAACTTGAAGAGACGCATAGTTTGGATTAATATTACATTTTTTTTCTCAATTTTCGGACCGCAACACATAATTAAATAGAAAGATTCTTAATAATTGGAAAACATGTTCAAGCCAAACAAATAGTTTCTCAACATGAACCCCGAAAAATCACAAACTTAACAAACCTTAGAGAGAAGTCCATCAAAAGCAAGCTTGTAGTTACTATCCTCATGAGTTTTTGGTACGACTCTCTCGTCTAACCAAAACACGTGCCATTTGGACCATTCAAGAGAATCAACATAAGGAGGTTCCAGCAGTTTCCTGAAATTCCAGCATATACAAAACACATTTACATGAATCCAATTCAATTATTATCGTTGTTATTATTAGGTTAAAGCAAAATGAGAACCATTGTATGAAAAAGAAATTAAAAAAAAAATACCGGAGATAGTTGATCAAAGAACCACCGGACAAGCAGACGGTGAAAGCCCCTCTTTCGGCAGTGAATTTATTAGAGAGATCGGCGACGTATTTGGCCAAAGCGACGGCAAGGTCCTCTTTCTCGAAGACATCGACGGCGACGTTTTTGGTCTCAGCCATTGACGCTTTCAGCGAGTAAAGAGGCGTGTGGGGTTTGACGCTAACCCCTTTGAATCTGAGGGGACGAAAGAAGAGATGGGTGACGGAGGGTGGATGGAGACTGGGGTTTGGAAGAGACGCGAAAGGGAATCTCGGAGAGTTAGAAAGGAAAGTGGTAGATTGGGTGTAGGCCATAGACCAGCCGAGGGTGTTTTTCTTTATAAGTGGCACTCAAATCAAACACGACACAACACAGTGGCAGTCACAATGCCTGCCTTTTCCTCTCTTCCGTCCATTTCTTCATTGACTTGGCGATACAGTCGGCCTAAGTGGGTTCTTCCTCTTGCTCCTTGAACTTCATTTTATTATTATTATTATTATTATTATTATTATTATTATTATTATTATTGTTGTTGTTTTACACTGTGAGAAGATATGGAACCAGATTCTAATCCAAAGTTAATCTAATTCCAACTTTTTATATCTGATGAATTATTTTAGTTTACTTTTTTTGAAAAATGCTAAGTACCGGTAAGAATTTAAAAATATAATTTTTTGCTAAAACGTTATTAATGTATTTTTTCTCATAATGTTTAACATATTTTATATAATTTTTAATAAAAAATTAATTCTTACCTATGTCCTTAAGTTACGGATTAGCAAGATCTTTAATTTATTTATTATTTGTTACAGTATTTATCTTGAACTTATTACCGATTGCAATAAATGTTTCATTTCAGTTATATAAAAGATAAAGAGTGTATTCTTAAAATTAATTAGTTGAAAAATAAAAAGATAAATAGAAGTTAAAAATTTTGTTAATTAAAATAAAAAATGTTATGTAAAATTAAATATTAAAATAATTTATAAAAATAAAATAATAAATAAAAATATATTATATGATTGAAATTTAAATATTATAATTTTTATTAACTATAAAATTTAATATTTTATTATTAAACTTAAATTATTATATTAAAAATAAATATAATGAATATTTAAATTATTTTTATTCATATATATATTAACAAAAATTATCATATAAAAAATTTATATCTATTTCGACGATTATATATTATAAAAAATTAATGATTTTTTTTATGTATGATATATTTTTAATAAAATTATATTTTAAATAAATAATTTGTTATTTCAAATAAAAAAATATTTAAAAATTTTATACAATTTTTAAATAATATTTCTATAAAAAGTAATATTTTTAATCTTTAAAATTTTATCAACAATAATTATGTATTTTATTATAAATAGTTTAAATAAAATATTAAACTACTAAATTAAATATTATAATATTAAATAATAATAATAATTTATTTTATAATAAATATAAAATTATCAAAATATATTAAAGATAAAAATAAAATAATAATTTTTAATTGATAAGTAAAAATTTGAACGCGTTACTTGATGTAGCATCAACAGTCAACAATACAGTTAATATACCAAATATAATTGGGTACATATGTCAATTCGATCCATTTAAACTTGGTATACTTGGGGTTTTTGACAATGTGGTGACCCACATTTGATCCAATGGGATTAGCTAGTTAGTTTGTTTAAATTATTTAATTATTAAAATATATTAAATTAGTTAAAAATATTATTAAAAAAATTATTAACACGTTAATTTATGTTGTAAATTCACTTAATTTAAGTTAATCAGTTTAGGTAAAAAATAATCTACATTTAAATGGATGTATGATAACTTTGTCTCATATTTCAAGCTCTAGTGTCAAGTAGGGTTTAAATGATCATAAACAAAATTTACATTGTCAAACATATTTGAAATAATTATATAATTTTTTAAAAAATACAATTTTATCTAATATGATAATTATTTTAATAAACTGTTATTTTTTTACATGTTACTTTATCAGTGTTTAAGATATTAAACACTCTTTCAATGTTATTATTATATTTTTATTTTTAATATATTATGATAATTTTTCATTTATTATCAAATATTATTTTTAATGTTATTTTTAAAGTGTATTAGATAAAATATTTTAACTAGATTAAAAGTTAAAATTAATAATTTAAAATTTTGTTAAAATATTATAATTTTATTTGGTAAAGTAACTTATTTTAGTAACTACTAATATTTTTATTATAATTACAATTATTTTTTAATTTTTTTCATTTCTATCTTTAATATATTTATGTAATATGATTTTTTATTTATCTATTTTTCTAATACCTAAAATATTATTTTATTTTTTATGTTAATATTACTAATTTTAATATATATATATATCATAAAATTTAACTATTTTTTACTTTTTAACTGTATCAAATAAAATATTGAACATTTTGATACAAAAATGCTAAAAATTAATTTTTAAAATTATTATTTAAAATTTTTAAAAATTTATTATAAATACAATACTTTATTTAATTATTTTTAATATATTTTTATTAAAATAAAAATAAATATATCCCATCTATCACGTTTTAATTTATTATTTAACTATATATTTTTTAATTGTGATTTATATTTATATAAGTTAGTCTAACCAATAATTTTACAAAAATATTTTTAATTTTATTGTTAGTTTATTTATTTTTAGTTTTTAGATAACTTCAAACTTTCATATAAATTGGTAAAAAACTAAAAAGTTGAATAGAAACTGAAAAATATGCATAAAGTGTATAGTTACTTGAAATTTAAAAAATTGTTAATCAAAATAAAAATATTTAATATATAAACTGTTAAATTAACTAATAAAAATAATTTGATAAAATAATAAACAATAACAAGATCATTAGATTAAAGTTTAAGTAGTTTAATTATTATATTAAAAATAAGAATAATGTTTTTAAAATTTATATATAATATATATTTCTTATTAAAATATTATATGATTAAATTTATAATAATTTTGACTATTGTATATTATAATTTTTTTATTATTTATAATGTGTTCTTTTAATACAGATTATATTTTTAAATAAATATGTTTTATATTTGGAATTAAAAAATAGTTTTTATCTTTTATAAATAAATTTTAAATTTTATTTCTATAAAAAGACATTTATTTGATCTTAAATTTTAAACAATAAAAATTGATTTTTTATTATAAATAATTCAAATAAAATAATTAATAACTAAAAATATTTTAAATTTGTAAGGGATGAAATGTGAACAGACCTAGTTAAACGAACATTTTGTTTGTAATAATAGGTAACATTCTTTTCACATCATATGATAGTAGAAAAAATATTAATTTCAAAAAATATATGATACTTCTTGTGGTTGAAATGAAAAATGTTAAAAATTTACTAAATGTTATGTGCATGTATGGCTATTTTTAATGATTTTATTTTCATATATGTTTTATCTTTAAGCTCTCTGTTTTTAGTGAAAGAAAAATTTAAATTTGAGCCTTTTCTTGTTTTTCAATATTTTTTTTCAAAAATAATGTAAAAGATAAATTTAAAATTATCAATGTTTTTTATTTTGTTATTCACATGCTTAAATTAAATGCATAAGCATGTTCGAATTTGATTAGTTTTTAAGAAATAAATATTTTTTAAATTGATTTATCATCAAATTGATAAAAAAAAATATATGTTGTATGTTGATTTTATTAAAATGAAAACGATGTTTAATAAAAATAAAATAATATTTAATTTATATACACAACTATGTTGAACATGATAATAGCTAAATATAAAGATAGTTATAATGATGAAGAAAAAAAATTATATTTATATAATTATTACGATAATAATTAAACGACGTTAATAATAATAATAGTGGAATTAACAATTATAACAGCAAATATTGTGCATATTTTTTTAAAAAATAAAAGTTAAATGTTGTGTATAAAAAAGCTAGAGCTTTTTTAACAAATTAATTTTTTTTTAAAATAAGTTAAAAATTAATATAGAACTATTTTACTTTAGATACTTTCTTTTAGATTTGTAATTGAAATTTGTCTCAACAGAAATTATGATGAAACGAGGAATTCAAATTTTTTTAGTAAGCTTATTTGAATTGTGGAGCTGCGATCAATGACAAGTAAGACCGAGAGGAAAGTGAACCTTGATAATTAATTTTTCTTAAATTAAATATTTTTTCTTTAGTCCATTGATTTTTGGTTTTCTTGGTTTTCTTGAATCTAATATATTTGTTATGACAAGTTTTTGGTGTTTGTGTAGACTTTCGGATAAGAAGGAGAATAGAGAGGGAGAGAAGGAAGCTTGAACCGAGACTAGCAAGCACGGATAAAGCGGGGAAGGAGGGTTTTGAGTAAAGGGAGGGGGAATTTTTTGATATGTTTACTTATTAAATTGTTTTTTTCTTCCTTTTTTACCACTTCTGTGAAAATTCTTTTCTGAATCATCTTTGTTATTGTGAGTATTTTGATAGTGTTTGCTTTAATTGAATTATTTTAGTTTGCCAATGGTTGTAAATAGTGTTAATAATTTGGACATTATCGATATTTTGTGATGATGCTGAATATCTAGTATGTATGATAAAATATGGATAGGAAAGCTAGATTGTATGGGTTTATGTCTATGAGAATGGAATGATCTATGTGTATGAATTTGTCTTAATGGTGATGACTTAAGAAAAAACTAATGATAATAAATATGCTATTACTAATATAGGTATGGAGTCTTTGTGCTTTGGCGTTAAAAGAATCAGTATGCTATTTAGATGTAAATGGAATAGAAAGTTAATAAGTGTGTAATTAACCATTAAATCAAGATTTTCCACAAGCATGAAATTTAACATATCATTAACGTAATAACTAAATTCTATTTTCAGTGTTTCTCTATTATCGTACTAGAAAAACTCAAATTAAACTTCACATGAATAATCATAAATGGAGTGAATGATATTTTAGAATCAATAACGATTCATAAAAATAGAGCGTGAATAAGATTAAAGAATTAATCTAAGCGTATTGAAAGCTATAAATATAATTTGATGAAGAAAATAATTAAGGCTAACAAGCAGAATGTGACAGATTGATTAAGAAATGCTTTGAAGGTAAAAATCGTCAATTATTGGGTGAAAAAGCTTGAGAGTTAGAGAATTTTGACTCCAGGGTTGAAATTTAAGAGAAGTAGTAAAGTTTCCAGGAAAGAATTCAAAACTTTTCGAGAGAGTTCAAGAACTATTCAGAAGAAAGCACAGGAGAGTAACCCAGAGGCAACCAAAGCTTTGAATTTGTTCTGCAACTTTCCTCCCAAATTTTTTTAAAAATCCATCCTTCTTCCTTTTGCCTGCTTTCTTAAGTAAAAATTATCTTTGACTAACTTCTAATTCACTTGCAAAAGAAATTTTTAAATTTTTTTTCCATTTTATTATTATTTTCAAAAAAATTAATCTTAGAAAAAATATTTTTTTTAAACGTTGGATTCAATTGTAATTTTTTTCTTTTTTTTTAATTTAAAATTTATATTTTTCCTTCAATTCTATCAATTAAAATCAGCAAGCAAACATCATATTTTTTATTTATTTCTAATTTTTAGATTTAATAAAATAAAATTAGTTAATTATTGTTTATTTATTAAGTAATAAAAACAAATTTTAATCCAATACATAATTAAGTGTTCTTATAAAAAAAACTTGCCGTTGTCTTATATAAATCTTAGTTATTTGTTTTTCAAAATAAAAAATTACTTTTAATAATATTGATTAAACGGTTCAAAACATTTCTTTTAATTTAAAATTTTTTATTTTTTTCTGATTAAAAAAAAACCTAGAAAGGGGCTTCCAAGAGAAAATATGTTACATTTTAATCAGGTAATTTTAGAATATAATTGATAAAATTAATAGATAAATTAATTTAAAGTTAAAAAAATTAAATAGATTTTAGGATCTGATGATTTAAGTGGTTGAATTAATTTTTTTTGATAAAAGTAATTATTAAAAGGTTAATAAGTATAAAAATATAAAAGAAATCAAAAAATTATAATATGATTGTAAAAATAAAAGTAAATGCTATATGAAATAATATTTTAAAATATTATTTAAATATTATAAATTATTAAAAAACAATTTTGTTTATCAAATATATCTAATCTTACCATATAAAATTTAACTGATTAAAAAGGTTAGAAGTTACCTTAAAAATCTTACTAAACATGCTTTTTCTTTAACAAGTAAGATAAAAATATTTTTTAGTCTATGACTCTTTCCTTTAAAAGGAAAAATTAATTATTTATGTTTCACAAAAATATATGGAAGATAAAAACATGTCATGTCATGTTTTGTTTAAGTGCATAATTTTACACCAATTTGTTTGAACAAAAAATTACACTCAAAGATGTAATGTGGAGAAAAAGGAAGCAAATACATGTTCTATTAATAAAGTTTTATAACCCTTCTTCTTGTATACTATATTAACAACATTTAAGAAAATAAATATTAGAGGAGCTAGCATGTCAGTCTAAAGAATAAGGTATATATTTTTACCCTAAAAAAAATATAGTGAATATTTATTTGTTTTTTAAATTATCTTGGTATATATTTTTTTTTCTTCTAATTTTAATATTTAGATGTGTTTTAAACTATGCATTGTAGCGAAATGTTAAAAAATATTAACCCTAGTTAATAAAAATTAAATTTATGACCATAATTCAAATCTTGTTATTGATGTGATAAGATGTTCTTTAAACCTCGAAACATATTTTGATTTTAGTTAACTTTATCTAAATGAATATTAAAAATGGTTAGAGTTATTTTTTTAAATAAGATGATATTGTATATCATTAAAAAATTAAAAAAATTAAAAAAATTATTAAAAAATCAAAATTAAACTGTATATTTACACAAAATATAATAAATCACCTTTTAATTATTTGCAAGTTTTTTTTAAAAAGTTTCAATTTTCATAAAATAGGAAATGATTTTGTTTTTTTCAAAAGGAATAATTAAAAAAGAGAGAGAATAATAGTAAGTTTGAATAAACTTTGTTAAAAAAATATTTTTAATTTTTTTTACAAAATTGAATAATAAATAAATTATTTGTTTAAAATAAGATCAATCAACCATGAGGTGATTACAAATATTAATTATTGAAAGAAATGAGTTGAGATTAGAAATCATGACAGATGACAAACAACGGAATTGTTTAGGGAATAAGATAATTTGGGTTGCCAAACACACCGATTCCTGAAAAACCCTAATTTAAAATTCTACCCCGTATATATAGTGTTACGAAGTCGCCGGAAACCCTAGTAGGAGTGTGGGAAGAGAGGGAAAGATGCAGATCTTCGTGAAAACTCTAACCGGGAAGACCATCACCCTTGAGGTGGAGTCGAGCGACACCATCGATAATGTGAAAACCAAGATTCAGGACAAAGAAGGTGCGGTTTACTCGAAACAATACCATTGATTGATTCTCGTTTTCTTCTGTTTGCTCTTTTTAGATTCATTTGGTTTCTCATTGTCCAGGGATTCCTCCGGACCAGCAGAGGTTGATCTTCGCCGGGAAACAGCTGGAGGATGGCCGTACTCTTGCCGATTACAACATCCAGAAAGGTTTGGAATACTCAATTTCGAAATTACGTGCTATTTGGCCATATTAATTGCAGTATTTGTTCGAATGTGGAAATTAGCTGATTTCCGTTTTTTATGGTTTGTAGAGATTGTATTTAGCCATATATTTGTGTATGAATGCTAAGGGCGTGCGTGTTTAAGTAGGTGGAAAGCCGGAAGTTGAAAAACTGATAGTTTACATATACAGTCTATATGAATTATAAGAACCTAAAATTGACAATTTTCAAATGCTTGTCTGACTCTGAGCACTTTCGTCCTGCTCATTCGAGCGAACCAGGCTCTACATTTGATTAATTATGCTCAATTACCCTAGTTTAAATTGTGAGCCTTATTAGACTGGCTTCTCTATTTTGCAGAGTCAACATTGCATCTTGTTTTGAGGCTTCGTGGTGGTATTATTGAGCCTTCTTTGATGGCATTGGCCAGGAAATATAACCAGGATAAGACCATCTGTCGCAAGTAAGTTTACACAACCTAGTTTTTCTATTATTAGTATTAGTATTGGATACTAATTTGTAAGTGCTAACTAGTAGCATTTGGTTCATTAGAAGATGTTATTATGAATATGGTTCTCATGTAGTATGGTCAAATGTGCCAAAAACTTTTGTTGAAAATACACAAGAAAGTAATGAATAACTCATGCTACAACTCTGCTAAAATCCAAGACATCAACCCAAACTTGAATTCAAAGTGGGAATAGAGAAAGCACTAACATAGGAGCAAAGAATGTAGAGGTTGAATATGAAGTCTGGAGCGGGGAAGATGAAAGCAGAGGTGTGGTTGTAACTGAGAATATTACCACTAGTTGCCAAGGTGTGGGTTCATTTAGGTTTTAACTAAAGTTGCAGGTTGCCCAGATCATTAAGATATGCAATTCAAATGCTTCCATGATTTTCTGTGACAACTATTTATAAGTGTAGGATCAGAGTATCTAACAAGTTCATATATGATTCTGACAAAATTGGTTACTGGTCTTTGGGACTTTGCTTTTTAAACATCTAACTTTTGAACAGTTTTACCTCCTCAAAAGTGAGGAAATCTATAGTGAGAAAGTAATGGTACATCCAGTGTTTATTTCAATTAGAGTATGTTGTAATCATGACTAACATGAATTCAAAGGTAAATGCATCTTTACTTTCTCACTTTATAGATTTCTTCACTTCAAAGGAGTAACATCCCCTTTCAAACACTCCCCCCCCCCCCCCCCCCCCCCCCCCCTACAAGTATGATTAAAATAAATGCAAAATGGTCAATATATTAGCCTGATTTATTCTTTTCTAATGTTAAGGCCTTTAGTGCAAGACATATGTTTTTTGGCATCTCTGCCAAGGTGTTATAATATCCTAGCACCTTAATGCTTTGCCTGAGTCAATAGAATGAGGAGAGAAAATAGAAGGTTAGAAGAGAAAATCACTTTTTCCATCATTTGAGTGAGGGAGAAAACTTGAAATAAGATATTTTTGGGTGTTTTTCCCCCCTCCCCAAAAATTTTGTTTTCTTGTTTGTGCCATCTCCTTTTTCCATTAAAGCACAGCCCTAATGTCTACTTATTCATCTAATCTCCCTACTTGTTGTGAACTTCCTCTTAATGTCTAATATAGAAAAAGCATAGCCTCTACAGATTCCTGATTTCTGTGAACTGCAAGTTGCTAAAAAGCCCTCCGTTAAGGTCTCGGACTTGCAATCCAGCCATTATGTTGAAGACTCTTAATGGTTTGTTTGGATGATGTGGGAAATAGGAAGGAAAGAAAGAGAAGGAAAAGAAATAAGTGGAAATAAGAATGAAAAGTGAGTTGTTTGGATGGGTAGAAATAAGTGAGGCAGTAAAGGAAAAAATTCAGTGGAAAAGAGAGGGAAAAGAAATATTTAGTAGTATTAATTTTATTTTATATAATTTAAATAAAAAAATTGAACTTTAAAATTCAATTTTTTTATGTTTTTCTATTAATAATATATATATATATTAATATATATAATAATTTTAACAATTAAATAAAAAACAAAAAATGCAAACTTTTTCCCATTTTTTCACCAATTTGGTAGGGATAAAAATCTGATGGGATCCTTAAAAATTGATTCCTTCCTTCCTATTGCCACGCACAGACTAATGATAGAAAACCTTTTCATACTTCCTTTTTCCTTCTTCTCCCTTTCCTTCCTTTTCCTTTCCTCCCATTCCTCCCATCCAAACAAAGCATTATTTTGTTGTGTACCCCAATCTACCACACCCCTCAATTGTTTTTACGGTTTCTATTCTATTTATCTACTGCCCCTCACTCATTCTCAATTACCCTGATTGTTGAATATAGGAGAGATCCCAATTTATTAGTCTAGAATAATCAATTAACAACAATGAATAACATTATTGTTGGTGGTAATCAATAATTGATTAACAACAATAATTACTTTTTTAAATAAAGAAATTCTGACTACAAAGGTAAATCTATGCACCTTACTTTCTTTCCACTCATTGTTTTTCTCTTCTATCCATTTTCTTTCCTCTCATTTTTTTCTTGCATCCAAATGAAGGCTAAGGTTGCCTTTTTGCCTTTGATTTAGATGCATTGAATCTTGATGTGCATGATTTCGACTATGGGCCAGCATTTTTTTATAGCAGCAGCAAATATATGTAACAAATTTGAATTTCAAAAAATCCCCAAACTCTCTTGGCTCTGCTAAAGTGAAAGACAACATTTACAAATGGGTTCTTGTATGAAATTTCTTTGGAATTTGGTGGCAACTTAAGAATTCAATTCTTTGAATGATATTTCCTGTTTTATCTGCTTTGTGAGCTTCCAAACTGCTTATTGGATTTGTGAATCATTTTTTTAAATGATTCTTTTCAACTCTATAATTTTAGTGTTCCAACATCATGGATCAAGTAATTATTTTCTTTCTGGCTTAGAACTTTTGTTAGTGAAAGAAAGTGTTGAATTCTAAATAATTGTAAAAAAGGTGTAGTTTAAGAACCCAATTTTTGGAAAAAAGAATTGTAGTATTCAAAACTATGGTTTCCTTTGAGAACCAAGGGGATGCTTGTTGTTAGATGCATATTAGAAAGCCTACATCATGCTCAATGAATTTCAAATGACCACTTGAAAAAAATAATTGCCATATATTCATATTAGAAAGCCTACATCATGCTCAGTGAATTTCAAATGACCACTTGAAAAAAATAATTGCCATATATTCTTGGAGCTGAGACTGATCGGTGTGTGTAATGTTAGTTCACAACCACTGCACTTATAAATCATTCTCCTTTGCAGGTGTTATGCACGTTTACACCCCCGTGCTGTCAACTGCAGGAAAAAGAAGTGTGGGCACAGTAACCAGGTATCTTAATTTGTTTTTGTTGTTGCCTGTGCTTATTTTACTGAATGGAATTTCGTGGTGTTGTTATCATTGAGTCATGGTGTTCAATTTTTTGCGTTGCAGTTGAGGCCCAAGAAGAAGATCAAGTAAATTGTTTTGATTGCAAAAAGGAATTCTGTGTTGCCATGGATTGCTGCGGGGTCCTGTAATCCTGATATAACTCCATTAGCTTATTAGTATTGTAGGAAATCTGCTGGAAATTTGTCAGGCGAAGTTACTCTATGATTTTGGTTCAGTTTGAGACAAATTGATATGAATTATGCTACATTTGTTATGACAATTGTTACTTTTGACATAACACGTGTGATGTCTTTGTTTCGCGTCATCCAATTTCCATCCTATTTTTTATTAGAATTTTGATTATTAATAGTATTTTTATTTCAATATATTTTATTTTTTATATTATATTTACATCAGATCGAAAACAATTTTTCTTTTGATTATCCTGCCTTTTTTGTCTTATTAATTCGTAAAAGACCAAGCTCGATAATAGGAAATACAAAGTTCCTTGTTATGGGTTCGTGTTTAATTTGTAGTGGCACGGGAGGAAAATTGTTTCGCTGCTTTTTTGCATTTGATATGATGTTTAGGTGCATCAATTAAGGAGTTGTGAATATGAACGTTCTCTATCAATTTTTACGAATGTAAGATAGAAAGTATCATTTAGCAATGTGCATTAAACTTTTTTTTTTCGTACGTATGTATCAGTATAATTTTTAACAATAAGATAATGTTATCTGATAACGAGATTATTGAATAGTGGACATCACGACTCGGATTCCTGAATTTTAAGAGCTTGTCACGAAACGCAGTTGATGCATTTATTTTAAGTCTCTAGTTATGACATTTGCAATCAGATTGATCCGTTGTCATATCTCTTTTGGACATGTAAAGAAGAAAGGATCCATTGTCTTCTGTATCTTTCAAGATACCGTATGATATAAACCTATGCCATCAGTGAGTAAAAGCATGCTTTGTTATTCTCAGTCCGCTCCTTGAGCTGAGGCCCGCTTCAGATATCATCTGTTATGAATGCCAAGCCACGTAAAACACTTCGATATTTACAACTTTCTTTTTTTCTTATTGTCCCTTTCTAGCGTGAAATAGGATAATATGTATACCTGGTTTGGAAAATGTTTTGGATCATTCTGCGAGGTGACTCCATTGCTGCATATTCCAACTGAAGCAACTCGTCCGAGGATAAGCGCCAACCAAGAGCGCCCAAATTTTCCTCTGCTTGTTTAATTGATTTGACTCCAGGAATTGGAACTGTACCTTTGCATATGCACCAATTTATAGCAACCTGACATGATAAGGCAAAGAATGAGATGATAAGGTATGTTCTTCAGTCAAGGTTGGTATGTAAAGTGGTCAGCATTGTCATTTGTCGGCACCTAAAACAAGGACAATTAAGTGGGTTGGTCGGTAGTTCTGTAAAAGGGAACTTTAGAACCTTTAAAAAAGAAAGTTGAGTTGGTGAACACGGCATTTCAAAAACATAAATGTTACATAAAAAGTTGGGTTCTTAGGTGGTTGATCCTGATAATGAAGCAACAGTAGTTCTGCCGTTATTGTGGATAAGATGCAGCAGTTCCTTTTTGACTCCAGATATCAATGATGTCTGATATCACAAATCCTTTAATTGAATATGATGTACAATCTTCCTGTACCCATCTTGGTTTTCTGAGATGCAAAGTTTGGTATTGGCTGATCTGGAGCTCACAATGAGCACAAGGGTGAAATATTTACCAAGACCGAAGAAAGATGCTTATAGCCTGAGTAAGACCGCAAAATGGGATCCAATTATGTTATCCAAAAGACAGATCAAGCTGGAAGGGCCTAGCTTTGCAGAAGTGGTGAAATTAGGCATTGATTTCGGTAGTGAGTGTGCTTTCCACACTAATAAATGTGAGAAAGCAAAGTGTACAAAAAGGAGAGAAAATCTTGTATCACTATCTATCTATTCATTTGTAGCAACGTATACGTATTTCATTTGCAGATGTGCCTTCCAGTAGTGGCAAAGAAATAGGACAACAGAAGTAGTTGTCTTTCTTGAGATCTATTAACAAGCATTAAACTTAAAACGATTTTAGTTAGTAATCCTGCATTGCCTATTTTACTACTCAGATATACATGCAAGATATATTACTCCATACACCTGCAAACAAAGATGAAATTTTGTAGCATCTAACGAACCAACATTCACTAGATACCAATAAGAAATGACTAGCATATAAAGGGGGGAAAATGGGCAAAAGATTACTTGTGACATGGTTTTGCGCCGTTTATTTGCAATATCTCTCAGGGAACTCAATAAAGGATCCAGTCCTGGAAGTATTTGCTTAAATAGGAACCCCCTGGGAAATGCAATCAATTACACAAGTACTAGAAGAAAAAGCTAATGATGCTGCATTAGGCTATAAAGTTAATCACTATTTGCCTAAATATCAACACACCTTGGCCCACTTGGAAGTTTGGATTGTGAGTATTTCCCAGTAAGCATTCCAAGTCCTAGAGGACTGTAAGCAATCATGCGAATACCCAGAGAGTCACATATACTCTTGATCTCTAGTTGATCTTTCCCCATGCTTAGCAAAGAAAATTGCACCTGCAATGTTGAGATTCTTAAGAATATTAATAAAAAATTACCAGTAAAGCATGACGATTACTGATTAGATGCACATATACGTGGCATGATGTCCAGGAATTCACAACTGCTTGGAGTTATTCAGGCAACTCATGTTCATTAAACTGATATCTCTATCAGAAATTCAATGAAGTGTTACACTAAATTAGTGATTAATTTTGATACAATTATCTTTCCTTAGCTTTTTCTTTAGAGTCTCAAGGATATTTGAGACTGGTTTGACAATCACATCATGCCTATTTTTCCACATCTATCAAAATTTAAATATTAAATTGTACAATTATGCTTAACTTTTTACCTGGGCTGAGCATAAGGGGACTCCACGGTCTTTCAGATAATCATGTATCTTTAAAAGCTGCTTCGGTCCGTAGTTACTTACTCCAACCGCTTTAACTAAACCCTACTTGGCAACATAATTATGAGTGCTGAAAATTAGATTATTCAAGAAATCAAAACTATTTTTTTTCCAAAAAGAAATAACCATGGAAACTCAATGTTTAAATATGCTAATCTAAAACTGAAAAAGTATACATGAAAAAAGAGAATTCATGCAAGCAATTAAATTACCAAAAGCACCTTGAGTTACTTTATCCACATTCAGTGCTTTAAGAAAAAGATTCTTGTGTCCTTCGCTTTCAGGTTTATTCTACTTATGCGGCATTGCAAACACGTTAACAAGTAACCCTTTAGCTAAGTCTTTAGAGAATGTTTCGCCCAAGGTCTTATTTTATATATACCAGATAATCCTACTGTTAAACATGAATTATTGTAACCTTCTCATACATTGCCACTAAACCATCCCATAGAGCTAATTCCTGTAGAGGGGCATAATTTGCAGTTGACCAATGTAGTTGTCCAATCCCAATTTGCTCAATCTGCATCCTATCTAGTGATGCCCTGAAAATTTATTTCATCAAAGTTTAAAATCACAACCAAAGAAGGATTTGATAGGCGTGGATATATTAAATCCAGTACTATCATTTAGACAGAATAGGAACATATCAGGGACAACCCCAAAGGAATACCTGCAAGCATTCACAAACTGCCCTGGTGTAAGGCGCCATGGATATGCAGCAAACTTTGTGGCAATTACTATTTCACGGCGTCTACCCTTTTGCTCTGAGGAAGTAAATACACAATTTGGTGCACAAGTGTGAATCAAACAATTCATTACAATATGATATAATACGTTTCCTTTCCCAATAAGAAATGAATGAAGAAGCATTGTTTATGCTAGCAAGGGGAGATACGTTTAATGTTCTTGTTAACTTACAGCTACTCTTACATGACTTCGTTTTGCCAAATCACACAAGAAACTCGAAAACGTACGTTGATATAACTTATTTGGGGGGGTGGGGGGTGGGGGGTGCTAGGAAGAACTTATGTTGAGCTTATGAAAATAGCCTTTTAAGCTCTTCTGAATTTGTTTCAATAAGCTTGGTGTAAGTTTTTTATGCTACCAAAATAAGTTTTTTTTTTCAGCTTATTTCAATAAGTTTCAATTCAAACTTATGCTATAAACCTAGTATGAAAAGAGATTACCGAATAAGTACTTAATTAAGTTGCTTACCCAAATGTACCCTCATTACTTAAGTTAAATGTAAAGAATTGTAGGTTGCATAAACATGATGCCACAAATTAACATAAATCAAACAACAAAAACCATGAAAAGGAAGGCAGGCCAAGTTACAACGAATTCACTCACACCTGCACCGCAATCTTAAACAGAATCTACACCAAATGAAATGAAAGTGAGAAAGGAAAGAGTGATGAACCTTGAAATTCTCGAATGAACCTTCCCAGAAGCTTCTCGCTCTGCCCATTTAACCTTCCAGTGCCATAAGAATCGGCAGTGTCAAAGAGATTGATGCCATTCTCCACAGCCATGTTGAAGATTTGTTGAAGCTCATTATCCATTGATTCCTGGTACCCCCAAAGAAGCTGATTGCCCCATGCCCATGTTCCAAACCCCATGGGAGATACACTCATAGGACCCATCTTCACCTGCCACAAACAATCCTTGGAACTAGCTTGCTACTCGCATCATTCACACATAACATAAGAGACAGTAGTTGAAAGGAAAATTGTACCTTTTGCATTGGCCAGAAGGGAGGGAATTTGAATGGGAAAGATGGTGTTGCTAATGCTAAAGGGTTAATGTTTGAAGGGCCAAGACTGCATGCTGAGAGTGCCATTGATTGCTGACTTATGAATACTGATAGAAAGATACACCAATTTCGAACACAGTTACCAACACAACTTAAATAAAATATCAGTTGGTTTGTTAGTTTGAAGCAGGTTTTGTTCGTTTTGTGTGTGTGGTAACCATTGAATCCTCGACCTCGTAATGGATCAGTCTAGTTGTGTTAGGAAACAAAAAAAAAATATGAAAAATAATATTTTGACAGCTGTGGGATTTGAACCCACGCCCTTTCGGACCAGAGCCTAAATCTGGCGCCTTAGACCACTCGGCCAAACTGTCTTGTTGGTATAGTCTAACATATTATAAAATTTTAAAATATAGACAAAATTTACAAGGTAGTTCGCAGTTAATGTAAATATATACGCGAAATTAATATTTTCCTTACGTTTTTGTGACAAGGCAATCTTCCAACTCCCACTCTTTTTGTGATAAAGCAAGTTCTTTGAAGAGAATGGCTTCATAGGAAATGTTTGATGGTAGACAGTAACTTATCAGATATATTTAAAATATTGGTGGAGATTAATTCGTAACGTATAACTCACTTTTTGATGTGCATTTATGGTGTCGTTAAGATGACCGTTGTTTATATGGGGTAGGATAAGCGAGGAGGTTGGATCAATTAAGCCCATTCCTTTAATATCTTCTGTTTTGACAAATATACAAGTGTAACTACACGTGAATAACATTATTTTTAATATTTAATTTTTTTTAAAGTATTCAATATTTAATTACAACATCATCAAGCTTATACAGAAATATTTTTTTCATGATAAAAAGAAAAGTATCTATATGTGTTATTGTTGTGATGCCCTGTACGGCAAATGACCATAGATAATACAGAGTTGAGTTTTTTATTTATTTATTTCAATTTTAGGCTGATAGTTTTGTTTGACTAAAAATTAAAAGATCAGATAGGACAAGAATACTTGTGTTATTGGATTTTAAAAATATTCTTGATACAATAAAACAAAGAAACATATGATTTAAAATGCTATTTGATTAATCTCTTAGCAAGCATTTTCTTTAAATGTCTTGCTCATACGGCACAGCTTATATTGATGAATTTGCTTTAAACGTCTTGCTCCTATAGTCACAGTTGCTTGGTTAGTAATATTCTCTGCTTATTTTGGTAGAGAAATGAAGACGAGGATTTATATTCAGGACTTTGAACCACACTGCTCCTTCCAGAGAAGAGAAGCTAAAGCCAATCAAATATCAAATAAAAATCAGATGAACTGAAACAACCCCTTTTCTGAACATGTACACCCGCCATATTATTCTGCTTAATTAGTGCTTACTGCTTAAAAATGTTGCATTGGCCGACTGAGTATTAGCAATTTATTATAGGACACACTTCCATTACTGAAACTCTGTCCTATGAACAAAGTTTATAAAATTAAAGTAGGATTATAAGCTGCATTTATTCCATACACTATATAAAATGGAAATAGGTTCACAAGACAAGCTAAGAAGTTGAAGTAACATAGTCACTTCTTATTCACACCATTCATTCATTTTGTATTTATGTCATAGTCATGCTATAAAAGATCACACCTGTTAACATGGGCATAGATAAAGTGATAAAAGAGAGGCCACTTTAAGAATAGAAAGATGTTTTAGATTTAAGAGCCTTGGAAACCAGAAATAGAAAAAAAAAAAAAAAAAAAAAGAAACATGCACACACGCAAATGGATTGGAAAGGCATGCAGTTCAAGCATGAACAAACACAGACATTGCACATTAGTTCTCTTTCCAAACTCTACATAATTGAATTGAGTGAGGCTATCATAATTCTCTTCCTATCAAATCAAGCCTACAAAACTTGGTCTCTGAGTCTTCTTGGCCTATACCACATCCTGCTTGGCTAGAATGTTTTGACCAGTCTTGGCAGCACAAGAGCCAACCAACCTTTGTTTTTGTTCCTTCTTGGAGGAAACATCACACATGCAAGACAGAGAGTGGCGCACTTTTCAAGTCCAGAAATCTAACCATTGAGAAGTGCTACATGGCTGGTCCAAGATGCCACTTGGGTCCACACTACTGTACCATTTTTCAAGTGATGCTAATGGCATCTCTGCATGATCATCCATTCTAAGAAGTTGGTGTCCTTTGTCCTCAGATTTCTCCGTCCTTATGATGCTATTTTCATTTTGATCATCAGAATACACAACTATTCTGTCCTCCAAACCCTCATCTGAAAAACTTGGCTTTACTTCAGGCCTCCAACTGCTGTATCCACTGCCAGAACCACCATCTTCAATGCTATTTTCCATGGCAACCTTGTCTTCCCTTTTACCATCACGAGATGTTTCCATCAAATCACTTAGCTTCCGCAACTGTTTGAAAAAGAAACAAATAACAAAGTTAAGTGCCATATGCTTTGTTGAGTATGTGAAGTAAGAAGTAGTCTTGTTAGAAAATTTACCTCTAGTTGCAAAGACTCCTTCTCTTCCTTTAGGGACTCAAACCTTGAAGCTAAGTTGTCATATTCATCTTTGAGTTTTCTGTATTCTTGCTCTATCCGTTTTGATTTCCACCTTGCCCTTCTGTTTTGGAACCATATGGCCACTTGGCGAGGCTGCAGGCCAAGATCTCTTGCCAGTTGCATCTTCTTCCTTGGCTCAAGCTTTGACTCTGACTCAAATATGCATTCTAGTGATCTTATCTGTTCATCACTGAACCTCCTCTTGTTCTCTATCTTCTTATTTTTCTTCCTTGGATTCTGGGGTGCCTCTAAGCAGGTGAAGCTTTCAACATTTTTTCCATTTGATGCTTGAATATTCTCATCTCCCTCCATCATAAGGCTAGTGAGAAAGAGAGGACTTCAAAGGTGAATTTGGAATTGGATATGCAATTTGTTTGGTCCCAGCAACAAAAAAAAATTATGTGATTTAAAAGTCTGGTGAGAGGGAATTGGCTGCAGAATATATAGCTAGCCATAAAGAAAGTATCTCTAAGGCCAAAACCATTTCTATCACGTTATTGCAACTTCTAATGGAAGGATCATGGTGACCTATGGGATAAGATACCGTGTGGCTCTCACTATCTTTTTCTTCTCAGTAGGAAGAAACTATCTTTGTTCGTTTACTTGTAGGCTATATCTATCGGTTCCTATACTATTTTGTTTGTAGAAGGAACTTCCTGCTTGTCAGTTGTCACCCTCGTATGCACACGTCTCTGTTGCTTTTTTATATAAGCAAAAGGAGAAGGGAAGAAAAAAGAAAAAAGAAAATAATCCTGAAAGATATACTGATGACTCATATGGTAATTTAGGGAATACATATTTCGGGGACTTATATGGTAATTTCCATCTTTAAGAATTAATGACTCACTCTATATTTTTTAACAGCTTAATTGAGGGGTAAAAAAATTCTACATGTCCAAGGGAAGAATGAATTGATCAGGATCTTTCCATTTAAGTGGATAGCCCAATAATTGGAATTTTAAAACGATCACATAATCATCTAAAATAACTAATGAACATTCATATATTTAAAAGTTTTGGTTATAATGTTGTAGACCTCAAGAAATAAAAGCGATCAAAAAAGTAAAAAATTGTCAACCACTACTTAGAAACTGACACAAACAAGGTTTGTATATGTATATCGTTATATTTATATGTCGGAAGTTATCGAGTTCCTTGGGAGTTAATTGAAAAAAAAAGAGGAAAAAACAACTAGGAAGGCACATCACTATGATCATTCAGCTGAGCTACTCTTATGCAGTGGCTGCCAAAAACCGACGGTGGAAAGAAGAAAATGTTATATTGTTTGATTGTAAGTTCCAGCTAAATTGGAGGTTACTTTGTTATGGAAGGGGTAATGTTTCTGTCAACAGTGGACCTATTTCTCTTTTGTTGTTTGGATCTGTTGACGAAAAATTCTTATCCTATGTCATTATTCTTAAGGTTGCTTTCTGAATTAGGTGGCTAAATGAAGATCGCATAACTCATACAAACCATGATCAGATAGTTTGTTTGATTGACACTGTTGATGGCAAAGGTAATTATAGAAAGGGGCAATTTCCATTTTTCTACAAAGTTGATGACCGAGTCAAATACTATTGTGTACAAGTTCTTGAAGGGTAATGAAGGAATTGTGCATATTATAGAAAAATGGCCTAAATTCCTGATTGTAAACGTGTATAATGAGTCCTTACCATTTTGCTAAATCTTGTACGTACAGAATAGAACGTCAATGAAGCTAAGAGTTTAATTAGACAAAAGATATATCTGCTTGCCTACTTGAAAGGTGTTCTCCTTTAAAATACTAAATTAGAAGAGATGGTTGTAGCAGCAAAAATGAGCAATTTTTTAATATGTGCAAAATTGGTGGCAGTTAGATACACTATTACAGAGAATAAGTTATAGTGTAGTCAAGATAGTAATTTGTGTGAGTCACTGAGTTAGATAAGAAGATAAGATGAGAAGAGAATCATATAATAATGTAGAGCTTTCATCACAATTGAGATAAGGGTCAATAGATGTCGCCTAATACAGACAAAATGTTGTCAGATTGTGGAGTTAAATCACAGAAAGCGAGTTTTTACATTTATTGCCAATCATACTAGTTGGCCTTAGGCAAACCACTTAATTCCTGGTTTTGTTTTATAGCAAAGCTATGGCCATAAGTCCTTATCAGATTAAGCTTTAGCATGTTTTAGGTTCACTTTATCAAGCTCGTTCCATGGTTAATTGCATTTGCAGATTGGCTTTTCTATGTTGGTCTAGTCGTGGTTGGTGTTTGGTGAAGTGTCTCGTACATACAAGCAAGCAAAACAAAAACGCTTAGGTCAAGAAGTTGAGATGCCCCAACACTAGAGGTCATAATTGCACGCCAAGGGAGGGTGAGTTACTTTTCTTTGGAACATTTTGAGAAGCAATTCCAGCTCAGGAAAATTTTCATATTCTATATATTTTCCCAAGTCCAAGAATGTCAAATGTCTTAGGAAGGTACAATGGAATATTAACCAAAGTTATATGCTCAATTTTTTTTAATCGTTTAACATAAGGCACAAACTATGGTACCTATGTAATATTAACCAAAGTTGAAGAAAAATAAATGGGGTAAATAAATGAATCTTGTCCAAGACCCTTGTATGTGTATATACATATTTTTTTTTTCTTTCTTTGATCCTTTTGTGCTAGAAACTGCGTGGGGAGAGAAGCATCCCTCATCCATGCCTACTTTATTTCATTGTGAAAATGACATCATTTTTGTCTTCAAACGGCCATGATTAGCCTTGCTTTCCGTTTGGGTAAGTATGAATTATCCCACAAGTTGGTCTTCTTGTAAACGTCAAGCTATTAAGATCTTTACGGTCATGGGGTCCTTATGCTTTTGAGGAGGGGATAGGTGTCGGGAAGCCAATTGTGCCAAATGGGTGGCCCTCAAACCAATTGGTAAGCAAAGTTAGGTATTAGGTGCCTCAAAGTCCAAAATGAAGTGATTGGTCTTCCAATCATTATTAGGTTGAGATAGATTCGTCTAATGATTGTGAAAAGAATCGAGGTTAATGGAGAAAATTGGCATAGGAATCATATGTGATATATGTCAACAACCCAACTTCAAAAACTCTTGTTTCTTACCGTCATTATCTATTACTACTACTAGTTCGTTCCTTCTTAAACTAGCTAGGATTATTGGTAAATGTTACCTTACAAACTTGTTTTAGATTAATTGGGTTTGGCCACGATGGTAAACAAGTCATCTTCATGCGGGTACCAAAATTTGATCCCTAAAGACAGTCATCGTTCGAACATTCTTCTAGTAACTCCATACAATTATGCTTCAAAAATTTCACATCAATGTTGTACAAACTATTGGAATCTATGGTTATAGGTTCTGGAGCATAACAACAACAATTAAATGATCACTTGGTAATTATTATTGACGAGATTAAGTTAAAGGCATTGCAGCAAAGTACATTATCAGAACCCTTTTCTTAAACAACTTTCAATCTGGAACGGAACAAGTGATTTAACTTGACAACATTGATTAAAAACCATTTCATAAACTTTTTTCTTTTCTTTTTTTTATTGAAGAGTGATTACCAAATTTGAATATGTGTGATATTTATTGAAATGCCCACTCACAACATTCCTTTGAATTACATTAGATGATTTTTTAAGTATTATTATGCTGAAGTATTTTGCTATATCATCAAATTTAGATTGTTTAATTAAAAAATGACATTATTTTAATATTATTATTTTTATATAAATATTTATAAATAAAGAATAAAATAAAAATAAGATAATATTTTTATAATTAAAAACAAAAACAAAAAGGTAACCTTTTAAATGAAATGGTCGTTAAATTTTTATCATCTGTTTCCTTCCTTATGATATTTTGATTATTTATGTGATGTTTGTTTGAGTTAAAGTTGAATAAATTTGATTTTAAACAGTTAAATAAAACTAAAAAATATATATACTTTTATCGGAATGTGATTTTTGTTAAAAAATGAGAGAAATTGATTTTTCGTTGGTAAACCAAACAACCCTTAATCATAATCATGTATTGGAATTATATAAAGTCATTCAAAAATAGAAAATGATACAAAGTGAAAGTGTTTCATTTCGGGAGGGTGCCCCCATTCCTCACTCCTTTCTTTTGACACTTGAATAGTATGGTATGTTTGATTGTACGCAACTAAGTTTGAAAAGGCTTTAATTGAGGGGTGCCCCACTTCTCTCCCTCCTTTTCTTTTGGGGGGTACTTCCTCTTCCTTCACTTATCACCATGAATATCAATGGGTTACTGTCCTAAGAAACCCAAACCAATGGTTGGGCTTTCTTGTGGCTACAGTACTAAACATAGGCCCAATAACTTGATGGTTCTTTCAGACTTGCTGAACAATTGACCCAAAATAAATTGGCTGGATTCGTAACATCTTAAATAAAAAAAAAAAAAACAAGGTTAGCTTTAAAGGGACAGATATGGCACATGGCTTTTGGGTCTTTATCATTGGTGTACCTCAACTACTTTTCCTGAACTTGAAGAGCACGTGACAACTAAAAATAAGTATTACGCTATTTGGAGGGAGAAAATATTGTTTAATTTGAGAGTTATTATTTCTATGTTGGTTTTGCATTAAAGTTGAAACACTCTCGGTCATAATTAGGCTAATTTAATTAATTTCTTTTATCGTTGAATCATAGTTGAATTGGAGAATATTTAAACCCAAAACAAATTCTCGTTCATAGTTTGGCCGAAGCAATCAACCGATCTAGTTTAATTTTAAAAAAAATTCTTTGACCTTAAAATTAATTTGTTATCTCTTAAAATTTTAGTTTAAATAAATCAAGAATAATATTATTCTATAAAATTCATCTATAGAACATTCATTAAGGGGCTTGGTCCTAATCATTTGATAATAAATATTAACAATGGACTCTTCTAATAAACTTAAACCGATAATGAAAATGTTTTGGAAAGAGTACGACATATAATATATACATTGCTAGCATTTTTTAGTACAAAAAAATTAAAATAGAAACATGCTTCTATTTTTCTGAAATCCAAGATATCTACTCCAATATGAGAGTAGAAGAGCAAAGTAGGCGAAAGAAACTCGTCTCGTGAGAGTTGCTCAAAGACATCAAAATTTTGTGCTTTAACAATGTGGATGTTGTATCATGGTTCCTTTCATTTCAAAGAGATCACTGTTTGCATTGCATATGCAGATGCGCATGCATCTACTATTCCCGACATGAAATTTGCGAGTGGATGTTAACAAAAGATAAAGTTCATTAATGAATTGGTAGAGTACAGAGTGATTGACGCATATAGAAAGCCTCAGCCATTGAATTAACCACAAATCATACACCACTTTGTTGATTACTTTTTGCCAAATTATTAATTCCATGTGTTATTTATCGTGCATGAGCTTATAAATGAACAGCGTAATCTTACTCGGCAGCGGAGTTATTTCATATCGCCAATCAAACCAAGAAAAACCTATAAGTAAGAAGTGGGTGTGAAAGAAATCAAGGGCAGTATATTGTAATATTTTATTAATGCATATTTATTGGTAAACTGAAAGAAACAAATCAATTGGTAGATTTTTTGGATGAAAAATAATTATTACATCACATTATAACATTATGTGAAACATTTTATGTGATTCGATAAATTTATAATGTAAAAAAATTATATTTGCAATAATATATGTATAGTATCACTTCAAAAGTAGCACCGTCTAATTAAAACAGTTTATGTAGGTCATTTGGATGATGTAAAGGTATCTGCATGTTAATTTATACACTGATGTGCACAGTCTTTATTTATTTATTTATTTATTAGCATTAAAGTTGT
Source organism: Canavalia gladiata (assembly GCA_037954105.1). Lineage (NCBI taxonomy): Eukaryota > Viridiplantae > Streptophyta > Magnoliopsida > Fabales > Fabaceae > Canavalia > Canavalia gladiata. The sequence continues at coordinate 56,991,480 of CM075659.1, read as the reverse complement.
GAGAGCAATATTGCTAATTTTAGTAGTATTATCTTAAAATGTAATTGATTAAAATGCACTAATCATAAATTTAATTAAGAGCAATGTTCTATTTAATACATGTCACCTTTTATGCTATTTCTAAAAGTTAAGGGTATAATTTTTGAACATTTGTTTTCTATTGGAAAATAAGTAAAATTGCAACTAGTCAAGCAATATTTTGAGCTTGGCAAATATTATCGAATGGCATCAAAGTGGGACCTCCCATGTAACCAAAAAAAGTGGGACCTCATAGTTTATGACTAATTAATTAACATCAATTGTGATCATACAAATTGAAGTATTTGAGTAAAAAAAAAAACACTACGAGTATAATGTATTAGTATAATTAACAGAAATAAAAGAAAATGCCAAAAAAAAGTCATATATTTGTTTCATCATTCGACGGTATGCACATACATTGCATTCATCTGACATTATTCTCTAAAGATCCGATGACTCTTTGTGCCAAAAGAAAAAATAATAACGGCTCTATTAAAATTTTTTTATATAGGCAGCTGGATTTTTATATATTTATTGCTTCAATCATTTTTTATTACTCTAATTTTTGCATAAAAATGCTTCTAATATTAAGAAAAGAAAGATAAATGTATAAATAAAAGTAATAATTACTATACATACATACAATAATGACCATCTATTTATATATCATATATTAATTTTTTTAGAGTTATTAACTGTTATAAATAATTGTTATTGCAGCAAAAAAAAATCAGTATAAAATATGATAAAAAAATGTTACAAAATTTTAAAAATTATCAAAAAATTTAAATATAAGTATTTTATGTATGGACGATTATACTATTTTATAAACAACATACAGTTATACATGCTCGCACAAAATTTTAACAAATGGTTTATACAAGTACAAACATTTATTTTCATAATATATATCAACATAAAATGTTAAATGTATACACCATTCTACAATATATTTAATTCATGACATAAGATATAAGTGTTTTAATTGTTTTACATCCTTTTTTTCACTTTATTCTACACTTCATTTTCTTTCTATCTTCTTATCATATATTACTTATTATATCAAGTACTTCATATTTTCTCTCTTTTTCTTTTTGTTCTATCTTGTTCTTATGGGTGTATGTATATATTGGAAGTCCGTAAGATAATAACAGTAACAGTTAACAAGTGAAGTAATGAGTTAGATAAATAAAAGATCCAAATATCAAATGTTATGGTACAAAGCAGAAAGAATAGAGTCCATGCTCATTATTCTACTGCTTCCATTGCATGATTGTCTTTCTCTTTCTCTCTCTCTCTTTCTCTCTCTCTCTCTCTCTCTCTCTCTCTCTCTCTCTCTCTCTCTCTCTCTCTCTCTCTCTCTCTCTCTCTCTCTCTCTCTCTCTCTCTCTCTCTCTCTCCTAAATCATCATATATAAATGAAACAGATCAATTCACCCAACAACTACAGCTGTGTTGCAGAAATGACCATTACCACTAGACCCCATTCTCTCCCTCTTTCTCTCACTCTCACTCTCTCTCTCTCTCTCTATGCGCGTTACTTTTACTTTCTATTAAAACCAAATAATGATTATTTTCATCATTGCATTTCCTCATACATCGCAAAACCAATTTTCATTTCATTCCTTCAAGGAAGATCCATGTCAATTGACTTGTTCTTGGAGAGATCAGAATAATGATCCAGCGAGGTAGCCAAACACAACCTATGAACAAATCAGATTTGAGATTGCTATGAAGAAAGATGGATCAGGAAGCTCTCATATTTTGAGGGGAATGCTGTCTGGTCCAAGGATATGATATCATATATAACACTAAGCTTTCACTTCACACCAAACTCGTATCTCTACAAATCTTTATTGGATTCAGATGTCATCATAATATTATCTGCAGATTGTGATTCTACATGCTCATGCTAGTGTTTCCTCGGACCAGGCTTCATTCCCCTCAATCACAGCTTCCATAAAAAAGGCAAATTAAACAAATCGGTGTTCTTCTCTTCCCTCTCAGTTTCAGTTCATGATCTGCTTCACATATATAAAATCTCCTGGTTAGTTACTATTGTTATTTTTTTTTATTTCTCAATTTTCAACTATTAATTACACACTGCAATCTTGTATATTCATTTGTTATCCTCATGGGTTTCTTACTTGTGGAGATTTATGGTGTGATTCACTGGTGGATCCGTGTAATGATGAAAAGATTTGACTGCACATGTACCCTTGTCTTCCACATAAACAGAAAAAGGAAGCTATCATTGGCTTTGAATTCTTGTTCTATATATTCAGTTGTGGTTATCATTTGTTTTTCAGTTTCAGTGTCCTATACATCATTAATTCTGTTCTTGACTGCTTTCAATCATTGGATCGGAATTTCTCATGATGAGTTTCAGGATCTCATGTGTCTATCTATATATAGGATCTGTTCTAGGGTTTTCATAGCCAATATATGGGACTTTTAATTAAGGTACGTAGAAACATAGAATAGTGATATGCACCTATATAGCTCTTCTTCCCATGATGTGTGTATATAGACCAAAGAAAAATGAACCACCCAAATGGAGATTTTTCTATTTAAATCTCCATAACGAATACCAATTATTGTATGATCTATAAATTTTCAATTTTTTCTTCTTTGTTTGTAGGTGTGGATAGATTTGAGTCTCAGATAGACCAGCATGCCGTGTTGATTTCCACCGTTTCAGCTTTACCAATTATTCAATGATTGTTCTTTTTTTTTCATCATTTTCAGTAATAAGTTCCTTTTGAGTGGAAGACATTGATGGAGAAGGATGGTAAGTTGAAGCATATAGTGTGACAAAATATTCTGTAGAATAGATTCTATTTTATTGCTATCTTTTCTTTCTTTACAAAAGGAGATGTCTTTCTGCTCTCTTTTGAAATCTTTCTTTTGAATCTCTCTTTAAATCTTTCTTTATGTATTTTATCTTCTACTAAATATATTCCCTTTGGCTCATGTCAAATTATTTCTAATATAGTTTGAATAATTTGATTTTAAGTTACACAGTTAAGTTAATCACAGTCTTAATTACATCAATTATCCTTCAGCAATCATATAGACATATACCAATTATTTTCTAATTATGCAATATATATTGTCAGGAGATGCACATGTATATGATAATTATAATATATATATACACACACACGTATAGAAGAAAATGAAAAACGAAAGGCAATTACTTAATTGGATCGAGTCATTTCACAAAACAAAGAAACTTTTTTTTGCACGGAAAGAGTGGTGAAAGAATAATGAAAGGATCGCCAGCGAGTGCAGACATTTACCTTATCCGAATGAAAAAGTAAGTTTTATGCTACTCGGTTAAGAAATCGATATTGATGACTGTGGAATGAATTAGGCTCCTCCCTATACTATTATTTAATTAACATAATAATTTAAGGTTTAAATAACATTTTAGAAACATATAACTTCAATCTGTCTCTAGCTATTTTGGTTTATCAATAGCATTTTTTTATATTAATTGGTTTATTTAAATCTTAATTTTTCAAATGAAGTATTATTCTTATATATTTAGCTTGTTGATTTTTTTAATATAAATGCAAGAAATATATAATAAAAAAATTAATAAATAACATTTTTATTAAAAATTCTATTAAATTCTACTATTTTAATAGATTGTTGTCCATATATTAGATCCTATTATTGTATGCCTGAAAATTCATTAAATTATTTGAATTTTGATCCTCAAGTTCCTATTTAATTATTTCGGTATGGATCCATATTCTCATTAAAGATTAATCCTTATAATTTTGATTTAATACGATTAAGAACTAAAATTTAAATAAATAATCAAGAATTTTTGTCCAAGAAAGTAAAGTATAAATATTAGCTAAATTTTGCATCATACATACTATACATTTTATAAAAAAGAAAAGCCACAAATTTGATTCAGCCCGTACATACAAGACCAGCAATATGTAACATTTATATATTCCATCGATCAGCATAGACTATAGAGTGACACAGCTTTTCATCTTGTAACTAACAATTTTGTTGATTAATGATATGTTTAATGGAAAGAAAATAAACTTGTGGTTTCTGACAAATGCTTTGCATGCACCGTTGTATCTTCCTTTGGTTGCTTTTTCCTGCTGCTGTTGCTGCTACACTGTATCCAAACCTGAATAAAGGAAACTGACAGTTACCTTGAATATTAAGACAAAGCCCCACAGCAATATATATGTATAAAAAGAAGCTCAATGCGAGGTTTCAGTCTCTCAGACCCTTTCTTTTTCCTTTTCTCTCTGCAGCTTGCAGGCTAAAGAAAGATACTCTTTCTCAGTAACTAATTAATTTGTTCATCCAATTCATCCTATTGCTCTTTTAACTACCTTAAGAAATTTAATTCCTCTTCATTTTATTCAACTTATTCTTAATTAGACAAAATTTATGTTAATATCCCTTGGTTAATTATCCTTCAACTTGGACCACAGAGCATGATGTTATATAAGATGACAAAACTACAAAAATAAATTATCAATGTTTTATTATCATTAGTGGGATGCAGGTGCGCATCACACGGACAATGGAAAAGTACAAAAAATTTTATATATAGGTGGAACAGAAAGTGATCACTGGAAATGTAGGTTTTATGTACATTGCCTGTTAAGTTGTTGGCAAAATCATACCCCAATTTCACTTTCTCTACTTTTTTCCCCACTAAAATCAACAAACTTTATTAATAATTAACCAAACTCTTGCTTTGTTAGTGCTGTAGGATTTGGTTCCCTGGTGAATAAAACAAGGTTGCCAGCCATTTTGTTTTTGCTGTTTTTTTTTTCAGTAAAGTTAATTTATTAATAGAAGAGTAGAAAAATTAGTACCAAATTAAGTATAATATTATAGATATATTTTATTTTATTTTTCAATCCAAATTAAATATTTATATTGATAACTTGTAGATATTAAAGATTAATATCTATTGTTAAAATAAATCTTTAACTTTGATTAAAAAATATAACAAAATTATCCTATAATATTGAATGTAACATTTTTAAAAAATGCTCTGATCTTTGAACAATTCTATTAATAACTGACCTAATATATGCATTGGCTCATACAGGTTAAAAAAATCAAGAATAGGACTTCGTCAAGTTTTGACAACCATATTCAAGATCTAATCTTAATGAATATAAATAAAATCACAACTTTTTTTTTTCTCAAAATTATTCTATTGTGATGAATTGATCATATAGATCATAACACACTAAACCACTAAAAGCGTATTCATATCTTTCCTAAGTTTACTCCCTTTGACTAGCGAAATGATGGGGAAAATGTGCTTTACTATCTTTTGGGATAACCATGTGAAAGCCAAGACCAGAATACGCAGTCAACCATACTGTTGAAGAGTAGTTACATGAGAACAATAAGTGAGAGAAAGTTCCAACCTGCTAATTACACAAATCACACAGCATTCGGTCAAGGTCTCCAATCACATTCTTTTTCAATAAATTTTACTTTGTTGGAATTGGAAACTTATCAAGTTACCCCCATCAACCTTTAAAGGCACAAATTTCAAAAAAGTATATATATCCTACATAAATTTTACACTATAAGTATATATTTAGATTAATTAACTGTGAAAAATTAAATTATCTTTTAATAATTAGTTATTATTATAATTAATTATATGAAACAAAAGATTTGTATTTGAATATGTTCAGTAAAAGATTATTTTAAAATAATTTATTTATTTTGAATTATATTAAAAATTATGATAATAAAATTATAAAAAATATATAAAATGATTTGAAATGATTTTATATTTAAAATAATTAATATTTAAAGATAAAATATAAAAATGTAAATTAAATAAAAAATAATTTAATAATTTTTAATTATAAACTTTAAAATTTTACTTATTTTAAATAAAATATTTTTAATAAAAATAATTAAATATTATAAGCTAATTTTAAAAAAATACCAAACAAAATTAAGCATTATACCTTACAATTTTTTACACAGTTAACAATTAATCTCATCCAAACATAATTCTTATATAAGCAACTTAATAAAAAAAGTTACTTTTGTGAGCAATTTTCATATCATTAGGTAACTATTTTTTAAAAATAGTAAATTAATCAATCTTTAAAATTTTTAAAATATTTCAAAAGTTAATTTAAGATGGATAAGATAAGATAAATTATTTAAAATGTTTTCGTTAAAGTTGTTTTAAGATGAATAAAATAAGATAAATTAAGAAAGGTGAATATTAAGATAAAAAATATGATTAATAGAAACAAAAATTAAGTTATAAAAAAATTAAAAATGTATTATATATTCATTCCAAAATGTACTGAAAAAATCGTATTTGTTATATTTCATTTACTTTTTTTCCTCTTTACATAACACAATTAATACTAGGGTGTCCGTATATGGGCCGCCTGGTTAGAGAAACAAATTAATCTTTCTTTAAAGTTGCTCTAACTCTTCTTTCGATTAAAGCAAATTTTAAGATGCGAAAAAATTTAAAGCAAATTAATCTCACCTGTTTTTGGTACAAAAATTAATCTTTCTTTAATAAATTAATCTCACTTTAATAAATTAATATTATTTTAATAATTACTTTTACTTTAATATTTTTTTCAACTCCTTAAATATATAATTTTTTTGTCCAACACATATGATTAAAATTTATTTTAAATATATTAGTTAATGAATTTAAGAAACATTTATTATTACAATATTTATATATAAAATAATGTTTGATTAAAATGTTTAAGTGTAAAATTTGTCAAATATTTGAGTGACTATATAAAAAAAAGCCCATCGTACAAAACAACATATCACTCATTTGTTAACCAGCCAAATTTAAAAAAGAAAACAACAAATCAAATAACTCAACATATCACTCGTTTTATTAACCATCCAAATAGTAACTGGAATTAAATAACCATTAATTATTCTATAATTTATACGCACATTGAGTAGCGAAAATTGGTAGAATTAAAATAATAATTAGCATTTTTTTTCTTTTTTTCTTTTTCCTATATTCATTTTACATCCTATTAAAAAGTATAAAAATATCATTATTATAAAAAAATGATAAATCATATAAAAGAGTGAGTGAGAGAGAGAGAGAGAGAAGGAATTTTTTTTTTAAAAAAAAAAGTGAGCGTGAAAATATCATATTTCTAAACATATACAGGAATATTAATAACACAAGCGAGATGGACCAAATGAATATGATATGATTGCGGTATTAGCCAACAGAAGGTTGTAAAAATGGATGAGAATTTAGGGAAGAAGGATTGTATAAGAACTTTTATGATTTACACCTGGCATGTGTGAGAACCAAAAAAGGGAGAAGAGAAAGGTGGTATTGTTGGTAACCAACCATACATGACCGAAATTCAAGCATCCTTCTCATTCCACCACAAAGCCAACCTTTCTCATACCCAAAAAAAAAAAAAAAAAACGGCTAGCTTCCTGTGAATGTGCTACTCTCCTCCCAAGTTTATCTCTCTGAAACCCAAATCTTTTGTAGCTATCCTCCCCAGGTTGGGAAGAGTGGGGAGAGAGAAGAGACTAGAGAGAATCTCTTCCCACCAAAAACCATAACCCCCAATCTCCCATGCTTAACCTCACCCTCTCTCCACCTTCCGTGCCGCTGCCGCCACCAGAGCCAGCGCCACCGCTATTCATACATACATTATTCATCCAACTAAAACATTTGGTGGGGTAATCAATACAGGGACATATATACATACATACATACATCAAACAGATACAGATCAACAACATCACAATACAATGCAAATGGAAAAATAGATCATACATATATATGTGTGTGTATATATGTCTGTATACATATATATATGTAAACCTACATATATATAAAAATATAAATATAAATAGAGCGATCCATGTTGTTTGATAATCCACTCTCCAATTCAACCTTGGACCTCATCACCGTAACCTTGATCTTCTGTTTGATATTCTTATCGGTGCTATCTTTATGTTTCATCTTCCACCTTCGGTTGAAATCGAAATCCATAACGCACCTTCAAGGTTTCAACTCGCTGTGGGGCGTGCGATTCCTCCTTGTCCTCTTTATAATCCTGTGGGCCATAACTGAACTTCTCCGATTAACCTTCTTCCGCCGAAAATACCTGCACCCGTTCTTACCCTCCATCACCACATTCCTACAAGCGAAGATCTGCAAACTCCACATTGTTTTCTCCCTAGGGTTATTCGAACCTGCATTTCTTGTGACGCTTCTCTGTCTCCTCAATGCTTCCATAAGAAAGAAGACTCCAGATGACATGTGGGCCATTACCTTCGTGTTCCTGACGTGCCTCCCTGTAGTCACTCTTCAGGGATTCCTCGTCTTCTTCAACCCTCTGGAAAAGCAGGTGCCAAGCCTGTTCCGAGAAGCCTCGATGCTTCTCGAAGACGGAGAAACGGTGCTCTGCGCCTACCCTTTTATAAACAGTATTGTGTTTGCGGGGTTTGGGTCTCTGTATTCGACGTGGTTCTTATTCTCGTGTTGGAAGGTTCTATCGTTGGTTATCAACAAAGGCCTGAGAGTGAGGATTTACGCTTTGGCTTCTGCGGTGTTACTGGCTCTACCCCTGCAGGTTATGTCTTTGGGTTTTACCGTGCTTTGGAGCCCCAACGAGGAGGTGTACGCCGTCGTTTCGCTCATTGTGTTCCTCAGCGCTTTTTGTTGCGCTGTCACCGGAGAGGGTATTCTCGTCATTAAGCCAATTTCGGACGCATTGCATGCTGGAGGACAATGTTGCTTGTGGGCCCCACGGGTTGTTGGGGTTAAGGAAGGCTCTGTTTAGAAGGAGAAGGGGTTGGGAAATAGGGAAATATAGGGGAATAATACGGTGCTGCTAATGCTACTGCTAATGCTAATGCTAATGCTAAGTTCATTCTCCACTAATCTCGTCTACAAGGTTCTTCCATTCTCTTTTCCTTCACCTCCTAGGCACAAAGGATACATGTAAAGTTGATTTCAACAAAAACAACTGAAATATTTAATTTATTTTTTTTTATTTTTTCTTCCATAGCAATGATTTATTTCCGATATTATTATTCTTTTATTCTTTAATATTAACTGAAATATATTATTTTTATAACAATTCTACAATTTAATTCTTTTTTATTTTTCAATATTATATTATTCATCCTGTCAACGCTCTTCTCTTCTTAATTAAAACTACAGTTTTCCATATTAATTCTACTATATGCACACATTAATTTTACTATAGAAACACATTTTGAAATCTAAAAAAAGTTATTCATAAATTATGTAACCTTCACCAATTAAATATTTGATCAAATTTAATTCTTGTGTTAAACACACAAAAAAAGTTTAAAAGGTTATCTACATCAATTAAAAAAACTGATTGATAAATCTATATTATTCCCATCATGCGTTTTTTTTTTCTCCTTTACCTTGTGATATTATATAATTATACATATATTGTATTATGGAGCTAATACGAGATTATTGTATTATTAAAAAGTTAAAAAACGAAAAATATGAACATGAAAACATGATATAAATTATATTATTAAAAAATAAAATTTTATTTTATGGAATGATAAAATTAATAATATTTATTTAATTGTCTAAAGATTTAGTTGACATTATTATGAATTTTTAAAATTTTATGATATCAAATAAAATTTTAAAATAATAAAATATAATTATATAATATAGGCATATTAAATGAGAACGACATTTTATGTGAAATCAAAATAAATAAGTATTAATTATTAGATTTTATCATGAATTATTAAAATCTTATATATGTAAATATTCGACACTAAAGAATATTAAAAGTAAATAACAATAAAAATATTCAAAACTTAAAAAAAATAAAATAATATTTAAAATGTTACATATGGATATTTTACACACACTCAACATTACCGTTAATTATAGCAATTTGTCATGAGTGATTCCCTGTCGTAAAATTAAAAAATATGAAGAGAGAAAAAGTAATAACAATATTACCAACTGTTATGGTTCAAACTAGAAGACACAGCATGACATACCAAGTTTTCAAGAAACTTTTTGAACTTCTCATGGTGCATAACAGGTGAATATGTGAAGTAATTCATTCCAACAAATGGGATTTTAATTAACTTGGTGCTGTCCATTAGATCATAAGCTGAATGCTTTTTAGTTTTCTGTTAATTCAGGACACATGGTACATACTGTGGTGAAGTTGCTCCTAAGTATACCTAGTTTGATGTTGTTGAGGCAAACAAAATAGCCAGACCATTGAGAAGTCTGAATTCCTTGAATTCTCATTTTGTATGCGTTTATATTTCAACTTACCTACAAGTAAAGTTAAAAATATGTTATGTTGAGTTAGATTTTGTAAGAGCTGAGTTTGGTTTAATTTTTATTCAAAATTTAAATTTAACTTATTTATTTGATACAAATTATTTTTTATAGGTTTAACTTGGTTTTTTTAAAAGTTTAAGTTAATCTGCAAATCTATTTAATAACATATTTTATAATGAAATATTTTCAATAAATAAAATTTTTATCGTTAAATAAGTTAATAAACCTAAATTTATTTATGAATTAATATATTTAAGATTTTAAATAGAATAAATATATAATTATTAAATATTATATTAATAATAATAATAATATCTACTTCAAAAATTTCGTCTGTTAGACCTAAATAGTTTTTTAAATAAATTAAAATTTAATATTTTTAAATAAACAAACTTTTTAAAGAAGTCTTGTAACTTATTTAATAAGTTGATCTGATTGCATCTGATGTAGGCTAGATCATATTCATAAACTTTTGATGAGGAGTTTAACCTATGTCTATTCCTATCTATAAGAAAAGTAAAATTAAGCAAGACAATAAATAAATAGATTGTCAATTTTTGTGAAGTTTAGTACATTTCAAAGATGATCACGGACATTTTCTGAATGATTATAAGACTTTGGCTATTTGAGAGCTTCTGTTGCCATAGGCTGAGATAGGTGTAATAAGAGGAAGAGCATGTAAAAGCACACAATGAAAAGTACAATGAAAAGCGTAATTTTAGCCATGTCAAACATACATTTCATTCAACTGCAGTTTTTCTTTTCTTGCTATCACAGTCATAGGCTAAAGTGGGATTGACACTTTATGTGAACTTAGAAGGATGCCAAATAAGGTATCACTTCTGGTATAGATACTAACTGTAACACCCAGTGGCAGTAGGCCTAAATATTTGCACCAGTTTTTCTTTCTAATATTTACATTTTATAATTGTTTTGCTGCAGCTTGTGTTGGAAATATGATGGTAAGGGAAAAGAGTCTCTCTCAGTGGAAGAAGCTGTGGCTGACATTTCATCCTCTTGGAAAGCTCAGCAGCCTCAACCTTGATTTCGATAGATGAATTTCTAAGACAAAAGGGAAACCTCTAGATTGGCTAACATTTCGTTCTCTTGAGATTGAGGATGACTTGTCTGTAAGTGTAAGCAATGCCTTATATTTTATATATTCCCTTTTAATTGATTGAGTTCATGTGCACCATGTTTATCCATTTTTATCTTTATGTGTACTTGTGTTGGTAAAATTGCCTATAAAGTTTATTTATAGTAAATGAAGCACAGTTCAATGTTGTACACTTAAATTATAAACCAGTTCACTTGTTAAAAACCAGTTTAGTAATTCAAACAATTTTTGAACCGGTTTTCTTGATCCTGTAAAACCAATTCTTTTGAAGTAGTTCACTTGAACTGACTCTAAAACCAGTTCAGAGTATGAGAAAAAAAATTTAGCTTTTAAACTGAAAATCAGTTTAATTTTTTAAATTAAAAATGGTTCCAAAAAAAAGCAGAAACTATAAGCCTGACTGGGATAGCTTAATTTAAGAATAATTGTTAGCTGAATCAAAATTCAATATCAAAATAAAATAAGAGAAGTGTTTGATTGTATGTATTCAGTGCACATAGAAAATGCAATCCTTCGTACATTACCTTAAACCAATGGCTCTGCAACCAATCTTTTCCAACAACTGGAGCATTCAGTGCAATTTCCACACATAATTGGACGAATTTACCCCTGTGTGCTCTCCTTCCATGGTACCCAAAGTTCCTGGAGTACCCTATCATCAATGAAACGTCGTCGTAAGACCCTATTTCCTTCTTCATGTCTATTCGGAATGAACTTTGTCCAATAAGATCAACCTTTTCACGACAAGGTACAGATTCCTGTGATTTCCAACAAATTTAAATTTTGTAAGAAAAAATTTATATTAATAACAAATCCAATGAAATCGTTAGTAAACGCAGGTAGTCTTTGTGTTTACAGGCTTTAGGGGTTTAACTTTCATGTATTCTATGTTTTCCCACTTATCTAAGAACAGTATCATCTACATGGTTTTTTCCTATTCTATATGTTAATTCTTTTTATAATAAAATAGAAATTTTACTCTTAAGAATAAGGACATCTCTATATTCTCAACACATCTAACTTTATTATTATTTTGTACTTTTTTCAAAATTTTGAATTATTGGTTAATTTCAAAATCTCTATTTAAGACATTTTCTTATTTTTCATTAAATCTTATTTCTTTATACTCTCAAATTAAATTCTTTTAAATTGTCCTTTTTATATTAATTTTTTCTTAAAATATCAAGAGATTATTCCATTTATTTTAAATAAATTATACACATTTCATTATAGTTTTAAATATAATATTTTGAATACTTTAATTTAAATTTTATACTAATGATTGTTTTAGATCGTGAGAATACTTCGTAATGCAATAATAAATTATAATGATTGATGTTTGTAATTTTGTTTTCCAACGAACTGTGTTGAACTTCATGAATGGGCCCATAAATGAATATCTCAAGGTTAAGGTTTCAAACCAAAATAATGGATTGCTGAATTAGAGCAGGGCCCTGGTGACGCTGATTGGCCCAAGAGTTGGAGGTACATCTACATGTATATATTTGATATTATACTAATTTTTTAACTGATAATTCCTTTAAAAAATATTTAAATTAAGATATATTAAGATAATAGTACTGTATTTTATCATTTATATGTAAATATCATTGTTTATCATTTTAATAGTTTATTAATATTTTTTATTTAAAAATTTTATTATATCATTATTTATTATATATATATATTTATTTTTTTAAAAATATCCTTCGTAAGGTGTTTATATTCCAAAAAGTATCTGTCTATTATTCAAAAGAAAATAGTGTAGCTGCTATTTCATTTCTTTTTATTCTGTTAACCTTTTTATTGTTAATGGTATATAATGCTAGGCGCGCGTAAAGAAAAATAAGAACTTGCAAATTAAATAGCATTATTTTTTAAAAGGAAGGTAAAAGGGTGCAATATTACATAGATTTCCATGAAAGCATAAATGTTCTATAATCGATTCATTCACCATTTTAGCGATCGAGAATGGTTCATGGTTGAGGAGTAAGAAAGAGAAATTTGACAATCTTTTTTCTTATTCTATTTCTTTCTCCTTGTTACCATTTGATCCAATGGCTAATATGTTCTTGGAAGAAGAAAAAGCAGAAAGTCTTCCACCAGCAACACGGAAAGAACTGTCTAGCAAGCAAGAACAACCCAAGGATATTATGTACAAAAAGCTCGTCTAGTTGACCATGGACTTTTGCAATTTAGGTCACATTTTTTTAGAATTTTTTTATGTAAAAAAATTATTTTATTTTTGAAGATTTAATGTTGAAAATAATGAAAACAGAAAATAAAATAAAATATATATATATATTTATTATTTTCTGTATAAAATATTAAAAAAGAAAGTAAAAAATAAAAATAAAAAACGTTTTTCCAAACCAAAACTTTATTATCTTCATAAACGAAGGAGATTATCTACATGTACCACTGCCTTAACAGTAGAGAAGAGAGGGCAATAAAAACCAGGCCATATTAGCTCTTCATCCTAGTAACTTATTTGTCTTCAGTCTTTGGTTGGTCCAGCATTGATTAAAAAGTTTTTTTTTTTAAAAGATGTGGCGGTAAATATTATTTCTTCTTGTTTATTTTATAAAATCTTTCTTATTAAATTATATATTAAAAAATATATAATAATAATAATTAATATATTAATTTTCAAAAATTATAGTTTTCTAAATTTTTCCTTATTTAAAGTAAAATTTTACTATCACATATTAATTGTTTATATCACTTTAAAATCACTAAAATTATATAAAACTTAAATATGAAAAATAATAAATATTTTTAAAATTTTATAAATCATCCCATATTAAAATTTACATATAACTTTTCTAAAATAATTTATAAAAAAATATATTGCTAATTAGTACTTGCTTGAAAATATAAGTTGATCAATACCATGATGACTTTGAACAAGAAACCAAGTGGATGACGAAAGGTTGAAAGATGTGTTTATAGATTAAAAACAAATAAAAGAATATATAAAAGGTTTTGTTAATTAGTACTTAAAATTGAAAGGATGTTTTTTATTAGAAATTACAAAAAAAAATGATGGATTAATATTTTTTAATAAAAAAAATATTTTTAATTTTCTAACGATTAATATTTCCCATATATATAAATAAGAAAGTTACAAATCTAAAATGTTAAAGATATTTTTATAAAAATATAATATGCCTAAGTTGAAAGTCTCTTTCACATTCTTTGGACAATGGTTTGGATATAAATATACCCTAACATAATATTATAGTTTATATTCAAAGAAAGACATGGAGTCAGGAAGGGAAAAGACGAACAAAAAAAAATGAAAAACCCCTAAAGAATAAGAACAAAAATGGGAAAAGGGTCTCATTGAAATTATTTAAATAGAAATGATATAAAATAAGGTTCACATTAGGCCATTAAAAATAAATAAAAGATCGAGAGTCTAAAATGTCAAAATATTTTTGAACAAATAAGCCATTTAAGTGTTTTTTTTTTATCGTGAAATAAGTCACTCAAGTTGAAAGGCTGTTAATTCACTCTCTCACCCTCTTCAACAAGTATTTCGCACGTAAATTCTACTGGTTCTCACCAATATCTTTATCCTTTTTAGATTTTTTTTTTCTACAATAATATGAACTTAATGGAAAAGTATCCTGTCTTTTATTGTTATACTGATGAGAGTTGGTAAAGTATCAACGATTCAGTGGTTTGGTGAAAGAGTTTGGTCTCACAAAGTAGGAAATTATAATTCAAATTACTATAAACAACAATGAACCATTGAAAATTAATAATATCATAAATGGAAGTATATATATTTGCTAATATACGAATTAATAAATATGATAATATTTCGAATCTCTTTCCTTTTTTATTATGTTTTTTTGCTAACTTTTAAATTTTTTCTTGTATACTAAATTTGATTATTTGCTGTTAGAAACGAGACAATTTTTGTACCTATTCCTGATTCCTTTCCCATGTCGTTGAACTTACATATTAAATCAAATATGTTTTTCTTCTTTACCTACCTATTTAATTAAAAAATTAACCACCTTTTATATTCTTTTAACCAATACTTGATTTCCTTCAATAAACGTTAAACATAATAAAATACCTAAAAATCAAAACAAAATACTTTGTATTGATTAAAACATATTATTTAGATTTTGCAAAATTAAGAGTTTTGAAAGAATATATTTTATAATTTAATCTATATTCTCGATCATAAATAAAACATTATTAATTAAACTTATATATTCTTAAATATTTCTGAAGTATTAATTAGCTTTTGTATTTTACTTTTTTACAGATATATACTTATCACAATATATTGGATACTTACTTGTAATGAAGACAAACATACTTCTAATGCATATAGTTAGGGAAGGATCAAGAAAGATAACTTCTGTAATGAATAAAAAAAATAGACTTTTGGTATAAAAAAACTATGTTAGATTCTTGATTAATTTAACTAAAATTGGATGAATTTATTCAAGGAGACAAAATTCTCATAATATTTATCAATTCATTTATAATATTTAAACTCAGTACTTGATTTATTTAGGATGTCAAAATAAATCAAGCTCGTTACCATTAAAATAAATAAATTTTTATAAGTATAATTATATTATAATAGAATATAAGACTATAACTTTTTTTATAAAAAGAATTATAGTCGACAAATATAATTTTAAAAAAACGACAAAGGCTGGGATTTGTGTTTTCGGGTTTTCTCTCCTTTTTTAAACAAAAGAAAATATGTTAAAAAGGTGCAAAAATTATTTGCGTACCTCGAGCTAATTATCATAATATCTTGACTTTTCTTTAAATCACATTCTAAAATCACCAAATAGTGGAAAAAGATGCAGCATCCATGGAAGTAGGTGAGATAAAAACAAAGGTGTCAAAACAAAAGTTCGCTCAGCTGCATTATCCAAACCAATGCCTTGCTATGATCATTTTGCTTTTGACAAAAAGGTGGGAAGCACTTGAAACCTGAAACCAATGACTTCTTCCACATTGGGTCGTCCAACGGCTACTTTCTATTCCATACATGAAAAAAAAACCATGGAACGTGCGCAGTTTAATGTTCTTATCCCTCATTACATAGCATTCATGATGTCATTATTTTCTATTTTTCACTTTTTCTGCCCATTAATTAGCGATAGCCATTGAGTTTCGTGTTAAATGGCAAGATTGAAAAATAAAGGATAAACGTGGTCAATGAAAATTAAATAATTTAATTTTATGTAAGATACAAACTTTTGTAATATAAATCAGTTAAAATTTATGATAAGTATAAGTTTTTAAAATAATTATTATAATGATAAATATTTTTAATATATATTAATTCAAATTAAATAATAATAAAATATATTTATGTTATCAGTATAATTTAATTTAATTTAAAATTAGATTAGGGAAACTAATATGTGGTCGATCATTTTTATTGTTGTAGAAAAGGTTAGAGGGAGAAAATTGGTAATAGAATATCCAAATCGTTATCCCACCTCATATCTACATATTAATTTGTGCGTTAAATTTAAAATAAACGATTAATATTACAGCTATAACTTTACAACATAATAATCACAACTTAGAAATTCTTTCTTAGTGGCTTATTTTGCTCATCTCAAAATTGAAAATACCAACAACTTATCATTACTGTCTAATATATTCGTGTTTGTGGTTGTGCCATGCCAATTTGCCATTCTGAGACTGTTCTTCAAGTTTGATGGTCAACAAGCATCATTAGCCGATCATCTACCATTCTTGTTTAAATAAAATGCTGGTAATAGGTTCAATTACAAGTATCTAATATATTCATAATGTATAAGAATGGACACGTTAAAGTTGTTATCCAAACAAATATAAGTATAAAACAGGTTTTTTTTTTACACGTATATAAAGATAAGTGTTGTTCTTTATCAACAAAGAAGAGATTTTATTAAGAAGCAGTACAAAATATATTTTTTAATATCCATTTACATCATATTAGTTAATAAAATATATATATATATATATATATATATATATATATATATATATATATATATATAACTAATATATCGATACGAGAAGTTAAGGTATTGGTTGATTTTAGAAAATATTTTTTTATTTATAAAAAATTTATTTTATTTTTATTTTCTATTTCTAAAATTTTGTATTAAAAATTATAAATATAAAATAATTATTTTTATTTTCATTATTTTATATATAAAATATTAAAAAATAAAAAACAGAAAAAAAAAATTTAAAACCCAACACCACATAAAACATCTCTCCATATTGATTTTAACTCTAAACCAAGTTCAAGAGGATGCTTAATCCTGTCTAATAATATAAAAAAATGTTATAATATTTCTCTAACACCTTGTGAATTATCCCTAATTAACATTGGTTGGACAAATACACCTATCGACAATGCAATATGGTGGTATAATAGAATCATACGACGAAAATTATTTGTAATTATTTAATTCTCTTAACTCTTGTGCTATTCTATAAACAACTTAAAAGGATGCTTACAGGAGAATTAAAAAAATACAGGAAAATAAGGAATAAATTCATACAAGAAAGGAATTCAATTATAAAATGCATTACACATTTAGATATAATTGTTAAAATATTAATATCCAATAAATGGCATTCTTTATTAATTATTAATTATTTGCTTTTATATTATTAATATCTAACGTTGATGTAATATTAATATTAATTTAAATTAAACCTTATTTTTAATTCTTACAAATATGTCTATTTAATTATTCAAAAATAAATATTATTAATATGAATACTTAAACTTAACTTTCATATTAATTAATAACAAAAGCAGTTTATTATAATTATTTTAAGATATAATTTATATAACATCGTAGATTTAAATCTTATATTTTATTATACATAAAAAATAATAATAAATAATAAATTTTTGACTTAAATATAATATTTTTCACGTATGATAATATAGTTGTATTGATATGATTTATTTTAAAAATATATATTCTTAAATATTCTATAATTTTATTATATCATTTAAATTTTTGTCCATTTATTGAATATTAAGTCAACCTAATTTTGATTTTAAATCTTTAAAATTTGTTTAATAAAAAAAATCAAGATAATTTATAGTTAGATTTAAATCACGTTTTTTTATTTATACAAAAAGTCTAATTTTGATTCTGTTTATAATCAGCTAATTTCAGTTCCGATGAGAACAGGGCGAGGAAGGATTAAAAAGAAAGAAAAAGAAAACTTTGATTGGAAAAAGATAAAATTGGCGTCCCATAAATTTGTATTAAAATGGGAAATAAAATGGAACGATTGAGGGGTAAACAATGAAGCAATAAAATCAAGTAATTATGGGGCCCGTTACATTGAAGATGTTGGCAAACGAAACAAAATAATTGAGTGTGTTTGTTGACACAAGAATTATGCAACAAAATGTGGCACCACTTCCGCTTCTAAATTGGACTTTGGATTTGGATGAAGTAAGACTCAGTTTATGGGTTGCGTCATCAGAAGATTATGCCCCGAAATTCAAGGGCCGTTTCAGAATACTTCGCCAATCTATCTATAATCATAAATAAAGAAAATATTTATAAGCTGGTCTTCATAATTTGTTATCAAATTTATTTTTAAATTTTTTTCCATACATAATTACTTATTTTTTAATTTTTTCCATACATGATTTTAAAAGTTTTTTTTTAATTTTTATTTATATAGTATAATATTTATTATTATTTGATATATTTATCTATAATCAAAATATTTACTATTTTTAATTAATTTATTTATAAATTTTGTTTAATTTTAACAATTTCCATACATTATGTTATTTAATAATAATATTATGATTCAAAATAAATAATCCAATAATAATGTTAATAAATTATAACATAATATTTTTCTTTGGGTCTACATGTCACCCATGATTATTATTTTCTCATAAAAAGTACATTCTTATTTTATTATCTTTCCATTAATTAGTAGAAAATAAATTAATAATTTACATATGCTTAGAAATCATATTTAGAATACAAGTGCAAAGCACAATCCAAACTTTCAAGTAGTTTAAACTTTAAAGTTTTTAATAATATCCATCTCAAATCATAATTATTTTTATCAATTTTCACATAATTTTTAAATAAATAATCTGCCTATGTAAATTACCTTCATGTATCTTAATCATTATTTTAATTAGCTTTTTAAATTCACCTTTTTGAAGTTAAAATTTTTATAATTATTTAATTCAATTTAATAATATTTGATTTCACGTATAAATTCTTTGCTATGTTTAATTATATAAATTTAAATAAAAATTTTATTTTAGAAATTAAAGTTTCATAGCATTAAATAAAGTTTAAAAAATTAGTAATACAATTAGATATTATATAATATATCCTTTTTATATCAGAATGAAAAACAATTTTGAATCATATAATTTTACATAATAATTAAAACTATATGATTAATTTTAAAATGTGTGTAATTTTTAAATATACCATATGAATTTTATATTTTATTTTTATTTATTTTAATAAAATTTAAATTTTAATTAAAATATATTAATAATATAAATTTTGTATGTTATTTTTCAATTATAAATTGTTGCAATTTTATAAATAAAAAACTATAACAATTATTTTAAAATATATATATTTATCATAGCTTATAATTAATCGATGATATAAATATTTTATTCTAATAGTTGATTAAAATTAAACTCTAGAATTTAATGATTAGATATCATTATCATGTAAAAGAACTCTCTTCTTGAAATATTCCTGTGACATGAAAAGTGAGAAAAATTCAATTTTTAATTGTCACGGTAAATATTCCGGAGTACGTTACGACTTACGTGTTTTGCACAAAAGAGGGGAAAAGTATACATGATATGTATTGTTGATTCAACTTTAGGGGATCGCGTTCCATCGAATCCCGTTAAATACGAATACTACTTATAATATAAGAAGCTCATAAGCCAAAAACGATGTCTCGAGATAAGAAGGAAAGATCAATAAACTACACATTCTTATGAACAAATGGTATGCAGTTGTTTTCCTAAATAAAATTTTCCAGGTGTGATATATGATTGATTTTTTTAACTAATATTCTTAATTTAAATTTTATATATAAAAAATTAGTGTGAGAATTAGTTTTATTATATTATATATATTTTTAATTAAATTATATTTTTTGAAAAAATGAACTTATTTTATTAATTTATAACTTATAAGTTTTAATTTTTTTATATTTTAAAAATAAAAAATTATCAATTATTAAATTTAGAATGTAAATAAGTGAAGGATAATTTTTATATATAAGTGAACCATTATTCATTTGTAATTTAGTAAATATTTGAAAAAAAATTATTTTTAAATAATTATTTAATTTATTAAAAATATTAAATACTTTATAAGAATAATTAAATTACTTTTAAAATAATATAAAATCAAATATAGACTTACTTTTTATCTATTTTTTATTATTTTGTCACGTTTCCTTTTTTATCCTCAGTTTTTTATTAAATATTTTTATCTTTACAAATAAAGTGTCATTTACTAACAATTTTATGATAAAATATTATGCCTGCTTGATATATTTTTCCTAAAAAAATAATAATATAGATATTATAAATATATACTAAAAAATAATTTGACTAATATAAAATATTAATATATCAAATATTAATATAAAATATTATATATTAGTATAGAACTTCAAAATTATATTAATAAATTTTTGGGTCGCGCAAATTCTATACTAACAAAAATTATCCTAATCCTTAACTTTATGTTATCTTAACTTTTTTCTCATCCTTATTAGGCTTTTTTTTTTTTCATCCTATAGTGTAAATTTGGAACCAATTCGATAATCAAAATAAGATGATATAGTATGTTATCTATTTTACTATTTTACTGTCATGCCCTATCCTGCTCTTTTAGTTAAACTTGTATTCAAAATAACAATTTAAATTGAAAATCAACATATTAACTATTTTAACTTAAACATTTTAAAATTTATAAAAATGAAAAATTAATATAATAAAATTAATAATAACAATAATGTCTATTTTGTTATCTTCTATCTTATCTTTTTCATATTTTTTATCTTTTTATAATGTTTTCCTTTCTATTTATGATTTTTTGTTCAACGTTTTCTTTTTTATATTGTAAAATAAAATTATAATAACATATTTTTTAAAATATTTTATTAAAAATTCATGAATATTTAATTAAATTTTTTAATAAAATTATATATAATTTTGATAAAAAATAATTTTATTGTTTAAATATAATTTATATGATATCCTATTATTATTTTGTTATTTTAAGATATAAAATAATATAATATTATTCATTTTGTTATTATAATTTAAAACAAACATAAATCAATGGTAAATAGGCTTTAAATTAGATTGTATTGATAGAATAAAATATTTTTTATACTACATATAATATAATTTCTAATTAGTTAACATCGTAAATTTTTATCTTAATAATATATTAAAACTAAACTCTTAAATAATTGGGTTAAATGATATGTGTAATACAATTTAATTAGAACATTGATAGTGTAAATTATTTTTACATTATTATTTAATTATAAATTAATACATTATTATAAATTGTTAAATTTTATAATAATTATTTTAAAATTTATAATTATCATAATTTTCATTTGAGTATTATAGGGGTGTTTGTTGGACGGACAATTTCAGTACAGAAAAATTTCGTCTGTTGAAAACTAAATTTGAAGATATCTCATTCGATTTCGTCCGTTGATGTAGTCGGGTTACTCAGATACGAGTAAAATTGGAGGTCGGTTGAGAGCGGTGGAGGATGAAGGTAAAATTTTTCGGATTCCGGCGACAACAACCATGAAATCCGGCAAGAGAAAGCTTTAACTATACGTGGTTTTGGCGAGAACGAAGATGAATGTTAGGATTTGAAGAAAAGGTAAGAGTTTGAAAGCTTTCAAATGAGGCGAGGAAGATATTGGTTCCGGTGAGAAGCTCAAGAAATCCAGTGAACCTCACTGCTTTCGGTCGGGTTCGGATTCCAGTGAATAATGGTTGCAAAACTTGTCTCCAACCGCGTTAACCGCCGTTAACTGTCTATCTTTACCCGTTGAAATTTTCTCACCTTCTCACCCGTTTGTTTAGACCGTTTTCCAGCGGATTCCAGTAGATTTCAATCGGCGGCGGATTAATGCTCACCCTATTGGGTATATCAAAATTAATCTTATAAAAATAATACAATTCAATTTTTATTGGATTAAGTGTATTAATTTGTATATTCTTAAAATCTATCGTAATCCTACCTAATTACCTTAATGTATGCAAATGCCATAACGTGAGATGATCCATAATTTCAATCCTAAATTAATCGGAACAGTTTTCAGGTCAGGCTGATTGACCTAATTACATTTAATCAATTCATTTTTGTGAAATTCATTCCAGTTTATGAGCGTCCCTTATTAAAGAATAAGAGATTACAACATTAGATTAATTTACTCTTAAAAATAAATATATCAAAAATAATTTTCTAGAAAGATAAAATTTATATCAATAATTTTGTCATTTTGAAAGATTGGTGTTTTAACTCTAAGTTAAGAAATAGTTTTGATATAAAAAAAATTAACGACTTCCATTATATAGAGATGGGATTTTAATATTTGTATTCTTATTAATATATTTAAATTTTATTTTAATTAAGAGCATGCATATTTATAATATAATTTTTCTTTTAAATATTTATATCTTTAAAGTTGTTTTTTAAAATTTACTTCAAATTTAAATAATCACACAATGTATGAAATTTTTGTTATTCCATTTGACATATGGATAAAAATATTTTTGCATGTAAAATAATTATTTCTTTGTGATTAATTACCAAAGAAACTAATCTCTTTTAATAGGTTTTATCTCAACAAAAATTAACTATTAACCATTTTAAAGTTAATATAAATTAATCCAACCATATACCTAAGTTTCTTCAATTTTTCTCAGCAAATGGTTGAAATATTTCTTTTTTCATTTCAAAAGTAAACCAAATCAAGAGTCAGTTTTAATTTTATTATATTAATTAATCGAAAACATGGATGCATGGAAATTATACAGGAAAGATATAGTCAAATGTAAAACACATGTGAATTAAAAAATAAAAGTAAATATCCATACCCTTGCATATTCGTATTAATTTTTTTTTTCAAATTATAAAATTCAAGCAAAAAGATTATTTATTCAAAATTAACCTAAAACAAACATGATGTCACAACACACAAAAAAATACTATTTTTAAAATTATTTTCAAAACAAATGTTATCAAACAGTTTTTTATTTCCTTTTTAAAAAGTATTAATTACTTAAAAAAACTATTTTACAAATTGTTTACAACAACAATAAGAAAGACAATCAAACATGCCTTAAAAATTAATTATAATATTTTTTTCTATTTTTTTTTGTCAGTTTCGTGCATATTTTGTGGAAAATAAAAATAAAAATGAATATGTTTAATAAAACTACGAGAGATCTAAGTAAAAACTGAAAATTAGTTTAAAGTTAGAAATTGAAAAGTTATCTTTAAGTTGAAAATTTTAAATAATAAATATTTGATAAAATTAACTGTTAAATTAAAGTAATAAATATAATATAAATATTATAATTTTTATTAATTATAAATTTTAATAATTTATTATCTAAAATAAATTATATTAAAAATAAGTATAATATTTTTATGTTCTTAATTATATATTTATATTAAAAATATTATATAAATAAATTTATATTTATTTTGATAAATATATATTATAATTAATATATTTTATAATTTTGTTTATTTTATTATTCATGATGTGTATTTTTAATAAAAATTATTTTAAATAAATAATGATTTTTATATAAAATTAAAAATATTTTTTTTTCTAAATAAATTTTAAATAATATATTTAACATTAATAATAAAAAAGAATAATTTATAAAATAATAACTAAAATCTTAAATACTATAAGAGATAATATTAAAAAGATATTAATAATTATCAAAACTAATATCATATTAAAATAATTTTTTTTAATTAATTTATCATTTGATCTAAATAAAATATATTATTAAATATAGTGAATATGTTGAATATTTGAAAAAAAAAAAAAGAAGTCAAGACGGTTCCTTAACTGGAACAAGATCGAAGGGCCCATGGGCGAGGGTAATAAGGGTGACAGATGGCTGAGCGACGCGTGGCGTATTCCACAATATTTATAGTACAAAGTCTTCTCTCTCCGTAAAAACCAAGCCTACAAAATCTGAACTATCGAATATTTGAATGTTATTTAATTCATATTTACGACTCTTTCAGTTCATGTGTTTATCCTGCTGCACATTCATGCTGCCCTTACCATACCAAATATTCAAATTTCCAGCTGTGAATCAAAATTCAACAACAATTCTCTTTTAATTTAATTACACAGAATATATCCTTACCATAGCTAGCTAGATGAACCATCCAATAAAATTAAGGCACGATATTCACTATTCCAATAATCTTATACAAAGAAAAAGATATATTACTCTCCTAAGCTTTGGGGTCCCTCTCTCTCCAGAACAAATCTTTGTGTACACAGTAAGCAAACCCTAGAAGCATCATGATATGACCCACCACAACACTCTCCTTGATTCCCCATTCACATTCACATTAACATTAACAACAATATTTCGCTACACCTGACCCTTCCCTATATATATATACCTCTATCTCACCCTTTGAAAATCCTCTTCATTCTTCTTCTTTTTTTTAGTGTAAACATTCATTGTTATGTGGGTATTGATCTTTGGTTTCCATTTATCATGAGCAATATCCCAAGATCTCTCACCGACTCTTCCTTAACACTCTTCAACCTTGCCATATCAGCCTCTGATCCCTGGCCTTTCTCACTTGTTTTCTTATAACCCTCAAACCTAATTCTTCCTCAATAATACTTAAAAATTGGTCCTCAATTTTCTTCTCCCTTTAGCTTTCTTGGGTTTGTTTATTTTTCCCTGAATATGGGAATCCTTGGTGATCATCATAACCATAATAAGCATCACATGAGTTTTCATCTACACATCCCTCACCTTCACTTTCATCAGCACCATGAGAAGAAGGATCTGAAGGACATCCCAAAAGGGTGTTTGGCAATCTTGGTTGGCCAAGGAGAGGAGCAACAGAGGTTTGTGATCCCTGTGATCTACATGAACCACCCACTGTTCATGCAATTGTTGAAAGAAGCTGAAGAGGAATATGGGTTTGATCAGAAAGGCCCTATTACCATTCCCTGCCACGTGGAGCAGTTTCGTACCGTCCAAGGTTTGATTGACAGAGAGAAATGTCTCCACCATCATCATGCTTGGTGCTTTAAAGTTTGATTCAATTCTTCAAGCAAATTAAAATTAAATTTATGTACATCTCTTGTTTATTTTTAATTTTTTTTTCTTTCAATTTTCCTCAACACCTAGAATGTGGTGTTATTGGTATGAATGATATGATAACGACGAAAAGGTTGGATTTTAATTTGCATTAATTTTGGGTATGATTAATTGTTTGATCAGTGGAAAATGAAATGAGAATCATACTGATTTGTGATGTGATCGATGAGTAAGCCTGGTCATCTTTTTTTCTTTCTTTCTTTGTTATTTCAATCTCATGCCTAATGTGAACGAATTAAAGTAGATAGCTGTTGATATCAATTAAAATTAAATAAATGGAAAGCATATAGCTGTTAGTTTGTTGGAAGTTGGAAGCGTGAAAGACACGGTTGGAATTTGGAACAAAGATAAGCGTAGACTTTTTTTTTTCTTTTTTATTTTTTTTGGTATTCCTTTAATTATTTTTCGGCTTTAGTTGGGAGAGCTTGGCCCGCGGGAGAAGTATTAACATAGAAAATCTGAAATATAGTTATAGTTATCTCCTTATATTTTTTTTGTGGCTAAAAGAGAACGTGTATGGAGAGGGGCCCATACACAAAGCTTTAGGTATTGCTTCTTCTTTTTTCTTCTGTTTGTGTAATGAAGTATAGTCACTTGCTTGCTTTTGGTTGGTGGGTTTTTATTTGTATGGTTGTGATTAGGAACTCCATAACAAGTTTGGTGAATGGTTGTGGTCCCAAGGGAATTGGCGTGCATACATTTCGTTAATTTGTTCATTACATTTCTCCTCAAAGCTTCCCAGAAAATTGAAACAAATAGAGCAAGGATTTTTCATGAAACGGCATTAAGGACTCGTTTTGATAATTTTCTTAAGGAAAGTGAGGGAACTTCTATTAAGTCATCAATCTATTAAGATGTTCGTATTATATGGCTTCACAAAGCACAGTGTTATGCATTTTATTAAACCTGTCAAACAAATCAAGCAGGGGTTAGGGTCAACAAACATAGTGGCGATCATATTTACCTACGAATGTGGGCGATCTTGACTTTGAATCAATTTTCTATATCCGTTAATTATTGTGATTAAAAAAATATGCTAAAATGCAAAAGTACTTAGGTTTTGTGGTTGTGGGGAGTCACCAGTTGCTTTAAAAAGTCATCACATTTGGTTGGCTTTATTTTTAAGTAAATTTTCTTTATTTGCTAAGAGCATAAGACAGCAAGATGTCATTGTTTAGTATTTCTTAGAAATTTTCGTCCCCTTGTTTCGTTCACACTTATAAATAAAATTCTTACTCCTTGTTAAATGTTTAAAACCTAGAATTTGCCTTGTATGAAATGAGAGGAGCATTGATGTACTTTGAAAGATAAAATGCAAAATAATTTCTGATTATAAAATTAATAGTTAATACTTTAATAATTATATAATTAATTTTATAATTGTATGCATGTTTTTCTAATTAATATTTATTATTATATTTTTTTCATAGTGCAAATTTCACATTTTAGAAAAATCCAATTCTTAAAATAAATAAAAAATTATATTAAAAAACTGAAATTAATCTAATTACAAAGGATTTGACTAAATTACATGAACTTATAAATTTAAATATCATTATCATTATTATATTAAAAATTGAGAATTTATATCTCTTAATAAGAAAATAGAAAAATAAAAATTTTATAATTTATCATATATATTTATATTTTATTACAATATTAACCATTAAATTTTTAATAGGCCCACAAATTGTTATAGCACCCATAACCTAGAATATCCAAATTCTAAAAGCTTGTGAAGGACTTGGGAGCACCCCCCCTCCCCCCCCCCCCCCCCAATTTATGATTTGGTACTAAATAAACCTACCTAAATTAGTTCTGCCAGTCAAGTGTCAGCTCCCGTGAATATTTATTCAAGCAGGCCGCGTCCATCAATGATGCCCAATCCAAATGGGATAAAAGTTTTATTTTTTATTTCTATCTCTCTACATTTTTTTTTTCTTTTTTTCTATTTTTTTCTTACATATATATTGGATTTCACACACATATATGTATATATATATATATATATATCTTCGAAATGAATCTCCATTTACTTAAGAGTATGCTAACTCATGCCAATCTGGGTTTCTGCCTTTACTTACTGCAATTAACACTTTTAACTTGGGCAACTAATCCTCCCTCATCATCATCAACTTGACATGTTTTGCAAATCATTTTTCTCATTTTAAATTCCACTTAATATTAAGGACGTAACTTAGTTATGAAAACCTACCCCTATTCACACTCGCAATGTGGACAAAGGTTAGTTGGGTAGGTGTTTTACCTTCTAATTCTTTAATGCACAATTTCCTATCTTCACGGAGTTCCCTAGTTACTAACTTGCATTTGTCTTTCTTTATTCTCTTTGTTCCCTAGCATATGTTTTATACGAGTCCCAAAATCGTAAAAGTAAGCAGCATAGTCTTCTAATCCCGTAATTCATCACCGTGTATAAACTACCTTGCCAAATGGACAAAAAGAAAAAGTAATGAGATTCAACATCACATTTTTTTAATGAATGAATACAATGTAACAAGCGTTAAGCTATCATGTAACCATTTACAAGCACGAGCACGTCTCTAGTCTTTTGACCAGTGCTAAGAAGAGAAACGTACATTGTTTTAGACGAGGATTTAAACCAAATACACAGAATTCATTTAGTCGTGGAAGAACTTGACCAATGTTCACCGTCGCATTTCTCTACCTCAATCCTCTTTGGAACAAAACAAAGTGCAACATTGTTACTATACGATGAAGTTGACCAAACTGGAACCTCTTTAATATTCACACGAAATCTTACAAGAAAGCAAGTGGCTATGTGACATCTGAGCTCACAAGTAAAATAGGAGATTTTTACTTTGCACCGCAAATCACATGAGGAACAAAACAATGTGTTAGCTCGGTTTTTCCACGATTCAATCCCCAAAGCCCCCGAAAAAAATGCTTAGACCCTCTGTACCATTTTCCTTTGATTCAAATATAAATTAAATAGAAAAAGAAATGACACAAACTAATTTCAACAAATATTATAATAATAAAATCTCTCTTTTAGTTATACTAGCTGTCGGTGTCTTGTATTTGAACTACGCATCGTGACACCATGCAAAAACTTTGTATAGCCAACCAAGCTGAGTTTTCCATCAGATTTTCGGATCCAGTCACCCATTAAAGAGTAAGCTGATGGACCCAAATTCATCTCCTGAAAACATTTTCAAAAGGTTGGTGAGTTATAAATTAAGACAAAATTAACACTAGTAGGTGATATGTGGAAAAGGAAGGCGCAAACCTGAGCCAACTCCTCAACTGAAATGACTCGGTTCCCTGTCTCCTCAAAATACTCAAAAGCTGTGGTTGCAATTCTATCCCATTCTTGGTGAACTTCCAGCTGGTATACACTGATTGCAGCAGCACAAAACTCTTCGAAGTCCATCTTTTTATAGGAGAGTGGCTCCATCTTATTTCAAGAAACACGCATTTCAGATTTTTGTGTTATAAATGCATGCTAAGCAAACAATGAACTTTCAGAAGGAAAATAACAAAATAAAACAGTTCAGTCAGCATGCAATCTAAATGAGTATGGTGGCACTGATAATTGATCAACAGGATAGGTAAGCTTTGCACTTGACAAAATTAATCAATTATACCATCCGCATTCCTTCTTGCCACCTATTTTCATTAAATACCGTGGTTAAGGAAATGTGCAGGGCCTTCAGGTTACAGTATTTAATTCACCTCATATTGCAACTTGTTTTCAGTTTATTATATATTAACAATCCAGACAGGTGCAAGACAAATTGGGATCAAAACAACTACAAAAATATTAGAAAGGAGAGAGCTGGAAGGAAAATAAATACATCTAAACTACAAAGATGACTCACCAAATTTAAAATGTCAGGGACCCTTGACTCCTTCATTGCATCAGTTGCATTTTTCGTCAGAGCCTGTATTTTGTTTAATTTCAGTTTAGATATTATTTTGGAAATAACAGCAAATAAAATCGACTATAAAATTTGAACTATTAAAGACTAACCTAAGGCAGATTAATTTAGTGGAACAAGCAGATGAGTATAACATATTTACATTATATAGGGTTAAGAGGTAATGATATTGTATATCATTGGTCAAGAACACGTTTATGTCATAGACAGTAAAATTGCAAAAAACATGAACTTACGACTCTAAAATTCTCAAACGAAATGCAGCCATCTTTAGGTTCCAAGAGTTTAAACTGTTCTCTAAGGTAGATAAGCTCGTCTTCTGTCAATGCCTTTGAGAGAGCCTGCATTAATTCAAAGAAAAGCAAAACAGACAACATCACTCTTGTTCTGTTGTTCCCTGCCCCCACCAAAGGAGGAAACGAGGAGAGCATATAATATGCATTTGTTTAAATGGCAGAATAACAGATGACTGACTACCTTCAATGCTGCACGTCTCAAAGGTGAGGCACGCACATATGACTTAACTAACTTGAAAATCAGAATATCTAAAGGAATAGTATTTTTTTCATTTCTCAACCATGGGTGAGCTGCAAATATGGAGGAAACTCTTCATTAGCAAAAATCATAGAATAAGATTTAGGAGAGTGCATCTGTGAGAGAAAATTTCAATGACAAGCAATATGTTGTTTAGTTAAACAAGGTCTGAGCAAACATTCAACGGTAACATACTTAAAGCTTGAGCTGCTGTCATCCTTTTCCTGTGGTCCTTGTTCAGAAGTCTCTTCACAAAGTCTTTAGCTTCTGGTGATATTGATGGCCAAGGTGAATCATCAAAGTTAGGATTCACTCTTAACACAGACCGGAAGATTCCTGATTCGGTGCGCGCCCAAAATGGTCTACTTCCACATAACAATATGTATGATATCACTCCAATACTCCATAAGTCTGCTTCAACACTGTAAGATCTATGAAGCACTTCAGGTGCAACGTAGTAAGCACTGCCAACAATATCATTGAGGCGAAGCTCTGCATGTTTAGTAAAAGTCAGTGATCTTAGTGCTAAAATCAATAGGAGGATGGCAATGACTACAAGACAGAATAGAGGATAAAGAGATTTTTTTAATGCGAGAGGCAATCCTAACCCAACAAATGCATGTCTTGAGATTCATCTAAACCACTAAATTAGAGAAAAGCAATAGACAAACAAACTTATACAATTATGAAAAGACCTTGGAACAGGGAAATTCTAGCCACAGGTAGAAAAAAATCAGCCTATTCTTAATATGTCTGCAACATGTTGAACAAAGAAGAGACTAAATTACTAATGCAGATATTAGCGAAATTTTCCATGAATATTTCCTAAGCCTCTTTGCTAGACTTGAATCAATATAGTCTGCAAGAATATAAAATGGATGGGAGAGAATAAGTGAGTTTAAATGGAGAGCAAAGGACGTGCTTGGTTGGGGTGAAAATGGGAAAATAGAAAATGTGAAGTAAAAATGGGACCTCAAAAAATATTGGGAGTGAAAATTGACAAGGCACTTGGAGATAATATAAGTTTAGACACATCCCTCATTTTCATTCTGCTATTTTTAACCACATGTTTTCATTCCTGCCAAGCTGTGAGCTCTATATGCCACTCTTAAAGCTAGAGTTTACATTCTTAATGTACCAGTGAAAAAAGTATATCATCATTTGTAATGTCCTTTTAAGTGCAAGAACTAAGCAGGAGCTCCCGAAAAAGATAGCAGAATAATACAAGAATATGAAAAACTATATCCAACTAAGTATTCAAATTAGAGGATTATTTACTAGCTGTCTTTCTTGAGTTTCTTCAACCACAATCAACAATTTGATTATCCCAAACATGTAACAAGAAATTGCTTTCTTACAAATTCAGTGATCATAATATTAAAGTTTCATTCTCTCCATTTAGTTAGAAAGTGACGGAGAGTTCAGCCTAAGCATCCAAATAAAATTATAAAAAACAGAATATACACATGTGCATGCTTACATCACCAACATATTTGTTTTAGATTTTAAAGAGTTTCACATGGCTGTTTGAGGGCTTTGCACAGTTCAACAAAATTTAAAAGCATTTGGTTTCTCCTATAATTGTTCTCAACATAACCCACGATATGAAGAATGATTATTTCAGAATGACACACAGTTAGCTTTTACTTGAAACAATTCTAAAAACAGACCAAATGGGTATAGTTACTGAAATAACCTTATATCTATGTGTCTTTCGAAACTAAAATAATATTGAGCCTTTGCTGGTAATTTGATTTGATATATAAAAGTAATTTTACTTTTACCATCCAAACATCAGTTCTTCTAAACCAAGTTTTAAAATATCATTCCCAAACACAAATTATTATTTAACAGCAATTCCAATGTAGGCTTTATATCGATTAAACAAGTAATATTCAAGGCAAGGAAAAACTATAGTGGTCAGTCATCAAAATTGATGTAGTTAGGCGAAAAACAAACTTTGTGTTTGGGAATGTGGTCTAAACTACAGTCTCTGATTTGGAGAATGTACAGAATATGGTCAACAATTTAGAGAATGAATCCAACTAAAGGACTTGTAGGAATAGGAATGGCATAATAAAAAAGATCTTCCTGTTCAACACAAGTACTACAAGTATCTCTAATATGTTCAGGATCAAATGACACCAAGTGTTAAACTTGGCAAAATGACATCTCTAACAACATTTGATTAAAAGTGATTTTCATCAATCTAACAGTTGATTCATGTGATATAATCATAATAATCATATATATAATGTTTTTTCACAATTTAGACATTCATATATATACTCTAAAAGTAGCTATTTAGTTGTATTTTAAATAATATATCATACATTAAAATAATGATGATCGATGAAGTATAAATTATGTTCAATTTGTGTAAAATTTTGTACACCTGATTTACTATATGAAAACTTAAATTCAACAATTGAATTGATGAAACTCTATTTTTATAAGTTATTGGAAGTTCTATTTTACTAACTTTGATACTTGATGTCATTTAATCCTAACCCCTCTGATTATATGATATTGATATAGTTTCCACCAGAATCTTAAATATCATAAAAGAATGTCTACATGAAGTAAAAGCCATTTAAAAATATTACTCTCCGAGAATTACAAATTGTATCAAGATACCATATCAAGCTAAAATTAAGATATTTATCAAATATTTCAAGCATACAAAAGCATTAATAAAAATTCTCAAGAATGTTGAAATCTTAATCACAGGTGCTAAAATTTAATTTTAGATGTCTATTCCAAATTAATGAGTAATGAATTGTGATATGGTAAAATATTACTATTCCTCCATTGTACTATGTCAATATCTCTCAAAATCTGAAAGTGCTAGCCATGTAGCACAAAACCGTATGATAATTGATTCCATGGTTATGGAGGATTAAATGCATAAATTCGACCAAGCCAAAGCACTATCTACCAAAGCTAAGACTAGGGAAAAACAAAATACGAAAATTTTATCAACTTGGATACTATTGAGACTGAATATAGGTTGATTCAATCATATTACCTGGCCTAACAAAATCTGATAGCCCAAAATCAATAGCTTTCATCACAGCATCCTCATCTTTTGAGACAAAAAGAAAATTCTGCAAAAGCAAAATATTCTGGGTGATAAGTAAAATATTAGAGAGGTAACTATACAAACAAAAATAGCTTATACATAAAGGCACACCCAATTTATTTTGAGTAGCTCAAACCTCTGGTTTTAGATCACGATGAACAACTCCTTGAAGATGACAAAACGCAACTACATCTAGAATTTGTACAAGAATAGCTTTAGCGTCGTCCTCCGTGTATCTTCCACCTCTTCAACATATAATTAATATCAAAACAATCCAATTATAATCATGTTATTCAAAACCGAACTTCCTTAATGAAAGTACAGATGGACAAAAAAGTACAGATAGTACAAAATGAAAAATAGCTTTTTAATTTTACCTATCTAGAATTCTGTCGAGTAATTCTCCACCCTCACACAACCTGACAAGAACAAAAATATCCAATTACTTCACAATAAATGTCCAATTCAACATTTGCACGTATGTACCAATATCAACTGGCTATAAAATCTTCCTATAATAAGAATATTATAGGAAACATGAATTTGTGATGAATTTATTTATACCCAGTAACTTAAAGAGATATGCACACAATCAAAGCAGGAAACAAAACTATGAATAAAATCCTGGCAGGTTTGAGAGCAATTTTTAGAAATAATTGTTTCTACACATACTCCATCACTATGTAGACATTGGTGACATCCTCAAATGCATCATAAAATTTAACCAAGTTTTTATGTCCAGATAAGGCTTTCAACATTTTCACCTCCCTCCGTACATCTTCAATCGCTATTGCTGAAGTCATCTGCCATATAAAAATCAGTCAATTACAATAGCCATATCAAGCAAAACTTGTAAGGTGAAATTGACAAAAAACTTGAAAATCAACATTAAATTCATGTTGATGGATGTCATAAAACAAACAATGGAAGCTACAACAACAACATCAAAATACACAATTCCCCACCCAAGCTTAATAAGAGAAGGTGCAGAAGTATGAGTCAGCTTTTGCGCATAATCTTCCCATAAACATCAGCCATCAGAGGCCAAGTAATTGAAATGTAAGTTTCACGTTATGTGGTCCATTTCTCAAAGATCTTAATTTTCTTCTTCACCTTCTTTTCTTTTAAAGCATATCTACTATCCTCCAATTTAGCTCATAATGAAGGATGAAAAACAATAAGCAAACAGGTTTATCATATGCATTTAACCTACAACTAGGCACCAGGTAACTTAGATGGTTTCGTGCAAATCTCCCATTTTCAATCCCTGTACTACGGCAACAAGGGCATATAAACCATAGAGCATTACAACTCAAACAGAGGATCCCCTACCATTTGAACCAAAGCCAAGGTCATAGATAAAACAAATGTAAAATATCTATTGATGAGTTACAGTCCATACATAATGAACAACTTGAGCGAAAGCCGCATTTTCCAACAACTTGCCCACGCTACAGTGGTAGTAACTTCACCTTTTTCTTACTTGTTCCATAACTTATGAACAATTTCCGCCACCTATTCTTAACAATTTTTTGCAATGTTCCCAAGAAACCAACCAAAGATAAAGGATCGGCTGCAGCCAAAAATATTCATCTTCAACGCTTTTTACAGACTTTCCCCTTAAGAAAGTGTCAACTGACATAATAAATACTGCAATGATTTGCATTACATACTTTCCAATTTCATAAATTCCTCCGGAAAATAGGTCTCCCTGGCATTTTCATTTCCGGTACCAGCATTCACTTAGAAAATGACAATAACAACCATTAGTTCAACACTGTAAACCGGAAACCAACCCCAACCCTCACCCACAAAACCATTTGGAAATTCAGTGCACAATCACCACCTCAGGAGATTCCAATTCCATAATAGTATCGGTATATCCATAAAAATGCAAAACGGATACCATACCATAATTTTCCAAGAAGTGGACTTGACTCCTAAACTAGTTCCCAAAAGCAATCAATCCATCACTAATCACACGTTACATGTACGTAACACTACAACCGCCCAGAGCAAAACGAAATTCCAGTCCCAAAACATTGACGGAACACAGGAACTGATCCTGAATTGACCAAGAGTCAACTTACATCATCTCCAACTCCAGGTACATAAAAAAGAACATCAAATGATCTTCACAAGTAACTGTTAACATTCCAGCAGAAGCTCTATTTCATACGCGATCATTAATTTTTTTAAAAAAAAGTTATACATAAACATAACAATTAAGGAAGCATCTCACCTTAGCTTTGGATATGATTTTCACAGCCACCGATTGTCCTTTGAGTTCACCCTTCTTTCCTTTGGCCCAACAAGTATGACCAAAATGTCCACGACCCACTTCCTTCCCCAACTCAAACTTCGCCCCAAAATTCTTCCCATAACCAAAGCTCTTATCAAGCGACCTCTCTCCCTCTCCACCTTCCCCTTGCTCCTCCGGTATCGGCCCCTCCTTCGGCTTTGCCTTTCCCTGCCGCCGAAGCAGCGCCGCCATGATCGGCTTCGCCGGCGAAGGAGGCGGCAGCGGCCACCGGAACTTCCTCCCCGGAGTCTTCGCCGGGGACGGCGCCACGCCAGGCGGCAGAGGACTCGTAAATGGACTCGTTGAGAACGAGTTTGCCGGAGTGTACCTACCCGGAGTTGCATCGCTTGCGGCGGAGACCGAGTTGCTGGCAGGCTGGGCCGGCGACGATGCTGCCGAGTGGTGTGGCGGTTTGAAGCCATGATCGGTGGCGACCGTTTCGTTGTTGACGGCAATGTTTTTGCTGCAGCAATGCCCCATGGCTGCCTAACCGCGATCGGCGAAGTCAACTAGAGAGAGAGACAGCGTCACCGGAGAAATTGAGAAGACAGTGTATAGAGAGAGATAGAGAGAGAGAAAGAGAAAGAGATGAAGGAGTAAAAGTAGAAGAAGAAAGAAAGCAAAGAAAAAAGTGTTAAAATTTGTAAGGTCAGAAAGAGGATTAATTTAAGCTTAATACGACACAGTCCAACTGTATTCATTTATGTGTGAAAGTAATTTGCTTCCTTCGTTGGTTGGATCCTTCATGCACCCTCATCTCATGCCCTATGTCAACATTCATTTATACGGGAATTTTTTCTTTATAAGACCATTTTTTATTTTTTTTAAGATGGTGAATAAAAAGACTATTTTATTTATTTATATATATATACATATGTTTGTTCGTTATTATGATACCGTGTAGGAAAAATATGCACATATATAGGTAGCTGTTTTGAACGTTTTTCCTCATGTGTAATATCCGTATATACTTGTATGTGCTGGCAAATAAAACAATGAGCGGTTAACTTTGTTTTTGGTGTCAATTAAAGGAAACCATACTACTAGACAGTGTCAATTGCCTTGGAGTACAGGCGCAGATGCGAGGATTTTGCCACGAAATGAAACTCCCGTTGCTTAACATCAACTTGGGCGTGGAAATTTTGTTTCTTTGATTAAGGAATGGCATTGCAAAATCATTGACGCTAGGTGTTTGTTTTGGGTTGTGAACCTTTTTGGGTAATTATTGTGGATTCTCGTTTTTCTTCGGTCTAGTTGAGGTAACCTCTTTAAACAAATAAATGATGATAGCCAGTGATTCAATTTGGGGTTTGTTGTTGTTGAACTACATTTATTGTAATATTCAATGGGGGAAGACACTTGGATCATCGGAATCCAAATTTGCAATGTATTTTAGAGAATATTCAATTACAGTTCCGCGAATTATAAACTGAAATTTTTTATAGATGCTAAAATTAACGTACCATTTAATTCTACAAACTAAATGTTTAAAATTTGCATTTTCATGATACCGAATTTATGTAACTTTAACCTTTTATAGTTAAATTATGCACATAATATTATTGTTCATTTTATGTAAAAAATCTGTGGATATATTCATAATTTAATATTCAAAATGCTTTCCGTGTGCTTTTCCTATTTCTATAGTCTACAGGGTTGACGAGAGGCAGGTCTTTCTTTTTTTCTGAAACACACAAAATATTGTCACCTTGCATTGGAGTTGACTAAAATATCTTTCCAAATTGCGCTTTCTTGTTACATGCCTTTTTCTACGTTATTTTACAAATGTATTTTATTTTAAGAAATATATCCCTATTTTGCTAATTGCTATGAAAGAAACAAATTTTATATGTACAGTAAGAACTTGTATTCCTAGTTATTACATATGCCCGTGGATAAGATATAGTATAAACAATAGAAAGACTATATAAAACTTGTCAATTGTCATAAAAAAAGACTACAAAACTGTTTTTCAATAGCACATTGTAAAAGTTTTGTTACTTGCCATAATTAAAACTAGGTTGAAAATACATACTTCTTCTATCTGCTACTCAACAGAATCTGTTTGATATTTAAATATCTTGAATCAAAATAAATTAGCCTGTATATTAATTTGAATTTTTACTCTTAAATAAGCGATAGAAATGATAATAAATTAAATTATTGACCAGAATCTGTTGCTTATTTATATTAAACATAAGTCAAAATAGTTTTATGTACTTTATTCATTATAGAAGTGTTTTAGAATTTAGGTAAAATTTATTATTAAAAAATAAAACATAGCAAATATTTTACTATTAATGATAAATACTATGTTATTGCAATAAAAATGGAGATAATAATTTTAAAACTGAAGAATAAATCATGAAAATATTTATTTGAATCAAAAGACTCAAAACATATATTTTTATTAATGTAGTGTAGCAAAATTTTGATAAAGTCATTAGCCTGTTTATAAATAAGTTTGTCAACTTATTTAAAACATCTTAAAATAAAAATAGTTCTTTAGATCAATTTTAACTCGTTTTATGAACAAAACTAATTGCTTTTAAATTAAGATACAATCTTTAAAATATTGAGTTAGATTTTAAAAAGTGCTTCTGTCAATATTGTTTGATGAAACTTAAATATTAAATTTAAAAGACATGTTAGGTTAAAACATTATAAATCCTTCCCTATTACACTTACCTGTAATCTACACTTATAAAAGTTAAGAAGAAGGGAAATCAACATATGCACGCACAGTGCACATGTTTAGATTTACATTTTTAATATATAAAGCGTAAACTATTCTAATTTACAATTTTTATTATTAATCAACTCTTAATTATTTAAATCTAAAATGTATACGAACATGAATTATTTTGATACTTTTAAAATGGATAACTTTTTCAATAAGCCAATTGGCTTGTACATCAATTTTTCTTTTGTTTTTTACAAGGTATGGTAAAAATTTATATTTTTTAAATTATTTTTATCTTTAATTTTATTATTTAATTCGAATAAATTTTTATTTAAATTTTAAAATTCTGACATGACATATCAAATTAATATGTATAGAAATTGTATCTTAATTTTAAAAAATTATTTATTAATTTTTCCATATTTTATATTTTCTATTTTTTAATATAATAAAAATTAATCATTGAAAATATTGTTTTTTATTGTATATTTTCATTATATATAATAGACTTATTTAGAGAAAAAAAATAATTTTTTTATTTTATTTTTAATTTTTTAAATTAAAATCAATCTTAAAGTTGTTTTTTTTAATTTAAACTAATTAGTGGACAAAAGTTTATGATTAATTGATCGTGAATGAGAACAAGAAAATATTTATCTTTCATATATTATATATTTTTTATTGATAATTTAACGAAATTAAAAATCAATAAATACAATTTTTAATTTAGTAGATGGAGTAATTAGTTGTGAGTCAGGAAATGAGGCTCGGAAATAACTCAGAAAGGAGAAGTTATACTGGCACAGCATGACAAGTCAGTTGACTTGTAACGAGTTGACCTTTCTTAGAATTTTTTTAACAATAAAATTTAAATTCACGATCTTCTTATCTAAATTATTTTAATTCTTTATCATTAAATGACTTTTAATAATTTAAGATATTATATGATTCTAAAAAATTATGTATATAACAAAATCATTAATTTAAATTGAAATAGTTCAACCTTATTTATAAAATCATTTATCTTATTAACTTATCTAAACTGAGAATTTAAAGTTTTTTTTTTTAAAAGACTATGTCATATGTAATAACTAATGAAAGGAAAATCACTCAAATATTGCACATTTTCTAATTACGGCATTTATTTATTTATTACGTATTGAGACTCCACTCAAAGGGAAAACGCGTCTTGAAAAAACAAACACGGTTTCAGTAGAATAAAGCAACATGGAAACGTCAGCATGATGCAGTTAATTATTAGCTTGTGTAGTCAATACAATTGGTTTATTATGAAAACTATCGGTAAGTTATATCTATACTAATGTTTTATTTAAATAACATAATTAATTACTATAAAGTATTTTTTCAACTAGTTTAAATTTTACGATTTTATTATAAAAATAAACCATGTAAATCGAGATTGGGTGAATAAACAAAAATTTGTGCTAATAATAACAAAAATTTGATAAATTCCTGTTTTCGAAGAGTGTACAGCTTACTGTTTAGTTACAGGAACAAGAAAAGAAAAAAATTTAAATGATAA
Source organism: Canavalia gladiata (assembly GCA_037954105.1). Classification (NCBI taxonomy): domain Eukaryota; kingdom Viridiplantae; phylum Streptophyta; class Magnoliopsida; order Fabales; family Fabaceae; genus Canavalia; species Canavalia gladiata. The sequence continues at coordinate 56,951,490 of CM075659.1, read as the reverse complement.
GAAGAGTTATTTTATTTAGTTGGCAATGACAAAGAAAAATAAACTAAATAAAAAATATATTAGTTTACTTAAAATTATTAAATTAAAGATAACTAAATTATACATATCTACCATCTGCAATTATATATATAAATTTTATAATGTCAATTATTTACAATATATTAATAATATTAAATAAATTTTATGTAGATTACACTATATTGTAATAAATGATTTTTTAAAATTATTATTTAAAATATTTAAAATATTGATTTAGTATTTTAATTGAATATCAATTTAAATGTTATAGAATTATGATATCAGATAAATCTTTTAAATGATTTTTAAATTATTATTTTAATAAATTATAAGATTAAATAATTTTTTTATATTTTTAGTATATGAAAAACTCAATATTAAAAGTATTTGAAAGATAAAATCAATGTATAATATACATTTCTGAAAGACTTAAAAGAGGTAAAATATTAAAATCTAATTTATATATGGTAATAATCAAATATAATATCTTTTTCATGTTAAGCTAATCATCCAAATATATATATATATATATATATATAACAATTAATTAATAAAACATTATATTTATCTATTATTTCAAAATAATTAATTCACAGTATATATTTTAAATTCATACTAACAAAATTTAAATTTATTCATAATAAATATTTTTTTAATTTCAGAAAAGTTAATAGATGAATACAATCTTTTATTCTCAGATATTGACAATTTAAAATTTTAATTGAAATAAAAAGTATTTCCAAATTCTATTTGCTAATTAATGTTAAAAAAATTGTTAAAAAGTTCGTTAAATAAAGAAGTGGCTTGTGTGTGATAATAATTATTAATATAGACAATTATTTTTTAAAATATTTTATTATATTTAAAATTTTTTAAAATAAATTATAATTTTTCATTTAAAGATGATCTGTGAACTTGAATATTTAATGTTTATCAACTTATAACAATACAAATATTTAATTGATAAAACTGTATCATTTTACAAATTAAATATGAAAAATGAGAATAAAAAAGAATTTAATATCAGGGTGAATAAAAATTAATTCAATATTATTTTTATGAATATTTGTGAGGATAAAGTTATATCCAAGTAACAAATATTAAATAAATAATATACTAATGTATATACTTTTCTATTTAATATATATATATAATAAGATTTTTTGTTTATTTAAATTTTTGTATTTTTATATCCTTTAAAAAATAGCCAAAAAATATTAAAACAAGATTTTAAACAGTTGAAATTTAAATAAATTAAGAAAATTATGGATAAAATAAATAAAAAATTAATTAAAATTAAATAAATTAATAATTTGTTTAAAATTATAAATTATAAAAAATATCATATAAATTTTCAACTTAAAAAATTATGTCATATAATATTTTAATAAATATATATATATATATATATATATATATATATATATATATATATATATATACATTCTATCTTATTTTATTGTCATCGTTTCTTAAAAAACTATGTATAAATATATTAAATTTTTTAAAATATCAACTATGATCCATTGTTGTATAAAATATTAAAATTATTTAAATATTTAAATTTTATTAATCACAACTCTCTAATTTATCATGTTTTAAAATAAAAAATATAAATATAAATAATTTTATATAATGTAAATATATTATCAATTAAATAAAATAAAAATATTATTAATATATAATTATTATTATAGACAAATAAATAAATATATATAATATAAAATATTTAAATAGATCAGAATAATTAAAGCATATTCTAAATTTGTTTCTAAATATGTTGATCTAATTCGTAAAAGTTAAATCTATTGATAGTTCACGTTTGATTAATGAAAAATAATTTATTATCTTTATTTATAAAAATATTATATTATTTATTTTTATTTATAATTTTTTTATTAAAATAATAATAAATAAATAAGAAATGTTACAATTTTTATATAAAATATTACAATTAAAAAAAATAAAAATAAAATAAATATGACATTCTTTTATCCGATCATATTAATAGAAGAATATAGATATTGATAGACAGATAGATTTGTTAATTTTTTACCAGTTACAAACCAATATTGGTGAAAATAAAAGAGTTAAGTATAATAGGGAAAGATAATAACAGGTTGGATTTTATATTTTTATAACTGTTTTTTTTTTTAAAATTACCTTAAGTTTGAGCATATTATGTATCGTATACTTATTTTTATAAAATTTTATCTATTATAAAATCTATTAAATTTGTTTAAAAATTCATATAAAGTAAGTAAATATGCTATAATTTTATCTGAACAAGTTATTATATTAAAAAATAAATTTTTACATTAAGAGAGATTGTAAAAATAATATATATATATATATATATATATATATACATTAATTGGTCTAAAAAAATTTGAATTTAAATTTATTTATTTAAAAACGTTTTAAAATATTTAAATCCATATTTTTAATAAACAATTTATATATGAAATGACTTAATTCATTCTTATCTTTAGAATTAAATTAAGAAAAACTATTCTTTAATCAACAGAAGTTGATAAGAATAAGCAATATGTTGTACTCTTTTCACACAATACTTACTTTTATAAAGAGTGTAGGAATAAAAAATAATATTTAATATTTTTAAAAATAGCTTGTAAACAAAATTTATTAGTATGTTTTTAGTATTTAAAAATAAAAAAATTAAATAATATTTAATTTAAAAAGGAGTATCCAAATATTTTTCATTATATCATTTAAATGGACACTCATTTCTTTAAAAAATGATACACTTAAGATCTATTCTTATATATTTTAATTTTGAGTATTAAAATATAATTTAAAAAATAAAATATATTCAATAAAAGTGATGATGTAATTATTTTTAATCTGGTTTTGAATAACTTTTAGCTATTTTTTTAAAATGATATTATATTTTTATTTTATTGTAAAAATATTTTAAAATTATTTTTACCTTGTCATCATTTAAAAGTTTAGTATATGGGCTAAACCAACTCCTATAAATCTGGTCCATGATGAATTGCTGATGAAAATGTTGGATTGGATTGGCCTGCAAGTTAGCAAACTGATACATTTAATTAATAAAATATATCAAAGAAATTTAAAAAATAAATATAAAACAAAAATAAAAACTACATATCTTTTAGAAAATAAACTATATATCTTTTAGAAAATAAAGTGAGAACATGGCTTATCAATTTAACCTGTAGTTTAAATGGACTATTTAAAAAAAATTATATTTAAATTAATTTTTATTGTTATTAGTTTAAACTGGAGATTTACAAAATATATTAGTTTAACCGGAATAGTTTGTTTAAGCCCACTAAAATATAAGGTTCAATTTTAAAGTTTAACCCTAATATATATATATATATATATATATATATATATTAGGTTTAACTTATTTAAATTTTCTTAATTAAGTTTAAGGTAGCTCAGCTGATTTATATGTAAAAGATATGCTTGAGTTAGATTTAATTTAAATTTTTAGCTTAACTAAAAATATTTTATTGGTCCAAGTCTAATAAAACTTAAAAGAAATTGTTAATATTATTATTATTATTATTTTCAAATCGATCTATTTATTTTGAAAACATGTGTAATGTTTTAACTTTTTTTTACATTATGATTAATTATTTTAGGTGAAAAACAAAGTACCAAATTGAACACATTTTAAAAATTTAAAAGACAAGAATGGTATTTTGTATAAATTTAATTTTTTAAATAAATCCAAGTATATAAAACATTTATATAGTATATTTTTAAAAAAAATAGTACAACAAATTTAACAGAAATATGTTTAAAACTAAACTGAGGGAGAAAAACTAATTTACTCTATAATTATGTCAATCAAGGTTATGCTCACAAGACATTTTAAATATCACATTTTCCATTTTGTTCTGAAATCCGAAATATATCTAAAGCATTTCTATTAATTCCATTTATTTCATCAACATTTTTGTTTTATATTTTTTTATGAAATGAAAAATTTTATTAACAAAATTAATGATTTTGTCCATAATATTTTTTTAATATTTTTTCTTCTTTAATTTGTTCTACAAATGTTGTGTAATTTTAATTGTTATTCTTCTTAATTAAATTATTTTCATATAATATATTAAATTAATATAAAAAAATAATAAGTGTTGTTACTTTAATTTTAAAAAATAAAAAAGTTACACGTTTAATTTTTCTTCTATTTTTAATATAGGTTATTTTAGTGTAACTTTTATTTTTGTGTTTTTTTCGTTTGTGGTTGCATGATACTTATTGCGATAATTTATGTAAAATATATATATTATATTTTTACTTTTTTATTTTTTAATTTATTGTTTGGATTTAACTTTTAAAAAATATCTTTTAGTCCCATCACATGTAGAGCTAAACTTGGAAAATTATATATTTTTTAAAATTATAAAAAATAAAAGAAATAAAATTATACATATAATTTAAAATATTTAAATTAAATTAATCACACATGTAATATTATAGATTAATTTAAACAACCTATGAAAAAAGAAACAAAATAATAAGAAAAAAATATTGTAAATGTAATTGTTAATTTTGTAAAGATAAAAAAGTAAAAATCATGTTAAAATAATAAAAAATATATGAAAATATTTTTTATATGAAATATTTACGCTGACATTTTTAAGATTCATCTAAAAAATATTTAATATTTTTATTTTATTTTATATAAACAATTTAATTTACATAAAATATAATATCACACATTTTTATAATTACATAATTCTACTTAATTTTTTTTTATTTTTTATAATATTATATATATATATATATAAGTAAAATCAAAATAATGTAAAAAATAACCAAATATTTTTTTAATAAATTTAAAAAATATTGGTATAATTTATCTTTTTATTGTGAATTTGTAATAAGAATAAAAAATATCATATATGTGAGATAGTCATGAAAAAGTTTTTGAGTAATATAATTGTACCACAAATTAATTTTGTTTTCTTATAATGGATTTTGTATACTATTTAAAAATTATTTATGTAACAGCTTTCTAAATTATTTATGTAGAAATTTTACATAATCAAGTTGTAGGTGATTTAAATTAATGTTAATAAAATAGAAATACACAATTTACTTATTTAATCTTTCATCTTTTAGTTGAATTTTTTTTAGTTGTTGCTTATGATCAATTCAGGCAGGGAAAGATTTTTTAATTAGTCTTTATATAGACAGACATCTCAACGTAAAAAAGAATATGATTTACATTGTTTATTATGGAACCCACAACTACATACAAGAAATAGAGTAGAGAGGAAGTGAAATATCTTCGTACAAGTAAAATTTGATCGGGAGCCTGTATTATATTATAATTTAATATACTAAACATGCATATGAGCCCAAAACATGCATACGTTAGGTTGAGGTTTACTGTATCTCATTCCATAATAATTTTCACTAATCCAAAGTTAGTCAATCATACTAGATACACTTGCATATGAGCCAAAAACTTCATCATCACTTATCAAATAGTGAGAGTATTGGGATTCAATTTTCAAAATAATGTGTCATTGGCAACGTCTACCACAGTAACAATGTGTCATCAGCAACGTTCAGATCATTATTTCATAAAATTTGAAATTGCTCAACTGGTAATAATAATCGTCAAGGTCTCGTTGAGACGACTGAGTCCGACCAAAATAATATCGGCTAGAGAGAGTAATCACAGGTCATTGGAAAGATTCAAACTTAGCTTACGTATCCTCTAGGCTCGAAAATTCTCATATCTCATAAACCATGGTATGGTTTGTGTTCATGTGAGCCGATCCTTAGAGTTATTAACTTCCTTTCATGGGATAGCTAACAAATTATTCTCATATTGATGATTTATAAAAATAATCTTTTTATGCATATGATGCATGATTGATAACTCAGTTTTTTATTTTAATCTTCATCCATCATCCTTAATTGGAGGTATCTCATTCTTAAAATCAGGATCTCGTTGTTCTCGTCCACCTATCAGGTAGGTACTTATCTCATCAACTTTAATAATTGAATATACAATTTTCTTCCACTAAAAAAGATTTCCACTTGTCACTTGTCATGTCATTTTATCCTATATCCATATACACTGTCAATGTTTGAACTTTTAATCTATTGAACACATCACACAACATCCATTCATCAATTTTATTTACCTAAGAGTAATACATAATGCTAGAGTTTTAGGATTCCTATCCCATAAAAGCTCATACATAAATTTCAATCATCAAATGAGTGATGATCTTGTACTTCAAATCAGACTTGTACATGATATTACATTGTTGTGTAGGTTTTCCACACAACAAAATATTCATATCCTTGCATGCACGCCCTCATTTATTACAAAAATATAATCTTTTATCTTCAAATAAGTTGTACATCTTTGCTTGATATCTTACATGATTGTATCATCACAACGTTGTATGGTCATGTGGATTCTAATGCACAATTGTGTTATTTATATTTTATACGCTTGTATCAATCTTGTGTAAATTGGTGATGATTTATGACACACTCCTGGTTTCATTCATCTTGTTTTTCTTTGTCTCCGTCTTTTAGCAAGATCTCGCTTAAGATGTGCATGGTCGTTAGCATTTATTTAGCAATGTCTAGTTCATTCTTTGAGCAGGATCATGCTCACTTACTAAGCAGGACCATGTTTGTTCTTTTAGCAGAACCTTACTTTTTCACTAAGCATGACCTTGCTAAATCATACATTTTTGTTCTTGTCATGATCATATTAACTATAAGCATAAAGGTACTAAATTTCTAAATCCATAAATTTATATCAAATTATTTTTGGCATGTTTGTGCAAACTATGAGTATAGTTGTGATGGAATTTTAAGCCTATAAATTTGATTTTAGTACAATCGTGCTAAATTTGAGCATGAGCATACTCTATAGCACAAAAGTAGGATCATAGAATTTAGGAATATCTTAGATACTCTCATTAACTATCAAATTTAACATAAACCATAAAATTATACTTCAAGTTAAATTATTGACATCACTATGCATAAATACTAGTTTTATAAAAATTAAATAAATTTTAATCTATAGTTAAAGAAGTTATAGAACTACAAATTTTATTTGAATCTCCTTTCTAATATGGAATCGAAGAACAAAGTTAGTTGTATTTTTTTAGATTGTTCCAATTAAGCTTTATCCTTCCTTTCATTTCGCCTATACTTCAACTCAATAATAATTGGAGTTGTTGTACTGGATCTAACTTATGTGAATTTGTTGAGTTGTTATAACTTTTTTTTGGCTTTTGTTTTCTGAAGTCAAATTTCTATTATTATTATTTTTTATTTATGTTTTCTAAACTCAAATTTCCATTATCGCTAAGGATGGAAGTGAACAAGGTTGTCCGACAAGGACCTATGACTTGGTTTGTTTAATAAATAGATAGATTCAGACTTGTTAAAAAGTCTTTTTAGATAAATAAGTTAGGTATAGGTTTATAAAAAAACCTATTTAACCTATTCAAAGGCCTATTTATATATTATATATTTAATTTATTTTAATATATTATTTTTATATAATATTTATTTTATATTTTATTTACATAATATTAATATATATATATATATATAAATATATATATATATATATGTTTTAGATCTATTTAATAGCTTTTTTATCTTGTAAGCTTTAAGTTTGCAAGTCTTTTTAATCAATTATTTATATAGGTTTTAAGTTTATTTATTAATTTTTTTTTGTTATGTAGACTTTAAATCAGGCCAGACCTTAACAGAAAAAAAAAAACCTTTAACGGGTAACATGCCTAGACTCTGGCCTCAAAATTTTTAAATAGGTCAGACTTGAACACCCAAAGTCTAACTCGGTTTGACCTACTTTCATCCCTAACTATCGTAATTAAATTACAACGAAAATGATGAACTTGTAAAATATTAAGAAAGAATTATTAATACTTGTGGAGTTGTCATCAAATATTTATTTTAAAAAAAAAATATTTGAAAAAATTCTTAACAGAGAAAAAGGTCTAGATTCAGAGTTGACTACGAATAGAGAAGGTATTAACATCCTACTCGCCTCTTCCAAATGACGGTATTCTTAATTTGACTGTGTGATTCTTATATTTTAGGAATTGTTTGATCTCTTAAATAAAATAAAAATAAGTAAGTTTGTGAAAAATAACCTGAAAGAAATTGATACTAATTCTACGCATTTTCTGGTCTAAAGGAAAATGTAATTTTAGTAAAGAGACTTTATCTCTAAAAAATAAATAAAAATTTTAGAGAACTATAAGTTTGTAAAAAAAAAAAAACTATATGTGCACATGATCCAATCAAGCGTAAATTGTATCTAAACTTACACAAATTAAAATATGGAACGGTAAAGAATACTATTTGTTTATATTAAAACTTGTTATATAAAATTTTTAAAAATTTAAAGATATTTAAAAATATTTGTTTTGAATATTAAAATAATTTTAAAAAAACTTTTAAAATACTATATTTGCTTAATGTTACAAAAATAATCTTAAATATAACATTCAATTAATCTTGAGAATTAACATTTTCTCTACACATAACTATAATGGATATAACAGAATAATAAAATATTCTGGCACCAATAATTTATGTGTTTACTGATTTAGGTTTCTAAAAAGAATTTTATATTTATTAAGCAAGGCAATTTGATTTTTTTTTATCATATATTTCACTTTTACTTTTTTTTTAAATTAAATAAAAATTGTGTTTCCTAAAAGCTCCATACAACTTTGGCTATTTGTTTCAATTATTCGGATGGGCAATTTATTGGATTTGGAGTAATTTGTAATTTGTAGCCCGTGGTGAGTTATTCGGTGGTATTAGGTTGGCCAAAGTTAATGACTAGTGTATTCATTTGAAAATATCACGCTTAGCCTTTTCTATATCACCAAATATAATCACATTGTAATAGATTATGTCTTGGATATGGGGATGCCCTAGGGATCTAATAATTTTCAGTATCTTCCCTGTTGTTTTGTTCCTTGAGATTAGTAGCATCACACCTTGGAGACTTTAATCCCAACTTTCCAGCCATTCAAGAATCGAAAAACACAATTCCAGCAAGCATCTTTCTAAAATTCCAAAATCATAAATCTTCTCACCTTTTTTCAGATCAAGGCTTCAGATGTAGTGTAAATCATGTTCCAGACCTTAAGAGTGGACTAGAACATTTTAAAGACTAACTGGCATGAAAACTTTTTTCATATCTAAAATTTTCACAAAAGATATCCACTCCAAATTACGAACAATAAATGACTCATTTGAATAGTAAGAAATCATGAGTCCTCAATCCAACTGTTGGAGTTTCAAGCTTATACAGTGAAAGAAACAAAGTGCAACGTAGGAATTTTGAAATCGAAGAAAGAACCTTGATAGGTTACTGTAATCAAAATAATCGGGACGTTATAGGATATTGTCTGCGACAGGAAAGAGCGTTGAGAACCATGAATAGAATCTCATACAAACACAAACCATCCATGTTAAGGCAAAATCGGGAATGTTTGGAAAATGAGAAAGTGAGGGAAAGTAAGAGAAATTGATGAAGCAAAAAATGAAGGTGTCCTGTGGCATTTATGGAATCATCTATATTGATTCATCTCTTGTACTTCCTCTATTGCCTAATCGGAACTTGGTTTACCAAACCGTGGACTGTGCAAAGAGCCACTATGACCTTCACAGTGGTTATGGCCGTTGTGCAGATGTCTTGGCTCATCGATTCTTATTCTAACATGGTGATTTGGTTTTAATTTAGTGTAATAATTGTAAGAATAGTGAGCAATAGCATAACAGATGAATCAATATACGGTTAAATCAGCACTTTCAATCTAGATCTCTACAGGCATCAATTTTGTTTCTACTTTATGATTGAATTCTGACTTTCAGGAGCAAATGAATGATTATTGGAAACTTTATACCTAGAACTTGTGTACTTTAGAAAAAGTCTTGATGTTGCCAATGCCGAATTTCTACTCCTTTTGCCGTGGAATCACGAAGACGTGAGTATGTTTATTTGAATTTCAAAAATTCGCAAGTGTGAGAGAGAAAAGGTATTTTTTTTTCTCCAAATTTTTCATTAAAAGCCTCAAAAAGAAAAGTTTCCTCTCTCTCTCTCTCTTAGTTGTATTCTATTTATAAATTTCAAAATTTTTTAACTTAATTATAATTTGATTTAACTAACTATGATTATTTTTTACTATGCTTACAACTACTTAACTAACTCTTAACTAAAAAAAACTTTTACAATAATGTATTTTTTTTTCTTTTCCTTTAATCCTTTGCTACTTTTTTTAAATTTTTTTTGATTATTATATTTTCTTTTTTCTTTTAATTTTCTTGGTTTAAATTTTAGTTCAAATAGTTTTCTTCTTTTATTTAATTTTTATATCTCTTTATTTTTTTATTATAATTTTAATTAAAAAAATATTTTAAACATAAATTAGCATTCATACCTCCAATAAGTTGAAAGTAATTGAACGACCTCATCTAGTTTTTTAGTAATAAGTAATGAATTTGTAAGACCATACAGAACTTCAAATTTGATATCTTCTGACACGATCTTCTAATTGCTTTTATCCGTCCCTCAAAATCAGCATCCAAATATTTACTCTTAAGTTGAGAACTTAAGTACGTTTTCTAAGAAGACGAAGGATGAGATTGTTCTGTTGATTCCTTGCTTTGTTGCAACTCTAAGCCATCATCAAGTTTATTAATCGTAATCCTAATTTTTTTAAAACTACATCTTGCTTTGAATTAGAGCAATTTTTTTTGAAAATCAAAAGAAACTATTGCTTCCGATCAAAATTGCATTTATATTGGTAGTCATCATATATAATATGGTATGTATCTGTAAAAGAGGCCAAAAAATATATATTTTTTCAATTCGACCTCTTTACGTTTTATCAAAATAATATAATGGAACTTTACTAATGTGGCTTACTGCTTGACATTCAATGTGAAGGGTTAGAAAGTTGTTGGAATAAGAAAAAACTTCCATGTGCCAATTCGTGCATAATTTTTTTTTAATATTATACCGTTTACATCATTCTTAATAAAAAATACCATATACTCATCATATATTTATTAACCACCCAAATGATTAACTATTATGTCGACCACAAGTTAGGTCAAATTACAACTGACTAAAAACCCAACATTGTAAACTTTTACAAAGTTAATAGACTAATTAAAAAATAATAATCAAAACATCAAATTAAAACAAAGTTATGAGATCTAAAACATGGTTTATCTTAATTTATGCCATTTCAATATAATTTTATGTATTTATATATATATATATATATATTTACTTCTTATTATAATGTTTGTTTTAAAATTCTTTACATTTTGATATTTTTTTATTCTCATATATTTACTAATTTTTTAGTCCACATTATTGTTAATGTATATTTAATTTTTATTTTATATACTTTTATTATAGATTATTCTTTATAATACAATATTCCACCTATGTGTTTATATTGTTTCACAAATTCATATATAAAAAGTTGTAGCTTCCACGACTTAAAATTTATGATCTGTCACTATTTTAAAACATCATCTTTTTTCCTTTTTGTTTCCTTATTGGAAAACATCATCTCCATCTAAACACTTAAAACTTGCAAATTATTATTTTGTAATTTTTTAAAATGTTAGAAAACATAATTCAACATGAAACGCAAGGTTTGTAATCATTTGATTATTCGATAAAATAACTACTATATTTGGTTGACATAATTACAAAATAATAATAAAGATATTAAAGCACCAAATAAGTTTTTGAACTCACATTACTCACTTTCAAACATCACTTAAAAAAATTAGTTTCTCCTTCTATGATTCCAAAATGAATATTGGGAAATATATAGATAGAAAGAGGAAAAAAAAAATACATAGATGTATAAACAAAACAGATTTAAAAAAAATATATATCAAGTATATTTTTATGTATACTTATATAAAAATAGATAAAATTACTTTTTAAATCATTTAATTTCTTAAAAAGTCGTATATTTTTTCACCACATATATGTATTAAATAAACCAAATTAATTTATAAGTATGTGGTAAAATTAGTAAATAAATTAATAAAAGTATATTTAATAAAATCAACAGATGAATTAGTTAAAATTTAAAAATATTAGCTAGAAGATGAAAAACTTGATAATTAGAAAAAATGCTCGGTAAAATTATTTATTAAATTAGTTAATAAAAATAACATGATAAATTAAACTGGAGTTTAAGTATTATAATTTTGTATTAATTATAAATTTTAGTATTTTATTATTTAAATTAAATTATTATATATAAAAATTAAAATAAATTTTCTATTCATTATTATTTATATATATTTATATTATAAAAGATCATACAAAATTAATAATTATTTTAATGATTGTATATCATACAAAATTTGATGATTTTTTTTATTTATTTATTTTATTATTTATGATGTATTTTTAATAAAAGTTATATTTATAATTTTTTATATGAAATTAAAAATATATTTTTAATTTTTATAAATAAATATTAAATATTATTTTTATAAAATAGTTTTTTTTTAAATTAATAAAAATTAAATATTTTATGATAAATAATTTAAATAAAATATTTAATAACTAAATTAAATAATGATATAAAGAAGGTAATATTTCATAATAATTTAGAGATTATCAAAATATATGAAGAATATTAAAATCTTAAAAATCAGTATGAATTGTGTTAAAAAATATTAATGATTTCATTTAATTATTAAAATAATTATCATGTTAAATAAAGTTTAAATTGTTTAAATTTTTTAACTATATATATATTATGTTTCATCTAAATTCAATATATTATCAAACATACTCTGCCTAATATATTATTATTTATATTAAATAATTATAAATTTTTTCGCTGTATGATAATGTATTGATTATTATATTCATCCAACTTGTGCAAATACAGCTTTAAGAAGTATTTATCTTAATTTGTATCGGAATTTTTTATCTAGATTGTATGTGTCTTTTTGAAAGATAATTCAGGAGATGAACTTATTTAGTATATTTTTATTATGATCAAAGATTTTATTTAAAGAGAATTAAACATAAACATATCCAACTTATGCAAATTAGTAGTCTGTTAGTTGTTAGATTGGACTTGAGAAATCATATCTAGTTTGTTTTTTAGATTGCATTTATTAAATGGGCCATGGAGGGTCGTCTGGCTGTATGGAAAACGGGGCATATGTAAAAGGAAACATAAGAAGCGGCCCAAAACAAAAAGAAGAAGAAAGTATGATCCACGCGTTGGCGGGAAGCGTGAGGCGAGAAGATGACATCTAAGTATAAGTCTGGAGTGAGAATGCCCTATAAATGGCGTTCACGCCGTGCCGGTCAAAAATTGTCGCAGCCAATCATCTCCTCACTTTCTTCTTCACTCTCTCTTACTATCCATCCCTCCTTCCCTCTCTTTCTTTTCATCCCTCCAAAACCCTTTCCCAATCCCAATCCCAATCCCAATCCCCTTCTCTCGTTCTTCTTCCCCTCTCAATTCCCACAATTGCATCCTGCAATTTCTTCAAATTCTAGGGTTAGGGATTTCTTCTTCCTCTCCTTCTTCTTCCTCTTCTTTCTATTTACTCTTCTGTTGTTATCTAAGCTGACACTCCTTCGCCCCACTGGGTGCTGACGTGGGGGTACCGTCGCCGCTTCTCATTCTATGGAGGCCACGGCCGCTGTTGCCGCTGCCGCCACTGCCGCTGCCGTTCGCGGCGCCTCACTCCAGATGCCGCCTCCGTCCCGCAAAGAGTGGCGCGCTGTGGCCGAGCATCATCACTCTGCACGAAACCCCGACGACGAGGTACTGATTTGGCGCGGAAATACTTCGCATTGTCTCCTTGTATGGTTTGGGAAATGGTGGAGAAGACGCGTGTTTTTGAAATTTAGTGCATTACTTTCTTAGCGATTGAGAAAACGTGAGGATTCAATATATGTATACATGTGTGTATATATATATATACACATATTTATGTATGTATGTATTACTTTTATTTTAGGGTTTAATGATGTCATTTGACGTCAGTCAGTGCTTTTCTTTCTCTTCTCGTTTTAAAGCCTAGGCGTTCTTGGCTGTTCTCGGTATTAAGCTTTGGAAAACTAATGTCGAATGGTGTGTTGAGGTGGATAATGTGGTCACTCTAGTGCGTGTGTGTGGAGCGAAGCATCTATGTTTAACTGATTTAAGCTTCAGTGTCTAGTTTTTATTCTTATAATGTTATTTCTTTTGCCGAGGTCTCTATGGTAGTATTTGGTTCAGGGGAAAATCCTACTTTGTCTATCAGGCCCCAAGTGTTTTTTTATGCTTTGTTGTTAAAGTAGACCACAAAGCATATGGAATGTGAACGTATTTTTTTCAAAGCAAACAGACTTGAATCGAAGGTTTGGCTAAATCACCCTTAATGCTTTAGTTAGAATGTACCTCATTTGACAGTTTAAAGGTCACAGCCTTACTGAGTTTGAACTTTTGGTTTTATCAACGAACTTAAGGTTGTTGGTCTGGATCGTATTCAAGTTTTGATTGGTCATCTTTATATCTTTGGAGGTGGTGAAGGGGGCTTTAAAACTTTTTCCTGGTCTCGTAATTGTTTGGTTGATACTTGACTTCTGCTGATGTGCAGGAGTTAGAAAATGCTAAACTAGGCCAATCAGATGAGAGAACCATATATGAGGTAAGGTGATGGCATAGAAGCTGCTTGTTAATTTTAACGAATTAGGAACCTGAAGATGATTTTCCTCCTATTTTTCAAGGTGCAGCAAGGAAGGGAGCCCCTTGATGTTGATTTTTGTTCAATAACAGTGGATGGAACATTAGACAATGATATTTTGCAGCAGCAGATTCATAACGTTGTTAGACAAAGACAGGAACTACTGCAAATGGAGATTGAACTAAAAGCCCAAATGATTGCTAGAACTGAGATAATGGAAATGCGAAACTCCTTTGATGCTCAACTCAAGGAACATGCTAATAATGCCAACAAACTTCAGGTGTAGATTCAAACATTTTTTTGTGTAAACTTTTATTGATGATAGTTTGGTACGTCCCATACACCTTTTTTATTTCTGATGGCTAAAAGGGGCAGTTTTTTACTTAAACATCTGTTTTGACTTACATTATTAGTCCACTCTAAACTGGTGTAACTGGCCTTGCAGGAGCAACTTTGTGAAAGGGAGCGCACAATGCATGAGCTGGAAAGGAAAATGGAAGAGAAAGACAGAGAGCTGCATGCTATTAAATTAGACAATGAAGCAGTCTGTTGAATTTCTACTTCCCTTTTTTTTTTTCTTTCTATTTCTTGTTTTGCTGCATGTTAATTTTAGCTGTATATATCGATGAATTATATTGTAATCTCTTTAATTATTATGCTAGGCCTGGGCTAAACAAGACCTTCTCCGTGAGCAAAACAAAGAACTAGCAACCTTCAGGTTTTTCTTGTCCGAATATATTTATAGGATGTTAAAGTTTTAGTTCTGGTCTCCCTTATATGCTTAAAGGGTATGTCTTTTTGTAGAATGGAGCGTGATCATTCAGAAGCAGAAAGGGCTCAGCATATAAAACAAATACATGATCTTCAAGAACATATTCAAGAAAAAGATAGGCAGCTAATTGAGTTGCAAGAACAAGTAAGCAGCCTATATTTTTTATAATTTTATAAGAGTTTATTTGAAAGTTAGTTGGTTTTTTGGCCTAATGATAATTCTTTATTTCAGCAAAGGGTTGCTCAGGAGACCATTATGTTTAAAGATGAACAGTTCAGGGAGGCCCAAGCATGGATAGCTCGTGTTCGTGAGATGGATGTTTTCCAATCGACAACAAATCAGACTTTACAAGCTGAATTGCGAGAGCGTACAGAGCAATATAATCAGCTCTGGATGGGGTTTCAGAGACAGGTTGATCTGCCATCCCTCTATTGCTTGGAGGATTAAGCTTCTTTGCTTTTGTATGAATACAATATAAATGCAGTTGTTTTGTATGTCTCCATCAGTTGTACCCTAATAAAATGCCTATTTACCAATTAATATATTGTTGTGATTTGGTTTTGAAGATTCTTTGCATGACATACAAATTACAGTCTCTTGAGTGAAGAAAAAAAAATTTACTTTGTGAACTTTATAAGTTTCTTTGTTCCCTCTTGGTATGGTATTTTTATGTATTTACTTAAGTATAGTAGTGGATGTTACTTGACTCTGTTTAATTCTTGCTTTGGTGGCTTTAGTTTGCGGAGATGGAGAGAGTTCATTTACATGCTATCCAGCAACTACAGCTTGAGCTGGCTGATGCGAGAGAGAGGAGTGGGACTTACAATGATGATTCAAGAATGTCGCAAATGAATTCAAAAAATAATGTTACTCAGTATGGACAGGAAAACGGGAATCAATTTGATTTAAATGGAGGCAATGCTTCAGGTGGAAATAATGGTCTCCTTCCAAATGAAAGCTCTGATAATGTCCAACCATTTGCATCTACAGGCAGCGCATCAGTCCAGGTAGGGTGCTTTAATTAATATCTTGATATATAACCAGCTAGTTGTTTTGCTGGTTTTATTCCCAGAAATATACTTGCAGCATGTTATATCATTGCCATATATTTTATACTTCAAACAGATACATGCAAATATTTTCCATTGCTTCACCTGGAGCTTTTATAATCTTGATATATTCACCAATCTTGTAAACTGTTGTCACACCATTTGAGATGTGGAGTTTGAAATATGAAAATCATTATAATTGCATTTGATGAATTAAACCTGTTGCAAGATTAAAAAACATAATAAATAGTTAAATAATAGCAATCCATATATAATCCTCATTTATAAGCTTTTATTTATTTTAAAAAATGTTTTTATTAAAAATCTTGAAAACTCAAAGAAACCCAAAATATATATATATATATATATATTTTAAAAAATGTTCTTGCCTGATTTTTTCTGGTTTTGGGTTGTTTGATGGTGATCATTTGGTTGTTTTTTGCTTTGCCATTTTACAGTGACTTGATTGGTTTTGGGTCCAGCTGGTTCAACTTACCAGTTTGGTCTGGTTTTAAAAACAATTATTGAGAATAATGTGATGTTAATACGAAAACTGAAAGCTATATCTATTGTTTGAGTGGTTTGGTTCGAAGAATTATGAGATTTTGGTTGCCAAAGATATAGTTGTTGAGGAAGAAGTGGTAGTGCTGGACTGCATACAATGCTTGGAAGTTATGAATCTACGGGGATACATATACTAGGATCAGTTCTGTTATTACTGAGGAAGTTAATTTTTTGAAATCAGTATCGGCTATATTTTTATGAAACCAAACATATTTCTGGATTATCAGGTTGTTATACTTGTGGATTTTGTTGCATATATCTTTTAATTTGTTGTTTGATGTGACAGTCCATGGGCCTTTGCTCTGGATTAGACATTTTTATCATATCCTTTTTATAATTTTTTCTTGTTGTTCTAGAATGATCATGTTCCTGGTGTCCCCATTGCTCCATCGTCTCTACTTGTCCCCCCTTCATACCTCCCACATGGTCAAGTGACTGCATTGCATCCATTTGTTATGCATCAACAAGGAGTACCCAACTCAGTTGCATCACATGTTCCTCAATCTCATGTTGGACATTTTCACCCTGTGCCCTCCATGTCCCCTCTGCAGCAGTGGCAGAATCAGCAGGTATCAAAAGATTCCCATATCTTAAGCTATCTGCATTGCTATCTGTTTTGGAGTTGTCTTTATATTGTACTTGTTTCTTCAGTCTGTGTCAGAGGGTTCACAGGTACCCATACAGGATGATTCTTCATCGTCCCAAGCTGATCAAAATTTGATGAGATCAGATAAGAAGTTTAATTATGAAATGTCTGTTAATGGACAAACTCTTCGTAGAGACTATTTGGATGCTCACATCTGCCAAGGCGAGGAACCGCAAACTGTTATTTCATCAGCTACCAGCGAAACACAGGTTTTATTGTTAATGATTGTTATTCATTTTTTCTATTTTACTTCCCTTGCAATTTGTGTAAAATACTGATGATAATTATTTGGTTTTTTAAGGGTCTTCAATCAGCTGATAAAGGTCAACTAGTTGCTTCTCAACAAGATCAAAGCTTACAACAAATTTCTTCACAGTTCTCTGATGCCCTACGGTTGAACTCTTTTGAACCAAATGGTGAAATTAAGGTTTGTTCCAAGTTTCATATTTTCTCACCTGTCTGAACCTTTTGTTGTTTTGCAATCCTACAAGGTTAGTTTGACTTGGTTTTGTATGTATATTGGCACACATTTGTATTCTAAACTAATAATGAAAATTATGGCTATTTTTGTTTCATTGCAATTGTTTGAAGATGTCTAGATATTTTTTAGGTGCATATTCACCAACTAAAATCATGTTTAGAGAAGTACCATGTGATAGACTGTTGATTTAATTTAAAGGGCATTTTAAGGTTAAGTAAAAATAAAATGTGGATATATCCTTGTCATTGTAAGGACAATCAATATATTGGAGCTTTATTCTTTTTAACATGTGACTTTTGAGGAATTTACAAGCACTGCAATGTTTGTGTCAGAAGTGTGCTGAATAGAATATGCTTAAAGCAATTCAACAATTGTCTTTTTTATTTGGTTCCTGTTACAGCTGAAATGGTGAAAGCTAACCTTTACTCTTCTCCAGGAGCAGAGTTCTGTGACATTATCTAATGATGGACCTGAGGACCAGGTTTTATTGGCTGAGCAAGCCAGCTCTGCTGCAAATTCTTCATCTGTCACTAGCAGCCATTCAGTAAATCATAATGAGTTGATTCAGAACAATTCTACTGATTCTGTCTTATCTGAAGCATTCACCACTACTGGGCAGACAGCTGCAACAACTGTCGCAAAGAGTTCAGAGTCTGCTCTCCTTGATGAAAAGTCATTGTTAGCTTGTATTGTCCGGACTATTCCAGCCGGTGGCCGAATTCGAATTAGTTCGACGGTTAGTGAGCTTTAGGTGTCAACGATCTGGGTTTTCACAAAAGATGGCTATTTTGTTTCCAACTCTAACCTTATGCAACTTGTTTATGTTTCAAACAGCTCCCTAACAGACTGGGCAAGATGCTTGCTCCTCTACATTGGCATGACTACAAACGGAAGTATGGGAAGCTGGATGATTTTGTGGCTAGCCATCCCGAGGTAAGTTTTTAAACAGTTTGAATGTATAGACTTCCAAGTAATGTTTACAACTATATATGATTAGCCATTATTTTTATGGAATTCAGCTAGCAGAATAAATGAATGGTCATTGAGTGGAATAATGGTAGGAACCACTCATCCATATATAACTCAAAAACCGTGCCAACTTGTTTTTGTCAAAACTTGACTTTCCAGCTATTTTCATTCAATTATCAGTTTGTGCGAATTCCTGTTATTAACTGGCGATGGATTTGTATTACAGTCTTGAGTTTTTTTTTTCTCTCTTTTATTTATTTCAGTTATTTGTGATTGAGGGTGACTATATTCAGCTCCGTGAAGGTGCACAAAAAATGGTTGCTGCTACTGCAGCGGTTGCCAAAGTTGCTGCAGCAGCTGCAGCATCATCTCCTTATTCTTCATATATGTCCACTGTTGCAGTTACTCCAATGGCACAATCTCATCGGCTGAAAAAGGCTCCTTCAATTGATTCCAAAAATATCAAAAGTGACAAGACAGTTCCAGAATATGCAGTCATATCTTCAAATATAGGTGATGATTCTCTAAAACTGTCAGTTATGCAGCATCAGCAAACAAATGGTGCATGCTTCAGTGTTGCTGGAGGTCTTTCAAATGTCAAAATTTTGAGTAAATCTAAGGATTCTCGGGAAATTGATTGCCCTGAAAGTCGGGTTGTCCAGTCTTCTGTGCAATTAGCTGTCGGCAATGGGGGAAGCCTTGACAGATCAAGTATGAGCAGTGGTCAAGTTTCAGGCTCAGGAAATGGGAGGCTAGTCTCAAGCTTTTCTTCTAAGCAGCAGACCAGGTATGCCTCAAGCTTTGCTGAATAATAATCTGTTATGTGATCATGTTTCTTTTTTCTATGATGATAATATCTACTAGAGAAAGGAAATTGTGCTAACTGTTATTTTATGGCAGGACAACTGGTGCTACATACCCTTCTCGAAGATAGTGAGTCTTCTTTACTGGCACTTAAAATTGCTATTTATGTTTCCTTCGAATTTCCATGAACGTGTTAAATATTTATTCCATTGTGCGCTTCAGTTTGGCAGTGGACGAAGAACTAATTTACGTGGTTTCCTTTTTTTTTTAATTTCTTTTTGACTTGTTGAAATAAACTCTATCTAGCCCCAACCTGGGACTATTGCGTTTTTTAGTATTTGAACATGACCAAGTAATTAATTCTCTCTAGTCCGTAGAGATAGTTTAGCACCTGTTTTTGTATATTATATACGCGTGTCTGACTGTACATATGCAGACACAAATGCAAGATTGACTTTTTTCGTAGGAAGTAGTGGTTTTTAAAAACTCCTTTGCAATTACCTAGATTTCTACAATAATTTGTGAACAATACATGCAAGTATTCTTGCTCGAGATCGACAATCGCGTGATTTTCAAGATTTATCTAATCTTTTACTATTATGAAAAATATAATATAAATGTTTATTACAGAATGCAAGTTGACGGTATTCTAAACTGTATTTTCCGCGAGTTTTTATTCAGTTGTCTTCCGTTTCATTTCACTTACATGATTGTACTGAGATCTGAGCTATGTATTAATACAACGCCATGCTCTCATAATTTCAATTACTGCTTAAATTAACAGGGAACATGGAGGGGCGTGTAGATCCTGTCTCACCAGGGTGCGAATGGAAAATATTTATCGGGTTTGTGGGAGAATGTTTTTGGAAGCATCGACGGAGTAATCTTATGCCCCAAGCAAAATATGATTTAAATTGTCGGTGCTATCTTCAGTTTCTGTAGTAATTTATTTCTCCCTGCTGTTACAATTCGGTTTGCTTTCATTAATGTGGGCCTCATGCTGTGATATTCTTGCATACATTGCATCTGATAACTGCGATTTTTTTTTTTTGTGAATGCTTGAAAGATTAATCAATAATTAACCTTTTCATTTTGAAGCACTGCATTTCACTCGATGTTAGCAAGTTCAATATTTGTCTGACAAATTCTTCAAACACTATCGCATGTTACGAGTTGTTTGTGCATTCAATTAGCTGTTCATGTTAAAAAATTAATTAATGTTTCAACCGTTTTTGTTGAAAATAACTTTAATTGTGATCTAATTTTTAACTAGCTTGAATTCTTTTCGTCTTCTTGATGAGTTATGGCGGAACATTGTGTTCGTAATTTAACAAGTTTTCAAGTTCAAGAATCACTTTTCTAAAAATTTTGCAACAATTTCAGTCGAGGTTATTTAATTGTTGCCACTATTGGAAAAAGGAAGTTTTTGTCTATTTAGAAATTAAAAAATATTAATTTTGTAATTATGATTTTATTGACTTAATTTTTAAATGTTTTCTTTTATGTATTATCATAAATTAGAAAAATAACTATCAAAGTTATAATCACGTGTAATTTTAGGATAAGAGAATTCATTGAGACACGTAAAAGGAGGCGAAGTATAATAGGTGTTTAAAAATTGTGTTTAAGTTTGATATTTCTGTTCTTGATTTTGTAAAATATTTTATTTTAAATTTTACTGTTCCTTTAAGTGTGAGGACTTATGAGGTTACTCAATAATTAAGTGTGAGGTTACGCATTTTGAAATTTTTATCCTCTATTTTTCTTTTTAATGTATTTTTGGTCGTCTTCCATATCATGTGCTGTTGTTGAACTGCTCTAAATCAGAATTCAATCAGCACAGCCCTTACAGTATATTTATGTCAAGCTAGCTGCCTTCAAATACAAATCTTTTGAAGTTTAACTCATCGAAAGTGAGATATACAAAGAAAGAAAAAAGGATTCATAATTGGTTCAAAGTTGGTTAATTATATGTAATATTTTAATTTAAATTAATGGAAATATACTTTTATTTTTTCATTTTTATATATTTTCTTATTTTTTTACGTTAGACAATTATAATTCAAACTTCTTCAACTCATTTTAAAATAAGATTAATTCAACAATATTGAATTTATTTAAAATCAAGTTTGCAATGTCAGATTTAAACATTACTTTCTTTGCCTTGGATTCATGAGCTTCGATTCATGTTATTCAATCTTCTTCAGCAAGCAAAGATACTACATTCTTTTACAATATTTTAAAAAATATTAAATGAATAGTAAATCTAAAAATTATTTATTATTTTATTTATTAAGTAGGAGGATTTCTTTTACAATATTTTAAAAAATATTAAATGAATAGTAAATCTAAAAATTATTTATTATTTTATTTATTAAGTAGGAGGATTTTATGAGAGAAAATTTAGAGTAAGTTTCGATGTTGGATGAGAAAGGAGATGGAAAGGTAGAAGAATGAAAAGAGGTAAGAATCCTACCTTTTTATATGTTTGGTGTAATTTGTAAGAAGATAAAAATAGAATGTGTAGGTTATATATATATATATATATATATATATATATATATATATATATATATATATATATTTGATGTTAAATTTTAACATTTACATTAATTTATTAATTATTTATAGAATGTAATATTTATTAATTTAACGGTTAAAGAATGTTATAATACCTTTATGATCATGTATATCAAATTTTAAAGAATATGAATATTTGTAGATATGTTACTCAACTTTTGTTATTTACATTTATTTAAGTATCATGTTATAAAATATCTATTAATTTTTATTCTGTATAAAATTTAATATATATCATTTACTTGATAAGAATTTTTAAATCCACAGTTGACAAGTTTAAAATTTTTTATAAAAATATATTTTAATATTTTTTTTAAGTTATAGAACTTGTCAATCTAATTTTTATTTGTGTCATTTGTACAATAAATAAATTAAAATTATCTAACGAATAATAAATTCAATGTATTATTTTAAATTCGAGTAACACAATATAACTTTATTACATGTACAATAAAACATAATAATTAAAAATACACAAATAAATATGATATTACTAAATTATTTATAATCTTATAACAAATTTTGTAAAGATTTAGCACACAGAACACATACATATGTATATACATACAAGTTTAGATACATAAAAAGTAAAGTAAAATATAAAATATTTATTTTAAAATTAAAATAATATACACAACACTTTTAATAAACATTAAAATAGTTGTAATATATTTTAAGATATTACATTAGATGATATATTATATATGATATATCTTTTTTGTATAAAATCATTTAAAAAACTAAAACTTAAATAAAGATAAATCCTAAAAATCATACTCAAAACTGAAAATATATAAAATAAAATTTTAAAGCTGAGAAGGTAGAAAAAATGGATAAAAGTTTTATTTTAAGGATAAAGAAAAAATTATTTAAAATTTTTGTTTAAAATTAAAAACTTTATTTTAATAAATTATATAAATATATTAAAAATATAATATATAAAATAAATATAAATATATAATATATAATATATAAAAACAAATAGATCATTAAATAAATTAAACATATTTTTTTTATAAATCTAAATTTAACGTATTGAACCAAATTAAATTTTAACGGATAAATTCATTTTCATGCATGTAGTTTTTAAAAAGCTTCGCTTGCGAATTGATTGATTGACGAAAATAACATTACTCAAAACAAGTTAAAGTATAAATATATTTGAAGTCGACATATTCAGCAGCAAACTTTGAAACCAGAATCAATTTTAGTGCAAAATTGATTTTAACAACAAATTTTTCTCAAACAACAAAACTCAACGAACGCATTTTCAGCCTACAGAACCCGGTTCTTAGTTTCTTACAAGTATCCTAACATGTTTAAAAACATAGATATTCGCACGTCAGGACATCAATACTTCAAATTCAAATCTCGAAATAGGCGAAATTTAAAACAGGGTATTGACTTGTAATATATGAACAATAGTATTTACTGAAAAACATTCATAGACATTATTTTTCACATTCAAACAGATTTACTGTGAACCTACTTTTTTTCATTTGCACTTCAAATGATTAATAGCAATATTTCCTAAAAAATAATTCCCTTGAATTGAATTTTCAATAAAAAAAAATTATCTGCCTAGATATTAGTATTTACTGAACCGAATATATTGATTAACTGGAGGGAAAAGAATAAAAAAAAATGCGCCAATGATATAGAAAGATATCAAAAACAGTTAATTCGACAAAAACTAAATGATATGTTTGATTTTTATACTAACTATTCAGTTATAAAAGTGATAGTTGCTGTCTACAAAAATATGACTGAATAAATCTTTATGTGCTGTATCTCCAGTATTTCAGCAGTAGATGGAGACGGGGAGTTTAAGACCAACCAGAACCAAAATCTGAGCCAGTTTGGTTGCTTGATGGCGTATCTGGCAGATTACCAAGTCTGGTTTGAGAGGCTTGATATATGCCACTATTGGTAGCAGGAAAGTTACCCATTGGTCCATGGATAAGTTGATGTTGCTGGAAGAATGATGGCACATTAAGGTTCTGCTCATTCGTCTGAAAAGGTAACTTTGAAGTAGAAATATTAGGTTGATGTAGGGACACTGCCAGATGCTGCTGCTCATTCATATCCAAGGGTAAGTTCAATGTAGAAGGGTCAGGTTGTGGCTGAGACATTGGTACATGTGGTTGCTGCATGCCTTGCCCCTGTAACATAATAGCCTGGGATGAGATCTCCACAATTTTCACATAAATGAGGAAAGATTACAAAAAGCCTTGGCTTTAAGGGAGCTAAAGCTAAACAACTTGAGAAGGTATCAGTGCCTGAGGCCCAGCATCCGCAACTTTGGCTAGAAAAGTCAAGTTATGCTGAAGCTTGGCTTGACATCTGTATCAGGTTATTCAGGTAAAAGTTATGAGCAAGATTTGGGTATAAACATATGAAAAGCCATAGATAAGAATTAAGAAGACAACAGCAACTAAATTAATAAATGATACTTCCAAGACAAACAAACTCATTTATAACATTTTAGAATGACTCTTTTAATATTCATCAAATGAAAAGAAACAAGATAATTTTGGACAACATTAGATAAGTCAATTTAATATATAACTTAATAATATACTTTAATGTATAACCAGTAAAAATATGAGTACCTTTGGCACTTACTGCAGTTTTCTACTTATTAAACAACTGATATACAAGATAACCATGTTCCAAACATATAGAAATCAGCTTATGGCATGTTATTCTCAAGATGCACAGATATAATAAAAGAAGAAAAAACCTTAACTACTTGTTATGGATATTAATATTTACTTTGTCTTCCCATTATTTATGACCATATGAGATTCATACATGTCTTCTACTGCCTCACATCTTCCCAGCTTCTACTCAAAGCACCTCAGTTAAGTAATACTTACCTTCTAATGAATAAATTCAATTTTAGCAGCAGTTTTGCCTATTTTATTTCTCAGAGGTGAGTTCTTTATGGCCCGCTCTTAAAATGACATAGGCTTAACTAGATGAAACCACATATCTGCATCACTGGATGAATAAACAAGTTACAAAAAAAAAAGAATGGTTCAAACAGAAAGAAACACCATTTCTTCTACAGTGTGTTTGAACATGTAATTTTATAATTACACCATTCTGTAACAAGAGTGTATGCCCTGGATTTGTATGTTGGCTGCATAAAAATAAAAGTTTTATTTACATATTTTTTCCCCATGTTAATGGCTGTATACACCATAACTGACTTTAACTTCACCAGATTATACATCGAGTAATCAATGGCATATAACTTGGCAGTCATAGATTTTCAGAAGTAAGCATATCTTGTAATTTGTCAAAGGAAACACAGATTCACTAATGCATGCTAATGGCAATACAAAATAAGATATAATCTCAGGTAGAGAACAGCCAAGCAGGGATGATATGTTTATGTAAAGTGGAGGGATGAATGGTATGCAAGAGAATGAGGGTACCCCACAAAAAAGGCTTCAGAGGCCCATGGAAGAAACTTAAGAAAAATGCAAGTAAAACCACTTGATATACCTAAAAACAACTACAATGAACCGAAAATAACTGAAGTAAAATAACTTTGACTACTAACTGTGCAATATCAGCAAACTTTCCCAGCCTTTGAGCTTCCATTATTGCCAGGATCAGCTCCTTATTTTCCTCCAAGTACTGCACAAAGTATAACAACTGGTACCTATGAGATAAGGTACATAGATAGTGTAGTGACCATTGCTTCAATTCAAGGTCCTAACTTCCTATCATAATGCATTATGCATTCATCTAACTTTTGAACAAGATGCATACACACAACAAAATGCACAATGCATTCATCTAACTTTTGAACAAGCCACACACACACAACGAGGATTAAGCATATTATGAAATGAATTCGATATAACAAGTTTACATAGAAAGAGAGTGATACATCATTCTCTATTGCAGGAACTTATGCAATTAACGTTATCACGTTCATTTGATTCAAGACATGCGGAAAGTTCACCAGAAGTGGAAAACCGGATTAATAACTTAGAGTACAAGGAAAGAGAAGAAGGAGATCCCCATGCACATTTGGTGCCATTTACAAAACATGATAGAAAAGAAAAGGCAACAACATGGAAAGGTGACATTTTTATGAGACCCCAATAGGAACATAGGTGCAAAGATAAATCTAGAAGGTTAAACAAGTTAATAAGGGTAATGGAACAGAGAAATGAGTGATGAAAGAAAAGTTGGCACCTTTTGAATCTGCTCGGTGGTGAGCGTAGGGACAGGGTTCAATGAAGGATCACCGTTGAACATTTTGCTGATTCTTCTTCACAACGAATAACCAATAAAACAAAATCAAACCCAAAAACCCTAGCGCTTCTTCTTCCACACGAATCACTTTTCCAAGTTCAAATGTGCAGTATTTGTTGCTCTTTTTGCCTCACTTTAAATAAGCGACTCCTCCCTTTTCATGCGTTTTGGTTTTTTTTAGTAACTAAAAGTTATTCAATTTATTTTTAATCAGATTTATATTACTATCAATTTTAATTTTTATTAGTTATTAATTTGATTATTTATCAAATTTTTTGTTAATAAACCTTTAAATTTTTCATGTATTATAGAATAATGCCCGTAGAATAAAATTTAAAAGTATATACAAGAAATAAATAAATGAAATCCAAGTTTATTTAGGGCCTTGTTGATTGTTTGAAGAGAAATTTTTTTTAAACACTTCTCAACCTTTTAAATTGTCTGTTTAAAATAAAATAAAAATAAAAATAAAAATTTAATTACTTTGAAAATTTAATTTAAATATTAAAAAAAAACTGAAACTAAACCGCATTTTAAAAGAGAAGTAAGCTTATATTTATAAATAAAATAAAATATAATCTCTATTCTTCTTATAAAAATTTTAGAACATAAATCACTTTTAATTCATTCTTAAAATTATTTTTTTTAAAACTTAAACAAATTTTTAATGTATGATTGAAATTTTCCTAATTGTCAGTTGGAAAAATACAAATGATTATATTATTTTTTTTAAAATAAGATATGTATTTTGTAAAACTAATTTTAAGTAATAAAATTCATAAATTTATTTTACTTTACATTTAAAAATTATTTTATTATTTAAATAAATATAATTCTTAACAAGTCATTTCTATATTATTATTATATATCAATTAATTATTTTATTTTTAAAAGAATTCATTTCTAAAATTAAATTAAACTTAAATTTTTTATTATATTATTATTTTATTCATATAAAAAATTTCTTTCAAATTTAATTTTTTTTCAATTTTTTATAATTCAAACATTAAAAAGAAAAAAAGAAAAATTAGAATAATTTCTTCTTCTAATTCTCTTCTATATGGATGAGATTATTTTTCATAAATTCTATCCAAAAATAGTTCATTATTTTGATCAAATAAAAATATTTTTATTAATTTTATTTTTTATTTTCTATTTAATTTTTTTTTAATTCATCCTAAACAAACAAAGTATTAAATTGCATATATATTTTAAAAAAATTACTAATATTATCAAGTAAAGGAGTAAAAATTTTCGTACGCTTATAATACTTATTCTTTTGATAATTAAAATTATTAATTTTAAAAAAATTTATTTTCGTTGTAAAAAATTAAAAATAGCAATATATATTAGATATCATAATTTTAATTGACATTATAAATGATTTTTTCTAACTAAAGAACTCAAAAAATTCCATAGCCAACGTAATGAGTTTAAAACGACGTCGCTGCTGTCACTTTTGGTGAGTGTATAGGCACTCGTGGCTTGTCGTGGGGCCTTAACACGGCGTCGTTTTAGCAGAGCATCGTGAAAGAGGGGTTATTCTTTAACTTTGTCATTCTGCAATTGAGAGAGAGAAGGAATTGAGGGTAAAAAATGGGGTACGTGCTGAGAGTGAGATTGGCGTCGTTCTTCACTGGGGCTGCAACGGCGTCGTTTGCGGGTCTCTTTATCCTCCACAGGGATTACAAGGTTGCGCACCAATCCTTTACTCAACAGGTACATGCAATTAACCACATCAATTTTCCCTTAATTTTTGCTATTTTCCAATATTCTTCCGTCAGATTTATGTCGTTTGCGAGCCTGGTTAATTGAAAGAATTGTGTAGGCGGTAATTAGAGTACCTTTTTCGATTTATGGTCAGAAAGAGGAATAAAGTTCATATGATGATGGTGGTGATTGTTGAGTTGAATAAAAATGTCAACAATACATGTAACAATGCTGCAATTTTTTGGCCTTTCTATTTGCCAAATAAATCTGTTCCCTTGTTGCCATTCCTAGGTTAATGTCTTCAACAATTTTATGGCAATGTTGTGTTGTGACTGTCTTTTAATGCTATTCTACTGGTGCGGAGCTACAAAATGGAGGGAGGGTGATTATTTTATTTCTTAAAATTTAGATGGTATATATATGTGGTTGTTTGATTGGTGAAATGAGGACTTTGCAGAGGCATTTCCTGATCTTGCTTTTGATTATATATCTTTTGTTAACTGATTGTTTGGTTGAACTGAAAGGTGTGGGGGCAAAACTTGGAAGCATGCATGGCAATTTTGCCTCCTCGTATTCGCTCTTCCCCCTTCAAAACTTCTGGAACCATACATTGGATTTTAATCAAATCCCTCCCCTTCCAACCAGACAATATGTCAATGGTGTGAATGGTTTAATTTTGGTTTAAGAGTGCGCTCATGATCATCTTCTGTCCAATTTTAGCAGTATATATTGTTTTTGAGAAGGGGGGGGGAGTGGGTGGGTGGTGTGAGCATGTTCTTCATGGGTTTAGTGAGTTTGGATGGTTGAGAAGCAATCACCATATGCAGTCGATATTTACTTTCACGCAGAATGAAGGATAGATGTCTAAATTAGAGGTCATTACCTGGTGCAATAACTCGAGACTTACCTTTTAACAGCAGCTATGTCCAGGCAATATTTGATAGAATTATTATTTCTTTCCTGCTTATCTGTGATATGATATATCTACATATGTTTGTTTTTGGTTAGTTTGTTTGTTAAATATGTTTATGACTGCTTTTGCTGTTGCTAGATTTGTTATATGTACTTTCCTATATGTCAACAAGTATTTCTCCTTGTTTTGTGCTCTGTAAGATGTCATCGAGTTCTCTAGCACATTTCCATTAATTTGTATCCATCTATTTCCTGTCTTCTTGGATATATGTTAACTGATCTTATTAATAGACTAGTGACTTAGTCTTGTTTGTCTAGTTTTGAATCATGTAGTAGTTTACTTGAATGAGGGGGATGCAATGGGAGCTGCAGACTGGCATCATAATTTATTGTTGTCTTCAAATGAATGCCTCTTCTCTCTAATGGTTTAATAAAATGTTATGTCAAATTAAGACAATGCAGTTGGTTTCCTTTTCTGATTGTTCATCCTACAGCGAAATATGTAATGCTTCCAATTTTTCGGGATATCATTAATCCAGAAGTTACTAGAAATCTACACATCGAATTAAGCCATATTGTTCAATACTACTTGTGGATAGTACATTTGTCGCACTTTTGTAGTAATTGTTTTTTCCCCTTGTCATTTATGTGACCCATGATTTTCAACTAGTTGCTGATTTAGAATTTCAAATTTTACTCTAATCACACAACTTTGAGAATGAATAGTGGCAAGAAAATGTGCATAATTTTCATGACACTTCATGCTGCTGAGGCAGGCATATGTAGAGAATTGATATGTAAATATGAAACGAAGTCTAGTGGCATGAAAAGTTAAAAAGATTTAAGAATCAAGGGGTGATCCATTGCATGGCGATGGCAATTAGGCTTGCATCACTGTCTCGACCTGAAGTATAGCTACTCCTTACTAATTTTTGGCCTTAACTTTCTTGCTTATTAGCAACCATCTTCTCCCTCCTTTTTCTTGCATGGGAATGGAATGAGTGGATTTTGTGTGAAAAATAGAACTGTAATCTTTTACCACCCTTGTGCTGCTCCACTTGATGATTGAACTTTCTTTGCTTTTCCAGATGAGTGACCTCCACGAATCACTAGAAAGTCGAATTTCTTCCTTGGAAAAACTGAAACAAACGGAAACTTCAGTACAGGTGGATGCAACAGAATAAGTGTCCGGACTGAGGCATCCATCCTCGTTAATTGTTATGGAAAAAATTTAATTGGATGTACTCACTATGAAAAGTGACTTTTTTGCTTTCGTCAGGAATAAGTTCAATTTGTGACTCATTTTATGGCACCCCATCTGGCCAAACATTTTCACCTGAAGAGTACGGAGCAGCTCTGTGTCCAGATGTAGTTTGGATTATTTTTTCAGCCTAGAGCATTTAGCTTTCATCGCTGTTATATGTGGTAATTAATGAATACTTGGGTGACATTTTTTTCCTTTTTGAATATGGAAATTGTGTTTTCTTTAGTGTTTCTATTAACGACATTTGGCTTGAAAATAAAATGTTTTCTCTATCCAAGCATATTTAGTTTAATATTTTAAATTTTAATATGTTTCTTAGTTCATATAAACATGGTTGAATTTGATTGTAGTCCAACCAAAAATTTTGTTTGTATTTGTTGTAAAGTTTATATATATATTTTTAAAATAGTTTCTATTATTATTCAATATGTTTTTAATCATTTTATGTTATGTAAATAATTATTTTGAGGTGACATATGATGTAATATGTTTAAATGTATCATATATTATAAAAACAGTAGAGATTACTTTAAAAAAAATTAAAATTTTATGAAGAGTAAAATCCACAAAAATCAATTTGAAGGTTTAAATTATATTTAATTATATCATAAGAATTAATTATATTTAAATTAATATTTTATATTGAAAGTAAAGAGAAAAAGCAGGAAGGAGGAAAGGCAACCTGTTTCTTTAAACATCAATACTTTGGATTTGAAAAGCAGGAGGAAAGAAGTAAGGATGGCAAGGAACAAAAAATATATTTAGTAGAACTTTTAAGCTATTTAGGTTAAAAGAAAAGAAAAGTTTGTTATTTGTTTATTTGATTGGGTAAGTAACTGAAAATATAGTATTTTACTTTAATAAATATAGTATTTTTTTTGTCTTTACATAAAATAGTATATACTACATAATATAATAAGGATTTAAAAAAAATTAATATGAATATTTATAAGATGTAGTTTTAAATTAATTAAACAATTTATAAAATATTACATTAATTCTTTATGTTTTAAATAAATATTACTCAAAAAGTAGTGCATTGTTTTTAGGGATGGAAGTGAGCAAAACCGTCTGACAGCGGCTCGGCTCGTTTAAAACCTAATTTGTCTCGACTTGTTAAAAAGTTTTTTTTAGATAAACAAGTCAGACCTAGGTTTGGCTTATAAAAAAGTCTATTTAACTTATTTAGGAATCTATTTATATTTATTTTAATATATATTGTATAATATTTATTTTATATTTTATTTACATAATATATATATATATATGTTTTAGGTCAATTTAATGGCTTTTTTATTTTGTAAGATTTAAGTTTGTAAGCTTTTTTAATTAATTATTTATACTGAGATTATTTATTGATCTTATTTGTAATGTACGCTTTTAAACAGGTTTACAGGTCTTATAAGCTTTAAATCAGACAAAAAAAAATTAACAGATTCAGGCCTCAAAGTCTTTATACAAGTCAAGTTTAAACACTTAAAACCTACCTCGACTCGACTTACTTCTATCCCTAATTATTTTAATTAAAATAAATACGAAGATCTTTTTAAAATTAATTAAAAATTTTATTTTAGTTTTTTTGACAAATTTAATTCTTTTGTTAAATTTTTTCTATCCAAAACTTTTAATGCAAGAAAATGCATATCCAATTAAGTTGTTTCAAACCTTCAGCATTAAAGGAGTTGCTTTAAAATTGTTACATTAAAAATCAAGCATATGAAAAATTGCCACATGCAAATAAGGTGATAAGAAACCAGTTTATTAAGATCAATTTCTCAAAAAATAAATGATGAAAAGTTGAGCTTAAGAAATTTATATTTTTTTTTTACATTCAATAAATACTATACTTTCTCGAGAAATAAATAATAAAAAGGAATTTATATTATACTTTAATTACACATTCTTT
The DNA here is from genome assembly GCA_037954105.1 of Canavalia gladiata. Taxonomy (NCBI): domain Eukaryota; kingdom Viridiplantae; phylum Streptophyta; class Magnoliopsida; order Fabales; family Fabaceae; genus Canavalia; species Canavalia gladiata. The sequence goes on along the minus strand of CM075659.1, from coordinate 56,918,765 downwards.
ACCATTTTAATTTGAGAAACTGATCCCAATAAATTAACGTGGATCCATCATCCTTAGTTATGCTTTTTAGTAAACCATCGTTGCAGTAATTGTAAAATACTTGTTTATATTTTGAAGATATGCTATAATTAGTTTTTTATTTATTTTCTCGTGTCACTTCAACATATTTTAAAAATTTACAGTCTAATTATTTAAAATTTTTATTGTAATTTGTAACGGAGGAGATGTAATAAAAAAAAGTTTTAGGGTGACTCAAAATATGTAACTAGTGAAGGTATTCTTTTTTCAATCTTCTGAAAGAAATAAAGGACTATTACATAACAGATGTTGAAGTAATTTATTCATATTATAGTAATATTTTGAAGTATAATAAAATTACATAATTAAATAAATTAAAAATATTAGCAAGAATTTTAAAATGCTTTACTCAATGAAGTGTTTTATCATGTATATCTTGTTATTTTATAATATAAAAAGCGATGATAATTAAAATTTGAAATCTTATATTAAACTATTATAATATCAAATCTTTTACCATGAATCATAATAAATTTGTTAATATCTTATTTAACGTATATATATTGGTAAATATCAATAAAATATAAAAAAAATAAATTTAATTGATAAATATTTATTGTATTAGTACTAAAAAATATAAGATTTTAGATTATCGAAAACAACATTCTAAATTTTGTTGATAATTAGACAATAAAATAATAATGAAATTTAATTTTTAATATAAAATAACAAGGTAAATTATTGCATAAATTATTAAATGAATAAAATGAAACCCAAAGTATGGAAAAGAACATTCTTTTTTATCCCCAAGTATAGGAAAAAACTAAAAATACAATTTCGGCTTAAAGCTACTACATATACTACCAAAGAAGAATATATAGAATAACTTAGCAAGAAGAATCCAAGCAAATAAGTTAAGGGAATGGGCCTAATTTTAACTCTTTAGTCGAATTGAGTGAGACGAGTAACATCAGTGGGGTCTATGCAATGCTATATCACAATTGATTGTCTTGTCCAACTCATTTCAAATGGATCTGTGGAGGGAAATTCAAGTAAATGCATATTCAGAGGCCTATCATAATACTATTTTTTCTCTACTATTGAACAGCTGCCTCATTTGGGCCTCTCTTCTTCTGTTTGATTAAATCATCAATTCAAATTAATATAAACTCCCAAATCAGATCAATCGGTGTTGACCCAAAGAACAAAAGATGAATCTTATAACTAGAAGATGAAAGTGGAAAATTTAAAAATTACTAATAATATTATAAATTTATTTATTTTAAAGGGAATTAAATACGTATTGGGGTTTAGATATCTTATATGTTTAGCAGCCGAAGATGTTTAACCGATGACTTTTTCTCGTGTAATTAAATATAGTGTTCTCAATTTTTATATATTAATTTAAAAAATTATTAACACATCATTAATTTTTATCAAATGAAAATTGTATTTTTTTTGTTAAAAAATGTATGTACTAGAATGCAAAAAAATGTGACATACTTTATTAACATAGTATATGTTTACATAAAAAAATATATTTGTGTATGTTTACATAAAAAATCTCGCCGTCATCAATTTTGGAACCATTTTCATTTTTTTCCATCTCCAAATTGTAAATATTGTCTCCCTAAAGTAAATATAAAAGGGAAAAGGATAACAGAAGGAAAGGGTCAATGTTTGGGATGCTTGATTTGACATTTAAGATTTTCATGTTTTCGTGACATATTTCATGTGATGACCTATTTGATTATGTTGATTCCACTTATACAAATTTTCAGAAGAACCTTCCATATTTTGTATATATAACTAACAATGAATTGTATATATAACTAACAATGAATTGCATTATGTAAATTTTACCAGTCGTAAACATTAGAATTTTCGTGATATTTCATAAATATAAATATTTAGAATTATAATTTAGGATTTATAATATTTCATGCAACTAAATATTTATAATTTATAACTTAGGATTAATTACGCTATCTTTTCATGATATCAGTTTTTTTTTTACTGAAATCACATTTACTTTTTTTATTTAATGTGTTGTTTTTTTAATTTTCATTTATTCTATTTTAAAAATTATATATATATAATACTTATATCAATTTAATAATTTTATATAAAATAAAAATTTTATTAATTTAAATATTAAATTATATTATAATATTTAATAGATTATGTATATTAAATTTTAAAATATATAAATATATTATTTAACTATTAATATTTATTTATAATTAAATAATATATGAGCTATCTAAATAAAATTATAAAATAAAAAATTAATTAATTTTTATTTTATATAAAATTTTATATACATATTTAAGTAGATATTATAACATAAGTTGAATTATTAAAATTTATATTTTATATAAAATTATTAAATTAATATAAATATTAAAGTTTAATATCTAATATTAACAAATTTTAAATATATATATATATATATGATATTTTTAAAAATAATAAAATGTAAATATAAAGACTATCTTCTTTATTCTTCTTTAATATTACAATCTATTTAATTTAAAATAAATTATAATAATTAATTTTAACAAAAATAATTTTAAAATTTATATATAAATTATTATTTTTATTTTTATTTTTAAAAATATTTAAAATTTTAAATTAAATAAAAAACAAAAAAATTTCCTCTTTCATTTTCTTACATATAAGGAGAAAAAAATATTTTTCTCAAATATGTGAATTTTAATTTTATCATTTTATATAATACAAAATAAATAAATAGATATATAAAAATAAAATTTATCTAATTTTAAAAATAAATTATTTATCCTTCTATTTTATCTTGTCAAATAAAAAGTCAATATTGTGAACGGTAAGGAATGTTTCTTATTTTTCTCATGTTTCATGATACATCATTAACAAAATTAACATGTTTATGGTTTTTTTATGATGAAAAAATAGAAAAATAAAATAAAAATAAATGAAAATAAAAAATAAGTAAAATTAAAAAATAAAGTAAATTATTTTTATGAGTAAACGTAAAAGAAAAAGAAAAGATGATTTTTTTTATTTGAATTGATAAATATATATATATTAGTGATATAAATTTTTTAAAATAAATTTCAACTTTTAAAAAATATTTTTTTGTTTAAATTTTTATTAATATAATATTTATATTTAACCAATACATAATAATTTTATATTTTTTAAATAAATAAATAATAAAAAAATCTTTCTTTATTTCTTGAGATTAAAAGAATTGAATTTTATGTAAAACTTGTAAACAAATTCTTCTCCTTCTATTTTATATGTAAATAATATATATATATATATATATATATATATATATATATATATATATATATATATATATATATATATATATATATTCCCTTCATTTGTCTTAACTAAACAAACCATTTATAAGGATATAATAAAATCTTTAGAACTCAAGCTTTAGTTGTACTTAGAAGGTGAGAGTTTGTTTATATGCTTTTTTTCCTTTATCATTATATCATTTATTTAATTGTTCATATATATATTTTTTAAAATATATAAAAAATACAAACACACTTCTTATTTAATAACTGATAAATTTTTAAAAAATAAAAAATATATAGCATACGCAATTATTTATAATCGAATATAAACTATGTATGTTAGTATTTGTACAAGAAATATTTTTTTAAATACTTTAATTGATAAGATTATAAGTTTATCTTTTAAACATTGGGATTTAACTTTCACTTATACTCTTCGAAAACAAATTTTATGGTGATTGATCGGTTAAACATGGTACTTTATAATTATAAACAAATAGAAAAATAACTGATAATCTAAGTAGTTGAGATTTAAATTAAAATAAAAAAAACATTTATTTAAATAGAAACTTATAATCTTATCTAATAATTTGTTTATTAATAATAAAAGTATTACATTTTAAATTTATCTTACTTATAAAATTATTTAAATTTAAGTATATTAGGGTAATTTACGAAAAAAATAAAAATTGAAGAAAAAGTTGAAAACGTAGAATATAGAAGTGAAAAGAGAAAGGTAAAGAAATGATTTGAATAGTTTTTTACGGTATAATATGCATTGGGAAGGGAAAGAATATAATTGAATTTGGTAGGAAAAGAAAGAAAGAAAGGTATGTGGATGGGAGCATGTAGAGGTGTGAGTGGTCCTTTGAGATAGAAAGAAGTGGCCATCCATATCGGTTGCATTGCATATTGATTGAGAAGATAGAAATAGTGAAAATAGATATACAGTCATACACATAGCTCCCTCCTTCCTCCTCTTCTCTTCAATATCATATCATTTCTAAGTCGGTGTTTCCTTGGCGGTGGTAGCTTTGGAATTAGCAACGGACAAAACAAAAGGCCATATTTTAGATTAGATTAGATGTCATCATATTGTCCCACTCACCCCCATCCCGTAGTTATTGTTTTCGTTCTTTTCTTCCTCTTTCTCTCTCTAAACAAATTATTCATAATTATAAATTACATTTTCTATTGATTTCTTTTAAAAAATTAATAGCATTGTTGTTTTGTTAAAGGTGATTAGAATAGAGGATGATAGTGGTTGTGTGAATAATGTGTTTCATCAAACTTCCCTAATCCCCTAATCAATAGTGACGGCAGCGAGAGGCCCTACTACTAGTAGCCTTTTGGAACAAAATCATAGTGACAGTGGCTTCAATTAGCGTCGGTCTGTTTTTTATTACAGATTTTAACTACGGCAAATCGGAAGATTTATGATTGATAGAAACTAGACGCTTCGTTGACTTCAACCCAATATTTATGTAACACTTGAATTGTTTCTATAATCACTTTATATAACATATTTTCTAATATATATATATATATATCGTTTATATTATTATACAAAATTATAGTAAAAATATAGTTTCTCTTTATATATTGCACATACACTTATGATCGATAAAATTTAGATTAAATTATTTATTTGATATGACCTTAAATAAAAAGATCAATTATTAAACAAAATTTTAAATGTTTAATACATAATTTTTTTTAATAATAATAATAATTAAATATTTATTATTTTTAATTTACTACAAAAACATGATATTTAAAGTAAGTTTGATAATATCTTTTAACTACTTAAAAACTGAAATTATTAATTAAATTTTATTAAAGTAAAATAGTTTATTTAATCAATTATTGACATATTTTTATTATTACTATAATTTTAATTTTTAACTTTTAGTTAATTTTTTAAAATTTTTAATTTTATACTTTTTTACAATATTTCATTGACCAAATTATTTTTAAAATTTAATATTTTTCACGATTTCATAATAATATTATTAATTTGTTATAAAATATTAAATAATATATTTAATTTTGTTATAAAATATTTGTTTTTTAATTTTAATTAGTATAATTTTATTTTATTTTTAAATAAGATATTTGATCTTCATTGTTGAAATTTCAAAAATATATAAAGTTACTTTTTGAAAAATGTTATTTGAAATTTATTCATACAATATTTTAAATATTTTAATTTTGGAAAACAATATTTATTTAATTAATCATATTTTATTTTATATTGATTAATTTATTTATTAAATATATTTAATTTAACTAATTAACTTTAATTCATTTTAACTTATAATTTCTGGTCAGCTATTTCCCTAATTCTTTCAAAGATAAAAAAGTAACTGACAAACGCATCAAAATATAGTATGTGAGCATTATATTCTAGTACTTTCTTTCGAGTGTGGCCAAAGTGAGGTGGTGGAGGATCATAAAAGAGGAAGAAATTAAGACAAATAACTAAGAGGATTAGGAAGGATAAGAATTCCATTAAAGGTAGGTTGCGTTTAGGCCAATACAACATGTTTCAGTTCATATTCATGGTAAGCGTGTCTTCATTCATTCCATTGTGTTTGTGTGCACGTGAAAGATTGAGCGCGGAAGTAGAGTGCAATTCACGGTTTGTAAAGAATATATATGAAACCAGATAAAACAATATTGATATAAAGAATAGAATATGTTAAAATAAAAATATTATTAAAATATATAATAACCATGATTTATATAAAATAATAAAGTAGATGTGGGTTAGTTAGATGAGAGAGAACGATACTTTGCAAATTGGAGGTACTGATGGAGACAGCGCGCTTGCATTCTAGTTTCTACAGCTGTCCCCCGTTTGTCCTTTTTCTCTTTCCATTCTTTTCCTAAATCCATTTTTTTGTATAGTCACATGCGTTTTAATATGAAATTAATCATAAATATATATATATATATATATATATTAATTATAATATAATTAACAGTTCTAACTTGTCTAGTTAAAGATTTATTTACTAAATTACAAATCAAATAAGTTCTAATTTAGACACTTCTTGTTGTTATATGTGAAAATGTAAAATAACATAGTATTTATTAATTATGGGTGATAAAATATGTATTTTTATATTATCATTATTATTATTATTAAAACTTAGATATTATTTTATATTTTTTGAATTTTTAATAAATAAAAATAAATAATTATATGATGTTTTTAATTATTTCATAAGAGTTGATAATTATATATTTTTACGTTATTTATTTCTTTGGGCTACCCAATAATAGAAAGATAAGATTTTTGTCTTCGAGAAAAATTTTATTTTGTAATAATTTAAACTCAAATTTTTGAACAATTTTATGAAAGTAATTCTTAATATCAACTTTATTCTCCGACTGAAGAGTAAATGTTATAATCAAACAAAATAATAGTAAATAAACTACAACGAGTGTTTTAATTTAAGGGTAAAAGCAGTGAAAAAAATCATACCAATGCTTTATCTCACATTTTATTATTATTAGAGATAAATCTTTTAAAATATTAGTGTGTTTGTAAGTTTATTAATTTTAGATTAATTTAAAATTGTTTTTTAATCTAATATCACTTATTATTTAAATTTAATGTTTTAATCTAAAAAACAAATTTTAATTAAAAATAATGTAAAATATATTTCTTTACCATATCTAATTAAATTAAAAATAAAAATTATAAATATTGGATTATTAAATTAAATTAAATTATTTTTAACTGGATCAAAGTAGATTGAATTTAGAATTTTAGTAAAACCGGTCCATAATAAATTGTATAATGTATTTTTACAATTAAATGAGATAATTTTTTAGTTAAAATTCAATTTAAATTAAGCTGTAAGACAATTCAGACTTCTTTTATTTCCTTAGTTTGTTACATAGGAAAGTAAAAGGAAATAGCTAATTACACAATAAAATCAGATTTTTATTTATTAAATATTAACTTTTTATTTTTAAATTAAATAATACTGCTATTCATAATTTCATATTTTCCCCCTATTTTATGGTATGTAGGTACGGTGCCAAAATAAGCCATTCTCAAATTTAGAAATCATTTAGGCATTTCACTTGGATATGTCGACATCCAACTAATTCATAGGACATGCTTAAAATTTGTGACGTTGAAAAGTGGCATGAGAGGAATGTCGAACAAGATCAACTTTTATCTTGGATCTTTTATCTACTAATAAATAATTAACACTATGTGTAATTTGATTTGTTGTAGTAGCAATAATATTGTTTTAATTTTGTTAGTATGATATTACTTGAATACATTCTTATATAAAATACAAATACATATTATATATGTTTAAAATTTCCAAAAGTGAGGGGCGAAACAAATACATATTTTAATTTTTAATACTTAATTTACATGACAGGTCTGTATACCACTACTTAATTGATTGATCAAATTATATATATTTAATAAAAATATTTTATATAACTTGTAACATTTTTTAATTTTTTAAAATATTATTTTATATAGCATGTGAATTATAAGTTTTTAAAATATTTATTTATTTATTTATTTATTTTTATCTTTACTATATTATTATATTTTTTTTAGCATTTTAAATCTGATAAACCCTTGAACACATAATATTTTTATCAATTTTTATTTTTATTTTTTAAAGACATAAAATTGTCAAAATTATAGTATAAAATAATTTATATTATCTATATTAAATAAAATTTTTATAAATACGAATAAAATTAAAATTTATTATCATAATTTTAAATGTTAAATTGTTTAAAATATAAAAAACTAAAAATTATTTGAAAATTTATATGATTTATCAAATTTAAAATAAAATAATTTTTTTTATGTAATTTCATATTTATTAGTTGATTCAATAAATTTTTCAAAAAATTAATTTAATCAGTTAATTTATTATTTTTATAAACTTAAAATTTTTAATTAAATTTATTACTTTTAATTAATTTATCTAATATTTTTGTTAAATATTTAAATAATTACATTTTATTTTTTTTAATACATCTAAAGAAGACATAGTGTATGATGCAAATACAAACTAAATTACATCTTACAAATATTAAAGACAAATTTGAGACTTATAGGATGTTTGGTTAAAAAGTGAAAAAATGGAGATTTTAATAGAAGAGAAGAGAGAAAATTAAAAGAAGTCTTTTTTGTTTAGTTTAAGATAAGGGAAAAGGAGGGAAAATATAAGCAATATGCTGTCTTATTGTCATAAATGTTAAAGGAAGAAAGAGTTAAAAAAATAATTTAATCAAATTAATAAAAAATTATAAATAACTTTTATTATCCTCCAAATTTTACAATATCAGACAAGAGAAAAAAAAAAAAACAATGAGAGAAGGAAATTTTAAACTTCTCATTTCCTCCAAAATTTTGAACTAAATGCGGTAAGATTAAAAGATATTTTTTCTTTTCTTTTTTTCTTGCAACCAAAACACATGACTAATAATTTTAGTTAAAAATGGTAAAAGAAGAATATTGATAAAAAAATGCTATAATAAATTTTTTAGGACATTAACTAAAAAAATAAAAAATATTTTACAAAAAAAATGTTCTTATCAAACTCCTATCATGATTTCTGATATGTTTTTATTTTAATTTCTAAGAATAATTTTCTAGTTATGGATTTTTAATTACTATACACCTTTAGATCCCTTGTTAGTAAGTTATATAAAAATATTGTTAAAATTTTAAAACATGTGCCAATATTTTAAGAGTTATTGTGAATTAATATACAATTAAATTATTATTAGTATTTTCAATCGTAAAGAAGAAAAAAGAATGTGTTAATGACAAAACAAAAAACAATAAGCTAAAGAAGCGTTCATAGCTTCCATTTCTTGCCAAATTCAGGTACAGAACCCAAGACATGCTTAAGTAAATATCAGCTTCATTAGTACAGCGTGATATTCTTGACCGTTGGAATATATAATTTTTGTGTATAGTAATTGTTTTATGTCATGAATTCAAATATGCTGTTTTTCATTCTTTGCTTTTTTAATTTTTAATTTTTAATTAAAATGCATCATTAGACATGATACTTTTTTTGAATAAAATACTTTTTGAATTTGTTAATTCTGTACTAAATTGTTATTTTTAGTTTGAATTACAAGAAAATAATTCTTAAATAAGAAAGAAAAAAATAATTAAATGAAATAACAAATAACAAATTTGACGTCCGTCCTTCCACGGATAATTCATGATCTACATGCTTTAGTTTCTTCATTATCTATTAGAACTTAAAAAACGATTATTTGACTTGATTTGCCCTTGCTTGATTTGAGCTTCGAGTTGTATTGAGAGGGGCAAAAATCCTTTTTTTTTTAATATTTGGGATCATAAAATTGAAGATTAAATATGATTTAAACCGATATTTTTTATATTTAAATAAAGTGAATTAGTCTGAACTAAAACCAAAGAAAAGTCCAAATGAATGAATTCAAAAAAGTCTGAACAACTTCATCACTAGCTTTTGTATTTCTGGAAGCATATTTACTTATCTGTTCAGGAAATGGGGGAGAGCCAGAGAAGATTGGTGAAGGTAGGTTAGTGCACATTTTGTAAATATTCATAATCAAAATTTCTCACTATGATACATATTGTTTGTAAAATGTAGGACTGAATCCAATTACAGTTTAAATTAGTGTTATGAAAACGAATTTTAAACTATTTTTTAAAAATAGATCCTTACAAGGTGAAGAAGAGGTTGGGAAGAGGGTTGGTGAAGGATGGTTAAAGCGGAAGAAAGAGAGGAGGGGGTGATGTGTGGGTCAACCTGTTTGATGAAATCATTGAAATGCTACTGACAAGATTGAAGATTTAGTTTTAAAATCTGACGCTCATGATAAAGGTTTGGCCCGGGAAGAGAGGACATTCCACTACACCCTCATTCATATATTGTCCTTCCCTTTTGACCCAGTTTGGCTAAACAAGCCCCTCAAGAACCCCAGAGTTTTAACAATATTTGGTGCCCAAAATTAGGACGAGTACTTTTAATTTTAAAGATGATGAGAAAGAGGCCACCTGGGTTTCCTTAAGTTTCTCATACCTACCTGAATGGGGTCACCTTAGTTTTCAATTATTCATCTCAAAGACATGTTTTTCAAGTTTAATTTCAGTATGTCAAACCCATGTTTAACTAACTTATAGCGATTTTGTTAGGGAAAACAAATCATGTTCATTATTTTCAACTATGGTAATTAATTCTAAACAGTATGTTTGACTATTTTTTTTTAATATAACTTTTTTCTATTTTACCAAACTTGTTTCATTACAAGATAATTAAAATTATTTTATAAAATTGAGTTTAAGTATACTAACAGTAACAAGCAAAATACTACGGCACAAGGCAGTGGAACGGCACTAATTATTGCAAGAAGCGGTGCATGATTGTAATTTCTTTCCTCTGTTATTGGTCAAAATTATTATTATTTTTATTTCTTTTGGTTACAATTGCTCAAAATGATTAAAGATAAGTAAGGGACCTTCAGGAGGAATAATAGCATTTTGCAACGACTTAGGTTCTTCGGTTGTACATTAATTGTACAGTAGGATTTCAAATTCGAAACACTAACTACTCTTATCTTAGTATAATATATTAATGGCTTTGATTTGGTCATGCTCGGCAATAATAACATGATCATTAGAAATGTTAATGTTAATTTGTTATACTGTGCCGGTATGTCTCCATCCCACAGCATTTACCATGTTCGAAACTCTTTCACACAGAACTATCATTATTTATAGTTCATAATAAAAACCCATGTGACTGTCACACACGTCACCTTGCTAATAAGTATGTCAAGAACAAAATAATTATTAACTCAGAAGTCAAACATCAGACTTAGACCTAACATAGCTCTACGAAAATGTTTATTTTGATATGGGGGAGAATGGCATTGACAGCAAGAATCTCGGAGATTGCTCACCTAGCACATTGAATCCTCCTTCTATAAATTTGGAAATTGGAATGTAGAACTGTGATTTTGGAATTTGCTCGTGTCTCACTCTTACACATATCACATGATTTTTTTAATATATAAAATATAAATATTAAACATAACAATTTCATAAATTAATTTTTTTTATTTAAAATATTGTAAAATGTTAAATTATGCATGGTTTTATTATGCAAAAGAATTGGGTTTCTTTACTAATAAAATTAGTATTTGATGAATTTTATGAGAATTGAATTAAAAATCCTGAAGGCAGTGGATTTATAATAAAATATATAGGTGAAATTGAATGTATAAAATAAGTAGAGGAAAAGAATGGAATGAGGAAAATGAAAAAGAATGGTAAGGTAGGTTGGGAATAAAGTAGATGTAAGATAAGAGAGTATCTGGAGCGGGGTTTAGGCTTACATGCAGAAAGTGATAGATAGCATAATAATGAAGGATGGATAAAAATGGAGAAGAGAGAGAAAGGGTGAAAGAAAAGAAACAAAAAAGGGTGAGCTTTTTACTAATTTGTCTGGTAGCGTGTGGTGGTGCGAATGTTGGAAGCATGGAAGCAAAGCAAAGGGCGAGAATGGCGGCAACCCATAACTCAATCATAAATCCCACATCAACCTCACCCTCTCTCCATTACAACACCTGGCACTAGAGGGATACTGTGTACTGTGTCCCTTTATATTATTTATCGTTACTGTTAGATAAATATATACACTACACATACATTAATACATACACATCATCCACTTTCTCCCTTACCTCCCTTTTTTATTTCATGCCAAACTGATTTCCTATTTTCAGCAAAAACTGGGTTTAATTAGCGTATGAGATATGGTTATGGGTGAATTTGGCGTTTCATTTTCACACAAGGAACCCACAAAAAACAACACCAATTACGGTGGTGGTGGTGGTGGTGCTAGTGGGAGTGGTGTTCTTGAGCAGGGTGTTGAACCATTCCCTAATAAGAAGATGATGATGATGATGATGGTGCCTCATAATCATCACCACCGTCCATTGTCACCCTTTGAAAATGATTCCTATGCTGGTGATGGTGATGGTCCCACGACTTACATGTCTTTTACTAATCATATAAACCTTGTTAGTGGTGCTTCTGTTCTTGATGCTGCCTGTGCTGCTGCTGCTGCTGCACCATCTGCAAGAACCTTGCAGCCTTTTGACATTTCTGCTCCTACTACTAATACTACTGCTGCTACCACCACCACCTCCTTCAAATCCTCAGGTCAGTCTTTTAATTATTCTGTTCCATTCAATGTTACTCTAAAGCCTAACCCTTATTATTATTATTGTTATATTATTATTATTATTATTATTATTATTATTATTAATTAATCCCAAAGATTGCATCTTTTTACTAGAAAAAATTAAAAGCGGAAGAAAGTAAAGGTGGGTCAGAAGAGAGAGAGAATGAGAAGGAGAACTGTTGTGTCTAAGACACTGAACAAACATAGTTGTATCTTGGTTGTGTTTAACAGTAGCAGGTGAGATGGCGGCTTCTTTGGGGTTTCCTTTCACAGGTGCACAATGGAAGGAGCTTGAAAGACAAGCTATGATATACAAGTACATGATGGCTTCTGTTCCTGTTCCACCTGATCTACTCATCTCTACTTCGCTCACACCTACTTCTCGCTGTATGACCCTCTTATTGCTTTCTTCTCTGTGGGTCTTAATTAATTACTCATCTTACTTTACTATCATATTCTTTCTTTCATTTCATGCACAGACATAGAACACAACAACATGTTCCCGTGCCTTTTTCTGCCTTTTTCTAGTCCATTCCCCATCAAAAGTGTGTCTTTGCCCCTTTGCCTGCCCTCTCTCTCAACCACTCTTTGTGTTTGTCTCAAAGATTTTACCTTTTCATGTTCAAATCACTGTGCCCTTTTCATGATGTGTTGTTTTCCTTTCACAGTGTCTTGAAATTTGCATTCCTCTTTTTTCTTTTTCTTTTGTTTTGTTTTATGTTTTGTGTCTTTTGAGCAGTGGTGGATGGTGGTTTCAATCTGAGGTTGGGAAGCAGCACTGACCCGGAGCCAGGTAGATGCAGGAGAACAGATGGTAAAAAATGGAGATGTTCAAGAGATGTTGCCCCTAATCACAAGTATTGTGAACGCCATATGCATAGAGGCCGTCCCCGTTCAAGAAAGCCTGTGGAACTTCACACCAACACCCTCAGCACCACCAACAACAATAATCTCCAAATCAAGAGGCCTCGTCAAGACTCTAATCCTTTTCCTTCTCCTGATGTTACTGTCGCTATTTCTAATCCTTCAACCACAAAAGATGGATCTTCATCCCATTTTCTTCCCTCTAGCACTACCACTCAGCCCTACCTTGAATCTTCCCTCTCTCTTGATAACTTTGCTGTCAAACCTCCAAATTTTGACTCTGTGGCTTCTGTTTCTTCAAATAAGGAACCCAGGTGAGCTCAACTTTGAATTTACTATGTTTCTGTTTGGATATTTGGCCATGTTTTGCCATCTTGGACCTCTTTTTGTTTACTCCAAAACAATTAATGGAAGCTAAATTTCTCCTCTATTAAGCTCATTGCCTAAGGCCTTGGATAAACTAGTATTTGACTGTTTTTCTTTTAATTCGTATTTTATTAGAAAATTTAACTCTTTGAGTTTTGTCCTAAAGGTGATGGCTTTTTTTTTCACTTATGTCTATAGTCCTTTATTCATCATTTTGGTGGCTGAGGAAATGCTTTTTTATTGTTATGTTGTGTGAAAAAAAAAAAACTGATTTGGTAAATTGAATGTGAAGGGGTTTGGACTGGATGCTGAATGGAGATCCCATTTCCCTGGGAGCTTCTCACTCAGAATGGCAGTCTCTGGTGCATAACAAAGTTGGAATGAGTTCCTGCAATAACACCGAATCTCAGTATCTTAATTCATATGCGCTGTATAGCTCTGGATTGGATCAACACAACAAAAGTCTTCCTTTGTTCCTTAACCCTCTTGTTCCCATGGAAAATCTGCAATCGGAGAAACCAAGGGGTTTCATTGATGCTTGGTCCAGTAATGCGGGAACAGGTCAAAGCAATGGCAACACCAGCAACAACAAGAACTCTGCTGCATCAATTGGTAAACTATCCCTTCCTTCTCTTGATCTCTCAATGGGAGGTGGTCATGAAGACATAGGCACAATTGGAATGGGTTTAGGCCTAATGGAGCCTGATTCAAACATACACAATGACACCAAAATCTGTTTCTCAAATTGGCTGAACCCAACAGCATCTTGGGTGGTTTCAACACCTGGGGGTCCTCTAGCTGAAGTTCTAAGGCCAAGCACTGTGATTGCAACCAATGAAACAACCTCCAATCCATCCTCACCAGTGATAACACATGTTGAATCTAACAGCCCTTTGGGAACAATGGTGTCATCTCCATCTGGGGTATTGCAAAAAACACTTGCTTCATTGTCTGATAGTAGTAGCAATAGCAGCCCAACGATTGCATCATCAAGGGCCAATTCTGAGATGGCCTTGCTCAGGTTTCGATCCAATGTAAATTGATTAATTAGTAGCATCTTCTAGTTTGGTTGATTTAAATGGGGTAGCATTCTGTAATGTTGTTTTGGTTTGCATATTTGGCTAACTGTGATGTGATTCGGAAAATAGGTATAGGCCGTATAGCCTATTGTTCAGGACGGTTTGTTATATACTAAAAAACTCTGATGTTTCTGTTTATGTGAAGAAGACTCTTTGCAGCTTTAAATTCTACCATCGTGGAAACGTCACGATGTTACTTATCTCTACCACCGAGTGTACTAATCAATGCTATGGGGTTCTTTCTTCTGTGGTCCTCACCCAACTTGTCGGAAAACACATACTTCTAACTTTGACTATGTCAACCCATTACCTCTTTCATCCTTCTCTCTCCCCAAAAATCTCAACATATCCACTCATTTTAATTTTCCTCTTCCATATCTATATGCATCTTATCGCCTCCTAAAAAATTAAATTATCAGTTCCCAAGTCACTATTTATCAATAAATATTACCTAGGTTTTAAGTATAATATTTTTGTTTAAATTTAGTTACATGATGTTTTTGTAAGAAAGTTTTAAAAAGGTTAGAGACTAACAATATTAATATAAATTATATTAGGAAGAATTAAAAGGTTTAGAAAATAGGTTAATAAAATATATAAACAATGTACAAATATAATTATATCTTATTCAATACGTATAATTGTACTATTATGTTAACTTTTCTAAAAATGATCATGTTTATATATACCGTAACTGGATAACAAAAAAAGTATTCTTATCAAATTAAATTTGATAAAATGAGTTGGACTTGTCCAAAATGATTTGATTAAGTTTGTTAAAATATAGGATTTAAATTTTAGATTTTAGATTGATCAATTGTTCAATTTCAAACATTCCTGACTTGATTCATTGAACCTCTTTTTTAAATGGATTTGGATAGGTCCATTCTATTTAGATATGAAGTACAGGTTTGGATCATTTATGTGTTTCAATTTTGTGGCTTGAATAAAAAATTATTATTTTTTACTTGACCTAATTTATTTTGCAGCTGAAAGTAGGTGGTTGATATGAATGGAATAATCTGTTTTGACACTTTTATTCTAAGAGTATGGTCTAATTGTTGTGGCACCTCTCATCTTTTTTTGTTTTGGTGGAATAAGCACTTGGCAAATGCATTGCATGTATTGATGTACAATTTATTTGCTAGTGTTTGTACGTATTGATGGTACATAATAAATAGCAACAAATATCTTTCGTAAGACGAGTTACTACCCAATTTATTGCAATTAACATGAACATACTTTAGTAGAGCCCAACAAGATTATAACATGTTTGGAAAGTATACTGAATCTAAATTAGTTGAGGATTTTCTTAAGATTCTTAAGGATAATTATCTTATCTATCACAAGTATTAATTATCATAATTAAAGAGATGATTTTTAATATATAATTTTATCATGAAATTAGAGATAAAGAATTCTCTAATATATAAGAAGATTTTCACATTTTTCAAGTAACTAATGCTAATTCTAAACATTCACACGTGCTTATATCTTTGTTAACTTAACCGTCAGTAATTTGTAGAAGATTATATTTGTTACATGAATCCCATCAAAATCTTATAATAAAAAGTTTTAACATGTAAATTTATGTTCCGAGGCAGGAAACTTTTGTTCTAAATTTCTATTAATGTGTTTAATGATTTTAGAGTAATTAATTTGCATTAAATTATGATTTTATTGTTTAAGAGTATATTTGGATAAACACTTCAATTAAATATTTATTCAATAAATTTTATTATAAAAAATTTATACTATAAATTTAACCTTAAATTTTATTAAAATAAACTCAAAAAATTATTTAGATAAGTTATATTAAAAATATTAAAATTTAAAAAACTATAAATTATTATCATAATTTTATTATAAATTATTTCCTGGCGTATCCTAAAAACCAAAGTGATATGCGATTTCACCATGTGCATTGAATCCCAACGAATAATTCCCTCGAAGATTGTATTAAGTTTTGTAAATCGAATGGCTATTTGAGTTACAAATATGGATGATTATAAATAAAATTCAATTTGAATATAATCGATTGTATAATGTTTAAGTTTTTATTTAATCATAAATTTGTATATCATTAAAAATTGTTAATTTTTGTAATAATTATTTCAGAAATTATATTTAAAATAAATTTTAATTATTTGATAATATAATTTTTTAATACTAAAAATATAACAAAATTAAGCTCTTAAAAGATATGAAAATAAAATAGAAAAGTAAAACTATTAATTGCAAATATTAAGTTTGCACCAAATAAAGTCAATACAATACCACAGAATGTCATTGTTTATCAATTTACATGAATTAGGTTTAACAGTTTAAGAGATTAGCACAATAATAAACTCCTATCCCTAAATGATTGATTAGTTGAATTCACATTTGAGTTTATTTTTCAGCTTTTCAAATGTGAAAACAACCCTAGGATTATTTTATACATTGAGAATCGAAAGAAAACAATCAATTTAAACATAAAAGTCTTGAATTGAGATCAAGAGAATCAATTCCAACAAGTTTAAATTAGAAACCATAGCTCCCAAGCCTTAGTAAATTATAATATTACAATTAAGAGAGTAGAAATGATAAAAGATCAAATCCATGATAAAATAAAAATGAAGATCCAAACTTTTACGAGAATCCACTCCAAAATAGGGACAATTGAATTCCTCCTTAATGCCCCCTCTCGCTCCAAAAAATGACATGAAGTCCTTTAAAATTAAGGTACGACATGTATTCATAAGTTCTGGGGGTGGCCACATAAACTTTTGGGTGTGGTCATACGCATATAGTAAAGAATAACAATTCTGATTCAATTTTAATGTCTTAATTAGAAGCTGATGAGTTTTTCCCTTTATTCTGACGTGGCTACATTCAAATGTTGGCGTGGCTATAGTTATGGTGCAGAATCAAACCTTCTTTGTATCTGTTTAATTTAAGAATAATTAAAATTTATGTTAGTCAAATTAGTTTTAATAAAAATTAATTTAGGTTTAATAATGATATTTTAAAAGTAAGTTAAGAAAGTAAATCTGTTTAGATAAAATAAAGTTAAATTCACTTTTTAAAATTAAATTACCAAAATAGAATAATATAATATTAAATAAAAAATGTACTTTTATGTAATTTCATCACTCGTGTTTGCATAGTACAGTCTGAAAGTAAGTCTTATATCACTTTCTGTCATCCAAGGTTGGACAACACAGAGGGAGGTATGAATTGATGTCAATTATTCAGCCAAAAACTTGTAAAAAATAGAACGGAAGTTATAGAGTTTCTAACGCGTATCCAAACACAAAAGCTTAGTGTGGATATAATAATGACTTGTGAGAGTGACTACGTTTGCATCCCAAGTCCCAATTATCAATTCTGATTTCAGAGTTGTATAGAGATATCCGATGCGTTTTCTTGTGTGGGATTCACAAGACAATAAAACGGAGGTTTTCCAAAGCCAAAATAACTTGCTTTAGCTGAACGGAGATCCACAATGGAGAAACAGACATACTCTCATTCGGCTTAAAGTGTTTTTTATTATCACATAACACTCATTGCGTGAAAACACATTTATATTTAAATGTTTATATTTTATAGTTAGGTAAAATTTATATAATTAAGTTAATAAAAAATTAATTTTAACAAAATATAATAATTTGTTTGGTACATTACAAAATCTAATCTGAACACGAATAGGAATTTATTGGATTGAATTAAGTTGATAAATCCAATAATCTAAAGCAAACTAATTAAATTGATTAGGATTTGTTTGGTTTATTGGGTTTATTTTATTTTAACTTCAAACCAACATAATGATAATTGGTTCTATTTTTAGATATTATTTTTCAATCCAAATCAAATTGAGATATCACTTGATCAACTATTTTGTTTAACTTAAATTTATATATTTTATATTTTAATACTTTAATTTTTTTTTCAACTTATATCTTCTTTATTTATTTATCTCAACCTTCTTATTTTTAATCAAATTTTATTCAATATCTCTAAATCTAACTTTATTATCATATTTTGGATTAAAAAAATTATTGAAATATATACAAATTTAAATTAAAAATAACATGTTAATAAAAAATATCAATATTTAAAATTAATTTAATTTTTATCTAAAATCATTAAAAATGTAGACAATTTAGATTATTTTAATATAACATTTAAAATTTTATATAAAAAATAATACATCAGGATAAGAGCTTGAAAATAATTTATTTATTTTTTTATTTTAATTTGATAATCCAAACCAAATTAATCTATCTTAATTAAATTTATTTGATTCAAATTTAGTAATATTTTTTGGAAATTTAAACCAATTAAATATGTTCACTTTAAATTTTATTTCACCACAGAAAGAACCAATCTTATATTAACATCTTGAATAAGAGCTAATCTTAGATTATAAATAGGCAATGAAACGGGATTAAACTTTAATTTTTAAAATACATTTTAATCTTTAACTTTGTCAAATAATTTTACATTAGATTTTGGTATCAATTCAACTTAACTTAATATTTACAGGCTATGTTAACTTCAATTTGACATAAAATGGACACAGATTTATCTCATGATAGGAAGAAAATGACATTGTTTTAGATATAAGTGATATATTAAACTTAAACTAAATTTGTGAAGAAAGTTAGCAAGTGAAAATAAATTTAAGAATAATGACTTTTAATGAGTTTTTTTATCTCTATTTCCTTCTTCAATTTTATTGATGGATGATTGCGGGAAAAGAAAGGATAATCGTGTTCTTACCATGTAAAGATATAAAACTATCCGTCTATTTTTGTTTTTAAAATTTTATGCTTGTATATATATATATATATGATCCCAATAACTCATTCTAATATGTTTATGGTGTGATATGTGTGCTATAACTATTTTATTAACCTCTATATCACTATATGATTGTTGCGTAATAATTATAGTTTTTATTTTTTCTCTAAATTTGTATGTTGAACTGGACATTTTCAAAGAGGTTCATTGTTGTCACCTATAAGACAGAATATTAACAATTATGCATATCTCATTGCATATGCATTTATAGATGTTAGTAAAAAATAATTATAAGTGTATTTTATCCAATTGTTATACAAAGACTTTCATAATTTTAAAAAAATAGATAAAATTTTATCATAGATATAAACAAGATTAATATTTTAAATTATATATAAACTTAATTAAAGTATTATTTTTAATATGTCAGGGGCTAAAATGAATAAAAATCAAAGTGAGTATTTATTTTGTATTGAGATATGACACTTGCTTGCTGTGTATACCATTTATAAAAAAAACTTCAACAAACAACGGAAATATTTACAAATAAATATCTTTTATTAGAATGTACAAGGACTGCAAGAGTCTGTCAATTCAATACAAAGATAGCATTATTGAAGATTTTAAATAAAAATTCTTCGAGTTATATGGATAAATTGTGTTAAGGAGGAATGAATGAATTTTGAAGATCAATAATATATGTAACAGTAACTTCTAACTTTTTAATGCTAAAATTATTATGTTTAGGGTTGAAGAAGTTGTTAGACAATTGACCTTTCAATTCGAGCTTACAGTTAATCTATTTTTCATTAGAATCAATCATTTGTTTTATTTTCAAGTAAAAGATCTATTCAAATTTAGTTACTTGATTTTTCAAAATTAGTTATTGTTTATAGATGCTAGTGTTAGATATTTCTCATTTCATTTTATATACTTCATGAATAATAGTTAAATAGAAAAGTTTATTATTCTATTTCTTATATAAATTACCAAGTTTCTATAATTAATAAAGAGCAGAATTTCTTCTATCTTCCAACTTCATGTTTCTTAAATCATTTTTCTCTAATTTATGTTTAACAAAAGTAATATTAATTTTTTGTTGTAGATGATGCAATAACAAAATCTTATGACATCTCATCTATATCAATCAATTGATATGTATGAAAAACTTATTTCCACTCAAATTTACTTCACATTGTGATGATGCAACTGGAGTATGCTTTTTCAGTTATTCAATTCAAGTATTAGAGTTGAATTTAGAAATATTATTGAAAGTTTGGGAGAGATGATGAAAAAAGAAATAACATTAAGTAACTGTTAAATTATGTTAATCTTAAAAGTAAATTGCATCAAAGGTTGATCAAATTTTGATTTTCAAATAAAATTTTCACAATGGGGCATCTTTCTTTATCTTAGAATGTTATAATTTAAAAGTTAAAAATTAAAAAAAAATATTAAAAAATTAAAAGTTAAAGTGGTAGTTTACTGGAGAGAAAGTTGCAGGAGAAGGAGGCATTGAAAATGCAGCAGTTGTAGAAAGGACAAAATGCTTTGAAGTGACATTGAACTGATAGCCGTCACCCGTGAAGCCCTCCATGAGATATCAAGTGGTACACGACACCCCTCAACAGTACCACCTGTCACACATGATCTACATATTGTCTTATACCTCACACCCTCACACCAATACATCTACCAATTTTCTTTCTCATTCTAATTCTGGTTAATATTTTTTTTTTACTCAACTTTCTCACTATCATTTTTTTAGCATACATAACTCTATAGCTTAATTTCTTATTTTATAAATAATAACAGATATTATTTTTAAAAATTTTAAAATTTATATAACTCCAAATTAATATTTTTAAAGAACTAATACTAAATTAGTTTTATTTTAAAGTGTTGAATTTGTATTACATATTTAAATATAGTGTTAAAATAATAATATATAAAATAAAATAACTTAAATGTGTTAAGTACCAAATTTAACTTATAACTTGGCTTGTTTGTTTAATTTTCATAATCAATTCTTCACATTGTGACACTTGTTAGACATAAAATGTATAACTAAAAAATAATTAAGATACGCAATTTGATTATAATCAATCTTTCAAAATTAATTTTATTAAAATCGATCTTATCCAATTTGAAAACCACACTGCCTGCGTGTGTGTATGTGTTGGTAGCCCTACCTTTGTATGCATGTATCGCGTCAATAAGTTGATTCCTTTGTGAAGTATTATTACAATTAACTCGGCTCACATTTTTTGTGGGTGACATCAGTTAAAAGGGTCTTCTGAAATTGGGCCTGGCCTGTTTATTGGACAAAAAAGCCCAAAATGTAGATTTTATTGGAGCAGGGTGTTTAGAGAAACTTTAGAAGACGAGCATAGACTGCCTAATTGATTGCAATTTTGGTGTTGCCTCTCTCATGGTCCATCGATCTTTGGGATGTTGGGCCGTGCAAGATAAGCCCACTCTTATGACAGAAGTTATGCACTCCTCTGCTTTGCGTGTCCAATGAGCGTCGTTACCATTATTTTCAGTGTCACCGAAATTACTGCTACGAGTATGACTATCAATGCTTGAGCTTTGTGTTGAATAGTCATTGTAATTAAATAGCCTCGGATCAGCAACCATCAACACTTGATTCCCATCCGCGGCTGAGACAAATTCTCTTAGGCTTAATCCTTCTCTGAATGTTTCATCAGTTGGCCTTTTGCCTATGAACATCTCCAAAATTAGGATCCCAAAACTGTACACATCACCATGAGTTGAAGCCTTGCTTCCCATACCATATTCTGAAACAAACATATTACCCCGATGTTTGAGATCCACATTGTGTATATATATATATATATTAAATTGTGCATAAGTTAAAAATATTAATACAAAAAAGAAAGAACAACCCAATGAATATTTGAGTAGGAAGATGTAATATGTACCTGGGGCAATATACCCAATTGATCCCTTCAGTCCCAGAGTGCTACTCTCTTTCTCTGATGGATTTTGAGAAAGGAACCTGGCCAATCCAAAATCAGCAACATGTGCAACCATGTTTTCATCTAGTAGGATATTGACAGGTTTTAGATCACAATGGACTATTGGGGGATCACAATCATGGTGCAAGTAGTCCATGGCAGAAGCAACATCAATGACAATGTTCAATCTTTGCAACAAGGTAAGAGAGGGTCCTGCCTCATCATCTTTGTGTAAACTCGCGTCCAAGGTACCATTGGGCACGAATTGCATAACAAGGGCCTTAAATTCCTCTCCTTTGTAATCAAGGCTGTAGCAAGAGGTGACAACCTTCAACAGGTTACGGTGCCTAACACTTTTTAAAGCTTCACATTCAACATTAAAACTCTCAGAAGCTTTGTTTTGTTGCAGGTCCAAGACTTTGATAGCAAGGGTGGTGGTTTCACCAGTGCTGAAGCTGAACACACCCTTATACACAGAGCCAAAGCTTCCTTTTCCAATCAAGTTTCCTGCTGCAAAGTTATTTGTAGCAATCCGGATATCAGCATAAGCTATATTTTGAGGCAACCCTCTGAGAGTGAGAGATTTCACACGGGCTTTCTTCTTCCGGGACATCACTTTCCAAAATAGAAAGAGCAATGAAATGGACAAAGCAATGGCACCAATAACTGCAAGTATGACAGTGAGTAAAATCTTTCTTTTCTTTTTACCAACAACACACATGGATACTCCTAACCTCTGCACAATTTCCTTGTTAAGGCTGCAGAGTTGGTTGTTACCTCGAAGGTCAAATTTGGTAAGGTTCATAAAAACACCTTTCGCAGGAATCTCCCCTTCCAAATGGTTGAAAGACAAATTTAATGTCTCTATATACTGGAGCTTTTCTAAACTTTGAGGAATAGGGCCTGTAAGATTGTTTGATGATAAATCCAATGTCTCAAGGGATTCTAAATTCCCGAGATTAGTTGGGATTGAGCCACTGAATTTGTTTCTTGCCATCCCAAGAAACTTTAAGCTAAAACAGCTTTCGATTTCCTTAGGAATGTTCCCTGAAAACTGGTTGTAAGAAATAACCATGAACTCAAGCTGTGTCATGGCGTTGACCTCATGAGGAAGCGAACCATGCAGAGAGTTCCTTGCTAAGTACAAGGCTGTTAAGTCAGAAAGCTGAAAAATTTCCTTCGGTAGGGTCCCACCAAGCCTATTCATCTGCAGGCCAAGATAGGTTAATCTCTTGCATTGTCCAATACTTGAGGGAATTCTACCAGAGAACTGGTTATATCCCAATGCAAGAATATCCAGATTTGTGAGATTGCCAAAAATGTCTGGAATTTCACCAGACAATCTATTGTTGTATATCAATAGCCTCTGCAACTTATGTTGTGCTCCTATTTCTGATGGTAACTCTCCGATGAAATAATTGTTCTCAAAAGAAAATGATGTGAGATTCTTAAATTTATTCATTCCTTGAGGAATTTTACCAGTTAGGCTGTTATTGGAAACACAGAATTGTTGTAGACTACTAGAGAGATTCGCAACAGACCTTGGAAGTTCCCCAGCCAAATCGTTATCATTGATCATGAGAATTTCCAACTTAGGGGAGTTTCTGAGGGAATCAAAGAACTGAAAATTCAATGAGGTGGTTGAAGATAGATAATTATTACCAAGAATCAGGTGGGTAAGGTTTCTCATGTTGTTGAAGAGAGGTAAGGAACCGTCAAAGTTATTGTTAGCAAGGTCAACGAATTGAAGATTTGAGGCATTGGATATGGAGTTAGGAATTACCCCTTCAAAGCTATTGCTTGCAAGAGCGAGAATCTTTAAATTTGGAAGGGCATGGCCAAAATTTTGTGGTAACATGCCTGATAAATTGTTGCTTGTGAGGGATAAGAAGACTAAGGAAGAGATGTTGAAGATGGAAATGGGAAACTGGCCAGTGAAATTGTTTTCTGAGAGTTGAAGTTGGGAAAGATTGCGGAGATTACCAAGTTCAGTTGGAATCTCACCCACAAAACTGTTCCTTGCCAACGCTAGATATTTAAGAGAGAAGAGGTTGCCAAATGATGAAGGGACTTTACCTGTGAGACTATTGACTGAGAGGTCTAAGTTCTGTAGATGGTGGAGTTGACCCAATTGTTGTGGAATTGTACCACTAAGATAGTTGAGAGGTAATTTAAGGAGAATGAGAAGTGAGAGATGGCTAAACTCCAATGGAATTTGGCCATGAAAATTGTTGTTGGAAAGGTCAAGTGATTGTAGGTAAGTGAGGTTGGAGAGCTGAAGGGGTAGTTTGCCAGAGAGGTGAAGTCCTCGTAGAATAAGAGATTGGACCCTCTTTGTTTCATCTTTGGAGCAGGTGACACCGTACCAAGTGCAATGATTGGAATCTTGGGACCAATTAGAGAGAGCATTTTTTGGGTCAATGACTTGGGATTTGAAAGAAAGAAGGACATCTTTATCTGTGTTGCATATGATGATATCAAAATGATGAAGTAGGAAACATAGGAGGAAGCTAAGTCGAAGTAGGATCATGGTGTGTTATTTACAACAAAAGTAGCATACAGATACTTATAACTAACTAAATGCGTAAATGGTGGTTAGTGGTTGATATGTTTGATGGTCAACGAGTTTGCTTCGAACAGCTGTGGCTGTGGCTGCTCAACACTTACTTGCCAGTTGTCGTTCACTAAGGACGTCACGGAGGAAACGGCAGGTAGTAGTATCACCTTCCTTTTAATTCCACCTTTCAATTATTCCTCTCTTTCTCTTTTTACAAATTTCCATACCTCCCATTCTACAAACCCCAAATTCATATACATGTTCATTCTTTTATTGTACCACCTAAGATGATATAAAACTTAAAAGTAATATAAAATTTATCGAATTTTATATCATTTATAAGATTATTATTATAAATGGACATACTTATTGTCTTTTGATTCATATAATAAGAATATATCGATCGATACTACTTAAAATATAGAAATACTGTAAAATTTACCTCTAAAATAAAATTATCTTCTTAATTATTTTTTTAAAAAAGTATTATTATTTTGATTAATCACCCCCATAATACATGCTATTTATTCCCCAATCACGAGGATTTTTGGTCGATCTTATTCTTTTTTTATCTACCCATTTAGTAGTCTACTTGTTTAGAAGTTCAAGATCGTGTTAATTATAGTTTTTTTAGTTATATCTTTATATGATCGCCAGGTAATTCTTAACTAATAATGAATTACTACTTTATTATTGAATATAGATAAGATTATAATAAATAAAATAGTTTAAAAATAATTGTAAGAAAACGATGACATTAATTATATTAATAATTTATATGCAACTAGTTTAAGTGAACAAAGAAAAAAAAGATAGAGGTAATGTATTCCTTCTATCTCATATTATTTCTTTTTAAAGAAATATGTTTTTTAAAATATTATTTATTATACAAACTATTATGAATACATCTCATATTATTCAATTTTCAAAGTAATGTGTATTTTTAAAAATTATTATGATAAAATATTTTTTTAACAAAAATACTTTAAAAAAAAAGAGTTAGAATATAGTTGTAAATTATTTAAATATTTATCTGACATACTAATAAATGAGACTATTACTTGAAAATATATTTAATATTTTTTATTTTATAAAATGATAAACATTGAAGCAAACTGATATATCACTAAAAAATATAATTTTCATTTATTAAAAATTTACTATTATATTAACGTTTATTTTTTTTAATAAAAATTAAGTTGTTGGTGTAAACGTTAAAGATTATACTAATAAATAATTTTATTAATTAATAAATATTCATATTTACCACTATTATATTAAATATTAACACAATATATTATTTATTAGTAAAAAATTTTAAATATTAGATAATATTTAATTTTTTTATCATCTTACTTTTAAAGTAAGAACAATAATACAAATAATATTATCTATCTATTTATATATTTTATTTAATTATTAATAATTTTTTAAATAAAAAATACAAAAATAAAATACATTTATTAATTTATAATTAAATATAAATACATGTATATTATTATTTATATATTAATGTTACTATTTATATATATATATATATATGTAAATTTTTTTTTTTAAAAAACAATTGCTAATTTGGTCCATTGACCGTTTTTACTTAAAGGTTCCATTAATATAGAAATGCATCTTTTAATTCATACTAATTTAGTCCAACGGGTAATATATAACTTCACGAAAAGGAATCTAGGCATGTTGCTTTGCTTTGACCGTTAAGTTCAGACTTCAAAACAATGTTTAGTTTGAATGAATGAAAACCTCATTTCCTGTTTTCCTGGTACGTTGAATTCCTAACATGTTGTGATGATGATAATGATGATGATGATAATAATAATAATAATAATAATTTTTATCATAGGTGCAGAAGTACTATTCATAAATCATAAATGTTCCTTATTTCCTATTTTGCCCCCGCAGTTTGATTGATTGAAAACAGAAGTTGAAAATATTTTAGGACGGTTAGGATTGTGAAAATATTTTTATTTTTTTGTTTTTATTTTAATTTATAAAAATATTTTCTAAAGTTTATATTAGAAATAGTAATTCCTTTTTACTGTTTTCATACAAAATCTTAAAAATAAAAAAATAAATTTTCATTAAATTCCTCCTTAAGTTTTTCTTCGGTTTTTCGGTCCTTTTAAAAAACTGATGTTCTCAGAACAATTTTGAAAACAAAGAGTAGAAAACAATTATCCAAACAGCTTTTTGAGAACAATAAAAAAATTTAAAGACGGCAATCAAACATTTAAAAAAATGTTTCATTTAAAGTCGAGGAAAATAAATTTTAATAAAAATAATTAATTATTTTTAATCAAAACCATATATAATTTTTTAAATATGTATTTTATATTAATAAATATAAGAATTGATTTTACAACTTTCAAAAAGAAACATGTCTTGAGACTTGTTTGTTTCTTTCTTAGGAATCAATTTTAAGGAAAGTAGACTTGTTTTTGTTCCAAAAAGCTGAGCTAGCTTGAATTTCCATCCTTGAGTTATTCATCGCGGGTGTGTCGTTAATATCAATTGTTTGGTCCAATTCTTTGCAAGAGCCATTACCTTTGTAAGATGTGGATTTAAATGAGCTGTAGTTACTTACTTTGAGGTTGTATTCCATGTGACAAACCCACCTTCCTAATATTTTTATCACATAGGCTTCTCCACCACTTTCCACTGCCAAATATTAAATTAAACAAAATAGGCTGCGGGGAACAAATAGACAGGGACAGGATGATGACTTTCTAGAACATTTCCATGTCTTAATCTCTATAAATACCAATTCTTCAGGTCATATATGCTTCCATCCTCAAACTTGCAATTAACTACATAAATATATACACTTTGAGAACTATGGCCCTCCTTCCTGCCTCCAAATTAATGTCATTTCCTCTTCTTTTGGCAATACTTGTACTACTCATCTCCCCTAACCTGGGAAGTGCTTTCCAACCTAATATTAAATTTGGTATGTTGCTGTTGGTTTCACTTTATTGAAAATCATATATATACTAACCCATATGTATATCCCACCTTTCTTAACTCTATATTTCCTTCCTTATTTATTTGTTCACTATTTATATGGTGCAGGGCGAAAACTTTTCCAAAGTTATTACCATGACTACCCCACGTATACATCATATCCTGGTGGTGGAGGATATTACACCCCATGGAAGCATTAACCATGGAAGGGGGAAATACCCAACACCCCCTCTACCTTCAACTTGCTTTGTGCCTGAAATATTCAACATGTTTGCGTCGTTCTTTAATACTACTTACAATAATGCAAAGTACTTCTCAGTACTTGGAATAATGATATTTGTGCCATGTACCTAATTTCCACGAACCATATTTACTACTACTATTAGTCACGACCTGTATTCCATCCAATAAAATTGTCTTTCTCACTTCTCTATAATTACTCAGCAGTATATTTGATTATTTTCAATCGAATAACAAGATTCAAACACCTTCTTGCATGCAGGAACGACCCAGAAGCTTAAACTACTACTTTTACTATTAACGAACTTTATCTTAGTCAATTACACCATTAAATAGGATTCTATGAATTCATATATAAACATTAAGTAACAGTTTCATTGCTTGCAAAAAAAATAAAAATAATTGAATTCACAGTGCATACTTGTGGAACCAGGATAACCAGCTGTTAGCCTGTTAAGTATATATATTAGTGAATAACGAGTTGTTTACACTTTTTTTTTATTACAACTACAGACTTGATTAAAAAGTCGTGATAAGACGTAATTGAAAAAGCAAGAAAAATATAAAAACAATAAAAATGGAGAGTTGAAAAAGAAATGAAGAAAACAACCCTATCTCTGTTCAGAGATTGTTAGAAGGCTTGACTTATGTTGGCTATTTCAGGTTAGATCCTTATTAGTTGTAGGCTTCTAGCCATTGTAGTTTTAGTAAATGACAAAGTGTTTATATTTTTGTATAACATAATTATATGCTTATATAAATAGTTTTATTAAGGGTTTACTAGAAAGCTTAATCTATTAATTTAACTATTTTTTAAAATTAGTTTTTTATTTTAATTTTTTCTTAGTTTGTAACTTTCATCACTGTTTTTTAAAATAATTTTTTATGTCATTTGCTAAAAATTTAATTTGCATGATTATAGGTAAATAAAGAGATTAATTTCTAAGATTTTTTAAAATAAAAATTAATTTATATTATTTTTAAAATTAAGAACAAATTTGTAAAAATTAAATAAATTATAAATTTAAATGTTAGTAAATTTTTTTAATATATGTTTAAAAATACACAATAAAAATTTATATATCATAATTTTTATTAAAAATATAAAATAAAAAGTATGACAAATACTGTCCTCTCACGCGTTGAAAATTGAAATTGGTGGGAAAACGATAGGCAATAATTTGATATTTTGCAGTTCCTTGCTGACTTATACATTTTTCTCCAACGTGTTAGTTGAGAAAGTTTAATTTGTCACCGCCCTTCATTTTTTTTTCTGTTGCATTGGCCATATGCATCCCACTCCAGTCAAACTCACAAGAGTTTCTGGGTTTGAAAAAAAAAAAAAAGGATTAATATAGAAAAAGATGTTTATTGTTTATTTGTTTGGGATGTATTCATCTTAAAAAGTAATTAAATAAAAAAATAAAAAATATTGATAATTACATGCGATGAAAGACAGATAACAAATGAAATAAAAAATTATAAAAATAGTTGTACGATAATAATGATTAATAATTAAAATTATTAACAAATCAATCTATAATTTTATTTAGATGAAAGAATGAAATAGAGAAGAGAAAATTAAGAAGAATAGTTAATATATAATAAATTGAATAAAATAAAATAAAATAAAATATGTGTTGTTTAAATAAATAAAAAAAAAAATTATAGAAAAAAAAACACGACACGATCATGTTTATATAAATACATAGAAAGGAAAAAACATTAAATGTAAATACAATTAACTGTTAATTATATATGGGTCGATTATATAAAAGGGTTGACTAATTGTAACTTGTAAAAAATGCTAACATTCTGGAAAAAATAATTCATGTAATAATATTAAATTAGATACTGTACCGCCATAAAAAAAAAAAAACTGTGTCTAATTCGTTGGTTATATGCAAAGTCAATTCGACAATTCCCTAGTCATAAGCCAAGTTGGTTTTCCAAGTCAATACTCAACTGCAAAAAGTTTGAAAAAATCATAAATATATACATCATTGTTTTAATCTCGTTCTTCATCTTTTCTTTCTCCTTATCTTTTCATCATATCATTTTTCAATTTGTTATTATAATATATTTTTTAATAAATATACCCTAATTTGAAATCTAGATTGACTGCAGTCAAATTTCATGGCATCATTCCTGCAGAGAATGCAATTATTTTTGCTTAACTTTTATTATTTTTATAAAGTTTAAAAAATAAAATAGAAGGTAAAGGTTAGGGTTCTCTTTGGCAAGTCAAATCCTAATTCGGGTGTGAATCAAATGATGCATCTTCCAAATGTTTGTTCCACAGGTCAACGGGCAAAAGGGTCATTTACTTAATCTGGCAAATTTTGAGTACCATTTACCCAATATTTTTGGTATTTAATTATCATTAGAAGTTTGTAAATTCATCATTAGGCAGTTGTCGTTTGATTAGGAAGCGCACGGAGGGAACGCCGGGAAGTTCCACCTCTCTTTTCCTTAGTTGGATAATGATAATTATTATTATATGTTTATTTCTTTATTTATTTATTATATTGTTTATCGTATTTTTTAGTTTTTTTAAATTTTATTGGATGATTCCACCTTAACAAAATGTAAACCTAATATTTTTCTTGCATAGGTCCCATTCCGGAACCCCGAAATTGCTTGAATGAAAAAATGCAAGGAAATTAATGCTCAACTATGCTCAATTACGGTAGATATTAACATATATTTTCTTATTAATTGAAAATAAAAAATGTTTAATACTGTACGTATTAATTAAAAATGCAAAATCCACTTGTTAAATAATGTTATATTTTACGATCAATTAATAATTTTAAAAATATTTATTAATTTATAACGTGTATTTAAAAAAATATTTACTGAATAAAGATATATATATATATATATATTAAATATTAATGCATGATTTTGATATAGATAAAAAATAAGGATAATAAATTGAGTTGATAATTAAATTATATTCTTTCTTTTCATTAAAATTGAGCACAAATGTTTTAATTTATTGTTTTATTAAAATCAAAATCCTTTACTCTATTTTTCATTAAAATTGAGCACAAATGTTTTCTTTTTTTTTGTTTTACTAAATCAAAATCCTTTACTCTATTTCTTCATTGAGTGAGTAACTGTAATTGAACAAATATGAAAGAGTATTCTAAAGAAATTAATTAAGGAAAAATTAACAACTGGATAAGTTTAGTTTATTTTTTTATAAAAAAGCTTATAAGTATTTTTGTCGTAATTACTTTAATAATTAGATTTGTTAAATTTATAACTTGCATAAAGATGTCAAACAAAATAAATGTAATATAAATGATTTTTGAATAAATTGATCTCTGATCATAAATATGCATAGATGTATTTTATTATAATTTTAACGGATAATTTTGTAGTCAGTACTTATATTATAGATTATCCTTTAAAATGCACCCTATTTTGAACTCAATTCTTTATAATTTTAGTAGAGAAACATACAGTATAAGTATTTGCAAATATTTCATAATTCAAAATGTAAAATCTAGTTGTTGAATAATATGTTATATGTTATGCGTCAATTATTAATTTTAAATTTTAATTAATTTATGTGTACTTTTTAAAAAAAAACTATTACCATGAATAAAATTATATAAAATAAATATCAAAACATGATTTTGACATAAATCAATCATTCTTTCTCTATATTAATATTGAACACAAGTATTTTGTTTCTTTTTTAATTAAAATCAAACTCTTTTACTTGATTAAAAAAATTAACATTTGGACATGTTTAATTTATTTTTTGTAGACAAGATTACACGTATTTATGTCCAAAAAAAAAATAGGAGATTGCTAACCTCTACACTAAAGTGTGAAATGCATTCAATAAAAAGGTGAGAGAAATTAATTCTGATCGTACAATCAAAATAGGTAATCAAAACTATTTACAAAATAAAACATTATTAATATTTAATATATACTAAGAGTAACTTTTTAACCTCTCTAAATATGTTGAATATCTGAAAGGAATAGACTAAATTTTATTTTACAAGGCCCCGTAGCATAAACATTAGCGTTAATTGTTGTCCCAATTCCTAAATTTACTTTTAAGTTTTTTTTTTGGGTTCTTGTCCTTGTACGAAAAATAAAAATCTCTAAACTGAAGGCCTCAAATGTATTAGTCTGTGTAAAAATCCTTAAATACACTATAAATTTTTATCTCTATCTCACTGATTGTAGTTGGTGCTAATCATATCAAACTAAATGATCGTATAGGTAACGGGGTAGACCCCCTTCAGTTATAATTGTGGGTTTTTTTTTATAAGATTAATACCTTTTAAAGTGCACTTCAATTTTAGTTGAGAAGCATATACTAAAGTATTTATAAATATTTAATAATTCAAAATTTATAAAATTATATCAAATTATATAATGAAATCAATAATATTTAAATTCAAGATTATGTTAATTATCTTAAAAATTATATGAATGTTAAAATAATATGGCAGATATCATGTTCCATCCTCCTTGCTAGTATAATATTTCTTTATACGATTTATCTCTTTTAAAATGAATTACTTTCTCGGTCATTGTAAAGAATAAAGGGTAATTATTCTTTAGTTGATCGAAGTGTTCGGTTGGTAAAAACAACCTTAATTTCCTAATATGTTTTAGATTATGTAATTGTTCTGATGTCTTCATATTTGATTGGGTACTAGTACTGTATAGACATGATATTTAACATGTATTTTTATTTATTTATATCATCAATTTTTAATTTTTTTAATAAGTCCTTGTAAAAATTCTATTTATATAATAATACATATAAATAAGTTTCATATGTTAGAATGTTAAATTTGTTTTTAATAAATATATTACAAATATAAATATATCTTACATTTACTCCCAACCTATCATAATATATATATATAATTAAAAATAAAATATTAAACTAAAATAATATAAAAATCAAAATATTATTAAAATTTTAAAAAATAAAATACTAAAATTAAAATAAATAAATTATCATGATAATAATGTTAAATAATAGTAAAATAGTTTAAAAAAAACAAATAATTTGTTTTAATACAATATCATATCTAAATATATTAATAAAATAACATTATAAAAATAAAAAATAAGTTTAGAACAATTTACAGTTAAGTAGTTTTATTATAAAAATTCAAAGTCATAAGCTTTTAATAATCTATTAAACACTATCATTATCTTAAAAATCATAAATAACTACATTTCAATATTATAATTAAAAAGTATTTTGAAAAATTATAATAAAAATTAAAATTAAAATATTACATCTTTTTCTTCTAAAATATATATCGCTAAAAATATAATTTTCATTTATTAATAATTTAATATTATATTAATGCCTATTAGTTTATTTTTAAGAAAAATTAATTTTTAATAAAAATAATGTAAAATGTATTAAAAAATAATATTATTAATAAAAAATATTAATATTTATCATGAATATTTTAAATATTAATATAATGTATTATTTGTTAATGAAGATTTTTAAAGCACTATTTTAATAGTTAAATTTTCGTTAAACAATATTTAGCTTTTGTCGAGTTCTATTTTGTTTCAACGTCCTAACTTTAAAATAATTGATAATTTGATCTATATATTGACCTGTTTTACATAAAAGTTCCATTAATAGAAATGCATCTTTTACTTTTTTAATAATTTAGCTCAATATGTGTATCTTACTTCACGAAAAGGAATCTTGGCATGTTGCTTTGCTTTGCTTTGACCGTGAAGTGCACAACAATGTCTAGTCGAAATAAATTAATATTAATTATTATTTTACTTATAAATAATATTATTTATTTATCTATAATTTTTATTTAATAATTAAAAAAAATTAAAATAAAAAATATCTCTTATCTAACTGTTAATAATTTTTTTAAAATAAAACAAATTCAGTTACTTACATATAAATATAAATAATTTTTTTCTTAAATAAATGTCTCATTTCCTGTTTTAATGGTACTTTGAATCTCAATGATGTTGAGATAATAATAACAATTCTTTCTATTAGGTAGGGAAGTACTCTTGATTAATCATAAACGTTTCTTATTTCCTATTTTGCCACCGCAGTTTTTATCAGAAGTTGAAAATATCTTATAAAATATTATTGTTTCATATTTAAAAATAGTAAAATATAACGGAAAAAACAGAAATATAAAAAAATATAATATAATAAAAAATATTAAAATAGAAATATTATATAAGAATATCATAATTAGAATTGATTACTTTAAAACTCTTTTTCCCGTTTTCCGGTCTTTTAAAAAAGTGATGTTCTCAGAACAACTTTTAAAACAGAATAGAAAACAATTATCCAAACAACTTTTTCAGTTCATTTATTTTTGAGAACGACAAAACAGCTTTTAAATACATATTTAAAATTAACTAAAATTAATTTTAATAAGAATATTTAAATTATAAAATGTTTTTAAAATATATATTTGAATTAATTAAATCATATATTGTCTTAAAATATTTATTTTATATTATATAAGAGTTGATTTTACAGCTTTAAAATAAACATGTCCTGAGATTTGTTTGTTTGTTTGTTAGAAATCAACCTTCTTTTATAAGAGTTGATGGGAGGTGTGTGGTTATTACTAATTATTTGGTCCAATTTAAGGTGTGGAATTAAATGAGGTGTAATTACTTAATTTGAAGTTGTATTCCATGTGACAAACCCACCTTCCTAATATTTTTTATCATGAGGCTTCTGCACCACTCTCCACCCTCAACTATTAAACAAAACAATACAGGCTGCGGGGAACAAATAAACAGCCACAGGATAATAACTTTGTGGGACATTTTCATATCTTAATCTATAAATAGCAATTCTTGTTCTAATCATCAAACTTGCAATTAACTTCATATAATAGATTTGGTAAGAAATGGCCATACTTCATGCATCCAAATTAATGTCATTTGCTCTTCTTTTGGCAATACTTCTCCTACTCATCTCCTCCAACTTGGGAAATGCAAGACGATATAGTATGTTGATCCATATGCATATTCCTGTGTTGTTCTTAATTTAATGAATTTTATCCTTCTTTTATATATATCATTCCTTATTCACTTTTTATACGGTGCAGGGCAAAACCGTTACCGAAATGACTACCCCGCCACGTATTCATCACATCCTGGTGATGGAGGATATTACGCCCCATGGAAGCATTAACCATGGAAGGGGAAATACCCATCACCCACTCTATGCCTGAAATATTCCACATGTTTCCGTCCTTCTTTATTACTACTTACAATAATGCAAAGTACTTTTCAGTACTTTGAATAATAATATTTATGCCATCTACTTAATTTCCACGAACCATATTTACTACTACTATTAGTCATGACCTGTGTTCCATCCAATAAAATTGTCGTTCTCACTTCTCCTATATAATTACTCAGTAATATATTTATTATTTTCTATGCGAATAACAAGATTTGAACACCTTGCTTGCATGCACGAATGACACAGAAGCTTAAACTACCACTTTTACTATTAGGGAACTTTATCTTAGTCAATTGCACCATTAAAGATGATTCTATGAATTCGGATATAAACATTAACAGTTTCATTGCTAGCAAAAAAATAAAATAAAAAAATTGAATTTACACTGCATACTTGTGGAACCAAGATAATTAAACAGATGTTGCTGTTAATTGCCTTGTTGGAATTAATATTTTCATCAAATCAGAATTTCTTCTGAAGATGTGCGTAGTTACCAGTTCAAGGGTCAACTTTTGGTTGAGTGTGGAAGAATGGTCCAACATCTTGGCATAATCCTCTATGCCAAGAGAGCTATAGTTTGCAGATTTGCAACATGTTCAAGAATTTTAATAGCACCTACAAGAAAATTAATACATTAATGAAGTGTATACAATTTTTTATATGACGAAGAAAGATCGTTATGATGCGTGCCGTGTATCGCCATATCTTAATGGCAAAAGACAACTAACCATTTTTTCAATGGTAACTCTATGCTCTTCAATAAATTGCATTTTAGTTATATTAATCAAGCTACTTGCATTTTTTTTTTTTAAAAAAAGAACAGATAAATTGTGCCTATGACGAACTGTTAGGTATATATATTAGTGAATAACGAGTTGTTTACATTTATTTTATTACACCTATGGACTTGATTAAAAAGTCGTGATAAGACGCATGTAATTGAAAAAGCAAAGGAAAATATAAAAACAAGAAAAATGGAGAGTTGAAAAGAAAACGGAAAAACATAACCCTATCTATGTTCAGAGATTGTTAGAAGGCTTAATTTATGTTAGCTATTTCTTGTCAGATCCATATATATTAGTTCTAGCCATTGCAGCTTCAGTAAATGACAAGTGTTTATATTTTTGTATAATATAATTATATTAATGGGTTTTTTAATATATGTCTAAAAATTTGCAATAAAAATTTATACATTATAACTTTTATTAAAAACTGTATAATTAAATTCATTAATAATATTAAATATTATAATTTTAAATAAAATTTATTTATTTATTTCTTGTAATACCGTCAGGCATACGTTAAAAATGTTATATAAATATTTAAGACTAAATTAATTTGTTAATCTTCATAGTTTTATTATATTTTTAATTAAATCCTTATAATTTTAATATTTTATAATTAAATTATTAACAATTAATATCATTAGTTTTTATATTAACTATTAATGATGTGATATTTTAATTTGATAATTTATTTTTTTCTCATCTATTAATTATAAAATTTCTAACATTTTACGGCCCTTTATCCAAAAGATCCGTAAAATATCCATTTTAAAGCGTTTTAGTTTGAAGGTGCTAGTAAAATTTAAGGTATTTTAAGTAAAAAAAATGTTCAAAAATATATAGTTTTTAATTATTTTATTTTAATCATTTTTTATTTAATAGCTTAAATTACACATTAAATTTTAAACATTTCATTAAAAAAACATTTATAACAAGATATTACATAAAATTGAGAAGATAAAAACTGAAACAAAATTTCCATTGGAAGATAAAAAATATTCAGTTAAGGAGTTAGAATCTAAAGATCATATATAACTAGCATTTGGATAAGCTCTACATAAACTAGATTCTAACTAGATTGAGATGAGATCAACGATATATTATATTGGACGGGCCAAATACTAATTTTATTTTTTCAACTGGACCAATGTATTTCATTATTTTATAGTCATAACTAACATGTGAAGCGGTATTATAACAATATTAAATAATAAAATTAAATAAAAGAAATCTCAATACACAATCATATATAATCAGTAATGGCTGTTAATTATGAGAAAGTTAGTCCAAATTGTTTTATAACTAATTACCAGAGTGCATTCAAACTTGTTAGTTAATGTTCAACAGCTTCTCAAATCATACTTAAAAACAGTGTCAAATCTAA
This sequence comes from Canavalia gladiata, assembly GCA_037954105.1. NCBI lineage: Eukaryota > Viridiplantae > Streptophyta > Magnoliopsida > Fabales > Fabaceae > Canavalia > Canavalia gladiata. The sequence continues at coordinate 56,880,946 of CM075659.1, read as the reverse complement.
TTAATTAAATTTCACAAATAAGCACCAGCACAGTGACTTTGAAAAATATGGGAATTGTTATAGGATTTATTATAATATCTGACAAGAATTCACAAGAACAAAATTCTCAAGGAGGACTTTAGCACTTGGTCTTGTATTCTAAAATAAATATTTGTATCATGAATATCCTTAAGTAAATATTTGTGCTAAAAAGTATTCTGTTAAGGATTCTTGTCAACTAAACCAAAATGTTGCTTTGAAGTATAATTATTTTATGATCAGAATTACGCCTAATCTTTGAAGAATATATTAGAAAAATGTTGCTTTCATGGGTTCTTCCTTGTCTTCTCCGGAATGTATGTAAAACTGAACCTTACCATGTTCATCCCAAAATTGGAGTGCATATACTAGTATTTTTCATGACTATCTTCTCCTCAATTTGTCCACCAAGTAAACGGGGGAAAGTACCCAATCAAGTGGTTAATAAGACTCAGTTTTGAAAGCGAAAGTTGTAAAAAAAAAAAACGTTTCCAGCTTATAGGCTTAGGGTAAAAAAGATTAATTTATCTTAAACAGTTCTATATCAATTTTGAAAGTTGTCAAACAACTTATTATGTTTAGCTTTTAGAAGTTCCTAATCATTCTTGTAAATGTTAGAAAAACTTGTACGTTTCTTGGATTTACAAAATAAATTAAAATATTATATTTATCATTAAAAAATATTTATCATATTCTCACTGAGAAACTAAAAAAAACATTTCAAAAGATATGAATGAGATAATCAACGAGTTAAACTTCAAATTTTTTAAAAAAATGCGACACGGTCATGTATAAATATACAGAACAAAAGAAATAAAACTTTAAATGTAAATACAATTAAAAAATTATGGGTCAATTATATCAAAGGGTTGACTAATTGTAACTTGTACAAAATGCTAACATTATTAAAAAAAAATTCATATAATAATATTAAATTAGATACAGTGTGTAACCAAAATAAAAATTAGATAGTGTCACCATAAAAAACAAAATGATATTGTGTCTAATTCGATAGTTATATGCCAGAAGCCTAGTTGGTTTTCCAGGTCAATACTCAACAGCAAAAAGTTTGAAACAATAATAAATATACATCCATTCATTTTTCTATATCATTTCATCCTTTCCTTCTCTCTCTTTTTTCCCATTCTCCTCGAGTCATCATATTATTTTTTAATATTTTTATTATTATATTTTTTTAATAAATATACCCTAGTTTGATATTTAGATTGACTGCAGTCAATTTTCATGCCATCAAAGATTTAAGGATGCAAATTTTTTATGCTTAATTTTTTATTAATTTTATAAAGTTAAAAAAAATAAAAGGTAAAGGTTAAATTTCTCTTTTCTCTGCAACTGCAGGCAAGTCAAATCCTAATTCGGGTGTGAATCAAATGATGCATCTTCCAAATGTTTGTTACACAGGTCAACGGGCAAAAGGATCTTCTTTTACCTATGCTGTCATTATCGATTATTTGGTCCAATTCTTTGCAAGAGCCAGTAGCTTTTTAAGTTGTGGAATTATAAATAAATTTGCAGATGCAAAAAGAAAGAATTTATTATTTACATGAGGACCTATATATTTATATAGTAAAATATTATAGTTGTTCATAGAGAAAAGAAAAGCATAAGCCATAAGGAGCCCCTGGAACAAAGAGATAAAATCTCCTGTAACAAAAACAAAAGCTGCAGCCTAGCTACCCCAGCACATAACAAACTCTTTCTAATTATATCTCATATCATATTTCATATCAATGATTCTATTCAAACCTTGTAGCTATCAATGAGCTGTTATTACTAATTATTTACAACTGTTATTGTATATGATGTGACAAACCACCTTCCTAATATTTTATCACACAACTCTGCACCACTGTTCATGCCGAGCATCAAATAACACTGTGTTAATGTTGAGAAAGAATTAGTCTACGGCCTTACAATTCACAATAGGGCGCGTGGAAGAAATAGATAGCGACAGGATTGTGACTTTGTAGAACATCTCCATCTCTTAATTTCTATAAATACCAATTTTTCAAGTCATATTCTTCCATTCTCAAACTTACAATTAAGTACATAAATAAATATATAGATTTTGTAAGCAATGGTTGTCCTTGGTGCCTCCAAATTAATGTCATTTGGTGCTCTTTTAGCAATACTTGTACTACTCATCTTCTCCAACCTGGGAACTGCTAGTGCTAGACAACTCAGTATGTTGTTGTTTGTTTTACTATAGTGATATCCATAAGCATATTGGTGCCTTTCTTAACTCTAATTTCCCAATTTGGATCACGGGAATGATGAATTTGATCCTTGTTTTATATCATTCCTTATTTTATTTTCTTGTATTATTTATTTACTCACTTTTTATACGGTGCAGGGCAAACCCATTCCCAAAATGACAACCCCCCCTCCGTGTATTCATCATATCCTGGTGGAGGAGGATACACATCAACACCTTGAAATTATTAACCATGGAAAAGGGCAAATAACCAATACCTGATAGCCACTCTACCCCGAACTTGCTCCATGGCTGAAATATTGGAGATGTTACCATTCTTCTTTAATACTATGACTTCATAGGAGCAATGAAAATTACTTATACAAATGTGTGTGCGTGACACAGTACTTAGAATAATAAATATACACCGTGTACTTAATTTGGACGAAGCATGTATACTACTACTATTAGTCACAACCAATTATAAAATGTATGCAGTGAATAAAATTCTCGTTCTCTCTTTTTCCTCTAAAACTATAACTCATATATATATATATGCTATATGCTAATAGCAAGATTTAAACACCTGATCACCTGCATATATATGCAAGAATCTCAAGAGTAACTTTAAAGGTAGTGGTTAGCTTAAACTACTTCGCTATTAAGGAACTTTATTTTAGCTAAATATACCATGAAATATGATTATATAAATTTATATACAAACATTAAACAACAGTTTCTTAGATAAGTATTCGTTTCTTGGGAAAAAAATTTGAACTCATGCTGCATAATTGTGGAACCAGGATTGATCCGAGGACCAAAGTTGCTCTTAATTAATTGCTTGTTGGAATGAATATTTTCTTCAAATCAGAATTTCATCTGAAGATGTATTTACCAGTTCATGGGTCAACTCATGCCAAGAGAGCTAGTTTGCAGATCTGCATCTTCAAGAATTTTAATAGCACCTGAAAGAAAAATAATACATTAATGGAGGGCATAATTTTTTTTTTATGAGAAAGAAAGATCCTAATGGTGTGTGTATGGCCATATCTTAGCAAAGGACAGCTAATCGACCTTTCCAACGACTCTATGCTCTTCAATAAATTGCATTTCAGCTATAATCAAACTGTTTGAATTTTTAAGATGGTGGAAGTTGTGCTTATACACAACATGTACGGTATACCTGTAGATAATGAGTTGTTTACACTTTTTTTTTTATTACACCGTCAATATGCTTGTATTAGAGACTACATTAGAAAGTTCGTGAGAAGGCATGTAATGATGTTAGAAATAATTAAAAAATAAAGATTATTTTGATTATTAAGTTGAAAAGTTGTGAGTTATTATAATTTTAAATTTTGTTATGTGAAAAATTATGTAGTTATCGTTTTTTAAGTGGGGTATTAATTGACATTAAATAGTAATGATGTTTGATATATTAAAACTTATTTTATCATTAATATAAATACAAGATTACACTTATATATATCCAGTTCCAGTGTGCAAAAATAGTAAAACATCCTCTTATATATTTTTCCTTTTCCTTCATCTAGCAACTGAAAAAGGAAGCAATTAAAAGATAAAACGAAGAAAAGAAATTAAAAAAATCACCTTATCTCAGTTAAGAGATTGCTGGAAGACTTGACTTATATTGAGTATTGCTTGTTATATCCTTATTGGTTCTAGCCATTGTAGCTTCAGTAAATAATGACAAATTTCTATATTTTGGTATAGTATAAAACTATAAATATATAATACATTTTCTGTTTTCTTTCCCACAATGCAAATGTAAACCATAGAATTTCAGAACCAATAAAACAAGAAGTATTCATGGCAATCAGACATAGGGATACTTACCAACTAAAAGCAATAAGCACTTGGTTGCAATTATGTATTAAACTTCAAATTGGATATGTATCTAATGAAAACTAGTGATCGTACTTCTTATACCTTCAACTGGAGCAAATTTATTCAATAAAGACAGCAATGATATTAAAAAAAGTGTAAGTGTTGAAAGCCCAATGGATATCCTCAGCCAAGGGAGCTTATTTTATCATTCTGAAGTTATGTAAGGAAATTTTGCAATTAAAAATAGGTAATTTTTTTTTTATAAATTTAAAAGCAACATATCTATTGACATTTGTTCATATACATTTAACGCGATCAACAACTTTTTTCTATTTTTTATAAATATTATTTTTATCCATTAAAATTTAAAAATTATAAAAAATATAATCCTTTCATTTATTTTATTTATAAAATTTACTTTATTAAAAATTTATTTATTTTAAATAATTAATGTACCTAATTTTTTATTTTAAATATTTTAACCATAATTAATCTTTTCACCTACTGCAATAATGTTCCCTAATAGTAAATATTAAAATAACTTTTACTAATTAATCTACATACTTAATAATAAATATTTTCATATTCATTGATTAAACAAAAATAATTTTTAAAATAATATTTAGTCTTTGATGTTAATTTATTGTGATTCTCTAAATTTTTTATATATATTTTTATCTATTTTTAGTTTTCCAATTTTATCAAGTTATTAATTTTAGTAACGTTTAAAATCTATCATAATTAATAAAAATTATCCTAATTGATAAAAAATAAAATTATAAAAATATAAATTAAAATAATATATAAAATAGAAGGTGAGGTCAAAATAATAAAAAAATGTTTAAAATTATAAAAAATAATTTTAAGTTAAAAATATAGGTTAAAAAGCTATAAAAAATTATTATTATTATTATTATTATTATTATTATTATTATTATTATTATTATTATTATTATTATTATTATTATTATTATTATTATTATTATTATCTTCAAACAGCTATAAAGAACATAATATAAACAAAAAATGTGTTTATTGTTAAAAATAAAAAATTTATTTTATAATATAAGAATAAAAAGAAATTTTTTATATTAAATAGTAAAAAATTATATAAATCAATTAAAGTAACATAATTTCTCTAAATTAATTATAAACGTATAGATATTAAAAATTCTGGACTAATAACTATATAAATTAAAATTTTATTTTAAATAATAATATTTGAAAAAATATAAAAAATAAAATAAAATACATGATACTTGATATAAAAAAAATTATGTAGTATATTAAAAAATATTAAAATAATTCTTGTTTCAAAAATAAAAATTCAAATTTAATATGAAATAATTAATAATTATAAAATTATAAATTATAAAATTATTATTTTCATATAAAGTATCTATATGTTTAATTTTTAAAAGAAAATGTGTAATAGCCTACTTAACTCCTTTGTATTGCACATGTGTTTGCGATTTTTGTTGGAAAAATTTATTATCAAATATTTTAAATTAAAATACATTAAATTATATATATATATATATATATTATGAGGAAAGAAATTTAATTTATTAGTATAAGTTATACTAAATTTTATACTATTTAAAAATTTATTATTAAATAATTTTATTATAAAATAAACTGTTAATTAATAATTTTATCATATAAATCATATTTACAAATTATAGTGAATTAATATATATATATATATATATATATATATTAAAATTAACATAATATATAAATATAATAACATTTTAATTATATTTTTATAATTATTTAATTTTGATGAAAATTGATACAAAATAAAATAAATATATAATTATAAATTTGAAATTAAATTAGCAAAAATTAAAATTTATATTAAGTTATTATTAGTATAAAATTTATGTAATTTACACTAATATAAATTAATGATCTTTCATTTTTTTATCATTCATTTAATGTTAAATTTTGATCATTATTTAAATTTAAATTGTGTAAGGTGAAGAGAAATATGTAATTATAATTCTCTGCATTTATGTATAATTTTTAAATTTTAATAAGTAAGAATAACAATTATAAAAAATAAAAAAATATTAATCACATTAAATACATGTAAATAAATGTCAAACATTTAAATAATTTAGGTAGTTATCATTGGATTTACAAAAATACTGGGAAAACAACGTTAAAAATATCTACTATTAAACAGAAAACGTTAATAAACTTAATCTATGTATTGCATGTTCTTTGTGAATTTTTTTATGATCGTCCCCGTGTTAGCTTAATTGATCTTTTCTAATTTTTTTATTAATTGAAAAATAAGTACACAAATTTCTAGTCAACACATTTTGTGATTTTATGAACTGAACCAGTCTTCATTTGCAATAAAAGTTTCTAAATTCTTGACATTTTTCAGTGAAGCTTGTCAGATACTTGAAAAAAAAAAAACTTCATGATCTGAATGATTTAAATAAGAAACTACGGTAAGCTAGTTTACCGAAAGCTTGGTTTAGTTTCTGAAGCACAACATAAAAGTATAAAACAAAGCTCTCCGAAGGTCTTTATTATATTGTTGACAAACATTCTAGTTAAGTTATCCGTATAATTTAAAATGACGACATCCTTCTTCAATATGTCACAATATAATTAAGCAACCGGATTTTTTTTTCTCAAGACAAATTTTTCTGTCTCTTTTAATTCAAGAGGGGTGTTTTTTTTACCGACATGTAAACAAGAAATTAAAGATAAAAATGTAAAATAATTATGAGATGTGTAATTCATATTACAAATTAAAACAAATTCATATAATATTCCTTTTTCCCTTTATCACTCGTCATACTTTATTTTTTAGTAATTTTTTTTTTATAAGAATATCATTTCTCAATAGTTATATATACACACAAAATAGGCTCTCATCACAAAATGTATCTTTCACAGTCTTGATAGTTAGCAATGTATATGATGGAATCCATCTTGAGAAATTTTTTACTTTTGTTGGACAGACATTTTACATGAAACCATTAGATCCAAAAAAGGCAAATCAGTTTTGCAAAGAATTTGATAGCGTTGTAAAGCTTCACACCTCTCTCTCTCTCTCTCTCTCTCCTCCGTGTATTCTTAGGGATCTCAAAAGCTCATCAAATTTTAGGTGTTTGGCTTTTTTGAATGTCTGTCACCTTATCATGCCAGACTTTTCGAAGATAAGATTTTTTTAACTTTATCCTCACAATCATATTTATTTCCAAGAGCCTTTGGACCATTACTTACAGTTTAAATCTGTCAATCATTTCCTCTATTATAACTTACGACATCCTGAACATCTCATACTAGTAAATTAGTATGCTTATCCTTATTTTTCTAACTTAATTCTTTTATGTGTAGCCATATTTTAATAGCAAAAGATAACTAATCAACATTTTCAATAAAACTATCTTTTTGAGCCGATTCGTTTGTTTAAAAAGATAGAAGTTGTGCTTATAACTTGAAAGGTATATCAATAGATAATGGGTTTGTTTACAAGTTTTTTGTTATTCCTTCAATACACCTTTTAGAGATTTGATCAAAAAGCTAGTGAGAAGCCATAAAATTCAAACAAGGCTGAAACTGACTGTTGAAAAGAAAAAAAAAAAACTATATTTGTTCAAAGATTGCTAGAAACCATCCATAGTTTCTACTCTTCTCAATCACTCATAACCTCATGACCTATATATGTTTCTACTAAAAAATGAAATTGAGAAATCTTAAATCTTAAGCCCGCATATTAGTCACTAGGCTAGTATGGACAGATTATTTGTTCAACAATAGTTATTGAGTACGTATGTTTGTTATTCCTTCTTGATCCTTTCTAGCCATTGCAACTTTAGTAAATGAAAAATTTACGTGAATACTCAATTTTGTTTAAAATATTTTTTATTTATTTAGTCTTTATTAAACATTAAAAAATTTAAAATTTTAGAAAGAGAAAAGTTGAAAATAATAAATATGAATAATAAATCCATAAAATAAAATAAAAATGTTGAGTCCAATCTTCAAGTTAGTATCAAGTTCCTTTTATTTATGCCCCAATTTAGTAAATTAAAAAAAATGATTAATAAATAAGTTAAAATTTGATGTTAAATTTCTAGGATTTCGCAAAACATTCTAAAATTTTGATGTTCTAAAAAACCATCGATTTAATCTTATCCCAAATTTAGGTGACGTTTAGTTTTAAAAAATATTTTTTATTTTTATTTACAAGAACATTATCTTAATTTTATTCTATTTTGTATTTTTAAAATTTTATCATAAAAATAATAAATAATAAAAAATAAAAAAAAATTATTTTACTATTTTTTATATAAAATATTAAAACAAAAAAAAATTCTGAAACTAAACTACCTTATATTTTCTTTTTTATTTTTTCACAAAAATTCTATACATTCCTTCTTTTTAGTTTCTTCCCGTTTTTATTTTCGAAATGAATAAAAGAACTGTGGATTTTTTTTTTCTTTTTCTTATTGAAATGAACCACTATATTAAACAAAAAGATAGTTTATGGTATCATATTTTAATTGGATTCCAACATCTCGTCTGATCTGCTCAGTTGTAACTGAAATATATGGTAAAAAATTTTTAACATCAATTTGTAAAAATCTTGAGAAAATCATATAATAAAAGTTAGCTACCGTAATTAGAGAGTCAAAGGCCTAACAAATTATAAACCTTACGGTAAGAATTTCATATTTTTAATGTAGAATTCAAATTTTATACCTTACAATTGAATCTTAAGATATATTAGGATAGTAAGTTATACGTTAAATTTAAGTTATTTAATGAGATATTAAATTTTTAAAAAATTTTGTAAAATTTTATAAATTTATTTATATAATATAAACTTTTAATTTGAGAGTTAGATTAATAAAATTTAATAATTTAAAAATTTTATTGAATAAAGTAACTATAATATAACTTATTTTTAGAGTAAATTAATACTTCTATATATATATAATTATGTATACAAAATTTTAGATTAATTAAGAAAGAAAACCTTGCTGTAAATTTTATTGGACCAGGCTGTTTACTATAGCAGCTGGGTGTGAGAGAAACTTTACAAGCCCAACATAGACTGCCTAATTGTTTGCAATTTTGCTGTTGCCTCTCTCATAGTCCATCGATCTTTGGGCTGTTGGGCTGTGCAAGATAAGCCCACTCTTATCACGGCAGCTATGCACTCCCCAGCTTTGAGCGTCCAACGGGCTTTGTTCCCATTATTTTGAGTGTCGCTAACCTCGTCACTCCTAAGAGTTTGGCTATCAGAGCTTGAGCTTTGTGTGGAATATTCATAATAATTAAAAAGCTTTGGATCAGCAACCATCAGCACTTGATTCCCATCCACGGCTGAGACAAATTCGCTTAGGCTTGATCCTTCTCTGAACTTTTCATCAGTTGGTCTTTTGCCTATGAACATCTCCAAAAGTAGGATCCCAAAACTGTACACATCACCATGAGTTGAAGCCTTGCTTCCCATACCATATTCTGAAACGAACATATTACCCCAATGTTTGAGATCCACATCGTGTATATATAATAAATTGTGCATAAGTTAAAAATATTAATACAAAAAAGAAAGAAGAACCCAATAAATATTTGAGTAGGAAGCAGTAATCTGTACCTGGGGGAATATACCCAATTGATCCCTTCAGTCCCAGAGTGCTACTCTCTTTCTCTGATGCATTTTGAGAAAGGAACCTGGCCAATCCAAAATCAGCAACATGTGCAACCATGTTTTCATCTAGAAGGATATTGACAGGTTTCAGATCACAATGGACTACTGGGGGGTCACAATCATGGTGCAAGTAGTCCATGGCAGAAGCAACATCCATGGCAATGTTCAATCTTTGCAACAAGGTTAGAGAGGATCCTGACTCAACATCTTTGTGTAAACTCACGTCCAAGTTACCATTGGACATGAATTGCGTAACGAGTGCCTTAAACTCCTCTCCTTTGTAATCAAGGCTGGAGCAAGAGGTGACAATCTTCAGTAGGTTCCGATGCCTCACATTTTTCAAAGCCTCACATTCAGCATTAAAACTCTCAGAAGCTTTGCTTTGTTGCAGGTCCAGGACTTTGATAGCAAGGGTGGTGGTTTCACCAGTGCTGAAGTTGAACACACCCTTATACACAGAGCCAAAGCTTCCTTTTCCAATCAAGTTTTCTGCTGCAAAGTTGTTGGTAGCTATCCGAATATCCCCATAAGATATATTTTGAGGCAACCCTCTGAGAGTGGGAGATGACACACTGGTTTTCTTCTTTCGGGACATCACTATCCAAAATAGAAAGAGCAATGAAATGGACAAAGCAGTGGCACCAATAACTGCAAGTATGACAGAGAGTAAAATCTTTCTTTTCTTTTTACCAACAACACACAGGAATACTCCCAACTTGTCCACAATTTCCTTGTTAAGACTGCAGAGTTGTTTGTTACCTCGAAGGTCAAATTTGGTAAGGTTCATAAAAACACCTTTCGCAGGAATCTCCCCTTCCAAATGGTTGAAAGACAAATTTAATGTCTCTATATACTGGAGCTTTTCTAAACTTTGAGGAATAGGGCCTGTGAGATTGTTTAATGATAAATCCAAAGTCTCAAGGGATGCTAACTTCCCCAGATTAGTTGGGATTGAGCCATTGAATTTGTTTCTTGCCATCACAAGTGACTTCAAGCTAAAACAGCTTTCGATTTCCTTAGGTATGTTCCCTGAGAACTGGTTGTCGGAAATAACCATGTGCTCAAGCTGTGTCATGGTGCTGACCTCATGAGGAAGCGAACCATGCAGAGAGTTCCCTGTTAAGTACAAGGCTGATAACCCAGAAAGCTGAAAAATCTCCTTCGGTAGGGTCCCACCTAACCTATTCATTTCCAGGCTAAGTTGAGTTAATCTCTTGCATTTTCCAATACTTGAGGGAATTCTACCTGAGAATTGGTTACTTCCTATTGCAAGAATATCCAGATTTGTGAAATTGCCAAAAATTTCGGGAATTTCACCAGACAAGCTATTGTTGTATATCAATAGCCTCTGCAACATGTGTAGTGCTCCTATTTCTGATGGTAACTCTCCAGTGAAATAATTGTTTTCGAAAGACAAGGATATGAGATTTTGAAGTTTCTTCACTCCTTGAGGAATGTTACCACTTAGCAAATTGCCAGACACACAGAATTGTTGGAGACTACTAGAGAGATTCGCAAGAGACCTTGGAAGTTCCCCAGCCAAATCGTTATCATTGATCATGAGAATTTCCAACTTAGGGGAGTTTCTGAGGGAATCAAAGAACTGAAAATTCAATGAGGTGGTTGAAGATAGATAATTATTACCAAGAATCAGGTGGGTAAGGTTTCTCATGTTGTTGAAGAGAGGTAAGGAACCGTCAAAGGAATTGTTAGCAAGGTCAACATATTGAAGATTTGAGGCATTGGATATGGAGTTAGGAATTACCCCTTCAAAGCTATTGCTTGCAAGAGCGAGAATCGTTAAATTTGGAAGGGCATGGCCAAAATTTTGTGGTAACATGCCTGATAAATTGTTCCTTGTGAGGGATAAGAAGACTAAGGAAGAGATGTTGAAGATGGAAATGGGAAACTGGCCAGTGAAATTGTTTTCTGAGAGTTGAAGTTGGGAAAGATTGCGGAGATTACCAAGTTCAGTTGGAATCTCACCCACAAAACTGTTCCTTGCCAACGCTAGATATTTAAGAGAGAAGAGGTTGCCAAATGATGAAGGGACTTTACCTGTGAGACTATTGACTGAGAGGTCTAAGTTCTGTAGATGGTGGAGTTGACCCAATTGTTGTGGAATTGTACCACTAAGATTGTTGAGAGGTAATTTAAGGAGAATGAGAAGTGAGAGATGGCTAAACTCCAATGGAATTTGGCCATGAAAACTGTTGTTGGAAAGATCAAGTGATTGTAGGTAAGTGAGGTTGGAGAGGTGAGAAGGTAGTTTGCCATAGAGGCCTAGTCCTGGTAGATCTAGAGATTGGACCCTCTTTCCAACCTTAGAGCAGGTGACACCGTACCACATGCAGTGATTGGAACCAGAAGACCACCCATGCAGAGCATTTTTTGGGTCAGTAATTTGGGATTTGAATGAAAGAAGGGCATCTTTATCTGTGGCACTGTTGCATAAGATATGAGAAAAATAATAAAGTAGGAAACATAGGAGCAAGATAAGTCTAATATGGATCATCATATTCATGGGTAACAGCAGGCAATGTGGAGTCGGTCACACTTTTACTTTACGAGCAACTGAATATAAGATATTTATAAACAAGTAAATATTTGTTCATATATTTGATGGGTGCAGGTTAAGGGCTTTGCTTGAAGTTGGAATCAGTCATAGTAGCTAGCTGGAGGAGACGACCTTTTTAGAGTCTTGGGTCAATGGACGTTTGCAGCTGAAAAGCTGTAATGTAATAATCATATAGATATGTACGATAATCTCACTCACGGAAATGATATGTGCATCTAATATTGGCATGCGTATAAATTTACATTCACAATAAAATTAATAAAGCTTAGAAGAAATATACCAAATTTATTTAGGTTATATTTATTCATAAGGTGTTTTCATTAGTTGTTTATAAAAAAAGTTTATGTCATTTTTATAACCTTTTAATTTATTTAATAAATTTTATGATGAAATTTATCTAGATAAGTTATGCATTTTCATATGAGAAGATTTTGTTAAATTATTGTTAGTCGAATGTTTATTTAAACATAACTAGTCCATTTGTTCTTGTAATGTATGGGTTTGTGTTATACTTAATTAGAGTGATTGATATTCCAGAGAAAACATTGAAATATATTTAAAGAATAATTTATGAAATATTTATAATTAAAATATTTATATAAATATTTGATATGATGTATTGAATTTTACAATGAAAATAATTAATGTTGGGAAAAGAAAATAAACATAATACTTTCACTTTATATTGTTTTAAGGATTAAATATTATTTTTTAAAAATTATTTAAATTATTTTTTAATGTAAAAAGCTAATCAAACTAACAGACTTATTCATTATATTACATTTCTTACGATAGATATAAATCGAACTTTATTTCTTGTTAAACGGTATTTTTATAATTATGTTCAGTAAAATTTTATTAAAATTTCAATTTTTAACTGAATATTTTAAAATAAAATTTTATATATAAAAATTAAATTATTTTATCTAAACATGATACAAACATAAAAAGATTAAATTATTTTATCTAAATAAAATATTTAAAAATTAAAAACATAATTGTTTCAAATAAATTATCATACATTTCAGATTTTCTAAAATTTTAAAATCTTTTTATCCAATTACTGTAATGTAATTAGAAATAAAATTAAGTTAAATTAAGTTAGATTTTAAATATTTAAGTTTGGTCTATTTAAAAATTTTGAAATCTGAATCTTATATGTTAAATTTTTTTTCCAAGGTATGATATGATTTAAATTTTATAGATCTATTTAAAAATTCACTTTCTAAAAAAATTATTAAACAGATTTAAAATATATAAATTAGTTTAAAAAAATCTATAACATAAAAAGATCATTAAATATTAAATAAATTAACAAAAAATACTTAATTTTATTAAAATATTAAAATCAATAAAATTAATAAATTAACCTAAAACATTGTAACATAAAATTAAAATTATTCTTCAAATTTAATATTAAAATAAAAATAATAAATATAATTTATTTTAAAAACAGAAAGAAAGTCATTTAAATTTTTTTTATTAAAAATTAAAATTTTTAATTTTTAATAAATTATATAAATATATTAATATTAGATAATAATATATTAAAATAAATATAATAAATTAAACATAAAATATATAAAAATAAATAGATTCTTGTTTAAACTAAATAAATTTTTTTAAGTATAAATCTAACTTATTTATAAAAAAAATTTTAACATCTTTATTAAATAAGTTAAGCCAGTTAAACTTTAAATAAGTTGAGATGTATGTCATTTTTAAATGATCTTGTTTACTTTTATCTCTAAATATAATAATTATATCTAAATATAAATAATATACTCTTAAATAGTGTTATAAAATTTAAATTAAAATAAATTAAACTGGTTGAATCGAAAATCAATTAAATAATCAATTTACAATGTATATTAGATTAGATATATTAAAGAACTGGTTTGAACCGGTGCAATTCAGTAAATTTTTGGAACAACCATTAAAAGGCACAGTTAAAAAATAAATAATATTCAATGTTTAAAAGTATTTTTATATGGGATTCAAATAATATTTATCATGCATTATTTTTTTTTTTCTGTTTTACATATGATGTATTTATTATTATATTTTACCCAATACATAATTTTTGACGTTTTTATTATTGTGCCAATGTGTCATACTTGTAACATATTTTATTATAAGCAATAATAAATGTATCATACGAAAAACACAAAAAATAATGCAATTATACTTTGCATGACAAACAAAAAATTGTAAACATATTTGCTAGTTAATAAATACAATTTTTAAAAATTAAGATATTTTTTATTTAAATTAAAAAATGTATGCTAAAAATTATAATAAATAATAAATGATAGAATATAATAATTTTTTATAATATACAATTAAATAACTTATATTTTTAATATTTATTTTTTACATAAATTTTTTTTTAACTTAAAAGGTAAAAAATATATAAATTCAAATATTTTATTCTTAAATTTTAATTTATTATAAAAATTAAAACAAGAATATTATTTTAAAAAATGTTTTTTTACAGTTAATTAAATAAATTGAATTAATTTTTTTATTATATCTATAAAATATTACAGCAACTTTTATTTAAATATTTGGATAATAATTTTATTATTATATTTTTTATTCATTATCTTTTTTAATTTCTAATACGTGTACCTACATTCTTTGTTTTCCTCCTACAACATTTATTATTATATCTTACGCATGACTAAAACATAATAATAAATGTATCGCATGCATAATGCTAAAAATTATAAGTAATAGATATTATACGTGATTTCTGTAGAGAATTATTTTTGAACGTAGATATTATTTTTTTACACCGGAATGGTCAGAAATCCCCGAACATTGAAACTAAAATAGAAAGGTTGGGGATTATCTAATTTGTTTCATAATCTTCTAAGCAGTTAAGCAGCTAAGCTTATCTGATTTGCTTTGTCATCTTCTGTCGAACTCAGGTAGTCATGGTTCTGGTTGTGCTCCTCGTTCTTGCCGATAAGTTGTTTTGTTCTCAACACTTATTTTCTATTCTATTCTATATGAATGCTCTGTTCTGTTTAACAAACCAAGAAAAAAGATAATATGGTGCTAAATGTATCAGATGTCATGTCGAAAATGAGAACTTCAGACCGTAACATTCAGCTAGCTTCACGCAAAATGTAAATTAAGCTCTGTAACAAGATATTCTAAGGCATACTCTTAATTAATCACGTGAAACGGTGAAACTATATATGATTAAATAAATTCAACATGAATAATCCACTGATAATTACTGAGGAATCACGTCTCCCATATTAAAAGCATTGAAGAAAAAGGCCTTTAACCACCATGAGAAACCACTTCCTTACTTCCAAAGCCAAGTGTTCTAAATCTCCAAAAGACACCAGCAACGATGTACTAAATTATGTTATGTTGAACTTTCTGTTTGCAAGTGTTTTTTCTTTTAGCTAGAATTATTTTTTCATTCTTTCTTATCTTAGCAAGCATTAACTTAAAAAATTAATGATTACAACAATTGAAAAAAAAAATTCTTACGATTACACTAAACATATTATTAAAAATATTTTTTAAAATTTTTTTATGCACCAAAGCAAACAATATTATTTTATTTTCCATCCATTATTATTTTTACCTTGGGAGAAAAAGCAACTATTGTCTGGAATTTAAAAAATATATTCTGATGTGTAAAATATACCTTATATCTTGTTGTAATTTACTGGCTGGATTATCTAAAATTTTAAAACATTAATTATTTTATACTTTGATGATATTTTAAATTAGATTATATTAATGTTTAAATTTAATTGTTATTTATTTATTTAGATTGTATAATAACAATATTTTTATTTGTATTTTAAATTTTTAATATAAATTATATATTTTAATGTATATCAATCAAAATTTAAACAATATCTCATGGAGATAATTGGTGATCGATTGATTCGATAGTTTGACCGAGTCATATGGCGACATTTCTCTCAATCACTTTGATTTTTATCCTGTGGGTCATATGTATCCCAGCCACACTCCAGAATTTTCGGTTTTGAAAAATAAAGATTAATACAAATTGAATTGTTCTTTGTTTTTTTTTTTTCTAATAAGGCCGGCGTTTGTATTTTATGCTCGTAGCTAGTAATTATAAATTAAATTTATAAAATTTAGTGTGAGATGACATCCTATTTGAATTCAGTTTTTTTTAATTTTTTTGTTTTATATTTTATCATTAAAGTTAAAAATATAAATTTTTTTATAATTATATAATAAAAAAATAATATGTATATTGAGGAAGGATAAGTTATTCCAATAATAACTTTACTTAAAATTATTTTATTTAATAATTTTTATATATAATTATATTTCATTAATCTAACCGTTGAATTAATAAAATATATTATATAAATCATTTTTATAAAATTTAAAAAATATTTGATATCTTAAAAAATAAATTTAAATTAATAAATAATATAATTTTTATAATATCCGTTAATTTAAATTTATTTAATAAAATATTAAAAAAAATATTAAATTTTGTAAAATTTTATAAAAGTATCTATATAATATAATTTATTAATTTAATAATTAAATTAATAAAATATAATTATATATAAAAATTATTAAATAAAATTACTTTTAAAATAATTTAATTCTTTCTTTTATATATATATATATATTTATTGAAAGACTTGTTAATATTTTTTTAAAAGAACAGAAAATTGTTTCAACTAATATATATTACAATTTTCTTAGATAAGCTCTTGAATTATATGTAACATCTCAGAAAAGTAATCTATGCATGTTGCTTTACCTTGACGGCAAAGTTCACATAAATGTTCAGTGTGATTTTGTCTTTGTGCATTTTTCCAACCTTGTTTTGTTTTAAGTCATGGAATTAAATGAATATCATCCGTTGATGTGACAAACCACCTAATATTTAATATTCTCACGGAGACTTGTACACTGCGAAGCATTGAACAACACATTAAGTTTTAAAAGTGAAATGAAGAATTGGTCAGCAGTCATGCATGCATCCCACTTTAGTGAGTGACGGGATGATTACATTTCTAAAACATCCCCATCTTTTCATCTCTATAAATACCCATTCTTCAAGTCTTATATTATACTTCCATCTTGTAAGCAATGGCTCTCCTTCGTGCCTCCAAATTAATGTCATTTTCTGCTTTTTTAGCAATACTTGCACTACTCATCTCCTCCATCCTCGGAACTGCTGCCCAACCAAATATTAAACTCGGTATGTTGTGTTAGTTTTAAGTGAAAATCATATTTAATTATTCTGATCCCTATGCATTTTTGCGTTTCCTGATTTATGAAAATATTTTATTTTTAATTTTATACAAAAATAATAAAAATTATTTTACTATTTTTACAAAATTTTAAAAATAAAATCACCTTAATTTTCCAACTTAGATCATGGGATTGATGATTTCTATTTTTATTTTATCATATTTACTTATTTTATTTATTTATTTATATGGTGCATGCAGGGCGAAAACTTTTTCAAGCTAAGTTACCTCCCACATATGTTTCATATCCTGGTGGTGGAGGATATACCCCAACACCAACAAATCCTGGTGGTGGAGGATATACCCCAACACCATCAAATCCTGGTGGTGGAGGATATACCCCAACACCAACAAAGAATCGTTAACCATACGAAGGGCGAAATAATCAAATACCCAATATTTACTCCCAACTTGCTCGTGGCTGAAATATATATGGAAGATGTTAGCACTAGAATATAATATTATTTATATTTATGTCTATGTCATGTACTTAATTTCGATGAATCACGTGTATTACTAGTAGAGTATTGATATATATATATATATATATATATATATATATATATATATATATATATATATATATATATATAAATAAATGTGCATGGGAGCTTTCTTGTTGTGTGCCAATGATCTCCTACTCACAACAGAAGGATAAGATTTTATACAAATACTTTTCTGGCTTCTAACAACTTTTTAAGTGACCAAATTAACAGGTTTCTCGTTGGAAAATGAACCTTGAGTGGATTTGGATCAAAAATAGTTTTCTTTTACCGAGATTAAAATCATGGAAGAGAGATTAAAAAAACGTTATCCAAGTGCCATCTCAGCCATTGGTCAGTGCAGCACCAAAATTTCCTTATCTATATGCAAGAGAGATTAAAAAATCGTTATCTATGCGTTACTTAGGACAACACTTGAAGAGAGTTTTGTAACTTTTTTAAGTAACACTCTTTTACAAGTTACAAAATTAATTATTAAAATTTAGATAAATTTTGACAAAATTTCCCTTAGTTTATTCGGTTTTCCAATTTATAAAATACCTAATTGATCAATCTTATCATAAATAAAATAATAAAAATTAAATAATATATTTCACATTTAACAATATATTAAATTAAAATAAATATCAATATCAACATAGATTAAATATTCTCAAAATAATTAATATAATAAATAATAAAAAGTACAGTAATATACAAATAAATACAATTTAATAACATGATCTAAAGCATCAATTTTCATAAATCTGTAATATATGTATCCGTGTCATTTTCTTTAAAATTGTTAAATTCTAACATCATTCTTACAATAAATTTTTAAATCATTTTTATTATTTTTAAAACGTGAACTATAATTTTTATTATTTATGTTCTTATATTTTAAATATTTAATAATTTTAAAATTTTTAAATTTAATTTTAACATTTTTAAAAACTAAAAATTATATTGTTTAACACATAAATTTGTTTTTATGAAATGCGTCAAAATTTATAAACAAAGATAGTTTAGCTAATACGTAAAAAAAATTTGAAATCTAAGTATAATATATTTATAAAATATAAAAAATTATATAAATTTTATAATAATGCAACTCTTTTGCTTTTATACTAGTTCAGTCCAACATGTAACCTAACTTTACCAATGATCTCTATACGTGTCTCTTAGTTCACAACAATGTTTAGTTTGACAGTGTAGACTTAATCTCTGCATTTTTCAACCTTATCGAAGTGCGTATTTATTATTAATTATTTGCTCCAATTCTTCGCAAAAGCCACCTTTTTAAGCTGTGGAATTAATGAGCAGCTGTACTTTGCTTTAATTCTCAACGTGACAAAATACTAAAGCTATTAAAATATTACTAATTGAATGACGAAAGATAAAAATTAAAATAATTTAATATAAAATTTTGAGTTTAAATTTTATTTTATTTTAAAATATATTTAACTATTTAACTATTTTTATATAATTTTATATTTAATTATATTTGGATATAATTTGTTTGATATTTTGTTTTAAAAAAATTATTATTGATTATAAGGTGTAAAAGACGTACGAATATTTGTTTATGTTTATCATTTTATAATCTATCTAAATAGAATTTTTTTTAATTTTAATTTTTGTAAATATTGAATTAAATGGACTGGATAAATATAATTTTTAGGATAAATATAATTTTTAGGATAAATAATTTAATTTAAAAAATAAATAAATTTTTATTTTTTAAAAGTTCTTTCTTTTTCTAAAAACTCTCTTTCTTTTGTTCATTTTTTTTAACGTTTCCCTTTCTTAAATATCCTACTCTACTATAAATTTATTATTTTTAAAAATAAATTTTTTCAAAAAAAATTTCTAAAATTTTCTTTTTATATATTTTTTAAAATTTTTCTCTCTTTCTCTAATTATTGTTTCTCTCAATTTTTTGTTTGGATTTTTTTTTTCACTTTTAAATTCTTTTTTGTCTTATTTTTTTTATATTTCTCTAAATCTTTTATTTATCTATCTCCAAATTTCTTTCCTTCTCTAAATATTATGTACATTAGATAATTGATATGTGGAGAAAAAAAGTTCAATCTTATTACTAATTGAGTAAATAAGAAAAATAGACGGAATGTGTAATTTTTATACTTAATAAAAAAACAACACAAAAATATTCAGAGGATCAAGTAATAGGGGAGGAGCAGTACTTTCTTCTATAAGAATTTCCTTCTTCCTCCTGTCAAGAACGTTGCTTTTGCTCTTTGTTTTTTCCGTTTCGATTCAACTGGGTGCGTTGAGTAATGTTTTGTTTGAATGATTTAGAAAATAGAAAATAAAAATTAAGAGAAAAAAATTAAAATTAAAATAAAAATAGAATGTAAAAATAAATTATTTGGATAAAATAAAAAAAGAATAAAAAATATATATTAGTAATATGAATTTTAATTTATATATTTTAAAATATAAATTTAATTTTTTATTAATATAATTAATTTTTTTAAATTATTTAATAATTTAAAGTAAATTAAAAACAAAAAAATTTTGATCTCCTAATTTTATTTTTTTTGAGAGAAGAAAATATTTCTATAAATTTTATAAAAATTAATTCTTTCTTTTTATATAAAGAAATAAAGAAAAAATAAAATTTCTATAATTTTAAAAAATATTTTTCTTTTCTACTTTTCTTCAATGCAAATAATATAAAAAAAATAAAAAATTTAACAATTGGTTCAAGAGTATTAAGATACTATAATTTTTTTAATTTTATGAATTTTTTAAAATAAAAATAAATAAAAATATTAGATCAAATAAATTTATTGTTAGTTTGTATTTATTTTTTATTAATTTAAAATTATTGTTTAATTAGACTCGTTGATATCAGATATTAAATTTTAATATTTATATTAATTTAATAATTTTATATAAAATATAAAATTTATCAAGTCAATCATTGATTTAAATATTATTATTAAATAGATTATATATATAAATTTTAATAATTGAATAATATCTATATATTTTAAAATTTTTTTAAATTTAATATAAAAAATCATAAAAATATTATAATATAATTTAATAGTTAAATTAATAAATTTATATTTTATATAAAATTATTAAATTAATATAAATATTAAAATTTAACATATAGTATTAACAAATTTTGGTTATATATATATATATATAAAGGATCAATTTATTTTAAAAATAAATTATAAATTATTTTATTTAATATTTTTTAAAATAATTAAATTTTATTAATTTAACTGTTAAATTTATAATTTTTATTATATAAATTATATTTATAAAATTTTTATAAATTTTAAAATAAATTGATATTTTATTATATTATATTATTTTAATAAAATAATATATCTCTTTAAATATATGATAGAATTGTTTATAGATGATGAATTAACATACCAGTAAAAATATATAGAGTTAACTTATTCTATTAATATTTTTATGTAAAATTAAAATAAAAATACAATTCTTTTCCTTTTATACTATTTTAGTCCAACATGTAACAACTAACTTTACAAAAACTAATCTATCCATGTCGCTTTGCTTTGAAAGTAAAATTTACAATAATATTTAGTTGGATTTAGTGTTTGTGCATTTTTCCAACCTTCTGTTGTTAATGGCTAATTATTTGATCCAATTCTTTGCAAAAATTATTATATTTAAAATAATTTTAATATTTTTATATATAAATATTGTTATCTATCTATATATTTTATTTAACGAATGAAAATTTTTTAAAAAATAAAAAAAACCTGTTCATGTACACTTACAATTAAATAGATGAACGTTGCTATACGGATAATATGTAAAAAATGTTTTATCCTTTTTAAGCTGTGGAATTAAATGATCAACTGGTACTTTAATTCTGGATGTGACGAACCACCTAATATTTATAATTTTATGATGTAGAATTGTGTACTGTTGTCCCTGCCAAGCATTAAACAAGACATTAAGTTCTACATGTGAGGAAGAATTAGTCAATGGACATGCATGCATCCAACGTAACTCTGTCATCGGATGATCATATCTTTTCATCTTATAAAAAATTGTTCCTCATGCATCTTATTTAAGTTGGGAGAGATCCTAGCTTATATTTTAGATTTGATAATTTTATTTTTTTTTTAAAATAGTTTATTGTAGCATTGGAAATTATTTATACATTAATTTATTTAAATAATGATTTTGATTATTAAAAATTATTTTATAATTATTTGTTAGTTAAGATGATCTTATAATAAAAAATTATTTGAACTAATGACAATTTTTTTCAAAATTTTACATAATATAATTAAAAAATAATAATTTAACAATATATAAATAAATAATGAAGAACTTTTTACTAATAATAATATATCATCTGAATTAAAAATAATAAAAATAAAAGAATAATTATAAAATTTATCTATATTGATCATTTAAAAAAAATAAAATATATAAGAATCAACATTTCTGATTCTATAATGAAAAAATGCATATGTTTAAATATAGTTATCAAAGAATAAAAAATAACAACATTATTAATATATCAGAAAAAGATAAAATAAAAAATATATAGAGAAAAAAGGAGTTCAACTTCATACATATTGAACTTATTCAACTTTTATGTTAGAAATCAGTATATCCATATTAATAGTATTAAGATATATAAGATTCAAACAATTTAAAAATTTAGTAAATAGTTATTTTAAAAAGTAACTCTTATAATGAATTTGTATTTTTTAATTATTATTCAAATTTTTCAATAAATTTAAAAAATAAATATACTTCTAAAACTCTAAAACTTTAGAAAATATAATAAAAAAAAATACAATCCACATCAAGTAATTTATAAAATCTACTCCAAGGTAATAAAAATAGATTACAAAATATAAGTCTCTCAAAAACTAAAATATAAAAAAATAATAATAATAATTTTTTTAGAATTATTATTACAAAATATGATAGAATAATCAAAAGTCAACAATACTTAAATTAAAAAAATAATTCTTTTTCTTATACTTTCTTCCAATTTAAATAATGCATAAAAGTAAGAAAATCAACAACTAATTTATGAGTATGTACGCTATTATAATTTTTATTTAATTTCTATGATTTTTTTTTAAATAAAAAGAAAAAATTAGAAAAATAAACGTATTGTTTGCTTGTATTTATCTTTTTACTAGTTTAAAATCACTGTTTAGTAAAAATTTTCTTACATAATTATATATATATATATATATATATATGAAAGGGACGAAATTATTTATAAAATAAATTTATCTTAAGTTATTTTATTTAATTTTTTTTAAAGAGTTAGATTTTATTAAATCAATTATTAAATTTATATATTTTATTGTATAAATTATGTTTATAAAATTTTATAAATTTTTTAAAAAATTAATATTTTATTATATTATATTATTTTAACAGATAATATACCTATTTTAATATTTAAAATTTTAATTTATTTAATGATTGTTCACATTATGGGTTAAATTCATAATATATATACTTGTTTACATTTTTTTAAGACAACGAACAATTGATTTAGCTAATATATATTGAAATTTTCTTATATAAGATCTTGGATTATATGTAATATCAACTTTACAAAAAGTAATCTGTGCATGATGCTTTGATTTAGTCTTTGTGCATTTTTCCAACCCTCTGTTGTTGATGGTTAATTATTTGGTTCAATTCTTCACCCCATTACCTTTTTAAAATGTAATATCAACTTTACAAAAAGTAATCTGTGCTTGATGTTTTGATTTAGTCTTTGTACATTTTTCCAACCTTCTGTCGTTGATGGTTAATTATTTGGTTCAATTCATCCCATTACCTTTTTAAGCTGTGGAATTAAATGAGGTAACTTTTTTTACCAAACATAAATTTTTTTATGTAAGTTTAAGAATTGGAAATATATATATATATATAAAGTCAAAAAAAAAATTTACGTCATAATTCTTCAAAGTAATTGTTAATTTTTTTTTATAAACGATTTGAATTATTGAGCAAAGTATTAAAGATAGTAAAATCCTTTTAATTATATGAGACGGAGCTGTTTATAGATGGGTGGGATTGACATATCAATCTGAATATATAGAGTTAACTTATTCTATTGATCTTTTCAATCTAAAATTATAATAAAAATACAATTCTTTTACTTTTATATCACTTCAGTCCAACATGTAACAACTAACTTTACAAAAAGTAATCTATGCATGTCGCTTTGATTTGAAAGCGAAATTCATAATAATATTTAGTTTGATTTAGTGTTTGTGCATTCCAACCTTCTGTTGTTAATGATTAATTATTTGGTTCAATTCTTTGCAAGAGGCATTATCTTTTTAAATAATTTTAATATTTTTACATATAAATAATTTTATCTATTTATTTATATCCTTTATTTAATGTCTGATAATTAAAAAAAAAATCCATTCGTCTACAGCTAAAATTAAATAAACATATGTTACAATACGGATACTATGTAAAAAATGTTTTCTCCATTTTAAGCTGTGAAATTAAATGATCAACTGATACTTTAATTCTGAATGTGACCAACCACCTAATATTTATAATTTTATGATGGAGACTTGTGCAGTATAGTCCCCTGCCAAGCATTAAACAAGACATTAAGTTCTACATGTAAGGAAGAATTAGTCAGTGGACATGCATGCATTCAACGTTATCCAGTGACCGGATGATCACGTTTCTAAAAGAATATTTCCAACCTTTTCATCTTTATAAGGAAAATGTTTCTCAAGCATCTTATTTATTTGAATTATATTAATTGAAAAAATATATAATAATATATATAAATAAAATATATTATAATATAAATATAAGATAATTTTTCTAATATCTTTGTAAATTTGAAGATACCATATCTAAATTAATAAAAATTAAATATGTATACAATGTCATTAATTACGGCTAACTTTTAAAAAAAATTTAATATTTATAATTTGGTTCCTAATTAATGAATACAATATATTTTTATTTATTTATTTTATTAATTATTTATAATATTTAGCAATTAACTATGATCAAAATATTAGAACCATGGTTTGTTTGGGTAAATGATTGACAAGAGCCTAACCTTGCCTCAATGTCTCACGGCCTCAGTTAGGCATTAACCATTAAGGTATGTTTGTAAAAACTCTTATCTTTCCAAAACAATCTTCTTGTCATATCGTTGGTACTTGGTAGGTAGTTGGACATCTCTGTCTTGCTGTTTGTAGATCTTGCTTGGTAGGTGGTTGCAGCGCTTGACGTTCATTGGTCGGTGTACTTTTCTCAGTTGTGCAGTTTGTAGGTGTTATATGTTTCTTGTGTTTGCGATGCGTGATAGGTGAATTTGTCCTCTACTTTGATCGGTTGAGAAAAATGTGTATTTGTAAATTTTTTTTTGATTGGTGATGTGAGTTCCAAGTTTGTTAAGGAGGTTTTTACATCCAACAGTGATTTTTCAAAACGAATGGTACTTATTTTTTATATTTAGAAATTTTTGTGAGCAATTTGTTATTGTATGTCTGTTTTTTATTTATATAGAAATTTGTCCGTATAATTTTTATAGATCAAAATGGATAAAATTTGTGAAGAAAGGAACGTAAGAAGTACTGATGAGAAGGTAGTTGCGAAGCCACTGATGAAAAGGTAGTTGCGAAGCTAACCTTTAGCAATCGTGAATTAATTTATGATGAAGAAATTGAAAATTTTCCTTATAAGGAAGTAGGTAATTTGTTATACGATGACATACATGAGTTGGAATTTAGCTGTAAAGGTGAAGCTTTTGATTTCTACATTCATTATGCAAGAATTAAAGGTTTTTTGGCTCGAAAAGATAAAGTTGGTTGAGATTGTTTAGGAGGCATAATTATGAGGCAAATGGTTTTTAGTCGGGAAGGCTATAGGCACCGGAAGCACTATTTAAAAACTGATCGCACAAGAGATCCAAGACCTTTTACGAGGACTAACTCTGAAGCTAAATTCCATGTGTAGCTAAACCAAAAATTAGGTAAATGGAAGGTAGTAGTTTTTGTTGATTTGCATAACCATGAACTTACCCTAGCTGATTGTGTTCATCTAATTTCTGGATACCGATCTCTTCACTGTGGGGATGAAGCGCAAGTCAATAGTTTGCATTTGCATGGTGTACAAACATCATATATTTATGGTTTGATGGTTGGACAAAAAGGTGGCCATGACAATGTGGGTTTTTATAAAAAAGATTTGTATAATCATATTGGCAGAGAAAATCGAGCTAAAATAAAAGATGGTGATGCTTTTGCTGCTCTTTGCTATTTGCAAGCAAAGGTCGATAATGATGAAATTTATTTTTCTAAATTTACAACTTGTGATGATGGTAGGCTGCAAAATTTGTTTTGGATAAATGGTTGTAATAGAGTTGACTATGAATGTTTTGGAGATGTTGTAGCATTTGATACAACGTACAAAAAAAAAAATAGATACAACCGACCGTTGGTAATATTTTGTGGTTACAACCATCATGGTGAAACCACAATTTTTGGATTTGCATTACTTGCAGATGAAAATACAGAAACATACAAATGGGTGTTGCAAATATTTTGTGAAGCTATGTTTTTTAAACATCCCAAAGGTATTGTAACTAATGGAGATTATGCAATGAAGGAGGCTGTGAAGGTTGTGTTCCCTGATTCTTGTCATAGACTGTGCGCATGACATATCCAAAAAATGCTGTTGAGAATGTGAAGAACAAAAATTTTTGGGAGGATTTTAAGCAGCTTCTTTACTGCAATTACAATTCAAAGAATTTGAGGAGGAGTGGAAGAAAATTGATGATAAGTATGGGCTTTGTGAAAATAAATGGATGAGAAAGATGTATAAAGTGAAAGATATGTGGTTGTCTTCATACCTACGGGACAAATTTTTTGGCAGAATTAGAACGACTTCATTATGTGAAGGTATCAATTCTTTCATAAAGAAGTATGTTAAGAATAAGAGCAGCCTTGTTGATTTGATGCATAATTTAGAGTGTGTGAAACAATATTAACATAATGAGTTAGTATTTTTAAATCATCCTATTATTTTCCTATGATGACAATTGCCTTGCACATGTTTGAAGAAATTGCTTCAAAAGTGTACACGTGTAAAAAATTTAAAGAAGTGAAAGAAGAAATTGATTCTGCAGCAAGACTTAAATGTGGTTGGTTGAGTTGAGTCTTACAATGATGTGAAACTTATGATGAATGTTTTTGGCAACCCAAACAAGGAGTATACAGGTGTATTTTTAAAGGAGTTTACATTTGTATGTGAGTGCAACTTATTTGTAAATGATGACATTCCATGCTGTCACATATTTTGTGCGATGAAGTAGTTGCATATGCACACAATTCCAAGTAGTTTGATATGTAAAAGGTGGACAAAGTCTACCAAGGTTGATTGTTTGTCAACCATTTATACAAATGATATTGATGTTGACAAAGAGAAAGCGATGATGCTTCATCAAGGAGCACTTTCTGCCTTTTGTAATAGGCTAGTGAAAGTTGTTGGTAGTGATATGAATAAGTTTTTGGAGGCTTGTGCAGATATAAATAGAATTATTTCAAAGTTTGAAAAATAAAATTGTGTGAATAGGAAGAAAGGAAAACAATGTTCGATTATTGGGAATTTCATCCTTGTTAAAACAAAAGGTGCCCCTAAAAAGAAAAATAAGTATGAGAAGAGAAAAAGATGTGGAAATTGCAAAAAAAAAACTGGATACACTATTAGAAAATGCTCAAGATTTGTTTCTCAAGATATGCTTAAACCTATTCCTGAAGAGTTGTCATCCTCTGGTGATGTATGGAAAAAACGAGCGTTAAATTTTTCTGTGGTTGTTTATATGTTTAATTTGTTATGTGTTGATTATTATGTAGGATGATTGTATCCATAATGTGGCAAAGAAAGGAAAAAAATTGATGACAGGATGTAATGACAATGATATACAACAACAGAAGACATGTGAAGTTAAAATTCTTTCTGTTAACAATTTATTTACATTTCTGGTTTGGAAATTAATATTATATTTGTTATTGAATTGTAAATTACAACACTGTGCAGGGTATGGACAATAATTTTCAGTATGGAGTTAATGTAAAAAATGAGTATGAATTAATATCCACCCAATGCTCTGTTAAAGTATATTAACCCAATGAAGAATTAATATCAGCCCATTAATATCATGTTTTACTATGTTATAGTTAACTATATATATATATATATATATATATATATATATATATATATATATATATATATATATATATATATATATTGTATAGAGTGTTAATGGAAATGGATCAAATGGTGGTGTTAGTGAAAATGTGAAAGTTGATAATCCTCATGGAAGAGGTGCTGTTTTGCCAAGTGGACATGTACAATTAAACACTAACTTTACATTTCTATTGCAAAACTTGCATGAGTTAGAAAAAAATATTGATGTACTAATTATGATGAATTCAAGAGATATGTGGTTGTTAAAAAATTTGTTTTTTTTTGTTATGATGTTTTTAACGATTTAAAGTAATTTTTTATTGGTATAGAGTTAAGTGAATCATGGAACATAAGACTAGAAGATGTATAAAATTGATGAGATACTTTTTTAAGGGTGATACCTTTGATTTTTTTAAATCATTTTATTTGACATTAACGTTGATAACGGTTGCAAATACCTTTAGTTTTGCGATGAAGTGAATGAAATACTCGTTCCAATTTTCTCTCATGATATTGAACAATTTTTAAATATATATCTTAAAAGCCTAAATGTATTGTACTTAAATTTCATAGTTCTGAACAACTTTTTTTTTTCTTCTTAATTTTTGAATTTATAGTTTACAGTGAAATTTTTAATTTATTGTGTTGTTGCATTTTAATTTTTTTCTCTAATTTTTCTAACCCATCAAATATAAATTTATAACATTAAATTCATAATAAACATAGCAAACTTATAAATAATAAAATAAATAATTTTTATATAAATATATAGTAATTAAATTCTTTTTACTAATAAACTAAATTAAATAGTGCAATATATCAGTATAATATATATTATATAATAATTAAGAAATTAAATAAAAGTGTCGAAGAATATGTTAATTAAGTCATACGATATTTTTTAGTAATTAAATATTAATTAAAAAATTAATATAATATTATTTAATAATAAAAATAATTTATTATATAAAAAATAAAAATAAATCATTAAATACTTCTAAAAATAGGAAAGATATATTTATTAGATATATTCAAATATTCAAATAATATTAAAAAAATTATATTCATAAATTATAATAATTTATTATTTTCAAATACAACTACAATATTAACTAGGCATAATAAATACAACTATAATATATGCATTAATAATATTATAACATATTGATTATAAAAAGTATAATAAAATTATTTTAATCAAATTTGTAATAAATAAATAGTAATTAAAATTTAAAGAATTCACTATTTATAAATTAAAAATATATTATATATTGAATACTAAATTAATACCAACACAAAAAAATTCAGTATTTAGTAATTAAAAGTTAAAGAATTGATTATTTAAAAATTAAAAATATTCAATAAGAAACTTTAAATGAATTAATACCTTTAGTTATAATATACCTATTTACATATTTACTAAAAATGACTATATTTTATAAATATTATTTTAGTATTAAAAATGACTATGTTTTTTAAATATAATTTTAGTATTTTATAAATATTATTTTAGTTATGATATTCCATGTATAATAAGCCATAAATTAATATTTGTTCTCAATATAAATTAAATTAGAATAATATTAATATTTTATTTTAATTTTAAATCTCTACCACCTCATAAATATATATTGAATTTAAAGTATTTCATATTTTAATTTAATATTATTAAAAATAATTTTTTTTTAATATGTAGAAATTAAAGTTTAGGATATATTTTTTATTTATGTCTTACTACTAAGATGTAACATTGAAATAATAATATTTGAAAATATAAATATGAAACTTAAAAAATAATCACTAAAATTTAATGTAATAATTAAAAATGTTTATGAATTAATTTTTTTTCTAAAATCTTGTTTAATTTTATAAGGTTTCATGAGATGAAATCTAAAGCACATAATATAATATAAACATAAATTATTTATTAAATAAGGTATCAATGTAGTTAAAAATAATTTATAGTTGAAAATTAATTTATGAAATATACAAATTTTTTAAATATATTTATTTTTATTTATAACATAAAGAAAATATATACATATAATATATATATATATATATCAATTATATTTTTAATAATATTTAAAAAATTAAGCCTTTGGATATTTAATAAAAGGTAAAATATTAAATAATCAATAAAAAGTAAATATATGACTTATATTAGTGTATTGTGTAATGCGTCATAAAATTTTATGACCAAATAAGTGGGAAAGATCTCTTTCGGTAACCTGAACAAATAAGGGTTTCAAAAACCCTAAGCATTGTACCCCTTCACATTTTGCAACCTCAGTATCTCTAAAGCAATAATGGCGTTGTTTGGGTGTTCTGCAAAAAATGTGACGTTTAATAAAAGGGTATATTCTTGTTTATATATACTACATTTAATGGTGTTTGATTATGTATTAATCGTTTATCCTTTTGTTTGTAAGAAAAAAAATTAAAAAATTTCAACTCTATAAGAGACGACAATGGCTGGAAGAAGAAGATATTTTCGACCAAGGAAAACGACGAGAAGGACAAGCTCGCAAGAAATGTACAGCGAGTCTATATCATCACTCACATATGTTCAACCCTACACCCGTAGTCGCACCTATACTGAACCCTAAGCCAGGTTTTGAAAAAGTAAATGTCCTTTTTTTATACAAATATTATTTAAGACTACTAGTTGAGACAACATCGCAGACATGCCAAGGAAAGGACCAAGCCTAAAGGTGAGAGGATGCATGTGGAGCCTTCAAAATCAAATGCGGTATTTTTTGGTTCTTATTGAATTAATCGTAATATATTTAATAATGGTAACAAATATTCTATTATTTATGGTAATTTTGAGGAACTGTTGGTGAAGATTGAATATTTGGAAAAGGCTGTGAAGGAAATCAAAGAAGCTTTGTCTTTGGTTACTCAAATCTTAACTCAAAAATGTTGTATTAGATCATCGAGATACTACTCTGAAAATGATGACCAATTATTATCAAGATAGATTTATGGGATACGTTGACTACGTCAACAAGGTGAACAATATTTTGTGTCAAGTTTCTTTCTTCTATTAAATTTAATATAGTTTACTAATTTATTTATTTTTTAAATGTTAAAAAGATATATGTACCAATCAATGAGGACAATGTCCATTGGTATGTGCTTGCGGTTGATCTTCAAAACACTGCCTTGATAATGCTTGACTCACACCCTTCATCTGAAAAAATTGATCATAGAACAAGGATTGTAAAGAAACTGGTAGGTTACTTTCTTATAAACATTGAGTCTGCCCTTTATGACCGCTGATAAGGATATTAACAATTCAATATGAACAGGTCCTGTGTTTGGAAGAAATGTTTAACCTATCTAACTTTTATCAATATGATTACACCTTGAAACCACTGGTGTTTAATTTTGACGTAGTGGTACCGTAGGGAATAAACGTTCAAGGAAGAGAGTCGTAAGTCATAAATTCATTATTTCTATCATGTCATCACATATGAACTCATTACATACCAATAATACATTTTTCTTATTACAGAAATGACTGCGATGTTTGGGTGGCTATGTGGATGATGGAAAATGATAAATTTAATTTCAATATGCATGTGATTTGGCATGTATATACTCATTAATTTTGTTTTCAAAAGTGTTTTATGGTATCTAACTATTTTCTTTATATGTAGATTGATGATGGAAGAAAACTGAAACTTGTAATTGACTTGATCATAAGCCCATGCAACACATTGAGAGATCAGGTCATTGCAAAGGTAAATAGATTTCTTCAAGAATATAGGGCTAAAAATTAATTCACAAGAAGACTGTGATGTTGCATGGCTATAAGCCATGCTGGACAATTTATCTTTTTTAAACTTTTATGTGGATCTTTTTTTTTAATTCTCTGTGGACAATTTACTTATTTTGCTGGACAATTTATTTATATTTATGTTTTTTATTGGAAATATTAATGTTTATGTTTGTCTTGGACATATTTTATTTTTATGGTTTGTATACTCTCTTGGATGAATGTACTTAAATTGCATGGTTGTATTATAAATTTACTCTGTTAAATTGACCTGGATGGATGGATCTTTCAAAAAACCTTTGGTCAAGAAAAAAGGTCAAATAAGACCAAGGAAAGAAGCTTTGCTCTATCGATTATCAAACATTGATTACCAGCACCAAGTAAAAGCAAGGAAAGAATGACACTTCACACAAAGATTACTACCAAATAAGAGGAATCAAAGAGGGCTAGTACCAATTCTGAACAAAGCAACAAATGGAGGTTTATCATTATTTAATGGCTTTTTAGAATAGAACGTATCAAATGCCTAACTTATAAGGCTTTGTATGAAATGATAAAAGTATCAAATACCTTACGAGACTTTGTATCAAATGATTTATGTAGCAAATGCTTTAGTTATGAGACTTTGTATCAAACCATTTATGTTTCCAAAGTATTAATTACGTGGCTTGTGTCTATTTGACAATGTGCAAGTTATATGATTTTATGCATCAGTTATCAAATACTTGATCGCATATTTCTATCTTACTTTATCTTAATTTTGCAGAATTAAACACCATAAAACAACATTAACAATGTATCATAGTATTTACCTTAAAACAACACTTAAATAAGATCAATAATAAAAAAATGTCAAACTCAGACACATGGAAACAACCAACTAAAAACACCATGCTCTATTCAATGTCTATTTAATCTCACGTCCGAACAATTTTTATTCAACTATACACATTTCTAATCAATACAGAATTTCAATTGTTCAAATATTTCAAAGCAAAATATCTCGTATCAAATTATATTTGTAACATAATCTTTATACAAAATATCTTATAAATAAAGCCCTGGTATGAAATCAAAGTATGAAATTCCATAAACAAACACCACACCTTATAACAACAGCTATAAAACAACCCAGTAAAATTATTCCCAAACTAAATACAATGAAAATTAACTTCAGATGCATTCTCTCCTGTTTATTTGCTTTGACTCTTAGCAGTTCCAATTTTTCAAGGTCTTGTTCCTTACTTTTTAAATCACATTGCATTTCAGTCAACTCTTTGCTAATACTTGAGCATTGGCCACATTGGATTGTATTCATATTCAATTGCATTCTAATCTGATGATGAGAAGATGGATCCACCGAATTATAATAATTACATCCCTACAAATTCAAAAACAACATTTTAATCGAAAGACAATTTAATTTAAAATAAAGCTACTTACTTCGTTGTTGTAAACACTTCTTTCGGCACATTTGTAGTATTTTTTACTAGGATTTTTAGTAGACCAAGAGGTCTTCAAAATAACAGGTTGTCCACAACAGCAAATCTTTGGCTTCGATGACACAAGACCACTCATAGGAGACGAATCCGATTGAGAATCCATTTCAAGCAGTCTTCAACCAAGTCAATTTAATTCACAATACAAAAACATAAATATCAGTTACAAATCAACAGTAACAATATTTTAAACTACTTGCATGCAAATGCAAATTCAAGTAAGGGAATACAAAAAATAGATGCAACGAAAGACAAGACCACCAACAAATGGATCAGAAAAATGAAAGGGAGAAGACGATGATAATGATAAAAGTCATTCACGGAAAAATAAATAACTGTACAAACAAATGATGTAGCAAAAAATAAAAATGCCTTCACCAAAGAAAGGTTCCAAGAGGTAAAAACACAAAGCGAAGCAAAAATTCCACCTTTTTATTAACCAAATGATTTAGCAAAATTAAAATTGCACCAGCACCTAAGATGGTTTCAAGAGATAAAAACACAAATTTGAGCGGCGAAATAAAGGAGAGGAGAGCATGAAACAACCAGAATCAAGACAAAATCATATTAACGTTTAAGGGGTTACACCTTGATTAACTTAACTCAAGAAAATTTTTTTAAATAAAAAAAGAATAAACTAAAAAAACTCATTAGTATTAAAAGGATTAAAATATAAATATATAAAGTATATTCTGATAAAAACGGAATCAAAATATAAATATTTTTATTTTTATTTTTTAATATAAAAATTAACCGTAATAAATATAAATATACACTTATCAATTTTTTATTAATTAAAATATAATATCCCTAAATTTATAAAAATACCAAAAAAATACATCTAAATATAATTAGAATATACAATAATCAAAATTATCTCTATAAATGCCTATCTTCAAGTGATATACTTCCATCCTCAAACTTGCAACTAAGTGCATAAAATATAGATTTTGTAAGCAATGGTTGTCCTTGGTGCCTCCAAATTAATGTCATTTGCTGCTCTTTTAGCAATACTTGTAGTACTCATCTCCTCCAACCTGGGAACTGCAGCCCAACCTAGCATTAAACTCGGTATGTTCTGATAGTTTTAAGTGAAAATTACATTTAATATACTGATCCCTAGCATTTTCACGCCTTTTTTTTTTAAAGTAATTTCCCAACTTGGATCATGGGATTGGTGACTTGTATACTTGTTTTATATCCTTTCTTATTTGATTTGTTTATTTATTCAGGTTTTATACGGTGCAGGGCGAAAACTTTTTGAAACTCCGCATGGTACGGCATATTCCTTCCTACCTCCTGTTTATAAAGGATATCGCCCAACACCACCAAGGAGTTCTTGACCACACAAAGCCCCAAATAATCAATACCCAACAACCAATCTAGTGATCCACCCCCAGCTCACTCTGGCTGAATTCTGTATTGGAGATGTTAATATTAGAATAAAATAATATTCATATTTATGTCACTCCAAGAAGTCTAGAATAATAATATTTATCACACTGAATAATTATAGAACCAAAATCAATTGAAAGATTAAGGAATTATTTTGTTTGTAAAAATATTTTTTAATTTTTAATTCTAATTACAAAAGAATTACATACTTTTTATTTTTTAAAGTTTGTATAATAAATAATAAAAATAATAAGGTATTTTATTATTTTTATTATTTTTTATGAAAAATGCTAAACAAAATGAAAATAAAATAATAGTTTTATAACAACCCGAGTTGCTACTGATTTCTAGTTGGATTGAATATTTTCATCGTATCAGAATTTCTGAAGATGTAATTACTAGTTATTAGGTCAACTTTTGGTTGAATGTGGAAGAATGGTCCAACATTTTGGCATAATCCAAGTATGGCAAGAGCACTAGTCTGCAGATTTTGCAACTTCAAGAATTTTGAATGTTAACAGCCCCTACAAGAAAAATAACACAGAAGCAATCAATGCAATCGTGTGGCAATGGTACAAATCAGAACATATATTATTGAGTGCATAATATATTTTTTATTCATTTTGAAAGAAAGGTCTTATGTTGGCCCTGTACGGCCTTATACTAAAATAAAACACAAAAAATTACACGTAATAAACATTATTTAGACTCCTTGTAAGGAAATAGTTTAAAAACAACCATTATTTTTTTTATGCCCCATTCGAGGAAACGAGCCTACTAATGAACCTAATAGCAAAAGACAGCTGGTGAACTTTCTCAATGACTATATGCTCTTCAATAAATGCATTACAGTTAGAATCAAACAACGTAAGTTTTTGAAAAGATTGTGCTTACAAGACATATAAGTGGATAATGAACTGTTTACACTCTTTTTTAGTTACACTTGATTATAAAGCTTGTGACAGGACACGAATTAGAAAAGAAAGGAAGACATACACACAAGGTAAAAAGGCCGTGTTGAAAAGAAAGTCTTTTCTGGATGGAAGGAAGGAAGGAAGGAAAACTGTTGAATGTATGTTTCTGGTCAATGAAATTGTTGATCATGCTAAGAGAAGGAAATTTGTGTCTCATCTTCAAATTGGATTTTGAAAAAGGCTTATGATTTTGTGAGAAATGGAGGAAATTGATAAAGGGATATCTAGTGTCATCTATCATTTCTGTTTTGATTAATGATAGTCTTATTGAGGAGTAGAAGCAGAATTGTTATTTCTCTTTCGGTGGACACATGAGTCTTGTTAATTTGGTATTGTCTTCTCTATCTTTTCTATTATTTTTGGTGCCAAGAAAGGAGGTTGTGTGATATTTTTCAAAGATAAGAATGGCTTCTCGAAGAAGGAAGGTATGTGGAAAAATGGTGTTTGTCATTGGAAATTGAGGTGGAGGATGGCATTGTTTTTGAATAGGAGAAACCTATTTATGATAATTTGATCCAGGTTTTAAACAAGGTATATATATATATATATATATATATATATATATATATATATATATATATATATATATATATATATATATATATATATATATATATATATATATATATATATATGCTTAAGGGATATTACAGAAAGTGATGCATGGCTTTGGAAAATAAACAAAGTCCGAGGTGTACTCAGTCAAGTTTGCATACACGGTGTTGTTGGAAGAGCATGTGGTCAATGATAGCAGATTTTACAGCAACTTCTAGACTCTACGATTCTATCTAATGTCTCTGCTTGGAAACTTGTACTTATACAATTTCAACCTGTGTAAACTTGAAGAAGAAAAAAATATATTTTGTGGGGGAGTCATGAATGTTGCTACACTTTCTGCAATATATTTAATTGTTACAACATTTAATTGTTCAAGTGGTTTGGCAAACATGCAATAATTGACTTGCTATTCAAGTGGTTCTCCCTTTTTAAATATTGTAAAGATCATTTTTATCAGCATTTGGGAACTGTTTCTGCAAATTCTTTTAATCCCAAACTCCTAACATCAATCCTGGTAGCTTCTATAGAAGACAGTTTGGTTTGCGATTCTTTAGTCCATTTGGATCCACAGTTGAAATTAGGAGTTTGATCTACAAACAAGGTCAGGGACTTTCGTTCTCCTTTCTTGGATTGGACAAAAAGAACTTTTACGTAATAAAATCTTGTAGCCTAATATATATATTTTTTTATATGGGTTAGGATACTCCCATTTATTTATTTTATTTTGTTGAGAAAAAATGAAAATAAATTTTTCAGAAATATATGCCGTTAAACAAAAATCATTTATCAACTCCATGTTGGTTTTATTGATATTTTCTAATCGACACACCTTGTGATCGTATGAACTGAAGCAGTCTTCATTCGCACATAAAAGGTTTTTTTAAGTAAAGCGTGACAGATACATTAAAAAATAATTATCCTCG
Source organism: Canavalia gladiata (assembly GCA_037954105.1). NCBI lineage: Eukaryota > Viridiplantae > Streptophyta > Magnoliopsida > Fabales > Fabaceae > Canavalia > Canavalia gladiata. Next base: position 56,843,477 of record CM075659.1, on the reverse strand, counting down.
TTTTTAATTTATTTTCCTTTGTGAAAATCAAATTTGATACTTTAATTTTCGTGTCTGTTAAGCTGGGACGAGGAGAAGAGGAAGAAAGAAATCAATTTCAAAATTGGGCGAAGAATAGTTGGTAGTTATGGGAACAATTTTATCTAATTACCACTTTAATTTGAGGATTAATTATGTCCATAGAAAAGAAGAAATAGGGTTTAGTGAAATTCACCGTGTATTAACTCATTCGTCCCTATTCAGGATGTGAAATGACTTTAGAAGACCATTCCGGAAACTATGAGAATGAGATAAAAACAAATTTGAAGCGTTAATTGCTGGGTCCAGAACTTTCATACTTGCTCTCAAACTCTCAAGATCCTTCTCCACCTTTCACGTCCACTTTGTACTTTCTATAAATTCACAATTCTCACTTCCACCCTCATCAAAACCATAAATTACTCCTCGCTAATCACCTTGTTGATTAAAACAAGCTTTATTTTCTCTTGGTTATTTTGGTTATCCCAATGGCTCAAGCACTATCAACTTCATCATTTCTGTTGTCACAAAAAACAGGGTACTCTGTTAAACCACAGAGCAATGGAATTGCACCCTGCATGGCCTCTTTTCCTGGTAGGAAACAAATGGCAAGGGTTGGAAGGGTCAGAGCTCAGGCTTCCGGTGATAACAAAGACCACTCTGTGGAGGTACAACATGTTAACAAGGGTGACCAAGGAACTGCAGTGGAGAGGAAGCCACGTACATTTGCCATGGACATTTCACCATTTGGTAATTATTCCCATTCTTTTGCACCAAATTTACTATTTATTTTCGTATAACTATTATTTTTAACTTTTTTATTGTACAATTAATATAATATAAATTTTTATTTTAAATATGAATAAATTTGTAATATTATAATAAATTTTTCAAAATCTAATATATTAACTAATTTTAGCCGTATGAATAGAACCGGTCTTGCATATTAAATGGTTATTAAATGAATTCTTCGGTGATTGTGATTCTTCAATATTGAAGTGGTTGCTATTGTCACCTATTCCACCATTGCCACTATTTTTCTATATTCGTTTTTCTTTTACCCTCCATATTAGTAGGATAACTTTGCAACCAAGTTTGGAATGATAAAAAAAAAAAAAACTGTTGATACTGGACAAATAACTTTGCTTCAGATATTGTATAATCCTTTTGGTTTGATTCTGTTGTGCACTTTCGACAAACGGAATGAAAACGACCAGTAACAAAACTTGATAACCAAACTCAAGGTTTGAAACTCAAGCCAGAAACCAAGACAAGCATAACGGATTCAATTAACCAAAGAAGAAAAGTTTAAAAAACATAATCTAGATATGTCAATTTCTATACTAACCAATTTGCAAGAAAAAAAAAAAATCGATGTTTAGGATTGAAGTGATTCATTGTAAATTTATAATACCTACCTTTCAATAATGAATGTTAGTTACGTTTACCTGAACTTGCTTGTAGCATAGTTAAACATGTAGAGTGACTTGTGGTGTGGCCTATTACAGGTCTCTTGGATCCATGGTCACCCATGAGGAGCATGCGCCAGATGTTGGACACAATGGACCGAATTTTCGACGATACAATGTCATTGTCTGGAAGAAACCTTGGAGGAGGGGAAATCCGTGCCCCTTGGGACATCAAAGATGAAGAACATGAAATCAGAATGAGGTTTGACATGCCAGGTCTTTCTAAGGAAGATGTTAAGGTAACGGTGGAGGATGATGTGCTTGTTATAAAAGGTGGTCATAAGAGTGAACAGGGTGGAGATGATTCTTGGTCAGGCAGAAGCTATAGTTCCTATGATACCCGTTTGAAGCTTCCAGATAACTGTGAGAATGACAAGGTTAAGGCAGAGTTGAAAAATGGTGTGCTTTATATCACCATTCCCAAGGCCAAGGTTGCACGTAAGGTTATTGATGTGCAAATTCAGTGAGTTGCTCAATACTTTGTACCCTCTATACGGGCTAAAGATGTTGTAATAAATGTATAAAAAATGAAATAGTTTGCTTCTATTATATAATTTTCCTCCTCATGTTTTATTGGATGAATTATGTCTTTGGAACATCAATTTGATTGATGATAAGGGGATGTGGAAAGGAACTACTAATATTTAAATATCATGTGTATTTCTAAATTATTAGCGCAATTACCTAACCTCCATATTCCAAGTTAAATACAAACATACAAGTTACAACTGCAGAACTAATCCGTAAGAAAAAATTAACAAGGACCTGTCACTGCATAGGGAATGTGAAATTTGGAAACTAAACTAATTATTTATACTAGGTTCTAAGTCTGCCTTTACATTCTTTATTTCTTCCTGTCCTTTACAACCAAACTTCCTTAAAAAAGGTAATAAAACATATTACAACAACGGCCATGAGTCCATGAGGACCATAACTATCACAGCAAGAAGGAAGAACAACAAAGGAAGGAAGAAAAGAAAGAAAAGGTTAAAAAGCCAGAAAATTGAGAGAGAGAAAGATAAGGATATTATATATTATATGTTACTCATTTTCTTCGGGTATAGAATCCAATTTTGGCTTCTGATTGCTTGGCAAATTAACACCAGCTGTTTGAACCTCTGATAGTATATCCTCTATGGAGATCTGTTTGGTGACTAACTGCTGAAGCTGCTGCTTTGTTATTATAACTTTGATTCTCTTTATGCCACTACCATTCCTTAAAGATGTAAGATTTTGAGGGGAATGCAAAGAGGGAAGCAAGTGGTACAATCTTCCTGCCTTCAATACATGATCCGGGGAGAGAAGCTTTGTGGCTTTCTTTGAAACACCAAGACCATAAGCAGGAAAATTTGTCAATACATCATTCACATGAATTGGGGAGCTAAACTCTAGTATCTTACCATCTGGTTTGGCTACCCTCACAACTTTAACCTCTTTTGTCATAGCACCTCCTATAAAAGAAGAACCTGAATTGGGTTTACAAAGAGCCAGACAATTGCCCATTTTATTCTAAGGAAGTGATGAAGGAGTATATGAATGCTACAGAGATAAGCGTAAGAAGTAAAATGAAAATGTGAGTGTGTGTGTGTGTGAGAGAGAGAGAGAGAAAGCAGGGGAAGGAAGAGTGGAAAATGTGAGTTTTGCGGGTTTGAAGGGAAAGCAAGTGAGATATATAGTGAGATGGGGTTTTAAAAAAATGGAGGGGTTTGTTTCGTGTGGAGTGGAGTAGAAAGGTGTCTTTCCGTTGAGTACAAAACTTATAGATTAGGGAAAGAAAGATGAATATGTAAAATAAATAGGTTTTGTGTTGAGAATGGAAAATGAAAGATTTGTCAACACGCATGAAGCATAGGTCGGTTAGTGGAAAGTGGCGCAATTGCATTGCTCAATTAACTATTTATTGAGTCCCTCCAACCCAATGGATGCAACTATACTCCTACATCCTCATGTATGGTATGGTTGTGCCATAATTAACACTCTATCCCGGCCATTTATGCACTTCAGAAAACTCATACACGTGCCTTCATGTGATTGGATCGGCATGCAGCTGGCCATTGCTTTTGGACTAAACTACCATGTCCCAATTAGGTGGGGGGAAAGAATCTGCTACAACCAGAGATAATGGAGAGGGATATTTTTGTTCCTTCCATTTTTCTTTCTTTTAAACCACATATATGATCATGTTTGTTTATTCTTTTTACACTGCATCACCTCATAGTTTCGGTGACGTCCAATACAAATTTTAAAAAGAATAGCTCAATTTCTCCTTACTTGCTCTGCGCCTTTAATTGTCTCATACTGATAAATATACATAGAAACAATTAATGGCACAACACAACAAGGGGTTGCAACAACGAATACACCATCTTCCTTTTGGCTTTTGGTAGGAACAAAAGTGGGTTTGGATAGTTGAATGAGAAGATATTAATATTAATCTAGTTGTCATGCTGGGGTGGTGACGTAACAAATGCAGTTCATATCCTAATTGACATGGTTCAGGTAATACAAGGCCAGGAATTAAGGTCGCTTGTCCTTTGATTATAGAATTGAATTAAAATATATCAACACTACAAAATTATTTAATTATTATATATAAAAATTATATATTTTGTTAAAAAATTAAACTCTTGTTTGTAGAAAAAATATAATTTAGTTAACCTCTGCCAACTGCTAACTGCTATTTTGTTGTTTCCCTTCAGTGCTTGATAAATAATATCACAATGTGTATATCTATATATATTTCATGCCGACTTTTAAATGTAACCGTAACCAGTATATATGGATGGGGTTGCAAGTGACATTAATATCTATATTTTCAAATGATCTTGCTTTTTTTTTCCTACACTGACATAGTTTTCTCACACTCTTTGGGTGAGACTCGTCACTTGCGCGGAACAATGAGGCGCTTCAATACACAAGTGCTTTATCGATTTTATATTTTCAACTCAAAAAGCTTACTAATCAAAATCTTGTAGAAAGAGATTAAGAGGCAAACTTTCAGAAAGCATCTTAGATTGTCTAAAGTTTAATAATCTAAATCTTGTAACAAGTCAAATTCCTTCTTTACTTTCCATGAGATTCAATATAATACTGAGAATCTTCAGTTACATCTAACCATTCATCCTATTTGTAGATACCTCATTACTTGTAACATCCGTTAGTCCCATTGAAAATTAAATAAATGCATATTACATCCTTCCAGTACCATCATGATTTAACGGGTAATAATTTTTAGAAAGAAATCATAATAATAATAAAAGAATCAAGGTGCGTTGAAATAAATAGTACAATTAAGAATTTATTTAATAAATTTAATTATATAAAAGCTTATGACTTTAATTTGATTATAAAACGTATTAAAATTGAAAAGAATTTCTTTTAAAACTTTTCAATGCTTGTAAAGATATTTTGCTACGTCTGTACTTTACCAGTGTTGATTACTTCTTGTAAGGAATTTACTTGGCTTATAGGAAATTATTTTAATAAGATACATAAAAAATTATTAAAGTAAATAAAAATATTATAGAAGTTATAAGCTGTGTAAATTTTAAAAAGAACTCCGTAAATAACTAATGCCCCAAAATTGGAAATAAAATACAGATATTATGTATTTTGCAGTACACACAGTGGTAAAGTCTAAAATTCTATTTAATGTATATCTGATTGAACTTATTTTGAAAACATAATAGTTTATTTTTTATCTATGTTCTGAGAAAAATTAAAAAAAGAAACAATTATTTTTGGAACTTGAATTGTTTCCAAACACTTAATTAGGTGGAAAATTCAAGCACTAGTGCGTCAGGCCACAGGTATAAAATATTTGCATTGGTTTTGCTCACTTGCTAAGTATGCATATACAAATAGATATTCATCAGTAATCAATAAACAAGTCTTGTTGCTTTAAGTGGCCCTTAGGTTGTCTTGGGCCCCACTTAATTAAGAATGTCATTGTCACAATTAATTAAAAGATGAGACAAAGATCTTCTAAATCCACAAAGCGCCTTTTATTATTATTATTTTTTAGTTTGTTGAATTCCAACTTACTAACTCCATTTTTTTCCCCTTCAGTTGCACATCAACAGACCTAACCCTCATCAGAGTTAAAGTTTAACTTTTTTTTCTTTTTTTTATGTGTAATTAATTGAAATATATAAAAATAATTCTTATTTTAGATTTTTTAATATAATGAATAACTATTTTAATATCATTTGAAGCACTTACTTAATATATAATTTTATAATACCTAAATTGATATTAAATAAGGTTTTAAACATTAAATAAATATTTTTAAAATAATTTAAAATATTTTATTTAATATAATGTTATATAAATAAAAAATTATTGAATATTATAATTAATACATTCTAAATATATTATAAAAATAATATCAATCGATGACCCGATGAAGTTTAATTTAAATTTAATCGTACAGATCAAATTGAAAAATTCAATCTAACTCAACTTGATTTAATTTAAATTTTTTTTATCAAATCAGACCTAGCTGACTTATAATCACTCTTGTTTTATATATTCATTTTATTATTCATGGATGCAAATATTTTTTATTTTTATATTTTCTGATAGAATAAGTTTGAATAATTTTTCAAAAAAAATTATAAAAAATGAAAAGAATCAAAATTTTCCTATAAGATAAAATCAACTTATATTACATTAGCTTTTAAGGAAATTAGATAAAAAAAAAAAAGATTTCTAAAAAAGTTAATATGCATAAATTATTTTTTTTGTAAAAAAATTATTTTGTTTTTAATTTTAATTTCTATAAAGGAACGATGGGTCCGTATGTTGTGTGAAAAGGACCCTGGGATGTTACCTTCTTTGATCGATAGTCCTAGATCTTATGGCATCTACTTGAATAAGGACTATGGTCAACACTAATTCATGTAACATTTTAAAATTGGTTCCCCAGAGTATGATTTCCATATATGTACCCATTTTTTCTTGGTAAGTTTCGTGCCCTTTACAGGAGCGAAATTTCCACACGCTTATTTGTTGTGGTTTTCTCTTGTGTGTATGATTACATTAGGCTCCTTCTTTGTTTTCTTTGTCCAGATCAGGCTCCTCTTGAGCAAGCTCTTTCTAATGCAATGGGTTGTTAGGGACAAAAAAGTAGATGGTGGTGAGCCACACCACATGATCAATAGAACAAGACAAAAGGAGGAAGGAAGTTAAGATCTTTCTGATTTTGAGTCCAACCACATTAGTTTTTCCCTACGTTTTCTGTGATGTCACACTTACACAACTTCATACGTTTGTGTTATCACGTTTGCGTGAGAGACTTTGGAGTAAGTCCTCTTTTTTGGGGGGAATTAATGGGGCTATTGTTGGTTTCTACATGATGTAGGATTACAACAAAACACACACAAAACAAAGGTATTGTTGTTTTGGGGTAATTCAGGTGGTTATGATTATGATGTCTAAAAATGAACACGCACCCCCCTCCCCTCAATTTTTACCGATACCTTGCTAATATGATAATGGGAAAATTCTTGAAATAAATGCTTCCACCAATGATTCGGATATAGGCTGCAATATCATCCTAAGAATTAATACTTTATAAAGTAAAAATAATACCAAAGAAATAACAAAAAAACAAAAGCATTGGGCTTAAATGGGCCTGTAGCTCAAGAGATACGATACTGTCAAAAGGGCTGGCAAAAGAAGATGGTGGCCCTTCATCGACTGGGCTCCTTCCACAGAGATTGCAATTTGCAAACTGTCTCAATTCTCAACTATGGTTTTAGGAACAAAATCCTTTTTGACCCAAACCCGTTAGGAAAGAGGGAAGTTATCAAAGGTGTTATCAGTTGGGTAGACTCCATTGATTCAAATAACCCAATCTGTTGTGAAGACAAATGAAAGAGTTAGTTTAGATTTAAATCAATTCGAAAAATGTTGAATTCATCATCCTCCAATTCAATGCAATATATCCAACAAATTAATTTTGTATACCTTTTAGTTCACACAACTTTTAATCCATCCATTTAACAAATCACGTAACTTAGAAAAATGTTATCATAGGATCAATATAAGCATGAAAATTACCATGTTAATTTCCATAAATATCATGAAGAATGACCACAAAGCTATCAATCAAAAATAACTTCAACACTACCTTCAATATTAAAAACTACTAAATCATGAAAAGGAGATCATCTAAAACTAGAAGTACATATATGGAAATTTAAAATAGAATTGATGGCTCTAATAATAAAATAAGAATTTCTCTTCAACCACACATGTCAAATAATTGTTATAAAAAAATTACTTATAAAATTAACAAATTAGATGATCTACAAATATGTATATACAACAAAATATGGATGCAATAGTTTTTAATTTTTAATTTTTAATTTTTAATTTTTAATTTTTAATTTATCTTTATAAGGTATTTTCAACTTTTTATAATTTATTTCATTTAAAAATAATTAAAATTTATAATTTATGAATAAATATATGATAGTAAATTGTTATGTAATGTCAAGTTTAGTAAGAAAAAAGGTGTGTTATGTTATGAAAAATATTTATAACTTTGGAATAATAGACATAAAATGGATTCATAAAGCTGAATACAATTAATAGATATTTATTTATTTTTAATTATGTTATCTAAGACGTAATTTTTTATACGAATTTTTTTTAATAAAAAATTTTATTTTAAGAATTTTCATAATTTAAAGAAAAATAATCTTTAATTATCAAGTGAAAAATATCTAAATACTAGAAAAACATTTAATGAAACTAAATTATTATTTTTTGTATTGCACTTTTTTCTCGAACAAAATTATTAACATTGAACAAAAGGAAATTCCAAAGAAGACTTTATTGTTATATAAACGTAAATTAAGCATATAATTTTATTATAGAATTCAACATAATATAACTTTTGAGATTCTCTACAGCTTTTAAACAAACTGCATGACATCTTAAGCAAGTGTAACAAATACAAGCCCATCGGATAAGCAAGTGTAATTTTCATTGTTATCAATTTAATTTGTATAAAAAAATATGATAAACTTAATTTGTAAAGTTTTAAAATTAGAAGTTCTGCTCAAGCAATTGCATTTGTAACTGCAGAGGATCCACTTCCTTCACAGTGAATGGTGTTTTGCTTCCGTATCAACATCAACAACATTATTTCACCTGAAATTCATCAATCAGATTATATCAAAATCTATAAAATATAAGGTTGAGACAACTGTTCCCTGTATTTGCGTAGCTGTGAGTCTCATTTGTCTCTTTTACACTTGTCACAGTCTATAAACATATTATTGCGTCTGCTCAAGTCCAAAAACTAACCAAACAAGTCCTCTTATTATCTATACATTTAGCGGTAAAAAAACATAACAAATGTTTTCTAATTTTATATTTGATACATATCACAACCGAAATCACAGAAATGTTGAATTAAAAATTATTAAATATCTAAAATGAAAATAAAATTGTTATTTGTTGCAATCAAGATCAATATTTTTTATTGTTTATTCGTTCTAGATATCACCACCTTGCCGTGTATATATATACTAAATATTTTTTTTTTCTCTTGACATTAGCTGTGTTTGTAAATCAAGTTAAACCAAATTTTAAAGAGAAAAACTATCTTATTCAGTTATATCAATTTTTTTTACTCTCTATCTAAGTAGTTTGATTTCCAAATCAAATCTGATCAGGATTCAATCTAAATTAATTTGAATTTTACCAGTTTTAATGTTCGTTTATCAAAGAATAATAAATAAGAATTTTTTTTACCTATTTTATGTATTTCCTTTTAAAAAATTTATTTTTATTATATAATCGTTTAATTAAAGAATAATACAGAAAATTAACTAATTTTTGTAATATTATAAATACATATATTCTTAAATTTATATGTGAGCGCTACGCTAATTTTATAAAGAAAAAGTTATATTTATGTATATATATTCGCTTTGGGTTGAATTAAATTGAGTTTTAAAATTAATTTAAAATCTGATCAAATTTATATATATAAACAAATATATTTTTAGTTTCAAATTTATTTAATTTTTTATATTCTTACTTCAATTTCCATTATTAAAGTTAGATTGGATCAATTATAATTACCACTCCTTGGCATTGTCTGCTGAGATAGAAGCTCACAGGTCAAACCTCCCTAGGATGCTAAAAAGAATGATATTAAAACATATTTTGATTGAAGGAACGCGGTTGGCTAAAACCCATCAAAATCATTTTCACCAGCTTTTGTTTTCACTCCTTTGATCCAATCAACAATGACTCCTCATCATGTGAATGCAACTTTATAAAAAAAACTACTTTTTCAAACTGGAAGGTACCCTAAGTGGTGAGTTTAACCCTAAAGGGGTGACATCTTTTTTTTCTCATATTGAAAGTACCTTACCTAAAAAGCTAAACCAGATTGGGGTAGAAGAAAATTTAACCCCCAAAACCCAAAAAAGGGTAACAAGATAGACAAACAAATAGATAAAAAAGGTGAAAAAAAAGGGGGATATAATTGATAGTATATACCATAAAACTCTTAAGTGTAGAATAGAGGAGAATTGGATTGGGTCCACGTTGTTCTCTGTATACAGAAGTGGAAATGAGATGAATTTGATAGTTGGAGTTGGAAGAGTAGACAGTGAATGGATTTTCTCTTTTTCTGCGTGGTCCAAACGCCCCATATGGCCTCTACACATTATTCCACGCGGTAAGCATCATAATATCATATTATTATAATATGGAAAACGAATAAATGGGATTAAATAAGTGATGGAACAGACGAGAGAAGATAGAAAGTTGAATACAGCCAGGCACGTATCTTTGGACCCATTAAAAGTGTGGGAAGCTTTGATATGGGCAAACATATAAAACGGTAGACTAGTATACTTTTTACACACTCATTCTATTTATCAAAACACACATTACCATTAGATTTTTACCATATGCCATATCAATAATTTGTGTAACTCCATCTAACGGCATGTATAGGGGTGCGTGTGATTGTTTTTTATAGATAAAGAGTATGAGAGGTATTACTTGACAGGGAAATATGGATTAAAAAAAAACATTATACAAAATATTCACAGTACTATTTGTTTTTATCTTACATGCTCCTCCTATTGTCATTTTGCCTACTTTCTAAGTTACTCTTTTATATATGATATGGATAAATATTGCATAATTAATTGGATTTTGCTGGGTAATTTCCTTTTTATTTTCCTTTTCTTTCCCTTTTTGGTTTGTTCTGTTTCTCTGCTTTTACTTACTACATTTTCAACCCTTGATTACTATTGATTAAGTTTCTTGTTAAGGGAATCTTCATTGTGGAATCTGAGGAAACGTCAGTATGAAAATCAAGGAGTTTTCTTTGCCATAATGAACGAGAATCAGTAGAGCCACATGTTGATAGAAGATTTTCTCTGGGATTTTATTTGATTGATTGCTTTCTGTTCATTGCTAAAGAACCAACCAAACGGCTATTCTGACTTTTTGATTCTGCTTCTACTCTTGTTTCTGTCTGTGTCTTGGTTTATTAGACGGTGTTTAAGTCTTTGTTTAAGGGTTTTGTGAATTGAATTCAGATGTCACAGCCAAGGCAAAACCAGATGATGAGTCCAAACGTTGCTAAACAAGTTGGTGACACGACTTATACTAAAATCTTTGTTGGAGGACTTGCTTGGGAGACTAAGAGAGATACTCTGAAACGCTATTTTGATCAGTTTGGGGAGATCTTAGAAGCTGTTGTAATCACTGACAGAAACACTGGAAGATCAAAAGGATATGGCTTTGTAACACCCTCTTTTGCACTTGCTCTTCTCTTTCTTGCTTTCCTTATTCCATTCACTTTAATATATGCCTTTGTTTTTTTAGGTGACCTTCAAGGACCCAAATTCTGCATTAAGAGCTTGCCAGAATCCCTATCCTGTGATTGATGGAAGGAGGGCTAACTGTAATCTTGCAGTTCTTGGTGCCCAAAAATTTGATCCATTTATAACTGGTCAAGTCTTTCATTTTATCTGTTTTCATTCTAAAATTACTTGATAATGTTTTTTTGATAAATATGACATGTATTGCTTGCATGCAAACAAAAGCAAACATGTTCATAGTGGTTAATAAGGTTGCACATTTTGACTCCTTTACTGTGGCCTTTTCCTACTTTCAAATATTCTAGGAAGGCAAAATTTCAGTAGCCCTTCATGGAATACGGCACCAATCCCATTTCAAGGCACCTCCTCTTATTATAATCACCACATACCCCAGTATCCATTTCCATATCCAACCTACAGGTAAGCAATTCAATTCAATTCAATTCAATCCAAACATGTAAGAGTAAGATTTTTATATTAGACAAATTTATTTACCTATTTATCATATTCTAAATGAACTTTTCATTCCATCATTCAGGTATCCTAGTTATCCTCCCCCACAAGACTTATATGAAATGGTTAGTTTGCTCAAGAAGTAGCTCTCTCATTTCATACCAGCTAGAAATTGCTAAATGGATATTCACCAGAAAGATATACTGTAACCAAATTTGTACAAAATGATTGCAGTACATAAAGGGAGACAATTTAATATATGTTATATAAAGAGGGATTAAACTGTATCCTAACAACATTTTATTTGAATTTTGTTGTTCTTTAATCTCTACAGAACCACAATAATGTATATGGTGGACAGCAGGTTCCATTCCGCTGGTTTCCAGCATATTGCCAACCCTTTTATGGCCTTAGTAGACAGTTTATTCCAACAGCATATGTAAAAAAGGCACAAATCCCTGACATGTCACCTCAAGAGTTCACTGTTGTAGGCTTACCAGAACATGTTTCAGCTTCTGCTTCAATTTCCACCACAGGTTCAGTATCTAAACAATGCTATAACTTTGTTTTGACTAAAATTTTCAGAATCTTGACTAATTTTTAATGAAAACAGGATTAGTCACAGGAACTGTACCTGCAACAGGAGTGCTAGGTTCCTCCCAAGAACAGAAATCTTCAGCTTAAGCTTGTGATGAGGAGATTCCATCAATTAATTAGAACACAGAAAGCAAAAAGAAAAATGACACTGCTCAATAAACCAGGAAGCTCTAAGAACATTCCCAATGAGGTGGTCTACCAAAGTATCTAAATCATGCAATAACTAATTGAGGTTTTCCATTCATGGAACAGCTGATCTTAGAGACCAGACACTGATGAAACGAGTCCTGGATTTGTTCATTGTCTTGAAATTTTTGCTTTGATAATTCTCATGCACAGGATTCAAGTTTCAGTTTTCCTTTTCTTTTTTATTTATTTTTTTCTTTTTTTAACATGGGATTTCTGCTACATAATAGTTAAAAAAGAAAAAAAAAAATGGTTGTTACTATTCTTTTATTCTTAGACCTACATTTTCCGTTCATATTTTGTTTTAGCTGAACTAAAATTGCAGGAATACATCAGTAATTCTTTCAATGCTTCCTCGATCACAGCAATTTTAAACAGGATTTTCTAAATCATGACAAGATCCACCAATAATAATATTACCTCTATTCCAAAATATTTCTTTAAGGTTACCTACATAAATTAGGGAATTATTAAATGATGTAAAATAGTATTATAATATCTTTATTAATTTCTTATTCATCTTAAATATTAAAAGAGGGAAGAAAAAGAAAAAAATGATAAACGAAAAGAGAAGCCGATAAATCATAAAATAATTTTAGTCAATTAACATATAATTATTAGACAAAGGTATAATTAAAGAATATTTAATAAAAATTTAGATTTCTTAAAACAACAAATATATGGAAATAAGAAAATAAAGTAACAAATATTATAAAACATAGGTAGTATTTTTAAAATTTCTGGGTCATCTTTTTTATATTTTTTTATTATATAAAAAATTCAAAATTTTCAATAATTTATATACTTAATTTAATCAATTTGAAAGCAAAGTTCAGGAAATTCGCACTTCTTTATTTTATAGTTAAAAAATTGTTTTTTTCACTTTTCAATACAAATACTCATTCCAATACAAATACGTATTTCATTTCATTTTTTAGAAAAAATAATTCATTCATTCATTAAAATTAATAAAAATAGTTGAAATAATTAATGTTATAAATTTAATTTTATTATAAAAATATCCATGATATTAAATAATTGAATTGATAGTATAAAAAGTGGATGGATGTTTCATTAATATAAATTTTAAAATAAAATAAATATATAAAAATAAAAATTAATATATTTAAAAAATTTTATATTTTTCATAATTAAAATAAAAATATTTTTAAATTTATTTTTTATACATATTTATTAGGATTAATCTAATAGTTCAGTATTAAGTTAATTTAAATAAAATTTTAGATTTAAATTCTATTATTTTTATTGTGTAAAAATATTAATTTATATAAATATTTTTAAAATATTGAATATTTTGAAATAAATTTTATCAAAATAAATTTTATTAACTTAAAATCTAACCGGCCAAATCTGAAAGAATAGGTGGGTTATGTTGAAAAGGTAGTTTGTAATATAAAGTAAACGACAGCTTCCTTTTATAAATGCTGACAGAGCTTACGTTCTTTGTTATCCAGTCACTTTCACAAAACGACGAAAAACAGTAAGTCAAAAAAAATTTCTATCGCCACACGCGAGGATATATTAATGCAAGATTGGATGCGGAATAATTTTGGAAAATAATTGATTTTTTGTATTTTCTAAGAAGTGAAAAAAATATTTTTAATTAAACACATATTAAGAGTATTCTTAAACATAATCACATTTTTGGTTGAGTTTACAAGAATTAAATAGAGTTCATTATCAATTAGAAAAATTAAATAAAGTCAACTACAATGATTTAATAAGTATTTATATTTTTAAATTTCTTAAAGTAAATTTAAAATACCAGTATAATCTTTAATAAATTATTTTAACTAATTTAAAAAACCTATCTTACAATTCGCTTTATATATATATATATATATATATATAGGTATATATAATTTTGAATTTATAATTTGTACTGAACGAACCAATTAAAAATGGGTTAAATCAATTAGCGTAGTCAAGTCTTAAAAAAATAGAAATTTACACTCAAATTAAAAAAATGATGATATTTAAATTATTTTATATATATATATATATATATATATATATATATATATATATGTGTGTGTGTGTGTGTAAATAAGTATATAATAACAAAATTTAAAATAAAGAATGAAGAAGAATAAGAAGTTCCATCGAATTAAATTAGGTTGAAAGATAACAAAATCGATACTTAATTCAAAATGATCAAATTTAACATTTTTGCAAACCAACTTAATCTGAAAAATTCAAACCAATATATTTATTTTGCTTCGGGTTAAATTGATTTAGTTAGATTAATGGTGTTTACTGGACCCATAAATACCCAACTAACAAATAATTGAAATTTTTTCTACAATAAATTTGAAATCTGTTTGATCTTGTTCGTTGAATAAAAACTGATTGATAGAAGTCTAACATGTTTTTTTCAATGTAAAATATAAAACGAAAACTTTTTTTTTTGTAAAAATAAATTTAAACAAAAATAAAATTTTTTATACAAACCATAAATTTTTTTTTACAGTTTTGTCTGTAAACTGTTTCATAAATTTATAATCTATTTCTTCTTTAGCAACATTCTCAATATAAACACAGTGCTTACACTTAAACCTAATCGGTTACTAATAATTTTTTCAACATTCTATTTATTTTTAATTGAAATTGATATGGATCTCACTATTTTAAGAATGGAATCCATCTAATTTAGCAGGATGAACATAAATTTTAATTAATAATAAAAAATGTATGAAAAAGAATGCATTGTTAATATTTTTCTTTGATATTTTAATTTTGAATTTGATTCCAAAGATTATTATATAGAAAAAAAATACTATTGAATAAAAAAAATACTATTGAATAAAAAAAATCTTATACTTGACCGTATTCTAAAATTAATCTCTCACCCTACCAAATCGGAGGATTCCGGGAAATGAAAATTAGTTGGCTACATTTCAAAGGAAAGATCAGGCTGTTCAGAAAATAAATCAATACTTCGTCCGTTTTTTTATACACAAAAAAAATAAAAATAAAATCTATCTACCTGTTTATTCTAGTTTTGAAGAAAATATTAATTATTTTTTTATATATACATTTATATCTATCAACTGTAATAATAAATAAAGAAAGATAAAAATAAAATTTATATATAAAAAATAAATTAGGAAAGTAAATTTTTTTTTTTAAAAAAAAATCACCTATATTAATTATATTACTTAATATGTATACAATTTTTTTTCTGAATTGTTAAAAAACAGACAGCGTATAATAATTTGTGAGCTGGGTTGCATGTATTAAGAAATTATTATTAACCCGCATCACCACCCATTCTCAAATCTCAACCATTTATTCCCTCTGTTTTTATATCAACACTTATTTTACAGAATCAATAAATCAGTAATATTTTTTAATTTTAATTTCAATAATTAATGTATATTTTAATTTAAACAACATGTTAAATAATTTATAAGATAAATATATATACCAATAATTAAATAATAATTTTTAAAATAAAAAATTAATTATCCTTCTTAATCTTAAATATAGAATGTAATTCTTTAAATCTAAGCCAACCCGATATTTAAGCTATTAAATTTAATCTAATAATAAATAAAATAATTTATATAAAATCTTAAATTTGAATTTTATTATTTTTATTTTACATGAAATAAACCCAACCCAATATTTATATAACGGTGTGGCTGGTCCATCTTCCAAAACAACCACACCCACCTGTTTGGTGGACATGTCTTGCCACATGTTTCTGTAAAATCGGGATTTGTTGAGTTAATACTGAAGACTCTGTTTTCCACCAACTATGCTTTCTCCCTTCCATTCATACAAAGCGTAATGTTACTTTTTGGTTGTTTATAGTTATATACAGAAAGACAAAAATTACTCTCCATTTTTCTTCAGAAAACAAATAGTAAAATCACTAAAAAAATATTTAAAATAATAATTTTTATTTTTAAAATATTTATAATATTAAATACTTAAATTAATAATATAAAAAGTGGATGAATATTTAGTTAACATAAGTTTTATAATAAAATAAAGAATATTAAAACTAGCAATTAATATACTGAAAAAATAGTACTATATCTTTTATAATTATTCAGAATAAAAAAGTACTAATCCTTTCTTATAAAAAGAATTTAGAAAAATATAGCAGAAAGAAGAAAAGTATTCAGCTAAAAATGAAACCACGGTACTTCGGAAGAGGTAAAAATCGCGTTGAGGCTGAGACAATATTCAAGTTACTGAAAACACCTACCAAAAGCCTAAGCTTTAAATGCACAAAGGCCAGGATTGGCATTAAGAAATAGGATGAAAATTATTAGAAGTTTCATATTCACTAGATAGAACGTGAAGTATAGGTATATAATATGAAAAAAAATCTCATCTTATAATTTAACTTTTAAAATTAAATTAGATTCGAATCTAAATTTTAATATAATATTAAAATTTATCTTAAATGGAATATAAGGTGAAGAGGATGTATTACTAGCCACACATAAAACTAATTATAGAAGTGTTGTTTACATTTTATCGAAAGAGATAAGTACTTAATTTTTATTAATTAGTAATGAGAAAGCTTACCGATGATATAAGCATGAATTTTATTTATTTTTCAAGATAAGAAAAAATTATATACAAATAATCGCATACATATTATTTCGTATCTACTTAATTTTTAAAATTTGAATACATTCGGTACATCATGATTTTCACACACTTGTATTCTCGTTTTATCTCCTGGTCATAAGGATTTTATCTAAAAATTCTGTTTTGATATCTTAGATGGAAAGAAAAAGAAAAGAATAAGTGGGAAAAAGGTGGAGGAATTTTACACTCTTTGATTAGTATTATCACATAAAAAAGAAGTGAAACTTTTCTTCCTTTGTTTGGTTTTATTAAGACAAAGAATAATAATGCAAGTAAATAAATGAAAAATTATTTTACTATCTTTTATCTAACAAAATTAGTTTATATAAAGGCATTCCTTTTATATAAGAAAAGAATGATGAGGTTGACAGAAATAGATCATTTGTGAATCCTCCCTTTTGCTTCTATTGAAGTGAGATGAATGTAACCATGAAATATTCTTTCCATCGGACACCCTCTTACACCTTCTTCCTTCCTCTCCACCCAAATATTGCTTACAAACACACTGCAAGGTGATTCTGTGATACGACAAGAGCTTACTTTAAAATTTTATATTTTAATTATTTTAATTTTCACCTTGATAATTTTTTTATATAAATTTATTTCTAATCAATTTTAATAATTATATATGCTCTTCTTCAACTTTTACATTTAAGAAATCAATCTTTATATGATATTTGCTTATAAATTAATTGCACAAAAAAAAAATTAAAAAAAAAACTTTGACTCTATTTGTTTTCTATTTTAAAAATATTTTTCTATTTATGAAACAAAAAAATAAAAAATATTTGTTGAGTGTTGTTTCATTTACTCTATTTCACTTTTGTTGATAGTTTTAATAGCTAAAAAAACATCCTTAGAGTACAGTTAAGTTGACTTGAATGAATTGTAAAAGAGATTATTGACACATCTGTGGCAATTGCAAGGCTAACTCTTTTTTTTTTTTATCCTATAAATGGTGAGTGCATATCCCATTTGAGGTATATTAAGATGAAATGAAAAGATAGAAAAAAGATTAAAAATAAAGAAAAAGATATAATGTGATAAAAAAAAATAAAAGAAAAATAAGATGTATTAAAACAAAAAAATTCTTAAGATAAATGATAATTCAACTACTTTTGTCTACAAGAAACTGAAACTTTACAAGAGTAAGGAAGAATTAATATACAAGATTGAGAAAAGAATGAAAGTATGAAGCACATTGCGAGAGATCAAATTTGTAGATTCATAAATTGTGTGGCAGCTTTATCCAACTGAATTTACTCAAAAAGAGAATTGCAATATTAACTCCTTCCACTAAGGCAACCCCTCCAGTTAATATATGCTAAAAGACTGCTATGATTTCCTTAATTCCTAGTCTAAGGGTTTAATGGGGTATCCCTTCCACATTACCATAATAAATAAATAAATTGGAATGTTAGTTTTTTTTATGACTTCATATGGTTTATTTAGGTAACCCTCCTAAAAGAAAGGCTTATATGTTCTAATTTCTTTTCTTTGAGGAAAGAGAGAACATTTCATAAAAACAGTAAAAACTCGGTTGTTTAGAAATAATCGGTGAACTATGCTGTCGCAAGAAAAAAAAAAACATATTTTAGAAACAAGTGGAGGAAAGATTTCGAGAATATTTTGTTATTGGGTGCCATCCAAAAACCAAGGTGGGTTACATCCGAGAAAGTGTTGGTGGGAGAAACATAACACCAAACCAAAGCTAGCTCATGATAAGAAACCATAGTGGAAAGTCAGGAATGATAGGCATGGAAGTTCACGAGCTAGTAGATGGAAAACACATAACACCACAGTTCCGAGGTTTGACCAGGTTGTTGCAATAATTAAAATAACAATGACGGAATAAGCAAGGTGTGTCCAACATCTAATGTGGGAGGATCATAGAAACAGCCACTACTTTTCATAAGGCATATGAGAAAGATCAAAACAAATATCATACAGAATGCCAAATAAAACCTCCTTTACTAGCGAAGCTTTGTAACATATTTCTTTAAATAAATTCTTCAGATGTTAGAAACAGCCAACCATAAAGTTCTCTCGTTGCAAGGACAACACATCACATTGTGCATCATAAATTAAGCCATCATGATCCTCGAAGTAGCATCCAACTCTACAAGCTAAACAAAGAACCCCCTGGGGGAAAGGGAAACAAAGATACCATACGGCAGGACATGAGGACAAAAGTACCAAAGTACCAACTAAACGCCACAGGTTCCTTAGAATATATCTGTTTCTATGTATGTATATATGTAAATTATGTCTCAGACCAGCAATCAACCCCAGAAACATGGAAGGTCGATTCAGTGCATAGATCTAGGAGCACGAGACCGGACTGGCGTCTTTGATGGACTCACCCTGCACACCACACCAAACATAAGATTGGTTTAAGTGACATTAAAAGAGTTCCTTAAGTTTTTAGGACTGTTCAATTCGAAGACAAATCTATCAATCCAACCTTATGGGCAGTGAACCCAAAATCACACCACTACAGCTTAGAGCTGCAATTGCACTCTCAGCCTGAAAGAAAGAGAACAAAAAAATCTCAGACAGCCAAAGAAGGAAAGAAACATCAGGCAAATACTTACATGTAAGCACAGAAATGCAAAAATTACACAAATAAAAAGAGCATCATCTTATAGTGTGCAGGGGGGAAGTGAACAAATAAGCATAATTTGCCAGGTTGAACATAATTTGCAGGGGGGAAGTGAACAAATAAGCATAACCAAAAGATGACAAAAAGCAGCAGGATATGGAAAAAGAGGGTTAAAAAAAAGCATTTGGCAAGCAACAGATCCAAAAATTATTCAAGCAACTCAAGGTCATTGCTAACCCAGGTCAACAGAATTACACTGAGGATAGCTCCGTTGAAGTGAAGCATTCGTTTAATAAATACTACTTGGGATGCTTTTTTTTGTCGGTATTGTATGAAATGATCTATACATACCGAAATTTATCCTCGAAAGTTGTTTAGGATTTGAATTGAAGTTCAAAACAAAGTCCTACAAGCTTAATAGCTCCACCAGTGCAAACTAAGATCGCCCAAGCATGGATGACCATACCAGAAGACAAACAAATTGACATTGTTGAACCAAAATCATGTGATTCCTGAAAATCACATTGTCCCTTATTTTTAGCGAGCCTAAGTACCACTACCCTTTCATGAACCAAAGTATGTCTTCACCATAAAGAAAAAAAAAAAAGGATTGCAAATGGATATGCATCTCTTAACCAGAAGATAACTGAGGCATCATACTAAAAGCACAATACATGCAAATAACCAAGTATAAAAAACTGTATCTATCCTGGACTTCTAAGGTGAAAACTGAAAAGCATACTAAAGCACCAGATCAAAGACTGTCAACAGCATCTTAGAACCTACTCATACGCATCAAATTGCCATCTCCCTCTTTTCTTCCCTCTAGTTTCTCTATTTACACCTTAAAGTGCAAGCTGTGCCCAATGCATGCTGCATCAATAAAGTGGACTTTCAACCTAAACACTGCTTCTTAGAACAAGTAATTATAGAGACGAGCAATAAATTCACAATGTAACGTCCATATTATAGTGATAGTAATTTGATTGGTATGATCCAAGAGTTGCTTCTATATGAATGATGAAATATCATAAATTCCAAAAAGAACCAAAATTTGGAATTTGATATGGAGTGATTTGAAATTTCTACATTGATTCCCATCAATCAAAATACTTTCTGTCCAATGAATGAACCTAAATTTATTAGTTAATTTATTAATTAATTATTCATTTTAATTTCTTACTTTTGTTTCAGTTATTTATATTCAATTTATATTATTTTTATTATATATATATATGGAATAGAATTCTTTTTCTTTAACCTTTTTTTTTTTAATTTTAGTTTAAAAATATAATAAAAGATTCAAATATTTATTTTATTCCGATTCCCCTGTTACACCTATTCTATTTTTTATTTTCTTTTTTTCTGCAGCCACAACCTGGTTAGGTCTTTTTATTCCCAAGAATATTGGATAAAAATGATTTATTTGAATGTATTTAAATTGGAAAAAAAATACTAGTAATTTAAGCATGATCAAACATATAAAGAACCATTAGCGCCAAACGTGAGGGAAAGCTAGACATTTGGTAATTTCTCCTCCTACCAAAATAAAAGATCCCATTGAAGTAGCTACCCCTTGCATACTATCAAAAAGAGCTATTCTGAGTATTAACCCCCCACCCAGAGAATGTATAAACAGGATACAAATCTTAGGAATTGTCCTGTATACTGAGATATGCTATTGAACCTTGTTCCTACATGGTCCGATAAATTTGATCAGGCACTCATCATCTATTTTCATACAAATCTGTGGTGTTGTCCTCTACACTGAGCTATGCTATCGAACCTTCTTCCTACATCATCAGATAAATTTCATCAGGCACTCATCATCTATTTTCATTTTCAACTCATTGACTACATGAAAAAACCAAAAGCTCTGCTGCTCCCCCCCCTCCCCTTTTCTTATCTATCCAAGGGACGGAAGGGTAGAATTGCAGTGTCCCCTCCAATCGAGAATTAGGGTCTCATAATAAATAGTCTATCTGTTCAAGTAAGCATTCCATGGATGCATAAAAAAGAATAGTCAAAATCGAGATCCTACCTAGGACCGGAAAGGGAAGTGGAACGCGTAAATCAAGTAATCATAGTAGATTGTAAAATCCTACCTAAAATAAAATTATATTCACATACACAGGACAAAAGCTTGAAAAGTACCAGGCCAGAGTTTAAACAAAAAAGGCAATAGGATTTGCAAGTTTATTTCAGGTGAGTCTTCAAAATAGTGTGGGTCTTTTTTTTCTTTTGAAGCAGACCTCAAGTTGCAAGGTGGGATTGTCTGATACAGCAATACCACCAATTCTATGCCTGGTATCATGCAACTCCACTAGTCATACCACAAGTTTTTTAGGGGAATCAGGACCACTGGGAGCATGAAAATTGTGCAATCTCATTGGCAATAGAGGAAGATTGCAATTTTGACTACTATGGGTGTAACACTAAGGGTTACACTTAGTCCAAGATTCAATTAACCACTTTTACTTCCACAAAGTTACCATTACAGAATACAGCCTATTTCTACCACATTATATTGACAGATTAGGTTCACTTCAATTGGCAAAGAATATTTCCTACAAACAAGGAAATAAATATGCCCTGGGATATGATGCAGCTAAGCTAGAAAGGTTCAAAAACTCCAACAAAAGCTTACATCAGCAAGATTTATTTCTCTCTTTTTCCTTTGTTCTTTTCTTACGTGGAGAAGGCAGTTTTAATGAGTAACGGTCGAGTTGTTATTATAATGAAACACAATTACAAATGCAAGTGCACCCACAAGATGTACAAAGAGATTGAAGAAGTCTTGGGGAGGGACGAGGGATAACAGCATTACTGCAAATGATAATTGCAAACCCAGCAGCAGCACCCAATGTAAGGGTTACAACTTCAGAAAATGATAGATAATACTAAAAATAGCAAAGTAAACCAGAGTCGTGTAGGATAAAAATAAGGTTGGAAAGCTAATGAGCAATTACCAGAGTGAACTCAACAAATGCAATTCGAGTTGAATGATGGTAATCCCCAAGTAGCCTCAACCGTTGGACCTAGATAACACACCAAAATGATGGAAAATATTTTACAAGATACTTAAATTCAACTAACAACAAAAACTCAAGTACTGAACCCAGATGAATAGTCCATATCCATAGTAATGGAAAATATCTCAAATGATACTTAAAATTCAACTAAAAATAAAATTACAAGCCCAGTTCCATGAAAAGCTACTAACCTCTCCACAAATAGATTCAAAGAAGTGTTTGACATCAGCTTGAGTAAGCTGCAGCAGTAATATGAAAGGAAATTTTAAGAATTATGAGCATAACCGCAACAAACCAGATGAAAAAGGACCAAGCAGTTCCTCCAGCAAGATTATAAGTAATAGAAGGTCGAATCCTAAACTACCTTCTTGTCAATATTCGTGCAATAAATTGTTCTTGAGCACATCTCCCTTTCATCTTCAGACTGAGAAATACAGCACCATGAGAAAGGTAATAGGCATTGCTAGTTCATTCTGGTTCATCTCCTAATACATGTAATAGGCATCTTGAAGAAAAATATTACCCTTGGCAAAAATGTTGGGTTAACAGGTGCAATGGCAGTTTTTGAAGGTAGCACTCTCAATGGGTAATATCCAAGCATGGTTCCAGACAGGTTCAAAGCAGCCCTTGCACCTTCTGCAGGCATAAAACTGTTAATACAGTGAAATGTCAACAAAAATTACAGCTTATGAACAACATACGTTTGGCAGTCATGTTACCTTCATCTGTAAACTCAATGAAGGCAAACCGAAGAATAGAATTAGGATCCCCGCATACACGGCAATCAACAACCTACAACCGGGAAAGTGAAGTTGATTCAACATCATGGTCAATGATTATTAAGAAGAAAACAGATTTTAAACAAAATGCAACCATTTCTACCTGGCCACAGTTAAGAAAAAGAGCTGCTAGCTGCTCTTCGGTCACCTTTATAACAACAAAAAACAACTCCCCAAATGAATCCACACGACAGACATTGTATCCAAACCAAAATGAGAGAATCCAGAAGAAAGCTAAAATTTGTACCAGTTGATCAATGTCAGACACATAAACAGTCCTCCTAATCATCTCCTCTCTTTTCTCCATATCTATTTTATGATTCACTCTTCGCTTCCCCTGATTATAGCCATTCTTCCTCTGAAATAATTTTTTCATATCAAGTGTACTGAAAAGCAGTAGGAAAACAATCAAAGAAAACAAAATTTATCCATACCCTTCTGTTAGTTTGACCGTTAGCATTACCAAAATTATTGAGAAGTATAAAATTATTAGGGTAACCAAACCCAGCACCAGCACCAGGTCCAGCTAAGTAGCCATGATTATTGGCTAGTGATGGAGGCACAAATTCCTCAGCCATGGGATTCAACTTTGATAAAAGCTCTTCTAAATCCCTCATATCACGCTTGAAACTCTCACCCCCATTCTCTCCATTCATTCCATACCCATCATTGTTCACCCCATTTGGGTGCATCTGACCCATTTGGGCCTTGTAGTTATAATTACCGTTGGGAACTGACATAGAGCTAGGAACTCTATCTTGGTGCTGTTGATGGTTGAACACACCGTTGTTCAGATTCTGATCGCTTCTGGTTTTCGATTTCTCAACCTCACCTGAGTCCGATGATACTACACTGGTGTCCAAATTCTGACTCGAAGAGCCGATTTTGGCCCCAACATTCTCAGCAACCGCCATAATCACTTGCTTAGGGATGAAAAGTTGTTATCTTTTTTCTTTCTCTGCTGTCAGATTTTTTCTGTGAATCTGTGTCAGGAGATTAGTAATAAATAAATAAATAATAATAATTACCCAGAAACACATGTTTGAAAAAGAAAATCATACCCGAGTTCTCTCTAGAATTTTTCCATTGACAAAAGATCAAACTGAGAAGATCGTCGGGTATTCAACTACTTCAAAACCCCACAAGAGAAAAATGATCAATTTATGAAGAAAAACGAGAAATTGGTGAGAGAAAGGGGTTTATCTTACTAATTTACTGAAGAGGATGGATTATTGTAGAGAGAGAGAAAGAGGGAGAGAGAAATGAAAAGGGTACTCTTCGGATCGTCCGTTTTCGCTGCACTGACTTTTTGGACCTTCCTGAGAAGAACGTCCCAAATTGATGATGATGATGATGATGAACGTATCAAAGTTTAACAAAAAAAAAATGAACCCAAATTTTCATTGATTTCCATAACTGCCCATTCACACACACATGTCATCCATCATACATTTCAGTAGCACATCATCATGCATCCTCAAGGATACATGGTAGATTAAATCCGACAGAAGGTAGGCATGCCATTGATTTGACAATTGAAACTTTAATTAATAATAAGTCACTTTTGGTTTAGAAGTGTGTTCAGGATAAAGAAATTTTTTACAAGTTAACAAAATATTCTTTTCACGTATTTATACTTTCTTGATGTATTTCTTTTCCTTTTATTATTTTCACATCGACAATGATAGGTAGGGAAAGCTTATGTGGTATGTTTGTTATGCATGATGTTGATGACTAGCAAGTAGCAACTATTTAGCAAGTAAAAGATAAAATAAAAAATTTAAAAAGATCATCTTAGGGCGTGTAAAGGAAATGGAAAAAATATTGGGTGTGCGTGTGGAGTATTTTCTTAGTTAAAAACAAAATAAATTACAAAAAATGTATCATTAAAATTATATTATGTTGTGTTTTAGATTATATCTTTAGTAAAATTCATACACAAATTGTTTATACTTTCCGACTAATTAAATTAAATCATTTCTTTCAAAAATTAATAAAAATTTTACAAAAATATAAAATATCATTTATTTGTATAAGTTAGTAAAAATATATATAATTATTTAAATAAAAATAAGAAATTAAATATATAGTATGTAGCGAGATTCATTTTTATTTATTTATTATTATTATTATCATTATATTATATATTCCTTGTGAATTTATTCAAATCAATAATATATCACACTTATATTGTATTTTATTAATTATTAAATAAAAATTTAAGACGAAAAAAGTAATGTAAATAATTAAAAATTAAAAATTAAATATGAACAATTAAAACTAAAATTTAAAATGACACATAAACTAAAATACGAAATTCAAATGTAACTAAAACTTCTTTCCGATATATTTTTACATACATAGCCATGAAATCATTTGTTCACATAAAATTTTAGTTTGTCATCATTAAGATAAAAAAAACTATTAGGTTTAAGAAAATTAATTAATTAATTTCATATTAAATCTTTAGTAAGATCCAGCATGCATGTTTGATAACAAAAATATATTTTCCATCTTTTTCACTGCGTTTTTTTACATATGCAAAACTGTAAAGATCATTTATTCAGCTGAGACCGGAAGTTATTACCATTATCACCAATAATTATTAGATTTAAGAAACAAAATTAATACATGCGTTTGACGGATATTTTTAAAATTAAATAAATTTATAAATGAAAAAAAAACTTAAAAATAATCAACGTTTTATTATAAATAGATATTTTTTATTAATAAATATTATATTATATTATATTATTAATAAAACATTAAAATATAAAACCTTTAAAACTAGCGATAAAAAAAAACTTTAATATTAATTAATTTTATTGATTTACTGTATCAAAATTTTAAAAGTAAATATAAGATCAAGAGCAATTAATTCCGATACTTCAAGATTTAGTTAAGTAGAATGGAAAGATATTTTTGAATTTATTATATATATCAATATTCAATTTTCAAAATCACATAAATATTTGAAATGAATAAAATTCTATTTCTACGTTCTCGTTTATGAATGAAAGAAATTTTAGAAGCTATTTTTCTCTTTATTCAACTACATAATTTTTTATATTAAATATTTGACTTCTTTTCAACCTTTATATATTAACATATAATTATCATTATTGGAAGAAAATAATTTTCAAAGCTAATTTTCTTCTCATTAAATTATATATTTTTTATTAAATATTTATTTTTTATTTTTAATATTAACTTGATTTAAATGTTGAAAATAATATATTATAACAAATTTAAATCATATTTTCTTCTTTAAATAAAATATATTTTAAATATTTTAATTTTAATAACCAATTTTAATTTAATTTAATTTATAAATTTTATATATTAGATCAATAACATTTATATACTATAATTTTATTAAATTTATTTTAAAATAAAAAAATTATTAATAATTAATAATAAAAATATTTGTTATTTTCAACTAATTTATTTTATTTAAAATATTTTAATGTGAAATATATTAATTATGATTTTTAAAAAATATATACTAGTAATAAATAAAATAAGTAAATATTTAATATAGAAGAAACATATGATTTAATAAGTATAATTTTTAAAATATTTTCAATTATTAATTCATATAAAATATAATTTAATATAAAAAAATTGAACACACATAATTTCTGTTTTTAGTAAATGTTTGGAAAAAATTAATTTAATCACATATTATATTATTAAATGAATTCATTTTATGAAATTATTATTATCATAACTAAACTTATTTTAATAAACGTCATATTCATAATAAAATAATATGTATGAATTAAAAACATGAAAGAATAAAAAAGAATATATTTAAGAATGCTCCAATGGTCATATACTTTCATAAAATAAAGGAATAATTTTATGTTGATTTATGAATGAATAAAAAATGATAGTGATAATATAATTTGTTGAATAAATTAATTTTTTTTATTTTGAACCTAAATTTTGATTTATTGGTGAAGGTGTATTTATAAATATTATTAAAAAAATTTAAATTTATTTATAAATAAAAATAAATCTATTATTTATTATAAATTTTTATTTAAAATATAATTTATTTAAAGTATTTAAACTTGCAAATTTATAAGTTTATTGTTTAAAATCTATAATAAAAAATATAATAAATTAATTTAAATTTTATATAAATAATTAATTGTAAAATTAAAATCTATAAAATTAAAAAATATTATTAAATAAATCTAAAATCTATATATAAATTATTTAAAAGATTCATAAATTTAATTTTTTTATAAAAATATTTTAGTAACATTGTTTAAGTTGTAAAATTATTAATCCAACTTTTATTAGTATTATTTATATAAAAATAATAAAAATTATCTAATAAATAATAAATTCAGTATGTTATTTTAAAGTAGATGTGTCATATATAATATTTTTTTTTAAAAAAAAATAACTTCATACAAATGAAATTAGATGATATTAATCGTATCTAATTCAAAATTATGAAGGTGTAGAATGAAATTTTATAATTATAGATACAGATGAAAATAATAAAGGAAATTTTATTTCATGAATAAAGAAAAAATTATTTAAAATTTATTTTATTTGAAATTATTTTTTTAATAAATTATATTAAAATAAAATAAATATATAATATATAAAAATAAATAGACTTTTAAATATACTAAATAGTTTTTTTACAAGTTTAAATTTAAATTATTTATTTAAAAATATTTTTAAATAAATTAAATTTATTTATTTGTGGAACAAATTGAAAAAAAATAAACTTTGAACAAATTAAACTATAAATATATATACAATTTATCTATCCAAACCACGTATTATGAATATAACTTATTTTTAAAAAAATTCAAATACTAATTTAAATAATATTTTAAAAATAATAATTTTTTATTATAAATTATTATTCAACATAACATAAGATGGAAAAGATAAACTAAAATTTAAATTTATACAAATTAATTATTTAGATAAAATTGTAAATAATATTTTTATAAATATATTATTCTTGCTATTAATAACGTGTCTAAGACCAAATAAAAAAATAAATTATAAAAATATATAAAAATAATAATTTAAATATCAAACATAATGATCAACATAGCAATAATTAATTATGTCATTTTTTTTAACATGAGAAAAGAAAAAATAACCAAGATGTGAAAAATAAATAAAGCAAGAATCAATAACCTATTTTTATAAAAGGATGTATGAAAATATAAAGTTTATCAAATTTAAATATATTTATTTTAATCATAATATCAGCATAATATATTATTTTTTTAAAATATATATATTGAAAATAGTCCAACTCATATTTGTGAAAAGAGAAGAGATTTTTATTAATAAGATAAAAAAGTTTATAGAATTTATACAATAAATAATTTTCTTATACTTTTTTAGAGTAAGTTTTAATTCATTCAACAGAGCAAGTTAGTTTAAAAATAATATTGTCCAAACAGTCAATATAATAATAAATACTACAAAATCAATTATCATATATGTATTATAAAAAAATTGAAATATCATAGTCTTTTAAATAGTCTTATTATAAGAATAATCTCTCAAATAATGCAATATATCTTCATTGTAATAACATCTTAAATACAAAAAACAAAGATATAAATGTTGAATGATATTAGATAATAGATAACTTGATTTGCTTTCATTAATTGTAACAAATTTTATTAGTTACAAAAATTAGTTTAACAAATTATAACATTTAAGATAACTTATAACTAAATGAAATATAATAAATTTATTATCCTAACCTAACAATTAAATTATGAATCTTCTTTCATTGGTACAATCTAAAAACTTGTGATATCAATGTTTAAACAATAAAAACAAATTATTTATTTTATTTTTATCCAATCATTCTACTAAAATCATATCTTGTTATTATTTAATATTTAATAAAAATAAATCATTCATAACATTACAGTCATTCATTCAATTTTCTTCTCTCTAATTTAAATATTGAAATGTCTTTCACCCTGAAACATTACCACATCAACTGTAAGCAATTAGTGAAATAGTTGAAAAACCTCTCAAAACAATCCACTTGTCAATTTGAGATAGGATCGAAGATCAATTACCATCCAACAAAATTTCGAAATTCATGCAACATTTCATTTTATCAACAACAAGCACTTAATTTTTTAATGATAAAACAAATAAGTTCTTCAAGTCATATAACAATGCCTTTCAATTGTGTTGTTTGTTTCTAATAAATATTAAGAAAGGATAGTAAGAATAAATTGATTAAACAATTAAGTTTTTATTTGTTTTGATAAAATTAATCTAAACTATTAAATGTGATTAAATTATATGTTTAATATTTATATTAAAATGTCATTAAAATATGTTTCTTTAATTTATCAAAGAAAACACTAAAATATTACCTTACCCAACTTCATAGATTACTTGTTTAAATGACAAAAAATTTAGTTTACTTTAAGTGATAGCTTAGGTTGATGTCATGTGTATTGAAGAAATTGGCATTCAAAAAACTTTATTTTATTAAGTGAATCTATACAACTTGTTTTGAATTAACTGGGATCTAAAATAATTTCTAACTACCAAAATTTTCGAATGACAAAAGTTTAATTTCATCTTTAATCTTTTAATTTTACCCTTTATAATATTAATTCCTTTAATTTTATTTATATAAATTTCATTCATATATTTTGCAAAATACTAAAATTAAGCATACATGTCAATTTCTATCTAATTATGTCAAAATTTTAACAAAAATATAATTAATAGGTATTCTACTAATGTATAATTAAGAAATTTTTTAAAAAGTATCATCTCCCTTAACTTCTACAGCTCTTAGAAACATAAATAGATAAAATAAATATAAGAATTAAATAAGAATATGATATAATAAAAAAATAAAATAGATATTTATTCGTATCTTATTTTATCATATATTTTATGTATAGTAAAATATTAAATCAAATCATATAATTTTTTTTTATCAAATAATGATATAAATTATATAAAATAAAATTATTTTTTATTATCAAATTAGTATAATTTTTCAATTTATTTTTTTAGTTTTTTTTCGTCTTTCAATAGCAATATATAAAAATGTTTTAAAATATTTAAAATTAATATTCAAATTATAGGATTTTCAAAAAAATTTAGCCAATTAAAATTTAAAATATTTTATAATAATTTATAATTAAAAATGGATAAAAAAATGAAATTATATTTTATAAAATAAATAAAAATATTATCAAAATTTTATATAATAGATTTTACAAATAATTAAATTATTTATAAAATATTAAAGATAATACAATATAAAATCCCTATCATAAATAATTAAACTATTTCAATAAAATAAAATAATTTAACAAAAAACGTGATCATTCTTCTACAAATACTAAAAAAAAAATTACCTATAATATCGTCTTATCCTAAACCACTAAACAATTCCTTAATCTTTTTGGGTCCCAATTAACTCCCAACCATGAAATCACCGTTGCAGAACCTCTATCTCTGCCTCAAAACTCTTGGTTCATGCCTTCGTCTCTCTTCAAATGGAGCCACTCCATATCCAAAATGATGCTCCCTATGCCAAAGCCTAGAAAGAAACACACCTCAAACCTTCATAATTCCGTTGTACCCAACCTCTCTGTTACCCGCACATTCACCATCTCATCATTACGTTCTCCTACCTCCATGTGTTGGCCACAAACTCCTCCACTGTAATCACCTCGATGCCCAAATGTCTACACGATCTGGATTCTTTTTATTAGACGAACAATTGGATTTTTTGGTGAAGGGTGTTGACAAATTGTGTGTTTGTTCTTATTTAGAATGTAAGAACGGGGGATCGAAGAATGCAACTACAATCCAACAATTATGACGATTTTTACAAGGTTGATGTCAGTGCAATGACTACAAATAGTTTCATATGGTAGTGGAGTTGAAAAGTTGGCTACTTGGTATGAATTTTGTGAAGGACTGAAGATGTGGGGTTTCGGTTAGGGTTACAAAAGAGCTACTTTAGGGAGATGAATAATTGCTTTTTAAAACCGTCCATTTTATTATATTGTTATACTTAAACATGTTTTTGTTAAAAACTTGACTAAATTGGATAGAAATCGGCACAAGGATCCACTTTTAACATTTGAAAAGTATGAGAACAATTATGAAAATAGAGTTAGAAAGAATAAAGATTACAATTGTTACTATTAATATAGTTCTTGTTTGACAAATTAAATTGATGTATTAAAAATATATTATTTTTATATTAATAAAATTATTCATTAATACAATATATTATTTTATGAATACATAACTATGTAATATCTATAGTAACAGCTTATTTTTTATGAAAGAAAGATTATATATTAATAAAAATAATTCAACATTAAATTGTTAGTGTATAAGATTTTTATAATGTAGGAAGTAACTTTGTTCACCATCCGATTGTTTCCCTGGCCCCCATTAAGCACCAACTTTCACCATCAAATCTAAGCCATCACCGCAAAAAAGAATGCAAACATCCTTTATCTTTTACTCAAATTTGCTTCATTACTACTCTTATACACAATGTTTCAAAAGCTAATTTGATGGAAGTTCAAGGATGCAAAAAGGTTTAGATCATATTATTGGTTGAGGTTGTCAATGATTGTAGTGTAATTAGTTAGGTAAATGATTCATTGTTTAAGGTGAATGGCAACATAGGGAATAAAATTCTTACTTAGCTTGCTAACTACAAATGATTGTGTGGCTTATTTGCGATTTCTAGATATGAGTTTGGCTGTTAGTGTCATGAATGTTTTGATGTTTATAGTATAGTAGTTTTTACAATATATATCCTTGTGAATAACTTTTATCTAGGTATAATTTGTATGATTTCTTTTGAATGACTTTATTTTTGTCGACGGCCAGTGCCAAAGAATATAAGCTTCACATTCATAGATTAGAAACAAATTACAATATATATATATATATATATATATATATAAAATATAAAATTGTTAATATATTTTTGGACAAATAAGTTATCCAAACATAAAGTTTACTTTCTCACACTATTAAACATGTCCTATAGATAATTTTTCATATGATATCAAAACTTCTATTTGAGAAGAAAAGTTGAGATTGAAATAAAAAATGGTAAAAATAGGAGAAAAAAAAAGTCAATAAATAAAGACAAACTTGGAACTCTAAAACTCAAAAATAATATCACAAACATAAATTGCAACTCCAAATTAGAAATTGATATGAAGACAAATTATAATCGGATTAAGCTAGTTGAATAGAGAAAAATATGAAAAATTAATTAAATTGATTGATAATTTATTATACTATTTTATTTTAATATATTATATACTATGTAAAATATAATTAAATATTTATTATTAAATAATATATATATATATAATTAAATTATTTTAAAATTAATTTTAGTTAAAATTATTTCATTTAAGAATTTTTTAAAAAATTAAATTTTAGTAATTAATTATTAAAATTAATAAATTATATTATATAAATTATCTTTACAAAATTTTATTAAATTAAAAAAAATAACATTTCAAAAATTAAATTTAAATTAACAAATTAAATATATTTTATAATATTTATTAATTTAAGTTTATTTAATAAAATATTAATTTTTTAAAATTTAATAAAAATATCTATACAATATAATTTATTAATTTAATAAAATTTATATTTATAAAAATTATTAAATAAAATTAATTTAAACTAAAATTATTTTTAAAATAATTTATTCTTCTTTTTATTTATATATATATATATATATATATTTACGTTTGAACAGAACCTTTTTTCATGGCGTCCACGTATCCTATGAGGTAGGTGAAGAAGCCGCTTGCTTTGAAAACGTGGTTTCCAGATAAACATTGGTGGATATTAGATAAACATACAGTTTTCTTTTATAAAGAAAAAGAAGTTTATACGCACGTGATAAGTTGGGGTGTACACAAATATGTTATTATATTACACTACAATCAATTAAAAGAAATTTTTGACAAGATATGTCGCGTTATCTTGGCCAAGAAAATAATAATATTACAGGAAACAATATATTTTAATTTTTAATCTTTTATTTTTAAAATAAATAATTAAAATTATTTATTTTAAAATTAAAAATTATAATTATAATTTTCAAAGTTTAAAAAACTAAAAAATATTTTATTTTAAAAATATATTTTTTTAAGTTTAAATTTTGATAACTTTATTCCTTCTAATGTGTTTTTCACGATTTTTATCTTCTGAAATTTGAGATTTATAATTTTAATTTCTACGTTAAATTTTTTAAATAATTAATAAATTAATAAATTTTGATAAAATAACTAAAATTAATCATTTTAGGTAGAAAATAATTTATTTTATAAATAAATTTTACTAAAATATTTACTTAATAATATTTTTAATTAATTTATAATTATTTGATATCATATATATATATATTAAAATTGATATAATATATTTTTAAAATATATCAAATGATAATTATTTATATTTATTTAATTTTAAAAAATTTAATAATTAATTAACAAAAATGTATATACAATTATTAATTAATGCAACATATCAATGTAATAGATCAATAAAAATCGCATTTCAATATGATTGAAAAATAAGCAATAAACTAATATATATACCTTGATTGCAACACAATTTTAATGATATTTCCTCCGTCTTATTTTATCTATTTAATATTAATATATGCATTTGAAGAGTTACTATGATAAAATAAATTAAGTCTACTAATATTTTAAAAAATATTAGTAAACAGTGAAAGTCAACAAAATATATAAATTATTTTTTTATATTTAAAATAAATATTATGAAACAATATTCTAAGGATATTAGTTGAAAAAATATTTTTTAAAATTGTATTAAAAATATTTGAAAATTATAATAAAAATATATTAATAATATTTTTAATTCTTTAAAATAATGCTAAAGTTATCACAGTAGAGAATTGATAAGGACTGATGCTTACAAATGAGAGTATTATTAAAATAATTAATCTTTTTTAATATTTAAAAAAATATATTAAATAATTTAAAATAAATAAAATGTGTAAAAATAACATTTAAACGAAAAGGGTATCAGTTGTATCCAACCACGAGTGTGGCTGTGGACCAAATACCCGCAAGACATGGCACTCTCAAATTCATTGCATTTTTCATTATAATGATAACATTCTGCACAGTGCTCCCAAGTCTGAACTCTCTAGCATCTTCTTCGTCTTATAATTAACCATTAACCATATTCAGACCAAAAAAATAAAATAAAAACCATTAACCATATATTTTAATTTACCATACTGTCCTAGACTATTTTTTTCTGATAATACTTTTAAAATTTAATAAAATTTTAGATATAAATAAATATAATAAAATGATTAAAAACAAAATAAGAATTCAATATTTAAATTTAATGATTTTTAACCAAAAAGTTAAGTTTTTGAAATAATATATCCAATTTTATTATCCTATGTAACAAATACGTAAATTAAAAGGTTAAAAAAAAAGAAAATTATAATAAACAACACGAAAGCAAAAGTGTTCCTGTTGTTGAAGCATCATTAACTTTTAGCTATTTTTTATACAAATTTTACACATTAGAGATAGGAATAGACAAAAGAGAAGAAGTTTACAAAATTGCAGAGCAGAAACCAAAGTTGAAAGGTGAAATCAGTCTAATCACGTGCAGAAATCATTCATTAAAGTATAAATAATGTTAATGACTATGAGGATCGATTAGATTTCCTGACGAAAAATTTAACATAAAATAAGATGATAGCATGAAACACGATGTACGTTTGCTTTATCTTGATTTTTAAGCTATGTAATATTGAAAAAATAAACATAAAATAAGATTAAAAGTAGAATAAAATATATTATTATGAAATAAAAAAATAAATTAATTTCAATTTATATTTTCTAAACTGGAAATAAAAAATAAAAAATAAATAAAATTTATTATATCATGCATTAATTTTTATATCTTTAAAGACAAATTTCTATTCACTTAATTAAATTAATAAATTTAAAATTTTCCTTGTAGTATGATAAATACGAAAAATTATATTATTATGTAAGAAATAAATAAATCATATTTATAATGATAATAAAAAATTAAGGTTTTTTTATAAAGGATTTGATATATTTTAATATTAAAGGAATTAATTTTCTATATATATATATTTACTCTTTTATTTGAATTTTAATATTAATTTATGAAGTATTTTAAATATACAATAATCTATAAATAATATATTTTAGATGTTATAATAAAAAATTTAAGTGGAAAAAAATACACGTAATTCACGTTGTAACAATGATAGCTTCTTAAAATTTAAATGTTATCAATTATCAATAATATATTTAGAATGGTATAATTAGATAAACAGAAAATGGAAAAACAAAAATCACACAAAAAATAATATATTTTGGTAGGTCATGTCGTTTTATTTTCAAACACAAATAAAGCTAACGTTATGTTATCACTAATTACAATTTTTTATGAAATTATATATATATATATAGTACGAAAAGTATTTTTTTTAAATCAGATAGAATTTATTTTAGATAATAGTATTTTTTAAATAATTAATTTTATCTATGTACCTTGATTATGTATTTAATTTTGTTTATTTTGAAACATTTTAAAAATAAATAATTACTTCTTCGAAAAAAACTACCAAAGATCATTAAAATAAAAACTTCAAAGACTATGTTTTTGAAATAATTTAATAATTTATCATAAAATTTAATTTAATTTAATTTATTTGATAAATAAATACATTTAAATTTATTAAAAAAATAGATAAATAAAATAGAATTAAATTTATAACAAAATTATTTATTATATTTAAAACTCTATTATCTTTATATATTGTATATTTATATTTATTATAATATATTGTATTTATATAATATTAACATATCTACATAATTTATTATAAATTAAAGTTTTAATTTTTTTAAAAAAAAAATTAAATAAGTTTTTACTTATTTAAAATAAAACTTTAGATAATTTATTTAAATAATATATATTTTTAAATTTATTTAATAATATTTATCTTATAAATTTTAAAGTTATATATGATTTTAATTGATGATTTATATATATTTTAAATTTATTTATTTATATTTTTTATTATAAATTTTTAAACAAGTTTATAGATCTAATAATATTGTTTACTGTAAATTTTTAAATAGATTTATAAATATAGAATAAGTTTTAATAAAAAAATTATAATAAATAATAATTTTAAATTAAACTTAAATATTTAAAATTTAATTTAATATAACAATTTTTATCTTTAATTTATGAAATTAATTTTCATCATCATATATTTTAATAATTTTTTAATATATTTATTTTTATATTTTAGTGTATCACATTTTATATTATATTTTTATTCTATATTATCTATTTTTAAATATACAACAATAATTTTCTTAATTTACATAAGTCGCGATCACCACTTTTTGATTTGATTTTAATAAAAAAAATAACTTTATCCCGTACAAACTTTATTTACTTGCGGTATAACAAATTAATATGTAACTCCAAAATGCTTTAATTATTACTTTATTCGCACTCTTGTTCTTTTTATATCCAATTGTTCATTCTCCGAGTAAGTTATGCATAAAAAAATGCCATGTGCATATTTTCTTAGGCTTTAATATTGCACAGGTTTCTGAACACATCAACACATATTATAATAATGCTTTCAATAGCACATAAGAAATATTATACATATAAAATGCTTCCAAAATTTATCTAAATTAAATAATGTTACCAGTATGTTAATGGCATGCAATTTCATTATTTTCTTTTAAAATATTACAGCTATCTCAAGTCAAGGTTAGGGATACATTTATGATTCACTCTTAAAATTTGAAAATTAAATTATAATTTATAAATCTAGGACACGTTTGATTTAGTTTATTTAAAAGAAATTACCGTTACACTTTTAAAAAATTATTTCTAAGAACTTAATATTTTCTAAACATGTATTTAAGTTTGATCATATATAGTTTGTGTAAATTTAAAATCTAAATGTGTATATCTTATGCTTATGTTATAAATAATGCAGAATTAAAAAGTTTTGATGTGTATACATAATTTTCTTTTTTCTTTGAAAGGATTTTTCACACAGTTGTATATGAGAATAAGAGATTCTTGTGTTGTGGTTCAGATGAAAAGCCTAGAGTCTCACACAGAACAAGAAAGGTGACCGCGACTGCACCATTTTGTTCCAAAAGAAAATGTTTTTTCTACCCATTCCACATAATTCCAAATGAACATACATCACATGTCGTCGCAATCGCCATCATGGAAGAATAGGATTCCGAGAAAGACTCTCCCGTCTAGAAAATTTTTCTGTCTTTCAACAATTTATATATTTTCCCTTCAAATAATAACACTTACCTTTACATAGTAATTTTTATAATTTACATTCTACAAAGTTTAACATAAAAAAAAATTATCAAATACAAAAAATTTAACTATAAAAGAAAAGTATCATGAGAATATTAAAAAAATCAATCTTAAGATTATAAATTTATTTCTCTTAAAATAATCATTTGAAAATTATTTTTTATATATTATCAAAAGACTAGATATAAGTCTGAATCAAAGAACAAAAATAGGTTCGTTCCTGTTTTTTTTTTTCTCCTTGCTACATTAGTTTTGCCATCATTTACATTCAAAAACCAAACAAGACGTCAACACTTCTTTGAATAAGAGGCAGGGAGAAGGGGAACTTAAAAGAAGAACTGCAGCAGTCCCGTTCAACTTTTAAAAATTTTCATATATCTAATTATTTGAATAAACAATCTTTTAAAACAATATCGTGCAAATTATTAGAATTAATTTAGTAACTAAATAATAAAATTTAGAGATTAAAGTAATTTATATTAAATTCTAAATTTTAACTTTATTATATTTTCATTGTAAAAAAAATATAATACAGAGCTAATGTTGTATATAATCAAATTCTTTAACTGAAATATTTTATGTTCAATTTCAACCTCTTGACTCTTAAGATAAAAATTCCGGCTCTGTCTGCTTGCAATAGGTGTTTGTTTCATTTTCGAATTGAATAATAATAAAGTTTTTCAACATTCAACCAATTAAGAGAGTCAGAGAACTTTAGCTTAGAAGATGGTAATCATGAAATTCTGGAGGAGCCCGTTCAATCCTTAGTCAATTACGAACCATTCTTTCAATCGACACAGAAATATATATATATATATATATATATATATATATATATATATATATAGAAAACTTTCTAAATGAATGGTCAACTTAGTCGTATATATTATTATATTTGGGTGTTAGACGGTGTGGTCACATTGAGAATTTAAATTCTCTATTATTGATTAAGCACTGTATTCACCAGCAGAATTTCAAAGTTTAAATTGAATTAAAAGAAAATATCAAAGTTACGAAGACCTAATACATTGTCTCAACCTTTTATTTTATTTTCAACAATTCAACATTGTCTCAAATGAAGTTCAAGATTCACGTGATCTTCACTTTCACCATTCCTTCATAACATAAAACCTTTTCAGTTGTATTTCATATCACATAAAACCAAGATACGTTTGCTCCATTGTTTCTGAGTTGGCCTGCATTCGGCATAGCCCATAACTGGTTATTTGAATACGCCAATTTATCCTATATTGACACCCATAAATATATGTTTGTAAGTGTTATTTAGGAAAGGAGAAAAACCAGATGTTTTTTATTCTTAAATAATGAGAATTACATAATCTATATTTATAAAAATAAATAAATATTACTATATTAATTTATCATTTTATGTTTTGTTTTTTAAGAAATTATTAAATTAATTTTTTTTAGTAAAATAAATAAATAAATTTCCTTGATCTCTTTTCTGAAACCCCACTCATAAACGTAGCTTAAAATGATGATCATTGGAACCTCACGTGGAGCATTTTTCAACTAGTCAATACCTTGACAGTGGCAGACGTAGATGACATGACATGTTAGATTCATTATACATTATACATAAATGATAATTGCGATGGAAACCAATATTGTTAAAAATAATATATTTAAATAAATCTCAATTTAAAAATTATATATATTGTAATTTCATGTTATGTCTTTTTGCATGTTTGTAAATTACAAATTAAATTATTATCAAAATTTTAAAATAATCAATTACACGTAAAGGTAATACAAAATACAAGAATAAATTAAGAAAGTGTGTTAAATAAGAGGATCAATTTTATGCAAAAGTGAGAAAAATAAATATTAGTTATTAGATCTTAATATAAATGATTAAAATTAAAACATATAGATTATAAATTTGTAAAAAAAATTAAATAACTTTTTAAAATAATTTTATAATTTTAAAATTTATTAATCTTAATTATTTATATATGATCATACAATT
Source organism: Canavalia gladiata (assembly GCA_037954105.1). Lineage (NCBI taxonomy): Eukaryota > Viridiplantae > Streptophyta > Magnoliopsida > Fabales > Fabaceae > Canavalia > Canavalia gladiata. The sequence goes on along the minus strand of CM075659.1, from coordinate 56,803,423 downwards.
AAAATTTATTATTTCCACTCTCATAAAAGATTTTTTTTTTTACTAGAAACATGTTCCAAATTAAATGTTTATACTAAAATAAATAACAATGCATAAGTAAAAAAAAAATGAAAATGACCTTTTAAAACAAACCATACAATCGTAAATACAATTTTAAATCATAATGAAAATCTAACTCGCTTTAAATCTATCGCTAACTATTACATTTATATAGTTATTAAAAATTGTTAATCTTTGTATAACAAATGGTTTTATTTTATTGAACGCTCACCTAAAAAGTTCTATTTCTCTAAAAATTAGCATGACATAACATAACATATTTAAATATATAATATATTTTTAAGTTAAAAATGTTAATTCTTATCATTTTCAATTATACAATACATCACCGAACAAAATCGAATATTATATACCGGTTAGGATTACATAATATTTATCAAGCCCATAAAATTAGGCCCTACGCTCACATCTTATGGAACTTAATCTCGGGTACCAAATAATCCTTAATTTCTTTTCTTTTAAATTTAACACTTAAATTGATTATGTATGTTGTCTTTATAATTTTACACTTCATATTTTAAAATTTAAAAAATACATATATAATACCGAAATACTTGCTTCTAACAAATTAGATCATCTAGTTCCCAGTCAAACATCAAACCAAGCTTTGTGCCCACCCCTCCCTCACTAAGAAAGGAATAGCCATTGCTACCTAAGCATATTTATAAGTGAATCAGGAGTAGCTTTAACCATTCTCTTGTTCTATGGTTAAATTCAAAAGAAGAAGAAAAAAAAAACTCACAATTTAGTTTTCCATTCGATAATGGAATTTTTTACAAAAAGTTTATTCCGTATATCAAAAGTAGCTTAGATCTAACTCGATGATTTTTGTTTTAAAATAAAATATTCAAACGGTAGATTAGAAATATAAGGTGTTAACCATTTTTTATAATAAAAGTCTTGTTGCTCATTTTTTTAAAAAAATTAAAAAATGGAAACCAATGCTAGTAAATGTCAATTTTACCCTTACTTTTTGTCACATAAAAAATAAGACTATTTAGGCCATTCGTACATAAACATTTTCTTTCTTCTCATTTTCTGTACCACCAAAGAAAAGAAAGGAAGATATTTATTATTCTTTTTTCTTTGTTCTCTCGACTGACCAAATATACAACCACATTTTTCATCTCATTATCTCTTCCTTTATTTTCTTTCCTCTCATTTTTCCTTCTCATCCTATACCCCAAAAAGAAAAACATCAACTACAAAATCGTTGAGAAATTGTGGCAATTGGAATGCAAAAATCAACAGACATGCCAAATGACCAAAAAATCTTGAGGTAAAGACTACCAACATAATTATCAATTTATACGTAAAAGAAGTGGCTATGGTATATAGTTGAATTCCACTCTCCAAAGATAAAATTGGGAACATGTTTAGGCAATTCTATGGGATTAGGTGAATGCGGGACTCAATAAATAACACTAGCCGCCAATGCTAGTTTATAAAAAGAGGTCAGGTGGTAGAAGGTGGCTGCTGTGAGGTGACGTTGATGGTTGGTGCATGCAAGATCACAAACATTAGATGGCAAAAAAACAATTTCACCATAGTTCAAGGGTTGACCATTGTAATAATGATAACGGCCAAAGCAGGGTTTGACTATCACAACAAAGAATCAGCCATCACTTCATATGGCATAAGAGATCAAAACAAGTATCCACACAGAATTGAAGACAGCCAAATAAACAGCTTGTGACTAACAGGTTTTGTAACATGTTTCTTTAAATAAATTCCAGGAGTTAGAAACATTCAAGCATAAAATTTTCTCGTTTCAAGATTAACCCATCATAAATTAAGCCTTCAGGATCCTCGAAACGTCATCCGACTCTACAAGCTAAACACGTAACTCATGACCCCAACAGGAAACAAAGATACCATACTGCAAGACTCAAGGACAAAAGTGTCAACAAAACGCCACAGGTACCTTAGAATATATCTGTTTCTATGTATGTATATATGTAAATATATCTCCGAGCAGAGCAGCAATCAACCTCAGAAACATGGAAGGATGATTCAGTGCATATTAGTGCGAGGGGCACGGGATCGGACTGGTGTCTTTGATGGACTTACCCTGCATACAAGATCAGACATAAGAATGGTTGAAGAGACATTAAAAGAAATCCAAAAGTTTTTAGGACAGTTGTAGTCAAAGAGAAATCTGTCAATCCAACCTTATGGGAAGTGAACCCAAAATCACACCACTACAGCTCAGAGCAGCGATTGCACTCTCAGCCTGCAAGAATGAGGGAAAGAAAATCTTCAGGAAACCAAAAAAGAGAAGAGGCACCACAAAACAAATATTAGCCCAAAATTTTTTGGAGACAACTGTTAATATTTTCGTGTAAGCACAACATATAATTCCAAAGAACAAAAAAAATTTATCAATTAAACTTATACAAAGAACTCTGATTATTTAAGTCCTTCCAATATGGCATTTTACTAAGGAAGTGGAGGTCAGGACCACACCAGTGAAGAACAACTCTACAGATGTACCTTAGAGAAGTAGAGAAATTGAAACTAACAGCCAGAAATATACAGAAAAACCAAAAACTACAGATGTAGACAACAGATCTTATTGTGTGAGAGCTTTGTTGCATTCAACACAATAATCAGGGGAAAAAAAGAACAAAATAATTTTGAACATTACCAAAAGAAAACAGCAAAAAAGAAGCAGGAGGTGGATAAAAAAAAAGGCAACCTCATTCGCTAAGTAGCATATCTAAAAAAATAGGCAAGCAACCCAAGGTCACTAACTGGGTCAACAGCAGCAGGTTTGAGTATAGCTACATTAAAATGAAGCCCAAGGTATTTGGATGCAAGGGGTTGGGAGGAAGTGATTTTGTAGTGCAAGTCTCACAAGAAAATTATCTACACAAACTGAAATTCATAATTAAAAAAATTAAGTTTAAATTATTTAATACAAAACAAGGTCAAACAAGCTTAACAGCTTCACCAATTCATGTGATTCCTGAAAACCAGATTGTACCTTATTGAGCAAGCCTAAGTATCGCTGCCCTTTCAAGACCCAAAGTGATCCACCACCACAAAAAATAATATAGCAAGTGGATATGCATCCCTTAACCACTAGATCACACAGCATCATACTGGAGCACAGTTGTAATGAGTAATCAAGCATCAAAAACTCTACTTATCCATTTGGATTTCTAAAGATGAAAAAAACACTTGAGTACCAGATCAAGAAACTGTCTCTTCTAACTTTCCCTAAACACATCAATTGTCTCTTTTCTTCCCTCCGGCTGCCATTATTAGGCCTTAGAACACCAGCTATCACTGCATATCATATCAATGAGGTGGATTTTCACCCAACAGCGGCAGCAACACATAGCTAGCAATTATAGAGGTGAGCAACTAATGAACTTTGACAGTATATTATAACAATTCCCACTCCATGGATAGAAGTGAATAGTGCACCAATGCACCCATCCTTCTGTAATTCGCCCTCCATTTGACACTATTATTGTCAAATAAATAGATGCCAACTAATGCTTTGTTTGTTTAACATGGCTTAGGAAGGAAGAAAATGGAAAAGAAGGAAGAATATTATTTCCAGTTTTCCAGTCTGTTTGAATTAAAATTTAAGGAAATAAATTTTTAGGTGAACCCTACAGAAAATAATCCCCCCCCTCCCTCTCCTAGCCATGAAATTGGAAGGGGAGAAGGATGTTTTCTTTTAAACTTTAAATTATTAATTACTTTTTACATTAAAAAAATATAAATGATTTTATATTAATAAAAATCAACTTTTTAAAATTTATATTAATTTTTTATTAATATAGAAAGTTCTTTTTTATTATCTACTCTTTTTTTCACTCATCCAAACAAAGAAATTTTTTTTTCATTTATTTCTTTCTTCTTTCTATCCACCCAAACATACACATCTTTCCATTCTATTTCAATTTTTGATATTTCTTTCCTTCTTATCTTTTTCTTTCCTATTTCACTCATCATCCAAACATCCTATAAGGGATATAATCAATGAGATTTAATTAACCACTTGTCCTTTATATGAACAGATTTATCATTACAGCCAATTTTCACCATTTATGCTCACATATGTGCTCCAGTTCAATTTGCAAACAATATTTCCTTGATAGCAAGACTCCAAATACAGCTTTTTTTTAAAGAAAATTATAAACAAGGAAATAAACATGCATTTTGCCATTAATAGCCAGCTGTAAAGCACCTAAGATGGTATAGCTTAAAGACTCACACAAAGGAAATATTGTGCATAACAGTAACATTCCAGGTGTGCGCGCTTGCATGAGTGAGTCTTGCATGTGAACAGGAGAGAGCTGATATGCTAATATCCTCCCACTCCAATTATGTTAGAACCCTATACTTTTTTCTTTTGACAAAAAAGTCAAATCCTTTGCGTTATATAACTTGCATTTGTGGATATTGTTGTAATTTAATATTTAGTTTGTCATTAAAAAATCAATTCCATCTGATTGTCTTCTTTCTTCCCTCTTTCCTATGCATGGAGAAGGGAGAGGAAAACATGTAAAATGTGTGATTGTAGCACAGATCTTAAGATCCTATCTAAAATGCAAAATTACATTTAAATAAATATACATACATATGAAATAGCATAAATAGCAAAGCAATCTTGAAACCACCACCAACATTTGATCAAATTTCAATTAAAAAAGTCAGAAATCATAAATGAAGTGAAAATTATAACTCAGTATCAAAGACACAAATTTATTTATTTATGTTACATGTATAAAAAAATTGAGCTTTTTCCAACTCCCATTGCCAGCTATTGGCCACACCAAATGGAGTTCAAATGAACCAGCAAGTAAATAGAAACAGGTGGGGGGAATCACCAAAGAATCATATCCAGACACCAGCCACAAGCAAGTTTGAAGGAGATAAGTGTTCAACAACAACCATGCATAAACTAGTTCAAACTTCAACCCAGCCACCCAGCCATCAGTCAAAGCCCACAGGCCATCATCCAGTCATCAGCAAAAATGAACCACCCAGGCACCCACAGGTCAAATTAAAGAACAGAGATAGAGAGAAGATGTTGAATAAGATGTGGGCAGGTAGGTCTAGGTGGTTTTTTCCGCCAAATTGGTTTCATCTACCAATTAATGGAAACTCATGAAAACAATAAAGATTGGTGATTTCCGCTCTTCTATGATCTGGCTCAGCGATCCTACACCAATCTCACTAATGCAAGTTTGCGAGAGTAAGCAAGATCACTGGGCCCACAAAAATCACAAGATTGGAATAAAATCACAATCTAGAGATTCTAGACAACCTTGCGTTAAGTTTAAACTGAATCAACCCAACACATCACTCCTTGTGTATTAAAAAATGATAAAAATGACTAGGGTCGCTGCTTGCAGTGGGGGGAAATTGTCCGTGAGAACTGATAACGGACAAATCTTCATCAAATCTGTTGATGATGAAACTGATTTACAAGACTTGTCAATTTCTACCCATAGTTTCAATGTGATAAAGAAGTGAATGAAATGCGAGGTAAAGTCATTCCAAATATTTGATTGCAGATCTTCCATGAGAGGTTTACAATGCTCCTTGTTTTGTTTTACAATCAATGCCAGCATATGAAATTTAGAAGAAAAAAGAGAATGTGTGTGTGAGAGAAACTTTAGTTTATCTCATACTCACATTAGAAGTATGAGATAATGGTATGGAGTTTAACACCTTGAGCTCTCAAACTACAACGCCAAGCTTTTGCGGTGTGATTCCCCCAAGTTTCTTCTTGGCCATTTTTTCACTTAAAAATAGTAAACATTGTTTTATTGAAATACCCACAATTTATTTTTTTAGAAAAAATGCATGTGTTTTTCCAAATGAGAAGGTGTTTATATTCGTGCTCACATATAACTTTGATAAAACATCATCCAGATTTATTTCTCTTTTTCTCTTGATTATTTTTGTTTTTCAAAAGGACTGTTTTGGTGCTATTTTGGTGGGCAACATGCAGTAATGACTCATTATTACTACAAAAGTACAAACATAACTATTGAGAGGAGTGTATACCCACAACACAAGATGTACAAACAGAATGGATTCTTTTGGTGGGTGGGGTGGGGTGGGATGGGGATAACAACATTATTTCAGAGCTAGCAGTAGCATTCTATCTGAGGGTCAAAACATCACAAAGAAATAGAGAATAAACAAGATAGCTAAGTAAATCAGAGTTGACTCTGATGAAAACAAGACAGTTCAAAAGTTAATTAGTAATTACCAGTGCAAACTCAACAAATGCAATTCGAGTTGAATGATGGTAATCCCCAAGAAGCCTTAAGCGTTGAACCTAGACGAATAAATCAAAACAATAGAAAATATTTTACAGGATACTTATATATTCAACCAACAACAAACAGTATTGAGCCCATACAAATACAGCAAAATAATGGAAAATATCTTATATGATGCTTAAATTCAACCAGCAATGAACACTATAATCCTAGTTATGTTGAAAGCCACAAACCTCTCCACAAATAGATTCAAAGAAGTGTTTGACATCTGCTTGAGTAAGCTGCAGAAGTAACAGAAAAAAATTGTGAATGCCAGTTGCTCCAAAACAGTGACTCGAGAAAAAGCAAGTAGTTCGACTCAGGCAAGATTCTGAGGTGTCAAATCCTAAACTACCTTCTTGTCGATATTTGTGCAATAAATTGTTCTTGTGCACATTTCCCTTTCATCTTCAGACTGAGAAATATAACACCATTAGAAAGGTAATAGGCATTGTTAGTTCACTCTGGTCAATCATCGCCTAATACATATGATAGGCATCCTGAAGGAAAAACATTACCCTAGGCAAAAATGTTGGATTAACAGGTGCAATGGCAGTTTTTGAAGGTAGCACTTTCAGTGGATAATATCCAAGCATGGTACCAGACAGGCTCAAAGCGGCCCTCGCTCCTTCTGCAGGCATAACACTGTTAATACAGTGAAATATCAATGATAATTACAGCTTATGAGCAACATACATTTAGGAGCAATGTTACCTTCATCTGTAAACTCAATAAAGGCGAATCGAAGAATAGAATTAGGATCTCCACACACACGACAATCAACAACCTATAGCCAAAAATGAGGAGTTATTCGGTAACAAGGTCAGACATAATTAATAAGAAAACACGCGTCATAAACCAAACATAATTGATTCTACCTGGCCACAGTTAAGAAAGAGAGCTGCCAGCTGCTCTTCGGTAACCTAGATTCGAACCGAAAAACGACAAATCTTCGGATGAATACACATTGACTTTGGCAAACATCACAAGCAAGCTGAAACAATAAAATCCACAAGAAAGCCAAAATTTGTACCAGTTGATCAATGTCAGACACATAAACAGTCCTCCTAATCATTTCCTCTCTTTTCTCCATATCTATCTTATGATTCACTCTTCGCTTCCCAGGATTATAGCCATTCTTCCTCTGTAACACATAACATAATATTAACAAAAAAGTGAAACATGTATGCTAGAAACCTAGAATTTTGATCAAAACAGCATAAATTAAAAGCAATCAACACAAACTATCCATACCCTTCTGTTGTTAGTTTGCCCATTGGTATTGCCAAAATTATTATGCAGTATAAAATTGTTAGTGTAACCAAACCCAGCATTAGGTCCAGCTAAGTAGCCATGATTATTGGCTAGTGATGGAGGCACAAATTCCTCAGCCATAGGGTTCAGCTTTGACAAAAGCTCCTCCAAATCCCTCATATCACGCTTGAAACTCTCACCCCCATTCTCCCCATCCATCCCATACCCATCATTGTTCACCCCATTTGCGTGCATCTGAGCCTTGTAGTTGTAATTGCCGTTAGGAACTCTATCTTGGTGGTTGAACACACCGTTGTTCAGATTCTGATCGCTCCTGGTTTTCGATTTCTCAACCTCACTCGAGTCCGCAGACACTACACTGTTATCCAAATTTTGACTCGAAGAACCGATTTTGGCCCCAACATTCTCAGCAACCGCCATAATTACTCGCGTAGAGACAAAAATAAAAATCGTTGTCTTCTTTCCCCGCTTTCAGGTTTTTCCGTGAATCTATATCAAGAGATTGAACTAGTATAAAAAAAAAAATAAAAAATAAAAACCAGAAAACGATATACGAAAAGGAAAACACACCTGGGTTGTATTGTATCTAAAAACTCTTCATTGACATAAGATCAAACTGATCCTGGAGATTGCGAGCCACAACAACCTTAAAACCCCAGAAATGGAAAAAGAGAGAGAGATTGGTGAAATAGAGAGAGGTTTATCTCACTGATTAACAATAATGTTATAGAGAGAGATGAAAGGGGGTATTATTCTTCGGATCGTCCGTTTTCGCTGCACTGACTTTTTGGGCCTTGAAGCTGAGAAGAACGTCTCAATTTGATGTCTTGGTGATGGTGATGATGATGATGATGAATGCATCAAAGGAAAAAAAAAAAAAAAAAAAAAAAACAGCGTGACCCAATTTCCTTTTTTTTTTAATTTTTTTTTTGGTTTTTCATTCATTTTCCGTAACTGCCCATCGAGTCGCACAGATATGTTGCCACGTGTCCCTGTACGTGATAAATATACGTTGTAAACCAAACAAACAAAATGTAGGCGAGCCACGGATTTTATATTGAAGACGCCAATTAATGACTCGCTTACCTTTGGCCATCTTAGTGGAATCAAAAACATTATTACAAGATTAATAATATGGGAAACATTAACAACTACCGATAATACTATAAAATTAATACAAAAATTATCAATTGATCTTTTGCAATGTTATTGTTTAGCAGATGCAGACGGGTATTCGTCTTTGTGTTTAATTTTACGGTATCAATATTAAAGGCTAAATAAAGTAAAGGAAATGGAAATAAAGATGTTTAATGAGAAAAATTATATATGATTCTCTATATTTTAATATAATAGTTTTAACAAAAATATTTTATTTTTATAAAATTAATATTAACTAAATATTTAATTTTATATTTTTATTAGTCTTTCTTGTAACAATTTATAATCACTATTTTAGTAAATATTTAAAGAAAAGTTAGTTATGTTTGAACGATATAATCCAGTTATTTTTACCAAATAAAATAAAATAAAATAAAATTCATGACTACAATTAATACTATTTTACATTATTTATTAACTAAAATAGGTATATACATATTTTTAAATTTTGAACAATATTTTATTAAAATTTATTATAATATTAAAAGTATTTTATTTATTATCAATTGAAAGATATCCTTTTTTATATTTAATAAATTAATATTTAAGATATAAATGAATGTAACTTGTTATATTTTTAACTTTTAATTTAAATTTAAACATCGATATATTAGATTAAATATTTAGTATGTTATGTAATGTAAAAGTGTTTTTAATTTAAATATTTATTTAATTATTATTATTTGATCATATTTACATAAAAATTATTTAATATAACACATTATATTATTTATTTAATTTAATATCTAGCGTTACAAAAATTATAAATAATTATAATGGCTTCAATATTAATTATGTTATGTGTAAGTTTTGGATCAATTAATTTGTTAGATTACGGGTTGAAGTATATAATAATGAAGTATACGTTTTATGGTTTGAATTTATTTTATATATGAGTTTAATCCACTTTAATTTTTTATTTTGATCAGACATACAAGGAGTATATAATTCACCAATACAATTTTTTTATGCTTTATTTATTTAGATAAAATTTTAAAAAAAATTTAAAATTTGTATAAATTTTATTATTTTTTATTTTTGTTTATTTATATTTGTTTTATATGAAAAAAATAATTAAAATATTAAAAATTATTTATTCTTTAAAGAAAAAAAGTGAGGAAGAATTAATTTTTTTATTTTAAATTATTAAATAATTTATTAAAAATTTAAAAATAAATATTATGTCAATAAAAAATATAATAATAAAATTAAATTTTTTTAAATTAAAAATTATTTTTAAAAAATTTATATAAAATTTTTTTATACTAATAATATTTATTTTTATTTTTTTTATTTTATCCAAACAACTTATTTTTACATTTTATTTTCATTCCAATTTTTATTACTCTTTATTTTTTTACTAATTTTTTCTTTCTATTTTTCATTTTATTTAATAGTCACATTCAATACAAGTTAAACAAGATATAATTATAAAATTGTAAATTTTTTAAGATAATAATTAAAAATAAAAATACTAAAATTTTAGTGTATATCTCTTTATTTTTAGATATACAATTTTAATAAAAATAAAAATAAAATTTAATATTAATTAAATTGATCATATATTTATAATTTAGATGATATATATATACATATTGTATTTTTTAATTTAATTTACATATTTTTTATTTCAAATTCTAAAGTAGGTCAATCTATGAACCTGTTATACAATTTTTTGTTGATTTAAAAAATTATTACAAAATGTAATTTATTAAGTGCCTATTTAGCAATTAAAATAGGGTAAAAAAAATATGAATCGTGCATAATGATAATATATAGCAAGATAGATTATTATTTTTTTCTATTTAACATTTGATATATACATGATAAACTAAATAACATTATAGTTATTACAAACAAAAATTATTATTTATTAACATATAAAAATTATCAAGCATTAAGAATTCGTTCTTATTGGTATAAAATTTATCTAATAAAAAATAATCAGTTGGTAAATTTTTTAAGATCTATACTAATAGATAATATTTTATACTAACATTTGATATTTTAACAATATATGTTAATGTTATGTACCAATAAAATTGTTAATATAATATAATATTACGTACTAATAAAATTGTTAATATTATATATCATAATATTTGTATAAATTCAGAATTTCTATGCTAACAAGGGTTAGTCCAACGTTAAACTATTAGTAAATGATAATTTGTTTGCAGAGATTATTTTTTCTAATTTTAGATAAATAAATAATAAGATATGATATAAAACTGAAACTATACACATATATTTAAATATATAAAAATTATTTAATTTTTTAAGAAATTGTTTTTAATTTTTAATGTTGAAATTTTAATTTTAATTTCATAATTATAATAAATTTTTTATTTTTTAACATTTAAAAATTTAAAAATATGTTTGTAAGAAATTACAATTAAAAATAAAATAAGTTAAAAAATTAAAATTATATTTTTTAAAGTAAATCAAATATTTTTATAATTTTAAAAAATTATTAAAAATTTGAAATAAAGATTAAATTAATTTTTATATCAAATGATTACATTATATATTATATTAGCATGATGAATACATGATGACCTATACCTCCGCACATTATATATCAAGTGAAACATTGTATATAAAAGGGTTCACTTGTTAAGAACAATTTCTTAGCATAAATTTAAAAATGATTCTTTACATAAAAAAGTTACCTCTGATAAAAATTAAAGTGTAATGGTATAAATTTAGACTACCTTCTAACTGAACAATGATAAAAAAATCAAATAACATCAACCATTTAAAACTGATTTTGTAACTTAACATGAAATTAATTATTAATAATTGTCAAGTTACAATCTTAACTGTTTGTTAAAATTTTAAAAAATTCATAGTTATTTTAAATTTTGTGAAATTTAGACCACTTTCATGCTTCTATGTTAATCGAACCCAAGTTTATTATTTCATCTAAGCTTCTATATTTCTCCCTCGTTTTACAGGAGAGAAAATATTTGTACGAATCTTACCATGTTTTTAACATTTTTATTATTATTTTCTTTCTATGGCTGAAAAGGGAGAATAATATATAATTTTCTCAGACAAAACCATTATTTTTATTCTTTAATTTATTTATTTTATCTCCTTAATCCTCTAGATTTTAGGTTTTATTTATCCTTCAATTTTCTAACATCAAATAAGCAAATCACTTTCATTTATTTTTAATTAAAAAAGTTAACTAGTAAATTAATCTTTTATTTTATATATATTTATCCTTAACTCTTCAAATTTATACAAGTTAATTTTTCACTTTTAAATAAAACAAAATGTAAGAGAAGAGGAAGAAATGTAACAAAATAAAATGTCACTGTGCTTGGAGCCATAAAACACAACAAAATCATGTCTTATTTTGCATTTGATGCTTCTTAAACAAAGCAGAATGTTGTATTACTACGTATACATGTATACGTATATGTAAAAAAAAATTAATTTATATTAATCTGAGTTAAATTAAATATTTTATCGGTAATAATTTTAAATAAAATATGATATTTATCGATCTACCTATTAAGTTATAATTAAATATTATTTAAATTATTCATATAAATACTGTTAAAATTGAACAACTATAAATATATATAATTAAATAATTTTTTTTAAAAAAAATATGTTACATTAATTTTTATCTATCTGAATAGATATTAAATAATTTCAGATTTCAAATTTTACCAACATAATCTATATGATATAAATACTTAATTTAAATCATTATTTTTAATTAAACATAAACTATTTCATGACTATTACCATATAATAATTTCAAAGAATATTAATAGTTTAAAAATATTTATAAATGATTAAACATAAAATATTTGATAAAATATAATTTATAAATATAATATATTTTGTTAATATTATATACCAAATTATTTAAATATATTATTATACTTAATTATATATATATATATATATATATATATATATTTGCCACAATACTCTCATTTCCACTCGAATTTAAAAGAAAATTATGCTCAAAATTAACCACAACGTACAAAATGTTTTTATAAGATTAATTTGATTCTTTTTCATATATCCAATAAAAATATGATTAAAAATTATTCAATATACGATTAATATGCTTAATATATTATTAAAAATAGATATATGATTAAAATACTCAATATTAACTAAAAAATATTCAATATATAAATTTTTTATTTTTAAGATTTAAATTTTAAAATATTGAAAAAAAACAATTAAACAAAATTATTAGGAAACCATTTTGTGATAGTTAGTAAGTAGTTGTAATTTTATCAATAAAAAAAATAGTAAGATATTCTATTCTATTTCATTTAATTCTACCTTTTTCTAGGAATCAAAATAGTCTAATCTTTTAATTCTATGTTCCTTTCTGTTTCCTCTTTAAATTATATCAAACATTGATAGAATTCATATAATCTGTTACGTTCCATTTTAACCTGTGTCAAACGTTACCTGGTGCATTACTCACCCAATTCAAGGTTTTTTCAAAAGGTCATGGTTATGCATACCATGACGGGGGTTTAAATGGCTTCCTCTACTTCAAATTCATGTAAGGAATCATTTTATTATCACTGTTTTTTCCTTATATCTTCATATAATTTACATATGTTCTACGTGAATGACGAAAATGGTATTTTGATTTTAATAATACATTTGGTATGATTCTTGATTGTCATTGAATGCATAGATTTCTGTTAGTTCTTGCAGGTTTGAGTAGGATGCTAATGTTAGTCTTATGTCATGGATGTTGATTTAAATTTGATTTAGCGAGTAACAATATGTTGTCTATGAGATGAAAAGTATCAACATTCAAAAATTAAAACAAATTATATTGATCATAAGTTATTTCGTGTTGAGTTAGGAAACATGTCATTAGTTATATATGATGTTTTAGTTTTATTAGTATTTATTTTGTTTTTCTTTTAGGGTTTAATTAACTTCTACGGAGTTAAAGGCGTGTTTAAAAAAATAAATTGTGGGGTTATAATTGTTGATTGAGAAAGTAGTAATCAAAATATTGATAATTTTATATTTTATATATCACATATATATATATATATATATATATATCACATTTTTTATATTTTGTTTTTTAAAGTGTATTTCTTATTTTTGAGAAGCCAATTTTTTTTCTTCTAGTGATGTGTTAAAGTATTCCTATAAATAATATTTATCTACCTACTATTTGTATCACAACTAAGTGTCATACAGAATGTTTGAATTATATCAAAAGGGAATTGAAATGCGTTATATATAGTTATTTCAAGAGGTACAAAAATACTTAAACATGGCTTTCTATTTAAAGATGAATTGATAAAAGGTAGTATATATGTATATATATATATATATATATATATATATATATATATATATATATATATATATATATATATATATATACTGGGAGGATATAGTATGTACTCGTTGAAAATATATGGAAACAACATATAGATACCAAAATTTTAATATAGCCAAAAACAATTCACAATTATTGAATCATGCATACTATATAATCAGATGAGACTAGTTTATATATCATAAATACATCTTTTTATAAAATATAAATTAGAAACATGGCCGAATCAAGTAAGAAGATATTTTCGTATATCCAACAGTCGCATGCATCCAACATAGTATTCAAAATTTTTATATGCTGACTATTAGGAGAATATAAAAAAATGATAGCAACGATATTAATCAGCTACCTAACATGGGAATCGTTAATTATTTTAAAACTATTTTTTTTTTTCAATTCAATTGGTTTTAGGTGAACGGGTACTTACTATTAATTGGGTTTGCTTAAGAGCCTAGCAATGAACTTTAGAAAATATTATATATCATTTTAAGGGAAAAAGATAACATTTAGGTGTATCAGACATGGACACAGCACTTCTTCTTTTTATTTGATATTCTATATGCCCACTGCACTTTTGTTTAACTGGATAAAGTTTATTTTTCTTCAACAATCTCAAGAATTAAATTTAGTAAGCTTTTTGAACCAAAAAAGGTTTTTTCTTCTAATTAAGAAATATTAGAAAAATAAATGATAACTATTTCAATACTGTAAATGATTCCAAGTTGTATCTCGGGCCAATAGTAATATTGTACCGAAACGGTAATTAGTGGTGGTGATAATTGAAATTAGCTGCTTCTGTGTGCTAATAATATTCCTACGAAAAAAAACATTCTACCATTCAAAAGAGTAGAAAGATTTTGGCAAAGTTTTGAATTAGGGTATTTACAAGTGAAGAATGGGGTCACTTATTTATAGGTACTGATAGTGCATGATTAGGTGAACGTCCTACACATGTAACGGACAGTTTGATCTTATAATGGCTTCATTATTCCCATGATTATAGATAAGTGTTCTAATTAGGCATAATAAAAAGCTTTTTTTTTTTCAGTCCCTTCACATTTATGCCCTTCCATTATTTATTTTTATATTTGTATCCGCGCTAATTAATTTATTTTATATTTTAAACATAATATAATATCATTCTTCCTCTCCAACTCCAATGGCTCCTAGCTGCATCAGCTTGGTCTCACATGTTAAGGACCATCGTAACTATCATACGACCTTGTATATTATCGTTTTTACACCTCTTCAAATCATTCCATGTGTCTATCTTTCTATCGTCCTTGTGACCTATGGCACGAGTTCTTGCAGTCATTTTAGTCCCATGCAATTTTCTTCACTATGGTGTGAAATCAAACCCATAAAATTGTATTATATTTAAAATATAAAATAAGTTAATTAATAAGGTTTATGGGGTCAAAAAATAATGGAGAGACATTAATACCCTCTCAAATGTGAAGGGCACCGAAATAAAAATTAATAAAAAAAATATTATGTATACTTTTAAACTTATTGTGCTTAAAAGAAAAACTATAGCAATAAAAATACATTTAACTCTTATAAGAAAAAGAAAATTTTAAAAATATAATATAATAATAATTATTGATTAAAAAATTAATAGTTGATGAGATTTTAATAACTTAATAATTTTCTATATTTATTATATATGTATATATTATATTTAACCGTTTGATTAATTGTAACTATGTTTTATCTTTTAAAATGTAACATTTCACTTTAAATTTGTCAAATATAAAATTAATCAAAAGATAATTTATTGCTAACTTGTTTAATATACTTGTATATTATAAGTCTAATTTTTTATTTTTAAATGATTAGAGTATTTTTATGAACCATTTTTATCCATATTAAATTATGTAATTTATTTTATAATAAATATTTAAATTTTTATTTATAATTTTATTACCTTTAAATAGTACTTCTTAAACTCAATTTTAATTTTAACTTGATTTAAATGTTAAATCTTGATATACTGTATAAATTTAAACATATTTATTTTTCAGATAAGCTAAATTTAAAAATTTTAATTGTAATATTAATCAATTTTAACTTAAAAAAATAAAGATACAATACTTTATTTTTATACATATTTAAATGGGTTTAGATGTTAAATAAATTTATAATTATAAAATTATTATCTGATTACATTATTATTTTACTTAGTAAATATTTGATGATTATAATTTCTATTTAGCATTAAATTCTTATCGTCAACAATATTAAAAAAATATTATTCTAACTTTAAAAATAACAATGTGAATTTATAAAAAAAATCTCTGAAATGTTCTCAATATGATAAAAACTATGATTAAATCTTAACTACATAATTAACAGGAGATGAATTTCTATTGAAGAATTGATATTTATCTTTAGTCACTATGTCATATTATATTTTTTGCAATATTTAAAAAAATGTTATAAAAATATAAAAAATGTTACCTATTAATTTTAGTAACATTTTAAGAAGTGTTACATCTGATTTATGTCATAAAATATTATTAGTAACATTTAAAAAATATTACAAAAATATAAAAAAAAAATGTTATCTATTAGTTTTAATAATATTTTTAAGAAATGTTGCATCTGATATATGTCGCAAAAAATATAATATGTAGTAGTGAGTTATATTAGTGATGATTTTTGCCAGCAAAGTTTAAATAAAGATAAAAAAAAATTACAAACTTATAGACATCTAAGGATGTTCAAGAACTAAAAAGTTAAAACTCCATCTTTAAACATGGGCAACTCCTCAGAAAATCCTTATGCATAACTTTTCAAACACAACTCTTTCAAAGGAAACACACCTTTGATCTTAATATGCAAGCATAGTTTTTTGATGAATTATTCCTTCACCTTAAAATAGAAACTACATAAATCAATCATTTTTAATTTTTTTCTTTTATCTAATAATTTTTAAAAATTGACAGAACATCTCTTTTTTATATTATATATATATATAATTAAATAAAAATTACAGTACTAATTAGATGATCAGAACTGTTGCTACAGTATTGGTTAAACTTTAATTCTTTCATGAAATCTATATTTAAAACAGTTATCTTTATTCTAGTAAAATTCGTTAATGAAATATTCTAATGATGATGAACTGAGATGCTTTATCTTTTTTAAGGATTCTATCTCGTCTTCTTGCAAAAATTTTAAGATGTCTTACAAATTTTTTGCAAAAATTTCTTTGTTCTCTAAAGCTGTAAAGGTCGTTGTTATCTTAACCTTTTAATTTAGAAAAATGCATGTTTGCGAATTAGCTACCTTCAATTGATGTGGATTTGATTGGAACTACAACTGTACTTGTGCACTGTTTGCCTTAGAACGTTAAATTGTGGCCACCAATTTACAAAAGCACTTCTTTGAAGCATAGGTAAATGGTTTTGATGGTTTTGTTTCCCAAACTTGTATTGCCATAAGAATACCCAGGCTAAAGAAAAGATTGAAAAATATTTTAGACTAGTTGGGATCCAACAGTCTTGTTTTTCAATCATTTTGTCAAATGTCATATATCCATTCACTATGTCTTTGGAAAAAACGTCTATTATTGGTCCAAAGAATTTCCACCATTGGAGGAACCATCTAGGAAGTCATATTTGTTGTACCTTTTAAAATATATTAACCATGAATGTTTATTTGCCTTATTTTAAAGACAAAAAATCTTACTCTAGCCTTCCATATAATCCCAGTAATTATAACTTATTGGGTCAAAATTCTGAGAAAATTTTTCCATCTAGTTTGGATTCTTGCCAAATGCGGTTGGGGTTATGACCTTAAGTACCTATATTATTCAATAAGTGATGTTTGTGAGGTTTTTCGGATCTCTATAATGTTCGATAGATGCAGAATCTGAATCTACCAATATAAACTTGTAAAATTGTCTGATTTTATTAATGGATATGGGTTTATTATGAAATCCTAATGGAAAGATTTTTTGGAAAATTTGTGTAAAAATTTTTTTTTTTTGTATTCAGGTTCTGATTAGATTATACTTTGGAATCTATAGATAGGTACAAATTTGGTTGTTGGTTTAGATGTTGCTGTCTATGAAACTAGGGCTAATGAGATTTGTTTTTGCTTTGGTTTATTAACTATGATTGGTTTGTTGGCCATATTTTGAATTATGGTTGCTAGGTCTAAGTCGTCTTCTCCTTCTAAGGTAATATTTGTCCAAGCCTTTTTTGGATGACTCGTCAAACCTTGGTCTTGTAAGTTCATCAAAGTGATATTAGAAAGGACATAGCTTGCTTTTATTTGTTTAACAGTTTCTGTTTGAATTTAAGTCAATGACTCAATGTTAGTCTATTTCTGGGTTAATGGTTCAGTTTAGATAGATGACCCAGATTGTGATCTAGTGGTAATACTAGAAATTACCAAACTTTTACCTCCACGACCTTGCTTGGTAGCAAGACTATCTTGGCATGAATTTACTTTTCATGTAAATATTGACAAATTAAGGAGAGAGTTTGAAGTGTCCTTGAGATATTCAATGTTAAAATAAAAAACATTTAAAATAGCTTCCTATCTGACAAAATCTATTTTGAGGCTAGATTCTTAACGTTTTTTTGTAAAATTTATTTGGTTGATTTACAATAAACTCTAATAAAAAATTTTTGGTTAAGAAAATTTGATTGAAATTTGGAAATGTAGAAAACAATAGCCAAAATTTCCTCTTTTTATTGGGGAATGTTTTTGCTATGTAGGATTCCAATGTTTAGAAGTATATGCAATGACATGCTATTTGTTGTCAATTCTTTGTTTCAGGATTCTGCCATATTATATATCTAATATATCTATTTCAACAATTTTTTGGGCTTGGAAAATTGGAAGATAGAAACATGAAAGATACTTCACTTTTGTTTATATTAATCTTATGATGCTTGTATGCTTATCTATCCTTGGAGGAGGATTTTTCTTTAAACAGTCATGTAAAGGTTTTATGGTGTTGTTTAGTGTTATGTTTATCTGTCCATGGTGTTGTTTAGTGTATATATAACATTAAGTAAGTGTCAAACTTTAATACTTACATCAATTTAATTATCTTATATAGAATACAAGATTTACTAATTCAATCATTTAATTATGTTATAATATCTTTATGATCATGTATATCAAATTTTAATGAATTTGGAAACATGTAGTTATATTATTCAACTATTAATATTTACATATATTTAAATAATATAAAAACTGTTAAAATAAAGTTATAAGATGAAGTATCTATCAATTTTTATTTTTTTTTATAAAATTTATATACATGATCTATTTAATATCAACTGCTGAATTAGTAAATTTTATATTTTATATAAAATTGTTAAGTTAAAATGTTAAAATTTTACATTCAATATTATTAAATCATAATTTATATATATATATTTAATTACATTTTTTAATAAATTAAAGATTGTTCTGTTATAGTTAAAATTAATTTATTTAATATATAAAAAATATTTAAAATCGAGCATGTTAGGAAAAGCAGAATTGTCTAACTGTATCTCAAAATATTTAAAAAAATATAGTTATTTATCAATTATGTTAGATTTGATTGATAGTTATAATTTATTATTTACATCATATTTTATTAAAAAAATTGTGATGTAAAAAAATAGTTTGTTGTATTTTAAACATTTTTGTTTCTTTTCTGCAGTAAAGGTGTATTTAAAAAATAATTTAATTAAATATTTATTTAACAATCACTTTTTTTCCTAGGGATTAAGATATAGGTTTAATCATAAATTAAAAAGGTACTTTAATATTTTAATACTGAAGTTATTAAAATAAGTTAAAAATATAATAAATCATAGTTTTTTAATAAATTTTCAGATGAACACTGTATATTGTTGAAACTTCCTACATGCATGGTTAATCTAATGTATGTGACGTGCTTGTGTTGTGGTTCTGACGAAAGAAAGGCGATGGCGACTGCACCGTTTTCGTTTTGGTCCCAAAAATAATGTTGAAACTTGTAACCTATCATTCGATCTAATCCCATAGAACGCCAAAGGTTCGTTTCATCACACATATGTCACAAACTCACAATCACAGAAGAATAATCGGGGAAAGAGTCTTTTTTTTTTTCTTCTATTATTATTATTATTATTATTATTATTATTATTATTATTATTATTATTATTATTATTTAAGACTTAACAAAATTACATCTAGTATTTTTTTTTATTTTACTCATTTTTTACTTTATATAAAAATATAATATAATATTTTTAATTATATAAATTTTTTCTATTTTTATAAAATTATATTTAAAAGAGGTCAAAATAAAATATAAAATAAAAAAGTAATAAATAATTTTTATTAAATTTTAAATAATATAAATAGAATTTTTTCTTATTTTTATTTCAAATAAAAATATTCATCAATTACGATTAGTTTATAAAAATATATTTTCCAAATTAATTATAGAAGTATCATTCAAAAGTTTTAAATTTATTTATGATAACTTCTAGATTTGCAAAAATGTCTTTTTGGTGCCATTCAACAGTGCACGATAAAACAATTACTTAGCATACTATGATGTATTATCAGTAAAGACAAAGCACTAAACTTGTGAATCTGTCAAATTGGCTGCGGATTTGCATGAGGTTTATTAGTATTTTAATTTTTAACTTATTTCATTTTTATAAATTAATTTTTATTTGAATTTTTTTTATTTATCCTCAAATTTTATTATTATCTTTTAAATCCGTCCTTTTGTTTCATTTGTAAGGAATTAATTTTTATTATTTAAGTAAATGATTAAATTAATTTATATAATTTTTAAAATGAAGGATTAATTTACATCGATAAGAACAAATTTAAAAAGATTTAAAAAAATTATAAATTAAAATACTATTAAATTATTTTAAAAAATTATATTATCAATTAAGTAATAATTATAGAATTTAGTTACAACTTTTTTTTATTTTTATGTCAATTTAAAATATATTTATTATCACTATAATAATTTATTAAACTTTAAAACTTTTTTAACTATCTAATATTCTAACAAAAGAAATTAAATCCCATGAAATGTATCAAACCATTTTAAAATACTATATTTGTTTTATAAACATGCGTTCCTTATAAAATATTAATAACAATATCTAACTACTATCATTGTTAAAAGAAAATTTAAAAATTAAAATTGTTTTAAGTCTTATTTGAGATTAATTATATTAATAAGATAAAATTTATCATATTATTTATTATGTAAAATTTTTAAAATAATTAATTAAAATATTTTGATCAATAAAATTGAGTAGCTTAAAAAATTAAAATAATAAAATAAAATTTGATGAAATATATAAATTTTGACTGAAGTTATAAAATTCTAACTACAGCTGTTTGTCAAAGTTAACTTTGATTGGAAGTATGTTTTTTTTAGATTCCTCTCACCCGCTCCAATGGGTGTTTTGTGGAAGGAAATTATTTTTCTATTTACTTTTTCATGCCTCGGGACGTGTTATTTACATTGTTTCAATTTTAAACAAAGATGTATGAATCAAAACACAAAACGTAGGACACTGTATTGTTTTTATTTATTTATTTAGGGGTAGAGGCGGCTAAATTAGTTTTCGGCAACGGATACAGTAATAATGTTGCATGCAGGTGTTTGTTTCAATTTCACATTGAATTGCAATATGGTTTTTCAACGTTCAACGCGAGAGGGTCAGACACCATTCCCTCAGAAGGTGGTAATCTTGAAATTCTTAGCCACTCAACTATGAATCATTCTTTCCAATTCCATGCATCAACACCTTCTTCCTTCAATTCAAAAGGATGGTCAATTCAAGTTTAGAATTCAACTGAAAAGAAAAAATAATATATTTTTTTTGTCTCGAAAATGTATTTTAATCAGTTATGGTAAACCTATGCTTGCAGTCATATTGTGAGTCCATCTTTCTTATTCCATCCCCTCTTGTTAAATTAATAATCTGAATAATACTCGTCAGACCAAAATTTGAGAAACCATGGTGAAAGAAATAATATTTGGTTCATTAAAATTAATCCCTGTAGCGCTATTAGCTGCAATGTAAGAATAATTTTAAACATCAAGCTCACGAAGGTGAAAGTCATGTAAACTTCATGTTTTCTTTTACCCTGTAAAATTGTCTAAGCTTGGGGTATAAGTTAGTGCAATTGTTATCAAAATCATAATAACTTCTCTATAGGAACAACAATTAATGTCATGTGACATTAAAAAATTATCACCTATAGTAGTCTTATTTGTTCGAGCAGGATATTTTTTTAAATAAAAAAATATATCTGCTATAAATCAAAAAAAGGATTTCCATATATAAAATGAGAGGTATTTTTCTTTCTTTCTCTTCTTTAAATACAATTTACCATCTAGTTTTATACCTAACTATTATTATATCATCAAATTCTAAAATTTTGGTTATAAGTAAAAATGGATTAATTTAGATTTTTTTTTTTGGAAGACTTAAATTTGGCCTAAACCTTAAGTTTGTGTTTCAACTCTTTGTATGATATAAATCTTTTTTAAGGTTAACCTGACATTTTTAATAATTTGGCTTGATTTGAAAGTCCATTTTAAAAGTTATATTATGATAAAACTTATTAAAAAGATCGGAAATATATCCATAGATAGGTTAGCAAATATATTGTTTTAAAATATTATAATTAAATTTGATATAATAATAATAACAATAATATTATTATTCTATTATTTATATTCATTTATACCACCGTACTAATAAATCGAAAAGATTTCTTAAATTATTCAATAAACTTTTTTAATAAAAAAACTTTTTAACAAAATTTTAACTTAACTTATTTAACAAATAGGTTTATGACCAAGGCTTGATATAAATTAAGTTATAAACTCTCAGTAAGAAGTTTGTTCTATTTTCTTTTTTAATGTTGGTTGTACATGAAATACTTTAAACAAGAACAAGTCCACCTGTTTTTTTCTACTGTCTTCAATTTGACTCATCTAATATTTTAAAGAATAAAATATAGTTATAACCACTGATTTTTTTAAACAAATTCTAATTAAATTTCAACCGTTAATATTCCAATTGATAGTTATTAATATAGTTTATTATCCTTTAAAATTCACCTTTCATGATAAGAATCAAAACCCCTTCTCTTCAAATCCCATCCGTCTAATTACATAAACAATTTTTTATGAAACATTTTAAATTTAAACCTCATGCATAAAACAAAATTAGCCCGATAAAGTTCTATAAAATAAATGTTTTGAGTTCAAATAAGATTATCTTTTACGGGCAATACCTTCAGTTTAAAACAAAAACCCATCCATCTGCTTGGATGTCACTTTTCACTAATCCACGTTGAGTTACCTAACGTTACATTTAGCCAGTTGATAATGTAAATTGATCATTTGGGAGTTCAAAACAAAAACCCATCCGTCTGATTCAGTCAAATGCAAATCGCAAAATCAATGTTTTATGAAACAGTTTCATAACTTGGGAGTTTTGGGTCCAAATTGTTTGCAGTGTAAAAAACATTACAGATCTCAGCTAGAAAAAGGAAATTATTTTTTATGATATAAAATGTTACGTAATTAGAAGAATGCCAACTCTCATAAATCCCTGTATAGTATCCTTTTTTTTTTTTTCTTCCCACTTAAAACTATCTTAATGTGTTATTTAAATTATTTGTAAACAATAATTTATTTTGATACTTAATTATGTCTAAAATATCTTACTATTGTAATTAATTTGTGAACAGTTTTATATTTAAATATGCTAAGTAAAAATTATTTTATTTAAATTGCATGCAACAATCACTTTGCTCATATTAAAATTTAAAGAAACTTATTTCACTTTGAAAAGAAATTGATCAATTTACAATCTTATATAATGCTAACCATTTTAACAAAAGAAAAATCAAATATCCCTACACACCTTTAAAGCAATAGTTAAATACAATATTCCAAGTGTTTTTATTCGTATTCAACTTTACCTTAATAATTTGCAAAATAGAAGTCCACTAATTTTAAATACACCAAAAAGACATTTAAAGCGTTACATCTAAATTTTATCCCTTATTCCATTATACAAATAGTTATGAATAAATTTTATCAAATACTAGTGTATATTACGTTCATCTTGTTTAAAACATTCACTGTCGACCCATATAAACAAATGTTAAAAAAAAAACACTCATCCTTTTATCAACCTTACATAGCATTTCTTCTTTTCCTACAACAGTCACCAACGATCAGTTTCAATCATGTATAATACCAAGATACTTTTAAAAAGATAAAATTTTAAGTACTGCCATTAAATTCAAAATTTCATTCAAAATATTATCTTTTAAATCTCTTAATAATTAAATCACTCGAAAATGAGGTCCAATCTTTAAAATAGAAAGGACAAGCAAAACACTCAAGGACACTCGTTATAATCAGTCCATTCTTTTAAACATCATAGTATTATAATGTAAATTGATCATGTGGAACTTCACTTGTACTTTAAGAAATCGTTCATTTTGAAACGGACTACTCTTCTTAACATAAAAACTACATAAAAATGCATATAAACTACCACAGTAATCCTTTTAAAAAGTACAACCGCTAGCGCTAGGCTAATGTCCAATATTTTTGTTTAAACGAAACAAAATCAGGAGGTAGCAGCAAATCAAAATAAGTACCAGCCCTACAGAATCAACTGAAAATTACCAAGAAAACAGCTTTGGTACATCAATGATTTTCCTTTAAACAATTTAAAGTAACTCAAATATAATTCCAATATTGCCCAGGACGGGACAATATCTCCACAGAACCACCAGCATTTTTCTGAAAATCAACCACTACCTGACAGCACCTGCAAAAAAAATGCTTCCCCAATTAAGATACGTTACACATTTTTTATATAAAAAAAAAATAATGCAGAAACAAATAAATAGGTAAACATGAATCAAAACCATAGGGTGTAGAAAAATGCGAGTACATGAATTTTACCGACCAAGTTAAACCCTCAAGTACAATATTAAGCACTTCCAATTTTATGTTCCACTCCTACTTTACTATGAGAATCTTATCGTGATTCTAAATCATTAAATTAGAAGCTTTCAATACCTGGCGTGGTGATCCAGACCGTGAACGCGATCTTGGCCTGCATGCAATTATTTAATCAACAATTTAGGTGCAGAAAAACGGAATTAGAAACCATGTTTAAAATGTATTACAAACATTCCATGCAATGTTTTGTATACCTGGATGATTTGATGGGTGATGCTGATCGAGATCTAGATCGTGACCTAGACACAGATCGCTCCAAAGATCTACTGCAGAACAATATAGCAGGCTTTCAACAAGTACAAATAATGTCTAAAAGGTGTATATCACAATGAACAATAACAAAGTAAGCACCTTCTAGCCCGTTTAGGACTTCTGCTCCTGCTGGGGCTTCTGCTGCGGCTCCTAGAGCGACTACCTTCATACTTCCTCACCTACACAAACACCAGTCAAAATTTTTGCCCACTACTTTCTATTCAAGTGTAACTGTCCAGAAAACACTTCACACAAACCATAAAATAATCCTGCACTCATGTTTAAAATGTGAGGGGTGCAAGATCTTTCTTATAGGGGAAAAACGGGCAAAAGAGAGAAGGCCGCACGATCTATCAGAGAATGTAAAAGTTGTTTGAAAATTGAAAGATCTGCAGCATTAATCACATGCAATGAGGAATCAATCTAGAATTAACCCTAGGATAAGAAATTCAAGAAACATTAGTGGAGACAGTTACCCGAATATAAGCTCTGGCCCAAGGATTTCTAAATTCAGTGTCATCCAGTTTCCGAATCTGTGAAAGAGGTATGTAAGAAAACAGATAGAAGAGTAATCTAGCAGCAATCTTGGTATCTTGCTATCATTCAACAAGATGGAAAACTTACAGCATATTTCATGTCATCATAATTAGTGTAATCAACAATGCCAAAAGTACCTAAACAGAGAACAGATAGTATTGAGCAATATGCATGAAAACTATAATTTTAGCATAAAAATTAGCTGGAACAGGAATACATTCTGTAAAACAGAAAACCATAACTGTAAGTAACCCTCTAATATCACAAAAGCTTATATGAATTGAGGTACTGGTACACAATTATCACCAGAATACTGCTCCTCTACCTTTCTAATAATTAGATCTGCATAAGTACACTCAATTTCATAGACTCTTAATTCAGTTAAGGAGACTTCAAAGATAAATTATCACCTCAAATGCCATATATAGCTTCGTGCATTAAAACTTTAATAAACCAGACTATCTAGATGCTTGATGCCTATTAAAATAACTTCACTGATGCATGTTTAATATACAAGCATATAACATATATTAGCTTAGAGCCTTCAACTGCAAACCTGTAATCCTAAATACAGTACCATATACTGATAGAAATGAAATTGTGAGAGGTAATTTGAAATTATACTGCCACATACTCGATCATTCTCATCACACTTCATAGTCACTAAGATTCTACAATTTATTCATAAAATCCATTCACAGCTAGACAAGCAATTAGGAAATGGCCACAACAAAATAAGAGATACAATTGAAGTCTCAGATCTATTAAAATATACAGAAGATTGAGCATTCATCTTTCGAGTATCCCCATAGAGTTGCTTTGGGGAGAGATTTATTTCCACTTGAAAAATGGCAATCTTTAATCAGGTCTTCTTGGACTGGGATTTGCACTTCAAGTTCCTTAGTATGGTATTACACACTTAACAAAAGAATCAAATTCAATAGCATTAATGGAAACTTTAGCTCCCCACAGTATAAAGCCCTTATTGTGTTTATATTACCTTGGGGGCAGTGACTTCACTTCCAAACTGAAGAATTACTACATGCCACCTTTGGCACTACCCTAAGCCTATGACTTGTGAACTCCAAATTTATAAAAGGCAGAAAATGGGTGTATATATATATATATATATATATATATATAACTAACTAGAAAATCTTGCAGGTTAAAAGAAATGGGGAAAGATTACAGTCTCCCTTTTGTCATCCGGCTGCTTATAAAGTACTTCAGTACAAAAATTAACAACAATAAGGTGTTAATCACCCCTAAAAGGGATAGAACAACAAATTTAAAGCCTGTGCCTTCCAAGAGTTTGGATTTTACATTTCAGTTCAAACGTTAGAACCTACAATGCATAAATACTCAGTTTGTATCTGAATGCTTCTAGTCTAGATTATGATGTAAGCCCCAGGTATCTTACAATAGTATTTTAATTTTAATTTTTAAACAGAAGAGGGAGTGGTGCAGCTGTTTTAAGCAAACAAATCTCATTTGCAGTTGACTTTTACTGCTAAAAGGTATAGAATCTAGGATGACTAGAGACAACTTAAGTCAGGACCTACTGTTTTGTAATGAAACAAGCACAACTCAAAACATTTAAGTTAGGAGATTTGTTTTATTAGGGCCTAGTTTCTTTTGTTTCTCAGATGCACCAAAAATAAATAATATCACAACCTTGCATCAATTAACTTGTAGTGATTATGGTAACAATCTAACAAAAACAAAGCAAAACACAAGACAAAGCAAAAGTGTACCTTCACTATCACGGGAAACCTCAGCAAAACATACATCACCAGCTTTTCGCATATGATCCTGAAATCAAATATTCATAACAAAGTAAGGTGATAGTGATTTGAGTAGCTAAGATTGAAAGTATGAGCATTCCACTACCTTCAAATCTTGCCAGGATGCAGAAGATGGGAGTCCACGAACAATAACTGCAGATGAAAATGAAATTAAGCTTTATGATGTCCACAAAATATTAAAACAAAAATACCTTCAACTATGGTTGATTTGTGATATACATAAAACAGCTTATCTCATAAATTATGAAAAATATAATGCAAAGAGAACTACAAAACATGATTTTCAACATTGCAAATTCATAAATATGCAGGCATTAGTCATGGACCTTGGCTTCAAAGTTCTAAGCACAGACTGAAAAATCTTGGAATAGCATGCATCCAAACAATTCTATTTTATAAATAAGTATACATAGCCAAGTGAATGTGCAGTCTGAAGGGTGAAAATATTGTGTATGCTCCCTATCATTTTCAGAATAAAAAATTCCTAATGGACACACCTCGATATTCAGAATGGCGTGAGATGCCAAAACGACCACCGCCACCTCCGCCACCGCCACCGCCACCTCCGTATCCACGTCGATCACTTGATGATGGCCCTCTACCACCATGGGCAAGCTCCACCTGCAACAAGAACAAATATCACAAAATAAAAGAGTATTTACCAGAAAAAATAGAATTTGGAAGAGCTCCTTACCCTTAACCGACAACCATCAAAATTGTATCCATCTCGACCCCGAATTGCATCTTCTGCATCTCGAGCATTGTCAAACTAGCAAACCAACAAACAAGAAATGCTCAAATTGCAGAAGTGAACAATAAACACACACATCCACAAATAAGTGCAGCAGAGATGAGGATGAATACCTCAACAAAGCAATAACATGGAGGGCGGGGTGGAATCTTCAATTCAATATCTATTATGCGGCCATACTGTAGAGGGAATACCATTACAACACAACTAAATTAGTAAACAACTACCAATACCACTCATCAGACCATAAGAACTACAAATTATACTAGAAAGAAAGAAGAGTATATACATACATACATACATATATATTCTCCAAATTGATTTTCAATATTTAAAACAAAAAGTAGATACATACATACATACATACATACATACATACATACATACATACATACATACATATATATATATATATATATATATATATATATATATATATATATATATATATATATATATATATATATATATATATAAGCATGGTTCAAGTAAGGAAATTAAGATTACACAATTTACAAAGGCAGGGAGGTTGATTCCAGACAATATATGTTAAATATAGAGAAATTCAGGAGGACAAGCCAGCTGAACACAGAAAATATAATGCACCGGATGCACCACATAATAAATTGTACACAAAAGTACCCATCAAACCTTGTAGAATAGATCTTCAATTTCTGATTCTCTTATATCGGAGGGCAGGTTGCCAACATAAATTGTGCGGGAAAAGCGACCACTCATATCTGATAGAAGTAATACAGTTTGTCTACAAACAAAATCAGAGGATCATCAGTAGAGAAGAATTCTGTCACTTTCTGAAGCCACACCTAAGCCTAAAATGTCTAATTATCATCATCATTACTCTAATGATTACACAAAAATAAAATAAAACCAAAACTATGAAGCAAACCAAGAGAGCAATCCTTGAGGTGAGCCGTGCTCCACAAGCTCCATTGCTCATTTGCTCCATGATGCTCCAAAGCTATAACAATATTGAAATTAAATTTGATCTCCTCATCCTTTCCAGAATATTAGCAGGCATACATCTTCTGAGAGTGAGCAAGAATCTCCAATTATTTAAAAAAATAACCACAACTCCACCCCGATTCTCCCACTCCCTCTCTATATCCCTATGTTTGATTGCAAAGCTCATATTTGTCCAAGCGCTTGTCATCTATCATAAACAAAGCATTGGTGTCATGAGATCAAATTAAGATCGACATATACTTAAGCATTTACCTTACTCAGCTCTCTTTTAACAGCATTGAAAAATCATCCCTCGCAAAAATTCGCAACATGACCCCTAATTGTATGCAACTTAATTGTCCAGGATATGTAGTGGAACTACATTTCTCTACCCTCCCTATCTGAAATACACGTGTATATACACAAACCGTTTATAACAAGGAATCCTTTGTTTGAGGTACTATTACAACCCTAAAATTCACAAGTTACAGCGGAAGCCGGTAACCAGGTTCTTCAACCTCTTATAAAGATTTCACCTCAGTGAATTACAACCTTATAAATCAAATCAGCTAATTCCAAGTTTGTCTTCCTACAATAACTCGGATAAACAACTACAACAGAAAGAGCGATAAAAGATAGAAAATTGAAAATTCAATATTAAAACGTAATCATTAAGCATTGTCTTCAGAATATGCCCACAACCCATGTCGCGCACATAAATCCAAAGGAATGCGAAGATATTAAAATTCCAAGCTCACCGATGGAATTGAGGTCAAATTCCTCAAAACCCTATTTGTAAAGGGGCCCACTCAAATCGAATAGAGGTATAGGACAAATGCAAATTCAAAAGGATAGGAATAATTCGATGAATGCCATACCAGAAAAAGGAATAGCTTAAGTACCCAATCGACCCTTCGCGAAGCTGAAGCTGGAAAACACAATCCTTTCGAATTCGAGAGAGCAGAAAGCGTAGTGGTAAGAGTCTAGGGTTGAGGATCGAATTTATGGACCCAAATGGGTTTGGGCTTCCACTAAAGCACTAGCCCATCTCTCCCGTCTCGGTAAACTGTCTGATGAGGAAAATAATAATTAATAATAATATTCACGATTATACTCTAGAAAAGTAAAAAATTTTAAATATATTTACAATTTATTCAATTTATAATTTAATAAAATAAATATCTTACAATATATAAACAATTTTATACATATTTACAATATTTACAACTTATTCAATTTTTCTTAATATTTCACAAATCTTTTGAATAGATCTTTACTTTTTTTTCTAACTAATTTTAAGTCCTTAATACTAATATTGAATTTATTAGTATTATTATTAATTTTTTATTTATTATATACTTGATAATTATTATACAACACCTTATTAATATTTCATTAAGTAAGGAAGTATGTGGATGACCTTTTACTAAGCTTACTAGAGCTTATGACCTTCCTATGATTTTTTAAACTTAATTCTATAAGTTTTACAGATAAATTCATCAAAATAAAGACTTGTTTGTATTTCAGTTGGTAATTATGTGACTTAAAATCGCAAACTTTTTGCTTTGTAATAACTAAGATTTTCTTGTCTTATAAACATTTTGGTTAAGAAGTGCTTAGTTAAGTTATTTCTCCAAATACACTGTAATTGTATTTTATTCTTGTCTTTATATATATTTTTATTTATATTTCTTCTTAAAAATCCTACAAAAGATATAGCATATAGAAACTGGTATAAATATAAGGATAAACATTATAAAAAAGAACACAAATTATTTTTTGAATTCTTGTCCTTCTGTCGCACATTTTCTTTTCGTTATAACATGCTAAGTTTGCACTTGCAGAAAAATATAAGTATCCACAATGGTTAAGCCTTTTTTTCCACTTGGAACAGGGTTTTGAGAGTCAGATGAGCTACGTGTAAAATATTACAAACCTTTGCTCTTATCAAAAGGATGACAACCAATGCCTTAAATATAATATCATTAATTATTTGTTGAAATGGCAAGGATTTTTTCCATTAAATAAGGTCTTAAATTCAAGTTTAATTTTTTTTATTGTACAAGTGGAAATCTAAAAAGAGAAATTAAGATCTAAAATAGAATACGCCTGAAGCGTCAAATATAGATCCAATTCTTGATTCACTAAGGCACCTACCAACAAAATCCAGTACACAATTAATAAATAATTGTCTCTTAAATATACTGATACAGGTATGATTTCTGATCATATATATGAAAAATATTTAATTTAGATGAGAAAAAATCCGCTTTAATAATTTCTACACTACTAAAACCTTCAGCCATCAACTAGAAAATGTTCTCAAGTATTCACCAAAAGAAAAAAAAATCAAAAACCTAAAGTTGCTCAAGTCTTGAAGATGAGAAGAAGAAAAACATGAATCTACATACACATACACACCAGTATAGTTTATTAAGTGAAAATTTATAAAGCTAAAATAACATAATACATGAATTCATTAAATGTAGATAAGTTGTGAGAGAATCAAGCACAAAAACTGTGGCTGTCATAGACTTAAATGGATAACTTTTTAATTTTTTTTTTAAGCACCCTTACTTTTAATGTTAAGATTTTTGTGAAAAAGTGATGATTTCTTGACTTGTTTCTTCAGTTCCTTCTACGCTTGTAGGAAGTGGTATTGAGTAATCGCCACATGCTTTGCATCCATGGAACGTCGTTTCCTACTCATTACCTAGTTAGTGAATACCTAAACCATCACACCAAGAATTTGTGAAAGAGCAAGCAATGTCTCGGTAAGCTGAGCGCGACAATATACACCCACATAACCCAAAAAAAGGATATGCAGTATAGTACAAAACACCAACAATTGGCCTACAAGCATAAATACCATGCATGGACTCTAGACACAATCTTCTTCGAATCTCCATCTGTTGTGCTCCAATTAAGCCGACAGCTAATCTTTTTTCTTTCTTTTTTGTAATGTGTATGTTACAACAAAAAATCTGTTGGAAGTGTTAAGTATAAAGTGAAAAAGAAAAAAAAAAGTTCCCTTCGTCCATGGAAAAATAACCCAAATTTAATGAAAGAATAGATTGAATACCCATATATGCTCAGCAAAGATAGCATTGTGGCACGTACGTCGCCAAAGCATGTTATAACCTATGCCTCTCACAAATTATGGAAAAATTGGATGCCGTATAACTATAGACCATAGTGATATGCACATTCACTTTTAGTCATTTGGATCCATTTCCTCATCTTGATCCCAGAGTGGAGTCTGATGGGTTTTGCTACCATTTTTGTCAGATTCTGATTCAACAACAAAATCATTACTTTCATAGTCCATCGGCCCTTCATCTTCAGATTTCAACACTTCTTTCTCCAATGCACCAGCCTTATTAGCATGTTGCATCCATTTGGGGCATAGATCTTCGCCTCCATACAGAACCCGACCATCCTCACCTCGGACTCGTTTAGCAACCTTGGCAGACGCTATTCTGCACGAGCATTCTGGAAGTGGATGTGAAAGGAACATTGCTGGTTTTGATAAAAGAGCTTGCCTTATGAGCCCTTCTTCATTCAAACTTCTGTTAAGATGTTCCTGAACTAAAATTGTCCAATTATGTTTAGGATGATACAAATTTTCACGAGTCATGTTGAAAAGTTCCGTGACAACTTTCCTGTGAAAGACCAGAAACAGTAGTGTCATGTTAAAATGCAAAATAGAGGGAAATATTAATATATAACAGTAAGAGAAATTTCAACTAGTAAATAAAAAGACAAGAACCATTGTGATTTTCAGAGGAGTAGCATGCTCAGAAGTTTGAAGCACAAAGGAAAGGAATGGAGGATCGTCACACTCAATACTTCAGATACAAATAGGCATATCATTCTCAAGGCATCAACTGACACAATCAAGAAAAAGAACAGATGACTAGGTTCAAAATGCACATGTGGAAAGGAAGGCATATCATGCAATGATGTTCCTTAATGCATGGAAACAGGAAATCTTCAGAAATTGTAGGCAGGAAGTACCAAAGACATTCCCTAGGCTTGCCTGTGGTCTGCTATAAGAGAAATGTCTTGTACTGTATAGATTTTCAATTTTCCAAATCTGACATGTATGGACGTCTGAAGTTGGACGTTTAGAAAGTTGTATGGGTTTGCAGATAAATGTCTTAGAAAGTGTTCCTAGTCATTGAAATGGAGTAAAAGGTATAAACTTGGCTTGTCCTCCCACAACTTTACCTCTTCCCCCACCTGGCTCCAGCCCAAAAAGCAAGAGGTCCTGAAACAATGCCGTCTTTTACAGCTTATTCAACTAGGTAACCTAGGAATTTTGGCTGACTAATGAAGGGAGGATGAAACCTATATTATCAATGCATTAACTCCTACTCCCATGTGTGTTTTACCTGTCAGGTCGGTATGTTCGTAGAGAAGCAGTCTCATACAGTCGATGTCCCATGACAAGGCTTGAAAAATCTGGCCAACCACTACCATCCTTGTTAAATCCAGGAAAGAAGGCATCTGCTTCCAAAGAAACAATGTAATCAAGTGCATCCCAAAGTAACCTGTGTGCTGTCATCCTCAGATCCATAGGGGAAGGACCGGGCTCTGAAGGGGTCTCAAGGATCCAACCATACCAACCTTCTTTTTCGTGTTGGTAAATTGGCCTATCTGGAGGTGGAGGAAGTGGCCGAGGCCGAGGACCAGCCCTCTTCCATTCTTCTTTGAGTTCTTCCTCACTTTTTGCAGGAGGGGGCCGAAACTTATTTAGAGGAAGAGATGCTTCAGGTCCAACCAAGTCAGACAACTCATTCTCACTGCACAAGGAAGTGCGATCCACAGTATTGCTAAACATGGACCGCAAAGGAATTAAAGCGCGTTGACCTCCAAATGTCTCAGAGCCAGCCAGGTAAATGATTGTTTTGGCAGGATAACCCATTACTCGAAGGAGAATACCAACCTGCAAAAGTTGAAACAAAAAGGAAAAAAAAACATCTAACTTCCACATTCTAGCACTTTAAAATTCCAAAAGGAAATCCATATTTATCCAAAAACTGGAAACATTATTCCACAACACTTGTCCTGTATAGTAATTGTAAAACTGGTTGCCCTCAGCAGAAGCTGAGATCCCACATATACAAACACCTGGGAGACATTGACACATTGGAGAGTTGCTTGACAGCTAAATCGGACTCAATCATGTATAACAAGATTTTTCCCCTTTGTGTAAAATATAATATTCAGATTTTATAGTATTCATCATTCAAAGTCCACATATATAACATTAAACAGGCTTTTGTTATTTAAATTAGGGAAAAGAACATGCAGCTACTCTAAACTTCATGCCTTTTACAAATAGACCTTAAATGTTCATTTCGTCCTAATTAATCCCTAAACTATTACTATTGTTATAATAGACACTTTTGTTAACTTGGATCAAATTATTAACAGTAAACAAATTTGGACCTTTTATTTTTATTAGAGAAAAGAGTATAATCATCCTAAACCTTGTATCTTTTGCAAGTGTGCATCTTAAGTTTTCACAATTTGTTCCAATTCATCCTTAAACTCTTATTAACGGTAAACAGAATGATCTATGGTAACAATAGTAGGAGTTTAAGGATTAATTAGGAAGAAATGGAATTCAAAGTGCCTATTTTCAAATGGCATAAAGTTTAAGATGGTTCTATATTTTTTTCCTTATAGATACACTTCAATAAAGAGTTCTATAATTTACTGAAAATTAACTATCAACTTTGTCTTCCAAAAAAGTGACATCAAAATTGCCCTTTTACCAAATTACCATACCTGAAAATAAATGCCATTTTTGTGTCTACTAATATTTGGAGGACTAATCCCAAATCTTTGAAAGATCAAAGTAATGTTAATTGAATCTTACAGAGACACTAAATTGTAATTTAGTCAAGAGAAAAGGTTTAAAGTGTTGAACTTTAATTTAAAAAAAAAAGCACATTACATTTTTCATACATTATGGTAATCACATTAATTTTGTTGAAAAAATGAAAACTGTTAAATATGTAAATGTAACATAATAAATTGCATTACTACATTCACATAAGGGATGGATCATTATACGCGCTCCAAGTTCAAACAAATATTCAATCGAAAAATGAACAAACCCAACAAAATTTGTTATAATTTTCAACCCCATATAAAGGAAATAGAAAGTACAAGTTCAAAGGGGAATACTTCTGGTCACATTCCCTTCCAATTCTTCAACCTCAAACTTTGTTGTTTTAACAAATTTTCAAACTTGAAAATAATGAGAATCTTCATTTCTTACCAATTTTTGTTATATTCCTTTATCACTATAATCAAAATAGACATTGTGGTTGAGCAATTAAAGAGCATCATAATACCAATTTTTAACTCATAACATAACCTTCAAATGAATCTCTTATTCATAGAAAGATGTCAATAAAGAGGAAAATTATAAAATTATTTTCCTTTTTTGGAGCATGTCTAGTTCAACTTATCTTAAGAAATAATTGATTATTTTTGCCAATTTCTTGAGACAGCTTTTGAAACATATGCAATTCATCTCTCCAAATTTAAGCATTTCCAAACATGCACTTGATTATATAATATAAACATACTACTTGAATTTAAGTCTTTTGATGAATTAATAAAATCCTAATTATTGTCATTGCATCATGGTTGCACAGAAACTAATCTATCCCCCACCCCTGCCCAACCCAAACAATCCTCAGCCACCTCTCCTCTTTTTTTTTGTGTCCAGAGAACCAATTCAACTCCATCATTATAATCATGAATTTGTTACTTCCATCTTTAGTTTGATCATATTATCTTATTCTTATTTGTAGCCGTACAACAAAGACAAAAATTGATGACAATAATTCATCTTTTATCTCATATTTGAGGGCATAAAGACATAAACATGAAAACCACCTAAGCAAATGCTATCATAATTTTAACAGTTCTTCAAGTGAATCCAAAATAAATTCATGTTCTTCTATAAAATGATCAACAACTTCCTCTTAAAGTAAGTGAATCATAAAGGTAAGAGCATAACTCTATGTTTCAGAGTACATATACTAGAGTGCATTACATGCAATAATCTAGACAAGTTAAGCAGACATTTTATCAATTTATTTTTAAGAAATGTATGTGATAATCACAATGTAAAGGACTCCCCTCTCCCATTACTGTTGGTATTGACTATATATAAATTGAATATCACGCTTTTTGAACCGTCCAAATGGCATCCATCTTTTACAATTGTCGCCAAATATTAAGAAATTAGTCCCAACACAACAGTTTTAGGAAAATATATATTAATAGAATTATTCCACAGTCCATATAGATTTGACACTTGGCATCCATCCAGGATCAATGTAAAATGCAATCAAGATTACTTTGATCATAGTCCAAAAATATAAAAGTCCATTTTTAATAAAACTCTTAGCAATAACAACAATTATAACTTAATACAGCACAAGAGACACTTCACCACTACCATGAAACCCTGTTTTAAAATTTAGCATACCTCTTCAGGCATGAGTGGACATAGACCTTTATCTCTTCGCAAGTGTGAATCCACATTCAATTCGTCTTTAAGAATTCCTTCTTTTATCATTTGAGCCCTTCGATGTTGAATGAGTTCAGTGTGTACATCCTAACAAACCAAAACCTTAGCAAAATACCCAAAGAAATAGAGAGAAAAAAAAATGGAGGAGGAGGGGAGAGAATCGCTGAGCATTGACAGCTTATCTCATATATTTCCAATTTCTGATGTACCCAATGCTACTCAAAAAATTTCAGAGAAGAAATGAACCCCTAAAAGTTATATACACTGTAGAAGTAGAATAATAGCTTTAATAATTCTAGGCAATGATACAAAAGACAAACTCGGAGCAAACCTGAAAAAGTTCTGCACAACCATTGTATGCCAAGGTTTCTCTCAATAAGCCAGGATGGAAGGCCAAGAATGGTTGCCCCAACGCTCTTAACCTTTAAAGGACAGCAGAAATCTCTTTTATATTAATTCCAGGAAACATTAGTGACTTACGGACATAGCATGACCACCATAGAGAAAATCCATTTAAAGAAACCAAAAAAATGGTAGTGCCAAAAAGCAAGGGACTAATTTATGTGATAACAAAACAAATGCAGATCAATTTGTTTAACTGAAAGGTATTCATACTTGTGAACCATCCGACGGCCAAGCATTTGAATTTCTGGACGAAATTGCAGGGCATGGAAAGCAACCCTGCATCTTAGCCTCTGAATCTCTGCCATGCTAGGGGGAAGTATTGACTGCAAAAATGTATATCATTCTCAAGTTAACTCTAGCAACTTGGTAAAAAATGCACATGCTCTAACAAAAAGTGAAGAATGGAATTTGTTCTATCAAAGAAGGTAAAAGCATACTAAAGAAGCAATGCCCTTGGGACAGCAAATACACAACACAAGAAACCATTTGAACAGAGGGAAAAGGCATGGAAAGGTTAAGGCAATGGTAAAATACTGAAGGAATTACAATCCTTTTATAGTATTTTCACAGAACAAAATGTACCAAATAGAAAGAAAATTGGCTTACAAGCAATGTGCAAAGTCCAAAATATATTGAATAACTTGGAATCTAAGCATCTGAAAATTGAGCATGAAGAACTTGACAAAAAGTTGAAGTCCTTCACATGTTATGCTCATTTATAAACTTGTTTAGGTTTTCCTGATTTGTTTAACAATGAAGCTAAGCTGATAAATAAAGTATATGCATGGAAGTCTGACATCCACGACAGGTGAAGAAATAGGTAATAAACATATGATAGAAAGGGTAGGCCATCATAAGATCTTAAGCAGAACTTTCCATAACGCTTTGAAGTTCTAAGTACATAGCACTTTCAATGACATTCAAGAAAAAATAATTCACTAACTTTCTTCTATTTAGACAGTATAGGGTATCTGCAAATAACAGATGACAGATGTTTCCTAAAGTAGACAACAGCATCAACAGGGTTGCAATAAAACTTTAATTGACAATTTCAGAATACTGAATTACCTGCAGAGCTCCACCATTGGCAATAATTATTCCAATAGCTTTTGATTTCTTTAACTTCGGTAAAACTTCTTTGATGTAAAAGTTTAGAGAAGCTGAACTTGTGGGCTTAACTGTAGGAAATTCATTTCTTTTTCTCCTTTCCATCAAACCTTCTGGTAGGGTCTTTGCAATGATTACATCATTTTTGAGGTATGCTATGAACTGCTCCTCATTATAAAGATAGGAAAAACTCTTGAACTTTGAGCTGAATAAAATTTCAAAAACAAATAAATTGTATGTGCACATCATGGCAAGAGAAATATTAATGGTGTAACACAATGACTGCAGAAATCTTGCAGCACATACCTGATTCCTTTTGAGTGAGTACTTTCTTGAAGTTCAGGAACGACAAGAGTAGCATTTAAGAGCCTAGATACGGCGACCAGATCAGAGATCTATAAAATCAAGAATATTGTTAAATTACAAACAATGAAAGAAAAAACAAAACAAAAGGTTTCTACTTTTCAGGTGGATCATACCGATGATCTTATCTTAGCGAACCCACCAAAAACTTTTGCATATATGAAGCCATTGCTCTGCTCTTTTGGAACTGCACAGAAACGAAAGACAAACTTAAAGTGGACGATGAAGAGGGTGAAAACAACACTTATATGAGAAGTGAAGAAATATATAATCTGTAATATGATGAGTAGAATAGCTCTCTACTAAAATTTGCCAAAGATCAAAATCATCAAATACTCAATTATATACACTCCTACACAAACTAGAGAAAAATCAACTGTCATAGTCAATTCAAGGTTATGCCACAAATCTTTTCGTCTACACTCAGGTAACACTCAAATGAAAAACGTTCCAAATTAGAATATAATCAAAATACTTTAAGATCTTTTAAAATATTAAAGTAATATCTCTGAAAAAATTACTCATCTGCAATATCACATGGAGAAGAGATTCCCATAATATATAATTTGTTTATGAGATAATACTGTTACAACAGAAAATGAATACAGGATTCTTCTTAATAAGGAACTTATATATGCAAGTGAAAACCAAAAACAGCTCATAATAATGTAAAATATTTACTCTTCAACAAAGTTTATGTCAGACCCACTTATGACTAACTACAAGTCTAAATTGCACATTTCATTCCTACCATGTCACCCAAATAAAGAGCTCAGAAATTTGAGCAAAATTATTACCAGAATAATTGTTTTTAGCATTGGCATTAGGCTGCAATGCTTCCAAAGACTTTATGGAACCCCATAGCTTCTTATTCTTTATACCCTGTAGCATTTCAAGCAAATAAAATCAAAATAACTTAATTGAAACACAAGACATATGACCATACACATGGAGCAAATACAAATGTTAAAAAGTAACCTGTCTTCCCAGTGCAGAAGCAAAATCTTCAGGAAGACGAGGCAGTGTTTTATACTGCACTATGTTAACCGTCCACAACTTTGCCAAAGATAGATGAATTATGATAGATGCCACAGATAAAGTGACTACAGAAAGAACAACCCATTTTATCTTAGTTAGGAATGCCATCTTGGCTCAGTGACTCTACATCACCAATCCTGCACCGGGCGACTTTGAGCTTATTAGCTGCAACATCAATCTACAAGAAAGTGTACAGACAAATTAGTTCATCAATCAAGTATGCAGCACGGTGCTCATAGGGTCCAATCGTAGTAGATAAGTATTGCATCCAAAAAGAATGTTTTACATCTATGTACCTTAACTCAATAACCAATCTCCTCACAAACATCATTTAGTATTATTTTATCCACAAATAACAACATTTTCGTTGTAATCTTAATCCCACCGTCATTCAATACCAGGAATTACACATGTTGCATCATCACACATGCTGCTGACAAAAAAATTTAAGTGTCCAGCAAAAATCATCATCAATAAGGCAACTGTTAACAACAATTTTAAAAATCACACATATTAAATTTATGATGTTACTAAAAAGACAAATAGTTTAACTAGACAGATCATAACGAATGCACAAAATCCAAGAGAACGGTCACGGATTTCTTCTATGTCATCGACGAAGAACGTGGATGACGTAAAAAGAGAACGGGAGCAGCATACCCAAGGGTAAAGTCAAACATGCAAACACAGTAAGTGCAGGAAAATAACAAAGAAGGGCGTAAAAAATTTGATATAGAATTTAATGTTTGATAAGAAGATAAGCACATGCATTTGACAATGCATTGAGGAATAGGATAGATAGGGATTTGGTGAGCGAACCTGCAATTCGCAATCAATGGCCGTTGGGGAAGAGCGAAGAAGAGAGTTTGGAAACGAGCGAAAGCAACCAGGCAGCAAGTGGCCTAGCCTTGGCTTTTCAGCTGGATGCTCAATTGATTGGATCTATGACACCGAGATTCGGATTTCAGGAACAGTTGTTCAGTATGAGTGTAACGAAGGGGGGAGATGGCTTGTTGTTTGGGGTAAGGAAAAGAAAGGGGGTGAGTGGGTATGGATTGGGTGGTTTGATTGAAGAACGAATAAGAATATGGATTTACTTTTGGGTGGCTGCTGGACGTGAATGTGGGTTCTTGGATTGGATCCAAGATCACGGTCACGGATCCAAATTATCACATGGATGATGGATCTTTGTTCAACTATACTCTTCCTCCTCTTCTCTTCAGTGCTACACTGCTAACTTGATCACTATTATAAAATTTCCATGAACCGCGTCAAAGGGCAAATCATCATAATAAAGTGTATATAAATGAAACAAGCCATCCTTCTATAATATGTTTGGAAATAGATTATATAAAAAGATTTAATATTTTCAGAAAACTTCTCCCATTAATTTTTAGTTATAAATTATTTCAAATACAAAATCAATGTAAGTATGTCATTAATCATATCTTTTTATGAATACGATTCTTTTAAAAAAAATTATTTGAGATAAATTGATTCAGAAACTTTTTTACCATTCATTTTTTTATTGAAGTTAATTTCTGAGCAGAAATTTTAAATATATATATATATATAATTGGTTTAATTTTTTCCTCAAATGGTCAAACCAAACAATATTATGTAAAGTTAGGTTCATTTACATAGTTGATGTATGTTTGTAATTTTTAATTATATTTGTTGATTAATAATACGACCACAAGTTATGTTGAATCAAAGTAAAATATATATATATATATATATATATATATATATATATATATATATATATCAATTAAAATAAAGCAGATTGGATTACATTAATTTTAAATTTGTAACCCGATCGAAACTAATCCGATCAATTGGTTCAAATCATGTAATTAAGTTTAAAAAAACTTATGTATTCAACATTTCTTATTTTTAAAATTAAGATATGATCATATTAAAATTATTTTTAAAATAAGTATATATGCATATATATATTAATTATTATTGTTGTCAAAATATAATATTCGATCTATTAAATTGAGTTCTAAAATTTTAAATTAGATCTTACCTGATTACTTAAAACAAATCATTATATTTTAATTGAATTAAATCAAAATTTTTGAGGTTATGTCTACTCATAATTGTCATTGTTGATAAATTATCTACATGCATAAATTAATTAAGTTTTAAAAAAAATCTATGCACTCAACATTTCTTATTTTTAAAATTAAAATATGATAATATTAAAATTATTTTTAAAATAAGTGTATATGCATATGTATTAATTATTATTGTTTTTTGTCAAAATATAGTATGCGAACTATTAAATTGAGTTCTAACATTTTAAATTTAATCTAATTTGATTACTTAAAACAAATCATTATATTTTAATTGAACTACGTCAAAAATTTTAAAATTATGCTTCCTCATAATCGTTATTCTTGGTAAGTTATCTACATGGATAAATCCAAGTTAACTTTGTTAAAGTAAATACAAATTATTGATTTTAATTAACAATTCCAAAATAAAAAAATAATTTTGGACAAAAAAATAAATAATCTAAGAATTAATTCAGCAATCAAGTTTCATATCATATTATACTAGCAAAAAAAATCAAAATAAAAAGAAATTGAGCTGATTTTCTTGGCTTATTGTACGTGAAAAAATAAAAAAATTATAAATTAATTTGTTATTTTTTATAATTTTATCAAGTTTTAATTTATTTTAACAATATAAAATTTTCAATCAAATTCCTATCTTTCAAAAATTTTGTAAACAAGTTTTTGAATATTAATAAAATTAAATTTCTATTAACTCAATTTTTATTAAAACCACATTAATCATAAATCAAATCTAAATATACGTTATCTACTTCTAGGTTCAACATTTTCTTTCTCTTATTATAGAACTTGAACCTTATACTAAAAGAATGAATTAATTAATTAATTAATTAATATATATATCCGTTAATCTTCAAAAACATAAATTGTAACAGCTAACAGATTAATTTAATCATTCTAAAACTATATGGTGTCGATCACCTAAGAAACACAGCAGCCAACTCCACCCCCGTGACTCCAAATATAAACTCGTATGCGATTACAAACACCTTAGTTTTTCCACAAAACCGTGCAAGCACCATTCACAAAAGAACAATCGACAATCTCTATCCCAAATCACATTGTTTTCAGTACACTGAATTTCACAATGCCGTTCCCGAACGATTATGTAACCCAACAGCACCCTCACATAAACATCTAGCCTAAATAACGTCCGATTTTCATGACTAAAATGAACCAAATTACATATCGATATAAATAATAGAATGTACAACATATTACGCCGACACTAATTTTATTGTAGGATAGGTCATAGCAAATATCGTGAAATTTTTCCGACAACGTTGACTGGTCAATGTTAAAGAAAATGTCATTCGGGTAGATTTAAAACTAAGACAAGTATAGAGACAACCCTATATTTGATGACATACGAAAATAAACACATCTATTTTGAAATTTAGTTGCCACAAATATATTAAACAAACTCACCAAAACTCAATTATGATAGTCGATTGGCTAAGAATCTCATCGATAAAAAAATTATAGAACAAAACAAGTTTACGATTTAGCAACCCCTTGTTAAAAGGAATGCTTGGCTGTCTGGCTACAAGAATCTATAAAAAAAAGACCTAATCAAACAAGCTGAATCCCATGTCATCATCACTTTCTTCCTTAGGCTCTTCCTGCAAATAGAAATTCAGAGGATCAAGAAACATAGAAAGCATACTTGCATAAACAAATATCTGAACAACTAAGTTCAACGCACATAGCAAAAAAAAAGTGGTGCAAGCTTTGTAATAGAAATATAGTACAGAACGAATAATGAACAAAACAGAGTACGCAAAAAAAAGAAGGAATCAAAGGTCCATGCAGCGCATGCTGCCAACACAGAGTAGAAAAAGATAGTAAATAATTTGCAACTAGTGACAGCTTCACTGGGTAAAAAAATATCCAATCCTAGCCATTGCTAACGGGCTTAGCCGAAGTCTGTAATTTCACTTTACTGTTTTTGACCATTCATCATTCAAAAATCGCAATGAGAAAAAGGCATCCATCCAATTTACACAGGAATCTACTTTCTGTTGTTTCAATTAATAATTAATTTGAGATGTCTTTAATGAACAATTGTGGACAATGGCAGCTATTCAAATAACACACTGAAACAAGCCTCCTATTGGCCATGTCGGCTATGAAGTTATTTATAGGGAAAAAAACACCTAATTACAAGTTCAACAAAATTCTTTAAAGTCCAGCTGAGTTACACGCTAGTCAGCTCTCGATCCAGTCACAAAATTCATCAAGCCACTATTGAGAAAACAAAGAAAAGGACAATACAACAAACAAAACTAACAATGCTCATCCTGTACTTAAAACCTTACCATTTTCAAGCTGCTTTGGAGATTTTTTGGATCCGGGCGTATTTCAGGCAGCATAAAATCATCACAGCTTATTTTCATTCCTAATG
The DNA here is from genome assembly GCA_037954105.1 of Canavalia gladiata. Classification (NCBI taxonomy): domain Eukaryota; kingdom Viridiplantae; phylum Streptophyta; class Magnoliopsida; order Fabales; family Fabaceae; genus Canavalia; species Canavalia gladiata. The sequence goes on along the minus strand of CM075659.1, from coordinate 56,758,982 downwards.
TTTATTTTAATTTAAAATGATAATTATTATTTTAAGATGCAACAATGTTTTTTCAGGACAAGGGGAAAATCAAGGTATCATCCTGCCTTACAGTAGAACGATAATCGTTTAAACATCTAACCGACCATCACTGTGTTGATTTGTCGGTAGTATACTCAACAATTTAGAATTAATCACATTTGCAATCTAATACATTTTAACATTTCAATTATTATTAGGTTCCCTGAGACACTGCAGAGTAATATATCATTTGCGAATACAACATAACATGACAGGCAGAATATTCATTAACGGAACAAAATCATTACCTTCTTTTCCTCCGCGGCAGGTGCGGCGGCGGCGCCACCACCGCCACCGGCTGCAGCAGCAGGAGCGGAAGCGGCAACAGCGCCACCTCCGGCGGCGCCACAGTTGAAGACGAGATCATCAATGTTCCTGTTCTGGGCGAGCTTGGCGAAAAGGCTGGGCCAGTAGGACTCGACGGAGACATTAGCGGCCTTAACCAGAGTGTTAATCTTATCCGCCTAGAAAAAAGAAGCAGAAAATTGAAATGTATGATCTAAGAAAGAGATATTAGAAAAGAAGGGTTAGAAGGAAATATTAGACTAACAGTGATTTGGATATCTTCGTCGTGGAGAATCAAAGCGGCCAGTGTGCAAGCCACCTCGCTGGAAGCCATTGCAGCGCAGAGAGTATTCGATCAGAAGCTGCTTTGCGATGTAGCACAGAGACGAGACTAGGGCATTGGCAACGAACGCTGTGAAATATATAGTGTTGTCGGAGATTAGGGTTTCCTTCAATTTGGATCCCCGTTACATGGGCCTTCAAAACAATTTGGGTTGGGCTTTTTCATTGGATTAAATTAAATATGGGAATACAACCAAAAACAAAAAAATAATGAGAAGATGAACGAGAGTATTGTTTATCGTTAAGGGAAGTTTTATCTTTGTTCTTCTTCTTTTTTATCAATTCTAGGAAAAATTACCTGAAATTTCTGAATCAAGTCCAATTAGGCTGAAGTTCAATGTATTTACACCCTCCTCTTTCCAATAAATATTCTGAAACAAATAACTAATATCTATCATTTACTTGTTTTTATTATTAGATTCAATATACTTAATGATTACAAATTTTATTGTTTTGCAGGTATCCTGTACAGAACTTTTCTAACATTCAAACATTATCCAAAAAATAAATTTTAATTTTTAAATACAATTTTTAAAAAGGTGTTAGACTAAAAATGAAGTTAATTTAAGTTTTAACTAATTTTTAAAATAAAATTTGTTTTAAGTTGAAAAAATAAATATTTCGTTTTTTCATCCTAAAAATCGTAGTATCTTTATTAGTCACGATTTTACGAATTTTATAATTTTAAAGTTAATAAAATAATTACTTTTTCATCTTATAAATAAATTTTATGTGTTGCATATACATCTTAAAAGTAATTGAATAATAGTTTATATTTTTTTTTTTTGTAACTTTAACTTTTTTCAATTATTAAATAAAATTTTATTTATATAAAATAGTATAATATTTAATAAATTTGAAGACACAAAATATGATATATTATTTAATATAATATTTAATAATATATCTATAATTTTTTTTTAAAAATCTACATCCATCATAAGAATAAAGTTACTGGTATTCTATTATAATACAAATTTATTATGTGCGTAGTATTACATATTTATTATGATGATTGATGTTGTAAAGTTACTAGTATTCTGTTATAATACAAATTTATTATGTACATGGTATTACATATTTATTATGATGATTGATGCTGTAAACTCTCTCTTCGTAAAGAAAAAAACATGTTCGAAGTATTATATATTACGGAGTTGAAATGTCTATAAAGGGGAATTCCAATAATTCATTTGTCTTTGATTTCCTGCATGATCCCAATATTACATGTCAACTATTTCTATCTAGAAAAGCACGCCCTCATCCCAAAGTTTCTACTTTCTTTCTTATTAAAAATCTCTTCCACTACTTGTACACAGATTTCATTATGTTATTAATAAAATTATAAATATGAACTATTTGACCTCGTTAATTAAAAGTAATAAAATTATGAAAATTAAATTAAAAATGAAAAATTATTTGAGTTTTAAGATGACAGTCCAAGCCTGACATTATACAGATAGTAGTAAAATTATGTGGGTGAACTCGTTTCTTGTAATGTATTTTTTAATTAAGTTTATTAAATATTAAAAAGATTTTTTAAAAATTATTAAAAAACTAATTCATATTTCATAATAAACACTGTGAAAATAATTATTAAAAACCACATGTTAATAAAACTATGTTAAAATAAAACCATATGTATTGTGTTTTGTACTTATAAAAATGTTGAATCTTGTAATAATATAATAACCAGAGACCAGGTCCGTTAAACATCCATCTACTTATGCATTATACTTTGATTGGATCCTGTGATAACGTTGTAGATAAAAATTAGGCAGTCACCTTTTTCTTCTAGGGAGAGTTTTGGAGATTACAAAAAATATACCTTTTTTTGGTTTTTTTTTTTTTGTTACAAGCTATATTTGACTAAATTGCAATGATTAAAAAATAGTTACAATTATTTTCATTTTTAATTTTTTAAAACAATATAACTTTCAACGTTATCCTTATTTAATATTATTGAGTTTAATTTCACTATCAATATTTGCGCTTATTATTATTAATTTAAGTTTTCACCTATTTCAATTATCAATAATAATTAAAAAATATTAAATAGTTTACAAAAAAGAATAATTATTAAAACTTAAAAATAAATTGTATAAATAAAAGATTGGAAAGAGTGAAAAAGAAAACATGTGGATAGCCTGATCCCATGCAAGACAACCCAATCTAAATTCGTTTATTATACATGCATGCCTAATTAGATTTGGCAATCTAAATTTATTTGGACCATGAATGTAATAATTATGGTTTAATGGACCGGGCCTCCAGTAAACTTTGAATGTAATATATGGCAAGTAAACCCATTAAACTCGTTTAGTGTTTAATGGACCGGGCCGCTTCATTTTACTATTTACCTTACTCACAAATAAAATCTCCAAACCTTTACATTGTTTGGTGTTTGGATGAGATATTTAAAAAAATTAAAAAAAATTAAATTTTAATAATTAAAATATATTATTTAGATATTATTTTATAAAAAACTTTAAATTTTATGAATTTTAAAATAATATTTTAACTAACTAAAATAAAAGAATTTTAAATTTGCAGTTTCGTAAAAAAATATTTTATATATATGTTATTTTATTTATTTATTTATGTTATTTTTTTTCTTTTTTTTATTTGTTTGTACTATTTTTTTACTTCCTTTCCTTTAAACATAATAATATTTTTAATATCAAATAATATAATCATATTTTATTATATTTTAATTATGTAAATTTGTTAAATTATTATTTTGATTAAATATATTGTACAATAAAAATATTTATATATTTAAATTTTTTAATGAAAAAAAATATAACCAAAATTAAGAAGTATTTATGAATATTTAAATATAAAATTTTGTATATGGTAAAAATTAAACTATTTAATCTAAATAAAAAATTTAAAATGCAAAACCTTAAAATTTATCATCCAAATAAAAAAATTAAATATAATAAATTTAAATTTTTTTAACTAAATAATATATTTTTAAAATAAAAATATTTAAATTTTTTAAATTTTTTAAAATATTAAAATGTCTCATCCAAATACAAAGTGAAACTCTTTTTTATAAAAAAAAAAAAAAAAGTTGTTAAAATTTTGGTATGATAAAATCAACCGTATTTATAGATAAAAATTTGTTTGGAAATTATCAGCAAGTTTGTTTAACGATCTTTTTTCTTCTATTATCCACTTGTTAACAACGGGATAGGGTAGATATTAAAGTACTCGTTTCCTAAGATATCCGTACAGATGAAATTATTAAAAATGCCTTGTACATAATTTATGCATTCTTTATTTACTTTTATACTTATCTAGTCAAGGACTTTATATTTCATTATTTTTATATTTATCAATTTAAATAATATATTTTTCTATTTTATTTTGCTGGCATTTCTCTCTCATGTTCGCTCAAGCTTATTGATGTTAATACTGATAAGAAAAATAAGTAAAAAATAATAAATTAAAAAATTAAAAAGAATTATGTTGCAATGCTTTTAAATGATTGATTCTCGTTATTTTCTCCAGAGCATGAATACTCTGCATAGAAAAGGATAGACCTTAAGTTATCCCTTTATTAATATCGCTTTCTCGTATCAGTCAGCAGTACTAACATGATATTAGGTACTCGCAGCTTCGTTATCGACGTTAATCTGCAAGCATGAAATCGGATTAATCTTGGTTCACAAGTTTGCCTTTTGATCAACAAAAATGTCAACATTTTCAATGTATTTTTTAGAATAAAATAATAAAATAATAAAATTTGAGTCTATGATTAGGTAGTTAACATTATTTTTAATGTGTTTGTAATAATAATCATAATATTATATAGAGTTGATGGTGAAGGTGTATGGAGTGAGTCAACAAGAAAGTTCTCAAAATTCAGTTGAAATCAAAGTTGGTTTACCATTAGGAGTCAAAATGGGCGAAGGTTGAACGAGTAAACTGAATGGTTCAAGGAGGCGTCAACGCGAGAAAGTTCTAGGGAGTCCAACCGAACACGCCTATGAAGAAACTTCATGAAAATTCCAATTCAATCTTCCACGACTCTTCCTTTCCACCTATTCGTCGAATTCGATATAAATACTCATCATCGTTGTATCCGTGAAGAAACAACTAGCTGAGCAGAGTAACAGACTTACAACCATTTCTTTCACCAATTTTTTCAAGCCAACAACACAACACGACAACATGTTCACCTCTATCTTCAGCCACTTCGAAATCGCGCAGGGCCACAATTGGAATTTCTCCTTGGGCGTGGGCCCCACAAAAGGTGCAAAACCGAAGCCCAACCCAGAAAGCGCTTCTTCCTCCGTGGACGCCGAGTCCAAAACCGCCAGAAAAGATTCGAATCAATCATCACCGGGTGGATCCAAGCAAAACCCGCCCCGTTTAAGGCCCAGGTTTGCACCTGAATTGGACGGCCTACACTGCTTTGAATCCATCGTACCCTGTTGACCGACTCATATCAGCTCCAATCTCAATTCGTTCATCGTCGCATCATAAGCAATTCAATTCAATTTATTTTTACTGTATAGTTAAATTAATAATCGAGAAAGTTATGTATTGTGTGCGAGAGTTCAGATTATCTTCTCTTAATCTTCTCTGTAACATGAAAATAGCAAGTTGAAATTTCAAACAAAAGCCTTCTTGTTATTAATTATTATAATTGTAACCCTATTTCTGTAGCGAACTATCTCGATTTATCACCGGATTAAGCAAGCTATACAGTAAATTATACAAAAAAATAAAATCATAGAGTTTCATTACGCAAGCTGTAGCAATAAATTATACAAAAGAATAGAAAAGTGTCATTGAGCAAGCTATGGCAACAAATTATACAAATACATCAAAAGGGTTTCTTCAAACATGTTACAACCAAGATTTGATCCTTCTTCCCAAACAAATCCTACCTGACCACCCTGATGAGATCTCATTCCGTCCATCACGGCGGGGACGGAGGGAGGGGTGGCATGTCGGTTGTGAAGTGTAGAGAGATCAGAAGTTAAAAACCAGAAAAGGTTTCAAAGATTGAGGGATGATCCTCAAGTTTAAGAGAAATGATTTCAAATTCATTTTTAATACGCATTTAAATTATTGAACGAAATTTAAATGTTGCTTGCTTTGCTTATCAGGCTAAATTATATTCTTAATCATTTTCAATTTGATTTTCTATGATTTTAATTTCTTAAATTCTTTTACTTGATTAATTTTTCATTTAAATAATACATATTTTATTTTATATTCTTCTTAAAATTTCTAAATTATTATTTTAACATAAATATTTAAAAAGTATAGTATGCTTGAGAAACAAAATAGTTTTAAATTTTTAGTACTTATATATTTACTGAAAATTTAATAATTTTTATCAAATTTGAATGATAATTCAAAAAAGGATTTTTATTGTAGGTAATACATTTTGAACAACAGAATATTTAAAATTTAATTCATTTAATTTATGAAATTTTTAAAAAATAAGGTTTCTTTTATAAAAATAGATACAATTATGTTTTAAATTTCATAAAATATATTTTTTACAAAAATAGTTAGTTTTTTTTTTGTTTACATATAATCCTTTTGTTCGGTATATGTTTAGTTTGAGATATATTTTTTATATATATATTTATATAAAATTCACATAACACATTTTTTATATTCTTTATTGTATGATTTATTACATTTCATATTTTTTCTCATTGTTATAGTGAAAAATAATTTTTTTATTTTATCTATTAAGTAAGTACATGATTTTAAAAATGAGAAATTAAATAAAAATTTTATTATATATGAAGATAACAAAATGATATATTCGTTATATTTAGAGGATAGAAAATGAAATAAAAAATATACTAATTAGACAAAATTAATGAAAGACCGGTAAAAAGCATTACACAGTAATTTAAAAAATTACAAAAAAATTATACACTTTTAAAACTAGTATATCCAATAAAAATTTTATTATTTTTAAATATAAAAAATATATTTTATCAAAAAATATTAGTTATATGATTAAATTTATTTAATTTTAAATATAATCTTATATTTGAATAAAGCGTATTTGTAACAATTTAAAAAAATTGAAATATTTAAAATTTTAAATATTTTTATTTTAAAATATTTTATTTGACAAAAAAAAGTTTAAATTTTTTATATTTAAATTGTTTTAATTAGATAATAAATTTTAAAATTTTTATTTACATTAAATAATTTAAATATTTATAAGTTTTTTATTTTATTTTAAAAAATAAATATATAAATATTTTTATTATATAACATATTTAAAAATAGTAATAATTTAATAAATATTCATAATTAAAAGATAAAAAATACGTAAAAAAACGATAATATAGAAAAAAACAATATAAAAAAGTAACAGAAAGAGAATAATTGAACAAACAATAGTGTGAAAACAAAAATTATTGTTTACGAGAATTTATTGAAAAATTTTAAATTTTATTTATTTTAAAAGAATTTTAAATTTTATCATTTTAATTTTTAAAATTTATACAATTAATTTTTTTTTAAATAAAATATTTTAATTTTTAAAATTTTAAATTATCTCAAAATTAATTTTTCTTTTTAAAATATCACATTCAAACATAAGATAACTTTGTGTCTGGATAAAATATTTTATTTTAAAAAATTTAAAATACTTTAAAATTTAAATATTTTTATTTCAAAACTATATTATTTAAATAAATAATTTTAAATTTATTATATTTAAAATTTTTTACTTAAATGGTAAATTTTAAGTTCATTAAATTTAAAATTTTTATTTAGATTAAATAATTTATTTTTTATTATAAATAAAATTTTATATTTAAATATTTATAAGTTTTTTTATTTTTTATTAAAAATTTAGATATACAAATAATTTTATTATATAATATATTATATTAAAATAATAATCCAAAAAATATACATAATTAAAAGAATAATAAAATATAATTATATCATTTAATAATAAAAATATCATGTTAAGATAGATGAGAGAAAAATTTGAAAAAATAATAAAAAAACAAAGACAGAAAAAGTAACATGAATAAAGAATAATAAAAAAGAAAATAATATAAAAAAAATAATACAATAGAACTATTTTTTTATAAAAATAAGTTAAGAGATTTTGAAGAATTTTAAATTTTACCTATTTTTAAAATTTAAATTTTTTTCATTTTAATTGGTTAAAATATTTTTGTATAATTTATAAAATTTAATTTTTTTTATAAAATAATATCCAAATAAAATATTTTAATTATTAAAATTCTAAAAATTTTTCAAAAGTTATTTTTCTCTCTTAAAATACCTCATCCAAATATAAGGTAAAAGAATTTAATTAAATCTAAATAAATAAAAAAATTAAAATTATATATAATTTAATATAAAAATATCATTAAACATGATTTATATTTCATTATTTATTTATTTGTAACTTCTATTTAAAATTTTTAATATAATTTTATTTAATAATAAAAATATTTGACTGGAAAATGTACTAGAAATATATTATTAATATTTTTTCTTTCAGTTAGCTATTTAAAAAATTGAATTATATGTTAAGCTTAATTATTTTTATAAAGAAAAGTATGCTCAGAAAAAATTTAAAAAATAATATTTATATATATTTTTAATTTATGAATATAAGTTTATAAAATATATAGTAAACTATATATTTTTAATAAATTCTTAAATTATACAATTTTTTTTTATTTTTAAAATTTGTATTTCTTCATTTTAATGTGAATGAGTCTTTTTTGCCTGTTTATTTTTTTCCCCGTTGTGACTCTTACCATTGATATTATCATTGGAATTTTTTTTAATTCTTATAATAAACTTTAAAAAGATAAAATAAAATATTTTTATGCATGTTAAAGGTATTCTTCAACTGGTAATTAAAGATTAATCCGTTCAATATATAAAAATCATTGAAATAAAATTTCTATCTTTTAATGAAATATTTTTTATATACATAATCAGAATTTAAACTTCTATAAATATACTTAAAAGATACCATTATCTTATGAATTGTTTTCATGTTTGTGGATATAAAATTAATTATTGATTATATTAGATGTTTTAGAGAGAGAAAACGTATTTTTAAGAGGCTTATTCATAATTTTTTTTATTAATTATAAGTAATTTATTTACATTCGAATAAACTTAAATCATAAATATTTTCAATAAAACAAACAAACTAATTGTTATTAAAATAATTTGAATTATTTTTAAAAATTTAATGTATTTTTATTGTATTAAAATTTTTCATTAATCGATAGAAATATTAGTTAGTCTACCATCTTTTCTCTTGACAAAAAGAATCAAAATATAATTCTTTGTAGTTGTACTCCATTTAAAAAAATTAATTTTAAAAATAAAAAGTATATAATTTATATTAAAAATTATCATTTTATAATTTTAAAACTATGGGTGTCACACTTTAATTCTAACATTTTCTATTAAATTCTATTATACATTTTAATAGCATTTTTATTTTAATATATTATTTTTATTATTTATATCTTTCTTCGTATTATTTTATATTTTATATTATATTTTTTTCCTTCTTTTCTTTCTATTTATACTTATCAATAATAATTTTTCAATTTCTAATCAAGAAATTAATATATGGGTTTGTATCTTGTTTTACAAGCCAATTTCCAAATTAATAATTTGTTCTACTTGTAGACCTTCTCAAGTAATTAGTACGGGAAGCATCGATGCTTGTCTTTGGCTTCAAAAATGAATGGACAAATGAGAGCCATCCAAATAAACAAAGAAAATTTTATCCCCAACAGGTTAAGCTGAAGTAAAAACAATCAATTAAGGAGTTAGCCACTCTCTTGTAAATTTGTCACCACTAATCATTGAGATGTCTTTTACTCTTCTCTCTATAGTAAAGAGAATGAAATCATTCATATAAAAAAATATAAAATATGATAAAAAAAATATAATATAGATTATTATATAAATTTATAATACAAATTACATATATAAAATGATTAAAATTGGTACTACCATGAGTATTTAACATGTACTCCTACTACAACCCACCCTGCCATTGAAGACATTCAAACAACCTCAAATCAGTGCAGCGCTACATTCTGAAGAGGAGAAAACACTATGATATACTTAATTTACATAAAATTTTTCTCCCATTTTACTTGGTCCATACCAAACCAATCATGGTAAGGAGATGACAAATAGTATTTTGATCGGTACTTACCCATTTCAATTTAGTAGTAAGTAAAATAGAATGTATGTGCATCTTTCCTGTCAATCAATTTGACCAAATATAACACATATAATGCATGTTATATATGATTGCTGCTAAAATTGTGTCCTACCCGTTTTTCTATTGCCGACTTTAACTTTTTTTCAAGCGCATAGCATTGAATTTGATGTCTCTATCCTCCTTCAGGATGCTAAAATCCAACCATTCTCATCCACGACTTCAATGGATGAATCTTATTTTATGATACGGTTGTTTAATACTTGATTGGAGTCTACAATGGGAGGAAGACTTTCGGTTTTGTATAAAATAATGTCTATATAGTTGAAAATGAAAAGAGGAAGAAGATTGAATAAAAGCGAAATATTGGATTATTAGGTTGCAACTTCCAAGCTTGCGGGACTACAGATGACAAAGAAAAAAGCACGAGCTAAATGATTTGTGTGGTTTTCACCTTTCAATGACGTGGCCTTCTTTCTACGTACAAAATTAAGGGAATTCAAGATAAGGTTATCCTTCTATCAAACTTGTGTCATTATTTTCTACATAGGAGTATAAGACAATGGGTAACTTATACTGGCCACTAAACATATATAATTTTTAATATGATTAGAATTTGATAATTATAATATGTTATAAAATTAATAAAGAGTTAAAAAATAAAGAAAATTTAATTTATTTATTTTTTATAATTTTTAAAAATAAAAGATATTATTTTATACTATATAATTATTAAAAAATAATGATAAATAATAAATTTGATTAATAAATTATTTTAATATTAATAGATAGATCATGTGTTTCAACCTTTGTTAAAAGATTATTCAATTATTATTTAAAAATTAAATTAATTTTTTTTTAATTTGATCAAATAAATAATTTTTAATTTAAATAAAATATTATTATAATAATTACAAACTTTTAATTTTATGTTGAATAAAATTAAAATTTTTAAATTTTAAATAAACATTTAGTTACATTATTATAATAACATTAATGAAAAGAGATAAAATTGTTGCATATCTTTTATTATAATAACATTAATGAAAAGAGATAAAGTTGGTGTATATTTTTTTATTTAATTAATTTTATATACAATTAAATAATAAATAAAATAAAGATAGAATTATCAAAGAGATAAGATAGAGATAGATTAATAAAAATTATATTTTCATAATATTTATATAAATAAAAAATAAGATAAAGATAGAATTACTAAAGAGATAAAATAGAGATAGAAATAAAAATAGATTAATAAAAATCAAATTTTTATTATGTTTATATAAAGTAAATGATCAAATACATGTTCCAGATTTTCTTCTATACACATTTTACTGCGCGTTAGAGTGTTGGTTACAAAAAATTTTCATGCGCGTTAGAGTGTTGGTTACAAAATTTTTTCATTTTATCAGAGTGTCGATCGCATTCAAGGTATTTATATTTAAACTATGTTTATTGAATTAAATTATAAATACATGAATTAATAGAATTTTTTTCTATTTTTGTTACAACTTTTCATGTATTTTTAATCTTTCAAAAAGTATATTCTTTTTGCTGAAAATAAAATGTTAGAATCTCAATTTAAACTTCTAAATATTCTTTAATTTGTTTTAAAAAATGAGTCGATTAAATTACTATACATATTTTGTTATAATCTCATATAATCAAGTAATTCATTGGAAATTTTAGAAATTATCATATATATATATATATATTTATTGAATTCGGACTTAGTTATTCAGTGCCCTAAATTATAGTGTAGGGTCAAGGGCCTAGTACCCGAAGGATGGACGGCAAGGTTAATAACATTATATTAAAAGAGAGAGAGTAGGTTCTCATTTAACTATATACTCATACCCCTGACATTCCATCAAAATAACTTTTCTCATTTAAAATTACATGTATTTTTCTCATAAAAAACTTATTTTTGGGTGAATAAGAGCAGTAAGAAAAGATTACTGCACAGGCGCCTATAGAAGGAACTTTTATTCTCTTGAGAAGGAATGCCCATCAAATGAGATTTTGGATAAATCTTCAAATCCATATCAATAGAAAAGTTTATGAAGAATGCTACCAATCTAATTTTTTTAATATATTCTTAATATATTTTTTGAGATTGATGTTTTTAAAAAATATTATAAATATTTTAATTTTAAAAATTAATCAATTATAAGAAATATGCTGCCAAACTTTTTTAAAGTTGATTGTAATATGCACAATTTATACTAATTTTCAAGATTTTAACCTTTTTTGTTTACGTATACCGTCAATTTTAGAAGAGGATGCGATGGCTTTACTTAGCAGTAGGGTGGCTAAAATTATTAGATGAAAGGAAGGGATAATATAATTTCATGACGATTGGGAAATATAAAGGGTTATCACAGCAGTAATAAATAATAATATAGAAAAAGGTAGTTGTTGTTGTGTAACATATTCCCATGTTCCTGTCATTTGAAGTTTACTTTTCACAAAGCTCAAGACATTGCAAACCTTACTGTCTTTTTATCCAAATCCTCTCTTTATAGGCCATTGTTTGCTTCTCTTGGTCACCAAGGAATCTTCTCTCTCTGTTTCGTTCCACCCTTGCCATATATGTCGTCGAAAAGCCAGTTGTTCATTCCAAGAATTAAGCTTTCAAGGGGAGCAATGGCTACGGTAAGTATTTATGCAGCTGTGCCTGCCGTTGCTGCTGCTGCTGGATTTTATTTCATCGACAGAAACTATATCAAGGTAAGAAAGGTTATATGTATTATTTTTATCAGCATTACAACATTTTGGTATGTCAAGGTAAAAAAGACTATGTATCATTTGTTTTATATACCTAAACTTCTAAATGTCTCATCTATAGGAAAACAAACAAGGATTTTCGGCTCCCAATGCAAAAATGATACCAGAAGTGAATGAACAAGCTAAGACCCTTCAGAAGCCGAAATTGGCACCACAGCTAGATGGCTTGCATTGTTTTGAAACCTTGGTGATGATTTGAATTCGCTTGGGGCTGTTCGTACTTTGTGCTTATTGCTGAATGATGAATACTAAACTAGATGTTTGCAATTGATTCGGTTACTTCTTCCCTACAACATAATTGTTTTTCAAATTATTTCGAATCATATCCCTTCTTTCCTCAAAAGGCCAAAGTTTGAAAAGTATTGTGAGAGCTAGAAAAACAGTTGGAACACGTAATGAACGGCTACATAGTTTTTTTTTTTTTTAATTAAGCATACTCAAGATTTATATAATATCTTGATAGGTCATATGAGAAAAAATGAAAAGACATTGAGGAAAATAAGATTAGTACGTGACCAACGCATCTCTGGCTAAGTTTCTTATTTTATCATTAGAATTTCTTAAAATTTTTAACCAGAGGCTGCTGCGTGTATATTCTTTAAAACTTTAAATAAACGATCCACACCTTGCGATTTTGAAGTTGGAATTTTACAAAAAAAAAATGAAAATCGAAAATATGTGATGGTGGATACATGAAAACATTATCCGTATAGTATGTTAGTGGGTGACCAAAAAAAGAAGCATGTTAGTGCTTTTGAAGATGATGACAGAACCAAATACTCAGTAGCTCCTAACATTGCAAATAGAATCCAAAACTTGAACCAGTGTAAAAATTATGAACTACATCATTATGATGGAGTAATTCATAATCGCATGGCTCCAATATTACTGGATAAATAATAGTAAAATAAAAGTAACTAACTAAAACGGATTTTTTTTTTTCTATTGCTACTGAGTTTATACAACCATACACAGCCTTGAAATTCTGTAGTCTTGACCAAAAGTTACTCATGGTCCAAGAAAAAGAAAATTAAAATCGTCAATTATCCCCTGATACCCACCAGGGCGGGACTTTCTCATTTCCCTTGATTTTATTTTTGGATTATAAATTATTTCGTCCACGAAATAACCTCTGAATTTTCAAGTAATACAGAGAATAATGTCCATCGTCCAAAAGAATGGCATTCAAGACAATGCATCCACCTCTATTTTTAACTATCTTTTACCTATATTAGCAAATCTTCTAGCAACGCCAAATAAAACATACTTTGTGACCAGTCCCCTATCAAGACTACACGCAAGAGCAATAACACCACCAACGACAAGCATCTTGGGTATGTTCACGCCCTGTGGTTTCTCAGATGCGACCACACTTTCATTCTCCAATGAATTGTCAGTGGCTCCAATTGATCGCAAGTATTCAGGACTTATTTTTGTGTTGACTTGGGCCATAAAGGCAGAATGAGAAAGTGGAGCACCAGAAGCTCTTGCTTCTTGATAAGCTCTCAAACCAGGCTCAATCTTCTGAACGGTTCCCCACATTCCTTTCCTTACTCCAAGCTTTGCAATTTCCCATGGAATGCCCATTTCTTCATGATGGAACAGTAAAACTTCACAGGCAGTTAATTGGCCATTGCCTCTCTTTGATTCCACTGTCCAAAAAACAAATAAACATCCTATCAATCATAACAAGTAGAGAAGGAACATAAAATAGTGGCTTGAACAAGTCCAAGAATACACAAGTTACATAAGTAATTCAATAACAAGGATATCAAAATTTACCTGCTCTAATGCACCAACTAGAGTAGTACACATCTACGCGTCTTGGTTTTTCTCTTCTTGGGATTGAGGGACAATTCACTCCCTGAAAGAACAAAATAAAATAAAAAAGAAGGTAAGAGCAATACAATGGAGATATAACCATAATCAATCAACATCTTCAAATATTCAGAATAAAAAGAGAACTTTATTTTCATACCTTAGTCACACAATAGTATGTCCTTCCAGAATCCCATATCCCCCGACCAATTATGTATTCTCTGTCTTTACAGAAAAAGGGAAACTGTACCACAGATAATTAGGAATCCATTAGCACAATGAACCAAGACAACAACTAATTACACTTGAATAGATAAATCAAGTTAAAAGGGCTTTGCACCTTCCGTATCCACTGCACTTTCATGGTACCAGTAGTGGGACACTCTTCAATGATTGAGGAGCTTGCAAGCATGTCATCCCATCTAGGTCGGAACTCATCATCCCAGAACAAGTCCCTCACTATCTCAGGGGTAGCATCCTCAAAAATGGTACTGCTTCGATATTGAGGAGGACCATCCTACAAAATCAAACAAGTAATTTGAAAAAAACCAAAAGTTTTTGAAGATAACAGTGACATCAATCTTCTATTGTGGTTTACAACCAATCATTTGAAATTGATGCAAGGAATAAAACTTTTAAAATTAGCAAGGAACCAAAAAAGGTATCATACCTTTGGTTCTCTGCGCCATGCTTTGTAACTCATGGTTGGGGTGCAACGGTCCATCATCTGTATCCAAGGGAGACCTCCATCTTTCTCTTCCACAAGCAAGTATAGATGATGTAAATCCTCTATTGTAACAGCATCAGAAATTTCTTCACTGGATTTGGGTGCACTGCACAGTTAAACAAATAGATAAATAAGATACATTCTTAAACAACATTTTCATTGCCACAAGAGCAATTGGTACTTGTATAAGATTTGACAACCCAAGAGAGTGCACAAAAGCATTTATCCAACCCAAAAACTCCAAACTTGTAATTTTTCAATCACAAAAAATCAAGCTGCAATAAAAATTTACAAACTAACGGCAACAGGTCCAAATTTGTTTTGTCTCCATCTCTATTAACCCAATTTTATCGGCAGAACAAGCAAAAAACAAATCCTAGACTGATTCCTAGATAAATTTAATTTTGATATAAGAAATTAACCGGTGTTCAACATGTTAATCCATTACAAGATAAATGGGTGCAAAGCATGACTCCAAATTTATACAACAACTTATTTTTATCTCAATAACAAAATAATGGATAAATGCAAAAATACCTGCCGGAACTAGCACATTTCACGGGTGAAGAGGAGGAAGAAGCTTTTTTATCTATCTCTTTATTCAGGACCAAAGATTCCGAGTTTGGAGATTGCATTGTAATAGAATTAAGGCAAGGAGACGAAGAATAACTCTTCAGGGGAGATACTACAAACTTTAAAGGCGAAGAAGCCGATGAAGGTGAAGCAAAATCCAAGGACTTGGCAAGGGAAGTAGCTAACTTTTCTTTCCCCAAACTCGCCCATTTCGGTTTCCACAACCATCCAACGATAACACCGGCGAAAAATACTGCCCACAAAGGACTAAAAATCATGCCCATAGCTGTACACAAACCCAATATTGGAGGGCTTTCCAACATATTGTAAAAATAAAACTATGATGGAGTAAGAAAAAAAAAACCCAAAATCTCTCCAGCTCCTAACAAAGCTTCCCTCTTTTTTATTTTATTTTTAAGATATTTTGATTGATAGAATAGGTTTGGCGCAGAGTGAGGATGAAAGGTTAAAAGGGGTTTGAGGAAGGAGCTGGAGAATATTTGAGGCGAAGAAAAATCAGGCAGATGAAACAAAAAGGAGAGAAATTTGGCGAAAAATCAGAGGGAGAGAAAGACAAAAGGATATAGGGGAGATAAGGGGGGTAGATTGATTAAGACACGAAGGGTGGAAATAAAGATTTGGGTGCTAAGGCGACGGCGTAGTGTGGCGGGGCAGCATCGAAATTGGGAACCAATGGCGGTGGCGTGGGAGTATTGGTGGTTGGAAAGAGATAAGTGTTTGAAGAACCAATGGGGGCGAAGGGGAATCACATAAAAAAGAATGGTGGCGAAGGAGTGATGCGTGTGAATTGGGAGTGTGATGTTGATATGATGAAAACCGAGGGTGGGAAGTTAGAACTTGGGGAAGTCTAACGTTGTCAATTTGACGGTGTTGGTATGGGGGTTGGTTCAAGGGAAAATATAAGAAAGAGGACGTGTGGGTGGTGGAGGCAATTCAAAACGGGTGAGGACTTGATTTTTTATGGTTACTGAGGCCTTGTTTTTCACGTTCTATTTGCTCGTTTTTCTTGCATTTTACATGGTCTTCACGCGCCAGTGTTCATTCCTAAGCTTTTTTATTTTTATTTTTAAGGTTTTACTGCTAATCAAAATATAGTTTCAAACAAATAATGTTATTCAAAATGTAAAAGGAGCTTATTTCTCGGTAATCTCATGATTAAGATAATAAAAATATTTTTAGAAAAAGAAAATAAGATTATAAAATTATATTGATAATGTAAATTATTTAATATATTTAAAATACAGATAAGTAATACCTACTTTTTTCAATTATTAAATGTATGCATCAAATTATATTAAATACTTTTGGATAAAACTTCCAATGTGTTCTATAAAAGTTGAGAAGTTAAGCAAAAGTTGAAGAATTAATCGAAAATTAAAATTTAAAAATATGTTAATTAAAAAAAGTTAGATAAAATTAATTGAAGAAAATAAAATGACAATTACAAACATAACTATTACATGAAATTTAAATATTTAATTTAATTTAAATTTAATTATTATATTGAAAACAATAATAATAATTTTTTAATTTATTCTTATTTATGCTTTTTTTAAATAATAACAAGATAATATAAATAAATTTACAATCACTTTAAAAATTGTACGTTATAGAAAATAAATTTGATAAATTTATTTTTTCTTTTTTCTTTATGATATATTTTTTTAACAACAATTATATTGTTAAATAAATAAAGTCTTTCTTTAAAATTAAAATTTTTAACTTTTAATAAATAAATTTAAAAAAAAAATTAATAAAAATAATATTTACGTTATTATTATAATTTAAAATTTTTATCAATATACAAATTAAATATTTTATTATAAATAATTTAAATAAATATTTAATAACTAAATTAATTAATAAAATATTAAAATAATATTTTATAAGAAACAAAAATTATTAAAAAATATCAATAGTGGAATTAATATTTAATAAAATACTGGTAATTATTAAAATAGTTACTATGCTAAATATAGTTAAAATAAATTTTAAAAATTTTATTTAATAATTTTACATTTTATTTAACTAAAATATACTGTCAAATATATTTTTAAGTATTTATTAAAATTATTTTTAATAGAATTTAAGAATTTTTTTAATTTTGTAAACATGAGTTAAAGTGATATTAAACAATGACATAAAAGAATTAAACATGTCATCTTTAAATCGTATAATTATTTAAGAAATTGAATAAGAGGAGTTATCTATGAAATAGTTTGCTAAAAGAGAATGTGTTGTTTACTTTATTGATCTAATTATGTCAGAAAGAAATAACCTCCGACCTTTAGAAAATATCTCGATACACACTAAAATGAATTTAATTTTTATTTATTTATTTATTTATTTAAATTACTCTTTATAAGATAATGTAGATAATTAATGGAGAGATACTATTTTATAACATTACTCTTAATAAAAAAAATTCTATTTTCATTTACTAGATTATTGCTTTTAGTGAATATGGTAGAAAAAATTCATTTATAAATATTTAATATACTCCATTGAATATTTTTTATAATAAAAAATGCCTTTTAGAATTTTAATTAAAGCAATAAATTATTTGCTTTTAGTTAACATATTCCTCCCTTTTTATATATTAACGGCTTAAGGAGATGTCAAATGTTTATAAATTTTTAATTATACTTAGCAATTCTAGAAAAAATAAAATTTAATTAAAATACACCGATTATATAAACATTTTATGTACATTATTATCTAATTATAAATTAATATATTATTAAGAAATAATAATATTTATAATAATTATTTTAATAATTATACTTATTATAATTTTTAAATAAATAACAATATAAAAAATTATACTTAATAATATATTATAACTTTTAAAAATATATACTTATATATATATATATATATATATATATATATATATATCAGAATATGGTGACATTACATATTAAATTTAACGTTTATATAAGTTTAATAATTTTTAATAAAATATAGGATGTGTCAATCTAGTTATTTAATTAGATATTATATTATAATATCTGTAAATATATTATGTATATTAAAATTAATAATTTTGATATATATATAAATATGTTATTTAACTATTATCTTTTATATATATTCAAATAATATATTATATAGTAAAGTAAATTAAATAATAAAATATTTATTAATTTTTATTTTTTATAAAATTTTATAAACATTTGATAATTTTTTTTAAAATGATAATTTAATTGATAAATATTATAATTATAAAAATTATTAAATTAATATAAATATTAAAATTTAAAAATAATATGAATAAATTATGATTATATATATATTTGACGCCGTATCAAATGCTATTGAATTTTATTATTTTTATGCTAATTTTATTATTAAATTTAATATTTTTAATTAAAAATAAAAGTAAACAAAATTATTAAATCTAATTTGATGGATTTATTTAATAAATAGATAATTTGTTAAAAAAATTTAAATAAATAAATTAGATTTAGGTTTAAAAAAATTATTTAATAATTTTTTTATTTTGTAGATTTTAATTTTATAATTTTTTAATCAATTATTTATATAAATTTTAAATTTATTTATTAATTTTTTAATATAAATTTTAAATAAATTAGTATATTTTGTAAATTTTAAATTAGATCAGAATTTTAAAAAAAATTAACAGTAAAAAATTCTATCTTAGATTTTCAAATTTTAAAATAAATTAATACTCAAAGTTAAATTTAATTTAGCTTATTTTCATTTACTTCTAAGATTTAAAAATTAAAATAAATATATTTTATAACAATTATTCCCAATCTCTCTCAATCTCCAAAGTGAAAAAGCGTAAAATTTTATCCTAAAATTTAAGTTAACTAATAAACAACTGTTAGTATTTTTTTTCGCAAATATAAAAACATGGCATTATTTTTTAGTGTATTAATTGCTAATTTTTTATATCCTCATTTTATTACTGGATTTATGTTAATAAAATATTAGTTTATTTCCGATACTATTAATTAAAAAAATCTAAATTGCGAATAGTTTACAAATAAAATTGAAATTTATAATATATTAATTGTTTTAACCACTTTTTTTTTAAATTTTAGTGAATTATTTATTTATTGTAAGGTCGGAGGAGAATTTCAAAATAAAATTTACGTATCATATAACTATGAAAACAAAGTCTGAGTAACATGAAGCATTTAAATGGTATCTATAACTCGAATATAACATTATTATAAATATTTGCAATTGGAAATTACAATTTAAGATAAAATTATAAATAAAATCTAGTAAAATATAATTCCTAATTAAATATTATTTTTCTAATATATGTGAAGTCATAATCAATGAAATCAAGTAAGAAACTTTAAAGCAATAATGTTTTCTTAAAAAACATATAGTTTATTAAATATACAATCATTAAAACTAATATAATTTTAAAAATAAAACAATTTTTTCTCTAAGTTAATGTGCTTCTTCATTTCCATCATTGCTGCATCGTTTTTCGTTTTTAAATTGCACCCTACACACATCTTTTCCCTTCCCTTTTCCTTTACGGTACTTTAACAAATTTCTCAACACAAAGTTGCGGCTCCGACCAGTTTTGGTTGGTATGTTACTTCTTTATATTATATTATATTTATTAATTACGTAACATGACTTGACTAATGAATATTGGCAGAAACATTTTATTACGAGCATACATGAGGGGGGAAATAAGAGTCTATGATGTTTTGTTTTGTGGGAAGAATGTTGACTTTACTTTTTGGTTTGAAACGTATGGTAAACAGAGAAAAATAAGAAAGTCAAAATAAAACTTATGCACTCTGTACACTCTATATGATAGAAATTTTTTTAATCGAAAATGAAGCAGCCACCGTTTACATTCAATATTCAAGCCTTTCAAGGTATGGTTAGAATCGCTAATCTTTGAACATGTAGTGTACGAAATTCATGAAAAACGATCTTTGGTCGGTAGTTAGACTTTTCTATGTTTTCTAGTTAAATTAACTTTCATGTGTTAAATTTCGTACAAATTAGGACAGTCTATGAGAATTACTATATACTACATGAATGTTTGTTCCAACATGACATTTAAGTAATTATTAAATATTTATTTGGTAATGTTATTAAATAAATTTAACTGCGTACTTATTCTAAGTTAATATTTAGCTGACGTAACTATATGTTAACTATGAATTTAAAAAGAATTTGACATATACTTTGCAATTTAAATATGTGATTTGGCAAACCTATTATTAAATATATTACTTTAATAGTTAATTAATTTCATGTATCTGAAATTAATTGTACAATTAAATTATTTTGCAAACTTATTATTAAAATATTACATGTATGTAATGTACAAAGGTAACCTCATACACAAATAAACCACTTAAGTTAACTTAATGCAAATAAATTTGGTTCCATATAAATTTTAAGGGAAAATGGATTTTTTAAACTTGCCTTAAAAAATAATAATAATTAATTTTGAATATATTAACCCAAACGTACATGTGTTATAAGTTTATGACAGCAAACAGAGAAGAGGGAGAGATATGTTGAGAGTAAGAGAAAGATCTTGCTTTTGCTTTTTTATTTTTGTGAAATCCATGGAAATGTTGTTTGTTTAAATAACATATATAACTGTTTCAAACAAAGTATCATCACGCGTGCTGTTTGGATTTTACAAATAGTTTTCCTAACTTTAATCTAAAAATAACGATTAAATAATTAAAAATAAAAATATATTAAAAATGATACATTTAATATTATTAATGTATTTATGTTGTGACGTTTAATGAAATTTTTTTATTTATTGATTCTTAAAAAAAACTATATTTAAAATTTACAGTCAATATATATATCGAAAAAAACGTTATGAAAAAAAAAACTAAATATAAATAAAGAAAGCCTGGGAAAGGGTAAATATTAAAAAAATGAGACATTTGATATTATTAATGTATTTATACTGTGATGTTGAATGGATTTTTTTGATTTGTTGATTCTTAAAAAAACTTTATATAAAAATTTACAGTCAATATATATAGTAAAAAAAACGTTATGCAAAAAAAAACTAGATATAAATAAAAAAAAGTCTAGGAAAGGTAAATAATAAAAAATGAGACATTTGAAGATTAATGTATTTATATTGTGATGTTTATTTAATTATTAATTAATTTTTAAAATACTTTATATTAAAAATTTACAGTCAATATATATAGTAAAAAAAAAACCTTATGCGAAAAAAAATATAAATAAAGAAAGCTTAGGAAAGATAAATATTAAAAAATGATACATTTGATATTATTAATGTATTTATATTGTGATGTTTACTGAAGCTTTTTTTATTGATTCTTAAAAAACTCTTTATATAATATCTATATAGTAAAAAAAAGTTATGCAAAAAACAAAAAAAAAACAAAAAACAAAAATATAAAGAAAGAAAGCCTGGGAAAGGTAAATATGGTAGTTTGATCGGAAAGGGGAATATATAAAACCTTGTGAATTAGTAAAAGTTTAAGTATTTAGCAGCATTGGCATGACCACAACGTCCAATTGATATTTAATTAATCGCGGGTCAACATAGATATAACAAATATACTTAGAGTTGAAGTGGTAAGCAATTCTCACTTGGTCCATGCAGTTGTATTAAATTGGAGAGTCAAGTCTAAATATGTTTTCTAAATAGGATGCATGGTAAAACTGTCTCACACCAACATTTCATAATTTAAAGTTTGAAGGCCCCTAAATGGATCGTTGACATAGAGTAATTGATCCCTGGCTATCCATTGATGGTAATATTTGATACGTGATGCGTGGAATTAGAGTGAGACAAATTTATGTAAATATTCTATTATAATAAACAATTTATTTAATCACACAATGTATAAATTTAAAGTCATAATAAATAAATAATGCGCTAAAATAATATATGAAAGAATATGTCAGTGTGATTCTTATTTGAATATATATATATATATATATATATTAAGTCAATGTATATGCTGTGATTCGTGGTACATAAATTATGCCATAGCAAACTGGGTATAACTTAGCCTTCCGAATGAAAAGTCATTAAACACGGTTTTGAAATACCGATTTCTTTGCTGAATGGAAACACGCATTTTGGACCCATAAAAAGGACGCTAAGGACTTGGGTTACATGATGAGAAAGGCGAAAAAATATCCTCACACTGCACCAACCGAGTTCCACATTGTTGTGATTATAGCATGTGCCCGCATGATCTGCAGCAACTAATGTGGAAGCTGACACTGCAAACATGGAGAATATTATGTCACACTGTTTCCATTATCGCCCAATATATAACTTCTATTTCAAAACCAATTTAATTAAATCATTTATTTAATCATTTTTATACTGGACTTTACATTATAAATTAAAATATAATATTTTGAAAAAAATTATTTTAATCAATTCACGGGTGAAAAATAAGTTTTTTACATCGGTTGTTATGAACTTTTTACCTCAGTTATTTGGACGGTGTTGAAGCAGGCGATATAGAAAATAAGATTTTTTACATCGGTTCTGGAACCGATGTAAAAAATACACTTTTTACATCAGTTATAGGTCCAATCAATGTAAAAAGTGTACTTTTTACATCAATTATAATCTTAACCGACGTAAAAAATTTATTTTTTAAATGTTCGTTTTATTTATGCATGCTACCGTATTATTTATTCACAATATCTGCATATACACACACATAATCACCAGACAGACATTACAGAATTCACATAATCTATATATTTAAACTAAATACATCATTATTTATTATCAAATTTTAATTTACAAAGGAAATAACTTAAAATTAAGCAAGTGTTAAAAGTTGAAAAAAAAATGTCGTAATCAGTCATGTACCTGTTAAAAACAGAGAAAAAATGGTTGAGCGGTGACCAAACGGTATCCTAACGGAGGTACAATGGTAATCGAAAGATGGCACAGTACAGTGGTAGCCAAATAAGAAGCTTGAAAATTATATAATACAAAAAAAATGAATGTGAATTTCAATTATAATAACAGAATGAGATGTATAAATAACAATAAAGACGACTTCAAATCTTAGGGTGTGTGACGACGACTTCGAACGGAGGGAATGATTGCAACGGCAATGACAACTACGAACGTAAGAATGAAGTGTAACGACGAACAACAGGGACGACGACAATGGCTAAGACGTAAACGAAAACAAAGAGAACAAACCGAAATGAGAAACTAGAGTTTTGGAGAATGAGGTTAAAGACAATTAGCGTCGAAAAATAAATAACAGGATAAGACATTTCACATCAGTTGTTTCTTATAACTGATGTAGAAAGTACTTTCTACATCGGTTTTTATGTAACCGGTGTAGAAAGTTTTAAAAAAATCCACTTTCTAAATCGGTTGTTATGTAACCGATGTAGAAAGTTTGAAAAAAAACATACTTTCTACATCGGTTCAAAAAAGAACCGATGTAGAAAGTATTTTTTACATCGGTTGTTTTGTAACCGATGTAAAAAGTATTTTCTATATCGGTTCTTTTTCTGAACCGATGTAAAAAGTTTACATTTATTTATAAAAATGCCACCATATATTTTTTTATATTGATTTCTAAACCACAGATGTAAAATCTTGTTATAAAAATCTATTTTTGCACTAGTGATTATACAGAAAATTTTATGAAAAATAAATTGAAAAAATTATATTTTACTTCCATACATTTATCATAAGTACTTTTAAATAGTTTCATAGATTATTAGAGTAAATTTATCCCGAAATAATAAAAAAATAAAATATATAATAAATAATATAATAAAAAAATAGGGATGTACGATAATAATTACTTCATATATAATATTTAGGGGAATTACATCTATAATTAATATAAGTTATTAGGATTGGTAAATTTATAAAAAAATGTAGTAATTTATATAAAATTTTAAATTTTAAATTCAATATTTTTATCAATGTGCATAAAATTTTTATGATTAATATATTAGTTATAGTAATTCTTTAAAACTCGGCAGAATCTTATATACCATGTTTGATGTTTGTGTTGTAATTTAGGAGGGCCCAAACTGTTGTCGAAGAGAATCTACTTTTTTTCTTTTTGTTTTTTAAGCAATGTTTAGTAAGTAGTTGAGGAGGTCATTATTTATCATATCCTACTTACCCCAACACACTAAAAAAAATCCTGATTATCCCTAAGATTATAGATGTATAGTAGTCAGCACAGTTTTTTCTCGTTACTCCTAAAATTGGGGATTTCATAGCTGAATTGACCGTAATTTGTTGTGAAACTAATACTCATTTTTATAAAGCCTGTTGATACCAACATGAGTGCTCTTAGCTTGAGATAAGTTATGAATGGCTCTTTGTGCTAAGTACTATTTGTGGCCCAACCCATAATCATCCATAGATTAATTAAAAAAATTTCCCAGTGATGTCCTTAGCATAACACTATTAGATTTACAAATTAAGTTCAGGACAGAGCAATTCTTTGTTCCTAGCAAAAGATAAGAAGACATAGTCTAGGAATTAATTATGAATAGCAAACGACGAAAACAGTCCCCGCCAGAGAAGGGATAAAAACAAATTGTTTTGCCAAATTGACAGGGACAGCATAGAGAAGGTGACCCTTCATTTTCTACATACTTCCATTAAAATGGAGGAGTTACATTCTAGCCGTTCATCCATAAAATGTTAAAAAGAAGTTCTGCTGTACGAACCACACGAAATCTCAAAATACAATTATTGTAACCTATTATTACAAGAATCATACAACGAGCTTTTGTACTATTAAATTGCACCCACTGTCACTTCACTGGCATGCTCTTGCTCGATACGCTTTAATCAAACAAATTCTTTAATTGATATTCAATATTTCATTATGCACACGAATTACACAATTCATTATTTCTCTTTTTAGTTTAAAATTTAGGAGGTGGATAAAATCAAGACCAACGCGCACTACTTATTAACTACTTATGTAAGACATCACTGACACCGCATATATACAAATAAATTATGAATATTATACATTCTAATAATATTTATATTTTATTTTTTATTATCTTTTTCCATCTTAATTATTCCACTTAATTTTAACTATATAACAACAATTTTTCCATATAAATCATGAAAATTAGATCTGATGGATCGGATAAGTTGTACGTCTCTTATCTGTATTATTTCTCACTATTTTCCTCCTATCGCTGCCTCATGTTTTAGGATTGTTTTAATATGGATAAGAGATGTGTGGGGGAGACATTTTTATTATGTTTAAATAAATTTCTTGGTATGCTCTTGTAGAAAATTAAAAGATTAACTCAATAGTTTTTTAAAGTTTTTTTTAGTAAACTCCTCTAAAAATTTATATGTATAAATTAATTTAACGTTAATAAAAATTATTATATTTTATATTTTTATTTTCTTATTTATAAATTCTTATAGAGAAATTTATTCAAACGGAACCAAACAATTTTTCATTTGTCAAGTTGGCGGTAATATATATATATATATATATATATATATATATATATATATATATATATATATATATATATATATATATATATATATATGAACAGAAAATAGAAAATTAGGGAATCCAGTAAAAAGGTAATCCTCAATCATGTAGCTGAGTACCTCAGTACAAAATTTGGTCCTACATTGAAGGTAATCCCTCAATCATGTAATTGACTCATTTAGATATGTGTTGGATTGGATTCAAAGTATTTGGTCTGCTCCTTCTCATCTACAATCGTGTCTGTTGATCTGTTTTCAGTTCACGTGTAGTAGCTCTATACCTTTAATACGTTTCAAGTATTTTAAACGAATACTTCTATATGCAAGTTAAATTTATAAATGTAAAAAAAAGCGTCCAAGAGAAAAATATTGCCATTACTAGATAATGGTCCACGTATCTAACGTTAAAAGTAAAAACTGTACGGTAAAAACAACTATATCAAATATCAAATTAAATGGTGAAAATTCAAATAATATATTTTTATATCTTTTAATTTGATATGATACGTATAAATTCAAAATGAGGTTTGGCAAAATTTAAAAATTAATGTTTGAGATATATATAAAAAAGGATACTTAATGTAAGAAAAATGAG
This sequence comes from Canavalia gladiata, assembly GCA_037954105.1. Lineage (NCBI taxonomy): Eukaryota > Viridiplantae > Streptophyta > Magnoliopsida > Fabales > Fabaceae > Canavalia > Canavalia gladiata. The sequence continues at coordinate 56,732,065 of CM075659.1, read as the reverse complement.
TAAATTAAGAGTTCTTTTGCTTTCAAATAATGAAAATAATTTCCATATATAAATCTTAATTAATAATACAAAAAAGACTCGTTACTTAACTTGCATTGGGTTCAAGTTAAATCTGGTCTATTTTTATTACATAAGTCATCATATGATCTTTTTATCCTATATCTAAACAGGTTAAGCTCTTGCTTAGTTTAAAAAATTAAGTTATAACTTATAAGTTATAAGTTATACAATTTTTTAATAATAATAATAAACTAACATGTTAAAATAAATATAAATAATTTAATGATTATAACATTATTTCTATATTTTTATTATATTAAAATTTTTCTTATAATATTTTGAAATTATTTAAAGACTTAAATAACTATATTATATATAAATATCAATTTATTAACTTAGTTAAAAATTTATTTATAATCCTATTCAATAACTTACTATAAAATAAGTTTTCAAATCATGTTGGAATTTTGAAAAATTAAAATCAAGCTTTAAAAAAAACTTATTAAGATAAAAAGTTATATTTAAATCTTTATTTTAAAAAATTAATTAATAATATATATATATGAATCTAGCACAGGAACATATAAGAAAAATTGTTGAATTATGTGTCAAGAGATTTTTATAAAAAAAATTAAACAATTTAAAAACATCTTATAAAGGTTAAAACAAATGTACGGCAAGAATCATCTAAGATTTCATATGACTATCGAAAATCATGGTTTAAATAAAATGTATTATACAAAAGCTTACAATCAACTTTGATTAAAACAAACAAATTTAACGAGAGAAACCAAGCATAATGATTTTATTATATACAGAGAGTTATGTTTAATTTCTCTCAGTTAGAAATAATATTTCTACTACCATATGTTTAAAACAAATACACAAGTATTAGCTTTTCAAGTATTTCTTTCCAAAATTTACTTGAATATTATTTTTTATAAAATCTCTTCAAACTCTATCTAAAAAATAAGATACAAAAATTCAAACTATTTAAAGTTATGCAAAGATATTTTGAGATAACTATATAATAATTTAAAAGTGAACAAAGATTTTAACAAAAACATACAAGTATTACGTATACGAGTTTTGAGAGAATAATAAAGAGTGAAGTAAATGCATTTGTTCATTCTTAATGAAAACTTCTTATCTTTTATTCTTTTTCAAAATTTTGTCCATATATATAAGTGAAGACAAATTTAGATGTTAAGGGAGTCTTTTAAAATTTTCAACATCTTTCATTTATCATTTAATATGTGAGTATATTAAATATAAATTTTTTACTGTAATCATTTTGTTTTTCAAAAACATTATTCTTGCAACATGAAAATAATATCTTTAATGGTAAAATAAATAAGTTGTGAGTATAATCAATTAATATAGAAAATAAAAAATAATGATGTTGTGCCACTAGGAATGAAAATATATCAGATCTAATTAAGCTTCACAGAACTTGAGTGTAATTTAACTTTTAAATTTAAAGTTTAAATTGATTTATTAACTTTATATTGCTCATTTTTAAGGTATATTTAAAAGCTTAACTTGATCTATAGGTATATTTAAATTATTTTATAATAAAACATTTCAAATAAGCAAAAAATTCTCAAATAAGTTAATATATTTAAATTTATAGATAAATTGATAAATTTAACTATTTAAACTTAATCTTTTAATTAATATAAAAATATACATAGTTTATTTAATAATTCGACCTTGCTTAATTTGAAACTACTATCTGTAACCAAACAAAAAAAAAAACTGCAATAAGTTGGATCGTAATTGTCCGCAGTCAATAAATAGATGCAGGTTGAAGGGTTTAAAAAATATTGGAGTAGTTGGATGAAGGTTGAACTGTTGAAGGGTTTAAATTTTAATACGATGTTGAAATCTGAAGCATCGAATTTTAATCTAACGATTGAGATATTCTGAACGCACGAAGTGCATATTTTTGGGAGTGCACCGAATCCAGATCCGATTACATGTTTCCAGGCCTCCTCCCTGCAGAATTTGAGGAGCGTGATTCGTAAGGCATTCACGTTTTTTTATTTGTTATTTACTTTCCTGATTTCGTCGCGTGTACAGCTATTGGTCTGTGATGTTTGTATGGTGCATAGGTATATGTGCAATCAACGTTTCCTGCTAGGCTGCTACTGCTAGTGGTTCACTTTGTATGCAACAACAACACAGGTTTGAATTTTAAAACACAGTGGCACCCAGTCATTTTGTCGCCCACGTGGCATTCACCGACCACTGACGAAGCGCATTGCGCACTATCCTTTTCCCCCCTTTGCAACTGCCTGCCGTCCCGACCCCATTCACTACCATTTTCTCCAGAATCTTCCTATCTTCTCTTTAACCACTATGCTCTGCTCGGCTCAGACCGCTAGATCCGGTTCCAACTGGCTCGACCGACTCCGGTCCAACAAGGGCATCCCCACCGGTGATGACCTTGACCTGGACTCTTTCCTCCTCACCGTTCATTCCCATTCCCCCCAGGCCCGGCCCAATAACCCGCCCCCGGCCCGCCCATCCGAGAACATTGACCAACCAATGAGCACCGTCCTCGCCGAGCTTTTCAACATGGGCGCCACCCTCACCAAAACCTCCAAAAAATGTCCCCGGAAACAGACAAACCCTAAAATCTTCCTCGCTTCTTCCGTCATCAACAGCCTCCACGACTCCGCCGCCGCCACCCCCAGCGTCGATGCGGCGATTCCGGTGGAAGAAGAAGCTGCCGCTGATCGCGGCGACGAGGAGGAGGTGGACAACGACAAGGAGTGGAACGAGTTTAAGGGTTTCACCAAGAGTGAGGTTACCGTGATCGATACGAGTTGCCCCGGGTGGAAGGTGGACAGGTTGGTGTTCCGGAGGAACAACGTTTGGAAAGTCAGAGAGAGGAAACCGAAAAGCAAGTTTTTCGCTAAGAAGAAGAGTAACTCCTCCACTCTTGTGCCTCATGACCTTGATATCAATGGAATTGGGACCTCCAAGTAAGAGCGTACGTAACTTGTGTTTCCACACAATATTTTCTGCTTCAATCATTCTAATTTTATTTTATTTTTTAAATTGTGGTTTCAACTTGGAGAGTTTTTCACCGCTGATACCTTTTTCCAGCCCTCTGTATAAGCATTTAAACTTCGATTTTTTTAACTTTGTTACTCTTATTATGTATGAGGACCTTCACCACTGGCTTTATTTTTTGCGTTTATGTATTGGGTGCTGCTGATATGGGATTTCTTGTGTTGTCTGCATCGTTATTGCATGCTTGGAAAATGGTGGTGCCTTTATATTTTATGTTGGTTTCGGCAGATTGATCCATTTGCTGTTCAAGATTTGTGTTGGTGGGTGTTTGGAATGGTAGTATCTATGTTCGTTTTACTGTTTATGGTGCTTTGGCCATCTCATGTACGAAAGATTTTAACTTAATTTTAACACCGTTTTGGTAAACTATAAAGTTTCAAGATCTAATGCAATATGGAAAATGTTTAATTTCTGTGATGTTCATTATGATTTTATGCGATCTATTTCACCATTTCGAAGCCCTTTTCCACCGAATCTATAATTTTCTTTTTTAAGGCTTGTTTCATAAATCATCAAATTTCCTGTTCTGACTTCTGTTCCTAAACTTGATAAGGTTGGCTGTCCATAGAATTAACCCTTAACAATGTTCACAATGTAGCTTATATGGTAAAAATGTTAGTGTTATTTAAGAACTGAGAATGATAATACTTCTCCCATTACAAATTCATATCTAATTCTTTCCCATGTTTATATAGATTCTATAATCTTTTGTTTAAGAGTACTTTGTATGTGCAAGTATAACTTCAATACTGTTAAATTATTGAAGTATTATATACTATGTTAGTATGATTATTTTACTTAGGCTGTGATATTAAAAATGTGACTTCAATTTTTTTGTGGCATTTTGTTGCTTGTGGTGCTGACATGGGTAAGTTATGTTTAATTTGGTAAAAATTTATACATCTAATTGGGTGTCTACAACTTGATGGTATGTTTTAGGAGCTATCCGTGTATTGAATTTCAATCATGCAGCATTGTGAATAAAAGGTTTATAAGGCCTGTGTTACCAACTGAGTCAGAGTGCTCCTTTTAGGGCAACCATCTTTGACATTTTATGCCATTTTCCATTCTCCTTCTTCTGCTTCATTAGTAGATCAAGAAAATATAAAATGAAAATTATATATCTTAATCTAACTATAAATGGGAAAATTGTCATCTTGCAACAATGGAGGTTGATGTGGTGCTCATGGCCTCCCAATTCTCTTTTATTGATATTGGCTTGTAGATGTGTTTATATCACACGATGTATTGTCCTCTCTTGCAATTATAAGTGTGAAGACGATTCATTCAACTACATATTACTGTTGTGGTAGACAACACCTGACATCCAGAAGTGAAATGGAAAGAAGGTAATATCATGATGATTAATTTTATAGGTTCGGGACTCTGTTATGTATAAGCTTCCCATTGTGTTTTGAAGATAAACCCCTCTGAGGAACTCAGTTTTCTAATTTCCTTTTATTTTAAGCTGTTTATAATTAATTTCAGAGTCAATAATACTCGCACATGCCTCTCATTATTTATCTATAAGCCATTTTGTATTTAACTAGCCCTTCTTAAATTTTTTCCAAATGGCTGAAGTTATTTTCACACAACTATTGTGAGACAATTAATCATCATCCAAAATTATACTGGATTGTTCCTTTTCATTAAAAAGATACGCCTGCATTAAATTCCAAATAATATTATTCTATATTTTTTATAGGATAGGTTTAACTTTTAACAAATGACATTGTTATTCAGCATGAATTTTCCATATTTTTCAAGAAATAAAGTCTGTTGTACTTCAATCTGCATGCTCTGGCATGATTAGATTTATATAAATTCTGTTTTTGATGGTCAATTTGTTTTGATATTACCATTCTACATCCAATCTAAATTTCCTATAACCTTTTAGAGAAATTTTCATAAGACATCTCTATGTTGTCTTGATTTAGAATTGAGAACAAGCTAGTTTTCAGCTGGCAGATGTTGAGTTGTGCTTTGTGCGCTTTGAGATCTACTTTGACAATACACATCGGAGAATTATATAAGCTTGTCCTTGGTATTATTTTTGTTTATACATTTGTAACAACTGATAAGCTATAGCACTTTACATTGTTCTCTTTGTTCTATCAGTTCATGTAGTTGATCTATTGATAATACATATTATGCTGAACCATGTTACTTTTCAGGCTGTGAAGAAAATGATTGTATCAATGTTTTTCACCTTTGAAATAAGTTGCAATAAGCCAATCAGTATAAGAAACTGTTTTTTTATTTAGGGTTTTTGTATAGATATGGAATGCTTCAAGTACAAATAATTGTGCAGTCCTGAGAATTTTTATATTTCTTGTGCTGTCATGTTCAGGGACAATCTAATCAACATGAGAGGGGAGAAGCCTGTAAAGACACAAAAGGTGATCTAATGCCATGTCTAAAAGGAGGCAAGTGTACTTACTGCAAGCTGCTTGTGATTACTGATTTTTCTTTTGATGCTTTAATCAGGCTATTTTGGTAGGAAGTATCTGAAGTGCAGAGAACAGAAGGAGATTGATGTATCTAGACCACAAGGTAGTCCAGATAGGTCAATCTTCTTCATTTCTCCTTTTCAAATACTCTCCTGTTTCTACATTGACTAGAAATACACCATGACCTTTCTTTCATTTCTCTTCTTCAAATACTTTAATTTCTATGTTGACTATAAATATATCATAACACTTTGTTGGTTCTCTTTTTTCAGGTCTTCCAAAGAATCAAGAAAGGAAAATGTCTGTCATTTTAATAAAAATCATCGCATGTAAAAGAGAAAAGGAACATGAACAAAGTTTAACAAAACTAAGAGTCAGAAAATAATTCAAAGTCTTTACAGGTCATTAACATGAAATTTTATGTTGGCTGCAGCATGTTAAGATGCAGGCTTCGCCTTTGTGCCATTGACATTTATCAATTAAAAACTAATGCCTTCCTGAAAATAGCTCGGATTAAGTGGTGTTTGGAGCTCTAACATGCATTGTAATGTCCAAACATTTACCTCTGTAAATTTCAGTTCCATTTTCCCTAACTGAACATTTTTTATTTCAATCTAAGCAGTAAGTTGCCTTCCTTATTTTTTTCTTTTAATTTTTCCCCGTAGTTTGTTATTAGGATATTTGCTTCGTGATAGAAATAAATTCATATTTTGGGATCATTCTTATCAGAAATGGATCATATTTTTTCTTTGGTAAAAAAAGTGAATTAGTTTAAGTTTTGCTAAAATCATTAAGATTGAGCCAGTGGATAGGACTTTCTAGTTTAGGTAAATTGCAAATGGTCATAACTTTAAATTTTATGTTGTTATAGTAAACAAAAGAAGGATTAAGATTATCCCATGAGACAAACTATCATGCGATGATGACATTATGAGAGAAAAAGAGAATATAATTGGGTTTATCAGTATTTCTGGTGGGCCTGAAATCAAAAATCAAAGGGTTCCTATATTATTTGGGAATTTTTAATTAAAATTTTATGTTGTAAAAGTTTGTAATTGGTTATTCGTAGAAATTTTTTATGGTGTTTTTACAATAAAGGTCTATTTGGTACAGTTGAAAATTATGAAGGCTGTTGGATATTTTTTTTGGACCTTTTCCCATGTGGAAACTTTGAAATTATAGAGACTAAGGGCATGCTGAAATGATTTTTAGAATAGCTTTGGACATAGATGATTTGGTGTAGTTTTAAAAAGGATTTGTAAACTAGGTTTAAGGTTTTTAAGGGCGAAGATAATATTATAATTTGTTGAAATTTTGAGCAATAGAGGTGAAATATTTGTAATGTTCAAGTGAGTAAGCATTTCAACTGAGTATGAGAAAGAATGACTTATTTGAAGATGGTTTCTGTGTCCTGTATATTAAATTTTAATATGGGTGAGTCACCGCTAGAATTAGGCAGTGTTTTCATGTAACGTGCTAATTGTTGAATATTTGACATTAGCAAGATAAGGAGTGTGAGCTTTGAACATGAATATCCTATGGTTGACCATATTGAGAGTATTTTCTGCGTGTAGGTTGAAATGGATCTTGTATAGAGAAGCTATCCTAATTCATGAGATGATAATTGGAATCTTAATAAGGGTGATTAAATTCTAGGAATCATAATAAAATGATTAAATTCTTTAGATTGAGATCCAATTGATTTAAACTTGGAATAGTAGTTTTTAAAACTTGTTTGTAATGTAGTTTTATAACAAAATAACAAAAAAATTGTTTGTTAAAAAAGTTTGAAAAACAGTTTTTAAAAGAATTGTGCATGAGACATTAACATCTGTAAATTACATGTTATACAAGATAAAATTTTGATTTATTTATAATGAGAATACCATCTAACTTGAAAACAAAAGTATGAAACAGTTATATTTTTTTTTTCATTTTCTTGTTTCTAAAATTATAATTTTAGAAATAATTTTCAAAAAACATATATTGATAACAATTATCCAAGCAAGTTTTTTTTCTAATTTCCTACAAAATTACATCTATATGTTTAGTTTGCTTGAAGCGCAAATTTTATCCATGATTATTTTAAAGTTAAAAAATTATTTTTCATATTTTTAATGAAAAATATATGTTACAAGGTAAATATATGCTTCAAATTAATTTAGAAAAACATCTTATCACTTCTAATAGTTTAAAAAGAATTTTATTAAAGTTAATTCTATCAAATTCTAAATTAAATAAATACTTTTTCTCTTCCAAATTCGGATTTAGACAGTTTACAAATAAAGTTTAAATTAAATTTTTTTGTGTCTTTTATATTTTGTTTGGTTGAGGAAAGAAATAAATAAAAAATTAAAATGAAAAAAATTAGAAATGTAATAAAAAATTTGATTAAATGGATAAAAAGAAAAAGAAATGAAAAAATTTCTCCGTGCTAGTTTTATTTTTACACTTTCTATTAGTTTCAATGAGGTTGAAGAGTGATTAAAAATAATAATAAAATTATATTTAATGTCATTTTTACCCTTATAACAAATGTTCCAAACGATGAGTTTCAAATTTAGGAAAGGTAATATTGAATACTGAAGCCCCTAAGGTCGATTGTAGTTGTAGATAAGATTCTAAGGTGGCGATGCCTCTATTGGAAGTATTGGAAGGACCTACATCTTATCACTTTCACAAATATGGCACTGTCATTCGAAAGATATAGCTGAACCTCGAGACATGAATTGGAGTCTCACCATCAATCATATTTTAAAAGAAGGGAATCAATGTGATGATTGTACGGCTAATCTTGCAAGCACTGCTTCTGAGAAATTGATTGTTTTTCCGGCTGCTCCTACGTGAATTGCATCTTATATATGCTTCCTAATAGATATTATGGGAGTGCCGTTTGTTAGATTCTACTTCCTGTTACGTTTTTCTTTTCTTTGCACCAAAAAGAATTTAAACCTCACGAGCGGCAACTCTACTTATATTAATATTTGTATTATTCAAATATTGTAAACTATTTTCTTAAAGTGAGGTTCTATAAAAAAAAATAATAGTATATACATGTAATTTAAACTCTTAGAATTTATTTCAGAGCGTGAAGGAGGAGATCAGGGAAGAGTTTCAACAAGGAGAGAGGAAAAATTTTAGAAAAAAAAAAGATAAACCTTTTCTATATTTAACTGTGAAAAAACATTTTAATTTAAAAATTAAATAATTAAAAAAATTTTAAAAATAAAAATATCTGAATTTTTTTAGTTTTAAAAGTATTTAAATATGAGGAGAGAAAATATAGCATTTTTTTTTTCAAAATTTCTTTCAAAATCATCATTCAGAAAAGCCTTAAGACACATTAAATAATTTATCCCGTCGAACACGTCATTGCTCTCACTAGGAGTTCACTTCCATAATAACGTTATAGCTCATTAATGTGGTTCAGGTTCTGGACCCCATAGCTCGTGAAAGGGCCAATAATGCACCCTAAATTTAACTTACACCTATACTCATCCTTCACACTTGTATTTTGCCTTCTCTTTCTAAAGCTTAATTTGTTCCCCCCAAATTATTCATGCTTCAGTTTGTGATAAAAATATTTATGTTAATTGAGATATGTTATTCATATAATAATTTATATAATGTATTTTTTTTATCATATTATCTATCAAAATTTTTAATTTCTTATTATAATAAAATTTATTATATAAATTATAGGAAAAAATAACATTATTCAATAACTTTAGCATTGTTGCTGTAGTTTTAATATTCCTGGTTTGTTGTTATTTCTGATGTTCTATATAAAAAATGTCAGTACAACTTTAGAGGCTGTGGTGCTGACACGCTCGTTAACTTTTTTCAACAAGAAAAGACATGTTAAAATATATATATATATATAACTCATAAAAGAACGGTTTCATACTTCATTACAAAAAGAACAGAAGGGTTTCAGCATCTCACATGGGAAAGGGTCAACTTTTGATTTGACAGTTTTTCGGTCAATAATAAAATTGCTACTCTAGTGCATTGCCATTATGGAGAAATCTAGAGTTTCGTTGCAGTTTGTTACGATTGCATGCGATTTCACTCACTTGGTTGTAACCCTTGCCTAAAATTAATGGTTGACACCAATTAGAACATTAATTAATTTTCTTTTATTCACTTATTTTAACGTTTGCACACAATGGATTACCATGTTTTCGAACTGTATTATTATCTTGATTTTGATATATAAATTAGCAATAATTTTTATATACTTACGTTTGATTTCTTACTACTCTTTTTTTTCCCCATTATATCATCATTTACCGCATCTCTCATGTTTCTATTAATTTAATTTTTTTAGGATGTATTCATCCTGTTTAAATAACGTAAACATTTTCCATAAGTTAAACCGTCTGTTGAATTACTGCCATAAGAGTTTAATCTACAGCTTATCTTACAGAAACTTACTGATAGACAGATAACAGTAATTCTTATCATTACTGATATCCATATTTGATTCCTTTTTCATAGGCATGTATACATCGTATAATCTTAGGTTCGCTTAAAAGCATTATGTGTACTCAACCATGTTAGATGTGGTTTCTTGGAATTTCAATAAATGCTTATGTGATTCCTCCTTTTATTATTATTATTATTATTATTATTATTATTATTATTATTATTATTATTATTATTATTATTATTATTATTATTCCCTTTTTAATTGTTTTTCTTTATTTTCTTAAAATACCCTTAGTTAAAAAGTAATGTTAGACTTCTTTGCCTATTATATACCCTTTCTATATCCTACATTCTAATTAATAATTATTATTGACAGTAAATCTGTCACATTGACATTATTTTTTTTTTCACATTCTTTCACATCAAAATTACTCTCCCATTCCTAAATAAACACCAAAACCGAAATTACTATCCTTTAAAAATTTTGAGATCGAAATTATATGATGCGGTTTATAGAAAAAAATTTGGTAAAAAATATATTTAAAATTAAAATTTTATATAAATTAATATAATTTTTTAATTTATTATCATTAAATTAATCTTAATAATTTATATTTTAGAATTTGTATAACAAGAAAATATGAGATTGGTAACCAAATTTTATGATCTTCTAAGTTCGATTGTAATTAGAAACAAAAATTGTGACTAGTCATTATTAGAGACAATAAATTAAATTATATTTTTTAGTCACCAAATTGGAGATTAAATTATTGGTCTCAAATTTAAAATAGATGATAGTCGCTATATTCAGTTATTAATCCTTTTATTTTATATTTTTTTATTATTATTTTTAGAGACTTAATATTTCAGTTGTAAAATTATATAAATAAATTTTATATTTTTATTTTTATTTCCTTCTTATTTATCGATTAAATTTTTTCAATCTGTGAATCCTAACTAATATCCTTCAACACATTTTTTAAATCATTACAATAGACAACAACAAATCACTTTTAATCTGCGTTGCTCTCTTTTCTTCACTAAGTTGGTTTAACATTCTAACAATTTTCTCTTTGCTTTAGTGCCCCCTTGGTCAAAAGGAGGTAGTGAGTTGTTTTCATTGTAGTTGCGTTCTTGCTGCAATATTATTTGCTATGTTTCCCATTGCTATCTCATAAGTTGATGATGGTCTCTTTTGTTTCTCAGATTTGAACCCTTCTTTTATCAACACAACCTTCTCTCCTTGTGTTGAAGAAGATTAAAAGTAGAGTAAAATCAAAGGAATTTTATTGAACAAGATAAAGAAAAGGTGAGTATAGTGACCTTTATTCCTTCACATTTACAGGAGTATTCTTTCCTTATGCTCTATTTTTTCTTCCTCATTTAGACTTCCCAGTTGAAATCTTTTAAACTTATTTATATCTTTTCATGCTTTATTGTACTACTCATTGGTTTTCAGGGGACGTTTACAAGTTGATCCTAAAAAATGTTGTGTCCAACGTTATTTGCAAAACTGTGTTCCAACAATGAATAACAAAGAGAAAGGTATTCTGACAGTATGTTCCCTTTTCCCCTTCTCATTTAATTTTTGGCTTTTAACTATATCTATTTTTATAATATTTCATGTTTAATAATAAATTTTGGTTTAATTCTCCAACTTTTAGATTTCAAATTTTTTCTTTTTCTATCTATGTATCAGGATAATAGAGCTTATATTTGAAAAATATAAAATACTAGCAGAGGATTTGACCAAGAATATTGTAAGTCTTATGTTGCTCTATGTATAATATTAAAAAAAGAAAGAAAAGGAAAGCTGCAAGCGGCTACCGCCTGCCATACACACAACCTGAAACAATATAAATAGGGGAAGGGGATAGATTGAATTACAATTGCAATTCAATCTTTCGAAAAGATTTAAAGCAAATTGGAGAGCTTAGGAGCAACTGGAGGCGGACGGCAGTAGAAAATTTAGTAACTTCGATCGGAGAAATTAAAAAAAAATTACATCGATCTTTCCAAGCAAGGGAAAGAGACTCAAGTAGAATACAGGAGTAGTTCTATAGCCCCTTAATCTAAAATGAAATTTATTAATTATGTGATAAATTTAAGAGTTAAATTTAATTATGTCTTAATTTAATTTTGGGCACAATTTAACTATTTATAGGGGTAGTTCTAGAGCCCTTTACTCTAGAATAAATTTTTATTAAATATGTGATAATATAAATTTATTTGTGAATATATTTAAATTTGAAAGAAGGTAAAATATTATATAATTATATATTGGGAATGGACTAGTTAGAAATTAAATTGAGTAATTTAGGAGGAAGTGTGATATAAAAATTTTAGATGTCCAAAAATATATATAAATTTATTTATAAATTACATTAATAAATTTTGTAAGAAATATAAAATTAAATACTCTTATATAAATTATAGGGGTTATAATATTTACACGTGAAGTTGTAGATAGGGATGGAAGTAGGCCGAGCTGAGCTAAGCTTTGAGTGTTCAAGTCTGTTCTGTTTAAAAATTTTGAGGTGTGAGTTTGGGCTGTTACTTGTTAAAGGTTTTTTTTTTTCTGTCAAGCCTGACCTGATTTAAAACCTACAAGGCCTGCAAACCTATTTAAAAGCCTACATTACAAAAAAATCAATAAATAAACTTAAACCTTATATAAATAATTAATTAAAAAAACTTGCAAATTTAAAGCTTATAAGATAAAAAAGTCATTAAATAGGCCTAAAACATATATATATATATGTTAATATTATGTAAATAAAATATAAAATAAATACTATATAAATATAATGTATTAAAATAAATATAAATATATAAATATAAATAGACTCCTGAATAGGTTAAATATGCTTTTTTGTAAGCCTAGACCTAGCTTGTTTATCTAAAAAGACTTTTTAACACGCCTAAGCCTATTTGTTTGTTAAACGAGCTGAGTTGCAGGTTCCTGTTCGACGACCTTGTTCACTTTCATCCCTAGCTGTAGAGGAAGATTTTAAAATAGGATCCTGTTTAATAAATTCAAGTCATACGAATATATTTCCACGTAATAAATATATAGGGTATCCAATTAATAAATTTGAAGGAAAAAGGAAACCAACTAATATTTTATAAAAATGTTTAAAACTAATACCTATGATAGGTATTATTTTTTGCTCTAATATATTTCTACATTATATAAAAATATAACTAACAATTAATTGACTTTATTTATATATAAACTATTATATTTAACCCTTAGTATAAAAAAATAAAATACAAAATTATCGAAGAAGATTGTATTAGTAGTTAATTTATATAACACTATTTGAAAAAAATATAATTAAACGTAATATATATATATATATATATATATATATATATATATAATAGTGTTGAACAAATCAAATAATTGATTGAAGACTAAGATGTCCTGGCCCTTGAGAATAAGATAATGCTTTCAAGCTGAGATAAAAATAGGAATTAGAGCAATTAGTCGACATGCATTATTTGAATTAAATTGTTTTGTAAATTATAACACGGGATAATTTGTGAGATCTTTTATGAAAGGGAGCTGAGAAATCTAGGGCCGGTTCATATGGAAGTAGACCAAAGTTCATGATAGTAGGAACTTTCGAGCCTAGGGGTACGTGAGTTGAGTTTGAGCTTCCCAATGACTTAGGGTTGCTCTTTGTAGTTGGAACTGCTCGGACTTGGCGGTCTTGACAAGACCTTGATGATTATCATTTCCGGTCGAGCAATTTCGGAATGTTGTGGAATGAAGATGATGATGGTTTAAGTGTTGCCGATGGCACATGTGATTTGAAATTGGATCCCGATATCCCTATTATTTTGATAAGTTGTGAAAAGGTTTGGAGCCCACATGCATTTGCACATCGTAAGGATGACCAATTTTATATTTGTATGGATTATTGAGATATACGACACAATAATCTTAATTTATTCTTAAGTATGTCATTGTAGTCACTTGTGGCGGAAAGAGTAGAATAATCTCATTCATGCATTACCTAGGAATGATGACTTATAATAGTTTAATGATATGATAAGGTTAAAGAACGTAATTTTTATTTATGTTAAAATATAATGCGCTACTCTTATTTTTACTTTTACTTGAATGAAACGTCTCACTCCCCTTGCTATATTTTGTATGCATGGCTATGACTTCTTAGTAAGCCTGCAACGTGGATCACCCTCTTTTTGAACGTTGAACGTTGAAGTGATCATGGAGGTAGAAAGCAAATAAAGAATTTTCACTTCGCGGACAGGGACAGTGACTATAAAGTAGGGGTATCAATTCGAAGAAGATAAGTGCATCCCTATAATTCTAGTTAGATATAATAGCATAATATTGTATGTAGTTACCTTACCACCTCAGTCATAGTACCCTAGACTACCTATATTCTGTGATTGTGTAACTGATATAGTTTGTACGAGGACGTATATATATGTATTTACCAGGAGGTTGTTTATTTAGATGATTGGCAAATCAAGTACATCATGACCGTACAATTATTCGATATTAGTAAGTGTACGTAAAGAATGACGTACAAATAATGTTAAGAGAATATAAGTAATTTGGAAACTGTGGCACTATGCATATCTAAATTAGTGCAAGTAAGTTTTGGAGCTAGTACAAATCTTTGAAAATTAAAACGGCACCAAAATTTCTAATTTGTAATTTGCAAGTATTTGTTGTTGATGTATATTAGTTTGGATGTAATTGTAATCTAGAAGTTGGTATATAATTAAAAGAACATAATGAAATGAAATAAAGACACTGTGAAACCTTGAACTATAAATAGTAATGGTCTAAATTGGAACATTTTCTTTCCCTTCAAGATGAACCTTATACTTTTCTACAATTTTGTGAGGGTTAAGAAAATGTGGATACTTCGTTGAGGATTTGCCTAGTAACCTTCCTACTTTAAAGAAGTATTTGAGTCCTATAAAATAGAAAATAGTTGTGATTTAGTTGATTTAGTTGAATCTTTCAGTGAACATGTTTGAAGCTCTAAAGTGTCTCCATATAGAAGACTATGAAAATCTTGCATCTTATTTGATCGTAGAAGGTACATCTAGATAGCATTCTCATCATTTAATGTCCTAAATTAGTATCTTTCTATAATTTAAACTATATGCATCCATATTAAAAAGCTTGATAGTATGAGAATTGTGAAAACTCGAAATCTATGTCTAATCAAATACAAAGGCTCCTTTCGAAATTAAAAGAACTCTCCATTTATGATTGTGCTTGTGCTGAATGTCCTTTCCCAAATGAGTTTGCCATCAAGTATGATGTCACTTGTTATCCGTAATTACTTGAAACTTATTGCACTTAAAATGTTGTGAAATTGGATAAATCTTACCTCCTTTACCATTTTTGTTATATATAAAATTGTTGAATCCTTCCTAGAGAAATGGTTTTTTCCTAACACTCATACCTTTTTGTCCATAAAAAAAGTTTTAACACTACACTTAGATTGCAGGCAAATTTAGTACTCGACTTCTCTCAAATACTTATGGATTGTAAACTATATTATACCAGGGTTTATGACGGAATCAAGTCTTCCATATTTTTTAATTAAATTAATAATTAGGAATTTTTTCTATCTAAAAAAATATTATATATAAAAAAAGAAAATAATAATATATTTATTAATTAATGATCCATCCTTATAAAAATAAATTTATTGATTTATCAAAAATCAAAAGTAAAATTATTGAGAGTTGAAGATCCAACTTTTAGTAAAATAGTCTATACTAATTTAAAAGTATAATAAAAATGGATTTAGAATCTAAAAATTAGATTTATTTTTATAATTATCTTTTAATTATACTTAATTTTACTTTATTAAGATATAATAAAGAGTGGATTCAAGAGTCTAAAAATTAAACTTGCTTTTATAGTTTCGTTTTAGTTATAGTAAGTTGCACTTTATTATATTGGAGGGAATGGCTAAAAATCTCCTTCGAAAAATTGAAAAAAATTAAACTATTACTGCTCTTACGTATAAAATATTGATGATTCATATGTGTTTTCCTTTTCTATATTAATTTTATAGGTCCTAACATAAATCATAGAAATTTGAAAAATATGCCATTATACTTAAATTAATTTATCTTAACTTGAATTGCAAGTGCAGTGTTTACGAATGTATGATAGGAACTATTTATGTTAAAAATATGTATATTTATTAATTAATTTGGCTTTATATTCAAGATATATTACAGATTTTAGTTGAAGGAAATACAGTTACTACTATATGTGACATATAAAAATAAATAAATATTTAAGAAAGATTACTTTAATTAATAAAATATTATTATTTTTAATTTAAAATTAAATATTAAATTTTATTTTGTACATACCTTTAAGATAAACTTTTTATACATAAATCAATATAATTTTAATTTATAATAAGATAAATCAATTTATGAGATTAAAATCACCCAAACCTAAATTTATCACGTTATCCAAATTCATAAGAATAGACCAAAGTAAAAGAGTACGAAGGGCGTGTTTTGATAACTTTTTTTTTTTCAATAATCATTATATTTAATATTTTTTCAAACAAAAAAAATACATAATTAGCAAATTAAAGTGGATGGGAATTAATTTATTTTAAAAAATTAAATAAGTTTATTTAATAGTTTAAAACTATTAAATTTTATTAATTAAACTAATAAATGTAATTTTTATTATATATTAATTTTATAAAATTATATATATAAAGTTTACAATAGGAGAGGATGAAATGTCGTGTCTATTCATTTTTCAAAAATAAGGAAAGAACGAAGAATATATACGAACTGTATTAGTGGATAAAACTATGCTCCATACCTGTCTCATATCTATGTGTGTGTATTTAATGAATTCCAAACAGCTGTATGAATATTTATAGATATTATTAATAAAATAACTTAATTTAGAATAAGTTTTTTTTTATGTGATTCAAGAGTAAGGAATTTTTTTTCTCCTTTACTGGACTATAATTCTTTACAAAAGAGAATATAAAGATACACTACCAAATAATTCATCTGATTAATCTGATAGGTTGTTGGGAACTACTTTTTTAGTTCACCTTATCCAGAACCAGATCATACTGTCATAAATCATGAAAGCTCCATCAAACACACATCCAAACTTACCAAACAATTATAATATAACAATTTATATTAACTGATTTAAATATTAGGAAATCTGCTGAATACTAAGAAGAACCTTTAATTCCTAAGCTAAATTAATGCTAGAATTAGAGGGAATTCTTCCTCTTATTTTTATAATATTTACTAAGAATAACCTTGAATTCCTATCGTCTTCTTTTTTATTCCTGCTATATTTTTTTAATATTTGAATCTCTTTTTTATACTCTGGTTTGCTTAAGCTTGTTGATCCTTATTTTCAACTCTCATATTCACTATCACCCCTTTCACCTCTTCCTTTTTCCACCTCCTATCTTCAGTAGCTTTCTGGTTGACAAAATAGTTATAGTTCAAAACATCAGAAAATACAAAATGCTACTCATCTAATTTTTTTAAAAAAATATTTATATAAAATCCTTATGAATAGTTTTATTGTAAAATGTGAATGTAGTTTTTTTTTTTAAAATAAGAACTAAATTTAATCTTATAAAATAAGAAATTAAAATAAAATAAAAATATTATAAAAACTTGAAACATAGCTAATAACCTATATTAAATCATTTGGCAACTTAAACATTACTGATAAGTATTAGAATGGATGAAATTAATGTTAAGGAGAAAATGATGGTTATATTAAAAAAATAGAGAGTAAAACTAATTTCTTTAAAATTACGAAATTAAAATCAACATAATAATTTTATAAAGATTTAAAATATATTTTAGTCATTGACATGAAATGGACTATTTTAACGAATAACAATCATCGGTCTACGGAGATCAATTTCCAAAACAACTGCGACCAATTTACGCAGAACTTGAAACTCCACAAAACTAAAAGCAGTAACTCCAAAATATATGTACATAATCGAATTATGATAGGATAGCAGAAGCAGCAGTTATTTCTACTGTACAAATTCCCTCACCTTCACTCCTAAGCTAATCCACCATCATTTAGCTACTCACATTCCCTTATCCTTGTTTTTTTGTTCCCTTCTTACTCTACCATCTTTCTGCATCTACATACCTATACACTGCATCTAATATAATCTTGCAATACAACTCTAACGTGTAGCTAAAGACATAGCTATGATCCAATGGGAAATCTTGTTTTTGAGCTCTATGGCCTCATACGTAGTCTTTGTAGTGACAAATGATATTATGAGAACAATGCAGCCAAAAAAGGGTCTTAGACCTACAGAATGTGAGGCGGAAGTGGTGTTTACAACGGGTGCTTTCCGACCCAAAACCTGACATTGTACTTGAAGCTAGGTTGCTTGAGTTTAACACTGAAGGTGGGGTACCATACCTGAAAAAGGTAGTAATTATGCAGAACCATGATTAGTGTGGGGCCATAGTATTATTGAAACCGTGAAAAACTTGCTTATCCGGAAGTGCCTATTCCTGAAGATGACAAAGTTGTTGGTGGTGCGGTTGGAATTGATGGTGCAGGTGTTACTGGAGTTGGTGGTTGTGGTGTTGGAACTTGATTGTGTAGGTGGTGTTGGGGGCGATGAAGATTTTGGCGTTGATGATGATGGGAACAAGCATGAACCCGAGTCTATTCACAATAAGAGTCAGAGAGGCAGTTAAAAATATGCATTAATTTAAGATTCAAAAATGTTAAATTTTATTTTTGTACAAAATTATTAATTTAGTCATCTATTCACTTAGAATAAGAGTTTTTGCGACATTTAATTATAGCTTAAAATTCAGTTAATGACATTAGCGCTGTAAAATTCACCTTCATCAAGTGATAAGACGAAGTTGACAAGGGAAGATTTTAGAACAGAAAATAAAACAAATTGAGACAAAAATAAAAATAATGGACGCTTAAAATAAACATAAAAGATGGAAATTTTTCTTAACAAAAACTAAGCCAAAAATATATAACAACTATATTCTATTGGGGTATTGATAATTCTAACTAATCAGGGCATTTGATGTTTAAGTTGACACTAAGATTCAAGACTTGTTAAGTTTAAGATGATGTGGCCCCTTGTTCGGGTTTAAAAAATGCCAAAAAATTGTTTGAATTAAAATGAAT
The DNA here is from genome assembly GCA_037954105.1 of Canavalia gladiata. NCBI lineage: Eukaryota > Viridiplantae > Streptophyta > Magnoliopsida > Fabales > Fabaceae > Canavalia > Canavalia gladiata. The sequence goes on along the minus strand of CM075659.1, from coordinate 56,712,901 downwards.
AATTTTCAACCTTTAAATATTTGGTGATAAGAAGATACGGTTGTGAAGGAGATTTTCATAAAACTCTCTTGTTTGGTAGGGAATTTAGAGAGGCTGGGTGAAGTTAATCAGAGACCAAAACCGTTTTTCTTCTATTTTGCTTCCCTTGTTTTGTCAATTTGAAGGGGAAGGAAAATGTTAAAGCCTAATTTTTCCGATTATGCGAACTAAGTTATTCTTATTTATTTATTTTTGTTTTTTATAAACTAATGAAGATTCTATATAAGGAATGATATATAATAAATATTTGAGTAGGATTTACCTAAGTTTATATTTATATGGATAGCAACTTCACAATACTCGTATATTTGTCCTTTAGGTATATGTATATTCATATCTCGACTCTAGTGCTGCATTTTAGTTGAGTTAGATGTTTTCTCTCACATAAGGTTATTTGACAAACCACCATAATATTGTTATAATATTAACATTAATGATGACAACTAATAAAAGAAAGCATTAATTAAACGTATAAGATATAAGTTAATTGAAAAAATATTAGAAAAAATTTAATTTCTAATCATAAAATATTATATATAGAGTTATTTGACCTAACTATTTTTAAAAAGGTTAAAATTCTAATAATAAATATAAAAAATATATTATACGGATATGATTTATGTTAAATACCTATAAATCTATGTTAAATATATTCATATTCGTCACATGCATACCTATAAATTTTGTAAATAATTTAATCATATATAAAATTATTTAAAGGATAAAAATTTACCAATTAAATATAACTTTTATGAATATCTATTGAGTTCAAGATTAATTATTATCGTTAGTCTCTTTCTCTTTTTAAATTGAAAAGGTGACTTAACTTTTAAATAGATAAAAGTAACCTTTACAATAAAGATATATTTTTTTAAAATTTTTTATGTACAAACCTATTTTTAGATTTAAAATTTAAGTATTTTTGAATAAATTTATCGTAAACTCTAAATTTAAGAGAAATAGAATAATTTTTTTTTTATATAGATGATACTAGTAAAAGGTGAAGTAATAGTATTTTTTTTTTACAAGATAAACTGATTTGAATGTTCAATGTATAAGAAGATCAAGAATAAAAAAATTAAAATGATTTTTTCTTGTGTAAAATAATTTTAGTTATTTTTAATAGTTTCTCATTATATGAAAGATATAAAAGATAGTTTTTATAAGATAAGATACTATTTTTTAATATTTTTTCTTTTTTATATAACTGTTAATATCAAGAGTGTTGAAATGTTTTTTTTTACATTATTTTATTTCTAAATAAGTAATTATCATAAAAAAGATAAAAAATTATTTTTACTATATATATATATATTGTGTTATATTTAGATATTGTGAGATTTTAATATATCTTTTACATTTAGAATTATTCTCGTTATATATATGTATATATTTAATTAATCATATATTTGGACTTAAGTAAAATTAATTTTTATTGGTTAAATTTTTTAAAATAAAAACGCTAAATGTTTCTATTTTTTTAGTATCTAAATAAAATTAGTTTTATTTAATAGCCTAAATCATAAATAAAATCATTTCAAATCCTCTAACAAATATATTACTTTCTCAAAAAAATTTATCTAAAAAGACACCAAGGTCGTTTTGATAGGAAAAATCTTACTTTGGACAATAAATACAAAATATATAATATAAAAATATAAAAATAAAAATTATATAATATAATAGAAAATATATATTATATAAATTGTTGCATATTTTTTCATTTTATTTTATATATCAGTATACACATCTTAATAAAGTGAATGATTATTATAATAAAATAACTTAATTTTACTAAAATACCTTTATTAAAACTGTTAGAATATAATAAACAACCATTCATACTTTTCTACATCTAAAATAATATTAGAATTGTCACTGCAACTCATTGATAAAAACTATTTTTAATAAATATTATTTTATTTAATAATTTTTAATATTTAAATGAATATAATAACCAATCATTCATACTTTTCTACATCTAAAATAATATTAGAATTTTTATTAAAATTAATTGTAAAAACTATTTTTAATAAATATTATTGAAATTAAATAGTTAATTCTTTTTAATATTTAAATAATAAATAATTTGAAATAAATAAAAAATAGTTCGATCATATATAAAATAAGACGAAAAAAGTATATACAAAATTCATATATCCTATGATAAATATAACAATAAGTACGATTTAATCTTAGAATGACAAAACTCCCTTTGATGTGCCTTTAAAAATTATAATTTGTAGTTGTTGGTTAAAAAATATCTTTTACATACACTAAAAATTTACATTATTTTTTTACATTTTTATAAATAAAAAGAGATTTATTCTTAAGAATTTTCTATTCTAGAAAGTCTTGGAAGGGATATATTTAAAAGCATTAAGCATATTATAAATAATTAATTAAAAGAAAATATTGAAATTTAATTAAAAAAATTTAAATATATTTTTATTTTTCTAAAATTTTGAATTATTTATTTTTAAATAGATTAAATTTAATTTTTAAATAATATATATTTAACCTGTAATAATAAAAAATTAATATCATACTGACATTCGTGTTTTTTTTTTATAATTTTTATTCATTTATTTCTTTTATTACTCAACCTTCTTTGCTCAATTTACGGTGACTACCTTTTATCAGATGCATATCTTCGGGAAGATGAGTCACCGCCAAGAAACCTACCACCGTGTACTTTCTTCGTTACAATTGCCGCATTATCTTCCAAAACTAGATCAACATTCTCCTGCTCAACGTCCTTTGTCGAAATCTCCTCCACAAAGGAACTTAGGCTGTTTTTATTTTTTTAGATAAAAATTTAAACAAATTTTGTATATAAATATATTGTATAATAATTTATATGTTTAAGTATAAAACAGTATTTATTATACAACTGTAAAATATATATTTAATAAAAAAAGTATAGAAATACGTTATAAATGATAAAAATATTTAAAAATATATTATAAAATTATATTTATAACTTTTACGTCAGCATGCGTCTTCTTCAAAATGCATGACCTATTTCCTAATATGCACGCAGCACACACGATGCTCTCAAATAACAAATGTACCTCGTTTCTAAGATGCATCCTGTTTGATGGTGCAATTGCAAAATACACTATAATCGTATAAGATCACTATAAAGTGATTATTTCGTATCAAAATTACGTAAAAATAAATATGGTAAATTAAAATGAAAAAGAAAGGGACGTGAAGAATCAAATAATTTAAATAATTTTATTAAAGTATTTTATATAAAATAAATTATATTTATAATAAATTAAATATATATTAGTTTAGAATAATAATATGTATAATATAAATAAATAAATTTTAATAATGTTTAAAATAATATTTATTAATAGTATTTAAATTAATTATAAATTTTTAAAAATTAAACTAATAATCAAAATAATAGTATAATTTATTTATGTTTAAATTTAAAAATGATAATAAATTTTTAAAAATTTATATAATATTGTTACATTATAACATTAAAATGAATATTAATATTTAATAATTTTTTAATATAATATTAAAATAAATAATAATATTAAATAGATTTTATTATAATTTAATAAAATTAGATTATATATACATATATATATATATTATAATATTAATATTATTGTTATTATCTAAATTATATTTAATTGATTAAATATTAAAGTTTTGTTAAAATATATAATAATAATTAATTAATATTTTAAATAATATTTTAAATTTATTATAAATTAAATTTAAAAATATTATTATGATATAAAAATTATTATTATTATATACAGTTAACTTATTACATTAAGTTTTTTATATACTATTATAATATTATATTAAAATATAATTATGTTAAATATAATAAATTAAATTTTATTTTTCAGTTTATTTTAAATAATAATATTTAGATTATATTAATTTTTTAATATTAATATTAAAATTATATTTAAAATATAAATATTTAAATATGTTATATTTTATTATATTACAATATTAGTTAAATAAAAATGTTCAAATTTGATCATAATAGTATAAATAATAATATTTAAATTATATTATATTATATTATATCATATAAAAGTCTAGCTTGTAAAATTAGAGGTATTAAAATTTTTGGATGGTCACGGTTACTAAAATTCTTAGGTGATCACACAACAGTGAATGCACTGTTTAATGCCCAATACCTTTAATTTTATAAGGATTATGATACTTAAAATTTAAAAATAATTTTTATAAAAAATAATAATTTTTATAGCTAAAACTTATTTAATTACTATTATTTTTTTTTTAATTTTTATTTAAGAACTTAGCAATTCACAAACCTTTTTATCATATAAAAATCAAACATAAAACATCTTTTTATCATTAATCATCTTCTATTAAATTTAGTGGTACAATTTTTTTTAAAACTTTAATTAAAAAATATTTTTTAATATATTAATTTTAAAATAAAAAATAAATTATTTTAAAATATAAAAATATATATTATTCTTTCAATAAATATTTTTATATACACAAATAGATTGTTAATGTTATCAATATATTTGAAAATATAATTATTTATTAAATGTATCAGATTTTATTTATAGTTGAATAAAAAATATTAAAATAAACACATTACATATATTATATTTTTTATCAATATTTTTTTTATTGTTTAAAATATAGGTTATTGATTATGGTAGTATTAAGCATAATTTTTATAGAATTTAATTTTTTCTTATAATTGAAATTACGGGCAAGAGTTTAAAATTTGAATTTAAATTTATTCATTAATTTTACCATTTTATATTTAAACAATATTTTCAAATTAATTTTTTTAAAGATTTGTTTTTAATATTGAGTTTTTTGAAATTAAGGGAAAAAAACAAAAGCAAAAACTAAAAATTTCAAAAATATTTTTATTAAAAATAAATTTTTTAAAATGTTTAAATTTTATTATAATATTCTGTAAATAATAATTTTTAAATTAAATTAAATTAAATTATATTTATTATATTTTATTATTAAAGTTAAAAAAATTAATTTTAAATTATAATAATATTTAGATTATAGTATATTTCAAATTATATTATATTTTGTATAATTCTACTTAAGTTATATTATATGTTATTATTGGTTAAATTTGATTATCGATTAAATATTAATATTTAATATTTTGTAGTTTATTATATATTAAATTTAAATATATTTATTAATTTTAAGTTAATAGTTTGATTGTTATTATATTCAATTAAAATATATTTAATTATTAGAATAATAATAATGTAGTTAAAAAATTATAATGAGATGATTTAATTAATTATTATTTATTAATTTATTAGTGGTTAACTTATAATTTTTATATAATTTGTAAGAAAAAATTTAATGATATATTTGTCACAATCTAGTTGTGATATTAGATGGGCAGGATAATCCATCACTCCTAACGTTGCAAAACGTTCGTATATCTGAGCAAATTTGGAATGGAGTGCCAGATCAAAACTTAAAAATTTGAAAAGCAAAATTATTTCATGAAAGAGATAATATTCCATACATTCCACCATAGATAATTGAGCATCTAAGGAGAGCTGGTTTTTTAGGGAATGCTCAAATTCAATTCTCATAAATTGATCCTCATTTGATTGAAGTTTTGGTTGAAAGGTGAAGACCTGAAACACACACCTTTCATATGCCATTAGGGGGAATGTACAATCACTCTTTAAGATATTGCAATATTAATCGATCTACCTATTAATGGTGTTCCAGTTATTGGAAGTACTTCGGCTTGTGTGTGGGAGTTATTGTGATGGAACTTTTGAGAATTTCTCCATCCAAAAATAAAATGCATGGAGCCCATGTAAAGATGACTTGGTTGAATCAACATTTTTCAAATATAGAGGACAATTTGGATAATAAAGTTTAGTTGCACAAATATGTTCATGCTTATATTCTTTGTTTAACTGTGGAGTAGTTATTTGTGATGATTCGAGCAGTAGAGTATTGCTTAAATACCTTCCATTATTGGCTGATTTCAATCAATGTGGACAATATAGTTGGGGTTAGCTGCTCTGGAATATTTATATCGTGAGTTGTGCACTACGCCTAACTATGATAAGAAAGAAATATACGGATTTACATTGTTGCTATAATTATGGACTTGAGATAGATTTCTTCGTATTGCTCCGATTGATCCTACGATAATAGATTTTATACTTCCATACGGTGTTAGGTATAATAATTGTTAAGGTTTTTTTTTAAACAATTCAATATTTAAAATTATTGTCATTTAATATATTTATTTTTACAAATGGAGGAGACGTTCCTTTAAGGCAATTAGACATGATTTGCAATTTTTATAAACACAATTTTGAAACCATAAAACAAAAATATGTAAATAATTTATTTGTATGATGTTTCAAAATTACATGATAAAAATTATAAATTTATATACTTACTTTTGCATTGTTTTAATGTGCAGATAAAATGACAACCATATGCAAATGTGATTCACCTATTGCCTAAAACATGCAGAGACGGATATGATTTTTGGATAACTGTTGTGTCATTATTTTGCTTTCATATTATAGAGTGGCACCAACTAGATTGGGTTATGCGACAGTTCAGAATACGTCAACATATTCCCCAACCGCTAAGTCAACCAAAAAATATTCATGGGTTGACACTCAAAGGGAAGACAAATGGTAACTGGGTTCGAATTTATGCTCCATTTCTAGATTTATGGAATAATAAGCAACAATTTGTTTGCTAATGTAATTTGATCAACCATGATTAAAATGCAAAATATCGATTGTTTTTTACATCATCATTAACTATCGTTTTGTCTTTGTCCTCTACGTGAACATCGAGATTGATTATGACCAACTTCTTTACAAAGAAAACATCATTGTCTTGGTTGTAATTCAATACAATCCATTTCATTTTTTATACGTGTAGATTTCGGTCGACATTTTCCCCGCAATCTCTCCTCATTTGGCACTAGTATCCATGAATGAATAAGGGAAAGTGACATCTTATTTCCAATTGGCCACCATTCACTTGAATATGCATTAACAACATTTTCAATCATATAAACAGAATCCACAAACTGGTAAAAGTTCATACTAGCAACAGAACATGCAGCAATAACATCAGAGCATGAATATTTGAACAATTAAAATTTACTACATTGACAACATCCTTATGACAAACTTAGAGTCTATTTGTTACCATCACATTATGTGACAGAATTGAATGCTTCTTCAACATTAAAACGTGAAGATTGTTTGTCATATCTACGCACTTGATGAGAACATGTTTCTTCTTGATTTTTTCAAATACAGTTTATTAGTTTACCACAATATCGTTGATCTAAGTTAAGTTCTACCTTAGCAGCTACATCCTTTTGCACGAAATATTCAACCAGACGACTATACGTACATTTAACAAGAGTTGTAATTGGGAGATTACGAGTACGTTTCAGAATTTTATTGACCAACTCTGACAAATTTGTGGTCATGTGCCCACATTATCTACCATGCTGATCATAAGCCAGACTCAATTTTTCCTTTGAGATGCTATCAATCCATCTAGTAATTTCTAGACTACTTTGTTTAAACTTTTCTAACTTTTTGTCAAATATATGCTTACATGGTGTGTAACCTATCAAGGGTTAACAATGTCATTAATAAAATATCCATTGAGTGTTATTAATAATACAAGACATCGTAAACATAAAAAATATCTAATTTAAGCAACTCCTGCTTCAATTTTTTATTCTTGAAATGATGATTAAAATTATTTGCAATGTATCGAATGCAGTACACATGATAAGCATGTGGAGGTTGCCATCCCAAGTGCTGATTGTTCATAGCAGATTTGATGCTTTGGTGCCGGTCTGAAATAAGAAAAATCCTATCATTTTGTGTCACGTGCTCACGTAACAAGGCTAGAAACCAACTCCATGCTTCCAAAATCTTACCCTCTACAATAACAAATGCAATCGGTAACACAGAATTATTATCATCTTAAGTTATTGCTATTAATAATATGAAGAATTATTCCAAAAAGGTTCACCTCCTACATAAATTATTTAAACATGTTAATATAAACAATTAATTTACAATATATGTTACATGTTTACCATTACATGATTGTGTTATTTGTTCTTATCCAAATAAAGATAAATCAATTGAAGAAGAGATCGAACTAACTCTCATTAGACTACGAGTAGAATTAGCACTCATTATTAAATTTGGTTGTTATCCTTCATCTAAATCAGTTAGATTATCCTAATCAACACCTTCATCAATATCATCATTATCCTCACTACTTGACCATATAGGTGGAAAATCATAATTTGGACCATCATAATCATCATTTGATAGATTTACAACTTCATTGCTTACAAAAATAACTTCTTAATTAGTAAAGTTTTAAACTAATTTCACAAAAATATTATCAATATTTATGTATACATACGTCGGTTAACTTACCAATTATTAGAAGACAATCTTCTATAACTTCAATATTAAAACCACCATATTGTATCAACATTGTTGAACTGTCAATCATATCAATCTTGGTATAAATTTCTAATATTGAAATTAACAACTATTGCTCACAAGCATTAGTCATATATTTAACATTATCATCTTCACACGTTTGGAAACCATTATATTTAATTTTATAAGCTGAAATTAAGAAATTTTCTACTAAAGAAGAAATCACTTGATTTGATGAAAATTTTAATTTTTTTATAATTTTTTACTTAAGTTCACTGAGGTTTATATTTCTTCTAACATGAATGACTTTTTTATTTCCTTCAAAATTAAGTTCATTTTCTTCTTGAAAAATTCTATCATTTGAAAATATGATAATAATAATTTTACTCATATTAACATACATTTTTTAAACTACATACATAACACAGTTATTTTTTCAAATTTTTTTTCAAAATCAAAACAAATCAATTAATATTCAAAATAAAAATAAGACAACAAATTATAGCAGAAAATAAATTTAAACTTGCACAAAAAATAAAATAATATTACACTTTTGTAAATATGATTTAAACTAAATACAAATTACAATATCTAAAACACCACTAAATAAAGAATGGTTTAATAATTTTTTTTAAATACATTAGATTACTAAATGCAGATAAACATAAATCTAACCATGTTTGAGTTTCGATCATCCGACGACAGGAATGAGTCATTTATACAAGCAAAAATTTTAATATGGCACATCCTGAAGTAAGGTAACAACAAATACAACGCATGATGGAACTTGTGCAATATCTGTTGTAGCGCCACTCTAAATGCCCTTTACGTGGGGTCATATATGACACCTTTCCAAACCCTTCCACACAAGGTTATGGTTTTCCTCCAACTGCTTTCACATACTGTGACACATTTCTATATTGACAAGTTATCAAAATCATATAAGGTTCATATGATATCTTTTCAAATACTCTTACACAAGATTAAGGCTCCTTTTAATAATGTTTCACATTATCATGTTAATTCACAATTTTATATATATATATATATATATATATATATATATATATGTTAAATATATTAAAATAATCTTTTTAATAATTAATTTAAAAAATAATCTTAAATAAATTAAAAACTCACAGAAACCATCCACCGGGCATCAAATTCAATTTTGAAAATTTTACTCCTAACATCCCATTTTGAATGACTAGTGTGAACTGTGTGATGTGATGGACAAAAAAAAATTGTAAACCAATCAAAATGAAAAAAAATCAAATATTTCAACTGCGAAAAAATAAATCATTTGGAGAATGGATCATTGGTCTGGTTCAAAGGATCTTTAATATAGTTGTTTATGCCTTCTATTTTTTTTAAGTAAGATGTAAGAAAATGAAGCGGAAAAAAGATACCGTGTGGGGTGGAGAAAAAGGGCAGAAAAAGAAGGATAATTTATGTGGAAGAAAGAGTGAAAATTTAAAATAGAATTTTTTTTTATTTTTTTTTTACGTTTTAAAATTTTCATTTGCTATTTGGTTGTGGCGAATATGATATATTTAGGTTTGTCATTTGTTATCCTTCTCTGGTGAATGCATGTTTCAGCTCCACTGTGAGTGACATAAACCAACATTCACTGGTGATTAAAGCGCAGAAATGGTGTTGGCACTCGCTCTATCTGCAAACCATTTACGTTTCTGTTCTTCTATGCTTTTTCATTCTAACTCGCTAAACCCTTCACCTTCTTCTCTCCAACTCTCCCATCATTCACCTCCAACCTCTTACTCTCAACTTCAACCTCAACCCTACTTCACCCTCACCAAACCCCAATCCTCCTTTCGCCGCCGCTGCAGTAGCTCCCTCGCCACCGTCGACGCCCAAACCGGTAAATAACTAACTAACTTCCTCAGACTGAAATTCTCATACACCACCTGTGCAATTCACTGACTCACGCTTCGTTTCGTTTTGTTTCAGCGTCGTTGATTTCCCTATTTCAAGAAATTGGAATCAGCTTTGAGGGAACCCAAGTCCTCTTGCTCAATAACCCTGACCTCACCTCGGTGTCAATCGACTCGTTGCGAGCTCGTGTTCTCTCTCTACACTCTCTCGGGTTCGATCATGTCACTCTCTACCGATTAGTTACAAAACGCCCAACCGTGCTAACGGCTACCGAAATTGAGCCCTTCTTGACCTTTTTGAGAGATGAATTGCATGGGCAAATTCAGAAAGATCAACTGAATCGCCTTTTGACAACTACAGAACCGAAATTCTTGGTGGATTTTCCTCACAAGGTTCAATTCCTCGTTGACCGAGGATTTTCCGTTGGCAGCATTGTCCACGTGCTCAACAAGGTGAATTTGCCAAAGGCCTTGTGTCATAGGTCAGTTGATGAAATTGATAGAACCATATCTTTCTTAGAGCCCTTTGGTGGGATTAGTTTGATTCTGAAGCAACCTGCAGTTTTGAACTTTGATTTGGATAGTCAACTTATTCCTAGAATCAAAGTTCTGAATGAGCTTAGTGGCGGAGATGAGGATAGGGTTAAGAAAGTGTTGCTTAGGTTCCCTGCAATTTTGAACTATAGTACAGAACATGTTGAGGGGCATATACAGTTCCTGAGGTCTTTTGCTGACCTTAATGACCTGCAAATATTTAGGGTAGTACTTGGATTCCCGGCTATTGTTACCACCAGCAGAGAGAGGAAACTGCGTCCTAGAATACAGTTTCTCAAGGATTGTGGGTTGAATTCGGCTGAAATCTTTAATTTCTTGATTAAAGCACCTGCGTTTCTAAGCCATTCATATCATGACAACATTGCATGTAAGCTTGTATTTCTGGTCAAGATTGGGTATAAATATAGGACAAAGGACTTGGCCATGGCAATGAGGTCTAGTACAAGGACAAACTCTGAGAACATGCAGAAGGTCATTGGTTTGTTCTTGAGTTATGGGTTTTCATGGGAAGACATTGTTGTTATGAGCAACAAGCACCCACAGATACTGCAGTATAATTATGCTTCTTTGGAGAAGAAAATAAAGTACTTTATAGAGGAGATGGACCGTGACATTGAGGAGCTCCTGGTTTTTCCTGCATACCTTGGTTACAAGTTTGATGAGAGAATTAAGCATAGGTACGGAGAAAAGAAGAGTGTAAGAGGGGGGAAAATGTCTATCAATAAGCTTTTAACTGTCTCCGATCAGAGATTCACTGGCAAATCAGATAAGGCCTATGCCATAGCCAATCTTCAGTAAAATAAAGGTGAATTATTCCTTGTGCCTCAAAGCCTTTCCCAATAAACATTGGTGGAAAGAGTAATAATACCATTACTTAGGTGTTGACAGGCAATTGTGACCATTGAGGAAGCAGAGAATAGTCTTTTGCAAGTAAGATTTTTCTAGTGCAAAATACCTTATTTTCATTCGCAACTGCTGCACATATATATTGTTTGTGCTTTGAATATACAAACCATTAATTGATTTCCTTGAAGCAATGAAGATATTAGTTTTGTTTGATCGAGATGATGATATGCTGTTTCCTGCTCAAGTAACAGAATCAATACATGGATCTGGATTCCTGGCAGTTAGCAACGTGGCTGCAGGATCTATATTCAAGATCCAATGGTTCAACTGTTCTTTTCTTAAACTTATATCCTATTAACTTCTTAATGTATGAAAGATAAAAACTTAAGGGTGGAGATTTCGTGCACATGTTTTTTTTACTGCAGGGAATTCATATGATTAATCCAAAGTTTGTTGCTTTCTAGAGTGATATCCGTTTACGTTGCTGTCATTGGAATTTGGTTATCGTGTGTATTTAATTTGTAGCTAGGTTGTTTCTCTACTTCTGATATATGTTTACTAACCAAAAAGTTATAGTATATCTTTGGTTCTGTCTAATAGAGGAAGGCAGGAGAGAATGGTCTGGTTCTGGAGATTTTCTGAAATTGTTTCAATTGTTTATGAAAATCTCGGATTGCATTTTTTATGGGGTAATAAAATGTTCATTTTGCTTTTTCTAGCAGTTATTACAATTTAACAAAGAAGAGGTCCCAAATTTTATTTGGAATTTAGCCAAAAAGAAATTAAGGGAAGGAAAGATTTCAAATCTACTTCTACAAGGAATTCCATTGTTTGGTACCTGAAATTTTATTAAGCTAATGAAGGAAAAAAGTCTGTATATTAGGAATTTTACTATCCTAACAAACCCAATATAGCAGTGCTTGCAGATAAAGAAATAATAGAGCGTCTACGCTCTCCCGGTTCTAGCCAAATTCCAGCCTATCCCAAATCTCTCCGTCCACCCATATAATCCCTATGAGCAGCAACAAACATGCACACCTCCCCTCTTCCATTGCCACCTCAGCATTTAGTTACTTTTCTCTTCCATTGCCACCTCAGCTGTTAGTTACTTTCTCTCTCATAGAGATAATCAGATGCATCGCACCTTTTTCCCTTCTTTACATGAACCTTCGTTATTGACTACCTTAGGTTCCTATCATCCATTATATATATATATATATATATATATATATATATATATATATATATATATATATATATATATATATATATATATATATATATATATTCTCTATAACATTGCAGAATACGATTTTTGTAACTTTCTGCAAATAATAGAGTATAATCATTAAGGAATCAATGGCTTTTCCTGCATATGATTACAAGGTCGATGGTTAGGCCATTGGCCCGGATCATGTGCCCAAAAAGAAAAGGTACATGATAGAAGGAAAGTTTCTCAATAAACTTGAATCCTACTGTTGGCAATTAGGACAGGTTTCGAATATGCATGTGATTTTGTGATGCTTGTTGGTATACCTAGAATAGACGGAATTCTCCAGGCGTCCTACACCCTTGACATCTGGGACTAATATTCATGATATGGTAATGGTTTCTTACTAGCTTAAAAACCGAGCTCAGTCATTTTCTTATACCTCACGATTGGTCTCTTGGGCAAGCACGGCCTTGGTGCGATTGTACTGGAAAGTGGGTTGACTTTGTGTTTTATACGGCCACGCAGGAGTTCATACAAGCATTGTTACTCAAGTTAAAAATATTGAGCAGGGACTCTTGGTTGGCTCGGAGGGAGGAATTCAGTGTTCGATTCTGTTGGATACTCGACCCGTCCTGAACGTAACTGACGGTATTGTTCGGTTAATATGCATCATATTTATATTGGTCCAAATGCTCATTTATTCGTGTCATTCACAAGCTACATAATATTTTAGATGCATCTATGTATTGTGGTAACTTTCAGGCTTTCATCGATAGTTCTTCGCCAAATAAAATAATATTTAACCTCAACTAAGAGTTTTATTTTTTTGCATTTATAAATTATATCGTCACTAGATCGTATGATCTAGAACTTATGTTTGGTAACTCTCTCACCAACTGACACGATTCCTACAAATCCAACTGAATCATGAAATTGAAATGCAGATACCATAGTCCATATTGCATCAGCTCTTGCAGGTAAAATCAGGATTTTAAAAACGGCAGAAGTAAAACATCCTGTAGTTTACCATGAAAAAGTTTGGCAAAAGTCATGTTGCCCTTAAAACCTAGGGATGCCATGTTAATTCTGAATGAAGGCCCTCTTTCATATGCAATAGAAGAGATATGATTCAGAGACCAACATGATTATACAGCAGCCAGAACCAGAAATAGCAGCTTCAAGTGTCAAAGCCTCAAATGTATTAACAGTAGTATCTCCTGATGATTCTTCAAAATATGCTGTTTTTGCTTTCAAGTCAGAAACCATGCGGGCACGGTTATACTACAACATGCTGCTGCTCTCAAATCAACCATAATAAACAGGTGAAGTTGAAAGTTCCTCACCAACCCAAATATTCATTGGAGGATTTTTTAAATTTAAAAGCATTAACTTTGCACAAAAGTAAAAACAAATAGAAAAGATTGTAGTAAATCGATCCATCTGGGAACCAATATTTGCTGAGGGAGAGCTAACGAAACTTGCTGATTCATTTGGTTTTGAATGCAGGGAATGCGAATTCAAATATGGCAGCACTATTCTTCTGTATGATACAACAGGGATAAAGCTGATCAGTGATCATATTCATCAGTGCCGTGGGCAACAATATTCCATCTCCCTATGCTCTGCCCCAGTGAACAACACTACGCTAGACATTAACCTACTTTCCACAACCATTCCATTTCTTTGAAACTTAACATCCAAAACGAGAATTGTCACAAACGTTGAAACAGTTAACTCAAATTATAAGGGTGTTATAGATCTTCCACTTTGGTGTAATTATAGCATTCCAACCAGATATATTGATTTTTAACTCTACATTGAAGATCAAAAGTATAGCAGCATAACCAGATACATTAAAGACAATTCTAGCAATTTTAGTCTATCATATACCACATAACTAGAAAACTCTTGTTTGATTGTAACCCTATCACTTGCATTTCTCTAGGCAGCCAACGTTTACCAAATCAACTCTATACAACACGCAATAAAATTTGCTAGACAAATAATTACATAAAGAATTGAAGTGAAGAATAATGATCTTTTTATGGTGTAATCTGAGTTAAAGGTAGACATGAAGCAGAATAAAATCAATGATTAAAGAAAGTAGGTGGCATTTCAGAGAAAAGGTGTATTGTGGACATTATATGCAGCACATAAAATGGTCATCTCTTTCATTTTGCAGCGCTATTCATCCAAGTGTACATCATACTTTAAAACTTGATTGCACTTTAAAATGCCAGAGTCTCGATTGAAATTGCCTATGCACCTCAGGATCCAAAGCAATTACCATTAGTATCCGCTAATCATGTACAAGCTCGTATGTTCATACAAAAAGAGTTTCTTGAGAGTGCCTTTCATTCTTTCAGGGAGGATTCTTTTGCTGGTTCAACCACTACAGGCTCCAATTCCTCTGCTTCACCATCTCCTTTGGGTATAATGAGTCCATAACCTCCTTCTTTTCTTTTATACACAATATTGATTTCCCCTGAAACAGAGGAAGAACATTTAATTCCTAGGATAGCAAAAGGACAGATTACTAATAATGGAAGGGGGCGCAAGAAAATTGAGGGAGAAACAAAGCCAAACAAAAGAAAGTTACACACGCTAATTACTCACCAGTTTCTTCATTTCGAAAACCATAAAAGTCATGATCAACATTTTCAAGCTGCTCAATTGCTTCAGACACAGTCAATGGCGGCATGTCAAAGAATTTTGTGCGGACAACCTATAATAAAGATCACAACTTGAGTAGGAGCAATGTGAGGAAAGAAAAAGAAAACACCATCTCAAGCAAAGCAATAATGTATCTAACAACGGATAGCATAGGAGTTTTCCAATATGCACACAAGCTTTGAATTACTCACACCATAACACTCATCAAATCTGCAGTTCACTGAACCAGACACTTCCAAATTTTCTATTCTGTGTATATAGAACAAATTTCACTTCTATTTCTAGAATATATCATAGTCTAATAACATTAGGAATTTTTTGGATAGGAAGAGGGAGTCCCGAAGAGTATCTCAGCCTTTTTTTTCTGGAATCAATGAATGCAAATGTTGACAAAATAAACATGTACGAAGCCAATTGAAGATGTGCAAAATCAGAATCAAAGTATAATAAAGCGAATGAAGGAAGTAAAGACACGAAACTAAATTAAAGCAAAGAATACAAAAAAAGTTTGATAAGTGTTACTTAAGCTGTAACTACCAACCTCATCAATTGATTCTTCCTCCTCGAGTGGGGATATTTCGTCCTCTTCCAAGGTTAATTGCTCTACAGGTTCCATAACCTTCAACTTATTGAACCCCTTCATGTGGCGACCATGATCCGATTCCTTTTCCTTTATTTTCCTCAACTTTCTCTGAATGATTGACGACACCAAATCAATACTTGCATAGGTACTTTCTGCATCTTCCTCAGCCCGCACCACTCCGTGCCTCTTTGTGAACAAAGTCACCTAAAGCAAACCATAATCAACAAATTGAACTCACTTGGTAAACAAGTGTAACACTGCAACAAATCCCAACCCAGATAGCCAAAATTGAAACTTGAAAACAAAAGCAGGCTTACCTCACATCTACGAGTCAAGGGTCCTCGCCCAAATTCTCCTCCTCCTCGAATAGATAGCCTCACATCAACCTCCCTCACTAGGTGACTATGCTTCTGAACCGCTTTCCCCACCTTGTCCTCAACGTGTTGCTTCATTTCATCAGTGAGCTAAACAAACACCAGGACAGGTAGCTTGGAATTGGGTGTTATCTTCTGTGAGAAAAACAAGTGATGGCAGTAATAAAAGCATACCTTAAGATTTTTACCCTGTATGATCAATTTGACGGAAGAGAGTGGACCGTGCCATGACATGCGAACGGAGAATGAACCACCACGGTTGCTTGAGACACTGGTGGCAGCATGTTTGAGCCTTTCGGTTGGGGCCAAGAAAGTTGTGGAGAGTGTCCTGGAGAAGTGGGGGGGAGCAAGTTGATGAGAGGGAAGATAATAAGAGGGACGAATGGTGGTGTGGAAGTTAAAGAGAGTGGCCATTGAAAAGAAAGTAGAAGAAGGGAAATGAAAAATGAAGAAATGAAGATGAAGGATTTTTGTTGGGAGGAGATGATGTGTTGGGTTTTGTGTTGAGTGAGTGTGACAGCCTTCAATATAGGGTGTCCCCTTCCTCTTGTCGGATGAAGATGAATATTCAATGTCAGACGTGGTGATTCTCCACCAAATTTTATCCATAAGAATTTTTTTTTTAAATTTCGGATATTTTCAAAAGAATGTACGGTCTCTTTGTTTTTAAATTTAATTTAATTTTAGATTGTTGGCATAATTAGAATGTGTGTTAAAATTAATTATAATTATAATTTTTTAAAAAATATATTTTGATATAAAATTTTTGATAATTGATTTGAAAATGATAAACCGAATAGGAATGTCATAGCAGTATTGATTAAAGGATTAGGGTGTTGTTAACGAAAATATTTAAAATTACAATTTTGTCAATTAGTGTTTTAGAATATCAGTTAAGAAATTATTAAATCATTTTTTATTAAAAATCATAATAAAAATGTATTAACAATATTTTTAATAAAAATGAATTTTAACTTCTTAATTAATATTTTAGTGGAATTGATTGACATTTAAAATTGTTGTGAGAATATACGGGTAACATTAACCTTCTATTAATAAAAAAATATATTATATTTTTTACATAAAATAATTAATATTTTTAAAATATTGGTTAGCATTAAAATAAAAAATAATTTATAAAAAAAATAAAAATATTAACTTATATGAATATAAATTATATTTTTATATAATTTAATATAATTTATTTAATAAAAATATTAAAAAATAATAAAATATTTTAATATCAATATTACAAAGAAGAAAATAAACTTTACAAGAAACAACAATATCCACAATCTTATCTTATTATTTGAAAGTTTAAAAATAAAAAATAAAAAGAAATTTATTCAACAACATACAAAGATATAAAATTAAATTTATTAAAAAAAATTTATAAAATAATTATACAAAATTTTTAATCCTAATTTAAAAAAGATTTTATATATATATATATATATATATATATATATATATATATATATATATATATATAAAAGTAGTATCTTACTTTAATTTTGAATTGCAACAAATAAATGTAAAAATATATTTTTTTAATAGTAATAAAAAAGGAAGTATATATGAAATAATTTAAATGACTTTTCTTTAATAATGATGAGTACCTAATATCCAAGTTTAAAAAGTTTATATATAAATTGAATCAAGCATCAAGTCAATGATATTTACAATTTAATAATTTTATTTCTTTATTTAATTTTATTGAAAAAATTATGAATCAATATTTATCAAAAAGTTAATAAAAGTAAAATTTGTTTCGTTATTTTTTATACAAATGATATTTTGCTTACAACAAATTACATGAGCATGTTGTATAAGCTGAAATAATTTTTTTCTAAAAATTTTGATATAAAAGATATGAATAATGGATTTCGTTTTATTAATATTAAGATTAATCGTAATAACATCAAATAGTTTTAGATCTATTTAAGAAAACCTATATTAATAAATTTATTTTATGTTTTGAGATTTTGTCATATAAAATATAGTTAAAAAATTTATTTCTATATTTAGATTTATGGATTCTATTTGTAGGCCATTAAGGTATATTATGATCATTCAATTGCAGTTTTTATAATTAAGAAGTAAGAACAATAAAAGTGGAAATTGAAACAAACATATGGATATTAAGTATTTAGTCACAAAAAACATATTAATAACAAAAAAGTGATTATTAAACACGTTAACAATGAACTGATGCTCGCTAGTCCTTTAATTAAGAGCATGTTACCGTACAAATTTTAAAATCATATAGTTTTAGTGACACTAAGTTTCATTTTGTAAATTTTGTTATTAAGTAAATACTAAAAAAAACTCTATTTTTGCTTCTCATTTATGATATTAGTATATATACATTCAGTTTTTTTGGTTGAAAAATATTATTACAATCTGTATTTAGTAGTTTGGATCACATTTAAAAATTTGGTGCATTATAATACATAAAAAATACTACTTGATTTCAAGAGAAATCTTTATTACCATGATTCATGTATTATGTTTATAAATGTATTTCATTATGAATTTATGTTATGTTAGAAGCATACATATCATGTGAAAAAAATATAATAATTATGTAGTCTGTAATTATTTATGGTAATTATAGAAATAAAAAGTCATATAACTCTTTATAATCTTTCTTTATCTTATAATTAATCCATAACTTTAAAATTTTATTATTTAATATATATAATTGTTGAAGAGATATTTTTAATAAAAAATATATATCTATATACCATTATCAAATTTCAGTGTTTAAAAGATCTTTGTAATTGAATGTTTTTTTTTTATAATGACAAAAAATATTTATTTTAATTTTATTTTATTTTAAACTATATATATATATATGATATTTAATTGTTAATAATTATCAGTTAAGTATATTAATAACCTTAAATATTATACTTTTAAGTTATTTAACCCACACTTGTTCCATAGAGAAGAAAACCACAGCGTCAGGGAGTCGAAGTAGCCCTTAATCAGTTTACTCGGCGATGCCCATTCTGATCCTTTTACATCAATTCCGATTCAAGATAGAACATGATCGACCATCAACACAATTACAACAATCATCCTTAACATTATTTCACCTAATTAGAGAAATTATTTGCATTTAAAAAAATAATATGGCTATTACAAATTCGGACTATGTATTACACGTGTAAGCCATTCCACATTTCCACTTATATCAATAGGAATAAGAGCCTCACCCAATTAAGTTCAACTAACTCCTATAAAGAAAGCGACTTCATTTTTCACAAGCTTTCTTACCTATCGAAATCCTGCCAAAATTTTTTCTTTAACTCGGGCTTTTAGCGTTTCTTGGAGGAACATCCACTCTGCATCAAAACAACTACACCAGCAACCCACATTGTTCTACATCGTTTCAAAATAGTGTTCTATCAGTTAAGATATTTTCTTAGATTAGTACTTATAAAATTGAAATAAATTAAGAATAATATTTGAATAAATTGCTTTTTTCTCCTTTAAAAGAAACTTAAATTACATTATATTTTCCTCTTATTTTGCAATATAAGGTAAGCATTTTATCTATTTGAAACACTTTAATATTACAGAATAAAGTTTTCAAAAAGTTCGCAGGTCAAGTTAAACTTTTAAAAAAATCAAATCAGACTTTAAAAATATACAAATCAAGTAAATAGACTAAATTTGAGCCTTAAATCCAATGAATGGATCAAAGATAGACAACCCTTTAAATTATGAGCTACTATTAGCGAAATCGCCTTTAATATTTAATTAAATATGAGCGGGCACTTGGTATATTATGAAAAAATATAAGTGTACATGAAGGAGGGAGATAATGTCTCATTTACTTCCTTTGATTCTTTTTATAAGAATCAAAAATAAAATTTATCTTAATCCTATTTATAAGATTCAGTCCATATTAATTATTTGTTGCATTAAAAATACCTTAATTAGGTAAAAAAAATTATTTAAATATACAATAATTAGTTAAATAAAAATTAAATGTCTTGTTAATATTAAAAATAATTTTTAATATATATATAAATTAATAATAAATTTAACATTACTAATTAAATTAATTAACGTTTTTAAATTTTATAAATTAATTAATTGGTTCTTATAAAAAATTCCAAAATTGATGAGATGAGCTGGATCCATAAACAAGCCTAACGACCCACGAATTAAATAGTTAGATCATACTTACGGTGTGACTCATGTTTCTGGAAGGAAGGTCTGAACTCATTGGTAAAGTCAAGATATTGGTTGGTGAGTTAAAGCCTAATTGGTTGGCTTTAAAGTAAAGGCTCATTGGTTGACCTCAAGCTAGGTTGGCTTGCTAGGGTTCACAAATATATAAAGTCCACTATAGTGTGAAAGGTAAGATCACACCGTTATAATTAAACAAATCTAAAACTCCCCATTCTTACGTTTATGTTAAGCACAAGCACACAATGTCTATATGCACAATCTTGCAACAATAAGTTAAGATCGACAATTAATTTCCCAATATTTTAGGACATGGAGTAATCAAAATACTAATTGGTGTACATATGTGGCATAAGCTATACACACAATATTATCATAATTAAATTTTAATATTTTGTGTAAATCAATCATTAATTAATTTTTAATTAATTTTTTTATATATAAACAATATTATTTATCCATTTACATATCAAATTTAACGGTTAAAATATTTAAAAAAATAAAAAAAATTCTATAACCCACATTTAAATATAAATAGATCTATAATACTATTTGTATGTTTTAAATTTTTTTTTTATAAATTTCCTTGTTTGATCATATATTATTTGTTTAATGTAAATAATGAAAGGATGGTGGAGAAATAAAAATAGAATTATACATAAGGTAAAAATAATCATTAAGAGATGAGTATATTACATGATATTTAGATTCATATGTAATTAATTTTAATTGATGTGTCAATTCATATCCAATGAAAGTATAAAAGAAGTTTTGGTTAGCTCTACTTGAACATCTTAAGGTAAAACCTAAAATAATAAAACCAAAATCATGGCATAATCGGAAACAAGCTTAAAGTTTACTAAAATTAACTTGATTGTGATAATTCATTTTAGTCGACCCTATATAAGATTATGTTAAGATCTTTTTTCTCCTGACTCTTGATTGAATTCAAGCTATCACGATTGTGCAAAAGGCAAAGGTGTTATATGTTTTTTAAAACTAGATTTAACAATGTATTCATGCATTAATGTGCATTCATTATAATGACAAATTGGTTTTGTTTGATTTTAGCTGGTTTAAAGTAATTTGAACATAGAGGAATTTTTCTATTAATTAGTATCGGTTGTTTGAATTTATATTCTTCATATTTTATTTCAATTTTAAAGTTATACATGCAATATACGAGAAACATGCTAAATTGATAATATACATACACACGGAATATTTTGCAGTGGTGAATCTTACTTTGACAAGGTTTGTTTTCATTTTGGAAGAGATCAGAAAGAAACCAAAAAGTTTTTGAAAAATTATTAAAATAACTAAAAGTTATTTGTTTCAACATGAAAGTAAAGACAAGTTTTGGCCATATTATATTAGTAAAAACAGGCAAGAGGCTAAAACAAGAAGTTGCTTGAAGTTATTATTATAGTGGGTAATCCACGCATCATTTTTCACATCCTAAATACCTATACATACAAATTTTCTAGCTCCGCACCTAATCACTAGAATATTCGTTCCACACCTATGGTCCATCATATCCCCATTGATGATGTGTTTAGAGATGGTTTACATGTGAGAACATCATCCTTCATTTTTCTAGCTCCACTCAATACAGACATTAGATGTATTTGAATTTGTCTAGGTCTTTCAAGCACTTAAGCATTTATAACTTTCTCCTTAAGTTAAGTAATTGATTATGTGTTTGTGTATCACTTAGGTTTGATGTAAATGGCAACAGTCTTAATTTAGGTTTGATGTAAATGGAAACAGATAATCTACTTGAAAGATTAAATGAACTAACATATAGATGATATTTTATTCATCAAGTGAATGAATCTTGCTTAATACATGTGATATTAATAAAAAATAAAAAATGAGATAGGCACAAGGAAGAGAAAAGAGGTTATACAGAGAGAGAGTGAAGGTTCATCAATATCCTTCCTAATCATCCTCACGCTCTTTGGCTTTTATATTATCCTCTACTTGCTTCACACACCCGCACAAATCATTCAGTTGTTCCATCTTAGAATAAAGGTTCATAGAGTTTGACCCTCTTGTTCAACCTTACCCAATATTATTAAGAGAACAAAACATAAAATTTTAAGGGGTAGTTATGAAAAGGTGGGTGAAAATATGGAGCTTCTATGGCATGGTGAGTTTAAGACCAAAAACAGAAGTTTAACTAGTTTGTCTATATTTTCTTTTTCTGAATTAGACTCTTGTCACAATATCCTTTTTTAATAAACTTAATTTATTTACAATCTTGAGGAAGTATAAATGGATTCCTAAATATGAAAGACTGATCAAGAAGTACCCAAATGTATTGAGCGGGTATGTATAATCAACTTACCAAAATGTATTTTCTTTACCCAGAAAAAAAAAAAAAAAGAGTACCAAATGTACCGTACATACCAAGTCTTATGTGACTGCGCTCGTTACAATGTGTGAGAAAAATGAGTTTGATATGGAAAGAATGCAAAGGAATTGAAGTCTAATGGTGCAAGAGATTATTGTTGCCGGGTGCAAGGATGTATAGCCACAAAATGACAAAGAAAGAATCTTCACAAAGATTTTTATTTTTTATTTTTATTTATTTATTATTTTTCTAAAAAGAAAATAATTCTCCTCCTCCCTCACTTCTTTGCCTTTCCCACTTCATTTCTTACTACTAACGATGGCCGAAAGAAAATAAGAATAAAGTTTCTCATGCAATTTAATTAACCTGTGCTTGTATTTTTGAGTTTTTTTAAAAATTTTATCATTATTTTTAAATTTTCATGTTTTGCTTTATTATTTGGCAGAATTAAGTAATAATATTAATTATCTATATTATTATATATCTATCCAACTTCAAGGCAGGTATCAGTGGCTACAACAAATTTCCCCTGTTACTTGAGTTTTTTTCATCATATTGACCACTATGTATAACCATTGATTAATATATTTTTATCTTTTACTTCTGTGTCTATCCTTGTAATTATATGGGAACTAATTTTAATAATAATAATAATAATAATAATAATAATAATAATATAAATGTTCTTAATGTTTTTCTCCTGAAAGCTCTAACTTGCAAATGTATCTCTAAAATATATTTTTTTTTATTTTGTTCGGACATGTCAGATTTGTGTCAACATTTTTAGTAATAAAACTATTTTCATAATAACATTTAAAATGAGGAGCATTGAGGGTTTTTCTACTTAATTAGAGCTTAAATGGACGTGAATATAACACTAGTTCGCACGCTAAACTTGCACTCCTTAGCTCCACAGAAATCGAAGGAATCATGCTTGGTGGACATATCACATCACATTTTTTGAGTGGGAGACGCAGAATTCTGGATGTATAAAAAACGTGATAGGATCAATTGATAATTATTATGAAATAATGAAAACTAAGTAAATATGATATAATATATGTGGAAGTGTGTAATATTGTTTGAATTAAAATAAAACAAAAGGAATTTAAAATTTATGCATTGTTCATTATATTAATAAGTAAAATTTGAAATAAATGACAGTGACTGTCATTTTATTTTATTTTTGCCTCTCAATCTTTAGTTTTTTTTTTAATTTTCCTCTCCTGTTTTTAATGTGCCCTTGTATAATTTATGAATCATGTTTCTGAATTAATTTTTTTCAAAATTATTTAATATATTTTTTTAAAAAAATTCATAATAAATCTCAAAATTAACTTAATAATAATAATTTATCCAACTTAAAATCACTTTTTCCTTCTTCATTTCAGCACAACATCTCCAAGTTGGGACTTCTTGATATTCACATGCCTCTCATCTTGCAGGAGGGCCTTAGAGAGAAGTGTGTCAGCAAACTAATTAGAAAGAGACTCATATAAATAAAACTAACCAGTTATTATGTTGTTGTAACCAAAATAACAAACTCTATTTTTTTTTTCTCTTTTTATATTTACATATGCATAGTTTTATTTTCACCTTGATAAAAAAATGTAATATATTTTTTGCCTTATAAAGCAATACAATTTCAGTTTTATCTTTCATCCCTCTAAGAATATTTATTTTAAAGAATATAATAAAAGTTATAGCCATTTAAAAAAAGTAATATTTAAAAAAATAATTTTTTTTTCTTTTATAAGATACATTCACCTAAATTATACACTAAAAAAATAAAATTAATTATTTTATTTTAAAAATATTAAAAATTTTAATTTATCTTTTATTTGATATAATTGACTTTAATTTTATTATAATACTTACTTTTACTTTATTTTTGGTAGGAATAGAAATAAGATAGTTTATCAATAGAGATTTAAGACTTAATTTTAATGTTTAACATTTACAATTAAAAAATATTTTTTAGATAAACAAATCAGTTTTAGGATGATAAAAAAATATATTTAACACAATATATATATATATAGGAGGAATTGAATTATTTTTAGATTAATTTTAGTTAAAATTATTCTACTCAATAACTTTCGTAAATAATTAAATTTCATCAATTCATCTGTTAAGTTAATAAATTATATTGAATAGATTATTCTTACAAAATTTTATAAAATTTAAAAAAGATTTAATATTTTATTAAATAAATTTAAATTAACAGATATTATAAAAGATATATTGTTTGTTAATTTGATTTTATTTTTTCAAATATCAAAATTTTTTCAAAATTTTACAAAAATTTGTAAAAATAATCTATACAATATAATCGATTAATTTAACAGTTGGATTAGTGAAATTCAACTATTTATAAGAGTTATTAAGTAGAGTAACTCTAAATAAAGTTATTTATGAAGTAAATTAATCTCTCATTGTTTATATATATATATATTATATTTATGTAATATTAATATATTTATATAATTTAGTAAAAAAATTTAATTTTAAATAAAAAAAATCTTAATTGATTTTTTTATTATTATTAAGATAGAACCATAAATAATTTATATGTATGTCTCTCTTTAATACTATATTTATTTTATAGATTTTATGTTTGTAAAAAATTTTAATTAATTACTTATATAAATTTTAAATTTATTTATACGATCGTTTTTATATTGTAGACATTTAAAGCTTGTACATTTAGTCAATTTTAACACAGATCACCCTTTAACAACAACAACAAATTTTTTTTAAAAAAACAACTTTATAATATTTAATGTCTAAACTCAACAACAAATTTTTTAAACAATCAAACTTAAACATTTAAAATTTAAAGTCTAATCCGATTCTTCCTATTTCTAGATTTTATAGAAAATGAAATTTTTTTACCAATTTTAATTAATAAGGATAATTAAAAAATATAAAATATTTTATAATAAAAATTAAAAAACATTTTAATTTTTTTTTAAAAAAAAATATCAGAAGAAATAGTTATTTAAATCTTAATCAATTTTTTAAACAATAGTTATATTTTTTTAGGTTATTCTCTAAAACTAATCGATGTCTCATTTTAAAAAAACTAAATTTTAAATTTGTCTTATTTTAAAAATCATTAGGTCGTTGGATTTATGACTAATTTTTTCATCTGAAAATCATAAGAAAACACTTTTTTAAAAAAATAGGCATTCTTTTTTTAGTGAAAAGTGAGAAGGAAATTTTTTTTAACATAAAATAAATATGTGGCAAATATAATATTGAATTTATTTTATTTATAAAGTATGAAGAGTTCCGAAGAAAAAGAATCTGGTACGGTAGATGAGAAGGGTCCTGTCCTTACCTAAGCTGTGTAAGTTATTGGATCAACATTTGATTGAGTTCTGTTGCTTTCATTGTAGCTTGCAATCAAAAAGTTGAGGCCAAGTTTTAAATGGTTCATCGCCTTTTGCACATGCTGTCATGCACGTGCCTTCCACATGTTCACCGAATGCAAATTGCTGAACATCAACTTTATTTCTTGTCCTATTAAGTTGGGCACCCCTTAAAAGTTATTTATCTCACCACAATATAGAGTGAGTCTTAATTTGAATACCCATTTAAAACAGAGATATGTGCATTCAAGAATTGAACGTAATTCTAAACATAATAAGAGGAAATATTCATTATAAATCCACTTCCTGTTATTGCCACTTTTAATCTCTTGCACTAGATTTTGTTCTGTCTCAATCTTGAAAGTTAATAATTTTTTGTATTATTTTTAATGTAAAATATATAATTTGAAAAGTAATATATATTTTAAAAATATTTTATAGTTTAAAATTAATTTTACTCAACTTGAATACAAATCCAATTGTATCAATCATGGATTTTGTTGTTCAATTTTCTTTTTGTCTTTTCAAAATTTAAATTTACGTATAAGCAAAAAAATAAATAAATTACGTAGCGTGGAATTTTATGGATTTTCTTCACTTACTCTAAAAATCAAATTATCTTCTCTCCTTTAATATACAAGTAGACGATATCTAATTGTTAGGCTCATTAATGTGTATATATGTTTTATATTCAAAGAAGCAGTAGATAAGTTTTGGTTAAAATATAGGGATAGAAGTAAAAATGATTGTTAAACAGGGGTTTATAAAAATGATGTTTAAAGTTTTTCGTTTAATAAATAAATAAATTTAAATTTGTTAAAAAAAATGTTAGATAATCAAATTAAACTAATGTTTATAAAAAAATTTATTTAATATATTCGTAGATTTATTTATATTTATATTTATTTTAATATATTATATTTATATAATATTTATTTTATATTTTATTTACATAATATTAATATATATATATATATATTAGATCTATTTAATAGTTTTTTTTATCTTGTAAATTTTAAGTTTACAAACCTTTCTAATCCACTATCCCGTAGGTTTTTAAACAGACATTTAGATTTTGTAACCTTTAAATCAGGTCAGTTCTCAATAGAAAATAAAAAGAAAATTTAACAGGTAACAGACTCAAACTTATGTCTCAAAGTTTTTAAATAGGTCAAACTTAAACACTCAGGATCTAATTTTACTCGATCTACTTCCATCATTGTTAAATTATTATAATATTTGTTTACAAATTTATATTTTTAAAAATATTATACTTAAATTTATAAACAAGAAAGTGATAACTTCAAAAAATTAAATTTTAATTAATCTGAATATAATTTCTTTAATATTAATTATTTGATAAATTAATAAATGAGAAAAATGACTAAAAGTATAATTATAATTTAATTAAAAATATTTTAAAAGAATATTTTTAAATTTTAAAAGATTATAAATCAATTTATTTAACTATTAAATTTTTTTAAATTTTAATTATAAAATATAATAAATATTCATGTTTGAATACTCTGTTATTTATACATCTATGTTTACAAAACTTTGAGGTTAATTATTTTTAATTTAAAGTTAAACCTATCTGATGCATAAAAATTTTACCCATTATAAGTAATTTTTTTTTAACATTTTAGAACTTATATATTAGGAAGGAAGTGTAATACTCACGTGGAAAAGAATAGGTTAATAAGAAAAAAAGGTGGAAACATTTCTTGCTTAAAATCTTAGTGCATGTAGCTTCACTCCCAGCTAATAAATTCTTTTCAAAAGTATAAACTGTAGCTAAATATCTTATACCAACAAAATTAGTGGGTGAAATTTGACCACGAGTTCATGAGCTTTTCAATATGTTTAGCGTCACTTGAACCAAAGCTATTCTTCAAATCTAAAAAATAAAAAAAAATTATTTTATGGAATATGTTGATAAGTCGTTATATTTTACTCTAACTCATTAGTTATGGATGCTTTTAATTGCTACAAAAATGTTAGAATGAAAAGGATGGTATCTCACTTTGTGATAAGAAAATTTCACAACTCGAAGAATATTTATAATTTCATCCCCAAAATATAAATAAAGATTATTTTTGCAACCTGCTCTTTTTATCACTTCATCAACCTCTTGTGATCAAATTATCTTTTCCAATCTTATTAACCAATATTTTAAATATATTAGAATTAAGAAATTAAAAGGAGATAAATTATTTAAAATTATAAAAAGTATATTAATATATTTTAATAATATTTTTATTTTTAATTTCTTAATCAATGTTACATTGATTAGTAGATTTATTGCTAATCACATAATTCAATGCATTGATAAGATTTTATGTTACAGTTTTAATAAAAAATTTAAACACATTAAAAACTTTGTTAGACTCTATTTAATTACTTTTATAAAAAAAAACTAGCTATTTAAAAATAATAAAAAATAGTTGAAAATTTATATATTATATATTTATTTACTTATTAAAAATACATAATATTAAATATTTAAATTAATGAAAAAAATGAATGAGTTTCCTGTTTATATAAGTCTCACAGATGAAATATCGGTATTAAAATTTTTGATAATTAATATATTATAAAATAAAATTATGTTTATTATATTTAAAACAACGAAATATTGATTAATTTTTCTTATGAAAAGAAATGAAGGAACTATCTTAACAAGAAATCCTTCCAACATCTTTTTTTAACATACTTTTTAATATATTTATGATCGGTTCATTTAAAAAACTAAAATACTTACTTTGTAAAATAATTATTTTTGAAAATTAATTTAATATTTTAAATATAAAAATAATCAAAATAAATATGTTTAAAAGAGTACGAGACTTACATTTGTGGTATATCACTTCGATTTTGCTAGCTGTGATAGGATTTTTTTATAAGAAATAATAATAATAATTATTTTATTTTTTAATATAGGAATATAATTTTATTTTTAACATATTTATTATTAAAAAATTAATATCTTTATTTTAGTATAATATTTATATTAATAAGACACTTATCTATTTGTATATTCTAAATATAAAAAGTATAGCCCCATTTTATAGTGTGTTCGGTGTTATCTTTCTTTGACTTATATTTATTATGAAATTTATATTGACGAGATATTATCCGCTTCTCATATTTTGAATTTAAATATTTAATATTATAAATATTTATAAAATAAAAAATAAATTTATAACATATTATATATTTTAACTAGTTTTTATTAGTTACGATGAATTAACCATTTATTTGTTATATTGAAGGAAATAATTTTTTATTACTTTTTATCTATCGTTTAAAATTATTTATATATATTAAAAAAATAATTAATATTTTATTTGTAAAAGTATTAGTTTTTTATTTGTTATTAATTTATTTTGAATTAATCAATGTCATTATAAATGATAATAAATAAATAATAATTTAAAATAATAACTAATAAATATAACATTTAATAATAGCATAACGTATTATGTGTTTTTGCCTTGGAATGAAATATAAGCCAAATAGAATTTAATGGATGTTATGAATATAGTAAATGTGCAAAGAATAAATGTTAGTAATATAGATTTATTTTTAAATGTAGTAATTGTAAAAAAAGTTTTATATATTTATTTTATTATAAATTTGTTAATAAAATATATTGATCTATTTCTTATTTTATGTATTTAAATATTTAATATTATAACTATTTTTAAAATAAAATTTAAATTTATAACCTGTTAATATTTTAACTATTTTATTTATTAATTTTAATAATATTATTTTGAACATGTTTTTTTTATAGTTGATCAATTGATTAAAATTTTAAAATAAGTTTAAAAGATGATGAATTCATAAAATAAATATTTTAATTAAATCATAAACAGTATGTTGAATAGTACATTCATTGTTGCTAATACTTTTCATGTGTAACGCAATGCATTCTCTTTGATGGTTTTTTTGTTTTTACTTTTCATATTTTTATGTCAAAACGCCTCGGTATAGAGCTCGTACCTTAGAAAATGTAATCAGAATGCTGTCATTGTCTGATAACTAAATTGTAGTAGTATGGATTAATGAAATCTAAAAACGAGATTATTGCGCCTGATACTTTGATTATATGTCTATTTGTTTTATTTGGCTTTTCCCAACTGAGGTAAAGCAGAAGAGAGAAAACATTTCTTCATCTAGCCATGCATCGGAAAGACGGAGACTAGTATTTGTTTAGAGTTATCTATAAAATTAAATTATGTTTTTCGTTAGATAAAATATTGTAAAAAGAGAATAATATATAAAATTATTATTTAAAATAATTGAACGGTGATTATAGGTTAAGGAAAAAATAATGAGAATTAAAAAAGAGAAAAGAAAGGAAGGAAGGACAATTACCGAAAATAAAATAAGCTTGTAGAGATGGGATAGCATTTGTTTACAGAGGATATAGGAGAATTTGGAGATAGGGAGTAATTAAGTTAATACTAATAGCACCAATGCAACAAATAGGATATCGAAAAGTGTCCGTAGGTTATTTTAACATCATCCCACACACACCCCACGCTCAGTGGGTAAACACGCACTCTCTTTCAGTCTTATCACCGCACTCCACACTCTCCACCCAAACAAAGTCAAAGACGTCACACCCTTTCTCTCACAGATCCCATTCAATGGAGGAGCGAGTAGAGAAGACGTGACACAGTGGGCGTGTGAGGATTTCCTCTTCTCGTAGATAGCGTTTGACAACTTCAAAGCCACAAAACGAGACATCCCTTAAGAGGTAGACACGTGTCTCTGTGTCGTCCATGTGATATATGGGGAAGCCTGAAAGCACTGAAAAATATCTTTGAGAGTGGGTTTAAATCTTAATATCTTTCTGGAGGTGGCCCCCACGCAGCGCCAATTGTCCCACACAAAAAATATCCAAATGCGCACATATATTTTTTTTTTGATATTTTGGATTTGGATGGGAACGAAGCGAAGTAAGAACCAAAGAAAAAACATTAAAAAGAAGGGTGAAATAATATCCACCACCAGCACCAACCACGAGAACCCAATGGGTTTTTGGCTTTAGATCTTTGGTCGAAAATCAGATCTGATTGATGACGTGGACCATGTGGGCCAACTTTTCAAAGTCTCTAGATATTTTCAGAAAGGAGGATATTTTCTCGAGCCGTTGGATGAGAAGGCGGTTAAGGTTGGTGTCTCATCCCACGCCGTTGGATCCGCCCGCTGTTAAACTTAACGGTGTTCTGTCCACCATCCATCCATCCATACATACATTGCCTTTTTCTTTCCTTGCTTTTTATTTTTTACCCTCCAAATTTGGCTTACAAGATATCATCAAATTTTGTTTGTGTGCTTGCCGAGGTTTTGGTTCCAGGAACAACCTGGGAAGATTCTGATGCTATGCTGCGATTCAGGTGTTGGGATTGATTCAGTTGGAATATGGGTGAGGTGGTGATGAGTGGAGACAACAAGGTAGTGAGAATGGTAGAGGAAGAGAGTGGAAGTGGTAGCAAAGGTGAATTGAAGGGATTGATGAGGTGGGAGAAGTTTTTGCCCAGGATGATTTTGAGGGTGCTCTTGGTTGAAGCTGATGATTCCACTCGCCAGATTATAGCCGCTCTTCTCAGGAAATGCAGTTACAAAGGTCTAACACCTTCTTTCCTTTTATTTCTTCCTTTTCTTCACCATAATTTTCTTTTTCTCTTCCTTTTTTACTCTTTCCTCTTTCCTCTTTGTTCTTATTTATTCAACTCCACAACTTGTTTGCTTCTTTTATGCTCAAGATTACAGTTTATATATCTGTGTTTTCTCTCATTTATTTTATTCCCTTTTTAATCTTTAGTCTTTCTCTACGCATTATGCTGCTCTCAACTCATTTTTCTCTTTTATGCTCTGCATGCTTGTTTGCTTACTGTCAAATAAGCGCGTTGGTTTGATTATTCTGTTTTCTTTTTCTTTTTCTTCTTCTTCTTCTTTTCTTCTGTCTTCCTTCCGATTTTTACTGCTGAAACCGTGAATTTGATTGAATGTAAACATTGTTTTGTGCTCTCGAAAACTATGAAAAATAAATTCTTGTCCTTTAAATTAGCAACCGTCACTCGTTTTAGGCTTCGTCAGTTTAATCCTTAACTTTGGTATCTACAAGTTATTTTGGTACATCACTTTGGAACACATGAGTCAGTTTGGTCCTTGACTTTGATAGTCAATTTTGTATTGAATGTTAAAATCCAAATTGGCTCATGGTTGTCAAAATCAGGGACCAAAGATGATGGTTGTCCGATTCATGAATGTTAAGGACCAAAGTTGCTGGTGCTACCAACTTTAGGGACTGAATTGATTGATAATTGTCAAAAATGCATGAAATAAATTTGCTTTTCGTAATACCAAGGATCAAATTGACCGGTGGTGTTAATTTTAGGACTAAATTGATGTTACACAAGTCATTTGTAAATCAAAGTTGATAGAGCATGATGGTGTTTGATCCCTGTAACCAACTCGACCTGGTAGGAAAATGCTTAGTTGCTGCTGCTGTAAATCAAAGTCTTCAGACTTTGAGTTTGATCTGAGAAAGGATTGACATCTGATCTTTTGTAATATAAAGTGTACCGGCAGCCTCAAAGCTTACAAGGATTTACTATAAAAAATTTAAGGGAAAGAAAAGAGAAAAGAAAGTGTGTGCACACAAAACATGGGCCTTTTGTTTTTTTATGTTGTTTAATAAATTTTTACATATGAAAAAATGAAATAAAATTATCTATTTTCTTATGGATTTTGTGATGTGGATCTGGGTTCGCTGAAAGTCCAAGGAACAGATGGCTCCTTTCAACTTCCTTTTATTTTAGTAAGAATCTCAGGAGTCTGGAAACTGCTGGCTTAAGCCATAAACATGATAGCTGATACAATTATTTCAATGTTGATTTGCCATAAAGATTTCCTAATATCTACCTTTTCTTCTTGTTTGAAGCTTGTAGTTTAAATAACATTAAGTGCTTGATACTCATTTCATGCTCTTAGATCTTCAAAATAACTTTCCTCATTTGTTCTGAGCAGTGGTTGCTGTTCCTGATGGCTTGAAGGCATGGGAATTACTCAAGGGAAGACCACACAATGTTGATCTAATACTGACAGAAGTGGATTTGCCGTGTATATCTGGCTATGCACTTCTCACATTAATTATGGAGCATGAGATTTGCAAAAACATCCCTGTCATAAGTATAATATCAATGATAAATCTTTTAACTGATACTGAATGTTCCCACTTTGTTAATACTTTAATTAATTGTTCTGCATTTTTAATGATTTTCCAGTGATGTCCTCACAAGATTCAATTAGCACGGTATACAACTGCATGCTGAGAGGTGCTGCTGATTATCTTGTTAAGCCCATTAGAAAAAATGAACTGAGGAATTTGTGGCAACATGTTTGGAGAAGACAATCAGTAGGACATCTCCCTCATTTTTTGGTTCTTTTTCCCTCCTCCTCCTAAATGCTGGGATGTTATTGGCAAATGGCTGAAATTTTAATTTATTGTTTATTTTCTCTCAGTCAATCACTGGCGGACATGGCCCCCAAGACGAGAGTGTTGCACAGCATAAGGTTGAAGCCACTGCTGAAAACAATGCTGCTAGTAATCGTTCAAGTGGTGATGCTGCTTGCATTGAGAGAAACAAAGAATTAATTGAAAAAGGAAGTGATGCACAGGTTAGTTTTCCGGACCAAGACATTATTATTTTTTATATTATTGCTGTTATTTGAAGACATTTGTGGCAATGAACAAAGAACAGACACTGTCCAGTACAGTTGGTATGTTGTTGTCACCGGACTACTGGACGCAGTGGAGTTTAGATGGAGTTGTCTGATATCATTCCATTTCTTTTTGCTGGTTTTTTTTTTTTTTGCAAATGAGAAGCTTTCTTAAAGATGCTAGCATAACATGATACTGCATTCCTCACAGTCTCCAGTGTTGGAAATTCTAGCATATGTTTGTTTGAAATTGTCTGCCAGTTATTTCTTGTGTAAATTTTATTTTCAACTTATTTGGAATATAATCGAATCTTATCTCCTTTTAGTATGACAACAGGCCTCCAGAATCTAAATTAATCATGTCTTAGCCAGGGTACTTAAAGTGCTTATTGTTTCCCTGCAGATATTTATGTACTTCTAGAAGTCTCTTATAGTTAAAACAAAATTGCTTTCAGTTTGGGTTGGCTAGGTGAAGTTTTCATATAGAGACCTAATGTTTGCTGTCTGTTGCAGAGCTCTTGTACAAAGCCTGACTTGGAAGCTGAGAGTGGCTATATTGATAAGGTGCAAGAATTTTCTCCATTGAAATGTGGGGAAGCATATCCAAGTGGAACAAAGACACAGGAAGTTGAAACAAGCATTCGTTTAGGCCAGACGTTGATGAGGCATGACAGTCATGCTGGAGGTAAATTTCTAGCTCTTCCTGTAATAATCTTTTGTTATACTTGACTAAGGAAGAATATCTAAAATTTGAGCAAACTTTTATTTTTTTTAGAATTAACTGTGGATATTCCCAAAAATGGGGAGACAAGCACAACTAATGGCAAGGATGGTGATCCAGAGCATTTTGGGAGTGCTAGCATCAGTGGTGAGGCCCATGACAATCACTATGTTCAAATTAACTCTTCTAGGGAAGCTATTGACTTGATTGGAGCATTTCGAACTCATCCAAACTGCAGTCTCAAAACATCCATAGTTAATTGCACAGGCAAGTTTGACTTTTCTCCTCAGTTGGATCTTTCCTTGAGAAGATCTCATCCCGGAAGCTTTGAGAATGAACTCCCTGAAGAAAGGCATACCCTCATGCATTCTAATGCTTCAGCTTTCAAGCGGTAACTGCCAAAATCACTTCTTAGTCTTACTTTTTCCTTTCTGATATTTTAACATCTTTGGAAGTTACTTCCAGCGCTCATAAACTAGTAGAAATCAGCCGGTTACTTGTTAATGGCTGCACCATGAAGGAATTCAGGGGATAGGTGTGGAAATAACAAATCAAGGATCTGAATTATTGGGCATAGGGTTTTGGGTTTTGTTAAAAATACCTATTGAAAAGATATACTAAATAATGGAGGACATCGAATTAGAATTTTGAGAAACTTCAAAAGATTAGAAAGGGGAAGAAGCTAATAAGTTTATGAATTTTTTTCAGTGGCCTCTAAACTGTTTCTTCCCTGTTGAATTTCTATATGCTTTTCACTGAAATGGAGTTTCCTGCAGGTACACTAACAGGCCACCTGCTGTGTCAATTAACTTCTCCAATCAACAGAGAGAACAAAGAACAAATGGTGAGAAAAGTATCTCCCATATCGCCACTGGCTGCAACTCAGATAGTTCAACACCTAGCATGCAAAGATGTATCATGTCTCCAGCTACAGTCCAATCAAAAGAATCTGAACTTGCTACCTCACACTCCCCTCAAGGGCATTCTTTCCCCATTCCAGTAAAAGGTGTAAGGTTCAATGATCTATGTACAGGTTATGGTTCCGTACTTCCTTCAGTGTTTCGTACACAGTCAGGTCCACCATCAATGCCAAGTCCAAGTTCAGTTGTGCTCCTTGAACCAAACTTTCAAGTAAATGGATTTTATCGGCCAAATATGAAAGAGAGTAGTTCAGAGCAGCCTTATGAACCTCATGGTCCAAATGCAAACAGCACCCCAAACCACATTGTGTACACACAGGAACACAAATCAGAACATGCCGAGGATCGAGGACACATCTCTCCTGCAACGGATCAAAGCATGTCTAGTAGTGTCTGTAATGGAAATGCAAACCATCTCAATAGCATAGGTTATGGAAGCAATTGTGGCAGTAACAGCAATATTGATCAAGTTACTACTGTCAGGGCAGCTTCAGATGGTAAGAATGAAGACCTCACAAACATTGGAAACTCTCATCGGTCTATCCAAAGAGAAGCTGCTCTAAACAAGTTCCGCTTGAAAAGGAAAGAGAGATGCTATGAGAAGAAGGTTCCTCATCATCAGCTTAACCTTTGTCCTTTTATTATTAGCATGACTATCATTGTTTAAGATGCTAATTTCTTTGTTTTGCTTTTTAATAGGTTCGATATGAGAGCAGAAAGAAACTGGCAGAGCAGCGTCCAAGAGTGAAAGGACAATTTGTTCGCCAAGTGCAAGCTGATCCTCTTATTACAGAAAAAGAGGGCAAAGAATGTGATCATTCTCAGGTTTCTGACTCACTGGAGAGGAGAGCATGAACTTTTAGTATAGTACTTCAAAATTTTGTTTTCCTGAATCCTTAAATACCTGAACCACTTGCTCTGTATATGCTTTCTATAACAGTTTTTCTCATTTGCTTTTATCTCTAGATCATGATATATAATATACCTAATGTATTATATCATTGTAATTTTATACAGTTTTATAGAGATCTTCCTGCCTCATTATTTATTTATTTATTTTTAAGGAGTTGTTTACTTACAAGGACTTACTGATTGAGATTCTTATATAATACCATAACATTATGATTTTTTATAATAGCAAACAGTTAAATTTTTATAATTTGTTTAAAATCTGTAGCTTTTTATTTCGGTTTACCAAAGGTGGTTGCAGGTTTGTCAAGCAAACTTTTCTTAAAGAGTGCATTTGAAAGAGTTTCTCGAAAGTGATTCCCGTCCCACCTCCACTACCCATATTCCTTCCCCGAAAAAGGAGAATTGAAAAATGAAAAGAAAAGTTACATTGATTTTCATTGGAAGCTGCATGATATCAGGACGCCATCTACCTTTTTAAGGCTTCGCCAAATTATTTTGAACTTTGTGACTAACTTTTTAATGTAAATCAAAACAATTACCAGTGAAGTTTTTCAAGAATACATTTTATTCCTTTACAAATTTTAATGTTATTTACAATTAATTTTAAGTTATTAATTGTAAGACTTAAACAGATCGAAAAGGAAATTTTAAGTACTTTTATTAGCTGTAAAACTTTATTTAAAATCTTTATTTCATTTTTTAAAGGAATAAGATTAATGGTAGAAGTTTAAAACTAGTTATGTTAAAGATTGTGAGGCGCAAAAAAAGTATCCATAAAATATCCAATATCACAAAAATGGATTAAAGCATAACACAATCATGTGCTAAAATTAAATGGGGAATGTAATAAAATCATGTGCTAAAGAAGGGAATGTAATTTTTTTATATTATTTTAAAGTTAGGCTTTTTAAGAAAAGGTTTATATTTGAAAAAAAATTAAGAAAATTATATTTTCTTGAAAAAAACCAAAACCTTTAGAATAGGCGGCTTTGAGATTTTTTTAAAAATAAAAGTTATATCATGAAAATGATTTTGTTTTTCAAAGTTTATTC
Source organism: Canavalia gladiata (assembly GCA_037954105.1). Lineage (NCBI taxonomy): Eukaryota > Viridiplantae > Streptophyta > Magnoliopsida > Fabales > Fabaceae > Canavalia > Canavalia gladiata. The sequence continues at coordinate 56,674,971 of CM075659.1, read as the reverse complement.
AAAAACACTCTAGAAATGGACAAAGAAAACAAAAGTGAGGAGCTTAAAAACATTTCCTTTTGACACGCTAATTTCAGACCTGGGATCCTTATCACCTGAAATTTTGAATTGCGTAGTTGCAAGTTATGGACTTGTACTAGCGTTCAAGAACTGCATGTGGCAATAAAGCATTTCCATTTTCTATTAAATTTGTGGATAAAATTTGAGAATAAATATACACAGTATACATACTTCAGAAATGGACAAATGCTAGTAGCCAAATCTATATACTCAATCGGGGACCCTTTGGCATTCTGGAAATAATAATGCCAAAGGTTGTCTAAAGTAAAACAAATGAGTCCCCCACCATGCCCTTTTCCTCCCTTGTACTTCCCAACAATCAAATTTGAAGATTGTTTCACTTTACTTAATGCTTGAAGTCTTTAACAATATAGAGTTAACAAATTTGGTTGGTTTCCTCATGTTTGCTTGATTGCTAGGGATCTGCATCTAATATACTTACAGTTATTAAGAACCAACATAATCACTGAGATAAGTTTGTATAAGAAACAAATCATTATTTTTAATTAATTCTACAAATTCAACTTTTAAATTTAAAAAATAATTAATACTATGGGAAACTTTACTTTTAAAGCGTATCCGACCCAATTCAAACTAGTAATCATCTAAACTAATTTCTAGATACTAAAGATGAAAGAAAAAATAAATAAATTGATGAGCAAGCTCTATTTTATCCCCAATAAAAGTAAGCAAAATATTGTTTGCCCCTTAAAGAAAATGGGAGTCTTTATGATCTATTATGAATGAATACATAAGAAATTAGGAAACAAAGTTGAGAAGAGGAGAACCCACTACGTTATGGGGTCATCAACTTCTCTTGATTGAAGGGATCAATACTCAATGATAACTGAAAAAGGAACTTTTAATGTCAAACGTCTCTTCTGTGAGTGATCTAAATTCTAAACTCCTAACTAGAAAGGTCCTATATTGGCAAACTACAGAAAAGTAAAGCAATAAAACCGTCACACGGTAATCTTTTACCTAATTAATTATTTAATAAATTTTATTAAAATATATAGATAATTTAATTTTTTTTATGCTGTTATTTAATCATAAATAATTATATTAACTAAAATTACTATTTTTCATAATACTTAATTTGAATGTTATATCAAAATATTTTCTAATTGGTTACCTACCAAATAAATTTAAACTCTTATTTATTTGTTAATCAACTGCTTGAAAGTTTATCTATATATACTTTGAAGACTATTCATATCCACCAAAAAGTATGCAAATAGAGGTTGGCCCCTCGTCCAGAAAATAATCTCGGAAGTGGGACCTTTTCTCAACTTAAAAAGCGAAGCTAAAACACATTTACGGCCAAGAAATCATCTCTTAACAATAATTTCTAGGGGGTTTCCGGAAAAGTCATTTCACAAATTTGTATGTTCCTTCTTTTTCCTGTTTTGTTTTATTATGAAATGAAACAACACAATTAGAATCAATAAACTCACAAACACAAGTGTTTGCAATTTCCCTGAATAATACATCACAGTATGCGGCTAAGATATATTTCAAAATGGGCGCAACACAAGCACCATATCTCCAATCATGAACAAAGGCTCTTTTAAAAAGCGTTGCTTTTGCTTTTTATTTTTTATTTTTTTCCTAATTAACAATTATAGCTTAAAAGAGTCATCCCGAATCACTCTATCCTCTTCCTTGGATCATCGTGGCAGTATCATATTGTATATACCATCATTTAAATTTGCAAATCCCAAAATATCGTTATCTCATAATCACAGGGCAATAGGTCTTCAAATATGTGTGATATTTGAGGACATGGGACCCACTGAATTATGGGTATACCTTCTTATGTGCCACGTGTCTCATCTCAATGATTACAGGTGGAAATCACCACCAGTGACGTGCCCTTCATGCCTCTTGTTATTGCCTTCGTCTTTACCATGCTATTGTTGTGTCCCTTAGCCTTGTGACTAACTTTTCAATGTTTAAGAAGGGAAGCAACACAAAAGGAACAAGTTGGAGATAAGATACATTGTTTACTTGGAAGTTGGAAATTTTGTTTTACAATGTTCCCCAGGGAAATAGAACACTTTCAATTTAGTGCTAATTACTTGAAAGTTATTAAATATCGAAGTTCATATGAATTATTAAAAGTAGATTGTGAGTTCAATTCAGTTGGCACTTTATTTTTTGGCTAAAAATGCTCAAACAAATTTCTATCTAAAATATATATATTTTTCATTTTCAGTAAATTTATGCGGACCCAATATTGCGCCAAAAAGAACAGGTTGGATTGGGGACAGTTATTGCCACAAATTTGGTTCTTAGCATTGTATGGCAGTCTCAATCATCTCATTACACAAAAGTTTGACAGTGACCAAAGTGTTTTATTGAAACAACCGTAAATACCTTAATACCTTAACATGACTAGGTTACATTATAGGCTTTCTACAGCTCAAGTGTGAACTTTATGTTGCTGTTAATGTGCCGAATTGTTTTCTGGCGATAGGCTAAAGCTTATGTTGTACACTGAAACTTCGCTCCGCAATTCATTGCAAAAGATTAAAGAAAAACAAACTTGTTAGAGAAAGTGATTGTGTCTTTAAGGTGCACCTAATTACCGGTAAACCAAATTATACGTTAAAAATAGGCCACTTTGTGTCCCAAAGTGCATGCATATTCAAGGGGCGTTTTCCTTATCTTTTGATGGGTTTTATTGTTTGCATATTACATTCGTTCACTAATATGTTTTCTTGCATGTTGTATTAGTAAACCATTACTATATCCTTTTGAAAAGAAGGTGAACAAGCCTAAAATTTTGCAATTTTTCAGTAAAATTTAGTGCTGAATTTAACCACCCTAATGAGATGCGTGTGCGTGTGACAATTTTGCAGAAGTTTATCACTTTAATCTTTGATAATTATATACTAATCAACACAAGGGATGGCCCAGTGGTGCGAGTCAAAAGTATGGTAGCAGGCATAATAATTGTTGCTTTCTGCTCTCTTTATAAACCCCTGACCCCTCTTCCTTAACGTTGTAAACATCCCTCCTTTCAAGCTTCAACTCTCTCTTCCTATCACTATTTTACAAATGTCTCAAATCACAATAAAATCTCCAAAACACTGTGCTACCAAGCAAGGACTGAAAATTGAGAGGAACTACAAGAAACTCTTCTATGTTTTTTCAGCATTTTTCACCTCAATCCTATTGTTAATACTTCTTATCTGGCTCATCCTTCACCCTTCCAAGCCTCAATTCTCCCTCAAACAAGTTGACATCTACCAGCTGAACTTGTCAGGACCAAACCTCAACTCCTCCATCCAACTCACTCTTCTATCCAAGAATCCAAACCAGAAAGTTGGTATTTACTATGATGAATTTCAAGTTTATGCAACCTATAAGGGTCAGCAGATAACTGGTGACACCCCTGTGCCTCCCTTTTACCAAGGACAAGAAGAGAATAATCTCTTAACAGCCTCTTTGGTAGGAAATGGGTTACCAGTGGCTCCTTCTCTTGGTTATGAAGTGGGTCGTGATCAAACTGTTGGAAGACTAGTTTTGAATGTCAAAGTTAATGGAAAGCTTCGTTGGAAGGTGGCAACTTGGGTCTCTGGACGTTACAGGTTCAATGTTAATTGTGTTTCAATCATTGCCTTTGGACCTTCAGCTCCTCTCACTTCAAAGCAGGGAGCTCGGTGTTCTACCACAATTTAAACTTATCATACTGTTTTCCTAACTCATATATATATAATCTGCTCCAGTTCTTCAGTCTTTCTTGTTTGCAGATTTTCTTTGGCTTTGTATTAAAACGTATTTTGCAGCCACCAAGTGACTTGTAAATAAGAATATATAAATGATAGGACAAAAAGTTACAATTTGTGAGTGAGAATGAAAAGAGGATGTATGTTAGATGGTTAATCTTATCTCTTAGCTTTTGGTTTCACCTCTCTCTCTTCGCCCACTATCTATCTAATTTTGTTTTTTTGGGCTACTCATAGTTTATCTAAATTTGTTTTGCTCAGCATGTGATGGTGAAGATTATGGTAAACCGGGTAAAACCGAAAAGGATCTGATTGTTGGATTTTGTGGTCTCTCTATTAGCTTTTGGGAGTGGATGCATGAGTAGATATTGGATCACTTTTGTTTCTTTGGTTATTTTGTGGATACGAAGAAAAAACTTTGAAGAATATGCAATGAGATTCGGAGAAGAGAGAGAGTGTGTGTGAAATAAAAGGAAGGAAAATAGGTGGCTTTCTTTGGAGAATCTGCAGATTTTACATGTCAATTCCTTGCCTTTAAGAATCATATATGGTATACTTTAATAAAACTTTTGGTAACTATGAATCAGCTGACATTTTTTCTATCTTTTTTAAGCAATACCCCAAGAGATAACATTGGCATGCATGTCTCAAACGAATATAGCATGGCATGTTAACTGTGGGAACCGGGAAGTGGATAGTTCGAACACTTTCATTTGATTTTCAGCATTTTGTTTAAAGCAATCCAGAATATTGATTACCATGAGCTACTTGTGCTTGTACCAGCATTTTCAGAATTCTTATACTTCCTTATATATATTGAGTCAGCATTTTCAGAATTCTTATACTTCCTTATATATATTGAGTCTGTCAGTTGAAGAACTTGTTCTTAACCCTCTCAGATTTATCCCATCAATAATAATATAATAATTAAATCAAAAAGGTTTGGGTGGTAGTTGTATGCTTGTAATCTGTATTAATTTGTTATTGAAAGCTAATGACTTACCGAACAGATGCTAAAGTGTAAAACTACAAAAGTTAAAGCAGCTAATTTGGTAATTAATTTAAGATCAGATCGTCTCTCTTATCATATTTCTCTTTCTAATATAAAATTATAGGGGCACAAATATTGTAAAGTCAGATAACTTTTTCAGGTTTTAAAAGCCAAAAATCTCTACCTACCGGTCCCTACAACTGGAACCGATATTAACATGAAAATGGCTCGATAATCAAAGAAACTTGACAATAGCAAGCAATTCAACCCATATCCCAAGTTTCGAGAGACTTGTGTATATATATAAAGCAATAAGTTAAAAAGAATTTCAATTGGTCTAATCAGGGTGTGATACAAACACAGATGCCAACAGTCAAAAAAGAGGCAACCCTCTTCCACATTGTGGAGGAACAAACATTATGACAAATACTTGTCCTACTTACGATCTTTGATAAACAAAGTCAGCTAAGACTGAAACCTACCTTAACAGAAATTCTTTATAAAAGTTACTTTAAATTCTTCCACCTTGAGAAATTATAAAGTCTCCAAGTAACATTATTTAGACCATGAATGTGACAAGCTACCCCATTGTGGGCTTCTGATTTTTAGTGCACCTTTTTTTCACCTCACCTCTTTACAGATGAATCTGCATTAAAAAATAACTATTATGCAGAAATTGCGATGTTAAATGAAAGTAATGCAGCAAATATTATACGTTGCAATAGCCTCCTGTATAAAGCAAGAAGAACATAGTCCTTGAGAGACTTGTATAGGGTGGACAAGTACATAATGTTTGGACAATCAATGGTTTACATTTTTAATTATATAAAGTTATTTTAAGAATAACTTTATTTTAAATTAATTTATTTAATAATTTTTATATATAATTATATTTTACCAATTCAATCGTCAAATTAATAAATTATATTATATAGATTATTTTTATAAAATTTTATAAAATTTAAAAAATATTTGATACCTCAAAAAATAAATTTCAATTTACGGATAATATATTTTTTATAATATTCGTTAATTTTAATTTATTTAATAAAATATTAAATAATTTTTAAATTTTGTAAAATTTTATAAAAATAATTTATATAATATAATTTATTAATTCAACGATTAGATTGATAAAATATAATTGTATATAAAAATTATTAGGTAGAATAATTTTAAATAAAATTACTTTAGAAGTAATTTATTCCTTTATTTATATATATATATATATAAAAGAATTAAATTAAATGGAGGTTAATATAAAAGAATGTAGTAGAAATGTTAATTACAAATGAGACTGAAATTTTATCAAATTTGAACCAAAAAAAAGTTGTACCTTGATGTTGAGGCAAGAGGTGACCCAATAATTGCTTGTTGATTTCTTGGCTAAGGACAGGCAATTTCGAAGTGCTGCTGCACTAGTTTAATACTTCACGTTTGAAAAATTGAAGTGCTCTATGCCTTTTATGTAGATGAAAGTCGCTTCTAAATGTTAGGCAACGCCTCGGTTGATGAACCCCGAAAATTCAACTCCATTTGGTTGAATACCGTGTAACTTTTTTGAAGGTATCCAACAAATTTGTCAAAAAGTTGAGTACATATCATTACATATACAGCTTGCTTCTACCATCTCCAACTCCAAACCCCTACTTCTCATCTGTTGTTAGTATTAGTATATACGCAAATGAGTAGTAGGGTACATCCCCAATCAGAATTTCGGAAATAGACTTAGTGGTTAAGCATAGGGCACCACCTCTTTTAAAAAATAATTGTGAGATCTAGAAACGATGCTATATTTAATTTGTGATGCAATATTGTTTTAGTAAAAATGAGACCTCATAATGTTGGAGAAATTTTGAACAGTTAGAATATACCTCATAAAATATATGAATAGTATGTAAATCTATTTTGATGTGATGACGTACAATTTTTTTTAAATAAAAAGTAATGATGCAAAATAGAACTGGGTTTTTTTTTTCTTTCTAATATTGGCAATATAGGTGAAGCCTCAAATGCAGCAGAACCAAACCAGCATAATTGTTGCAGAGATAGGCATGAAGATTTTCAGAATGTAATTGCCAAAATGAAGCCTCAAATGTAATATATAGTTTTATTTTCCTTATTTCTCTGTTACAGCACCGCCATATATTTGAACAGGATGGAATGGGAGAAAGTGTCAAGAAATGATCATTAAATTTATTAGTAGTGTACTTAGAAGTGATTTATTAATAAGTAGAATGACAAGTGAGGGTGCCCTTTGAAAATGCATATGTAATGTTTAATTTTTATTATTATAATTTTTAATTCCGCTTATTTAATCCAACCCAATTTAATTCTAATTTATATGAGTTAGAGCAAATGGTTCACAAGCCTATAAAAATAAAGTTTACAAGGCTAAAAACCCATTAAACCTTAAGGATTAGAATTAATCCATAAGCTTAATTTTTATTTTCAAAATTTAGAATATGAATGGAAGTGAACAAGATTATCATGGATTTACAACTTTGACATGTTTAAAGTTTAGTTTGACTAAGCTTGTCTAATAAATAGATAGGTTTAAATTTATTAAAAAAGTATTTTTAGATAAACAAATCAGACTTAAATTTACAAAAAATTTAATTTAATCTATTGAGAAACTTTATATATTAAATATTTATAATTATTTTAATATATTATATTTGTAAAGTATTTATTTTAATATATATATATTAGGTTTATTTAATAACGTTTTTAACTTATCGATTTTAAGCTTATGGCCGTTTTTGGAATATAGGCTTATAAATAGGTTCGTTGCTCCTGTAAGTTTTACATTCGACCAAACCTTGAAAAAAAAACATTTTTAACCAGTAATAAGCTTAAGCTCAAACTTTAGAATTTTTAAACAAGTCAAACTTAAAATTCAAAGCTTAACTCGACTCAATCTACTTCCCTGATTTAGAGAAATGATAGAAAAAATGGAAAGAAAATATAACTTTAGAAATGGAGAGACGAATATATCTATAAAAAATAAACAAAAAGATAAAAGTATAAAAAAATTGAAAAAATTTGAGAGAGGAAGAAAAAAATTTAGAATGGAAGAAAAATTTAGAGATAAATAAAAAAATATTTAGAAAAAAAAATAAAAAATAAATATAAATAAATTAAATAATATTTTAGTACAATAAAAATATTAAAGATAAAATTTTAAGAGAAAAAAAATTAAGAGGAAAAAATTTTAGAAAAAAAAGAGTTAAATGTAAGATAGTATCATAAAAGTTAACTTACATATCTCTTACTTAATTTGAGAATTACGTGAGTTAAAATTTAAAAAAATTTATTTTTAAACGAGTTACAAAAATAGACAAGTTAATTCACGCTCATTCCATTCAATTTTAAGATTACGTAGGTTAGGGTTTAAGAGTGTTGCTTATAACTTAGCTACAAAATATAAGGTTATAAGATGAATTAACTTATATTTATTTAACTTAATTTAAGGATTATATAAATTAAGGTATATAAAATATTAATTTTAAACGAAATACAAAACAAAAGAGGTAAGATAGGATTAGATGAGTTAATTCACATTCATCTTATTTAATTTGAGGTTTACGTAAGTTACGATTTAAAAAATTTACTTTTAAATAAGTTTAAAATAGAAGAAAATAAAATAAAATTATATAAGTTAGTCCGTACATTAGCTCACACTAAACCTCTTGAATTAAAAGTTACGTGGATTAGGACTTAAAAAAGCTCTATTAGATGAGCTAAGGACCAATATTAGATGAGTTAAGAACCAATTTAACACCCCTACCTATTATTTATAGCCATAGCTAAAGTATATGAAACTTAATTTATAGTCATAGCTAAAATATATGAAACTTAATTCATGGGTCAACTCATGAACTTAGAACCAATTTGACACCCCTACCTATTATTTATAGTTATAGCTAAAGTATATGAAACTTAATTTATGAACCAACTCATGAGCTCAATTTTACACCTTTACCTATTATTTATAGCCATAGCTAAATATATGAAACTAAATCCATGGGCCGGCTCGCATATCCCACATATTTGGTGGATTAAAATCAATAAAAGTTATAAACTCATTTAAATGTGATTTTTTTTCCAATTCATTTAACTTGAAAATTAAATAAATTAGACTTCCGAATTAGTAGATCAACCTGCAGCCATTTTTTTAAAATATAAATATAAATTATTTTTTATTTTTATAAATATTTTTTAATTTTAAAATATTTTAATAGTTAAATGAATTAAATTGATGAAACACAAACCAATAAAATTTTAAGGGAGGATCATCACGGATCAGATTAACTCGCATACTCATGACATCAAATAATAAATTATTTTACTTATATAAATATACATATAAGTAGCTCTTAATAGCATAGTTTGACATTTCTACTATCTTATTCATTTAATTTTAAATTGTATGTCTGCTGGAATTATCCCACTTTAAAATATAATTTTAAATTTTCCATTTGAAACTTGCGTAAGCCATTTGTTGATGGCATTGACGCATTAAACAAGTATTTAAACATGGTAATGACATTTAGAGCATGCCCAATAATGAAGCTTATCAATACAATTGGACTAGAAGCTATTATTTTAGAAACGATAAATCTTCGTTGTTATGTTTTCTTTGGGTGTGCCGTGAGAGTGACAACTGGGCAAAATATTGAATTGCATTTGTAAATAAGCATATGATGCTACTATTAGTAATAACAAACGTCCTTATAAAAAAACTAAATAACATTGATTGGTCCCCGAGCCATACGGATTGATCACACATGTTAAAAATTAAGAAAACCATAAAAAAACCAATGGCCTTATTAAATTAACATTGAAGCATTCCCATCGTATTCCTGGTTACCGATTAGTTCAACAAGAAGCAGACTTTGAAGTGATATCTCGCATTTGATGTTTTAAGCCAAATAGGAAATTGTCATATTAAGAGGCAATGAAAGATGTTTATAATAAAACAGAACTAAATCATGATAAAACGCATCTTAATGTGTAACAAACAAAAATTCTTATAGTGGAGGGCTTAGGAGGAATTCTACACTGGACTAACAATAGATACCCAAGAGAGAGTTCTTGTGTATGACATGGATAAAACAGAACTAAATCATGATAAAACGCATCTTAATGTATAACAAAGAAAAATTCTTATAGTGGAGGGCTTAGGAGGAATTCTTCACTGGACTAACAGTAGATACCCAAGAGAGAGTTCTTGTGTAAGATTCCTGCGGCTTAACAGGGTGGCATCGCATATGGTAAGAGAGATTTCAACTGGTCATAGAACAGAACTTAAATCCTCCATAACTGCCCTTGGCCTTTTATAACCATTGGATGGAAATCATCTGCTTCAGAGGCAGGACAACTACAGAGCTTCTCTCTCCCTCACCAAATCCTTCTAAATTTCTAACTAAAACAGATGCATTATTTGACGATATGATCTGAGCCAAGAAAATTCACATTCATTACTACTTTTAGACAACGTTCCAGCCAGAAACCAGAAATGAAGCACAAAGAATAAAAAGGATCGAAGTACTCCCTAATCCAGAGGGAAAAATAAGATAGAAGCATCAGAAATACCAACAGAACTCAACAGGCATAAGCCAGAACGTAAGTCGGCTAAGTTAAAGAGAATAATCATAAAATGTCAAGTTTACAACAAAAGCAAGTAGCTAATGCATCATCATATCCACAATTACATACAAAACAGAAAATTCTATACCGGTGCTTTATTGACATCAACTATAAGTAACATCTTCACTCTCTATCTGTAAATATCCAAGAATGGAAAAATAATAATCGTCCCACCTTATCATCCCAAAACCTCAATATTATAATAGACGTACAAAAACTGTCGGTATTACTATTCAAATTTTAAACTCTGGACATAACCCCAACCCCCCAAAAAAAATGTCAGCTTAAACTGAAAAAGTGGAAAAAAAAAAAAGAAAAAAGGTGCGTGTATCAAGGTTCGACGGAATCAGCACTAACCCAGGTCCAATAATGCTTCTTAACAGACACAGCTCGGTTTGCCAGTTTCTTATCGTCAAAATCTCCATACTCATCCATCTCATAGGTGCAAAAATCAGCTTGAGGCAAACCTTCAACCGTGGCATTCAAAGTGTGCAAAACGTAGCAACCGGGCAAACCCGGATACGAACCTGAATCGCGCTCCTCCACTCTCATCTCATACGAATTGGGATCGATGGTCACAATGTCACGCACCTCGAATTCCGTTCCATTTTGAGCCCCAATGACAGAGCCAAGCTCTTCCCTAATGGCCCTGAAAGCAGCAGATTGAGGGTCCTCGTTGGGCTTCATCTTCTCGGACAACGGCCTTCCACGCTTCCTCATGTTACCATCGGACAACTCCTGGTGCGACTCCACCAGGAATTTACCATCGTTACCGGTGATCCGAACGGAAAGAACCTGCACGGTTCGAACCGGAGGAGTTGAGTCGGCGAGGGAGGTTTCACCCTCGGAGAGTTCGAGCCAGAGGTTGTGGACGTTCTTGGTGCCGGGTTTGACGCCCCAGGAAGCGAAGGACTCGGAAGGTAAACGTGGTTTAAGCCAATCGGAGAGGGACTGCGGGGATGCGAAATTGTGGCGACGAGGAGGGAAGAGAGGGTTTAGATTGTTTCTGTTAGGGTTGGAAGATGCTGTTGTTGCTATGGTGTGGGACATGGCGGGGATTTTGAGGAATCGTCGTGGTTTGAGAGAGAAGGAGAAGAAAGGGCAAGAGGTGGAAGGGATGTGTGGTTTTGAGGAAGTGAAGAGGAAGCAGACGGATAGGGCTGTGAGGAGAAGATCCGGTAAGGAAGGGAGGTTGGTAAGCGGTTGCGGCGGCGGCGGCAGAGGCGGAGGGGACATTTCAGGCGCGATGGTTGTTTTGAAAGTAAGAGTTATGGTTTTGGTGATGCGGCGGAAGTGTTGTGTGGGTGGTGAGGTCCATGGTGGGGTTGGGGTTGGGGTTGGGTTTGGGTCAAAACTGAGTGGTTTTGTGGAAAAAGAATGAGAGGCCGGGGATGACTTTGTAATTGTGATTTCATCAGAGATAATAGATATTCCTTTGATTCTTTTTGTTTTTACTTCTCCTATTCTCTTTCTTCCTTACGTGTCTTCCCTCTCCTTCACTCACTCCTCTGCCTCTAAAACTAACCATAATTATTAAATATTCAACTTTTTATTATAAATTATTCCATATATATCACAAAAACTGAATCAATTATAACTAATATTCCTTCTTTCTTTTTACATCTAAAGTCATGCACAAAAAATTAAAAACACTGTTAATATCTTAATTTCTCTTAGTAATTTTATCACTTTCTCTATTTATTTTTATCTATCTATCGTTTAAACAGATTAAATCAGTAAACTAACATTTTTATTTATGTTAAAAATATTATCTAATTGTATATTATATCCCTGATTTTTTCAATTAATATTCTCATAAAAATAAAATATAATAAAAAATAAATATTATCTTAAACTTTAAAATATATTAAATAATAAATTTTTTAAAATTATTATAACTAAGAACAAACAGAGAAAATACTTGATTTTACTATTTTTTATCTTATTAGTTATTTAATAATATATATTAATTATTAAGCAGAAAATTTGAAAAAAAAAGTTTATTAATATTGTGAATGATAATAAAAAATAAACAACATAAAAATATTAAAATATCGAACATAGTTAAAGGGAAGGTGTAGTTTATAACGTTTACATGGTGTCCCCTTCATGTTTCGATCAAGTAAAATTCCTTTTTTTTCATGTTCTTTTCTTTATTTCTTTTTTTTTTCCCTATATTTCTATTACACACATGCTGAATTTCACACATAATGTTTTTTTCTTCTCTCTAAAATATATCCCTTAGATACGAGAGGGATATCCACGCTCGTTTCGATCAAGATCCAGTGGGCAGTGATCCACATTATTGAGAACCAAGAGTTATATAATACTTGGCCAATTCATCTCCGGTCAGAAAAAAAAATAAAAAATCAAGTATCCAAACTCCACTAGCAATCCCAATTAAAGTTAAATGGATGAATTTGAAACGTCAGATTCCCAGAATGTAAACTCGTCAAATTAAATATGGGAAATGAAAGACTCACGCAACTTTGTACAATTGACTTTTAATTTAGAGAAGTGTTGACATCAATCTGACATAATAAATAGTTTTAGTAAATATTTATTATTTTTAAACATATAAGATTAATACTAAGTGTCAATATTAATAAAATAAATAAATTTTAAATGTTATTTTCTAAATTAAAATTAAAACTTTATTTGATAACTAACGTAATAGAAATTAATATCAATTATGAGGACAAAATTCTAATTTAATTGAAAAATAAAAAATTACAATTAAGGTAAATTACATTCTGAAATCATTAATTAAGACCTCTTGACCATTAATTAAGTGAAAAAAAATATTTGATACTTCTCTTTTTTAAATTATACTACCACTACCTTTATTCTTAACGATATTTAAAAAAAAATTATTATTCTTTAATTTTTGTGTGATAAAAATATCTTTACCATTCTATCAGCAAGTTCAACAAATTTAAAGGTGATAAAATTAGCACTTTCATCCATAATTAGAGACTTATTTTAAAAAATTTATTGCATTAATTTTCATTTTTTTTTTGTTTCTAATTGAGTAAAATTAAAAACTTTAAGTCAAAAATTAATTAAAAATTATAATTTTTTCAATTTTATTGTTCGGATTTTATTGATGGGAGATGAAATCTTTCATGATCACTTTTAATTATGGTTTGTAGTGAGATCGAGAAAAACAAAAAAAAAATATAAATAATATACTTCTTTTTTTCTTACTTAATTTTCACAGCTAAGCATTGACCAATAAAAAAATTTAAGTTTTGCTCCAATAATACATTAAAAAACACTTTGAGAAAAAAATAACTAATAATAACTTCACCAACAAAATACCTATGACAAATAGTAATAAGAATTCTTTTTAAATTCAACGTTTACACTTGAGTGGAATTTGCCCTTATAATTATTTTAATGACTATTGAGTATAACGCATACTCTGAGCTTATATTGCTTAAGTGCCTTGTACGAGTTGCAAATGAAATGATAAAAACTCCTTTGAATTTCATGACACATTTGCTCCTGACTTTGTCTCCGTTGCTCTTTAATTTATCCTCTCGTAAAATAACTTCAGTTGTCCAAGTTCAGGTTCCAACACAAGGAGTTAGAACTTATTCCTTCAAAAATAATTTTTCGTCCTCCTCCAACTGGCATGAAAATAAGTTAGACTAAATTAAGTTTTATAGATTTTAAATTTGGTTTGATTTCAAAATTAAGATTTAGGGGTTTGAAGAACTTGATTAACATAAGTATTTTTTTAAGGTTGAATTTGACCTTTTAAAAAATGTTAATCTAACCTGCAAATTTATTTAAAATTTTACTTTGTAAGAAAATTTTTTGGTCAATGATTATTAATAAAATATGTGTAACTACACTTACAACGCAAGCAAAAGAAGCTACATTACATAAACAATTTTCTTATAATTTGAGTATGCAAGGTCGGTTATAGTGTTGAACAAGAAAAAAAAACCACCCACTTTACTCATTATGGTATTCTTAAAAGCAATTAATTAAATAAGAATAATATTAAAAAATATATATATATAATAGGTTTTTTTTTTAAAAAAAAGCTCCAAAACGATTTTACATAATAAATAAAAGATTTTACATTACAAAAGTTAATCAAATCCTACAAAAAAAAAACAACTATAATAAATAATTTTACATTTCAAACAGTTTAAAATTTTAAATTTCAAATAAAATTAAAAAGTTTTACTAAAATATTTTGATTAATTTCAGGAAGGCTTTATTTTCAAATTCACTTTAGATCTATAAATTCATTGAACCGTCCATATGAACATGTTATTTAGGGATAAATTTATTAAAAATAAGGCTTCAGTTCCTTATACATCTATTTGAGTAATTGTGAGTAGAGTTCTTCAATCAAATAAATTAACATAAATATTTGCTAGGAAAATTAAATTAAGAAAAATTAATTTTCAGTTGACAAGTAAATTCCACCCCCACATTTTAAAAAATTATTGTAGGTTATTAATTTTAATTTTGAAATTTTCCAAAAGAAAATTTTATTTAGAACACGATTTAAATGGCGGAATTGTAAAAAAAAAAAAAATGGGTAAGACGTAAAATATCATAATCATACGTGTCAACGTTTACAATTTAGGATTTACAATTGATATATAAAGATGGATTACATACACTTATCATTACAAAACGTTGTGCGGATTACAAAACTGGAACAGATTAGTTGAATAGTTAAGAAATTATTTTTAATTATAAAAGAAAAATTTCAGAAGTATGGTTTCACTAAAAAAAATGCATTGCATGCATTATAAAATATTATAGCTATACTCACACTAAGTGAGAATGGATAATCATATAATTAACATAATAATTTAATGTGTAAATTTTTAGAGGCTTAAAGCAAAATATTTTTATCTAAGCAAAAGTTATTTGCTTACGGATCATATGTAGTAAAGTCCATTAAACAGGCAGCCATAAGGGAACAAAACAACGAATGGCAGAAACTTATTCTAAAGCAAGTCTCTTGATTATTCTTTTTACAAAAAAGAAAAAAAGAAAAAGAGGCAACCCGTGTGAGCCACCAAAAGACCAGCAAGAAGAGACATGTGCGTCAATATGTGATTCTTCCAAAAAAGTTTCAACTCCCACGTACTTCAGCTGAATATAAAATTTTCCCAATTCCAAGAAACTGGATTTCAACATGAAAGTTAGGAAGGCAGTAAAGTTACTTTGCCCAATAAGGCTATAACTGAATCTCAGAAGCAACATTTAAATATTCCAGAATTTTACCAACCAGTAATTCAGTAGATTTTGTCATTAACGTGGAGGAAACACAAACCAGCAAGCACTTCTTTAAATGCACAAACATCCTTTAAGATATATTTCTACAAAGGAAACATTATTCGTTGGTCACCAAGGGAAGGTCGTGTCAAGCTAAGTACCAAGAATATCACAACCAATCCCAGGATATTTGCACAGAACGAAGGAATAAGCTCTCAAATAAGTAGGAAGTTCGTAAATATGTTCTTAAGTTTGCTTCTAAATAAAATGATAAATGCGTTATGTAAGGCAACTTATAATCACATATCCAATCCTAAAATTGGTCGCAGAAATTTTAAATTAATTGGAGCCGTGAGTTTCACAAATAAGCGAGCCTATTACTTATGAGTAGCAGAGATATCAGCCAAAACGAGACACAAAATATGGTTGAAAAGTATATTCATCAACGCACAATTTGAACCACGCAGTATGGTTAGTTCAAAATGCCACAAGTATATTCATCAAATACCATACTCAATATTTCATTTGTAAATCATGTTCCTTCCAAGGTTATGTGACTCATTCACGTAAACCACAGATCTACAACAGATAAGATAAAAAAAAATGTTGAAGACCAGGGCAAGTAGCTTAAAGACTACCAAACTCATTAAACCAGAAAATCAAAGCTTAAGACAGTGGGAAGGGAAGAGGGAAGAAGAGCATACAGTAAGACATAAGTGATGCCGAAAGAATAAATAATTCAAGAGGGTAACAACTTAGAACTAGAATTTGTGATTAAAATTGGCCCGGACAAAAACCTGACTTAATTTTTTTAAAATTATATACCAAAACCACCAAACTTTTTTTTTTTTTTTAATTTGAAGAAAAACAATACTAAATGGCCCTCAACAAGTGGCATATTCTTGATGACACAACAAGTTATTGAGCAGAGTCACAAAGTTAACATACAACCGTAAAAATTGATCTTCAAGTTCAACTTAGTAAGTTCCAAAAATTGATAAATTTGTCCCGGTTGAGGAATGTCATATTCTCATACTTGAGAATTGAGTCTAAAGATAAAGGGCATGGTTGGAGCAATAAACCCCTGCAGAAATAGCAAGGAAGCTCCAATTAACAGTAAAGGCATATGGTGAAAACTGAAAAGTAGCGATGGATACACACTAGGGGCGGTGTATTTAATTTGAATAAAACGAAATGGGAATAACTGGGAACATATTAGAAAAATATCATCTTACAAGACTAAGTTGGTGTTGGTGAGTTCCATTTTAAAGAAAGAAACGAAACATGAATGGTGGTACAGGTAAAGTAGTATGCACGAGTCCCATACAGAATGTAAAAGAAGTGAGAGAGTAAAGTGGTTAATTTGCGTTTCCTCAAACTTTCAAAAGCTGGAGCTTGTTAGCAAAAGCAATAGCAATCCAATCAGGCTGAGCGGGAGACCAGTGAAGGTGGTTAATTTCGGAGGCAGCAGAATACATGCAAATGGGGTCAATCCCAGAAGGGGCAGCCACGGTAGGCAATTCCCAAATAAGAGCATGAGAATCATCCCCGGCAGAAGAAATGTGTTTGGAACTGTGAGGAGCCCAGGCAATGGAATTAACACACCCACGATGCCTCTCTAACTCGGCAACCGGCGTGGTCGGTGACCTAATATCCAAAATAACAACTTTATTACTGTCCATCAAAATTGTAGCCATGTACCTCAGGTCCTGCTTGTTCCACGCCAAACGAAGCAGAGGGGTATCCGGGTGAGGACTTTCGTAGATAATCGTCGAGTGTTCCTTATCCCTCAGATCGAAGATCCTCACCGACCCATCCGCTGAAACCGACGCGAATACTCTCGCTTCTCCCCACGCGATGTCGTATACCTCCTTGTCGTGGGCGATTAGCTGGGTCTCAACGACACTGCGTTCGATGTCCCAGATCGTGCAGGTCGTGTCGATGCTCGAGGTCCCGATTCGGTTGGGCTCGATGTCGTTCCAGTCGAAGGAGGTCAGAGGGGCGCAGAACTCGCTCGTCTTGCTGTTGTTGAACAGCGAGATAGCGTCTACGGAGCCGCTTCCGTCGCGAACCTCCCAGAGGCGGAGGTAATCGCCGGACGTGGCGAGGAGGTCTGTTTTACGGTGATGGGAAGGGTGGAACATGAGTTTGGTGGGTGGGTAAGGGTGGTCGAAGGAGAGGGAAGGGTGAGGGAGGAGAGAGAGGGTATCGGGGTAGAAGGAGAGGATGTCTACGCGGTTAGTGTATTCCTCGATGAAACTTCCGATGGCGAGACGGTGAGGGTGGGAATTGGAGAAGGCCATGGCGTATATTGGATAGGGGGATTCATAGGTGACGGAGTTTTCGGATCGGAGATGGGATTCTTGGGTGGAATTGTCCATTTTAGTTGTTAGTATGGTGGTTGTGGTTTTGGTTGGTTATATGAGTGGGGGCTGGGAGAAGTAGAAGAAGAAGCGAGGAAGGTGTGGAAGTTGAAACTGAAAAGTTAGGTGGCAAAAGGAGAAGCGACAGAGTCAACGGAATTCAAAAACTCGTGAATTTCTCCCACACCACTCCCTTGGATAGTTAGCTGTGCCGCACCACAATTCACCGCACAGGTAAAAACATCCTAAACTCTAACTCTATCACCTCCACGTACACTCTACCATACCACCTCTGTAAAATCATTCTACAACTAACAACCAAACACGTGCTATTTCATCTCCCATCTCAAATTCAACGCAATTCATCTATATCATATTACTTCTAAATTATGCAATATAATTCAAATATATCTATAAATTATATTTTTTGTCTAAATAATGAAAATTAATTCTTTTAATATTTTCATCAATAAATCCTTTATTATTTCCTTCCACCACTCATAATATAGAAAACAAACAATAATAAAAAGATCTGACTCATTCAAAAATTCTTTACTGCTGCTCATCATAATAATAATAATAAAATCAAGAAAAAATTTTATCTTAACATTTATAGATGTCGTTTGGATAATGAATAAAAATGGAAAGAAAATAAATAAATTAAAAATAATGTACATACATAGCATTTAAATTGCTATAAAAAACAGAAAATGAAGTAAGAATTTTTTTTCACCTCTTTACATAAATGAAAAGCAAATTGTATAAAAATATTTATAATAATTATAAAAATATTTTTAATTAAATATGTTAATAATTTCCATTATATAAATATTATTTCAGTTTTAGAAAAACATACTCCTCATCCTCATTTTTCCTAATTTTGAGACAAGATTTTGTTTTATGTAGGGTTTTATTAGAAGTAACTTTCCTCCTCTTTAATCTTATTTGAATAAATAATTTTTTAATTTACTCCCTCTTAAAAATATAAAAGGATATAAATACGTATTAGGAAGATTGATTAGGACACTTTTTCTAGTAAATTTCCTCAATTATACGTTAAAAAACTCCTTTTAAAATGCATAAAAATAAATGAGGGAAACTCGTTGATGAAAAGTTTTTAGTTGCCAAAAGATTAAAATAATATTTTTATCTGCGTATGTGTCACCTAATTTTAATTCGTCTTGTGTATTTAAAAAGTTTATAATTAAATTTTAATACATGAAAAATGTATAATTTACTTCTTAACATTCAAATTTGTTATAAGGTAATTGATTTTCTTAATGATGTGCGACTTATAAAGAAGGAAGTTTGTTTACTGCTCCTGCTAATAATAATAATAATAATAAAATATCTAAATAACATTTTTATTAAATTTTATTTAAAATATAAGTAAATTAAATAGAATAAAAAATTTAATATTTATATTATTATAAATAACAGAAAAAAATACTTTTTGGATAAGGTAAAAAAATAAATGTATAAAATAATTTTAATAATTATTAAAATAAAATTTTAATTATAGTATTTTTAAAAATATATTTGATATCTGTCTATAAAAAATTTAAATTACAAGAAAAAAGTGATTATTTTTAAAACAATGTTATTTAAAGTTTATTCAACAGTACGGAATAATTTAATTTTAAAAAATCCATGCTTGATTAATTAAATTATAATGTTTCTATGTTAAAGTGACAAAATATAGACCGCAAAATTTTTAATAATGAGAATAAAATTAAAAATTATTATTCTAAAATTTAAGATAATAAATTATTTGAAATAATTAAAAGGTGATAAATATTTGAAAATAAACATAACTTCTAAATTCTATGTTATGTTTAAGTATTTAAATATATTTTTTAGAGACAAATTTACATATATATTATTGTCATTTTAAATTAATTAATTAATTTTATCAAACACTTTAAATTCTGTCAGCTAGTTTGTTAGTTTTTAACTTTTATTTAATAAATTACAGCTTTCAACTATAATTTCAGGTTGCATATGATTTATTTTTAATTTTACTAACTACTCTCGACTTTTTTATATTTTTATATTTCAAAATTATAACTACCACAATGAGCAAACCTGAACCCTTAATAAAATGTAAGATTTAAACCTTTAATCTTTAAAGTTAAATTAAATCCAAATTTTTTAACTTCGTCCGATCAAGACTAGTCCAACATTGCTTGTTAAAATCCAAAATAAATTTGACTTTTAATGGATTTAGAAATTGTTTTTGAAATCCAAATTGTATTTAATTTTCTTTTCCTACCCCTTAAAATCCACCATTCACATTCAACCGTCTCATCCAAACACAGTAACCCATTTTAACAACATGCTCTATTTAAAGTAATATTTTTTCCCTTCGCAAATTTTATGTAATAAACTCGTATTTATTTATCTATTTTTAATTTTTATACATCTCTATTTATTTTAAAAAGTTGCACGCCTTATATGTTTACCCCTTTATTTTACAAGAAACATAAACAACGGGATTAAATTAATTTAAATAACATGATTAAATCAACTTAGAAAATATTTAAATAATATATTTAAGTATCTATATCTAAATTAATTTTTAATCCTAAATAATTATTTCTCTATTTATTTGTAATTCCTAATAAAATTTAGATGAATCAAAATTTGTTTATCATTTTATATCTATACTTATGTTTTAAATCTAAATCAATTATATAAATTCAATATATATATAAAAACATAATTTTAAATTTTTATCTACTCAACATTAATATTTTTATAATACCTTTAAATGTTTAGTTTTAATATAAATTCAAAATTTTAATATTTATAGATAAATATTTAAAATTATATAATTTAATTTAATTTTGATAAGTAAATATTAAAATTTAATTAGTTTAAAAATTTAAATTAATTAAACAAAGATAGAAAAATAATTGGTTTAGACTTAATATATGTATATTTTTATTCATATAATATCGTGTTGATAATTATCTATACATATTTAGCCAGAGTTTTTATTGTTGGAAGATAACGTTTTCAGGAACCATTTTAATTTTTATTAAGTCATATAATTTCTCCTACGTTAAGCGCATATTTATTTTTTAATTTTTATTCTTTCCAAATACTAATTTAATTTGATATTTAAACACTGAATACTATAAAAAGTTTAAATATATCTTTATATTTAAGATAAATTCAAATTTAATATTACTATAATATTAATTTATTTAAAAATTAAAATTTAATATATCCAATTAATAAAAAAAATTTCATTATAATTTTAATAATTATTTGTAATTTAAAGATGACATACTTAATTTCTTATCAACATGATATAATATAATTATTTTTATCAATAATAAATATATTCACCAATAATAAAATATTTATTATAATTTTATTTATAAATTTATTTAATTTAAAAACATTTATTCATTGCACAGATATAGATGTCAAAAGATAATGAATATGAATTAAAAATTTATTTTGAACATAGATATTTAGTTATATTATTTAAATTAATTTAATCATATTACTTACATCTTTTACAAAATACAAGAATAAATAAACAAATAAATAAAGAATGCATGATATAAGATATATAAAAATTAAAATAAATAAATAAATAAAATATATAATATAGAATGTGAGGAAAAATTAAATGGCATGTTAGGGTGAGGGTTGGGTTGGACTGTAGGAGTTATGATGCTATTTGAACAAGGAAAGCATTATGGGCCCAAAAAAAATTATAGGCTAGCTTAGACGTTTTATATTTTAACTTCCGTTTTAAGGGGATCTTCGACTTTGCATTTGCGTCGATTATTCCTTTTCCTTTTCCTCGTAGTGTTTTACTCCTAACAGGATGAAGTGTGGATCACCGTTTCAAAGAGAGACCAAAATTAAACAGTATGTAAGCCCAGAATAAGCAAACTTGGACTGAGGGGAAATTGATAAGCCCATAATATGAAACTACGCCGATGATGTGTTCCACCAGTAACTTTTTTTCTTCTAAATGATAAAAAAAAAATAAAAAAATGTGTGATGTGATAAAGAAAAGTAAACAATAAAAATAGATAAATAAAGAAAATACATAAAATGTAACAAAAAAAAACATATAATTTTGAAATAGAAACTTGCTGCCAGGACATCGGAACGATGAAACAGCAAGGAAATGCAATGGAAGGTCCTAGTGAACGATTTAGGCAGAAAGCTTTCTATTGTATCAAATCAAGTTTAACAATTAAACATGTATAAATCTGTGTCTGTTATATTAGAAATAACATATTAATGTAAAAATATACTTTATATGTTACAAGTCATTTTAATTTTATTATAAAAAATATTTTAAATTTATCCCTGATTGATCCTGAAAAACTTAATCCATCATGTCTTAACACTAAATTAACCGATCTTTAATTATTTAAAATGTTATTAATATATTTTAAATATATATATATTTTTCACACTTTTCAAGATTCATTTATATTTTAAAAAGTTAAAATAATTTTTAGCGATAAATCATTTATATGAAAATTTTACTTTAAAAAATATATTGTTAACATTTATCCAGAAATTTTTGTTGTGTGTTACACAAAGATTTGGAACATTAGTGAATTAACTAATGTTTTTTGTGGTACATTGAATTAAGTAATTAATCTTGCATGTAAAAGAGTAAATTTTCTCACCATTTCTTTTTCACCTGAAGGAGGTTTTCTACCATTTTTTAACAAAAAATAATAATAATTAACACCTGGTTAAAATAGTTATTGACAAAGATCTAAAATATAATAAAACCAACCACACATATAGGGGAATAAAGACTATGTTATTTCAAGACAAACACATGATACAAGTTTTACCATTTCAAGACAATCACATGTAGAGGAATGATTTCTTTACCATGTCTGTATCATCTGAAAGAGATTTTCTACCATTTTTTTTAACAAAATAATAATAATACTTAAAACATAGTTAAAATAGTTATGGAAAAAAAATTTAAATCTAATAAAACCAAATAGGGGAATAAAGGCCGTGCTATTCAAGACAAACACATATACAAGTTTCAAACGAAAGCTTTCCACCTATCACCTACTCTTCGTATTTTCCTTGCTTTGATGTTAGTTATATAAATTGGTTGATAGCTAAATAAAACAACTTACTTCAAACACAATAATTCCTTCTTTATGAGGCTATTTTTGTTAAGAAAGAGACTTTATTATTAATAATATATAATAAAATTAATATTTAATATATATTTTTTCAAATATTTATTTAAAGTTCCATATAAAAATGTTTTAAAATATTGATTAAAAATTATTTAATATTTAATATTATATATATGTTTATCCTCATATATGTGATCAAATAACAATAGGTGTTAATTTTAATGAAATAGAAATTATAATAATTTTTAATAAAAAATTATCATTTCAATTGTTGAATTTAAAAGTACTTGTATAATAAGTTAAGTTTACAACACTTTAAAAATTGAAAAAACAAATTAATAATATATTATCTCACTTAATTATAATTAATAGTATATTATTTAAAAATATAAATAAATAATTACTTGTTTGAACGGTGTAAAGTTTTATATACATAATTATTATAATAATATGACATGACTTGATAATAGGATAATAGGATTGTTGAAATTCTTTTTTATCAAAAGTTATTAAAAGAGTTATTTTATTAAATTTAACAACATTTCAAATATTCTTATCTATATTTTTATTATTTTTTTAAAGTTTCAAACAAAATTTTTAAATTTTTTTCTTAGCATTTATCTTTATATTTTTCTGAAAGCAGCTTAAAACATGTATTTGTTGAATTTTTCTATACTATACAACCATAAATAAGACTCAAGATTAATTTCAGATGAATGATCTACATATTCTTCAATTTTTCCCCTCTTTGTGCATCCCCTAGTGTACAAAACATGATCCAATTCATATTTGTATGCAGCTTCATTTTCCTTTTCCAAACATTTTTTTCATTTAATCAATTCATAACCCATGTAAAATTAATCTAAGCGGTTAATTTGTTCATACAATTTACCTTACTCTTTCGACATGCTCTCTCATACATAATAATTATGATTGATGAATACAAGTATTTGCTATTATTAATAAGTAGGATTTATCATAAATGTTTAAAATATTTTTTAGTGTAAAAAAGATTATTGAAAATGATAAAAATGTCTGCATTTGACTATTTTTCTTACACTTATTAAATTATAATTTATACATTAAGATAATTCAAAATACCATACTACCTTATGAATTTAGCTAATATGCTTTAACTCAATTTGTTACTATCCTAGTTATAGTATACTCGATTCATTGCCATAATCAAAATAAATTAAATATATTCCTTTTTTAATAACAGAAAATGTGAAATACGTTGCCAGCAATGAATTGATGGGTCACGTTGAAAAGCATCGCGTGAGTATTGAACTTAAAACTTCAATTTTATTCACCTTAAAAAGATAAAATATATATACATAATTAGTTTATATATTTTTATAAAAAAAATGAAAAAATGAAATGTTAAATAACATAATTGATATAATACAATAGACATAATATAATTTTATCCTATTAAGTATAGGATCGGTTAGGTGAATTACATAAAATCGTTAAATTTAATAAAATAATTTTTTAGATATATTATTTATCATTAATATTTTTTAATGATTTTTTAAAGTTCTTTATCTGTCTTTTTATTCTATTTTCATAATTAGAAGTAGATTTTAATTATTCCTACACTTGATTGCACATGTATGAATTCCAACGTATCGCTCTCAAAGTCGAATCTTGTATTGCTTGTACCTTAAACTAGAGGAAAAAGAGATGCTGCTACGTGCTGCATTGGTAGGGTCTAACAACAAGTGGTCTTTGTCGTACATTAATATACATCATAGTGTCGTCATATATTGACGTAAAATCAATGACATATAAGTAGTTTCATATGCAATCATTTACAAAGTAAAATTATTATTATATATTTAAAATATGTAAAAAAAAAAGAAAATTAAAATATAACATAATAGAAGAAAAAAAACTATAGAAAATAAATCAAATATATTAAAATAAAAATATTATCAAAAGAGATAATAAAAATATTTACAAATGTGTCAAAACAGCTGTGCTGAACCGGTGTTGTTTTAATTTTTAATTTTTTATTTTTTAAATAAATTAAAATATTAAAAAATATTTTTATAATAAATGCACGTGGTGGTCAATTTAGTTTATTTTTCAGTAAAAAAAAATTTAAATTGAATTAGAACCTGTGTAATTTGATTTATAGTTGTCATAAAATAAACTGAGGTTTATAATAAAATTTAAAAAATGTTACATTTAATTTTGATTAAAATGTGCTTTAAACTAATCTTAATTATAAATTATGCCTTAAAATATATATCAAAATAATTCAATAAGCAACCCTTTATTCAATTTTTATGATAAATAAATAAATTTATTAAAATAAAAAACTGAAATAATAAAATATCATAAATTTAAATTTTATTTACAAATATTTATAATATTAAATATTTAAATTAATAATATAAAAATTAAATAAATATTTTATTAATATAAATCTTACAACAAAATATAAAATAAACATAATAAGATATTTCTTCTATTTTAAATAATGATAAAAAAAAAATCTTCTGCGCGTCAAAAATGATCATTCCAAACTGGAGTTCTAAGTTCGAACCACTTTTGCACTTTTACACCGTCAATCAAGAAAATCTGCATATCCTGTTCAACGATACTGTCTGCGGTGTCGGTAGGGCTGTAGGGTGGTCCAAATACAGACTACACTATGATGTCTTATCTCCATTTTTATTTTTTATTTAATTATTGTAATATGTATTTAAATATATAATAATAAAAATTAATAAATAATATATTTTAGTAAAAAAATTAATTTATATTTTAATATATTAAATCATATAATTTTTAATAAAAATATATTATATATTTTTTGTTTTATACTCTTAAACATGTTAAAAATAGTTATTTATATATAAAAGTTTAAAATAAAATAACTTTTTTAATTGTAAAACTGTTTAGGTCATATTTTTTTTTTGAATTTTTTAATATTGGAAGTTTTTTAAAAAAATAATAATAATTGTACATAAAATTAATATGTATGTATAAAAGATAAATATATAAATTAATAATAATAAACATAAATATTAAAAAAAATATTATCCATCTTTCTTCAATATAACTTCTCCAAATTTTTTTATAAAATTTTATCATGACATATTTTATATTATCAGATAAAAAAAAATATTTTATTTTTTTTATTTTTTTCTTTCTATTTTTTTATAAATTTTTTTCTTTTACATTCGTATAAGCATCTACATACATTCTTTATTTTTTCTTTTTCAAAATTCTAACACATATATTCTTTATTTTTTTTTCTCTTTAAAATTCAATAACTGAAAAGCATATGACTCTTATTATCTACATCAAGCATCAAAATAACTGAATCAATAATTTTCAGTTGTAAATAATTCTGCCCTGGACAACATGTGTTTCGATATATTTTGGAGGCATTTTATTTTCCTTCTAGTACTGGTAAATAGTTTGTGACTACTTTCATTAATGAATTTAACTCTTTTTCATGTAAAATATTAGGTGGCAGTTAGTTTTAAAAAATGTTTTTTATTCTTTTATTTTTTGTTTATAATATTTTATTCAGAAAATGATACAAATAAAAATTAGTTGTTTATATTTTTATTTTTTCAGTATAAATTATAAAAAAAGAATAAAAATAAAATATCAATTTTATAAACTCAAATAAAAATATAAAAATATAAAATACTTTTTAAAAACAAACACCACCTTATTTTTTTTCTTTGTTTTTTTTAAATGTCATCTCAATTTTATCAAGGACATTTTTTTACCCTTAACAACTAGCTGGATGGAAGGTTTTAGTCCACAACTAGTTGGTTTATCATTCTTTTTACTTGGCATGGATTGTTGATTGTGCCTTTTAGTAAAGCTAACATGAACAAGGCGTCCCCTCATTCCAACCTTAGAACTTCAAATATTTCTTAGAATGCAATCTTTTATTTGGTTTGCCACCAGTTGAGAGTCCCTCCTTGCCTCCAACTCTTATGCTTCCATTTTTGTGGCCAAAGGTATCCTAACCATTAAGGCTTCATACTTAGCCTAGTTATTGCTTGCTTTGACCTTAAACTTTAGTACATGTTCAATCACTAGGTTCCTTGTGCCATCTATCATGACTCCTGCTTCTCTTCCCTTTTTATTTGATGCTTCGTCTACATACAAAATTCAACCTTTTCCTTCTTGGGGAGCTGTTGCTAATTCTGCTATGAAATTAGTAAGTATTTGTGATTTTATTGCTCAAAATAAAGGTCGAATTTTAAGATGGTTTTTGAAAATGTTTTTATTTTTTATTTTTATTTACAGACATATTAATTGTTTTGTAATTTTAAAATTTTGTACAGAAAATAATAAAAAATTATTTTTTTAGTATAAAATTAAAATAAAATAAAATTAAAATAAAATGATAATTTTATAAATAAAAATAAAAGATGAAAAATATTTTCTCAAATCGAAGGCCATCTAATAATTTTATGAGTCATTTTTAATATTCTCTATACAACTTCATCTGTATCTATTTTATGAGAATAATTAATTTTTAGCTCGATTTAAGTATAATTTTAAAAAATATTTTTATGTATTCTTTTTAGATAATTATATTATATTATATTTTTTTATTTTATTCATGTATTTTATTATTTTCATGTTTATTATATATTGTTTATTTTTATTTATTTATTTTTATATCTTTCTTTTAATTTAAACAGTTTATTGTTTTTTTTAACTTTAACTTTTTTATAAAAAAACATTTTTATTATTAAAAATTTTAATATTATTTTTCGAATTCATTCAATAATTAATTAATATTAATTGAGTGAAACATTCTTTTTAACATCATTGGAATGATAAAAAATTGTTAACTACATGTATGGATTTAAATTTAGTGAAGAATGAATTTCTTTGTTTTAAATTAATCTTTTAAAAAAATTTATTTATAAAAAATAAAAAATCCTTCTTTAAAATAAAATTTTAATATTTTTAATATTATCTTCTTTTTAAAAAAGTTAAAAATATTTATTTTTCCAAATTTTACAAACTTCATTTTTAAAATATTAGTATGAAATTCAAGTCAATCTAATAAAGTTTCTATAAAAAATTATATTAATTTTTAATTATTTTTTAATTTATATAAACAGGTATTAATTAAATGAAGAATTCATCTTTAACATTATTTAAATTATAAATGTTTATTAATAACTCATTTACTAACTTTAACATTATTTAAATTATAAGTGTTTATTAATAATTTATTTACTAACTTAAATCATATGTAAGTAATTTTTTAAAATTAATATTTCTTTAAAATATATAAAAAAATTTCAAAAAATAAAAATAAAAATTTCAAACATTTTAAAAATTATTTTAAATTTGTGCAACAATCAAATAATGTTAATGATCGACTCTTAACATTAGTTGAATTATAACGATTTATTAATGTTTTTTAACTTCAACCCTTTGAAAAAAAAATACTCATTTTTTTTTAAATTAATATCTCCAAAAATTCTAAAAATAAAGAATACTTCCCTCTCTCTCCAAAATCTAGAATAATTTATTCTAGAAATTATATTATTTAATAAGTAAATAAATAATTTTTGTTAAAATTAAAACTATCATTTATAAAAGAATATATTTTCAAATTCTCATTTAAATTTTAATCTTTAAAAATTAAAAATTTCAAAAATTTAATTTTATTTCATGCAAAGATATGTAGAAATCTAAATTTAAACCGGTGTAATTCAAATAAAACTTTAAACTTTTTTTTACTTATTTAAAGAATAATAAAGTATTTAATATTTTATTAAATAACTTATTTTCTTAATTTAAATCAAATAACAATAAATATTAAAAATATTTTTTAGTATAATACACATTTTTAAAATTTATATTTTCACGAAGTAATTTTTTTAACTGTTGTAAGATGCTATTACTTATCCTATATATAAATGATTTTTAAATCCGATTTAGTTTTAAAAATTAATTATAAATTTTTTTAAAACAAATTCATAAACATTAACGATAATTCATCTTCTTCTTTTTCTCGTTTATCATCACATTTGAGCCAGAAGTTTTGATAGTAATTCACCAAAATCGTTGGAGGTGTGCATGGGAATTGACAAGCTAGGTTGTGTTTCTGATAATTTAACAGTGCTATCTGTCGACCGTCAATTCAAATATTTTTATATTATCTAATGTTTATTTTACATTAAATATTGTATATTATATTAAAAAATTTATATAATATAAAATTATATTATAATATTATAAAATAAATATAATTTTTATATATAAAATATTATCATTCATTTATAAATTTATAAATAATTTAATTTTTTAAAAATAATAAAAATTTTAAAATAACAAAAATAATAATAATTATTAAATAATATTATATAATTATATAAGTTTTTATTTTATATATTATTTGATTAGAAATATTCAAAATAAATAATTTTATATATTATTATAATACTTTATATTATTTAATATTTATTTTATATAAAACTAATATATATTATAATATAAATAATTATATAATATAAAATTATAGTATAATATTATAAATTTAATATAATTTATACATTAAATAAAATTATTTATTTTATTTTTAATATATAAAAAACAGATAAATTAAAATAAAATAAAAAATTAAAATTTTAAAATTTTAAAATTTTAAAATAATAATAAATAAAATATAAATTATTATTATTATAATTTTAATAAAAATAATAATTATTATTATAATATAATAATAATGTTTATAATAATAAAAATATTGATTTAACAGTAATTATAATAATAATAATAATAGTTATGATAATATAAAATATGGTAAATTTAAAATTAAAAATAATATTTAAGTTTTTAATATTTAAATTTAAATTTTTAAAAATATATTAAAATTTTATTTAATATTATTTTTAGTAAACAAAATTTATTTTTAAATTTAAAAATTAAAAATTTTTATAGTAATTTTTTAGTGTCTTTCTATTCAATTCAAGATGAAAGTGAATATGATTGTGTTATATGTATTTGCAGTTTAATTTATTTAAAATTTAGTTTAACTTAATTTATTTAATAAATAGATAGATTTAAATTTATTAAATATTTTTATATTTAAATTTATAAAAAAAAAAATTTAATTTATTTAAAGATTTATTTATCTTCATATATTATATATTTATATTTATTATAATATACTATATTTATATAAAATATATATATATTTTAAATCAATTGAATGATATTTTTATTTTATAAATTTTAAGTTTGTAAATATTTTTATTCAATTATTTATACAAAATTTAAATTTATTTATTATTATTTTAAATATTTTAAATTAAATCTTAAAATAAATTTAATAAAAATTTAAATTTAAAATCTTAAAATTTTTAAATAAATTAAATTTAAACTCTCAAAATTTAACTAACACAGTTTACTTATATTATCCTTATATTTATTTAGCACTGTATATAGGTTTTGGCAATTTTGAAATCCTGTTTAATAATGAATGCGTGATATAAGTCGTTGGAATATGACGCAGTTCACATGGTAGGAGTGAAATTTAAGCTAGACTTGTCCCTATAATTTTGTTTGTACGGTTTTGATTTTTCTATTCTGTATTTAATGGTATATAATATGAATTTATACTGTCAATATTTTTTAAAAATTATATAGTTTAAGTATATTAATAATATTGAATATTGTTATTTTTAATAAAAATTTATTATTTATTTTAAAAATCGTTTTTCACAATAGAAAATAGAGTTTATATGGGAATGAAATTAAGATGGATTGGTGTTTGAATGTTTGGCGTAGCAGACACACGTCATATGGAAATCATGGGAAGGCGGAAATTTATTGAGACCAAGTCATGGAGGAGAAATGAGAGTGAAAAAAGGACCCACAAATTAGACACTGCAGTGGATTGATGTGTAAATCAAATTCAATGCACCTTACTCTAGCCGTCCAATAAATGAGAACCAATCATACTCACTGACAAAATATATCACACATGGAGGAGTGGCTACTGACTGCATTCTGCTCATTTGATTATTACAGCCCATTGACTCTGCTTCTCTTCTCAGTCCTCCAACCAACCTATACGCCATGCACTATGCACTACCAAGTGCATGCCCCTCTCACTCACATCACACCACTACAACTCAAACACCTCTTTTAAACTGTTTCAATTTTATTTTAATCATATTTATTACATCAACAAAGTATTTCATCTATCTCCAAGTTCTTTTGGAAAGACAGTTACCCGTGTTTCAATCAAAATTTTAAAATTTAAAATAATTCATTTGAATAATTTTTTATACAACATTTAAAATTCTGAAATTTTTTTTAAAAATTTAATAAAATAAAATAAAATTTTTTAAATTTTATCTTTATGTTATATTATTTTAAATATTTTTTTTTATATTTTTAAAAACTATTTAAAAATAAAAATCTATATATAATAAAATTTAAATTATTTAATTTAAATAAAATTAAAATTTTATATCCAAACAACAAATTTAAAATATAATAAATTTTAATTTTTTCATCCAAACAAAATATTTAAATTTAAAACATT
Organism: Canavalia gladiata; assembly: GCA_037954105.1. Classification (NCBI taxonomy): domain Eukaryota; kingdom Viridiplantae; phylum Streptophyta; class Magnoliopsida; order Fabales; family Fabaceae; genus Canavalia; species Canavalia gladiata. Next base: position 56,643,217 of record CM075659.1, on the reverse strand, counting down.
TAAATTTTTAATAATTTTAAATTTTTTAAAAATATTAAAATCATTCAATCAAATATAAGGTTACTGTAAATATAAATATCTTGATTCTCTTGTTTTGTCTTAGTAATTATATTATCAATTTTTATAATTGATTATTATAAAAAATATTATAATTAATAATATATAAACTAATAACTTATTTATTTACATAAATATTATAATCGATTATTATTATAATAATTAATTATTAAATTAATTTTTTATAATTATATATTTAATTGAATTAATTATTATTTTATAAAATTATTTAAATTTTTTTAATAATTAATTAAAAAAATTAACAATCGATTATAAAAATAAAATAGCATGTGTGAGGATGTATTTATCATGGATGTGTTCTCAAATTATTTTTTATTTATTTTTTATCTATTCAATACAAAATATAAAAATATTTAAAAATATAATTGATATTGTTAATATTTTAAAAAATTTATTAATTTTTATGACTTATTATTTTGTATATAATTTTTTTTATTTTCTTTATTTATTATTTTTCATAAATATAAAAATATATAATAAAAAGCAATTAATATTCATTTAAAAATTAAAATGAAGAGATAATATTCTTTGCCACTGTTACAGTGTTTCTAATATCATGTTCTGCCTTTCCTTCCTTTGTCTCTTCTACTTCCTTATGCAACAATTTTCGCAAAAGATGTTGAGAACTAGCTGCACCCACGTCAGGGTTGATGACTTTGACTCTCATTGACGTTTACTTTGGCCTTTTCATTCCCATGCGCATAAACACGAAAATTTAATTTGAAAATATGAAATAAATTATAAAAAATATGTAAATCTATTATAAAAGATGATAATAGATACTCAATTTTAAAATGTTAATTAGAATATATTTATTAGAAGAATAATTTTTTTTAAAAAGTATATAAAACATAGGGATCAATTCGGATGGTTTGATTTTAAAAAATATGAATTCGAAAAGCAAACCAATAGAGTTTGGTTTTAATAGGTTTTGTTTGGATTAGATCCTGTTGTATGATGCAATTTGAACTAATTTAATTGCATTGCCTTGGTTCATTGTGAAAATTAGGTTGATCCAATTGAATGAACACCTTTATGATTACTTTGGTCTTGTCATCCACCCATGCAGAGAGAGAGAGAGAGAGAATACTTACGCAAAAATTATTATAAGAAATAAAAACAATGAATATACCAATACGTATTCTGGTATTGTATGGATAATCTATTTTTTTAATATAAATAAAAAAGAAAGGATAGGTACATTACATAAAAAAGTCTGAAATTTATTCATTAAGTAATTGAATGTGAGAAACAAATGAGTTGAAATATTTAAGTTGGTTATTAAGTTTTGTTGCTGTTGGAATGTTAACATAGCATAATAATAATTTTAAATATTTGTTTCCCTTTATGTAGTAGATTTTTTTAGATTTAATTGATATTCAATTTAATTAATTTCATTTTTTGAATTTTCAAATTTTCTATTTTTATTGTCATTGATTGTAAGTTGTATATAAATATCGAAATCAGATACATATAAATACAAATAATTAAGCCTTCATATTCTAATTATCTATATGATATCATACCTCCTATTACTTAACCAGCTTATAGATCCATATGACCTAAATTACATATGATTTCATCTTAAACCAATTTTTTGCTCCTTTAATGCTAAAGACCTTGTTGAGTTTAACACCACTATGTCTATGAGTCTCCCTGTGAAGCTAAATGGCATATATTATCTTGCTTGGTATAAATAGTTTTGATATATTCTTGTTGCTCGTAATTGAAGGCTACGCTACTAGCAATACAATGTATCCTGATGCCACTATCCATCAAAGGAACAAAGATGTTCATAATACCGAGAACTTGTTTTGAGTACATCAAGATCAATTTCTTTATCTTACTCTTCTTGTACCGTGTGATGATAAAGCAAACATTACCATGTATTCTGCTGACACATTTTCTTAAGGCCATGTCTTTTTTCAACCTCTACTTGTTGGATATTAGACTCAGACCTCTCATCATATTGCTACTGATCTATCTAATCTATTAAATAAGAATGATTATGTTCGTTTTGATCAACTTGGTTTCTAATGGTAAGAATCTTCATCTTACACATATGAGTTCCATTACAATTCCTACAACCATTCATTAGTTTTACAAGTTCCTACCATTATACATGAGAAAAAGGCTAACAATATTTTTTTTAACCCATTATTTGTGATTGGTCAATTTTTTGAAAAATCAAAGCAACTTTTAAAAAGTGAGTATAAATGCTTTAAATTAACTTAAAAAAACTAATCAATCATGAGATCTTATGTTTAAGAGTATGTTAAAAAAATGTATTATAGCCATTTTTTTAAAAGAGAAATGATAGTAACGCATTTCTTCTACACATTCTTTATAATTAGTTTCTTAAAAAGTAAAACCACTTTTTGAAAAAAATGCTAGCAAGATATTCTTTTGAATGTACTGGTCAACACGCTTCTCGTGACAGGTTAAGTTTTTAAAAAGAAAGAAAGGAAATATATGCTAACTTCGATTTAATTTTACAAATTTTATCTTTTAGAGAAATTTAAATTTTGATAACATTTCATTGATGAGATAATTCAAAATATTCTTATAATTATGATTTTTTGAAAAAAAAATTAAAATCACATCTTATTTTGTCATAAAAGTTATTAAAATTATAATTAAATGATTAATTATAAATTGAAATTTTTATCCGAACCAAAATTCAAGTTGATTCTAATTGGATAAAATTATTGGGTCCTTGCAATACAGATTAATCTCCTGTGTATTGTTATAGTAAATAGCAAATGGTAGATTATAGGAATTATTTGCCAATAATTCCGCTAAATAATTAACTCTTATTTTCTTTTTTGATTTTAAAAACCGCATACAGCAACAGCACTACACTGCACAAATCAGACATGTCTTTTTCAAATCCCAAAGCCAATCCTTTTCGCCATAGGAAATTTTCATACTTTGGGCCCTGCACTCCTACTGAAATCGTAGTCCTAAAATTAGTATCCAACAAACTCTATGATGAGAAGATAATCTCATAGCATATTCCCACGTCTAGCTCAATTTTTCGTGGTATGGGACACATTAATAATGATAAGCATGTGCATGGCCGTAGAAGATGCTAGAATGTATTGCTATTGCGTTCCATTATCATATATAAGAATTTTCTTTTTTTAATTTTTTGAAGAAATATATCTAATTTAAGAGACTCCATGCCATTCTTTTCTGAACAAATCCGACGCGAAAGATGCGTGGACGTTTAAATAGAATCTTATCCACAAGATTTTTGTCCATTCAATTGTTTCATTTTTTTTAATCATATATATTATTTATTAAAGATAATTTTATTTCAGTTAGATAAAATTATTATAAATAGTAAACATTTTCTTTCAAAATTTTAGTACAATATTTTAAATTAAAAACCGTTAATTAAACTAAATCAATTTCTACCGGTTAATCCACGTGCTGGTTAGTCCACATCTTTTGATATAGAACTTTTATTATTTGTGTTGGAGATATAAGGGAGATAGGGTACTGCTATGTTGTGACAAACATCACTTTAAAAGCAAATTTGGGTGGACTTTTGATTCTATCTGATATCCAAATTTATTTCCCAAAGTTAATAAAACTAGTGTTTAAGCATGTGCTTATAAGATTAAAACACAACAGAGCCTCATAAAAATCGTACAAAAAGTTAGAAGAGAAGAATATAACTTCAATTATGAAGCAACAAAAAAGGAAAGAGAGAATTTCATTGTCTCACTTTTACATTTAAAAAAAATGAGAACAAACAAGTATAATTTAGCCTAAAAATAATGACAACTTCTATCTAAACAAAAAGAGCTTCATATAATATCATGTTGAAATTATGATGTATGAAAAGAGAAAAAATATAACAAAGAATAAAATATAATTGATATTAATTGAAACATATTACAAAATAATTGTATGTTTTGATGTGCTCTTTAATACAGAGCACTAGCCTATTTATACTAATTATAATATTAATTAATAAAAAAATTGGTAATTAATCCTAAGAAATACCGAGGAAATATGACAACTAATCATAAACCATAATTTAAGATATAATCAAATGTTTTTAGTTATTTTTATATATTCTAACATGCCTATATATATTATTAATAGACTTTAAATTTTTTGCTATGATTATTAATTTTATTAGAATTTCAAATTATATCGATAGAAAATATAATTCTTGTTGTATTTTCATTGTGATATCATAGCCATATAAAATTTGAGTATCAATTATATGATAATTTTATTTGTTGTTAATCTAATAAGTGAGTTATTAATAATAAATTATCAAATAGTGATTGAGTTTAAAATTATTTTGAATTGTGATTTTAATGACAACAAACCTTCAAACACATTGTAAATATTTTTGAATTTGAAAATATTAATATTTGTACTTTAAAAGGTTCACGAATTAGTTAAACAAAGTGAAGAATACATTAGAAGAAAGTTTCGATCACCATAAGCATCACTGTACATTTAAACATGTTATAAAAAAAATATGATTTCCAAGTTAAAAAGTGTCAAAAAATATGAAAGAAACTTCTAGGAAGCAAAATGGTCAAAAAAAAATGTTAGAGATTCTATACTCATTAACTTAATTTAAATCAAACTTCAAAGACAAAGAAGCTTTACAAGGATCATCACAACTCATCTGAAGCGTAATATAAGCATAATAAGTATAAATGTATTTTTCTTAACAACCGGGTTAACAAAGATGCGTCAACCATCATCATTGGAAGTTCATAACAATCAAATGAAGCATATGAAAAAGGAATTTGAAGGCTTCAAAAGCATGCTCCATTAAAGCCAAATTCAAAAATTTTGCACATAAGAAGCATATTTTAGAAGATTCATATATGAGAAAATGGTACACGTAGTCAAGAAATGGATAAAACAAATTTCCACATTTCACGTGCATATTTCCTTCAAGTATTTCAAGTTAGTGATCTTATATAAAACTCAAGAAGGATATGTAGGATATTTGGAAGGCTGGACGAAAAGTATACTATACAACATAATCGTATTAATTTATGATAATTAAAAATGAGCACTTCATTAAAACAAGAAGAATATAATTCTAGATAAAAAATGATATAAAGAAGGATGATGAGAAGAGTTCACCTTCTTATAATGAATTTCATTTATTATTGAAATTGTTAAGAACATATCATGAATGAATAGAATTTTTGAAAGATTCTTGAAACTATTATCCTACTTAATTAAAGGAATCATAAGTGAGAGATAGCTACAATTTAGGAAATCTATAAGATACTTTCTTGATTTTTTTAAGAAGGCAATCTCTGATATAATAGATCAACATATTTTTTGCGTAGCACTTTTTTTGTCAGGTTAATTCTAAACCTAATAGATCAACATATCATTTACATCATTGACTATTACTTTGATTAAGAGAGGATTTAGTTCAATAAGCTTTTGGATAGGGATGGAAGTGAACAAGATCGTCCGACCAGAGCCTACGATCTAACTCGTTTAAAGCCTAATTTGACTCAGCTCGTTTAATAAATAGACAGATTCAGACTTGTTAAAAAGTCTTTTTAGATAAACAAATCAGACCTAAACTTATAAAAAATTTATTTAATCTATTCAGGGGCTTATTTATATTTATATATTATATATTTATTTTTTATTTTAATATTTTATATTTTATTTATATAAAATTAATATATATATATATATATGTTTAGGTCTATTTAATGATTTTTTTATTTTGTAAGCTTTAAGTTTGCAAATCTTTTTAATCAATTATTTAGATAGACTTTAAGTTTATTTATTCATCTTTTTTATAATGTAAACTTTTAAACATGGTTGTAGGTCTTATAAGTTTTAAATCAAGTCAGACTTTGGTAGATAAAAAAAAATCTTTTAACATGTAATAGGTCTGACTCAAGCCTCAAAATTTTTAAACAGGTAAGATTTAACCATTCAAAACCTCCAATTTGACTCGACCTACTTCCATCCTTAATTTTGGACAAAACAAAAAGACTTTAAAATGAGATAAATAATTATTTTGTTCCTTGAAAGATTAAAAATTGATTATTTAGCTAAAAAAATATTAGAATATTTATTTTATTTTTTATTTTTTAGGAACAATAAATGATGATTTCCATTTTTTATTAAAAAGGACTATTTACTTTTAATAAAGCTCAATTAGAAGTTGAAAAAGATTTGTGAAAAAATGAAATTTTAAAATGTGTTCAACTTTACTAACTCGGAAGGAGAGAAGGTGTTGTTGTGATAGCATAGCTCGTAAAAAATTAAATTTTTAAGTTTGAGTAGCCCTCCCACTATCACATATAACTAGTCAAAGGGGGACCCAAGTGCAAAATTTTTGTTGTTTCACTCTTTTTACTCTCTGAAACTTGATACTCTCTTATATCACTCCATTACCTTGAGTTTCGGTTTCTAAACCTTTGGCATATGTCATTTGCTCTATATTGTAAGGGAAACCCACTTTTGAAGTGTCATGACGGACATACTATTCACTTCCCCACTCTTCATGTAAAAAGACTGGAAAAGTAATATCCGTTGACTAACCTATGGAAGCTATCAAAAACAAAGAATGCTTGGTGATTACGTCTGCAAAGGTTGTAGTAAAAGAAAGCCCAAAGTGGCTGTCAAAGACAAAGAAAATTGTCTATGTTAAGTCTGCAGAGGTTGTGGAGAGAGAATACCTTGTAACCAAAGTTGATTGATGATGAAAAAAATCCTACTAAGGTAGGGATTATTCGTAATCCAAAAATTGTTTGGGAGCATCAGGATAAATCTTCCATGCAGTTTCTTTTATTCTTATTTAATCTCTTTCAATTTCTCAACTCATGTATAATTTCTAATCATTTACAGCTTTGTTAAAAAGGAAATAGTTTCTAAGTTTATAATTATTTTCTAGACAAGCATTCATAACAACATTTCTTGAATTGCATGACTTTTATGTTTTAATTTTAAATATTTATCACAATATTTAACAACCATTATATATATATATATATATATATATATATATATATACTTTTCTTTAAAAATGAAAATAATAAGCATCTAATTATATTCTTATTGTCCTTGACTTTATAAGATTTGACAAAACAATCAAAATTCTACACTACTAAATATGTATTTGGGTAAAATTATTTTTAAAGATTATAATTTGATTAATATAAAAATGTTGTTTGTACAATCAAAATTAAAAAGAATAATGTTGTTAGTGTTTATTTTGCCAAAATTAGAAAGAATAATTGTAATATGAACAAAGAAAATACTTTTTTATGATAAACAAAATTTTGCCAATTACAACTAAAAGCTAGCAACTTATTTCTTCCTAACATTTTTTTTTCATCTGTCTTTCATAATAATTTAATTTAAATATAAATTCAACTATTATAAATAACTATATTTTTTTATAATTTTACAGTAAAAATTAAGTCTTTTGTACAATCAAAGTGAAACTAATTGTCTTGATTTAATTTATATAACATATTTAAATAAAAATTATATTTCTCATATAATTAAACATAACAATAATTTACTATATTTGTAATTAGGTATTAAAATAATTTATAAAAAATTTAATCCAATCACATACTTGTTATTCTTAAAACATTGTGTGCCTAGGAACAAAATTAAATAATACCAAAAGTCAATGTTTAGTAAATAATGTGTATAACTTTTATCAAAAGTAAATTTTGTTAATTCAACTATTAATTTATATAATATTAACATCATAATTATATATATAAGGTTTAATGATGATTATTTGCTATAACATGTTGTGGGGAATTACACGAAAACTTTTGTGAATATATCTTGCCTTAAAAGTAATAGTCCCAAGTGAGCATTGTATTTGGTATAACCAAGAGTGAGAATGACATGGTTTATGGCTTTCCAATGTCTTTCTATTTATAGAAGGAGGGTGATTTTGGCACTTACGTTGTACTGCTTCCATCTCCCTACAACACATGTACATAAATATGACGGAAACATTACATGAACAAATAAATGAATGAGCTATAAAACAGTGAATAACGAATAAAGACATATGGTAAATAAGAAAAGAGAATGTCCTTGGCATGGCTCTATCCCAATGATAAATATTTTAAAAATTACTACTTGAGACTATCTAGGCATTATAAACACAAACAAAAATAAAAATCGTGATGCTCAACGCAAAAATAAATGAAGATATGTGATACTTTCTTTAATTAAATTAATGTTTGTTTTTAATTTATTAACTATTTTCTACATCAATATATATTTGAAGTATATTGTTTTAAGTTATTAGAACTATATAGAAGTTAAGAAAATTTATCTGAAATTGTATTTATATTTTATTTTTTATATTGAAAAACTACTTATTTAGAGTTATCCGCTTTGTTGCTTGTTAAGAAGGGTTTATTTATTTTAAAGTTTAACATAATTAACTTAGGTTGTTGGATTTGGGTTGGATTAAAATAATTATTTATTTAAATTTTATATTAAATAATTTGAAGAGAAAAAAAGTAATTTTTTTTATAAATATTAAAATTTATATAAATTTTATCATTATAATAATAGTTTTTTAATATATATTTATAAAATATAATTTTTTTTCAACCAAAAGTTTAAAATAGCAACTCAAATAATAGTTCACATCAAATGAAAACTTTACAGGATCTAAAATGTGGATAAACATCTTAAAAAAAGATATCAAACGATTGGAATATAAGAAAAATTTATTCAAAGTACAAACTTATATATGCTAACGAGTAACTGCATGTTAAAACTAGCATCAACCACCAAAATGAATCATGAAGTTTTAAATTAGGACATTTGATATGGTTGGAATTATATATATTAAGAAAAGCCAATTACATAATATTTTAAATTCGGGCAATTGATATGGTTGAAAATCTGCACTGAGATAATTCAATTTTCATCAAAATTTATTGATGGAAAGTTAATACTGTAAACACGTAGTACTAGTACTATTTATCTGAAATGTATTACTCAGACAACAAAGCATTTTACACATGTCACAGTTTTCGATTCCATTTGAGTCACACTATGATGACACGTCAAATTATTTGTTTTTTATTTATACGAGTACCTACACGTGTGAAGTACCTACACGTGTGAAAGTGAACTAAAGCTTGAGACAACCGCCTCGTATGAAGTACCTACACGTGTGAAAGTGAAAATTAAAATCCAAACCATTCAAACGTGTTTCTTGATGTACATGTATTTTTTTTATCATTAATTTCATTCCAACGACCATTTTAAATAGAATTTAATGTATGTGAATTTTTCCACAATGTATTTTATATAAGTCTGCAACAATATTAAATTAAAAATTAAAAATAAAATGGATTCTCTCACATTTTAACACCAATTTAGATAGATTATCCAATAAAAAATAAATTAAAAAATATTTATAATTTTTTTAAATAAAATATTATGATATAATAGCTAACAGTAAAGAAAAATAAGAATAAGTTATCAAACAAAAATATTATATTACTCATATTTAATTTAATATTAATTATTAAATATTTAGTTACAAATTTTAAACTATAAAAATTAATAAAATAAATAAATTATAAAAACTTAATTTAATTTTTAATAAATTATAAGAGTTCTAACAATAAAATTAACAAATTTATAAATTTTTTGAATAACAAATAAAATAATACGGTTAAGAAAAATTCCTATAAACTACAACTATTTATTTTTAGTTTATTTCAATCACTCAAATCAAAACAATCCGAGCTCAATCGCATTGTTTGATTTCCTTATGCATTAATTGAATTATTTCATTTGAATTGATTGATTTTTTTATTTAAAAATAAAATTAAATATCTCATTTAAATTTATTGATAATTTGTATTTTTAATATAAATTTTTTATACAATAATTTTTATAGTATTATTTCTTATTTTTAATCATATAAATTTTTATTTTATTTTTGTTTTTTCTTTTATAAAATTTTTTATTAGGATAAAAGTATAACTTTCTTTTCGTGATTTCAAAGAAAAATAATAAAAAGTATTTTTTATTTATATTTTAATACATTTTTTTATATTTATTTTTTTATAATATTTAAAGATAAAAATAGTCAAGCAATTCAGTAGAAGTTTACTTACTTTGTTAACAAAATTTAATTTGATTTATTTAATAAATAAATAAATAATTTTAAAAAATTAGATAAATATATCAAATTTAAATTTATAATTTTTTTTTTAATTTATTAAATAATTTATTTATTTTTATATATTATATATTTATTATATTTATTTTAATATATTATATTTATATAATATTTTTATAATTGTATAATTTGTTAAAATTTAATATTTTTAATTTATAATTTAAATAAAATAAATTTTAAATATTTTTTTAAATATAATTTTTTTTTGTAATTTCAAATTTTTACTCTAGGTACCTCCAATTTTAAACAAGGTACAATTAATGTAATTTAACTTTTAGTTTCGTAAAATGATCTTATGAAATAAAAGTATATTATATATAATATATTATAATGTGATATCCAAAAATAGATAATTGTTATAAAATTTATAAGTATTTATTATAAATATAGTGTATGTTATTTTAATTTTAGAATAAATATTTTATATATTTTTTTAATTGTTATATATTCATGTGTGCGTTTTAAATTTTTATAAAAATTATTATGATATTACAAATAATGTAATAATATAATATTTATTGATATATTTTTATTTTGTATATATGATACAAATTATATAATATTTTGCCTAAATTTAAAATAATATTTATTAAATAAATGATAATAATAAAAATTGGATTGATAAATTTTATAATTTTATAATTTAAAAATATTAAAATATATTTTTATAAAAAGTTTAAACTTATGAATCTTTAGATTGTGTTTTTATTTTATATCTTTTAAATTGAAAGATGTTTTTAATTAATAATTATATAAATTTTAAGTTATTTTATTCATTTTATTTGTATTGTAAATTTTTAAATAAATTTATATATATAATAATTTTTAAAATAAAACAGAATTTGATAATAAAAAATATGTAATAAATAATAAATATAAATTTAGATATCAAAATTTTTAAATAAATTAAATTAAACAGTCAAATTTTAACTCAATTAATCTTATTTATATTCTAATCATATTATATATTATATATTATTATTTTTTATTTTTTTTCCTCACCAATACATTTTATCTTGATGTGTGAATATTAAAATTCAAGTTAAAAAATAATATAAGCATAGCATTTATCTCATCTGATAATAATTAGTTAATTGGAATAGTATCAAAATAATTTTTTATTATCTTTAAATAAAATTTGAAATGTATATTTTATATAAAAATTATTAAAAAGATTAATTATGTTATATTATAAATATTCTAGAAGCAAGATTTACTTAAATACTTATATTTTTATGTTAATGACATTTCTCTTCGTTGGTTATTTTGTTTACATTAAATTCTAAACTAAAATAGGATGATATATGCATTAGAATGTGGATAGGAGTATTTCTTCACTCCCTGTCAACAACGTGTCAATTTTACTCCTATCCCCATCTCCAATATCTCTTCTGGGATAAATAAAGATGGTATAGAATAAAACTTTTTTTTCTTTTATTTTTTATAATTTTTTTTATATATGTACTGATCATAGAAACTTATCACTAGTTTTCTCGCAAATGAACATTTTCATGAATTAAAAGGACCCACACACCCTAAAACGAGGATAAGAATGTTTATTGACTCTCTGTGTTAACTTTTCTTCTATTCTTATTCCTAATCTTTCTTTTGTGTTAAATTTTTCTGCATCTTGTTTCCCACCTCCCCATGTTTCCACGGAAATCCTTGAAAACCTTACTGTTATTATAGATTGGCAGTGCTCCAAAATTTTGTGGGTTCTTTTCTTTAGTATTTAACTTGGGTTATTAAAAATAGAAATTAAAATTAAAATTAAAAATTTTAAAAAATTAGTGAAACTATAATTGTTTAATTTTATTTTAAATAAGATGTAATATTAAGGTTATTTTAATTAAGATTGTTTTTAAACTAATCAAAATTGATATAAATTGATTAAACCTAATTAAAAAATAAAAAATGTATTTTTTTTATTTTGGATTAGATTGTATTTTAAAGTTTTTCAAATTAATTTTATTCAAATTAAACTGAAATCATACAATACATAATTATTTTTTAAAATTTTTACTCTTAAAACACATTTTATTAGTAAATTTTTAGATATATTTTTTTATTATTTATATATATTAATAAGTTTATAAAAATGCAAACCAAGACTGGTTAGAAAAAAAAAGGAATGGAATTTATAAAAAATGTTATAAATATGTCATGCTTATGACAATTTTTTTAAAAAATATTTTTAATTTCTTAACCACTACTCTTAAAATACTGTTTGTCAAGATTTATAAGTTTATTAATTTTAAATTAATTGAAGGTTTGTTATTGTATTTTATATTTTTTATATAATTATAAAAATTATTCTAAATCATATGATTAGATCAATTAAACTAAAAATCGATCGAATTATAAAAGAGATAAAAATTATAAATCAGTAATGAATTTACAGAATTGATAAAAAATATAAATAAAAATATATTTAATTTAATTTTGTATATAATTTAAATTTTTTAAATTATAATATATCTAATTTTTAATTATATAAAATTATGATAATAATATATTTAATTATTTATATGTATAATATAAATATTTTAAAAATAATTTAATTAATATTAATTAAACTATTAAATTTTAAATTAGTATATTGATTAAATTGGTATATTATTTATTTTAACGATCGATTTGATTTTAAAAGATTTATTTTTTATATAAAAATAAGTTTTAATTAAAAATAATTTTTTATTTTAAATTAATTGAAATTAAAATTAGAAAAAATAAATTATTCAAGCAATTTAAAATTATTTTTAATCAGATTCAGTTGAATTTTAAATTTTATTCAAACCGATTTAAACTGAACCATGGATTTTAATGTTTTTTCAGCAAGAATTTTCAGTATTTTTTTAATTAAAAAATCTTATAAAAGTGAGAACATAAAGAATTTTTTAAGAACTTACCCCTAGTAGAAAAACAAAATCATCGTCTTGGTAAAACCAAAGCAACAAAATAAATATAATAATAAATTTAGATAATCACACGCCAGTAAGATTGCGACAACATCTAAGCTTTCTTGCTATACTATATTTTATTTACTTAGAAATTCTTAGTGGATCCTGTTCCCTCTTCGTTGTCTGTTGTTATGAACCAGTCCAGTTAAACGTGGAAAGAGAAAATATAAATCAAATTTTTTTAAAAAAAATTAATTAAATAAAAAATTATGTTATCAATATTTTATTTGATGGTTGATAATTTTAAACGGTAGAGCCAATTCATCTAAAATTTTGTATATAAATGCATTCTTTGTGACTCTACTCATGGTGTCTCACTCTCCTCTAACCTGCTCGCACCTCCTTCCCTACTCCAAAAGTATTGTATTCTCAGTGTTTCTTTTATTTTTTGAGTTCTTGGTTTAGAACTTTAGATAATAATGGACACAAAGGTTCTTTCTTCCGGAATCCAGTACTCTAATTTGCCGGAGAGTTACATCAGACCCGAATCCGAACGACCTCGTCTATCTGAAGTGTCTGTGTGTGAAGATGTTCCTATCATCGACTTGGGTACCCAAGACAGAACCCAGATTGTGCACCAAATCGGGGAAGCCTGTAGATCCTATGGCTTTTTCCAGGTCCTTTCCCTCTTAATTTTTATTTTCTTCGATTTATGTTAAAAATAATTATTTATTTTTATTATTAATCTTGAAAAAATACACCCAATCATATATAATAAAGCTAGCTTTGGGGAAATAAATAATTTAGAATTAATTAATAAATTAAGCAGGTAATTAATCACGGGGTGGCTCTTGAAGCGGTGAAGGAAATGGCAGAGGTGGCACATGGATTCTTCAAGTTGCCGGTGGAGGAGAAGCTGAAGTTGTACTCAGAAGACCCATCAAAGACAATGAGACTGTCAACTAGTTTTAACGTGAACAAAGAAAAGGTGCATAATTGGAGAGACTATCTTAGACTCCATTGCTATCCATTGGACAAGTATGTTCCCGAATGGCCTTCCAATCCTCCCTCCTTCAAGTAAGTCTCTCTCTCTCACACAGCCATACATATGTTAGTGGACAAGTGTTACCTGCTGACCCGGTCTTACCCAGTCTTCACCATGTTTTATACTCACGTGACAGTCCTTTTTATGCCTCTACCTCCTCTTATTCTATCATGTGATTTACTCTTTGTTTCTTATCATTTTTTTTATATAAAAATAAGAAAAGCTGATTTTTTTCGTAACTTAATAAAATACATGTATTTAAATATTAAAAAATTGTTGGAGAAATTACTTAGAAAATAATGCCAAACATAAACTTTTTAGGTATCCACGTGTATGTTTTAACTTTTACATTATTTATCACAATTTGTTTTTGGAAAATTAATTGGCACCAATTTTGGAATACAGTTTTGTGGTCCTGTCACGGATCATATGCTTAATAACTAAAAAAAGAAAGAAAGAGAAGATTCAATTATCTATTTTTATATTTTATTTGGTACTTTGACACTTTAACGCATTTTTGCTATATATTCTGTCTTCCTTATCCACGTATTCTTGCATCTTTTCAGTAAATCTATCCAAAAAAAAGTTTTCTTACATCTTTTGAGTGGATGCACCAAAAAATATTCTCGCATCTTCAAGTATAAAATTAATCAGAAAATAATAAAGTTGCAAATTTTTTTAACTAAAATTTAAATTTTGTTTGTGATTGAATTACCATTTGTGATTGACTTTTTTTAACATTTTTTTTTTATCATTTTGAGTTTTGACTTAATATGGGGTACATCAGTTTATTCTTGTAGTGATTCTAAAAAATTAGGGGTGTATTTACTTCGGTTTTCGTTAAGAGTGTGTGTGTGCGCTTTTAAAAAATATAATTACAATTAAAAATCTAAACATATATTCTAATATTTAAAAAATAAAGTAATAATATTTAAAATAAAATTTGAAAAATCATGTCATAAAAACGGTTCTTATTACTTTTCTAAACACAATTATTTCCATCTTATTACCATCTTATTAAGTTTGAGTGAAAGCAATATACCTTGAACCTACCAAATGCAAAATATGCCATCAGCCGTATAGCGAAAACAACTCCATGCCTTTTCACACTCATTTTAAGTTTAACTACAAGGCTTTTCGAGCAATTGATACTCCGAGGTTCCTCGAATATGCAGAGTTTCAATTCCTTTTTTCTTATGAAATGACTTAATATTTATTTAAGTAGTCGTTTGGTACCATAAAAAAAGATAAAATAAAAATAAATAAAAAATAGAATTAGAGTCATTGCAAAAAAATTATTATATATTAACTGTTTAATGTAAGATTAATTCTTATTAGCATAATTTTTTAATCAAATTTAAATTATTAGTATAAATATCCTAAATTTATACTATTAATAAAATATATTATACCAATAATTTTTTTATTAAAATATAGTGTTAATATATATTATTAATATATCATTAATTAATATAATATAATCTTATATAAACTTTTAAAATTTATATTAATAATTTAATTTTTCTTTAGGTAAATGTAGTATTAATAAAAATTATTGTGACACTTGACATTCTTGTTTATAATAAATATATATATATATTTTTTATTATATATATGCAAAAATTTTACATAATGTTTACTTAGGTAGTCGCTTGGTATCATACAGAAAGAAAACGATGCAAGCCTCACATTATTATTTTTTTCTCTTAAAATAACGGAAAGAAAGTAATCGTAGGATTATAAAAATACATGTATGGATAGATATTATCGATTGGTATGGATTGTTCGCAATGGAACGAGAGATAGATATCCGATGAAAGAAAGAGTATGGGTATTATACTATTTGTTATTGCGTACCTATTTATTTATAACATGAATTTTATATTAAATATTATATATCATAATTGTTTTGTTTTTCAATGAGATAAAATTATTTTATTATTATTTCATAACATTTTAATAAATAAACATATAGTAATATCACATAGCATAAATATAATATATTATAATATTATAATAATTTTATTATTATATTTCATTATTATTATTTATAAATTTAAATTTATAAAAATCAGAAAATATTCATAAATACACGCTGAATATCTACTAGTGTACTAATACAAACAAACTCATATATAACCATATCCCCCCACTGAAAACTTGAGAGAAATTGATATGCATCTCACAGCAAGTTTTCCATTACCAATAAAATGTCGTTATAATTATATATTTTATACATAAAATAAAAAATTAGGAATATTAAATAAAAATATTTTTATACATATTTTTACTTTTAGTTATATTAAATAAAAATATTTTTTTTCAACTCAAGAATATAAAATAATTTTTTTATTTTCTTCTTTATTTTCTTTTTAACTATTTACTGAACGGTTACGTATCTTACAAAAAAAAAAATCTCCATCATCAATAATTTACGCTCTTTTTTAGTAACTCAAAAGTCAAAACCACCGTTTATGTTTTGTTTTTTTTAAGGATATATCGAATATCGACCTCTTTAACTTTTTTTTATATTTTTTTTACGGCATTATCACGTGCCACTGCCACATGCGATGTTTCTTGAGGATGCATAGTGTGAATATTTTTGGGGGTTCTTTTTGTTTTTTATACTCATTTTTTATTTGTTTTATGCTATTTATTTATTTTCATGGTATTTATTATATTTTCCACTCCTCCTGTTTCTTTTTTCTACTCAGTTCACATCCTTTATAAGATGCATAAAAGAATTACGCTTTTTAAAATAAGTTAATTAAGCATACTACAAATATATAAAAATAATGTTAATTAAAATATATAAATAGTAAAATATTTTTATATTATTATTTATTTATATAATATTTATTTAATTTTTTAATTAATTATTAATATACAAATGTATATTAATAATATATCAAAATTAACTTTATATAAAAAAAGTATCTTTCACCTGATTAGTGCCCAATGACAGCCAAGTACTATTCTCTGGATTTCTACTTTTTAACATTTTTTAAAGATACTTTTAAAAAGTTTTTTGACTAAATAAATTTTAAAATAACTAATATATAGATTTACTTATTTTCTAGAACCCAACCTTTATTTTCTTAAAAGGCTAACATTTAATATTTTAAGGAACAAGAAGATTTAAAAGTCAATTAGGACAAAGTGCATGCGCATTGGTATGGAAATCGGACCATACTGATCGTCGAATCAGTTTAACTGAAAATTGATTTTATTTTTAAATTTATTAAATTATAAAACTGGCTTAACAAATAAACAGTAACGAACAGTAAATTAACAATGTTAATAAATTGATAGAATTTTAAAAAATCAGTTTAAATATAAAATAATATTGTTTAGATGTTCTTTTAACAAAAATAAGATTACGTTATATTTTATATAATTTTGTATATATAATTAAAATTTTTTAACAAATAAAATATATATAATTTTTAATCATGTAAAATTATGATATTAATATATTTTATCATTATATATTTTTAATATAATATATATTATAAATATTTAAAGTAATATTTAATTAATATTGATTTAATTACAATTAAATTATTAAACTTTAAATTTATATCTTGATTGGTCAAATTTTGAAAAAATTTGATAATGCAAAACAATATGGTTGTGGAACAATTTTTCCTTCAAGTTAAATCACATACTTAGTTAAGATTATTGTGAATAATAAAATATTTATTTCGTTTTTTTGTGTATATTAAAAAAATTTATTCAAAATTTAATGAAAAAGTCAATTGTTTCTAAATAAGCTTATTAAATACATATGTAAAATTGAATGTTTGCAAGGTATCCAAAGTTGATTTTATATTTACTAAAATATGGGTCGAAGCTATATTTGATTTCTTGAGACGAAGTGAATTCTAAATTATTTGCAAGCAATTATCTGGTAAAAAAGGGACAGAGTTTGTGTACCCTGTCATACAACTTGGTCCTTGTAGTCTTAGGTCATCTAATTCTAGCGATATGTATGTTTTGAAATTGAGTTTGAATAGAGTTAATTATAAATATTTTTTTACAATAAAATTAATAAAATTTGAATTAGGATTTTATCTAAATTATTTTATCTTGTTATTAAGTTAATTTCAGTGATCTGCATAACTAAACCTAATTTAAATATATACCAAAATTAATCTTAAAAAAATTATTAAAACATTTTTTATTAAAAAGTATAAGTAATCATTTTTGAATGAAAAATTAAATTGATATCATGACACCGTGCACAATGCAAAGCAA
Organism: Canavalia gladiata; assembly: GCA_037954105.1. NCBI lineage: Eukaryota > Viridiplantae > Streptophyta > Magnoliopsida > Fabales > Fabaceae > Canavalia > Canavalia gladiata. The sequence continues at coordinate 56,624,736 of CM075659.1, read as the reverse complement.
TTATTTGGTAAAAGCTAAAGTTAAATAATGAATCAAAAGAAAATGAGTATAATGAAATAATATTACACAGGTACAACTAATGTCATTAACGCATTAAGAATAATTAAGGTACGTCTAGCTGGACGATCCGTCGGGTGGATTCTCCAGCGATAGAACCAATTACAGTGCTCTTGGTGTGTACATCTCAAACATTAACTTAAATGGTAAAATTTGATTTTTATTTACAAAAAATATTTATAAAAAATACTTGGCTAAGTTGTGTTCAAACATAATTTTTGAATTCCAAATTATAATTTGAAAAAAAGTTAAAAAATTGGTTGAGTTAGCAATTAAAAAATTACAATTACAAACACATAATAATAGTCACTTGTTGTATGAATGTGCTTTGTGTATTATGATTTTACTATGTGAGAGTTTTTCAATATTGACTTGATGATGTAGGAAGAAGACAGAAAACTAATCACTTATAATAATATGCCAAATACATTACGTAATTCTCTTGACTTTAAAGTCTTGTTTTTAAAATTTAAAGGAAAGATTAGGTATAACAAGGGTAAGATACAATCCAAAGATCCTTCTTTTTATCTTGTGTTATTTATTTTTAAAGTAACGTACATTTTCACATAAAATTTTCAGTTATATAAATTTTTATATTAAAACATATTAAAAATTTTATATTATCTAAAAATATGATGAAATATGTATGTATAAATTAAGGTTAATCTTTATTATATGAATTAATTTTTGGAACTAATTTAGGTTGAAAGTTCAACCTTAATTTTTAATTTGGATATCTTTGCATGTTCAATTCTCAATAAAAAAAATGTATTGGAAGTTTTATAGTGTTCAGGATGTGATAATTATACATATATAAAATTAATGTTAATAATTTTTGTATTTTATAATAACTATTTGATTTATGGTGATAATGAAATATTGTCGTAAAAATGTTTGTGTGTATATATTTGGTAAGGCATTAATTTGGTGATGACGTCGCCGAATATTTCCGTGTTGACGTAATTGATAGATCTTCAGATCTGATACCTGTCAGGCTGTCACTACAACGGTACCTCAATCACGTCTTTCTCCTTTATCATTGAAATATTCTTATCTGACGTGGCAATATCCCTCTTGTTCTACTAAGTTATTATAAACTCCAAGAAAAGTTTAATCCAAAGACTTGTCAGCGTATTCAATTATTCAACTTCCATTATCAAATCCATACATATTTGAAGAATATTTATACTTAAAAAATAGTTTTTTTGGTACGAAAAAATTCTAGAATTACTTATTAGATGAAAAAATTATTATCATTGAAATATTCTCATTAGACGTAGGAGTATCCCCCTTTATATTGTTATAAATGCAAAGAAAAGCTAAATGTGCAAATTCTGAAGAGTATGTGTACTTAAAAAATGAAAGTATTTGTCAAATAATTCATATAGTGAAAAAAATAAGCTCATCTAATGAAAAATTAACTCATTTTTTTTCCATAACTTATTCAATGAAAAATATGTACGTAGAAAGCCGCGCCCGTAGTTTTTACAAGTAAGTATAGAATCATTATGATATGGGCTACGTAAAGCAGGTTGAAATTCCATTATTATGTTAAGCCTATCCATTGCAATTTGGCTTTAAGAAACTACTTATTTGGGTTTCAATTTAATAGTGAAAATTCTAGTGTGCATTTGAAAGTCAAATTTGAATTGGCTTGTTCTACACTTTTTAAGTAAACTTTTGACGGAGTTAAAACTAAACGGTAACATCATATTGGCCTGAGATCTTTAGAAGAGATGCCTATTTTTTAACTTTCAAATTAATGATAAAATTTTAAATAAAGATTTGAGTGATATTTTTTTTAAAGTTCACGATAAATTATTCATGTCCTGTTCAGTGATTTTTTATGACATAAAAACATTGACTTTATTTCATTTGTTTATTCTTCTTCAAGTTAATTTACGAAAAATTTAAAACATTATGAACAAAAAAATGTATTTGTCTACATCGTTAATAATCGACGATGTAATTATTACTTCTCAAATTAATATTTCATTTTCTGACTAATTAAAATAATTGCATCTCTTGCCAATTTTTTTATTTTGTTAATATCTATCCTAATCAGTCCTTGAGCATTAATGTTAAGGATATAAAAATAAAATTTGTATTTAAAAAATACAAAATATTATATATTTTCTTTCTTGTATAGCCTTAACATAAGAACTGGGGTTAAGAAAATATCGTTTATTATATATGGAATATAGATACCGATTTGAATTAACTTTAAATCAAAACTAAAATCTAAAAAATCTTGACTTTAAGTTTTTGACGTATTAATACACAAAAACGCGTGGAAAAGTCACAAAATAGTTATTTTGACAAATTAAATGACGGATTATTATACATGACGACATGGAATAAAACGTACATCATGAATAAAATTCCGACACATCATTTCCGTGTTATTTAGTAAAGATTTGCTAGCACTATTTTTTTTTTCTTTTGAAAAATGCTACAGTATTTGGTTGCAAAAAGTCTAAATGGTAGTATTTGGCACTAATTATGAACAATTTTTTATTTTAAAGAAAAATTGTTTTGCTACTAAAAAATAATGATTTCGTTTCAGTAGAACTGTGATGCTTTTACATAAATACAGTGATTACATTTAAGTACATCTTGTTTTATAATCGATTAACTGCATTGTTTATAGTAATTGATTATGTAATCAATTAAAAAAGTGATAATTAAGTAAGGAAGAGAATTTTATCGGGTGCAGACATACAATGGATGCTCTTTACTTTGCTGGTCTTGTATTCCCTTTTCCATCGCATCAGTTTGTACAGCTACACTATGCCATATTTTCATTTTCCATAAGTATAATTTATTAAACATATTATTGTTTAGCAACGGGGTTCTCACAGAATCGACGGGACTCTTATGTTAATCAAGTCCCCATGATCAATATTTTGGGTTGATGCATATAAGATAATAAGCTAGGTTGGCACATAAATTGACAAGTTTGAGATGATAATTGTTTGGTGTTGGCAGGGAAACGGTAGCAAAATACTGCAAAGAAGTTCGTGAATTGGGGTTCAGGATACAAGAATACATATCAGAGAGTTTGGGCCTAGAAAAAGATTACATAAAGAATGTATTGGGAGAACAAGGGCAGCACATGGCAGTGAACTACTATCCCCCATGCCCAGAACCAGAACTTACCTATGGATTGCCAGGGCACACTGACCCAAATGCTCTTACAATTTTGCTCCAAGACCTGCAGGTTCCGGGCCTTCAAGTCCTCAAAGAGGGCAAGTGGCTTGCCGTTAGTCCACAACCTGATGCCTTTGTTATTAACATAGGCGACCAACTCCAGGTAACTAACTATCTCATTTATAATATGATGCCTAATTGGGTAACAAAATTTAGGAGCATTGAATTATACACCATTTTCAAAGGTCCCAATTCATTTGTTCCCTGAAGTATTCAAATGTCAATTTGAACATTGAATTTTTTGACATTTCCGATTACACCCATTAAACATACTCTTTCTGTTTCCTTTCTGGATTCAGATCCTCACATTAGAGAAAGAAAAACACTTCTTGTCAAATTTAGTAAGTGTGTCCTGAAGCCCATCATAGTGGATTCTTATTTAAGAAAAATTGTATTTTTCTTTTTCTAACATGATCGTTTTGTGTTACTTAATAACATGAGGGGAGCCCAATTTCTCTTCTTTCCTCATCAAGTGATTTGATATTTTTAATGTGGTGTAAAATAGTATAAGACATAAATAATGTCAGCCAAACGTTACTTAGAAGTTTCTTTTGCTTGATTTAGCTTTTTATTGCACGTGTTCTTACTTCGTACTGAAGCTGTTCTTGAGCGGAGCATAGTATTGCCTATACTCCTCTGGGTTTTACTTGTTTGGGTCTAAGCCCAAGCATAGATCGTGGCTAAGGTCCATTATTTATAATTAGGATTGGGTAAAAGCAGAAGGCAAAACCTAGAATATGATAAAACTTGAGCCCAAATATGATTGAGTAAATTTGGTATAAATTTTATAAAATTAATAATTGTTCGGACAAAGTTAGTTTCATTTTCATATAAAATGGAATGGGAAAGAAGCACTTAACGAGGAACTGAAATGCTTGTCATAATTAGATAGGTGGGTTTCTTTTGTGGGCTAGAGAATATGTTCAGAATTCAGCCAACGCTAACTGCTCATACTTGTAACAACCAATTTGATAGCTACATTCGGGTGGTTGCAGGCTTTGAGTAATGGGCTTTATAAGAGTGTCTGGCACCGGGCTGTTGTCAATACTGATAAACCAAGACTTTCTGTGGCTTCATTTCTTTGTCCCAATGATGAGGCCTTGATAAGCCCTGCAAAACCACTCACAGAAGATGAATCTGGAGCCATATACAGGGGATTTACATATGCAGAATACTACAAGAAGTTCTGGAGTAGGAACTTAGACCAAGAACACTGTTTGGAACTTTTCAAGAACAAGTAACCTTTAAGCTGTGATTGGCAATATGGTAATAAAGGAGCAAGGTATATTAGACAATAAGAATATCTTGATTTATTGGCTTTCACTCCTCCCTTCTTGTTATCCTATCCTCACTCCTTCAAGCTCAGTATTATTGTCAATTCTCCATTGCTCTTGCCGTTTTATTGTTAGTGCTTTGGCTTATTGCAAATGTTAGTTGATTAAGTATTTATGTCAGATGCTCATCAATTTCCATGTATTAATATAGCTGCAAGACCCAAATGCTTATTCTTTTGCTTCTTGTGGAGGAAGTCACAAATTTCCCCGGAGGCAACCTTGCTCTAGTAGCTTTATGGTAGGATGAGAAAAATGTCATGTAATAATATTCGTATGTTGAACTCCAAGTTTCTTAGTGCTGCTCATGCATTCTTGTTCCAAGAGAAGCACTAAGGAAATGTATCTTTTTAAGTTTAGAACTCTATTATCATAATTCTGAGAATGATGTTGCTCAAATTCCATTAGTGTCCTCATTGAACTCGGGATAATGTGTTTGCTCTTTATTATAACTTTCCGTTCATTCAAAAAGACGAAAGAAAATTATAACCGTGGTTAATGGAATTTTATTATTATGTGTTGGTAATATATCAGTTAATTAACAGAAAAGGCGTAGGCATTGAAGAGAAAAGACAAAACTATAATCCACAATATGAAACTTGTTATTTTATATATAGGCCGTATACAATGAAATTGTTCATTATTCTTTTCCTACCGTATTTAAGAGGAAATTACATTTTAATTTCCGGGAAAGCTTTCGTAAGTAGCAAGAACCACAAGCACAATCTCAAAAAACCAAACATGAATCCACGCCAAAAGAGCTTAAACCTTCTTTAGAAATTCCATAACGTAGGTATTGAAAGCACAGCAATGAACTCGGAAACCTTGGAATCCAGCCCCTTTAGCCAGAGCCTCAAATTCTTTCTCAGTTCTCTCTTTGCCACCTGGATTATGAGCCAACATGATCACATCGATGTGAACCACACCTTTTGTGGCTAAGCTGGAGTCTGGAGCCACAGGAAGAATGCATTCTGCCACAATCACCTTTCCATTATCTGGAAGTGCCTCGTAGCAGTTCTTCAAAAACTTCAAGCAGTGCTCATCGCTCCAGTCATGACAAATCCACTGATTTTATAAATAATGTTAAAAGTCATTAGCATAAACAACTGGAACATGATTTGAAGTATCAAAAGTAAAGACAAAACTTGATTCTGAGAAAAGAAAACATTGAAAGGCAATTTCATCTAACTACAAGGACTGATAGCACAATATTTTGCTAAACGTTTTAATCAAATTCCCTTCAATGAGTGAGCAAAAAGTCGGTAAGTAAGGCATTCAGATTATAAAATTCACCTTCATAAAAATAGCGTCTGCTTTTGGAACACTGACAAACATATCTCCACCAACATGCTCCACTCCTACACGAAACACCAATGTCAATTTTCATGTTAGATAACCATAACCGAGCAACATTATTCAAATATTTATAATGCTAGGTAAATTTAATAATACCTGGATATGATGGAGCATCTTCAATGACATGGGGCAAATCAAAATTAATGCCCTTAATAGTGGGATACTTAGTGACAATCATGTTGACTACAGCTCCAGTCCCACCACCAACATCAACCAGAGATTTAAGACCCTCAAAGCCTGAGTAGGTCTCTAGAATTTTCTTCATTGTGATGGTAGAGTGATCAGACATACCCTTGTTGAACACCTTGTTAAACCTTGGATCTGTTCCATGGTATTCAAAGGCTGTCATTCCATACGCCTTGTTAAATGGAATGCCCCCTTCAAGAACTGCATCTTTCAAGTGGTACCTACAAGAACACAATCATGTCAACCCCTGATCTAACTATTTACCAAATTATTTGGTTTAATTATTTAAACATAACCGTGTCCGTGCTCCAACTCTTCTTAATTGTTTAGTCTCCTTTTTACAATATTTCGTCAATCGTACAATATTAATTTAACTAACTTTGGAGGGAAAGTAATTTTGACAAAACGATATTTGTTACTTCTAATAAAAAATAATTTTAATATCTTCAAACTAATCCCTCCATTTTTAAAGTAAAAATTATATGATTACGGTACATGACTTGCTTTAAAAATCAATCGATTATGCCCTCGTAATTAAAATATTTATGTTCGTTCACCTACTCTATCACATAGACAAGTACAGAAAATCCAATAGTTTTGAATTTTGACAAATAAGTTGGACCATTACGTTATTTTCATACTTTTCATATTGGAAAGCTTACAAGATTAGTTCACACTCGTTTGGTGGAAGGTGAAATTGGGACCTCTCATAGTGGAGGTTGCCGGTTGTTATTTGATAATTTTTTTACACGTCTTATTTCATAATTTGAGGCTTGACTTTTAGGCTTGAGCAGAATGTTTCCTTTCATCCTCAACAATCCTTATGATTATATATATGAACAATCATTTTTTTTTTCTTTTCCTTTCATCCAATCTCGTTAAGATGTACGCTAAATATTTAAATATTTTTCCAACCTCAATATAATTAAAGTGATTTAACTCTCACCGTTTATACTATTTCTACATCCAAAATCATACGCCACCTATATCAATCACAAGTTAAGTAATTATTAACACATGTTTATTGCTTAAAAATACCGCAGTTAATTAATTGATAAACATCATCAATCAATAATTAACTGCTGCCAAGGTGTAAAAATTCTTGAATATAAGAAACATTTTCCTTCTCAATCCTGTCGGCACTGTGATTTTTCTTTTAATAATGATTGTTGGGTCTCTAAGTAACAATAATGGAAGGGGGAAAAGCCAATCATTTTTTTTGTGATAATCATCAGTGGGCAAGTCTCAACACTCATAGGTATGTTCACAAAAATTTTAAGCCTGGGCATATAAACAAATATTCCTATGACCAAAATAACTTGCAAGGAAGAGAAATGATGTTACTTTGTGAGTTCAGTGCCAACACATCCCATCAAATGTTATTGAAGATTTTCGTTATATATGAATGATGATATACGTAGAAGACTTTCACATTTCTAAGTTGTCTGTATTTTCCATAAATCACCAACTCATTCCGTTCTGTTTTGGATTTATTCTTAATTTAGTTGTGTTGATAAAATATATAGAAATGAACTAATAAAAATTCCTTATATTTTAATTAGCAACCCTCAATAAACAGAGTTCCGCTAACTCCCCATAAAAAACTTGGTAAAATATAAGGACATGACCGCTATAAATTACGAACATGGAAGCAGAGAAAATGATGATAAGTGGGAAAATTATAGTTTATATGGAAATGTTGGAGAAGTAAAGCAGATAAAGGGGGTAGTGAAGAGATACCAGCTTTCCATGAGGACTTTGTCTTGATTCATGAGGTTGAGAGCAGAAATAGAGACACCATCTTCATTCTTGACCAAGTACTTAGCAACAGGGGCGAGACCATAGAGTCTCTGAATCTTTCCATCAGGGAGAGTGAGGAGAGAGTGAGTGAGGATATTGTAGCAAGCCAAGAGGCGCAATATGCGGTCCAGCATGACGGGTGCATCAGGGTTGTTAGTTGGGAGGTGAGAAGCAATATCAGAAGGGGAAAGGTAAACGCCAGGGCCAGCCTTGGCAATGATTTCTAATAGATCAAGCTCAATAGCTGATTTCAGAACCATGGGGAGGACTGAGGCACTCGCTAGTTGCATAGCAAACAGGTTAGCCTCTTCATCAGAAACGTGTGTTGGAGTAATCTGGGTCTCACCTGTTGAACCCATGTTTCACTCTTTGCCTCGGATAATTGTATTTGCTTAGATTACAAACAAGTGTTGCACTGTGAGCTTGTGAATTGTGGCCTCTAAGGTGCCAACTGAAGTGCCTATATATGCTTACAAATATTGACAAGTGATGTTTATGGCCCATCCACCCACACTTATGCCCCACCCAACCACCACGCCCGGGCCCCACCCCGCATAGGGTATGCCTATTTATGCTAATAGCTACATACTCACTTTCAATACCAAAGGCAATAACTTCACAAAGAAATTCATAATATGAACCCATGTTATTCTTGTTTTGACTATCTTTACCTTTTACATTTAGGGGACATATACACTACAAACTTGCCTTGCTCTCTTTTTCTTTTTTCACATAACACACCACGCCACCTCTAACTTTTTAACTGTTGGATGTTTGTAAGGTTGAATTGAGATGTATTGAAATTAATGATATTGTGCTGTATGTATAAAATATTTTTTTTCTTTTATAAGTAATATTAACCTGATTTTCTGTCTTTATCTCTTTTTTTGTTGCATGATATAATTATTTAAAAAAATCAAGTTTTATCATGAACTTACATGTCTTGTTGAAATTAGTGAGAGTACTTTCTTTACAAATTCAGTTTTTACCGGTAAATATTTTAAGAAAACGTTCGATCCTCTTTATTTTTAAATCAATAGTTGATGAAACAAACGGATAGAAATTCTTTCCAGTCACTTGAGAGACCATAACTTACTATATATATATATATATATATATATATATATATATATATATATATATATATATATATATATATATATATATATATATATATATATATATATATATATATATATATATATATATATATATATATATATATATATATATAAAACAGAAAAAATAAAAAAAAATAAAGATAAAATGAATAGGAAAAAAATAGAAATTTTTTTTATGGGAAACAAACATGATTGAAAGCATGAGAAGTATCGTAAAACTTAGTGAATATAACTATACGCAAATAAAATTCCAATTAGGAGGACTTTTCTTCTCTGTCCTCTTCTTACATGTCTCAATTATTGAAAATGGGGCAATTACGCTTTACCTAATATGTCAATATGTCAACTAGCTTGCATAAGAGTCAGCGTTGTACGCTGAAGTCTACTTAACTGTGCGACGTACGTAGACAAACAAACGATATAAATTCAGACGCAAAATCTTCATAAAAAATCATTATACTTTATCAGGAATAAATTTTCAATTCATTCCCCTCTTTCTGTTTTATTTCTTTTTTTACACATCAAATTTCATGCATATATATATATATATATATATATTTATCTCATTTTTTTTTTAAATAGATTTTTTCAATAAAAAAAAGGATGCTTGTCCATTTTAATACTTCCATAGGATAGTTTAAACAAAATTATAACATGATTATTATTTATTTAATATTTTTTTTTACTTTTTATCTTTTTTTTTTATCTTATAACATACTCTATTATATTCATTACTTCTTATATGATATGATTCATCCTACGTAAATGAATAGGAATACGAAAATGATAATGAAACGTATTGAGAAACAAGATAACATAATATACGAATAGAATAAGATAAAATATGATAAAATAAGATAAGATAAGATAAGGTAAGATGAGATAAGATAAGATAAAATAAAATAAGATAAGATAGCATAAGATATAATAAAATAAGATAAGGTGAAATAAGATAAATGAACCCAATACAAACCACGATCTGTCGGAGAGCACTGAAGTTATCAAAAGGAACGTGATCCTTACCGCGACCTGCGGGAAGGACCAACCTTATCAAAGGTAGTTATTGGCCTAAGAACCAAGGGAATCAACTTACACATAGGTGAAAAACTCTCGAAGAGAGAATATGATGATTCCTCAAAAATCTGTCTTTTCACTTAATCCTTAACTCTTATTTATAGCTAACCTAATCTAGTAAAAAAAAGATAACAAATTAGAAATTCTAATTAGATTGAAATTTGAATTGCAACCAGTTTAAAACAAATAACTTCTAGATAAATATTAAATCCTAATGTAATATATAGCAAATCATAAATTTTATCACTTAAGATCTTCAATGATATGACTATATAAATTAACCCAAGTTGGAATTGGGCTTGGATCCACTTAGTTTTTTTTTTTTTGAACTTCCTTGACGAGACCTTCAAGTGCTTGTTCCATATGTTTGATCCTATTTCTCATCATAGGACCTTCCATTCCTCGTAAATAATCTCTTAGATGATCTCTTTTGCTTATCGTGGTGCCCACATTTATATCATTCCCTCCTTCTCCAAGAGGATTGGTCCTCGAATCTTTAAGGTCATATATATCAAATAAGGATAAATCATAAACATGGAAAGTAGTACTCACATTACCATAGCTACTTGAAATATCGACTTTATAAGCATTATCGTTGATCCTTTCAATCACTTGAAATGGACCATCTCCTCTAGGATGTAATTTGGAATTTGTTTGACTTGGAAACCGCTCATTTCGCAAGTGAACCTACACTTAATCACCAGGTCAAAGACCACCTTGGTGCGTCCTTTGTTTGCTTGTCGAGCATAATGTTCATTCTTCTTCTCAATATTAGTGCGAACCTTGACATGTAATTTCTGTATAAATTTAGCTTTTTGTTTTCCATCCAAATTAAGAAAGTCATTAGTAGAAAATGGTAGAACATCTAAAGGTGATAAATGATTAAATTCATATACAATCTCAAAAGGTGAAAAGGAAGTAGATGTATAAACAACCCTATTATATGCAAATTCGACATGAGGCAAACAATTCTCTCAATCCTTTAAATTCTTTTGGATTATAGCATGTAAGAAGGTGCTTAAAGTTCTATTCAAAACTTCAATTTTTCCATATGTTTGTGGATGAGTCACAACAGAAAATAATAATTTAGTGCTCTACTTACCCCATAAGGTTCTTCACAAGTGACTAAGAAATTTAACATCTTGATCACTTACAATAGTTTTAGGTAAGCCATGCAAACCTATCATCTCTTTGAAAAATAAATCAGTAATGTGAGTGACGTCATTAGTTTTAGAACAAGCAATAAAATGTGTCATTCTGCTAAATTTTTTTACAATGACAAAAATATTATCTTTTCTTTTTGAGGTCCTAGACAGCCCCAATACAAATTCCATAGAAATATAAGTTCAGGGATATTCAGGAACTGGTAAGGGAGTATATAAGTCATGATGCATTATCTTAGATTTTGCTTGTAAGAAAGTAATACATTTTTCACTAATAAGTTTAACATCATGCTTCATTTTTGGCCAAAAAAGATGATCGTGTAAAATATAATAAGATTTTTAAATGTCAAAGTGCCCAATTAATCCTCTCCCATGAGTCTATCTAATAAACATTCCCGTTACGCTACACTTACGTGCATACAATTTATTTTTCTTAAATAAATATCCATCTTGCCTAAAATAGTCATCAAAACCATGATCAAAACACGTTTTCCACAATTGTCCAAATTTAATAATATTCGCATACATGATCTTTAGTAATTCAAATCCAAGTAATTTGGTGTGTAAAGTCGTAAGTAATACATACCTTCGAGACAATGCATCTGCTACAATGTTTTCCTTTCCCTTTTTATACTTGACAACATAAGGAAACATCTCATCAAATTCTAGCCACTTGTCATGTCCTTTGTTGAGTTTACCTTGAGACTTTATAAACTTCAAGCTGAATTGATCAGACTGAATGACAAGTTCCCTCAACCAAAGGTAATGTTGCCAAGTTTGTAAGGCGCTCACCAAGGCATGGAGCTCTTTGTCATAGGTTGGATAGTTAAGCATTGTTCCACTAAGTTTCTCATTACAATATCTCATAGGTTAGGAATCCTGCATTAAAACAGCTCCTACACCCACTCCAAAGGCGTCACATTCAATCTCAAAAACTTTATCAAAAATAGGTAAATTTAACACAAGCAAATTATAAGTCTCTTCATGTTTCTTATCCCATTTAAAATTAACATTCCTTTTAACAAGTTTTAAAGGGGCCATTATAGAACTAAAATTTTGTACAAACCTCCTATAAAAACTTGCTAAACCATGGAAGCTTCTTCCTTCATTAGCATTTGTAGACGTGGGTCATCCTTTAATTTCCTTAACTTTTTTTTATCAGCACTAACTCCTGTAATCTTGTTGACGACTGTACAACCTACGCACATGCGCCATGTTCCATCCTTCTTTGGTACCAAGATAACATGAACTATACACGGGTTAAGATTTTCCCTCACAAAACCTTTCTGTATCAACTCCTTTACTTGCCTTTGAATCTCCTTGGCCTCTTCAAAAACAGTTTTATAGGGTAGTCGATTTGGAATCACAACACTAAGTATAAAATCAATTTGGTATTTAATACCTCTTACAGGAAGTAAACTTTTTGGTGGTTTTCTAGGAAATATATCATCAACTTCCTGCAACAAAGATTCAACCAAAAGAAGAGTTATGATTGTTAGTAAGATAAATATCCTTATACATGATTATAAGAATTTGTTCCTTTGCCTTAAAAACTCTCTCGACCTTCCATTTGTGAGCAAATATACAAACTTTATTTTTTTATTTTTCTTTCTTTTCACTCATTCTTTTTTTAACTTTCTATTTTTTCTTCACTCTCAATTTTAACTCTTTTTTTTTTCTTTCTTGATTTTCTAATTCTTTCTCATTCTTTTTTTGACTTTATACTTTTTCTTCATTCTCAATTTTATATCTCTTTTCTCTTTCTTGATTTTCTAATTCTTTTTCTCTCATTTTACATTCTTTTGAATTTTTCATTTGGTCAGAATAAGCCTCATTTGGTGTAGGATCTTCCTTCTCATTAAACCAATTAAACATTGATGATGAACTAGAAGCATATTTGTGATATTTGCAAGTGCTCCTAGATTTGAGTTGTCTTTAGCTTTATGAAGTAATTCATCCATCTCCACATAATGTTGTTACTCCACCACATCAACTATCTCTCTTTTTAATCCTCCAATGAATCTTGCTATAGTGGTTTCTCTATCGTCCTCCACATTAGCCCTTATCATGACAATTTCCATCTCCTTATAATAATCTTCAACACCTATGGCGCCTTGAGTAAGACTTTGCAATTTTCAGTACAAGTCCCTATGATAGTGACTTGGTACAAATTTTCGTCTCATGACTACTTTAATCTCTTCCCATGTTCGTATCGGTCTTTTCCCATACCTCCTCCTATTAAGAACAAATTGATGCTACCAAATATTAGCATAATCGTTAAAAGATATAGTGGCTAGTTTTACCTTGTTCTCCTCTGAGTAATTGTGACAATCAAACACATGCTCTACTTTTCTTTCCTACTCCAGATAAGTTTCAAGTTCATTCTTTCTTTGGAATGTGGCAAAGGTAATTTAATACTCCCCAAGTTGTTATCCTTTTATTCTCGATATCGTCTTCTTTCTCTCCAACATGCACCATCTAATTCTAAGTTCTCCCCCAATCTGTTTCTTCGTCACGATGAAGTAATCTTTGAGGACTACTTCTACGAGACACTTGAGACCTCCTTCTTGAACAACCCTCCACATCCTCCAACCTCTTGTTCAACTGTTAGAATTGATCTTGAACTGATTTAATGAATATTTTTAGATCCATTTCATTTTGATGAAGTTCACCACTCATGTTGGCAATGCTGCAAATTGAACAAAATAAATAAATTAGAATAATAAAACCTCACCAATCACTCCCTTAGTGTTTGCGCTCAATATTAACACTCTCCACTCGTGTTTACACTCAAATTGACTTTTTCTATAATGCTCTAACCAACCCTTACCTTATACCTCTCGATTCTCCTTATAAATCCTTGAACCAAAAACTTCACAAGTTGATTTTCCCGATAGCAACTTTATCACGAGAAAATTAAAACAAAGGATAGACGACACCTTATTCCAAGAGCTGAAGCTCTGATACCAAATGATATGATTCACCCTATGCAAATGAATCGGAATGTAGAAACGATAATGGAACGTCTTGAGAATCAGGATAAGATAAGATAAGATAAGGTAAGAATAAGATAAGATGTGATGAGATAAGGTAAGATAAGATATGATAAAGTAAGATGAGATAAGATAAAGGAATTCAAGTCAAACCGTGACCTGCTGGAGAGCGAAGTTACCAAGAGGAACGTGATTCTTACCAAGAGGAACGTGATTCTTACCACGACTTGCCGGAAGAACCAACGTTATCAAAGGTAGTTCTTGGCCCAGGAACCAAATGAATCAACTCACACACAGATGAAAAACTTTCAAAGAGAAAATATGATTATTCATCAAAAATCTGTCTTTTCACTTTTCGCTGAATCCCTAACTCCTATTTATAACTAACCTAATTTAGTAAAAAATAATAATAAATTAAAAATCCTAATTAGATTTCAATTTGAATTGCAACCAATTTAAAACAAATAATTTTTAGAAAAATATCAAATCCTAATGTAATATATAGCAAATCATAAATTTTATCATTTAAAATCTTCAATGATATGACTATATAAATTAGTCCATGCTTGAATCCACGTAGTTTTTTTTTTAACTTCCTTGTTGAGACCTTCAAGTGCTTCTTCCATACATTTGGTCTTATTTCTCGTTATAAAACCTTTCATTTCTTGTACATAATCTTGTAGATGATCTCTTCTATTTATTGTGGTATCCTCATTTACATCATTATATTTTTTCTGAATGTTTTATAACTTCAAGAAAAATTTATAGATCTTTAACCTCCTTAATTGTGGGACAATGCTTACTCTCCTTAATTGTTGAAGCACCATGAATTATCATATCCAGAGATATTGTTTACAAAGATATACATTTTTGCTTGGAATATTATGAATAAAAATATGCGTTATACTAAATGTATTATTAAATAAGTTATACCTTTTAATTTTAAAAATTTTATAACTATTTTTTAATATTTTTATTTTTTAAATATATTATATATGATATATTTTATTATATATCACAGTTATAATTTCTATCAATTTAAAAAAAAAAAAACTATTTCATTTAAAATATTATTTTTTAATAACTGCATTAGGATGGGAAAAAAACTGTGTTTAGCGTTCAGGATCCCGTCCCGTTGGAGCTACATGCATGGTTTAAGACCATAACTAGAGGGCATATAACAATTTCATTTCCTTCGTTAATAAAAAAGCATGATTACTCTTCGAAACCTATTATAACACATGTTACTTTCAACTTAAACAACAATTATAGTTGTGATTTTTGAACCGATTTCTTGTGACTCACTTAACTTACCTAATTCTAATATGGTGAGAAAATTAATTGCTGCAAGTTGGGGCCACGTCATTGTTTCTTAAGGACTAGAAAAGGAACAATTATAGGGACTTCACCTTACCATATGCAAGAAAGGCGAGCGAGCAAATGATTAGCAGAAATATTTAATTTACAAGATTCCAATTTTAAAATTCACAATTTTGAACAGAAAAATTGATGTTCATTGATTAAAAGGAAAATGACAGTCGGAACAAAATTGAGGTTATGAATATTTCTCGCAGTATTTTTTAAATAAAAATATCATTAAATTTTAATACCATATTTTATAATTAAAATTTTATATAGAGATCCTGATATTCGAATTATACTTATATACACCATTGTTAAGTTATTATTATTAGAGTGATAATAAAATATTAAATTATTCGTTGAAAAAACTTTTGAGGATTTTAATTTATTTTATGTTTTTCTTCTATTATTTCTTTCATAAAACATTGGAAACAAATGAAACAATGTAATAGTTGTAATTATTAATAAAAGAATACTATCTTAAAATGAAAATAAAAAATAAACTCAAATATTTTTTAGGATAAATTATTAGAATTGATTTAACCGTGGTTTAAAATTAAATTAATTTTAGATAAAAATCATAAGTTCCATAGATTAATTAAATTATCAATTTAAGTTCTATAGTAAAATCTTAAATAATTACTTAGCATTAAATGAATTCCTAAAATCTAATATAGTCCATTCAATTGCAATAAATAAAATGTAAATTAAGTGAGATAGCATAATTAATCGTAGTTATTAAAAATAATACTTAAGCTTGTCCCTCATTCATTGACAAATATGACTTCCTAATAAGTTATGGTAGCATTCACACGTCACGCCGGTTAACGTCTTACCTAACTTTCAAAAGAAACGATGAGAAGTATAATTAGAAAAGGAAATCAAAGAAGGTGGAACCTTGCAAGGGTTTTTCATTTTTTGAATAACATTTTTCCATCTTTTATAATGCAGTAAGAGGGAGATAGAAAATTCAAAAACTCAAAGATTGATTTTAGATAATATAATTAATAAGATAAAATAGATACAAATGAATATAAATATAAAAATTAATCAAATTTTTTTTATTTCAGTTGTTCAAGCCTAGTTATTAATGTATGAGTAATCACATTCTTATTTTAAAAGCACATTTATCATTTTTTTACAATAAAAATAGTAACAAGTTTTGAATTTAAAATCTTATATAAAAATTATTTTAATTTAAAATTGTTTATCATTAACCCAATTCGAATAACTTAAAACACATTCATCATCTACCACCTTTAATAAGTTGAAAAAAAAATTCAACAAACATATTTAACTTTGAAAACTTCCCACCAACCTTGGTTTCCCATTTACTCATGTTCTTATGATGAAGGAAGCACGACCACTTCACATTAACTAATCCTTCGATAATAGTTATTATGCACGATAGATTGGATAATTGTTTTGCCTACTGCATTGATTAACTGTCTTATTTGGTTACTTTCTCAAATGGATTTTTTTCTCATATGATCCCTTTGACTTAATAAAGGTATTCTTTATTGATAATTATTTTTTATCTCCATTAAAAAAGTATCATTTACTAATATTTTAATATTAATTAATTCTTGTTATTATGATTTTTTTTCTAAAAAATTAAATCATTAATATAAACAGCATAAATCTATATATTAATAGTATCATTTATTATACTAACAAATAATTTTGTTAATATAAAATATTAATATATATTGTCAATACATCAAATATTGTTAATATAAATCTTTAAAATTTACACTAACAAATTATTTTTTATTAGAAAAAAATATTCTAATAAAAACTATTTTAGCACTTTATAATTTTTATTTGTTAGTAAATATTTCTTTAGTACATGTGCACCTTTTTGGATTAAGGTTCAGCTTCACAGATAATACTCCAAAATAACATCTTTGACCTCCGAAGTTCTTTATTGATACATCTGCAGAATTAAACGCTTTGTTAAATTATACTTAATTGTAATTGAACACTAATAAATTTCACATACTTGGTACAATTGTTTATTTCACAAGTATGGTTATTTTATCTAATTTGAATTTTTTATAAATGAATGATTAAGACTGAAGTACTAACTATCTTGACTTTAACAAAATTCTTGTGCCTAATAATAAAACATTTATTAATTATGATAGCATTAGTAATTTTGTTCTTTTCTACAGTGCGAGAGGAGTTAAACTCTTGTAGTAATTCTCATATCTCCTGTGTATAGCACATAAAAACATCCTATGCATTTAATTACAAAATGGAGCGGGGTCACTCTTATGAAATCATCTATCAGAATTGTAACATATGTAACGGACTCTGTAGAAGTCCGTAGACTCATCTTAGATGTTACTCTTGTTGGGTTCCATAAATATGGTGCACTTATATGAATACTGATTTTAACATAACTATAGTAAATATATAATGTAACTAATCATATTAGTTTCAATGGTGAAGAGTTTAGATTTTTGCAAAAGGGGCGGGGTTCAGATATTCTTAATAATAAAAAAATAATAAATGCCATGTCTATGGGAGATTTTCACCTTTTTTTTTCGCTTTAAATATGCTCAAAATTACTCATTTATAAATAATAAAAATTTATTTTTTGAATTTAGTTAATAAATAAATGTTTATTTAAAATAAATTGATTTTTTTTTTGTCACAAATAAGTTTAAATTAAGGATTAGATAAAATTGGACCATAATTAAACCAAGCTGGGTGAGGTACAAACCCATAAATTGAATCAAACTAGTAGGCATATACCCTACCGACCCAACTTGATTTAATTATGGCGCAATGTGATCTGTGAAGGTGCATGGGCTTTTCTACGACCTTTTTGGTTTTGAACATCGTACTGAGCCCAAAAAAATTTCATCCAAAAACCTAAGCACAGGATCTGCCATGCTATCTTGCAACGACGTCGCATAGGCGAGGGAACGCGAATGGTCAATTGGTCAAATAAGATTCCGCATTAGATATTCATTTACCTTTTGAGCTCTGGAATTTGTAGAGTCATTTTGTTGGCACAGGAAAAGGAAGGAAGCAATAAGAAAAAAAAAAAAAAAGGAAATGGAAGGAATGAAAGAGGATGAGAAAGGTTTAGTCCTTTCATCGCCAAAAGAGGAGAGCCCAATCAGAGCCATGCTTTGTCTGAAAAGGAAAGAGGACATGAAACATTTCGAGGAAACCGAAGACTGCTTCATCTTAGAGTTCGACCCATCTGACTCACTTAACCTCTCCAACCTTTCCTTGTACGACAAAAGTAACCATGATGCTGCAGATGTCTCCATTATTGCTGAAAAGGGTCCGGTAAATACAGCTTCCAACATTCCTACAAAACCCATTATATGCATTTCCTCTATTTAGTTCCTACGAATTTTTGTTGCTGCCTTCTTGGCCCCTGTCTCGTGAATAATATCGTAAATCGCAGGTTTTTGGAGGGAAAGCAAAAGCTGGAGAGAAGTCTTCATTTTTTAATTAAATGTTTGGGAATATTTGTTGTGGGAAGTTTATTCTAATTTTTTATGATGAATATCTTTTGTCAAATTTATAGGTAGCTTGCAGAGATTATTTAATTAAATGTCTTCATTTTTTAATTAAATGTTTGGGAATATTTGTTGTGGGAAGTTTATTCTAATTTTTTATGATGAATATCTTTTGTCAAATTTATAGGTAGCTTGCAGAGATTATTTAATTAAATGTCTTCATTTTTTAATTAAATGTTTGGGAATATTTGTTGTGGGAAGTTTATTCTAATTTTTTATGATGAATATCTTTTGTCAAATTTATAGGTAGCTTGCAGAGATTACCCGCATGCAAGACATCTCTGTCTTGAATTTCCATTCACTTCAACACCTCATGAGAGCTACTGTGAAATGGTAATGGTGGTAATTGCTGTCTTAATTCTTTGCTTGCTATCTCCATCTTACTTCACAAGACTAAATTGTTTTGAATTCTCTCTGGTTCGACGCAGTGTTACTGTTATGTATGTGATTCAGCTGCTCCTTGTGAGTATTGGACCCAAACTACGTTTCCACACTGTGATGCGGATAGCGGTGATTACTGGAAGAACCAGAGGAATACGAAGATACTTGTTCACTAATTAAAAAATTATATTAACAGCTCTTGTTTGAAGCTGCCGTGCCATTGAACGGGAGTTATGGGGCACAAAAATCCACTTGGAATTTTGCTTTTTGGATGTACTTTAGAATCCTATTAATGCAACCATGCGTTGTGCAGATGGACATGTGATGTTATCACTGTTTCCTTTTTCTTATCGGGTGACTCATATGATCTTTGGAAGCACCCAGTATATTGCAGTTTCATGTTTACCATTCGCAGGTTCTAGGCCACAGCAGACCTCAATTCAATCAATCAAAATAAAGACCAAATTTTAGATAAATCTTTAAAGTATTTATAAAAGGAAAAAAGCAGGTAAAATAATTTTTTCTTAAGTTTTTATTTTTTACCAATGAAAGAATTTTGAATATGAAAAGAAACGATAATTAAAAATTTTAAAAGTTAGTTGATGCTTTAATAATGTACATAAATCTAGAATTCAGTTTTCTAGATAGGGTTTAGGGTGTTCGCCAATGGTCTTGAAAAGCTAAATATAACTCCCTATTTATTTGACGTTTGGTTTAAATGGATTAAAAAAATTGCTTAGTATTTTTATCTATATTAAAATTTTATAATATTTTTATTTTATTTTTTATTGATTAAATTTTTCATAATTACTTTTTCATATAAAATAAGGGTATAATAAAAAATATAAATATAATCTTTAATTTTTAAAATGATAATTAAAAATGAAAAAATTCAAATAATAAGAAAAAAAAAAAAACTGAATGTTGCCAGTCCAATCCCATTAGAACTCTCCCGTCATAGCCGAGGTTTGGGCTTCAATTTTGGTAAAGTGACAACGAAGTGGAAAGTGGGCTTCGGAGGCAGAAAGAATTGAGTGAGGAATGACGATTGGGGTTCGTTGGGTAAGAAAAAAGAAATTCAAGAGCAAATACATCTTTTAATCCTTTTCAAATTTTAGATTTTAAAAACTAAAAAAAATATTTTTAAAATAAATTTTTGAAAATCAGTTATGTCAAATAAGTTTTTTTTTTGAAAAATATAAAATTGTTTTTAATATTTTATTTTATATTTAAATTATTTTAACCTTCTAATATATATTTTTACTATTATTTTATGTATAAAATATTTATGAATTAATAAAATAATGACATGATTACGTAAGATAATAACTAAAATATCTCAAAGTTTTAAATGGATAGAAAAATAAAAAATGTTCTATATATATATACACACACTAGGAATAATTGCAGCAAGAAATACTTTTATTATATATAAAAACATAGTAATTGTTTAGTAATAAAAATGAAAACAATAATTGTAAAAAACGTAACGGTCATATTAGGGGTTCTGAAAACTTGTTATTTTGAATTTGACAGGACATTGAATCGACGCTGCTGGCTCCAGTGATCGTAGATCCTGGATTGACCGTGGAAGCAAAGAGAAAAAGGTGATATGAAATCTCGCAGTAAAGCAAAGAAGATGAAGACCCTTCACAAAACTCCAATCCCTTCTTCCTCTCCCCAACCGCAAGACGAGAGCCCCATCAGGGTCATAGCTTGTCTCAATAAAATAGCCGACATGAGGCGTTTTGAGGAATCCGAGGATTGCTTCATCCTAGGATTTGACCCTTTCCACCCTGTTTCCCTCTTCTCCGATGCTTCTTCTCATTACCACAATGCCGATGATCTCGCCGTCGTTGCTGAAAAGGGCCAGGTACATCCCTTATCACTCTTTTCATTTCTTCAACCTTTCCTTTTAAAGGCTTGACTTCGATTAAAACCCGTTTGATTTTGGTATTACACCCTTACAGAGAAAATGGTGGTGAAAATAAGCGGGGATAAGAAAGAAGATATATCTTTTATAAAATTCTTGAAATTGGAGTTTAACATTTGGAGAACTACATGTGAAGCTGAGTTTTCATTTCTCATATTTCATTCAGAGGGTGTAATTTTAATGTCATATTTGTTATTGGACAAATAGCACAATCCCTTGTCATACATCCCAATATTCTGGAAGAGACTCATTGTACTGAATCCTGATTAAAGATATTATGATATAGGTTGCTTGCAGGGATTACCCGCACTCAAGACATTTGTGTTTAAAATTTCCATTCAAGACCACGCCTCATGAGAGCTATTGTGAAATGGTAACCAAACTTGCTATCTTATTTATACTATCAGTTTTATGCATTATTCCACCGCCACCACATCTGGTTTGTAACAATAATTAATCTTTGACTAAACGCAGTGCTATTGTTATGTTTGTGATTCGGCTGCCCCTTGCAAAGACTGGACCATTGCTCAGCATTGCAATGCAGAGAGTGTTGGTCACTGGAAGAATCAAAGGAGGAGGAGGAGTATGAACAAACGACCACTGGTAGACTCAAATGCTATTTGAGATTCTAAGGCTGCATATAAATAATGTATTAACATGTCAAATTCACACTTAGAATTTTGACATTTTTTTGTGCGGCTACTATATTGTCCATATATATGTAAGAAAACGTGTAGCCAAACATCTTGTTTACAAGGGCATGTGCTACCCTGATTTGATAGCTCAGCTTCTTTCTGTTGTGGGATTAGGGAATTTGAGATCTGTACCTGATGGATCTATTGCAATATATTTCAAAATCTTCTAGAATTCTTTTTCTGACTGCTGGTGTTCCATGTTCGTGACTAGTTATGCTGTGTGTTATGGAGCGATGATTGTAACTAATCGATTGTATCAAGTCAAACAGATGAAGTAAAAGTTCAATAAATTTCGAACAAAGATTGTTTGTTTTCTTCACTCTTGCAACCAGTGATGATGCTTTGCAAATTTATATCTGATTATATTGCCTATAAATCTGTTTAGTTTTTATGAATTGTTACTTTTAACAATGAATATTTTACTACCTGTTTAAATAATGTTTGGACACATAAATAATGTGCTTCATATTTGACAAAGTACTTCATCATTCATCTACTTCGAGACCCCCATGTAAGATAGAATAAACTTCTGCGTAAATAAATTAAACTGAAGTTATGTAAATGGTAATCATTATAGTGTAGATGTGCCCTTGCAAATTGAAATGGCAAGCACTGAGATTGTATTTCAAATTATATGTGACTAGAGCGTAGTAATATTAGTGCATTTTTTTCAAATAATTTCAGATAATGGATGTAAGGAATCAATATCAATTTAAGTCTAATTGTTCTATATATAATTTCTCTAACTATATTTTCTAAACTAATCAGGACCAATCCAAATTGATTTTGTAACAGATCTCAATAAACTTCTACGTCAATGAATTTAACTGAAGTTATGCAAATGGTAATCTTCATAGTTTAGATGATATGTCACCGTACAAATTGAAATGGCAAGTGCTGCGATTGTATTTCAAATTATGTGACTAAAAAGTAATAATATTAGTGCATTTTTTTTAAACAACTTAACAAAGTTAAATGAGCATTTCACTTTTGTGTATATAAATTATAGTTAGAATAAAGTAGAAGTATTTATAAATAAACTGATAATCATATTTTAATACATAATAATGTTAAAATTTATTGTAGTTTAGATATAGAGGAGAAGAAAAATAAAAAATAATAGATGTCTAACAATTAAGATGTATTTAATAAAATATATATGTAATGATAAAATATGAAGTATTGTTATCCCCGATTTATGTTAACATTCTCAGGTAGAAGAAATAATTTTTTTTAACATTATATATTAAAATATGATGATCAATTTATCAGTAAATACTTCTACTTTATTCTAATAATTGAAATACACAAAAGTGAATATCTCATTTATCTTGGTAAAATTGTTTAAGAAAATGCATTAATATTATAAATCAGGAAAAATAATTGTAAAAATAATATAAAATATTCTATG
This sequence comes from Canavalia gladiata, assembly GCA_037954105.1. NCBI lineage: Eukaryota > Viridiplantae > Streptophyta > Magnoliopsida > Fabales > Fabaceae > Canavalia > Canavalia gladiata. Next base: position 56,601,121 of record CM075659.1, on the reverse strand, counting down.
ATTTTCTAAAATATCAAGTAGTATCTTAAACTAGCTACTAACTCGTTTGACTAGTTTAAATGTTAATTTGATCAAAATAAACCTGTTTTGTAAAGTAGTTTTTTTTAGTAGTTTGTAGTGTTTTTAACTTATAAACTTCTATCGTATTATTTTTCTTCCAACCTTGTATGTCATGTTTTCTTTTTCCTTTTTTTTTTTTCACAAACCCTTGACAGTGTAATGTTAGGTAATATATTAATTTTATTTATTATTGTGTAATACTATGTTTTGGATTTTTCTTAAATATTGCATTATTTATTTTAATTTCTACTGAGAAAAATTGATTAATTTATCAAAATAATGTTATTTCAATTTTTATTCAAAATTAAGAAATCAATTTTTTAATTTAAAATATTTGATTAAATAATAGTGTATTTTTTGTTGAAATGATAACAAATACATCACAAAATACTTTACAATATGAACAAAATTAAAAAAATATTATCCTAATTTTTTAAACATAATAAATTACTTGAAAAATATTAAAAACTAAAAAGTAATAAATATTTAAAAATAAATAGTTTAGAAATTTTAAATTATGTTTAAGTAATTAAATTTTTTTTCTATGTTGTTTTATACTAATTAACTAGTTTGAAAATCCTGATTTATGAAATACTTCTAATTCAATTAGTATTTTTTATCAACTTTTAACTTTTAATTTTGACTAGATTTTAAGTTTGTAACTAATTTATTTTTATCAAACATATCCAAAATGTGAAACACAGTCAATCTAAATCATACCTTATATATATTCTAACATATAAAAACATGTTATTTATATAGGTTTGCTTTCGCAGCACAAATTGTTATAAATATTTTTTTTTGTCGTTTTTTCATTAAGACGTGGTTAGTTCACAATAAACCTTACATGTTCACATGCAAATAAATTTTTATTCAAGATATGTTATAATTTATGATAGAATTAAAAGTATCAAAGTTAAAAAACAAGGTGTAGGACAAATAAATTTTGCATGTAGTGAAAGATATAGTAAGACCCACATTTTAAGTTGTGTCTTAACTTCTACAATGAATAATGGTTAGACGTAGATGTAACTTTTCATATAGGCAACTACATTAGAATTGCTTTTAGCGAAGAAGACTAAAAAAAAATGGTAGGTCTCATTACATTTTCTTTATTTTTATATTTTCCTATTAAATAATAATAGTGTTTTTTTATTGTTTTTTTATTTTATTTATTTCTCCTACTTCATCTTAAACTATAAGTTTCAGGATACTTATTATCAAGAGTGCAAGACTCAGTAATTAAGGCGATAACTGAGCTTATTTTATGATTAGAACTTTTTGATCATATGCAAATTTTTGGAGATCATGAATGTGTTTCGTAATAGTAGTAAATAAATTACTTAAAAGTAAAACTAAGCTGAATTTTAAAAATTAAAAGTTAACTAATTAAATTAAAAATATTTAATAAAATACATTATTAAAAATAGTTGATAAATATTAGATGATATAAAAATATATAATAAAAAAGGATATAAAAATACAGCATTCATAAAAATAAAAAAAGGTCAAAAAATTATATAACTAAATGCTATATAAAGTAACGTTTTAAAAATGTTACCAAATTTGTATAGGTTATTAAAATAAACTCATTTACCGAACACTTTTTAAATAAGATTTTAAATAGTCAAAGAAAACAGAAGCAAACCTGAAAGCAGTCACATTGTTGCCAAATACACACTGCAATTAAAAGTTATTAAATTATTTTTTAACTAACATTTTTTCCTCTTTCCTAAACAAATGATTATTTTAAATATAAAGCTAGTTATAATAATTTTTTTTTTGTAATTTTGTTATAAACAAGTAATTTTTTTTTACAATCCAGACAAAACAAATAATAATAATATTATTTTTTCTCATATATTTAAATATAAAACTTGTTAAACACTTTAATTATAGATATAATTAATTATTAAATTTTTTATAGATAATCTAAACACACTCTTATTTTTAAAGTAAGATTCATCAAATTTTTACATTCTTGGTTTCAAGGCTGTTTATAAAATAATTTCATCAAATAAATTTTTTATATTTTTATTCTAAAAAATAATTTTTGAAAACAAGATTAGAATCAAACATCTATGTTATACTATTAAATACATGGATTAACTAGCAAAAGTTGATTCAACTTATCCAAAAAATTTATGTTCTAAATATATAAATATATTAAAAATTTAAATAAAAAAATTTAACATTATAATAATTTTTCAACTTGGATAAAAATTTTTGTAATAAAAATACTTATATTCACCGTAAAAATATTGATTATGATGCATTTCAACAATATTTTCATCTCAATATATTTTATATTTTTATATATTTTTTCCTCTCATATTACATATCATATCTTATTTCTCTTATTTTATTTTACCTTTTCTTCTTTCCATCCTATTTAATATATTTTCAGAGCAACAATATTATTTGTACATATTATTAAAAAAATAGGCATATGGATGCAATGATCCCACCCCTTGATCTCAGCACACATACGGTAATGATTCAGCAAATAAAATGAAAAGTGAAGAATGGATTAAAAACTGATAAACAGGGCCCAACTGGCATGGCCCAATAAATGTGAAAACCCTTGAGGAATAAGCAGTAGCGAAAGAGTGTTATCCCTATCTATATCTACTTTTATTATCTAAACTCGGTGATCAGTCACACCCTACCCCTACGCCGAGTGAAACCCCAACCCCAACCCCAACCCAGCCATGTCTCCAGGTCCCGTTGTTGACGCTTCCCCTGAGGTCGATGCCGACCAACAACTTCCTTCTGTTGATGACACAACCCACAAGAAGAAACCTCAACCGCAGGTGCCTTTTTTTTAATTTTTTTTTATTGTTATCAATTTTAAAACACTGCATTGTGTTTTTCGCGTTGCTTGGATTGGATTCATTTCTATTTTGGTTTGGTGTCTCATTTCTGTGCATTTGCTGCTTTTCTCAGGAAGACGATGCTCCAATTATTGAGGATGTGAAGGATGATGACAAAGACGAAGCTGATGAGGATGACGACGACGACGACGACGATGAAGATGACAAGGAAGACGGAGCTCAAGGTCCTCTAATTCGCTACGTTTTCCTTTTGTTTACGGTTAACCTAATAAATCCCTATTTGGTATTTATCTGTGTTATTGTTAATATGCCCCATGGTTCTTACCATAATCAACCTTGATTACTGGCTTTTCATTTGCTTGTGCCTTTTTCTAGGGTTTGGGTACAGTTCTGTATTTACCCATGAGATCTAGCTCACAATAGGTGAATTATGATACCTGCTTTTTTCTTAAACAAACTGACGTATAGCTTGGCTTAATATTATCATATTGCAGCGGTTATAATAAGATCTAATAATAAATCTTCATATATTGAAATGGTAATTGTTGACTGACAGTTAATTTTCAAGCTGAACATCTGCCTCGTCTTTTGGCTTTTATTTCTTTATATTTATTTGTGCATTGGCTGTTAGTCATTGATGATTGTTTTTTGTTGTCCAAGTAAAAGCGTTCTTTGCAGACCTGTTGCACCTTAATTGACAAAGGCTGTCTCGCATATACATTGATAATCTGCATATAGCATAGTAGGAAACAAAAGGAATTGAAAAGAAACCTGGCAACACTCTTAATTAGTTGTCACTTGATTGATAGGCATTTATGTGCTTAGGCTTCAAAAGCAGATATGAGCTAGATTCAATATTTAATTGTTGCTAGTGTCCAGATTTACAGAATGTATACGATTGGTTATGTTATCATCCAATGTAAATCTAAGAATTTTAACTAAGGTGGCTTAGGCTAAATGTGCTCTATTTTATGCTTTTAAATTTAATGCCCTGAGACAATATATGGCAAAAAGACTTGCGATTGACCTTATCATTAAAAGAAGAAATCAGTAATGTATTTGACTATCTTGCGTTAATTTTCCCTGTTAATTAATTTCTCAAGCATAACTTTCATTGAATAAATACAGTAGATGTCCAATCTACCATATCTGAAGCCGGTTGCCCCCAAAGATTGACTACTAGTTATTTCTTAGCATTGAGTGTTTTACCCCTTCAGCTTCACAGTTTATGAGTCAGATGGTTGGGTTATTGTTTTTTGTTTATTTCCCTATTGTCGATAATACATCCCCTAGGCAACAAAGGCAAATGCCTTGGCTAAAATGGAAACATTTACCCAAAATGAGGGTCTCACTGAATTGGCGGCACCACAATAAGCAATAGGGATTCCTTTTGGAAATCTTCAGAACACTGATTTTCACCACCGAGCTCTTTCGTTACCACTGAGATAATGTTTGGTATTCTTTTTGTTGATGATCAACTTCTTATCTCATCTATATGCAGCCACTACTACTTTTCTGTGCTTATGATTCTTGTATAGTTGAATTTTTTAGATGAAATAAATGCTCTATAGTCGTTGCAATATAGCAAATAGATATTTGTTTCAAAGTTTTGGAATAAAGGGCTTATATTTGTGCACTTTGTTAATTGCCCTCTGTTAAGAAGCCGTATCTATGCTGTATTAATATTTGTTTGGCGTGTTATCTGTTGATCTTCTTGTTCATAAATCTATTTTATTGGACTTTGAGATGCAGGTGCCACCGAGGGTTCAAAGCAGAGCAGAAGTGAGAAGAAGAGTCGAAAAGCAATGTTGAAGCTGGGACTAAAACCTGTTACTGGTGTCAGTAGGGTCACAATCAAGAGGACGAAAAATGTGAGTCAATATATATCGTTAATTGTTCTTTTCTGTGATCTATGTGAAAGTTGGATGGCTTTTAACTAAATTTTTTGATGCATCAGATTCTCTTTTTCATCTCAAAACCTGATGTCTTCAAGAGTCCAAATTCTGAGACCTATGTCATATTTGGGGAGGCAAAAATAGAGGACTTGAGCTCTCAGTTGCAGACGCAGGCTGCTCAACAGTTCAGAATGCCAGATGTGGGATCTGTGATGGCGAAGCAAGATCAAGAAGCTGCGGCTGCTGGAGTGCAGCCTGAAGAAGAGGAGGAGGTTGATGAAACAGGCGTCGAGCCCCACGACATTGATTTGGTGATGACACAGGCAGGAGTGTCAAGAAGCAAGGCCGTCAAGGCTCTCAAGACTCACAACGGGGATATTGTTGGTGCCATCATGGAGCTCACTACTTAATCGGGCTTTATGTTCTGTTTGTATGTTTTAATTTTTGGAATGATGTTAGAACTAGTGCCGTCTTTAAGCTAAACTGAATCAACATATCAACCGATATATGCTTGGGTTTACCATTCACTTCATAATTTTGTTGCTTTATCAAATTTATTCTGAGGCGATGCTTATGATCACATTATTTCTTTAGTTTTGTTTTTAAAATTAGTTTAGTACTATTGTTTAGCATATGTCATAGTATATGGGAGAGGTTCTTACTAATAAATGTCTTTTAAGGAAAAACTTTGATACGCTGTACTCTTAATTATTTAAATATCAAGAAGATAAACCAAACTACTTCAGTACCCTATTCGTTCTAAAGTGATTTCATATTGGCAGTTTTTATAACAATCCATGCGCACTTTTTTTTTTGTCATCATTAACCAGAGTTGGTTAGAAAAGAGACCACCTAGCTTGGAATTATTGTGTGAATGTTATACGTTCATTTTTCACTTGGCTGAAACGAACATAATTATTGGTTCCCCGTTTTTCCTCTGCATAATGATTTGCTACACATATAATGTGTTCTAAAAATGCTATTGAAAATGTTGTAGTTAAATATCACATCTTTAATAGCATTTATGAAGTGACTTTTATTTTTAAATTAAAAAATATTTGTTAATTTTAGGGTGAAGACATCTTTCCTCACCTAAAAAAAAACTAGCTTACTTAAAATTCTTTTGCCCCAATTTTATACTAGCTATTTGAATGTTTAAGGCACTGTTATTAATTGGAAAAGAATAGACGGAATAAATGACAAGTTTTAAAAAAGAAAGACAAAAATAGGGAACAATGCTAAGATACAGTAGTTCCACATGTAATCTAAGGTATCTCTGTAAATAACTATCATTTATTAAGTACGAGTAGAAATGTATAAATAAATTTAAATGTTATTGTCAGACTAGTAAAAATCTCATTCATTGTACGGTATTTTAAATTGAAGTAAATTTTATGTAGTATAAATTAAAATAAAATTATTTAAGAAAATGTTTAATTTTATATAAAAAACCATATTTATTATAGTGAAAAATGTTTAATATTATAAAAATAGACATAATTAACTTTAAAATTTAATTTTTTTAAAAATAAATTAAGAAAGACAATGTGTTTAAATAAAATTAAAATATACGTGAAAGATCACATTATTCTTAAAAGAATATTCTCTAATTTAATGTATAAAGAGATTTAAAAACAATTGATTTATGAGAATAATAGACCGAGTTTTAAGGAAAAATAAAAAATTAATATAAAAATAAAATTGAAAAATAATTGATTAAAAAATTATTAAAAACTCAGATTTAGGTAAAAAGAGAAAAAAATTATCTTAAAAAGAAATCTATATAAGTAATTGATGAAAGAGTTTTATTTCTTTAAAACTATCTTTTAACATTAAAACATATAATCTAAAAAAAATAAATTAAAACATCAAATGAAATCATACACGCATAAATTATCTGGTAAGATATTGATATTCTCCTGAATTTAAGTTAAATTATGCTTAATAATCCTTTTGTTTTGTTGTGCACAATTTCACTTAATTTATTTAAGTGTAATGACATGATTTATCTTTTAACATTAAAACATATAATCTCAAAAAAAAATAATTAAAACATCAAATAAAATCATACATGCATAAATTATCTGAAAATATATTGATATTCTCCTGAATTTAAGTTAAATTGCGCTCAATAATCCTTTTGTTCTACAGTTTCCCTTAATTTATTTAAGTGTAATGACATGATTTTATTTTTTTTCAAAACGAGTACATACGTAAAATGGGAAAGATTGTATTTATAATTAATTTAAAATAAATTTAAAATAAATTTAAATAATGAGATATTTTAATTTAAATTAAGGAAGGATATATTCTTATTTTCTCACTTTATATATTTTCTCATTTAAATAAGTTAAATTAAAGTGTGTGCTCTCTTGATAATATAGACCTCAATAAATAGGGATGTGTATTGTAAAAAAAAGAGGATGGAACCAACAAATTCTAACACGCCTGAAAAATAAAGTTCTCTTGAATATGTTGACTAAAATTCAAATCCTAATTGAATGTATAAATTTTTGTTGTTGTTGGAGAGTAAAATTTATTTGGCTGAACTTTATGCTTTGAAAATAAATTGATTATGAATGTAGGCAAAAAAAATATTAATGAGTATTGAGAGAGATATTGCTTATGTTGAGGAGTGTACATATATTTTTAATAACTCTTTTAACATATATCCAGAGACATACATTAAGAAAATACTAAATAATAATTTTTTTAAAAATTATAATAATTAATATTATTAATAAATTAAATTTTATAACTTTTAATAAAAATTTATCATATATATATATATATATTTGAAACACATTAAAAATATCATAGTTTCATTGATAAGTGTTTTATTTCACAAAGAATGGATAGTTTCTTAAAAAGAAGAAGAATAGGGGCAGTGATATTGATAGCAATAAAGGCCCAAGGAAGTGATGGGCCAAGGAATCCGAAAACCCTTGAGAAGGGGAGAGCAGAATGAATGAATTTTTAGCAGAACAGAGTATCATTCTATCACTTTTTTCTATCTATTTATAGGCCTACACTGGTCACTGTTTCTTCAGTGAAAACGCCATGTCTCCAGGTCCCGTTATTGACGCTGCCGCCGAGGCCGCCGCCGACCAACAAATTCCCTCCGTCGACGATACAAACCTCAAGAAGAAACCTCAGCCGCAGGTTCTCCCTTTTCCGTTGGATTGATTCCATTTCTATTTTCTACTTTGCCTTCTCTCTCATTCGGCTCCATGATTTCAGGAAGACGACGCTCCCATTCTTGAGGACGTCAAGGAAGACGACAAAGACGAAGCCGATGACGATGAAGACGACGATGACGATGAAGATGACAAAGAAGACGGTGCTGAAGGTAGTAAATTCGAATCCCCTTTCGTCCAAGTATCGTAAATTTCTTTTTCACAACATTTTCTGTTTTTTTTTTTTTGTTTGTGCCACTATTAACTTTGATTAATGGATTTATTGCCTGTCACTATTAACAGTGTCACAAATTTTGGTTATAGGGATTTTACCTGAAAAAAAAAAGAAAGAAAAATACAACACATATTCTTCAATTGCATCACCATATCTGTTGATCTGCAGTGTTGAGTTAATGGATTTTAAGATGCAGGCGCAACAGAGGGTTCAAAACAAAGCAGAAGTGAGAAGAAGAGTCGAAAAGCAATGTTGAAGCTGGGATTAAAACCTGTTACTGGCGTTAGTAGGGTCACAATCAAGAGGACGAAAAATGTGAGTCAATATATATTGTTAATTGATCTTTTCTGTGATCTATCTGGAAGGTGGATGGCTTTTAACTAAATTTTTTGATGCATCAGATTCTCTTTTTCATCTCAAAACCTGATGTCTTCAAGAGTCCAAATTCTGAGACCTATGTCATATTTGGGGAGGCAAAAATAGAGGACTTGAGCTCTCAGTTGCAGACGCAGGCTGCTCAACAGTTCAGAATGCCAGATATGGGATCAGTGATGGCGAAGCAAGATCAAGAAGCTGCGGCTGCTGGAGTGCAGCCTGAAGAAGAGGAGGAGGTTGATGAAACAGGCGTTGAGCCCCACGACATTGATTTGGTGATGACACAGGCAGGAGTGTCAAGAAGCAAGGCCGTCAAGGCTCTCAAGACTCACAATGGGGACATTGTTGGTGCCATCATGGAGCTTACTACTTAATTATGTTTTATGTTCTATTTGTAGTTGTTTTTTGGGGATGATTTTGAACTAGTGCCATCCTTATAATTTTGTGGTAGTCAAACCATATCCATGGTCCATATGGTTGTGTTTACCTTATAATTTTGTTGCTCTCTAAAATTTGTAGTACGATGTGATGATCAATGATCATATTATTATTTTGTTGTTTTTATTCATAATAGTCTTCTATGAGCTCTATAACTTTGTGTCATTAAGGTTTAGCCTCTGGGAGTAGTTCGTTTAATCTTTAGGTGTATATAGTTGGTTTATTATATTCGACCTGCAACATTTAGGATTCTATGTACCGGCAAATGGGAGGCCATCTAGCTAGGAATTTTAGTGGTCTTTGGTGATATTGATGAAATAAATTGAATTAGTTTTAAAATGTAAGATGATGTTTGTTGTATTTAAAAGTTTTAGTTTTAAACGATAAAAAGACATTCAAACAATTATTTCAACATGTATTAGCGTACGGACATGTGTAGTGTGCTAATTTAGCATAATCTTCAACGACGTCTGGTTTGGAAAAAGATTGTGTTGGTTGTTGATTGGGGTGCATTGTGATTGGATGATCTTTTTGCAATTATAGAAAAGGAAATTGATTTGGATAACGTGAGAAAATTCTTGTTGCATATGACAAGCTATCTATTTCAAGGCAAACAGGAAAGACTAAGATTCACCGACAGAAATGCCAGTGATGCAAACCATAAAAAGAAAAGAAATAAAAGAAACCAAGTTTCTTGCTTTGTGATCGAGCTGGAAAACCCAGATGAAACATGCCATACAATTTGTAAATCTTTATTGCTTCAGATACATCAATCCTTCATTATTCATAGCTGTTGACCACTCTGCAATTTGTTCTAATCTCTCCTGCATTACCTGTTAAGACACTGATTTGACCCATCTTCACCATAGCATCTGCAAATTTGCTTGCCCACATATAGGAATTCATGGCATTTTGATTCACTTGGCTGGCTGTTATAGTGTCACTTAAGAGAGTCTGGTCAGATGTGAACAGGCCCCGGTTAGCCAATATATCATTATAGTACTCTACATCTGCTATTCCAGGACTGGAAGGGTCCATTGGAACCACCAAGTTTTGGTTTGTGCTGCCTTGTGGACATCGCCGCTTCAATATTGCTGCATATGAGGGATCTAAACTTGGATCCTGTCTTGAAGTGCTGCTGAAATTGTATAATCTGTTGCTGAAAGCTGTGCAATGAGAGCGGCCAATGGTGTGTGCTCCTGCATACACAGTATACGCCATTCACAATTTTAAGCTATAAGCAAACCTTAAAAATGAAGAGTTATCTTGAAGCTCTTACCTGAGAGGGTGACCATTTCTTCTTGTGTTAACCCCTTATTTGCAAAGAGTTTAGTGAGTTGTTTCACATTGAAAGTTGGAGGAGGTAATTCTGTTCTTGTATCTGAAGCTAGTGATATTCTGCCATCTCTTCTTCCTGCGGGAACATCATAACCTAGCCCTCCAGCCTGCATGAAGCAAGGAATGATACAGGGTCATTTTCTTGAAATCAGCATACTTTCATATGTTTCTAGAACAAAATAGATACACTTACTAACTCCACACTATCCCTTGCTGCAAATGCAACTATGTCAGCACATGAAACAATTCCTTTGCACACTGCTTCAAGTCTAGCTTTGGCATTATCAATGACTTGATACCCCCGGAGACTTGGTTTATTTGCAGGAGAGTCTTTCTCTGCTGTATTTGTGGGAGTAGAATCAAGAAGCACCGATGCATCGCACCCCTAAAATTAACAATGCGGTTTAGCATCACAATTAGTCTTTTCCTTAACTCTTCCATGGTCCTATGATAATGCCAATTATGATCTCTATTTTAACTAATGGTAACTAAAATGAACAATTAGCTAGTATAATGTGCAAAATGCAGTGATTGGTAACCTTGACCAACTTGGGTGGATTACTAGAGAAAGAAGACCTAAATTTTACTATTATTAAGGGTAATGGATAAATAACGAATGGCTTAATATAATGACTTACTCTAATAAAGCAATCATGAAAATGCATTCTCACAAGCCCAGCAGCAATTCCAGGATCCTTAATATAACTTTTTTTGACCTCATCCTTTACAATGAACTCAGCCATGCCACATGAATAACTGTAATACCCAAACTGCAGCTGAGAATGAGCATTTTGGTTCATCAAATATATAACAAAGACTATTACCATGCAATTTAGTTTTTTTGGATTCATCATCTCTGAAAGATTATCTCGCTTCTAAGTAACCTTATGACATAATTATAGCCTATTTATACATGAAAGGCAATGATTAAGAGGATTATTCAACCCTTAGTGGCAAGTGATAAGGCAATAAGCTGGAATATCATTATTTTTTGGTGGTCAAGAACGCAAGTGATTGGGGAGCTATAAGAAAGGACAAGTAGGACAAGTTAGATTACACTATTATTGTAGTGCTTCCATAATGCCACTTCTCAAGATTTCACGCGGTGATAGGATGAGGATTACGTGCGTAAATCGATTCTAGTTGACTTGAGTACACGAAAATCCAAATTAGTTGTTAAAGTTGAATCCATTAGTAAATATAATAGACCAAATAAATTGTGTTAGATGATGTACATGATCGGTCTACATGTTAGTTGTTACTGGAATATCGTTAGATTCCTAAAAAGAAGGCATGCATTAGGAAACTGATTTTCAGAATAAGGATTTAATATCTAGGACAAATTGAAAAGTCACATTTTAAGACTAGTTTTATGTTTAAAACAATTATTTCTCATGCATTAGTGTGTCCTAATGGGATTAGGTTTGGCCTTGATTGTGACAGAATGGAAACCTAAACCTCAAAGGACTGGCTGTTTGGAATGGCATTCAGATGCCTTCCTTTATTCAATTCCTCTAGTCGTGTAAGCTTATATTATAGGCTCATATAGTTCTCTCTATTTCTGGATGGCAAGTCCTTATTTTAATTTTCGGAATCCAATAGGTCAGTCAAATAAAAGGGAAGCATGTTTCAAAATTTTACTAGCAAAGAAGAACAAGAGTTATCATATTCTATTTTTATGCACATCAAAATAATAAGATTAATAGAATAAATATCAGATTCTAATTAAATAAACATTAAAATAAAATAAGACGAAAAATTATTTTATTATATATTATCTTCTCTTGACCAACTAATGAACCCTGGACATATATATATATATATATATATATATATAATGATATTTGCATATTCTTTTGAATCTCAACAACCCACAAAATTTTTGTTTTCCAAAGAACATAGAATTTAAGCATCCCTCCTTAAACTCCCTTATACATAGAGCTAGGTTCAATTATTTTATGGCTGTGATTATAATTTTGTAAAAGGATAAAATTTATGTACATTATCTTAGTTGTTTTTGGTGCTTAATTAAAATTAAAGTTTTATCTTGATAACTAGTATCAACTTCCATTTTTTATCATGGAGGTTAGAGCAATTTTAGTAGGATTTATTTAAAAGTAAATAAGTTTTGCATAGTAAGTTATAGAGTTAAAGTTATTAAGATGAAAGAGAGGATTATATTAAAAAGTGAGAGTTGCTTATACCAAGTAACTGTTGTATATAACTATGCAACTCTTCTTTAACTGTAAGGAAAAAAAATGCTCTTACTAAAAAAAATTAATTTTAATTGAAAAATAACATTAAATGTACCTAAATTACTGCATTAGTTTTGTCTTCTGCAAAATAGATGCGTTAATATTGAGAATGTGACCACCGGCAGTACCGTCGAGAGCATTCAATTTGCTAACAATATTTTGAAAAATATTTGTTGAAACTGTTATAAACATTTTAAAAAAATGAAAAAGTACTCTTTTTCAATTTTTAAAACCAAGAAAAAAACCTAGGTGTTGATATAGGCAATGGAGGTAAAGCAGCGGGAAAAATAAGATGAAGGCAGCCACAGCAGTAAAAAATAAAGTAACAGAGAGCCAGCAAGAACGATGGAGAATGTAACTTTTAAGTTTTAACTGGCTAAGATCTTTTTTTTTGGTAGATCCGTTAAGATTCTTCTGCTACTGTGAAAGCCCTACGCAAATAATTTTGGCCAAACTATAGACTAGTTTACTAGTATAACCAATTATTCTTATAGAAAATAATTTTCACCAATTTTGGGCAAGTGTTACAAACTTACAATATGCAAATGCCCTTGAACAATACCAAATGTTGCAACAAAAACTCACTACCTAAGCACAAATATTTGTTGCAACCAAAACTCACCACCTAAGCACAAATATTTGTTGCAACCAAAACTCACTACCTAAAGCGCAAACATCTGTTGCACCAAAAACTAATCACCTAATTCACAAATATGGTATATATGTTTCAAACATTGTATACTAGTTCATGGATGAAAAATACATGACAAGCCCAAGCATAAAATTATTGAGGCAAAGACAAAAGCTCGAAGTATTTGTAAGTAACAAGTACATAAAGTTAATAAATTCATGTTAGGAAAAGCCACCGGAGGTTTGTGATTAGCCATGCATGCCAGGAAAGTACAGAGTGAATGGAACACCTATATAGCAACTTACATGGAGCAACTTCAAAGTGTATCTAGATCAGAATGCTTGATTATTTGGGAGCAACTAAACAATTTGCTCGTAATAACTTGGCAAGATAATCTTTCTATCAAATAAACTGCACTTATTTATCAATCCATGCACATGAGCAAGCACTCATAAGATAGTTTATAAAGGGCATTCTGACATTTTTATTTATATACAGGATGACAAATTCTGCAATATGCTATATCTGATAAAGATAATAAGAAAATCTAAACCCATAAAACATTTCTTCAGCTTATATAATCAAAGCTTCAAAATCGGTCCTACAAATTTTTCTCCACATGTTCCCAATCCGAAGCTAAGCCATCAGAGTAATAAATAGGAAGCTGAAACTCATAGGTTCCACGAGGCAGAATTTCATGATGCCCCTCCCAATCCAGATGAAACTCCTTTGGGATTGACTTGTCCACACCAGTGTAGGAATTGAGATGCACCCCGGTCAGATTTACACAGGCATCCAAACTTTTACCTTCAGATGCATCTTTTACATTTGTGTCATTCATTCCTTTGGCAACAGATCCAACTCCACTCAACTGTTTCCCTTCAGAAGAAATAGAACTTGAATCTTCAAGGCAAGATTTAAGAATATGAAATCTAGCCACAACAGATGCCTCGTAATCAGTCTTGGCTTTGTCAGGAATAGGAGAATCTTGGCCGATATTAACTTGGTTTCGATCTTCTGTTCTCTTAGCCACCAACTTGCCTGCTATGTCTGAAGGTTCTTCCAGAATGGTGGTGGGTGACCTGTTAGCCCTGGCTTTGAGAACATGGTATCTGGCCATAACAGAAGCCTCATCATTTGTTCCCGTTTCCTTGTCTATGTTGGAAACAGTATAATTCTGGAAGAAGCCAGACAAGTTTTGACTACCTTTCTCTTCATGTATCATTGCATGGGACCTATTCATATCAGTGGAAGATTTCAAATCAGATAGTTCCTTTAGATTGGTAGCATCCAATCCTGGCAAATTCTTATTAGAAGACTCAGTCTTTGGATAATTGTTCACTTCAGTTGCAGAAAGCTGAATTTGGCTTAGAGTTGGAATAACATCAGATTTTGATTGCTCCTTTATGCCTACTAGTCATTGAGACAGAGAATATTAGCTAAAACAATTTTTTTAAAAAAATAAAAACTTCTTACTTATATAGGTGTTTATTATGAGTCATATTGAGATAGAGAAAAAAAATGTCAACCTCTTTCCTTGTAAGAGTGTTTATCCATCTCAATCTTCATTTGATTGTAGCGAGCCTTATAATGGATAGAACACAGTGCAGCTTCAGCCTCAAGCCATAGATTTTTATATAATAAAGCCTGAGGCTCTGCTCCTTCGTCATCATGGAAATTCTTGTTAAGAATCCTTTTCAGAGCCTGTAATTAGAGGTATGACAACACGGATTAAATATTTTCGTTCTACTGTAATTTACCCCTTTCTGCTAATTTACGTGCACCAGTAAATATAGAGAAATAACACTGCATGAGATACCTTGGTCATGTTATCAGTCTTTGCCATTTCTGCATCATTCCCCAGGAATATGGTATCCGAAATCTTTCCAAAACAAAGGTTTGCCTCTGCAACAAGCGGATTCTCAAACTCAACTTTAGAGCTCTCTGGTCCTATCTTGGTTAACTGTGTCCTCTTGAAACTTGCATTCTAAACATACATTGTGGGATGTTAAAGAAGTAAAGCAGGGCTAATAATTTTTTGAACATAAAAAAATACCCAAAATACCACCTTCAAAATTGTATAGCAGTTGATTCATAGTAAAAATTGCATGTTTTCAATTGCTGTTAAATTCTTATCATCAATACATGAGGCAAAAAATTATGTAAACTTTCAGTAAATAAAAAAAAAAGTTTTCCTTTCCACCAGAATGTGGGGCATGGTTACTAAATAGAAGAAATAAGAACATACCTGTTCAAGCTCCCATGATTCTTCAGCACAGTTAGAAGTTTCTGCAGGGGTACTTTGTTCAGCATTCTTTAAAGCGCAACTATTAAGATTACTAATCACATTCTGAAGGACATTGTGCTCTTGCTTATTCAGTTCACAGTCATTATTTAAACAATGACCAAGAAGCAATTCTGACAAATTTTGCATTGTATCAACCAACATTTGAACATTTAATTTTTGAGGTAATACTTTCTCACTTGAATTTTGAGACATAGTAATTGTAGGTGCTCCTGAAGAAGATGAAGAGAGGCCATGTTCTGCAATATGAGATATGTCATCTTCCAAACATTTATTCACATTGCATAAAGGATCTGCATTCCCTATGCTTGAAGTGTGTTGTTGCTGAGATATCAATTCCTTTTCCTCTGCAACTTGGCGCTTCATATGAGAAGATACAGACTCACAATCAGTTGGCTTGAGCGATGGCATGCTAATTTCTTTCATTTTGGTGCTATCATTTGTGCACTGAAACCCAAAATCACAGCCTGATTCAATCTGAGAAGATCCAGCATCCACGGCACAATCTGACTTGCAAAACTTTGTTGATGAAAATTTCCCAGGAGAACCTGCTGAGTTTGTTTCCCGATGGATAGTTTCAGCATGCATTTGATAGCTGTTAGAATTTTCACATGATTTTTTCACATTGTTTTCTATGTCAAGTAGATAATTCTGATGCTCTTGAATTACAGAACCAAAGCATTCCTCATTGTTGTGCACATATCCCAGAGGTAGAACCTCACAGGACCCATTTTGAAAATCATTTTTGAGAATAGCAGAACCAAGGCATTCCTCACTTTTGCGCACATATCCTGGAGGCAGAACCTCATGCGATCCATATTGAAAATCATTTTTGTGCACACATCCAGGAGGCAGAACCTCACAGGATCCATATTGAAAATCATTTTTATGCACATATCCAGGAGGCATAACCTCATAAGATCCATATTGAGAAATGTGAGCAGATGCTCCCTTCCAGCAGGGTGAGTCTACAGCAGGATTGCATCGATCACCATCTTCAAATGATTTCTCAACAGAATTGAGATCTTCAACAGCACTAAGCCTCAAGCTTAAATTATCCATATTTGCATAAGGATTTTGAAATGCAGATCTTCCTTTAGATATATGATCAGCAACGTCCCTTGAAACATTCTTGTCTGATCCCATTACACTTTTTGATGAGGAAGGTTCATTTCTCTCCAGATGCCTGCGGAGAAGACCTACATCAAAGCAAGCTGTTCCACTTTCAGAACTAGGCATGTGATAAGCCTCCTCATTTATATTATAGAAATTATTGTGCCCAATCTCTCCATCTGCTGTCATGTTGCCAATGTTCAAATCTGTAACTATCTCTGTTCTAGGCATTGAAGAAAGTGTATCAACTCTTGGTGGATTATCACCATGACTTGAGTCCTTGTTACATGAATCAGTGTATGACAAGGGATGTTTCCTTGAATCTGCAACTAATTTCAAAGGACTCTCGTGATGAGTTTGTAGAGGTATTGGAAGGGGTTGCATAACAGATGCACCAGAAAATTCAATTTTGATGGGCTTGACAGTTTGCCAACAGCAAGATTTATCATCTAACTGATTTGTAGCTGCAGGCACACCGTGTTTTGACCAATCATTATTGTTAGAGTCCTTCACATCTTGATATCCTGCAATTAATGAAAAACCATTTATTCTCTGTATAAAAGATGAAAAATGAATTTTCCATTCAGCATCATCCAACTAGAATGTTTCGTTTCTTACTTTCCTTTAGTGTCATCTTAATTGTTTTAAAATTTTATTAGAAAGAACAGAGCATTGATCTCAAAGCATAAAATTTGTAAGAGATGTACTTGATTTGTCTTTCTCACTAAAACACCCCCTAATGGGAGACAAGATAAGTACATAGAAAGTAATACTCTCAACCTCAACAGCCTACATTTTGTCTAAGTTTTATTATATAGTATTGTAAAGTTAATCTGACGAGACTGATTTTGTCTATACAGATGAGACTGATCTTGTTTTATCTACAGCGATGAGACTGATTCAGTACACTCAGATTACTCTAAAGTTTCTCAATGGAAGCTTTTGCCCTTGATTTATTTTAACAAGGAAACAGAGGTTAATATTGCAAGAAAATTTGAAAATTATACATACTTTGAAGAATCAAAATCAACTTAAAACACATAAGAAGCGTAAAAAAATTGAAAAGCACCAAAACAAGATAAGGAAGTGAAAAGAAAAAACCTTGGTTCATCCTTTCTTCAAGAGTGACATCGGTGTGCATTGAGGAGAAACTGTTCCCAAGTCCCACCTGTTTTCCTTTGAACTCTGGAAGCAGGTTCGGGTTCTGGTTCCAGGGGACAGCATGTTGACCAACAAACCCTAACTCAAATGGCTTGTAAGCAAAATCCCCAAAAGAGGATCCATCCAAAGAGGGAAACCCAGGACAGGGAGACCAATGATTAGGTGTCACCGAAGAAGAGTGATTTTGGGTTGTAGAAGAAACGTATGAAGGATAGTAGGGTTGGGCTTCAACAAAACTTGATTTTGGACTATGATCCTTAGGAGGCAAACCCGGTGGAGGGAATTGACCAGTGTGAGAGTCTAAACTTTCCAACCCAGAATAGGCATAAGGCTTGGAAGAATCCAATTCTCTAACAGGGTTTGAAAAGAAATCATAGCCGTAAGATTGATAGTGAATCGATGGCACAGCATCTGCGGATTCAGCTGATTCCGTGAACGGAGCCGAAACGTCATCGGAAGTGGATCGATGAACACTAAACGGCGCCGCAAAAGCTGATAAATTTGAAGAGGGTAATGCGTAATACGACCAATCGTTATAAGACCCAACACCCTTCATCGCGTGACCAGTAAAACTGGTTAAGAACCACAAAAGATGGACAGTAACCGGTTGGAAAGCAAAAGCCACTTGCAAACTTGGTTCGGGGAGACAGAAAATTGATGTTGAAATTATAGCAGAGATTGCATATAAGAAAAACTGTGAATGAATTGAAATGGTAACACCAAGATGAGGACCAAGAGGAAGAGCAATCTACAGTTTGGGATTTTCCGTCAAAACAGCATCTTACAAGATATTTGTTTAACAGTAATACATTTAATGTTGTGTATTTTATTATTATTAATTAAATGTAAATATGTTATAATGTTTAAAATTTAAAGATAAATATTTTTTTTATTTCTACATAATGATTAATGTTAACAACCCACCTAAGATAAATTAAAATTATATTTTTATATAAAAACATTATTAACATACCTTATCCATTTTTAAAATATTTATTATTTTATAATCATTACTATATTTGTTAACAAATATTTATTGGGTATTTGGTAAAAACAAAAATTGATAGTTAAATATTAAAACTAATAAGTTACCAATTAAAAATGTTTGATAAAATTATTTAATAAATTAATTAATAAATAGAAATATGAAATAAAAATATTAATTGATAGATTAAAATTTAATAATATATGATTTTTTATTTTTAATAAAATATATTAAAATTGAATAAAATAAATTTTATTTTTTTAAAATAAAATATTTATTTTAATTCTTACACAAATAAATTTACATAATAATGTTAATAAAAAATTATTTTTAAATTCAAAAAAACTTTTAATATTTATTATAAATAAATAAATAAAACTATTAAAATAATAATTTAAAATATAGTATTTATAATAATATAAATAAATATATTAAAATTAATAATATTATTATAAACTAAAATTATATTAAATTTATAAAAATAAATAAGTAAACAAGATCATTAAACTATGAAGATATTTTCAAAATAAAAATGAGAAAAAAATTCAGTAAGCTAAAAGTCTGAAATTATCTAGAATAATTTTTTTAAAATGTTATCAATTATCTAAATATACTAATAATTATTAAAAGGGTTTTTTATTAATAAAGTTAAAATATCTTAACAATTTTTATTTAATAATTTTAGTATTTAATTAATTAAAATACATTGTAATTTTTTTTATAATATTGTTGAGAAAAACTTTACTTAATAAATGATAAGTTTGTTTAAAGTGATAAAAAAAACAATTTATATATATATATATATTATTAAACTATTTTTTAGATAAATTTAAATCTTTATTTGTTTAAATAAGATAACATGTATATTTATTAATTTATTCAAATAAATGAGTCTCTTATTATGTTATATATATATTTTATTGATTTTTATATCAATTTGATTTATTTTTAATTTTAGTAAATTATCCAATTAAGAGAGATTTCTACATTTTTTTTTATTTTTCTTACTTAATAACCAATTTTTTTAAAAAAATTTATATTATTATTTAATTATAAATTATTATATTATTAAAAGAATCAAACTATTTTTTTAAAAATATTATATAAGTTAATTCGTGAATTGTAATTATTAGTTTAATTTCTTACAAGCAAGTTATTTTAATTTGAAAGGTCGAACTAGAAATGCTGGAATCATTTTAAATGAATTAGTCTTATTTAAAAAAATTTTAAGAGTATTATTATTATGTTAAATTTCATAATTTTTAATTTAATGTATAATTTTTTTATAATTTTGTAAATATTATATAATTTGGTGTGAAATTTTGATGCATGATAGTTTACTTAGATGATAAATAGTTTGAGTTGTAAAAATTTAAAATAATTTTTTTTTAAATATTTTGAAAGTTTAAAATATATATGTTATGATTTAAAGTATGTTAAAAATATAATATTTGAATTATATTATAAGAATATCTCATAAATGTATGATTATGTTTTGCTGACGTTATTATGATGATAGAATTGTTGTTGAAGTGATTATGAAAATAACACACATGTTAAAAATAATTTTGGATCTACCGCAATCTAAAAGTTAGTTTATAAAATCAAGATATGTTTAATATGTAAACGTATCGTTAATATTTTTTTTATACAATGTAAAACTTATAATATATTTGCAGCATTAGAGATTTGCAAATGGTTCATTAATAAATTAAGGTATAATTTGATATTATATTAAAAATTAATTTTAGATTTAACTCAATCCTAAAAGTTAATTCATGAGGTTATCTTTACTATTAAATATAAAAATGAATTAGATCGTCCGACAAATAAATCTAAACTTATTAAATAACTTTTTAGATAAAAAATTAGGCATATTATAAAAAAAAACTATCCAACCTATTTAGCATTACTATTGTTTATTATATTTTAAATATAATATATAATATATCAATAATTGTATTAATATATTATATAATTAATTATATTAATATATATTATATAAATATATACTATATTTATTTTAATATATTATATTATATTTATAACTAATATTGTTAAATAAATATATTATATAATAAATTTTTAAATAGATTTGTAGCATTGTAGATCTTAAAAGAGGTGAGTTCTTAATCACAAAGAAAAACCTACAATAGTTAACACATTCAGGTTTAAAATTTTTTAAATAAATAAGATTCAAACATTCAAAATTTTAGATCTATTTATCAGCCTTTTTAATTATAAATTTTTAATTAAATTTATATACCTTAATAATATATATATATATATATATATATATATATATATATGAGTTAGGATCTATTGATATTATATATCAAACTTTAACACTTACACCAATTTAATAACCTTATATAGAATGCAAAATTCACCTATTCAATCGTTAAATCATGTTATAATATCTTTATGGTTTTGCATATCAAATTTTAAAGAATTTGGAAATGTGTAGGTATATTATTCAATTATTGATATTTACATATTTTTAAATAATATATGTACCGTTAAAATAAAGTCATGAGATAAAATATCTATCAATTTTTATTTTGTGTGAAATTATATATATATATATATATATGATCTGCTTGATAATAACTTTTAAATCAATGGTTGTATTGATAAATTTTACATTTCATATAAAATTATTAAGTTTGTGTAAATGCTAAACATTGATATTAATGGATCTTGAATATATATATATATATATATATATATATATATATATATATATATATATATATATATGGTGCTTTCTTTGTTATCTTTTTAAATGGGGGGTATTTGATACTCCTTTGGTCTGATCCAGTAATAAAATAACACATGGATCTTGTCAAAAGCACTTGAGCATGCCACAGTTGTCTTAAGCTATTGTCTTCTAATACAATTACAAAGTGGTATCAAGCAGTTCTTTAAGCAACTAGTTTGAATCAATCTAATGTGAAATAGGAGACCCTTGCATTTGCTAGGAAATTCTTTACTTTTCTATCTTCAACCTCCTTCTTTTATAGTAGTATTGCTACTGAAAACAGTAATTTTGATATTCTTATTCTCAAGATTCACCGCTACTCCTCTCACACCATTGGCAAATTCAACCATTTCCCCAACTTGAATCTCGTTCAATTCACAAACATATGCACTTCCATCTCCAACGGAGACCTTAGCTGCTAACAATTTAGCTAGCTAACTAACTCCAATTCATTTTTTGGGCTTTCGCTGGGCTCATTGATCCAATGAGTGAGTGATATAGAAAAAAGAAGAGCTAAATGTATGGTACACATGTCATTTTATCATTGAATCAAAGTAACGACGTACTAATATTCTCTTTTTAAAAAAGGTATAAAAAAACACACACACACATATATATATATATATATATATATATATATATATATGAGTTTTAGACCAACTTATTATTTTATTATAATAAACTTTTTAGTAAATTTGTAGTTCGGGTAGATTTTAAAATATATTAGAATTTGAAAAAAAAAAGGTTATAAAAATTAACTAGCTTAATCGTAAAATAATTTAATTAAATTAGATTTGGACACCCAAAGTTTACCTAATCCCAAAAATAGTGTGGTATGTCACCCTTCAGATTACCTATATTCTTTTAACATTAGTCGTACATCATTCTTTACGTATACGTACTAGTACGAAATAGTCATACATTCATGATATACGTGATTTTCCAATCATACATACATATGAATAAACAAACTCCTGATAAATACATATATAAGTAGTCTAGGGTACTATGACTGAGGTGATAAAATAGGTACGTACAACATTATGTTATTATATTTAAATTAAAAACTATAGGGATCCGCTTCTCTTCTTTAAATTGGTATTCCTGCCTTATAGTCGTTACCCATCATCACAGAGTGAAAACTTTTTGTCTACTCTCTACCACCTCAACATCGAAAGAAGAATGACCTACATTACAGGCCTATTAAGAAGCTGTAGCAACACATAAAGAATATAACAAAGGGAGTGAGACATTTCATCCAAGTAAGACTAGAGATAGTACAATAAATTATACTTCAACATAAAATACAAATAAGTTCTTTGATTTTCTCAAGTTAAGATTGTTCTATTCTCTCATTTACAAGTTTTTACGATGACAGACTCAAGAATAAGTTGAGATTATTGCGTTGTATACCACAATAATCTTCACTAATTAAATGTTGGTCATTCTTACCTTATGCAAATATATATGGGCTCAAACATTTTCATAACTTTTATCAAAATAATAGGGGTACCGAGATCCAATTTCAAATCACAGTGTGCCTTTGACAATCATTCTCCCCATCATTTCTCAACGTCCCCGAAATCGCTCGACTAATAATGATAGTTTTTATAATCTTCTCGAGACAGCTAGGTCTGACCAGGCTACAATGAGCAACCTTAGGTCATTGGGAGGCTCAAACCCAACTCACGTACCCCTAAGCTTGAAAGTTCCCATTATAATGAATTTTAGCTGAACCGACCCTTAGATTTCCCAGCTCTCTTTCACAAAAAGGCTCGCAGATAATCTCTCATTATACTTTATAAAACACTTTTATGCAAATAATGCATATCAACTAATTATTCTAATTCTTATCTCTATCATACTTGAATTTCTTGGCTTCTTCTCAAGGTCCTTAATCAATTATTTTATTGTTCAACTTTATATATGTAAATACTTTTCATGTTTAATTATGTACTATCTAACAAATTAAACGAGGTTCTCAACCTCCAATAAATATTCCTTAACATTTAGAATAATAATTTTTTAAAATTATTCTTAAAAAAACCCAGAACTAAATTATTAATAATTTTATTTTTTTCTAATTTATTAGAAAAATTTTAAAGGGAATAAGGTTAATTATTTCCACTCTACCTGGTCAGAAGATAATCTAGTGAATTACTTATAACAATTTTACAATTAACTACCAATATTTTTTTTATATATTTTATCTCCTTATACCAAGGTTTAAATATAATGATATATATATATATATATATATATATATATATATATATAAAGTCAATTAAATACTAACTATATTTTTATAACCGTAAAAATATGTCGGAAAAAGTAATGTCTATTATAAGGTATTAGATTTTGAATATTTTTATAAAATAATAAATAATTTTCTTTTTCCACCAAACTGTTTAATTGGATATTTTCCTATATTTAATATGTGAGAATATATCTATATACTTTAAAATTTATTAAATAGGATTCTATTTTAAAATATTTTTTCTAACAGCTCCACGTTTAAATATTACATCCCCTATAATTTATATGAAGGTATACCATTTTATAATACCTACAATATTTAATCATGTAATATATATATATATATATATATATATATATATATATA
This sequence comes from Canavalia gladiata, assembly GCA_037954105.1. Classification (NCBI taxonomy): domain Eukaryota; kingdom Viridiplantae; phylum Streptophyta; class Magnoliopsida; order Fabales; family Fabaceae; genus Canavalia; species Canavalia gladiata. The sequence goes on along the minus strand of CM075659.1, from coordinate 56,576,936 downwards.
TATATTTCTGGGCACCTAAAATTTTATATCACCTTCTCACCTATAATTTAGTTCTTAATCAATCCAATCACCAATTTATAATCGTATGACATTTTATCTATGTTTAAATTTAAATATAGTTGTAGATAAATTTTAAATTATTACATAATCGGTAAAAATTTATTTCAGGGTAATGGGACTCTATAACTATCCCTATAAACAATGAAATTTCATCCAAAATTAAACTAAGATATAATTAAATCCAAATTCTAAATTTATCATACAATTAATAAATTTTATTATAAAACAGTTATACAATTACTCATATATTTTATTTGAATCTTCTTCCTTTACCTAAATTTGAAGACTACGTAATTCTTTAATTTTTCGACAAGTTTCCGCGTTCCTCCCCGACATGCCTCCACTTGCTTGAATCTCGCTTCGGAATTGAAATCTTTCTATTTCACTTTCAATTTACAATTGTTTTCTCCCCTTTTATAGCACCTGTGTGCGTGTGTGGTGGTGACACTGCCCCACCAGGTGGCAGCGTGCATGTTGCCACCGAATGTTCTTTTTTTTTTTTGAATATTACATTTCTTCTCCCAAAAATAAAAATTTTGTCCTCGGTACTTTCTTCAATCTTCTAAGTTGTATATCTTTCTTTATTACAAGCGACCTTTACTAATTTCGACGTGCAATAGTTTGATATCTTTTTCAATAATCCGCACAGGTAATGTTTTATAAGTAAGATTCTCTTTTAACTGTATAGTATATGATGTGTGAAGGATCATAGATATATTTTCTAAGTTGGTACACATGAAAAACATCATGAAGATTTGACAGAGAAGAAAGCAAGGCTATTTGGTAGGCTACTGCACCAATTTTCTTTAAAATATGGTGTGGATCGATATATCTAGGACTAAATTTTTGAGATTTCATTTCTCTACCAACCCCAATTAGTGATATAACTCTACAAAATATATGATCACCTTATTAAATTTCATGAGATCTTCGTTACTTATCAAAATAACTTTTCTGTCTATCTTGTGATATTTTCATCTTTTCTCAAATCATCTTCATCATATCAACACAGTGGTGTCCTACATCTTCTTCCATACAGGGCTTCATATAGAGTCATTCCTATGCTCGGGTAAAAATTATTGTTATAGGTAAGTTCCACCAATAGTAAGAATTGGTCCCAACTTCCTTTATATTCCATTACACAAGCTCCCAACTTCCTTATATATAGTGCTTGTGTGCGTATGTGGTGATGATACTGCCTCACCAGGTGGCAGCGTGCATGCTACCACTGAATGTGTTTTTTTTTTTTTTTTATAAATATAATATGAAATAAACGTGAAATTTTTTTGAATAACTCTAATATAAAATATTTATATTTTAGAATTAGTTGATATATATATCATGCATGTATATTCAAGCTTGGCATGGACTTTTCAACTTCTCAATCTTTGGCTTCTGGAGCCATTCAACATCCATTCACCGGTAACTACAGCCTGTGATCCATAATGATCAAGTGATAATTTGTTTTATCATTAAGAAAAACTATATGACTGATTAACAAGGAAGAAAACAGCGATAAGATTTATTAATTCATCAATAATAATACATGGAGATCCTTCAACTGCCAATTGCATCGGTGCATGGTGCTGTGAAGTGGGAAAATTTTAGCAAATTGATCCCGGATCATATAATTAAGAAATAGTGAAGCACAAATGGAAGCACCAGACTATTTTTTATGAATTCTGGCTTGTAAAGGCAAACACATGATCAATGTGTTAGGTTTTTCCAAGTACTATACCATAAACCTTTGAGGAGTTGTTTTCTTTTCGTACTATAATCTCCGGGATAGCTAAGAAATTAATGGTGCTTGAGTCCCTTGAACCAACTCAATTCAAAAAGGAACTTGCGGTTGCTACGTAAATAAAACTGGTCCAGTGCTGAGAAAGATAGTTTGCATAAGATCTTAATTAAATTTAATTAAACTATGATTATGTACAGACAAAAAAAATTTGTAACCTCTATATTGGTAATTGGCATTTAACAATTACCGATTCCTGACGACAGGTATATACTCAGTTAAAGTGGATTACAGTCAACAAAAGGTGGCTGTGTGGGGAATTTGCAATAAATATGAATTATGATGTGCTAACAACCGTATCCGTATGTAGCACTAAAAAAGATGGTTGTTCTGGAACCAAGAAGACAAAGATATAAGTTAGAGAATTCACCATGTATACCCCCTAGGCCCTAGCATTCATAACAAGGATTTGAGAAAAATAGCGCCTTGTGAAAATGGGATTGGATACGGTCCTTACCTCACTTTGTATATTTCTTTTTAAAGTTTTTTAACCACTTGGGCTTGTTTGTTTTGTCCTTGCACTATTCCCTTTTATGTACTGCAACTTTGGTGGTTTCTTGGTTGTATCTAATCTCACAACATTAAGATGCATGATGGGCCTTTTAAAAGATCTATCCATTGGACTGTTCATCCTGTTTCCAATTATGACCATCATGATCACAGTACATTGAGATCCAAGCATTTCCAACACAATAAGCCACTCAATTATCACATATTTGAAGCTCCCAATTCAGTTCGGCCTAACCCATGTGTTGGCAAACATTATTTAGCCAGATCACATGGCATATTTCCAAAACAGTTAGACAAACTAAGCCTCGCCCAATATAGTCAACGCATGCATCTACCAAACTTCTTCAAAACTTTCAATTACTCCTTGTTTTTCTACGTTTCTTTCAATAAGATCATAAAAACCTAAACTGTTAGGTGAAAATACATGGTTTAACGTGCACCTTCTAACTAAAATAAAATACTTGAACTACATTATTTATACTAAAAGAACAAGTGACAATCATATATATAGAGAGAAATATGAATTATAATAAAAAAAAATAAGATCAATCAATATAGATAATTAGACTTTGTTTAAATGATCAAAATTAATATATAATTTTTAAAATAATTATATAATCACTAATTAATTTTTAATTCTAGTCATTCATATATAATTATATAGTTTAAATTTATTGTTTTATTTTTACTATAACTAAAATATACTTTCTCTCTTTCAATATATCTTAAAAATACTTTACAAGCATGAAAAAAGATGATATTCATTAGAGATGTTTTTTATAATTAATTTACATAATATATATTTTCTCTTTTTATCATGCTGTACACTTTTTCTTTGTTATAGTAAAAATTGTAGTATAAAACGATCCTAAAAATATTATTTCTCTACATATCAATTTCCCAAAATTGTTGAACGAAAAATATTACTCTTTTAAATGCTGGAACTATTTGATGAAGACAGGCAAATATTAATTTATGATACAGCACTCAAAGTCAGACATGATTAAAATATTCATTATCAGCATGATGATGACTACCATTTACACGCAATTAAGTAAGTGCACCCAAATCAACAGTAGGTGAGATGAATCCATTTGTTTTGATACGATCTCATAATACCATATATATCATATCATCATTGCCGTAATCATCACATAAAAGTCCGTTAATTATGATGTGCCTAATTACTGTAGATTCCACAGAAAGTGCCAGAACTAATTCAAACCTTTATTGGCCTAACCGCTTCTGCTTTGTATACGTCAATCGTCTTATCGGTTTCCTACCCCACAATTCATAACTCCCTTCGCACAAGTCCACTCGTTATAACTGCTAAACCCATATATAAAAAGATAAACTTCTTCCTTTCCTGCACCCTCAACACTCCTCTCTGTAAACCAAGAAAATATGATAATGGTAGTGAGTATGACGGAGATATTGGGACAATACACGGCGGTGTTAACACGAGTGACGGAGCACCTCTTTCCACGCCGTACCATACGATTTGGCGGTCTCGACAACTTTCGTTTTTCTTCCACATCCTCTTCTTCTTCTTCAGAATCAGCTTCTTTTCTGGTTTACTTTTGATGATTATATATAATTGTAAGAATATATATAGATATGAAACTGGATTGTGTTTTCTACGTTTAATTTAATTAAGTATATAATTGCAAAAGTTGATTCTGTGAGTATAAGTGATGAATATAATTGAGGAGAGGCTTTCCTCTGAGGGGATTGGTCACATTAGATTCTCCAGTTTCTGTCTAACCAGGAATCAGTTTTAGATATCTGTGTTTCATTACTCTTTATATCCTTCCTGCATATTTTTATTTTTATAATTCATCGGCTTATAAATCTGGCTCATATATATTTTTATTAAAAGAATAATACTATTTAGTTAATACATCACTTTACCATGTCGATTTAATTTCCTGTATAATGATGCCATTTTTGGTTTTTTTTTCTGTAAAAATAAAAAAAATACTATTTTTATAATAAAAATATAATTTAAATCTATAACCCTATTCCTGGACCAAACTCATTACCTAAATGTATATGGACCATCATTTGAATTACTTTTTTGTCTTTTTTCCCGTGAAATCGGAACAGCTTCTAGTTAATTAATTAAGGGTAAACCTGAATGTTAGATCACACGTAGGTCTAAGAAATAAAGAAACTATTTATTTTTCACCATTCTTAGATTATCTGATAGAGGAACTTGCCTTGGAGCCTATCCAAGGAAGCCGAATTTAGTGAGTTCACGTATTTTAATTAGCCAATAATGGTTGCATATCATAATGATAATTCCATAAATTAATGATGAAGAATTTAGTATATATACGTAGGGTACTGAAATATTATTTAGCCATTGGATTGCTTGTCAAGATGACAATTTTCCTGGGGCCTTAATTATCAAGGGAGTGCCCTCTACAATAATGGCAATTATTCCCCCTTTTACAGTTCATATTTCTTTTCACAATCATTATCCTTTTACAGTTCATTAGCGTGGAAACCCGGAGGAATTCCAGGGACATTGTGGATGCAAAGAAAAATAAGAGTCGCTCAAAAATTTGGACTTGTACAGTTCATTAGCCTTTTACACTGCATTAATTGGATAAGTAAAAAGGATATATGAAAAAATGAGTTAAAAAAACAAACTATGTATATAATAATTGATGCTCATAACTTTAATGTTACCGGAGAATAAAAGCAAAAATCCCATCAGAAACAGCACTTCTTCATCATGTTACTATTAGTTGTCCTGTTATTTCATGTGAAGGTCCACAACTCAGATATTAAACGTTAATACGTTTAAAATTTTGATAGAATTAATTGTTAAAAGCAATTAAACTATATCTGTTTAAAAAATTGTAACAAAAAGAACTGTGTTTAAATTAATTTTAAACGGTGAATTTTACGTTAAAGCATGCGTTGCGGTGTAGCAAATTGATTATTAGTTTAGATCACACGAGCTATTAGACTATTGTTAAAAGCTTATTTCACATTTTAGTGCCATGAGATTCTTTCATTTATTATCAGTTTATCAGGCACATCACAAACAAATCTGAATAAAGAGCCCAGTTTTTAATGCTCTCTTGACGAGTTTTTCTATGGTAATTTAACTATACTCCAATCTCATATTCTATCCCACTATCTTTCTTCATTTCTTTCTTTACTTTTTCTGTCCATTGGAATTTTTTAACATGAACCACAACATAATGTGATCTCGGTGTTACATTGAGTTATAACCGTTAATACAATATCTCAAAAATAAATAATTTAAATTAATTTTAAATATACTTTTTTAAAATTTGCCTTAAGTTAAGAAAATAGAATTGATTGTTGATATGTAAAGTTGGATAATCTTTTAAACTGTCACCAACAACTTTAATTTTATTTTTACTTATGAGACTAGATAAGGTTTTTTTCCCCTTTTTTTTTGTATCTTCTCGCATCCATAGGGTTTTCTTAAAAACAAAGAAATCTTCATCTCAAGAAACTGTGCCTCCGCAACATTTTTGCAAGCAGGGACAATTTGCATTTTTGCCATTCTGTTTACTTACGTTTAGTCACCACATCTAAGAGCTATTCAATGCTTTTAACTAGATCTTATGGATGTGTTTTTCAAAGACTAATCGATACTTTTAATGCATATTGAGAGCAGGTACACGTTTTTGTTTGGTTTGGTATTTGTTAGTTGATATACCACACAAGCAATTTCTTCTTACATCTTTTATTTATAATGGTATATATTATCTATTCTTGTGAGAGTTTTTATATATATTTTTCCTTTGTATGAAAACGAAATATTGTTCTTCTTTAAAAGAATTTTTTTTAGATGTGATATTTCAAAAATTATAAACAAATATTACAATTGAATTTTGGTATAAAGGAAAAGACCTTGAACATTGTCCCGAGACATAAGTGGTTGGCATTTGGACTAAAATAAATCAAATTTATATTTTTCGATCCTATATTCTTTTATTTTCTGCAATTTATTAGAAAATTCATTTGAAAACATAACATTATTACTTAAGAAATTGACTGCAAACAGTTTAAAAAATTTAAAACGTAATTTATTCCTTCTTAAGGTTTTAAATTATTTGGTATAACATTATGATAAAAAAATCACAATCATAAAGAATTTAGGTTACAATTTTCCATTTTTTAATGATAGAATTATATTTATAATCTCATACTTAGAAAAAGAAAAAAAAAAACACATCCATATATAATGACAAATTAAAATGCCAACTTATTATTTTAACAATCTTAGATCTAAAAAAGAGAAAGAAAATCCTTATTGTAAACTAGTTAAAGATAATATTTTTCATTGCTATAAATTTGAAGGAGATACCTAATTTAAATGCAACTTAGTAAAAGAAAAAACTACAAACATTTATATCAAGGTTATTAGGATCCTTTTGATTTAAAAAATTGAAAGATTTAAAAGCATAAAAATTATTATTTATTTTGATGTTAAAAAGTGGCGCTCTTTCCACATCAAAATTTTAGTTAGCATCTTCAATATTATTATTATTATTATTATAATAGAAAAAAAAATTATATGAGTCAGCTAACTGTTATACTATTTTACTGGTAATCTTTCTCAACGTACATCAAACAGACCTTTAAGCAACATTACTATGAAGTATATTATCCTATGCTGTGTTATCTTTTTCAGAAACAACTCACTCCCAGCACCTTCTTCCTCGTTAACGATTAACATATCATTTTCTTTTTGATCTTATTCTTACTTACTTCATTTCTTTTATTTTTCCCTTTTTCACATTTCATATCGTCTATTAATTTTTTATTTTTACATTATCTTACAACTTTTTTAGGACGTATCTTTTTTTACTTAAACCACAAATATTTTCACCAGAAGCAATCTTAATTATTTGAGTTAGATAAAATCATTATATACAACAATTTTTCTCCAACTTTTTAACTCAAACATATTTAATACTTAGTCCTGTTGGGAATGGTTTCTATTTTTTTTGTTTTGAAATTTGTAAAAGTTAAATATAATTTTAGTTTTAAATTTTAAATTTAAAAATTATTAAATTTAATTAGTTTATTTTATTTTAATTCTTTATTATAAATTTAATAAAAATAAAAAAATAAAAAATTATTTAAAAAAAATAATAAAAATAAATAATTAAATTAATATTATAATAATATTTATTATTATTATGATAATAATAATAATTACAATAATAATACTAATAAAAATAAAAATAATTATAAGAATAATAATTATAAAGACGGTAATAATTTCAAAATAATTGTAATAATAATTGTAAAATGATAATAATCATGGTGATAAGGATAAGATGGTCGCAATATATAATAAATAATATATTTAAAATTAAAAATTTAAAAAGAATTATAATTTTTTTTAATTTAAAAATTAAGTTAAAATTACTTTTAAAATATATAAAAGTTAATTAATAAATATAATAACAAAATGGTTCTTGTTTATAAATTTAAAAAATAAAAATAAAAATTCCCAACCACACAAATCACCTTAAATTCTTAGAACTTCAATTAAATTAGATTAACCTCTGATAATTAATCCATGTGCTTACTATTTTTTTAGAATCGATGTATTTATCGCAATTAGAAGTACATTCAACATTTATTCTCCTTGAGTGCCTGTCATTCTTTTTAAAAAAAAAATTAAAAGTTGAGTTTTGAAGGTAGTTAATCCGGTTCGAGGACGAGGTAGGTGTGAACCATTTCTACTTTTGATATGTTTCCTCTGCTTAAATTGTTTTTCCTTTAAATGTCTTCACACCTAGCGAGAATCCAAGGAGGGCACTTAGGCTATTAATGACAAGTGCGATGAAATATATTTATAATGCTGAAACAGTTCTCATGCCCAACATCTGCCACCTTCTGATGAAGTGATTCAGACTTCATATTTCAGTTGGACTCCACCTACCCACCAAGTCAATCCTGCACATTTCATCTCTGCCTACAAATTTATATAATTATTATAAAAAGGAAAACACAATTTCTATTCTTCAATTCAGTTATTACTTAATGCACAGTTTGTTCCTTTGGCATATATATGCCATCCAGAGAGTGCTTTGGCTAAGACACTTGAATGAAAATTCACCCTGCGTTTGTGATGTTGACATTCCAGAAGAAAAAGGAAGACATTGTGTATGCTGAACCCCATACATACACTCAGCATGCATTCAATTTCTTGTGGTATTGCCCTTCTCATTTAAGCCTTCCTCCTGTTAGTTGCTTCACATTTTTATTTCAGCACTTCAAATTTCTCTCCCAGTCTAACTTATCTCTCACCCCCAATATCCAACATAAAAATAAGGAAATAATGAACGCACAATTGTACACTGTATCTAATTTTTTAATTATTATATGCTTTTTATTTGAAAAGATTTATAATTGTTAGATTCAGCTTGTTTCCACCTATATCTAGTTTTTTTAACTATCATATGTTTTTTATTTTTAAAAATGATAATTATTAGATTAAACTATATTAAGATAGACAACACTATACCCATGTATGTACTAATATCATTTCTCTAAAAATAACACTTTTCAATCAAGTAAGAATGAATTATAGGCCTTAATTATCCTGAAGAGACAAGCCTTGTGTCATATATTTATGCTATCCTCTTGATTTTCACTTTTTACCCGTTCTATCTTTTGAAGGTTAGCTATTTTTTATTATTATTTATCATGTCTCGGTTTATGTCAGAGTACAAAGTTGGTAATAGTATGCATTTGGCAGGATCTAGGTTGTGGCACACAAGTAGCTCTGTTGCTTTATTTATAAATGTCATTCATCTCATTTACATAATCATAGTCGTCATCAATCTACAGAGCTGATTAACCAAAATCAAATGGATTAACCGGACTGAAGTAAAAAAAAAAAAAAAAAAGCAAGGATATACATTTCACAAGCATTTGTACAACATTTATCTATTATTGTATTGTGTATATGTTACATGCATAAAAAGACGGAACAACGAAATGATACATTATTAGTTAATTAACTCATGATCATATATTTGATTACATTTGACACCTTTAAGTCTGACCAACTCATCTCTAAAATTTCTTGTAGGTTGGTATACAAACTAAGAATTTGAACCCTTTCTCCTTTCTCTTTCTCTCTTTCTTTGATTGTGTGATGAATTTATGCAATGCAGCATGCATTGGGATTTTCATCGCTAAAGAGCTGAGGGGGTGGGATTCGTTCAATCATATAAAGTGGCTGGTAACAGTACATCATCCTCTTCATGCCTTCCTCATCAACGTTTAGCACCACTCCATTCTCATCACCACCCTCTTCTTTCTTCGCTTCTTCTTCGTCACCCTTTTCTTCTTTATTCTCATTATTCTTATCGTTGCCACCTTCTCCTTCCTCTTCTTTCTTGGGTTCCTCTGCTGGTTTCTCCTCTTCTTTCTTTTCTTCAGGTTTAGCCTCTTCTGCTGCAGGTTTCTCGGCATCTTTGTTTTCTGGTTCTGGTTCTGGTTCAGGTTCAGGTTCAGGTTCAGGTTCAGGCTCAGGTTCAGGTTGGGGAATTATTTTTGCATGCTTTTTGGTGCGTCTATAGACATAGTCCACTAGCTTGTTCGCATCCATGGTCCCCGTCACAATAACCTTCCCTGTGCTAAGCTCTGTCACTGCCGTTTGAATTCCTACGTTAACAAACACATATTTTCTCATTAATTATTTGACTATAATAATAATTAAATAATGCTGAAATATTACTTTGTCCAATTCGTGTGGCGTTAGCCAAAGGGATGATTTGGATCTTAGGCATGACATATACATGACTATCATTCATGTACAAAGCATGATTAATTTGTTCATGAAAACGAAGTGATAAAAAATAAACAGTTAGATGAAAGTCATAAATAGTTTTTAAATTATTTTAATTTTTTGGTCATGAGAATTGGCCTTCATATTTGTAAAACCAGCCCCCATTTCTTTGTCATTTGGGGTGCAATCCAATGCAGGACATGGACACTGGGTCCTAATTAAATCACATCATTGCCAACCAATTTAAAGAAAAGCATGCCACGTCACAATCACAAAACTGCATTAAAGGATGGACATTCACAAATCCAGGAGTGATGATTCATCCCTCATGGGATCCACTTTCTAATACTTTTCTTGTTAAATGGTTCAGAGGTTTTGGTTTGTCACAATCACAAAACTGCATTGGAACCACTAAATTTTATCATTAACAAAGCACCTGTCAAATTATTTTCCATTTTTAGCAAATTAATTCTTCCAAGTGAATCTATTTCCCCAAGTAAAATTAATCCAATTCAGTCATTTTCAGCTATAACCAGCAATGTTACCAACTCTTTGAAATAAGGAGATAAGTGGTACCTCTCATTTTGAGTATTTTCCCTTTGAGCTGATCAGCACATGCCTCACAGTGCATGTTTACATTAAGTTCCACCGTAACTGGTCCACTAACCTGAAACAGCAATCAATTACCAATTATTGATTAAACTATGTACATATATTTTAGCTTTTCTATTATTTGGCAATCAGGAAAAAAGAAAGTGGAAAAAACGAGAAAAAGTCTCGGGATACCTGAGAAACAACAACTTGTGGTACAGGTTCTCCTTCTGCTTCTGGCAATGGAGATAAAACTTGGGCTCTTCTCTTTGTTTTCTTTGTTATTAAGTTGCAGATTGCTTGAGGCTCCACTATTCCCTTAATGGTCACTTCATTTTTAGCCATATCTGTTACCACTCCCTCAACTCCTGTGACAAGATAAATACAAATGAAAATGAAAATGAGTGGACATGCATGCATGACAAGTGGAGTCAAAAGCAAATTGAGATGCAGGACAGAATAGAACCTCTCATCTTCATAATATATTTCTCAATTTTCTTGGAGCATCCTACACAATGCAAGTCTACAAACAACACACATGGAGATCCTGGTTTGGGCTCTTTCTTCTCTTCAACTGGCTTTTCTTCTGGTTTCTCTTCTTTCTTCTCTTCTTCTGGCTTAGGCTCTGCCTTGGGTGGTTCCTAACCAAGATAATTAAGTTCAGCAAAATCTAATGAGTACTAGCCCAAAAATGTGTAAGAAAAAAATGGTATAACTGAGAAAGCAGAATGCAATAAAACTAAAGGTTCACCTGTTTTGGTTCCTCACCCATTTGCTCTATGAATCAAGATGAGAAATCAAATTAGTATTCTGAGTTTTGGGAGAAAAAGGGGCCTAAAAATACAAAAAGATGAAGAGGGTAAACAAGTATAGAGAAGAGAGCTATATCACAAGGAGAGGGTAGGAGTAAGAGTGTGTGAGTATGATATATAGGTGGCCGGTGGGTGATTAGCATATGAAGCTAAATTAAGTTATTCCATTTCCATAGCACATGCAGTGTCACCAACTGCTCAAAGAAACTTAGTTTAATATTTGATTTTATGTTTTCAATGTTGGAGGTTGATGGTAGAAAGAAAGGAGGGAAATGGTTGGAGCATGGTTATCATATTTATACAGAGAGGGAGGAGATGATGGTGGAAAAAGCAGCAGTGACAATGACAATACTGCCATTACCCACCGACCAGTAGATTTTTCATGACAAGGTGGTGAGATGTCAATCTGTCAAACATGCATGGCATGTGTGCATATGTGGCACCTCATTAGGACAATCTGCAGACCAGAGTTACATAATTTTGTGGAGTAATCTTCCTATAACTTGGTGTTGATCTTTGCTATATGGGTACCTCTATTTTCTATCTCATTACCAATTTAATGTTAAGCTTTTCATTTTTTTTTTACATCAGTAATTTTACAAAATCACCATAGATACTACAAGTTCAGAAAATAAAAAAAAAAGTTATTAATTAAATATATTTACTATACCAAAAATATAAATTTTATTAAATATTTATCCTTTTAATAATAAAAATATCTATTAAAAGTTATTAAAATTATCGTTATATTTTAAATTCGTTCCAAAAATCCTCAATACAAAGCAAATAACAATGCACCACCTAGTCTAAAATGATTAATGATGTGGCATTTAAGATTCTTTCCGAGTGCTGTGCATTGTGCGTAACATTCTTTAAAAAAGTATGATTTATGGACATTTTCTATGTTTTAAACATTTTTTATTTAATTTTATTTTTTTACTGTATTATATATTTATTATTGTTTTTTTTTTCCTTGAAGTAGATATATTTAAAAAGTGTTCATCGAATACCATTTTTTAAAATATTATCAAAAATTTTAAAATCAAATATATTAAGTTTAGATTTGATTTAAAAAAATGTTTAAATTTGACTGATTAAATAAAACTTTTGAAATTTGAACTTTGCTTATTAAATTATTTATGACCTATTTTTTTCTCGAGATTTTTAAAGAGATTTAGTTTATTAATTTAGTGTTTAACAGATATTTTATACTAAAAAATAAAGTAATATAACAATAAAATATTTTATATTCATTAAAATGTTTTAAAAATAAATAAAATCTTTGATGATAGAAATAGTAGATTTAAAATCATCATTCATTTCAAAGTAGATCAATATTATTTATAAAACAATAATAAATAAAATATAATATTTTAAATAAATAAAATTATAATATATATATATATGTGTGTTTTTATAAATTATTTGTAATTTATCATATTTTAACTTATTTAAACTATTAAACCTAACTTGATATTTAAGTTTATTTGTTAAACTAAGCAATGAAACTTAAATAAATATTTAAAATCAAGCTCGAACAATTTATCAATAATTTAACTTCTTTATATTCCTAATGACCAAATTTTAAATTCGAGGTTGGATCATGTTTATGCTGCAGTTGATGTCACTGACGTATATAAGCTTTGGAATGAGGATCTAGCATAAGCCCAAGAATAGAATTACAATAATTTAAAATCCTTTTAATATAATTTTTTATAAGCTTTCTTAATTATTAACTTATAAATATTTTTATATTTTAAAATATTGTCGAGGTGAAATATGTATTTTCATTAAAAAAATAACACCCATAAAATTGATATTATATTTAATTTTTTTAATTTCCTTTAAAATAAAAACTCAAATGCAATATTTTACGTATTTTTATATTTTTAATTAAAATTAGAATTTTACCTTAATAAATAATATATATATATATATATATATATATCTTCAGTTTTAAATAAAAAATAAATTTGAAATACCTAAATTATTATACCCAAGTTTATACCTCCCTTCATAGATGAATTACATATTAGAATGAGATATATTCGTCCAATCAAATGATAGGTGAGTGAGTGGGCATGAAATTGCTAATACCTTCATTTTTATCCTACTTAGAGCTTAAATTTGTTGTGTGTGCCTATTTAAGTGAGTTTTTTCGGGTACATATATTTAAGTGAGTTTGACCTCATAAGATAAATTCCAAATGCAGTGTAATTACTAAAAGGTGGTATTATTAAACATTTTTCTTTGCCTTATACATCAGTGGATGAAAGAGAAGTTGGAAATCAAATAAGCCAGATGTCATGAATGTAATCACATATATATTGTGATTTCTAAAAATGAGTTTTAACTGATTAAGCATTCTCTTTCTACATTAGTGTTTAAGCAACGTATTTCCGATTTTCATGACATATAATTGGGATGAATGAAACGTGGGGATCTGAGAAATGGCTTACATCTTGCGTGTAAAAACTAATACAAGAAAGTTAGAACCACATGGCCTGTTTGTGACCTTTCTAGCTTCAATCATAAAGCATAATCTTTCTATGCAGTGAGTTGCTATTTGCCCTCCGTTTTTGCTACTGGCCCCCCCCCCCCCCCCCCCATTTTTTTAAAAAAATTATTTTTAATTTTATCTTTATGTAAATATGTAAAAATAAATTTTCAAAAAATTATTTTGGAATTTATATTTTAAAATTAAATTTTCAAATAATTTTTAAAAATACTTCCAAAATTAAAATTTTAGATTGTATTTTTTTGTATTTCAAAATTTAAATTTTAAAATATAAAAGTACGTTTCAAAATTTTATTTGCAGAATATAAAAAATATATTTTTTTAAATTAAATTTTTAGAATACACTTTAAAAAATTATTCTAAAAATTTGATTTTAAAATGTAAAAATATTTTTAAAAGAAAAGAGCGGATGCAAAAAAAAAAATGAAAATGTAAATAACATGTTACTTGATCTGAAAACGATAAAATTCGAACTACAACCTTATATAAAATTATTCTATTAACATGTGCCTCTCTGCAATATTGGATTGTAAAAGACCTCTTTTTGGTTTGATGATCAATCAATTTCCTCTTCCCCTGTTTGATATGTTGACAAAACCCAATATACCAAAATGTGATGGGGGCAAATTCTCCATTAAACATTACCTTACCAAACCAAAGTATGCTGTTCTCTGGTATGTATTGGTCTAATAAAATTCTTCTTCAATCATATCAAAACCAAACAAAGCCCTTCTGAAGGGAAACCCGAATTTAACCCTTTATAAACTGGGTTGTTCTCAATAGCTTATTCGAAAAGCTTTTGATGTGATTACTGCACATTTTTGGAACAATGCTAAAAGAAAAGTGCTGACTTGCTAGGTATATGTAGCAACACGTGGAGATGACTCGTCATTGTACATTGAAAGATGGTTGCTTTTAATCCCCTGCTGTGTTTTAATTTGGTGAGACATCCCAATTAATCAACTGTGTCTTTGTTTTTCTATTTAAAATCATCAAAACGTATGTTCTACAGCAACCTATATATATTGATGCTTTTCCGTTTAGGTCCATAAGAAAGAATTTAATAATGTATTTGATAAAATTAGTAGGTAAATTAGTTAAAAAATAATAATTTGGTTAAGAATTAAAAGATCAACGTTGATAAGTTAATTAATTGAATTGGTAGTATTTTATATATGCAAAGGTATTTAAATATAGAATTAATGCTTGTAAACTACTTTAAATTTTTATTATTAGATGAATTTTAATGATTTTAATTATTAAATTAGTTGAAAAATATAAAATGATAGGTAGGAATATAATTAATTAATTAAAAATTAAAATTAAATATAATCTTACAAATTAAAAATATATTTAAATTTGAATAAAAATAATGTGATGAACAAATTAAAAATAATGGATTTATTCAATTAATTTTATTATTTGAACCTAAAAATTGACAAAATGTAATATATAATCATTTTTATATCTTAATTATTTGTTTATATATATATATATATATAAATTATAGTTCAAAATTAAAAATTATTTTTTGTTCGTTTATTATTCACAAAATATTTTTCTTATTCAATTACTTACCATTACAGCTCAAGGAGTGTCCACTTTTCCTCTAAAGTATCAAATGTAAACTCTTTTGATATTAAATAATTCTTTTTCTTTTTCGGATCACGGGATTGATATGATTTAACTATCATATTAAATCTTAGATATGTGCCCTTAAACCGAGAAATGTGAAATACCACAAATATTTATACAAAACAAATATTAGAGAAAAAAATTATATAATATATATATATATATATATATATATGGTTGCGTTATTATGAATGATTTAACAAAAAAAAATTATTATTTAAATTAGAATGTTCTTCAAAATTTTCATCATTCTTTGTTAAATTGGTAACATAAAACATACAAAACGAAAAAAAATCATGAAGAATTTTTAATTGTTTTTTCCGTTATTTTAAATAAAATGAAATGGAAAAAATTGAAAATTTAAATAAAGAAATTTTGTGAAAACTTATTAAATTTTTATTTTTTATTTTTTATTTTTTTTATTCCATTTAAAAATCACACATTTCATGTGCAAATTAATTGAAATGATAAAAATATTATAATTTTAATTATATTCTTTTACATTATAAAATTTAAATATCATTTAATATAATTATTTATTTTATCTCACTTTTTATTTCCATTTAGATTATAAAATAAATAATAAATTTTATCTTTTTTATTTTTTCATCTATACAGTACATCAACAATTAAATTTTTAAAACTCAAAAATTGATACTAAGAATCTAAAATAAACTGGTAAGAAAAGTCCATGAAATAGAAAAAGCAAAAATAGTTCTAGGATATTTATTTATATTAAAATAGATTAAAATATAACACAAACTAGTCCCTTATAAATTGATATTTTTATATTTTAAAAAGTTTAATTTAAACATTTTATAAAAAGATATAATTTAATTATTAAATTTAAACGACGAAAAGATAGATGAGGGAAAAACAAATTTGCTTTTATTTTTCTCTAATTTTAAAATTTTTTAAATTAAATAATATTAAAAATTTATCATAAATAAACTGTTATATAAAAGATAAAGGGCTAGACTCATTATGAATGTATATTTTGGGACTTTTATATTATCGATATGCATCTAAATATTTTACGTCATACATCTTAG
This sequence comes from Canavalia gladiata, assembly GCA_037954105.1. NCBI lineage: Eukaryota > Viridiplantae > Streptophyta > Magnoliopsida > Fabales > Fabaceae > Canavalia > Canavalia gladiata. The sequence goes on along the minus strand of CM075659.1, from coordinate 56,560,159 downwards.
GATAATTATAAATGTATCATGATTAAATGTACATTAAATTTTAATTATTTTTTGTATAAAAATACATTTTATTAATTAAAAATATTAATTAAAATGATATATTATCATAATAATTATGCATATAAATTTTTTATATAATTTAAATGTTTATAAGTATAATATGATAGAAGTTTTTATTCATATTTTAAAATAAAATATATTAATGAAGTGTTAATTACATGTTAAAATGTGTAAAATTTTATAATTTAATTTATATCATAAAAATTTTAAATTTAACGGTTAAAAATAAAATTTATTATAAAAATGTTAAATAAATTATTTTATTAAATTTAATATCTAATATTATTTAATTATTTCCTCGCATCTATGAAAAAATAAATTATCAAGTTAAGTTAGTTAGATGAAGAATTCATTGATACTAAAATCTGAACCGAATCCTATAGACTAAACACCTTTTTTTTTTCCGATCCAATTTTACCACCTTAGCCAAACCTAATTTTTTAAAGGCACCTTCATGTCCTCCGTTTTTAAACTTGTTAAAATAGTTAGGAATAATTTATAAAATATATAAATTTGGTTATTATCAAATTTTTCTTAGAAATAGTTTGTTTGCGGTCAATGATTTCGAAAGGGTTTGATAATTTTATAGTTAATTAGCATGTGGAAGTTTTGTTCTCGTTTGTAAAATTGAAAAAAAAAAATTACTTATTTACAAATTAACATTTCTAAAAATATGTCTTTTCTACTAAATATAAGAAATTTTAATTTTTCAAAAATATAAAAATATTTACTGTACTAAATGTCACTTGAAATTAATTTAAATATATATTTTAATTACAGTCAATGATTCAAAATAAACTTATAAAAATATGTCTTTTCTACTAAATATAAGATTTTAATTTTTCAAAAATATAAAAATATTTACTGCACTAAATGTCACTTGAAATTAATTTGAATATATATTAATTACAGTTAACGATTCAAAATAAAATTAATTTGATAAAAATTTAAACCAAATCGGTAAATGAACTTATGAATCCAAATAATCTACTATTGAGATTCAATATGAATATTACCAGTCACATGGATAAAATGGGCTTATCCACAACATTGAAAAGAAAGCTGATCAAGAGATCCTAACCTTCTGCTAGCTTGGATGGTTGCTTAACTTGATTAGTAAAGCCATCATAATCAACCACCAATTCTCTCGGTATAAAATATATGCATGTTAGTGTTCACAATTCTTAATTTCACTATGAACTTATTTATGATATCATTATTGGGACTCTTGGCTTACTGCCATTTGCTCATCAGTGTCATTGACTAATGGTGGACACATATTCAGCTTGCGTAACACCCATCCAATAGGAAAATCCCACTTGTCCACTCTGTTATTTTCAGTTAAAAAGCTAAGCAAAATTATTAATAAAGATAAAAGAAATTGGATCTGGCCCAAGGGCACTCTCAAGGGATAATGCGCATCATGGAATTGTAGCCATCAGTATGTAAATTCTGCAATATTCTTGAATTTTCCATTTCCTTTTATAATGGGCACCCTAGAAAAGTATCCATCAGTTTTTTGTCTGTAACCAAATTCTGCAATATTCTTAAATTTCCTTTTCTTGATTGGAATTTAAACTACTCTAACATAATAAGTAAGCTACCTATCCTTGTCGTAATTTCATTCTGCTCATTAACAATGGAATTAAATTTTTGAAGTTTAATTTGAACTACTTTTTAGTACTTACCACTAATGATGTTCTTGTATTATATGTATATCTCAAAGCAATCCCATTATTAAGGGTACAATGGAATTAACAATGGAATTAAATTTTTGAAGTTTAATTTGAACTACTTTTTAGTACTTACCACTAATGATGTTCTTGTATTATATGTATATCTCAAAGCAATCCCATTATTAAGGGTACAATGGAATTAACAATGGAATTAAATTTTTGAAGTTTAATTTGAACTACTTTTTAGTACTTACCACTAATGATGTTCTTGTATTATATGTATATCTCAAAGCAATCCCATTATTAAGGGTACAATGGAATTAACAATGGAATTAAATTTTTGAAGTTTAATTTGAACTACTTTTTAGTACTTACCACTAATGATGTTCTTGTATTATATGTATATCTCAAAGCAATCCCATTATTAAGGGTACAATGGAATTAACAATGGAATTAAATTTTTGAAGTTTAATTTGAACTACTTTTTAGTACTTACCACTAATGATGTTCTTGTATTATATGTATATCTCAAAGCAATCCCATTATTAAGGGTACAAAAAGAATGTAGAACATGAAATATACCCAATAATTGTTGGTCCTGCTATGCATGTTCTCGGCTAGCAGTTAGGTATTATTTTCCTCCATCTTTCAACATGTTAACTTAATGCTTTTGTAGCAAAGATCTTCAATTTCTGTATTTCACTTTGGAAATCTTTACAGCCTAAAATATTGAGGAAAAGACACAAATTATTGAGCATTATTTTATTGAATGTTGAAGACATGGGTACTGATATTATGAGAAATATTAAAAGAATTATTGGAGAATCTTAAAAATAAACATGAAATGATCAATGAAGGATCAAACTTTCATAAATCATATGAGCATTAATTTGAATTGTCCATCTCATTGTTTGTTCTATGTAACAAATTTACTGTAGATCTAAGAAAAAGGATAAGGGGTCTCTAATATAGCAAACAAAAAATTGTTATGATACATTTTTCTATACTTTTATTTTTAACATTTTCTTTTTTATTAGACAAAATTTTGTGTAGATTTTCTTGATAAAGAGGGAAGTTAATACAAAAAGAGAAATATACATACACACAAAAATACACATTTCAATACATCTCACTTTTCACTGAAAAACCATCGAAAGATTTTGAAATTGTCACAGAAAAATGAAAATTCGAAATGTATTAGAATATTTGTCATTGTGCGTATGTACGTTTATTATTTATCTTGATAATTTTGAGTAGATAAAAATAATTCTCTGAAGTGAACAACATTGTCCTTTAAATTTTCCCTCTACATTTTATAAACTTTAAATGCAAATTGGATTAATACAGTTTTTTTTAAGTTATAAGAAACCCTTATATATATATATATATATATATATATATATATATATATATTATTTTCACCCTTAAAACTGAAGACATAATAATGTTTATAAAGTGATTTTTGACCTTTTTTTTCCAGCCAAAGGTAATGATATTCACCAAGTGAAAGTTTTAAAAATTATCTCTTTTATAGATATGATATGGTGTTTCATGAAAAAATATACTAACTATTCAATAAAAGATATAGTATTTCTATTGTGAACAGTTTCTTGAACTAGCATAACTATTAGTCAATGGTTATTAAAACTAACATAGTATAAAGAGTTACAACTTTTTAATCGTGCAAGATTTATGTGAACCAACACAGATTTTCACCACTAGTATTTCATAAGACGAAAGGTAGTTACAACATTATTAGGTTTCATTTTTTTCCAAAGGTGTCCTTAGGTAGTATGACTACTTGTGTCTTTTAATTTAATAACCAAACTAACTACCTTAATAGTCATATTGATTTTCCTTTTTTTTTTTTAACAAATTTGGGTGTAAACTCATTTCTCTGTTATACTTTGTTTCTTAAATATATATATATATATATATATATATATATATATATATATATATATATATATTAAATTACAGCTGTTTCTAGTACATATGAGACAGTTTTATCATTTGGGGACTTTTAGACGTCCAATAGTATTTGGTGACAGTGGAGTAGAAACTTTTAAAATCTAAAGTTGTCACTTTAGAAAAAGGCTTTACCAAATTATATCCTCAATTGCAAGAATTAATCTTAAAAATATTAGGGGATTGTTTTTTGCACCTGTTTTTTCTTTTCGCACCCCATTCACTGTAAAATTTTTTTTCAATTATACCCTTTAACAAATACATTCCGTAAATTAATTTGCGGAACGTAAACATTTTACATTCCGTAAACTAATTTGCGGAATGTATTTTTACATTCCGTAAATTAGTTTGCAGAATGTAAAAATATATTTCGTAAAATATATTCCGTAAGTTAATTTGCGGAATGTAAAATACATTCCGTAAACTAATTTACGGAATGTATATTAAAAAATGTAAAGAATAAAATGGAAATATCCAAATGTTCAGAAAGAATGAGAAATGTAAAAAAAAAAAAGGAGGATGCAAAAAGTAAAGCCCAAAATATTATCTGTGAGAATACCCAATCAAAGCTTTTAAAAACCCGCACTATATTTAAGGCTGGCCTGTACTTAATTGGGTCAATTGGAAGGTGAGTTGTAATAACCTTAGTGAATCGTTTTTTCACTTTTTTTTTTCTTTTGGCATCCTCTCTATTTTTTTAAATTTTATTCAATGTAAATATATTTTTTAAATTAATTTATAAAATATATATATTTTTCGTAAATTAGTTTGTAAAATGTATATATGCACACAAAAATTTAAAATAATTTAAATACATTTTATAAATTAATTTATAAAATACATATTTTTATATTTCACATACTAGTTTACAAAATATATATATATAGAAAGAGAACAGAATAAAAGAATGTAAAAAAAAAAAATGAAAGGTGCAAAAAATATAAATCTAACCTTCATGTATTGAAAAGTAATAGAGCATAGGCCTGGTAAATATGTACATGCACTTCTGAGGAGGAAAAGATAAAATGGACTTTGGGCCTTGAACCTTTTTGTGTTATGCTGCTTGTTTGTTTCCTGTGGAAGTACAGATCAAAAAGAGGAAAGCAGTTATGGAAGCCCCCACTTAACTGTAAATGCGAGATTAGATTTGTTTTGTCTCCTACCTATTCTACGGAGAACATCTTATAGGCTTTTCATTTATATTCTATCTATCTTGAACCCCCTTCATGGTACCGATGCACACTCATCAATGAGAATTGAAACGAGTTTTAATAACCAGTTGATTCAAAGTGGAAAATTCCAAACTTTGAGGTTTCATCGGCCAAAAAAATAATAAAAAATGAAATGGCCAATGAGCTTAGCGCTGCCTCCAGGATATAGGTTTAATTTGAAAATAGGAACCAAGAGATGATAAAATTTTGTGTAAAGTGTGACATTGTTTCAAAAATCCAATCTCGGGATGCTGTTGAGCAATCAAAGGGGATCCTTACGGCATCAACAGTGAGGGGCAGAAAAAATCCTTACTTCATGTCTTTAAAGTAGCTTTATACTCTGCAGAGAATTCGTGACATGTTGAAAAGGGATTGAACTGGTGAACTGGTGAAGTGGCCCAAAACTTCAGGGAAGCCGATACCTGTGCTGATAAGCTTCCTAATTTGGGAAGTTTACATCAAACTATCTTTCTTTTCTATGACCAACCTCCTTCTGAGGCTTCTCCATGATGTTTTCGGAGTTAGTATTCCCCGTGATTTTCCTGTGTAGTTCTCTTGTTTATGGGCTTTAAGCCCCTTACAATTACAAAAAAAAAAATACTCCTTCCCTGTAGCCACATAACATAACAAATAAAAATATACTCCTTCCAGTTCTTTTCAAAGAGTTAACCAAATCATATAGAGTAAGAAAAGTTGTTCAAATTAGTTAATATATTATGTTTTGAAAACTTTATTACAATATTTCAAGTTTATCCCCTATTTAAAATTAATATTTATTATATATTAATTGTAAGAAAGTTAGAAAGATTCAATATTCAAGAAGAGCAAATAAAAGAAAAAATAATAAAAATTTTATGAAGAATCTTCAATTAAGACTTATAAACGATTTCCAGAAGGATCTAAGAAATAGGACAGAAAGGAGGAACTGATCTAACAATTTCAGGAGATATGTACATGTTCCTTAAAAATACAGAATCTTCAGTGCATTAATCAGCAATAATAAAATGAATTTCACTAACCAGTGTGCTCATGCTCATTCAAATACAACTCAGCAATAGCAGTGTGCAGAGCTGCCCCTATTGGAAGAACTTCCTCATCAAGAAAGAAAAAGGGGGAGTGTGGGGAGTGAATTGCTCCCACTTCTTCATTTCTGATTCCAATGGAATACATTATTCCTGGAATCACTTCTTGATAAAATGCAAAGTCTTCACCTGCCATCACCCTCTTGGCTGCATGGACATTGTCTGGACCAAGCAGAAGTCGACCAACTCTTTCCACATGGAGATGCAGATCTTTGTCATTAACAGTAGCAGGATATGGGATGAAGTCCTTTTCTTTGAAATCAATGTAAGCATTACATCTATGAACAGCTGCCTGTGCTTCAATAACCTGCAAGCATTTCCTAAGAACATAAGCTAAACAAAATTTATAGTATGTTTACTCTTTATCCTTTTTGTTACCTTAGACAGAGAAGTATGAGCAGCCCAAACAAACCATTAAAATCTAGACAGTAAAACAAACCCAATGGGGCAAAATAAGCAAGATAAAGAAGCTATGTACTGCATGATTCACAATCCACAGACAGTTTGACATGTGGTCTGCTCAATTGAATCTTCAAAGGTAAAAAGTAGCCGCTGACAGAAAATATTGCAAATGTGATCCCCCGAGTACAAAAGCTAATGGCTTCACCTTAATGCTGAATTAAGGATGGAGAGGAAACAATAAATAAATAGCCATAAATAAGCATTGCAGCAAGCAGCAAGCAGCAAGTGAGAATAATCAGCACCATTTAGGTGAGTTTAAACTATTTCTCAGGTTCCTTTATGTATTTTCTCTGAATAACAAAGATACATTCTGGCTATGTATAACGATGATGCATACCACATATGAATCAGAATTGATTTTTACTGAATCATAGAGATGATAACCAAACCAAAATTGATTTTTCTGAATCATAGAGATGATGCAAACAACAGATGAACCAAAACATCGCAAAGTTTGCTAGAGTTTCTGATTGATATTAATGATGTCTGTACTGGTCATCGTGCATACCTCCTTTATTCGTTGTCTGAAATGGTACATGGCTTCAGTTGTCTGGCTCCTCAGTGTGCCTCCAAATTTTACATAGGATGGGATCACGTTCAATGCAGCCCCACCTTTGACAAACGTAACTGATATAACCTGGGACCAATATACGATGGTCAGGTCTCATTGTGACATCAAAATGGAAGTTTAATTGCCTTTTTTTACATAACTAAACAGAATATTGGAAAGCTTTTAGAAATGAAAAATAGCATAAATCAAGACCTGAAAGAGTAAACTACTTTTTTTTCTTTGAGAAGAAAGAAAGAAATTAAGTGGTGACTTCAGACTATATCAAATAACCAGGTGTCAATGATAAAATGAAGGGAAGAAAAGAGGAAGCATGAGGACAGATACAAAACGGTGGACTTAAACCAGAGAGTTTTGGAAAATCTCATTCAAATTTGTTGCAATTAAATGCTGTGGATAAATCTTCTGAAAGTCAAGCTTGAGAGTAGCACATACTTGACTGTGAAGAGGATCACTTTCCCTTGAGACAAGCTCTTGCAGTGCCATTATTGCAAATGATGTAGCCAGCACAGGATCTACACTCATCTGAGGAGTTGCAGCATGACCACCTACTCCTACAATTTTTGCCTCAAACACGCATCCTGCAGCTGTTAAAGGCCCTGGAGTGGATGCAATGGCTCCAGTATGTCTTGTAGGATCAATATGAAGACCAAAAATTGCTTCGGCATCTTGAAGAACTCCTTCATTTATCATATGAGAAGCACCTCTGGCTCCCTCCTCAGCGGGTTGGAAAAGAATTCTCACAGTTCCCTTCAATACCAAGGGTAGGGGGACAGTTCAAATAACAGATTATGATTTTTAGTAGTTATGCATGTGTCAGAACCTCAAACACAAACAGAGGAATACATGTTATATTTTTTTGACTTGTGCTTCAATACCAGGCAAAAGGAAATTCAATACCTCATATATAGATTATTAATTGACTTATTTCATCTGAAAGCAACAAAAATACAAACATTCAGCAAGTTGGATCTAGTCGGAATTCTGTTAGTTAATACATTTGAACTTCATGCCATTCTACTTATCTAAAATTTTTAATATAAACGCAATTTCAATATTACAAACTCAATGAATTTATGATCTGAAGCATGTCATTTAATCCAGCGATCGGTGGTATTAAAGGCTGAACAGACATATGCTTAAGAGGCACAGGACTCCATAACCAGATGAGACTTAAGACTCACAGGTATCACCTGCACATATATGATGAGAAGTACCAATATGGTGCAACTTCTTAACTTTCAATTGACATTGTCCCCCAAATTTGTGAAGTAGAGAATCTATTAATTTCTACAAGCTTTGGTGTGATTTCTACCAGTTTCTGGAAGAGTTGGTAGCTATTCAATGGAGCCAAGATAACCCAATATCTAGATCTAGGCATTTGCCTGTAGTTGGCCTGAAGCATGAAATCCAGCACAGAATACATATCTGACAGAAGGATTATACAGGAACAGAAAGGACTCTGAGGAATAAGAAGCCAACACAATTACAGTTTTAGCACTCAGAAAAAGAACATTTGTTTTCTGGATGTGAGAAACCTAAAAATGTGACAAAAAGAGAAGAAACCAAGTAGAATATCCAAGAAACATTTGTGCTAAATTTGGAATAAGTATAGAAAGAGAAATCCTTCCCAGAACAACAGTGCTATTTTGCATCCCTTTGTTACCCTTTGGACAAATGATTGGTTGGGAGATAGATGTCGGTGCAGCAGGAAAAGGAATGAAAACTATTAATCCAAAATAGAATAAAATTGTTAGATTTTCCATATAGTTTTTTCATGAACCAAATATCCCAAAAGCATAAACTGTTGGATGAAAGCACATAAATGGTTTAATATAACATGCCTCCTCATACAAGAATTCTTTGGGCATGAAGCATGGATAATGTACAGGCCTAACTTCTGCCAAAATTTAACTTCTTACTTGAACAGAAGGGAGTAACAAGGATCAAACCCTCTTTCATATGGTCATAGAGGCTCCAATATCATGTTATGAATCAACTATTCTAAAATTTTAAGTTGCTAGGTTAAAGCACATGAATGGTTTTATATATAACATTTTTGAATTCTAAATTGACATCCGGTGAATTAACATATACATCAAATTTCAAAGTCTAAGTTAGAAGCTATGGTTAAGATGTTCCAACTGTTACGATCGATTTTGTCAACATTTATCATGAATGCTAAATTGAGTTAGTTCATTAGAGAAAAACTGGTCATGTGGAGGGCAGAAAAGATAATTTGTTTGATGTTTTCTAGCTTTTGGGCCTCATTCAAGTAAACATAAAAAGAAGGTTGTTGATTAATTAGTTGCAGAAGATGAGACAACCTAGGAACATTAAAGCCCTGAAAATCAAGGTCCAAAGCGGAAGTCTAATAAAACTAATTTATCAAAATGCAATGGTTGATCTATTAATTAGAAAATATTAAGATATGAGAAGAAGATTGCAGTAGCCAATTAATCATAATATATTTGAAGTTCATGGATGAAGCAAAAGAGGAAAAAGGAAAGATGGAGAATGCACTGAAAAAAGGTTGGGGCAATTGGCACTTGATAGAATAGAATTATTTACTTGGCACTCAAAATGAGCCTAATAATTAGATAGATTTTTGATATGCACAGGAGGAAAGGGTTCAATATGGTTGTATCATAATCATCCTGCACAAACAAGCCAGATATTCTCAACCATGCTTGAACCGCTGAATATGAAGCACAGATTGCTTTTTGTGATTTTAAAGAATTCTCCTCACTACGGTATTTTCTCCAAAAATGACAGACCAGCACGCACACAAAAATGAGACTGTAAATGTCTCGTAAGCCCTGTTTTTCTATAACTAACAGTTCGATCGATCAATAGCAATAGTGGGAGTTCAACTTCCAGAGCCACATTGTACAATATACCTACGTTTACAAGATGGAAATGGCAGTAACTTATTCGGATCTATAAATAGTTCCATCATGGTAGACTTCTTTACAGCACCACCTCCATGTGTATCAACATAAACTAACCTGAGTTGATTTTTGGATTCTTGTTCCAATGGACCTTTATATTGAAATCCCCAGCTATATAAGATTGCGAAATGGTGTCAATATTTGCAATTTTCCAAACATCAATAGACAACACACTGAAGTTAGAAGATTTTTTAGTTGTGCAATCAATGTGGGACTCGGGTTCTGACTATGAATGATTAAATTTTTATGGTAGGATGTTAAGACTCAACTTAAAGAGACAAACACCATCAACTAAAAACATCCACCCAAATTAGCAAACTGATACTGGTAAGAACCTGAAGCTTATTTTGCCGCTGATTTAGCAACTTTGCAGCCCCAAGTAGCATGGTAGTGTGAGCATCGTGTCCACATGCATGCATTCTGCCGTCAATTTTGCTCTTGTGTTCCCACTCAACAAGCTCCTAATCACCGATCCATCAATATCAAATCAAAGATACACACATCAAAACAATGCTTTTCTTGAGCAGTAATTTTAGTTCCTTTAATGATTGTATTTAATTTTAGTTTTTTAAGTCAACCAAAAAAAGTTTTACTTCTAAAATTTAACAAATTTAATTCCTATCAATTTTATTTTTTTACTTTGAACTCTACAATTATCACTTTTTATTCAAATTCTTACAAATTAAATAGATTAAATTGTTTTTTATTTAAAATTAATCAACTGAAGCATCGAGTTTCATTTAAAATAAATAAAAAATCTCAAAATATCACCATTTCAAAAGCCTAATTTCATATTTTATAAAATCCTTCAAATCTTATCAAACTTTATTAAATATTTTGTTTTTAAAATTATTTCATATTTTAATTTTATTATAAATTTTTTAAATATTTGAATAGAGGATAATAATCTGAAAATTTTAAATACAAAAATTAAAGGGACCAAATTTATCTAATTTTAGAAATAATATATTTTAATTAGTTAAAAAAACCTTGGGGATGAAAATCCCATTAAGTGGAAACTAAAGATGTCAAAAGTGGGCTTACCTGCAAAGGAAGGGCATCCATATCAGCCCGAAGAGCAATGATGGGGCGAGAACCAGAACCAACTTGGGCAACAACACCGGTTTTGGCAACTGGATATGTGTAAGGTATATCAAGCTTGTCAAGTTCCATTCGTATAAGAGCACTGGTGTTATGTTCTTCGAAAGCCAGTTCTGGGTGTTCATGGATCTTCCTTCTCACCGACACCAACCAATCCTTTTCCTTCTGGGCTGCACTAAGAATCTCTTTGGCATAGACATCATCCTCCTCACACCTAAACACACCAAAAAGGGAAGTTGATAACAGAAACACAAAAAGTAGATGAATGGCTACCATCAAATATGCACTCATCTCTGAATACCGAAGACTGAACCACACTCTCTCTCTCTCTCCTTTTTCTGACTTCAAGATTTACGACTACCGAAGCGTCCCTTGTTGATTTTGTTGCTTACGCGCTGACAGACTTCCATTGGTCATCGATTCCTAGGGTGGGCCGTTTGGGTTCATTTCAGAATGAAAATAGAGAAACAAACACAGGATTCACTCTTCCAACCGCTATCCGATCACTTTAAAAAAAAAAAAAACTAAAACCGTTGTAGGGAAGTAGAAATATTAATGTTTTTCAAAATTATTTAAGTTATATTATTCTATTTTTAAAATTTATATAATCAGCCGAATATGATAGTATATTCTTGTTAAATTATCTTATTCCATTTTCTTTAAGTTTAATTCTTATTGTCTTTCAATCAGAAATTATTAGAATAATTTTCATATATAATATTTTATAAAAAATAATTTAATTATATAAAATATCATTTAAAAAATATTGTATATTCTTTCAAAAATATTAAATATTTTATTTATTTTATTAAATTGATTTTTTATTTTTTGATAATTTTTTATGAAAAATTTATATATTTTTTAAGTGTAAAAATTTTTAAAAATTATTATAATTTTAATATGATTTGTACACAACATATTTTTTAATTTTTTAATGTTTTAAGGGAAGCCAAAAGCCAAGTATCATCTACAGAAATTTATAGGGAAAAAAAAATCACTTTTTCCTTATTTGGTCGCGTCGGCAATTTAATTTCCCATTAACTGTCGTTTGGCAAGCAGATTGCTTTAGACTTCTCAAAAGACCGTTGGTAGAAGCATCACAACATAATTGCAACATATTTGAGAGATAATTAAATCCTTTTGAACATGTTGATCAGAGTTTCATAATTATTTTTAAAAAATGCTTGAGAAGATAAAATTCACTTTAGTAATTCTGAAAGGGATTAATATTTTAGCCAGAGAATACACGTGTACAAAAAAAAAACCTCATTCCATGTAACTTAATCTTCAATTCTTGGAGGCTTAACAAAGCCCACTTTGCAATTTTAAGCTAAGTTCGGAAACTACACATAACAGATGCCGAATGTTAGTGCTACTCCTGAATTTGAGCGAGCTGCAGTAAAATGCTATTTGCCCAAATTAGCAGTTAGTATATCCAAGTTCGGTATGATGCTATCTGGCCATTATTTTACGCACGTTCGCTTGCATATTCTTGAGCCACTAACTTTACCATTGAACGTTATGTAGCTCAAAAAACTCTTATGCAGTCCAATAGTTCAGAATAAAAGTAGGTTTCGTCTTCCAAGGTCCAAGCTATTCACTCCTTGGGTTAATATGAAACGGAGAAGCAAGAGAAAATTGAAGAAACTGTATATATAATGTACAGCGACAGAGTCTACAGACTAAGCCAAAGCTTACATACATACAATACACCGACAGTGCGTACACATGTATCAAGTTACCAACAAATCTAAGTAAACCCTACATGCCTCCCTGAACTGGCCCAAAAAACAAATGGAGGCAAATTAAAGACAAAAGGAATAACCTAGCAGTTCAGAGTTTAATATACCCCCATACGTCAGAGAAGGCCACTAGTAAGACCATTGCAAAGGCAGAAACTACAAAAACAGAAGACCACATGGTGCGCTTGGACGAAGCCTTTGAAATATGAGGAACCCTTCTCAGCAATAAAAAGTCTTTTAACCCCAAGGTAGAACCTGCTTTTGTAACTTGTCGAGAAAATTTTCTATTGCTGGTGGACTCACATGTCTTCTGCAGTTCATTCACATCATTAGCAAGGGTAGCACTTTCATCAGCAGCATGATTTTGTGAAGCTTTCTCCTCCTACAAAAGAAAAACAATTCTCATTTCACATGCAAAAACAATCTCCTACACAGAAGCTAAACAAACAAACTTCTTACCACTGCAACAATTGGTTTTGAATTAAACTCTTCTTGTGCACAAGTCCTACCCTTCGTCATGCTAATTGAGCCAAGTGCTTCCTTCGACAAGCGAATTCTTCTTTGTGCAGTACCTTGTGTTGAGTTTGTGTTTATCTGTTCATTTCGTACCTGCCGACTCCTCCTTGTGATTCCAGTATGCCCACTAGCAACTGTACTGTAGTTTCTTGGTTGCCCATAATCATTGACTACATTGTATACTTGGCCCATACTAGCATTAGATGAAAAGGCCATCTGGGAATTGTTCAGAAATAACCCAACATTGCTCTTCTGCTCATCACCACTATGGTCTGTAGTGATGCCAGTGGTGCAGCAAAATTCTGATGTTGTCACCAAAGGAATCCTTCTGTCAATTGCCTCCGTAGGATAAGCAGCTTGTATATACTGCAGAATACAATAAGACTAGCATTATACAGGAGAAACAAGAAAGCCATATTAGATAGTTAGATCTGACACCAGAAGTTGGGAAACTACCAAATTTTACTATCATTGCAGAACCTACCTAGAATGACCAAAAGATAAATAGATTTAGAACAATTACTCACTGTCATATTGGCAAGTTCAGCATCTAAGTTGCTGGCTAATACATTCTCCTTAACATCAAATGAGGGGTAGCTCTGCTGCCAACAACCGGAATCCTCATAGGAGAGTTGATCCCAGTTAACAACTGAATTCAAAAAGTCAGAAATATTTGGCTCATTTGTACCATATTGAAGCCCACATTGGCTTGCTTGGTAATTTAATTCTGGTGGAATATGCACAAGTACAGGGGAGAATAGTTTGTCGTCCAATTGCTCATTTTTTGGGTCATAAAATATGTCAAAATTCAACTGCGGAACCTCCTGTAGGATGCATCAATTATAAGCACTAAATCAACAATTCGAATGTATGCAAAATAAAATCAGAGTGAATGAAAACAATAAAAGAAACAAATTCATCTATATGCATAGAGTAAAATAGAGTTTTCAATAAATGCTACTCCTTTGTTTCTTTTTATTTATCCACTTTTGAATTTATCTATCCATATAGAAGTTCAAGACAATATTAATTGCTATCTGTTCAATTATGCTCTTATCTCTATGTAGCTATTAAATACGTCACACATATACTATAAATGAGAAGAAATAATAGTGGAAGTCATATTAGGAAGTAAAAAAATAATGTAGACAAGGATATTAATTATATTCCTTTATCAGCATGTTATCCACCTAAAGTGGACAGATACAAAGAAACAGGGGTTGTATTAGTTATCTTTTAAGTAGCTCTGACTCACAACTATAAGATAACAAACAAAAAGCCACTATTCTCATAATCAGCAACTCCTTTCAAGCAAATAGAGATTAAACCCACCCTTGGTAATAAAATACAGCACTTTTAATGATCCTCTAATCCACCTAAATTCTCCATCATTAGTTTAAAATATAAGTTCTCCTTGAAGAAAGATGTCTGAATAGGGATGACTAACCTCTGGAACCGATTCTAAAATTTGATGTTTTGTATCATAAGCATCATATCCATCACGATGGCAATCAACCGGGGTTATGATGTTGGATACAGCTTCCTCAGAGTTTGAGGGGATAGTTGCCTGATGCTTATCATCTTCTGTAACCTGTGACGGGGATACAGCAACAAGAGCTGGATCAGATTCTATTTCTTCAGGAGAGTAATTGGCAGCCATATGAGTTGAAGCAGTCTGCTCTGCTTCATCACAGTGTGAAACTTCAAGGCTCTCATCGTGTTTCTTAAACAAGCGACAAAGGACGTATGCATTCTGGAAAAAAGCAAATTGAAATTGATCATCACTTCATATATTTCCTTAGGTAGTTGTGACTTGCAGCAGTGCGATGTCAATTAACAAAAACCAAGTGGAATTTGTAAAACAGGACCGAGTAAGTTTTGCTTTATTTAATTAAGCTTAAAGTATATGTTAAATGACCATTTTAATAGGAAGTAGGTGGGAAAAGAGTGAACCTGTCCAGGATTGGTACCATCAAGCTCCTTCAAGGTGGGACGGTATTCATGCATAACCCAATTGGTCCTCTTCCCTTTGGGTGCACGACCTGTATAAAACACCAAAGTCTTCTTCATTCCAATCAAGCTCGACCCAGACTTTATTTTACGATCCTTTCCCGTTGCCTTCCAATACCCATGATTCGTTGCTCGGTTCAATCGATGCCCATTTGGATACTTTTTGTCCTGTGGACAGAAGAAGAACCACTCTGGATCCTTGTTTCGTATCACCGACAAATCTACACCACAAACCAAAGAAACAGAATTAAAAATAGAAAAAGAAGATAAATAACATAACCACCGCTAACCAGTTCTTACAGAGTAGTATGATATGATACATGCATATAAAACTCATAATTTCCGAACAGTAAACCTCAGAACTTTCAACTTTACCAAATTAAGGAAAGATTATAAATGTAAAGAGTTGAAGATAAAAAATAAAAAAAAAAGAAGAAAAAGTACCAGGCATATCCCAAGGTTCCCATTTGCAGACATCAATTTCTCGGATAACCCAAACCTCGTCACCATTACCGTTTATCTTCTGTCGCAAGTAGTAATCAATGAGTTCCTCGTCCGTAGGTCGGAACCGGAACCCTAAAGGCAGGGAATTCAGAGACACCACCGTCATCTCATTCGTAAGCGATGGATAGCAGTCAACCGAACCCATACTCGCTCAGCCAAAATGAAATTAAAAAGAACAAGAACAAGAACGGAGAGAGAGAGAGAGAGAGAGAGAGAGAGAGAGAGAGAGTGAAAAGAGATTGGATTAATTATAAAGAAATGAAGGGAAGAAGAGATTGAGAATCAAGGGAATAATTCAGAGGATTTGAGGGTGTGATGGCCCATAGCTTTTTCGCACTTTATTTTCTCAGGTAAAGGAACACGACCGCACACATGAAGCGAGAAAGTTTAACTGACAGTGTGGTGACTCTTCTCCGCACTCCACTCCGCGCTATTTTTTATGGATTAATGTAGGAGAGAAACCGCGTTTAAATTCCTCGTATATCCCACGTAACATATATTACCCTCGCCTTTCAATCAAACTACCATGCTGCCACTCTATTTCCTATTCTTCCAATCCCCTATGCTGTGTTTCTTACGCTTTATGTCAAAAATTTGGAAGCAATATAATAGGGAAGAACGAAATATAAAAATAAAATATTTTTTAATGTGTAAATCTATATAAAATTAGGAAGAAAGAATATCTTTTTTATAAAATTTATTTAAAAATTAATATCTTAAAATTGAAAAGGAAAGAAAATTTTTTAATATTTACATAATTAAGTATTTTTAAAAATTAAATAAATAGAATGAAAATTATTATATAATAAAATCATTTTTTTAAATTTAATTTGATTTTTTAATTAATATAAAATAAAATTTATATTATTAATCTATTTTTTTATTTATCTAAATAAAAATTATTTTTTTCTTATTTTTATTCCTCTAACAACTATATTTTCTATTTTTTTACTTTATTTGTCCCTGTTTCACATTTCATTTTAAGCAAAACAGCGGGGTTGAGCGAGGGAAAGCAGGTCGGGGGTAAATGCGGATGAGAAATTTAGAAGGATTATTGGAAAGCAGTAAACAAGGGGGAAAAAGGACATGCTGTCTTGCAAATGATCTTCTCACACATGGCACCAAACGTGCCCATGGAGCTCTCATTTTACGTGCTGAGTAAGAAAACGTCAGTTAACGAATAATAAATACTAGTACAAAAATGTGATTATTGCTTCTTCGAAAAAAATTAAATATAATTACTTATTTTGTTAAAAAATTTAAAACGTACAAAATATTTAAACTGTACAATTATCATATATATATATATATATATATATATATATAAATAAATAAAATTTATTTATATTAAATCAAAATTTAATATTTATATAAATTTAATAATTTTATATAAAATATAAATTGTTAAATTATGTTATAATATCTAATAATTTTTTATATTAAATTTTAAAAAAATTATGCATGTTATTAATATTTATAAATATTTAAATAATATATAAATATTAAAATAAAATTATAAAATAAAATATTATTTAATTTTTATTTTATATAATATTTTATATACATAATTTATTAAATTAATATGATTCAACAGTTAAATTAATAAATTTTATATTTTATATAAAATTATTAGATTGATATAAATAATAAAGTTTAATATTTAATATAAATAAATCTAATTATATATATTATAAAATTATTTTATTTTAATAAAAAAATTAAATTCTAAACATATTATTATATTAAAATTGAAAAAGAAAATTTGTAATGATCATAATAATTTTATTTAATTTAAAAAAAATAATTTTAATGAAAATTCTAAAAAAAACTAAAATATATTTAGATAAATGATTTAATTAAATAATTTAAATTTTTATTTAGATTATATATTGATATTTTTGTTTTAATTTAAAATTTTAATTAAAATGTACAACTTGGTTAGTTGATTCATACATTTGGTGATAATATTTTTTACAAATAAATAATTATATCATAAATTAAAATTTAAAATTTATTAAAATAAGGTAAAAACATTTTTATAAATTATATTAAGAAAATTATTAAAACAAATTAAAAATTACAGAATACAAATCATTTTTATAATTTTTTAAAACTATCTTAATTTAATAAGAATTTGTTATCATTAAATTTTTAGATATATTTTGTTTGTGTTTTAAAATATTAGCAAGCAGACTTTATTTTCAGTTTTTGAGATATTTTAGGGATTTTTTTGGAGAGATATTTAACGGATTTATTTGATTATTTATTGAGCGATGGTGGAAGGCACTACAAAGTAAAAAAGCGAATGTGATGTGATGGACTGCGGCTCTATATTTGGGATCCTGACTCTGCCTATTACTTTTCCGTGGGGCTCCCACTTGGATTCAGCCAACGGAAGAGTTCAATTTTACCAGCACATTTCTATATTCTTTTACTATTTTATAAAAATAAATACTTAATTGAAAACTGTATATATTTATTATTAATTTATTATTATAAAACTATAATAATATCAATTTTAAAATTATTAAATAACATTATTAATTTTTTGCTATAAGAATATGATCTCTAATAAAAAAGGAGAATTTTATTTAAATTACTAATATTTATTTTACTATTAATATCAATCAATATTTAGAATTTTTTATTTTTATGGATACGCAAAAAAGTTATTATAAAAAAATTTAAAGTCAACTTATAAGGTAAAAAAAATACTAAGTAGAGTTGTAAGATTTGTTTTGATTTATTTAGCAATTTTTATTGTTGCATCGGATGATTTTTTTTTTTCTACTGGACATTTAATATGAGATTATTAATATCCATCTTTTTTATTACAATTAGTTTGTTAGATTTGACTATTTAAGACAATAACTAAATAGTGTATTCAGTATAAATGATGTGTATAAGTGAATTGGCAAACATCACTCTTTTGTATATATTAGTTTTTATCCTTAGAAAATGGATGTGGCATATTAATATATGACAAAAAATTTAAAGTTTTTTTTATGATATCATTCTAACAAATATGTTTAAGCATTATAGAAATATATATATATATATATATATATATATATATATATATTATTTTTTTTATGTGTTTTAGATGTTGTTTTCTTGATAAAAATATTATGTATTATTTTAAAGATTATTATTTTTTAATTTTTTTCTTTTATGAATCCAGTTTATTGGATTATATATTTTGTTAATTTTTGTAAGCATATTTTCATTACATTTATTTGATAGGTTTGGCTAAAAAAATCAATATTCTAGTTAATATCATGAACCAAACTTTTTATATTTGTAATCTATTTATGTTTTGATGCAAAAAAAAAAGTTGCATATATAGACCATTTTAACTTTCTACCATTCTATGCAACTTGTTCATTCGAATCCTCCTTTTAAAAACTTGGTGAATCTCAATGTTAATGGAAATGTTTAAAATAATCTAGTATTGGTGGATTTGGTTATTTTTTAAGTGACTATAAGAAGCATTGGTTTTGTGATTTTGATGAACAAATTGATTATTCAAACAAAAATATTATCAAAATTATTTAACTTATTACATGGATGAAAGATAATTTAAAGTAAAGTTTTTTTAATTAGATCATTTGAAGGTCATTCATCTCTTTGAAATAAAAACTATCCTATTTTACAAATATAGTATAATTATTAAGATTTTTAAATTTTATTACATAAAAGATCAAAGTGTTTCTATCACTTATATCTTCATTGAATATAATTTTTATATAAATATTTTAATTAAATTAAAAGTGTCTAAATTAAATTATATTTCTAATATCTTCAGCTGTTATAAAATTTTTATTCTTCTATTTTTTATTTTATTTATGTTTTAGTTGTTGTTTTTAATTTTTTATTGACTAAAAAATGATAGAAATATTAAACAATTTTAAAATTTTTTAAAAGAAAAAATATGTGTATGTTTTTATTACCACCTCCTTTATAAAGTAGAAAGATGGTATGAAAAATGAGTTGGAGGAAAAAAAAACTCCTTATGCGGGCTTCTACACATAAATAAATAGGGATGGAAGTGAACAAGGTCGTCCAACAGGAGTCTACGATTCGGCTCGTTAAACTTAGTTAAGCTCAACTCGTTTAATAAATAGATAGGTTCAGGCTTGTTAAAAAGCCTTTTTAGATAAACAAGTCAGACCTAAGTTTATAAAAAAGTCTGTTTAACTTATTCAGGAGTCTATTTATATTTATATATTATATATTTATATTTATTTTAATATATTATATTTATATAATATTTATTTTATATTTTATTTACATAATATTAATATATATATATATATATATATGTTTTAAGTCTATTTAATGGCCTTTTTATCTTGTAAACTTTAAGTTTGCAAGCTTTTTTAATTAATTATTTATATAGATTTTAAGTTTATTTATTGATTTTTTTTGTAATGTATGCTTTTAAACAGCCTTGTAGGCTTTGTAGGCTTTAAATCAGGTCAGACCTTGACAAAAAAAATAAAAAAACAGCCTTTAACAGGTAACAGGCCCAGACTCAGACCTCAAAATTTTTAAACAGGTCAGGCTTAAACACACTCAAAGTCTAACTCGTCTCGGCCTACTTTCATCCCTATGAACAACATAAATATACTTTAGTTTACTGCTAACACAGTTAAGAGCCGTCCTAGCATATTTACGAGCAATTCTCCTAAAAGAGTACAATGCTTATAAATAAATAAAAAATAGAGATAACATAAAAATAATTTTAGAAAAGCTTTGTTGGTTATTATTATTATTTTATTTTATTGTAGCTTATTTATTTTTTTGTTAAGCACACCAATACATAATATATTCATACAAGAATCATTTTATATTTCTGCTAAAATACATTATTTTAGCTATGATATATATAATATAAGTGTGTGTATATTTTAAAAAGAATAAATATTTAAACTCAAATTGGAAATTCGAGTGAGATCAAATTAACTAGATTCAAAATTGATTAATCCAAATAGTTATTAATCATGTTTATTTTATTTAATTCAAATTTTCAACTTAATTATATAATTTCAAGTTAAATTATGTGGGCTCGAAATCTATCTGAACTTGTAACTATCCTTCTGGTAAATTATAAACTGAAATTATATAACGAATCCGAATTATATAAGCTTATACCAGAATACATTAAAACTTAAAATTTTTTAATAAAATAATTATATAAAATGTAAAAAGGTGACAGCATAAAAAGAAAGCTGATAATCTTTGTGTAATCACGGGTAGAAAAATAGCTTTTTACATCGATTGTTATAAACTTTTTATATCGGTTATTTGAGCGGTATTGAAGCGGGCGATATAGAAACTTAGACTTTCTACATCAGTTCTACAACCGATGTAGAAAGTACACTTTCTACATCGGTTAAAACGCTACATCGGTTGTGACTGTAATCGATGTAAAAAGTGAACTTTCTACGTCGGTTCTCGTTTAACCGATGTAGAAAGTCTGACTTTTTACATCGGTTATGGTCACAACCGATGTAGAAAGTGACTTTTTACATCGGTTAAGGTCACAACCCGACGTAGAAAGTTTATATTTTTTTTAAATGTTTTTTTCGTCTAGGAAAATTGCCATATTATTTATTCACAATACCTGTGTATATAAACAGAATACCAGGCAGACAATACAGAAGTTACAGAGTCTATATAATTAAAGTAAATACATCAATATCTATTATAAAATATAATAAAAACAAACTAAAAATCTAAAAATCCCTTGAATTCAACCCAAATTGGCAACCTCAATCAGAAATTCCCCCCAACGTCTCCTGATATCATCAATCTCTTCATCCAACAGAGGTTTTGGATTGTCAAATATTTAACAATAGAAGCCGAGACAATGAGAAACATATGTCTCATCACATAATATCCACACTCGGTTCCTCCGGGTTGTCTTGGACACTTCAAAAAAATAAAAAGAGTATGAAATATAATTAGAGATGTTGATAAAAGAATATAAAATAAAATCATTGAATAACTTTTAATAAAGTACTTACCTTTGGAATTATCCATACATGCATTTTAATATTTGATGGATGCGTCCCTTTTAACCGAAGTCGAGCATTCATTGCTCTACAGTAAAATAAAAAGCAAATGAATACCTTTGACAATAACAAGTTATATGAATATAAATACCAAAATCATAAAAACTTACAAATCTATAATGTCCTTTATGTCTTTCTTTGGTTTTTGCCAAGCAGAGCATAGAAATACAACTACATTCCGCTTGGGACAAATAATGATTAATTGCCAATGGGCCCTACAAAATATGGATGACAATGAACAAAAAATAGGAATTTAATTGAATTCATGAAATAAAGCAATTAAGTATTGACTTACGATTGAAAATAGGGGGCTAGGTAACAGTCTTTATCAGACTGCAATCTCCTCTGAAGATATCCTTGTATCTCAGCTACCTTGTTCCCAGTTTTCTGCATATGAACTGGGTCCAGGAATCCATAGAGGTGTAAGTTACCTCTTTCAGTGCAGATACGATACAGGTACCTAATATTGCGAATAATTTTCATATGTTAGCTTTTGATAATGAAATAATTCAAGTAAGGTTTAGAAATTTACTTACATCAACCATAATTGTAGAACTGTTACACATAGGAGATCGTTACCCACAACCAACTCCAATATATCCTTCTTAGTAATATAGAAGGGGATAGGTGTGAGCTTCCCTATGATATCCGGTTCCATTGTTATTTGCAAAGTTTGGTTGCCCAAGTTCATGGCGATACCAAATAGACGTGTGAGCAAATCAACCTCATATTTCTTTGCAGGAGGCTCAGGAAGATCTGCTTTAGCATTTAAATCAATCTTTTTCCCACGATCTTCCTTATAAACCTACGATAAATTCACAAAATAGTAAGAAATATATATATATATATATATATATATATATATATATATATATATATATAGACACACATAATATATATATTAAAAAATTAATAACGTAGGCTAAAATTATCTAATACCTGAGGTTGAACTCGCTGCACAAGTCTCCTCGGCCATATAATGAAATGGTTGGGGGCTTGCCCCACGACATGAACCTCCTCAGTAGGGACAGGAACATGAGCATCTGCATCTTCAACCCGTTCAACCACCACTCTAATATGATCATCATCAATTTGCTGGTGATGGATGGTTGAACCCAAGGTGTAGACTTTCCCAATTGCTACCAGACGATATGGATCATCAACATATAACTCATAATCGTCTGAACCTGCATCCACATCCTCTTCTCCCTGTAGTTGCTCCTCCGTCGGAGCACAACTTCCCTTTGTGCTTACGCACCTAGGAGAAGGTGATGGATGGTGACCCTGTGTCTGTGTTTGGGAAAGTCCCAAAGATGCAAACTCCTGTCTAAGCTCCTGCCTAAGCTCCTGTCTGAGCTCTTCTCGAAGTTCTTGCCGCAGTGCTTGCCTCATGTCTTCACGCATGGCGTCCAACTCATCTCTAGACACCAAACCTTCTTTGGACGTCTGTCTAGAAGACAATCCAAAGTACTGTCTAAGGCCAACACCTCGGCCAACTGCACGAACACGCCCTGGATGCTCCGGTTGGCCAATAGTTGTACTTAAGATGTCATCCCGGCCAGTTGGAACAAAGACTCCTTGTGAGCTTTGTTCAACCAAAGAATCATACAAAACAAAAAATGACCGTTATCAGTAATGTAAATGTTTGAAGATAAATAAAATGAAAATTTACAAAATTGTGTGATTACTTACAATCTTCTCAGCAACAATGCGAGAAGGTTCTGATGTGTACTCTCCAGTTGCCTTTTGACGTGCCCTCTTCCATTTCTCATGGCGTGAAGGTGGAGAGGGTGGAGAGAGAAGTGTAGAGGGGTCTGCTTCAGATGATTGCTGACGTTCTTTCGACTTCTGGTCCATCAACCTCTCCTGAAGCAACTCATAACCCCCACGAGATAATCTGTGGAGGTAAAAGTTCTTAGCAGAAATTTGTTGAGCCTTCTTCCTTTTCTCCTGTTATAAGAAAGCAAATCATTTAATCATAATATTGCTTATATTAGTCAATTAAAAAAATAAAATATTAGAAAGATACATACAACGAATGCAGGATCCATTCGAGACTCAACAAATCTCTGCCAAGTGTCTTGATCAAGGAACTGGTACTCCTCACAAGGAGACACATCCTTGAGTGACCCATATATATATTTGTTGGTGAGATGTGTCTTGAAGCCCCTCCAGCGCTCACCAGCAAATGAAAGTCACTTCCTCTTCAGGAAGTTAGTGTTTGGTACGTCATATGTAAGCTACATAAAAGAAGATGTAATTGGTTAGTGAATGATAAATTTATGGAAAAACTTAAAGCATTAAAGTTAAATATCATGATAGTCTCCCAAATTTGATCCTTGACTCGCATCTCAACATCATCCCAATCCTTCTTCAAAATACTGGTCTTGCTTCGTCCAAGGAGGGCCACATAACTCTTAAACTTTGTCTTGTTTGGCCCTAATGGATTCCCAGTGGCCTGATAAAACTGTATGGGAATCCTTTGCTCACCGCTTCGACTAAGGGTTAACTCCCTTAACCGTGTGGCTCGTCTTCCCTTCTTTTGCCGAGAAGAAGGGTTCTCAAACCCACTTTGTGAAGGAGGAACCTCTGAAGGGTCAGCCATGTATCTGTTAAAAGCAGAGAAAACAAATATGAAAAAATTATTGAATAGAAACAATAAATACAATTCATATTTACATTGCAAATTGCAACCTTAACAGAAGCAGTAACAGAAACAGAAACAGGCAAAACAGAGACCTAAACAAGCAAAGGCTAAGGCTATCTACCTCATACAAAGTAACAGGCAAAGCAAAGGCTATGCTAAGACTAAGACAAAACAGAAACAGGTCAAACAGAGACCTAAACAAGCAAAGGCTAAGGTTATCTACCTCATATATATTAACAGGCAAAGCAAAGGCTAGACTAACACTAAGACAAAACAGAAACAGGAAAAACAAAGACCTAAACAAGAAAAGACTATAACTATCTACCTCATATATATTAACAGGCAAAGTAAAGGCTAGACTAAGACTAAGACAAAACAGAAACAGACAAAACAGAGACCTAAACAAGCAAAGGCTATAGCTATCTACCTCATATATATTAACAGGCAAAGCAAAGGTTAGACTAAGACTAAGGCAAAACAGAAACAAGTCAAGCAGAGACCTAAACAAGCAAAGACTAAGATTATCTACCTCATATATATTAACAGGCAAAGCAAAGGCTAAGACTATCTACCTCATATATATTAACAGGCAAAGCAAAGGCTAGACTAAGACTAAGACAAAACAGAAACAGACAAAACAGAGACCTAAACAAGCAAAGGCTATAGCTATCTACCTCATATATATTAACAGGCAAAGCAAAGGTTAGACTAAGACTAAGACAAAGACAAAACAGAAACAGGCAAAACAGAGACCTAAACAAGCAAAGGCTATAGCTATCTACCTCATATATATTAACAGGCAAAGCAAAGGTTAGACTAAGACTAAGGCAAAACAGAGACCTAAACAAGCAAAGACTATGGCTAACAACTAACAACTAATGCAGAAACAGAAACAGGAAACAGAGACTTAAACGGCGCTGTAACGACGTACCAGTGTAGACGACGACGACGGCGGCGTAGACGAAGACGGTGACTTTGAGCACGACGACGACTTTGAGAACGACGGAAGCTTTGGCAGCTTAGAGGAAATGAGTTAGGGCAGGAATCGAGTGTTTACAGTTATGAGGACGACAACGGTCGCATTAGCTATAGAGGAGGGAAAATAGACTTTCTACGTCGGTTGTTTCAGAGAACCGACGTAAAAAGAACTTTCTACATCGGTTACACTACCCAACCGATGTAGAAAGTCTTAGGGTTTAGGATTTAAGGTTTAGGGTTTAGGGTTGCTTTATAACCGATGTAGAAAGTTCTTTTTACGTCGGTTATAAAGCAACCGATGTAGAAAGTGACTTTCTACATCGGTTATCTAGCAACCGATGTAGAAAGTTTAAATTTTTTTACAAAAATGTGATCGGCTGTTTTTCTACATCGGTTATAAAGAAACCGATGTAGAAAGTGTCAAATTTATTTACAAAAATGCCACCGCCTTTTTTCTACATCGGTTGGCGAATAACCGACGTAAAATCCTGTTATAAAAAGCTATTTTTCTACCAATGAATAAACTATAATATTAACTTCAGCATATACCACAACTTGGATTACCCATTTTATGTTTATATTTTTAGCAGTGATTGATCGAGTGAAAAAAAATACAATGTCTTATGTAAAATACAATATCTTATGTTTGACAAAATTCAAGTTTGAGTTCTCACTTTACATTTTATACAGTAAAAAGTGTTAAAAGTTTGAAATTAAGATGTTATGTAAATTATTTTAAATAGAACAAAAATAAGACAAAAAAATAATATTTTAATTTTTATTTAAATAAGTAAAAAATGAATTATGTAAAAAACTATCAATAATAATTATAAAAATCATAAAGAATTAATTTTTTATTACAATGTTTTTAATAATATTTTTATTATTTTTATATTGTTAAAAAATTGTTTAAAAAATTGAATAATAAAAAAAAAATAAAATCCCAGCCTTCCTTTTTCTCTTTCTTCTTTCTATTCTCTTTTTCTCATCATTTTAGGTGGAATTGTTTTATCAAATGGATATTCTAAAACAATTTAATTCCGCATTGTTTTACTTGATTTAAATAAGAATAATTTTTTATACTTTTACGCATCTAAATAAAGGATAAATATAATCTTCACGTTCAAATATCACCATTTGGTTCCAAAGTTTATTGTCTCCAAAGAAAAAGTTAGTTTAAAGTACATTAAAAGAAACGAATTATATATGAAACTGTCATTTAACTTTGATCTCTTAGATTTAAGATCTGTTTCAATCTAACTTAATTAAATTAAATTGAAAAACTATTCAATAAATTATATAAAAAATCAATTAAAATAATTTATAAAAATTATAGACTATTTTTATAATTTTGTCGTAAACCTTTTTAAGAACAACTCTTACTATTTTTCCCTCTTATGAAATGGAATATACCCTGGGCTAGTTTCTTTTCTATTTTATTTCATTCCTAATTTAAACAAAGTACTAGGTTAGTTTCGACATCATCTTTAGACCTGTTTGATTGATGAGCACCGGAGGTTGCACACACATCAATTCAAACACACGTTATAATTATAAATTTTCTTTCAAAGAATTTTTATTTCGATTCTAGATAACGGAGTTTCTAACTCCATGCAAATAGACCCGTAATGCATTTAATGGGAATGATTCTGTATAAATTTCTTATTCATGAATTGACACCTGAAATGAAATTGGGTTAACGTAGCATTCGTTGACATTCGCACGTTTCCCATATATAATAGAATCTAAAGATGATTGGATTGTTGCTTCTTCTTTTTTTTTAAAAAAAAAAAGCGTATCACATGTTCGATCAAATATACTACTGCAATTTATATTAAAGTTTCTTATATTTTGGTTTTAGGTTTTTAGGTGTAGAATGTTCCGGTGAAAAATAAATACGGAGATAAAAGATAAGTTCAGAATGCCAAGAAAACGGTAACAATAATAATAATAATAATAATAATAATAATAATAATAATAATAATAATAATAATAATAATAATAATAATAATAATAATAATAATAATAATAATAATAATAATAAGCAACTCAAGGTTAGAATGTATAACACTTGTTATTATTATAATTTATCTTCACGATAATTATCTTATTATGCACTTTTTTATTTTTTAATCTTATCTCCTATTTTTTGGTAATACTTGGCTCTATTGGGTGTTCACCACAGTATGCCCACACGAAGATATTGCCTGCGCCGCTTGGTGAAGTGGAGACTTTGTTTCATTGTAGTCTATTTCTTCGCTTATTCTTTTCCAATAATATTGATGATGATGATAATAATCTTTTTAAAATATACGCACCTAATATACAATATAACACATATATGTTTCATCACTTTTTAACTTTTTACCAAATTTTATCTTAGAATTCATGATTGAGATAGGAAGGAGAAACTTATATTAAATGTACATTTTATTAATCATATAGATAATCTAATTAGTTAAGTATGTTTTTCATCCTTGAAATTATTCAATTTTAATTTTGGTTTTTTTATTGAAAAAATCGTTTCCATTTATTCTTAATTTTATGTATATACATGCTTTAATATTATCTATTGTTAGTTTCATTCCATTAGGTAAAAACATTATATATTATGTTGAAGTTAGATAAGAATATCTTAAATTATTAATTGATATTATAATTTTTATATTGAAACTTATGTATGATAAAAGGAATTGATTTTGAAAGTAAAATAAATATGTATTTTTGTATAAAATTATCACATTACCGTTTAACGAAATAAATAATGAAAGATAGATAATATGATATTAAAAAGGATAGATAAAAAAAAGTAAAAACTTAAATGAAAGAAAATTTGGATGTACGATAGTAATTGCTTACTTTTTTTAGTATTTATATTTTAATTTAAGTATTTCCGTTCAGTCTTTATAATTTTTAAATTGTTCAGATTGTGTTTCTTACTCCAAAATTTCATTTAACAATTAAAAGAAATATATCAGAAGTGTAATATATTATTAAGTTTTATAAATTTCCAAATATATATAATATTTAAATAAAAAAAATAAAAAGTGGCTTTTGTTATATCTTATACATGTTTTACAATTTTAATTTAAATCAATAAGATATTACACCTTTGCTATACTTTTGTTAATCAGATGATAGAACCTCGAGGTGAAGGTGAGCAATTAAAATTTGAGAAATTAAAATTATAAAGGATTAAGAATTAATTAAATTATATTTCTCTGTGGTTTTAGAATACCTTTCATTTCCAATAAATTATAAATTGGCGTTAAATTAATAAAGAAAAATCGACCGAAGTAAGATTTTTTTTAAAAAAATATGTAACGATATATTTAACATATTTGATTTAAAATTTTTAATATAGAATACATTGTACTTTTTAATAATTAAGTAAATTACTCTTGATTTCTTTTTTATTTTTCACTTTATCATATTAATTCTTTTTAGTTTTTTTTCGTATTACTTAACCTTCATCTACTTCAAATTAAAATGAAATGGTTAAGTTTTTTTTAATGTTAGTCTTTTTTGTCGCTAATTAAACCTGTTATTATTTTTCATCGCTGTTACTAATGTCAATTTCATGATATATTAATTTTTTTATGAAAACAATTTTTTCAATGGTACAATTTTTGAGATATCGTAAAAATAGATTTACACATCAAATATGATGTTTTTGATTGATTGATGTACAAAATTGAGTTTATTTTTTTAAAAAAATATAAAACTTAAAATAAAAGATGATAAAATATGTTAATATAAAAATATTCAAGCTTTATTTATTGTATTTGCTTATTTGCTTGATAATTTGTTGAATAATATTGATTAAGTTTTATTTGTTTAAAAAGAATTTAAGTCAACTCTGATTTTAGTTTGTAGTTTTAGCATACTAAAATTTTCATTATAGTTTTGTTTGATTATGAAAAATAAGAAGGAAATAAAGAAAGTGAAATTATAAGAAAAAATAAATTATTTGGATAGATTAAAATGAAAGTAAAAAAATAATTTTTTTATTTAAAAGATGAGAAAAAAGAAAAAAGATATTAATAATATAAAATTTAATTTTAATAAATTTAAATTTTTTATTATACTTTATATTAATATAATATTTATTTTTTGTATTTTTAAAAATATATAATAATTTAAAATAAAAAAATATAAACTTTTTCTCCAATTTTTTTTTACCAATTTTAAAGGAAAAACAACATCTAATAAAACTTTCATAAATTTTTATTTTTATATATAAACAAACGATAAAAAAACGTCTTCGTATTTTATATTTTTTTTTTCTTTCCTTTTTTATATAGTTTTTGTGATAAAAGAAATTTTCATCAAATAGTACAAAATATAACTCAAAGGACCTTTTAGATAAATACCACTGTAATTATCAATACGAAGAATGTTGTATCTTTTTATTTATTTTTTTAATATTTGTAAAGAAAAAATAAATTCAATTAATTTTGACAACATAAAAAACATTCGGTACTATTTTTTATCTAATAAAAAATAGATGATTTTAGAATTAAAAAACACTCTCTTTTAATTTATGCTCGGGATTCAACAAATATTAAAAATATTAGGAGCGTTTGTAATTTAATTTAGATCAATTTTTATATTAAAAATCATTAATTTTATTAAAATATTAATTTATTTTGAATATAATATCAACTTTAATTTAATCAAATCTGATTAAAATTAATTTAAATCGTATTCAATAATTTGATTTTTATATGTTAGTTTTTAATTCAGTTAAAGATCGTAAATAAAATTTATTTTATTATTTTTGATCGCCTCTTGATTAGTTTTTTATATAAAAATAAAATTATATAATAAAAAATGAGACATAAAAATTACTTCAAATTTATCGAAAACCAATAAACAACATAATAAAATATGATGCATCTCTGAAAATAATAATAATAAAATGTAATTTTAATTTGAATTTATAAAACAGTAAGCATTAAAATTTTATAAATATATAATATATTATTCTGAATAAGATGTTAACTACATAAATAAAATTATAAAATAAAAATAAAATGCACCCATTACTATTGATTCCAAATTATTATGATTATAAATGTATTCTGATTGATTTATTATTATTTTCTTATTTTCCATATTTATTTTTAAGAAAACTAAATCTGACTAATATAAAACAAGAATTTCATCAAGCAGAAACTTTTTATTACTTTAGTTATCAATCTCTAATTCGGCCGAAACCCAAATGGATGATGGTCTAAAAATATATTACTTTTTATCATAATATTTATCTTAAATTTCTATAGACAAATAAATATATTTAAAAAATAATCTAGTATGATGATGTATAAATAATGAATAATTTATATTTAATAAATATTTTTAATATTCAAATTTCAAAAAAATAATAATATATAAAACTGCATGCAATTTTTCATCACGCGCGCCATGTCCATGCAAGAATTTATAGCAAAATTTAACACTGGAATAAATTTAACTTAAGATAATAATTAATATTAATGACGGACGATGAATACATGAACGAGAGTGACAACTCACCCAATAAAAATAAAATTTGACCATTTCTAGAAGCAAATAAACAAGTACGTGAAGCGGAACAAATTATTTTCTTAAACACGAAGCTAAAATTTAAGCATTGTTGGTGGCGTTACCGTTTACTCCGTTTGCATTATTTTTCCCCGTGCCTTGTCTCTTAAGAATCACCTAAAAATTGTCTGTGTACTTTTAAACAATCCTTCCGTAACGGTAGAAGAGCGAGTTTATCTCAAGGGAAAATAGTATTTTCTTAAATTTTAATTTTATCATAGTTGATTCTTAAATTCATCTTTTTCATAATTAAATGCTCTATATTTAAATTTTGTTTCCTTTAATTTTCAAAGTTCATCAAATTTGAAAATAGAAATTTTAAATTTGAATTTTGTTCCAATTGATTTTTAAATTTTATACTTTTACAAAAAAAGAATTGTAAATTAAATTACTAATGAAAATTTTATGTAAATTAATTTATTAAAATTAAATTATTTATTAATTTTTTTCATAAATTTAAAACATAATAAATTTTCTGATTTAAAAAACAACCCAAAGGTAGAAATTAATAAAAATAATATATACATATATATATAAGTTACATATTATTATTATTTGTATATACTGTTTTTTTATTTTTCCTAAATTCAAAAAAATATTTTTAATTTTTTAAATGTTAAAAACTAAAATTTAGATTATTTAGTTGTAATATTTTTAAGAATCTACTAAAATGAAATTATAGTTCAGGCTCTTTAATTAAAAAATAAAGAAATTTTAAAAATTGATTGGGAGAAAATTAAAATTTAAAATGTCTATTTACAAAATGAGATAAAATTTAAGGAAGTTGGATGTTCTTTTTTCTATCTTAAAATTAATAAAAGTTTCTCATTCATTTTGTTAGTTTTTAAAATATTTAAAAAGTTTAAAATAAAAATTAAATATAAAAATAGTGGATATTATTATTTTAATTATTTTAATTTTTAAATAAGAATAAGAAAGATAAAAATATTGAAGTTAAAAAATCTGAATTAATATATATCATTAATTCTTCTCAGTATGATTTATTAAAATATATGTTTTATTTTATTTAAAATTGATCAAAATTGTAATAACATTAAAATTCAATTTATCTACAAAAACATAAGTAACAGTACTTAAAAAATAAAAAGCATAAGTTAAAAATTAAATATGTAATATAAAAATTATGTAATTCAATAAAGAAAAACAATTTTTAAAAATATTCTTTTTTGACAATGAAAGTTCAAATTTCTAGTAAAAGGGTGGATAAAAACTAACATTTTATTACTTCATCTTTAATCTATTAAATATTATATTAAATACTTTGATATTTTCAACTTATGGATCCCGTACATTATTGTTTTAAACAAATTAAACTCACTTTTTTTATGTTTGACGAAGCTACACATGAAATTTCTTACATTTTTCACCTTATACTAATCTCCTTCCATACTTATAAACACATCAAAATTTGAGGATTGTATTAATTAGAAGAACAAATATTATATTATCATATAAATTAGCTAGAGTTGAAAACGAAAAATTATCTATAGTTTTTCGAAATATTAGAAAATAAGTGAAACTTTGTCCTTTTGTTTTTTCCTCCAGAGTAATAAATGCTTAAATTAACATGATACTAACAAGGGGAAACTAACCGGTGAAAAGAATATTTACAACGTAACAAATGTTTAGAATATTTACTTTTTTTTTTGTCTAGTTAACCACTTATTCTCTGGTGTGCTCGTGTTGTTTGGGGTAAAAGAAATACTTACCATAATTTTGTAGGGTATCTCGATGTTGGTATGAAGTAGAGTTATTTAATTCTTCAATTTATAACTTTTATATAGATCCTACCGTTACACATGCATGTGTTATTTCTTTTTATTTATAACATTTAAATACTTCTTTACTCGAATGATATAACTTAAAAATATTTATTAAATAGATCTAAAAATCACTCTATATGCTTATATCAACCCTTCAATAATTTATTTTATTTCAACTAGATGATTAATTCATTTCTATTTTTATTTTAAGAAAAAATATAATATATTAAAAATATATCAAATTCATTTTTAACTAATTGTTTGATAAAATAATTTATAAAAATTAAAACAATAAAAAGCATCAAACTTTTTTTTGGTTCATTAAAATAAAATGGTTAAATGTTGTAAACGTCAGAACTTAGCTAATCGTACATGTTGGTGCAGGTTAAAATTAAAAAGTGGCCACTACCTTTTTGCTGCAAACCGTATACCATTAGCTTATTTCATGGGTTTGCAACCGTTGCTTAAATAAGAAACAAATCCTAAACTTTTGCCAAAGATCACATTTCCAATGGTGATATGATCTTTTAAATGCAGTTGCCTAATTATAAAAATCACTTAAACAGCAACTTTGGAGTTGCTTACTCAAATTTGGTAGAGGGATGTCAACATATATTCTGAATTTTGCCAAAAAATTATTAATCTCAGCACTTCAAATTAATTTTAAACATTCAAAAAGTATTATATTGAAAATATTAAAATTTAATTAATAAAAAACTATTATTTTCAAATATTTAAAGTTAACCTTTATTAACCCTGGTAGCTTTTAAAAACTGAATTTAACAACTGTAAAATATATTTAGTTTGGGAGTTCATAACTATATTCATATCTTGCAGTTTGCATACTATATAACTGCAATAATCATAAGCATGATATTGATATATAGCATCTCACTTCACGTGCCAAAAAGGCAAAGGTAGGGAAAAAGAAAAGTTAGAAGCCTACTTAACATATAAAAAGGAAGTTAAAGCTAAAGCTATACCACTCTACGCACTAAATTATTGACATCTCGTTTAAATGGTGGAAATATCAATTCCAACCTAACTGCAAATTATCCATGTACCTTAGCACATGTGGTTAATTAACTCTTGCCCTTGGTGTTCATGAGTAGCACAATTTTCAAATTAACACACTTCTCATCCAACAATTTACTAGCAAAATTCCTATTCTATTGCATAGAGTGTCTAGCTAGAAACTATTGGAGGATATAACTAGCCTTGTTGTTAGAATAGAACAAGCATAAGAATTCATTAGCAATAAAATTGAAAAGTTGGTGGTTTTTTCTTAACAAAAATTCCGTATAACTTTTAGAGAAGGAATTTGAGTTTTGGACGTATTAACACCATCATATATGAGAGTTTTACATTATATATCTTTGAAAATACGTTGCCCAGTCTCAACTTGTATAAAAAAGCGTTTCCCTTACTTTTATTTGTTAACAAGTCACATTTGAAATTGGTGCAAGTGCCTCACTTTACATAATATGTCGTATATGGCTGCCGTTTAATGCTAGATTTAGACACAATTCCAATTTGACATTGACTATCTATGTAAGATTGGTAAGAAAAAATGAATGTGAAAAGTGAGTTTGTTTGCATCCAAAGGTGCTATTTTTCAGTTTGCATTCACAAAAAATGTGAACCAAACATGCCATGTATCATATCCTAGCAGTGAACAAGGCAGGATATATAGTATGGATTATTTTTTTAAATTTTCGGTCACCATGTAGAACCGTTTATACGCTGTTTTCACTCTATGTAAGGAAATAATTGTGCGTCTAGCCCCTCCAAGTACCGAAACAAAAAAGGAAAATCTAACTTTATGCTTTTTTAAGCACTGCCTCAAATATTTGAATTCAAGTACTTTTACTTCCTTGTTAAATCGTTTGCAATTTTCTAGGAGAAAAGGTGAGGGAAAAAAGAAATCTTGAACTTATTTAAAAGGGTTAAGAGAATCTAACTTTAATAATACTCTTTAATAAAGGTAACTAAAGCATGGATTGTAGGATTAAAACATGGCTCAAGCTTGATATCACAAATTTGTGGCTGAAAACCTGTAATATTTGCTGATCTCTTTTACTTGCCAAAGGATATTGCCCAAAGCATTCAACACAATTGACTTTGATAGTCCCATCATCATTTGCCTCATTTCCCATCTGATACCCATTTAGAATGCTGAATTTTAGGAATTGATTTTCGATATTCAGTTATGAATCATCATACACCAACTTGCAAATTTACATTGTTCAACATCAAAATATTTTATGCTTATAACTTGCAATAGATTGCGAGATACATGTAAAAGAACTCGAAAATTTCCTGTGATCAAACATGCCCCCATCTTTTATTAAAACTTTAAGAAAAAACACGTAGAAATGTTTTCGGTAAACAATTCGTCTTTGGATATTTGTCCATAGCCCATAATCTATCATTAGCATGTAAACAGTATTAGGAAAGGCTACAATACTCTACTTAATTAATTAAATAATTAAAGATGGATTTGAATCGTACAAACTCTTAATTAGATAAAGGATAGTCCACAAACTTATACTATTTAACATGCTCATTAGTCGTTACTTGCACGAAATTACAGTTTTTCTAAATAATAAGTTATTCACAGTAATTTATAGACGTGATTTTTATTTTTATTTTCTCTTCTTCCAAACCGCGTGTGTGCAAGGATTTTGTGGAATAAATCGTGCATGCACACAAATTTTCAGGTGCATAAATTTTACTCAAATGCACAAGTGTCTGCATAAGTTTAATATACTGCCAAAAAAAGTGCCTAATAGTCAACTACGATCCCCTCCAATTATAGTTACAAGTTAATCACATCAATTAAGAAAAGAAGTTAAAATTAGTTAATGTGTTGATTTTTAAAATATTAAAACATTCTAAATTTATCTTCATATAAAAATTTAAGTGTATTATTATATTGCTTGAAAAAATTTAAAAACTTTCAATATTCATAAAAAATAAAAATATTTTTAAAAATGTATATACAATCTTATATTAAAGACTATAAAATTTTTTAAAAAAATAATCTTCTATAAAATTAGACTGGGATAATTAGTAAAGGAGAGTTGAATTTAGTTTCATAATACTTTTTGCATCTTTCTTTTTTTATTACCCTAAGTAGAAGGTGATGTTAATACATTCTCAAGATTATTTTGTGAAATATATTAATGCATTTCATATATTAGATAATATATTATATAATATTTCTTATTTTATGAACTAACAAATTGTTAATTCTTACCGAGGCTTTACTTTTTCTTGAGCTGAAAAACTCTATAAGCAACAATTGTTTATTAAAAAAAATTGTATAAACAAGTTAAATATACTTTTTATAAGGCTGTTTATATATTTTGGTTGTATTGAAATAATTGTTCCACTTAATTACAATTTCCTGTCATCAACTATTCATTTTTCTTAATGTGTAAACACCAACTCATCATTTTTTTTTTAATTTTATACTTTTTTCTGTTTTACAACTTTTGCTTTTAGTATTGTAACTATTATTTTTTGTGTATGTATTTTAAATAATTATTTTGAGATAATCGATAATATTAAAACAATCAATTAAAATTTAGTTGACTGATTCTTATAAATATAAATTATCAAAATTGATGGTAAAAATAATAAATTTATTAAACTTAATAAATCAATTTAATTATATATATATATATATATATATTATTTTTCATATATTTATTGATATTCCTGTGAATCTTAAATTTTTTAAAGTGTTTACTTATATTTTCATTACCTATAAGGTTTACTTATTTTAAAATATTTTTTATTTAATTATTTTATAAAAATATTAAATTTTACCAATTTAACAGTTAAATAATTTTTTTTATTATAATAGATTATAAAATTTTACAATATTTAAACTTTATTATTTTTATCAAATAATTGTAATTAATTATATAAAGTATTTTTAATATATATTAAATTCAAATGATTTAGTAAATTATTACATATCTTTAAAATCTTTTAAAATTTTGTAATTTTGATTATATGATAAAAATTTTATTTTACAGTTGAATTATGAAATTTAATATATTTAAAAATATTAAATAAAATAATTTTAACAAAAATTATTATTACATCAAGTTGATTCACCCATTTATAAATGTAATTGTTTTTGCTTTGTAATTTTTATTTTCCTAATATAAGTCATTAATTTTGGCAACGCTTGCTAACCACAGTGCCCCGGTATTTGGCTTTGTGATTGGGTTCTTCCGTGTCCTATTTAGATTCTTGAGCTATTTTTCTTTTCTTTTTATGTTCAATTGATTGAACTTTTTTATGTATCTTTGAATTCTTAACATTCTTGAAATCTTTGTTGTATATTTGCAGCCAGTTGCTTGTGTGCAGTGAAAGAAATAAGTAGGTCAGTTAATTTATCTTCTACTACACGGAAGCAAAAGTTATAAAGAACTTGTTTGGATGATTTTGTCATCGTTTTTTTTTTTTTTAATTATTTCAATTGTGTTTTTTATTTTTTTCAAGAATTCATGTATAGGTAGATTTTTGGAACTTCTAGAATAAAATCTGGCTTACTAATCAAGAAGGAAAATCAACAAGATTCCCAGTTTGTGAACGGGAACAATTCCACCATTCACATTAAAGAACAATTCCCCTGATTGTTTCTCAATTTTCAATCCTTATGATAATAATCTTAGGGACCGTCAAGAAAGTTGATAACACAATCGAGAACTCGAACTAAAAACGCTTTGGTTACACTTTGAAATGGAAGGCATTTTGCTCTTGTTGCTTCCCTTGAAAGGTGGTTCACCATTTTGCACCTTGTCATGTATATTCTGAGACCATTCATGATTACAAGAAGAGATATAACTGGATTCATGATTTAAAACAACGTATTTTGGAGTCTGTCAGTGCATTAGTTCATTAGAAATATGTGCCTTCTTTAATAAGATCCTCACCTCATGCTGCTAATTATTTTCTTATTTGATTATTTATGGATCATTAGGATTACTGTTACATAACACATCATTGGAGCCTCGGGGGTTGCAAAATCTGATGAACAGAATATTCGTTGTGGCAAATTATTTTAAAGAAATCTTTATCAATTATTGAAAGGTATTGTTATTTCATTATTTTGCAAATTCTCTCTAGCAAAAATCATCTCCTAAAGTTGAAGTGCGGAGCTTAAGTTCGTCAACTTACACTTGCTAGCTTGTAGCACTTGTGGTTAACACTAAGAATGCCAAAATGATGGTAGCTTCTTAGTTATGGCTTTATCTTCAAGATCCGTAAGATAATATCTTTTATAGTTTTTTTCGACTTAATGTATGAAGCTGATTCATTAGCTCTTCGTTGATACACAATTAGCGCAGAAGTTCTTTTCATTTTTAGCATTCTTATTTTGACAAAAGATGATCTGTGTGACAATTAGCGCAAATTTATGGTTGAAACACGTTTATGCTATATGTATATGGTTATATATAGTTTATAATGGGATAAAAAATTTAAGTATGCTGATGAATTTGGGTAAACTGATAAACAATTTATACCATATACATTTTTTTTTTCTCAACTTGTTTTGTCTGCTATAATAAGAGATTGCAAAAGGCTCTTAAATTTGTGACCTATGAGTACAATGTATGATCAATGTGCTGCTTTTATATGGACTTATCTTACTGCACCGTGCATGATCGATTTGCGAGTGTTAAATTGAATATGAGCCTTTAACTTGTTACTCGGACAGAATTCAAGGTTACTATGTCTTTATCAATTGATCTCGTACAGTTATAGAGGTTAAATATTTAAATTTTTTGGATTTTGAAGTCTATTTCTTTGAAAATTTTGAACATTTTATGATATCTCAAGAGAGCTTGCGCTGTCAATTATATTATTGATTTATTTTTTAATTATGGTTTAATTGAATTTAACATTAAACTAGCATTTTATTTTGAGTCATTTTCTTGAAAAAATTTTGAAGATTTTATGATGTAGTTTATATGTTGTCAATTACACTATTGAATTATTTTTTAATTCTGAATATATAGAACTTCAACATTAAACTAACATTTTATCCATCTAATTTGCTGCTAAGAATTTATGCAGATGATGTAAACTATGTTGTGAAGACATTGGAGTTGAAATAACTTTACAAAGGTTTAGTGAGCCTTTAGTGCAATAACTAACCGGAATGTGGCCATTAAAGTGATCGACAAACAAACAAAAATAAAGTTATTAAAATTTTTCTTTCGTCGATTTTGACATATACAATAGATGAACTTTTCATTTTTGCATTTAGTAGAAGGAATAAAGCTTCTTATGTTACCTTAATTTTTGTCCTTAATGTCAAGCTCAACTTTATCTTTCTTAGTTTTCTTTGTTTGCTATACTACAA
Source organism: Canavalia gladiata (assembly GCA_037954105.1). Lineage (NCBI taxonomy): Eukaryota > Viridiplantae > Streptophyta > Magnoliopsida > Fabales > Fabaceae > Canavalia > Canavalia gladiata. The sequence continues at coordinate 56,520,851 of CM075659.1, read as the reverse complement.
GGTTACATAAGGTTTTTAAATTTTTTAGTACAATGGACGTTTAATGAGATGCTCTTGATATAAGCTAGCCTTAATGTACTTTACATGATTTATTTGCAAGTACTACATTGAACTTGAACCTGTAACTTGTTAACAAGGAAATATTCTGGATTACTCATGTCCTCTAATTAATTGATCTCTTCCTATTTTACGAATTAAATATATAAATTTTTATTTGGACTCCCTTTCATAGAGATTTTGTAAAGTTTTGGATGAGTTTATATGTTATCAATTACACTACCAAATTATCTTTTGATCTTGACCATATAGAATTTTAACATTAAACTAGCAATTTGTGCATTTAATTTGGTGATAAGAATTTATGCAGATGATGTGAACTATGTTAGGATAAAATTGGAGTTGAAATAACTTCACAAAAATGTATTAAACCTTGAGTGCAATAACTAATTGGAGTGTGGCTAGTAAGGTTATGAAAATTTTGCTTTTGTTGTGTTCACAAATACAATAGATGCGCTTCTCATTTTTTGGATTTACTAGATGGAAATAAAGCTTTTTTATGCTACTTATAAATTTTGTCCTTAATGTTGAGTTCAACTTTATCTTTCTCAACATCCTTTGTTTGCTATATTGAGAGAGCGCACCAAAATCTTAAATTTGTGAGTACAATTCACGGTTAATGTGATGCTTTTGATATAGACTAACCTTAATGTTTTGTTCATGATTTATTTGCAAGTACTACATTTAACTTGTGCCTCTAAATTGTTAAGAAGACAATTTTCTGAGTTACTCATGTCTTCTTATCAATTGATCTCTTCCTGTTTTGGGGAATAAGTATTTAAATTATATTTTAAGTTTGTTACTTTGATTAATTTTGGAAATTTTGTGATATCTTGGATGAGTTTATGTGTTGTGAATTTATCTTTTAATCATGGTCTTATAGAATTTCAACATTAAACTAGAGATTTGTGCATTTAATTTGGTGTTAATAATTTGTGTAGATGATGTGAACTATGTCATTATGGAATTAGAGTTGAAATATCTTTTAAAGGTTTATGAGCCTTTAGTATTATAAAAATTGGAGTGAGTAAGGCTACTAAAGTGATCGATAAACAAATAAACATAAGGTAATGAGAACTTTACTTTTGTGGGTTTTGACAAATACAATAGATGAACTTCTCATTTTTGGATTTACTAGATGGAAATAAAGCTTTTTTAATGCTCCTATAATTTTTGTCCTTAATGTTAAGCTCAACTTTGCCTTTCTCAACTTTCTTTGTTTGCTACATTAAGAGAGTGCACAAGGCTCTTAAATTTTGTGAGTACAATACACAATCAATATGTTGATCTTGATATAAACTAACCTTAATGTACTGTGCATGATCTATTTGCGAGTACTGCATTGAACTTGAGCCTGTAATGTGTTAACAAGACAATATTTAGGATTACTGATATCCTCAAATCAATTGATCTCTTCTTATTCTGGGGTGTAAATATATTAATTTTATTTAGAGATCTTTTCTTTGATAGATTTTGGAGATTTGGTGATGTCTTGGATGAGCTAATATGTTGTCCACTATTATGTTAAGTAAAAATTTGTGCATTTAATTTGGTGCCAATAATTTATGTAGATGATGTGAACTATGCCATGATGGAATTAGAGTTGAAACATCTTCTCAAAGGTTTATGAGCCTTGAGTACCATAAAAAATAGAGTGAGTATGACTATTAAAGTGATTGATAAACAAACAAACATAAGGTAATGAGAACTTTACTTTTGTGGGTTTTGACAAATAGAATAGATGAACTTCTCATTTTTGGATTTACTAGATGGAAATAAAGTTGTTTATGTTGCCTATAATTTTTGTCCTTAATGTAAGCTCAACTTTACTTTTCCCAACTTTCCTTGTTTGCTACAGTGAGAAGGTGCACAAGGTTCTTAAATTTATGAGTACAATGCACAATCAATGTGCCAATGTTGATATAGACTAACCTTAATATATTTGCGAGTACTATATTGAACTTGAGCTTGTAACTTGTTAATAAGGCAATATTTAAATTACTAATATCCTTAAATCAATTGATCTCTTCCTGCTTAGGGGAGTAAATATATTAATTTTATTTGAAGACCTTTTCTTTGATAAATTTTAGACATTTGGTGATGTCCTAGACGAGCTAATGTATTGTCAACTATTGTATTAAATTATCTTCTGGTCATGCTTTCTTAGAACATCAACATTAAACTAGAAATTTGTACATTTAACTTGGTTTAAGAAATTTATACAGATGATGTGAACTATGCTATGACGAAATTAGAGTTGATATAACTTCACAAGAGTTTACTAAGTCTTGAGTGTAATAACCAACCAAAGTTTGACTATTAAAGTGATTGACAAGCAAACAAACATATGGTTATGACAATTTTTCTTTTGTAGGTGTTGACAAAAAAAATAGATAAGCTTCTTATTTTTTGATTTAGTGGATGAAAATAAATCTTTTTTATGCTGTCTATACCTTTTATCCTTAATGTCAAGCCCAGCTTTATCATTGTGAACTTCATTTGTTTGCTACACTAAGAGGGTGCACAAGACTCTTAGATTTTTTAGTATAATGTACTATCAATGTGCTTTTCTTGATATATGTACTATTCTTAATGTGCTGTGCATAATTTTTTTTGCAAGTAATAAATTAAACTTAAGCCTATAACTTGTTAACAAGACAATATTCAGAATTACTCATTTCTTCTAATCAATTTAATATCTTCTTGTTCTGGGAATTAAATATTTAAATTGTACTTTGAGTTTGTTTCCTCCATAAAGTTTGGACATTTTGTGATGTCTTGGATGAGCTTATGTGTTGAGTTATAGTTCCAAATTATCTTTTGCTAACTTCAATTAAACTAGCAATTTGTGCATTTAATTTGGAGTTAAGAATTTATCCAGATGATGTGAACTATGCTATGACCGAATCAAAGTTAAAATAATTTTCCAATAGGTTACTTAGCCTTGAGTGCAATAACTAACTGAAGTGTGACTATTAAAATGATTGACAAACAAATAATGATGAGATTATGAGAATTTTGCTTTTGTAGGTGTGTAGACAAATACAATAAATGAGATTCTTATTTTTCGATTTATTAGACAGAAAGAAAAAAAGATTGTTTCACATAAATTTTATCATTAATGTCATGTTCAACTTTACCTTTTCTCATCTTGCTTTGTTGCTACATCCAGAGGTTGAACAAGGCTCTTAAATTTTTAAGTACAATGCATGACTAATGTGTTTTCCTATGTATGGATTTGCCTTGAAATACTGTGCATGATCCTATTTTTAGGTACTATATTAAACTTGAGCCTTTATTTTATTAACATGCCAATATTCAAGGTTTCTTATATCCTCTAATCAATTAATCTTATACTATTTTTAGGACTAAAGATTTAAATTCTATTTTGAGTTGGTTTCTTTAAAAAAATTGAGATTTTGTGATCTTTTGAATGAAATTCTTATTTTTTGATTTAGTAGATAGAAAGAAAAAAAAGATTGTTTCACATAAATTTTGTCATTAATGTCATGCTCAACTTTGTATTTTCTCATCTTGCTTTGTTTGCTACATTTAGAGGTTGCATAAGCCTCTTAAATTTTTAAGTACAATGCATGACCAATGTGTTGTCCTATGTATTTCCCTTGAAATATTGTGCATGATCTATATTCAGGTACTATATTGAACTTGAGCCTTTATCTTATTAACATGACAATATTCAAGGTTTCTTAAGTCATCTAATCAATTTATCTCATTGTTTTTAGGATTAAAGATTTAAATTCTATTTTGAGTTGGTTTTATTAAAAAAATTTGGAGATTTTGTGATGTTTCGGATGAGGTTATATGTTGTAAACGATCATACTAAATTATCTTTTGACGATGACCTCATAAAACTTCTACATTAAATTAGTAATATGTATTTAATTTGATGTTAAAAATTTATGTAAAAGATATGAACTATACTATATAAAATTGAAGTTGAAATAACTTCACATAAGTTTACTAAGTCTTAGTCTTGTGTACAATAACTAATCAAAGTGTAATTACTAAAACAACCGAAAAATAAACAAGAATAAAATTATAAAAATTTTGCTTTTGTAAATGTTATAATAAATGGGCTTCTCATTTTAAATTTAGTAGATATAAATAAAAAATTGTCTATATTGCTAAAAATAATTTTGCAAATGATGTAAACTATGTAAAATTTCACCTGCTACATACATGTTTTGTGCAATGTAAAATGATAGGAGGAAATCAGAAAAGTAATTATTGATAGAAACAAGGGATTAAAAATCATAGTGTTTAGACTGTTATTATAATTACAACTAACTAACCAATTAAATAATGGTTACTTTATCAATTGGTTGGTTAGGAATAATGTTATTATTATAATCATAATTAAAATAAAAAATTTTTTACAAATTTTACATGAAAAGTAATTCTTTAAGTAGGTGTGAAAATGAAGGAAGGTATTTTTTTATTTAAATTTTTTATAATTATTATATTTAAAAAATATCATATTAATAAAAAATATAGGAAAAATTATGTTTTTAAAGCTAATTTTTTAAAATTTGTATTATTAATATTTTTTTCTTTTTTATGCATTCTAATAAAAAAAATATTTTTTTTTGTATTTTATTTATTCAAATAATTTAATTTTTTATAATTTCACTCTATTTATTATTCTTTTATTTATTTATTTCGTTTTTATTTTTTACATTATTCAAAGGATAAATATTTATGTTGAAAACGTCTCTTAGACCTGTTTTATTGAGAATCATATTTAAACCTCGTATAATTTTTGTAAATCAAGTTAGAATTCTTAAATATTGTAGATCCATTTCTTGAATAAAAATTTTGAATTTGTTTTTGTCACTACAGTGTCAACGATGTTGAATATTAAATGAGAGGGTTCATTAGTCTCATTTACATGTAGGGATGGGAGTGAAAAAGGCAGTTCGATAGGGGCCTACGCTCAGCTTGTTTAAAGCCTAGTTAAGCTCGACTCGTTTAATAAATAGACAAAAGATAAACAAGACAGACTCAGACTTATAAAAAAGTCTATTTAACCTGAATATTCAGGTACCTATTTATATTTATATATTATATCTTTATTTTAATATATTATATTTATATAATATTTATTTTATATTTTATTTATATGATATTAATATATATATATATATATTAGGCCTATTTAATGGCCCTTTTATCTGGTAAGCTTTAAATTTGTAAGATTTTTTAATTAATTATTTATATAGACTTAAAGTTTATTTATTAATTTTTTTGTTATGTAGGCTTTTAAACAGGCTTACACGCCTTGTAGACTTTAAATCAAACCAGGCCTTGACAGAAAAAAAAAGTCTTTGACAGATAACAGGCTCAGCTCAAACCTTAAAATTTCTAAACAGACCAAACTTAAATACTCAAAGCCTAACTCGGTTCGGTTCAGCCTACTTTCATGCCTATCTACACATAATCGGGAAATCAGTGTATTCATGAACATGCTAGGCTGAAACTTTTTGCACCTTCCCTTATTTTCACATTCTTCCTTTATTTTGAATTTTTATATTTTATATTTTATCTTTTTCTCAATATATATTTTATAAACTAATTTATAAAATATATACATTTTATAAATTAATTTACAAAATATAAAATTATATATTTTTAAATTAATTTACAAAATGTATAATTTTACATTCTATAAAATAGTTTATAAAATATATTTCAATTATTTTAAATTTTATTTATACATTCTCATATTATATATATATATAGTAAATTAATTTATAAAATATGTATTTTTATATTTTATAAATTAGTTTACTTAATATATTTAAATAAATAAAAAAATGCTGAATGCAATTCCCTTAAACTATTAGGAACCAAACCCAAGTGAACAATATACATACATGCCTATGAATTTTCCGCGGATATTGCGCTTCAGAGATCCAATAAGTCGAATTTTGAATAAAGGAACAAAAAGAGCGAAAGAAGTATTAGGGGGAGTTAAACAGTATTAGAGGGAATATACTTTTAATATTATTTTTTAAGAAGCATCTCCATCCGCACATATTCTTTTCGGCGGGTAGCGGTTGGCGGGAATTATGTAAGAACGTGAGAGTCTAAGTAGGCAAATCTTAAATATGGCTACCAACAACCAGGTGTAATATTACCCACTTCCCCATTATTTTCTCAACCGCTAAAATGTTGCAAAGAAAACTGAAATCAATCAACCACCGAAAAATTGAAAATAAAAAATAAACTTAACTATTAGACTTATTTTTTTTCATATTAGATAAGAGAAATACATAGATCAATTATAGTAGAATTCAGGTAGCTCTTTTAATTGTGTGTCCCCTTATGTTTGTATTTTCGGTGTGTCTCTCTATTTTAAATAATTCTAGTAGCATATTTTTTTAAGAAAAACACTAATAACATTATTAATGTATAATTACTGTAGTTTTAAAAATATTTCAACGTTGTTTCTAATAAAATTTTTCTAACCAATATCTTTAAGGAACTCATTAGTAAAAATAATTAAAATATATTTTTAACACAATTTTTATGATTAACTAGTTTATAAAAAGTTAAAATAATTTTTAAAATGACCAATTTATGAGAAATATTTTAGTCTTTAAAAAATTGGCTAATCACAAAAAATGTTACTGGATTTTCTCTTTTTAAATTAATAAACATGCTTTATCAACTTTTTTAGATTTTGTTTGGGTCAATTTTTTATGGTTTTGCTACGCAAAGAATAATAACACATCTTGTTATAGAGTAAATTTTCGCTACTACGATAAATCTACTTCCTTATAATTATCCTTCTTTATTTGATAACTTCTTCTATTTTAAATTTAAAAAAAAATTAAAAAATTCATAACGATATAAAAGTGGTTATTGTTATTTTTAAAGATGAAATACTTACTGATACTAAAATAATTCCTTGTTATGGGCCGTCCTTTTGGATTTTGTGGCGCATAGATTTTTTCTCCCACAAGTTTAGCGCAGGTATTAAGAGAAGCTAGTTTACCAAACTTTGTACAATTTGAATTTGTCACAACTCTACCAAAGAGCAAAGTATGTTACAATTTACAAGTTACAATTTGTTTGAACTCTCCCCTTCTTCAAGAAAGCTGTAGCTAGAGGTGCATCTTACTAAAGCTACAAAAAGAATTTATGCCTAAGACCTATACAACAACTATACATATCATTCTTTTGTTTCCTTTTTGTCTAATCTTTCATCAGAGGAGAGGAGAATAAATAGGGAAGACAAACTGGATGACGAATGTTGCATGCCACAAATATCAAAAATGCCAGGGATATAACAGTGGTACCGACTTCAAAATGCCCGTTTTAGTATGCTTGTGCTTGCTTTGTCCAGAGGGTGAGATCACTTCTGGCCAATGATGGTGCAGTAATCAAAACATAAGGTTGTTTAAGATTTCCCTAGAAAAGAAAAAAAACTCTTATATCTTTCCTTACTCCTTCCATTGCGTCACACATTCCTTACTATTATTGACATCATATATGTACAAAGGTCTTTATTCTAAAACCTAAGCTAAAGCGGCCAAAAACATTGTTAGCAAATCAATTGGGAGTATGGCATTCTTATTGGCGAGAACACTACAGTGAGTCGTGCATGATCAGAAAGGGAATAGTCTTCAGGCCATCTACCTGTCTCCACTTCCGGAGGGAATAGAACTGCGTTTTTTACACTAAAACCAATTGTTTGCTCCTGTGCATCATTTGAACTGTCATCCTGCTCCCCGTTCTTGTTGTCATCTTCCTGATCTGGACCTGTTGAATTCCAGATTTGCTGCTGCATTCGCATAATATCAAAACCATGATTTAGCCAACAAATAAGTATTAAATGGAATTTCATCTCCTAATCTACAACAAACAAATAAGCCTTATTTTACTTGGTGGTGTTTGTTACATGTATCAGACAAAGCCAATGCTCAATACAACAAAATAAAAAGGGGTTTTCAACCCATTCTATTTAAAAAAGTTTCACTTTATCAGAAGATATTTTTTATTATGCCTGTTGTGCCGGTTAAATTGTTCTTGTTGGATCACCTACTCCAGATCAAATGACAAATCCTAGCATTAGTTACCATAAAGTACACATGACAGAACTTGTTGGTTGACATGTTTAAGTCTGATGACACAGAAACTTAAATGCTCATTAACATTGCTGTCATCAGTACCTTACTATATGCCTTATGGAGAAAAGCATTTTGATTCATGCATCCTCTCTAACCCCCTAGTCATTTGTTGCCTAAGTACAATTTTTACTGAATAAAAATTCAAGACTTGGGAGTCTTTTGTATGACATTTTTGTTAAGAGCTAATTAAGTGCCAAAATACTTTACCAGAAACTCTTTATAATCAAGAACACCGTTTCCATCCACATCTGCTTGGAGCCACAAGTCCTTTATCTCTTCTTCACTCAACCCATGGCAATGACCAGTTAAACTGAGCTGCACAAAATAAAAATAAAAAAACCCTATAAATACCAGGATGTCTCTGCCAATCATATGCATTAACTAAACTTTTAGAGCGTTCATGCTAAAGTTAATACTGCATCGTACCTGTCTAAGCGCTTCACAGAAACCAGAATAGGTAATACAATCTTCATTATCGGCCTTTAGAAAGGCAAATGCATCATTCTCAGTCAGCGAAGCTCTCCGCAGTAGATACTGAAAATGGAGAAATTTATTGTCAATGACATTTCTATTCCACAAAAAAACAAAAAAGGGAAAGGTGTTAGCTTTGATTTGACAAGATAACATCTTTTCTAGACTCAATGATAATGCTTGATTAAAAGCTCTATAGACATAATTACAGCGAAATGGAGGCATAAAGAAGCATTACATCAACAGTTAAAACGTTCGGCATAAGACAAGAAAAACAATACACTAAAGAGCACGAAAAATAAATAAAATCGATTTAAATTTGGGTGATAAATGAAGTAATCTCCCTGACATAAGAGATGTCAACCTGTACTGATACTTCACTAGCAAACTCTACCCCACCGCTCTGTTCCACAATATTATACAAGTAACAGTTGTCTGTACCTAACCACCATCTTCCACAATATTATTAACGTTTAGGAGAAAGACAGCTATAAAATCAGAACCCTTGTCCAAGACCAACATTGAAGTTATGTTTTACAAAAGTATCCACTTTTACTTTTGCTAAATGGAAAAAAATGTTTAGTCTATATAGAAAACACCTGTGGCCTAAAGATATCTACACACTTCTTGCAAAAATGGCAGCAAAACTATTACGTTTATTAACTGAGTCTAGGTCCATATGTTTTAGGATTGATTTACCTTGAACCTGCCAAACACTGCTTCACTCCAACTTGCTTTTAGTAGTTTTCGATATTTGTCAGGATTTAGAAGCCAAATAAAATCAACAGCACATATATTTCCCCGATGATTGCGGTGGCTAACCCACTGCATTGACACAATGTTAATACGTATAAGTGATTGGCATATTGTTCAGCAGAAAAAAAAATAAAAAATCTTAACGCAATGCTAAATAGTGACCTTGTCAGCATCTGCATCGGTGTAATGATGCGCGGTATCATAAGATGATACAAAGCCCTGAGACCTTAGGAACTTGTAGACATGTCCACGCTTGCTTCCATTCCAGTCACTGAGAAACAAAAATTTAAAAATAATAAAAACACGATTCAAGTGTTTTAAATAAAATAAGTACATGGAACTTAAGTTAATTAGGAGCTTACCCGCATAGCATGATTGGCATTGGCTTGAGTTGGAAATCGTTCTGATAAGACTCAACGTATTGAAGTATTTTGTAAACCTGCAGAAAAAAAAAATTGAGTTATATTTGTCTAACTGAGAGACCAAGCTTTATAGCATTTAGATTAGATACCATATTTAAATGTTAAAATACCTGCTGCAATCGTACAAGGGATAGAGTTGAATCGTGAGGAAATAGCAGGTGAGTGTTCACGATAAGAATTTCCTGCCTAATATTACTGTTTCGCCATTGTGTAAAAGGAGAAGCTAGTTCAACATGTAACAATTGAGCAACACGATCACCACAGTCATTGAAGTGCAATTCTTTATAATTAAGAATATTGAAGTATTCCTTTTGCACTGCTATAAGAAGACCTGTAAACCCCGAAGCAAACTATATGAGAAGTTGTATTTTGCAGTTTGTACATAAATCTTCAACTGGCATTTCCTTCTCAAACAAAACTAAGCACAAGGACAATAACATTCTAAGAGCCCGGTTAGCGTTTAACTGACTTAAAAAATTAAAAACAGAACATGTGTTTCCTCAATAGTTTGTTCCCTTATTCAATAAATACATGGAAATGCATTCACTTTATACATGACAATGAAAATTTTGCGTCTATCTTCTCTTTATACAGATTGAATGGGTAGAATCATGTCAAAGTTAATGAATGTTTACGAAGAGACACAAGATTTTGACATATAAAACTTGAACCTGAGAGGAAAGTAACAATATTATAATATTCGGTGGAAGTTTGAAGAACAATGATATGTAGATTATATTGCTACCTCAAAGTTCCAATGGGAAAAAAAGGTAACTGGGCATTTAAATTTTGTAATTGATATCATATTATAATATAATCCAAATTCGATAGGGATACACTGGAATTAAGGGAGAATGCGACGTACCGTCTCCACGGTTGTTAGTCCTTCCAAGCTTGAAACTGACATAACCAGCCTCGGAAAGACTGTCCTCATACAAAGTAACAAGCTCTTCGTTTCCAACCCAAAACTCCTGCGTAAACTCAAACCCAAGATATATTATTATTAGGCGTTTTGGCCCATTATAGAATCTTACGGGTCACTGTAATCACACAAACCTGAAGACAAATAATGGAAGACCTCTCATTCAACAACCAATCCAATATCCTGTGATTCCGGTCCAACCAATACCCTCTGTAGTCGCTCTCTCTGCAACTCGGGTCCTGTTTTCAATCATTAAACCAAAATAAATAAATATAAATAAAATTGAGAAAAAAGAAGCAGAGAAACAAAATAAGAACCTCATCGTTGATGCGCTTGTATATGGGAGCGAGAATATTGAAAGTGGTGCAGGTAATACAAGGTTGCTGTTGGTTTTCCTTTGAAGAAGCGATTGCTAAACTTCCAATCCTTGAAATCCTTCCCATCCTTTTAGCCCACCTATCCGTTCTCATTCTACGTCCAAACCCAATCCACCAATGCTGCCCCTATTCTTTATACGTATAATAATGATTATGATGATGATAAATAAAAATATTTATCAAAAATATCGATAATCCAAGTATTGTGATATTGATAGGGATACAATGATGATTTAGATTTGAAAAGGAAGGAAGGAGGGTGAAAGGGAGGGAAAGAGAGAAAGAGGAAGAAGAAGGTGGTGGTGAAGGGTCAAATTCAGAATGAAGAAATGTTTGAATGGAATTACGAGAAGCCCCTACGACGATTGAATGGAAAGCAAAGCACACAAACAGAGAGAGACACAACCGATAATAGTAAATGTTAGGATTTGACACACGTCGTTTCCCTTTTATCTTATAAATAGCTATTATAGCTTAGCTTTACCCCTTCTTTTTATTTTCCACCGCGCTTAACTGCCCAACGGAAACGTATTAAACACATTTATCATGCCATACATCGCCTAACTCATTTCACCCTCCTCTCCTTTCTGTCCATTATTCTAACTAACATATATTCAAGTAAAGTACATTAACCCATAATAACATACAAATAAAAACTCTTATATTATTAAGTATTTTAAGAATAATTGTTAAGAAATTAAAAAAGTTTAATATATACAATTTTTTACAACTTTTTATTTTCAATTTTCGCCGCACGCATATGTTGTGAAGAGAATGAGAATTGACTGTTCACATTTTGTTATCAAAATTCAAAAATAGATAGCCGTGGGCGCATACTGCATCGGCATAATGGATCTGCAAAGAATTTGTTTCGCCGAAAGTAAAAAATAAAAGAAAGGAAGAAAAAAAATTCAACGAATCAGCGTCTGCTGGTGCTGTCAATGTCTAACCGTTAATAAATTATGGCTTTATTTTTTTAGTTTAAATCATAACTTTACTTTTTTAACATAATTTTATTTAAATTTAAAATATATCATTGTAAAATAATTATTTTTTTCAGAATTTTTTTTTTAAATAATTAAACATGTATAACTTAACTACTTCCAATGAAATGATGGCTTCATTTCGGATTTGACATTGAATGCAAGAAATATATAAAAAATAAAGAAATGGTAACAGAAGTTAAGGTTCGAAATTCCAACCTCCTGACGGGTCATAACTCATTCGTGACCATGACTTTATGTCAAAAGTCTTACCTTCTTGTTGGGTCTTAACTTCTTGGTATTCTGGTCCTAATCTATGGTAAATTTTAGTCTTTGATGAAACCGAACTTTGATGAATGGGTCAGTCACTAGGCTATCCAGAGAGAAGACATTTCAATATGGAAAATGATAACTTCACCATTAGTGAAGGAATTAAAATTAAGTGAACTCTTTTAATACAGATATTATTAATATCTTTTTTTCATTTTTAATATAATTTGTAATAAAAATTTATTTTCAATTTTTTAATTAATATTTTAAAGTACTACATAGCAGAAAATTTTCCAATAGCAACTTAGAAAAAATGCACTGACAATATCATAAAGAATTACGGCTTAAATTGATAAAATTTATTTTTGATAAAAAGTTTTATAAAAAAATATTATACTAAATTTAATAGATAAATATACTTACACTATGAGTTATTTTTAAAAAACAATAGTGTTTAAGAGAATTTTAAATTTTAAATATTAAAATATTTTATTTTGATTCTTTTAGTAAAAAAATTAAATTATAAAAAAAATTTAAAAATTATCTAAAATGTGTATAATTTAAATTTATTCAAACTTTTTTATTCATTTTTTAAGTTACTTTTTTTATCAATTTCTTTTTTATTCTTCTATCTCTATCATCTTTTTTTATTATTTTATCTCTATCATCTTTTTATTATTATTCTAAGGTCTCAATTATTTTTATTTTATTGGTCTTTATCATCTTTTTTTAATTTTTTTATCTTTTATTTTTGATTGTATTTATTTTTAATCTTTAGATATATAATATTTTTAATTTATTATATTATTATTTTATTTAAATATGTTGTATATTTTTTTATAAAAATGTTTATATATTTAAATTTTTTATAAATAAAATTATGAAAAAATTTATAAATATTCAAAAATAAAATTTTATTTATAGTAAAAACTAAATTTGTTTATTTCAAAATTTTTAACTTTAAAAATTAAAATTTATCACTTAAATAAAAAATTTAAGTTTTTTAATAAATATTTACATATTTTTTAGGATTAGAGTATGTTTGACAATATATTTTAATTGGATAAAAGATAAAATAATTAATTAAAATTTTAAAATTATTTTTAACTGTATTTAATATAATAATTATTTTAATAAATATCAATATTTTTTTAGTGTTGCCTCTCCTGGTGTTTAATACTTAAAGTATTAGTTAAATTTATTTTTCTCTTTTATATTCATATTTTATTTAAATTTTTATAATTAAATATTTATTTTTTGGATAAAATTTTAAAGACAAACTAAATATTCTTTCTATAAAAATATTATTTAAATTTTTTTACAAAAATTTTAAAATATTTTTCATTTCAACAAATTTATTTAAATTTAATTTTCATTAAAAAATTAAATACATTACAATATTGAAATAAGTATTACTGATTTTTCATAATATGTAATTATTAAAATAATTTTAAATTTATTTATATAATCTTATTTTTAAATAGAAATATATTAAATTAAAATAAACTAAAAAATATTATCCTTATTTTTAATATAAAAATTTGATTTTACATAAATAAATTTTAAATTTTATAATTAATAAAAATTTATAATTGTTAAATTTCAATTTAATGATAATATTATTTGTTATTTTATTTTTATCAGTTAATTTATAAGTTGATTTATCAAATATTTTTAATTTTTATTTTAATTTTTATATTTCAATTAATTTTTATTTAAATTTTAAATCTCGATATTACATTATTAAGTATTGGTAAGAATGAAGGTGAATAATATCGTTTACCTAGGAGTTTATAACACTTATTTAAAGTCTAACTTGTCTCGCTTTATTTAATAAACACTTAAACTCAAGTTTATTAAAAACAATTTAAATAAATAAGTCAGATTTAAGTTCATAAAAAAAATTATTTAACTTATTTATTGAGTTATTTATATTTATATATTATATATTTATATTTTTTTTAATATATTTTATTTACATAATATAATATATATATTATAGATCTTGATGATCTTTTTATATTATAAATTTTAAATTTAAAAGTTTTTTAATTATTTTTTTATATACATTTTAAGTCTATTTATTAATTTTTATTGAAATATAGATTTTAAAAAAAATTTAAACATGGTAAGTTAATTTGTTTCGATCTACTTCTATCGCTAATTATTATTATTATTATTATTATTATTATTATTATTCTTTAATCATATATTTATTAATATTAACATCTTAAATGAGTTAAATTGAGTTATTTATCATAATAAATATTTATAAATTTTTTAAATTAATTACAAAATATTAAATTAGATAAAAAACACAACAATCTTAATAATATAAATTTATTGAGATCTTAATATGTATATTATAAATAAAATATTATATATAATATAATATTATTGTGATACTAATTAAAATTTTAATATTATGTATTATATTTTATAATTTATTAAATGTTAAAAAATAAAAAATCAAAACAATTAAAACTTTTTAAAAAATAAAGTCCTTCAAAAATTTTAAAAATATATAAAAAAAATTAAAATTAAATAAAAATAAAGAAAATTAAATAAATATTATTTATTACTTTTAATTTATTTAAATATGTATCAATTATTATTTCTTGAAATATTAAACATAAAATAAAATATAATACGTTAAAAATGTAATTTTAGTATACTTTTACATAAATACAACATAGAAAAAATAAGAACAATTTTATAACCATAAATCCATGTATTTCAACATGTATATTATAAATAAAATATAATATATAACATGGTATTGTTGTGGTATTAATTAAAATTTAAATATTATTATAAAAATTTATTTATTATATTGTATAATTTATTAAAGTTTATAAATAAAATAAAATATTAAAACTTTTTAAAAAATATTCTTAAAAAATATTAGAATTGATTAAAAACATATGAAATAAGATAAATTTAAATAAATATTAGTTGTTATTCGTTAAATTATTTAAATCCCTATTAATTATTATTGTATAAAATGTTAACACAAAATAAAATATAATAAATTAAAAATATAATTTTAATATATTTTCAAATAAATACAACACAGGAAAGAGAAAAACAATATTAATAACACAAACTTACACATTTAATATATATATATTATAAATAAAATATCATATATGACATGTTGTTGTGGTATTAATTTAAATTTAAATATTATTTATTAAAAAAATTATTTATTATATCTTATAATTTATTAAATGTTAAATAAAATTTTAAAAATTAAAATATCAAAGATTAAAAAAAATATTTTAAAAATATATATATTATAGGATTGAAAAACATGGCACTAAACAAGATTCGTTCGCGACTCCATTTACACATATTTTTTTCTAATTCATCCGTGGTATATACCACACGTCATTATAAAAATAATGTTATAGTAAAATGAAATTAAAAAAATAGATAAAAATATAAAATAATAAAAATAAAAATATTATTATAATATAAAATAATTAAAATTTTAATAATATCATTTAATTTATTATTTTTCCTTTTTTATTTAACAATATTAATACATATGATATTTATCAATTTTTTAAAAAATATTATGTATTTAAAAATAGGTAAAATAAGTAAATAAAAATAATATAATAAAAAAAATATGATTAAAATGTATAGTAATAAAAAAAAATCTATTATCCACAATAGCATATTCATCTGTTACCTATAATAAGCATTGCCTCACTCACTCACCTAATAAAAAATTATACATTGTCTCACCCTACCCTCATGATTGTTCACGGGGATGTTTTGTGAAACAATTTGACTTTAAACGAAAAAATATTCGAACTAATGTAAAAGAGATATTTTATAATCCCTTATAATATAAAGTAGAAGTGAGGCTGGGAATAGTCTTTCCGCCTAAATGGACCTCACTTCTGCTTCAATGAGAGTTGTACACGTCTTACTTTTTCCTTGGACATTGCCATTTTCATGAGGGTGTTTTTGTCAATTAATATGTTATTTGAAATCTGTTGACGTGCGTGGATGAAAAATTTGCACTCAGTGTTGCAGTCAGCCAGCCGTACTCATTTAATGCACTACTGCAGCCCCAACATAACCTTTTGCATCCCTGATGGTGAACTGAACGGCCGGATCCATTAAACCAGACAACTTGCAACACAACTGAGCTGAATGATGCGTCCATTAAACAAAGTATCCTTCTGCATTCCTCATCGCCAACTGAACGGTTATTGGGAGCATTAAACCACCCAACTTTCATCAATAGGTTGTAGTTTTTTCGACCATCACGTATTCGGTGGGGTTTAGTTAATGGAGCAGTTTTACCATTTTTGTGCAGGGTTCTGATACCATTCGAAGTTCATATTTACGCACTTCAGACGTCCCCTGTTTCGGCATCGGTGCATTGGGGATCTATTCTGTTGTTCTCCTCATCGCTGGTTCCCATCCCTGTTCTTATATTTGCCCATTGTTAATAAGCTTGACGTTTTTTTACCTAAACGTCGTTTCTCTTATAATCTTATGAGAACATTTTTTTTTTGCAGCAGCGCAAGGGAACCTCCGATTCCAACATCTGTTCCCATCTTTCCTGTTCCTGCCTCGGTTGTCTGCATTGGAAATGTAGTTATAATAGTGAAGCGTAGAATACAATGTCATGGTATCCTCTTAATTGTGAAGTTTCCATTCCTGCTTTGATTTATTTTTCATAATAAACAGACCCAATTTATTTTGTTTGATTTTGTTAATGAACCTGTTTTCGATTATTGTTCAGCCATGGTTTAACATTTAAAACGTTTTTCCATTCCTGCTCTGATTTATTTTTGATAATAAACAGACCCAACTTATTTTGTCTGATTTTGTTAATGGACCTGTTTTCGATTATTGTTCAGCCATTGGTTTAACATTTGTAACATCCAACAATTGTTTCTCTGATAGTTCAATGTCAAACAAGTATCACTTTGAAGGATCTATTGGTCCAACTGCTGTAAGTATTACCAAAACAATAGCATATATCGTTATATTCACAATTTGCAACGTACCTGTAATGTTGATGTTTTTTGTATATGGTGACAAACTAATAGGCATGCCTTTTTGCGAGAAGTTCCGGAATTACATATTACATGGCCACATTCATGCGTTTGACAGAATGGGAAACGTTAACACAGTGGTCGCTGAAGAGTCCGAAAATGGACCTTATATCAGGAAAGGATTTCGGTCTCTAATTGAATTCTACCATTTGGAACAACCCCATAAAATACAGTTTCATTGGGTTTTGCGGGATATGCTGAGAATTGGAATATATAATCAGTTCCTTTTTGAAATTGATTATCCCAATCGTTGTGAGTACTCAGTCATGGATATACATCAGCATGTTGTTGTTGTGCCTGTTAACGGTGACTTGCTTGATGTTGATGATGATGATGATGTTGATGATGATGATGACGTGAAGCTTGTATTGCCTTATGTTGTTGCATTGCAACCAGCATTAGGTGATGATGAAGATTTAGATTCTGACAATCATCCCCAGGTGGATCCTCTTAGGAGGGATCTTAAACTGCCTGCTTCCCAAGCTTCTGGGACACAAGCAATGGTATCAGGAGATTTATATGTTTTAAATTGTATTGTTAGATGGATGCATCATTATTTGGTAACATATGTCATTGCTGATAGGGGTGTGTTATATCTTTCAGTATATTCCAACGAAATATGTCCGTGCTCTCAACATGGTAGTGAATCAACACATTGATGTGGTTGACGAAGATGGGCATATTCACAAGTGCAAAATCAAACACAGATCTGGTTCGTACAACGAGCATTATATCACAAGTGCATGGTATCAATTTATTCGTTCCAAACACCTAAACAAAGGGGATATTCTTCAATTTCAGCTTTGTCATTATCCACTCAGGCTTATTGTACAAGTGCTTAGAGTATAACATTGTGCTATTATATGTGGATGGTGTACTAACTTTTTATTTAATGAAATATGAAGGGCGTTTGGCTATATCAATATTTTTCCCAAATTAATTAGCTTTGGAAAGGTGTTAGCCTATATCAATATTTGTCCCAAATTAATTAGCTACAATAACTTTATACATATATAAGTATAAAATTAGAGCAACTATGAACAATATCATTACAGGGACTATGCAACACCTTAAACTCAAGTTTATGTTCTATGTAATGTTGAAGGATATAATCTTGAAGAAATAACGGAGACATCTTTCACCAAAACCCACAACATGGGGTTCGGGAGAAGGAAAAAGTTTATCTATCAATATGCAATTAATTCGAATGTTTTCATTGGCATGAAAGCATTGGTATCTAATTGACTTTGCAGGTGCTTTAATATCTCATTGGCATGAAATTTATATTATGAATTATTCACACTATAATGCAAAATCAAAATTGAAGGTAATGATTTATCCATAAAAAGACAAAGATGTATAACCCCAGGTAAGCATGTTTTTACGTCGCGGACGAATGTTGCAGAGGTTCTTGGATCAAGTCCTCCCACAATAAATGACCATATTAATGTTGAAAGTAACTTGGTGCTTCCTGAATGTCATACTGGTGTGTATAATTAACTTAAATGTCATTTATTATGGACATGTGTTATGAGATTCTATTATATATGACTATTAACATCAAACTTCATATATGTACGTTTAGATTTCAATTCGGAAACCTTCCATGTTGTTACACCTGATATAACATCACGGAAGTGGATCTTTGACAACTCTCCCTTATCAAAAAATAGATATAGTAAGCATTCTTATCCCACATCCATATGTATCCAGTGTTCTCACATAACCGTCAATGTCACACAAAAATCTTTTATTCCATGCAGTTCATTATATATCAAATAAAAGACAGCCCATTCAAAGGAAGTGAACGTTTTTCCTAATTATCCCCGAATGTCTGTAATGAAATTCACCATTGTCATGAATCACCACACCCAGATAGTGAGAGATTAACAAATGGTTTTTGCTCAGAAATTTCCACAGGTAATCATTGGTTTTTGTTTCATGTACTATTAAAGTGTGTTTAATACCAATCAAAATATGCATGTAATACCCATTTAATGCAGGAATTAATTTGTCCATCCAAGGATGCCCCCAACAATATCCACCAAATAATGTCCTTAGTCTACAACAAAAGGTAGCAGGGGAAGAACCTGCCACCCCCATCAATGTACCTGAGACCATATTAAACCGAGAACATGCTGATACTCCCATAGTTCTGCACGATGGTTCCGATGCAGTTAAAGAAATTTTCCATTTAAGTGTTATGCACCATTTTTAGTGTACATTAAACCTGCATCGTGTATATATCATTGCATGGCCTTTAGAAATGAATGTATCAACACATGCATGAGGTCTTTTGCTCAGGAAGTCCTATACCTAATCATTGGGGTATTTGAAGTGTTTATGTCAAATTGCGTTTAATGCTAACCAAACTATGCATCTAATACATATTTAATGCAGGGATTAATTTCTCCATGCACATACGCACCCATCATAAGGCAGCAACTAATATGCTCAATGTAGAACCCAATGAAGAATGGGAACAACCTCCCAGCACTATCAATATACCTCAACCCACATTAAACGTAGAAGATGCTGATACCCCCATTGTTGGTCAGCATGATTCCTGTGCAGGTTAAAAAAAAATTACATTAATTAAAGTATTATAGAACATGAATATATGACCGTATGCTGTATTTAAATTAGTGTATACATTCAAGTTGTTCGTTCTTATTTCAAGTATTATAGAACATTAAGTGATTTTGTTAATTTTATAATTGAATGTCATATGTCCTTATCTCAATTATTTCACCATCTATACTTAAACCGTCTTGTATTTAAATAGGTTATTGGGACATTGGGGATCAAACACATCAATCTCAATATTGTGGTGAATTAATGTGGTATCCTGAACGGCTAAACAAAAGGTACAACACCCTCAACCCGAAATTTGGAATATGCTGTGTGGATAAGGAAAAGTTCACTTACCAAACCTCAAGAACCCCCGGTATTTTGTTAAATCTCTTATCCAGCATATTGTGAATTCTGTGAATTCAAAGAAGGTGATACTCTCACATTTGAATGTTCCAATAAAAAACCAGACATTATCAACGTCTCAGTTGATAACTGAACAATTTACTTTTTTTTCCCTTATCATTTACTTGACCTAAATGTATGCCGACAAACTATCTCAGCTTCTTTTCAAACTATATATTACTTCACTTAATATATTTACCTTCTGATATTATATAAGACATATTATGTGATTCATATTCTACTTTTTTTCGCGGTTTTCTACTTTCATATACTCCCACCGTACCATACATATTAATTTGCAAACCCTGACAACATATACAAATGTGGAGTTATTAAAAATAAATTTCAATCATCTTAATCAATATTGCAAACAACATCTATCTTTAAAATTTTTCATAATCATTTTTTATACACACAATTTTTTCTTCAACAAAATCAACCGTGCAACGCACAGGTCAGTTTACTAGTTTAATTTAAATTAGTTGAAATATATTATGAAAATTAAATTAAATTTATTTTCAAAAATTTGATTTAATTATTTTAAAAAATTGTAACAAAAATAGATTAATAATAAATAAAATAATAAAAATTTTATAATTAAATTTAGATATAGAATTTACTATTCAACTTTGTTAATTTGTATATTTATGTGGTTATCAATATTTTAGAATTAAACTGTGTAAAAAAATCATTCCTTCCAAACATTTTAATCTAATTATATTATGTTATTCATATCCAAATTAATCTAATTAATTAATTATTTTTTTATGTAAATATACAATCAATCAATGAATTTGAAATTAAGAGATAAACTTAAATTTTTTTTAGACTACACTAACAATGAAATTGAACAAGTAAAATAAGTATTAATTATTAAATAAGGATAAAATTGTAATGTAAATATAAATATATACAGTTTGATTTAGTTGAAGTTTACATAGAAAAATAGTAAACCAGTCCAAATTATTAAAAAAAATATATTTTATTTTAAAATTTTAAATTATTTATTTAAAATAATTTAATTTAATTCTTAAATTATAATAACATATTTATCATTAATTTTATTCTTCCCACTCACCTTTTACATTTAATTATTGGAAATTTAGAAATAATTTATCTTTTCTTTTTCATAATTACTCATGAATATATATTATTGTTTTTCCTTTCTTTTATTTTGATAACCATACTTTTTTTCCTAAAAAAAAAAAGTAAGATAATATATATATATATATTATTATTAAAATATATGTTCATAATCTTTCTTTTTAACTAAAATTTAGATACTTGAATTCTCTCTTATTCATGTTTTTTATACATCCATTAACTAAAAATTCTAATAGCATATGTTTGCTTTAATGTTGATATTTATAACATAGAGAGTAACTTATATCTATATTTATTTTAGATTTAATGATTATAATTTTTTATTTATAAAAAGAGACAAAATTTAATGATCATTCAAAATGATGTGTGAACTCATAATGTGTGTTTATCATTTTTTTATTTCTTCTCTCTTTTTGACTAAGCTCTTATTCATATCTCTTGTTTTTTTATAAATCGAACATCTTATAATTTAATTTATTTTCTTATAAATATTTATTAAAAAAAACTTGTTCAAATTGAACTGAATGTCTAGATAACTAAAATTTAAATCAAACTAAAATTAAAGTAACAGTAATTAAAAAATTGTTAAAAAATATAATGTTTATTGCAAGAGATATAACAATTTAAAAAGAATGAAAATAATATTTAAATTTTGTATTTAAAATAAAAATTATATTTATAATATAATACAGTCAATTGTTATTATTATTATTATTATTATATATTATATATTTAAAAATATATAATAAAAAGATAAATAATAAATTTGTATTACATACTATTAAAATAACACATCCGAAAAACGGCTACTATATGGCAAGTTACAGATGGAGTCGATTTCTTGCACAGGTCAAGAAGGTTAAAATGGTAAATTAGGAGAGGTGGAGCATCGATACTGTGCCATCATCTCCACGTAACTAACCGCCATTACCAGAAGAACATAGCAGACGTTGCAGCAGCGTGAGCCATGAGATGTTCCTCTTTCCTCCGTTTTCAATATCTTTAATTCAACTACATCCACTCACTTCATGATCCTTCTCCACCACCCTCCTTTTCTTCTCGAGCCAAGTAGAAATGTGGCGTCGAAGCTTCTCGAAGCTCCACCTCAGAGTTTCAGATTTTGGGTTCCTGAGACGATCGTTCTCGTGTGAGCCGGGAAAGAGGTTCGCTGCGTTGTGGGGAAACGGTGATTTCGGAAGATTGGGCCTCGGCAACTTGGATTCCCAATGGAGACCGGCCGTTTGCCCTGCTTTCCACAACGAAACCCTTAAAGCCATTGCTTGTGGTGGTGCTCACACCCTCTTCTTAACAGGTCTTCACTTTTCACTCTACTTCATCAAATTGATTGTTCTTCGGTTTTGTTATTATTAAATCGAGAAAACAGCGGAAAATCGAATCATTACATGCTTGTTAGGGAGTCTCTTTTTTTTTTTTTTTTTTTTTGTAGTTAGTGAGGGAATTTGTTAGTTCAAAAACCAGTGGCACCAGAAGAGAAAAGAAATAACAACATTTTAACATGTAAGGACTTTCGACCCTTTTATACATCTCAGTTCCTACAGTTGTCATATACAACATACACTTAAATCAACAACTAACTAGTAAAACTGAATTATATCCCAAGCTTCCTTTGCACTTGCAGCAGCTGCAATCTTTTCAAAGTTCGTCATATCCACCCATTGATGAAATCAAGAAGAGAGCCCTTTCAATCTTTCTTATTTGCCTCACGATAGGCATTCTTTTGAGCCTTTGTAGAGCTACCCCCAGCTTCTGAAAACCATTCTTGACAATATCGATGACTTCTTGAAAGCCAAAGATTACCTGCATCTCGATGTACCATTGCTCATAATTCTTCCCATCCAACACTGGCAGATTAGTGGGGAAGTTTCCATTAGAGCTCACCATCGCATCACAACACTTCAGCACTGGTCACACAACACTCATGGGTCCTGATCAAGAAGTGCTCTAGATATCACTGTTAGTTGAAAAACCGTGAGCACCAGAGGAGAAGAAAAGAAGACTGTTATATCAGTATGAGAAAAAATAACAATATTTTAACATATATGGACTTTCAACCCTTTTATACTCACATTTCCTACAGTTGTCACATACAACATACACTTCAATCAACAACCAACTAACTAACTAATCAGTAAGAAAACTGAATTATATACACAACAGAATTTTGTAGGAATAAAATAGGACTTTTCTTGTTCATTGCAATTGGAATGTCAATGAATTGCTAGTTGCTGGTTTATCTTAGCAACAACTTTCACTATGCTAATGGATGGCTACCGTATGACTGTATTTGAAATTGTTGATGAGTTTGATGGCTATTGAATTCAAGACTCTCCTTAATCTACAAGATGGGGCTTTCACAAATTGTCTTCCTTTCACAGACAATGGAATTGTTTATGCTGCTGGTCTTAATGATTTTGGACAGCTTGGTGTATCGGAGAGTAAACACTACTCAGTGGTATGATTTCTTCAATTTTTTACCTGTATTTTTGTCTAGTGAACTTATCACAGGTGCAGTAGATTGTTAGTTTTCCAATTATTGATGAGTGCATTCCCTTTTGACATAAGAAGGAACAAGAAAAAATTACTTGTCAGCATTTTCCTTGTGTGGGATATTTCAGGAGCCACTTCGTGTTCTTGAACATGAGAAGAAAATTGTGCAGATTTCTGCTGGTTATAATCATTCTTGTGCGATAACAGGTCTGTGTTTATGCGTGCTAGTGTCAACCATGCCAATAATAACAACCCTTGATAACTTGTATTTGAAATAAGCTGGCTTTATTTCCCCTTCAAAATGAATATTTAATAGCTTTAGTTCTTCTATCCCATGAATTTCTGCATATTCTTTAGCTTTCAATTTTTGAATGATGTTTTCTCCCCCATCCCCTGCCCTCTCTTTTGTAGTGGATGGAGACCTATACATGTGGGGAAAGAATACAAATGGGCAGCTTGGACTTGGAAAAAGTAAGAAGTAAACCCTGTATTGGCATTTAAGGACCTCAAGAGTTTTTTCCCCCTGATTCTGGTCATATTATGTATACCTTTTAAAACTGGATACTCACAGCTGTTAAAGATGCTCAAAGAAAAAGTTTGGCTGGTAGCAGATACTTTAAAATAATGCCTTTTTGATGAAACGTAGGGGCTCCAAACATAGTTCCTTTGCCGACTAAAGTGGAGTACTTGGATGGAATCAACATTAAAATGGTTGCTCTGGGTTCTGAGCACTCAGTGGCTATTAGTGGTATGTAATAGATAAACATACATAAGTTTATGTTGTATTAGTTGCTGTCTTGCTGAGATTATTTTATCTGGTTTTTATTTTTTCTATATTTTAGTATTTTTTAGATGAATTCTTTATTTAGTTTTGTTTTTAAATATGATTGGAGTGTTAACTGAGACTGCAGTTCTGTATCTATAAATTACGTAGTTTTTGTCATTAAAGTTTGCCAGGGAATTTGATTGGTTTAATGTTTCTCATCCAATCAATCTATAAAGGATTTTTATTTATTTATTTACAGTAAGGAACTGTTGAATGATTTGTTTGCTCCATCTTTAATTTCCACATCCCAATTTTCATATAGATATGAGTCATATGATGTTGAACTTGTACAACAGTGGAATGGTTAGGATTTAATAGATTAGGACTTTGGATTAGGGTCTTGTTGGTGGGTATTGTTAGTATATATGAAGAATATCCAATAAATCTAGATAGTAGCTATTTAGAATTAGCAAGTATCTTCTGCAATGTACAGGTACTTTTTTAATTTAATTAAAATTTAAAATATGTATATAGTTCAAAGGAAAAGTATTTTAAATTATAAGAGAAATATGTATAATTAAGAAAAGTAAATATAAAAATAAGTTGTTTAAAATTAAGAAGAATTTTTTTAAAAAAATTGGAAATTTTAATTTGAGTGGATAAGTTGCTGAGATTTGAGACAAATAAAAAATAACATGAAAAAATAAAAAATAATCAACATGAAGTTTTGAGAGAAAGTATAAAGAAACCTTAACATAAAAAAATTGATACCTATTAATAATTTTAATAACTTTTAAAAATATGAAACTGTGTTAAATAATGGTAAAGTCATGTATTGCAAATGGAAGAAGTCAAACAGCCATTGGCACTTGACAGTGCAATCTGAGAAGATAAGGATGGATCCTGGCCAGAAACAAGGAGAGGAGTCAGGCAGGATCAACAGTGACCACCAATACATTCTTAAATTTGCTCCTACACAATGGAAAAGTTGATAGTTACCTGTTTGATGGAGAGGGAACAACTCAAGGCATTGGATGATTTGGAGTAGGTGGTGACAATGATGAGATCGATTGGTAGGAAAAAGTCTGACACCCATAATCATGGAAGAGAGAGAATAGGGAGAAAGTGACATTGATAGAAGAATATTTAGGGTTGGAATTTGTGCATGCCCAATGGGAAGAAAAGAATTCAATACAACGACATTACAATGGTAGAATTCCAAATTTGTAGGAACTCAACAGAGAAATAATGACGACATAGTATGGGAAGTTAGCAGGGTGTATGGTGATGTGATACAAAAGATAAAGGGCTGATCTTCATTTATATCAAGGATTAGGTTAGATACAAGATTCTTAATTCTAATCTAACAAGGACCAAGTACCTTGAGATAAATCTCAAAGGATAAGATAAGATTCCTAACAAGATAAGATCCCTAAAAATAAGCTAACACAATTATTCCTATAATTGACATAAACTATCCTAATCTATTATGTGCATCTTTCTCTCATTGCAAATATAATATCACTATCAAAAGAATTCATTACAAAGGTCTAGGAGGCCGTGTTATAACTTGCAATATAAGATTAGAACACATTCTAATTTCATATAGATTGAAACTATTCTATTGTTTGACCCGTAAGGGAAATTTGGTCGCAAAAATTAATAATTCCTAAAAATAACTTCAATTTAAACCTAGACATGGCCTGATACAGAAGTAAAATTACTAAAATCCCCGAAGTATGGAGGATATAAATTAATAAAGGCAATAATATACTGAGATCTATAAAATTTTAGAATCAGTTTCATAATCATAAACAAAACAGTGTGTTAAGATGATTAACAGCCAATTTGGATAAATTTCTATGGGAGTAAATAAAATGAATCAAACATCTTGCGTAAATTAAAATTAACTTACTCACCAATGGTGACCTTTGGATGAGAGGGTGTTTAAAGTTTTGTATTCTTTTCATGATATTACTTTCTTATGTCAACCAAAAACATAATATATTACATCTTTTGAGTTTGATCCTACTGTTTTTATTGAGTTCCTCATAGCAAGCATGACTGTAAATGTACACTTCATATTCGTAATATCTTCTCAATTGTTGTTTCTATCTTCACTAGATGGAGGAGAGACCTTTAGTTGGGGAATGGGAGTATCTGGTAGACTTGGTCATGGCCATGAGTCAAGCATCTTAGGATTCTTCAAAAGTTACAGGTTCTGTTCCTACTTTTCTTTTACAATTTTAAACAGTATTAATTGATATCTCTGTTCTGTTTTATATTATATTTGGGTAAATTGTACTTTATTCCATTCGATTTCACCCAAAAACACTTTGCCACCTTGTGGTTTAAAATTTAACACTTCTTCCCCCTTGGTGCTTTGCCTTGTTAACACATAACAACAATATACTGTTTTTCATCCTCTTTTTTAATGGAATGTATATTTAGAACTTACTATAAAAATCTCTAATCCTCATCCTACTCCTACATCAAATGAGCATCCATTTTTCCACTCTTTCTGCTAGCCTGCACTCGAAAGAGTTAGTAAGAAAACCACACCTAAAATTTATTACTATTGCGGTGCAACAAAACCATTGTTCATTTTGGAAAAATTGTTGTTGAGAATATTGGCCACAGAGAGATGTATATAATGATTGTCATAATAGACCTCCTTTGTACATATGGGGGTTAACCTTAGAGACATGGACTGGCTGACTGTAAACAACAAGAGAAAAACAGATGCAGCAAAAAGGTATAACATAATTTGAGACCCATTAATTTACAAAATAGATTATCTTAAATTTAGACTGGACTTAACTCAACCCTAAAAACTAACTCATGAGGTGAAGATTATCCAAGTCTTTATAAACTTTACTTTGACCATATTTGTAATCCATATGGGATCTCAATGCTCCCCTTTCATGCCAAGGATTGGATTGGACATCTGAAGTGCGGAGATTGTGGGGTTATTTTTTTATTGCATTGGGAAAGTTGTGAGGCCAAGTAGATTATTGGAAAACCCACAGGGCCAGATTTGATTGTACTGGGAAATTCACAGGGCCAATTTCCTTTTTGGACAATTCAGGGTGACCCAATATCAAATCTACAATAGGTTCTAATACCATCTTAAGTTTGGACTAGGCCTAACTCAACCCCAAAAGTTTGTTAATGAGGTGAGGATTGTCCAAGCCTACATAAGGTCTACTTTGCCCAGGTTTGTAATGGATATGGAATCTCAATAGATTATAACACATTCAAACAGATATTTAAGCTTATATAGAACTCAAGACAGGTTAAATTAATATTTATAGCAACAAAACCTAAAAGGGTTGCATTTGATTTTTCTCTTCTAATAATGGGTCTTGCTTATTCATTGTTGTTGGCATTTCTCTCTTTGCAATTTAGTGTACTTGTTACATCCATGATCAATTTGTCTATGTTCTTGTACTTGACTTTTTAATTGAAATATTAAAATAAAAAAGAGGACAGAAATGCTTGTAGCTTTTGACCAATTTTAATCCTATACAAAGATGTGACACCGTTAGAATATATAGAAGAATACCTTTTGCTTCAAAACATGTCTCTAAATTTCTAAATTATAAGTCTTTATGAAAAGATTAAGTGGAAGCATGGTATCTATATTTGCTATTGGAGAAAGTCTCATTATCCAAAGAGCTGCTTTGACTAGGATTTCTTGTAAACTTACCATGTTATTCAATTTATGAGTATCTCTGTATTGATATGCTTTTTAATATCATGCAGTGAGTATACCCCAAGGCTTATAAAAGATCTTGAAGGAATCAAGGTGGGATGTTGAATGGATTGCCTTGTTGCTTCTAATTTAAGATAGATATATTGGCTTCAAACTTTTAACTGGTCTTTGTTGTTTTGTCTTCATTCTTGAAATATGTTTAGGTAAAATATGTAGCTGCTGGGTTGCTAAATTCTGCTTGTACTGATGGTAATCGAATTTGATTAAATCTGCTTTTTCTATTTTCTCATTTCATACTTGGTGGTGCTTTGCATTGGGAATTAACAGTTGGTTTTTGCTCTATCCTAATGTAAATGTTGCAGAAAATGGTTCTGTTTTTATATTTGGTGAAAGAGGGATTGACAAATTGGTATGTTCAATCAGTGATGATTTTTTTTTTCACTCATTGTCCAGTACTTGTAATGACTAATGTTTTATTCAATCAAAATATTCAGCGTCTAAAGGAGATGAGCAATGCCACAACACCATCCTTGATTAGTGAACTTCCATACTCAATAGAAGTTGCCTGTGGTGGCTATCACACCTGTGTCCTGACAAGTAATTTATCAGTTTCTGAACTTAACCAGGCTTTTACTTGTGATCATTAGTTTACTGTTTCATTGTATTGTTTTTCTATAGATTCTGGTGAGCTTTATACTTGGGGTTCAAATGAAAATGGCTGCCTTGGTATTGGGTATCCTTTCATACTTCAAACTTGGTCATTTTTGACATTTACATTTTTTTTTTTTTTTTGTATCTGAATACCGGTATTTTCATTTTTCAAATTATTTTTTAACTAGTTCCTCAGATGCCATTCATCAACCTGAAAAGGTTAAAGGGCCATTCTTGAAGTCTTCTGTTAGCCAGGTTTCCTGTGGTTGGAAGCATACTGCAGCCATTTCTGGTATGTTCTTCCCTTAAACAGACAAGAAAAGATATTGCCATCAAGTACTTTTTATTGTCATATTGATGTTAGTAGAAACCGGGCCTATTTCACATCCAAAAACTAGCTCAGAAGAGAAGATTCTTTCAAGCCTTATAAGAAGTATTCTGGTTCTATTCCTGATCAATGTGAAACATCTTAATAGATGTAAAGGCAGGCTTTCTTTTCTTTTATTATAAAAGAATAATGTTTTCAAGACAAAGAGAAGATTATTACAAAGGGTTAGGAGGATAAGAGATCCTCCTCAAAAGAGAGAAAGGAAGAAACATATAAAAGAGAACAAAGAAAACATCAAGTGAAGCTACCCAATCCCAAAACATATCTGTAAGGGAAACTCCTTACAAAGAGGGAGTTTGTGGCAGATCAGGTTGGATGGGTTCAACTTTTATCAACTCAAGTTCTAACCCAAACCAATCAGGACTGAGAAATTTCTACTTGATTTAACCCTGATACCGGACTCATGCCAGCTTTTTAAAGCTTCAGTCAAGTTAGATGGGTTCACTGGTACAGATTGATTTTGACTCAAATAATGAGGAAGTTTGTTACTCACCTTTCTGTCTCAAATTCATATCTGCTAGAATGGGAAGTAAACATTGAGTTTAGAGGAGAGAAAGAAAGAAATAGAAAGAGGGTGATAGGATGGAATAGGTTGATTGATTTTGCTTTAGTATATAGTACTTAGGTTATGCTGAACATCTATATATATAGATTCTTAATAGACTTAGTGGGGATTATTTTGTAGTCAAAGAGTAAATGGGTGCTGGTGCAACTTCTCAAATACTAAATCCTCCGAAAACTAAATGCATTTAACATGTGATGGATCATGCATAAACTCATTTAATGTGATACGTAAACTGCACATTATTCTAACAGTAAATATCCCATGAAGTCATGAGTCCTGGCATAGGATAGCATACTTATAGCATGTTAGGATTTTCTTAATTATTTTGGCAAAATTTTTATTTTAAAAAAACTACACTAAGATTTTGATTAGAAGTTATTTCAAACACAAAAAACTAATCCAAATACACATAGTCTGGCTTGGAGAGTGGACTACAGGGTGAAACCTTGGAACCTGGTTTGAGAACCTTCTCTTATAGATTCCTTTCACCAAATCATCGCCTGCAATCAGCTCTTATCCCTTGGTGTGGTGTCAAAGGGTTTCTTGTCTTGCCCAAAACTTGCTTTATTGTAGTTGGAGAAGGACTCTCCCGTGGCAAGGTTTTACACATAGGGCCAGCTGCTTTCTGAATGAAAATTAATGTGTTTAAACAAATTGGGGAAAATGAATGGAAGAATACATCATTAACATGCAACAGAAAATTATAGACTGATTTTGAAGGCTAAGACCAGGAGCCCCACTCCTGGAAAGGTATTAAGGGTGGAACGCAGAAGAAAATAACTATATGAATCAAACCTGTGATTTACTACATCACAGGAGACATAGAGTGTATATGCTGGAGAACATAAAATCAGACAGTGCCAGTTTAAATCTTGGTGCTAGAGCTGAAGTATAATCCACCCACCTACAGTCATCTGAGAAACTAGAATTCCTGAAATGGCCCTACAGTGAAGTTAATTACCATTTCATGTTTCTTGGGGTTAAAGCATCTTAGTTTGGACCATTGTATATATAAAAGTGATGAATGATTCCCCTGACAGCCACAGTATCTGTTAGAAAAGTTATGTTCTATCTTCGGACTATACTGCTTCTACACCTGTCAATTAGGCGGTAGCTACTTGAATTTCTTTATAGGAATGACATGATGTAGGGTCATGGACTAGAAGTTAATAATCAGTTTTTTGCCTCCTGGAGAAACTCAATCACTTTTCTTGTTTCTGGTATTTGTGGTGGCATTAGTTTTTCTTTCAAAGATCAAGAAGTGCATTTCTCTGGATGTAAACTCGACTGTCTTTTATAGTCTTCAGCTGAGTTGTGGGCTTTATATGGAGATTTGGTGTAATATATAGCTCCCTTTTGGACTGTTCAAGTTGCTGGGGATGAATGTTTTCCAGTTCACTTTGTGGAATTTTATTTATTTACGTTGATTTAAGATTTAACTTCCTCTCACTTGTAAGGCTTGTACTTGATGTTTTATATATATACTTGTAGTTGCAAAAGGAAAGCATTTTGTTGATTCATTTATCCTGGAATTTTTCATTGGCTTTCAGAAGGAAGAGTCTTCACATGGGGCTGGGGAGGTTCCAATGGGACTTTTTCTGAAGTTGGACATTCTTCAGGTGGACAATTGGTATGCTTCTGCTTCTCATATGATTTATAATTACTAGAATTATTAGAAATTCATCCAGGGTAGGTTCCAATAATATATACACAATGGCCTGAATACCAGATTCTATGACAAGAAGGACAGAAGGGAACCAAAAGTTTATTTGGAGTAACGAGACATTTTACAATTAATCATGATTACCGTGTGTATATAAAGTCTCAAACTCACACACGCAAGCTTTCTACGTATTGAATTTAAGACTTTATATTACCTTGGAGGAATATGTGATCTTATAAGTCAGACTGGTGCATTTCTTAAATAAATTGATTAATTTTTTGCCTTTAATTTTCTGTGCACAGTTATCTGCCATGTGTAACTGTATATTAAAATTTATGCCTTCACTCAGGGTCATGGAAGTGATGTGGACTATATAAATCCTACAAGAGTTTGTTTTGGAGAAGTGAAAGCATTGCAAGTTTCATGTGGATTCAATCATACAGCGGCTATATTTGAATATACATAGGTTTTACCGGTCTAATAATTCATGATTATCGGTTATTCTTCAAGAAGATTCGGAATGTGATTCATCATCCCATGTATCTTCTATACATCATCGTATTAGGGAGATATTCATCTAATCCATCCAAGAGGATCCAGGAAGAGGCAGCATGCCTTGAATGAAAGTATATACTATCCATCTGTTGTATTATATCATTCTTTTCACAGGAAAACAAACACTTTTATGCAAATAAAACTTCCTTGATGTACAAAACTTATGTAAAGAAAGAGTGTTGCTTCAAATAAAAAAAGCAAGGGAATGATGGCAGAGATGAGAAGAAAATTATCTCTAGGTTTTTATTTTTATTTTTGGTTAGCTGAGTCAATACCACTTCACAGAAGTAGAGGTAAATGCTTATGTCTTTTGCTCTGTTCCTCGAGAAAAGTTAGCTAGATGGTTCGAGTAAATCGTAGTTGGCGATGCAAGCCTATATATCTTGTTAATTTTCACTATGTATAGATGCTTTTGCAGCACCATAATTGAAGAGGCATCTTTTTTTTGTTTTCTATTTGTATGTTTACTCTGAATGATTTATGGTTCTGAAATTCGCCACTGCAGGCATTATAGCCATGAAATGAAGTATGATGCATATGGGAATGGGAATCCCAGTAATGTGGTACGGCGGTAAGATAATTTTCAATATTACATTGCAGTTTATCTTTATGGTTTGGCTAGCAAGATGTGGGAACAATTAATATTGCATGACACTACTCGTAAACGCCTTTATTTTTTACACGAATAAGAGTGGGACCCACTACTCTTTCCATCCTTTTTTTAATGATTTTTTGAACGTCGTAATGTCATTGCAGTGACATGTAATTCAGTTTGGTTGGACCCGTTAACATCCTTTTGTGGTGTACAATAATCTGCTTCTGTTCCTAATTTGAAAAATAAAGCTTCAAATATGATTATGATGTGGAAAATGCTGTCTCAGCTGCTTATGAAGTTTTGGTAAGGATTAAAAGATCTCTGGATTCCATTATTTGAAATGCACACTTTTTCATCTCACATATATATACATATATGGAAAAAAAAATTGTTTACCTTTTATTCTTATAAATTTTCCTAATTATTAATAAAAAGATGTTAAAAGTTTTTTTTTTATATTTTTAGTATAATGAATATAGATTTTTATTTAATATTTATTTTTATAAAATAGTAAAAAATGATGTTTGTAGAAAGATATAACAAATTATATAAAAAAAGATATAACAAAACTTATATTCAATAAAGTAGTTGGTAATAAATGTCTGCGCTGATAAGTCAATACATTGGGACATAGCTTTCCAGGCACGAGAATTGAGAGTTGATACAAACCTCGGTCACTTCCTCCTTCAACCGTTGTAAAAGCAAGTAATAATAATGTTAATAAATCTGTCTACTTTGATATATAATATTTTTTTGGATACGTATATGTTATTTTTTGGCACATTAATAAATAATGTTTTACCGTTTGATGTAGTATAATATTTTACCGTATTGTTGCATTTAGAATGGCATGTTTCTTCTGTATTTAAAAGTGTTAAATTGAGTTAGTGATACTGTTGAATACAGTGGGGTGGGTCCCAAACAATGAGTACAAGATTGAGGGTGAAGGAGAAGAGGTGAACCCAGAGAGTGTTGAAAATGGAAAATCACCCGACCCGAATGATGAATAGTGAATAGTGAATCGGCATGGAATGGAATAGAGAAGAAGTGAAGGGCCCGGGAAACGCGCAAAATATATCGCCGCAACGACGATGCTTACTGATGAGCACTATGATGATCCCATAATTGAAACACCAAACCCATAGTGGCCCCCCACCTTCACGAACCCCCATGTCCACGTGCTCTTGTCCCCTCCCTACGGGCCCACCTTCCTCCGTACCAACCCTCATTCAATGAATGCTATCACGTGGCAACCCTTCCACCGTACGATGCTTCTGCAATCCTAGCCCTCCGTTATTCTCTCTCCTCTTCCGCTACATCTTCTTTCACAAATTTGAATCTTCTCCTTTTATTTAAGAAATTTCTTCAAATTTATTTTAAATAATATATTTTATTAAAAAATATTTGTTATACCAACATATATAAAATTATAATAGATATCTTTTAATAAAATTTATTAAAACATTTAAAATTAACTCTAAAAAGTAAGGTTAATAAACCTGTTCCATTTTAATAATTATGACATGTTTTTATGACAAATATTATTGTTGATGATCACATATATTTAAATTCTTTGATAAATTATTACCTGTATTTAAATAGAGTAATTTAAAATTATTAAAATTTATGTATAAATAATAAGAAAAAAATTTATAAATAATATAAACTTTTATTTAAATAATTTTTATGTTAAATAGAAAAATTTTAAATAATTTTTATTTAAAGAGGATTTTTAAAATTTTCTATTATTTTGTTTTTGAAAATTATTATTTATAATTATTTTTATGTACTACTTTTTTTAGTAATTATTTATTTTTATTCAAAAAAATTTAAAATTCTAAAATTTTTTACCCAAATACAAAGTTAGAGTATTAGATAATTGAATAATAAAACGCAACAGTTAGATTCAAATTGGAAATCAAATCATAGGAGAATGATAGCAAATACTTAACAGGTTAAATAATTTTAACAAAAATGAAAGGTTAGAATTCCTTTTATAAAACATGTACACGTACATTTCTCAACCTTCCTTAACATTCTCAAGAATCTTCAGTAGTAATAAAGTAAATAGTTTGGATTAACATACAAAGGTGAATGTCGCAAATTAAATTCACAAAAAGAAGAACAGACACTCTAACAAATTTGAGAAAATATTTTAAATTTGATTTTTAAAAATTGAAACCGATCACGTTAATCCTTCAAAATATAAAAATTATATATTTTGTTCTTAAAATATTAAAAATTTATTGATTTTAATCATGAGGATTGAAATAAATAATAAAGTAAAAAATAAAAATAAATTTGTTTTAATAAAAATAATAATTTTTTTAAAAAAAATTAATATGTTCGATCTAAAAATTTTAAAAATCAAATAAATTTTAATTTGATAAATTAATGATCCTGATACTATATATTTTTTTTAGGTTCATAATAAGATAATCATTGATTTCAAGAGAAAATAATTCTTAAAAAAATAAAATAAAAATTAATTATCTTGTTGAAATATATAATTAGAATAATAATTTTTTATTCATATATAATAAAATAGTTATTAATTTTTAAAAAATATAATTATTTAAATTAAAAGAGAATAATAAAATTTAAATTAATATTATATATATAAATTAGAATCGATTGATATCGCATGTTAAATTTTAGTATTTACATTAACTTAATAATTTTATATAAAATATAAAATTTATTAATTTATCTATAATTATAATAATATCAATTTAAATATCTCTAAGATAAATAACATATTTATTAATAAAATTAAACTAATTAAATTATAAGCTAACAATCTAATTACTTTTATAATTATATTTAAAATATAATATATATATATATATATAACATATGTAAATTATCAATTTGATGTCATATTTAACACATGTAAATTATTAATTTGATGTCATATTTTAATAAAGGTATTCCGTTTTTTTTTTCACATGATAAAAAGAAAGACAACAATTAAGATTTATTGTGAACAACTCTTGATGAGTTTGCTACCAGCCAATAATGAATTGCAATAGTAGGTTTTGAGAATCTTTAGCTTCTCCCGTAAGCTTGACCAAGAAGTCTACATTAAAATCACACTCATGTAGTATATGATGTATTATCATTTAATCTTCAAAATTATTTTTTACCCATAAACTTTTTTGTTTATTATTTCTTAACATGCAAATCAAATTAATAAAAAAACTTATTATCAAAATAAATATGTACCTAAATAATTATGAAATAAATTGAATAATTGATTGGTCTGATAATTACAAATTAACCTACATGACCAAACAAACTTTTGAACTAAATTAGGTTAAATTAAGATTCCAGACTAAATTTTATAAACCTAATTAAAGTATACCAAATTAATTGAGCTAGCCATTTTTCACACTCTACATTATAGAAACTCTTTAGCTCATTTAATCATGTTGTTGAAAAGAAATAGAAAATACTTATGCAATTGTGTCGGTATTTAATATTTTTTTCCTTTGTGTAACTAAGACCGAGCACATGGAAGTTAGTTCTTAGACGAGCATAATTTTATAAAAATAATTAATTAGAAATTTAATATATATTAAAATAATTATTATCATAAATAAAATTTTTAAAAAATTTATTTTTATAATATTATATATACATATATATATATATATATATATATAAATTTTTGTAAAGAATAATTTGAAGGTAAGTATAGGGGTTACTTTTGTTAGTAAACCCATACGTTTTATAATTTGGGAAGTCTCATAAGCGTAGAGCTATAAGAGTATCCTTCTTCTAGAAAAACTTGCAGAATGATAAGTCCAAAGATTTTGAATTCCATCATCGCTATACATATGATGAGTGAACCCATTTGAAGGATGTCATTGATACGTTTTTTATAGAAAGGTTTTATTCAAGTTTCACATGTTAGTAGTTCAATAATTGGTGCTTTCTCTTTACAACTTTTAGAATCAATTTTTTTCGTTAATTTAAATTCTAAAAAGCAACCAACTACTTCTTTTATCCCTTCTGCATTTACTCTAATCTACTTTCCTAATTTAGATTACAGCTTCACTGTTCTAAACATATGTTGTTATCTGATCTATTTTGTTTTTTGTTTTGCCTTTTTTCTTTTAAAATTTTAAAATTTTCATATATAAATAAAAAATGATAAAAATAAATAAAAAATAATAAAATAAATCATTATAATTAAATGCTAAAAAATATGAATAATCATAAAAAAAGCTTTCAAAAGATCAATTGACACGTAAAACACAAAGATCATTAAGATCCGTTATATTCAAATAATATATTACTTAATTTTAATATTTATATATATAAATAATATTATTTATTTATTTACATTTTTATCTAATAATTGATAATTTTTTAAAAATAAAAACAGATTCAACTATTTACGTTTGAATATAAATAAATATATATTATTATATATATATAATAATTTTTTTTATGCTACGAGAGAATCCACCTAAAATACATCTATTAAGGATAATTCATAATAAAAAAAACTTACACCTATCATACTGTAATGCATAACATGTCGATTGAGGGAAAATTTGTTTTCAATGATTAAAATTTCATTAGACTGTTATTTTGTCTTTAATTAGAGATAAGTAAAAAAAAAAATACATGTTATATAGAGGGACATTGCCTATAGGTATGATTGCTCAATTCTCTATTTTTCAGACTTGCAATTATTTTTCTAACTTTAACATTATTTCTTTAAGTACATCTCATTCACACAAATGGTAAGAATAAGATTGTCTAGAAAGATTAAAACTAAAAATTGAAAACTCCCATCAAGATTCGTGTAACAATATATATTTTTTTAAAACTATACATACTATTGTCCGTATAAAAGAATTATAAATTTAGTTGAAATAAAAAAAAAATACATTATCATCTCAAATTATGAAGAGCTGTTTTTTAGGAATATATTTATTAAAAATTACATTGAATGAATTTAAAATTATTGATGTTGATAGTATGAAGATGTACGTAGTGTAGGGGATTAGGCATCATGTGATAGGAATAGGACAGAGTATTGTTGTGTTGGTATTGGTAACTTGAATTTGTGCAGCTCTGCTCCTACGCTTCCGCTGACACATACATGTATACGTCTATTCTCTTCCTCCTCTCTAACGCTCTTTTGACTTCAACTTTCAACGGTTCTGATTTAAGGATTTCCTTTTCGTTGTCTTCATCATGACGTTTTCTACGTAATACACGATTCATTAATTATTATCACATGCTTAACCAAACTCCATATAATTAGTCAGTTTGGATTATTCATTTTTTGTCTATTACTACCATTTCTTGTTAACTCTTTCTTCTTTGCTTTATTATTAATTAAAAATTTGTTTAAAATTGATAGTTTATTAGTTGTCAAGCTTATATCCTAATTTTCTAGCTATTGTTAATTAATTAGTTATAAAAATTCCTTTTTATTTTGGATTTGTAGGACGGTCACCACACATTAATCTATAAATTGATGACGAATTTATGCTGAAAATATGTGACAATATCCCCCTCTCCCCTCTTTAACCTTTTTAGTGTAATACAAGACTAAATGTTTTGAAGGATTTTATTAAAAACATATTTAAACGGCACAATAAGTATTTTAAGGTATAGTAAAGAAATTATTTAAAATTACTTTGAACTATGCTAATAACACTTTCACATAACACACATAACATAAAGTTAACTATTAAGTCATATCATAAAAGACATTAATAATAATATTTTTTTTCTATTATCAGTATTTTTAAAAAGTAAAGTATTTAAACTCTAAATTGATTATATTTACAAATATTTTAAATTTTTAAAAAATTAATCAAGTACAAAAAATATATTAAAAAGCATATTACCATCATTTTTTATCATGAAATATTATCTTAACTATCAAATATGTGTACTAAATTTTAAATCATCTAAAATATTTGTATGTATATATATAATCATTTGAATTTTAATAGAAAGAATTAGTAATATTTTTAAATAAAATGTTATTATAAAATGTTATTTGGTGTTTAAATTGTATTAGAATTATATAGATTTAATATAATTTTCGAGAGTTCTCAATTTATTACTTGGATCGAAAAATTTGTCATTTATTTTAAATATTAAAATATAATTTTTTCTAACTTACCCTAAATCTAAACAAAGAACTTTGTTCTTCTCTTGATCACACTATACATACATAGTGATAGATATACACATACGTGTATATATATACACGTTCAAACATAATGGAAAAAATTGAAATGTTACTATGTTAGTATTGTACATATATATTTGCACAAGAGAGAAGGCCTTTATATATATATATATATATATATATATATATATATATATATATATTCACGTTCAAACATAATAAAAAAAATTGAAATGTCACTGTGTTAGTATTGTACATATTTGTATTTGCACAAGAGAGAAGGTGCGTGTGTGTTTTACGTATACACAAGTTACAAACTAATATAAGCAGTTGGACCGAGTGACACAATGAATTTATCACTTTGCATGATTTGATTTGAGATTGTTTTGGCAAACATTGTTTTCCCCCGCTACTAATACTATTTTTTTATTTAGACTATTACTAATACTTTTGATAAATTATTAAATAACACCGATTCTTTGTTTTTATATAATTACTTTCTTCGATTATTTTTCTTAATGTTTAAGATTCTGGAAAAGAATTTTAAAAGATGGTTGATGTTTTAATTTTTATAAAAATGTTATTTATCTTTTTGCCATATCTATTTATTTTATTAATTATTTAATATATTATTAAACAATATATATTAATTTTAAGGTAAAATTGACATAAAAGTATTAATTTTTATTAATTAGTCTTATAAAATAATAATAAATTAAAATGTGCAAAAAATAAAGGAAGTATTACATAACTTATTAAATATATAGGAATCAACAAATATCTACTTTTTTAGTGTTAAGACCTTTAAAAAAATTATCATTGAACATCACCAACAAATGAAGAACCAAGTTCATTCATAATTTTTTTTCATACATAATGCAATAATGTGCTTCTCATAGTTGTTAAGACTGTATGGTGGATTAGCTGTA
The DNA here is from genome assembly GCA_037954105.1 of Canavalia gladiata. Lineage (NCBI taxonomy): Eukaryota > Viridiplantae > Streptophyta > Magnoliopsida > Fabales > Fabaceae > Canavalia > Canavalia gladiata. Next base: position 56,480,781 of record CM075659.1, on the reverse strand, counting down.
TGAAAATGTTAGAGAGCTAATTCTCAAAACTGTTAACAGAATAATTAATTATACTTGTTAATTTTGAATAACAGAATTTCTTATCCTCTTGTTGTAAGCTCAGCGTGTTTATAATCTTTTAAGAATATACACAATCTTAATCATTAAATTTTTTATTCCATTGAAAAATATAAAAATAAAAGAAAATAACATGTAATATTTTTAATTTTTTAAGGTTTAATAAATTTTTTAACCCTTATTTTTTATTTTTGGTTTAATTTAGATGTTTTTGTGATTTTAATTTCTCATTTTATAAAAAATTAGATTTTGATCTTATTTTTAAAAGTTTCTATTAACTTATGATAGTATTTAAATAAAATATAAATCAATTTTTTAAAGTTATATTGTATGTTTTTAGTTGACAAAAGTTTTAACATGTATAATTTGATATATCCTATTTTAACTATTTCGTCGTAAAATTATAAATAATATACGAGAAGAATACAAAATAATATATTTAGATATAAAAACATATAAATTTATAATTTAAAAATTAAATAATTTTTTAAAATGAAATATATACAACTTTAAAAAGAAAAATTTATGACTGACAAATTAAATTACAAAATTTTTTAATGATAGATATCAAAATCAACTGATCATTTTATAAAATAATAGATTAAAATTTTAAAAATAATAGCTTGTAAAATCAAGATTAAAAATTTGATTAATTTTTTTCCAATACAGGTAAAATATAAAATATAAAAATTTTAAATACTTAAAATAAAATTAGTTTAATTGAAAATTATTTTATAATGTAATTTAAAATATAAAAATATATACACTTTAAAATTTGAATAATTTTTTATAAATAAAACAAAAATAGTATTCCATAAAATTAATTTGAAACAATTGAAAATATAATTTCTTATTAAAAAACATTCATTACATTAAAAATATAAAAATGTAGTAAATATTTTTCTAGTAAAAAACTTTGACTATTAGTTGCTTAATTAAAATTAAAAGTAAGACGGGTGCTACAAAAATTGAAATAATATGAATTTTTTTAGTTCTTCATTCTCTCAACATAGCACAAATTTTCAGAAAAATCCAATGAATGATATAAATATGTGCAATTTATGAAATGTGTTGATGTTGATTATATTTGTATAAAAATAATTAATTTAATAACATTAATAAAACAATTAAGCTAAAGAATTTGTTTTTTTGTTTTTTATAGGCATAGCTAGATGGTTTTGGTAAATTTATTTACAAGACACACTATTTTTATGAAATGTTTGATTTTTTACTGATCCTTGATAATTAAAATTGGTTTAAACACAGATTAAAATTCATAAAAGTAAATGTTGATAGTAGAATTAGTTTTAATCAAATTAAATAAGAATAAAATTAAATAAATTATGATTTTTTGTAAGGTTTCTACTAACTAGCTTATTAAGGATATAATTTTATCTTAATTTTTAATACAATATTTCTGTATTTTCTCAAAAAATATTTTACTTAATTCGTGTCCAATTTTTTTAAAATACATATCGATTTTGTTGATGTGAATTTGTAGAGTTTGTTTTAAATATATAAAAATAATAATTTTAAAAATAAAATATTTATAATAAATAATTATATCATAAATACTTTTTTATTTAAATATTTAAAATTAATTTTTAGTATATGTTTAAAGGTCTATAATAAGAATCCATATATAATATTCCTTCCGTCTCGTTTTATATTGATTTTTTCTTGTATAATTTTTTTAACCAAAATTAAACTATTAGTAGTATAATTATTATGAGTTTATATTAATAATAAAATTTCAGCTACTAACAAATTAATAATGTTGGTAGTGTAGAATATTAATATACTATCAATAAACTAGTATAATATATTATTTGTTAATATAAATATTTTGAAACTCTATATTAATAATTATTTTTAAGAATAAAATATATATTAATAAAAAACTATATAATATTTAACAATTTTTGTATATTAATAAATAGAATTATTTATAATAACCACTAGACATTTTGAATTTTTAGTTATAAATAGAATTTATAATGTTAAAAATTATATAAGTTTTTTAATTATTTAACAATTTTTGTGTATTAATATATGGAATTTTTTATTATAACCTTTAGACATTTATAGATATACATTAAAAATATAATAAAAGTTGATATTGACAAAAATAATGAAGAAATGAATTGTTCGTCCAAAAAAAAAGCAGTGGAATGAGAATAGTCCTTGAATGGAAGGGTTTTCCCCTAATGAAGTTGATTGGAATAACTAGCATTAGCATTCGTACGTAAAAGAATGGGCCATTTTGTTGTCTGAGCCTCGTTTCATACAAAAAGTCTTTTACGTAATTAAGTTTTCAGCCTGCATTGGGACTTATCAAACAGCATTCAAACACCATGGTCTACCCATCATGACACCAAACTTACATACTCTCATCTTATTTAATGGATCGATAATAATTTTTTAAAATAAAATTAAAATAAATTTAACAATTTAAGAATAAATGTAAATGAATATATATTATTATTTTTATATTTAATTTTTTAAAAAAGACCTTTTATATTGTTATGTAAATCTTTTGAAGAAAATGGTTTAAACATATTTTTCACAGTAACTCCCTCATGTTATATCCCATTAAACATAATTGGTAATTAATTATAAATTATCAATTGCAAATTGATTAATGATAATTAATGATATAAAAATATATATTTAATAATTTAGTATAAATGAAAAATGAGTAACATTGATAATTGATTATTAAATATGGTTAATTGATTATATAATTAATTAATTAATTACATGATTAATAATATCAAAAATTTAAATAATTAATTATATATATGTAATTAATCGATTGTATATTATAATTAATCGATTAAAAATTAAAATATAAGCTAGTGCTATCATTGCATATGCACTAAAAGCACGACCCATCTTTTATTTACAATTTTGCTCTATAATTTTTGTTGTTTTTTTAATTTTTCTAATTAGAGATAACATGATTTTCATCTTGCTTATAGAATAAGACCCAAACATATTTAAATAGAGATTTTGAATTTTTTTTAACAAAATAAGTTTTTAATATTTTAAAATCATCTTATTCAAACACACATTTATTATTAGAATTAAAATGTTTCACATCTCAAAATTTTTATAATATTACAAAAAAATATTAAAATTAAATAAAATATTTTATACAATAATAAGTTTTAAATATAATATTTTTTTATCAAGTATGTTGAAATATTATATTGTAAGTGTCTTATTACAAGCTACTTAAGTGTTTTATGAACTCAAAAAATTTAAAATGAAGTATTTGTCTATTTTTTTTTTCAAATAAAGGCCACAGTTACGTTTTAAAATATTATTTAAAAAGATGTTCCAATAGTTTAAAAAGTACTTTTAAGATCTAACTAATAATTTTTTTTTTCTAAAACAAGAAAGAAAAAACCTTGTCCCAGACTAGAGTTGGTGTAAAAGATTGGTTAAACCTTATTACTTTAAATTTTAGTCTTCTATTCGGTTTTCTTTGTAACTCATTTTTTAAACATTAAAATGTGATAAACAAATCTAAATTTAAAAAAATGCACCCACATACAAGGATAAAAGAATCAAAAGAAGTCACACAACAACTGTTGGCTCCCGATTTTGATTGTTTTTCATCTTAATTTATTTTCTGAATTTAATTTCTAAATATTTTAAAAAATAAAGTATAATTAAATTATTAAAATTGATATGATAACAGAAAATTAAGAATTGGAATAATTTATATGATATCATGAATTCATATTTCATGGTGGTATTGATCATTGTACACTAAAACTGAATAAATGTAAATAAATGATAAAATTTAAAAATTAATTAGGAAAAAATAAACAGAAGAGTCTAATTTTTAAAGTGGTTTCAATATTAGTTTATACTAGCATAAAATTTTATGATTAATTAATTAGAAAAAATTAAAGTTGAAGTTATTAATTTATAAAAGCATATATTTTTCCTTTTAATGACTTGTTTGATGTTTGAGTTAAGGGAATTATGTGGGTCAATTTTCAAGATAAGTTATTAATTCGTTACTTTTGTGCAATTATAGATGTGAAACACGTTAACTGATGGATTAACCTGCTAATTCCCTAACTTTAAGCTGGGGGATGTGGCTAGTATGAAAATATCTCAATTATGGTGATTAGTTTAAACCCTTCTAATGAACATATAATGGATCAGTACTTCACCGACAATCACATGACTCTTCGCTCTCCCTAATTATCATCTAATTTGATCGTAATTCTAATTTAAGCTCCTACACTTTGTGCTAATCTGGTGAAAGGAGTCTTGCATGAACAATCACCATGGTCTATTTTTTTTTTTTGACACTATTCAAGTTTGTAATGTTATTTTTATCACATTTTTAAAAATTTAAAAATTATTTATTTATTTATTTTATTATATTACTCGTCTTATCATATACTTTCTTTTTTCTTTTTAAATTATGTTGTGAATTTTTATTATACTAATAGTATTATCCTTAATACTTTTTGGAATATATCGCTTCGTCCATTCATGCCAGTGCAAGCTCTTTCTGTTTTGTTCGGGCATTTTGCTCCGTTGAGTTAATCAACAAAAAAAAAAATCATATGACGTAATAGCATTGATAATTAGGCTGTCCTATTGCTTCAATTTCGCCATGTATGTATGCATTTAAAAGTGATGTATATATGCACAACTTAATAATTAAGGACAATCTGTTTATCTTCAACTACGATTAAAGCATTTTTTTTCTTTTTTGTAAAATATAGTTGAAGATGAATCAAAGTGGAAATATAATTTAGACCTTAATTTTTTTTATTAAAGATAACTCTATTTGAGTCGAATAAAATTATTATGATAGTAAATATTTTTTAATTTTAATTTTTAGTATAGACACATATTTAAAACGTCTTTGATTTAAATGGATGAAACCGTCATCAAATAATTTTGGTGCTCGAAGATAATCACATACAAACATTCTTAATAATTAAATATATACCAAATGGAGATTGGTTCGATCGATAACCGAAAAGAAAATTGTATAGTATGATGGAAACTACGGGTAGTTAAAAAGTAACAGAAAAACTTTCAGAAAACATATTTTTTATAACAAATATATTCTATAAAACATACAACATAAAAAAATATAAAAATAATAAAGAGAAAATCATATGATATAATGGATGATAAGATAAAAACATAGAAAAAAATATAAGATATAAATTATTATAAATTTAATTAAAATATATTAATAGTATAAATTTTTGTATAGTTGCATCCCGTTACCATGTTATTAAAAATTGTTAAATTTTATAATTATTTTAAAAATTATATTCACCATACTTTTTAAATGATTGTTAGTGTAAATTTTTTTTTATATAAAATACTATGTAAAAATAAAAGAATTTTTATTTTATAAATTTCAGAACTGAAAGTTTAGTGTGGGTGGTGAGGTAGGGTATTGAGGTTGAAGGAAAGTTTAAAATGAGAAGAGGGTGTGAATTTGGATAGTGGTGTGGCCGTGCGGGTAAGTGATGGTACAGGAGAGTTTGAAAGTAGGGATTGGAAAAGGCTAAAAATAATAAGGTAATGATGAAAGAATCGCATTAAAGCTACCAATTTTGTCTTGTTGTGTGTGTTTGACTGGGATGCAACTGGTGGTAGCAGGTAACAGGTCGGTTGGTTGACCGGCATCAGCAGGTAATTGGGCATAGGAAATGAAAGAAAATTCCTACTTTTTAAGTCCACAACACATATCTTTCATTATTATATTATTACTTACTCTATAATTACAAATAGTAGTGAAGGAGGGGCCTCTCCACAATCTCAGATCTTTTGTAGGGTAGTAGTAGTGTTGGGTTACTACATTGTTTATTTTATCTTTGACCTTAGCAGTTAGTTTTAAATGCCGTTTTGCATAAGCTAATTTGGGAAGAAAAAACATCTGAATGGGTGACTAAAAAGCACCATTAGTGTAGTGTGAGTCAGTGCTCTCTCTTTCTTTCTCTCTCTCTCTCTTGCTTGCCTATATATACAAAGCAATAACCCGGTTAGGGTTTTCAGAGTGAGGGATGGGTTAGTAGTATTGAGGGGAATGTTGGCTGGCTCGAGGCTTTTCAAAGTGGAGGTACTTCTCTGTTGGAAGAACTATAAGGCTTCGGACCAGGCTTCATTCCCCTCAATAACTTGTGTTTTCAATGCTTTTCCATTTGGCTTTCTTTCTATTCATCATGTTGGAGGCTATATGTATATATAAATATATGTAAGCAAAGGTTAGGTTGAGAGGAATGTTGTCTGGCTCGAGGTCATGGAGGAGTATTATACTTAACTCATATTATATCAATGTCTTTCAAATGATTCTCGGACCAGGCTTCATTCCCCCCAGCCAACATTTGCTACTTAACTTCAATTTCTTTCTCAATATCGTCATCACCTTCGTAAGCTTCTCTTTTCAACTTGTTCACTTATTTTACTTACTACTATATATGCTGCTTTCTACTTTTTGCATCTTGTTATCCGCAGATATCTCTAAAGAAGGATCTTTAATTTCCAGCTGTAAGTAAAGGTTACTTGTATAATATGCTTGTTATCATTTCTTGTCAAGCTATATACCATGCTTCACCACTTTACCTTCTACCTTTATTTTTCCATCACCTTCTAGGCTTCTTCCAAGTTTCAGGGTTGAAGGTACTGAATGACTTTGCATTTTTATTTTTTCTACTCGGTTGAATAATCATTTCATTATTTCAAAAAATGAGAAAAATACAAGGAAAAAGAAAATCACTTTGTATGATGTAGCTTTATTTAGTTTTTTTTTTTTTTTTTTCTCTTCCGAAGCAAGCACTCATGAAGGAATTATTCTAAATCTCACAGGGGGAGAGAGAAAGGTCATATAGACACGCATGCTGGGGCACAACCAACAAGTCCTAAGTCTATCTAGTTTTCTGCAATATTAATTAATTTAAGATTAGCATTTGAAAGAGGAGAGAATATTTATATGAATAGGAATAAATTAAAAAATAAAAAATATTAATAATAATTAATAGGAAATAGTAAATTGGCTAATCAATCCTGGTCCGAATGTTGATTTGTGGTGGACAAGAAAGCATGTACAGTGAAAACCTATCAGATGTGAAATTCTTTCATCCTTTCTTTATCTGCAGTAGCCAGCAGCACCTCTCTGCCTCTACCTCTTTCTAGGGTTTCAAACTATAACATCCCCTCCTCCCTCTTCTGAAGTCCTTTCACCCTTTTATTTTTATTTTTTCCAATTAACCCGTGTTTCACAGTGCTGAGTGAAAATCATAGGGAAAGGAACCTCTCAATATTTACTGGGGAAAAAAGAGGGCATCATTTTCATGAATCTGAATGAAAATTGTACAACAGGTAAATGAACAGTTACTCGGTAAAATTCATTGCAGTAATAAACGTAAACGGTAAGTTTCATTCACATATGACATATGAATATTTTATTATATATATATATAATATAATACACATTAAAATTAATTACTATTTATATACTATATGGTGTGGCCTTGAAACGTAACTGTTGAATTTATTATATTTTGTTGTGTAGTGAAATGGCAGGCATGGTAATGTTAAGTTAAGCAGTGATTGGTGAGGATTATTATTGATGGAATAGAGATAAAATAGGTGCTGGAACAGTTAACGAGAAATAGTGAGAAAGAAGATATGAAGAAGGTAGCAACGGATTCTCTGCGTGTGAGTGTTTGTGGATAATAGATTTGTTTCCATTATGGTGAGGAGGCAGATATGTGTGTGCATAAGGTGATGGAAACTAAAAATGGAAATCAGAGAAAGAGAAATTTGTAGTAGTAAATAGTAATAATGTTGTTGTGTTGTATGTATATAGATGAATATGTATGTATGTAGGTGGTACGTGTGTGTTTTAGTGTAACGTATTTATGGGAGTTTTAAAGATGTTGAAATTTCAGAAACCAAAAGCTGGGATCAGCAAAATCAGCTTCCTTCCTCTTCTTCATTGAGTCATAGAAAAGAGAGAGAGAGAATTTGAAATTGAAATTGAAAAGTAAAGAAGAAAAAAAGATTGATCTAAATAAGAGAGAGAGAGTAGTAAATGACGACTATCTGACGTTTCTTGGGAAATGAAACAGAGAGAAAGAGAAAGAGCACACAGACAGAGCTACTCGGGGAACGTTTCATCATCAAGTTGTTGCTCTCTTTTAAAGTTTAAACACTCCAAACTATTCTCAACACTGCAATCATCAATTTATTATCACCGCTACCACCTACGATTAACCATATCTCATATTTTAATATAATGTAAATGTGTTATTTTATAATATGGAATTATTTTTTTATTATATATATTATCTTATGTTATTCTGTCATAGGTTCTGGGAAAAAATAAATTTTTATCCTATGATTCTCGTTCTTTGACGGATGGGAGATTCAACTATCGAGTCTTCTTGCTCACCACAAGGTACAAATTAAACAGCCTACTCACTTCATCAATTGTTTGGAATTAATTATAATCTTTATTTAACACCGTATCGAACTAAAATTAAAGTGCCAACATATAGGATTCGTTAACATATACGTCGTTTTTAGGTTAATAAGTTTTAAATAAAAAATATAACTTGTTAACATTTTTTAAAAAATGGATGTATCGAAACAAACACCTGCAGTTGTTAATGTACACCCACTTATTTTTTAGAAATAAGTGTTTTAACAAGTTATAATATTAATCATCTCAGATACACTTAACTGTACAGCTTCTTAGAATATTCTTTCTAAGAAAATAAGTAGCTATATATATGTTAACAAACTTCTATATGTATATTACATGACACATTCCAATCAAAATTATATTAAAAAATTATTATTTGCTAACAAACAAATTTTTTTAAATATTAAATTATTAGTGTAAACTTTAAAAGTTCATACTAATAAATAATACAATATATTAATATTTAATTTATGAGTAATAATAATAATAATTAATAATAATTTTTTTTATTAATAAACTTTTTAGTATATTATATTATATTTTTAGTATAATTCATGATATCTTTATTAATAAATAATTTTTATTTTAAAAAATATTAATAGAGGTTAATCTATTTGAATTCTTAGTAAATAACAATCTTCTTACCGTGTCCATGGAATCAAATTTATTGAACGAAACAAGTTCCATCCAAGACATAGGTGGCTGGTATGTAACTTCTATCCACAATGTCTTCAATTCTTATACCCACTTAGTTACAACAGATGTCTCAATGAATAAATACATCTGATTTATATATATATTTTTCACGAAGCCACAACTATTTTCTATGAGAGATAATCTTACCTGAATTAGATAAAATTATAACTAATTTTATGATTCGTTTTACGCTCTAATAAAAAGGTTTTGGGGGTGAAATTGATAGGAATCAGTCACTAATCATTGCAATTGAATAAACTAAAATGCATGCTTAGACTGATTGTTCTTCAAAAGAATATATTCCCTACATATTATCCCCAAAAAGAAAATTTTAAAAAACCCAAATAAAAAACAATCCACGACAGCATTCCTGTGCTTTCTCCATTCTTTTTTATATATTCAGAAACAGAATAAAAAATTTGTTCTATTTTTTATTCTAGTTTTCAATAAAGTATTCATTATTTATATATATACATATTATTAATAAGTATAACAAATGAAGAAAGAAAAATAAAATTTCATACTTGTTAATAGGAATTATGGTAAGGGGCAGGCATATATTGAACAGTGTAGTGCACTAATATTGTGATCATGTTAACTAAAACATTTGATTTATTGAAACGTGTAGGTAGGGATGAATATGAAGATTGTGAAAGAGAGAGAGAGAGAGAGAAAAGGTTTATGGGAAAAGGGCTGTGAGATTGCTTGAGTTGGAAGGAGAAATGTATTGTGATTTGTGAGTCTGTCTTGTGATCTGAGTTATGTATGTGTATTGTGTACGCATGCATTATAGGATTGAAGAAGTGATGGGTCCCGTTTGTATGCAACCCCATCCTATCAATCTCCATCACCATTTTTCTTTCCATGTACCGTTAGTTCCTCTTCTTGTCTAACGTTCAACACCTTGACTCGTAACTGCCACAACACTCTCCTCTCATACAAACAAATTAACGCACAACAATGTCTTCATCCATTCCAAATGTAATTAATATTTTGACGGCACTCTATTCTATGTACTCTACCATACCATACACTCATTTATATATGTCACCAATTGCATAACATATTTTTATTCATCTTTTTTTTAAAAAAAGTTTTGTAATAATTTTAAATGTCATAAATAATTAAATATTTGTAATGATTAAAATTAACACAAAATTTTAAAAATAGTATCCATATGTATCCTAAGTTGTTATATGGGTGAATTGGTAGGTATACAAGGTCCCTAGGACATGGAACATCTTCCTTCTTTTCCTTTTTCAGCTTAGTTCACCTCACACCATCTGCAAGATATCTGTGGTTTGAGATCAAAGCGTGTGTGTATATATATACCGTGATTGATAATTTAAATACATTTTGATGGCTTTTTTTGTCATTCGAAAAGGTTTGGGTATCTAATTATATAATTTTACGTGGATTAAAAATATTGAATCCTCTAAAAAAAGAAAGAAGTCTCAACTCACAGTGTTAAGAACAATGATATTTGTGATAAATAATTGATGAAATTGTTTTAAAATATTATAATAATTGATCATGGTTCGCATAGTGTTAAATACAAAGACATGTGTTGTTTAATGGTAACTGATCCTTTTAATGCGATAAAAATTTATCATATTGTTTTGTTTAATTTAATACTGTTTTTTATTTTATATTAAATAATTCACATAAAACAGTACATCTTAACTTTTTTTTTTGGTCAACAGAATTAATAGTCCTTAACGGACCCAAACATTGGGCTTTTACATGCGGAAGTTTGCTCCAAGGAAGCGCCCAGTTAAGGTCCCACAGAAAAGATTAATCAAGCAGAGGTAAATGAGTCATGACCGCAATGAGTTGGACAGTGGCATTAATGCATAGTATATGATCCTATAAATTGCATATGGAAGCTGTGTAGATCTAGCATCATTGTTTGTTAATTTTAGTGACTCTAGTAAATAAACTACATGAATGAATTCAAGGCGCATTGGACATTACATATTTTGTAAATACAAGTACATTTTAACAAAAAAAAAGTAGCTTTAACTAGGATAATGACAAGAATAATATTACTCTCACATTAAGTTTATACTATATTTTACTTTTTTTTCTTTCTTTATTACATTATCTATTTTATCTCACTTATCTCTCTTTTCTTACTATTTTAATCTTTAATGTAATTTTTTTTATAGAAAAATGTTGTCTAAATAGCATTATTCGAATGGCAATAGAAAGGCCACAACTCTATTTGGATACAACTTATGTGGTAAGAATCGTTGGAGGTAAAAATTGTATGATTTTTTTTCTATATTTTTCTATTTTTATTTTTTTATATACACGTTAATTATATATATATATATATATATATATATATATTCTATTTCTTTCTCTTTTCAAAATAGAAATCTTGATGAGAATCTTAGTTCAAATTATTGAAGGTCCAATAATTTTTTTTCTTGATCAATGAAAATAATAAGATGTGAATTTATGATATCATGCAAAAAATTGAAGTATCTCACTATAAGTATAATTTTAATGGGTTAGAATTTATTTTAAATTAAATTAAATTAATGATATCTCCTTAAAACTGGAACGGAATGTTATTGTACCAAATCCAACAGCGTTAAACGCAAAAGATTTGGAATTTTACCGAACTGCTGCTGCTATTCTTCTAGTGTATGTTTGGGATTGGGAGTGGGGCTTTGGAATGAAAGAAAAAAAAAACAGTTTTTCATTTTTAAATTAAAAAATTATAATGTTTATAAAAAGAGAAAAAAATTGAGGCACAGAATTTATGTTAATTTATTTTTTAAAAATATTTGTTAAAAATAAAATAAAAAAATTATCCTTTTTTTAAAAAAATTGAGTCTAAAAAATATCTTACCTTGGGTTCCATCATACATAGCGCTGGAGTGATGCACTCAACAAAACAATGACTGAAAAACTTGACCTCGCCACAGCATAATATTAGCTGTTTTTTTAACTCTCAGTTTCTTCCTTAAAAAAAGTGTGTTTGGATCTACTTTATTTAAAAAAAATGTTTTTTTTAACAACATAAAAAATGAATGGGTGTTTAGTTTCACGTTAAAAATTGATAAACACGAACCTAAAATTTACAAGTTATTTTTATAATTTTGGGAAAAATATGAATTTACTCAAATGTAACGTGAATTCATATAAACTATAATTCATGAGTTTTAAATTCATGTTGCAAATTTCAAATGTAAAACCAAACACGAATTAAACAGTACAGGATTTGATTCCCACAAAGAAAAGTAAAATATTACATCCACATGGATAATAATACTTTAATTTTTTTAATAAAAAATTTCTTATTATATTTTCTCTTTATTAAAATGAATTCGCTAGTCTAGAAGAGTTAAATTATTCCATATGGGCAACTATGGCATCTCTCAATATAGCGAAACGAGGCACCATGATATTACCATTATTTGTTGAAAAAATTTGTGAACTAAAACGCCCTAACAAAAGAAATTTTGTTTCTCCTTCATTTAATCCAAAGAAAAAAGGTTCTTCTTGTATAAGTAAACACTTGAAGTAGAATAATTTCCTGGACCAAGAAAACAAGTTAAATTATTTCCTTGCAGTTATGTTATGCTTGATTTATTTTAAAATAAAGCTAGGTAAAAAATGACCTTTTTAAAACCCAGAGAAAGTGTATGTGTGCAGGGGTAATGAATAGAAAGGAGCAATTATAGGTTAATCAGGACTGTGAAAGTACAATCCAGGCTTACAAGCACAGTAACTTATTTTCACTCCAACCGTACAAAATGAGGACATGTAATAATGTTTATGTGTATGTAGTCCCAATGATAGAAAAAAGTTATGAGAATAAATTTTCTGCATCACATGAAAACCTGCCATCCAGGGAAAAGACTGGAACTCTGGAACAGCATAACTATTTCAAGTTACTTTGTGCTAACCTTCTGCTTGTGGAAGTCCAGCTATACAGTAATTTAAGCTTTATCTGTTTTATGAATTTGCATTGCACCATAGGTATAATGGATTTGTCTCATAAAATGAGTGATAGGTCGAAACATTTTTAGAAAAAAAATAGACGCATCTCTTACATTCTACTTAAATGTTGTGCCACCGTTTTTATTTTTGTTTTTTTAATCAACATTTAACATTTTATTATGCAAAGTATTGAAGACTAATCATCATCCATGAAGTCGATATTTGACAAAAAAAAAAAGAAGACTATATATTATATAGTTCCCAATATTTAGCCCAATGAATCCTTCCGAATCTTCTATACGATGAGAATTGATAAATGATGCTATATATATATATAGAGAGAAAAGGCAATACCCCATAAGATAAATTACTCATTGAATTGAATATGTGAAAATATTTATTAGCACGGGTTGTGTATTCTATCACATTTTCCTGGTAAGGTACATCGCAATTTATTCACAAACCTCCGTAGAGAGAATTAACATTAGAAATCTCAAAACCACTATGTAGACAACAGAAAACAAGTAGGCTTTACCTGGATAGTATAAGTCAAATACCCAAGATAAGAGAACAAAAATAACCAAAGGATCTATAATAAGAACTTTGCTACATCTTCATACTGTTTTATAAGATAAGTATTAAATGAAAAGGTCAATGCATAAATTATTGTTTTGAAAAGATAAAAATTAGTTGATGGTTTCTTTATTTAATAATTAAAAAATTATAAGAATAAAATATAGAAATTTTTTAGAATTATCCTTATAAAAAAGGCCAGAATGTGGCAGTAAATATGTATAACTTAATGACATGTCCCGCACCATACCATATTTTCAGCCAGCCATTCACCTATCTTCATCACAATCTCTTATTGACTATAATTATGAGGCAAGACAAACAATTTTAAACTTGTTAATCTCAACTGTCAATAGCCCCCATTTTTCAGTCAACTCTATTCCCAATAATAAAGGGTATTTGGAATAACAGGGATTTGTAGCATATAGTAACAACAGAATTGTCATCAAGTATTACTCAGCCTTTGAATCTAAACAATGTGTACTATTGACAGCTAATCTAGACACTTGACACGATAAAGTACCCCTCCCCCAAATAAAAAGACAATTCACCTTGTCTACAAGGATAAAACATCACTATTTATCTCTAGTGACATGAATTTCATACGCAAATTTGCATCATATCCTATGCTTACAAAAGCAATTGTCATTTGTCAGTAATTTGTAAGAAAGAATCCCCCATAAATGTTGTTTGAAAGAAGTAGCTAGATAATTCATGTTGGATTTAATTTTTCACTTTATTTGGTTTTGCATTGTATCTGCAACATTACAAATATGAAGCAAAAGTATGGTCAAACCACACTGTCCATCAAGTTCAGAGAAGCCTCCTTCCCAATGCAAGACGCTGCACAAATCATTTGCAGTGCCTAGGAGAAGAAATGCAATAGGCGGAGGCAACTCAAAATGGTTTCCTTATACTACCTACTAGCACCCATACAACAGTGCCATATGCGCCATGTACTAACAACAACCATGATACTTGTATTAATTATTATATACACTAATTTTTATTTCTTTTCTGTTACATCATATTATCTATTATATATATATTTATATTATTTTTGTTTTTATTTATTATTTAAAAGTAAGATAAATTTTATTTTTATTTATCTGTTTAAATAAAATTTTAAAATAATATTAATTATTATTATTATTTATTTTATTTATACGACCCTTCAAAGAATTAAAAAAAATACAAGAATAGATTAAAAAAATCAATTCAATAATTATAACATAATGATTAAATTTTTTATTTGTAAAATAAATAAAAAGGGAGATAATATATCCCGTGAATAAGTAATCATTGTTTTGGAACTAACAAATATTTTGAACAGCTGTAATCCCAAGACTGACATTGCTGAAATAATTTTCATCTATAATTTATTCTTAAAATGTTATTTAGTGGGATTTGACTTTGATGAAGCAATAAGCTGTAAGATCACAGAGAGATCCAATATAAAAGGGATAGACAGAAAGTCCTATTTAGTGAGAAAATTAAAAAATAAAAGCAACGAAGAAGTCAATAAAATATGTTCTCAGGAGGTTGCATGGTAGTGGTAATAATTAATATGATATTTAAGAACAAAGCAGTTAATTAGAAAAGAAGCTGGTATCTTTATATCTGACAGTGGTGTGGAATCTTTTCCTTTGGTGGAATGAGATAAGAGAAGAAAGCAGAGATTGTAGTAGCCCATAAACAGAGAGCATTGCAGACACTGCAATAAAGAAATGGTACAAGTACCACCTATGATGATGACCTAACCAAACCACAGATTCTAAGTATCTACATTCAATTCAGATGTGTCTTGGAAATGGATCAGCGTGGATTTCGTTTACCCAAAGATTTATTTATGCTACTGTAAGATGAGAGATATTGTATTCATATGCAACTCAACAATCACGTGAACAAAGGAAAAAAAAAACTCCCAAAATCTCAGGGACGGTTTATTAAAATTAAGGTTTAGAATGATTGGAGGAGCCAGGATGTGTATATAGAAAACGTAGTGTGTAGAGGAGAATAACCAATAACTGAGATGAGGCAAAAACAAATCTAACTCAATTTTTTGGTTGGTTATTAGAATAAGGTAATTTTTTTCCTCAATCGTTTATATTTATTTATTTATAATATACATATGAGATGCTATATATATATATATATATATATAATGGATCTTTCTGTTAGTTAGAAAGAATCTGACCCGTTAGGATATGCTTGTAATTTATTTTAATCTAAAAATAAATACTTTTATATGATTTAAAATCATTTATAATTTAGATTTTCAAGGTAATTGTTAAGAAAAAAAAGTTAAATTTGTTGAAGTTTATCATTCTCTGGAATTAAATTTAAACATGGAACATTGGAGATATATTTTTTAAACTCTTGTTGATATATTTATTCTAATTAATCAGAATTTTAAAAAGTTAAAACAATTTTAAAAAATTTTAAAATAAATATTTTATCTTTTAAAAATTGATCGATTGAAGAAAACGCATTCATAATATTCCTCAATTTAAATAACTATCTTACATGTTGGTAACCTTCCTCAATTTAAATAATTATCTTAGAGGCACATGAAAACTATTGCGATAATTTTATCTATCTTGCATGCCATAATCAAACACATAATTACAATGTCGTTATCCCATTTCAGTATTTAGAGTTCGGAAATTGGGTTTTATATATTTTCTAGATTTTTGTATAGGTGATGTGCACGGTATGGATTGTTTTATTTTTATAATATTAATTCTTTTAAAATAATTTAAATTATTATATATTTATTAAATTATAAGTTTAATATGAAAAATATCTACTTAACATTAATTTTATATTTTAAATATTTGACCAAATAAGATATTTGAAGAGAAAAATTAAGTTTTTTTATCATTTAATATTTGGAAAAAACCCTTATTATTTAGACTAAATTATAATAACATTTTCTGAAGTTTTTCAAAATTATAAATTTAATATGATACTTTAACTTAAATTAAAAAAGATATATCATACATTAAATTAAAATTATTTAATAAAATATTGATATTTTAAAATTTTATAAATATAATAACTTCAAAATTATAAATTTTATAGGATAATTTTAACATAAATTAGAAAAGATATATTATATATTTAATTAAAATTATTTAACAAAATATTAATATTTTTAAAATTTTATAAATATAATAACTTCAAAATTATAAATTTAATATGATAATTTAACTTAAATTAGAAAATATATATTATATATTAAATTTAAATTATTTAATAAAATATAATTTATATAATAATTTTTTTAATTTAACGGTTAAATTAATAAAATTTAAAAATTTATTAGATAAAACAGCTCTAATATAAATTATTTTAAATTAATTTTATACTTCCTCATATAAAATATAATAAATAATTATTATGTGTTACCCATATAAAATATAAAATTGATTTAAAATAATGGCATGGTACTGAGTACTAGTAGTGGGTTTGCTACTTTGGAGAGGTGGATAAAAATCTGATGAAATGACCAAAAGAAGAAGAACCACACCAGAGTGTATAGCATTGGTTTAGAGCCACAAATTCATACTCAGCACTAAAAGACAAAACAAAGACTGGTGGCTACGAAGGCAGCGTCTTCAACTGTAACTGCTGCCATGTAGATGTAATCAAACCACCCAATGGAACACACTGGTTTGGTTTGTTCCATGAGTCATGATCACCTCCTCCAACACCACCTTCAACCTTTCAGCTCACTCTCTTCCCTTCTTGTCCTTACAAGCCATACACCCAACAGCAAGGTTTCTATCTCTCACACTCCAATTTAGGGGTACTTCACTTTCCTCAACCGCAACGACCCCCTTGAAGCCCACGTGCCACTTCAACTGTTACAACTGCAAAGATGGAATCTTTGCGCAACCAGAAGAAGAGGGTGAGGTTCATTGTGAGGTCCAAGTGATATCGTGGAGGGAACGTAGAGTCAACGCCCAAATCGCAGTCAATGCTCACACTCAATCCATTTGGAATGCTCTCACAGATTATGAGCATCTCGCTGATTTCATCCCAAATCTTGTTTGGAGGTAATGCTAATGCTGATGCTATTCATGTTTAATTAGGTGGTGATTAAATTAACATTCATAGTTTATGTAAGGCTCTTTTTTTCTTTGTTGTGTTCAGTGGGCAAATTCCTTGTCCATACCCAGGAAGGATATGGTTAGAGCAAAGGGGACTCCAAAGGGCAATGTATTGGCATATAGAAGCTCGTGTTGTGTTGGATCTTCAAGAAGTCATCAATTCGGTAAGATTCTTTTTTTAGCATTTATGAAATGGGCACTGTAGCCAGCTCCTATACTCTAGTTCAAGTAGCCTTAAGCACCATGATTTTGTACTATACTAGACCATATATGAAGAATTGTTAAATTTCCATTAACAGTGGATGGATATTTTTAAATTAATACTGTTACTTGGATTCCTTTAAATTCTTCAGGCATGGGATCGAGAACTTCACTTTTCCATGGTTGATGGGGACTTTAAGAAGTTCGATGGCAAATGGTCTGTAAAATCTGGAATAAGGTAGAATCTATTTTTTGGAGCAGATATTTGGAAAGCAGCTTTGCATCAATCAGAAGATATTGTGTGTATATGTAATATGTCATACTAATATCAATCTTAAACCATCAAACACCAACTTTCAACTTTTGGATGAAGTTCTGATTAATGAAAGGCTTCATCTGGAGATCTTGCTATCCAATACCATATATCAGAATTTGCTGTCCTTCCTTTGAAACACAAGGAAGTTCAAATAATTATTCATTTGAATGTGCCATCCTTAATTATTTCACCACGTGTTTAATGTCTCTACTCAAGTGGGTTTTTATGGGGTTAGTATCTTCATTTACCATTAACTTGGACCTTTCTCTATTGACTTTAGTCACATTGGTATTTTACTTCTCTAGCTTACACATCAATTCTGGTTTATGCAGGTCATCAACAGCTATTTTATCTTATGAAGTTAATGTGATACCAAGATTCAATTTCCCAGCTATTTTCTTGGAAAGGATTATCAGATCTGATCTTCCCGTGAACCTTCGAGCTTTGGCTTACAGAGCTGAAAGGAATTTTATGGGATATCATAAACTTCCACCACCAGAAAATCACTTGCACAAAACTTCTGTGACTAATAACAGGTCATCTGTCAAAAAGATAAATGGTGCTTTATGTAAAAGTGATAAGTTGCCTCCTGTAGAGAACGCAGAAGAAATTGCTAGCTCAGTTTCTGGTTCCTTGCCCACATTTTCCAGTGAGGTGAGCAGCAACTGGGGTGTATTTGGAAAAGTTTGCAGACTTGAGAGACCTTGCATGGTGGATGAAGTTCATCTCCGCAGATTTGATGGACTTCTGGTAAATCATCTATACTAATTATTATGAGGTGACCTTGATTAAGACATTGACCTATCTGTATAGTCAAAATTACTAATAAAGTGAGTTTGATGCGAAGGAAAATGGAGGTGTTCATCTCTGCGTTATTGCAAGCATAACTGTTAAAGCACCTGTTCATGAAGTATGGAATACTCTGACTGCTTATGAGACTCTTCCTGAGTAAGTTAGTTATGCTGATTCTTTGCTCTAGATGTACTAGAAAGATGCAGTGAAAGATTTCCGGATATCATTTCCACATTATTTGTTGCAGGATAGTTCCAAATTTAGCAATCAGTAAGATTTTATCACGGGATAATAACAAAGTCCGCATTCTTCAGGTATGGCACAAAGTCAATGGAGTAGAGTCTTAGAAGAACATCATAGTTGTTCGTATGGTAAATTGTTTCTAAACCCCTATATTACACTTACCAGTCAGTGTTCTACCATGATTGTCCAATATCCACTGTCAGTTGAACATGCAACGTATCCCTTGGCAGTTGGCGCAAAAACTAGAACTAGCCTGGACATGCACTACATTTTTTATCTATAAATTATGTAATTTCCTGGTTTAATTGGCATGCAGGAAGGGTGTAAGGGCCTTCTGTATATGGTGCTTCATGCTCGTGTTGTGTTAGACTTGTGCGAATATTTAGAACGGGAGATCAGTTTTGAGAAGGTTGAAGGGGACTTCGATTCATTCCAAGGAAAATGGATTTTTGAGCAACTAGGAAATCATCACACACTGCTAAAGTACTCCGTGGAGTCGAAAATATGCAAAGATACTTTCCTTTCTGAAGCCATCATGGAGGAGGTTTGTTTGTCTGTTAATTGATTCATCTAGAGTTTCAGATGGCTTTAAAATTTTCCTAGATTATTTTCCAACATTGTAACACCCTCATGGCTTAGCTCCTTCTCAACATAGTCCACCTAAGATAACCTTATGGTAGAAACTGGAAATAAACTCAGGTAATTAAAACACACATGGAAGTATGTTTGGCCTATAGTCAGATGCATTCTTTTATCCATGTGTCTTTTCATATTTTGTTAATTTTTTTACTCTCTTTGGGGTTAAGTACAATCTTTTTAAGGTCAATCCATCCACTTTTTATCACCAAAACAAGAAAAGTTTATTTCAATCTCCTCACACTATTTGATCCCTGCAATGTTGTGTGTTTGCATAACATCATTTCAGGTCATTTATGAAGATCTGCCATCAAACTTGTCTGCAATAAGAGACTATATTGAGAGCAGGAATCCATCAAAATCTTTGGAAGTTTGCGAGCAGAATACAAATTCAAGGCAGCAAATTGTTTCATCTGGCTTTCAAAAAGATGACAACCTTGGTTCAGCGGAGGAAGTTTCCAATTGCAATGTTCAATGTTCATCTCAACAACAAAGGCCTAAAGTTCCAGGCTTACAGAAGGATATTGAAGTACTAAAATCTGAACTCCTGAAATTCATTGCAGAATATGGACAGGCAGGGTTTATGCCAATGAGGAAGCAACTTCGTTTGCATGGAAGAGTGGATATAGAGAAGGCTATAACACGCATGGGTGGTTTTACAAAGATTGCAACCATATTGAACCTTTCTCTGGCTTACAAACACCGCAAACCAAAAGGTTACTGGGACAAGATTGAAAATTTGCAGGAGGAGGTATGCTGCAGAAGCTCCAATCTGGTTACCATGATGCCCTATTCTTTTCCAATCTCAAATATTTTCATTTCCTTCTTCACTTTGTACCACTTTGGACTTTTATACTCTTGTTGATCTCATGGGAGAAAAGCTACTGTTTAAATGACAATTACATAGAACCAGTTTAGATAAAAAAACATCTCAACAAGCACTTAAAGATGAAGAAAATAAAATGAATCAAATAATTAAAATCAGTCTAACTTATCACATAAATTAAAATAACCTAAAAGCTTAACTTTTTAAGAACCTCTTCCATTTGACTTCTCCATAAGCACCTACAAAAAGTCTTAAAATAGAGTTTTACAATTTAAGCTAAAAACAAATCCAAAGTGAACCATAATAAAGGTAGAATGTCATGTATGAAAACTGAAAATCTTCATTTCAAGTAAATTGTCATGTACATGACATTATTTACATCTTTGATTCCAATGGCATTGATTTCTTCATGCAGATAAGTCGATTTCAAAGGAGCTGGGGAATAGACCCTTCATTTATGCCCAGTAGAAAGTCATTGGAACGTGCAGGTAGCTTGAGATATTCTGGTTCTCAATTTTGACTTAATTGCTGTCATAACAAAGAAAGATTGTTTATAACATGCAACATCAGCATTGGAATTTCCCACGATCATTTTTAACTTGGTAGCAATGGAATTTCCTCAGGGCGGTATGATATTGCACGAGCACTGGAAAAGTGGGGTGGACTACGCGAGGTATCTCGCCTTCTGTCCCTCAAAGTAAGACATCGAAGCAAACAGGACACCCTTACAAAGGATCATACTTTGTCACTTGATGTAGATGGTGAGATGAAGAAACCATCTAAACCATGTATTTCTCAAGACACACAAAAGTGCCTTACAAAACTAAAACAGTTTGGAGTTTGGACATAAATTGGTTTGAGTAATAGAATAAGGGTATTGGTTTAAGTATACTGTTGTGCTTATGGTTCCATGATTCTCTCCAATAATCTCCACTAGCCTATTTATATTTATCTTGTGCTTTTCCTTGTTTCTTTCACATGCACTTGATTTCTCATGAAACATTACTCCATTCGACTTGCCTCCTCTGAAGGGAGAAAGGTGGCTTGGTGAACCATGACACTTCCAACATCAACACCACACCTCTCACTCTTCTTGAGACTTTGCCCAATGACAATTGAACTACACTCAACTCTTCTAAATTTTTCAATAAACATTTGTGAAACAAAACAATCATGTGGTAAAATAAATCAAAAATTTTATAAATTAAAATTAACTTATATGCATATCAATTTTTTTTTTAAGTTTTTTCATCAACTTGCAAATGGTTTTAGAATTTTTTTTTTTTACATTGTTATGGATATTAACTTATTGAGAAGTTTAAATGGTTTTATTATTATTGTTATTATTTGGTGAATAAGATGATTTTAAAATTTATTTAGTATAGAAGGAATGTAAAATTACTGCCCAAACTAAAATATAGAGCAGCAATGTAGAATTAAAAATAATTTTTACGTCTAGATAAAAAATTGAAGGATGGGATGATACTTCATTTCAACACACAGGCACATGTATAACTCACGATTTTCTAAAATTCGGCTGTTCTAGCCATGTTAATCTTGGTTGAAAGATAATTCTTATTTTTAAGCATTAGAATGTATTGTTAAAACAATTTGATAATTAATAAAACAAATGTGCTAAAAGGGATCATTAACAATTAAGTATATTATTTTTTAATAAATACAATTTAAAAGATTGTATTTAACTATAACGAAATGAGAGAAATGATTCTCAGCCATCATCAAAATAACTTATCCAAATATATATAATATAAATCGTTTGATTTTATTTTATTTTTAATTTTTCAGCCATTGAATTCAGATGTAAATGAATATAAAATATTGTGTGGAAGAAAGAATATATATTTTTTAATTATATATATAACATAATTTATTTTAAAAATTCACTAACTTTTTCTAATGAAAAGTTAGGAGCTACATACCAGTAAAAAAAATTAAAAAAATTGGGTGTGAAATTTGTGGAAAAAAAAATATATAGTATAGCCTAGGAAAGGGAAGTATAAAGACACGTAGCATTGCAAAACGATGCGTTTAAACTCCAGAGTCGAGAAGGCAAAGCAGAGGTAACATAGCACAGGGTACATATAAAATTCCACCATCATCTTCTTCTTCCTCGATTCCGATTAGGGTTTTGCAGAGTGCAGTTCTTCAATAGCCATGCAACATAGATCGAACAATGCGTAATTAGTGCTTCACTGTATTCAACTCTATAACACGAGATCTCAATTCCTCCGCTGCTTCCTTTTGGCAACTCGCGAAATCGAAGGATATTGACAGTATTGGACGACACGATACGATTTCTTGTTACCTGATCTCGTGCAACTATCTTTAGAGGGTTTGATTTTCACTCTATATTCTATTTGAGATTAGATCTCTTAGGGAATTTTCATTTTTCTATGTGATTCCGATTGTTATAATGAGCATAAACGTTATTACGATATTTTTATATTCTCTTTTGTGTTTTGTCGGTTTAGGGTCTTGATAATGGCAACCACTGCTTGTTTCATCATTGTTAGCAGAAATGATATTCCGATATATGAAGCTGAAGTTGGAGTAGCTGCTAAAGTATGATTCGTTTCTTTATTTTTAATTTTATTTTTTTGTACATTTCAAACTTTTATTGATTTATGGAATTTTTTTTTAAAAAAAATAACTTGCCTAGTACTTAATATCGGTTTTTCTGACCATTGAGATGGAATGACCACCACTCACGCTCAATTTAATTTATTTGATTTTAGATGCTAATTAATGGATCAAAATTGTTATGGGAATTCAATTTACTTTATGATTTCTTTACCTGATTAATGTAAATGGTTATCTGAATATCTTGCATCAGCTTGTTGATCATTGTTTTCTACACTTAATTTATTCCATTTTGCAATTTCATGCTACCTTGTTACAGAGGGAGGATGCTGCTCAGCTGCATCAATTTATCCTCCATGCTGCTCTTGATATTGTTCAGGACCTTGCATGGACTACCAGTGCTATGTGAGTTACATTTTTGAGTTGATGCAAAATCCAAGTTCAAATATGAAGCTTTGGCATAATGATCCTCTTTCTGTCCTTCATGTTCTATTTATTATGGTTTTTTTTCAGCAGCTTGTTCCTTAACATTCTCTGTGCAGGTACCTGAAATCGGTGGACAGGTTTAATGAGCTGGTGGTGTCGGTGTATGTCACGGCTGGTCATATCCTTTATTTGTGGGAATTATTTTATAGTTAAGATTAAAAAAAGTTATTGCTTCTTTTTGGGGTTTAATCTTGTTTTGACCAAATATTGAAGTATTGAGCACTTAACTTTAAGGACCATTTAACTTTATTTGCTTCACTAATTGTATAATTAGGCAGTTGTCTCTGCTGTTAACTCCCTTGCCCATAACCAGCACAGGGGCAAAATGAAAATCTATTAGTGGAGAATTCTTAATTCTTAAATCTTACATGTGCATATTTCTTAAATCTTCTTTTTTGTGTGATAGTTTCCTTGACTTTATAATACATACCCGATTTATGTTGCTTCATGACTCTCGTAATGATGATGGCATTAAGAGCTTCTTCCAAGAGGTGCATGAACTTTACATAAAGGTAATATTAATTTTCTTGCACTCTATAACATGATTCCTATGTACCCTTTCCTTCCTTTGTTTGTTAATTTAAAATGTATCCTTCTCTATTTTTTTTATTATAGAATGCATGTCTTGAAATGGGATTTTGAAATAGGTCGTGTTTACCAGTTCCTGAAAGCCTGCTTTGCTTGACTAAACAATAATAATGTTGAATTAGCCATATTCTAATTTAGAATATAATATAATGGGCATGCCAATTGCCTAGTGAATACCTGGTACATTATTTTGAATTAGAATGACAAAGCTGTACTTTCAATTTTTTAGAAGTTTGCCAAATTCCATTCTAACTGTTTTGTAGCAAGTCTCTTTCAAGTTCCCAATGGTTATTGTTCTGTTGTTGAAGGTTTCAACTACTATGTTTTGTTGTCTGAGGATATAATTGGGAATACTTCTGTCAGTAAAAGAAATTGAAGTTACTAATTGTCCTCTTGAATTTTGATTTGGTTGTTAAGATAAAATGCAGATACTTATGTCAAGTCTGTTTGTAAACTTACTCTATTTTATGGATCATGAAATATCGAACCGGACGTACTTGTACACAACTAAGTAACTTTATTTGTGCGTTTGGGAAATTGCAGACTCTTCTTAATCCCCTGTACTTGCCTGGCTCCCGAATCACGTCCTCACATTTTGACACCAAGGTCCGTGCCCTTGCCCGAAAGTATTTGTAGAAACCACCAGTAGCCAGCTCCTGATGGGCTGTGGTTAACAAGTCACTAGTTCATGTAGCTGTGGGGCCTGACTCCTACCCTGTTCATTATTGATTGGCGAAGCTGTTTTTTCCTCCTCTTTTTTGTCCGTCATGATCTGGCAGCAAGGGTAGGTTTGCTGGTTGTCTATATTGTTGTGTGCCCCAATCATTCTGGCTGTTTGGTAATGAAGGTGATGTATTGACAAAAGCTGTTCCATTGCTACTGGCTTCAATTTGTAATGCATACCAATCTTGTACTTCATGCTCAATTATTTAATATTAAGTGTTAAAGAATATTTTTCATTCTTTTATGTTTCAAAATTGTTATAGTATCGTATCACCATGTGAACAATAAAGATTTTCCCCCTTCAATATTTTGGTCTTAGACTTCATAAAAATTGCAGGATCTTTTAATAGCTTTTAAAATGATACGACGTCTCTTTTGAAATGACATAGAATAGCATTTGAAATGAAAAAAAATTGAAATGACGTTTCTTTTAAAGCTTTTAGAAGGAAGTTTATCGACAGAAAAGGAAGAGCCCAACTAAGTCCAGAAAAATAAACATGTGAAAGTTGCTGCCTTTGTCGATGGCGGTCCAAACCAGTCTGGGGATCAATTGGGTGATGGATTGGAAACTGGGAATTGGATTCTGTATGCTGTTCCCAGTGAGAGGATGGGGTTGAAGAAGGTAGAACTTTCTATGCAAAAGAGCAAAGAAGATAAGGAGGTGATTAAGGGTCTAAATGAAAGAATCTGGATGTTATAGCAGAAGAAATAACAGCAGAACCGGATTAGGATTGTCTGCAGCTTATTGCCAGTTGACTATAAAGAAAAGTTTGGTTCTGTTGTAAAGATGAAGGAGAGAGATTATTATTTATGAACACTTTCCACAGGTCAAAAAATTCAATATCTTGCTCTCACCTCGGTGGTATTGCTGCTCTGCTCAAAAGCCCACATCCTAATTGGTCCCTCGCTACCGAGAAATGGTGCAGAGGGAAAGTCTTAACGCTTGCCATCTACAAAAGCGGGTGGTTATGGATTTTGAGGAAGATGAGCAAAGGAAAAAAACACATGTGAAGGGGATGGATTAGGGTCCCCAATCAGAAACAGCATGGTTTGGGGATAAGTCAGCATCCTAATTGTTAGTTTGTTACTTAACATGACGAGTTTGTATTTGGTTAATGTTTGGGGATTGCTTTTTGCACCCCTCAAATTTTTTTTTGCACCCTCATTACATGTGAAAAGATAAAAAATGTCCCGCTGACTATATCTCATCTCCACCTCCCCTCTTCTTTCTTCATTTTTCTTTTCATTCTCAACTGCCATTGTTGTTCAATAAACAGAACTTCAACCAAAATTTGTTAATTCCGTAAACTAGATTGCGGAATACATCTGATACATTCAACTAGTTTGCGGAATGCATCGATCATCTTCTACCTGCGGTGCACCAGAGAAACTAACTTAAGCCCTAACCTAAACCCCTAATCCTTAAATCCCTACATCTAGCCTACCAATGAACTACAAAATGTTAATGGATATTAACATGAAACTTAGAGCTTGGAGGTTGGACCATGAAAGCAGAAATTTGCTTACGGAAAAGACGAATGCACTTTGCGGAAGAGAAGAAGTTGACTGCGGAAGAGAAAGGAAATGTTAAGGGTATAATTGAAATAAAAAAATAAAAAAAAATTTAAGAGAGTGTAGAAAGAAAAAACGGATGTGTGAAAAGTAAACCCCTTAATATTTTCTCACACCTCGCAAAGATTGAAGTGATATGAATGACTTGACAATATTAAAATTGACGATAAGTTTCAAAATCTCAAAACTAATAATGCCCATTGCATAGGCCCGTTCGGGTGGTGGGTACTTTTCGATTTTTAGTTTTTAAATTAATTTTAAAAATAAAATTTGTTAGACAAAAATAATTTTAAAATAATTTTTAATATATTTTTAAAATAATTTTGATTTAAATTTTAAAATAATTTTTTTTTATTAAATAATATTTTTAATTTTAAAATATTTTTATTCTTAAATATATGAAATTTTATTACTACTATAATCATTATCACTACATTTTTATCGTTATAACAATCATTATTAAATTATTATTTTTACAATCATAAACATTGAGATTACCATTTTTTTTATTATAATTATTATTATAATATTAATAATAATTTATTTTTTATTTTAAAAAATAATTTAATTTTTAAATATTAAAAATAAAATAAATAACATAATTTAATATATAAATTATATAAAATTTATAATATTATAATATAATTATTTATAATAATATAAAAATTATTTATTTTAAATATTGATAATAAAATAATATGTAAAATAAAAATTTATATAATTATATAATATTATTTATTTATACTTTTGATATCATTATACTGTTATTTTTACTTTTATCATTATTATTATAATAATAATAAATTTATTTTTAAGATTTTTATTTTTATTATTTTAAAAAATTTAACTATTTTTTTTATAGATTCACAAATAAACAATACTATTTAATATATAAAAATTATATTTAATTTATAATTTTTTTAAAAAATATTTAATTTATAATATTATAATATAATATATACTATT
This sequence comes from Canavalia gladiata, assembly GCA_037954105.1. NCBI lineage: Eukaryota > Viridiplantae > Streptophyta > Magnoliopsida > Fabales > Fabaceae > Canavalia > Canavalia gladiata. The sequence goes on along the minus strand of CM075659.1, from coordinate 56,452,957 downwards.
TTATGTAAAATAAATTTTGAATAATATAAAAAAGATTAAAATAATAATATATAAAATTATTTATTTTATATATTAATTATTAAATAATATATAAAATATAAAATTATATGATTATATAATATTTTTTATATTATAATCATTTTTATCATTACAATTAATATCATTAATATAATTATTATGATCACAATAACAATAATATTTTAATTTTTTAATACTTAAAAATATTTATTTTAATTATTTAATTTTTATATATTAAAAAATAAATCATATTATTTAATATATAATTTTATATTTAATTTATAATTTTATAATATATATTATTTTATAAAAAATAAATATTAAAAATAAAAAATATAATAATAATAATAACAATATATATAAAATTATTTATATTAAATACTGATAATCAAATAATATATAAAATATAAATTTATATAATTATATAATATTTTTAATATTATAATCATCACATCACTACTATTATCTTATAAATACTATTTTTATCCTTACTATTATCCACATCATAATTATTATTATAATAATAATAATATTTAATTTTATTAAATTAATATTTTTATTTATATATTTTTAAATTCATAATAAAATAATATAATAGAGTAACATAATTTATTTTTACAACAATTTTGAAAAATTAAAAATAAAAATTAATTTTAATTTTTAAAATTAAGAACTAATCATAGTCCTTAGAAACCGATATGATGGTTTATTCCTTTGAAGATTATTTTGATACGGAATCATCTTTGTGACCAAAGCTATTCTATTTATTTTCATTTTATTCTCATTTTTACTACAATCATTGCGTGGAGGTGTTGAAGTATAGCAACTGTAAAACAAGTTTGATATTTATTTTATTTCTTTCTTTATCTGTGTTAATTAGCTATATTTTATTAGAATAGAATAGAACAATATGTAACCCATATTATCAAGTGAATCAACAAATTAAACAAAAACTAGATGTAGAGCAGGACATTGTGCGGGTATCTTAATTTTTTAAAAACAATATTAAATGATAATTAGATATAATATATATATATATATAATGTAGATGTAATATTTTTTTATTTGAAATCTTATTAAACATCATTTTATTAAAATTTTAAATAATTTTTAGATGTGCTATGAATAAAAATAATGAATAGATAGAAAAAAATTTGTTAGATTAATATTATTGTACAATTAAGATAGTTAAATGACACAGTTGAAAAAGAAAGTGAAACAAATAAATGATTTATATCTCCAGTAAAAAAAAAAGATTGTAGGTTAATTATAAAAGATAAATCTAATAGAAAATCAAATTTAAAGGAATAAAAATACATTCATGAATATATGTATAGTCTTATGGAAAAATAAATTTGTATTAATATATTTATAACACAAGGAAGTTTGAGAAGAAGAGTAGTTAAATGATTTATAACCACAAAAATAAATGCATTTGAGAAGGAAAATGGTAAGATGACTCAAGAAAAGAAAAGATAAAGCCAGGGATTTAACCAAGATACAACACTTAGGACTAATTGATAATGTAGCAAATTGTTGAATTATTAAGTAATTAAGATGTCAACTTTATGGCTCGCATCTCAATTTTTATATATTATAAATGAATATTCTTGCTTCGTTCCTTTTCTATGTACCTTACACGTAAGGTCTTATTAGTAATGATTTTCAATTTTTTTATCAGAAGATGACTAGATCAAAGTTATAAAAACTATTTAATAATATTAGGAAAAATTATAAAAACTATTTAATCATATTAGGGAAAATTGTCTTTCCCATCCCCATCCTATAGAAATGCAAAATGGATTTGTATATAAGTTTGAGGAAGACAAAACTAAAAATAAATGAAATTCAGTCTCGTTAGATTTAGAAACCTAAATCCTACTTTTTTTTAAATAAAATAAATTATATTTATTTATGTATATATTTTTTTATTAAATTATAAATTATACTTTAATTTAAAAATATATAAAAATAGATGCATTAAAAATTTAATAACAAAATTTTTGTTTGGATAAATAAGAAAGTTTGATATTATTATTTAAATATCATTAAAAATTTTAAGATAGATTTAAAATTAAAGTAAATTATATATATATATATATTCTTAAACTCAACCATAATTTTATAAATTTAATTTAATTTTAAAATTCTTATATCTAATCAACACAAATTTTATTGATTAAGAGAGCAGATCATAATCAAATAAATACACAAAATTTAAATTTAATTATTATATTTAAATCACACTTACATGATAGAAATTAAACTCTAACAAAATAATATAATATTTAAACAAATAAATATTAAAGATCATAGTACATTCATTAAAATTATATAATAAAATCAGATATATATATATATATATATAAGGGAATTAAGTTATTTTAAAAGTAAATTTACTTAGAGTTATTCTATTTAATAACTTTTTATATATTATATTTTATTAATCCAACCATTAAATAAATAAATTATATTATATAAATCATCCTTGCAAATTTTTATAAAATTTAAAAAATATTTGATATCTCAAAAATAAATTTAAATTAATAGATAATATATTTTTTATAATATTCGCTAATTTAAATTTATTTAATAAAATATTAAATATTTTTTAAATTTTGTAAAGATAATCTATATAATATAATTTATTAATTTAACGGTTAAATTGATAAAATATAATTGTATATGAATTATTAAGCGAAATAACTTTAAGTAAAGTTATTCTTGAAGTAACTTCATCCTTCCTCTATATATATATATATATATATATATATATATAGATATAAATAAAAATAACTTTAGTTAAAGTTATTATGCTTAATAATTCTTATAAATAATTAAATTTCATCAATCTAACTATTGGATTAATAAATTATATTATATAGATCATTCTTACAAAATTTTATAAATTTTTAAAAAAATAAATTTAAATTAACAAATAATCCATCTTTTATAATATTTGTTAATTTGAATTTATTTAATAAAATATCAATTTTTTTAAATTTTATAAAAATAATTTACATAATATAATTTATTAATTCAATGATTGAATTGATGAAATTTAATTATTTATAAAAATTATTAAGTTGAGAAACTCTAGCTAAAATTATTCTAATAATTTCTAAGTTGACTTGCACCTATACTTCAAATCTAAACAATAAAAAAGACTATCAAACATACAATGGGCTGATTAATCTATAGCAAATGTTATCTATAAGAACTCGATTAAAAAAAATGAGTTCGTTGATAATAAAAGGTAGATAAAAATTGAAAAAAAATAAAAAATTGGGTTGACCACATAAAAAATAAAAGATGAATGTAGTTGATGAAATAGAAAAATGTGAGATAAATAAGATAAAAAAAAATTTCATTTAGAAAAGAGAAGAACCTAATTATTAATTAAAAATTAAAAAAAAATAAAAAATAAAATATTTTGTTGGGAAAAAATAATTTATTATTTAATATTTTTAACATAATAAATACTTTTTCCAATAAAATCTTATTTGTTTTAGATGTTTAAAATTTAAGACTGATGTTGACAAAATAAAAAATATATTTAAACCGAATATTTTTCCCAGTTCAAAAGGGACAAAGAAAAGCATTTCCAGGTCCTGATCAGCCAAGGTTGTCAATTTTTACCTCATTAACTGGGTTCGACCTTCAAAGTGATTCAAAACTGATAATAGAACATCATGTATAACCACGATAATTAAGATTACTGTATTGTATAGAGAAGAGATTACTGGTTGTAATTACATCAGTGAACAGAAAAAAAAGGGCGATGACAGAACCTCCACATCATTCATCTATTCCGTCTCCATCATTTCCTTTGCCAACGAGTATAGCATGTTTTGTAGCATGTAAGAATATAACATGTTTCTGTTTTCAAACTGGAAAAGATATCACTATTTAGAGCGCTTTAAGTAGACCAATATGCCAATGGTCGTTACAACAACAGCACCTGAAAAAATACTAAAACGGAGAGACAATGTACTGGTTTCCTGTATACTGGCTGTACCAGATTGAGGTTCTGTTGGTTTGGTTGAATCGGAAAACTCCAAATCCAACTTCAAAGCCTGAAACACAAAGATACTTGCTTCAATGCACGCATCAAAGCCATAAGGAAACCATGGAAGGCAACGTCAGAGGAAAAGACTAATAAAAGCAGACAACTTCACCTTCAGTCCTGCAGACCTAGCATAGCAGACAGCAGCAACAAGGTCGTTATCAGTAGCAAGAATAATTTTATCGCCATCATCGTCCTTGTACTAGAAGAGAAGAAAAACCCAGTATCATAATATATACATTCAGTACAACCAAAAGGAAGACAAAACTAAGCTAAAATAAAATAAATCACACCAGTATTGTAGGGCGTTCTCCATCATTAACATGACCAATTCTTTGCATGACAGCAGATACAACCTCATCTTGATGTTCAGCACCTACAAAAAAGGCAGTGGCAAATACTTGTAAGTTCTTGGGTGAAACTACATGATCCAGGTTTGGGCAAAGGATATTAGCGGCAACAGAAAAATAAGTTCTTGCAAAGCTTTCACCAAGATATCACTCACCACAGTAGAATCGATGCACACGGCCATTGTGATCCTCAAATTTAAAAGCAAATGAATTTCCAAAACCTATAGATTGATATGTAGACTTTGTGGTATCTGCCCCATCCAAACTCAGTAGTCCAGAGACTTCACTGCAATCAGACATATATGCTGATTGACAGAAAAAAAAAAAACAGCATATATTGAAAAACAACATAGATATCACCAAGGTACCTATGAGTATCACAATCTTCAGGCGGCTCTAGAGCAAAAGCTGAGTCCCAAAATTTTTGCATAACTGTGTTTGTCGAATCATTAACAACTACAGAGCTAGTTTCAACCTACAAAGTACACAACTCAGAACCAAGACACAGCATCCGTATAATAGTACCAAATGTTAGTAATGTATATAATTCTTAATATTCGAGATTATACTTCAATTTTATGTAACGTGAGTGGACGCCCAACAGTTATAAAAATTATTATCATGATGAAAGAGGAAAGGGGAAGGAAAAGTGAGAGTCGGCTTCAGTGGATCTACAAGACTGCCCAAGGCGCAACGTTCAGATAATTTGGGGAAAAAGCCAAATCACGAACAATTGCGGCAATCCATTAAATATAGACGGAAACCATCAATACAATAATATCATTTAAGTCTAGAAGGCACAAATACTTTATGACATTTTGATTCCTTTGATCAAATTGGATGTGCATCGAAACAATATAGTTGAAAATTGGATGTAGACGTAGACATATGCCATTTACAAAAATCAAAGAAATAAGAGTTAAGTTAGAATCTAATATACTCCAAAATAACTCCCAGAAGCAAGGGAAAGATATATAAGATATTGTGAAAATGCCATTGAAAGAGTTAAGAAAAATTCTTGAAAGTTAAATGGCTGGGAAAAGAAACCAAAGCTCAATTAAGGGTATTCCTCCTTTCGCACTACCCAGCTCTAACTAGAAACATAGAAACACAAACCCAGACACACCATGCACTGGATGACTGGACCACTCCACATTTTCTTCTTTAAAATATCTAATAAAACTGGTTCCTCTATTATGTATTTTACATGTATCTCAAACATGAATTACCAGAGAAATTGCAGCATGAGTTATCTGCAAAACATCCAGACAAGCAGCAACATTTCCATCTGCAGAACAAATAATATTCAGCACAACAGTATAAGAAATTACATATGCAATTGAGAACCAAAACTAACCTCTGTCCACCACTGGAAGATGTAAGAACTTCCCATCATGCATCATATGCAGTGCATCAAGAATTGTTGTCTCGAGAGATGCACATTGGGGGTTTGGAGTCATTACCTAACAACAAATAAGTGATATAGGGAAATAATAAAGAAGAAAAACAAATCAATTCCGAAGACCTAGCAAAAAAAGCACCAGCCAAAAGAAAAGGCATCTCATAATAAACCACTTTCCAGTATAGTTATTTCATACAAAAAAATCATAACAACCTTTTCCACTAGGGCCAACTCAGGGGAAAGATTTTGAGCCACGACACGCATAAGGATGTCTTTTGAACTGCATAACAGATTCAATATATTATGCAAACAATAAAAAATTGTCCAAAGTCCATTTCATATATATATCATTAAAGAAGATTACTTATCTAAAAAACATGCAGACATGTATGTTACTCTCTATCATGGATTTTCAAAGGAAGAGAACAAAGTCTCAGGAAAGGATTTTACGTAAGTATCCCCTGAATCTTGTTTTCCATCACAATCACAGCTGAATTTACATGCAACTCCTGCATCTTTCTTGCAGCTATGTAGACAGGATCGGATACTGATGTAATTGCAACCCTAGAAACACATAGAGCTACAGAATGTTGTAAAACTATTATATCTGATTATAGAAGTGTCCCTTGGCAATACATAAAAACACAAGGAAATATGATGAGAAATTACTTTGTATTTTCACCAACAATAGTTGACAGGGAAGGTTTGAACATGCGCTCCCTCAATGTTTCGATGAGAGTGTTTGGAGCTGACAAAAATATTGACAGTTGAAACAGAAAATTAGCATCGTTACAACATGAAGAAAATAATAGCGATTTTCAACACTTTCAAATATTACTATGGGAAGCCAGAGATTTTAGGTTGCGGAACTAGCAAAGTTTTAATGTCTTTCTCTTGACAGCATATGGTTCTCCATTTACCTACTTTGTTTAAACATGAGAGTAGACCTTAGAAATTAACCTCTAAGTATGTCATTAAAGTATATATACATAAAACATACAACACTTAGATTTGGTCCATAAAATTATTTGAAAATTTTTAATCACGATAGAGGAATTCCTGGCAAAAATTGTTTTTCTGGTGAAAAATATACTATATTTTCAGTTTAGTAACAATTAAACAAGCAAGTGACTAATTAACAGACGATTCACATTGAACACTCTCTGAACGTTTTTAACATAAAATATATTTTATTGCAAAAAACGAGTGAAGTTGGGAGGGGGTGAAGGAGAATAAAATAGCCTCATAAAAAGAAAAATGAAAGAAAACAGCAAAGTCAAAGCAATTGTGTGATAATTCTCCCAAACTTTTTTTGTACTGCCAGTTCCTTTGTGTATTGTTTTCTGCCATAAAAATAACAACGCACTAAATTTTGTTTGTAAAAACAGCCAAGTCAGGTTACAAGTAAGCCGAAAGGATTGATTCCATATTTAAAAAAAATAAAAACTTGTGAATTTAACCATGGTAGTTATAAATATTAAACAGGTGTACTACCTGCAAATAGAAGCAATTCATAAGGTCATGTACAAGTGGGAAGCAGCACCAAAAAATGTATTTATAAAGATAACTGTTAACCAACCAGATACATTACTAGCTTGCTGGAGTTCCACTCCCTCAACTGCCGCAGCAGTTGCACTCCCCTGCTGAGCAGCCTTCTCCATCCTAGATATGGCATCATAAAGACATTTAGTGATATCCAACATGGCCTTGACTTCGCCATTTTCCACAACAGGGAGGTGTCTGAATTTACCTATCAGTTAGAAGAGTCAAATTATATCTCTCGCTTAATGAATTACTTTCCAGACTATGACTCCATTAAATAAGATATAAACATAAAGAGAATCTAAGAAAATCATCTACTCAATTTTAGCAAATTAGTTAAAGAAGAAGAAAAAGTAAAGAACAAAAAAAGGGGGGGGGGGGGAAGACAAGAGAGAACCCTACACAGACTAGAAACACCCCTGGCCATGACTGCAGGAAGACCCAAAATAATAATAAAAAATTGTGCCTGTAAACGCTAGATCAGATGACAGGGAAAGGTTTTATCGCCAACCACACGTCATTTATTTTTGTTCAGGTGATGAGCTGGAGGAAGGTAACAAAGGACATAAAACAGAATAAAAATGGAAGAAAATTCCATGTTTTTCAAGATCGTGCATGTAGTAAAGTTGACAGCCACAAATACACCAAGAAAAGTCACTAACAACAGAGTTGAAGCAACAAATTTACAACCAAGAAAATTGAGGAATCGCATAGTAAGAGGAAGGATAGACAAAATGGAAACAGGCAGTTAGCCACTTTTCAAAATCCATTCAGCCCAATGGTGTCAATACATGGTTATTAGTTCAAGGCAATAAAGTTATAACCTAAATCTAAGGCTCCAAGCTTGCTACCCTAATGCTTTGCTCCAAAGACACAATATTTATAGACACTCAAGACAGGGCTCCACATGACGTGAGTATGTGGCACAACCTACTATTCCTTGACTGCAAATAGTGTCCATCCAGGACCATCCTGTATGAAGAAAAGATGGGCATGCATTCTTTCTTAGCCATCTGAAATATCAAACAACTTCTTTTCACCAAGACAACAGTACAAATAAGTTCTGCTTCTAAAGCAAGGGACCTGACTGACCCTCACACATGCTAATAAGTAGTAATCAAATTCATGGTACATAATTGTCTGTCATCATTATCAGAACTATTCACGACCTTTTATAGTGCATGATTCTCGTCAAATAGTAACCATAGTATAGATGCAAAACATTGATTAGTCTAGACTTTTGTGTGCAGCCATACAAGAAACCCTACTGACACCAATGGCCAAAACCTGATGAGTTGATTGCATCCTGACCACACTGTAATAAAACTCGGCACAGTGCTTAGAATTGAGCTAGATGGGTTGATTTAAACGTTACGTGCAAAATGTATCAAATTATCAAAGGCCTAAAGGATCTTGCTAACAGGTGTTGAAGTGCCCTGAGAACACTTGTTAAGAAACCAATAAACATTAGGTTTTTACTAGATATCATGATACGAATACATTGAAAATCATGATAGGAGTACATTAATAATGCCTTTTAAGAATAACTTTTCACTTTCAATTCCTTAGCAATGGCTTGCCAATATTTAATGCTACTTCAATTCCTATTTATTTCTCTACTAAAACAAAGAAACACAGACTAAAATATGTAATTAATGTTCTTATTTTCATGAAAATTATTTTTAAACTTTTTATTATATCCTTTATTTATTTTATGGAGTATTATCTCTCCTCAAGAATGGAACATTTATTACTACTTAATAATTAGCAAAGGATATATTTATATATGATATATTTAACTAATTCACGATAATTAAAGAATTTATTGAGTAGTATTAATTTTTTCCATTATTTATATGACTTTTTTAAAATTACTTTTAACATTAATGAGACACATTCTTTTGATCGATCTATCAAAATAATTATTATATCTTCGCTTAATAATTTCTCTACTTGATTAGGAATATTTTTATAAAAAAATAATCAATGCAACAAACATCGTGGATTACATCTTACAAAAAAGACTTAGACAAACTTTCATTTTAGTTCTTATAAAAAAGATCAGATGGAGGAATTGAGAAAAATGTGCATAAATTAATATTACCTTACACTCAGAAGCGAAGAGATAAATGGGAACTTTTTTTCCTCCTCAAGTGGATAGACAAATAGGAACGAGGAAGAACTATTCAATTGATAATTTGAGATTGATATGATAAAAAACTAACTCGCTCAAAGCACAATAAAATCCAAAAGTGATCCTAGTTTGACAAACCTAATATGCAATAGTAACGACAAATTACAAGGAAGAGTGAAACGAAGCTAACCCTGGACCATCTTCTGAAGAGCATCGATGGCCAGTGTATCCGACGTCACAAAGATAGGATTCCGTGTCATTACTTTCGACACCGTCGTCTCCTCCGGCCGTAACCCCTCAGCCACAACTCTAGTAGCAACATCCTGAACACCACATATACAAACTTGAACAGCACGAAACATTTCATACAATAGATAAATAAATAAAGACGCGCACGCAGGCACGCACTTTGTGACGGAGAAGATTCTAGAAACCTTGTCAGTGAGAATTCCGGAAAGCAAAGCATTGGAATCAGTTAACAAAACAGCATCGATGCGGCGAGCCGCCATTCGTCTACATGCTTCCGAAACCGTGGTTCCATCGGGGATGGTAACGGCCTTCAACAGCCGAAGCTTCCTCACCGTCCTTTCTCCGCCATCATCCCTAACAAAATTCACAACTCAAAAATTAAACACGAAAAAAACATAAATTAAAAAATGAAAAAAAAAGAGAAAAAAAATTGGACGTGTGCATGGAAGGGAAGAGGAGTGTAAGGTACGGTTGAGTGGCGGTTCCATTTTGAGCGGAGAGAGGCTTCTTTGAAGAGCGTTTGTTTTTCCTGGAGGAAGCTGGAGAGCTCATCCTGTATGTGCGTTTCAGATTTGGCGCTAATTTCTCATCTGAATCTGAGTGTACCAAATTCTATCAACCTCTCCCTCTTTCTCTCTCTCTCCTCTTCATGTCAAATCACGACATACAGGTTGGGGTTCTGCGGGGCCCTCTCTCTTCCCTCAGCTCAATGTTGAGATCAAATTTTATTTGTTTTTTCTCACTACTGAAAGGTTCTAATTCATTTCATTTTTTATTCAGATAACAACAATCACAACTTATCAATGAATGGTGTGGTCCATTATTTTAATTGTGGACTTAATGAAAAGGAAAATTTTCTCGTTGCATCAGTGATTTCTTTCCGGCTTCTCGCAACACGATTAAGCACTAAACACCCCTCTTAGTTGTTTTTTTAAGGAATAAATATATTTTTATTCTATGTAAATAATGTAAATTTTGTTTTTAATTTTTATAAATAATTTTTTTATTTTTTTTATTTTAGATATTTATTATCTTAATTAATGAAATTTAGCTAAATTCAATAACAATTATCAATTTATTATATATTAAAAATTATATAAATAACACAAATTTTAGTTTACTTTGTCGATTGATATGAAAGATTGTTCCAATACTTCCTTCAAATTAACTATTTGTGTAACATTTCTATATTTTTCAATCTTTTGTATTTTAATTTTTAAACTTATTATTTACTATTTTTAGAAGTAAATTTTACATTATTTTAAATTATTATTATTATCACCACTGCAACAAATCGCCGTTTTAAAAATAGATGTATGTCTGTTACAAGCTCTTGGAAATTACATGGGGGCGTTTGAGACAATGCTTCCTTTTCCTTGAAGGAAGGGACAGAAAGACATATTTTCTTGCACTTATCAGTCGGTGAGATGAAATTTTAGGAGCATGAAGTATTAAGCCCATTTTATTTTGTATACATAGGAAAGTAAAGTGCATGTTTTAACAGTTACCATAGGAAAAGAAATTAAGTGAGGAAGCATGAAATATTAAGCCCATTTTTTTTTTTTTTGTATACATAGGAAAGTAAAGTGCATGTTTTAACAATTACCATAAGAAAAGAAATTAAGTGAGGAAGCATGAAATATTAAGCCCATTTTTTTTTTTGTATACATAGGAAAGTAAAGTGCATGTTTTAACAGTTACCATAAGAAAAGAAATTAAGTGAGGAAAGATTCCCATATTAAAGAGTCAGGACAAATCTCATAAATTTAGTAAGTTAAAATTAAGATTACAAATTACCTATTATTGAAAAATCCTTGAATTCAAAGTAATTAAAAGTGAGTGAATTCGTGTTAGACAGCCATTTTTTTTGTCATAATAACTTATCATATCTGTAAACTTTAATTTTTTTTAATCTAAAATCAAATATTTTTTATTAGAAATAAATTTTTTAGACCGATAAATTATTATAAATAATTTTTTTTTATAATTTTTAATATATATAGTTTTAGCCTAAAATATTTTATTAAATTGAATCAACTTCCATTCGTTAATTGATATAAGTACTCGATGATAAACTTTAAATGTATAATAAAGAGATTTTATGTAAATTAATATATCATCTATGAAATTCACTAAAAAACAAAAAAAAAATCTTCCAACCATTAATGGGTGGTTTGTCCAAATAATAACTTTATTTTCTTTTGTCTTTAAGTTTTCCAATTAGCTTCAATCCGAAATAATCATACTGTCATTTAAACCTCTCAAATTTAATCCAAAACTTGTCATAGTCCAAAGCCTTGTTTTTTTTCTTATTGATAACTGGCTAAAAACGCCCTTGTCATACATAGTCCAATCTACTTCCTCATTTGCTTTGTCAATTATAATAGCGAATTCACTGTAGGTTTGTTGTTTTCTAATTAAAAATTTAATTCTTAAATTTTCCAATAAAACATACATATTTTAATAAAATTTTAAATTAAGATTAATTTATGCATATATTTTAAAATATTCAATCATTCAAAATCAACTTTAAAATATAGGTTTCAAGTAAATTAATAAAATATGTGAGGAGTACGTGTAACAAAAGAATAATTAAAATCTATATAAATTGCTAAATTTTCGTTTAAATATGTTAACCATAAATCCTGCTATATGATATTTTTCTTTTTTATTTTTTCATTTTTTTCATTTTTCATTTTTCATTTTTTTTATTAAATTTTTATTTATGTCATTTTCATATTTCTTGATCGTTTGTATTTCAATTTTTAAACCTATCATTTAACTATTTTTGTATTTATTTTTAGAAATTAAAAAGACAATAAAATATAATATTTTTTATAAAGTAATTTTCTAAGCACATATAGATATTAAATATAGGAAATAAAATATATATTGAATATATTAGTTTTTAATAATATTTATTTTGATATAAATTTATCTTATTAATTTTAATAAAAATCATTTTAAAATTGTATAATTAATTAACAAAATTAGATATTTTTATGAATCAAATATATATTATTATAAGTTGAAAATTGTTAAATATTTTAATTTTATAAAAAAATGATTATTTTAATAATATTAATCAGTGAAAAAAAGGAAACTACTATAGATACATATTTATGCCGATAAAAAGAATATACAAAAATGTATTCAATTAATATTTTAAAAACTATTAATAATATTAATTAGTGACATGGATTCATATGAGAGACCAAATTGAAAAAAATTATAACAGCTTCTCTAAGTATATTCAAAGGTATTTAATAAAAATCTATACATATTATACTTTTATTAAAAATTATAGAATTTAATGTATTATATTTTAATTTATTGATTTCTTATTACATATCCTTAGATATATGTTAAAAAATTGAAAATTGTATTGATCCCTTCATTCTTATTTATAATACCTTTTAACTAATTTTTTTTATGTTCTTTAATATAAAATTCATAACAAAGTTTTAAAAATATTTGTTATTATTAACTTTTTTTATATTTATCGTTCATTAATACCCAATCTTTCTCATTCCTATGTTTTAATTACTGAATAGAGTTGATGATAATTTGAAGTAAACTTTAACTTTAAATAGGGATAAATTTAGAATATCAAAATAATTATTAATATGTATTTAAGGAGATATAATAAAGAATTAATAAATAATAATTTATTATTGTAAATTATAGCATTTGTTACTAACAGATTGAATCCTACAATTTATAGATTTCTATTAACAAGAACAATGAGAGTATTATAAATAACAGCTAATCCAAACAGCACCAAAAGAATTTCTTCCTTTGAAGCGTGAACGAACCTTTAATTATTACTTGCAGGCATTTATTATTGACTGCGTGGTATTATTCTACGTGATATTATTATGTTCTTTTAGAAATATATTAATCCATATAATATTTTAATTTTTTATTTAACATAAATTTTTTATTATATATTAATCATATCACTTTAAAGTTATTAGAATTATGAATGGTAGACTAGATATGAAAAAACAAATATTTATAAAATTTGCAAAGAATGTTATTAGCATCTTACTAATTGAGTTGAAATAAAACGCCAAAGAAAAGAATGGGAGGCAGAGTGTTGTGGTGAGTGCCGCAGCATGGAACAAAAAGAAGTAGTAGAAGATAGGAGAGAGAGGCACAGTAGTCATATAGTACCTGCGGTTTTTTGAATAGCATAAAAGTGAACAAGAAGAAGACAAAAAGAAAAGAAAGGAATAACAATTTTAACGTGTATGGTGAATTGCAGGACTAGTAAGCGGGAACAACGCCGTGTTTGTTTGAATAAAACCCCGACAAAGTTACCTGAAAACATATCAACTGGGAATGTTAAAACTAGCAATGATCCTTATCCTCTCTTTTAATTTTTATACGTCATCACATGGTCCCTCCCCTCTCTTTCCATCACAATTCATAAACAATCTTAACAATCATGTTCCTCTCTCTCTCTTTTCGATTCAGTATTTAAATTGGTGCACCACATAACCCTTTTTCTTATGTTCGATTTCAATCCCCATGGCGTGAAATTGGGGAGTCATGGTAGGTGTCTCTCCCTGAATCCAAGTTTTGTTTGTGCGTGAAGGAATAGAATTAAAAGAAAAATACAATTTTTTTAAATTTTTTTTTGACAATGGTCTATCTTTTTCTGAATTGAGTAAGGTCTGACCAGTGTGTGTAAATGTTAAAATCGAGGTAGATGGGATAGGAAAGTGAATTGTAAGCAAAGTTCTCATAACCACTTTCTGTTTTCTTTTCAAGTTACTTCCTCTGGTTAAACACCTGGCTCTCTTGTTCTTTTTTTTTTTTTTTAAATTCTGGTTTTGCTTGAACAACAATTTCCCCAATTCTCCTTCTATTTCTCTTATTCATTCCATCGAGTTGTTGATAGCCCCAGAAGGATTCAGTTCTCAGCTTTCAGTTCAGGCTAAAACTGTTTTGGGGATTTTGGTGTTTCTGTTCCAAGGGTTGGTTGTGTTGTGTTGTGTGGCTCATGGTGTTCTGTGAGGGAATAAGGAGGCTTATTGTGGATGGACAGGAGGAGTTGGTTATGGCGCAGGAAGTCATCTGAGAAAAGTCCAGGTGAAGCTCAGAGTTCTGGATCAATGTCATCTCATTCAGAAAGATTCTTTGATGATCAGGTACCACCTCTTTAGCAATATTTGTTAACTTCTGTTGCATGCTGTCATGGTTTCTTATATCTGTCTCCATTTTTTTCACCTGTTATAATCATGGTTTGATTATAATATACTGGAGCCTAGCTGGCTCTGTGTATTTGTGGTATGGTGAATTTTCAGGGTAGTAGCCATTTTTGGAAGTGAAAGTTGTATTCTTTATTCAAAGTGATTAAGAAGATAGGGGAAGTTAAAATGTCATGGCTTCAACACTCGTTCACTCAATAACACAAAATTGAGGAATTATAATCAAAGAATGTGGCCTTATCAAGCTATACCTATAAATTGCAGGGAATGGAGATGTTTTATGTTTTTATATTTTGTTTTGACTTTTAATTACAAAAATATTACTTTACTTTTTTTTTTTTAAAGAAAATATTGTTTTAAACCAAACGCTCCTTAAGAAGAGAAAACCTGTTGAGTCAAGAATACAAGAGATTGAAAAAATATTTCTAATTACTACTAGTCTATTGCCTGAGATAATTCGAAGTTTCTAGGCAAGCTAAAAACGGTGTTTGTTGCCTGGTCTGCTGATTTTACATGGAAATATTTAATTTTTAAAGCTTATAGACCATGATTCTGTCTTCTTTTCAGTTTAAGATCTCTGATTGTTTGAATTATTGTAAGTTGACGGGAAAATTGACGAATCTGATGTTTTTACCATGCCGTAAAAGGTCTATCCCAGCCAAACTACTCCATCTGCAGAAGACACGTCTGAAGCTGCACCAAGTGATGAAGAAGTTAATGATGTGAAGACTCTAAAAGAAAAACTATCTGCTGCTCTCTTAAAAGTTAGGGCCAAAGAAGACTTGGCTAAGCAGCATGCTAAGGTTGCTGAAGAAGCTGTCTCAGGTATTTGTTGTCTGGCCACCTTGGATATCAATAATTTTTCCTTGATTTGAAAGACAGGTTTATCCAAGTGAGGAATTCATTGAGGCATTGAGCAGTTGCAATTGACATTGTGTTTTTTGGTCTAATTGTTGTGTTTGTTTAAATGCTGACCTTGTTATGGTTTATGAAAAACAAATATCTAAACTTATCCAAACACGGTAAGGGGTTATACCAAAATTGCTTTGTTCGCTTGTCCATGGTTCATTTTTCCTGCCCAGGGAAGCCATGACTATGGGGGAGTTTAGAAGAGTTTATGGAGAACTTATGAAAATAGCTTATAGTTCTCAGAAGTTCTTTTTAGCTTATTTCAATAAGCTTCTTGATTTAGTTTATCAAAATAACCTTTTTTTAGTTTATTCCGATAAGTTTTATGATCAAGTTTATTCCATAAGCTCTCATGTGATAAGAGTTTATTGAATAAGCAGTTAAGTTGTTTACTGAAATGCACCCTATATCTTAAACTTCTACTCTAGGTGGATTATTAGGAAGTTTAATCCAAATTCTTTGAAAGACATTTGTTCTCTTTTCTTTTTCTGCGTTAAAAAAATTAATGAACTAAAAGACTTTTATATGGCTTTTGATTAGGCTGGGAGAAAGCTGAAAATGAAGTATTGTTTTTAAGACAACAACTTGATGCTGCAAAACAGAAAAACTCAGTTCTTGAAGCCCGAGCGAATCATCTAGATGGGGCACTCAAGGTTTGTATGAGGCAGCTTCGACAAGCCAAAGAGGAACAAGAACAAAAATGCGATGAAGCTGCTGCAAATAACTCCAAAAGAACTGATCCTGAAGCTGATGCTGTTGCATCCGTTCATTTTGATATTCATCAGAGGCTTGAGGATGTAGAGAATGAAAATTCAAGTCTTAAAAATGAGCTACAATCGCAACTTGAGGAACTCAAGTTCAGGACCATAGAGAGGGATTTGAGTACTCAAGCAGCTGAAACCGCAAGCAAGCAACATTTGGAGAGTATAAAGAAGGTGGCTAAGCTTGAAGCTGAATGCCGTAGACTGAAAGCCACAGCTCGCAAAACATTCTCTGCCAATGATCACAAGTCTATGACTGCCTCTTCAGTTTATGTGGAGTCTTTCACAGATAGCATGTCAGATAGTGGAGATAGGCTACTTGTAGTTGAAAGTGACATGCACAAATTAGGAGGCTGGGATATGAAAGAAGGTGAGTCAAACAATCATGACTCATGGCCATCTGCTTCAATTAAAGAACTTGATCAGTTTAAGAATGAAAACAGTGTTGCAAAAAATCATATGGTTCTTTCAACTGAGATCAATCTGATGGATGATTTCCTTGAAATGGAAAGGCTTGCTGCATTGCCTGATACAGAAAGTGTAAGCAGTTTTCCTGTGGTAGGTACTGCATCTGACCAACTTTATGTTGGCCATGGCCCAATGAATGCTGAAATGGAAGCTATGGCTCTAAAGAATGATGCATTGGAAAAGAAGCTAGCGAAAATGGAGGCAGATAAACTTAAGCTGGAGATGGACCTAACAGAATGCCAAAAGGAGCTTGAGGCTTCACAGAGTAGGATAAAGGAAGTGGAGTTGGAGGTAGTAGAACTTCAAACTCGATTAGCTCTTGCAAACAAATCAAATGAAGAAGCATATGAAGAACTAATAGCAACCCAAGAAAAGAATGAGATAGCTGAGTCAAAACTCAGAGTTGCTCAAACCGAAGCAGAAGAATTGGTTTCAAAGATTTGTTCACTTGAGGAAGAGATTGACAAAGAGAGAGCTTTATCTGCTGACAATTTGGTCAAGCTTGAGAAGTTGGAAGATGAGCTTATGAGAATGAAGCATGAAGCTCAACTCCAGCAAGACACTGGGATACTACATGGGGAAGATGTTAAAAGCGAGTTAAAGCAGGTCAGTTTGGTAAAATACAACAGAAACTCCATCACTTAATCCTCCCTTTAATTTATTCTATTCTATATTGTTTAGAACAATCTCTCTCCTTTTCTATGATGAATATTGTTGTGAAGTGCATGATGCTTAAAGCTAAGTTTTAGTTGAAATATTAACATGTGATTTGAGGCTCTAAATTCCAAAAGATTTGTTGGAATTACATTTGATGACTAAATAGCTAAATACAAGTGATGATTGTTGTCTAAATGTTTTGAATTAACCATCTTATACTTGAGTCATTTCGTATAAAGAGCTTGGCATCTTCAAATGCAGGAGAAGGAACTAGCTTTGGCGGCTAGTAGATTTGCTGAGTGCCGGAAAACCATTGAATCTCTTGGAGTGCAGTTAAAGTCCCTTGCAACATTGGAAGATTTCCTACTTGATTCAGGGAACAACACTATGGAATTAACTTGTGAAGCTACACCAGGTCCCCAAAATGGTGGCGAGCAGTTGAAGTTACACAATAGTGATTTGAGTTTGTCCAAAAGAGATCCTGAACCATCAGTTGCACTAAAACCATCCATCACCAATGAAAAAAACCTTAGTAGTTTTGGTAGGTTCTACCCTAGAAGCAAGAGAGTAAGCACAACAGCAAGTCATTGAAAAAGAGAAGAAAAAAATAAGATGATGTTTTTTATTTTTAATTATAAAAATGTTCTTTTATTTTTAAAAATTTGTATAAGAAACAGAAAACAAAATAAGAATGTTACTTTTACAATTAAAATAAAAATAGAAAATATTTTTCTAAAGTTGTTAAATGTGGTTTATAATGAGCAACCTGTATAAATCCACATAAATTAGAATCTCCATAGTGTGGTCATCATGTCATTATCATAATGTGTAATTGCCCCCAGCTCTTTTAAAGCAAGAGTGTACCTTCACGTTAGACTGAGGTGGCTCACTGGCTTGTGAAAATATTGAATAGGACAAAAGGGTCAGAGCAATGCCAATTATTAATACTACATAAATTTCCATATTAGGAAATGAAAACGGTTTTCATACATTCTCTCGTTGTTGTTTACTTAAGCTTCTTTGTTTTGATTTATGATGTACCTCATAAATTAACAGATAAATTAGTTAAGCTGAAAAATAAGTTTGAAAGATAAAAATTGATAAATTATTCATTCAATTAAAAATATTTGATAAATCTAACTAATCTAACTGATAAATGTAAAATAATAAAATAAAGATAATGTTAAATAATAATTTAAACATGATAAATATATTATATTTTTTTATTAAAATTTAGTTAAACAAAATTTTATTTTTAATTTTTACATGAATATTTTTTTTTAAAATAATTATTTTTATAATTTTAATTTTTTATCAAACAAGTTAATATTTTTAATAAAATAAAAAACATAATAATCAAAATAAATAGTATATATTAAAATATTAATTTAAAATATAATATTTTATAATACTATAAAAATAAATATATCAAAATTAATAATATTATTATCGAAGAATAAAATTAAATTAAATTTATAAAAATAAATAAATAAAATATTAAATTATGAAATTATATTAAAAATTAAAATAAATAAATATTTCGGTTAAAAATTAAAAATATAAAAACTATTCGTAATTATAATAGTTTTTTAAAAATATGAATGAAAAAATTAATAAATATTAAAATAAACTATTTTACCAAAAAAATAATAAAAACTTTGAAAAAAAATTTCAGCATAATTTAAAATTTTTAACTAGTTAAAATTTCTTACCATATAAGACGATAACTATCCTATATTACTAAAAGAAAACCATCACGGATAAATTTTCATCCGTAGGTTGGAATTAGGGTTTCCTAACGTTTTTTCTTTTACTAGAGCATTTACTAAGGCATACTTATCTGTTCTTCCATTTCATTTTTTAATTTTTTATGTTATGTTTCTTTCTTTATATCATATAATCTATTATATTTTACTCTTTTCTTAAATATATAACTACTGATATTTTTTTTTCATACAACAAAAGATTTTAAATATCCCCTTACAGATTAAGTAATTGACTAGGATTTGAAACATCATCATTTACCCCCCCCCCCCTTTTTCACAAACCACCGGTATCTAAATATTATATTGGATATATGACAAGATAAAATTATTCAAAATAATTAAACAAAATACTTTTTATATATATAACTGGAAATATGCTTTCTATCAATAGTATGCTTAAATTTGTTTTATATAATAAATATTTATTTTTAATAAAAATTACCATTTTTAAATACTTAAAAATTAACTTTAAAGGTAGAGAAATACTTTTCAATTATTTTGAAGTTGCAAATGCATCTTAAAAATTATATAATATACCAAAATATTTGAGAATTATATAGAAAAATTAATTCTGCATCAAAATCTTAATTTTGTTGCCCAACCAACCAAACAACAATTAGCGGTGGAAAAGAAATTACTCTATATGTCTTTATTAATTTTTACACCTAAAAAATTATCAATAAATTTAAAGAACATTTTTTAATAAAGTTACTTTCAAATAAAAATTTTAAAATATAAATTACTCTTTATAAACTTACTTTTTAATAAAATCAAGTAATTAAATTTGCCAAATTTAATCTAAACAACCACGTAGCCCAACCAATGTCCGCCAAACAAAAAAATGGAATTAAAAAAGTAAAATTTATCAACAAGCAGAAGGAAAGCATTTTTTGATACTAAGTTATTCCTTTCTAATATTTTTTAAAATATTTAAAAACAAGTTGTTCAAAATAAAATTATAATAAAAGCATATTGAAAGTTATTTGATTTTCTTAACTTCAATCAAATGTTTAAGAAAAAATTTTAATCACTTTCTAAATGTAAAGTTAACAAACTAACCGACTGCTGCAGTTTAAGTGTGATAACTGTTGAGTAAACTTGAGATCAATTTAAGGACCTCTTCAATTTGAGAGTTGGTACACACGTGTAGGGGAAAAAGCATAGAGAAAAGGAAATCTGAAAAATGCATTTGAGTAAATATAGGGCAGCAAAAACTAATCCCATAGGCATCAAGTTTTGAAATAATAATACATGAAATCCACCAAAAGAAATGAAAAGAAGAATCTTGATAGCTCAGACAAGACTATTTAGCTTGAAATAACATGCTATTGGTACTATTCTTCTTTTTTTATCTTCTCAGCAGATCATAGTAAAGCTCTGGCTTTCTGTAATCTGACATGCAGATAGCCTGATATCACAACAATACCAAATCTTCTTAAAGGGATCAAAGAGTTAACCATTTTGCAAACTCACTAATTATATAGCAAACTTTCATAGGCTCTCACAAAATAATACAGAAGTAAGACTTAAATAGAATTTATACTTTATTAATTAATTATAAACTAGTATTATTATCACAAGTTAAACTCATTAGCATGAAAAGAACCCAAAATCACATGTTAATGCTTTAGTGAGGATTTAAACTGAAATGGACAAGGCATTTTCTCTTTTTCTTCTACCTGGTTTAATCCTCTTCCACTCATATCTACATAAAATTCTTTAGAGAAAGAAATTTTACCTGCATTGCAAATGCCATGTGGATCAGTGTTGCTTCAGACCAAGGCCTTCCAATGAACTGAAGTCCAATAGGCAAACCCAATCTATCGTATCCAACCTGTGAAAGGCAGCACACACACATAGATAGGATACAAATAGCCTCTTAAAAGTATAATTTAATTGGGGAGCACATTAATAATGTAAAGGTTTTTTTAATAATATCATTTAATATAAATTATCGTATAATTGAAATTTATTAACTTTTATAATAATTATATCTAGGATGATTTCTAATTGATGGACAATGTAAACAAATTTATATTAAAAATGTACTAAATTTAAACTCCTAAAAGTATTGCATAAAATAACATGTGGTGTAACTAAATAACGGAGAATATAATCTTACCGGAACAGTGACAGCAGGAAGTCCCAGAAAGTTTCCTGCTATGGAATAACGAACAAGTGCAGCTGAAAATGGTGGCAAAAAATTCAGATTTGGCTTCAAAATAACATGCAGAACTTATGTCATCAATCAAATGAATTTCATCTATACTATACCTCCATTCACGTAGTCAAGTTCACCAGTCTGCAGGGCATCATCTTGAATTGGATATGCAGTCACACTGTTATAAATATCATAATTGTATTACCAAAATGCAAAACTGCCACCGATCAAAAGTAACCATTCTGTGAAGTTTCAGAAAACAAGACAAACCCCGTTGTTGGTGAGACAATGACATCTGCCTCAGCAAATATTTTCTTGTGAAATTTCAATTGGCGATTCCTGTTCATATTTTTAATAACCTTCCATTAAAAACAACTACGGGAAAAAAATTAATTCCACAAATTGCTGAGAACACTAAGTCCAAATGTTATTGAGTACAGTAAACCGAAGACTATACTAAAATTTGTTCAGTTTAATAGTTTAAATAAACTTGCTTCCAACTCTTGAATAGATGCCACCCAAGTGACCAAGAAGTAGTTTCAAGTAAGTGAATTCATAATGTACATGCCAGAGATAACATATTGATTACATGAACAATGATGAGTACATAGAGGAATGCTGGTTTACAATTAACAAAATGTTGTGTTTGCAGTGTATATTGTGGCTTCACTTCACTTAACTTTTATTACCATAATTTATTGGCCTCTTCATATCTTACCTCATTCTCTGAGCTTTAAGATACTCCAATCCACTGAAAGCACCATAGATGCTTTGCGCCACCCTTACATCCCATCCTAATTCTGCAAAATTCCTTTGGTAGTAGTAATTTGGTGATGTCAGCAACCTTACTCCTCATTCTAGAGGGCTATAAGGAGGAAAGCAAAGAGTTTGTAAGATGGCATACTTTTCTTTAAAAGAATCAAGCGCAGTGGAGCACTCAGATCCGATTGTTATATAATGTGCCAGGCGCATTGCTTCTATCTCTGGTATGGTGACATCTATAATCTTATGTTTGAAAAGAATATGTTAGCAGGTTAGGAAGTAAGGGCTCTGTTGTTTCTCAAAGTTGGGTTGTGCTTTGGGAATTTACTATCTTTAAAAGATTGCCTCCTCCAAGTTCACATCAAACAATCGTATCACAAGATTTGTTGAAGTGGGGAAAGTAGCAACAACCTTGATAATCTAGTCACCATTTATTAGTATTTTTATATTTTGCAGTACCTTCCAATTGTAATGATCCTGAAGCTTGTGCAAAGTTTTGGAGCAGCATACTCTGACATCATTGCTGCAATCATCAAACCACTAATTGATGGAAGTAGTGGTTAAAGAGCATGATGTTAGAACAACATACTTTTTCAATATTGAGGATGATAATGCATGTATTTACAGCTGGAAAAGGAGTCTAACCTTCCCATATTTTGCTAACTTGATGTGAGATATGGACTTTGTCAAGCTCAGTAGTGGAAGATTTATCTTGGTCTGAAGCATTTACACATTGATTTTACATGTTCAAAGAGATTAGAAAAAGTTAAATTCAGAATCAGTTTGTTGAACATGAAAGTGTAAATCAAATCAAAATCATGTGATAGTGAAACATGGGAAGCCTAACCAATTATGAAAATCATTAATTTGATAAAAAGATCTTACCAATATACCGGAGGGCTGATGGTATGGAATTTCACCACTGATAGCTGCATAACTATACACGGTGGAACAATAGATTCTGTAAAACCAATCTTAAAACTTCCTTTGAAGAAAGAATATCTTAGAAAGGACTACTAACACAATCAATGCATCTTCAACAGTGCCTGCTAGTATTCCAACCATCCCAACTGTCCAGTTTAAGGGAAGAACTCTGAATGTAGCAGAAGATCATTCTTCTAAGTCATTACAACCCTCCAACTACTTAAACATGATAAAATAAAAATGAATACCTACCCATCATGAGGTATACGTGCAAAAGTTGGTTTCAGACCAACAACACCACAGAGAGCAGCTGGCATCCTTACGGATCCTGAACGGATGAGCAAACATCATACTAATTCACCAACTTTTCTATTATATGTACTCTTTAATATTCAATCAATAATTAAATAAATTTACCTAGTAAATTCAGATATTATCACTTTAACTGAAAAAAATCTATATTCAATGCTACAAAGCAATAATGAATGCTGATTTCTCTAATCTTTCATGTACAGATATAAATCAAATACCTCCTCCATCAACACCAAGGGCAACAGGACACAGTCCAGCAGACACCACAGAAGCAGATCCACTAGAAGAACCTCCTGCAATCTTATTGGTACCATATGGGTTTCTTGTAGGCCTATAAAGTAAACAAACATTCATGCACTTGATTCAGAAGACAGTCCACCAGAGATTTAACATAATGTGACTATAACACATGGTGCTCCTCTTACCCATAATGTGGATTTATCCCACTAGTTCCAGACCCAAGTTCATGCATATTGGTTTTCCCAACAAGTATAGCACCACATGATCTGAGACGCTTAACACAGCAGGCATCATCTTCACAAGGCCTTTCTTTGTGCATCCACGTTGTACCTCCTTCAGGACACCATTTTTAGAAACTTAAGTAACTCATGAAATCAGAAGCTTAATCATTTGAATAGAAGAGAAAACAATACCACATTACACTACCTGTAGTGGGATATGGCAAACAATCTATCTCATCCTTGATAGCAACAGGAACTCCATCTAGCACGGAGATAGGTTCCCCTGCCAAATTAGTATTGCATCAAATGAGTATCTCAATAGTATTGGGTTAGATATAGATAAACATAACATATGAATGAACACAGAACATAAATAAGTATCTCAGGCAATGAGTGCCACAGTTAATAGCCTGCAAACGATGACACTGTAATTTCACTAGTACTTCAATTAAATTATTCTTTTCTACGCCCCCGATGTTATAAATAGTATTCCTGAGACTTGTACCACTAGCACATGTGTAAGTCAGAAAGTGGGGTAGGGAAGAGTAAGTACCATAAATTCCACTTCTAGCTGCACAAATAACATGCATTTAGGGTAAATTAATAAGTAGGCCCTTGAACTATTTAGGAATTTTTAAATAAGTTTTTATACTTTAAAAATTTGTAAGTGGATTCCTGAGTTTTTAAATTATTTTTAATTAGATCACTGGGTAAATTAGAGGTTCATTAAGTATAAGGAGCTAATTAATAATTTTTGAACAATTTATAGACTTATTAAATAATTAAATTAGTAACTTGGTTCTTGAACTATTTAAAAATTTTCAAGTAGGTTCCTTTATTTACTAGAGGTCCAATTAAAAATGATTTAAAGGTTTAGAAACCTACTTGCAAATTTTTAAAAATAAAACATTTAAAAATTCTCTAACAATTCATGTCATTACATATTAATTTAACCTTTTAATAGCAACAAGACCATCAGATGGCATCATTCAAAAGTTGAAGTGAGTTTTCTGATTTTTGGATTGACACTTGAGTTGCTATGCAGTACCTCTTTGGTAACGAAGAGTTGATTCAGTTGCTTGTTTTAGAATATCATCAGCATTGTAGTGAATAAAGAATCCCATTTGGAGTGGGGGTTTTGTGGATTCATCAATAGCAGCAATAAGTCTTTCTGCAATCTGTGAAAATCAAAGTGAAAAGATAGTAATGAAAATACATCAGAATTTAGAACCACTTGAAATGTGAAGGAACAGTACATCAGAATTCAGAACCACTAGAAGTGTGAAGGACTTGTGGATGTAATCATCACAGAGATACCATTTATTGATTGAACGACCTTGTAGGAGCATATTATTTAATGCTAATCAATATAACTTCATGCATGTTAAGTTTTGATAGAGTGAACACAGTAATGATATGATGATGCATGTTAAAAGAATATTAAAAACTGAAAATACCAAGCTTGGTGTTATGTCCCCTGAGTGGTAAGCTTTGGAATAATCCATTATTGTCCAGCGACAGAATGAAGGATTTGTTCCATCAAGTGTTTCTTCTGAAGATATAGGCAAGCAGTCTATTGCAAGTTCAACTTTCTCTGGTGAAGATAAAAAAGGATCTAAGCATTTGACTTCTTTTTCTTTAATGTCTGCAAGAATAAACCGAAATCAGAGATCCGCTTTCCCTTAAGGCCAAAATTCTGCAATCAAATATGCTCATGTTCATAATATTTCTCAAACCTTCAAAATCATGCAAGGGAACAAAGAGAGGTGGCTCTTCTAACTCTGCATTTGTAATAAGCTGCAGGAAAAGAAAAAAAACACTTGCTTACAGATGTTCTAGAAAATATATATATATATGAATATAAATAAAAATCAGACTCTGAAGTTTAGAAAGAGAGGGTGGATTAATGGAATTCAATCTTTATTGGAACAGAACCTCATGAAACGAAATGCAATTTGTCATAAAGACATGGACCAAGAGCATACCTGATGAATAAGATTGTTTCCCTTCAATATGAACAGTAGCAAAGTTCCAAGTATTGGACACTCCAATAAATGAGTGAAAATCTTGACCAGTATTCCAGTCATGCGAGGAGCTGTGATTGAAAAAGATCATTAATTAGCATTTTGTGTATGTGCATGATTATCATCCATCACAATCAAGACCTCTACAAGCAAAGATTCTTGTTCAAATATCAAAATCTGAATTTGAGAAACCAATGACAGTAAAACAAAAGTACTATTTCTCAAAACTATAAACGTATATCATGGTTAAAACTCAAAACACCGCACATGCAGAAACTTCCATAAACCTCATACAGTTATACTCTAGTCCCAACTAGCAAGTAATAAATGTTATAATTCAGGAAGCAAAATCACAATATGAAGAGATTAAGAAATCAAGATTCCAAGAAGATGGAAAAGAAAAGAAAAGAAAGAAAGAGAAGACAATGCATTGTGAATAAGAACCTTTGACATTGGCTTGGAGGTAAAATTCAGTGCTATAGGGACCTAAGTCAACATCCTTCACGGGCGTGTAAACCACACCCTTTCCTTTGAACAAATCCATTAGCCAAGAAAGAGTAGTACTGTTTATCAGTAGTAGGACAGAAAGAAAAGAAAGAACAAGATGTCAGGAGTGTAGATAACTAATTATAGCAAGATTTGGCGGAGATTGCTAGAGGATTGAGGTGGCAATTCAACTTCAATGTGATTTTAACCATGCATTCTTAACTGTCATCACTCATGTTGATGAATGGATAGAATCTGGTATGACAACTAGCAAGTAACCAAAGTGGTTTCCGTGAAAAAGGTAGAATTTAGTCAATTTTACACTCAAAAGTTAAAACAAAACCTCAAAGACAAGTTTGGTGTCTCTTTGAGAATTGGTATGAAAAACTCAACTACTACTACTCTTGCATAAAACCACACACTTGACAAGTTTTCAACCGAATTTTAAGGTAATACATGCCAATTTAACCCGGTTTTTCTTACCTATAACTTACAACGCCTGAATTTTTATTATTGTTTTTACCAATGTCAATGCTGCTAAGGTAAAAGATTATAAATATACAATTTACAACAGAAATTAATGAGCTACCGGTTTATCTTGTTTTTACTAATTTAACAGATTCTGTCATGTCATAATTTTAATATCTGATAGCATGCAGTGAGTTGCAGGTTGAAAATATTACTAATTTGGTAGAGGCCTTGTTCTGGCACTCCAATCTGTATGACTACGAGGTTCCTTCTGTTACTACCTTCTTATTTTATTATTTTTGTCGTAGTACGCACCATCAAAGTTAATGCAATTTACTATCTCAGTTATTTGAACATTTATAGTGGTCCACTGAACTCCACTGCAAAATTGTGCTTCACATGACCTTGTCCTTTTACTTTTCTTCTTCCCGTAAAAGCTGGGAATCGAAGCTTTGGTTAGGTAAAATTGCATGCACCACTCGTTAAGTTTGGCAGCTCCATCAAAATAAAATAAAATTACTAAAAGACCTCATGAGTTTAGAACACCTTTCTTGATTGTGACGTGTCAAGTTTCCTTTGGGGTTAGTGGTTGTTACTTGTTACAAGCTTATAGTATCTTATGATGCAATACTTGTAGCTAAATATTATAGATCCAAAGAAAATGAGAGTAATATAATTCTACTGGAAAATAATATTCCTTTCACGCTATAATTGAAAATATCAAGTGACCATTATTTTTTTACCAAAAATTGTAACATGTAAAAGATGTAATAAAAGATGATGTGAAATTAAGAGGGTTTTCCCCCCTAAAATTGTCTAGTCCACTAGACATGATGAGGTTGGGAGATTTAGATTTACATTATTACATACATTGCACCATGGAGAGTGTATTCATTACCATTGGTCCATTTAACGTCACCCGTTGAGAAGATATTCTAAAGTTGAACAGACTAGATAATAAGATGTCTTAGTAATGTCTAAACACATTAAGAAATTAATAAATAAAAAGTATAATAATTATAATAAGATATTACTTTGAAAAAATAAAAAAGAGTGTCAATAATATTATTTTTCTTTCTTTTTATTAATTTTTTATTTTCTATTAAATTAAATTATACATTAAACTATTACGATTGATTTAGAATGATTCAATGATGAGAAGTTAAAATATTTTATACAAAATCTTAAATTTAAATCTCATTACTTTTATCGGTTTATTGTTTTACATAAAAAAAATCAAATAATACATTTAAATTGTCATCTTATGATCTAACATTCTCTCATAAATTTAAATTCCTGTGAAAAAGTGGAGAATAAATTAATTTTGAAAAGTCTTACTATGCTAATAATTTTTGTATGAATATTCTATTTATCAGAATAATCAATAGGAAATCTAATATATATTAAAATAATAATTAATAATTGTAAAGTTTGTTTACTTGTATATTAATATTTTCTTAAATTTTTATTAACTATATCTATATATTATTTTTATACAAAAATTATTTTCTATTAAATAGTGGGATCATCTGTTAAAGTTGACGTAAAATAATTGATAACTTGATTGAATTAATTTTTCTAATTAGTATTCAATCATAAATTATTCATAATTAAAATTTTATAATTTTATAATAATCATTTTAAAAGTTATTTTTATTATAAATTTTAATTAGTTAATAACGTAAAAAGTTATATTAATAATATATTAAATTTATTTTTTATGAAATCATAAAAGATAATTTTAGTTGACCTTCGAATTTGATTGAATTGCATCAATTTTATTGTGCTGTCCAAAGAAAAATGATTTTTACACTAATTTCATGTTCTGAAACTTTTTAAAATGTTTAAAATTTATTTTATGGTCAATAGAAATTATTTTAAGGGAAGTAAGTAAAAGCTTTTAATTTTTTATTGATAAACTGATTTCTATGTATTGAACTCAACAAATACACATATTTTACTTTTATTTTATTAATTGAATGAAATCAATTTTTATTAATTTACTTTTAAATGTTATTTTTACAAATAAAAATATGTTTATTTAAATTTAAACTTTCCCAAAATGGATCTTTTAGATATTCATTTCTACAATTATTTTTACTAAAATGTAGTACAGACATAGCAGCCATAGCATGAATGAGTTTGACTTTGGATATTAGCAAATTTGATATTCTTGCGGTCTGAAATGATTTTGTCCCAGGTGACAGTTTGTCATGCAATACATGCTTTGATTATCTTGCAGAGAATTTATTAACTGTTTCCTTTTCGGGAACCTCATACACTCTTATAGATTTATTTTAGGTTTTAACTAATTCATGAAAGATATTTATAGTTAAGAGATTGTTCCCAAAGAAGTTTTTAAAAGGACAAGAGAAGAGGAAAGAACAAATTCTTTATTTTCAAATTAAGAGAATTATATATTATTGATAATAAATAAATACTTAATATATTAAATTTATATTAATTTATACTTTTCATTATAAAAATTATCAAATTAAGATATATATTTTAAATAACAAGTTTTTCTTTTTTTAAAAAAAAAATCCTTCTCAAACAATTTTTTAGGGTTAAAGTTTTTTTTTAATATTTTGTTCATGTTTACTTATTCAAAAATAAAAAATTAAATAAACCAACGAATTTAATTATTTTGTTAGAAGGATTTAATAATTTTTTAATTTATCTTTTATTATGTGTAAGTAATATTTTATTATACCATTTTCATTTATTTTTGCATGACTAAAAATTAATAAAAATAAAAAATAGGTTGAATTTTATATTAAAATATAACATACGATTTTTATATAAAAATAATTAATTTTGGTGAATATTTGGAAACTGTTTAGCTTATAATTGTTTAAAAAATAAAATAACTTATTTTTTAAAACTTATATTTTGTCAAATACAAAATCAACCAGTACAAACAGTTTTATATCTATTTTATCATTTTACTATAAAAATAGTGTTTTTTTCTATGTAATTTAAATAAGATAAATCACTTTTTATATAATATGTTTAAATATAAAATTTATTTTATATAATTAATTATAATAATAATGGTTAATTATAGTTATAACTGATTGTTAAAACAATATACTTTTTTAACTAATTCAAACACAGCCATATAAACTAAGAACAGAGTTACTACCAATGATTTTTTTAATGTTATGATGTTCTTTTCACTTTCTGGAATAGTAAAAGTGTATTTGGTTTCATGTTTTCACTCGGTAAAATGTTTAGATGCACGTTTATAAAATTATTCAACACAAATAAAAAGCTTGAATTAATTTATATATATATATGTATTAAGTTTAAAATTAATTTTATTAAACTTTAAATAAATTATGAGGGTTTTTGTCAAGATTATTATTATCCATTCAAAGTTTTTGGCCTAATTAATGTTCTTATTAAAAAATCATTTAAATAATATTGTTATAAAGTAATTATCTATCTAAAATAGAAACTGTAATCTTATTATATGAATCATCTCTCGAAAATATTATACAATAAAATTTATCATGCGACTTTTATTTTTTGTGTCCAGAAAAAAAATATCATATCAAAACTATGTGACGAAATTTTTTAAAGGTACATTATATATTAGGAGTCTAATTAGTCAAAACTATGCAACATCTTTTAAATATAAGTTACACACTATTGCGTATTTTTTTGTATTTCATATCTTGCTACAATATTTTTTTCTCATTCTAATCCAAATACATCTAAATTTTATTGTCAATGTTTTAAATCTGTCATGTTATATATTTTTCCATCTATTTGCTTTTCTTAGGATATATTTTAGTTTGCGTATTGGAAGTGATTGATGCCATTATAGGAAAAAGTTACACAATGATGATGTGTACAAATAAATTATACTTGTCATATCCTCTCATCATAAAGTACGTGACGACATCACACACGAGTGTAGTGAAGTATCATACAAATAGGTAATATTAATCAATATTCCTGTTTTTACCTCCGGTAAATAATTGATTCTAAAACAATATTTTTAAAATATTTTTCTTTTAAAAAATACTAATTCAATTAAACACTTTCCATTCAGATTGAGGTCAAGATTTGTTTGATTCTCTCTCTTATTGTTGGATGTAACTAGAGGTGTCAAATTAGTTTTGCTATTGGATGTATCTAGAGGTGTCAAATTGGTCTTTGTCCATGAGTTGACCCACCTTAAGTTATATAACCCACTTAGAAGTAGGGCTTTTTTAAGCCCTAATTCATATATCCCTTAATAATGTGAGTTAGTTCATAGGCTAACTTATATAATTCTATTTTATTTTCTTTTATTTTAAATTTATTCAAAAGTAAAATTTTTAAATCCTAACTCACTAATCCTTAAGTGAAATGAATGTGAGGTAACTTATATAACCATATCTATCTTATTTGTTTTGTAACTTGTTCAAAAATAATATTTTATATATTTTAATTTATATAATCCTTAAATTAAATGAAATAAATATGAGCTAATTCATTTTGTAACCTTATATTTTGTAGCAAAGTTATAAATAAGACTTTTAAACCCCAACTTACTTAACCTCCAAAAGAAGTGGAATGGGTGTGGACTAACTCATCTATTTTGGTAGCTCATCTAAAAATAAATTTTTTTTAATTTTTAACCCACGTAATTCTCAAATTAAGTAAGATGCATGTAAATTAACTTTTATAATACTATCTTATATTTAGCTCTTTTTTTCTAAAATTTCTTCCTCCCAATTTTTTTTGTCTCTCTTAAAATGTTATCTTTAATATTTTTATTGTACTAAAATATTATTTGATTTATTCATATTTATTTTTTATATTTTTTTATCTTTTTCTAAATATTTTTTCATTTATCTCTAGAATTTTTTCCATTCTAAATTTTTTTTCTCTCTCAATTTTTTTATATTTTTCTTTATTTTTTATAAATATATTTGTCTTTCCATCTCTAAAATTATATTTTCTTTCCATTTTTCCATCTTTTCTCTCCTACGAACCTATTTACAAGCCTACATTTTAAAAAACCTACAAGTTAAAAGTCATTAAATAAACCTAATATATATATATATATATATATATATCAAAATAAATACTTTACAAATATAATACATTAAAATAAATATAACAAATATAAATATATAATATATAAAGATAAATAGGTTTTTCAATAGGTTAATAAATCTAAATCTATCTATTTATTAAACAAGTCTAGCCGAACTAGATTTTAAATAAGCCGTGTTGGGCAACCTTGTTCATTTTCATCCCTATTCTAAACTTTTTTACTAATTTTAATTTTTCATCTATCTCTTATCTTGAAAAAGTGAAAGAAAGTAGATAGAAAACAAATTATATAAAAAGATTAAAAAAATTTAAAAAAAAAATTTAAAGAAAAAAATTAAGCTCATGGATTAACTCCAGTCCTTAGTACGTAATGAGTTTTTAACCTTATGAACTTTATAAATGTAGACTTTTATGGGTTTGTGGACTATTTTGACCCTAACCCATATGAACTAGGGTTGGGTTAAGTTGGATGAGACAAATTAATACCTATAGATGCACCAAACCAGTCATGTGGATTGAACTCAACACATTAGGTTTTAGAGGAAATTTTTCCTGGTGGCCAAGCCATGCCAAGATGCAGTATGACCAGCTCAATGCATATCAAGTATACGATTAGGATATTTCATAAATTAATGTAATTTAAATTAGATCCACAAATTAAAATATTTAAAAATGGAGTCAAATTTTGTATTTAATTTTAAAAAGCTATTCAATTCAATTAAATATAGATTTGTATACTACATAATTTTATAGGTTTAATTTTGATATATTATTAATGTAAAAAAATTTATTTTATCATTTAATTACAAATTATAATAAATATAATTTTTGAAGTATACAAATTAACCATTTTTTAATGATATAAAAGTCCACAATTAAACGATAATATAAAAAATTTATGTTGTCAATATATTTTAAATTATTCTTAATTTTATTCATAAAATTAATATATTGCTGATACTTATAGAAGTATATACGTATAATATTATAGCACCGATTTTTTATGATCTTATTATTTAAACTATACTTTATTATTTTAATATTATTAAAATTTTATTAAACTTACATTAATTTTCACAATAAAACTTGGGAAATACTACACTAAATTTGTCTATATTTTAATCTCAAACATTCATAAAAAATATGTTCGTATTTTTTATAAAAAAAAAATTGAAAAAAAGGAATGATGTCTCATATTTTAAGACAAAGAATTTAGTTTACCTCATTCCAAAAAGATGAGGGACGACTTAAAATTATTGCCTGTCAAATGTGAAACCTTATTTTATTACACACAACTAACTCTTCGAGTTTCTATTTATAATAATGCTAAAGGTTCTGAAATTACAGTGAAAGTTATTATGATCATTTTCTCTTTCTGTCCATAAAAAAATTAGCCTTTTTTGGCCAGGAAAAAAAATCAATTAAGATTGAGGGGATTGTTTTTAATACATTTTTATTTCACTCTTTAGATATTTTAAGTTTTTTTTATGTTATCTATTTTAAAATTATCTTTTTGTTCTTTACATATCGTTTTATTTTATTTATTCTTACTTTTTGCATATTCTTAATTAATTTATTTATTTGTGTATTTGTCTTTTTAACCTTTTGAATATCTTATATTATATATTTTATATATTTATTTATTCCTACCTTTTATATACTTTCTTAATAGTGGTTTTTTAGTTTCCAACTTTCTTATCGGATCTAAATTAATAAATAATAATTTAAAATAAAATAAGAGATGTAATTTAAATTTGATAATCATGATATTTATCATAATTTAAAAAAATAAATTAAAGTAAAATGACATATTTATAATAACAAAAATTTAAATTTAAAAATTTAAATAAATTTTGAAAACAATAATATATCGATGGCAACAATATTGAAGTCTTACAAAAAATTATAAATTCTCCACTAACATAACAATGCATGAGTGAGATAACCAATGAGTATATAAATATTTTTTATTTAAATCGTGTTTGATATATAATATAACTAAAAGATAATTAATTTTAATAAAAATTTAAAAGTTAGTATTTTATATTTAAAATTATATATATATATATATATATGAATTTAAATTTGATCAGTAAATATTATGAAATGATTAATTCAAAATAAAAAGTTAATTTGAAAAAAAATTAAAAGATATTTGATTTGAATTAAATATATATATATATATATATATACACGGATATAAACAGATAAACATATTTTAATTTATAAAAAATATTATTAAAACATATAAAAAATATGAGAAATAATTATATTGAATTAAAAAATTTAATCTAAATTCATATATTTAATGATATTATTTAAGTTAATTTAATCATATTATTTAAGTTTTTTGCAAAAAGATAAAAATAGATAAATAAATAAAAATATGAAAAAGTAAAAAAAAAATAAGAATAAAAATATATGAAATAGAATGTGTAAAATTTAAAAATAAATAAATAAGTAAATAAAGATATATAATATAAAATCTGGAAAAATAATTTTAAAATAAAAATATAAAAAACTTAAAATATATAAAATAAAATAAAAAGATGTTAAAAAATCCCCTAAGATTGAACGCTAAATGGGCTTACAAGGTTAGTCTTTATATTTAAATATAAAAGGGTCCGATGACAAAATCTTTTGGCAATTTATATGAACGAAAAATAAAGAAAAATGTTTTCGCTTAAGGCCCAACAATACTATGAATATACATTTACGTCTATACTCTCATCTTACAGAAAATTCAATTACGACGCAGAAACCTCATTAAAAAAATTAGCCCTTCTTCTAATGACACAGTTTCAATGTCAATTAGGCTTATTATGTTTAAAAACAATCCTTTATTGTACAAGAAAGTATCAAACCTTAACCATGAGTTCCAACACATACAATCAAAGTCGCTATTCTTCCACTGGCTCAAACAATATATGGTAAAATTATGATAAAACTTATAAAGATATTCTGACGCTCAAAGTCAATGTTTATTCCAATAAAATAATAATATTAGAATAAATTGCATGTTTAATGTGGTTTTTTATTTAGTTATATGGATATGTTGAAGGTAAGTTGTTGTAAGCTAAAAATAGCCTACTTTTCTCAAGGTTTAAACACATTTTTAGTTGTCTATTTTATATTTAATTTTTACCATTTTTTATAGTTTTTTTTATCTTATTTTATAGAAATTGTTAATTTTTAACCATCTTATTAATACTTTTATATTCTTAATTTTTGAAAATATGTACAATTTGATCCAAAATTTATTTATTTACATATATTTTGATATTTTAAGAAATACTTCACTAAAAAAATCAAATTATATATTTCAATTTTTATTATACTAGATTTATTTATTTATATTTTATAAGAAAACTAAGTTAATATCAAACTATATACACCGATATCATAATGATTAAAAATAAATTATATAGTTACTTAAATAATATTATTATTTAATATAAATTTTTAACAATAAAGATTAAAAGTAATAAATTTTATGAAATGAGTAATTAAAATTATAAAAAATAAGATGAAAACCAAAAACAAATATAAATGAAGAAATTAAAAAAATTATTAAATTCTCTCTTAATCATGCATAAATGTAGAGAAAGTTATAATAGAAAAATATTTTGAAATCTTTAGTACAACGTATTATAACGTGGGAGATTTTTTAAACTTTTTAGAATAATATTTGAGTATAAAAATAATATAATTTGTACTTGATTTGAACAGTATCTTTTGTCTAGTTCAGTGAACCGTGTATACATGAGCCTTGAGAATCAAATCTGAAACAATATATATGACTTTTATGTACAAAAGCTTAGAGCCATAAGCTAGCAAATCAACATTGCTATGAACCTAAATTGACATTGGTCAAAGTACTCTGTTGCAGTATCCACTTATCTGAGAATTAAGATGGTAGCCTAATCAAATATGTTATATTTGTTAAAAAGCAAAAAGAAGAGAAAACTCAAACTCTCACTCTCATTTAAGATGGAGAAAAACATTTTTTTTGTCACTTGAATAATAAACTTTTTTGAATTAAATTGATTTATAAATTAGTCGATTGAAAAGTTAATATTAAAATTCATATAATTTTAAATATGTTAATTTGTGGGAAGTTTAAGTTTGATGTTCATTTAATTAATTAGTGTCTGCTTATATTAATGCCAATAACTGGAACGAAAATATTTTATTTAAAATATGAGAATTAATTTTTTAATAATAAGCCAAATCGACACATAACCTTATTGTTAATCTTGTTTTTATTGATGTTTTATTTGTCTGAAATTAAAAATGCAAAATAATTTTTTTTTCTTTACCAAACTTTCGCCATAGAAGTAACTTATATTCATAATCCTCATATTTATTCTTTCTTTTTTTCAGGCCATCCAATAGAAAGTAAAACATTGTATGAAGTTTTCCATTTAAAAAACTGAAAATTTCACTTTCGTTATTTTTTAATACAGATTATTTTATTAAAACGGGTTAGTTTTGAACAATTTCAGTTATAGTATTATTATTACCTTTATTTGAAGCTTGAAAGCATTTGCCTTCGGAAAAAGTACTTTACGTATACAGCACTTATCCGAATGTTGCATCCAAACAGGGCCTTAAGCTTTGCGGTTGAGTGGAGATCGTGGTCGAAACGCAGAGAACCATGGGAGACGGCACCGGCAACAACCGGTCGAACAGCGGAAACAACTACAACAGCAATAGCAACAAGCCGGAGTGGCTGCAGCAGTATGATCTCATAGGGAAGATCGGAGAAGGCACCTACGGTCTCGTCTTCCTCGCTCGGATCAAGTCTCCAACCAATCGCGGAAAATCTATCGCCATCAAAAAATTCAAACAATCTAAGGATGGCGACGGTGTCTCTCCCACAGCCATCCGTGAAATCATGGTATTTTTTATTTAATTATTGTGAATTTTCTCTGCTTCATTAATTGTAGCTATGGAAATTGTGTAATTTGAAACCTGCACTCGCTGAAATTATTGAATATTTTTTTAATTTCGAATTTCTGATGTAATTGCCTTTTTTCCTTTTTTTTAACACTGGATGGCAATAAGGTAAAATGTTAATGCAGTTCGTTTTTAGTATTTTTAAAAATTATTTTTATTCTTTGGATTGTTTTTGAACGAATTTCATTTGATGCTGCAGTTACTCAGGGAGATTACACACGAGAATGTTGTGAAGCTTGTGAATGTTCACATCAATCATGGGGATATGTCTCTGTATCTAGCTTTTGATTATGCAGAGCATGACCTTTATGTGAGTATATGATTCTAAAACTGTTAACTTGACATTCTAGTTAGGCACTTGAGTTGAAGTAGTTTTCTTTTGTAATTTATCAAAATGTTTCCCATGAAAATGTGTACTTTCTGATATCTGGATTTTCAAAAGTGTTTTTATTTTTAATTTCAAAATTTGACATTCCCACATATTGCGATGAGGTTTGCTGTTGTTGCATCTTGAACTGGACTCATCATGGTCTTTGTAATGGATTCTACGTTATTGTAAAAAGTTTACTTTTGTATCCTACAAAATTTTGTGAATTTTCTATGGGAAGAGACATATGTAAGTAGCAAGGAATTATTTGTTTTAGTTAGTTGAGTGTAAAGATTGCAATCTTGAATGACAGGAAATAATAAGACATCACAGAGACAAAGTCAACCAACCCATTAACCAGTATACTGTTAAATCGTTACTCTGGCAGTTGCTGAATGGACTAAACTACCTACACAGGTGGGTCTTTTTTGTTTTTGAAATTGATGATGGTTTCTTTTTTTTCCTTTGTTTATATGTTGACCTACTATATTATATTTTTCCTGCAGTAATTGGATAATACATCGGGATTTAAAGCCATCAAATATATTGGTATGATTTTGGCCACCTTATCACTATATGATCAGTTCTTTTACTACTATAAGCAGACATTTGGATTCAAATATATCAGTTGACTTTTGATTGTTGCACTTTATTCTTCAATGAACTTTCTATGAATAGGTCATGGGTGATGGGGAGGAACATGGCGTTATTAAAATTGCCGACTTTGGACTTGCAAGGATATATCAAGCCCCTCTGAAGCCATTATCTGAAAATGGGGTATGGGCACCTTTTCTGCTGTCATTCACCTGTGTTGTGTCTATCAGCCATTTATTTGAGAAATCTTTGTGATTTTTCTCATAAATATGTCATTCTTAATATTCAAGAAGCCAAAATCTGGGCAAGCATAATACCGAGAGTTGGAGTGCATTAAAGGCTTGTACTATCTCAGCATTCTGTCATATGCTGAGTGATGGATATTGTTGTTCATTTCATGTTTAGTGTATTGAGCTGTCAGATCTGCACACATTGGGTGCTTAAACATGCATTGCCTGTTATCATCTTTAACCTTCAGTTAACTGTGCACTTGTATCACATTTTAGCTTTTTATATGTTTGTTGGTTCTGGTTCCTGATTTTTTGAGGTACTAACATGCAGGTTGTTGTAACCATTTGGTATCGAGCACCTGAGTTGCTTCTTGGAGCAAAACATTATACTAGTGCTGTTGGTATCCTTTAATTTAAGTTGTATACATATATATATATATATATATATTTATTTAATATACTATTTTTGTAATATTTACCAGTCAAGTAATTGCACCTGTGTGCCAGTGAAAAAAAGATGATGGTTAACTACTGGATTATACTTGTGTGAAGTTATTAATATCTCTGGTATTTCTCAAATCTTTTACCTATATACTAATATTTGACAAGATTCTTTGGTACTTTTGCTGCTATTGCTAGTTTCAATTAAGGTTGTTTCTTGAATAAGTTATGGCTTTCCATGATTATGAGGTGTCAAATTATTGAGGGTTTACAAAAAAAGGTTGTTATCATACATATAACTGAATTTTTGAAAATTTGAACCTATTCGTTTGGATGTTGGGGAATGTGGTACCCACAATCCAAATATAGACTCATCAAACATGTATAATAAACAAATGAGTCTGTATGATCTAATTCTAAATTTGGTCCGATTATGTTTTCTTAAATAAACATTTAGATATGTGGGCCGTAGGATGCATTTTTGCTGAGTTGTTGACCTTGAAGCCTCTATTTCAAGGTGCAGAAGTCAAAGCTGCACCAAATCCCTTTCAGGTTCTTGATGCTATAACTTACAACTTTCTGATTCTATAGTTTAATTAGGATTCCCTTGCAGCATTCTGGATTTTAAAAAATCCTTATTTTACTTGCAGCTCGATCAACTTGACAAGATATTCAAGGTTTTAGGTAATTTATTTGCTTACAGTTTTGCTTTCTCCCTACTGGGGGATGTTCATTCTCTTGATGATATTCCAGACCTACATTAGTGGACATTGTTACTGTGCCAGGCCATCCCACATTAGAAAAGTGGCCTTCCTTAGCAAATCTTCCCCATTGGCAACAAGATTCACAACATATACAAGGACACAAATAGTAAGATCATTATTTAATGTGTTTTGTACAAATATATGCTGCATAGACCATTTCCATAGTGGTGTGAATCCTTTGTTTTCTCCTTTCCTTTCCTGTTCTTTGAAATCAATAATTTTTTTCATTAAATTAATGGATCTGTTCTGCTGCTGTTTGCTAACAGTGATAACACTAGCCTCTATAATGTTGTACACCTATCTCCAAAAAGTCCTGCTTACGACCTCTTGTCAAAGATGCTCGAGTAAGTTTTTCCTTCTAAGCTTTTGTTAGAGATTTTGGAATGCTTACACAAAAGGCACTGTATTTTTTCCCCTATTTAAATGATGTTAAATTGAACACTGGATGGGGTGGTACCCCCTTATCTACTTGTGATTTATAGTGATACTCCCTTCCTAATATTGTGATGGGTGGTTAAATAAGTAATATTTTCTTTCCTAGTCCTGGTGGTAATATGTGAAAGATGGGTTTCTGATTTTTGTTACTTACCACTTCTAAGTTCTAAGTTCATCATCACCACCTTTGGTGTCTGTTATTTATTTCTCCTTTAGTTATGGTGCTCAAGTTCATCAGCCTCAATCTAGTCCTACCTCTTTCTATATTGTTTGAATAATTTTAAGTTCTTGTAATTACTATAATCAGTCTGCTGAACAAATCTATGTGGCAATCTTCCAATTTGATAAATATTGCAGTGTTGCTGCTTTTCTTGTAAATCATTCACCTTCCAAGCCACAAATGAGTATTTTTGACATTAAGTTCTGTGAATTTGTCGATATTGAGAATGATTTCAAGGACCGTTTCTACTGCACTAAATAAGTAGAAGGATATCAAACACTACATAATAAATTCTTATTATTCAGAGTATAGGATTCTCATGAATTTTTAAACTAGGGACATTAGGTGCATTCCTCTTGCCTAACTATGAAAGAAAGAGTCATCTTAAACAAAACACCACCCAACTTTAGTATGAGCTATCTAAGAAGTCCCATTTTTCCCTTTTCACCACCATAAGAACTTATGTTTAGTTTACTAAAAAGGTGGTGGGAATAGGAACAGGCTTAAAATATGTTTGTAGTTACCATGGAAAGGGTGTATGTAGGTAATAAGTTGAATGGCCATTCCTTCAACCCATTGCATTCCATCAATAATTAATTGAATTACAAGTAAACCTTTTCTAGTGAAAAGGTAACATTATATCTTCAGATTTTTGTGATGTTAAAATAATCCTCACACTACAGTGACCACTGTCACTGTTGTTAGTCACCTGCACCCCTACTGCAACCACCAAGGAAAATATTGCCACTGAGTATTTCTTTTATGTTTTTGAAGTTACGGTGTTTTACGTATAAAGAGAAGAAGACATGTAAAAGAGTTGGTATTAATCAAGACGTATTACAATACGATGGGATGTGTTTTGTTGTGCTCCCTGATGTTGAGTACTAACCTTTATTTATACTAATCATAATCCTAGTTAATTAAGAAAAGAAATCATGATAAGATAGGGAAATATGATAACTAATCCTAGGAAATAATGAAAAAAGCAGGAAAACTAGTTCTAAAGAATAATATAAGATATTTTTGAATATTTTTATATGTTCTAACATTATTCCTCAATCTAAAGCTTTGGTTTAAGCTTGTTACAAATAAACACTTTATATAGAAATTAATAATACTATTTGAGACTATGAAATAGAGAGAGACTAGGATGATTCTCAGGAACTATTGCGGGGTCGGTTGATATTTCTGGTAATGTTGCAAGGCCAACTAATTTTTGTGAAAAAATCATAGGGCTAAACTCATATCTGGAAAACTATGGGACAAGACTGATATCCCTGGTTTCAGGGCTGGTTGATACTTCTGGTAATGTTGCAAGGCCAAGCTAATTTTTTGGAAAAGTTGTAGGGTCAGATTCATCTCATTGGAAAAGTTATGGGACCAGGCTGATGTATCTGAAAAAGCCATGGCACCATTTGATATTTCTGGTAATGCTGCAGGGCCAGGCTAGTTTCTCTGGGAAATTGCAATGCCAAACTCATCTCTAAGAAAGCCGCAAGACTAAGGTGTTGTCTTTGGGAAAGTCATGGGGCAAGTCAATACTTTTGGTAATGCTGCAAGGTCAGGTTAATTTTTTTGGGAAAATCGCAAGGCCAATCTTTTATCTTTGGTAAAGCCATGGGATTAAGTTGATGTTCTAATCTCAAGAAACATGCCAAAAAACCCACAGAGAAACAACAATGTATAATGCTAAACAACAAAGAAACTGCAGAAATAAGGTAGCACACAACTTGAAACAAGGACAAGCAAGCATATCATCGTAGAGCAGAGGTAATGGATTATGCATAAAATAATGGTGACTTTTGAACCAAAAAGAGTTCCATATGTTACAGAGCTCAGCAGTGGAATAATGATATCACAGATTATGGAGGATGGTACCACTTTGATACTATGTTGAAATTATGGTAGTTTAGGTATAGAGGGAGAAAGAGATAGGGTAGAATAAAAGGGAATCTATATTAATTAAGATGCATTACAATATGATGTGATGCTCTGATGTGCTCTCTGATGTTGAGTACTAACCTTTATGTATACTCATCCTAATCCTAATTAATTAAGGAAACAAATCATGATAAAATAAGGAAATATGATAACTAATTCTTAGGGATAATGAGGAAATAGGGAAACCAGTCTTAAAGGATAATCTAAGATATGATAAGATATTTTTGGATATTTTCAAATATTTTAAACATATGCTATTCCAATTTCTTGCCTGATTTGGGATCCCATACAGGGATAGAATGGAGTATAATTTAATTTTTTAGTGCTGAAAATGTCAATGGGAACACTTATTCTATGCTCATTCCAATCATGGGCATTCTAGGAGCTAACTGAATGTGACCATATTTCCATTTTGCTGCATATGGCATTCAACTTGTACATATATTTCAGCTATTATTTGTGGATGTATGATGTGATGCATGACTTTTGTTTTAATGAAAACTCTCTTGTGTCTCTCTGCCATCTCTTTTCTTATTTTGCAATAATATGGCTCGTGTATTATGGGCAGATATGATCCACGAAAGCGCATAACAGCTGCACAAGCTTTGGAGCACGAGTAAGATTCCTTTTATTATCCTTTGTTCTTGAATGAAATTTACATTCCTAGTGAGTAATGACAAAAAAGTATGATTTAACATTTTGTTGATTGATGGTTGTTGTTCTATCTATTGAAATCACAACAATAGTTCACATTTTTTTCCATTTGTATTTTATTTTCTTGATATGGCCTACTTAGGAAGGCTTTCTGAATGATGTGGCTGCTGACTTGCCATCTTATTGTCATATTCAATATATTCTAATCAGTAGTTGCTAAAGTTATTGAGGATGGGCAGGCAGATTTTTGTAGTCTTCATCAGAACAAGTCCAGAAGCTGCCCTTAAATTCATTTACTTACTAAAAGAAAAAGCAGTTATGTTGTCCAGCTGTTCCTGAGTTAGAGAGTTGTGTGAATTTATTGTTTTTATCCACTTCGGTTTCAGTCACCAAAAATGATCATGTGTATCTGACTTTTGGCACCTGGATATTATATTTATTTTTATAATGTCAATGCTGCTGCTGTTTGTCAGTTCAGTGAGTATAGCATTAGCTTGTCGACCAATTATATACCTGTATAATTTTCCTGGGGTAGTGGTCTGGTAGCCTGGATCTTCGGTCAATTCCTCTGAGAGCTTTATTGGTCATGCCAGATAGTCCGTGTCATGTTTTCATAGAGGTAATCTGTTGACTGTTTCATAACTGCTAGGGACTTTCTGGGTTCATTTTTTTCATATATACTAAATTGTGAGAGCTTGCAAAACATTGCCAGATCACTGATTTTAAAGTTAATGCAATTTTACTTCATCAATATGACCTGGATGTATGGTAGAGAAAGCTAAAAATTGGTTGTTGTTGTCTTCAAAGCAAAGATTCTCTAATTATGTTAGGGGCTGTGTACTGTGGCTTTTGATGGAAAGACACTTTGTCGTAATATATTTGTGTATCTTTATTGGTTATATAATTAGTTCCTTTGTATCTTTCAGCTATTTTCTGTT
This sequence comes from Canavalia gladiata, assembly GCA_037954105.1. Taxonomy (NCBI): domain Eukaryota; kingdom Viridiplantae; phylum Streptophyta; class Magnoliopsida; order Fabales; family Fabaceae; genus Canavalia; species Canavalia gladiata. The sequence goes on along the minus strand of CM075659.1, from coordinate 56,409,226 downwards.
AAGCATCCTTGCGCTTTGTTTGCCAGGTATTTCAAAATGGAACCACTACCAGGGCGGAAGTAGGGACCTTTTCTTCCTTCTTTCCTTCTTTTGCTATTTTGGTTTGGGCTTTTCCCCTGGTTTAGATTCGATAAAACCTTTTCCTAACACTATTGATTCCTTTTCATTACTTTAAAAATGTGTTTGGAAGATCTATAGATAAGCAATATTCTCATAGTTCTTTTCATGTTCTATATATACAGATAAAAAAAGTAGTGGTATTCATTAGGCTTGTGTTCTGCGATCATTTATTTTATTTAATTAGACATCTCTGAAATCAATGCTCAGTGCACTGGTACCCTGCCAACCTGGAGAGTCATTTGTGAATTATCCTACACGTCCGGTTGACACAACAACTGATTTTGAAGGGACAACCAACATGCAGCCTTCACAGCCGGTATGCAAAGATAACTGAAAATCCTATTGAAACTATATCATTCTAAACTGATATCATGCAGACTTACTTTACCATTAACCCATCTTAATATCATGAAGTCTCAGATTTAGAATTTTCATTGAGTAGGGCATATCAAAACTACAGGATATCATTTGACTTTTGCCTTGACCAGCCTTTTGTGGACAATATTTATATATTCTACGAGTAATACTCTTGGTAGTTTAGCAACTGTCCAAATATAATTAAATAAGATTTTATTTTAATCCAATGGTATTGTACTCCTAGATATTATGGGTGTCAAAATAGGGAGAGCAGGGATTATCAGATAAATGAAGAATATTTTAACTTTAGATGGATAAGGTTGTACTTCGAATTGAAAGTGAAGTACATCTTTAGACGAGTGAAGAACTATTTCCAACTATTTTATGTAAAAAGTGGTATCTTGTATTCTGTTATACATACAGTTTATGTTAAGACCTAGGGCTCAGCCCCTTCAAATGGTGGGTGAATTAGTGAATTGCATCCTCTCTAAACAATATTTCCATGCAAGTTTGGTGTGTGACATACAGACTATAACATACAGAGATATTCTAGATGATGTAAGTATCCAATGGGTGATATAGTTAGACTTATAAATTTTAAAGGTTAATCAAATCAGGGTATCTATCCTCATGAGCACTCCTTTCTAAACCTTTTTATCTCTTTCCAACAAAACGAGAAATAGCTTCAGTTTATCTTTTCCCAAACTTTATAACAGAAAATGAACCTTTGCTGATGTATAGTTGTTAATGGAGAGGATAGAATGAATTACTTTTGCTAATGTCTTGTGACCATTTTATACAAGGGGATTTGTGTTGAGAAAATATGGGTAGCAATTATTATTAATAGTTTAACAACACTGCCATGAAGTTATAAATATTTTCAATGGTTTTGCTAATTTTAATATGACTTAGTTACTTAACTGTGTTATGCTAAGTGATTTCTTTAATGGAAATTCTAATTACTTTCTGAAATTTAAGTTGCATTCCGCCCCCCCCCCCTCCCCTAAAGAATACAAGATCGAGGCTATTGGTAAATAGTGAATATTGGTTTTGTATTTATGTACTTGCATGTGCACAAGCCTATACACACATAAACATTCTTCACTTCATGCTTTTGAATATGTAAATATATTTCTTAATCTTGAATTAGGTTCCATCTGGAGCTGCAGTTTCTGGCAGCATACCTGGTGGTCATGTATCCAATAGAGCTGTTCCTCGGCCAATGAATGTTGTTGGCATGCAAAGAATACCTCATCAGGCAATGCAAGCTTATAATCTCTCATCTCAGGCAGGGATGGGTGGTGGAATGAATCCCGGAGGCATCCCAATGCAACGAGGTGTTCCACAGACTCATCAGCAGCAACAGGTTTAGTGCTTATTGGGAAAGTGAGGAAGGGAATTAACTTTTGGTCCTTTTTCCAAGGTGGATGTAATATTCTTGTTTTCGTTTTTAACAGTTGAGAAGAAAAGATCAAATGGGGATGCCAGGATACCCTCCACAGCAGAAGTCAAGACGTATATAAGGTAAATACCGTTGCCTCACCAAGTATTTGTGGCAATGGTGGCAGCTGTATTAGAAACAAACGTGATTTTTTGTAAAACCAGGAAATTTCCATTGAAGTGAGCAATCAGTATTGTCACTGATTTTCTTATGTTTTGTGTGAGAAATTTGAATGGACAATTTGTCCTTTCAGTTTTGAATGAACATGGCATTGTTATATTCTCGTACTAAGGTTCTTGCATAGTATTTAAGAAACTACAATCGGGTATCACTCGCCACTTTAATGGACACGTGTGATATGTGGGTTGAGACAAACAGCAAATTGGAATACTTAAACCAAATTTATCTTGGTTTCCTTTCAACATTGTTCAACCTTTTTGGCATACTTGAACTACTAGTTTGGTCTCTTTTCTGTACTTGCAATAAAGCTGAAATATCATGTCTCATGGTTAGGTTGTGCTGGTAGAGATCAAGTGAAGATAGATTTGGGGCCAACACTAGGGAACTTGAGCTCGTTCAGAACAATTCATTACCCCAAGTTCAGATGGTTTGCCTTCATGCTTGCGGATCCCCAACTGGATGCTATAATGTGAACTTACTGCTGGAACACCAGAGGAGCCCATCAACAGGAATAAACATGAGAAATGGGTGAGGTACTGGAGGCACATGTATATCACGCTTTAGCTGTACGGTTTTCTGCATTCTCACAGCTGTTAGGCAAGATAAAATATTAGACATCATGTAGGGTTTTCGCCAAAATTGAACTAAGTGATTAAGCTGATAATCTGTAGCTAATCCCTGCCTTAATTAAGGGAAGAAAGTTCCACGTCACTTGTATGAGGTATATTGTAGTCTTTTTCCATTTTGATTTGTTGTGTTCCGTGTAATTGGATTACTTTTTGAGTACAGACTATTTGACTATTTATTGGAAACCCAATTGTATATACGTAATCATTAATCATTGATTATTAGAGCTTTCCATCAGAAACATGACAGCTGATTTATATCTATGCTTGGTAATCGATTATATTTAAACAAATAATTGTTTATTTTTTAATAATTCTCTCAAAATTATTATAAAATGTAATTTCTTTTCAAAATAAATAAACCGAAATGCGCAGGTAAAGTAGCAGTATGCAGGTATGAAAAACAGCAATGTAATATTCCTGGGTCGATTCTTGAGCATAAACATGTCTCTACCGAGTAAATTTTTGGTATTACTATAAATAATTATTTTCTTATAGTCACTTTTTTTATTTGGTATTTTTATTTTTTATTTTTTAAAAATAAATTAGAAATTAATAATCATACAAAAGTAATTATTGCTATTTTAAAAAAGAGTATATTGTACTAAAAAAACTGATCTAAGATATTTTTTCCTTGCTTTTTTATTTTTTTCTCTTTTTATACCTCATTTAAATTCTTGTGGGGAATTCTATCATAAAAAAAAAAAGAAAAACGGATAATGTACGTTCAATGGAATGTATTAATCTTAAAAAATAATATAATAATAATAAATGAAAGATGTGACATATAATATAATGGAGAAAAGAGAAAAAAAAAAGATAAAATATGATATGAAAAAGAAAGTAAATATGTTTTTTTTTTATTTCTTAAATTGAGAGGGATTGCATTAATCTAGAACATAGGATGGGGGTGTTAGTTTAGAAAAACGTTATCTTGGCATCCTTCATAAATTTTGAGAGAAATAAAGAGAAAAAAAAAAGGTAATAAATATGATAGATAATATAACGTGATAGAAAAAAAAAAGAGATAAAAAATTGTCAAATAGATATTAATTTTTTGGGATGCAAGAAAATTATAACTTCTTAATTTATTATCAGTTTTCAACTACACTTTTTGTGAACTGAAAACAATGGAAGAGTGAGAAAATCAACACAAAATGTAACCTAGCTTTATATGCAAATATCTGTAGCAAGAATGCCTTCCGCATTGAGCATTTGCAATGGGAAAGCAAATAATGTCTTCCAAATCTTCACAATGGAAGGGTCAACGAAAAACAAAGACCCATGATATTCAGTTATAGATGTCCAACCCAACTCGATGTTCTGACTTATTTATTTACATTTTGTAACTTACTTTACAAAAATGTGTTATCCTCAGTCTAATTCTGTTCTATAGGTTCTAACACAAGATTACTTATTTATGGGGGGCAGAGTTTATAAGTCTGAGATGCTCATAAATTTTCAGATTTTCTAAACAAAAGTTTCCAAGAGCCTCAAAAATGGGAGTAAGACCCTCTTGTAAGAAACATGAAGCAATGTCATTAACATGTTTGACAACTTCTTGGTGTCTCTTTCTGTGCTCTACCAGTCTTTCCCTTGAAGTTGCTAAATTGTCATCAGATACACTTAGTAGTGGAATTTCAGCCTGTACAGAATCTTCTGAGGCTTTCATATTGATAAAAGAGGAATAGTACTGTGAATAGATGCCATTCTTCCTGCAAAAGGATTGAAGCTTGTACTGATAATCCTTTAAAAGGCGTTGCAGTCTACCTTTGAGTGCTTGTTCTTCTTCCAGTTTCTCATATAACTGGTGCAAACATGATGCAAAATCACTAATGGTATTGGAGACTCCAGTTTCTGAGATCTTGTCAATTTCATGGTACCAAATATTACAAACTCTGAAAATAGGAGGAGCTCCAGTATCACTTGGTAAGAAAGAGCCAATCCTATCTTCAGTTTCTTCCGGCTCTTGGAGAATGCACCTTAGAAGCCAATCATTCAAGTGTCTCGCCATGGCCTTCTGTGTGTTGATGAAGTTACTAAAGCGCATAGCCCAATTCAGGATCACCCTTTCCAGTCTCAGAGTAGCTTCTGAGCTTGACTTTTTCTTAAGAGGATCTACCATATGTACATGACTTTTGGCCATTGTGATGGCTTGGAATTGTTTCTGATGACATGTACTCATGTCCTTCCACAATCTAATTAGGCTATAAAAAGAATGCTGTGTAAGTATAATTATAAATATTGGAAAATGGAACAATTCTTCCTCTATTGTTGAAAATATCATGCTCTCTTTACTTTACATCTATCTGGTTTGCTGTCAACAATTTCAATACACTTAGAACACTAGAATTTAAACTAAATTACATGCCTCTTACGTTTGACATCACAATGCACTTTGTTTCTTCATTATAATTTAGAATAAACAAATACATAGACCAGTGAAAGTTTGAAGACATAAGGATAACTCTGATGTATCACCCAAAAAACAAGAGGAACCTACACCAAATTATTATATACACATCAATGGCATATTAAAAGTTGAGATGAAATTTATTTCATCAAACAACCATTTCAGAGAAAATCTTATAAAGAAGACCCAGTCCCTATTATGTCATTGAACTAGAAAGACAGAACCAATGGTCTTGTTGTGCCTAGATAAGGAGCACTGACCTTAATTCCTTCAACCAGTTTATTAATAATATTGGTATTTGGTAGCACCAACTGTTAACATAGGTGATAGGACTCCACATAAAAATAGTAAAAGAGAGAGAGCAAAGCAGCGTACCCTTCAATCAATATATTCAGTTCAGGGAGAAGCTTATTATCTCTCAACTCATTTATCTCTCTTGATATTGCACTGATTGATGCAACAGCTACATTAATTTCTGAATGTAGAAGTTTGATAGAAGCAAGAGTATAATCAATCTTATCTGACTCAGCACCTTTACTATCCAACTTTTTTAGCCTCTTGCACTGCTTATCATAGGGAACTCGAAGTTTTTCTTCACCCTGTCATTAAAATTATTGAAGGGAAAAAGAAAAGTCCAACATTAGAATTTTAAACTATCAAAAAGAAGGTACATATGTTATAAGTAATTGCTTACCATTACTTCTTCATAAAGTTTCTTTTCCCACACATAAAGCTTCTCCAAAGTACTCAAAAGGTCACCGAATGTATGCTCTTGATGGCTTTGCATGTCAGTATTGGACAACAACCTTGCTGTAGAAGCAGGTGGGTATAGCATGCAAGAAGGGCGCAAACATGTCTGTACTGAAGGGCTTATTAGCCCCAGGACAGAAGAAGCAAAGGCTGCAAGGAAATAATGTAAACTGTGATCACCAAGGAAATAATTTTCCCCCATCATATTTTTTTCAAACTATAATGTAAATAAAGATCAAGTTCTGGTGCATTCCATGCATGAATGTGCAAGAAATACATCATCATCACGTTTCATTATTTCTATTCTTTCTGTAAAGCAATTTCTAATATTTTAATTAATGAATCAAATACCATAGTAACGTTTTAATTTTTTATCAATTCACAGGAAACAAAAATAGAAAATTCATCCATAATTACATGCTTATTATCATGTAAACACAAAGACCAGAGATCCTACCCCTTAATTTGGTGCTTTTAGAATGATGTGGTTGCTTGCCAACGTCAATAACTGAAGAGAATTCTTTTCCATAATCAAATAGATATTTGAATTCATTCCTTATGTCCAATACTGCTTCCTTAAGACTCATTCTGCCACTAGCAACCGGTGTAGTAACTCTACAGACTCCAAGTGCGTCACAGCTATGTGCTGCTGTTTCTTTCTCACTGGTTTTTCCACCAACCATAAGCTCTTTCGGTTTGGTTGCCAACACATCTTCATTAGCATTTAACCGTATGTCATTATAAGTGTCATTACCTGAGCAATGCCTCATCCCATTTCCTATTTCATTGTGATTAAAAACTGGCACAGTTGAACCTTGTTCATTTTCATCTTCTAAATCAGGAATTCCTTCTCTTTCTCGTATTTCTCTCACATTGTAATCATAGTCATAAGGAACATCATAATTCATACTAAATGGATACAAGAAGTCCCATGTAGAGACTTGAGGCGGGGGAGGAGGAGATAAGACAGTAGCTGCATTATTTTGCTCAGTTTCATGCTTTTGGGACTCTGCACCATAACTAGGGGAAATAGTTATTGGAAATGTCTCGGTACCATGGTGTAAGTACCTATCATTATTGTAGGAAAAAGACATTGGATCTCCAAAAGGGTTCTGATTCATGTGCTGAGGAAACCAATTGCCACTTTGTGGAGTTTCCAATCTTTTGCTAAATGGCATGGTTTGGTTATGCTCATGGTGTCCAAGATCTTCATGTGACATGGCCACATGAACGTGAGAATTTTCATGATTGCATTGGTGAAGATTGTTAGATGGCAAATTAGACCATTCTTGTCTTGTACTCTCAATTCTTGGCTTCCCTCTATTTTTCATATAGGCTGCAGAATGGTGTATACAAGTGTGCTCTTTCTCTTCACTGTGAAAATGATGTAGTGAATCCAAATCAGAATCAGTGTCAGAGGAGGGAAATTCCATGTGAGAATCTTCATCAGAATCAAAATCTGATAGAGGAATCAGGGCACAACAATCGTCAAAGATCACCAACTCTTGCTCAACATATTGGCTGAGAGCATTGCCTAGCTCCAGAAGGGAATCTAAGTACACCACAAAGGATGTAACTACATCATACCTACAATACCTAGCCGCTTTAATGAACTCCTTCCTCTCTTTACATAGACTCACTAATGGTGATGCCTGCATCTTTGACACTCCTTTGCCCATATCGCCCAAGTGCCCAACAAAACCAACCAATGACATGGAAACCTTAATCTGAGTCCTGAGTTAAACTCAGATACACAACACAAAACGTCAAAACATAAACATAAACAAAACAAAACAAAACAACAAAGGGTTTCTCATGCTTCAAAATGCAAATTATGGTAAAGAGAGGAAGGTTGAAAAAAGGCAAGAAAAGAAAAAAGGGAAAAGAAGCATATATCAGATCGATATATATTATGTGTATATCTAGCCATTAAATGCAGTGAGATAGTTGTGAAAACTAGCAGATACGTACACACTTTCAAGAGGGTAGTTTATTGAAGGCAATTTATATACGGGAAAGGAAACATGTATGTATAATTGATTTGATCCGCAAGCTTCAATGAAATAATTAAGGCTATGCAGAATCCTAATTTTTTTTTTTTCTACAAATGGAAGGAATGGAGTTTAAACCTTAAACCTTAAACCTCATGCAAATTATTCAAACCCTCTGCCACTGAATAGATGTGGCTTCCTCTGCAGGATCCTAATATATCTATATCCATCTGTTTACTGTATATATGCATGTGCTTCGATTTCTAGATCAATATACTTGACTTTTAGATAGTTGAATTTTTTAAGTATATTGAGCAATGTTAATTATTATTTTTTATCAGCAGCAATGTTTGTATATAGCAAAACAAATTATTGATATTTGTTTTTTTTGAGAAGAATAAAAAAGACTTTATTAAAAAAAGGTAAACCGATTTTGACGATACGTATATTTCAAAAGAGATATTGATTGTTAGCTGAAAATATTCTGATGCACACCAAAAATACACTTGATTTGGCACGTATAAACGTTATTAAAAACTATAAAGAAATTGATGTATCCTTTATTTCGTTGAAAAATAAGAATAAATATCACGTTAACTAGTTACAACTTTCTACCTTTTATAAAAATTTATGTAGTTCGAAGATATCAATATTTTTTTTTTGAATGGTCGAAGATATCAACATTGAAACTAAATAGTAATTAAATAGTTTAAAAAACATTAAATATAAATTGATGCAGTAGCTAATTCATTAATTCTTATATTATAAATCTAAGTACCCATTCTAAAACAAGAATATTTTAATTCGGAGTTATTCTCGTCAGGTCATGTAACTCTTTTCATATTAAATATTTTATTTTAATCTTATTTATAATCTTTAATTTTTTAAATATTATTTTTTAATTTTAATTTTGAATTTTGATACACCATATCCAATTAAAGATTTATTTCTTTTTTAAGATGAACTATCTTTTAAGATTATTATAACTACTAAATTTTAATTTAAAATTTTGACATACCATACAATAAAGATAATATGCCAATATCTTGATGATACATTTCAGTAATTTTCTCTTCAATTTTATTAATCTTACCTTTTAATTGATTATTTTTTTTTCGAAAAGTTACAAAGTTTAGAAAGAGAAACTTATATAATATTACTCTAATTTTCAATTTTTCATCACTAAATCAATAACTTTAATTGATTTTGATTTAATATAACAAAATATTTATTGTTAGTAATAAAAATATGAGTTTAATTTTAATATAAAGTTTCTATAAAATTTTACACTATCAATCAATTATACATGTAGATATCATTTTAAAAATAATTATTATAAAAATCAATGATTTTTAATAGATAATAATCAATAATTGGATAATTGTATAATTTTTTTTTATTTTTATATATTTCAATTAGCTTATGAAAACATCTATAATCTATAATTCTCTTCAATTTATTTCATTCATAAAATTTATTTAAACGTAAAAATATCTATAAAAGGCATAAAAAATGCAAATATTGCAAACATATTTAAATGAATCATGCGAAGCTTAGTCAGCAATTGAATTTGTGAACATTAAAAAATTCTCTAAAATCTTCATGTGTCCAGAGTTACATTATTAAATACTAGAACGGAATTAAATCCTAGCTCGAAAGATATATGGAAATATACCAACATCTTATAGTACTATTATAAAGGCCAAATTTTTTTTGGAAAATGGTGTCCATTTATATATATAATACAGAGAGAGAAAATGAAAAGAAATTGAAACGATGTTGTAAAATGGTGATAAGGATTCTGTTTTGTCCTCCGTATAGCATTAAAAAACAATAACAATTAATGTAGATACAACTTTATTGTTTCTAAAATCATCCTTTGAATACTGTTACCGAAGATTCTGATCCTGGTCAAACTCTTGCAATTAAGTAGGCCATAGAAGATTAGAACTTAACCCGGGTCTTGCTTATACTTGGTTGCTTAATGTCAGTTTGCATAAACTAATAGCTATGGCTGTCACGTTGGAAAGGCACATATATAATATTGATTTTAATTTCTATTAGGGTAGTAAGTAACATGTTTGTATGGGAAAGTCTTGTATATTTAAAAAGAACTTTGGAAGTTACAACATTAAGAAGCTACATACAAACTTATTTAGGTCATATTTTTCGTTTTTTTTTTCTTTCCTTTTCTAATCTTACACGAATCTTTGATCATTTTTCTTTCGCCTAAAGGACATCTGTCCCTTGATTTCATTTAAATGCCTCATGTGTCCCCTCAGACATCATCAAACGAAGTGTTATCTATAGCCAGCACTTCCAGTAAATATATGTGTATACTATCTCTTCTTAATACGATAAGTCAAAATTTAAATCGTAAGATTACGGGTTTGATCTACACTCACGAAAGTGCAGCAGCAAATTGAGTAATATGAGCCTAAGATACATTATTTATACTAAAAATTTATATTATAATTAATATAATATGCTTTTTTATATCTCAGTCTTTTGTTATATGAAATATATTTTATAATTTCTGTATGAACTTCGGTCGAAGACTAATCATCGCTAGTAAAAGCTTCTTGGTCTATCTGGTAGATTCTCATAATATTTCAATTTAGTTGTGTTTGCCGGGTGATACTTGAACATGAAAAATATCCAAGCTTTATAAATTAAAACCGTTGGTCATAAAGTAATAAACTAATGCGACAAAAATCAAGTATAGCTGATGAAAGTACATATCTGATGGTATCTTCCTCCTCAGTATTTTTTAGTCAGTGACTCTTTGATAAGGGAAATTGCATTCCTATAAAATATTTTTACAATTTTTTTACAGATGAGAGATAAAAAGAGGGAAAAAGAGTGATAATAAGTAAATGATGTAATGGAAAATGATTGGAAAAAAAAGAAGCAAGTATAATAGAAAAAGTTGTAAGAATTATCAGTAAGAATATTGCATGTCCTTTGATAAATGGTTAGGGAATGAAGAGGCATGCAATAAGCGAGAACAATGGTTATGGACCAAGTCTTCAACATTATTGAAGGAAATATGAAACTGATGTACTAGAAGAGTACAAGTTCACAAACAAGGCCGAAAAAAGGAACTAAGATATACTGGATAACATTGCAAAGCGAACAAATCTTAAAGAAATAACCATGCTGAATCCAATAATAATGACAATTATGAACAGGAAGTACTGGTGGTCTTGCACTCTTGCTAGTTTAGACCTTGACTAAGCCATATAGGATATTTCAAGGTACTCTAATCAATTTGCACAGTTTGGTTAGGTAATGTCTTCAAGCTAAAGAAAATAGGTAATGTCCAATCAATCTGCACAAGGACTAAAGAATCCAACATAGCAAAGAATTTGTATCTGAGAAAAATGACAAAGCAAGATAGAAGTTCTGAATTTTTTTATGAGGAAAAGGAAATATGGATCATGTAATTGGTTGGCACAGTATCCCTCGTGGGTCTCTATTCAACAAAGGGGACTGAGATGATTATAGACCTCTTACAAGTATTGGCTATGGATATGAGAGATAATTGCTCCTACGGAGATGGAAACACAACCAAATCTTTCATTGTGTATGTTTTGGTTGAGACGCTAAATGGTTGGAATTTCATATCAACTCAACAGAAGACACGGTAACCTTAACTATCTGTCACTTTTTTGGTTAAAGAAGCATTCAGGGATATGACTGATTGTGAAGCTGTGTGTAGGTGGCAGCAATCATATTACAGTTACAGTTAAAAAAAGGAGTCAGGTTGCAGATCTTAAAGGTGGTATTTTCAAAACCTACCGGTGCAACCTTCAATGAAGTTGTATTCATACACAAACACAATGAATGTGGCACCAGCATCATGTTCAAGTCCAGCATGGATGTGGATGAGTACGTCACATAAGCCCCAATTAGTTATTAGCCTTGAAGCTAAATGGCACAGAATAATCCTCCCAATTCAGTGACAATAATCTTCCTTGAACATTCACAAGTGAAATGATGGCTCCACCAGAAGATCACATACCAACTGCAGTAACATATCATGGGAATGGCATAGCTCTCCAGATCAACATTAACCCTTCCTGGTGTCTTGAGAATTGTACTTGCTGTTTACACTTTACACAACCATGTGTGTTCATTCTTCAATGTAGATTCAGGACCCAGACAGCACCAACCTTCCATTCTTAAATGGTTTTGATTGTGGCAGAGTAAAACTAGAAAATCTCCCAAAAGGTTTCGGCTTCTCAATGAAAGAATTACAAAGTAAATCTCTTATCATTCAAGCACTTGCAACATTTTTACCAATCCATGGAAATCCTTTCAATTCCACTTCCTTCACCATCAAGCTAAACTTCATTTCATTAAGAATCCAATCCAATACAATGAATGCAAGAGATGATGAGATAAACAGTTTGAATCATTTAGCCCCCTCCAACAATACAAAGAGTCTGGCTCTTTCTCACCTTCAGAGAAGGTCCCTTCAACATATAAACCTGAACACCACATGATGTGCCCTATTTGTTGTCCATCTATTGTCATCATCTAAAACCCCCAAAATTCAAATGCAATCAACACAATGCATTTAATTTTATTTGATTTTAAAAAATCATTAAACAGTAAAAAAACAAAAACAAAAGAAAGAAGAAGCAGAAACCGATCAAACACTTACCAATTTCATGCCAAACAGAAGACGTCATCGGTCATCAACAAAATATACTGCAAAATCCTCAAAGGAGCATTTCCAAAATCCAAATGAGGCAACCTCAGCTCTCTCACCCTACATGCCCCATCGGGTTGGGTTCCGACCCGACCCACCCGAACTCGGTTCACATCCACTTTCCTGAAGAGGTAAACGACACCGCCGCCACGGCGCTGATCCGGAGATGGGTTTTTCTTGGTTTTAAAAAAGCTCCAACCTTTCCCAGCGAGAATCCGGCAAAACCCCTCCATGGTGTCGACCCGCTCGCCGGTGACTCGCGAGTAAAGCGAAACGGAGCAACAATCCCAGTTGCTGCCGCCGCCGCCAATGGCGGCAGGGTGGCGGTCGGAGTCAAGAAGGACGAGCTTGAAGGCGCGTGGGGAGAGCGTGGCGAAAAATCGAAGGTGGGTAAGGGGTGTGGCGGCGAGGGAGGGAAAGGGGATAGGAACGGCGTCGTTTAAGAGGGACCAGGAAGAGGAGGAGGCGGAGAAGGAGCAACAGGTAGATAGGGTTGTTGAAGGCGATGATGATGATGAAGGTGTGGATGATGGGTTTGAGAAGATGATGTGAGAAAGTGATGGTGTAGGGTACAAGTCCATACCTAAATCTCTTGCAATTGTGGCAAGCCTATATGTGTCTCTTATGATCTCTTTTGTTGGAAGGAATATCAAACCTGGGGTTTTGTATTTTCTTCTTCTCCTTCTCCTTCTTCTTCTTCTTTGATGTTGAGCTTTGGATGTGTCATGGTCATCATCACTACTATCATCATCATCATCATCATCGTCATGGCTCTGCTGATTTTGTGTTAACATGTGAGGGTTATGGTTGATGGTTTCTCCTAACACCAGAGAACGAACCAGCTTTAGTGGAAGCATCTTTTCTTTTTTTCCCCTTTGCCTTGTGTTGTGTGTATCCTTCTCTTGGGTTCACAAATCACAAGTCACAACTCACAACACACGTCTTGTCCCTCTCATTCTTCTTTTTGACGAAATCTAGCATTGCTCTTTCCTTCCACCAAGTAAAGTAAAGCTTTGAATCAATATTTTATTCATCTATGTGTATCATCGTACGGTCCTACATTCCCGGGTATTCATCTTTGGAACGGATACGTTATGGAAAATTTGTTGGTATATATAAAATTATGTGAAATGGGAAAGATATTAAAATAAAATAAAAATGTTGTTGTGGTGTATAATAACCAAAATTCTAAATTATGTGATATGGTATAATAATACCCATACTATAATATACCGAACCGAAAGTTTATACTTTACATTCAAAATTCTCTCTTTACAAGAAAAGTATTGGTGTTGAGTGGTTACATACATTACTGACTGGGGAGAGTGGGACAATGGACATGTAGCTTTTATTATGCTAATTATTGTGTTGGATTTCTAATTTTGAGTCAACGAAAGAATATTTTTCTTTTCTCCAATTAGTTCTCGTGAAATATCTTGCTGATTGAATGATTTATTTGAGTTCAGCACCCAATTTCTACGTCCTCATTTTGCTTTGGAAGGTGTTGATGTCCAGTTTGGTGAACAAAACTTTTTGTAATGTAACTTGTATATAAATGAGTGGTAAGTGAAAATAATTTGTTTTATATTATTCTGGTTAAAGTAATTTTAATTGGTTTTAAAATAATTAATTTTTATTTATTGGAATGTTAATATTAAATTATTAAATATTGTAATATTTTTATTAAATATAATTTATAAATATTTGGCATATATTTTTTAACTCTTTTATTTAGTTTCTATTTTTTTTTTGTTATTTTTAACAATATTCAATATTGCAATGCATGTTGCGCTAACTTAAAAGTAATATCAAAATCAAGTTGTAGTACAGAGATCTGTTATAATTTTGCATTCAACTTCTAGGATATAACGTTTGTTTTTTTCTTTAATAATAAAAAAATAATTAAAAGATATATTTTCGTTCTAAGTAGCTTATATAACAGATTCAGTTATGAAACAAGTTTATTATTTTTAGAAAGGAGATAAAAAAATAAATATCTAAAAAATTTGTAAATATTGTTAGATGATTGAATAAGTTTGTGAAAAATAAAAAATAAAAATAAAAAAATGTAAAAGTAAAAAAAAAAAAAACTTGTTAATTCTTATACAAGATGATTAACCAAGCTGTTTTGTAGTTATTAATAAGATAATCCTTAAGTCTAGTATGGTGAATATCAATTGTTAATCAAATTAAATAATATAATTACTTTTATATATTATATTTTTATCTTTCTAATATGAGGTGATGTCCTTATATAAATAAGATTATGTAAGTAGTGTTTTTATGACGTTTTTATTTTTTAAATAATAAAACGAAAGAACAAGTAAATTTGATAATTTTTTTAAAATACTCATTTAGGAAATCAAGATAATTTAAGAATTATCAATCTCTAATTTAATGTTATAATAAGTATACTGTGGAATAGTAGAATTTCAACCCAATTTAAAAGTAATTCATTTATTAAAGTTTCAATGTATCCAAAACTTTCCTATCACTTTCAAAGTTATTATTGGAGATGAATATGTGACAATAATTACAACAATTTATTGTGTAATTTTAATTTACTTTTATTTTTTAGCCATTAAACATTAACTTTACTATTCACTTTTTACTCTCTTCACAAACATTGGTTATGTGTCTGATGTGTTAACATTTGGGAACCAACACCAGAATGGTATGTCTAAATTCTGCTTTCAATGATTCTTCCGGAACCTCTGTCTTTTTCCAACAATTGTTGTCTTGAAATGACGTAGTTCATCAATAGTTAAATGTTGTTTGTGTATGAGATATCTGCCTTCATATTTCCTTAGTAATTTAGGGGCTTTGATTGAATCATTGAAACATTGAAACACTGTTGCTTAAATGACTTTCTTTTCTTTGCTATATCCTTGAAACATATTGTCATTGCAACAGTCATCAATCATCATATAGCGTATAACGTTATCCTTCTTTTCATGGCTGAGAACACACCCCGTGTCTAATCTATCTGTAAAGGCAAACCATCATTTTAGATTTCATATTCTATTTCTGGACTATTATAATGACCACTACCTTCCTGAAGAACTTGAATTGCTGAAGATCTTTTTGATTCTCATATGAAAAGCCTGTGTTTGAGTCTGTTCTTTGGTAGCTGGTACCTATTTTCCTACTTAAATGATTATTTACTGCTACTTTTTGTACATAAAAGTAAAACCAATGATTCTAAGACACTCTTATTCCAGTTCCTTATACTAACAGTGACCCAGTTAGCAGCAGAGCCTTTTCAGGCCATTTAGCTAGAAGGAGCTTTGGAAAGCAACTTCAATTCTACTCCCGGTTCCTTGTTTTCTCTTCATACTCCTAAACCTTCTTTCCCTCATCAATTTAATGGTGCTTTTCATTTGTTCAACTCTGATATTCTTTTAAGAGGATTGCTTGCATGCTTGTATTGTTTATCTTGTAAAGATATTCTGCAACTCTATCAATAATGGAAGAGGAGAAGAAGCCTATATTTGACAAAGAGAAGGCTACTTTGCTTGTGAAGGAGCTTAGAAAGAGGTTTGATTCAGGCAAGACAAAAAGCTATGAATGGAGGATTTCCCAGTTGGAGGGCATAGCTAAGATGCTAGAAGAAAAGGAGAAGGAAATTATTACAGCACTTGATAAAGACCTTTCTAAACCTGGAACTGAAGCTTTTATGTCCGAGGTCTCCAATTCATCAATTTCCTATTCCTAGTTTGTTTCTATCCTTAACAAATATGTGATTTATACTTCATATTTTTCTTTTCATTTATTTAAGAAAAAATATTTCCATTACTATGTGTAGTGAGATTTAAATTTTCCGTTTGTCCTTACCAACTATCATCATGGTCACAAATGTCAATGCAGGTGTCTCAAACAAAATCTTCATGTAGTGAAGCAATTAAAGAACTGAAGCAGTGGATGAAACCTGAAAAGGCAATCACCAAGAAAAACATTAAGTTCCAGCCTCGCTTTATAATAATCTGCTTCGATTAACTCATAAGTTTACACCTTTTAGGTTAAAACTTCAATTACAATATATCCATCATCAGCGGAGATTGTGCCAGAACCACTGGGAGTTGTGTTAGTCATCTCAACATGGAACTTTCCTTTTTGTATGTAGAATATATTTGTGCTTTCACACATTTCACATATCTTAATTGCATTGGGTTATAATAGAGAAAACTTTTCTGCACTTCAGTTGTTATCATTACTGTTGAGATCTTCTATACACACCATACATATCTAAGTCTTAAGTAGTGGCAGGTACTAACTTTTCAAGTACAGGCCCTTCTGCATTCATATTTTTGTTATGGAAAACTTTAACACTCACTTGTTAATCAATATTGAAATAGTGCAGGTTTGTATTTCCCTTAGTTAATCATAACTTCATAAAATTTCGTTTTGTTGTCTATATAGGTAGTTGACTGAAGGTTTCTAGTTCTTAGATGCCTAAACTTTCCAATTTGAATTCTTTTTATTTCTAGTCTATTATACTCAGTGTTCATATCATACTTTTTGTAAGACAATTTCACTATCTTGTGACTTCCAGCTTCTCCATTTGCATCCCTTTTCATTGATGAGTTCTTTCTTCCTTTCGTCAGTATTATCACTTGATCCAGTCATTGGAGCAATTTCAGCGGGCAATGCAGTGGTTCTTAAACCATCAGAAATTGCTCCTGCAGCATCATCACTACTTGCAAATTTGCTTAAAAATTATCTGGATAACTCTGCCATAAGAGTCATTGAAGGGGCTGTTCCTGAAACAACTGCACCATTGGAGCAGAAGTGGGATAAGATACTATATACAGGTATTTTGTCTTTAATATATTATAACAGTATACCACAAGCTCCTAATACATCAAACAGATTTGTCAGTGTATTAAAAAAATATGCACAAGATCTGTGTTATGGTTTAATTGTTGTATATACTTTGTTTTCTTTTTCAGTCCCAAAGCATTCACACCATTTGCAACTTTTTAATGTCTAATAAGAAGTCACAAATATTGAACTCAATTAGTTTTTCTTTAGGTAGTAGTGAGCCAGTTTTACTGTAAGCTTCTTATGCATAATAGTCTAATTTAATACAGGTAGTGCTAGAGTAGGCCGCATTGTCATGGCTGCAGCTGCAAAGCACCTTACCCCTGTAATTCTTGAACTTGGAGGAAAGTGCCCAGCTGTGGTTGATTTAAATGTCAACTTACAAGTAACACTATATCCTGAGCTCATTATTTAGGCATCTGAATAACATAGTTTGAACTATAATAATCATTGAAAATTTCAGGTTACTGCTAGGAGGATAATAGCTGGAAAGTGGGCATGCAATAGTGGACAAGCATGCATTTCCGTTGATTACATCATCACTAAAAAAGAATTTGCTCCAACACTTGTAAGATTGCTTCAAAAATACGAATTTAGTGTGCTATTCAAATATATTATAATTGACAAATTCTTATTCAACAGGTAAATGCTCTTAAAGAGGAATTGGAGCAATTTTTTGGGAAAGATCCTATGGAATCAAAAGACATGTCACGTATTGTGTCTCTATCCCACTTTGCACGGCTTGTGAAGCTCTTGGATGAGGATAAGGTATCTGACAAAATTGTTTTAGGAGGCCAGAAGGATGAGAAGCAATTGTAAGTTGCATTACGGTTTTGTTTATTACTATTAAGTATTAGTCATTTCTTTTTTATAGCAAAACCTTAACATCAAGTCTTACTCATTATAGAAAGATTGCTCCAACTATCATATTGGATGCTCCAGAAGATTCTATGGTAATGCAAGAGGAGATATTTGGGCCAATAATGCCAATTATCACAGTGAGTACTATATCACTTTGGAATAGTATAGTATATTTGACTTGTGGATAAGGACTATGGTCAAGGGAGTAACTATGTGCTTGATGCGGGGACAGCGTGTCATGTCTCATTTATGGCATTTATCTTATTCTCCAACTGGCAGCAAGCATTCCTTTGCTCCAAATCCTTTGCAAAACTCATCTAACTGTTCCACTTCCCTTCCTCTCTCTCTCTCACTACATGTTGGTATGGTAGTGTATTAAAGGACATATCTTCCTGCAAGGCCTTGTTTTATAGAGAAAGTTTTTACAGTTCCAATCAGTTTGGTAACTCTTCAAATTGAGGGTGAAAAATTCAGGAATGAATTTTTCATATGAAGTTCATCCCTGAATTTTTCATCCTCATTTTCAAAGGGACTATTAATTCTCTACCATCTAACTGTTCCTCTTTCCTTTCTCCCTTTTGCATGCCCCTTTTGTTTCAAACAAGTTTCCACTGGATGAAATTATTTTTGCAAGACTTTCATTTTCTTTCCCTATTTCACATGAATTTAAATTATTATATCTTTTCCTTTCTTCCATATTTGCAGGTTGACAACATAGAAGATAGCTTTAATATAATCAAATCAAAGCCAAAACCTCTTGCTGCTTATCTCTTCACAAACAATGAGCAGCTGAAGAAGGACTATGTGGAAAACATATCTTCTGGAGGGATGCTCATCAATGACACTATCCTACATGTAGTTATTCTCTTCCTGAAACTTATTCAAAGAAAAATTAATCCTCTGCCGACATTTTTCATGGAAAATGTTAACCTTAGTCCTTAGGGATAATTTTTAAATTTCCAAAAAGTTGTAAGATTTTATTAAAACTTACTAATGCTTACAATCAGCCTAAGGGCTGCTATTGACAAAACTGTTTTTTATTTATGTTCCTAAATTTATAAATCCAATTTTCCATGTAATGGATCTCTGAGTCTTAGATGTGCATTTTATACATGCATGATGGCCTAACCATGTGTTGATTGACTTAACTATCCATTTACAACAATGTTGGTGTAGGTTGTAACTCGTGGTTTACCATTTGGAGGAGTTGAAGAGAGTGGAATGGGTTCTTACCATGGAAAATTCTCCTTTGATGGTTTTAGTCATAAGAAGGCAATCCTCTATAGAACTTTTGGTGGAGATTCATCCTTAAGGTATCCCCCATACACACCAGAAAAGCAAAACTTGTTGAGGGCCTTTATGAATGGCAATATTTTCCGCATTATTCTTTCTTTGATTGGATGGTCTAAAGAGTAATGCACAATGGCCATGTTATATTCTTGTCTCCCCTGCCCCAAAGGGTTGTTTCTTTTTACATGTGCTAGGCCAGTTGCTTCTGGCATCATCTTTTGTCAAAGGTTAGAATTTTATTTTGTCTTCCAATTTTCTTGATAGATTATCAATTTCTTTTCCAGGACTTTACAACCATATGATATGTTACTTAATTAAGTCAAGGATTTAATAAATCTTAGTTCAATTGAATTCTTTTTATGTTAAAATTTGAAGAGAGGTATGCTTTGAATTATGATTTAATAACAAATGTTAGTATATCGACTCCTAATTTGTAACCAAGTATTTAACAAAAGTTTATTACCACATAAAATGTATCACATTAACAAGAGTACTTTATCATTGAAGTATCACATGAAGAAATCACATGACTAAGACAAAGGGACAAAAGCTTTCAATGTAATATTATCCAAGAATCTACCGCATGGGAAACTATGATGGCGATCTATATTCTTATTACCTAGAGCCATAATATAATACTTTATTTAATATTTGTAATAATTACAATGCCTTTTTTTTTAGTATAAATAAGTGGATCCTCGTTTATTTTAGACAAAATGTTTTTGATGGTAAGTATATTCATGTAATGATATCTTTAATAAGTTCCTTTGCATCCTAATATCAAATCGTTCAAAGCTGTCTCAAAGCTTTTCTACATCTTTTGTAAGTTTTCCGTCCAGAATTTTTATTGTGCATTTTTTGTGTCTGAAATCTCTATTTTAAATCAATATTTTCAAACACCTTTTATTGAAATAATTCATATATTCTTTTAACTAAATACATTTATCAATAGTTTGATGATTTCTTTTTTAAATAAATCTTAATTCAAAGCATATATGTAGGGAAAATCTTAATTTCCTCATGGTCTCACGTCACAGACACAGTAACCCATTCCCCCTTAAAAAATGAGAAATATTATTTTTATAACAACTTTATATTATAACCAGTACAGCAAATGAGTGAGAAACAGGGGAAAATAAGATAAACTTCAGATATGATAGGTGATATAATAAAAAGAAATATGAAAAAAAATATATTATATAATATTATAGTACAAATAATATGTGTCCAAAAAATATTTGGATACTTGATATTTTGGGCCAAGGCCGTACAGGCAATCACGCAAGCAGAGAAGAGCCCAATTCTATATTAATCCCGGTTTCATATTTTTAAAAGAAAGAATAAAATGATGAAAAAAGAAATCAATCATCATGCCACGTTTCCCTCACTTATGATGTTTAGGTTTATCCGAGCAATTGTTGTTTCTTATCGACAATGAATCTAAGAAGTTTAAAACTAATTTGAGACTTGATTAAATAATTAATTTATTTTGATTTATGAATTAAATTTGAATTAAAAATTAAATCTATTAATTATCTTTTTATATTTTTAAAAAAATAACTAAAAATTAAATTTGTTAATTATATTTTTATATTTTTTTAAAAATAACAAAAATAATCATATTTTTATATTTGAAAAAAATAAAAAAAAGTAATCATCATATCACAGTTTTATGTATGATGTTTTATATTTATTGAAATAATTTTATTTTTTATTAGAGCTTACAATAAATTAAATCAATTTTAAATTAGTTTAAGATTCAAACATAATAATTAATTTTTTATCATTAATTAAATAAATTGAATTTAAGATAAAAATTAAATTTATTAATTAAATGAACTAAACTTAAGTTATATATTGATTTATGAAGCAGCTTGTTATATATATAAATTAAATTTATATTATTTTTTTATTTTTTATAAAATAGATAAAATATATAATATAATTATAATATATATTATTATAAAAAACTATATTTAACAAAATTAATTTTAAAATTAATATTAAAATATTCAATGTATAAATTAATTATTTGATTAATTAATTAATAATAATAATTTAAATATAAATATTTTTTTATTTTATATAAATTATATTTATATTTTTTAATTAAATAATTATTTTATTAAAAATATATTAATAAATTTTAAATTTTAAATAATCTGAATTTAATTTATTTTAATTTTTTATTAATGTAATTTAAGTTAAAGAATTAGCAATCCAAACTAAATCATTCATAAATTTAAATTAAATTGAATTAAGTTAAAGAAAAAAAATATTTTTATTAAATTTGAATCAAATTTTAAATTAAATAAATTTTTATAAAATTAAATCTAAATCGATTCATTTCCGACCCTCTTCCCTCATGTGACATTTTCTAATTATATTAACTTAAATATCTAATGTTATCCATTGCTGGTACATGATATAGCCTTTTCCAAGATACATGTTTGGCGTAAAAAACGAGAGATGAGAGTAATCAAACTTTCAACAATTTCTTTTAATTTTTTTATTTAGACTTTTTTTCATTACATATCTACAAGTGTCATTATATCATTCTTATCCTTCACAAAATAAATAAAAAACGATATATTATCGAACTTTAGGATTTGAGCAGTAGCAATGGCAACGATCAGTAGACGCTGGATCGTAAGTATAAGGTGTTTATGGAACCAGTCGGAGTGAATTTATCATTGTTTTTGTTTTGTCTAAAATTATAATTGAATCAATTATTTGAATCTGATTAACATCTATTAATATATTTAAAATAATTAAATTAATCTAATTAATTAGTATAATATATCATTTTAATATTATATATATTTAAAATGTAAAATTAAACATATATAAATAGAAATTCAAATTAAGATGTATTTTATTTTATATATATATATATTAAAATAAAATAAATATAATATATGTTAAGTCAAATATTATTTGGTAGGTTAAAAAATCTTATTATTGTTAATTAGTAAAAAATATAAGAATGTAAAATATTAGATAGGATTAGATTAATATAAAACATAATTCAAATTTATCTTTAACTTAAACATATTAAATTTAATTTTTAAGATCCAAAATCGATCGATCAAAATTTAAAATAAAACCAGACCAGGTTAGGAGAACAAGCATATTATAGACATTTCTCATCATAAGCTTTAATTAAAAGCATATATTATGCCTTTAAGATTATCTATTAATAAAGGATTAAAAATTAAAATATTTTAATTAAGACCATGAGTTTAAATTTTATCGTTTTTTTAATAAAAAAAATTAAAAGCATATACTTATCGTGAGTGTTGTAATAAGAGTATGACGCTTATTAAACATGTGTTTGGAAAACAAAATATTTTTAATTATAATTTGAATAGAAAAAACAATTAAAACTTAAATTTATGTAAATATGATAAATTTTATTTTTATTTTTTAATATTTATTTATTTATTGTATTTTTAAAATTTTAAAAATATTCTTATTATTGCTTAAAATAATTTTAAAAATGAATAAAAAATAAAATAATAAGTTTAAAATAATTAAAAAATAAAAATTATAAATAAGATGTCATAAGAATTTATGGATAAGAGAAAGTGTCATGTGACAATTTTTGGCAAAAGAAGTTAGTATTATATATAAATTTTAATTCAAAATTAATTAAAAATGGAATTATAATTTTTATATTTGGTTATGCAAAAAGTTAAAATATAGATTTATAATTTTAAATCGAATTTTAATTCAATTTTTATATTTTAAATTAAGAGTAATAGTGGAATTATATCAATTTTAAGTTAAAAATATAATGATAAATTATATTTATATAGTTTAAAATTTAATAAATTTTTACTCAATATTTTATTTTATTTTTATACCTATTTAATATTCTTTAATTATATTACTTTTAGGAATGATGGTTTAATTCAAGAGAGCCAACAATGTTAGGTTGTTAAATTAATTTTAAAAAATTAAAAAATTAAAAGGTAAATTTTATTAGACATAAAAAATTATAAATTTAATTTTTAGGTGATAGTGATAATGAAAATAATGATTTATATCTTATAAAAGTTGTTAAAAAATTTTAAATTCAATAGATTAAGATGTAGAGAGATATAAATTATTATTAAAAGTAAGATTTGTCCTAAATATATAACGTGAAAAATAAATCTAATTATATTAATTTACTTTTAAAGTTAAGTTAAATACCAAATTTAATTATAATATAATATTAAAAATAAAAAAAATACTGAAAAGTAGTTTGAATAAATGAATGGTATAATTATATATAATATAATTATTAATAATTATTATTATATGATGATATTAATTAAAATATTTGCTGGACGTAAACTTATTTAATATTTAAGTTTGATATTAATAAATAAAAGCGTATTATTAAAAATTAAAATTTTGATTTTTAAAATAGAAAATAATTGAAGATAAATTAAAATAGAAAGTAGTATACAATGAGATTGGTGGAAGTAAAACTCTTTTACCGATTGATTTCGTAATATTACTAGAACATCCTTTACTAGTAATGTTATATCCTCCTTAGATATGATAGCAAAAATCTTCCTAACCTGCTAAACACTAAACAGTCAAAGGTACACATACTCTAATCTAAGTAACCTTAAAATAAACTCATTTTAAAATAAGTTTTTATTGTTATTGATATATTAAGTCATGCCCATGGCGTTGCTCTTCCAATGAATTTGTTTAACGGCAGAATTGTTTTAGAAAATAAAAAAGGTATTTTGAATTATGTGAAGGAGTAAGGAAAGAATAAGAACCTGGGAGAAGACATGCATTAGAAGAAATCCCAGTTTTAATTATTGAAGCAATGCTTTTATGGACTGATACCATCATTATGTATTTAAAGTGTTGGAATTTGTTTCATGCATTTCATCAAACACGCAACGTACCCATACTCTTCTCTTCTCATTGATCATTACATACAATACATGCTTCAAAGATGAAGTCGGAGAAGTTGGGATTCTTGCTCCTTCTACTCTTGTTCACCTCATCTACTTCTTCTGCTTGGTTTGGTAGTAAACACAAAACTTCCTCTCCAACTCCAAATGGAAGGAACACCATTCTTCCACATGAAGCCTCTTCATCATCATCATATTCATCTTCATTCCTACTAAACCGCTTCCGTGCTGGCTCATCCGTCGTGTTGCCGGTTCACGGCAATGTTTACCCTGTTGGGTACGTAAAAGGACCTTTCTTTTCTCTTAGTTTCCTCTTTCTTATTTTTTACTTCACTTTCACTTCATACCTTTCTTTCTCCGCTTCTTTCTTCATGCCTTTTTCCTGCTTGGTCCCTCTCTCAGTTTCATTCTATTTGTTTTTTAAAATTTACTTCACATTTATATTATTTATTGACAAAATTTAGATTGATGGATACTAAATTCCCAACCAAAAATACCTATAAAACAACATCTAATTTTTATTCTTAAAAACTACAATAATAATAAAAAAAAAAAGAAATATAACATAAGAATGATAAGATGATATAGTAAAAAGTATTTTATAAACTATATAACTCTTTTATTTAAGTTGACACATGTGGTTATATATGGTTCTAATGCAAGATACCGTTACTTTCAACATTTACAGGTTTTATAATGTTACTCTCAACGTAGGGCACCCACCCAGGCCATATTTTCTTGATATTGACACGGGTAGCGACCTCACATGGCTTCAATGTGATGCCCCTTGTTCCCGTTGCTCTCAGGTGAATAATATTCACTCACTGGTCACTAGCAATGTTCAAACTCACAAGTCAAATTAATTACTTGAAGTACTAAGTATTTTCTTGAACACATATGCGATATGAAATGAGAAGACATTGGAAAAAGTATAATATTAAAATATTTGTTGCTTATTTTTCAGACACCTCACCCGCTTTACAAGCCTAGCAATGACTTGGTGGCATGCAGGCATCCCCTATGTGCATCCTTGCACCACACTGATAACTATGATTGTGAAGTCCCACATCAATGTGACTACGAAGTTGAGTATGCAGATCATTACTCATCCCTTGGTGTACTTGTCAATGATGTCTACACTCTCAACTTTACTAATGGAGTCCAACTTAAAGTTCGTATGGCACTTGGGTTAGTACCTTGGAAATCCTCAAACTATTTTTATTTCTTAGTTTATGCTTTGAACCATATTTAAGTCTATTTATTTGATCATGACAACTTGGCATACTCATGAAGAGCATACTAAACGTATCTTATTAAAATCTAGAGTCTTAAGCAATCTAATATACTTCTTTTGCTCCTTTCTGCAGGTGTGGATATGATCAAATTTTTCCAGATTCTTCTTACCACCCTTTAGATGGAATGCTTGGCCTTGGCAGGGGAAAATCCAGCTTGATATCACAGCTGAATAGTCAGGGTTTGGTGCGAAATGTGATTGGACATTGTTTGAGTGCACAAGGAGGAGGGTATATTTCCTTTGGAGATGTTTATGATTCTTCACGACTCACTTGGACTCCAATGTCATCTAGAGATTAGTAAGTAGACCTCAAAGTCAGATCCTCATTTTTACATTTTCCACATGTATTATCATCATTCATAATTCCTTCTCCTGATTCAAAATCCCATCTTTGTGATTTGTATCAGCAAACATTACTCAGCAGCAGGGTCAGCTGAACTTGTTTTAGGAGGGAAGAGGACTGGGCTTGGAAGTCTTTATGCTGTTTTTGACACTGGGAGTTCTTACACTTACTTCAACTCTAATGCTTACCAAGCACTAATTTCTTGGGTTAGTTGAAAGTAACTTTCATTATATCCATCAATTTCAAGCACTACAAGAAGCATGAGGCATTGCTAACATCATGTAAATTTCATCATGCAAGATTTGAATTGTCAGAAGAAGGAAAAAAAAAATAGACATAAAGTAATTTTTTCATTAATACAAGAAAAATGTTGACATAAAGCATGGATCTTTCCGTTTAATTTCAATATGTAGTTGAAGAAGGAATTGGCTGGAAAGCCCTTTAGAGAAGCACATGATGACCAAACTCTCCCTCTCTGTTGGCATGGCAAAAGACCTTTGAGAAGCGTATATGAAGTCAGAAAATACTTCAAGCCAATGGCGCTTAGTTTCACCAGCAATGGGAGAAATAAAGCACAGTTTGAAATCCCTCCTGAAGCATATCTGATAATATCTGTGAGTGCCGGTTAATCTTTTCCTTCTTGATTGACATTGTTAGTGCTATAACAAGTAATAGATACATTTCATGCGTGAATGCTAATAAATTGTTTTTCCAGAACATGGGAAATGTTTGCTTGGGTATTCTAAATGGATCTGAAGTAGGGATGGGGGATCTGAACCTAATCGGAGGTAGGAATGTTGTTACTATATCTTTTTTTCTGATTCTCGTCTCAGATAAAGGATATTATCATGTTGCTATTCTTAATCTGCTTAGCAGTTTTTGCCAAAACTCTCAATGAACTCTGCATTATAAATTCCCTTTCGTCTTGCTTATGCAGACATATCCATGCTAAACAAAATGATGGTATTTGACAACGAGAAGCACCTAATTGGTTGGACACCGGCAGATTGTGACAGGGTTCCAAAATCCAGAGATGTCAGCATTTGATCACGAAGGATACCTCCTTCGCTCAATTTATACCTCTGTCATCATCAGATAGGGTTATTGTCCTATTTTATACAACATGGTGGTTGTATTATATGAATGTTATATGATTGTGGAGATAGCCTTATGTTGTGTGTATAATATATTGGTACGTGGCATAGAGGTTTACGCTGATTATTATTGTTTATAGTGTATTTCGAGTGGTTACACTTACAAAGTAATTAGTTATATAAAATCATTTCACATTATTTGATTGCACGGCTTTGAGGATTTAATTTAGAATTGAAAAGGCAAAGCAAAGAGTCAGAGTAATGCTGGGTGATGCAAATATTAGGTGCATCTCTTGATTCTACAATTGATTGGCAGATTTCATATAATAATACATTATCAATCCATGCTGTTTCTCAACATTTTAAGATCTAATCGAGTTTGATTCTGGAAAATTAGTTTTCTTAATACATGCATATAAACTACTTGCCATATTTCAGGTGTTCTCAAGATATTCGTTTGCTAGATGCTAGTTCTCAAGGTTTTGTGTTTCGAGTATTTTAATGTTCTTTACTTTTTGGTTGTTTCTGTTTTGTCCATAATGTCGTTTGCTTTAGAGATATATAAACAAAACCCTTAAAATATCAAGTGTCGAACATAGACACTGGAGGAGCCATTCCATCCTTTTGAATTGAAGACTTTTCATTGAATTGTTTCTTTTGAGTTGAAAAGTAGAAGTTATATATTACAAATATATGAAAAAATCTTACTACAATAACAATGGAACAAGAATTTTCCTACGGGAGTTTTACCCCTACACATCAACCCACCCTCCAATATGCTATTATGGCCCATTGGATCCATACCCAATTGAGATCATTCTGCTTCTTATTTGTTTACTTACACACTGCAGCATCTGATCTCCTTTACCCCTTTTCTTTTTTTCTTTTTTCTTTTTCTGTTTTCACCAAGGTGTAATCCAAATGGTCCATACCAACCAAATTCAACATTCCCTGATCTCTCTAGAACAAAGAATATTAAGAATAATTACCGCACCTAACCAAGCCAAAGCAGCCTGGTCCATATGCAGCAGTTAGGTGTGATTGCACATAAATGCTGACTTTTCCTAAAAAAATAAAAATAAATATATGCGGGTCCCATCTTATGTAGGCAACCCCTTCTCCAAAACGTTTCATTTTCAAATCAAAATGGCTTCTGAAGATACATGAACATGTCCTGCAACGGGGATAGTTGGTTCATTTGGTACTGAACTTGAGCTCCAAAAGGGTCATCTATTGATATGTTGTTATCCAGGTAATTGAACTGAAAATCAAACGCGTTATCCAGCTGTAGTTCCAGATCATTCCACCTAGGGTCACTTTGGACCTCCTTGACATCAGGTGAAACCACGTGCTCCGAACAGCTAGAATCCGTGTGCAACCTAGGCACTGAATCCGACGTGTCCATGTACAATTGATGATTCACAAGCTTATGAATTTCCGGTTTGGTTTCATTTTCATGCTCATAACTGTGAGCCATCCCCGAATTTATATTCGTTGTGCTTGTGTTATATTTCTCAATCTTCCCTTTCTTGTTGTAAATTCGACACAACACCCAATCATCAAGCTGCAATAAACAAAAAAAAATTGAGATATATTTTTTCAAATTAAATAATTACCATCATGAAATTAAAAATAAAATAAAATTGAAATTTGAGACATACCCTCAAGTTGTTTTTCTTGCCGGCGGATCGGTCAACATTGGCAAGGCGATATTCATGCATGATCCAATTAGTCTTCACTCCTTTGGGAGCTTTTCCCGCGTAGAAAACAAGTGCTTTCTTAATCCCAAGCGCTTTCGGTTTTCCGATGGGTTTATCGGCTCCGGTGGCTTTCCAATAGCCGCTTCCGGCCGCCCGGTTCGGTCGTGAACCGTTAGGGTATTTCCGATCTCGAGGAGAAAAGAAGTACCATTCTTTCTCGCCGTAAAAACCTAATTCTGCAGTACCAATGAATTCAAGAATTAATACAATTTGAAGCAATTAATTTACTTTGTATACAAGAAATCAAAGAATAAGAAGAAGTAAGGAACCTGGAAGCTGCCATGGATCAAACTTGTACAAATCGATCTCTTTGATGATAGGAACAGCGATTGATTGGCCAGCGCATTTCTTACACAAGTAGTGATTCACCAATTCCTCGTCGGTGGGGTGAAATCTGAACCCAGGTGGCAAATTCAATTCACCCTTCATTCGCCTTTTCTTCTTCTTTTCTGTTCTCTGTTGATTAACTAAAATCAATCTTCAACAACCTTGGCTAATTAATTGTAATCTTCTTGTGATGTGCTTCACGTGTATCCTTGTTTGGTGTTGAAGGTGTGAGATGAGATGAGAGATAATTGTTGTTTGCTTTGCTCTGCTCTGCGGCTTGAAACGTGTGAGAGAGTGAGTGGGTTGCTTTTATAGGGTGAAGGGATAAAAAAACGGAGAGGGAATTTAAACACGTGGTTTAATGGAGGTGGATGTGGAGGCAATATCCCTTTTAATTTAAACTTAAAAATAAAAAATAAAAATGTAATATTATTGTGACAAGTTTCAAGTTTGAAGGAGCTGACCGCAGCCAGTAGCACGTGGCGAAGGATGAGTGGAGGTGATGCACGTGAGAGTGAATGTTCCGCTTTTTTTATCGATTTTGTCATTGCTTACATCACTTTGGTTGCCCTACTTCTGATTTTCAAAATGTCGGCTCCATTGTTATTAGACATCGTTGACGGTCTTGCCTACATATGATTTTGTCTGTTCCATCCACTCAATCCTGTCCTGCTCCTCTCTCTGCCCAATCACCCTCTGCCTCTTGTACATATCTTTTCAATCTTTGTCTTCTTTTTTAATCATAATATATAATCCCAAATTTCATATTCTTACAGATACTGAGAAGAAAGAGTTTAAAAAATTGTAATATATGATTTAATAAAAATATATATTTAGTGGTATAAATGTTGATGTATATTTATTATTTTTATTCCAGAAATATTTTTTTAAAGTTAAAATATTCTTTGCACCATATTTCACTTACCTGCCACTTACATCATTTTAGATTAAATAGGTGATAGAGATTAAAAACATTAAAAAATATATTTTTTAAAATATCAATAATAATGTAAATTGTTAGATTATTTTTTAAAAATCTTAATCGTTAAATTGCGGATATAATGTAATGTGTGTAGGTATATAATGTAATAAAAAGTAAAAAATAAAATATATATAAATAAAAATATTATAAGAATGTATAATTATTTTTAATTTAAAAATTAATTTTATTTTTTAAAAAATTATTCATTTATGTTAAATTATATAATTTTTATTTTAAATTTATAAAATAAATAATTAATTAAAATTTTAAAAATTATTCAATAATTATATAACAATGATTAAATTTTTTTATTTTGAATAGATAAATGAAAATAAAAATAATATTTAATTAGAAACCTGCATCTGTAAATAGAAGTTGGCGAAATTAAAAAATATATACTTTAAATACAAATAAAATATATTTATATTAAAAACAAAAACATACAATAATTTTAAATACATTGATTAAAAGCAAAAAAAAAATATTATTAATATATTCTTACCGTGATCCTTAATAAAAAAAATTGTTAATTTTTAGCTTGATTCTTACTTTTATTATCAAACAAACTTTAAGTATAGTATCTTAAGTATGTATTTCTAGTGTCTGTTTCTTGAACTAAAATGGATACAAAATTGGGAATTGCAACTGCAGCAATTGAAAGTCTTTTTTTTTTTCTTATGTACCAAGAGTTCAAAGCTAGCAGTTATTAAATGATTAGATAAGAGTAATATTAGGAGTTATCTCTACAAAGTTCTCATGCTGCACATTTTTTAATATTTTTTTAATTGGAATGTAGATTTAAAAACACGTCTAGGTCTAGGGACCTGGTAAGACCAAAGTAAACGAAAAGGTTTGGGTGCAGAGGATCTGAGCCTCAATTCATCGGCGAGTTTTAAACAATACGTAAAGTTCTTTGGTGCACACGTATGCAAACCAGCGTCATCAGCTAGCTGGGTTAATTCATCTGTAACCCACCAAACACATTTTCATTCTTTTCGAATCCTTGGCTTTCAAGAAATTGAATAGTCTTACACTCACGTTTGGGCCTTTTGTTTTGCCATGTCATATTAATGAATGTTCACCAATTCGTGACCCTTCTTGTGGTCATGCTTTATTAATATTTTGCGAAAAATCAACATCGTTTCCCCATCAAAAATTAATAACGCTACATTAATTTCCACACCCTTCCTCCTGGATAATTCAAAATCACTTATTGTGGGCTATTACCATATGCCAAATGTTCTACTTAATGATCCATGGTCTTTTTTATGTGGTTGATTGGTCAATTTAATTAATTATGTTTTTTCTTCAGGAAATTCTAAAATCATTTGTCTACATTACAACTAAAACTATAAAAACAGAGCATCCTTTTTAGCAACACTTTCTTTTGGGCGTCAAAACAAGTAAAACAAAAATACGGCGCAGCACACAAATTAAAAATAATATAAAACTAGTTTTTAGACTCTCCTACTTTTTAGCCATAATAACACTAATATTAAAATACTGGAAATAGTAATACCAAAAAGCATGGGAATGCATGTTGTCAAAAACATTGGACAAATTGCTCAAACTACATCGTCCCTTTAAAAAAGTTTCTGCATGTTTTGGTCATTCTTTTTTTTTTATTATTATTGTTTTCTTCACTGCCACTTTTTTCATATATCCACTTTATTAATGGGTAAGTGGCTGAATTGTGCTCCCTTTTGACCCAGGTTCATTTGACATTAAAATTAACGGCAAATAAAGATACAGAGAAGGTAGGTGTATGGAGAGAATATTCTTATGGTATCATATAACGAAATTATTATCATATATATTAAAAATATATTATATCTATTTTTATTCTATTTATATTTGTATTATTTTTTATTTTTTAAAATTAAAAAATTATTAATAGTTAAATTTAAACTATAAATAGATGTAGAATAATTTTCGTATATAAATCAATTATTTTTCTATCATATATAAAAGGGCTAAAAAGTGAATTAACAAATAAGATTTAAAGTGAATTAACATATAAGATGTGAAATCTAGTTCGAGATACGTGATGGATGACTTGGGCCTAAGCTAAGGATAAGGATTTGAGTCTTATGTGGAAGCTACTTGGATATTTCCTTGGAAAAGAATTGAGAGGAGTGGGCCAAGGGTTAAGATAATTAGGTAAGATATTCCACGGATTAGGATAGAATGGCACTATTTTCTTTATTCCTCTTATCAAATATTGTTGTCATTTTCTTTTCAATTTGGCCAAGTTGTATCATATCCTCTTGAAACCCCTTTGACTTCTACCCCCCCCCCCCCCTTTCTCTTTCACATGTCCGAATAGTAAATTCTTGCACATATTAATTAGTGTAACATCAATTATTTAAAAAATTCTTTTTAAATAATCAAGTAATGTATAACATTTGAATTTTAAAACATGTCAGGGTTTGTACTTAAATAGAAATATTTTAAATTGTCATCAAATTATAAATTATGATATAACTAAGAATTATTAACTTTTATAATAATATATTTTAAACAATGTTTAATTGGTTGATAATTATCCAAATTAAATCCTGCTTATACAATATTTTTTTTGAAGGAGAGATATTATCTTAAAATTGAACTGTTAAAAATAATCAATAATTTAATTGAAATATATTTACAATATAATTTTTTATATTATTATATTAAATTATTTTTAAATAATTAAAAATACAAAAAATTCTAAATTTACACTAATAATATATTAAAAATAAGCTCAACAATCATGTCCCCATGCTAGTTCATGAAACGAATAGTCATATCCAATTCTTGGTCTTTCAATTTGAATATTTTATATTGTCGCTGTAGGTTTTACTTGGGCAACAAGTATGCTCTTTTAGCCTGTCTAGCAAAGTAGTAGAAATATAAAGTAATTGATTAAGATTAAAAGTAATAAAATAATGAAAAGAAATTAGGGAACATCTTCATCAGTGGTGAATCTACTTAGGATGGATGCAGCGACATGCAGCAGGTCCAAGTGAAATGAACATCTTGGTTTCTATTTATTATTTAATTAAAATGTGCCACGTTCTGGGAAGCTTCTTCATCTTTCATACTAGCTGCCAACCTTGACTTCAGCTTCCTGTCCCCCTAATGCACCTAAGAGGCCGACCAAACTCGCCCATTTGTCGCTTGTTTGCTCAATATCTGTCATGGGCCATGGCCTAAATTGGGCTTGGTCTTGGGCTTGGGCCCAATAAATTTAAGCCTTCTAGTTAGATTTAGACTCGTCACAACGAGGAAAAGCTTGGTTTATCCGTGAAGCGAACTCGAACAAAAGATTCTTACATTTGCTTTAAGATAAATTTCCCCATTATATTACGTATCTTTATCTTATGAATTTAGTGTATCGCACCTAGAAATGTGAGGAACTGATTTCTTCCCCTGAGAATCTGCAAGAAAAGCTGAATGATTTACGAATTTGATGATTACCGCTCAATTAAGTGTCCAATTCGGCTAAAAATGCTTTGGGCTTTAGCGGGTGGTCACGGCTATTAATCACTACAAATTTACACACTTGTCTGTATTATATGAACTTGGGGTGACGAGAATCTTGAGAATTAAACCACATAATCAACTCAAACTAAATTGAAAATTAATTTTTGTATGAACCGAATCAAACTACCTATAATTTTATATATTTTTAATTTTAATTTTATTTATTAAATATTTTTATTAATGTTACATATTTATACTTCATTAATATTTTACTGAACCTTTAAATAAAATTAACAAGTTGTAACTTTTTCCTTAATTCTTATTAGACATATAAAAATATCTATTATTTTTTATATATATTTTTCGTAGCTAAATATTAATAAAAATAAATCAGTAACTGTTTCAAAAAAAAAATTAAGTAAGGTTAAGAATTAAAAAAAATTATAGAAATTTAAAATAAATATTTTTATCATATATTTTATTTTAAAGTAACTACAATTTTTTCATATTTTAAAATTCTAATATATTAAATTCTTATATTTATAATTCTATAAAATTATTATATTAATTTTTATTAATTTAACTTAATTTTTATAATATATTCTAATCAAATCAAACGTAAATACAATCGATTCGAATGATATATTTTTTAAAAAATCGAATGAAACCGAACCAGAAACGGCTCGGTGACGCTTCTATTCTTTATCTTTTATCACTTTCACTTTCTTTCTAATGTGGCACCACAGCTTACCTAATACCTACCATAATTGCAACATAAGGGGCAACACCAATCATTTCTTCCAATGAAGTAATGAATTTCAAATGTGCCCTTTGTTCCTTCAATGACTTCAATCAACTCTGTATATTATATTTAATATTTTTCTTACACAAATATTGTTAATTACTATAATTTCAACAATGAATTAGTCTATTAATTAATGAATGAATTATTAATTACTAACATTACAGTAAGTAAGCAGAGTTGATAATTGTAGTAATTAAGAAAACAATTGATCACTTAATCAATTAAATTAAATATGTTTACGTTTTATATTTATTTCTTATTAAGAATAATAATCTTTAATTATTGATATTAATTGTATGTTTGTGAACTAAATATTTAATATCAATTTCCATTTTTTATCATTAGTCATTTTCTTATATTAAATTAACATATTCAATAACATAAAAAACATAGATAAAGTAATGGAAAGTTAATTAATTAATAAAAATTTCGAATTCAAATTTTAAGTATGAAGTAATGTTACTTGCCTGGAAGAAAAATTTTCTTGTCTACAATAACCTTATTCAGTTCAAATTGGATTATTTTCTATAAAAAACAAACACCTGTTATCTTATAAAAAAAAATCTCATTCGTAAACATGAGTCATTATCTTCCCTCTTCAATATGAACACAAGATTATTTATATTAACCAAATATTATAATATTTTATGTATATTTTTATAAATGAATTTAAATCGACTAACTAATTTATATACTTACCATTTTTACTTATTCTCATTTAAATTTTATTTTTAATAAAAAATTTATAAATATTATTACTATTTTTTACATTGTCTAGACTATCTGCTTTAATATCTTATTATCTTATACAAATTGTTACCTTCTTGAAATTACCGATTAAAATAGTAATTATTTATCATCATTCAAGTTCTTACCTTTTAAAATTGAATTAATTTTATTTTAATTTTAAAAAATATTAAATGAAAATATGAATAAATTTAATATCTTAAAAATATAAAAAAATTAATTCATTATTTATCAATTAATAATTATTAAAAAGTGACTTATAATATGATTAGAGGAAGTAAAATATACTAATAATAAAATATTATTAAATATGTTATTACCTTCACATTTAGTAGAATGATATTTTTAATATTATTTTAGCATAATTAAACTTTATTAATCAAAATTTTAAATCAAATAATATTATAATAATGATTATGTATGTATAATTTTATATAACTTAAATACTTTTAAATATGTTATTAATATTTATTTATATTTTAAGTAATATATCATATATTAAAATGAAGTAGAATAATAAAGTTTCAATTAATTTTTAATTATATTAAATTTTATAAATTTAATATACTTTATAAATATTTTAAACTTAATAATTAAATTAATAAAATTTGTTTTAATAAAAAGTCATTAAAAATATTATTTTATCAAATTTTACTTCTTAAATTATTTAATTCTATCTTATAATAAGATATTGAATAATTTAAGTTAATAAACTCATTTAATAGATTAAAAATCTCCTAACATAATAATAGGTTACTGGAGACCATAAAACTCACAAAGTGAACATGGATAAAAATAAGATAAGACATAATAAGACTTATGCAATTTCTATTTCGGATTGGAGGCTGCGTGTTCAATAGGTAGTGTTATAAATTATTTCATGTAATGTAAGTGGATTTACTGTAATCCTATTTGGAAATGAGAATAATGTGCCGTTCATATTATCATATTATTCATCACTCAATGCTAAGTGATTCTATACCCATTTTCATCTATTCTTCAGAGAATGAGATTTATATATATACATCTCATTGACATGATTTATAGTCACATGTAAATAAGAAGCCACATTTTTGGATTCCTGAACAATGCATAAACTGATTGATTAATGATCAGGGATCACATTATTAAATCGAAATTATCGTTAATTAACAGCCGTTAAATACATATGAGGAGGGATTAAATTATTTTTAAAATAATTTTAATTAAAATTTTATTTAATAATTTTTATAAATAATTCAATTTTTTTATTTTTTTATTGTTTAATAAATTGAGTTAGGTCTAGAAATAAATAAAAAAATACCTTTATTTAACTTGTCCTACCCCTTCTATTTTAATTTTGATAAAAAAAATTAAGATAAAAAACAGATTAAAATAAAATTTGATTTAAAAAAAACGAGAATGAAACTCGATACGAAAATATACAAATTTTACAAATAAAATTTAATAAATTATAAAGAAATATAAATATAAATAATAAAAAATAAGTAAGGGACGAATTTTTCTAACCTCTCTCAAGAACCGGAATAAAAGTTGATTTTGTAATCTCAACAAAAACGAAAACGGCAAATATAAAATCCGGCCCAATCCAGCCGTTCACATGTATAGCTGGGTCCGACATTGCAATAATTTGGTGGTGTGGTGTGAACCGATCCCCACTATGTGTGCATTGGCATATATAGCACACGAGATTAACCTTCCTACATTCTTCCATATAAGTAACCTCAAATACAGCCAGTGATCAATTATCTCCCATATAACCAAAGGGGTGCTTGTTAAATAATAATAAAAATTTATTAAAAGGGTTATTAATGTGTTTCTTTCTATAATATTTTATATATTTTAATAAAAATATTTTAAATTTTTAATTAATATTTTTTCAGGTACTGTTAATAAGATCTTAAATACAATATACATAAGTTACATAGCAATAAAATACAGTAATATATATAGTTGAGTTTTATATAGTTAATAAGTGTTTAATATTTTCATTAAATTTTGTATTTCTTAAATCAAAAGGTAATAAGTGTCTTCTTTTACATAATAAATTTTTATTTTTTTAAAATTCATATAAATTTTAGATATCTTTTATTTTAAAATCTAAAAATCATCTCTTACTTTGTTGAGAGAGACCAAGTTATGCATTAGGGAATA
Source organism: Canavalia gladiata (assembly GCA_037954105.1). NCBI lineage: Eukaryota > Viridiplantae > Streptophyta > Magnoliopsida > Fabales > Fabaceae > Canavalia > Canavalia gladiata. The sequence continues at coordinate 56,371,766 of CM075659.1, read as the reverse complement.
AGCAAAAATAGTTATGGATGAGTTTGTCATGAATAAACGTATCAATTATACTTCAATTTTTTAAAGAAAAAATATAAAGAAAAGAAAGAAAAAAAGACAAGGTAAGGATTAATTTTTGATAAATTAAACTCTTGTTGTAGGTGTGGGCACATTTGATATCAAAAGCAAAAGAAGGAGGGGTGGACGTGATTCAGAGCTATGTATTTTGAAATTTACATGAATGCCGATATGAAGAAGTATATCTATTTCTTTAGGAAAGTATAAATATAATTGAAGATTTGAATAAATAAATTTAGTTTATTAAATATGCTAAGTGTTGAATCGTTATTCTAAATCAATTACAAAACCTATCTATATGTATATATCCTAAATAATTGGTGAGATTCATAAAGAAAATTCAAGTTCAGAATTGGACCTTTTATCGAAAGTGAACATCCATAAAGATGCATCGTAAACGAACAACAGAAAGGGAAGAGGTGACAAATAAAAATAGAAATGAATAAGGTTATGTGACAGGTTACAGTCTAACTTGTTTAAAGTCTAGTTAAACTCGGTTTATTTAACAAATAAATATATTCAAGTTAGTTAAAAAGTTTTTTTAGATAAATAAGTCAGGTTTAAACTTATAAAAAAATATATTTAATCTATTCAGGAACTTATTTATATTTGTATATTATATATTTATATATTTTTTAATATATTATATTTATATAATATTTTATTTACATAATATTAATATATATATATATATGTTTTAGGCCTATTTAATGATATCTTTATTTTGTATGTTTTAAGTTTACAAGTTTTTTTAATTAATTATTTATATAGACCTTAACTTTATTTATTGATTTTTTTGTAAGTAGACTTATAAACAGACTTGCAGATTTTGTAGACTTTAAATCAGTTAGAGAAAAAAAAAATCTTTAATAGGTAACATGTTTAAACTCATACTTTAAAATTTTTAAACAAATCAGACTTAAACACTTAAATTTTAGTTCGGTTCGGTTTACTTCCATTTCTAGTGGCAAGATGGAACATAACAAGTTTGAGTTATATAAGCCAACGAGGTTAATGGTGTAGATAAGATAAATCAATATTATTAACACTAAATAAGGGTATGATAATCATTTTCCGTTTAAAAATAATAAAAAAATTGTCACGTTTTAATGATCATAGATTGTAATTAAATTTGGTAACCATGCTAAAAATCATCCATAAGGATAAGGAGAGGGATGTACTTTTGAAAAAGTAATAAAAAGGGAGAAATTTTGAACTGTTTGTTAATTTAGTAAAATAAAAATATAAATAATAGATATTATTGATAAGGTCAAGCTTGCTTCGTTTAAAAAAAATAATGACCAATTTTTCTTGTATTTCAAGTTTTTTTTGTTAATAAAAATATAATGGTTTTATAATTAAGAAAACAGTTTTATATTTATCTAAGTATTTTAGTTTCTTTTCACGTCATGTTTGCTAAGACGGTTCAACAGGCTGCGATGTACTTAATTCTTCGAATAGGTTGATTTGGAAAATGGATTTTTTGAATTTTAAATTTTCTTACGAAATCATCTTAATAAATAATAACTGTTAAATAAAGATTTAACGAAATATAATTATTTAAATTTTTTATTATTAAAAGTATCAATTTAAAAATTAAACTATTTAACATTAACTCAATGATTATAATTATTTCAACCCTGGAAAGGAACCGGATCCAATCATTTGTTGCTGCAAAATGAAATTTTGAATGAATAATTATTATCTTTGTTATGAATTTAATTGGTTCAAATTCTAGGATGCCCAATAATAGGAGGGGTTACTACAACAAAAAAATATTTAAAAATGTTTGAGACGAACTACTTTTTAAATATTATTTAGAGAGCAATTACAAATCTTGGCATTCTATTATTCTAAAAAACAATAATTATCTAAAATAACGATTGACACATAATCTTATATTAAAAGAAATCATTCGTAAACATGAAATATTATCTATCTTTTTTTTTTCTCCGTAAGCATCATAAGATTATTTTATTAAAAAAATTGTAATGTTTTATGTATTTTAAAAATGAATTTAAATTTACTAACTAATATATATAATTTCCATTTTTCTTAGTCTCATTTAATTTTTTATGTCCAGGAAAATATTTATAAGTATTATTACTCATCTTTATATTGTCTAGACTATCGCTGTCATATCTTATACGAATTATTACCTTATTGAAATTACCGATTCTAGTAGTAATTATTTATTACCGCATTTTATTCAAGTTCTTATCTTTTAAATCCGAACAATTTTAATTTATAAAAATATTAAATGAATAAATTTCATATCTTAAAATAAAAAAAATAATTCTTCATTTATGAATTAAGAATTATTAGGAACTAACTTATAATAGTGAATAGAGGAAGTAAAATATATTTAATAAAAAGTTATTAAATACATCATTGATTTCACTTTTAGTAAAATAATAGTTTGAATATTGCTTTATTACAAGTAAAATTTATTAATTAAATTGTTAAATCAAGTAATATTATTACAATTATTATGTATGTAAATTAATTTTATATTATTTAAATATTTTTAATATATTATTAAAATTTATTTATATTTTAAATAATGTATTGTATATTAAAATGAAGTAGAATAATAAAATGTTAATTAATTTTTAATGTTATAAAATTTTTAAAATTTAATATACTTTATAAATATTTTTTATATAAACTATAAATATTTTAAATTTAATTAACAGTTAAAAATTTATGAAATTTATTTTTAATAAAAAATTATTAAAAATGTTATTATACTAAAGTTGACTTCTTAAATCATTTAATTTGATCTTATAATATGGTATTGATTAATTTGAGTTGAATAAACTCAAATTAAAACTCTTTTCTCCATTTGAATGACGCAAATATGAGACCTTAATTGGAAAAAAAAAATCTTCACTTGAACCCAATAGGCGTTAGGACATTAAATTATAATTAATACAAATATAAATAAATAAATAAATTTAATTGATGAATAATAGTTAACCAAATATTAAAAATTGAAGGACGTGGAAATTGAGTAATGCTTGTAGCTCATTCCTTGGCCTCATCCTATTTATTTATATTTTATCTTCAGGAGACCGCTAAATTGGAGTAAATTAAATGCATGGAGAAATAAGGAAGAAGCAACTATACTTAAAAGTAAAAATTATGGAAAAGTGAAGCAATGTACAAGTGTATTAGATAAAAAAATAAGCGTAATCTGCACGGGTTATCTATCTAGATATATTCTATGTTTTAATTTTTTAAAAATAAAAAATAATCTCAATCATTAAATAAAAGATGTATCCGAATAATATATATATATTACAACATTAGTTTGGATTTCTCCTATGGAACTGTTGCAACTGCTTCTCGTGTGTTGTGTTGTTGGGAAGTGCTTATATGTATCCCTGAATAAGACTCAGGAATTTGGTGGCACTTGGAAAACAAAAGTAGAAAAAGTAGAAAAGTAGTCCCATCCTCACAATATTCTGGTCACCCACTTCAGAGGTAGAGAGATAAGTGAAGATGGAAAAGTGGGTGAGTTTTGTGATTCTGTTTGTGTCGTTGAAATTAGTGGAAGGTTTGGGAGTTAAGGATGGGGTGACATATGATGGAAGATCTCTTATCATTGGTGCCCAGAGAAAAATTCTCTTCTCTGGTTCAATTCATTATCCTCGCAGCACTCCTCAGGTTAATCATTTAATTAAACTATATATCTCTCTTTATGTATTTAAGCTATTCTGCTTCCTTTTGGAAATGAGAATAATGTGCCATTCATATTATCATATTATTCATGTCTCAATGCTATGTTTTCTATACCCCTTTTCATCTATTTTCCAGATAATGAGATTTATATATATACATCTCATTGACATTATTTATATAGTCACATGTATATATGAAGCCACATTTTTGGATTCCTATCTCTGAACAATGTATAAACTAATTTATTAATGATCAGTTATCACTTTATTAATTAGAAGTTATCGTTAATTAGCAGCTCGCGGTATATATATATATATATATATTGTTGAGAGTGAAACAGGGGTTCATACTTTTTTCGTATTTTTGGGTAGGTAAGGTGCACCCGGTTTAGCTTTAAACTTGGGAGCTATATTTTCACCCTCATGGTTTTTTTTTTTTTAGTTTGTTAGAATATGTTTGAAGATTGGAAGGAAAACGATAGAAAACAAATAAAGAAAAAAGAAAAATATCCAATTTAATTTTTTTGAAAAGTCATTGAATAGAATCTCATGATTATAAGCCCCAAAAAAAAAAAAACACTTTAGTCCTTGAACCAATTTAGTTATTATATTACGGACCAATTTGGGTTATTAATAATTTTTTGGAGACCAAATTAGTATATACTCACTTTTTAAATAATAATTTTTATACTTGAACATTGATTTTTTTTTCTCCAGGTTTTGAAGTTTAAGATGGTTCGTTCTCCCTCTTCCCAAAATTACCTTATTTATGAAACTCCTAAATGTATTTATTTTATTTAAAAAAATGGTCCTATTTCCAACATTTAATAGATGAGAGATTTAATTTTCTTCCGATCGAAAACTCGCTTGAGCATTTAATTTAAAATGCCCTTTTAGTTCAACAAACTGAGCTGTCTTGTAACTAGCATGCAATCCCTTTTCAACACCACAAAACTAAACTGTTTACGGTTGCAATTTCACTATTGCATCACGGGTACGAATGAATGTATGATAAAAAAGGAGACTCTTTTCTTAAACTTTTTTTTGGTTGTTTAGTCTCAACTTCAATTGGGTCCGCCATTGCAATCATTTGAGCATGTCCTTATGCACATACACAATTAAGTAAGAATTTAAATACATTCAATCAAGAATTTTATCTTGTATGTATCTAAATTCTTGTAATAATCTTAAATAGAAGCAGTAAAAAAATATGTAACCAAAAAAGGCTAACCAAAGAATATTTATTAACTAATAAAAAATAAAAAATTTATTAAAAATATTATTAATGTATTTTTTTAATAATTTTTATTATATTTAATGTATTTTCCATAAAAATCATTTTTAATTTTTTTTAATTAATATTTTTGACATATTAGTTAAAAAATTCGTAATCATTTTTAAAACTTAAATACAAGATACATTAGGTACATCACAATGAAATATCGTTCAAGTTTTACATGGTTAATAATGAGCGTTTAGTATCTTCATTAAATTTTTTAGTTAGTGAAGCAAAAAGTAATAAGTATCTTCTTTTATTTAATAATTTTTCATTCTTTAAAAAATTTACAATTTTTTTGTTATATTTTATTTTAGCATCCAAATATCATCTTTTACTTTGTTGAGAGAGAGCAAGGGTATATTAGAAAAAAAGTAAATGTTGTTATGGATGATTTTGTCACGAGTAGACTTAACTGTTACCTACCAATTTCTTAAAAGAAATATATAAAAAAAAATGAATGAGAAAAACACCATAAGGTAAGAGTTAATTTATGACAAATTAAACCATTATTGTAGATGTGGCCAGATTTGATAGCGAAAGCAAAAGAAGGAGGTGTGGACGTGATTCAGACCTATGTATTTTGGAATCTACATGAACCCCGACAAGGACAGGTACATTTATTTCTTTATATATGCATAAATGTAACCAAAGGTTTCAATAAATAAAATTTAATTTCATAAATATGCTAAGAATTAGATCGTTGTCTAAGACTTTAAATGAATTATAAAACCCACCTATATGTACACATTCTAAGTAATTGCTTAAGGTGTAAATACATACACCAGTATGATTTTAGCGGCAGATATGATTTGGTGAGATTCATAAAGGAAGTCAAAGCTCAAGGATTGTATGTATGCCTCAGAATTGGACCTTTCATTGAAAGTGAATGGACATACGGGTAATTTTTCTTCAAGTCTTCTATGCTAACATCTTTTATTGGATGATAACTTAGCATAAGACCAAGTTAATTAAGATCCTCCTTGGTTAACAAAATTTAAAAATATGTATTTATTGATTTTCAGTTGTTAGATAAAGATTAAACGGTTCAGATTCATAAAAAAAAATTATCATTAACATGACTGAAAATAAATCTAACTATCTAATATTTATTCAATAACTGTAAATCAGTAATTGCACATTCTTCATTTTTTTTTTAACTAAAGAGGATGGTGACTTAAATATATATTGTTCCATATGATGGCAAAATTGACCACTCCAACCACTAAATTTGCAGAGGATTTCCATTTTGGTTACATGATATTCCTGGTATTGTTTATCGAACGGACAACGAACCATTTAAGGTAGATGGAAGATAGTACCCTCTTCGCCTATCTTGTATTAATATTATTACATTATTATAACATGTATGCTTATTTCTTTCCCCTTATTTTATAATGTTTAGTTCTACATGAAAAATTTCACCACAAAAATCGTGAATTTAATGAAAGGAGAGGGCTTATACTATTCGCAAGGAGGCCCAATTATATTGTCACAGGTATATAGGATTCTGTTCAATGTCAAATGCCAATTATTTAGTTTAATTTTTATGGATTTGTTTTCTCATTGAATGGTAATTTGAATTAATAATAAACAGATTGAGAATGAATATCAAAATATCGATAGAGCATTCGGGCCGGCAGCATTTCGATATATCCAATGGGCTGCAAAAATGTCAGTGGGCCTTAACACAAGTGTGCCATGGATTATGTGCAAGCAAACTGACGCTCCTGATCCTGTGGTCAGTTATACTTAGCCCAAATCATTTGTTTATAAATTTAAAACAATATCGATCCCTAAAGACTTAATTGAAACAAAGGCAATATTTTTGCAATTGGGTGGGAAGGTTTTTCTCAATAATTTATGATTTAAATGAGTATTTGTATTGATACAGATCAATACATGCAATGGCATGAGATGTGGAGAAACATTTAGCGGACCAAATTCCCCCAATAAGCCTGCCATGTGGACTGAAAATTGGACGTCTTTGTAAGTTCTTCCGTTTACAATGTTCAAGAAATCAAATAATAATAATAATAATAATAAATATTTAAATTTTCTAAAATTTAATAAAATTGCATCCAATATTTTTTTTCAACATACAGATTTTTATTAATTTATTTTATAACATAATATTGTACATCCTCTAACCTACACATATTATTTGTATTTTCTTATATAATTATATAAATAAAAAATTAAAGTAATATGAAAAATGAGTGACATATTAAATTAAATTTTATTAAACTTTAAAAATTATAAATTAATTTATCAAAATAATAATAATAATAATAACAATAATAATATATATTTTCACACAAAACACTTATATTTACAGCTTTTATTATTTAATTGCAGTGAATTTTGCCTCTTGACACAATTTCATTCTAATCCATGTATGGAGTATGAGACTATGCAACTAAAATTTTTATATGATTATGTTGTCGTAATTATATCGTTTAACTTTAGATTATCGTGAGAATAGTAGCTACCCACTTTTTTTAATTGAGGTGTAATTTAAGTAAACAACTTATTGTATCAAATAATCTAGAGTAAAACATTTGTACCCAAAAAAGACAAACTTAAAGAGTGTGTCAAAAATCCCCCCCCCCCTTTTTTTACATTAGTTTCTGAGTTTTTAAAACTCGACAAGAAACTCTTAAAATACTAGTTTTTTTCTTAAGAATTTCACTTATTTTAAATTAATTATTGGACTTTTAAAGTCTAAAATAAGATAATTTTTTAAAAAATTTTAAAATAGAAAGTGTCATTTTACTCATTCATTTAGACACACAAGTTTATATTTATTGAAGAATTTTTTTAAACATAATTAACTATTTGCTTCTTCTTTTTTTTGTCTGCTTGAAGTTATCAAGTCTATGGTGGAGTACCATACTTAAGATCGGTTGAAGATATTGCATTTCATGTCACTCTTTTTATTGCAAAAAATGGAAGTTATGTCAACTATTATATGGTATTGTTATTACCCACTTTTAATTATTATTTTATTTTATTTGCATATAAATATAGTAATTAAGTTATAACTAAGATTTTCACTAGAGATTATACACATAGAATTAATACCATGTACAACCTTAGTACCATGGTGGAACTAATTTTGGAAGAACAAGCGCGGCTTATATGATAACAGGTTATTATGATCAAGCCCCACTTGATGAATATGGTAAGGATACAACATAAATTTATTTTTCTCATCTTATTTGAAGTTTAATATTATACTAAAAATTTTCTGATTAGGCTTGCTAAGGCAACCTAAGTGGGGACATCTCAAGCAATTACATGCTGCGATCAAGTCTTGCTCTGCCACTTTATTACAAGGAATTCCTATGAACTTCTCTTTAGGTCAACTCCAAGAGGTGCGTATTATCAAATTTCTATTATTTAAAAAGTTTAGATGATGTTTATTTTGTGAATTTTTACTTTTATTTATAAAAATACTATCTTATTTTTATTTTATTATTTATTATCAAATTTTTATATTGAAAATAGTAAAAATAAAAATTATTTTATTTTATTTTAACTGTTTCATGTATAAAATAGAAAATAAAATAAAAATAAGATAATATTTTTAAATAAAAATAAAACATAAAATATTTTCACAGACCAAATAACATCTTGCTTTCATTAATTACATTTCAAATATTTGATATGTTTTGGTTTTTTTATAAGGGTTATATCTTTGAAGAAAGAAAAGGAGGATGTGTTGCATTCCTTATAAACAATGATATAAGGAATAATGTTACTGTCCAATTTCGCAACAGATCATATGAATTGCTTCCCAAGTCAATAAGTATATTACCAGATTGTCAAAATGTGACTTTCAATACTGCAAATGTAAGTTAATTACTTAGTTAGAATTAATTATATATACATCAAATGTGATAACCTTTTCTGTTTCATTATTTAGTCTCTTTTTATATTATACCATTATATAGATTAATACAACAAGCAACAAAAGAATCATAAGTCCCAAACAAAACTTCAGCTCAGTGGATGATTGGAAACAATTTCAAGATATCATTCCAAACTTTGATGACACCTCGTTAAGATCCAACTCATTACTTGAGCAAATGAATACAACAAAAGACAAATCAGATTACCTTTGGTATACTCTTAGGTTAGTTATTTGTTGTCATTTTTTCCTAAAGCTTTGTTAAATATATCACTCTCTATTTCATTTTCATATCACATATATTAGTATTGTTCATGAACTTCGAACTAAAAACTGAAATAATTGATTTTATGAATAGGTTCGAATATAATTTATCATGTAGCAGACCAATACTTCGTGTTAATTCTGCTGCTCATGTTGCTCATGCTTTTATGAACAACGCATACATAGGTACATAAATGATCCAAAGTTTGAAGTTTCTAAGAAAGTTAAGTTGAATGGTTAATTAATTACTTTGTTCTAATTAAATATGTCAGGAGGGGTACATGGAAATCATGATGTGAAGTCATTCACTTTAGAGTTTCCAATTATAGCTTATAAAGGGGCAAACAACCTTTCTATACTAAGCGTTATGGTTGGACTACCGGTATAAGAAATTCATAAATGATTATATACTGGTACACATTTTTCTTTTTCCTTTATATTATTTAAATCTAATAATTGTCTGAATTATGTTCAATAAAAAGGACTCGGGAGCATTTCTGGAAAGAAGATTTTCTGGTTTAATCAATGTAGAACTTCAATGCAGCTTAAAAGAGTCTCTTAATTTGACGAATTCTACATGGGGATATCAGGTTTTCTCTTTTCTAGTTTTGTTTTTAAAACTTTTTTCTACCTATGAACATTCTAAGTTGTCTATTATTCCTGTCATATTTTATACTCAAAATTTCTCATCTAAATTGTCCATAAGAAAAGTGTTAATAATATACTATTCAAATTAATTTTTGTAACTCATCAATTTTAAAAAAAAATTAAATATCTATTTCATAAATTGATTTTTTTAAAATTTATTTTAATTTTTTAAATAACAAACTAATTAAAAATGTGTTAAAAAATATTTATCCTTCTTTTTTATAATGTTATCGGTTCTTTTAATCCATCTCGTGCATTATAGGTTGGATTACTGGGTGAGAAATTAGAAGTATATAAAGAACAAAATAGCAGTGATACTGAATGGAGTAAGCTGGGGAATATTATACCAGAAACGCTCATTTGGTACAAGGTAAAATGATGCAGCAAGATTGCATAGAAATTCTTATTTTTTTTAGCTGGATGCATATAGTTATTATAGAAGTGTGATAATGATTAATGATAATTTGAATTGCCAAGACCACGTTTGACACACCGGAAGGAAATGAGGCTGTTGTCTTGGATCTTAACTCAATGGGAAAAGGTGAAGCTTGGGTTAATGGTCAAAGCATTGGTCGGTATTGGGTCTTGTTTCGTGATCCCAAGGGCAACCCTTCACAATCACTGTAAGTTAACCCACCCAGCCGCCATTAATTTCTATGTTATTATGTTCAGTATTTTAAATTTCTCTAATTTTTAATTACAAAATAATTTTTTACAATTTCAAAATAATAAAAACATATTTTTATTTAATATTTATTTATAAAATAATAGAAATAATCATAAGTAGATATGTTGAAGAATATAATAAATGTTTATTGTATGGTGCTTTCTGCAATATTTTTATAAATGTTTTTTTATTCAAAATTTGACAGGAATTTGTTTTGCAAAAATAATTTTTGATAGACCTTCAAAGTAAAAATAGCTATTAACAAAATACTGTTTATTATCACTTTAGATACATATGAATAAATATCATATAAATATTAGTGTACATCTTTTGAAGTTACTCGAGAAAGTACACTGTTGTATTTTGTGGTAGAGAGAAGAAAGGAAGAAAAAAATGAGAGATGCATTTCAACTACAATGAGGACGTTAAGATAGTGTAACTAATGCTATGGATTATATTGTCACAGGTATCATGTGCCTCGGTCTTTCCTTAAAGACACTGTAAACGTTTTGGTTTTAATGGACGAAGGTGGTGGGAACCCTCTTGGTATCTCTTTGGCCACTGTTTCAGTCACAAATTCACAACAAAACTTTAATGAATTATCATTCCCCTCTACTGCTTAGCTTAATATTACAAGCAAATCAGAAAATCTGTTTCCTTTGTTGGTAGGAAAATGGTACCATCCAACTTGGCTTGTAACTCATCATTATATAAACATTATTATATAATCATTTTCTTAAACTTAGCTTCTGATTTGGATTTATTATATTCTTTGCAATTCAAGTATTCTTTGGATCTATATCCACTGACAAGAGAGAGTTATTTATTGAGAAATAAAAATCTCATTAGACGTCTCTTCTCAGCAAAACTGGGGATTGAATTTGTTTTATCTATAGGAATTCTACTTAATCGAGACTAATTAATTAAATAAAAAACGAACGATGTACTAAAAAAAATTATAGAAATTATATTAATTATCAATGATTATATTATAGAAATAATTACGAGGATAAATTAAATATTTATGAAAGAGAATGTGATTTAATGAATTAAAATTATTCGATAATGTGATGTACATGCAAAAATGATAGTGAAGAAAATAAATCGATGAGAAATACTATTTTAGTTATTAGCATTAGTAATATTAACTTCTTTAATGCCTTTTTAAAAAAAGAAAGTAATGGACCAATTCTTTAGGGATAAAGAAACCACGCTAAAGGAAAAAGAACGAACCTCGTTTCTTATTGAATTTTAGTGAGGGTGAGAATGGGTTAGTGAGAGATAGAGGAGGGAGAGAAGGTAATGTTGGAATATGATGATCACGTGCATGGGTGTGAGTCCATTTTCACCATTCTTCCCTTCGTGTGTTACTCAGGGAAAATGGTTGAGTTTGAAGGAAAGTGAGAGAGAACTAAGGTGTGCTGAAAAATCAAGAAAAATTGGCGTAGCTATGATCATGGAAGAAAATAAGTTTGTAAATGTACGGAAATAATAGTGAGAGCGAATTCAGTTATGTGTATGAATCCATTTTTAATATACAATCTGAATTCACGTTTATGTGTTCTCTAACCTCTTGAAAAAACAATGTAGAATATGATTAGGGATGAGGTAGGTTTAACCGATTTAAATATTGTGTTAACATGATTTGTTTAAAAATTCTGATATTTAAATAATTATTAAATTTTTTTTTATTTGATCTCGTTTAAAGTTTATAGGATCTACAAGATGATTTAAAAACTTAAATTTTAATAAAATAAATAAATAGATTTAAAATTTATATAAATAATTGATTAAAAAAATTTATAAATTTAAAATTTACAGGTTAAAAAGATTTTTAATATCTAAAACATATATATTAATATTACGTAAATAAAATATAAAATAAATATAAATATAAATAAATCTTTAAATAAATTTTTTTATAAATTTAGATTTAGTTTATTTATTTAAAAAAATTTAGTCTATTTATTTATTAAACACATCAAATCAAACTAAACTTTAAATTAGTGAAATCACTCATTAAGTTTTGTTTATTTCTATATCTTTGTGTATATAATGATTGCTAACGTGGCATTAGATGTAAAATTTAGAAAGAAAAAAACAAAAAAAAGCTGAAAAAAAGAATGCTAAAGGTGTCGAGAATCAAAATACAAGATTATGTTTGTTATAACTGAAAAATAAAGGAAGACAAAGTCGGACTTTTTTTTGTACTCATGGGCCATTTGCTGTGAGTAAATTCTAACCCAAAATATTTTTTTTTTACTTGTGGGCCATTGCTGTGAATAAACTCTAACCTAAAATATAGAAAAATAAAAGTAATTTAAAATTATTCTACGATCATTGTTTCTATTTATATTAAAATTTATTATTAATATCTGTTTTGAATTTTTTTTAAGAATATAGTTGAAAAGAATGAATTTTATTGTTAATATTTTTATTTTTTTTATTTTTAAAATATAATTAATACAAATAAAAGAAATCCCAATTTTTAAAATTTTTTTTTTAAAAAAATGTACATTTTAAAAATAAATTCAGATAAAAATCACTGCTATTATAATGTACTGAGCACTTAGCATAAAATTTAACTTTTGGGAAGAGAAGATTTATGAGATAAAAATGTTAACTAAAAAGGAAAATCAATAAGGTTTATACGAAAATTAGTATTTTTCATTTTAGTTTCAATTTTCAATTTTTATTATTTATTAACAAAAATTATAATTGATCTCGGACTGATTTAGGTAATGACAGATGTAATCATCATGTATAATATTATATATTTAGTATCCCTATAAATTTGTACTAGTTAGACTAATAAAAAATTATATAAAAAATATCATATTTCAATATTCCTATAAACATTGGAATTTCCATATGAAAATTACAGAGTAATTAAATGGTTTTTTTTTTCATTTTAAGTAGTAGGCATGCAAATGAAATAGGATTAATTGTAATCTATAAAAAAATTATTAATTTTAAATTATTAATTATTAATAAAAAATTTATATCTTTAAAATAAAAATTAATTAAAAAAATAATATAATCATAATATTTAATATTTATGATATGCATTTAAGTTAAATTTTATAATATTTTGTAAATGTATTATAAAGAAAAAATATCTTGTATTTTAAAAATTAATCACACAATATTTATTTTTATTTTTGTTTTTATTTTGATCTTTATTCTCGTTGTTATTTTGATGAGTTCGAAAAAAATTATCTCTAATTTTTTATAATTTATAATTTATTAAATTAATATATTTTTAAAATTTATATATATTATTATTTTTATAACATTGTTAATTTTATATATTAGAATGGATTGAACTATATTGCTTTTATCTTTTTAAATTGGATTTTATGTGAATGTTTAACATCTTGATAAGTTTAAAATTTTTTTATCAAAATCAAAATAGGATGAGATGAGCATGAATTTTTTTGTCATCTCTCCTTTTAAATGATGATTTTGATATAAATAAAAATTATAAATTAATAAAATATCTTTTATTTTAAATAATAATCATGCAGAAACATGATAAGAATTATAGCATATAAAAATTCATTCTTAATACCTTCAAATTGTTAATTAATAATATTTTTTATATATCTTTAAACTAGAAATTAATTAAAACATTTAAAAAAATAAAATAAAAATAATAATTTTAATATTCAATATTTATATATATATATATTTAAATTTAATTATTTTATAGTTATATTATAAAAATAAAAATATTTTTTATTTTTAAAAATTAATAACAAAAAATTACTTTAAAAATTGCACACATTTATTATCGATGAATAAACTAACATGTCAAAACATTTCAGCAAGAAAAGTATACCTTACAAATTGCTAATTTATATAAGAAAGCATTTTTTTATTAGTTATTATTTATTCAAAATAAAATTCTATATGAAATTATTTTCTAAAAATAATTAAAATAAAAATTGATACAATCATTTAAAATTATTATTCAAATATTAATGACAAATAAATAATAAAATATATATAAACACTGTAAACGTTAATTTCAATATAAAAATTATAAATAATTCTAAATATATTATTAAAATTTGTTATATTTTAAATAATATATTATATTAAAATAAAATAATATAATAAATATAATTAATTTTTAATTATATAAAAATTTTAAATTTAACCATTAAATTGATAAAATTTATTTTAATAAAAAATATGATATTTTCTCTTATATTTTTATAAATAACAGACCTGAACTGACCTAGATGTTTATATTTATTATATGTATGTAGATTCATTAAATACAGTTAATAGTAACTTTATTTTTTAAATTTTTGCTCTTAAAGGTCTAACAAAAAATTATTTTATAAATAGATCCTTTTTAAAGAAAAATTATTTATCTTCATGTGACTGTCTGCATTCATTGCTTTTTATCATCAACACCGTACCCGTCTCCTTGCTGCAGTGGAAATCGTAAAGCTACAGACTATAAAGTGTTCTGCTAAAGACGATGAAGTTTATGTCTCTGCACGGATTGGTCTTCGTTGCTTATAGTTCCACTGTTTTTTTTCTTTTTTTGTCAAAGTTCTCAGCAATCTTGCTTCGTCTACATCGGCATTTATCAACTTTTCTGGTTTTGAAACCTTATAGCAAACCTGATTCAGTTGCATCCCTTCGTTAAATATTAAAATAATTAATAAAATTATTTAAAAAAACTTAAAATTTTATTTATTTAAAATTAAATAAGGACCTGTTTGTAAAATATTTTTTATAGATCCTTAAGAATAAAAAAGAAAAAATTACTGTTGACCTATTTATTAATTTTAAACACACATTATAAGTATATTGATCCAGATCAAATTAGATTTGTTATTCTTAGATTTACAAAGATAGATATAAAAAATTATTAAAAATATTATTTTATTAAATTTAACTTCTTTAATCATTTGATTCTCTTTTATATATGTTTGATTAATTTGAGTTGAATAAACTCATTTGTATTAAAACTCTCCTAACACACGTTTTCTCCGTTTGAATGACCAGAATACGAGACTTTAATTGAAAAAAAAACAGTTTTTCACCAGTTAAACCAATACACGTCAGGACATTAAATTATAATTAATATAAATATGAAGAAATTAATTAATTTATTGAATGAATAATAATTAACTAAATATTAAAAATTCAAAGGCCTCATCCTATTTATTTATATTTATCCTCAGGAGACCGCCAAATTGGAGTAAATGCGCGGAGAAATAAGGAACAAGCAATTATACTTAAAAGTGAAAATTATGAAAAAGTGAAGCAATGTGAAATTGTATTAGCAAAAACATAAACTTAGGTCCGGACGGTGCACGTTTGAGATATATTCTATATTTTAACTGTTCAATTTTAAAAAATAAAAAAT
The DNA here is from genome assembly GCA_037954105.1 of Canavalia gladiata. NCBI lineage: Eukaryota > Viridiplantae > Streptophyta > Magnoliopsida > Fabales > Fabaceae > Canavalia > Canavalia gladiata. Next base: position 56,355,869 of record CM075659.1, on the reverse strand, counting down.
AATTTCAATCATTAAATGAAAGATGTATACAGAGGACAATATATGTATATATAGATATATAGATATCATCCCTTGATGTATTATATAGTGAAACATTGGTTTGGATTTCTTCTAAGGAACTGTTGCAAGTGTTCCTCCTGTGCTGTGTTGTTGGCAAGTGCTAATACTTGTATACTGAATAAGACTCAGGAATTTGGTGGCACTTGGACAAGAAAAGTATAAAACTAATCCTACCCTCACTATATTCTGATCACCCACTTCAGAGGTGAGAGGTGAGAGATAGGTGAAGATGCAAAAATGGGTGGGTTTTGTGATTCTGTTGGTGTCATTGAAATTAGTAGAAGGTTTGGGAGTTAAGGATGGGGTGACATATGATGGAAGATCTCTTATCATTGGTGGCCAGAGAAAAATTCTCTTCTCTGGTTCAATTCATTATCCTCGCAGCACTCCTCAGGTTAATCATTTAATTAAACTATATCTCTCTCTTTATGTATTTAAGCTTTTCTGCTTCCTATTCGAAATGAGAAGAATGTGCCATTCATATTATCATATTATTCATGTCTCAATGCTATGTGATTCTATAGAGAATGAAGGTCAGGATTAATTTATGACAAATTAAACCATTATTGTAGATGTGGCCAGATTTGATAGCGAAAGCAAAAGAAGGAGGTGTGGACGTGATTCAGACCTATGTATTTTGGAATCTACATGAACCCCGACAAGGACAGGTACATTTATTTCTTTATATATGCATAAATGTAACCAAAGGTTTCAATAAATAAAATTTAATTTCATAAATATGCTAAGAATTAGATCGTTGTCTAAGACTTTAAATGAATTATAAAACCCACCTATATGTACACATTCTAAGTAATTGTTTAAGGTGTAAATACATACACCAGTATGACTTTAGCGGCAGATATGACTTGGTGAGATTCATAAAGGAAGTTCATGCTCAAGGATTGTATGTATGCCTCAGAATTGGACCTTTCATCGAAAGTGAATGGACATACGGGTAATTTTTCTTCAAGTCTTCTATGCTAACATTTTTTATTGGATGATAACTTAACACAAGACCAAGTTAATTAAGATCCTCCTTGGTTAAAATAATTTAAAAATATGTAGTTATTAATTTTTAACTGTTAGATAAAGATTAAACGGTTCAGATTCATCACAATTTTTTATCATTAATATGACTGAAAATAAATCTAACTATTTAATCTTTATTCAATAACTGTAAATTAGTAATTGCACATTCTTCAAAATTTTTTTAACTAAAGAGGATGGTGACTTAAATATATATTGTTCCATAGTATTATGGCAAAATTGGTAACTCTAACCACTAAATTTGCAGGGGATTTCCATTTTGGTTACATGATATTCCTGGTATTGTTTATCGAACAGACAACGAACCATTTAAGGTACATGGAAGCTAGTACCTTCTTCGCCTAACTTGTATTAAAATTATTACATTATAACATGTTTGCTTATTTCTTTTCCCTTATTTTATAATGTTTAGTTCTACATGAAAAATTTCACCACAAAAATCGTGAATTTAATGAAAGGAGAGGGCTTATACTATTCGCAAGGAGGCCCAATTATATTGTCACAGGTATACAGGATTCTGTTCAATGTCAAATGCCAATTATTTAGTTTAATTTTTATGGATTTGTTTTCTCATTGAATGGTAATTTGAATTAATAATAAACAGATTGAGAATGAATATCAAAATATCGATAGAGCATTCGGGCCGGCAGCATTTCGATATGTCCAATGGGCTGCAAAAATGTCAGTGGGCCTTAACACAAGTGTGCCATGGATTATGTGCAAGCAAACTGACGCTCCTGATCCTGTGGTCAGTTATACTTAGCCCAAATCATTTGTTTATAAATTTAAAACAATATGGATTCCTAAAGACTTAATTGAAACAAAGGTAATATTTTTGCAATTGGGTTGGAAGGTTTTTCTCAATAATTTATGATTTAAATGAGTATTTGTATTGATACAGATCAATACATGCAATGGCATGAGATGTGGAGAAACATTTAGCGGACCAAATTCCCCCAACAAGCCTGCTATGTGGACTGAGAATTGGACATCTTTGTAAGTTCTTCCATTTACTGCGTTCAAATTTAGTTATCAACCTAAAAGAGAAAAAAATACGTTCAAATTTAGATAAATTAAATAATAATAATAATGATGATGATAAAATTATATTTATATTTTTTAAAATTTAATAAATTTGCATTCAATATTTATTTTTTTTATCATATATAAATTTTTATTAATTTATTTAATAACATAATATTATACATCTCTCTAAATTACACAAATTATCTATATTTTTATAATTATATGAATAAAAAATTAAATTGATATAAAATAATTAAAAACATATTGAATAAAAAGTTTATTAAATTTTAAAAAAATATAAATATAATTTATTATAAAATTAACAACAATAACAATAACATATATTTTCATATAAAACACTTATATTTATACCTTTTATTATTTAATTACAATAAATTTTGTCTCTCTTTTACACAATTTCACCATTAAGCATAGGATTATGCCACTAACATTTTTGTATGATCATGTTGTAATTATATCATTTTTCTTGATAACTTTAGATTACCATAAAAGTAATAATTAAGCATTAGTTATAATTGAATTATAACTTAGATAACCAAATTATTGTATCAAATAACCTAAAGCAAAGTATTTGTAGTCTAAAAAAACTTAAAAATTATCAAAAAAAAAAATTAGTTGTCATTATACATTAATTTTTAAAAATAATATTTAGTTAATATCAATTCAACTACAATTAAATTATTAAATTTTGAATTTTAAATTAATGCTTTGATGAGTTTAATGCTCGATGTAATTTTAAAAATTTTATTTTTACTTGTTAATTTATATTTATTGAATATTTTTTTAAATATAATTAACTATTTGTTTTTCTTTTGTCTTGTCCGCTTGAAGCTATCAAGTGTACGGTGGAGTGCCATACCTAAGGTCAGCTGAAGATCTTGCATTTCATGTCACTCTTTTTATTGCAAAAAATGGAAGCTATGTCAATTATTATATGGTATTGTTACTACTCACTTTTAAACTCTCTCTCAACTTGATTTGATAGGATCTCCACCGGATCTTTTATAATTAGAATAGTATAACTAGACATAATAAATTAATAATAAGCTTATTTTATTTGCATACAAATATACCAATTTTTGGAATTAACACTACTTGCAAATTTAGTATCATGGCGGAACTAATTTTGGAAGAAAAAGCTCTGCTTATATGATAACAGGCTATTATGATCAAGCCCCACTTGATGAATATGGTAAGGGTATAACATAAAATATTATTTTTCTAACTCATCTTATTTGAAGTTTAATGTAGCAAATTTTTATATTAGGTTTGCTAAGGCAACCTAAGTGGGGACATCTTAAGCAATTACATGCAGCAATCAAGTCTTGCTCTGCCACTTTATTACAAGGAGTTCCAAGAAACTTTTCTTTAGGTCAACTACAAGAGGTGCACACCGTCACATTTTCTTTATTTAGAAGGTTTAGATGACATTAATCTGTGAACATATTTTTTATTTACAAAAATATCATCTTATTTTTATTTTATTTATCATTTTTAAAGTTTTAAACTTGAAATAGTAAAAATAAATTTTTTTTTTTGTAAAAACATTAGAAACATAAAATAAAATGAAAAATAGATAAATTTTTTATAAATAAAATAAAAATAAAAAATATTTTCATAAGATAAATGACACCTTATTTTAATTAATTTATTTCAAAGATTTGATACATTTTGTTTTTCTTTATCAGGGTTATGTTTTTGAAGAAGATAAAGGAGGATGTGTTGCATTCCTTATAAACAATGATAAAAGGAAGAATGTTACTGTCCAATTCCGCAATAAATCATATGAATTACTTCCCAAGTCAATAAGTATATTACCAGATTGCCAAATTGTGACTTTCAATACTGCAAATGTACGTTAATTACTTAGTTAGAATTTATGGTATATACATCACATCTGGTAATTTTCTGTATCATTAGTTAGTCTTTTTATATTGCACTATGTATATAGGTAAATACAACAAGTAACACAAGGATCATAAGTCCTAGACAAAACTTCAGCTCAGCGGATGATTGGAAACAATTTCAAGATGTCATTCCAAATTTTGATGACACCTCATTAAGATCCAACTCATTACTTGAGCAAACGAATACAACTAAAGACAAATCGGATTACCTTTGGTATACTCTTAGGTTAGTTATTGTCTTTATTTCCCCCTAAAACCTTGTCAAATACATCACTCTATTCCATTTTTATATTACATTTATCAGTATTGTTCGTGAACTTTGAACTAATAGCTGAAGTGATTGATTTTATGAACAGGTTCAAATATAATTTATCATGCAGCAAACCAATACTTGGTGTTAATTCTGCTGCTCATGTTGCCCATGCTTTTATGAACAACACATACATAGGTACATAAATCAGGCACGAATATGATCTAAAGTTTGAAGTTTCTAAGGAAGTTAACTTGAATGGTTAACTAACTACTTTGTTCTAATTAAACATATTAGGAGGGGTACATGGAAGTTATGCCGTGAAGTCATTCACCTTAGAGTTTCCAGTTATAGTTAATAAAGGGACAAACAACCTTTCTATACTAAGCGTTCTGGTTGGACTACCGGTATAAAAAGTTCATTTATGGTTATATAATTATACATATTTTTTTTCTTTGTGTTATTTAAATCTAACAATTATCTGAATTGTGTTTAATGAAAAGGATTCGGGAGCATTTCTTGAAAGAAGATTTCTTGGTTTAATCGATGTAAAACTTCAATGCAGCACACAAGAGTCTCTTAATTTGACCAATTCTACATGGGGATATCAGGTTTTCTCTTTTCTAATTTTGTTTTTAAACTTTTTATACCTATAAACATGGTTAGGTTGCCTACTATTTATGTTATATTCTATACTCAAGATTTGCTCATCTAAATTTTCCATAAGAAAAATACAAATAATATACTATTCATCTTACTTCCTGTAGTTCGTCCATTTTTAAAAAAATTAAAATATTTATTTCATAAATTGATTTTTCTAAAAGTTATTTTAATTTTTTAATAATCAATTAATTAATTAAAAATATGTTAAAAAATATATTTATCTTTCTTTTTGATAATGTTATACTGGTCACTCAAGTATGTGTGTATCATTTTTTTAATCCATCTCGTGCATTATAGGTTGGATTACTGGGTGAGAAATTGGAAGTATATAAAGAACAAAATAGCAGTGATATTAAATGGAGTAAGCTGGGGAATGTTACGTCAGAAAGGCTAATTTGGTACAAGGTAAAATCACGCAGCAAGATTGCATATAAATTCTTATTTTTTTAGTTGGATGCATATAGTTATTATAGAAGTGTGATAATGATTAATGATAATTTGAATTTTCAAGACCACGTTTGGCACACCGAAGGGAAATGACCCTGTTGTCTTGGACCTTAACTCAATGGGAAAAGGGGAGGCTTGGGTAAATGGTCAAAGCATTGGTCGGTATTGGGTCTCTTTTCGTGATCCCAAGGGCAACCCTTCACAGTCACTGTAAGTTAACCTACCCAGCCACCATTAATTTCTATGTTATTATGTTGGGTATTTTTAAATTTCTCAAATTTTTATATCTATAATTTTTAATTACTAAATAAATTTGTAACAAATTCAAAATAATAAAAATATATTTCTTATTTAACATTTATTTTATAAAATAATAGAAAGAATAATAAGTACATATGTTGAAGAATATAATTAATAAAAGTTTACTGTATGGTGCTTTCTCCAATATTTTTATAAATGTTTTTTTATTCAAAATTTGACTGGAATTTATTTGCAAAAAAATTTTTGGTAGACCCTTCAACATAAATAAAAAAAACTATTAAAAAATACTGTTTATCACTTTAGATGCATATGAATAAATATCATATAAATATTAGTACACATTTTTTGAAGTTACATGAGTAAGTAGTACACTGTTCTACTTTGTGGTAGAGAGAAGAAAGGTAGAAAAGATGAAAGATGCATTTCAACTACAATGAGGACGTTAAGATAGTGTAACTAATGCTATGGATTATGTTGTCACAGGTATCATGTGCCTCGGTCTTTCCTTAAAGACACTGTAAACGTTTTGATTTTGGTGGAAGAAGGTGGTGGAAACCCTCTTGGTATCTCCTTGGCCACTGTTTCAGTCACAAATTCACAACAAAACTTCAATAAATTATCATTCCCCTCTACGGCTTAGCTTAATATTACAAGCAACTCAGAAAATCTGTTTCCTTTGTTGGTAGGAAAATGGTAACATCCAACTTGGCTTGTAACTCATCATTATAAACATTATTATAAAATCATTTTCTTAATCTTGGCTTCTGATCGGATTGATCATATTCTTTGCGATTCAAATACTCTTTGAATCTATATCCATTGACAAGAGAGTTATCTATTGTGAAATAAAATTTTCATTAGACGTCCCTTCTCAACAAAATTGGGGATTGGATTGTTTTATCTACAAGAATTTTACCTAAACGAGACTAATTAAATAAATAAAAACACAACGATATACATACAGAGTAAATACTAATAAAAAAAAAAGATGAACATAAAAATAAAATTAGGATATTTTAGAAGAGGAACACGTAGTATGCAGCCAAAACTATAGTGAGGTTGTTGAAGAAACAGAGGTATGCATATGGACGATCCATGATATATTAACGAGGCATATACTGCCACGACCCCATTGTTGCTGGGCGCTTACACTGGTCAAATGAAATGTGACTAGGTTCCTTTTCAAATTAGATTATTCAGAGGATCCATTTAATAACTTGCTCATTATTTCTTATGTATGTTTTTTTTTTATATAAAACATCTTTTTTTACATAGTTTTAAAATATTTATCTTTTTTTATTTTCTATTTTATTATTTTTAATTTATTTATAATTTAGTTAATAAATAAAATTATTAATTTATTTACAGTAAGATTTAATACTAAATAAAAATAAAATTACAACATATAAATTTTACCTATGGAACCTTGGATGCTGTCGCAAGGTAAACCCCGAGTAAATGATGAATTTATAAAAAATAATTTTGATTTAAAAGGTATGTAAGTGAAATTGGAACCAAAATCTATTTTTTTTAGAGAAAAAACATGTAGAGAAATCCTAGAACAATAAATCCAGGTTCGAATCACTTATTTTAAGAAAATATGCTAACATTTCTTCCTATTTGTCCATTTTAAAAAATGCATCTAAAATTAAATGTATAATTTTAAAATAAATTATTTAATTTTTAAGATAAAAATAAAATATTTAAATAATATATTTATACGTATGCGAAAAAAATAAGATAAAACATGTAAAAAAATAATCTAATATCATGCTCATATTTCATGGTGCTGGTTAAAATTTAAAGTAACATAGCTTTATCTATTTGATAGTTGAACAAATTTATGAAAGAATAATATTTTAAAGTAAACTTAATTTTTGATAATTTGAAAAAATATATTTGTAAAAAACTAATTGTAAATAAATTCTGTTTAAAATTAGAATTTGGAAAAGAAATTTTGTGAGAAAATGATTTTTTGATAATTTGAAAAAAAATGGTAAAAAATTAATTGTCAATTAATTTTTTAAATGTTAAATTTAAAAAATATTTTTTAATTTTTAAAATAAAATATATTTTTTAAAATTTTTCATATTTAATTTTTTTATAATTAATATTTTAAATATTAATATTTTAACGATTTAAAATAAACGTATTGATATAATGTAAATCTTTATAAATTTTAAAGATATAAATGATAAAACTATAAATACGTATTTATGATTTATTGTACAAAATTTAAAATTTAAAATAATTCTTTTAATATTTAATTAAAATAATATATATAATTTTTATGTTAAAAAAATATCTCAAACTTCCTTATTTATAAGATTTAAAATAAACATATTAATGTCCAGCAAAAAAAATATACATTCATGTCTTAATATTCATTATTTGATATCAATAATTTAAAATTATTTAATATAATATCATAAAATAATCGTTAAATAAATAAAATTAATATTTTGAATATTTTTATAAAAAATATTCATGGATAGAATAATTATAAGAATAAATTAAATATTTATAAAAAAGAAACAGAAAAATTTATCAATAAATATTAAAATAAAGAAAAATTAAAAATTAAAAATTTACAGTAAAAATAGACTAATTATCAATTATTATATAATAGAAATAATCATAAGGATAATTAAATATTTATAAAAAATATAATTTAATGAATTAAAACTATCCGATGGCTAATTGATTTATATGAAAAGTAATGATGGCGAAGAAAATAAATATATGAAAAAAAATATTAATGAACTCTAAAATATACTATTTTAATTATTAGCATTAACAAATATTAACTTTTTCAATATCTTTTTTTTAAACAAGAAAGTAATGGAGCAATTGTTTTGTGATAAAGAAACCAAGCTCAAGAAAAAAGAAGCAATTAGTGATGGTGAGAATGGGTTGGTGAGAGAGAAGGGAGAGATGGTGATCTTGGATGATGATCACGTGCATGGGTGTGAGTCCGTTTTGACCATGCTACTCTGGGAAAATGGTTAAGTGTGCAGGGAAGTGAGAGAGACCTTAGGTGAATGTTGAAAAAATATTGAGAGAAAATGGATGATTTTAATATAGTGATTTTTTCAGTATTTTTATAAATTTAAGGGTATCAAATTTGTATTATGAACCATTTATATGTTAATATGTGTACAATGTTTTTAATAATAGTTAGTATTTGAAAATAATATAATAAATTTGTTTTAATAGATATAAAAAATTTATAATTTTAAATTATTTATGAAAAAGTTTTTATTATCAACCGTATAAAATATTGTTTAACGATATGGATAAATGAAAACAAATTTAACTATGATTATTTTTATGAATCCTAAAGTGGAAGTAATACGATATAAGCAAAGTAATGGATGTTATTACTAAGGTTGTTTGGTAGGTCATTATTATGGTTGGACATTGGGTTTTTGAAATTGTTATCTGGAGGTGTTCAAAAATTGGGTTCGAATTTCGTTTTAGATGAGAAGTTTATATTATATTTTCTGGTTTTAAATTTAAATTTATTTTCATTGTTTGTTTATATAACAAATTATGTAGAAACTGAATGTGGTTATTTGATTTCTTTGTTTACAGTTTTGTTTTTGGATTATTAAATGTTATTTATTAGTGTTGCCTACAAATTTATTAGTGGTTATTGTCCTGTAACTGTTACATGGGTGTATCTAGAGGTGTTGTACAAATCGAATGTGGTTATTACAATTTTATTTTTGGTTGATTAGATGTTATATGATGTTGCCTTTTACAAAATGTGTGCTTGCTGAAGTACCTGTGTATGTTGTTTATATGTTTTTTCAGTATTAAATTGTAGATTTGGTATGTGTCAGATTCAGATTCGTATCAATGTATTCATGTTTTGTATAGGTTATTTTGGGAGCGGATAATATTTACATGGTGAAATTGTTATTTATGTGGTTCGGGTTGTTATAAATGGATAACCAGTGTTGTGATTAGAAAGTAATTGGTGTTGAACCACAACAAGAAGAAGAGTACTTTATCAAGAATATAACAAAATTGACATATGATGAGATATGGGGTTTGGAATTTGATTCAGAAAGTGATGTTCGATTTTATTATGTTTATGCTCATTTGAAAGGATTTTATGCTCTTAAAGACGAAATTAGTAGAGATTGTATGAGTTCTATTATGATGAGGCAATTGATATATAATCGTGAAGGCAGTAGACATCGAAAGAATTATTTAAGAATGAACTGATGTAGAGATCTTAGGCCATTAACATGAACTAAATGCGGAGCTAAATTTTGTGTTCATTTCGATCATAAGTCTTTGAAGTGGAAAGTTGTTTCTTTTGTTGATACACATAACCATGAGTTAATGCCTAGTGATGCAGTTCACTTGATTCCTGAGTATTGTTCACTAAATGAAGAAGATAAATCACAGATCAACATGTTCCATTTGCATGGCATTCAAACCTCGCATATCTATGGTTTGATTTTGGGACAAAAAAGTGGTCATAATAGTCTAGGATTCTAGAAAAAAGATCTTTACAATCATATTGATGGAGAAAAGGTATGGGTGCACATTGTCTTCGTCCTTCATTCAACTTTGCAAGGTATGGGTGCCAAAAGAAAAAGTATGCGGTAAAAAAGAACAAAAAACCAAAATCTCCACAGTGAAACGATGTCGTCCCCTCTTTTCAACCCTACCATGAAACCCAAATCCAAGTAACTAACGAACTTACTTGCAGTCATTGTGCCATCTTCCAGGTAAGGGTAACAGGATACATGCATTGATGTTTATGAGGGTTGAATGCTTTAATATTTTTTGAATATATGTTGATTAATATATATTTATTGATTACCTATTCAAACCAAAGTCATGCAGATGTCGAAGCATTTTCTAATCCAAAACATGCGATATATGGAAAAAAAGCCTGCAAATGACAACGTTGACGACAATGACAAACCATCGTATGTGGTAATGTTCCATCATTTACATTTTTTCAAACTCTTCCATCGTTTACCTTATACCCCTAAACCCAGATAATAATGAACAATTTTTTTTGGAGTTTATTCTATTTCTCTATTTTGAACATGAATATTGTACATTTCGGGTGTTTGTTATTGAGTATCATTCTTTTGGGTTATCAACATCTATATGAATAATCCATATTTTTCACAAGCCCTTATGGAAAAGGTATAATGTTTGAAAGAATAGGTAAAAGATATCAAGGAAGCTCTTTCCTTAATTACTTATATTTTGCATAATCAGTCCACATGTCAGAGCTTTGACCAAAACCCTATTTTGACAACCCTTAAGCAATCTAGTTTGACAGATGAACTCAAAAATAAGGTAAATTTTAAAAGCTTTGAAGAACCAAAAGAGGAGATTGCGAAGAAGTTATTTTTGCAAAAAATCCTAAGTTAGGTCCGGCTAAACCACCGTTGCATACCATCAGCACTTCAACTGGTTTCTATATCACCTCAAAAACCAAACAGACTCCAACAAACTTTGCACTTGTCTTTCCCTTTTTTGTTCCATTTGTAAGTTATTAGATGCATTTATCTATATTTATTTTAATTTCAATTAACTTTCCCAATTAATGTTTGTTTAACTTTACTTTATGATCGTCTGTGATGGATATCTTCTTTGTTTAAACCAAAAAAAGACTTTCATTTTAATAACATTCAAATGACTATTGCTTCATACATTTTCGGAACCATCCTGCAAGAATTATCTGACTTGTATTGTTGATTAATATTATAATTAAATGCCTTCTTCATATACATTGCAGTATATTCAAATTAATTATATATTAATTTTCATGGCAGTAATGAAGTCATTATAACCTCTAACAATGATTACTACGAAGACAGAAGAGAAAATTTCCAATGTTTGAAACTGAAAGGCTTAGTTGACCAAGAGGTAATAGTTTGTACATATCATTGTATTGTTTCTAATTTCATTAAATAACATCAAACTTATTATGTCAGGTACTTGACTTAGTTGTCTGCCTCAAAACGTTTGAACCCAAATTCTCAAAAATATCCTCTTGGTGATTGGTATCTACCAACATCGTTCTCTATAAGTATTGATTAAATTAACATGTTTACATTATACTACAAAATGAGTTCATGCTACATTATTTTCTTCTTGGCATAGCAATTTGTGCTTGCTAACAGAGAATCAAGTCCCCAAATGATGAACAATTACTATAGAGATAGTTTCATAGGCTTTGTCGATTATGTGAACAAAGTGAGATACATTCATATATTTCTATTCATATAATGATTATAATTGCTTAGTTTATAGTTTCCTTAATTGGTTTAATTTTTTATTTTAACCAAGATATATGTTCCAATAAGATAATGTTCATTGGTATTTGATGATGATTGACTTTGCCAAATGAGAAATTTTAATGCTTGACTTTTTCCCTTCTGAAAATTTAACAATAGAAGACAAGTTATCAAAAAAATGGTAAAGAATTTGCCTAATTATCATTTAATAAATGTTATTTACAAAAAATAATAAATTATACTTACATGGATTATGTTTTGATGAAATTTTTAGCTTTCTTGAATTCTACCAATTCAAGGTTACAATGACCTCAGGTGTCTAATTATGAGATCATTATCCCTGAAAGGTTATTTGTCCAAGATACTGACTGAATCACAAGTATTTAGTATAAAAATATATATATTATTTTTCAACCTATTAAAGTTAATATATAACATATTTTATCTTAGAAATGATTGTGGCGTTTGGGTTGCCATGTGGATGATGAAAGAATACGGTAATGATTTCAAACTTTATGTAAGTATCACTTTATTTATTCACCATCTTTAATTGATTATTGAAACTATTCACGTATTTAGCTTAACATTTTTTTCCTAACGTTGGAGATTGATGATGGGATGAGACTTCAGCTTGCTATTGATCTCACAATTCACCCATATAATTCATCCAAGGACAAAGTAATTTTAAAAGCACACCACCATCTTCAACATTATAGGAGCAATGGGAGTCGACCACACCTGAACTATTGAATTGAACAATTAAATTTTTTATTTTGAAGTCTTAATCTGGCCAATTTGTGGGGCTAATTTTTTGGATGGCTATTTTATTGGATTCTGATGTCTTGATCTGGCTAATGAGGGGGGCATTTTTTTCGGATGATTGTTTCAGAACTTATCATAGCCAAATTTGGGACCATAACACTGGATTTTTTTTTTTTGTTGGAGACTATACTAAACAATACTACTATGGCTAAATTTACGGCCATCACTAGCTATGGAGCCAAGTTTGTCGACCCATCTTTATCTTTCAGTTTATATATTTTGTTGGATGACTGTACTTAACTATATTAATTATTTGGATGATTGTAATTTGAGTGTTTAACCTCCTTTTTACTGACATTTAATTGGTTCCTAAATCCTAACAATTATATACAGGGACATTTTTTACTTTATAAACTATACTAGGTCAATAAAATAATAGAAGGGTGATGCACTATAAGCAAGAGACTAACACAGACTAAGGAGCGGCTTCTAATAAGCAAGAGACAGATGATGGAATGGTTATTATTTGCAAAATCTCCATATATATATATCCTTCAAACAGAAAGAACCATGCACTATATATCTTTCAACAGGAAGAATGTCACAATGATAAAAACAAAACACATAGATTATGTTTTGGGTTTTGTATATTTTGTTTAATTTGTATTCCAACTATTTACATGTACGTTTTGCATCATTTATTTTCTTTACTTTGTATTCAAAGTATGAACATCCATGTTATGTATTTTGTTTAATATCACTATTAAATTTTAAATGTAATGTATTTTTTCTTCCAGTATACTTGTCCTAAGATTTTTTTTACTTTAATCAAATAACTTATCATCACTTCTATCTTCCATAAAACAATGTCCTATTTTTCATTACTTTAATCAAATAACTTTTCATCATCGTCTTATTTACTATACTTTAATCAAATAACTTCTCATCATTTCTATCTTCCATAAATCCTATTTACTCTATGACATCAAGGCAAGGCAAGACAATTAATTAAAAATTACAATGAAAGAAACCATATACATACCCATAATTATAACTTCATTCAAATAAATAATATTAAACCATCATTAAATACATAATTGAACATAAAAATCGATATTTAAATAAATTATTTAAACACAACACCATTCCTAGTAAGATTTAACATCAAACAACCCATTGCCATTATTAACAATGCCGAAAACACAACATAAATCTTCCAATGCATTCATTTCCGAATAGTAGATTCAACCAACAGTACATGTAACTTATCAATCGCAGTATCTTTTAAATATATCTATCTTTGTAACTCCACTAACTCTTTATTCATGATTCCACATTGAGAATAGACAACATCAACACATGGATCCAAACAATCATAATAATTACAACCTTGCATATATTAACAATGAATTAACAACGTTGTGACAAAACAAAAAATTAACTCATTAATTTAATTTTAATAAATTATAAAAATAAAAGTGTGAACATACTTAACTGTTATTACGATTTTTATTCCGACACTTGAAGTATTCCTCTCAGGATTCTTACTAGACCAAGAGGTCCTCAGGATTGCAGGTTAGCCACAGTAACAAAATCTTACATCACCAGATACAAACCCAATACTAATTGAGGAATCTGAATGTGATATCATTCTAAATATTTTTACTACTCAAGATACACATTAAAAAACATAGAATCAACACAATTGTAAAAAAAAGCTACCATCAACACATTGACAAAGCATTTTTTCACATAAACTATCAATACTACAGCATGGGATTCAAATGTAATGATATACAAAACTATACATTAAAGCTGGACATGGAGTAGGATGAATTATACTGCATACCACTACTATTTTTTAGGTTTCTCATTATTCTGGTTGAATTATTTAAATTTAGCATCGACATTCCTTTGCATACAAGCCAATTATCACAACATTCTTCATTACTTCCACTCTAAACCAATATACTAATGTGTGTATAGGCATTGGTTGCATAAGTATAGTTCCATCAATTCATATATTTACTCAATTGCATGCATATTATGCAAGGGAGTGAGACTTATGAGACCTTATCGATGATCATTGTTAGAGCATATAATATATGTTCTCAAGCTACCAAAGTCATATATAGGAAATTGGCAATGTCCACTATTGGTGGCATAAAGTATTAGACTAGACTAGACTACACCTTATACAAAATTCTAACAACTACATCAAGTTGAATTTTGATCATCACTACCTTCTTTTCTACCAAATTCACTAGCATAACAGTGGCTCCCATCGTTCAAGGATTTGTGGGAATCTTAGGATGGGAGCAAACAAAAAATAAATATAAATCATCAATTAAATTAATATTATATTAATGGAAGAAGATGATATACAATATGGAGATTGTATTACACAGCGTATGTGTTAGCATCAATATATGTTCATGTAGTACACTATACAACTAGGTTTAATGAGATCAATGTGAAGGCTCAAAGGCTTTCCTTCCACCTCACATCCTTATTTTTTCAATTACTTTTTACATATTTCAAATAGTTAATCTTTAATTATTTTTTTTGATAATACGAGTCTGCTTGCTTATTCATGCTTCCCCCAAAACTAGAATCAAAATAGAAACAAACAGTCCACACAAAATAGAGACCAATATTTTCCCACGATCTACTTCGCAGTGATGGTTTTGTAGTATCCTTTTTCTAACATCATTATAGAGGTGAAAGCAATTAGGGATATTTAATAATGGATTAAACAACACCATGATTTATAAAATCATCTTTATAAATGGTTGTATGACATTTTCATTTATGTAAATATATAAAATTTAAAATTTAATTAATATGGATTGCTAACACAAAAAGATAAGAACTTTTATATTACTCATACACATCTATATCTATACTATAGTCATACATTCAATCCATGGATGTCCCCAAAATCGCTCATGAAGACCAACTACCCACACAAAACAGAAACCAACGTTTTTACATTATATAACATCTTATAGTGATATTTCGAGATAAACTTCCATCTCGCTGTGATAGAATTGCAAATATCGCTTTCTCTCCTCAAAAAACCTAGCTACTAGCGTACTATCTCTATCTGTATTTTCTAAAAAAAACGATGGCCAAATACAAGTTAAAAAAAATAATAGTAAATAAATATTTTCAATAATTATTTTACGATCCTTCTTTTTACTTTTTTTTTTATAAAATTAACAATTCATATATTAGTTTTACAAAATACATATAACTTGAACTTATTTTAGTTAAATTATATTTAAAAATATTAAATTTCACTCATATTAAATTCACAGTACACATATCAATATTTATTTAATCAATTTAATATTTATTTAATCAATTAGTAAAAAGAGTTTCATATCTTTGAATTTACATGAGTGCCGGATAAACCACCTTCCAACATATATCAATTCAGTTATACGTATGAATCCCTACCTGAATTCACGTGCATGTGTCTTAAAAGGGAGACATTGTTGCTCCTCCGCTAGAGATGTGAAATTTGGAAGAAAAGGTGGAGAAAGAAAGCTAAGGTGTTCATAACCAAAAATACACCGCAATGACATGATTATATATGTATATATTAACAATAATCTCTACCTTTCTAAATTTATCATTTAACGATTAGGAATTCTTTTTAAAAAATAAAAATTAATAGCTTATATCAGATGTTTCCAAATGTAACTATCGTGGACATGTGACAAACGTTTCCACAAAACAAAATATAAGAGAGATTATGTTTGTTATAACAAAAAAAATTAAAAATAAAAAAAGAGAAAATGGGATTTTTTTGGTACTCATGGATGTGAGTAAATTCTAGTCGAAAGACGATGGAGGAAAAAAAAAATAGAAGAATAAAGTAATTTAAAAATTATTCTATAATAATAAATTTTTTTAAATATCTGTTTCGAATTTTTAAAGAAGATTATTGAAAAGAAATAACTTTATTGCTAACTTTTTTATTTTTAAAACATAATTAATAAAACTAAAATAAATTATAGTTTTTAAAATTTTATAATTTTTTTTAAAAAATTATACATCTTAAAAAAAAAAATACAGACAAAACTCAGTGGGATGATATATTAAAAACTTAGCATAAAACTTAATTTTGGAAAGAATGATTTATTGGATAAAAATGTTAACTAAAAAATGATAATCAATAAGCTTTGTATGAAAATTAATATTTTCATTTTAATTTCAATCTTTTTAAACCAAATTAAAATTGATGAAAAATTGATCTAAGACAAAATTGGATAACGAGAGATCAATCATCACCCATAATATTATAAAGTAATTAAATATAATCTTCTTTTAAATTTTAAATAGTAGGCATACAAATGAAATTAATGATATTCATTGCATTTTATCAAAAATAAATTTATGCTTTTAAATTATTAATTACTAGAAAAAAAATTGGTGTCTTTAAAGTAAAAATTAATTAAATGAGATGACGAAAAAAGTATGAAAATAATAATAGTATCGATATTCAATATTTATTATCAATGCATTTAAGTTAGATTATTATAATACTTTATGAATGCATCATGAAAAAGACAAAAATATCTTGTATTTTAAAAATTAATTACCCAAAATTATTTTTACAATTAAAAACACTTATTATTATATGAATGAAACAAGATGTACAAGCATTTAAAAAAAATTGTATCATAGACACTTCTACTTTTCATAATAAATTTTTTTTAAATTAGTTATTATTTATTTAAAATAAAAATCTATATGTAGTTATTTTTTAAAATAGTTAAAAATAAAATCTTTTATAAATATTTAAAAAATATTATTAAAATATTAATTATAAATAAATAATGATATATATATAATTTAAAATAATATATAATCTTATAAATGGTGATCCATGAAAATTATAAACTAATAAAATATTTTTTATTTTAAATGGTAATCATGTAAATAAAATGATAATAACGGATTTCTAAAAAAAATTGATACCTTTACATTTTTAATTATTAGTAATTAATTTTTTGTGCATTCGAAGTAAAAATTAATTAGAAAACAACACAAAACATTATAGAGAATAAAAAAGAAATAATAATTTTAATATCCAATATTTTTGTATTTAACCTGGATTGTTCTACTATTTATAGTTGTATTATGAAGATAAAAATATTTTTTATTTTTAAAAATTAATGACACAAAAATACTTCTAAATTGTACACGTTCATTATCCATGAATGAAATAACATGTAAAAGCATTTCAACAAGAAAATTGTATTCCATAAACTGCTAATTTATATAATAATTTTTTATTTATTCAAAATAAAAATTTATATGTAATTATTTTCTAAAAATATTTAAAAATAAAAATCCCAGCAACCATTTAAAATATTATTAGAATATTAGTGACAAATAAATAATGATATATATATATATAGAATTAAAATAATATAATCTTGTAACCATTAATCTCCATTTAGAAATTATAAATAATTTTAAATATATTATCAAAATTTATTTATATTTTAAATAATAATTATATATTAAAATAAAATAAAATAAAAAGTGTTAATTAATTTTAATTATATAAAATTTTAAAAATATTTTAAATTTAGCAATTTAATTGATACAATTTATTTTTATAGAAAAAGTAAGATATTTTCTCTTATACTTCCATAGACAACAGACCTAAACTGATGTAGATCTATATATATTGATGGCATGTGTTACTTTTATTAAATATGGCGAATAATAACTTTATTTTTTAAATTTTTTAAAGGTCTAGCAAAAAGTTATTTTATAAATAGATCCTTTTAAAAAAAATATTTATGTTTCTGTAACCATCTCCATTCTTTGCTTCTATCATCAACACCGTACCCTCTCCTTGCCGCAGTGGAAATCGTAAAGCTTCAGAATATAAAATGTTCTGGTCAAGACCCAGATCAAGTTTATGTCTCTGCACGGTTTGGTAAAGTTCTCAGCAACCTTGCTTCGTCTACACCACGTTCTACGGCAAAGCTGATTCAGTTGCATGCCTTCGTTAAATATTAAAATAATTTTAAAACTTTTATTTATTTAAAAATTAAATAACAATCTGTTTGCAAAATATTTTTTTTATAGATAATAAAAAAGGATAAAGAATACTGTTGACCGTCTTTATTAGATTTAAACACATGCTATAAATATACTGTGGTCCAGATCATATTAGATTTATTATTCTAGGATTTACAAAAAATATATATAAAAAATTATTAAAAATATTATTTTACTAAATTTGACTTCTTAAATCATTTATTTCTATCTTTTAATATGTTTTGATTGATTTGAATTTAATAAACTCATTTAATATTTAAAACTCTCCTAACACGAGTTTTCTCCGTTTGAATGGGCCGAATATGTTTAATTGGGAAAAACAGTTTGTCACCACTTGAATCAATAGGCGTTATGACATTAAATTATAATTAATACAAATCTGAGGAAATTAATTAATTTATTGATGAATAATAATTAACTAAATATTAAAAATTCAAAGGCCTCATCCTAGTTATTTACATTTATCTTCAGGAGACCGCCAAAAATTGGAGTAAATGCGTGGAGAAATAAGGACGAAGCAATTATACTTAAAAGTAAAAATTATGGAAAAGTGAAGCAATGTGCAAGTGTATTGGAAAAAACATAAACTTACATCGGAATGGTGCGCGTATCTGGATATATTATATATTTTGCTGTTCAATTTAAAAAAAAAAAATAAAGTACAATTTCAATCATTAAAGGCAAGACATATTTGAATACACACACTACATGTATATATAGATGTCATCCTTCAATGTATTTGTTGTATAGTGAAACATTGGTTTCCATTTCTCCTAAGGAACTGTTGCAACTGTTCCTCATGTGTTTATGTTGTTGGTAAGTGCTAATATTCCTGAATAAGACTCCAGAATTTGGTAGCACTAGAAAGTAGAAGTAGAAAACTATTCCCACCCTCAAAAATATTCTGGTCACCCACTTCAATTGTGATTCTCACAGGTCTCTTTCTCTACCTAGCTCTTCTTTCTTTTTAATTTTTTGGCCATATAAATTAGCACCCTTATAAAACAATTTTCTCGTACTTTATATTTAATTTGTTATATACCTAATATTATATAAACAGTACGTGAGAGAGGAACAGAGCTAAAGAGGTGAGAGATAAGTGAAGATGGAAAAGTGGGTGGGTTTTGTGATTCTGTTTGTGTCATTGAAATTAGTGGAAGGTTTGGGAATTAAGGATGGGGTGACATACGATGGAAGATCTCTTATCATTGGTGGCCAGAGAAAAATTCTCTTCTCTGGTTCAATTCATTATCCTCGCAGCACTCCTCAGGTTAATCATTTAATTAAACTATTGTTAAGAAAAATTTCTCCAAATTCTTCTGTAGCGTCAGATTTGTGGAAGTAAGAAGAAAATAGAATGTAGAATATTTGCACACACAAATTGATAACGGAGTTCGGCCAATACTGCCTACGTCTCCGGACTGCTGCAGATAATTTGATAGCAGAAAATTGTACACTGTGTTTACAAAAACACTCACAATCTCACACTACCCACAACCCAATTACACCCAAGAATCCTAAATTTTTCTCTCTTAGAAAAATCTCTCTTTCACAATGATGTGATACATAACTTCCTATGACTATATATAGCAACTTCTCACATGCTATCACTAATTAAGTCAAGCCTTGCATTTATTACGCAATGACTTATAACCACTTCTCACAAATTAAGTCAAGCCTTGCATTTATTACGCAATGACTTATAACCACTTCTCACATGCTATCACTAATTAAGTCAAGCCTTGCATTTATTACGCAATGACTTATAACCACTTCTCACATGCTATCACTAATTAAGTCAAGCCTTGCATTTATTACGCAATGACTTATAACCACTTCTCACATGCTATCACTAATTAAGTCAAGCCTTGCATTTATTACGCAATGACTTATAACCACTTCTCACATGCTATCACTAATTAAGTCAAGCCTTGCATTTATTACGCAATGACTTATAACCACTTCTCACATGCTATCACTAATTAAGTCAAGCCTTGCATTTATTACGCAATGACTTATAACCACTTCTCACATGCTATCACTAATTTTGTCAAGATCTTTGACTTTTCAAATCAACAATCTCCCACTTGAAGACTGATTTCAATCTGTCTTCACACTTTGATCACTACAGCAGTCTTCTTTGGTCTGTTATTCTAGCAGGCCGACTGAAGTTGAACACAACTTCAGTTTGTCAATGGTCACCACCTTTGTTAGCATGTCTGCTGGGTTCTTGCTTCCTGTAATCTTTTCCAATGTCAGCACCTCATCCTCAAGCAGAGATCTGATGAAGTGATAACGTATATCAATGTGCTTAGTTCTAGAGTGAAATGCTGAATTCTTTGCCAGATGTATTGCACTCTGACTATCACTGTGTAAAACACTCTTCTCTTGGATGAATCCCATCTCTGTTAACAATCCTTGAAGCCATATCAACTCTTTACTAGCCTCTGTTACTGCTACATACTCAGTCTCTGTAGTGGATAATGTAACGATCTTCTGTATCCGTGACATCCAACTGACAGCTGTAGTGCCAACAGTAAAAATATAACCGGTGGTACTTCTTCGGTGATCAACTTCACCTCCGAAGTCTGCATCTACATAGCCTTGTACTTTTAATTCTCCTTTGCCAAAGTACAGACACCTTTTTATGGTGCCTCGTAGATACCTTAAAATCCATTTGACTGCTTCCCAATGAGCTTTTCCTGGATTTGCCATAAACCTGCTTAAAACTCCCACTGCATGGCCAATGTCTGGTCGAGTACAGACCATTGCATACATCAAACTTCCTATGGCTGAAGCATATGGAATCTTAGCCATAAAGTCTTTTTCTTCCTCCGTCTGAGGGGACTGATCCTTAGATAAGCGAAAATGACTAGCCAAAGGTGTGCTAACTGGTTTGGCCTTGTCCATATTGAATCTTTGCAAGATACGGTTGATGTACTCTGCCTGAGATAACTGCAAAATTCCTCTTTTCTTATCTCTCGTGATTTGCATTCCAAGAATCTTCTTTGCTATACCCAAGTCCTTCATGTCAAATTCTTTTGACAACTGCATCTTGAGATTTTTAATCTCGTTCATATCTGAACCTGCTACTAACATATCATCGACATAAAGTAGCAATATGATATAACAGGACTTATATCTCTTGAAGAAACAACAGTGGTCAGCATTGCACTTCTGGAAGTCCTCCTTGTGCATGAAGCTTTCAAACTTTCTATACCACTGTCTTGGAGCTTGTTTCAGGCCGTACAAGCTCTTCTTTAATCTGCACACCATATTATCCTTTCCTTTTTCTGAGAATCCTTCAGGTTGGTGCATGTAAATCTCTTCCTCTAAATCTCCATGAAGAAACGCCGTCTTCACGTCCAATTGCTCAAGATAGAGCTCTTCACTGGCAACAATACTTAAGACAGACCTGATAGTATTGAGCTTCACAACTGGAGCAAAGATTTCAGTGTAATCAACTCCTTCCTTTTGCTGAAATCCTTTGACAACTAGTCGGGCTTTGTATCTCTTTGAGCCATCATAGTCCTCCTTCACCCGATACACCCATTTGTTGTGAAGTGCCTTCTTTCCCATGGGTAATTCAGCTAATTCCCATGTCTGATTGGAGATCAAAGAATTCATCTCTTCTATCATAGCAAGTTTCCACTTGTTTGCATCTGTGGTCTGACATGCTTCTATGTAATCTTCAGGCTCTCCTCCATCAGTCAACAACATGTAGTTCATGTATCTCCTGTTGGGCACATGAGGTCGAGAAGACCTTCTCAACACGGGAGTTGGAGTAGGAGGCTCTGATGTGTCAAACTGTTGTTCACTGCTTTCTTTAGTTGAATTCTCTGACCGAGGATTCGCAACTATGGGACTTTCTGGGATATCTTCAACTTCTACATATGTTGGCTTAATCTGCTCTGAATTGTTGGCGCTTGTGTTAAGCTTGTCTTTATACATCACTCTTTCATTGAAGATTACATCTCTGCTGCGGATCATCTTTCTGTTTTCATCATCCCAAAGACGATAGCCAAATTCATCTTCACCATAACCGATGAAAGTGCACTTCTTCGATTTGGGATCGAGTTTATTTCTACCTTGATCACTGATGTGCACATATGCTACACAACCGAAAACTCTAAGATGTGAGAGTTTTATCTCTTTTCCGCTCCATACCTCTTTTGGTATTTTGTGCCCCAATGGTACCGATGGACTTCGGTTGATCAAGTAAGCTGCTGTGTTGACTGCTTCTGCCCAGAACTGCTTCGGTAAGCCTGACTGCACACGCAAGCTTCTGGCTCTTTCAGTCAACGTTCGATTCATACGCTCAGCTACACCATTGTGTTGAGGCGTACGAGGCACGGTCCTCTCCATTCTGATCCCGTGCTCATAGCAGAATTTCTTGAATTTGGTGTCTTCATATTCACCACCATTGTCGGTTCTGAGCTTTTTAATCTTCAACCCTGTTTCATTTTCTACCATAGCTTTCCATATCTTGAAAGCCTCAAATACATCGGACTTATGTTTCAGAAAGTATACCCATACCTTCCTAGAGTGATCATCAATAAAAGTCACGAAGTAATGTTTCCCACCAAGTGATGGGACGGTAGTTGGACCCCAAACATCTGAGTGAACTAGCTCAAGTTTCTCCTTCTTTGGGGGTCTTCCAGCTTTCTGAAAGCTGACTCGTTTCTGCTTTCCAAGTATACAGTCTTCACACATGTCAATTTCTACTGACTGAAGACTTGGTAGCTTGCCGTTTGAGTGCATGATTTTCATCCCTTTCTCACTCATATGGCCTAGCCTCTGGTGCCATAGATTGGAATTTTCATTTGCTGCAACTGCAATCAAATGACATGCTCCTGCTGTTTTGTAAAGAGTGCCACTCTTTTTACCCCGAGCAATTGTCATCGCACCCTTTGAAATCTTCCAATCGTCTCCATGGAAGACAGTTGTGTAGCCATCACTGCTCAACTGGCTTATTGATATTAAGTTCTTTGTCAGGTCGGGAATATGTCTGACATTTTTCAATTCCCATACAGACCCGTTCAACTTAACCTTCACTACACCTTTGCCAACTATCTCACATGATTGGTTGTTACCAAGGTAAACTTTACCAAGGTTTCCGGGAACATAGTTCTCGAAGAATTCCCTTTGTGAAGTGGCATGAAAAGATGCTCCAGAATCTAACACCCAAGACTCCTCCTTGCTTTCTAAAGAACATATCAATGCATCATCTCCTTCAGGGGTGGAAGTAACATTTGCCTCGTCCTTGGTCTCCTGATGCTTTCGTGCACTCTTGCACTGATTTTTGTAGTGCCCAGACTTCCCGCAATTCCAACACTCGATATTCTTCTTAGATTGAAAGTGACGATTTTTGGATTTGGACCTCCTGTCCTTTGATTTGCCACGTCCATTTCCTTTAGTTGAGCTTCTTCCTCTTGACTCTGTTTGCAATATCGAAGATGATGAAGATTCACCCGACTCCTTCCGTCGGATCTCTTCGTTGAGAACTAGATCACGAACATCATCACATTTCAATTTTTGGCTTCCCGTTGAGCCACTCACAGCCGTGACAATGGCATTCCAACTTTCTGGTAAGGAAGACAAAATTATTAATGCTCGTACCTCATCATCAAATTCGATTCCAACAGAACTCAACTGGGTTGTGATTAAGCTGAGTTCATTTAGATGTTGTGCTACTGATGCACCTTCTGTCATCCGAGAGTTAAACAACCGCCTCATCAAGTGAACTTTATTTGCGGCTGACGGCTTTTCATACATTCTGGAAAGAGCCGCCATAAGATCTGCTGTGGTCTTTTCTTTTGCAATGTTAAAAGCAACATTACGTGACAACGTCAGACGGATGACTCCAAGGGCTTGCCTGTCAAGAAGAACCCAATCCTCGTCCTTCATTTCAGTTGGCTTTGTACCTGTGAGAGGTTGATACATATTTTTCTGGTACAGATAATCTTCGATCTGCATTTTCCAGAAACCAAAGTCCGCACCATCGAACTTTTCAATTTTCACCTTTCCTTCATCTACAGCCATCACTCCCACTCAAATCTGACTTCTTCTTTGGATCGTTTCGTTTCTAACAATTTTTAAAAAATTGTAGAATTTCAAACCCGCTCTGATACCAGTTGTTAAGAAAAATTTCTCCAAATTCTTCTGTAGCGTCAGATTTGTGGAAGTAAGAAGAAAATAGAATGCAGAATATTTGCACACACAAATTGATAACGGAGTTCGGCCAATACTGCCTACGTCTCCGGACTGCTGCAGATAATTTGATAGCAGAAAATTGTACACTGTGTTTACAAAAACACTCACAACCTCACACTACCCACAACCCAATTACACCCAAGAATCCTAAATTTTTCTCTCTTAGAAAAATCTCTCTTTCACAATGATGTGATACATAACTTCCTATGACTATATATAGCAACTTCTCACATGCTATCACTAATTAAGTCAAGCCTTGCATTTATTACGCAATGACTTATAACCACTTCTCACATGCTATCACTAATTAAGTCAAGCCTTGCATTTATTACGCAATGACTTATAACCACTTCTCACATGCTATCACTAATTAAGTCAAGCCTTGCATTTATTACGCAATGACTTATAACCACTTCTCACATGCTATCACTAATTTTGTCAAGATCTTTGACTTTTCAAATCAACAACTATATCTCTCTCTTTATGTATTTAAGCTTTTCTGCTTCCTATTCGAAATGAGAAGAATGTGCCATTCATATTATCATATTATTCATGTCTCAATGCTATGTGATTCTATAGAGAATGAAGGTCAGGATTAATTTATGACAAATTAAACCATTATTGTAGATGTGGCCAGATTTGATAGCGAAAGCAAAAGAAGGAGGTGTGGACGTGATTCAGACCTATGTATTTTGGAATCTACATGAACCCCGACAAGGACAGGTACATTTATTTCTTTATATATGCATAAATGTAACCAAAGGTTTCAATAAATAAAATTTAATTTCATAAATATGCTAAGTATTGGATCCTTGTCTAAATCAATTGTAAAACCCACATATATGTACACATTCTAAGTAATTGTTTAAGGTGTAAATACATACACCAGTATGATTTTAGCGGCAGATATGATTTGGTGAGATTCATAAAGGAAGTCAAAGCTCAAGGATTGTATGTATGCCTCAGAATTGGACCTTTCATTGAAAGTGAATGGACATACGGGTAATTTTTCTTCAAGTCTTCTATGCTAACATCTTTTATTGGATGATAACTTAGCATAAGACCAAGTTAATTAAGATCCTCCTTGGTTAACAAAATTTTAAATTATGTAGTTATTGATTTTCAGTTGTTAGATAAAGATTAAACGGTTCAGATTCATCAAAAAAAATTATCATTAACATGACTGAAAATAAATCTAGCTTCTAATATTTATTCAATAACTGTAAATCAGTAATTGCACATTCTTCATTTTTTTTAACTAAAGAGGATGGCGACTTAAATATATATTGTTCCATATGATGGCAAAATTGACCACTCCAACTACCAAATTTGCAGAGGATTTCCATTTTGGTTACATGATATTCCTGGTATTGTTTATCGAACGGACAACGAACCATTTAAGGTAGATGGAAGATAGTAACCTCTTCGCCTATCTTGTATTAATATTATTACATTATTATAACATGTATGCTTATTTCTTTTCCCTTATTTTATAATGTTTAGTTCTACATGAAAAATTTCACCACAAAAATCGTGAATTTAATGAAAGGAGAGGGCTTATACTATTCGCAAGGAGGCCCAATTATATTGTCGCAGGTATACAGGATTCTGTTCAATGTCAAATGCCAATTATTTAGTTTAATTTAATGAAATTTGTTTTCTAATGGAATGGAAATTTGAATTGAATAATATACAGATTGAGAATGAATATCAAAATATCGATAGGGCATTTGGGCCATCAGCATTTCGTTATATCCAATGGGCTGCAAAAATGTCAGTGGGCCTTAACACAAGTGTGCCATGGATTATGTGCAAGCAAACTGATGCTCCTGATCCTGTGGTCAGTTATACTCAGCCCAAGTCATTTGTTTATAAATTTAAATTATGATTAATGGCTTGGTTGAAATTTATTTTTTCTTGCTGTATATCATTTTATAATAATATTTAATGTTATTAGCATAATGACCTTCATCTGAGCTATTGTGTAAAATACCCAATTTCTAACAGTGATATATTAAACATTTGTTATTATGCACGCCATTAGAAATTTGATGGGCTAAAATGAATAAATTTAAGAAATAAGAATTGAAACAAAGATGATATTTTTGCAATTAGTTAGGAAGGTTTCTCAATAATTTCTGTAGCTGACTTTTTATTTTTAATTTAAATGAATTGTTGTGTTGATACAGATCAATACATGCAATGGCTTGAAATGTGGAGAAACATTTACCGGACCAAACTCCCCCAATAAGCCTGCCTTGTGGACTGAAAATTGGACATCTAAGTAAGTTCCTCCATTTACAACGTTCAAATTTGGAGATATAAAAAAAAAATAATAAATTATATTTATATTTTCTATAATTTAATAAAATTGCATCAAATATTCTTTCTTTTTTACCATAATATAAATTTTTATTAATTCATTGATAACATAATATTGTACGCCACTCTAAACTACATAATTTATCTATGTTTATTTATATAATTATATGAATAAAAAATTACAATAATGTAAAAATAGGAGGTATATCAAATAAAAATTTATTAAAGTTTAAAGAAGTGTAAATATAATATTAGAATAATAATACATATTTTCACACAAAATACTTATATTTTCACCTTTTATTATTTTATTACAATAGATTTTGCCTTTCTCTTTTACACAATTTCACTGTAATTCGTGTATGAAGTATAAGACTATGCCGCTAACATTTTTATATGATTATGTGGTCATAATTATATCATTTTTTTCAACAGCTTTAGATTATCGTGATAATAGTGACTAAACACCGTTTTTGATTGAGGTGTAACTTACGCAAACAAATTATAGTATTAAATAAACTAGAGTAAAACACTTGTACCCAAGAAGAAAAATTTATGTGTCATTTGTTATGTGAACATTTTTTTTATTTATAAAATATTATTTTATTTTATGTTTTCAACATTTTGCGCTGGAAACAGTAAAAATAAATAAAAAATTTATTTTTTTTATTTTCAAAATTTTTAGTATAAAATTTTAAAAATAAAATATAAGATAATATTTTAATAAATAAAAATAGAAAGTAAAAAATAAAAAATATTTTTTCAAACTAAACACCACCTTAAAATGCCAAAAAAAAATTACTTTCTTTTAATAGTAGATTATGAATTCTTAAAAGTCAACAACAAACTCTTAAAATACTAGTTTTTTTTCTTGAAATTTTTTCTCATTTCACATTAATCATTGAATTCTTGAAGTCTAAAATGAAAGAAACTTTTTAAAAAATCTAAGATAAAAAGTATCATTTTACTCACTAATTTATATTTATTGAAAAAATTTTAAAATTATACTTAACTATTTGCTTTTCTCTTTCTTATCCAATTGAAGCTATCAAGTATACGGTGGAATGGCACGCCTACGGTCTGCTGAAGATATTGCATTTCATGTCACTCTTTTTATTGCAAAAAATGGAAGCTATGTCAATTATTATATGGTATTATTTAATGCTCACTTTTAAACTCTCTTTCGATTTGATTTGATAAGATCTTCTCTTTGTGTTTTATTACTAAAAGAGTAGAACTAGACATAATGTACACAATTATAAGCTTATTTTATTTGTATAAAAATATACCAATTAAATTATAACTAAGATTTTTACTAGACATTAAATATGCGGAATTAACACTATTTGCAAACTTAGTACCATGGTGGAACAAATTTTGGAAGATCGAGCTCCGCTTACGTAATAACAGGCTATTATGATCAAGCCCCACTTGATGAATATGGTAAGGATACCACAAATTATTTTGCTACCTCACCTTATTTGAAGTTTAATATACCAAATTTTCTTATTAGGTTTGTTAAGGCAACCAAAATGGGGACATCTCAAACAATTACATGCTGCGATCAAGTCTTGTTCTGCCACTTTATTAGAAGGCATTCCAAGAAACTTCTCTTTAGGTCAACTACAAGAGGTATATGCTATCACCTTTTCTATCTCTAACATGTTTAGATGATGTTTAGCTTGTAAGTTTTTCTTATTTATTAAAGTACCATTTTATTTTTAAAAATTTTGTAGTAGAAACAATGAAAATAGAAAATAGATTTATTTTATTTTTTACTGTTTCTTATACAAGATATTAAAAATAGTAAACTAAATAAAAATAAAATGATATTTTTATAAATGAAAAAATTGTAAATCAAATGGTATCTTAACTTTCTTAATTGAATTACAAATATTTAATATATTTTTTATTAGGGTTATGTTTTTGAAGAAGATAAAGGAGGATGTGCTGCATTTCTTATAAACAATGATACAAGGAATAAAGTTACTATCCAATTCCGAAACAGATCATACGAATTGCTTCCTAAGTCAATAAGTATACTACCAGATTGTCAAAATGTGACTTTCAATACTGCAAATGTAAGTTGATTACTTAGACAAAGTTAATTATATATACATCAAATCTGGTACTTTTTGGTTTCATTATTTAGTCTTTCTATATTATACTACATATATAGGTAAATACACCAAGCAACACAAGGATCATAAGTCCTAAACAAAACTTCAGCTCAGCGGATGATTGGAAACAATTTCAAGATGTCATTCCAAACTTTGATGACACCTCATTAAGATCCAACTCATTACTTGAGCAAACGAATATAACTAAAGACAAATCGGATTACCTTTGGTATACTCTTAGGTTAGTTGTTTAACTTTATTTCTCCTTAAAACTCTGTCAAATATATTACTATCTATTTTATTTTTATATAACATATATTAGTATTGTTCATGAACTTCAAACTAATAATTGAGTGATTGATTTTATGAACAGGTTTGAATATAATTTATCTTGTAGCAGACCAAAACTTCGTGTTAATTCTTCTGCTCATGTTGCCTATGCTTTTATAAACAACACATATATAGGTACATAAATGAGACATTCACATGATTCAAAGTGTGAAGTTTCTAAAAAAGTTAACTTGAATGGTTAACTAACTACTTTGTTCTAATTAAATATGTTAGGAGGGGCACATGGAAATCATGATGTGAAGTCATTCATCTTAGAGTTTCCAATTATAGTTAATAAAGAGACAAACAACCTTTCTATACTAAGTGTTATGGTTGGACTACCGGTATAAAAATTTTATTTATGATTATATAATAGTACTTTTTTTTTTGCATTATTTAAGTTTAACAATTATCTAAATTGTGTTTAATGAAAAGGACTCAGGAGCATATCTTGAAAGAAGATTTGCTGGTTTAATTAGCATAGAACTTCAATGCAGCCCACAAGAGTCTCTTAATTTGAAAAATTCTACATGGGGATATCAGGTTTTCTATTTTCTAATTTTATTTTTAAACTTTTTTCTACCTATATATGAACATTGTTAAGTTGCCTATTATTCATGTTATATTTTACGCTAAAAAATTTCTCATCTAAATTTTCCATAAAAAAATGCTAATAGTACACTATTCAACTTATTTTATGTAATTCATCCATTTTTAAAAATTAATCAAATATTTATTTCATAAATTGATTTTTTAAAAGTTATTTTAATTTTTAAAATAACAAATTAATTAAAAATATATGTTAAAAAATATACTATCTTTCTTTTTGATAATGTTATACTGGTCACTCAAGTATGTGTGTATCATTTTTTTAATCCATCTCGTGCATTATAGGTTGGATTACTGGGTGAGAAATTAGAAGTATATAAAGAACAAAACAGCAGTGATATTAAATGGAGTAAGCTGGGGAATGTTACGTCAGAAAGGCTAATTTGGTACAAGGTAAAATCACGCAGCAAGGTTGCATATAAATTCTTATTTTTTTAGTTGGATGCATATAGTTATTATAGAAGTGTGATAATGATTAATGAGAATTTGAACTGTGAAGACGACGTTTGACACACCGAAGGGAAATGAGGCTGTTGTCTTGGATCTTCACTCAATGGGAAAAGGTGAGGCTTGGGTTAATGGTCAAAGCATTGGTCGGTATTGGGTCTCTTTTCTTGATCCCAAGGGCAACCCTTCACAATCACTGTAAGTTAACCCACACAAGCTCCATTAATTTCTATGTTATTTTATGTTGAGTATTTCTAAATTTCTCTATTTTTTAAT
The DNA here is from genome assembly GCA_037954105.1 of Canavalia gladiata. Classification (NCBI taxonomy): domain Eukaryota; kingdom Viridiplantae; phylum Streptophyta; class Magnoliopsida; order Fabales; family Fabaceae; genus Canavalia; species Canavalia gladiata. The sequence goes on along the minus strand of CM075659.1, from coordinate 56,324,746 downwards.
TAACTAAATAAAAATAAATAAATAATTTTTTATATTTTCAAAACAATAAAAATATAAATTTTTATTTAATATTTATTTTATAAAATAGTAGAAATAATAATAAGTAGATATGTTGAAGAATATAATAAAAGTTTATTGTATGGTGCTTTCCCCAATATTTTTATAAATGTTTTTTATTCAAAATTTGACTGGAATTTATTTTGTAAAAAAAAAATAAAAATTGGTAGACCCTTTCCCAAATAAAAATAGCTTTTAAAAAGATAATGTTAATCACTTAGATACATATGAATAAATATAATTTAAAAATTAGTCCACATTTTTTAAAGTTATTGGAGAAAGTATCCTGTTATCTTTTGAAGCTCAAATGTGAGGGAGAACAAAGGAGGAAAAGATGAGAGATGCATTTCAACTACAATGACAACATTAAGATAGTGTAATTAATGCTGTGAATTATGTTGTCACAGGTATCATGTGCCTCGGTCTTTCCTTAAAGACACTGTAAACGTTTTGATTTTGGTGGAAGAAGGTGGTGGGAACCCTCTTGGGATCTCCTTGGCCACTGTTTCAGTCACAAATTCACAACAAAACTTCAATAAATTATCATTCCCATCTGCTGCTTAGCTCAATATTACAAGGAACTCAGAAAATCTGTTTCCTTTCTTGGTAGGAAAATGGGATTGATTATAAACATTATTATAAAATCATTTTCTTAATCTTGGCTTCTGATCCGAATTGATTATATTCATTGTGATTCAAATACTCTTTGGATCTATATCCACTGACAAGAGAGTTATTTACTGAGAAATAAAATTCTCATCAGACCTCTCTTCTCAACAAAATTGGGGATTGAATTGTTTTATCTACAGGATTTTTACTTAAACGAGACCAATTAATTAATTAAAGCATAACGATATACATGCACAGTAAATAGTAATTAAAAAATGAATAAAAAAATAATGTTAGGATATTTTAGAAGAGGAACACGTGGGGTGTAGCGTGAGTAGTCAAAACTATGGTCAGGTTGTTGAACAACAGAGATATGCATATGCTGGATCCATGATATATTAACGAGGCACATACTGTCATGACCCCATTGTTGATGCATGCTAACACTGACACTGGTCAATTGAAATATGAACAGGCTCCACTCCCAATTAGATTCAGAGCATCCATTTAATATAAATTAAGGTAAAATACATTAAATATTATAAAAATATTTTAATTTTTAATTAATATCCTTAAAATATTTATTATCCTTTTTTTAATAAATTTAATCCGTCACAATTATTGATATCTGTCCGAGTGAGAGAGAAGCGGGGACGCGCACCGTCTTTGATATTGAGAATAAAACAAAATACAATGTGGGTTTGTCATTTTGTGTATATTTTATGTTAAAGTGAAATTCTTGACGCGGATAAATCACATTTCAATCCAATGGATAACTTTTGTATCCCTTCGCATCACATCCGTTAATTCCTCCGCATTCTGTGAAAGATTCTGATAGATTGATTCCGGAGACAGATACATAATCCATGAGCGAGATTTCAGTATGTAATCTAAAAGAAAAAAAATATAAAAAATATAGAAATAAAAAAGAAAATGAAAAAAATATTTATCTTTTTGTCATTAACAAACAAATTTTTCCTAATCAATATATAGAGCCGTGTTTGGAAGATATGCAAGGCATGATGCAACACTAGCAGGAGTAACAGGTTATATGTAAAAGTAGATATTAGTAGACATCTTTTGGGATCCCTATAAATTAAAAATAAATAAATAAAAATTATGATACAAAATAAAAATGAAAGATTTTAAATAATGTTAGTATTTTTAAGTATATAAAAATCACAGCTAATAAAATATAAAAGAATTGATGTTAGAAACCAAAAGCAGATTGTTCGGAAATCATAAATGGTAAGTTGCCAATGCCGCGTGCCAGCAAGATAACCTTCTTCCTCCAACTATTGGGGATGAAATAAGCTAAGTTTTTCAATAAGGATTACAATTTAGTTTATTTAAAATTTAGTTTGATTTAATTTATTTAATAAATAAATAAATTTAAATATATTAAAAAAATTTAGTTAAATAATTTAAATTCTTTTAATTTATTATTTATATAAAATTTAAGCATATTAACTTTTTTATAATATAAAATTTTAAATAGTATATTTTGTAAATTTTAAATCAGATAAAATCTTTATAAAAGTCTACAAATTTCAATCGTTGATTATATAAAAAATTTACAAAATATAAAATTATTTTTTTAATTTTTATAAGAAATAACTTTTAATATTTTATTGATTTTAAATATTAAAATATTGTTTTATTTTTAGTATATTTATTACTAATTATTTTTTATATTTTTATTTAGTATTATATTAACAAGATATTTATTCTTTTTATATGATTAATTTAAATATTTAATATTATAAATATTTTAAAAATAAATTTTAAATTTTATTTTATGTTAATTGTTTAACTTATGTTTTAATAATCTTAACAAGCATTTTTTAATTTCATGCATGTCCGCATTTCTGATTGTATATTCTAACGAGTCTTGACTGCTGAAATATCACTTAAAAAATGAATTTCTTTTACGTTAGTGTAAATGATAATAAAATATATTAAATTTTAATAATTATATTATTAAATATTTTTTGATTGGTAAATTATGATAAATATAACTAGATTTATTAAAAATCTAAAACAACACTGATAACAGATTTATATATTCAAATAAAGAATAATTTTTTTTTTTGGTTTTCCTCAATAATTAAAAATACAATTAGTATTTTATTAAATAAAAAAAGCTAAAAATTATAATAAAAGAGAGATATAAGAATAAATTTTATAAAAAATAAATTTGAAAATTAAATAATAATTTTTAAAAGACTAATAATATTAATTATGTTTTTCAAATATTAATTAATTTTTTATATATTTTTTAATAATGAATAGAAAAACTCTCACTTCTCAAACTAGCATTATCTTTTTTCGAAAATGTAACTTGGTCAGGATTCAGGAAGCTGCAAGTCTACAAGTTTAAACTATCGCTAACAGAAATATTATAAGATTATGTAAAAAAGGAAAAGAAAAAAATAGTTGTAAAGTAGCTGGCAATATGGGTTTGTCTGAATCGGTTATGGTGTTTAGGTGATCTTAATAGAAACAAATTATCAGTGACCATTGCATTCATGATGAATGATGAAAGATTAACTACAGTAACACGTGCTCTCTGTTCCTCACTTAACTAACGGTGTCCACTGTCTACTCTATTAATAACCCAAATAACACGCTTATTGCTATTCCACTTTCCCGAGCTCAGAAAAATGAGAGTGTGTTTCGTTTTGTTGTTGGTTTTGGTCACATTCACAGTGGCTTTGTGTGGCAATGTCAGCTACGATGGTCGTTCCCTTATCATTGATGGCCAACGCAAGCTTCTTATCTCTGCTTCCATTCATTACCCTCGAAGTGTTCCTGCGGTGAGACACCACCAACTATTTCTTTTCTACTCGCTAATTATGTTTGTAGTTTTGCTTCCTTTTTTACTTCTTAATCAAAACTGAACTCTTCATTCCTCGCTCTTTCATTATTATTTTTACTATTATTTTATAATTATAATAATAATGATAATTAAAGAAAGGTTCTCGTATCGTTACTTGTTTATGACCTGATTTGTTGGATTTCCTATCCAATTGCCAATTAGGAGGGAACCTGAAAATGCAGCTTTTAAAGTATGGACTATGTAATTGAATTTAGATTATTGTTATTATTATTAGGATTGGGCATTTTAGATTCTTATTCTTAAGAGAAAGAGTTTTTAGTATTATTATTATTATTATTATTATTATTATTATTATTATTATTTTCCTTTATTTTTGGGGTGTGATAAGTGATGGTAATGTGTTTTGTGGCAGATGTGGCCTGGTCTTATTCAAACAGCGAAGGAAGGAGGTGTAGATGTGATTGAAACTTATGTTTTCTGGAATGGCCATGAGCTTTCTCCGGGCAATGTGAGTAATTAGATGCTATACTTCCTAGTTTTTAAGATACTCTTGGAGCTTATAGCTTTATAGTGTCTCGGATAAAGTTTTAGACATTATTTATATCGCTTAAAATTGTAGTATTACTTTGGAGGGCGGTTTGATCTGGTCAAGTTTGCAAAGACAGTTCAGCAGGCTGGGATGTACTTGATTCTTCGAATAGGCCCAGTTGTTGCTGCAGAATGGAATTTTGGGTGAGTAGTATCTTTCCTATGATCTCATTTGGTTCTAATTCTAGGATACCGAATAATAGGAGAGGTGATATGTAAAAGAGAAATAAAAATAGCAGTAAGTTTCAATGGTGTGTCATGGAGGAATTAATTCATATTAAACACTTCTCCAAAGTTAATTGCGCTTTTTGTAACTCTTAACCACTGCTGTATGTTACAGTGGTGTACCAGTATGGCTGCATTATATTCCAGGAACGGTATTCCGGACTTACAATAAGCCTTTTATGGTATGCAGTTGGAATTTGGATTCTCAGAAAAGTTCAAATGCATCTTGATGTATTTATTTGCAGTAAAATAACTGTGATTACTCTAACTATGTTCTCTCTTCCTTGGGGTTCAGTATCATATGCAGAAGTTTACAACATACATTGTGAACCTTATGAAACAAGAGAAGCTTTTTGCTTCACAAGGAGGCCCCATAATCTTAGCCCAGGCAAGTCTAACCTTAAGTATTGCAATTTATTCTCGGTACCCTTTATGTTTATCGTGGGGTGGGCACTTAAGGTTACAGAGGACTTTCACTTGGATTTGCATGCGAACAACTACTTTTTTGTAGCATTCCTTCAATATCTTGTCTACTTTGTCCTCAAAAACTTATCCAGTCCAATGACTTCATTCAGCATCTTCACAATGTTGCAGGTAGAAAATGAGTATGGATACTATGAAAAGTTTTATGGAGAGGATGGTAAGAAATATGCCATGTGGGCTGCAAAGATGGCTGTTTCTCAAAATACAGGTGTTCCTTGGATAATGTGCCAACAATGGGATGCTCCAGATCCTGTGGTAAGATTATAATTTCTTTGAGACATTACTACATTGTAAACTGAAGTTAAACTAAGATTTTTAGTTGTTGTTACAGGAACATAATGAAAACTTCCAATCATAAGTTGGAAATGTTGTCATACACATTATCATGATATTTTCCCATGCTATTCTTAATTCTTTTGCTATTTAAAATTTCCTTTTTCTTTTAAATATCTATGCAGCTGGTCACATTTAGATAACCTATCTATTCATGATGCTTTTACAGATTGATACATGTAACTCATTCTACTGTGACCAGTTTACACCTACTTCTCCAAATAGGCCCAAAATTTGGACTGAGAACTGGCCTGGATGGTATGCTGGATTATCTTTAAACCATTGCTCCCTTTAGTCCATTCTTCATATTTTGCATCAGAAAGTTCATTTTACCAATAATGTATATGTCATGAGAATATTTCATTGACAATTATGTATATGTAAAACTGAAAAATATTTTTATTACAAAATGTTTGAGTGTGTTTGGCAACTTTCAAAAACTGGATATTTGGCTACACGGGAGCTAGTTTTTATATGTAGGTGTTTGGCAATCTCCTCAACTTTAAGAAAGTAATTTTTACCTGAACTAAATTTGAGATAACTACTTTTCAAAAGTCAAGTTTTTTTTTTTCAGTGTCTCCCCCTCTTAATTCTCCATTTCTCTCTCCTCTAGCAAGGGATGAGTGATTATTGGATAAGATATACATGAAGGGATGCCTCATTCATGAAATGGTCAATAAGTATGCTAACTTTTTTGAGTTTAAATAGTTGGTCTCATACATTTGATATATAAATTCAATATTAGAATTAGTTTTGAACCAACCTAAACACAGTTTTGAACTGGTTTCTTTCTAGAGACTTGCAAAACCACTTCTATCTTAAACCATTTTAAACTAGTTTTAGATATTGCCAAATTTGAGTGCGTTACCATTGAAAATGTAGTTCATGAATTTCAAAAATTGTGCAAAACGCTAAAAGATAGACTACATGCATCTTCTACTTACAAAAATAATAAACATATGGAAGATTTGAAAATTTAGCACTCTTCAGTTTATTTAGAACCTTGACAGTGTGAAAGCTTTTTTTTTCTCCCATCTATTTCCCCCGGTTTAGAGGAATTATAACTGTGCAAAAGTTTAATATTTGCTTTCAATATTGCAATAGGGAATGTATCTCACGTTTAAATGTTTTTCTGTGCTGGGATTTTCTACTATTATAAGGTTTAAAACTTTTGGGGGCAGAGATCCTCACAGGCCAGCAGAAGATGTTGCATTTTCTGTTGCTCGGTTCTTCCAGAAAGGTGGAAGTGTACATAATTACTACATGGTACGGATTTTTTTTCTTTGGTTTCTGATGATTATAGGTACTAAACATTTTATTATATTAGTAAATGCCATTAAAACAGACCTTGATCTAAACGATATTCCATAGGTTAGTTTAGTTTTCTCTTATGTTGACCTCTTTGTATTATCCCTGTGGGTTAGTATCATGGAGGAACAAATTTTGGGCGAACAGCAGGTGGTCCATTTATTACTACGAGTTATGACTATGATGCCCCAATAGATGAGTACGGTGAGACATCTAAGTTCAGCTCTTATCTTGCATAATTTGTGTACAGTTCTCTGTACTGTATTTTGAAAAAAGTCCTTAGTTCTTGCAATCAATGCTAAAGTTCCCTGATTTATAAATTTATCATATAAAATGACAGGGTTTCCTAGACTTCCAAAATGGGGACACCTAAAGGAACTTCACAGAGCTATCAAGTTATGTGAGCATGTATTGCTTAGTGGCAAATCAGTTAATGTCTCTCTTGGCCCTTCGGTAGAGGTATTTTCCTTGCTTTAAACGTTTGACTTTCATGGCTTGCACAAATAGACTGTCTTTTGTTTAGTTACTAACCCTCCCTCACATCCAAATCATAACAGGCGTATTCTAATTTTATTAATTTTTTTTGTTTCAAACATTTTATCAAATTCGAATTGTTGCTTACCCATTATTCTAGACCTTGTCTTGCTGCTGGAATCCTTTGATACTGCACTTGTCACAATTAAATTTATAAACATTATTGTGTCATTTCATCTTTTTGAGAAGAGAGGAACATTTTTTCTTTCTCATGTTACTCAACCATGTCACACGACAACAACTAAGTTGGGAGAGGGTGTGATGCTTACTTTTACTGGTAATCTCTGCCTTTACAGGTAGAATGATTGTATGCTAGACTTAAAAAAATGGAAGTAAATTTTATTGGTAAGGGAGACTGCAGAATTTTCATAATTGGACTGTCTACAGTTTAGTTCAAGGGAGTAAATTTGAGCTTTGTTATGTTGTCAAATGTTGGAGATATAAAACTTTTATTGGGCCGCCACTTAATTTGAGAATGTAGAGAGTTGGTCCTTGACATGGCATCAAGCTTTTGTGACCAATTTAATTATAACACCAAATTAATTAAGTTTTTAGCAATCATGGGCCCCACCCTTGCTCCCTTTGCATCCGCCCCAGTACTTAATAATCTATTAGTTTTGTTAACATCAGCCCTTCAATATTAACATTTTCTGTTATATATTCATTTCAAATTGTAAGCCTTAATGTGTTAACTACTGTATTCCAGGCCGATGTCTATACTGACTCATCAGGTGCATGTGCTGCCTTTATTTCTAATGTTGATGATAAAAATGATAAGACAGTGGAATTTCGGAATGCATCGTATCACTTACCAGCTTGGTCAGTTAGCATTCTTCCTGATTGCAAGAATGTGGTGTTCAATACAGCAAAGGTAGATTATTGCTGGTCCTGCATTCTGCTGACATGTTTCCTTAATAAAGTAACTTAATCTTGTCTAAGGATTCACATACAGGAACATCAGGGATTTGGTTTAAATTTGCAACATTGATGTAAATTTCAGTGATGTCAAATATTACATAGGAACTTTGTTATGAGGTTTCTTTAAAACTAATGAAACTTTTGCAGGTTATGGATAAGAACGGAAATTGGCACTTAGACATATCATTTTTAAATATTTTGATGTTTAGATGTATGTGTGCAGCAATCACATGGAACTGAAATTGATACTTGCTGCATGGCCCAAAATGAGTCATAAAGAGAACTTCTTCCACAATAGAAATTATCATCTTAATTAATTTCCTTTAATTTTTCTGTTGACTGTAATCATAATAACTAAGTAATTAATGTAATAAAATATTATTGTATTAATCTGTTTATATATTTCTACAGGTTACTTCCCAGACAAATATAGTTGCAATGCTTCCTGAGAGATTGCAGCAATCAGATAAAGGTTCAAAATCTTTAAAATGGGATGTATGGAAGGAGAACCCAGGAATCTGGGGGAAGGCAGACTTTGTCAAAAATGGTTTTGTTGATCTGATCAATACTACCAAAGATACCACTGACTACCTGTGGCATACAACAAGGTTTGTCTTAGAATAAAAAAAAATATTTAAGTGCACATGTCCATCAATCAAAAAGGATAAAAAATTGAAACATGTGCCTATACATTATATTGCACTGGTGTCATATATATTTTCTTTACTTTGGTAAGTGATTTCTATAAAACTGTTGATGTTGATAGAGTTATGTATAATTTATTTAGGAAAGTTGTACCAGCATCATTGATCAAGATTCAAGACAATGATAATGAACAATTATGTGGCCAATGATGGTGTTTATTTTATAGTTATAAAATGTTTTAGAACAACTTCTGGTTTCTGTATGCTTTCTGTGGCAATATTGGAGTATTTTCTGTTTAAATATGTTCATTGTCTGTTGGATTGTCACATTGAAGTGCTAAAGAATGTAAATTACATTCAATGCTGAAAATCCCTCCATAAATCATTGATAATATCATAATATTCCCTTTTCTCTCGTGGTTGATATTTTTTTCCCTTCTTGTGGGAGGGTCGGGCAAAGGATAATGTATGGCATATACCAATTGATAAAACCCTGGATAGTTCACTGCATACAACTACATGGAATGCTATTATCAAATAGTTAGCAATCTAAGATACTCAGAGTTAGTGTTCCACGTAGTTAAATACAAAAGCTGTGACTTCTCCATTCCCCCTTGGTTTCAGTGTACTAATTGCCAGAATTGCTGACTGCAAAAAATAAATCTGGATGTCAATGATCCTTTATGATTTTGTGTCACTGGGGAAAAAATTCTTATTATGCTCCTATCTTTCCCTGTTAATACTTTATATTTTTACAAACATGCTGAATATCACTACTGAGAGATTTAGTGTGCTATAGGCTATAGGATTCTAATATATTTTATGAATCTGATTTGGTCTTCCTTGAAAAGCCTAGGGGGTCATTATATACTGGATGCTTCTTCTTTTCATAATAAATTATATACTCATTTATGTGCAATGTAATAGACATTGATACGTATAATAAACTAAAGTGTATTTTAAAGTAGCTGTATTGCCATTAAAGCTCAATTTCCTGTCAATGGCAGTATACATGTTGGTGAAAATGAAGAGTTCTTAAAGAAGGGAGACAAGCCAGTTCTTCTAATAGAATCTACTGGTCACGCTCTCCATGCTTTTGTGAATCAGGAATATCAAGGTTATTCTCTCATAGATAATAATTACTTTGCTTTATATTTTAATCAACTGTCATCGTGTGATCGTATGAGAATTGTAGATCATTATGAAACTCAGCATATGCCCCTTGTTCTCGTGTCTTCTCAAGGAATTGTATTGCCCTTCCTTTGCAAATTAGGTATTAAGAATAAGATGTTATTTCTTAGAGTTAACTACACAAACATCCCCTGAAGTAAAATGAAATTAAAGGGATTTCTCTATTTATTTTCAGAATTATATAAAACCTGTTATTCTAAGTTTTAGCATAAGTAGAATATGTTAAATTTAAATTTAGGAAGTTATATTTATTTTCTGAACAAATATAGAAGTTAGCAATTTTGTCAAACCTCGGGGGATCTATGTAACTTGGACATTGGCCGCTTCCCTGGCTTACTTTGAAGTTTTCATTGTTATGAATCTGAAATAGGAAGACAAGGGCCCTATGTTTACTTAACATGAATATATTTTCGCTTTGCTTTTATATAACACGTCTTGTGTTATGTTATTGTACAAATCTTAAACAGGCGTTCTAACACCGACAGAAATGAAATGGCAGTACTTATTACATGAAATTGAAACTATAATTGTATCTTAATTTATGAAAGTGAACAAACAATTCAAGCCTTTGTTTCACATTCATATTAAGTGGAGAAAAAAATTCAAACATAAAAGGAAGAAAAGGAAAAGAAACAAATTTTCTCTTGCCTTTTGCATGTTGCTCCTGTTTCTTCGGGACTAGAAAGATCACACTAGTGATCTACATAAAAATTGTATTCACGTATGCTTTCCTTTAATCCAGCCAATCACTTCAAAGTCTGAAAATCAGTGGCTTGCTGTGCTACTCAACTACATGCATTCAGTTGCCTTGTCACTCTCATACATTGGAAACAAATTTGTTTTATGCATTCCTTTTTTTATTAGTGAAACTAAAATTTGTATTTAGGCTTTGGAACTATTGAATTGCAACACTTTACATGTAAACAAGTAAAGTCATAAACAGTGATGAACCCAAGCTCTCTTATAATTGATTTTTTCTCCTGTTATTTTTCATAACTTTAACTGTGTTTTAGGTACTGCATCTGGAAATGGTACACATTCACCATTCACTTTTAAGAATCCCATCTCCCTCAGGGCAGGGAAGAATGAAATTGGTTTATTATGCTTGACCGTTGGCTTGCAGGTGAGTTACTCTATTTAGAATTAGAACATGTATTTTTCATGAGATTTCTAAGTTCTTTTGATACTGAATGGGGCTTACGCCCAAATCAAATAAATAAGATTAGGCCACCATCCTGGGAAGAGCTATACCAGTTAAAATTTTTCTTAAGATTTGAAGGCTTGTAACAACTCCTAAGAAATACAACTTTTCTATCACAGTATGGGCCTAAAAAGTGGCATGAGTTCAAATATGGGAAAATGAAAGTTTATATTGATCACCATGCTGGCAATAGACTTTAATTTCCAATGACATTATGTCACCCTCATCTGCAGATTACTGTCTAGGTATATGTGGCCATCTAGGCCCTTATCTTTATTTCATGATATTAAATTCTTTATATGAAATAATTTGTTTCTTTCCCATTGTATACTTCACCAGTATCTTTTATGATGTATTCTGTCAGTACCCTTGACAGTGGGCGTGTATCCATTTGAAACTAAACTGAATTCTGTTGACCCCATACTGAATGCATGACACCCCAGGATATGTGTACTTTAAATTGTCTAAATCTGTTCTGGTCCCTCATCGTTTAAAATCTGCTGAGCTTGTATTATGATTAACGACAGGCAATTTGATAATTCAACTTAGTGCTGCTGAAAAAAAATTTCATTATTTATATTGATTTGATGGTTTTTAATTTTATTCAATGCCTATCAAAATTGAAATTAAGTGAAGAAGTGTTGAAAACATTCAACACATGAAGGTCATTTAATACATTTAAAACAAAACAGTTTGTTTTGATTCAACTGCCTGAATTCAGCACTAAAATGAACACTTTTTTTAAATGTATGAATTGTGTGTTTAACTCGTGTTACTGAAAAATTCAGCACTAAGTTTTCAGTATTAGCAAAAGCGCATTAGGACAAAGAGCATAACATTCTTTCAAAATTGTATTTCTTTCTGTTTCTGATATATGAGTGAAATTTATATTATTTTCCCTCCTATGCACAATTTTTAAAAAAGTCCATAGAAATTCTAGGATTTAATTCAAATTATTAAGATGTTCCACATTGGTTAGAACAGGCTTGAATACTTCTTACAAGGCCTAAACAATCCTCCTCTCTAGAGGTAGCTTTTGGGAGTGAGTTAGATCCAATTTTTTAATATGGTACCAGAGCCTAATTAGTCATAATGTTGGGCTACCTGCTAATGCTTAGTCTTACAAACTTCATGTACTAAATGTCCAGCCTTGGCATAAGAGGGAGTGTTATGATGTCCCACCTTAGCTAGAAGTACAGTTAGAATGCTCTTTATAAGGCATGAAGCAAATTTTTTTCCCCTTGTACTAGCTTTTGAGAATGAGTTAGATCTGGATTTCCATTAGAGACAAAAACAATTTAAAATTATTCTCATGGTTTTAAAGTTTTTTAGAAGATAAATACAGATGAATTTGCTACTGTGAGATGTTAGTTGTTAAACCTGAGATTTTGTGTATGACTTCCTTTAAATGATTTGAACTCTCATTACTGTTTTTTTACTATGTTTAGACAGCTGGACCATTTTATGACTTCATAGGGGCAGGATTAACAAGTGTGAAGATTAAGGGACTCAACAATGGGACAATAGACTTGTCTTCTTATGCATGGGCTTACAAGGTTCTTTTTCTTTCACATCATCATCTTAAAATAGATATATATTGTCAGCTTTACAAATGCTCCTCAATTTTTTAAATACCCTTGAAGGTTCTATACTTGTAATAACCACAAAAAATTTTGCCTGCCTTCATCATTTGATCTCTTCTATTTCCTGCTTTCTCAGATGGGAGTTCAAGGAGAACATCTGAAGATATACCAGCAAGATGGGTTAAATAATGTGAATTGGGCATCTACTTCAGAACCACCAAAAATGCAGCCATTGACGTGGTACAAGGTAATGAATGACCTTTCTTGTTTTTGCCATCATTTATGGAAATTATCAATAAATCTTTCATTTACTTTGTGTATTTTGGTGAAATATTTTAAAACCCTTTGACCTTGCAGGCTATTGTGGATGCACCACCTGGGAATGAACCAGTTGGTTTGGATATGTTGCACATGGGCAAAGGTCTAGCCTGGTTAAATGGAGAAGAAATAGGAAGATATTGGCCTAGGATAAGTGAATTCAAGAGTGAAGACTGTGTTAAGGAATGTGATTACAGAGGCAAATTCAATCCTGACAAATGTGACACTGGCTGTGGAGAACCAACACAGAAATGGTAAAACTATAGACAATAATGATTTATGTGAACTTGATGAATTGAAATGCAATGTCTTTTCCTTTTATATACAGAAATTTTTTACCTAAAATATTGTGCCAGCCTTCATAACTAGTAGAAATAGGCCAAGTAAAATACGAAAATAAGCTTTTGTGCTCCAAAAGAAGGGTATATTTGAAGACTTAGCAAGTTCTGTATGTTTTGTTTTGACAAGGTTGTCCTCAATTTCTCTAGTGAATTAGAAACTATAGTGCATTTTTACAATTACGATAAACTTACTTTCTTTTGTAGTTCTTTTTACATTATTTTCCAAAGTTGTCTAGAAATATGTATCTCTTTTGTTGTTTTAATAAATCATTCTGTATTTCATGTGGATCAGGTATCATGTTCCACGATCTTGGTTTAAGCCATCTGGAAATATTCTTGTTATTTTTGAGGAGAAAGGTGGAGATCCAGAAAATATTAGGTTCGTCAGACGTAAAATATCTGGAGCGTGTGCCCATGTTGCAGAGGATTACCCCTCGGCTGGACTCCTTTCTCAGGATGAAGATAATATACTAAATAACAAAAACATTCCTTTTGCCCGTTTAACGTGTCCTGGTAACACTCTTATATCTGCTGTGAAATTTGCTAGCTTTGGAACCCCTTCTGGCTCATGTGGATCTTACTTGAAGGGAGATTGCCACGATCCCAATTCTAGCATAGTTGTTGAGAAGGTATGTATTTTTGCAATTTATTTTCATTTCGTGAGTTATTCTCTCCAAGTATCTATATTTTCATTTTCAAAATTAATCACTCAAATTAAGGGATGTCCTGATTCTTATGGCTTGTGATTGACTTGCTAGCAATCCTGTTAGCTTTTGTATGTGTGCATTATGAACAATTTGCTAAAGTACCTCATCACAAATGTTATCTTTTAACTCTTGGATGATAATCATCATTCCGTCCTCCTCATCTGCTATGTTTCTGTAGGAATAGGTCGAAGCATGAACCTCATTTTTTATGTTAGTGAAGTTCACGGCTAGGTGACATCATGAATCCCACATGGGGTTCATTCTTTCCCAGCCCTTCAAATACTTAGTACATGAATTTATCATATCCATCAGTGAACTTTTATCGAAACTGTCATCCCTTGTTTCTTGCTTTGATATTTAAAGTGAAAAATTAACTTATAGTGGTCACTCCTAGTCATCTGTCTTATTCTTCTATAGAAAGATATTTCATGCAATGTTTACTTAATTGTTTGGTCTTTTATTTTAAAGGCTATAATACTGATAGATCTTCACACGTATCATTGTTACTGCAGGCGTGCCTAAACAAAAACGAATGTGTCATAAAATTAACTGAAGAGAATTTCAAAACCAACTTGTGTCCTGGTTTGTCAAGGAAACTTGCAGTGGAAGCAGTATGTAGCTGACAGTGAAACTTCCGATTCCGGAAGAGATAATTGGAACATTGCATTGCACCATTTATTTTACCAGCTTGGGTACATCTAAGAAGCAGATAAAAGTTTTGCATATATTATTATCACCAAGGTCTGATGTATAATTTATGGCAGGGAAATCTGCTGTAAATACGTTATCTGTTAATTAATTGGATCTTCACACGTGGGTGTTGGGCCATTGAGAATCAATGCCGTTTATTCACATGAGGCTTTGAAACTGCAGGTTAATGGTAACATTTTAATTTAATAACCGTGAGAGAGGAGTTGATGTTCATTTTAGATTTTGTTTACACGTTCTGTGCAAAATCTCTAGGGTGGTGAAACACGGAAACAAGTTCAATACATATTTTTCCAGAGTCAAAATGAGGCCAGTTTTTTTTTTTTTTTGGCATTTCATTAGATTTAATAAAGAGGGGTAGTGGGAGTGAAAAGAATTAATACCATGAAAGAGTATATTCCCTTCTTCTTTTTTAAATGACAATAACTATGTTTATATGATTATTAATCTTCTGATTGAAATTTTTGAAAAAATTAAAAATAACAGTTGTTAAATGAAGAAATATAACTGCAATTATTACAATAGTTTAGAAATTTATTCGTGTTAATTTTTTTAACAATGCAGAAGTACAGTTCCTTTCCTAAAGACAAGGAATCATCTTTGCATGGTTATTAATTTCCTAATCTAATTACTGATAACATTATTTTTCTGTGAGTATAAACTAAAATTTGTAATGTTATTTGTAAGAACTTCATAAAGATTATCAACTTATAATAATATTGTTCTATCAAATTAAAGTTGATTATAAATTCTTATATTTTATTTTTGATTTTATTTATTTTGTTATAATTATTTATTACATTTTTTTTACTATAAACAATGCTAGTAGCCTGATACCAAAATCCTACAATCTTACAAATTGTCTTTTTTTGTGTTTCATCTAGTATTTGAATAAATTGTCTTTCTTTGGTTGCATCAAATATTTTTAAATGTCTAGAAGTAAATATATTCATAATCTTTTATTTTGATAATTATATTTTTTTAATAATTTTTACATTTTAAGAGATTTATTTTTTATTATTAATTTTGAAAATAATTTTGATATACATTAATCGTAGATAGAAATAGAAATGAACAAAATTGTTTGTGAGATTTACAGTTTGGAGTTGGTTGAAACTTAATTTAATTCGATTTGTTTAATAAATAAATAAGTTTTTTTAAAGTTTTTTTAGATAAATAAGTTAGATTTAGACCTATAAAAAAGCTTGTCTAGTCTATTTAGAAATTTATTTATCTTTATATATTATATATTTATATTTATTTTAATATATTATATTTATATTTACATAATTTGTTAAAAAAAATTAATTTCAAACAAAAGAAACCTAAATGATCTTGTTTAAGAATATATCACATATAACATATTACCTAGTGTAATATTCCAAAATAAATAATTGTAAATTTTTTACTATTACATAATTTTGATTTATTTTTTAGTAAAGGTTGGATGGATAGATTTAATAACTTAAAAAATATTAAAATATATTTTTTTATAAAAAACTGTATACTTATGAATCTTTTATATAATTTATATATATATATATATGTGTGTTTTTTAGGTCTATTTAATAACTTTTTTATCTTGTAAACTTTAAACTTATAAATCTTTTTAATCAATTATTTATATAAGCTTTAATGTTATTTAATAATTTTTTTAAAAACGTAGATTTTTAATCAGACTTCATAGGTCTTATAGGTTTAAATAAGACTAGATCTTGATAAAAAAAAATAGATCTCAAAATTTTTTAAAAAATCATACTTAAACACTTAAAATTTAATTATGTAAACTCATGATATTAAATCTTTTATCTCAAAACTTTTAATCACCTTTTTTTAGTATAATTTAAAATAAAGAAAGGATGAGTGAAGAAGTTCTTTATTTTAAAAAATATTTGTAAAAATCTTAGTTATATTTTACTTTAAAAAATTTAAGTGTAAATTTAAATGTGTTTGCTAATATAAACTTTTTAATACTTATTTAATTTACTTCTATAACTAATTTTTATTTATATTTCACTTTTATATTTTTAAATGTGTAAATTTAATAGTTAAATATTATATATATATATATATATATTTGTCACTATTTTTTCTCTCTTTCTCTACATATTCAATAAAATGCAAATTATATGGTTTAACTATTTAAAATAGATACAAAAGCTATAGAAAATAAAAATACATTTAAATCACATCTTTTTAATCAAAATAATATTAGGTGAAATGAGGCTTAATTATGAATTAAATAAGTTGTTGAATTACTTCTTTTAATTTAGAATGATTTTTTTACTTTTAAAATTGTATACAAATAAAAAATTATTAATTTAAAAAATTTATTGAAATATATATTAATTTCTTATATTATTCATGTTTTGAGTAAAAAAACAGTAAAGGTATATTTAAAGATAATTTAACATTTAGTGTATATTTCGGTAAAATAGCAATATATGAACTGTATATACGTGGGAGAGAAGAATGCATGCCTTTTATGTAAAATTCAAATGCAGTACATGACATGATTTATAACTCTAAGCATGGATAGTGTGAGTTTAGAATTGTGTTCCTTTTTCATAATGGTGGAAGGCACAAGAGGAAAAAAAAATTCATTATATATATATATATATATATATATATATATATATATATATATATATATATATCAATAAGGGTAGTTAAAAAAAAAAAACAATAAGACAATTTTACTTGAACATGGCATACATTACATTCTGTGCAAAGTCTTTTCTCGTCAAAGCACAATGAAGAATTGAAATGAAGTTATAAATCATACCCTATAGGTACTTGGCAAAACACTTTTTAGAGGGCATAATAAATAATCGTTTATCACAACAAGCAAAAAAAATAATTAAACAAAACAGCCAATCAGCTACATCAAAAGATTTCACTCTGTTCATGTTCCTTAAATAAACTTGGCATAAATTTGAATACAAGGTATATATTCTTTGAAGAATTAAGGTAAAATATTAGAGAAAATTAATTTCTTCTTAGTTATTAATTTTTCATATAAATATAAAGTTTAATTTATCTTCTAAACACATCTCAACTATACATTTAACATGGTTAAAATTTCAAACTATTAGGTATTTATATATTTATATCAATGATTAAACTTAAATTACTCACTACTTTCTTATATTCTATCCACTCTATTTTAATAGATGTATACTGGTTATTAAACTTGTTTTGTGAATTTTCTACGCTTGATGGTTTATACAAGAGGAGAAAATAAGTTAACTTGTACTAGATTTTACAAGATTTGAGTTTGAGATTTTTTTTTTTAAATTAAAAGGATAACTGCATAAGTTAGATATGATTGATATATTTTTTTTTATCAATTTTAAATATTCTTATTATATAATAAAATATTTTATTTTTAATATATTATTTAACGTGTGTTTCTTCTTTTTTAACGGAAGAGCACATTAAAAAAAATAATCAACTTATTTTGTTAATACACCACATACCATGTAATTCACACATTCTATCTATATAAACTTTCTGCTCAATGTTGTAATTTTTGCACATGTGAACTCATTCTATTCATGTTGTAAATATTTTTATTATTTAATTTCTCTCTTCTTAATTATCTTTCGTCTCTTTTTATTATTGATAGTTGTTATAATATTTGGAAAAAAATTATATTCCTAGTTGAAATAATGGTTTTTTTTAAAATATTTAATATAAAAATGAAACATGTTTTGTAAAATTATCAAGTTAACAATAATAAAAATTAATTAAAATAAGTAAATTAAAATTTAAATAAAATTACAAAATGAAATTTAACTTTTTCAATAATTATTGTGGTTAGGAAAAATATTAACACTTTAAAATAGTGAAATATTTTTAAAAAATATAAATTGTATTCATATAAATTTATTCTAAATAAAAAAATTCAACAGCTCTATTTGATCATACTTATAAATAAATGCAAAAAAATATTTAAAATAAAAAAAGTAGTAAAAGAATTGCTTATGTTGACATGCTATAAAAATAATAACATTCATTTGATAAAAATTATTATGGTAAGGGTAATATTATAGAAATTAAAAACTTAAAATAAAAAATTGTTGGGAAATATCATAAAAAAGAAATATATAATTGTTATATGATGTCATGTTACAATATAATGAATCATATTATCGAAATATTATTTTGTTGTTAGATAAATAATTTTTAATGTTTATTTTGTTATTAATATTATAATATTATATTTTTAATGTTATTTTATTACATTTAATGGTGTATATATTTTTTTAAAAAAGTGTTAGAAAATAGTTAATAGTTCAAAAAAAAATACGGAAGCATAAGTTAATAAATTATATTTGTCTATTCAAATAATAGAATTTTTAAATGATAAGAAGAGATAGATAGCATTTACAAGTAACAAATATAAAATTCAAATAAAAAGTGGTATAAGTTTTGATGTTTTGAAAAGAAAATTTCACATAAAATTAACGTTATGTGAAAACCATTTTATCTTAAGCTTGATAGCAGGATTTTTACTTCATTCTATCAATAGAAGATATAGTATCCTCTATATATGTGAGGGTAACAACAACCATTCATGAATGTGCTGATATGATGAGGTTGACAATGTTAAAACTTGTGTTTTCTTTACAACTTTGGAACGTGACTACCAAAATGTCAAGTGGTAACGAGTCTTGGGTTGCAATAGTTGTGCGTTAAAATTTAACTAACATGGGTTACTATATTTGATAAATAAGATTATAAGATTGTAAATTATAATTAGAGTTGAACTTATATTTGTCTTATCTAATATTATTGGCAGTATTTATCACGATAATAATAAAGGTTTTGAGGTATGAGTACCATTTGAAAATAATGAAGAGAATAAAAATAAAAGTAATTTTTTTTTATAATTCTTCGGACACCAGTGTTGGGATAATATTAATCATATTTTGATTGCTCTGAATATCTCTCTGAATTTCAGGAATCCAATTATTACAACTCCTCAGACAACTGAAAGTTTCATTTTGGAAGTTAACTCCATATTGTTGTTATATTACTCGTTCAGATTAAGAAGCAGCTCTTAAACATGTATATTCTGAAAGCATAACAAAGATGAGTCAAATCTAAGAGTGAAAGAGTAAAAATGATGAGTATGAAAAAATTTCACCGCAAGTCACCTGTTTATAGACACTACAACCCGCAAAATCTCAATAACACTTTCAATCCTACAATTATGTGTATGAGTGGGTCTACCCAATGAAGAATAATAGGAGGAATAATATACAGAAACCTTAAGCCAAAATCGAAAACAAATTGTTCAGAGTCAAAAGAGAATAATTGTAAGTAGATGTGGGAGTAGGGCAAGGTGTCATGCAGAAGCATGACAAATGATAATGTTTCTCCATTGCAAATTTCAACTGTTGCATTTATAACAACTTACAAAACTAATTTAAATTAAAAACCATTTCCTTTTGTTCTTTTTATAAAAAGTAACTATTAATATTTTCTAAATATAAAAATCATAGTTTAAATTTTCACTATATTAATTATTAATTTTTTCACATCTTTATAATATTTTTAAAATAAAATTTAAATTTATAATATATTAATTGTTTGAATTATTTTTTATTAGTATTCATGAATTAGTATTTTCCAATTTCATACATGCTTACGTTCACAAATGTATACTATAACAAGCCTTGAATGCCAAAATGTGAAAATGAAATTTCTGAACTTTTTTTATAATACTAGGTTTAAACATAAGAGAATTTAAAACAACAATAAGACTTGTACAACATTTTTTTTATAGTACATTTTAACCAGTTAAAATTTAAATTTATTAGTTAAAAAATTTATTATAATGTTTTAACTATGTTTACTAAAGTAATTTTTTTAATAGCTACTAGTATATTTGGAGCATTTGATAGCATTTTTTAAGTTATTTTAAATAGTTTTTAAGTTCTTCATATTTTAACTGAAATATTTTCTAATTTTATCATTAATATATTTGTATAATTTAATATCTAATTATAAATTTATTTTTATAAGTTTAATATCATTTAAGTTATTTAAAATTATTATTAATTTTGATATTTATTTTTAATATTATTGTAAAATATTATTTTAATTATTATATTATTTATTTTATTTTAAAAATAAAATATTGAATTTTTTTATGATAAAATTAAAATTGTAAAATAATTTAGTTTTTTAAAATTGTGATTTAAAAATTATATATGTGAAAATTTTAAAAAGAAATATTTTTAAAATATTTAATTAATTTTTTATATTTTTTTTATTAAAATATACATCAAACTTATCAAATTTTAATCTATTAATTAATTAAATATTTATTTATAATTATTAATTAATTAATTTAATAAATAATTTTACCAAATATTTTTAATTCATTTACTAATTTTTCAATTCTTAAGGCTTGAGTCATCTTTTTCACTTTTAATTTTTTTTCTTTCATTACCTACTCAGTTTTTTCTATCTTATTCATTAGTTTTCTCAAATATATCTAAAAAGTAAAAAAAATATTATTTATCTATTCATTTAAATAAGGTATTAGTTGTTTTGTTTATATTTTATTCTCAATAATAAATGAGAAAAAATTCAAAATTATAATAAATAAAAAATAAATTTTATTATGAAGGAAAAATATCCATTCAACTAAAGATGAAAAAAATTATTCCTATTTGTTTATTTGAATAAAAAATAAAATATTAATTATTTTTTTATTTATATTCTATATAATAAATATAAAAGTTAAAATTGTAATAAATAAAATAGATAAAAATAAATCTTATAAAGGAAAAATTATTTTTGTTTATCTATTCATTAAATAACAAAAAAAGGTATTAATTAATTTTTTATATATATCTTTAATAATAAATGAAAGAGAAGTTATAATTATAATAAATGAGAAATATATATATATATATATATATATATATATATATATATATATATATGTGTGTGTGTGTTTTGATAGTGTATGTAGCACTTTCTCTCGCTTTGCCAAACTAGCATTATCATTTTCCAAAAATGTAACATGATCCCGAATTGGTAAGTTTACATCACATTATCGCTAACAGAAATGTTACGTGATTTTGTAAAAAAGAAAATAAAAAAAGTAATTGTTAACCATTAAATAAAAAACATAGATGAATGTTTGTATGTAAAAATATCAAGGATTGATAGAAAAATCATATTGATAATGAATGGTTATTGATAGTTGTAAACATCGTCTCTGTTTCTCACATAACTAAAGCTGTCCACTGCTACTCTATATATTAATAACCCAAAACACACGCATATGCTATTCCGCATAAGCTTAGAAAAATGAGAGTGTGTTTCGTTTTGTTGTTGGTTTTGGTCACATTCACAGTGGCTTTGTGTGGCAATGTCAGCTACGATGGTCGTTCCCTTATCATTGATGGCCAACGCAAGCTTCTTATCTCTGCTTCCATTCATTACCCTCGAAGTGTTCCTGCGGTCAGACACCACACCAACTAAACATTCCTCGTTCTTTCTCTAATGCTCTTTCATTATTATTTTTACTATTATTTTATAATCATCATCATCTAAATTCAATTACATGGTCCATGCTTTAAAAGGTGCAATTTCAAGTTCCCCTCTAATCCAACAAATCAGCACGTAAATTATTATTATTATTATTAGGATTGGGAATTTTGGATTAATCTTATTATTCTTAAAGAGTAAGAGTTTTAAATATTATTATTTTCTTATGTTTTTGGGGTGTGATAAGTAATGTGATTTGTGGCAGATGTGGCCTGGTCTTATTCAAACAGCGAAGGAAGGAGGTGTAGATGTGATTGAAACTTATGTTTTCTGGAATGGCCATGAACCTTCTCCTGGTCATGTGAGTAATTAATTAGATGCTATATATACTTCATAGTTTTTAAGATACTCTTTGGAGCTTATAGCCTAATAGTGTTAGATAAAGTTTTAATTAAGACATTTTTTCTGTCGCTTAAAAAAATTGTAGTATTATTTTCTAGGGAGGTTCGATCTGGTGAGCTTTGCAAAGACTGTTCAGCGAACTGGGATGTATTTGATCCTTCGAATAGGGCCATTTGTTGCTGCAGAATGGAATTTTGGGTGAGAAATCATTATCTTTGCAATGATTTCATTTGATTCTAATTCTAGGATGCCCAACAATAGGTAAAATGTAACGTACGAACAGTTAATGATAACAATTAATAGATCAACTTCTATTCATTAAGTGATATAAATGATAGTATTTATGATTTAGAATAATAAAAAATGGGGTAAAAACGTGTTCTGACAGTATTCTATGAGATTTACCATTGGAGAAACAAAAGAAAAGAGTAAACTTATTGGTTTTTAGATACACGTATTAATGAGGTTGCAAGATAATACCATCACTTAATGGAAAATAATTAATTAATTTACCCGTAGAGATTGGAAACTTTTCAATAAATACTAAAATTAGAATAATCTAACCAATTATATACTATTTATATTAAAAGCTTAATCTTATATTCATCATCAGTTGTATCATTAAATAATTAATTTTATAATTAATATTAAATTATAATAGTATTATATATATATTAAATAATTAATTAATATTCATATATAAATTAATAATAATAATAATATAACATTGTTTCATTTAGATAACATCAATCAATTGTTGAAATTATTAAAATTATTAAGAATATAAACCTTGAAACAAACATGCATACTTCTACTAATTTAATATAATATAATATCATTAAAAATTTTACACTAAATCCATCTAATATTAAAATACTTTAACAATATAACATTTAGTAGAGAATCATAATTTTAATTAAAGTACTCATTATTCTTTTTATAAATATTAAAATTCACAATTTTTTTCAATAACTATATATTAGATAGAAATATATTAAAACAAATTTAACAAAAAAAATTAGTTACAAAATAGGAATATAAAACTTTAAGCAAAATCTTACAAAAATTGAAATTTTCAGTTAATCACATATTTTCATGAATATACTAACTCAAAAATTCTTTGCTAACCCAATAAAATTTTTTAATAAAGCAACATAAAGTTTAATCTCATATCATAGTCTAAAATAATATATCAACACATAATTTACTATTTATATCAATTTTATGAATAAATTATTATTTTATATTATGATTCAATATTTATTTCAATTTTATGACTAAAATATATTTTTATGAGAATATTTAACATATATTTATCACAAAATTAAGAATAATATATTAGATAACTTTAAGATGTAGATTTTAAGATTAAAGCAATAAAAATGTAATGTAATTATAGTTAAAAAAGATTGAATTATTTAATTCTTACATAATTTTTTATAATTATACTCACAATTATACAAAATTATAAATCATGTTTAAAAAAATATTATAATTTTCACAAAATGTATAAAAGTATATTAAACTAATATACATAACTTAGTTCACATAGAGAATTAAACTTAATTTTAGAATCATAATACCATAATAAAAAAATATTCAGTGCATTATATGTATGTGTTATTAATTAATTAAATAATATCATAACTTATATTATTTCATTCATACACATCCTATGCAATTAGATTTGTGATAAATAAACTCATAATTCTTCAAAATTATAATAACTATGCCTAAAATTAAAATCATCCTAAAACACATCCTAAGAAAGAATATAACGCCCTAGAATGTTATAAATAACAACACATAGAATATGAAAAAAGTTTAGATCCGTAGTCCAAGAATATGTACATGAATAAGTTAATTAACCTTGGATTAATTAACATAAAATAGTTAGAACGTTAAGAAAATTTTAACTTTTATACTAAAGTTATAAAAAAAATTAAAAAGATAAATTTAGATTAAAAAAAAAATAGGCCTTGAAAGTGAACCCACATGCCTACATGTGCCAACCGACAAGTGAACAACTTGGATCATAAAATCTGATCTTGAATTAAAAATTCTCTTAGCTGGAGTATCCATACGCTATAAAATTTCATGTTCTTGATCGCATGGATGAGAGGCATACAAAAGCTCTTAATCAATTTTGATTAATGCTAATCCACAATAATTAGAAAATTAATAATAATAATAATAATATAACATGTGAAAGAGAAATAAAAACAGCAGTAAGTTTAGATGGTGTATCGTGGAAGAACTAATTCATATTAAACACTTATACAAAGTTAATAGCGCTTTCATAACTCTTAACCACTGATGCATGTTACAGTGGTGTACCGGTATGGCTGCATTATGTTCCAGGCACGGTATTCCGGACTTACAATAAGCCTTTTATGGTATGTATTTGGACTTTGGATTATAACTCATTTTAAAAGTTCAAATACCATCTTTATGTACTTATTTGCAGTAAAATGACTGTGATCACTCTAACTCGGTTGTTTCTTCCTTGGGGTTCAGTATCATATGCAGAAGTTCACAACATACATAGTGAACCTTATGAAACAAGAGAAGCTTTTTGCTTCACAAGGGGGCCCCATAATCTTAGCCCAGGCAAGTAATATAACCTTCATAAATATATTGCAATTTGTTTTCGGTGCCTTTATGTGTATCTTGGGGTAGACACTTGAACATTGGAAGTGTAACCACTATAACATATTACATTTTTTAATATTTAAAAAAATATTATAAAAATATAAAAAATATTTATTAATTTTAATAATATTTTAAAAAATGTTGTATTTAATTTATATTGTAAAATATTATTAGTAACATTTAAAAAATATTATCTACTATTTTTAATAACATTTTAAAAAAATGTTCTACTTGATTTATATTTAAAAAGTATAATATTAAAAAAGTATAATATGTTATAATGGTTGTATCAATTTCTTCATTTAGCATCTTCAAAATGTTGCAGATAGAAAATGAGTATGGATTATATGAAAATGCTTATAAGGAGGATGGTAAGAAATATACGGTGTGGGCTGCAAAGATGGCTGTTTCTCAAAATACAGGTGTTCCTTGGATAATGTGCCAACAATGGGATGCTCCAGATCCTGTGGTAAGATTATAATTTCTTTGAGATGTTACTATATTGTTTAAACAAAAATTAAACTTAGATTCTTAGTGGTTGTTACAGGAACATATAGTGAAAACTTCCAATCATAAGTTGGAAACGTCTTCTTGCACATTATCATGACTTTTGCCGTGGTTCAAAATTCTTAATTTTTCTATTATTTAAAGTTTCTTTTTTCTTTTAAATATCTATGCAGCTGGTCACATTTAGATGATAACCTATCTATTCATGATTCTTTTACAGATTGATACATGCAACTCATTCTATTGTGACCAATTTACACCAACTTCCCCAAATAGGCCCAAAATTTGGACTGAGAACTGGCCTGGATGGTATGCTGGATTTACTTTAAATTATTGCTCCCTTTAGTCCATTATTCATATTGTGCATCAGAAAGTTCATTTTACCATGTGATAATGTATGTGTCATGAGAATATCTCATTGACAATTATCTGTAAGTAAAACTGAAAAAAAAAATTATTGCAACATGTTTGAGGGTGTTTTGTGAGCTGGTCACATTTACCTGAACTAACTTTGAGATAAAAACTACTTTTCAAAAGTCAAAACTCTTTTTTTCTGAGTGTCTCTCTCCGTTTTAATTCTCCATTTGTCTCTCCTCTAGCTAGGATGAACAATTATTTGATAAGATATACATGAAGGGATGGCTCATTCATGAAATGGTCATTAAGTATGCTAACTTTTTGTAGTTTAAATAGTCAGTCTCTTACATTTGATCTATAAATTCAATATTATAATTAGTTTTGAACCAACCTAACCACACTTTTCAACAGGTTTGTTTCTATAGAGACTTGTGTAACCATTTCTATCTTATATCATTATAAACTAGTTTTAGATATTGCTAAATTTGAGTCTGTTAAAACTGAAAATGTAGTTCATGAATTTTAGAAATTGTGCAAAAGGCTAGAAGATAGACTAAATGCATCAGCTAGACTTAGAAAAATAATAAACATATGCAAGATTTGAAAATTTACCCTTTTCAGTTTATTTCGAACCTTAACAGTGTGGATGCTTTTCCTTTCCCATCTATTTCCCCCGGGTTAGAGGAATTATAAATGTACAAAAGTTCAATATTTTCTCTTGATATTGCATTAGGGAATGTATCTCACGTTTAAATGTTTCTCTGTGCTGGGATTTTCTACTATTTTAAGGTTTAAAAGTTATGGTAGCAAAGATCCTCACAGGCCACCAGAAGATGTTGCATTTTCTGTTGCTCGTTTCTTTCAGAAAGGTGGAAGTCTAGTAAATTACTACATGGTACAGGATTTTTTTTTCCTTTGATTTCTTATGATTGTGGGTACTAAACATTTATTTAATAGTAAATACCATTAGAAAAGACATTTATTTAAACGATATTCCATAGCTTAGTTTATTTTTCTCTTATGTTGACCTCTTTGTATTATCCCTGTGGGTTAGTATCATGGAGGAACAAATTTTGGGCGTACAAGTGGTCTATTCATTACTACAAGTTATGACTATGATGCCCCAATAGATGAGTATGGTAAGACATCTAACTAAAGTTCTTATCTTATAACTTATGTTTAGGGCTCTTAACTTTATTTTGAAAAAAGTCCTTAGTTCTTCCATTCAATGCTAAAGTTCACTGATTAATAAATGTATCTTATAAAACAGGGTTACCTAGACTTCCAAAATGGAGACACCTGAAGGAACTTCACATGGCTATCAAGTTATGTTCGCATGTATTGCTTAATGGAAAATTGGTTAATGTCTCTCTTGGCCCTTCTGTTGAGGTATTTCCCTTCCTTTAAACGTTTGACTTTCATGGCTAGCACAAATAGATGGTTGTTTAGTTATGAACCCTCTCTCACATCCAAATCATAATAGGCGTATTCTAATTTTATTTATTTATTTGTTTCAAACATTTTATGGAGTTTGAATTGTTTGGTTACCCATTATTCAAGACCTTCTTGCTGATGGAATCCTTTGATACTGCACGTTCAACAATTAAATTTATAAATATTACTGTGTCACTTCAACTGTTTCAGAAGAAGGGAACATCTTTTCTTTTTAGTATTACTAGACCATGCCATTAGACACCAACTAAGTTTTTCTTTTCTTTTTTAAAATTCTAACAAGACTTTCTGGGAGAGGGTGTGATGGTTTCTTTTATTGGTAATTTCTGCCTTTACAGGTAGAACAATTGTAAGCTAGACTTAATTTAAAAAAAGGAAGTAAATTTATTGGTAAAGGAAGCAGCAGAATTTTCATAATTGGACTGTCTACAAGCTTAGTTCAAGGGAGTAATCTTGAGCTTTGTTATGTTGTAAACTGTTGGAGATATAAAACTTTTGTTGGGCCTCCATTTGATTTAACTATGTGGAGAGTTGGTCCTTGACCTAGCATCAAGCTTTTGTAACCAATTTAGTTATAACACTAAATTAATCAAGTTTTAGCAAGCATGGGACCCACCCTTGCTCCCCTTGCATCCGCTCCAGTACTTAATAATCTACATCAGCCATTCAAAGTTAAGATTTTCCAATATATATTCATTTGGAATTATAAGCCTTAAGGTGCTAACTACTGTATTGCAGGCTGATGTCTATACTGACTCATCAGGAGCATGTGCTGCCTTTATTTCTAATGTTGATGATAAAAATGATAAGACAGTTGAATTTCGGAATACATCTTATCACATACCAGCTTGGTCAGTTAGCATTCTTCCTGATTGCAAGAATGTAGTGTTCAACACAGCAAAGGTAGATTATTGCTGGTCCTGCATTCTGCTGACATGTTTCCTTAATAAAGTAACTTAATCTTGTCTAAGGATTCACATACAGGAACATCAGGGATTTGGTTTAAATTTGCAACATTGATGTAAATTTCAGTGATGTCAAATATTACATAGGAACTTTGTTATGAGGTTTCTTTAAAACTAATGAAACTTTTGCAGGTTATGGATAAGAACGGAAATTGGCACTTAGACATATCATTTTTAAATATTTTGATGTTTAGATGTATGTGTGCAGCAATCACATGGAACTGAAATTGATACTTGCTGCATGGCCCAAAATGAGTCATAAAGAGAACTTCTTCCACAATAGAAATTATCATCTTAATTAATTTCCTTTAATTTTTCTGTTGACTGTAATCATAATAACTAAGTAATTAATGTAATAAAATATTATTGTATTAATCTGTTTATATATTTCTACAGGTTACTTCCCAGACAAATATAGTTGCAATGCTTCCTGAGAGATTGCAGCAATCAGATAAAGGTTCAAAATCTTTAAAATGGGATGTATGGAAGGAGAACCCAGGAATCTGGGGGAAGGCAGACTTTGTCAAAAATGGTTTTGTTGATCTGATCAATACTACCAAAGATACCACTGACTACCTGTGGCATACAGCAAGGTTTGTCTTAGAATAAAAAAAAATATTTAAGTGCACATGTCCATCAATCAAAAAGGATAAAAAATTGAAACATGTGCCTATACATTATATTGCACTGGTGTCATATATATTTTCTTTACTTTGGTAAGTGATTTCTATAAAACTGTTGATGTTGATAGAGTTATGTATAATTTATTTAGGAAAGTTGTACCAGCATCATTGATCAAGATTCAAGACAATGATAATGAACAATTATGTGGCCAATGATGGTGTTTATTTTATAGTTATAAAATGTTTTAGAACAACTTCTGGTTTCTGTATGCTTTCTGTGGCAATATTGGAGTATTTTCTGTTTAAATATGTTCATTGTCTGTTGGATTGTCACATTGAAGTGCTAAAGAATGTAAATTACATTCAATGCTGAAAATCCCTCCATAAATCATTGATAATATCATAATATTCCCTTTTCTCTCGTGGTTGATATTTTTTTCCCTTCTTGTGGGAGGGTCGGGCAAAGGATAATGTATGGCATATACCAATTGATAAAACCCTGGATAGTTCACTGCATACAACTACATGGAATGCTATTATCAAATAGTTAGCAATCTAAGATACTCAGAGTTAGTGTTCCACGTAGTTAAATACAAAAGCTGTGACTTCTCCATTCCCCCTTGGTTTCAGTGTACTAATTGCCAGAATTGCTGACTGCAAAAAATAAATCTGGATGTCAATGATCCTTTATGATTTTGTGTCACTGGGGAAAAAATTCTTATTATGCTCCTATCTTTCCCTGTTAATACTTTATATTTTTACAAACATGCTGAATATCACTACTGAGAGATTTAGTGTGCTATAGGCTATAGGATTCTAATATATTTTATGAATCTGATTTGGTCTTCCTTGAAAAGCCTAGGGGGTCATTATATACTGGATGCTTCTTCTTTTCATAATAAATTATATACTCATTTATGTGCAATGTAATAGACATTGATACGTATAATAAACTAAAGTGTATTTTAAAGTAGCTGTATTGCCATTAAAGCTCAATTTCCTGTCAATGGCAGTATACATGTTGGTGAAAATGAAGAGTTCTTAAAGAAGGGAGACAAGCCAGTTCTTCTAATAGAATCTACTGGTCACGCTCTCCATGCTTTTGTGAATCAGGAATATCAAGGTTATTCTCTCATAGATAATAATTACTTTGCTTTATATTTTAATCAACTGTCATCGTGTGATCGTATGAGAATTGTAGATCATTATGAAACTCAGCATATGCCCCTTGTTCTCGTGTCTTCTCAAGGAATTGTATTGCCCTTCCTTTGCAAATTAGGTATTAAGAATAAGATGTTATTTCTTAGAGTTAACTACACAAACATCCCCTGAAGTAAAATGAAATTAAAGGGATTTCTCTATTTATTTTCAGAATTATATAAAACCTGTTATTCTAAGTTTTAGCATAAGTAGAATATGTTAAATTTAAATTTAGGAAGTTATATTTATTTTCTGAACAAATATAGAAGTTAGCAATTTTGTCAAACCTCGGGGGATCTATGTAATTTGGACATTGGCCGCTTCCCTGGCTTACTTTGAAGTTTTCATTGTTATGAATCTGAAATAGGAAGACAAGGGCCCTATGTTTACTTAACATAAATATATTTTCGCTTTGCTTTTATATAACACGTCTTGTGTTATGTTATTGTACAAATCTTAAACAGGTGTTATAACACTGACAGAAATGACATGGCAGCACTTATTACATGAAATTGAAACTATAATTGTATCTTAATTTAAGAAAGTGAACAAGCCATTCAAGCCTTTGTTTTTCATGTATATTAAATGGAGAAAAAATTCAAAAATTAAAGGAAGAAAAGGAAAGGAAAGGAAAGGAAAGGAAAAGAAATAAATTTTCTCTTGCCTTTTACATGTTACTCCTGTTTCTTTGAGACTAGAAAGATCACACTAGTAATCTACATAAAAAACTGTATTCATGTATCCTTTTCATTTAATCCAGCCAATCACTTCAAAGTCTGAATATCAGTGGCTTGCTGTGCCGCTCAACTACATGCATGCCTTGTCAGTGTCATACATTAGATACAAATTTGTTATATGCATTCCTTTTTGTTTGCTAGTGAAACCTAAATTGTGTATTTGGACTTCGGAACTATTGAATTGCAGCACTTTACACAAGTAGATAAGTAAAGTCATAAACCAAGATGAACCCAAGCTCTCTTAGAATTGATTTTTTCTCCCTTTAATTTTCCTAATATTGACTTTGTCTTATAGGTACTGCATCTGGATTTCCATTCACTTTTAAGAATCCTATCTCCCTCAGGGCAGGGAAGAATGAAATCGCTTTATTATGCTTAACTGTTGGCCTGCAGGTGACTTACTCTATTTAGAATTAGAACATGCATTTTTCTATTGGCTCAAATCAAATAAGATTAGACCACCATCCTGGGAAGAGCTACTCGAGTTGCATTTTTTCTTAACAATTCTAAAGAAATACAACTTTTCTATCACTAGATGGGTCCAATATATAAGTGGCATGAATTAAAATATGGGAAATATAAGTTTATATTGATCACCATGCTGGTAATAAACTTTAATTTCCAATGACATCACGTCACCTCCATCTGCAGATTACTGCCTAGGTATAAGTTTATCTTTATTTCATGATATTAAATCCCACGTACGAAATAATTTGTTTTTTTTCCAATATATATTTTACCTGTATTTTTTATGATGTATTCTGTCACTATCATTCAGTGTGTGTATTCATCGTCCTAGGTTCATATCATAAAAGGCTCATAACTGACTCTTCGTATTTGAAACTAAACTGAATTCTGTTTACCCCATATTGAATGCATGACACCCTAGGATATGTTTACTTTAAATTGTCTAAATCTTATACGGCCCCAAATCTTTTAAAATGTGCTGAGCTATTATTATGATTAATGACAGGCAATTTGATAACACAACTAGGGCTGCTGAAAATTTTTTCATCACTTATATTGATTTGGTGGTTTTTGTTCAATACCTATCAAAAGTGTAATTAAGTGAAGTGTTGATAACATTCAACAAATGAAGGTCATTTTATAGATTTAACAAAAAGCAGTTTGTTTTGATGAGATTGTCTGAATTCAGCACTAAAATGAACATTTTTTTTAAATGTTCTGATTGTTTAGTTCTTGTTACTGAAAAAATGAAGCACCAAGTTTTCAGTTTTATCAAAAAATGAATTAGGACAAAGAGCATAACATTCTTTCAAACGTGTATTTCTTTTTGTTTCAGAGCTCCCAGTGAAATTTATATTATTTTCCCTCATGTGCTTGGAATTTTTAAAAAAAGTCCATTGAAATTTAAGGAATTTAATTGAGATTACTAAGATGTTTCATATTGGTTAGAATAGGCTTAAATATTCCTTACAAGGCTTGAGACAGTCCTCCTCTCTTAAGCTAGCTTTTGTGAGTTAGTTAGACACAGTTTTTTAATATGGTATCTGAGCTTAGTAAGTCTTAATGTTATGTCCCTTGCAAATGTTTAATTCTACAGACTTTATGTACTAGATGTCCAGTCTTGATATAAGAGAGTGTTATCCTACATCAACTAGAAATATAATTATAATGCTCCTTATAAGGCTTGAAGCAATCCTTGAATTAGGCCCGGTTTTCTATTAGAGACTATTTAAAATTATTCTTCACGGTTTTAAAGTTTTTTAGAAGATAAATACAGATGCACTTACTACTGTTATTAGACCTTAGTTGTTAAACCTGAGATCTGAGAATGATTTGATGTAAGGTGTCTAATTTTGTCATTCCCATTTAAATGATTTGAACTCTCATCACTATTTTTTTATATTATGTTTAGTCAGCTGGACCATTTTATGACTTCGTAGGGGCTGGACTAACAAGTGTGAAGATTGAGGGATTCAACAATGGGACAGTAGACTTGTCTTCTTATGCATGGACTTACAAGGTATATTTTCCTTTGCATTATCATCTTAAAATAGATATATATTGGCAGCTTTACAAATGCCACTCAATTTTTTAAATAATCTTGATGGTTGTATACTTGTATTAATCAGGAAACTTTTACCAGCCTTTATCATTTGAACTCTTCCATATGCTTTCTCAGATGGGAGTTCAAGGAGAATATCTGAAGATATTCCAGGGAGATGGGTTAAATAAAGTGAATTGGACATCTTCTTCAGTACCACCAAAAATGCAGCCATTGACATGGTACAAGGTAATGAATGACCTTTCTTGTTTTTGCCATCATTTATGGAAATTATCAATACATCTTTCATTTACTGTGTTTTTTTGTGAAGTATTTTAAAACCCTTTGGCCTTGCAGGCTGTTGTGGATGCACCACCTGGGAATGGACCAGTTGGTTTGGATATGTTGAACATGGGCAAAGGTCTGGCCTGGTTAAATGGAGAGGAAATAGGAAGGTATTGGCCTGTGATAAATGGATTGAAGAGTGAAGACTGTGTTAAATGTGATTACAGAGGCAAATTCAATCCTGACAAATGTGCCACTGGCTGTGGAGAACCGACACAGAAATGGTAAAACTATAGACAATAATGATTGAATTGAAATGTACTGTCTTTTTCTTTTTTATATACAGAAAAACTTAACCTTAAATATTGTGCCAACCTTCATAACTAGTAGAAATAGGCCAAGTAAAATACAAAAATAAATTTTTATGTACAAATCAATGCAGTTGATGATGCATGATTAATCCTTCACAGATTCTATTTTTTACCAAAAAATTAATAAGGATTGTTCATATTCTCAAAAAGAAGGGTATATTTGTAGGATTAGTAAGCTCTATCTTTTTTGCTTAATTTGTTATGAGGTTGACTCAATTTCTTTAGTGAATTAGAAACTATGGTGCATTTTTACAATTATGAAAAATTTACTTTCTTTTGAGTTATTTTTACATTATTTTCCAAAGTTGTCTAGAAACATGTATCATTTTTTTATGTTTTAATAAAACATTCTGTATTTCCTGTGGATCAGGTATCATGTTCCACGATCTTGGTTTAAGCCATCTGGAAATATTCTTGTTATTTTTGAGGAGAAAGGTGGAGATCCAGAAAATATTAGGTTCCTCAGTCGTAAAGTATCTGGAGCATGTGCCCTTGTTGTAGAGGATTACCCCTCCCCAGCACTCCTTTCTCAGGATGAAGATAAAATACAAAATAACAAAACCATTCCTTTTGCCCGTTTATTGTGCCCCGGTAACACTCTTATATCTGCTGTGAAATTTGCTAGCTTTGGAACCCCTTCTGGTTCATGTGGATCTTACCTGAAGGGAGATTGCCACCATCCCAATTCTAGCATAGTTGTTGAGAAGGTATGCATTTTTACAATTTATTTGCATTGCATGAGTTGTTCTCTCCAATTATATTAATTCAAAATTAATCACTCAAATTAAGGGATATCCTGATTCTTGTGGCTTGATAAAGGGTCTTATCACAATGCTATAACTTTTCACTCTTGGATGATAATCATCATTCCATCCTCCTCATCTGCTATGCTAGTTAAGTTCATTAATGTTGTAACTTTTAACTCTATGGAAAGATATTTCATGCAATGTTTCATCAATTGTTTGGTCTTTTACTTTAAAGAGCTATAACACTGACAGATATATATACACGTTTCATTGTTATTGCAGGCGTGCCTAAACAAAAACGAATGTGTCATAAAGTTAAATGAAGAGAATTTCAAAACCAACTTGTGTCCTGGTTTATCAAGGAAACTTGCAGTGGAAGCGGTATGTAACTGATAATGACACTTCCGATTACAGAAGAGATAATTGGAATTTGCATTACACCATTTATTACCAGCTTGGCTAAATCTAAGGACATAAATTATTATTATTATTATCATTAGGAGAAGTAACAAAACTTCAATGTAATGAGGATTCTGTTAAGAAAGCCACTAACTGATTTTCTTATTAGTTAGGACACACTCTTTAAAAGGCACCTCATATATACCGCATTGAATAAAAATGAATATCACTTTCTTTTCTCCTTCAGATGTCTCTCTACAAATTGGTTTCTCCTTCCATATAACTCAGTTCATTTCACTTTCATGATATTAGAACTTCTTGGATACTTGCCACACAAGCTAGCTTTAAATTTATAAAAAAAAATCAGTTAAATTTAGGACAAGATTGGTTTATATATATTAATTTATTATAATTTTATATTTTATTTATTATATTATATTTACGTTAACGTATTACATAATTTATATATATTTATGTTACTAATTTATAGACTTAACTTAATATATATATATATATATAAACTTTACATTTATTTATTAACTTTATTATATTATAAGTTTAAAACAAATCCAATTCAGACTCATTTTAAAATGGTCAATTTGTGAAATTTTCTTTGACATCAAAGGTTGAAGAAAGAGGATTAAAAGAAGGAACAGTTAGATACTTGGCACTACTACTGCTGTGAGCTTCACTGGTTGAAAATTAGCACTATTTGGATGATGTTTTTGCAAAAACAAGGGTTCTATTATAACAAGATAAACACAAATGCTGAAGTAAATTAAAAAAATAAATCAATTAAACCTATCACATATTAGAAGTACATTGCAATTTATCAAGTTCATTGTCTACAATATCACATGACACGTTAAGACAAATTGGCATTAGTTGCTGCTACCACGTAGCAAGAGGTATTCAAACCATCCAATTTACGTGGCAACCGAAGCAATGTCCCAAACTTATTTAGTAAAATATAATTTAACCTAACTTTTTTTCATTTCTAATTTTCTATATTGGGTTACTTCAATAATTTCACATATCTATGTTTCTCCCTTCAAACATGTCTCACATGATATTATCCTTTTATGAATAAAAACATTTATTTGACAAAAGACTTAAAGTTCCTTATAATCTTCTTATTAAATTATTTAATCAAATAATAACATATAACAATTTTATGTAAATTCTAGCATATAATATTTTTTAAAAAAATATTTTGTATTGATAAAAATTCCTGTCAAAACTTAACAATAAAGGCTGATAAAAAAATGTTCATCTAAAATTTAGCTTTCAACCAATCATCTTATATTTATTTTACTTAACTTCTGAATATATAATTACACTAAGAATTAAAAAACTATTATTTATACTAATTTTACTCAATTTAGTAAAAGAATTTCATATAAAAATATCTATAATAAAAAATATTAAAAAAGAAGGAAGAATAAAAAATAAACTATGTTAGTTAATAAAATGACAAAGTGAGGTAGAAGACTAGGATGTAACACGTGCAGAAGATTGGGCACTTGGAAGGTACCAGAGAAACAAGTGTCATGCATGCTACGTTACACGTTACAATGATGCTATAGATTCGCGTTGCTTGAGGCAGTGCAAGGTGCTTTTTATGTTCCCTGCACCAAATCAGGATCATACACTCACCCCTTTGCTTCATTCAACTCTTCAATCGCCTACGCCAACGCTTCATTTTGAATAAACACTTCTTCCTTTTCCTCTCTTTCTCTCTCACCATTTTCTAGTTGTTAAGCTAATTAACATCTCTCCCCTTAGATTCAATTCCCTCTCTTTACTTCATTTTTCTTAGCCTCATTAATTTTTCTCCAAATATTTCCAACAATCTTTGAATTTTCATCGTCAAGTCATCACTCTCACCACCCTTACCTGTTTCTCCAGGTGCATATGTAAATTGTTTAGAGTTTCTGTACATATATTTGTATGAACAAATCAGCAACCAGCTTAATACATATGTATATAATTCATAATTATGACTCCAATGCATGCATTAGTAGTATTATTATTATTTTCAAATTTGTGTGCTTTATGTTGTTGAGTAAAATAAAAGAATATAAGGTAAGTACTTACTTGATTGAGAAATTTACGAATTAAATTTGATAAAAATTGTGAACTAAATTATTACTTGTGTATCCAGGAACGAGAACAGGAACTAGCCTCTGAAAGAATCAAGGCAAGTTGAGAAGAAAAAAAATGTCGGGGGTGTCTCTGGCAACGTCTGTTCCATCGGGAGCAGAACAAAAGATGGGTGAAGGTTCAACAGACACAAAGGGAAAACAGCGAGCAGAAGGAGGAGCAGTAGGTGGCATGATGGGTTCATTACGTGTGATAGAGCTTCAACTTGTGGCATTCATATTGGTGTTTTCAGCAAGTGGATTAGTCCCACTCCTTGATCTAGTTTTCCCTGCACTTGCCTCTGCTTACATCTTGGCACTTTCACAGTTTGCATTTCCAAATACATCATCACATGCTGCTGCTAATGCTAATTCATCATCTGGGACTGAGATTTTCAAGGGAAGTAGAATGTTCCGAATGTATGTTGTTGTAGGCACAACGGTGGGGTTGTTCTTGCCACTAGCATATGTTCTTGGAGGGTTTGCAAGAGGGGATGAGCATGCGGTGCGTTCAGCAACTCCACACCTCTTTTTGCTCTCATTTCAAATATTGACTGAGAATATCATCACTGGTTTGTCTCTATTCTCACCACCTGTGAGGGCAATGGTGCCTATGATCTACACCATTAGGAGGATCTTTGTGGATATTGATTGGATACATGATGTATGGCTCAACAAGACTTTGCCTGCCAATGCTGCGTTTCAGGTTATTTTCTCAACCTACCTAAACACATTATTTCCAACACTACGGAGAAATCAACGAAAATTTTAATATTTTCATTGCACTATTATTTTTGTTGGATGAATTTCATGTAGGGTGGACTGGGTAACGTAGGTCTTGTGTTTTATTTAGAATCTTATTTATTATTTAGAGAGAGTCAGAGCCACCTAATAGGAGAGAGTATTATAGTGTGTTACCTAATATTCTTCCTTTCCATTTCATTCTTTACTCTTGAGAGTTCAGCCATATAGGTAAGAGAAATAATAAGTCCAGGTTGAACCTAGGACTAGGCCATGTGAACATATTGTTATGTGCATGTATATGTGGAAGGAACCAATTGAATTTTGAAGTGTTGTATGCAGGACATGGCATGGTATTGGTTTGGGAAGGGTCTGGCAGTGGCCAATTTGGCTTATTTCTCTATCAATCTATTTGGGTTCCTGATACCAAGGTTTCTTCCAAGAGCTTTTGAGAGGTATTTCCAGGAGAAGGGAGAGATCTACGCGAAGACAGCAGAGGATAAGCGATCTGTGCCCATCAACAAGCCCCAATTATCAGAAAAGAAGACAGACTAGGAGCTCTAGCCATTTTGACTTTACTTGCAATTTTAATTAAACAGTTCTGCATTTTTTTCCCTTAGAAGAATGGTATATGAATGTGTAAGATATATGAACCCTGGACACAAGATGTGGCTCTCCGCTGCGTTAATGAAATTATATGACAATGGTTTCGGATAATATATAATGCAGGCTGGTCCTAGTTTTGGAGATTTCTTCTTCTTACTCCGCAACGGGTAACATCAAATAATAATAATACAGGTTACATCTTAAAATGCCACGACTACACGGCCATTCTTTACCGGATAACATCAAATAATAATAATAATAATAATACAGGTTACATCTTATAATGCCACGAGCACATAAATCATTTTTTAACGGATAATACGCTACCCTCAAAAGAATAAATTTTAATTTAACACTAAAAGGATACATTTCTCCCAGACAAATGGTTTACTTTCACATTATATCTTAATAATTCTCTTGATTAAACTATGAAAGTGGAAGTAACAACTAAGGTTATGAAAGAACATAGATAATTAATTATCTATTCATCATTGAGTTATTTGTGAATTTGGCCACTTTCACTGCTTCTTGCATACTTTGATTTTGCATATCAGTGTTCAAGGATCTAGAGTAGGTGTTTCTCCAAGACTAGTACCACCAGCATTAATCCTATCCAGCCAAAAAGATGTGAAGTATTCTAGTTTCATGCTCATGTACAATGCTTCTGACCAGCAGAGTAGATCGTCACAATTGGTAGTTTCTGTTGCTGTTGTTTTTTATTTGGACAATTTCTATTAAGTGGTTCACGTGAAGAATGGAATTTTCTTCATTCCTTGAGGCATTAAAGCTCTGTAATTGTGTTCCAATAGAAATTTTCCCATAAAGGCAATTGTTCGACAAATCTAACAGTGAGACAATATCTGCCTGAAAGATGATTTCCTGACAAATCGAAAAATTTTAGTGAATTGAAGTTCTCAATGTAATGATTTTCCGACGGAAATTATTCTTTGATAACTTTAATGAGACCAATATAAATAAATACCTAATTTCTATTGTGAATCATGGTTACTTGAGAGATTAATGCTTTGTAGTAACATACCTGCATTTTTTAAGGCATAAATTGATCTGCACCTCTCCACATCAAGAATAGGTAGGAAAGCATAAGATTCTGTATGATATCCATGCGGAATGTTGTAAATATATGAATGAACTGATCGAGTTGAGCTTGTAAGGGGAAAATTATTATTAGAGAGATGCACTGCTGATGCTTGCTACAAAAAGGATGGAATGAAACCTTCAAATTGATTGAAGTCAAATCTATTTCATGATTGTAGGTATTGTGTGCCGAATAGATTTGAAGCCAAATCTATTTCGATGAGTTCTCACACAAGTTTAGAGGGGTTAGTGAAATAAGATTCAGAGACAACACCTTCAAAAGAATTTCCAACCAATAATTATACCTCTGACTCTGTAAGCAATCTTAGGCTTGCAAGTGTTTTTCTCCAGTTGATTGCTTGTCATCAAGAAATGACAATTTCAAATATGAGAAGGTCGAAGGTAACATAACATCCTACAAATCTGATTTCTAGATGAAGACCATTGCAGTAATGAGGATTCCGTGTATTTTAAAAAGCTATAAATAAAACTTGAAAACTCTTCTCTCAACTGATAACAAGAGCTTGAAATGATCTCAAAGTGCATATATATTCCCAACGGATTTTAGAATGTTGCCTTTTAGAATATTTTCATCTAGATGGAGATATTTAAGTGAATGCATTAAGTTGCCCATAACATCAGAAACGGTACCTCTTACTAAGTTATTGCGAATGCAAAGCTGTTGAACTCCACTACGAAAACAAAATCTCGTTTTGCACTACCACTAGCATTGAACATCAAATAAAATCCCTCTTCAAACAAGAAATTTAATTGTGTTACAAAATTTTTATAGTCCAATCTTCGGCAACACGGACGTTAGGTTTACGTATGGTCATGACAGCTGGTGCACGTGCCCGTTGAACCCAAAGTGGGCCTAGTTCAACATCAATCTTTTGATTTGACGGTTCAATGAGTGCATTCTTCGAGCCAGAAGCATGCCCTAACAGGATAATCCTCTCAATGACAGCATCTGTTGGATAATGCACATTGTCACCGGAAGCAGGTTTCAGGTCTATCGAAGTAAGTTTCCCATTTGCGAAAATAAAACGTCTATGGATATAGGCCCCTTGCAGAAAATTAAAGCTGCTGCCATCATCAATGTAGAGTTCACCTTCGGCTGCTTGGGAGCTATTCAGAGCTATAACCTGTCAAACAGAAAACCATAACGATTTTACAACTAACTCTTACAGGCTTCCACTTTTGGTTGGAATGCAAACAAACAAGCAATCAGGTTACTCAAATAGTCAAAATCCACGTGCTTATGATAAATAGTCAACAAGCAATCAGGTTACTCCATGAAAGTGGATATACGAGATTCAGATTTTTTCTTGGTTGGATGAATACTTATGCACGCATGCAATGCATAAAGTCATTCACTTTCCTAGTGGGTACCATCCAACATCCAACATCCTCCTCATATAGAATAAAATAGACTAAAGGTAAAGTTGTACACGATCCAATTCAACATCTTAGTTCCACTTCAAAGATAGGTAGGGAACACAAAACCTAAAATGCAACATATTTGTTTGAATTGTGATGTTCCTCAATGTTAAAATTGGGCCAGCTGATGGTCTGATGCCAAGCAGCATGAGGAGCTAACTAGCATCAACTTTATTTATGACAGCAAAGGGCTTGAATAGAAAGACAATAGTCCATGACCTAGTAGAAAAGAAAACTAAAAGAAAAGGCAAGAAATATGTTCCGAGACACATCTGGCAGTCCAAACATATTTTCACAAGAATTACAGCAAATCAACATGAATACATACCAGGGTGTAGGGATCATTTGCCATCTGAGTGGAACTTCGCCGAAACCGATCTTTCCTTGCAATAATGGTTCCAGCTCTCTGGAAAGCAGGAATGCTCTCCTCTGTAACCTCCAACTTGTGTGTCACCCCTCCCTTGTACACGGTTCCAGTTCTTAGGTCATACCAGGATTGTGTTCCGGGCAAATAGACCGATGCATCCTTAGCTCGCTGCCAGCAACAAAGCATTATAAAATTTCAGCTAAAGACAAGAAAAAAGGAGGAAATGGTTTGCAGAAGGAAAACATAAATGTATCTGGAAACTGACTAAAACACCTCAGTATAGATCCCTTGCACTAAAAGACTGTTCCCAACCATGATAGCTTCATCATTGCTAAAAGTAGCTTCATCAGATGGGAATTCCATCCACAATGGACGAACCACAGGAACACCAGTGGTGTTAGCCTCCCTGAATAATGTGTAGAAATACGGGAGAAGTGCATAACGAACATGTATTGCATCCTTGATCAATTCTGTATTTCGGTCTCTGCAATAAATAAAGACAATCAATTTACAATGTTGACAAACAGATTCCAACAGAGCTCGGGCTGCATTTGATAGTCAAGGCACACAACAGATGATTTTAGTGCATCTGGATCAAAATATTTTTTTTATAAATCCAATCAGTATTGCCACGAATTAACTGCTGTTCGTGTGGGAGAGGTGTAGCCATTTGGGAGTTATTGCAGATTTCAGAAATCATATGTCCCCATGATACTAATTTGCAGTTATAATATAGAATAGATTTACAATCTAGCTTCACATGGGAGTTGTTGTTGATTTGATCTAAGTATGGTATTTCTTTGGAAAAGTTTATCCCCTGATAGTGTATGATTTAGTATGCATCCTCTTAAAACAATTTTCACTGATTTTTTAGAGGCAATCAGCTCTTAACAAAAGGCGGCAAAAGAATTACTGTTTAATTATTGGCAGATAAGTATAAAATGAAAAGAGTACCCAAAAAACATGGGATAAGGATTCTCTCCAGTAACTGCATGTACAGTTTATCATCCAACCATTCACTATTATAACTTTGGGACAAAGAAATCTTAAAGTAATGCAGTCCTACCCAAACAACCATGGTTCTCGTCTTTTTGTGTCATGGTGAGCATGGGCCCTAAAGAAAGGATAGTAAGCTCCTATCTGGTACCAGCGAACCAATAACTCAGGTTCAGGATTCCCAAAAAATCCACCAATATCAGCACCTGCATTATGTACACAGGATAAGATCAGCTCCTAATGGTAAGAAAAGAATAATGAAATAATAAATACAACAGAAGAATGATACCAACCAGAGAATGACATCCCAGTAAGACCAAGGGTCAAAACCATTGGAATAGAAACTCTTAGGTGATCCCAGTCAGCAGTGTTATCCCCTGTCCAAATTGCTCCATACCTTTGACTTCCAGCAAATAATGCTCTTGACAAAACAAATGGCCTGTCTTTCCCATCACCACGCTTCAATAGTCCATCAGCTGTCGCCATGTGGAAGTAATATCCATAGGCATTGTGCAACTCCCGATGTTCCACACCGCCATAGTGTACCACATCTCTAGGCATTGACACCTGGATATAATGCATGCATCATATCTTCAGTTTCCCTATCTCCAGGTGGACATTAGAAGTTATATAGAACTTAAGGGACATGTAATGGAAGCATAGTGAACATGTGGATTACATGGAATCCACGGAACCAGACTCTGATTCTCAAGGGACATTAAAACTTAACGCATTTAAAATAGACATAATGAGAAATAGGGATTCTAAGTACAGACAAATTATAGCAGCACCCAGAAGTCGGAGCACAACACAGTTAAAGGACATTGACAGTCTGTCCGACAATTATAGCCAGCAACCCCCTCTTTTTTCATATCTATTAATTAATGTGGGTTTGGCTTCGCTAGGACTCAACCAAATGTCAGAATCTCCCTCATATGATCTTATATTGGTTGAATCTTCACTTAGTTGGGGAAATTTTATTTTTATTCATCATGCTCCCATCCTCCTCCTTATTCTTCTCCTTAAGTGCAGTTTTTTACAACAGCCAGGTTACCATTGCAGTGCTGCAACCACCAAATAATAAGAATGACGATCATACAACCAATAAGTTGGACAATATTGGGCTCCCACCAATTTTTATATGCATACTTACCTTTTATTGCACTTTATGCATTAGAGATCGCATCTGTTTAATAGCTAATCCTAAATAATGAGGTCACCGATGTTTAAAAGTCAATGTTATGCAAAATTAATCCAAATCTTACATTGTTTAAGAAGGTTATAAGATCTTGATGCATATCAATCATAATATGGCAGAAATAGATGCTGATTGCAAGTACCTTACAAGCAAACAATTTATGTTCTGCTTCCCAAACCCAAACACTCAAGGAGCCTCAAAAACATTGCAAAGATTCATTCCAATTTCGAAATCATAATCAAAACAAGGAGACTGATAGAAATTGAAATAAATGCTTGAAATAATGAGCATACCTCAGGACCATTGAAGACAGAAGGTTCATTCATGTCATTCCATATGTAAAGGGAAGGAGTAGA
Source organism: Canavalia gladiata (assembly GCA_037954105.1). Lineage (NCBI taxonomy): Eukaryota > Viridiplantae > Streptophyta > Magnoliopsida > Fabales > Fabaceae > Canavalia > Canavalia gladiata. The sequence goes on along the minus strand of CM075659.1, from coordinate 56,281,003 downwards.
ACCAACATAATTTTGGTAAGAAAACTTATCAGCCCACCAGGACCTAATTTCAGGGTTTAACGTGTCAGGGTAAGAGGATGAGCCAGGCCAGCACCATCCATCATAGTCATTACCACTGTGATCCTTAACATAATATCCCTTCTCGGAAGCCTCCTTGTGCAAATGAAAATTCTCATCTCGCTTAATATGAGGATCCACAATGGTTACCATGTGCCTCCCCTTAGCAGACAACTTCTTCTGCATCTCCTCAGGATGGGGGAAAAGCACCCTATCCCAAGTAAAATACCTCTTCCCATCGGTGTGCTCAATGTCAAGCCACAGAACATCATAGGGAATGTCAAACTCATCAAATTTAGAATCAACATGCTCAACATCCTCCTCATCCCGATAGTTCCACCTGCACTGGTGATACGCAATTGAAAACAGCTGCGGCATGGACGGAGTTCCGGTGACAGCAGTGTATTGCTGCAACACATCCTTCGGCTTAGGACCAACGAAGAAGAACGTGTCCACCACACCAGCTTCGCTCATCCAGAATGTGTCAACCCTGTTTTGTGAGGAAGGAAGTGAAATTCCAGACTCCGCATCCCAGCCAGAAGCAAGAACATCGATTTGCATCTCAGCAGCATTGAGCCAGAAAAACCCTGAAGTACCCCTGGTTTTCCCGTGCGAGATCATGAAGGGTATTGAACCGTAGAGGCCAAATGGGGAATCGTGAATGTACTCAAACACGTCCAGGTTGAAGAGCCTGTAAGGTTCCGATTCTTCCACATTGGGCCCTCTGGTGGGCTTCAATGCGAGACTGGTGGCGTGCTCAGGGATACCGTATACGTAATCGGCACCGTAGAAGGATACGTCGAAGCTAATTGATTGAGGACCGTAGGGTCTGGTATCGGTGTGGCTGCGGAACCTCTCTTCCCAATCCTCGCCTTCGTTTTTCTCTCTCAATTGCTCAAAATCGAAGAGGCCGTGGGAATTCAAGGAGATAACACGGTCGCCGGAAACCTCGTCGCGGATGTAGAGCTCGAAGGGGTCGTGGCGGAGGACAGCGGCGAAACCGTCGGAGAGGTAGACGACGGATGAAGGGCCATCCTCGGAGGAGAGGCGCTGGAGCCAGAGCTTGGTGTTGGGGAAGTTGGAAACAACGACGTCTGGGACCTGGAAGCGTTTCTTGGGCGGGGAAAGGGAAGGGTCTTCGTCGATCTTGAGGCGGAGGATCCCGTGTTGGTAGACGGAGAGGGTGAGGATCAAGGGGAAGGTTTCGGATTGGTTTTTGGGGAGGAGTTTGGCGGTGAGGTCGCCGTCGGAGATGGTGACGTGGGTGGCGATGAGGGAGCAAGAACCAGGGGTGCGGGATCGAGCTCGCTTGCAGAATGGGGTGTCGTGACAGGTTCTGAACTCTTCCTTCTTCCAGGCGAGGACCTGGGAACAGAGAAGGAGAACAACGATGAAACGCACCGTTTGATTCATCATCTTCTCAGAATCATAGCAGGGAAATGGAGCAGGGGAAGCTATCTATTAATTAACTATCAAGAGTAGACGCAGCTATAGTTGGTGCAGTTTAGCATGCTCACTCAGTAATGTGGTCTACTTTCTTCTTTTTCGGAATCATTTGGGCTTCTGTCCAGTTTAGACAACACTTGGGACCGGCCCATTCTTTTTCCGCTCCCTTTTCTTAACAGCATCCCCCTGCCTTCTTTTTTAAAATTTTTGTTAGTAAACATGCTTCGGAGTAAGAAAAATAAAATAGTGAGAAGAAAGTAAAATTTGTATTTAAGATGAATAATAAAAAATAATTTACGATAAATTATTATATATCTTATATAATCAATGATAATAACTAAATTTTTTAATTAATTTTTTAACTAATATAATTAATTATGTTTCTAATATTTTTCATAAATTAGAAAGCATTTATAACACTTTTTTAGTTTGGATAAACATATATCAAAATATATGAAAATTTTAAAATATAAGAATTTTTATTTTAAAAGAAGCTTTCTAGATCCTAAGATCAATCTCAAAATAAGATAAAAAAAACTTAATCATTAAATGGAATCCGAAAGTTAACCATTTAACAACCATCAGAAAGATTGTTTAATTATTTCAAGCATAAATTTATATCATCAATGCTTCTCTACCAACAAGAAAAGTAAAATATCAATTGCTTAATATCCAAATGGCCATATTAACAGGAAGAAGCAAAACAATAACAATGATCGTAGTAGCAAAATCAAAATTACATCATGATGTTAAATGTTGGCACCATATCACCTGGAAGCAAAACCCAAAACAAGGCTAGAGTGGCCCCCTTCTTTTATTTCAAGAGGAGAATTACTAAACTAACTTGCCCTTGAACCAGCTTCTTTTTTTTCGCAATCACATTATATTCAATGGGCTTTTTCGAAATTTTGCATCTAACAGACTAACACATCATATTGTCCTTTTCGGCGTGGTGTATCTTATCTTCATACAAGACAGGAACAAGAACAGTGTTCAACAAAACGAAAGCTATGTAGAACAAGATCAAGAAATTGCACCAGCTCCCTACAATTGACCGAATCCACAAGGCAACAATAAGGAGGAATTTCTTCAAATCCCTTCCAGAAGGAATAGTATGCAAGGCAGCAGAGAGAAATTGAAAGCTGCAACTTCAGACTCTAGTCGAGCAAGTTCTTGAGGAATCAGAAACAACAATGTGCAAAAAAAATTAAAGAGAATAGATGACGTATTTGGATATGAAGTGAATCTGCGCAATCAATGACGATAGAAGCTTCAACCAAAAATGTTTAGCAATCACATACTTGCACTAATGATTTTCAAGATCAAATCAAGAATCTCAACAAGAACACTTCCAACTATGCAGGCAAAGCAATCAAAATCGCAACTTCAAGGCAGCATCAAACATATGAATCTTCAAATAGCTCCAGAATCGCCCCAACGTTCATCAAGAATAGGAAAAGTAATTCCTTGACATTATCATTCTTCCAAGAAGTCACATGACCGCCGAACAAGTATACCTCAAAAAGCGAAAAGAAAACACAGTAGCGAGAAGAGTAGCCTTGTCGTTGGTAGCCATGAGAAGAACAAGCCGAGAAAAATTAAGAAACCGTGGAACAAGAAACGGGAGCACGGTGAGACAAACTGAACAGTTGGGGTCTCCTAGGCCCACCCGCCACAGTCAGGTGCGGTTAGCTTCATCGTCGTTGAGGTGACGAACGTCATCAACAATAACAGGTTGGAGAGAAAATTAATATTGAAGTGACCATTTCTTTCCCGCATAGAATTCAAAGCATACGGAGCAAGTCATCTAGAACAAGAAAGATGAAAAGAAAGTAATAATCGAAAAGTTAAGTTCTTGGACACCGGAATAGCACTTGGTTTCATCAAAATAGTAAGAGGAAACTAAAATTTGAATGGAAGATAAAAGTAAAATATGTCTTATATAGGCAATATGGTAGATAAGATTTCTAATTATCTTAACTAATTTTCTAACTAATTAATAATATCTCTATTTTTTTTTTCCCAACAAAACTCCCCGGAGCTTTCAATCTTCTCTTGAATTCGCTCTCTCGCGCTCGGTCTCCCTCTTTCTCAACTCGCCTTCTTGTCATTGCTCTCGTTCTCCATTTGCATCTTCGTTGTTGGCCTACGTGGTTTTCATCATTGTTGGTGGAGGTGAGTGACGCATCTCTCACTTTTTTTTTGCTCATGCTTACTGTTGTTCGTTTTGAAATTTTGATTCCAGAAAATAAATATATTTATATTTCTGAATTTTAATTCTGTCAAATATATAGTTTATTTTCTGAAATCTAAACTTTGTGAAACTGATTGTAAACAATTTAGTATGTCACAAGTTTTCTATTTTAAAAATTAATTTTCAGAAATATGGGTAGAAACCATTAAGTAAAACTACTTTCTAGAATATAAACATGTTACTTCCAAAAATTAGTTTCCTTAATATATTAATTTTCTTTCTAAAATTATATTTGGAAAGTTGATGAATTTTATAGAGCAATAACTATAATTTTTATTATTAAAATTAATTGAAGATAATTACAGAATTAATTTTTTAAAGAGAACCAAATAGGCTCTAAATTGATAACAAGGTATGTTTGGCTTAACCAAATTTTACTAACATGATATGTGGGTGTATACATAAACAAAAAAAATAACAAATTAGTTAATTTCTGTTTGATAGGTACGAGTAAATAATTTGTTTGAACTTATGCTTATAAATATCATGATTATAAATAAAAATTGTTACTAGAGTATACTTACTTCATCACATAAATTACACTATTTTTGTTAATAAAAATGTAACATTTGTCAAGGTCATGTGGAAAAAATTGTTTAAGATGCAATTACAATAGCATACTTAGGTCAGCACATATTCAATGCTAGTTTTCATCAACCGCAACAAATGAATGGTTATGTAATCTTGTTACAAGTATGAACTTGTGAGAATATTGGTTAAATGATAATTATATAATATTGGTTGTACAATGTATTTTAATTTTAATTATATATTTATTTTGTTTGTATATATAAATTTTAGAATATTTTTCTTGTATTGTTTTATGTCAAACTAATAACAAGTTTACGGATGACACCCTTTTATGTAAGTTGTTGTAAGCTCTTAGGATATTATTTTATGCAATCCAATGTTAGTATTTAGGACACATAATTTGATATTTGGAGGATATCTTCCATCACAGTATAATGTATTAAAAATTGTTGAAGATTATGAATAACATTTAAAATAGGTTCCTACATCAGTATACATTTTTAACGTCATGTTATTAGATATACTTTTAAATGTTTTTTTTATATAATATAAAAAGTGATAAGGATCAAATTTCGGATCTTAATATTAAACTATAATTTTCCACCTTTCATTTTAGTAACACTTAAAACTATCATTTTTATATTTACAATTTTTTATTGAAGTTTATGTTAATATGTTATTTTATTATTTGTATGCAAAATTCAAGCAAATTGTTTTTTTATTTGAAAGGATATTTTATATCAAATTTATCATAGAAAGTACTGAGCATGACACACAAGGGATTTCACATGTGTTGGCATTTAAGTGATAATGACTTGTTAAAAAAAAATAAAAACTCACATACATAATTTGATTTTATTTGTTTTGTATTTTAACACACTTATATTTATTTTTAACATTATAACACCTTATGAGATGAATTAACTATTTTATTAGTCAATAATAATTCTTTTATATATAAATAATAATGTTCATTCATTTACACATTTTATTTAATAATCAATAAATTTTTTAAAAAATAAAATAAAATAATTCCAATAACTTATACTTAAATATAAATAAATACATGCTATTATTTGGATGGATGGAAAATATTTTCTTTTTTTAGTTAATATTTATAACAGTAATAAATATTTCATATAAAAAAGGGAGTATTCATCCGTCTACACCTTTTGTTAAAAGGTTGAAAGTATTTTAAAAAAATAAAAAAAAATTAACAAATTTAATCTTCTACACTTTAACTGTAAATAAATATATATTACTATTTTTATGTGTAAAAAAAAATTATTTATAAAATATAACTTTTTTTAAAACTAATAATCCAATACAACATCTTTTCTCCTAGTATCTTGAGAAAAAAAAATTCTTAAATTGATTTAATTTGACTTCCAAATTTTAAATTTAGAATCATAAATAAATAAGCTTTTGAAATTTAAAATCTAAAGGTGTAATTTTATAATATTTTGAAACTTTTAATATAATTTTGAAGCATTATAAACTACACTTCTTAAAAATAAAAAATTACCAAAAAGAAAAAAGAAAAAGTGTTAAATTAAGAAAGAAGTTACAAAAATTAATCCAATAACAAAAAATTGAAAATTAGATTTATTTTACATAAGATCTTATAAAAAAAAAAGATGTTAAAAGAAAAGGATAAAATTTAGGTATAGTATTATAAATATTTTTTGTATTGTTTTACATTTAAAATTGAAATTTTAATTTGATAACTAACATCAATCTCCAATGTTAAATTCTATTTTGGTAGTTGCGAATATGAAATTTCAATTTTTAAAAAGTAACATCGAAAATAGTTAAGATATTGAAAATAAATTTTTAAAAAAAAAAAAAAAGCATCGGGAGCTGGTAATGACAAAAAAAAAACAAGTGAAAAGTTTGGCAACAAATTTGAGAACCCCTTTTCTTTTTCTGGTCTTTTTTCTTTTTTGTTACTGTATCTCTCTTGGTTAAATATTGTTGGGGGCAATCCTACACCTGAAAATGAAACGGTATAAACCCTAAAAATTTGAAAATATCATGGTAAATAACAGGGCAAGGTGTAGGAATAAAATTACATATTGAATGCAGTAAAAGAGATTACCAGCGTTTATTGCATCTCGAATCTCAGATTTCTGAAATTCGAAAGAAACCCATTACAATCTTTATTTTTTTAAAAGAATGAATTGATAATAGAAAATATTTTAATTTTTTATTTCAAAAATATTTTATAATTTTAAATACTGCATTAATAGGTCATCAGTCAATTTAAATAACACGACATCCATAAAAACAAAGCAATAACACATTAAAATCATTTTAAATAAACTTTTCAATAGATATTTATAAATAAAATAAAATATATACTACATATAAAATAAATTAAACTTTTATCCAAGTTAAAATAAATTTATACATTCCATTTTTATCAAAAACTTTCATCAAACTTTGTCATACACTTACGAATTTATAAGTTTGTCTTTTGTATTTTAAAATTTAATACCTAATTTAAACTCTGACAAGAAATTAATCCAAACAGTCAAAGTACAAATGTTTAGCATCACACCAGGCACTGCTGGATGCTGATATGCAGTTTAAATCTCACTAAAATTACTTGCCTCAATTTTAATTTTTTCTCCCTATACTCACTGGTTAGTTTTTGAAAAAATAAATAACAAAAATTTACTGAAAAACTTGGAGAAATTAATTTGCAAGAACATAAAACAAATATAAAATTGCCACAAGCCAAGATAGAAAAGAATTTAATATAAATACATGTTACTGTTAAAAAAATCTCTCATCTAATGACATGCTGCGTCTTTTAATGATTTTGATATCTTATATGCTGTTTAATTTATTGAAGAATATGATAATGTATCATTAAATAACAATGTTAATCATTTTTATTTAAAATGCATCAAAATTGGATCCAAGAAATAAAAATGTCCTCCACTTCATAACAAATGAATAAATAATTATCTCCGTAACCTTCTATTTAAATGAATAATTAAGCACTAAAAATTTTATTTTGAGGAAAAATAATAAAAAAACAATACCAAAATTCTGAAACAATCTCCACCTTTAAGAGTATAGATGAATGAGAGATGAGATGAGAAGATTTAATATTAAACATACAATCATATATAAATGATTAAAACTATTTATTTAAATCAAATCTGAATCATCCATTATCGTTGTATTATCACAATTAGTATATATAAACTCACAGTAGAATCATTCCTGTTAACGTATAAACAGGTAACCATAAAAAGGAAGAGGGGTGTAAAATACGTTCTATCCCGCTTGTAGTTTCATATTTTCTCAACTTACTTCCTATACTTCTTTTGTATCACCAAACTCCCTGAGGCGTGGGTTAAAGTGAAATATGTTAAATTGTCTAATATTGCTTAAATTAGTTACAATGTTTAGCTTATTAACCACGATTTTAACCATTGATTATAACACCTTTACTGTACCAAAACTTTAGGGGCATCTATTAATTTTTAAAAAAATTGAGAAGGAAAAATGTGTAATTTAACTTAAAATTTGATGCATTCCTCAATCCTTACTGAACTAAAGATGAGCATACATACAAAAAAAAAAATAGCGTAAGCATACATACAAAATTGATCATATACACGAGAGTCGTTCTATCCCCAGATACTTGCTGATATGCAGAGAGACAAGGACGGGACTATTGAGAGGAAAAAAAATACTTAAAAGCAAAACATTGAAACAGCTCTACAGCAAAAAGTTATATGATTATGTTTTACCCAGCAGTGAGTCGAGTAGCGCAGCTTCTTCCTCCTGTGTGTAAACAACATAAACCATAGAAATGAAGAGTCAAACTTAATAATAATCAAAGAAAATATTACTTTGAAAGAAGAAAATCTCATACCACAAAGGCATTAAATTCAGTCTCTTCATCTATAGCACTAATGATAGCAGGATCCTCAAGCAGTTCCTGTTCAGGAAAAGTTGAGATTATCAACTTCTTATGATTACAGAATCAGCACTATCCCCCATACTTGGCCAATAATACACACATATCAGACCTTTTATGATACACAACATGTTAGAAAATTAGAAAGCTTATTGTGCATCCCTACAAAATATGGGACATCAGTGCAATGCAGATAAGGACCATTACATTAAATGGACAGTTTAAGATTGTTTGGAAGTTTTTATCATTTGAGAAACAGATTTTATCAGCAATACATGGGAGCTGAGAAAGGAATGTGACCAATTTTTGTGAAGAGTGCCTACTTACATCATCAGCAACTTGCAACATCCCGTTATGGCCCTGCAGTGAAAGGTTAAATTAATTATCTTCAGCTTTAGAATACAGTCTCTCACACCAATAGATAAAATGTGTGAACCCAGAGTGTTTGATACTAAATTCACATTGGTATTCTGAACGATCTCCAGTCTAGTCAACTATAAAATGCATTCAAATAAGAAAACATCACCCTGCCACACAGGCAATAGTGGCTCTAAGAATTTTGACAGGAAAGCATACCTTCACACCAACAAAAAGAAGTGGATCAGAAGGTGTATATATCATGTAGTGAGCTCCTTCCTGCAACAAAGTTGTCATAAATAAGCATGTGCCAAAATTTTAATGACCATAGTTCTACTTCTATTTAAGGTTAGTACAGGCTAGAGGTTACTTCAGTAAAATATAAATTAGATGGCAAAAAAAATTATATAGATAGACCTGGGAAAGTTTATGTGAGAAGGGATAAGAAGCAAACTAAGACTTATTAGACCTGAATTATTAGTGTTTATGCGCATCTTTAGGCTGTTCTTCAGGTAGACGTGGATCTGAATTGTTATCTTTGTCTATTATTTCTGTCTTTATGCAGTTATGGAATGATGTGACAGTTAGTGCGTGATGCTTTATGTGTATGAGGTTTGGGTTTGGAGGTGGTTATTCATTGGGTTGTTTTACTATTTGCTGAATGCAGAATGAAGAGACCGCTTGTTAGGGGAAAATCCTGTCTTGTCTATGTTTTGTACTGTAATTTTGGCCTAAAAACTAGATTGTTTTCAGAAATAAATACATAATTCAGTGTGCTTATTCTTGAGTTTAACAAAAAATTGCACGAGAAATGTATCTTAACCAATAAAGCACACTTCTTCATGATTATGCATACACAGTAAAAAGAAAAGTCATAAACAATATTGATTCATCGAAGAAAGTAAAGCTAGCATGACTAGGACCACACAGCCATCCCCCAGAGTAAGGTAATTTTTAATTTCTTACAGTTGTCACTTGTCAGGTATGAAGTATGTCAAGGCAGAAATACTGGATAATAAATCACATTTTTCTTATAAGTCAAGTTTATTTATCAATATAACAATGATCTTTAAGACGAGCATGGAAATAAAAATATTATTATTGTTGGAAAGTATCTCCTATTTGGGGGTTGTACATTAGACTATTTGCTATTAATAATTAGGAATTGATTTGCATATATTCCTAGTTTCCAGGAAAAAAAAAAAGACTGTAAATCATGTCATACTCAATCAAGCTGAAGATTTCCTCAAACAATGCAAAAATCTTTTCTTCCTTTTTCAAGTATTACTATATTGCAAACAAAAGAATTTTAAATTTTGAGATAGAAACAGTATCTCCAATTTAGGGGTTGTATATTTGCTATTAAAATTAGGAATTGGTTTATTTTCTGATTTCTATCATGTTTTCCTATTTGCCAACGATCAGAGGCTGTAAAATATATACTCAATCATGCTGAGGAAATCTTCAAGCAACTCAGAAATATTTTCTACCTTTTCAAGTATTAGTATACTATAAATAAAGGCATTCAAATTTTGAAATCAACACACCATGGACAATAATCATCAGCAGCAATAATAGGACATAAATCAAGGTATTGGCTTTGGTGGTCTACAACTACTCTAGAAGACTTGGTACAAATATATCTGTATACAAAAGAAACATTTCTAATAACATTATGATGAGGCTGTTACAAACTAACACATTTGTTAGTTCACCTTCATAAGTTTGCACACATTTATTATTCCAAGTGATGCTAGTAAGACTTCAAATGGAGTATTTAATCTATCCAAAAATTGTTTCAGAAAGCCAGTCATTATTATGTGTATATTAGTGAACAATAAAAAACTCAGACAATTGAAAATTGTTATCCCATAGAACTACAACAACCTCAAAATATCCAAATTCTGGAAAGCAACAACAACAGGGAAGTTGTGCTTCCGTTAAAGATAAACCTTTTAAAAGACAAACAAAAATACAACAACATATTTGTATTTTGTGCAATTGAAGGTAACAAGATTACCACACTGAAGTGAGTAATTTCTATGCCTTCAGTTGGCAAGCTATCACCTTCACCATCTGCAAAATGGAAAGCATCATCCAAAACATTTTAGACTTACAATTCACTTTAGCATATAAGTTGACCATCATCCCAAATCCTGAAGATAAAGTCAGGTAATAATCAGATAGTATCTTCCTACATATTACACTTTTATTTAATCTATTTATTATGACCAGACATGGCAAAGGGGGGAAATGAAAACGGGGAGTTAAGTAAAGCATACTCCATATGAAAATTAGAAACACAATAGTAAATCAAGCGAAAGAATGAGTGTAGAGGACATGCCATAATTCTTATGAATGAAAAGGCATGTAAGAAAGATCTCTTTTTACAGAGCAGTAATTCTTGACCCAACCTACACATGAAGATTGAATAGGAGAGATAAATAAGTCACCTTCAAAAACTTAAAATTGTCAGTTTTGCAGTCTACTTTATATTAGTTCTGGTAAAATTAGATATACAATTGTTAAAAGTAATGAATAGATAAAATTAGAATACTGCTAAGATTTATAAGTAATGATTGTAAGAAAAGTTATTATCTTGAGGAGCAGCAACTATTCACAAAAATATATAGGAATAAACATATTTGCAATAAATAAACCCTCACCAGCTTCATTTATGTTTTATTCTTGTACACTAGCAAAGTCATTTTCATTTTAAAAGGGCACATTATTTTCCCTTGAAAAACAGTGTAATCAAGAATTATGACTGGGTTTATGAAGGGAATAGAACATAGAGAAAGCTACATCTTCATCACAAAGGCGGCTTTAAAACCAGAGGGAAATGAACAAACAGCACGACCAAGCTTTAGCCAGGATTTATCGACACAAAGTTCCAGCTTTTGGTAAATAGATATGATGTCCAACTGCACGACCTAACAGCACCTCATAAACTAGAGAATCTTGGTAACATTGACATCCAATCTTGTGAACAAGAAAAATCTTCCATTATAATATGAACAATAACCTCTTTCTTGATCTTCTGATGTCAGAAATATATGACATTACTATTTTAGTGAAAAGGACAAGCAAAGAATTCCTTGCCTGTATGGAAGTCAAATATCTCCTCTTCTGAGTAACAAAAGCCACCACGAGCTGTGTAACAGTATCTATTATGGACAGAAAGAAATATTTAGTAATCAAACACAATTCTATGACTTTTTAAATCATGATAAAAGGCAAACATACCCACTATAAACCAGATACAAGCGCATCTTGGCAAGTGCATAAGCAGCTGCAGGCAGAATAGATTCAAGTTCTTCACCGCTGACCTAAAACACAGAAATAAAATACAATAAGCAATGATGCTTCAAATACAACAATGACAAAAGCCTTTTTCTCACTAGGTGAGGTCGGCTACAAGGATGGATCAAATCAAACAATGCCATTGTGTTTTGTGGAAATAAGTTTCTAATATAATCAACTGGTATATCATTAAATAAAGATTTAACAAAGTTTTGGGGTATCTGTCAATTGCCTAACACTACCCTTCTCATTTACCCAAACTTGGGATTACCCATGCAATGGCAGGCATCAACACAACACAGGCAGACTGTCAGAGTTAAGAATGAAGCTTCACCAAGCAATCAAAAGGAAAATGTTTTTTTCTTCGTATGATAAGTGATAAGTATAAGCAATGAAGTTCAGTAGCAAAGACAGGTGAATATTTCAACATTAGTTCAGGGCTTCAGTTGTAATATAAAACAAGAGCATATCGATGTCAAAATTAATTGTGGATCCTATTTTAAAAAATAGGTCAAGAAAAGTCCTCCTAAATCAAGATTACAGATAGCAGCACCAACAAATACACGAACAAATTGAGACTTAGAATGAGGAATGGAAACTTACATCCGACCATCCATCACTTGTGCTCTGCAATATTTGAATAGGCCTGCAGTAAAATTTCCACAATATATAGTCAAGAAATAACTAATGAAAGGTCACTGAAATTCTGGTTACTGGCATAGTCATATGAGTGTAGAAACCTTTTACTTACATGTCAGCGGGGCAGAGCAACATACATTCATCACCTTGAGAACTCGTGAACTCTCTTCTTATAACACACTCTAATGGAAGGTTATTAGCTGGATCAACCTGATTCAAAATTTGTAATGTAACACTCCTAACACAATAAGAACCCTAACATTCCAATTTCTAACAAATAACCTTCCTACTAAATCTCAACGACCAGAATAGTACTAACAAGTAACCCTAGCACATGTTCTATGCAAATTACATTTTCATTCAATCTATATTGAGAAGAAGAAACTCACAAGAGTGGCGAGTCTGTCTTCGGAAACACTGAGAACTTTGCCGCGTTCGTCCACAACAAATCCCGCTGGCGGTTTGGGAAGTGACGATGGAAGTTGAGGAAGCAGAGAAGAATCGGAAATGGAATTGGAATCAGCAGCACCAGTGTCGCTCTTACTATTTTTTTTATTGCTGTTCTTGTTTTTGCTGGATGAGGGAGAGGAACGCTTCTTAGGTGGAACAGTGGGTGACTTGGAGGCATTGTAGATAATAGGATGGAACTTAGGGATTCGAAGCGAGAAAGATGGGAACCGTGCTTGCTTGAGCTTCGAGTCAAGAAACGACGATTCAATTCGCACGGAGGAGGGAAAACTAGTCAAAGTTGATGCCGCCATTTCCATTGGAGTCTACATTCCGTTGCACCCCCATCTTCCCAGTATAAATATCTCAATGAGCCTACTAATTTTATTATTTTTTCTATTTAAGGAATCCGAGCCTTTTCTGATTAAATAAATGTTTTAAACCCAATCTAATTTAATTAAAATTTAAAATTTGAATTAAGAATATTTAAAAATAAAAAATAAATTCACTTCTTATTTTTATTTAAATTTAAAAATAAATTCAAGACAAATAGTATCAACTTTTTTGTATATTTCTACTGAAGTTTTGCTTAAAATTTCCTATTATACCTATTATTTTGAAATTTTATTATACTGTAAATTAAACTTTATATTAATTTTTGCAGTTAAACATATTAAAAGGAATTGGTAATTAATTTAAAATTTTATTAGAATTTAATTTTATGGTTAGATATATTTTAAACAACAAACTTATATCTATGCCCAATGCATTTGACTAAAATTATAGCTAAAATTAATAAAATTTTAAATTAAAAAACTATAATAAAAATAAAAGAATTCTCATATATAATTTAAATTAATTATAATAAAATTTAAATTGAAAACATAAATATATAGTTTGTTTTAATTTTTATAACAAACAAATTTATTTAAAAAGAGTTCTAGATTTTAGCGTGATTATTTATTATTTTGAAGAAAAACTAATTAATTAATTATATTCAAATAATTTAAATTAATTTTAAAAATTATCCGTTAAAATAAAAATATATATATTGTTTGCAATTGTAATACAAGACAATACATATTTCTTTCATAAAATCTTTAACATTGAATAATTTTTTATATAATTTAAATATAATTTTTAAAAGTTTGAATTAAATATTATTAGTATATAATTTAAATAAATTGTAAAATTTGACGAAGAATTGATAATTAAAGTAATTTTATATAATAATCTTGAATTCAAAATTCATGCTTTTCACATTAAAAAAAATTCTACATAATTTATAAAATATACTTGATATATATCATTAATTTTTTTGTCAAACTAATTAAAAACTAATTTGTTTTGGCTTCTTCATACAAAATAATTTTTTAAAAATATAATTTTCATTTAGTACATATTCTATAAATTCTCATTAAATGAAAAGTTATTCATAAAGCTTGAATATAAAGTTTATAAAAAATGTTAACAAATTTAATTGCACTTTTAATTTATATGTGCGATTTTATTTTCTTTAATTTTAATTACTTGAATTTAACCTTTATAATTTACCAATTATTAAAATTAATTCCCTCAATCTACAATATTTATAATAATTAACAGAAAAAAATGAAAAGGTAACATATTATTGATTTCTATAAAAAATGTGTAAAATATTTAATACAAAAATCAAATTTAGAGAATGTAAAGGAATTTATTTTTATTTTTAGTTTTATTAAAATATTTTCATTTTTTCTTTTACAAATTTAAGTGAAAGACTAATATGAATATTTAAAAAATATACAAATTAAACATGAGAAATTAGAATAGTTAAAGTCAAATTTACATGTAAATTGAATTATAAAGGTTACAAATACGATTAAACTTCAAAAGAATATTTTAGTAAGATTTTTATAAAAATTATTAAAATAAATTAAAAAGCTTATAGAAAAGTTATAACTTATAAGTTTTTTTCATGAATTAATATACCAAATGTTTAGTTTAGCATTCTTTACTTTTTTTCTCGTAAATAAAAATTTGTCGTTTCTTTTGATAAAATAATTTTAAATTGTAGATAATATTGTTTAAATATTTGTAGTCTTGTTAATTATTTGAAGAGTATTGATTAAAAATTAATAAATAGAAAGCTTTTATTACAGATTATGTTAAAATGTATTATAAATTATACTAAAAATATGATAATAAAATTGACTTTAAATTTATTAATCAGAACTTTTAAAAACATTAGTTGATATGTGCTATTTAAAAAAAAAACGATTAAGATATTAACTTCTTCAGTTACTTTAACTATATTTGTCTCTCCTGTTTTTTCAGCTATTGATAATTAGCTGGTAGGATTATTCTACCACTGTGAATAATCTTTTTAGAAACTTTTAGGGGAGCGCAAACCTAAGATCTTATATTTAAATACAACAGATCAAATCATTACGACACATTAAATTAAAATAATAAAAAGGGCATGTAATTTTCATCTTCACCTTGTCTCTCTTCAATAAAGCACTATAGTTCCCACTGTGATAGGCACATGTACATGGAAGCAAATGTTGCAGCAGATACCAAAGGAATTAAATTGTAGTAAGGGAAAACTTCCCTTTTTATATCTCGGCCTGCCTGTAGGAGTAAATCATAGTCCAACAAAATTTGGGCCTCATTGATATAGAAAATAGGATATTGCTTCTTTTCGTCCATTTTTTGATTTCGCACCCTCCTTCCATCTTTTTTTTAGTTTTGTTCCAATTTTATTTTCTGGTGAGTATATAAAAATGAACATTTGAAATTTTTAATTTTAAAATGTATTTTTAATCTGAAATTAAAATTTTAAAATATATTTATTATTTTCCAAAACTAAATTAATAAGTACATTCCGAAATTTGAATTCCAACCCAAAAATATATATATTTTAAAATTAAAATTTCAGAATACAAAAATATATTAAAAAATCTTAATTTTGGACGATAAAATTTTAAAAAGATAATAATATAAACGTTGATTTCATGGGGGGTGATAAAACAATACCCAAAAAGGAAGTGACTGTGGGGCTGAAAAGCCCAAAACATTTCCCTTAGCTTTTCAAATCTGGGTTTCATTTATTATGAGTTTTTTTTTTTTCATACAATGGAGCATGAAGACACTATGAAAAGTAACCCGAGTAAGATGCTAAAATCAGTGAAGGATGCAATCGAGATGATAGACAGGAAGGAGACAATCGAATGACCTTCAGAGCATCTACAGAATCGGAAACTGGATGAGAAAGTATGGGACTCGAACACTTTTGCAGAGATTAGGATCCTCTATCACCCTATGTTTATTTTGATAAAATTAAAGAAAAAGAAAATAAAAAGATTCTTTTTTTATTATTTAGATGGAAACTAAACAATGGATGAAAAAAATTGTGATCGTTGAATAAATAGAAATAAAATAAAAAATTTATATTATAATTTTTTATACTGGTTGTTATATAAAAATATTTATTTATTTTTATATTTTACAAATATTAATTTAAATCATTTAAAAATTAAAAAATATTATTTTAACATTTGAATGGACTGAAATTTTAGAGGAAGATTTTTTTTTTAAGATTCCACGGAGAAATAAATTCCTACCCCCTGCAATGGTGAAATGGGAAGGAAAGGGACCTTCATTTCTTTAAAAGTTTAAATTATTAAATAATTTTATTTTAATATAAAAACATTTTTAAATTTAATAATTTTAATATAAATTTTTCATATTATTTATTTATAAATAAATATTTTTATTTTTATCTATATAAATATTATTTTCTTCATTTCATTCAAGACTAGAAATCCGTATAAAAATTACTGCAGAAATTGTTTTATCTTACCATTGAAAATTATTATATTTAATATTATTAAATATATATATATATAATTGTTAAACTAATTTTTAAAAAAATGCTCGGACATTACATGTACCTAAATCTACCTTTTTAAATAGTGGGTATATTTCTTTAAAAATAAGATAAAAAATTAAAATTATTATATTTGAAATATATACAAATATAACAAAAAAATCTTATAAGAACGTACTTGTTCTAAAAATATCACTGCAGGCTATGTAAGGCAGTTGGCGGGATGAGTGGGACCCTGAAAAGGGGATGGAAGCAGAAAGGCCAGCTGTGATTTGGCTTTGGCATCTCATTCCGGTGTTGATTCAAATCCACGTGACGCGCTTTCAAAGAATCCTGCTCCTGTCTCTATCTAATGCTGCCATTTAGATCAAACAAGGTGCGCGGTGTGGCGGCCTCCAAAAGGACATCTTAATTCTGATTTCAATAAATGATATTTTTTAGCGATATGAATTTTTTATATTAAATTATTTTAATTTATAATCTTTTATTTCCAAATCAATTCAAATAATTTGGTATAATAAAGGATATAACATAAAATATATATGATATAAATTACATGGCTCATTTTAAAATGTAACGTGATTGAATTACATATGCATATAGATTTTATTTATTTATATCCTTTTATTCACATGTTAACCTAATATTATATTCAGATAGTTTTTAATTTTTAATTTTTTAAACTTCTAAGAAATTAATTTAATTTTTATTTTAAGCTTACAAATTTAATTGTTAATTTTTAAAATTTATTATAAAATAAATGTCATTACTTTATTTTATTATTTTATTAAAAATATAAAAAAAATGAATATTAAATTTAAAAATTTAAAACTTTAAAAATAATTTTTAATTTAATAAAATAAAATAAAAATAATATTACTATAATTATAATAATAATAGTAATATTTATAAATAATCATAATAATAATATGATGGTTCTAATATAAAATATTATATATGTATATAAATTTTTATTTTATATATTAATAATTAATATATAAAATAAAATTTTATAAATTTTAGTATTATATTTTAAAATTATTTAATATTTATTTTATATAAAATAATATATATTATAATATTATATTACAAATAATTATATAATATAAAAATATATTATAATATTATAAATTTAATATAATTCATATATTAATTAATATTATTTATTTTAATAATATATAAAATTAAATAAAATAATATTTTTATTGATAATAAAAATTAAATATTAAAAAATATATTATTATTATGATAATAATAATTATAATATAAATAATATTATATAATTATATATTTTTATATTTTATATATTATTTAATAATTAATGTATAAAATAAAAAATTATATATTATTATTATACTATTTTATATAAAATAATATTTTAAAATTTATATAATATAAAATTATATTATAATATTATAAACTAAACATAACTTTTATATAATATTATCCTTTATAAAAATAATAAAAAATTAAAATATTTAAAAATTAAATTATAATAATAATTATTATTATTATCATTATGATTATAATAATTATTATTATAATAATTATAATATAATAATAATAATCAAAATATGATTTTGATAGTAATTATGAATACTATAATATTAGTATAACTTAATAAAAAATATTTTAAAATTAAAAATGATAATTAATATTTATATAAAAGTTTTAATTAAAATTATTTAAACATATATTAAAAATCAATTTTAAATTAATTTTATCGACCAAATTTTATTTTTAAAAATTAAAAATGCACAATCAAAATAGGAAATAATATTTCGGATCAAATTACAAATGTTTTGAAATTAAATTATTGTCATTAATATTTTTAAAATTATCAATAAAATTATAAAAACTATGAAAAATAATAATCAAACTTTATATAATGCGCTGTAATTTTTGTTTTAAGTATCGAACTGAAAGTTTAATAAAAAATAGATTCAAAATTTATAAACATTCCAATTTTATAACCACGTATTAAAAAGACATGAATAATAAGATACTAGAAGTTTTTTTTTTATGGATAACTGTATAAGTAATATATAAAGAGTGTATTTTGTGAAAATATTTAATTAAAATTCGACTAATAAATCTGAATTATATAATTATGTATAAACAATTAATATTATAGATTAGTTTGTAATTATATGATTACTTTAAAATGTTAAGATTTTTTTAAAATGATAATTTAAATAAAATTTAGTACTAGACATTAATTCCTTTTTTGGTCTTTATAGAATAAAATGGATATTAATTGCTTCTTTAAAATTAATGGATCTTAATTAACTTGTTATTAATTTGAGTGATTCATCCATGGTTGATTATTTTAAAAATTAAAATTTTAGATTTAATTTTCATGTATAAAAACAAGATTTGTTGAAAAATTAGTTTTACAATACTGTAAATACTTTTAACTCGAACATATAGAAAATACATGTGATCTATAAAAGAATTAACATTAATTTTATACATTACTTCTATTTATCTATTACCATACCCTCATATTAATGTTTTCTCATGTGATCTATTATTATTTTAAAATGTCTAAGTATAAGTATCAATCAACTTTTAATATTAAAAAATCCTCTTTACATCGCGGTTCATTGTACATTGAGCTTAAAAATAAATAGACACACCATAACTCAATTAACATGTCAGACTAAACACCCAAAAAAAAAAATAGCAAAGGAAAAACACGTCAGAGTACAACGACCATGACTATGAAAACTTTTAGATTACACACTGACTTCTAATCTTTTTAGTGTATATTTAGCTAAACATTTAAAAACTCGAGTTTAAATAAATTTAATTTATAGAATTAATTTTACATAAAAATGATGCAATTATGATTAGAGTCTTTTATCTTAAAGATATATTTGTAGTATAATATAATATAAATATTTTAATTTAATACAAAAATTATTATTTATCATAATATTTAAATACAAATTTTATTTTAGTACAAATTAACCAAACATGCAAACACAATAATGGAAGTATCTTTACACTCACTCAAATAATTCTGCAAATATAAACGTGTATCCAAACATACATGCAAGTCTCTCTCTCTCATTTTTTTTTTATTTTTTTTTAAATCCTTTACTATGAAGTGCATGAAAAAAGAGTTCAAATTTCTTTTAAATTTGTAAAAAAAAAATTGTTCAATTTCACTGCTGATTTGAGATAACCGATGAGGAATATGAAATGAATGAAGGATGCAGTTTGCTTTAGTCCAGAGATAGCTGTCAAAACCCCCATCCACGGACCACGGAATCGTGAAGGAGTATCAGATTCACCAACACAAAAATATATTGCAACTTCAATTTTCACTTGTTAAAAAGGGGGAAAAACATAAACTACATTGCAGAAATCTGCATATATTTCATATTTTATTCATCTGAATTTTTTTTAAAAAATAAATTCAACAATTAGACCACAAAATGTATGTGCAATATCATTTCTCGAAAAATGAAGGAGAGAGGATACAATGATTAGACCAAAATACAATTAATCCTCCACATAACAGGGGTGAAAGCAAAGCAATTCGGTGTAAAAAAAATGCTCATAATACTGCATACATTTCACTGAATGTTTGGATTAACTCATTTTAGAGAAATAATTATTTTAAATAATTTCTTAAAAAGGCATAAAAAAATTATTTAAGTTAAAATAAACCATGTTTCATCTCTTCCCATTTTGCTAAGTTCTTCAATAAAAGCTACTATGCGATCCTACTTTTATTATCGGTTTTTGTTTTTCTTAAGGTAGTTAAAAAGACAAGCTAAAATATAATCAAGAAGTGTTTTTTATATGTTTTTTCTTTACGAAATTAATATAATTTTTCATAAAAAAAATTGCATTGACCACTAGCTTAGGCTAACTATTTAAAAAATGGTGATCTTGAGGGAAACGAGAAATAAATTTCTTTTGAAGATAAGTAACAAAGGAAGTTTTTTAATTTTGTCTTTAAAAATATATATTGTGATGTCACTTTAATTTGACTTGTTTAGGTGAAAATAAGGAAAAGAAATTAGAGAGAATAAAATTAATTTAAGTTGTTTATTTAGATAACATTATGATAGAAAAAAACTTAAAAGATGAGGCTCGCCAAATAAATTCATCCCCAAAACAATTAACGCGGGACAATTCTTGAAAATAATTTGAAAAAAAAAGGCACTAGAAGATATAGGGTGCTTAATTTAAATCCGGAGCACTCGGTAAAAAATAGTAATAAAAGGATATAATGATCAAAGAATATGTTTTGCTAACCTAACAAATATAAACTAACAGGAAGTTAACAAAATTGTAGTAAAAAATATGAAAATAAATTAATGTGTATCTTACTTTTATGATTTGTCTCTAAAACAATGTATAATTTGAAATAAGAGAGAAAGATAGTATTTGATAGGGATAATGTAATTTATTTTTTAAATTATTATTTATTCTTCATTATAACTTACTTTTATGATTTGCCTCCAAAACAGTGTATACTTTAGAATAAAAGGGACGGATAGTGCTTACTTTTATGGGAGAGAGGGATAAAGTAATTTACTTTTTAAATTATTATTTATTTTTACTATAGCTTACTTTTATGAATTGCCCCTCCAAAACAACGTGTAATTTAGAATAAGAGGGAAAGGTAGTAATTAGACATGTGAGAGAAGGATAGTGTAATTTACTTTTTATATTATATTTTTTATTTTTATTATAGCTTACTTTTATGATTTGCCTCCAAAACAATGTATAAT
Source organism: Canavalia gladiata (assembly GCA_037954105.1). NCBI lineage: Eukaryota > Viridiplantae > Streptophyta > Magnoliopsida > Fabales > Fabaceae > Canavalia > Canavalia gladiata. Next base: position 56,259,410 of record CM075659.1, on the reverse strand, counting down.
TTAAAATAAGAGGGACAGATAGTGCTTACATTTGTGAGAGAAGGATAATGTAATTTATTTTAAATAATAATTATTTTTTATTATACGCTTTAACTTTATATTAATTAATATTTTATAATAGAAAATAAAAATAATTTTAAAATTTTAAAACGACAGATAAAAAGAGATATTTTTTTAAAGGATGTTGGATAAAAGGGAGAGAGGATGGCAAAAGTTAATCCACATATAATTAAGAAAAGTTTTATTATATTTGTAAAGATGATCACCAAGAGAAAAATCTATTAGAGAAGGCAAAGGAGGCATGATGAAGGTAGCAACTACAATGCGTTGAAAGATAAATTAATGTATTCTGTTGCGAAGAAAAGAAGAAACCAAGACCAAATTTAACACGATAGCAAATTGAGTTGTTCATCCTGGTGTTTGCAAAATTTTACCCTCGTAAAAATACGGTATCTTACAAAAGCAATGTTGCTAAACTAAAGGTTCAACGTTTTATTTATTTATTATTATTGGAAGAGAGAGAGAGGTTGACGTACATTGTATGCTCTAAGTTCATATAACTTAAAATCCTCATAACGAAAATGAAAATGTTGATAGTAAATGGTCCAAAACTGCATTTTTAATGAAATTAAGTATTTAATAATAACAAATCACATGCTAATGTTGGAGATTTCGATTTTAGTCATGTTTTTGAGAAATATAAATAAGTATATATGCATTAAAACTAGATTAATTGTTAAGTAATAATAGATGCTGTGGTAAGAAGATGAAATATTAAAGATTAAATTTTCACTTTAAAGATAAATCTAGTCTCGTTAGATTTAAATTTAGTTTATAGGTATATAAAACATAAATTTTATTTAGATAGGAAAGTGAATAAGGCTATTCAACAAAGATTTACGGTTCGGCTCGTTTAAAACTCAGTTAGATTCGGTTCGTTTAACAAGTAGATAGATTCAAACATGTTAAATTTTTTTTTAAATAAATAAACTAGACTTAGACTTATAAAAAAGTATATTTAATATATTTAGGATTTATTTATATTTATATATTATATATTTATATTTATTTTATTTTTTATTTGTATAATATATATATATATTAAACTTATTTAATGACTTTTTTATTTTGTAAACTTTAAGTTTGTAAGGTTTTTTAATTAATTATTTATATAGACTTTAAGTTTATTTATTGATCTTTTTTAGAAGGTAGACTTTTAAACAGACTTGAGGTATTGTAGACTTTAAATCAGGTAGACTTTGATAGAAAAAAAAAAAGCCTTTAACAAATAATAAGCTCATACTCATACCTCAAAATTGTAAACTTTAAATCATGTAGATTTTGACAGAAAAAAAAGAGAGCATAATAAACTCAGACTTAGACCTCAAAATTATAGACTTTAAATCAGGTAGACTTTGACAGAAAAACAAGTCTTTAACAGCTAATAAGCTCAGACTCAGACCTCAACATTTGTAAACAGATCAAATTTAAACACTCAGAATCTAATTTTACTTGGTCTACTTTCATTTCTAATTTTATTTATTACAAGTTATAGATACTAAATGACATTTAATACAAGTTAAGTAATTTTTTACCGATAATTTTTTTAATTTAAATTATAGGTATTATTTATTGAAGATAATTGTATGTAAAGTAGTTAAAATTATGATAACTGCTAGGGTTTTTTTTTTTTTAACAGAATGGCATATCTAGAATTAAAATTGAAGACATTTAATTAACAGATATTGGTTCAGTCGATAAGAACAAATATATCTATAAACTCTCATCGAACTTAAAGCAAGCGGTGAACCTAATTCATTTAAATTTTTTCATACCAAAAAAAAATTGAAGACCTCTAATTAAAATTGGATGAAAATTGATCAATTGATATATAATAAAAGGTATTTATTTTCTCATAATAAACTTACTTATCAATGCTGATTTTCTCGCATAATACTATACGTTGCTTTATCTAAATTGGCACAGTAAAATAAGGGATTGGAATGTTTAATTAATGTTTATAATTTTTTAAGAATATATAAAAATATATTTGTAATTATTATTTTACCTTTTGTCTATTATTTTCCTTTTTTAGAAAAATAATCTTCTATTATTTAAAATCCCATATTTTTATACTATAATTATAAGCTATGTTTCGCAGGATCAATATATTCGTATCTATAAGCCTCTTTTTAAAATAGTAAGGATGCAAAGTACACCTCCAACATGAAAAGGCAAAATCTTTAAGCAAACCATGACGCAATTCTGGTTAATTTTGCCATTAGAAACAAGGAAATATTTAGGTTGTCTTTAGATAAAATAATTTTAAAAATTTAAAAGATATATTTAAATAATAAAAATAATAATTTAAAAGATGATGTAAATGTTAAATTAGATAATTTTATATCAAATGTAAAGAATTTTAAATAACCTTTTTTAAGAAGAAAATTTTAGTTTTTTTGTCAAATGCTTAACTTTTTAAAATTATTATTCTCGACCATTTTTTATATTAATTTTTTTATCATTATTCTTTGTTGATTATATATTTTTAAAATTTAACATTTCCCATCCAAATAAAAGATTAGGCAATTTCACTTGGAAAAATATGTTTCATTTCACAATTTATCAACAATCGTAAAAACGTTACTAAATTTTATATCTTTAAGATTTATAAGAGGAATTGTGAAAATAACATTTTTTTTATTTACATCTTTATATAAACATTTTAAAAGTAAAATATATTTCATTTCGTAATTTATTTTTATAAAAGTATTATTAAATTTTATCTCTTAAAGATTTATATAAATAATTGTAAAAATAATATTTTTATTTACATTTTCATATAAACATTTCAAAAGAAAAATAACATCGTTATAGAAAGAAAAAGAAAATAAAGGAGATTTTCTCAAGATTAAGGTGCCTTTAAAATTACAGTGACCGCCAAAACGATTTCGTCGAGAAGCATATTACTGTGAAAGCCGCCATTGTTGACGATAAGTTTTTATATGCTCCAACACCATTACATCCTCATATAAAAATTACTATTAACTTTGATTCAACAAAAAAACATAATAAAAATATATGATGAAACAGCTCGTTTAATAAGATTTAAGCTATAGTTTAATATTTTTCACATTAAAAAATCTGTTAAAAATTAAAAAAATTTAAATCTTTCCTCATTCATTTCTTGAAATGTGTTTTTTATTAAAAATCAAATCCACTATCATTGTAAAGGCGGTATAGCAATTATTGAGACAAAAAAATCGCGCACTGTTTGGAAGTCGTGTTCATCGTGTGCGCATTGTGTATTCTTTATTCTTATGATGAAGAAACATGGGGAGATTGCAAGTTGGGGCGTCGAAAGTAGGTAGGAATCACAGTAGATAAAGTGTTATAATATTCATTTATATATATATATATATATTAAAAATCATTTCTATCTATTTATGAACAACTTTTAATCTTTATATATCTATACCTATTAGATCCTCAAATACTCGTATCATTTCTATTATCTGCAATATAATTAAGTGAAGTGTATTTTTAACATTTTTATAAATTAATAAAATTTAACTATTATTATAAAATAAAAATATTAATTAAAAATATTATTTTAGAATTTCACTCTTAATTTCAAAATAAAATTTTAATTTTTAAATTATTTTAGTTAAAATTTTAAATTTATAAATTTAATTTTATTGTATATACAGAATGTAAATAAATGAATATTTATGTTATAGTATTTATATTTATATTTTAAAATAAAAATAATAAATTAAAATGTAAAATCTTGTATAAATTATTCAAATTTTTTATTATTAGATCAATTTTATTGAATTTATTCATGCCTATATTTATAAAATGTAGTAAATATTTTTTATATTTTAAATGTAAATTCATTAAGTAGATATTTAATATATTATTATGAATATTGTTTACATATACTTAATAGGTATATGATTTGTCGATATGTTTTTGTTTAATTTTATAAATTAAAATTGTTTTTAATTTTAATTATACAAATAATTATAGAATTACTAATGTTAATTCATGGTGTGATTCTTAAATTATAGATTTGAAACCGATTCCTTGCCTCCGTAATCATCCGTTGCCCTCTCCATAAGTTTATTTAAGTTCATGTTGGTCTGATTTTAGGTTGTAAAAAAAAACAATTTTGATGAATTTTTTTTTAAACTATTAGATATATTTTAAATATATTCAAATTTTAAAAATATGTTTTGTATTTAAAAGTATGAAAATTATTTTTGCAACGATAAACTAAATAAGCTCTAAATTATCTTGAGTTTGTAAATTTTGTATTTAAATTTACCATATGATAATAACATTTTTTATTATAAACAATTGTTAGTATTTTCAATTTTAAATATTAAAGTATAATCATATTTTTAATATATTAATTATTAATTTTTTTATATATCATTTTATTGTAAAATTTATGTTAATAATATACTTATTTATTTTTCAAAGTACCAATTCAAGTATCTAATATGAATATTTTTAAAATAAAATAATGTTATAATATGTTAATTATTTTTAGTATTATTACTATTTAAAATAAATTTTTTATTTTTTAATAGAAAATAGGAAAAGTATACGCATTGGATTATCTATAACTGATTCCCTGAATTTGAATTACTGTTGTTACGGAGAAAATAGTTTGGAGTGCTATTCGATACAATAGTTTTTTAAGTGACTATTAATATTTTTGAAATAGTTATTAATATTTTTTTAAAAATTATTTTGTATAATTTTTAAAATTTTCATTATTTAATTAATTGTTTTATTTTTATAATAAACTTTATATTTATCTATTTATTTATAATTAATATCATTTAATTTTTTACAATAATATTAGTAATTTAGTATATATTTTTTATATTTTTATGAAATGTTATATTTAAATTATTTTTAATATATATAATTTTAGAAATAATTTTTTTTATAAAATATTAAATGATTATATTTAATTTTGTATATAAAAATAAATATTGTTATAAAAACTTCCTTGAATAAAATATTAATATATTTTAAAAAATCATCATATTATTAAAATTTAATTCATTATATTTTTATTTTTATTTGTATATCAATTAATTCAATAATTAATTTTATTAAATACTTTAATTCTATTAATTTATTAACTTTCATGAAATTCTTTAACTTTCAATTTTATCCTTTGGCTTCACTATTTTTTAGCTAATTTATCAGGTAATTTCACTAACATACTTAAATATTGAATAAAAAAATATGGTTTTATGGTAAAACTACTGCACGGAATCTATCTGGCCAAATATCATGAACGTTTATTTTATAATTAAAAATGAAAGTATTTATTTAGCAATACATATACATTTATTTCGGACGCCTAATTGGACTCACTTGCCTGCAGGAGGGGAAAGAGAGAGAACCGCGTTTCTCTCTCTCCCGATAAGTGATAACCGTACAGTAGAGCAGAGAAACCTGGCCGTATCTGGTGTTGTGTTCCTAACATCACAGTCAAGTAAACTTCCCATTATCATTCTCCTTCTTTTTTTTTTTTTTAATTTTAAATTTTGATCTCTTCTACATGCTTCTGAACTTGCTGGCCTGTGTTGCTCTGTTACTGATTTCTATTGCTCGGCACGCTGCGTTGACCTGAGTGCTTTGGGGAGCATTTTTGTTTTGATTGAGCTTCTTCGATTGGATTTAGCTTAATTATGTTTTGTTTTCTTAATGATTATTGTAGCGCAAACAATTTCAAAATCAACAACCACTCTCCGTAAAATCCAAACCATCGCCACAACCTCTGCCTACCGAACAGCCACCGGCTCCTCGCCGTCTCGCAACCGCGCGGCACCGCCGTGAACAGCCAGGTATCAGATGCCCCACTCCCTTCTTACTTTACTTAGGCTTATTTTGATGTTATTATTTTGGGGCATTCTGACTTTCGACTTGTTCATATCACGTGGTTTCGAACGCCGCCGATGGCATGAAAAATCCAATTAGAAAAGGTGATTGCGGTGGCTCAATCAAACATGATTAATTATTAGGTTTAGCTTGGTAATTTGAGGGAGATACGTTTGTTTCTCTCTCTCTCTCTTGGGGGGAGGCTGAGGTTGTGAACGCTTTCCAACTTGTTTTATTTTGAGTTGGTGGATTGAGATTGACAAGGATATTTAGCGGCTTAGGTTCCTATTTATCTCGCAGAAGTTAGTATATTCAGTTTTTGGGTTGGACTTTTAATAAGGTTTAGTCTACTTTTTCTCGTGAGGGTTCGCCCTTCTAAGTGGGATTAAGTAGAAAAAGGTTGTTTGAGTTAGAAATTTTAGAAAAAAAAATTTATAGATTTAACAATTGGAATAAGAAATAACTTATAAGTACATAGAATTAAGTTTCGAGAAAAATACCAAAAAAAGCCAAAATAATAAAAGGGTATCAGATGGCATTGGGTTATTTCTTTGCTATTGATTGATTTGGTGCTTGGCGAAGGTCATGAATGATTGTCTTTTACAGAAGGGAGTTGTTTTGTTAAGTCGAGACTAAAATTGTATATATTTTAAAAGAATTAAAATAAAAATTTAGAATTATTAAATGTACACAGTTGACTTAAAATAATTACTTTGTGATAAAGAATTAATCTGTTATGATATTAATTTTTTAATTTTAATTAGATTCTTCAATTTAATCTCATTTGCAAAGGATTATTTTTATAAATAATGTGTTTTTTAAAATTTCAGACAATTTGGGGGTTTTTTAAAAAAACTTATTTTTATTATTTCGTCATGTTCTCGATTGTCACAATTATATATTAACACCTTTTAAATATCATTTTCCTCTTCCTTGTTATACTAGAACTTGTTTTTGTTTTCGAATCTTAAATTGTAATCCATTAAAAAAAATATACGTCATATTCTTTTTTGGCGAAGATACTGATTCTTTCATTTTAGTTCTGCATTTCAATCACTTTCGATTTCATTTATTTATTTTCCCACTTATTCATTCCATGCTAATATTTGTTTGTACTGAATAGTTGTATTAAATGTTTCGTAAAAGTATACTGAATCAATTATAACTAATTGCGATTCGATAAAAATAAATGAAAATATTTTCAGAAAAATAACTAAAAAGCAATAAAGACAATTTTTTTAGAATAATTTAAATCCCAGCAGTAGTTGCAAAATTCTTTTAATTGATACATGTAATATTTCGGGTAAATTTTTTCACTTCCTAGATATCCAATCATAAACAATTGCTAGGCATTATTATTTACTATATACATATTTTTATCATGTTCTAACTTTGAAATCTATACATAGTGAGAAATAATTTATATAAGGGAAATGTTGAATGGTGCTCTTATATTTTATTATTTAATTTTTATGGAGAGCAATCAACATTCATCAATTTCCTATCAAGCATTTAACTAATGCAAGAAATAATATTAAAAAGTTTGGAATTATTTCACATGTGGTAATTGTATTATTTTTATTTACTTATTATTATTATAGTATAAGATAGTTATGATTGGAAAACCAATAGAAAATCAGAGAAAGTGAAAGAAAATGAGGAAAGCTATGGAAGAGAAAAGAGAGAAACTGAGGTGATCAGCCTATCAGAATAGTGTGATTCAGAATTGTATTCTGTAGAAGATGATCTCGACTAAGATCTGAAGATGATCTCAAACTGACATCTGTTACAACTATATTATATATAGCCAGAGCTATGAATCCTAATATGATAGAGAAAGTGAGAGATGGGGGCAATTTTAAAAAATATAAATTATATAATTAGTACGACATACTATTAATCATAGTGGATCCTTTATTTGATGAAAAATGTCTATTTCTTTCTAACTTGATAATTGGAGAGGATCCAAATACATACATTTAGAGTAGCTACTCTAATCGACACCAACTGACTACTGTCAATACTAAACAGAATGACAGAAAGTAACAGGCCTGACAGAAAATACAACAGTCAACAGAACATTTAACCCTAGCTAACAGATAATAGTAACAGTAATTGGTTGCAATTCCATCAATGTATGTTACTTAAGGGCATACCTCTTGGACCATACTAAAATCAAAATTGATATCATAAACCATTGTCATCATAAATCACTGCCTATAGTACCGATCTCATTCCCTCCTTGAACATCAATGGTAAATAGGATAGCTTCTATGCCTGTTCATTAAGAGATAATGCTTTTATCTTACTCATACATCTATGTCTCATATCCACCGTATGAAATTTTCATGTCCCTTTTTTCCAAAAATAAAACAAATATACTTGGATACTTCGCAAATATGTAATGGTGAAGTGTGCAAGAGTAATTGGTATTGGATAAGTATCCAACACAAATATGCGAAGAAAATGAAGTACTGATGTTTATTAGACACTCATAACACAGTTAGTCTTACTTATGTAGTTAAGTGATGCTTATTCAATCTGAGTGACTCTATCACTTAGATGCTTAGGAGTATCCTATCCATACATTAGAGAATCCACCTATGTTCTGTTCTTTTTTTTTTTTTTTTTTTAATTTTGAATATTTTAGTAAGACTTACTCGGGCATTCCCTTCGTACATGGAGTGATAGTTAGGTCTTTTCTACAAATACTGTCTTTAAGGCTTATATATTGTTCTCTTCTCAGAAGAGTCTTTTGAGAGTAAACTTGACTCATGGTTTTCGCATACAATAAAGTTGCAGGGACTTTTAATCCATTGTAATAGTAAATAAACATATTTTGGCAAATTTTGACGAGATTTTGGCCACTTCTTTTTTTTTGGATGTACAATGAAATCTCGTGTAAATTATCCCAACCTCTTAGATCAACCTTAGTAGCTTAGATTTTGGCATTCCACATTTTCCTTTCAAAATTTTCCACAATTTCTTTTCTTAATATTTAATTAAACCTTTATAAATATCCTCTCTTTTCACCCATCCTGTAACTATCTATGTCATTATTACGTAACTTACCTGATTCATGTAGTTGTAGCAGCCTCTTTCTTTCGTGCATGCTTTTATTGTTCGTCAGCGATGAGTGAATGCAGCTTGGGTTGTTGGACGAACAAGATAAGATTTATTACAATAGTGTCTCAATTATATTGCTTTACATCAGATCTCTCGCCCATCAACAGATGGTAGAAAACGTTTCCAGAACGAACCTTAGCTGCCGTCGAGATTATGACATTGAGGAGGACTCCATAGATGGCGAGCCTTTACACACTGATTCCGAATTCTATGATGACGATGGCCGTGTTAAACGAACCGGTACACGTTAATTATATTTTTATTTTCTCATTATCTTTGTTTCTTTGGTTGTATGGAAGGTGATATTTGATGCGTTACTATGAGGCAGGAACCGTTTGGACTACAAGCTCCCACATAATAACAGCTGTGGTAGGATCTGGGGTGCTCTCCTTAGCTTGGGCTATAGCTCAGATGGGTTGGATTGCCGGTCCTACAGTGATGCTCTTATTCAGTGCGGTCACTCTGTATACTTCATCGTTTCTAGCTGATTGCTATCGTACTGGCGACCCCAAATTGGGGAAGAGAAATTATACTTTCATGGACGCAGTTAGCACCATTCTAGGTACAATACAATACTCATTAATTTGAGTAGCACCATATGACACGATTTATTTATTTAAAATTTTGGAATTCAAGTATGAATGACATGATTTTCTACTTTATCACATGCATTGGAATGGATTTTGCAGGCGGGTATAATGTTACGTTTTGTGGGATAGTTCAGTACTTGAATCTTTTTGGAAGTGCAATAGGATACACAATTGCGGCTGCCATTAGCATGATGTGAGTTCATTCTTGCCATGTCTTCGAAATTATAGATTTTAGAAATTGAGCTGATCTATAAATAATATAAATAGAAGGTAATAAAAAATTTAATTTTAAAATAACCATCATTTTAATTGTATGTATATCAGATTTCAACAAATTTCAGTTAACTTATTTTTAATTATATAAAATAACAATTTTGTTCATATTGATTTAGCCATTTCAAAAATGATACATAAAATAAAATTATTAAAATTAAAGGAATTTTAATTTATCCTTATTGTCTTTTAAATACGGTATCCATCTTGAAGTCAATTTAAATTATACATCTTAAAGAAATTTCAATTAATCAAGTTAAATTACATTAGTTCTATTGATGACAGAATTGCATTTTATTATTGTGTGTATTAAAATCTAGCACGCACCACACAACTGAAACATGCGGCTTAATACATATTCACTTCATTATCACTTTGCAATATTTCTTTGTACTGATAGGATTATCTAGTTTGATGATGGTTAAATGGTTGATGGGTTTGTTTCGATTTTATTGATTTTTTGGCTGACAGGGCAATCAAAAGGTCTAACTGTATCCATTCTTCTGACGGCAAAAACCCATGTCACATTTCAAGTAATCCATACATGATCAGTTTTGGCGCAATGCAAATTTTCTTTTCTCAAATTCCAGATTTTCATAACATGTGGTGGCTCTCAATTGTTGCTGCCATCATGTCTTTCACCTATTCCATAATTGGTCTTGCTCTTGGAATTGCCAAAATTGCAGGTGATATTCCTGATTCAACTGTTTCTCTTGGCTGACATTTTATTGGCACACAATCTCTCCAATTATAGCCTTGTAGCTGAAAACCTCTTATAATTCAGAATTGGTGACATGACACTCTTAAACTTATTAGATCGTGTAGAGTGTAGAGTAGTGTAACTTCAGCTCTTGTAGATATACATAAAACCAACGTGGGGAGCTAATATGCACATCTTATCAGTTCAAGGAACAAAGTTGCTGAATTTCAAATAATGAGTATGATTGACCTATAATTAAAATTGATTCTCACATTTAGCCTGTTTTCTGTTTTGTTTAATCTGTTCCGAAATAGAAACGGGTACTTTCAAAGGTAGCCTCGGGGGAATAAGCATTGGAACTGTGACGGAGGCCCAAAAAATATGGGGCGTTTTCCAAGCTCTTGGTAACATAGCTTTCGCCTATTCTTATTCCTTCGTTCTCCTTGAAATTCAGGTACACCTTTATTTTCCTCCTTGAAAATGTAAGGAAAAACAATAGAATTTCATCGTATAAAATAATTGTTTAATGCAATGTATACCCATATTACATCACTTTTATACTATTTTGTACCATTTGATTATAGCTGACCCCAGTTCATTTTTCGCACCTCTTTTCATCACGTACTCCATTCGTGAAGATATGTAAATGAATATACTTGATGTGCAGCAAGCTTTATCCGAACTAATCAATATATAATATTCTGACTTCACAGGATACCATCAAATCTCCGCCATCTGAAGTAAAAACAATGAAGAAAGCTACAAAGTTAAGTATTGCAGTGACCACTACATTTTATATGCTCTGTGGCTGCACAGGCTATGCTGCTTTTGGAGATTCGGCACCTGGGAACCTGCTCACTGGGTTTGGTTTCTATAAACCATATTGGCTGATAGACATTGCTAATGCTGCTATCGTAATTCACCTTGTGGGAGCATACCAAGTGTATGCCCAACCCCTCTTTGCCTTTATCGAGAAAGAGGCAGCAAAAAGATGGCCCAAAATTGACAGGGAATTTAAAATTTCAATTCCTGGTTTTCAACCCTACAGTCAGAACATATTTGTCCTAGTTTGGAGGACAGTGTTTGTTGTCATAACAACTGTTATAGCAATGTTGCTTCCATTTTTCAATGACGTTTTGGGAGTGATTGGAGCATTGGGGTTTTGGCCTTTAACTGTCTACTTTCCTGTGGAGATGTATATATTACAAAAGAGGATTCCAAAATGGAGTACGAAATGGATTTTTCTGGAATTGTTGAGTGCGATCTGCCTCATAGTATCAATCGTGGCTGGTCTTGGCTCAGTGGTCGGTGTTTTGCTTGATCTCCGGAAATACAAACCATTCAGCTCACACTATTAAACAAACCCCACATAACATCTGTTGCCTCCTTGGTGTTGTAACAAATTGCTGAGGCCGCAGGATCGTTGTGGTCTTAATTGTATCATTATCTTATAAATAGGGCTAAATCAAAATTATCCCTATGTTACATTTAAGAAGTATCCGTACTTCAAAATAACTGTCCAATATTTTTGAGATACTTTTAGTCTTACATTTTTTTTAATTTTTTTTTGTATCAATAGAAGTGGTATATCCTATTGGTTTAATAACAGTAATTTATTGCCTTGTACTGCTGGCAAACTTTATGTTTTATTTTAATTTGAGATTTGTAAATTAATGTAAATAATAGTAAATTTTATTATATATCTCTTAATCGTGTTGTCTTAACGGTGTTTTGTAATGTTCGTGTCCGGTGTATGTACGCACGCAGCTTCCAATATTGCAATCTTCTCGCTCCTTAAATGTAATAAATATTTATTTCATTTTTTATGTTGTTTAAAATTATTTTACACCATTTAAAAATATAATTACTTTTATTAATATTTTTATATTTTAATCTTTTGATCAATTAATTAATATTTTTATGTAAAATACACAATATTATTTTAAATTTTTAAAATTTGATAAATAATTTTTTAAAATAATGATAGATAAAAAGGGATTGAAGGAGTAACAATTAACAAACTTAAAGTACAATAAAATCTGAAAAATTAAGACTAAAATTGTCTAGACTGAAGTACATCACAAGCGTTCTACATTGTTAAAATGAATTTTTTTTTAAAAGAAATTATATTTTTACATCCGCCTATTACTAAATATCCCTCACATCTATTGGATGACTGATTTTTTTTTTAATTAGAATGTAGGCCAATTATTTCCCTTTATTTAGCTTTACTCTTCCATTTGTGAACCTGTTAGACCAATTAAGTATGACGAAATATTTCTGAAACTAATAAACACTTGCACATTTTTAATTTCATTGATATATATATATATATATATAATTGTTAATTTTCTAATTTACCTTTTTCTAAAAGCTATCAAATAAAAATAAATATTACAGTAATATAAAAAAAAAATTATTGGTTGAAAACCACTCCAACACCTATCCGTTAAGTTTATCCACTAATTTCACTTTCTATACACGTTACAGAAAACACTAGAAATAAGGAAATTCCACCATTCCAACGTTCCATGCATGCCCCCTATATCGCTAAGAAATCAGGAACCTGACTGATTAACCCAATAAAAACTAGGATAGCTAATTATTGGGAAAAAAATAATTATCAGAAAAAAAATTACTTTAAACTTTAAATTACTGAAAATGATTTTCCAACACTTTCAATGTTACAACTTTCTGACTCCTTAAATGTAATCTAATAAACATATACAGAGAGATGTACCTACCCAACTTGGGATGGTGGTTTAACCTTGCTCTGGATTACGGTATCAGAAAGTTGACCTGCCACTCTAAATTCTCAAATGGCAGTTGATCTTTTCAAGCATGGGCCTGAAACATCGTTTTAGTTTTGGACAAATTTGGAGTCGATTATATTAATCTTTGAAACATAGAAATCATTACTTTTATTTTTTAAAAGATAAAAACATTTATCAATTTACTTTTTAAATTAAATTAATGTTTAAAAACCTACATTCAATAGTTTTTAAGTATTTTAAAAACAAAAATAATTACTTCTATTTTTTAAAAAAATTAACGCGACCGAGCCAGTTTTTTAAATACCAAAAATGATATTTTAGTTTCAAGCATGGTCTTAATGGGCATCACAGTGACGTTAGCATTTCCAACAGCATTAGGAAGTTTTTCACAAGGGATCGGAATGTAACTGTGGAGTGCACCTTCAGGGAAACAAATTCAGGAGCAGAGTCTCAAGGCATAATGGTTCATTTTTTCTGCGGCAGATTTGTCCTATCGACACTTTAGGGAGTGTTTGGGAAGGAGACTTTTTTAAGTTTTGAACAAATGTTTGTTATTTTTATGTTTGGTATTAATATTTTAACAAATATTTTTTAATTATATTTTTATTAAAATGTTTTTATAAAAGAGGATGAAAATTTAGGTTTTTTGAAGGTGAGATTTTTTTAATCGTAATTATTTATCATTTTCATAAATCTTTTAACTATATCAACAATTTTGATCACTAAGAAACATGATTTCTACAAATCATGATTTTCAGAAAAAGAAAAAAAATTATATACAAAATACCTCTTTACATTATTAGTGATTTCATGATTTTTATATTTTATATAATTATAAAATAATACCGATTTCATGATTAATAAAATAATTAAGTTTACAATTATTAATAATTTCATAATTATAAAAATAATTAAGTTTATAATTATAATGATTAAATGTATTTACTTAAAACATACTCTCAGTCTCGGATTTGAATTGGAGCAATGCTCGTTACAGAGTAGTTTGCTTGTCTTTTTGCCCTCTTTTCTTAATCCTTTTTTGTACAAAAAAGAAAAGCCTTGATCGGATAACTCATCCCCTTTTTTGCTTCCATTTTTTTAAAGAACTACAATTGAATATTACCCCCAAAACGTACCAAACTAATTTACTAAAAGTTATTAGAAGCATATACTTGCCTTGATTTCAGCAACAAACAAAATAATTAATACTTCAGTTATGTTATAATGATTGCTACGCTACCTTTATTTTTGGTCTGATACGGGTACCTATTAGATACTTATTTTTATTAATTTATATCATTTATTTGTTAGGATATTTTTTTTTTCATTTTCATCCCTTCATATTTAATATGATATCTTTATTTTCTATATTTTTTTTATACCGGATTTCACACACATTTATTATTTATTTACAGTATCTTATATTATTTTTATACATTTTTATTACATATTTTTAAATCTCTCCCAGTTATAAAAATAATTATAAAAAATATTTGTAGAAATAGAATTGCTCAATAATTAATCATCCTCGATATAACCTCATATATGACAAACATTGCAGATGCTTAGGTGAATATCTGTGAATAAATTTCAGGTCCATGGAATGCAGTTTCAAAATCATGCTCCATATAACCTCGTATATGATGTCTACATGTTCGTATAGTCGTTGGTATAATTTACAATCTCCATTCCTTTTATATAATCTATTGATAAGTTTGTTTTGATACCTTCAAATATCTACTGTCTTAATTAGTTTTACCTAATTGTCAATTAAATGTGTTGAATTGAATTTTTGGACTCTTTCTCATAAGGATAGGAAAAGATTAGTCACAGTTGTCTGTCTTATTCACACTTATTGATTGAACAAAAAAAAAATTAATACGGTTGATTTTAGAAAAAAAATAATACAAATTTTTGATAAATTTAATAATAAAACTATATTATTTAAATTTATTAATTATTGTAAAGTTGATAAAAGGGTCCTATATATAAGATTAGAGGTAGTATACTCAGGTAATACAAATTAGAAAATAAGGGGAAGCAAAAAAAAAAAAAAAGAAGAAAAAACTGATCACAAGTTTTCTCTTGGCAAAAATATTAAATTGAACCGACCAAAAGTACTAGCGTGGACTTAATATATGCTTGAAATATTTAGTTTAAATAAATTTTTCTGGAAAAATATTTTCAAGCTGAAAATAATCCTTATCTTGAAAAATAAATTAATCTAAAATACGTAATCGGTGTTGTCAAATTAGATAATTTAATTTAATTACATTGATTGTAAATTAGTATTAAAGTTAAAATAACAACAAGTATAACTATTAACAAAAATATATAGAATAATTTGGCACATTATCTTTAATTTTATATTAAAAGGAAAATTAGAAGAATTTGCGTGTATGTCATAGTCAACAGCACACGCCAAAATGGAACCGCGTACACAATTCACATGGCGAACCAACTATAAGGAAGAGTGAGAGTTGTGAAAATTTGACCAGACTCACTCACTCACTCACTCACTCTCTCCGAAGACCAACAACAGCACTCTCTGGATTCCACACTCAAGTAAAGTTTCTTCCACTTTCTTTTATTTTATTTTCAGCTCTTTTTGATGCTTTGTTAATTAATTTTGGGATCTCATCACTGGTTTCTACTCTCTCTGGTGTTGGTATGAATGTCTTATTGCCTTAGCATTTGGTTCACTGGGTTTCATATTTGGCTCAATCTGAATATATTTCCACAATATCCACATGCAATTAGGAAAACAATATAAAATATGCACTAGTTTCAGAAGATAAATAATATCCCCTTAAAATAGTATGAACAGGGTCTTTTTTGACTGTTTCAAGTTTCACATATAGGAACTTTTCAGAGTGTTTTGAATTGTGGAAACAAGTGACTTTATATGTCTTGTAATGTAATTGACCACAATTACATCATCTCAGTGTTCCACAATCTGTCTTATATGATAGGGAAATATCAGATAGGAAAATGCCATTAAGGTTTAAAGGTATGGATAATGTGTATTGAAGGAGAAATTGAAATATGAGGTTAAATTGTTATATGCAGAGCGAATAAAACCAATGACTACAGTCATCCAACACAAGAAGAATATTCAAAGATGCATTAATCTTTAAATTAGAATAATAGTACATGTGTGATCCATGGTGCCATATTGTTATATTCTCCTTATCTTCTTCACATTTTGTAAAGAAAATGTTAAATTAAAAAAGTAAATATTTTTATATGTTGAAAATATAAAAATATTATGTATTTAATTTATTTGAATTTAAAAAAAAAATAAAGATATAGAAGAAGATCTAAAATTATTCACAGAATTATAATTAAAAAATAAAATAATACTGCGCGCACCCGGAAAGCGGATTGGGTGACCACGTAAGTTCTTGGAATATGTTGATTGATTCTAAGTTTCTTTTGTGCCCATCTTTCTTTTCTGCAGAATATTTTTTAATATACACCAAACCAATGTGAAACTAAAATCAAAAATTTAAAGATTCTTTTTCTACGTGCTTGAGTTTAGTTTAGTAAACTTTAACTAATCAAGAAAGTCTAACACAATAAATTAATAGACAATAGCTGTTCTTTGAACAGTTCGACTTTTGGTCAAAGACTATAATTGCTACCTTTGTAATGGTTTCAAGTTTAAAGGAAAAGTATTTTGTTGAAAAAATTAATTTACATATATCTTTTTTAAATAATTAATGAATGATTAATTTGTAATCGAAAATAAAATCTAAAAAATATAGAAAAAAATATTAAACAATGTACTTTTTATAATAAACCAAAATATCTATTTTAATGTACGTTATGAATATTTCAAACGATACCATAAGAAAAATAAAATATATTTTGTTGTTCATTTCATGTGTAATTTTTATCATTTATTCTTCTTATTTATTGGCTTATTTTTATTTTTTACATTTTTTGGTACACTTTTCTAAATGGTCGCAATATGATTAATAGGAATATAAATAAGTTTTTCTTAGAATTAACCGTAATATAATTGTTGCATGGTTTAGTGTGTGTTTAGATTAATTTAAAAAATAGATTATTTGAATAATTAATCATTATTATATTTAATTATATAAAAGAAATTTTATATTTGATAAAAAATTATTTATCTTATTTGGATGGTATGTATAGAAGAATCTTTTTATAGTGAAAGTTAAAAAATAGATATAGAGTTATGTATAGTTGGTGATTTTATATATAAAACAATCAATTATTGGGGGTAAAATGAAAAAAATAAGAGTTAATTAAAAAATAAATTAAAATTTTTTAATTAAAATTTTTTATTTTTATTCTAAATAAGTTTTTTTTCTTTTATAAGAAGAATAATTAAAGATTATAATTTGTTACATTAAATTTTTAACCCATATAAACAATTTTTTAATTTTTTAACTTTTTAACTTATCTATTCCAAATAATCAAATTCAAACAACAATTCAAATTTTTTCCGACACCTTAATGGTACAAAATTTTGAATTAAATTAAACAAATAGAATAAAATTCCATTGTTACAATTAACATTAAATAGTGCATGCAGCATATTTGTACCCATCTCTTTTTTCCTTTTATCACGTTTTTATAGTTTCGCATATGTCAAACCAATACAATTGTTGGGACGAACAGAACAAAATTATTTTATCATCAATATCTGTCAAACAAGCTTAATTGTTGGCACGAACAGAACAAGATTATTCTCTATATATATATATCATCAATAGTTTCCTAATTATATTATATATTCACTCTCTTGGCTCCATAAAAGATAGTCGAAAACGCTTTCGGAACTTTTTTCCACCTTAATTGCCATCAAGATTTTGCGATGGAAGACTACTCCATAGACGGTGTTTCTCAACAAATTGACTCCAAATTCTACGACGACGATGGCCATATTAAACGAACAGGTACCTCTTGATTCATTTTTTTACTTCATTTTTCACATCACCTTCATTTTGTTTAATTCAATTTGTATATATATAATTGATAAAAAATATGTTTGTTTCTCTAACATGAGATGGGATGAAATTGTATAGTGTGATAGTTGATGCCTTGATTATTATGAGGCAGGAACCCTTTGGACTACAAGTGCGCACATTATAACAGCTGTGGTGGGCTCTGGGGTACTGTCCTTAGCATGGGCCATGGCCCAAATAGGTTGGATTGCTGGTCCTATAACGATGGTCTTCTTCAGTGTTGTCACTTTGTATACTACAGAACTTCTAGCTGATTGTTATCGTTGTGGCGACCCCAAATCCGGGAAGCGAAACTACACTTTCATGGAAGCAGTTCAAAACATTCTAGGTAACATTAAAAGATGCTTGTACATACACACGTTAATAGATTACTACCACCATATTACAAATTTTGTTTTATTTGAATTTGAAATCTAGGCACGGATAACTTTATTTTCTACCTTGTCAATAATAATAAAACTTTCCTTTTGATGATATCAAATCATTATTGCACCGTCTATTCAAAGTTTCAAATATATACGCCTGTTGTGGTTGAATTTGTTGAAATATGTTAATGTGAATCAACGCTTTCGTGTGTACGTAGAGAATCATAATCTTTTTTAAATGGGATATATATGATGTGACGTAAGTCATAACAAATATTATAATGTATATTGCAGGTGGCTACTATCATACAATTTGTGGGATATTTCAATACGCAAATCTTTACGGCACGGCCATAGGGTACACAATTGCGGCTTCCATAAGCATGATGTAAGTCAACGTCTACATTATTTTTCAAATGATGAAACATTTAAATTGATTTTATTTGTTAAAAATATACGTAGTAAGTCACAAAATAAGAATTATTTTTATTTTCAAATCATCTTCAGATTTTAGTCGTATATATGTGGAAATCAAATTTTAATAGATTTTATTTAAAATGGTAAATTTTTTCCATACCTATTCAGATGTTTTAAGGAAAGATAGAAAAAGTCAAACGAATTTTAGCTTATCTTTAATGCATTTGAAATAGGAACATTAATTTACAAATCATTTTAAATCATATTTTTTTAATAATTTTAATTAATCATTTTCAATTTATTATACCAATGGCAAAGTTACAAAATATTATGTATTAAAGAAGTTATATTTTACTCTTTTCATTTTTTATTTGTCACTTTAATATTTTAATACAAAAACTAAAAAAATAGATTTAATATTTTTGAATTTTTAAAATTATGGTATAATTTTTTGTTGTATCTTTTTATCTCTCTTATTAATTAATTACCCCTTTATTTCAAGTTAAGGATATAATAAATACAAAATAATTAACAGTGTCTTAACGTTTTAAAAAATAAATAAAAAATAACAAAAGAAGTATTAATTATGTCATCCATTTGAGTTGCATACATTATTATAATTTTTTTTTCATTTTTATCTGGCATTATTTTAACAAAAAATTATTCCTTTTCAATTATTATTTTAAAAATTTTAAAAATATTTATTATTTTCATTGTACCTTTACTCTCAATATATAAAGATATTAATTATGCGGTATGTTGATGAAAGAGATAAAATATAATATAAAATTACATAACAATTTTAATATAAATAAAAATATAATAAAAGTTTTAATTTGTATAAAATAATTTTAGATAAAGGATAAAAATTGAAAGTAATATCTTTTAATCATGATATTTTTTAATTAAATGATAGAATAGATAGCATATGTTTATAATTAGAAAATTTAATATGACTAGCTTATATATATATTGAGTCAATCTCTGGTAAAAACTGAGACTAAGAAGTAAATTCAGAAAGATTTAGCACATTCGGAAGAAATAATTAATTTTTTTAGGTTGCTTTTTTAAAATAAATATATAATTGAAACATTTTAAAAATAAATTTAAGTTTTATATATTATTATTATAAATAATTTTACACTATCAACTAATTTAAAAATAGTGTAAATATAAATTTTAAAATAATAACAGTGAAATTAATAATTATCAATAATATGTTAATTTATAATTAAGTGAAGATATAATTTTTTCTACATTACCAATATATTCTAATTAAATAAAAAAAAACCGATTCTTTTCCAAGTATAAGATTTAGAATAATATTGACATATTAAGTAACATTTTTATGACATTAAGCGTTTAGCCTATATAATTTACTTTTTGTTTTGGTTTTACTATAATTTAATAATAATAAATTCAAGTTATTATTAAAAATGTTTTTTCAAATTTATTCAATAATGTAATTATGGCTTATCAAAATAATATTGAATAATTAATAGTTAATATTATTAATTGCTTTTGAAAGTAATTTTAATTTACGAAATATCTGGAGTGTGGATACAGACTTCTGTATGTATTAAAATTACTGCATTCATTGTCACGTGCTATGCTCATTTCTAGTCATAAAATTATCTTGTTTGATTATGGTTGGATAGGAGTTGGTTCCAATTTAACTGGTTTTTGTTGACAGGGCGATAAAAAGGTCAAACTGCTTCCACTCCTCAGGCAGAAAAGATCCATGTCACATCTCAAGCAACCCATATATGATCAGTTTTGGCGTAATCCAAATTTTATTTTCTCAAATTCCAGATTTTCATAAAATGTCGTGGCTCTCAATACTTGCGGCAGTCATGTCTTTCACCTATTCAGTAATTGGTCTTGCTCTCGGAATTGCCAAAGTTGCAGGTTTAAATTCTTACTTTCATGTATTTAGTAATTGTTTTAATATATATATTTAAGGATATATAATCTAAAATATATAAATAATAAATTTTATTAAAAATTAAAATTTAATATTACTAATATATTAAATTACGTAATTTTTTATAAAAATTTATTTTTATTTATTTTTAGATATTTATTAATAAAATACTTTATTACAATGAAAAATCTTTGAGCAGAAACGGGTACCTTCAAGGGTACTCTCACAGGGGTAAGCATTGGAACTGTCACAGAGGCCCAAAAAGTATGGGGGGTTTTCCAAGCTCTTGGCAACATAGCCTTCGCATATTCATATTCTCAAATCCTCATTGAAATTCAGGTTTACTTTTTTTTTTTTAACGTTTAAATAGTAATAAAAACAAAGAGAGTTCTATCTGATAAACTAGTTAACATAATATATTCTGACTACACAGGACACCATAAAATGTCCACCATCCGAAGCAAAGACAATGAAGAAGGCTGCAAAGATAAGTATTGGAGTGACCACGATGTTTTATATGCTTTGTGGGTTCATGGGCTATGCTGCTTTTGGAGACTCAGCACCTGGGAATCTTCTCACTGGATTTGGTTTCTATAATCCATATTGGCTTGTAGACATTGCTAATGCTGCAATCGCAATTCACCTCGTGGGAGCATACCAAGTGTATGCCCAGCCCCTCTTTGCCTTCGTTGAGAAAATGGTAGCAAAAAGATGGCCCAAAGTTGATGAGGAATACAAAATTCCAATTCCTGGCTTTTCTCCATACAATCTAAACGCTTTCAGATTAGTTTGGAGAACGGTGTTCGTCATCATAACCACTATTTTAGCAATGTTGCTTCCCTTCTTCAATGACATTTTGGGATTTCTTGGAGCACTGGGGTTTTGGCCTTTAAGTGTTTTTTTTCCAGTGCAGATGACTATCAAACAGAAGAGGATCCCAAAGTGGAGTACGACATGGATTAGTCTGCAAATTTTAAGTGCTGTTTGCCTTATAGTATCAGTTGCTGCTGCTATTGGCTCAATTGCCAGTATCGTGCTTGACCTAAACAGATACAAACCATTCAGTACAGACTATTAAACCCCGTCCATTGCCTCCTCGCGAATGTTAAAATATATACAGCAGCGGGCAGTGATGGTTGTTATTGTGTATCATTATCTACGAGTAATACGATTTAAATTTCTTGTTACAATCTCGCATTTTTTCCTTGGTCTACAGAGTCTTTAGGCATTAAATTTAACAAATCATCGCTTATACCATATTCAGGACGGATAAATTTGGGGCCTAAGGGGATTTGCCCATCCCCGTCTTCCCTTCATTTCATTAAAAATTCTGTTAAACAAAAGTTGAGTCGGAATAGATGTGGGCAGATAAGTTTCAACTGAATACAAAATTGTGGAAAACGTTAACCTAACAACCTATAGTTATAAACTTCAACCCTTGATCCTAGCAACATAAAAACTAGTCGAACATGGTTGAATTAAAAACAGAGATTAAAAGCATGTTTAAAACCAAACATGCAATTACAACATGCGGAAGCTTGTGCGAGGTCCATGGAACGTTACCACATTTCGATGTCGATCCACAATATAGGTATAATATATTCAGGAGACTATACTATATCACAAGTAATAAAACTGAAAACAACCGAAAACCCAAAAACAGACTCTCATGAGCTCGCGCTCGACAGAAATAATGAATTAAATTGAGAGGTGCCCACAAAGATACTTTACAACAAAACATTTTACATTCATTAATGATCGGTATAAACCCGACAACCCCCGGGAATAACATCGATTACACCAAAGATCACTCCCCAGTGCAACCTTGGGGCATCCTGACGCCACACAAGAAATCAATTCTTTACCATCGACGCAATATAACTTGAATCGAAACAAATATGCAATGGGGGAGGCAGCTGAAAAACGGATGTGATTCCCTCTCAACAGAATGGGCATAGTCAAACTACCTTGAAGTATAGTTCGTTTGAAATTAGAAAAGCTCCTCTGAATTGAACTTATTCCATGCTTCCTGTTATAAATTATCAAACTTTTAGGCAAAAATAAAAGCATCGTAATATTCTGGACATAGAAATATGATATATACACTCGGCAAATTAGCATGAAGGTGAATTAACATTGTAGTTTTATTTAAAAGATACACAATTATTTAAATTGCAAAAAGCGCACTGCTAACACAAATCCTATATATATAGTGTAAAAGGTATTTGACGATTAGGACAGTTAATGGGCATTTTTGCACGTTACTTCAAAGTTATCGATGTAAAAGGAAACCCTATACAGTGCAAAATGAGGCATCAGTCCATTCATATGACTAACAAGAACAAGCAGCAGCCGCCCAAAATTGAAGATACCAAATCAACAGTAAACCCCTGTTGATAGAGTGCACAAACAGAAGGGGACATGGGATACACAAATTTTCCAAGAGTAATGCTAGTATCGTTCTTTTCCATCACACCCTCCATTATCAAATGAATATTCCAATAAACTTTCTTTTATTGGGTAAATTTTTTGAGTATTCACCCAATAATAGAGGATGTGTTGGAATGAAAGACTTGAAAAAATGTCTAACTAGCATTTCTCCTTCCAAAATCTTTATTCAATTGCTGAGTTGTCAATGCAAGACATCGCATACTACTACAGAAAATATAACCTGTTAAGGACTGAAACAAAAAGCTCAGAGATAACTGTAGTTAAAAAATATCAAAATTTTAATTATATCATATTTTTCTATTTCATACAATCTAGCATTTCTAGATAGACATAACAGAAAATGCCCCAGGAGACCAAAGTACAAAGTTAACTCAATCGTTGCTTGAGAATAAAGACACCATCTTATATGACAGGATATAATGCCCATCTTTATATGCACATCATTTGGCCAGAAAATGTTACATGGAAATTCACATTTTGAAGCCACTTTATAACAGTAGCCTAATCTTTATTTGCCACTGGCAATCACTTCTTCCTTTATGAAGAATAGAATAGAAAGTATGTATAAATAATAATAAAGAGGCCTGAAATACCTTGAGTAGATCAAACACCTTCTCAGCAATATATTTCTGATGGAGGGTGGCACCCTTTTGCTGGACCTTATCAGGATGAATGCACAATGTCGCTTTTCTATAAGCCTTTTTAACAGCAGCAGCAGTGATTAAATCAGTCAAAGAAACTGGCTGCCAACCACATTCAGGCCACAGCACCTGCTCATCATTCATGAAGGAAACAAGTTAACATTAGAGGCACAAATTATAGAAGAAAAAACAATACCACCTTTGAAAAAAATATGAATTATGGTACTTTGAGGCTGGCTAAAGATTCACAAGAAGAACTTTTCAGAGTGTTAAATTATGGAAACAAGTTGCTTTTGTTCTTGTTTCATCTAGATTGAGTCTAATATGTATTGATTACATCTTAATTAGAACGTACTTCTAAAATCAACCATTTTTACTAAAGATGAGTCTTATATTGAAAATATCTGATTGGTAAATGCTAAGATGGATAATATTCAATGGAGAAATAATTGCATGCAATACATATAAAACCAATAAAATCAGTTTTGCAATTTGGGGTTAGTACATGCTTGGTTTACCTTATTTGGGAGAAATAATTGCTTGTTTTTGCCAACTTCATGAGAAATTTTATGAAAAATTATTATATTCCAAAAAACTCTGTTACCAAATACCCACTTAGCACATGTATGCACTTCTAACCCTAGGAGATACACTGATGATCAGATGAAACTCAGCACGCCATATCTCAAATTTTGGGCCCAAGATAAAAATAAATAAACGAAGGGATAGCACAAGCCAACACACTTATAGGCATTATATGGATCTCGAATAAGACAAATCAGAGATTATCCAAAGTGCATGTACAAAGAATATACATATTGTAAGGTAGAAAGCAAAGCACGCAAGTTCCCCTCTTTTCCTGCAGCCCAGCGCTTAATTTCAAAATCCAGTGTTTCAGCAAGCCTCTGAAATCATTGTATGGATAAAATTAGATAATAAAGATAAAAGCATGTCACGGTAAAAACTCTGCAAATTAACAGAGAACTGAAAAGTGATATCCAACAAACCACAATCATCCAACATAAAAATAACCCCTTCATTGTGTGCAAAATATATATAGACAAGCAGAAAAGTGGATGACAAGGCCCTACTTTGACCCCATCTCAATCCAGGCTGCTGGTAAAGCAATTTTTGGAGGGAAAATAACAGATATAGTATAGGGATATGGTATAGAAATAGACAAACAAGATAACACAATTTAACAGGAAATCAGAAAGTTGGACAATAAATTGACCCTTGTCTTGTGCATTATTTGGATAACAAGGACAACAAGGATAAAAGAGATATACATTGTGTATATGCAGTACTGAGTGCAGTGTAAGTGTATGACAGAAACCCCCAGAAACTGATAAAAAGGATAACAGCAAAAGAAACTACTTACATGTCTCTCAGCTTGTTCTCTTTGAGTTTGCAGGTCCCGTTGATTCTTCTCAGCCAATGCTTTTGCCTAGTATAAAATGATAATGATCGTTAGTAACAAGGACAAACAATTTAAAAAGAATTTTTAAGAATGTATGCACTTCTGCATAAACTCAATGTCAAGTTGGTTTGAAAAGAGTACATTGTTCACCTAGTCCTCCTACAAGAAACAATGAGGAAATCAAATCAAGGAACAGTAATGCATACCGCACGCTCCTGAGCCCTCTGGTGGCGTTCCAACCTGGCCCTTCGTCTTTCTTCACTTTCCCCTTCAACTTCCTGAAACTCTCCAGATGATGGAGCAGCTTCAAACCATAAAAGAGAAGGGACAGAAAGACCCCATAAGCATTGAGATCCAAAATTCAAAAACTTAGGCATCAATAAAAATATATTGCACATACAAACCTACCTCCAAAGATAGAGGAAAGATCATCAACAATACTCGTGGCTGATGATGCTTTCTTCATGCTTGAAGATACACTTGTAGATTTCCGGGTTACATCTGACTGATATTGGGCATCAAATACTGAGTCCTAAAAGCAAAGTGGTCGAGTAAATTACTGTAAAAAAAACTGAACTTGTATGATCCTAGTGTTCATATCCATGTCAGTCCAGTTTTTGTTTTTATTTAAAAGATGAAAACAATTTTAAAACTTGTAAATTTTTTATGTTTAATTTTTATTTACAAAATAAAGGGAAAGGATAAAATAAACACCCACTAAATATAATGTTCTACAAAATTTCTATGATGAGAAAAGACAGAACACCAAGGGCAAGATCTGACCACTATATATTAGTATAAATAATATTTAACAAAAATAGGTACTTACTGAAGAGCTTGGCCTAGGAGGCCTTGGAGCACTGGTAGCTCGAGCACCCATGCCGAAAAATGATTCAAGATCATTTTCATTCTGTTGTTGATTCATCCTTGCAGCAGTTGCAGCTCTTTCTCGAGCCTCCGCAGCAGCCCTTTCTACTGCAGCACGTTCTGCTTTAACTCTTGCTTCGGCTTCAGCTCTTGCAGATGTAGCTCTTTCTCGTGCTTCCCTCTCCTTTGCCTCAGCAGCAGCCTTTTCGGCCCGTTCCTTTGCCTCAGCAGCAGCCCTTTCACGGGCTTCAGCTTGTGCCCTCTGAACCGCAGCCCTTTCTGCACGCCCTCTAGCTTCTGCATTAGCCTTTCCAACGGCGGCCCTCTCAGCTCTTTGGCGAGCTTCAGCAGCTGCTCTTTCACGTGCTTCTCTTGTAGCTCTTTCTACAGCCTGTCTTGCCTTTTCTCTTTCCCTCTCAAGTCTCTGTCGTTCTCTTTCTTTCTCCTCTCTTTCCCTCTCGCGTCGCCTTTGCTCCTTTTCCTCTCTCTCTCTTTGCTGCCGTTCATACTCTAATCTTTCCTGTTTTCCTCTATCCTCTGGCACTGCTCTGTCATCCTTTTCCAGTTGCACAGGTTCTTTGATTTTAGCAGCTTTTGTATGCTCTCTCTCCCTAAATTCCTTTGCATGCCTAAATTTAGCTTCAGCTCTATCCATAGCCTCCTTCATAGCTGCAGCAGCTGAGTTCATCTCTAATTCTTCATCAGGAAGACCATTTCCATGTTCATCCTCACGGCTTCGACTCCTGCCCATGGTAAAATCTTCAAGTTCATCAAACTGAGATGCAGAAGAAAGATTGGCGGCAGGAGGAGCAGATTTAGGACCCTGAGAAAATCGAGTGGAACTTGGAAAAGAAGATTCATTATCCATCTTTCCGGCATTGGCAGAAGCTGATGAACCTGTTCCTGACTTAGAAATATGTACTGGTCGAGGAGGAGGTGGTCTTGAAGGTGGTGGAGCAGAAGTAGGTTGTGTGAAAAGAGGAATCTCTGATACTGTCAACCATATATCATCATTTGGTTCCAACTTTTCTTCATATTTTGGAGGCATATCTGCCTGAGCATTGGCTTGATTAAAACCATTGTTATCGTATATGGGAGAAGTAGACCTTTGACCAACATGTTTATAAGAATTGGATGGATAAGTAGGCATATCAAATGCAGCCTGACGAAATTCCTGATCATGGTCAACAGAAATCTTGCTTTGTGTCTGTCTCTCAGGACTCTTCACAGATGATTTGTCAATTGATTCTTTATCTCTGGTCCAGCTAGAACTTGTGTTTGACCTTGGTGTTGGGGAGCTGCTACCCTTCCTGCTATTTCTCTCTGCAGAGAATGCAGGTACTGAATTTCCAAGTCCATCAAAGGGATCAATATCATCATATACTCCACCATTAGAATTTGATGAACTATCATTTTTTCCACTTCTAGAACTAGTAAATTTACTAATTTCTTCCAATGGGTCCGTAAAGTAGCCTGAGGATGAATCCATTGTGGCTGAAGTTGATTCAAATACTTTGAAAGGGTCTTCTGTGGCGCTGGAGGCTGTTTTAGATGCACTAACAGTAGGCTCTGATGACAAATCAATATCAGGAGAGCTCCTGTGAATAAAACGATTAAATACATCAAGAATATGAGAAAATAATGGATTGGATTGTCCCTTCTATTATTGCCATTCCTTTCAGTTCCAATTCACCATGAGATGCTTAGCAACAATAAAGTCAAAAGTTCTATCAATTCCTAGCTCCAAATGGAAAAAAAATAAAAAAATAAAAATAAAAAAAAAAATTCCTCATTTCTGCACTAGTAGTTCATCCAGTTGGACCTATGTTCTAGTTGATTTGGAAGCTGATCCTCCACTGTCTTAATCGGCATATGCTATGCAATTTCACTCTGTTGCTTGAGACAGTTACTTGAGAGGTCATATATTTGATTTATTTCCAGTTTTCATTATGTCAACCTTGAGGACAAGGTCAAATTTAATGGGGATGGTATTGTTAGGACAAAGGAGAGGTGGAAGTTAACTAGGACTGTTAGGATATTAGTTAGTTTGAGTAGTGAGTGAGATAAATAAAGAGTAGGAGATGAAGCAAATAAGGCAAAACTCTAGTATCAATTGAGAGAACTGAAATGAGCTGAGTGTTAGCTTTGTTGTGAAAGGAGAAACCTTCTGCAAAAAGGAAATCCTTGGAGGAGAAGGAGAATTATTTCCCCTAGTTTCTTGAAATTATTTAATCAATAAAATGAGTCTCTGGGTTAACAGAACTTAATCTTCCCAGATTGTAAGGCATTCTCAAACTTATAAAGTAATTTAGGTACAATATTTTATTGGTATCACTCATGCTCTTTTGTATTAAGAAGTTCTAATGTGATTCGAGCCTATAGCAATTCAATTCAATTCAAAAATTTCACACAAAAATTAAACCTTCAAAGAAAATTAGCCCATTGATGCATCTCATACCTCATCCAAACTCATTTGAGCTTCATTAAAGTGTCTATTTTAACAAATAAAGTCAGAAATAATTCTTACACCTCACCTTTCAAATGATGCCATGCCTACTTAATTATCAATCAGATAGATTGCCACAAAAAACTGATATCATACAAACAATAACCTCAGACTGACATTTCAACATCCACAAGACATCCAATGTACTAGAAAATTTCATTTAACAAGAATCAATGCACAACCTACAATAGTGAGCTCCTAGAAACATTACACCTGAATCTTCACTGTCAAATAAAAAGTTTGTGCAAACATAGAAGAGAATACATAATCAGCAAGAAGCATCCCCTTACCCTCCAAATCAATCCTGTAACCTAGGCATATTCAAGAATAGCTACCTCAAGTTCCAAACAGCTAAGATCAATTTTAGAAACCCAAAAAAATTATTCAGACAGTAATCTATGAATGACAACAGTAGATTGTGGTTTGGGATTCCTAGTTCGCTTGCAACTATAACCAGCAAGCAAATAATATTTCCAAATATATGTAGTATATCAGGGTGGTGAACATTGGTAATCGAGGGTATGAACATAAATTAGAGAAGAACGGTATATAAAGGCCTATAAAAAGACATAGTAGATGATATTCCACAGATACATAGACAATCCAAAATTCCAGAAAGATTATTGCCAATTATTTATCTTCACCATAGAATTTTAAGCGCAATTCTTATTACTTAAAATTAAAATGACTCAATATATGGCAAAAACTTATTAAACCCTTCAACTCAATGGAACATTTTGTTATAACTCTGCAAGTTACATTCAAACGTAGAGCATAGAATTCGAAACTCCAAGCAGCTTTTCTGGCTTTTGTTGTGGAAGTCCATTATTTTTATAGTTACAAACTTCTAGCATTTCTAACTCATTTTATTTTCCAGTCATGTCACAGTTTCACACGCTGTTTTAACACACGAACAGGCTTTCGTTTTCACACAGATCAATAAACCTCAGTTCTCATTACACTACATTCTCTTGCTTATAGCATATGCATGTAAGAGCCTACACACTAAAATGCATTTCAATTTTCTCCATGCACGCACGTAACCATACCTATCAGCGGTGGGCTTACTTCTCCCGAATCCAGGGATCAAATCATCAAAAGCAGCTCCACCTTTCTCGTTCTTCTCCGATTTCTTCGACTTACCGAAACCACCGAGGAGATCGTCAAACGCGGCGGCGCTTCCTCCCGGAGCAAAAACGTTGTCGTAGGAGGAAACCTTGGAGGAGGTCTTGAGACCGGGAACACCGTCAAAGATGTCGTCGTCGTAGACCGGTTTGCCATAGACCGGCAAGTTAACGGACTTGGAAGAGAAATCAGAGGAGCCACGGAACATGGAGTCCAAATTGAAGGAGCCGTCGGATTTAGCACGACCACCGAACATATCGTCGAAGGAAGCGGCGTTAACGGAATCGGTGGCGGTGAATGACTGAGTGGATCGGGAAGTGTTGGAAGATGGTTTGGATGCAGCCATTGGAGCTGATTTGCCTTGCGGTTTGAACCCGAAATCGGTAGTTAAGAGACCATCGAAATCATTCATGGTGTGGGATGAGAGAGAGATCTGGTGTGCGGTGGTATCCTCCGAGTACGGTGGATCCGCTGGAGAGTGCGGTGAGAGGAGACCGTCAGAGGATACAAAGAATGCAAGAATTTGACCTGTGCTTCACTTTATTTTTCTTCCTTTTTTTTTTTTTCTCTTTGGTTTATTATTTTCTTTTTTTAAAAAAAGAAAATTCCCCTCCTTCTACTTTGCTGTTGGTATAGTACAGGGTAGGCCTTGTTGCCTTGTCTGTTGGCTTGTTCCGACGGGGGTACATCTGAAATCAAAGTGATTGAAGAATTTGGAATGTTATTATTAAAGAAATAATTCTAAATCCTCTAATTTTTTATTTTGTTAAACTTTCTAATTATTAAATAAATAAATCACTAAACATTTAAAAAACACTTATTTTTATTAATTTTGTAAAGAGTTAAAAAATAAATAATTGTTTACCTTAAAAAAGTTATTCCAACCACATACATAATAAGGATATTTTTAAATTTAAGGTTTTGATAATATCAACTTAGTTGGTTTTGAATTTTCAAACAATAATAATTTTTATTTAAAAATATTTATTATAATTTTAAACAAAAATATATTTTGTTCTATGAAAATTTATATTGCTTAAAATTTTTAATATTTTTCTAAACCTTATGTATAAATGTTTAAAAATAGCCTATAATTTTTGATTAGAAATGAATATTGTATTAAACTAAATATGACTAGATTAGAAAAAATTATTTTTTTAATATTAATGAATATGATGTATTAAAATTTAAAAATTAAATAATATTTACTATAGTCATTATATTTTCTTTTGACTGAAAAAAAAAGTGTATTGTACAATATTTGAGTTTGGGAATTTAATTTTAAATATGAGAAAATAGTATTTTTTATTAAAAAAATTATTTTATTTTTGTATTTTTCATGTAATATTTATAAAAAATTAAATATTTATTATAATTTTCTATAAAACTATTATTTTAGTTGCTTAAAATCAGATTAGAAAATGTAAACATGTTTTCTTAAATTTAAATATATTTATAAAAATAATTAAAAAACAGTTTACTGAAAAAATATAACTAGTCAACCCGGAAATGCACACCCAAACAAAGAAACGTTAATTTTTTTAAACACACACTTACAAAAAAAAACGTTAATTGACAGCCTTTTGGTGTCCACAGATTTGATCATTTGATTTTGGTAGGGAAGGCAACACTCAATATTATGATAATGCTCATCATAGCCTACTTTTGTCTATACCTGACTTTCTTTCTGGCACCCCCAAAAGAATTTTTGGTAAACCATCATTGCCCACAATTCCATTATTTCGCCTAAGGAAGCAAACGCCCATGGAGAGATGGAAAATTTTCATTGAGGAAAGCCCTTCCTACATTTTTGTTAACATATCTTTGATTATTAAATTATGTTGCACACAATAATTTAAAAAATAAGTTATATAGAATATGGCTTAATAATAGAAAATATTAAAAATGTGTTGGTAATGTTTCTGTTATCACATAACAGGAAGAGTAATCAAGGGCAAAGGAGAGGCCAATCATTACTTTTGAGAAATTTTTAAAATAGGGTGCTTAAGAACTTGCTGTTATTTATACAAAATCGTAATTGCCAAGATTTGATTTAATTTCACTTACTTTTATTCTATATTTATAAAAAATTTAACACACCTCGTGCAAATTTTGTTAATATAAATTAGATTTAAAAATATAATCAATAAGAAAAATAATATCATTATTAAATTATTTATTTATTTTTTAAATTTAAAGAAGGATCAACTTTACACTTAATTTTTTTATAAATAAATTTTTTATCAATTTAATATTGAATTATAACAATATATTTCATAAATTATTCATTATATATATATATATAATCAAATCCAGTTAAATTTTAAATTTTAATATTTATATCAACTTAATAATTTTGTATATAATATAATATTTATTAATTTAAAATTTTTCATCAACTAAATTTTTTATATTAAATTTTATACAAAATAAAAATTAATAAATATTTTATCATATAAATTTATTTTAATATCTAATATATTATTTAAATATATATATATATATATCAATAATTAAATAACATAACTACAAATATTTAAAATTTAACATATATAATAATAAAAATATTATAATATAATTTAACGATTAAATTAATAAATTATAAATTTTATAAAAAATTATTAAATTAATATAAATATTACATTATGTATATTAGTAGCCAAACAAATTTATTAAAAAAAAAAGAGAGACATGCATGGGCTGAGCACCCACCCTGCTCAAGCTCAATTATATATAATATATACATTTATTAATTATTTAAGTCAAATATTTAGTCAAAATTTTAAATTTTAAATTTTAAAT
This sequence comes from Canavalia gladiata, assembly GCA_037954105.1. Classification (NCBI taxonomy): domain Eukaryota; kingdom Viridiplantae; phylum Streptophyta; class Magnoliopsida; order Fabales; family Fabaceae; genus Canavalia; species Canavalia gladiata. Next base: position 56,226,522 of record CM075659.1, on the reverse strand, counting down.
TTTGAAATAGTTGTAAATTTTTAGTTTTTAATTTTTAGATTAATTTTAAAAATAAATTTGATAAAAATAGGTTTAAATTGATTTTTAATATAATTATAAAATAATTTTGATTTAATTTTAAAATAAAAAAATCTTATTAATTATTTTTTATTTTAAAATATTTTTATTTTCAAATCTACTCACCATTACTATTAATTTAATTTATCGTTGTTACTCATTATTATCATCACCATCATCATTATAATAATAATTATTATTATTATTATCATTTTTACTATTATCATTATAATAATAATATAAAAAATTTATTTATTTTAAATATTGATAATCAAACAATATATAAAATAAAAATTTATATAATTATATAACATCTTTATATTATAACCACTATATTATTAAAAATTTATATAATTATATAATAATTTTTATTATAATCATTATATTACTACAATTATTTCATGAATACTCTTACTTCACTGTAATCATTATTATTATAATAATAATAATAATAATAATAATAATAATAATAATAATATTTTTTATTTCAAAATTTTTTATTTTTTATTATTTTTAAAAAATAATTATTTATATATTTTTTATTAATTTGCAAATGAATAATATTTTTTATATATAAAAATTATATTTAAATTATAGTATTATAATATAATTTTTATTATATAATCACACCACTACTGTTATCTTATAAATATTACTTTTATTTTCACCACCATCATTAATATCGTAAATATCACTATAATAATGAAAATAATATTTAATTTTATTGTTTTTTAAAATTTTAAATTTATATCATTTTATTATAATTTAATTTTTTGAACGAATATATTTAGTTATATTTTTTTTTAATTTATATTAAAATAATATAATAGAATGATTTGATTTATTTTTGCAACAATTTTTTAAAACTAAAAATTAAAATTAAAAACTGAAACCAAAAATTAATTTTAATTTTAAATTTTTTAAAACTAAAAATTAAAAACCATGGACCTTAATTATTCAAGTCTCCCACAAAATACACAGGAACTGCTTTGTATGTTACATCCTAGCTAGCTACTTTCTCCTCTGTCCCCTTTACATGTTCATGACCCATGGGCCATTTTTAGTAGTAGACTATTACACTTTTTATTGAACGCAGCATCATAAATCAGCTTGAAATAGATATTTTAAACTACGATATGCTAAATGTAACCTTGTTGATTATTAATATATAGAAGAGGGAGATCACATGGATTTTTTCTCATAATATCATCAGAAAAATGCAAATACTTCCTAACACTCTTCTCAACACACTTTGTTCTTGGCTAAAATTTATTGAGACTCAAAATAATGAGCCTCTTTCTCCATTTAACGAGTCTCATTCATAATTCAAGAGTCTCAACAAATTTCAACAAATAGTGAAGAATGTACTGGAAAAGGTGTGTCAGGGTATGTTGGTAGCATTTCTCCTGTGGCTACAATTTACAATGATGATGTTGAAAGCCAAATTACTGCTGAGTGGCTCTAATGGACTGATGAGGCAGAGACATAAAAGAATGTATCATTCCCATCTAAACGGAATGTATCATATCAAACTCGGATACGTTTGACATCAGTTTCTGGGACACTAAGATCAAGCCTATCTCCACTGCCTGAATTAGCAGTTTGTCCTGAGACCTGCCAAATCATTCATGTCAGTGACATAATCAGCTTTTCTAATCTTCACATGAAATGCATAGCTTTCATACCGAAGCAATTCCTGCACTATATCAATGCCTATAGGCACAATCAATCAATAAGTTCAATATAATATTAAAACAAAATTTTCCATATATTTCAACACAGACTTCATTATTTTAATCATCTTGAGCTTTTGATTATTGTACCTATAGACACTATGCTCATGCAAGAATTGCTCCTCATCCCAAGTCAAAGGATCATGTTAGCGCCTAAGCTTCTCATAGTCCTCACATGCTGAAATTTACCCTTTTCTTTCTGGATTCCTAAACTATGAGCAAAGATCCATATTTTTCTAACATACAAGTCGCCCTTCACTCTGGTACTGATGAATAATGTATGTTAAAACTCAGACACTTACAGTTTCATCCGGAACAACTGCATATCTCTCGGATAAAGATGCATATGTTTTCCCTGTTTAAGGAGAGAAAAAAGCCAGCATGATGCCAAATTGTATAAACAAAATAAATAAAAAATAAAAGATATTAATCTAAACTACACTACCATATGGTATTATTATCAGTAATGGCTGAAAGGCCAAAAAACAAAGGAACAATTTTACTCATGAGCAGAACAAAGCACCTGACAATAGATCAGTGTTTGAGGATTCTATGTGCTGCCCAGAAGATCCATCAACACTCAATGCCTCAACAATCTTCGGAAAATTTCTACAAATCCCAAAATCACACCATGAACTAAAGACTACGTTTCCAGTTAATAAATTAGATTGTAATGGAACTTTTTATTCTTAAATGAACATGGTAATAAATGCCACAAAAATCAACTCTTCTTCTTTTATTAAGAACAAAAGACATTCAAAGCTATATTCAAATATACATGATTGAAAAGAAAAAATTTGATATAAAAGAATAGGGTGCCAGGATGGTGCAACGAATGTAACAGCACTAATTTTGCTTTCCGAACCAAATCACAGTCAGAGCTTAACCTTCCACTTCAAGGGTGTCATAAGTAGCACCCAATACCTCAATCATAAGAACTTCATGACCAAGAACATTGATCCAAATTCTCACATTAACAACAGAAGTGATTACCAAAATGATAATATTCAATTCTATTCCCAATTGACTTAAATAGTGAGTTCAAAATTTTCAATGAAACAATTCATTTGTTTCAAATTAAAGATATTTTTTTGGAGCAATTAATTAGGACAAATTAACAAGCCACAAAGAGTGGGTTAGTAATGAAACTGGATAGCTCGCAGGTAATAGGTTCAAACAGTCATAACCCCAAAAAAAAATGTAAACGTTACTAACAAACTAATGATTTGACCTTTCAACCATTCCTTTACAACCAAAATAAAAGAATATCTCCTAAGTGCCTTCATCAAGCTTATGAAAAAGAGGAAGTAATTATATGAAAGATGAATGCATGCCCAAAAGTCCAAAAAAAATTTGTTCAGGTTGTACATGCAATTACCGGTCAATGGTATCCCCATGCCCAAGTTGCCCATTTGTGCCTCTTCCCCAGGAATATACATTTTCTTTTTCAGTAATGGCAATTGTGTGTCTCCACCCACATGAGATCTGAACTACTTTCTGCCAAGCCAAACAAAACGTGTGTAGAAATAAAAATAAAAATAAAAATAAATAATTATAAGAAAAGGGAAGAAGATTATTGCAGTTTCAGAAATACCTGATCATGGGGAAACTTCACTTGCACGGGAGAGGAGCGATCGGCATTGTCCCCAACTCCAACCTGTCCAAACTACAATCAAAGAAAAAATAGTAGACAATTTTAGAAACACGTTAATAATACAAGACTTGTGATTGTATAGATAGAGAACAAAGTCTCATACCATTTTTCTTAATATAAAGTAGAACATAGTTAGTTCTCTGCACACATGAATATGCATTCTTTTACCAGTTACCAAAATGCAAATGTTATAATGCAAGATGTCACATGAACAAGGGAAGAATAAAAATTTACAGCCAACCTTATTCCAACCCCATCCATATAGTTGTCCACTAGATGTGAGTGCCATACTATGCCTCCAACCACCTGATACCTGAAAGAAGTCCAAGCAAAGTTCAGGGACAAATCAAATTACCAAACAACTATAATCACTATAACTAACACCAAATATATTGCACCCAGTGTGCAGGTTTTGGCGTAGGACAAATTTTTGCTTGTCTTTAACACACATAACACTATAATGGAATCTTTATGTAAGCAGTCCCAGTCTGTCCCCCAACAGAAAAATTCCAGCATTCAAAATGGAACTGAGGAAGATACAATCTACTAAACAAGCATAGTAAATGGATATGCCAATGAATCCAAATGATATGAGAAATTGCCACCTAGACATCAACCTGACATAAAATTAAAGGACCACCTGACAAATTAACTTATCACTCAGGGCTTGAAGCTTGTGAGGCACAAGATAATCTTCAAAATCTCCATGGCCTAGCTGACCATATTTGCTCCATCCATATGTGTATAAGCCACCAGAAGATGAAACACTTATTGTATGCCGCCAACCACATGCAACCATGACCATTTTGTCATACTGCAACTTCAAACAACCAAGAGTTAGGTGCGGGGCAGGGACGATGGAGGAGTGAAACAAAAGTTTTCCATCCACTAGTATGCATGCACTCCAATTACTCATGAATCTTAAAAATGTTTTGTGGCAAGATTAATACCAAGAAATGCTGCCTCTTCTATTAAAGTAAAACAGCAAGTCAATTTTTTTTTCAGAAATCAAAGTATCAAGTTCCAATTCTAATTGATATAATCAAAAGCTAATAGAATAGGGAAAAGTAAGATGATACCAGATTGAAGACATACATCAACAGAAGAAACTTTCTCAGGAATCCAGCGATCATTTCTATCTCCCAACCCCAAGTTTCCATATCGGCCCCAACCCCACCCATACAGTTCTCCACTTTCAGTAATGGCTACACTGTGTTCTGCTCCTGCAGCAACCATTTTGATAGGTACTCCCTACAACAATGTAAAATTTTACATGTGGCCAATAGTTAATGGAATAATTCTCTGATGTATTATAATTTTTAATGATTAATACATCAATAAATAATGTTACCATTAAAACAAGATTACAATTGCTGCAGTTCTTCTTTTTTTTTGTTTGTGTAGGTGGGGGTGGGGGGGGGGGGGGGGGTGGTTCTTAGCTGGTTTTCTCTTTCATCTGTTTAAAGTGGAGGATACTTGTGAAATTAAAACTGTAAAATCGATGCTTTTCCTGGAGATCAGAAGATTGACTGGTCAAATTCTGTACCATTCAGTTCCAAGACTCTTGGCCAAAAGAAAAAGAACAAATAAAAAAAGGCTAGGGAAGTGGGACATTTCAACATCAAAACTGCTATAATTAACCTTGTGATGTTTAATATTGTTGATAAACCCTCATTCTTCATGCTTATTGAAGAAAAATTTGATGAAAAGTCTACGCTAATTTGAATACTTCAGTATTAGTTTCATCTAATTTTGGTATAAGATGAAATTGTAGTACGAACTGAGGTAAAACATGAAAAAAAAATATATTTTGGCACAAAATTCACTTTTTCCTGTACAAATTCTGAGAAAACTATAAAGACATGATTATGCCTTTTAAGCAAGATAAATCTGTGAGGACAAGAAAAAAGGTACAACAAGGATGCATTTTTCAAGCATTGCCTTAAGCATGGTTGAGTCATCAGCAACATGGTCATATCTCACACGTTCCAAGTTTTTAAATGATGGACTACGTAGCAGAAAAGGCATCTTGGATATAACTTTTACCAATCTTGGAATCTTGGATCTATTTGGGAATCTTTCTTTGTGAGAATTGTCATGGAGATCATCTCTGGTGCCGTTGAAAGAAGATTAGAGTATTTCATTCATCTCACTTCCATCACCATGGTGTTTTTGAAGATTTCTTGGGTGGATTACAGTAATTAGGAAGAATTGAAGAAGCGATCTTCAACAAAGTTCTATCTTTTTTTTAACAATATGATCAACTAAGATATTTTGGGGCAAAATTTCATAGTTTTCTGCACAAGTTCTGAGAAAACTACAAGGCATAATCGTTGCCTTTCAAGCAGGATGAATCTGTGAGGGTCAGGAAAAAGGCATGATCATGCCCTTTTACCTGGAACTCATTGTTCAAGCCTTACCTTAAGTACGATTGTGCCATCATATGAAATGGTTGTCTCACATGGTGTTCCAGGTTTTTAAAAGAGGGTTATGCACCAGAAAAGGCATCTTGGATCTAACTTTTACCAATCTTGGAATCTATTTGAGAATCTTTCTTTGTGAGAAATGCATTGGAGACTATGTGGTACTGCTGAAGGAAAATTAGAATATTTCATTCATCTCATCTCCATCCCCAGACTGTTCTTGAAGAATCTTGGATGGATTGCAGTATTTGGGGGGAATTGAAGAAGCGATCCTTAACAGAATTCTTGCATTCTTTATTTCTTTTACTTTTATGAATTCTATCATCGTTTTTTTTTTAACAATATGATGAGCTAAATTTTCTTAGAATTAGATGGATCTTGAATCGGATTGATGTATATTCGGAATCTCTTCTCTAATAATTGATAATTATATACTTTATTTCTTTTTCCAATTTGTTTATTTTATTGTGTCCTACTCGTATTTAGAGTTAATGTTTTAGGTATGCAATTAGTTAATTAACCTATCAGTGACCGTATGGGATCAAATTAACAAAACTGTAAAATAAACAGGATTTTGGGGTTATTGAATGAGCAAATTCTAATCCCTGACTTTTAATCAGTTATTGAATTAACAACATCCCAATACCTTATGTTGTTCTTCTTTAAATATCTTGCATGACTAATCTGAAAATTTAACTTAAGAATTAAATTGTTCATAGATGCATGGCCATTACCTATAGGTAGAATAAGGGAAGATGATTACAATTGGAAATTGAACAAGTTCTTGGATTTGAGTAATCTTATAATGTAATGAATGAAAAGGAAAGAATGGTGTTGTGGTGGTAGATAGAATGAGAAAAGGAAAAAGAAAGAGTTCTCCTTCCAAGGTTTTCCCCCTTTCAACAGGTTTCCCATGGTACAGGAGTTGCTCCTCTGTGTCCAACACCTAACAATTCTCAATCCCCTATCTTCCCTTTCCCCTCTATTTAAGCCATGCCCCTGCTCCTATCCATTCCGATTGTTTAACCACCTGACAGTTTTAATTGTCTTATTCTATCTAATTAGTATAACAGCTTTGTCTTGCTTCTGTAGGATTTCCTTTATTCTTCTGTCCTCAGTCCCTTCAGAGACACAGAGACATCTATCCTTTTTTAAATCATTTTGAAGAGGGGGTGGATGAGAAGCAAATAAATATACCGTAAAGTAACTTGTCATTGTGCATTGATTATCAATAACAGGTTCATAGAGTTCTATTTATCACAGATAACCTTGACAAATGTCTTTGAAAAGTGTACCTGAAATGTCTGAATCTTTTGTGGCACAAGAGAGTCCTCTGTGGTGCCTAGTCCAAGTTGACCATTTTGATTCCGCCCCCAACTTTAATGAGTAGTGATAATGAGAAAAAAAAAATACAAAGGGTCAGATGACATGAGAATGAAACAACCAATTTTAACCTGGACTGATGGCTAGCACCTCTATTTAGGGTTTATGTTAGCAAACAATAAAAGAAGACAGCCCTTCAGCCTCAATGAATAAAACAAGGATTTCAACATGTATTTAAAGTTTTATACCTTTAAAAATGAAAAAAATAATTACAAGGCGTAGTTGGTTGTAAATGAGTTCAAACTAAACCAGAAGCATGTAGCTTGCGCAAGTTAGAAGATCAAATCCATAAAGAGAGTATTTGCATAGGAAGTGTATTTTTAACAGTTACTCAAGTAACACAAATATAGAAAGAGTCTCTCCCCAAAATAAAATGCAAAGCAACATGTTTGTGTTCATTCTTGGACTCTTATGGCAGTAAGCCAAGAAAACAAATGAATGAAATCAAAGATCATGTTAAGGAATCACCACACATTACTAAACTGCTCTATGAAATTACACTATCAGTATCAGTTGCTATGCATACATACAACAAAGTAACACAAACTTTATTGTCGCAGGAATAGTAATTACTAAATAAGTAAAAAAAATGTCCCAAGAGAAAAAGATAAAAATTAGGTCAAGAAATACAAACCTCTGGACTTCACCTTCCATAGTAACTGCCAAACAGTGGCTATCCCCACAGGCAATCTGCTTTATCCTTAGACCTTGTAACGCTCTAATAGGCTGAGGAATGAACAAGTCACTAGAATTACCATGACCCAACCTTCCAAAATCACCCCTGTAACAATACCACAGGTAAATAAAACATATATCAAAAATACTATTTTCGGTGAACAAAAACGTTTCAGGGCGATCATTAACAACAAAAAACCACCACAACTCATGCTGCATGATGAGTTTGATTCATACAATGTTCAATCACCAGCTGTCACACCCTAACCTAGCTTGGATTCATCATTCACATGGGAAATTATATGACAGGACACGGAGGCAACAAAGAATGGAATTCTGGTGAGTAGAGTGATTAAAGAAAACAAGTGAAAAGGAATATGGATTGCAGACCATCCCCAACTATAGACTTGGACGCATGACTCAGAATATGCAAGGGTATGATCAGCTCCACAAGCCAGAGAGTCTATTTGTTGAGCATCTAATGCACTGAGCTGAGTAGGTAAAAGTCTATCATCGGTGTCGCCATGGCCTAACTGTCCATCCTCTCCCCGACCCCAGGAGCACACGATGTTTCCAGCTGCAGAGGATCAAAACCAATCAAGAATTTGTTTCTTTCAGGTTTTTATTTTCCATTAAAATAAAAATATGAAAGTGGTTTGAAGGAATTGGAAGAGGGCTTACAGAGAAGAGCAACGGAGTGACTGGCACCGGCTGATATGAGAAGAACGCGACGAGGGGGAGAAGTAGTGTCAGCGGTGACTTCCATCATGAAATTAAATGAGGCAAGTGATGAAAAGAGATGGGAGAGGGTTTACAATTACAATTACAATTACAACATTGGTTTGGATTTGATGGGACAAGTGGAAGGGGAAGGGACTAGAGTAAAGACAAAGGACTAGAGAGTGGAACTGAAACAGAGAATAGCAGGGTAGGAGAAAGGGGGGATCAGGAGAAAGAATGGGTAATAGGGAATGCAGAAACGAGGGCATTGAATGAGAGGTGGGGACCCATGTGGTGGTGTGCCAGCACCTCCAACCATATTTTCTCACTTCCACCATCTCCTCAACACTCTTGTCTTGTGTGTGGTCACCACTCCATCTCCTTTCACATTTCTTTTCCAGCAAGATTTGTTTTATATCATTTCCTTTTAAATATAAATATTGGGTGTGCCATAGGGTGTGCAGCAATAAGGGTATTTGTGAAAAATAATAACAGATTAATCTCCTTTACAACATCAAAATTATTAAAATAAGGGTATTTATCATGAGATTAATTTTTTATGAAGAATTAGATATATTTTTTATTCTTGTCAATATACAAGTTCTGTTTTAATTACCGTCAAAAAATTGTTTTCATCTTTAACCTTTTTAAATCTTTATTTTTATCTTTATTATTATCTTCTCAATAAAGTTATATATATATATATATATAAATTTATTATATTTATTAAAAAATATAAATAGATGATTTATATAAAATATCAAAATGATTTTTTATATAATTTTATAAAAACTGCAGTTTACATTTATGTGGGAATTTTTTAATATATGTTTAAAATTATATAATATATAATTAATAATTTTATTAAAAATTATAACATTTAATGTTATCAATGTATTAGATTTGATTCTTTAATTTTAATAAAAATATGTGATACATAAGTTTTTATTGTATATTCATAAATAAGATAAATTAATACTATGATAAGATTTATCTGTAATATGTAAACCAAGTTAGGAAATATTTAACAACAATGAGTTAATAGTAAAAATCAAAAATATAATTTTTAAAAAGTTTAAGGAAACTAAAAATATATATAAAAACTAAAATAAAACTCACTATATTTACAAATACTATATAAATGAGTTTTTATAATTTTTTATATAACTAGTGTATATAAGATGTTGCTTTTAAAAGAAAAAAAGACACTAAATCTAAAAATAATTAAAAAATATATTTTAAATTCGAATCTAAAATTATCATCTAAACTAAGACATTGTTTGAAAAGGTGTATATAGGAGCTTCAAAAATAACTTCACTTTTTCATAAGTTTTATTAAGTTTGTTTTCATATATTTTTTAACCTTATTAAAATAAGTTAGTTTTTAATTTATTTTAATATATTTTATAATAAAATTTATGATATAAAATTTATTGATATATTAAATTATTAAATAAATATTTAATTTAATTATTATTAAATGCATCTTTTCATTCTCAGACAATTTTTTATATTATTTTTAAAATATGTTTTTTCTTTTTTTATAATCTTTTATCTTTAACTTTTTAAAATTTCATATTGGTTTAGAACTATGGTTAATAAGTATTTTTTAAAAATATTTAATAAATTTGAAGTAAATTTTATTTTTTAAAAATTTAAATCAATTATTTCTTTAATCTAACGATATTATTTGGTTTAAAGAGACGACGAGAGGAAAATAATTTTAAAGTTATAGTATTGAAATTAAATTTTATTTTTAATTATAAATTAATATAAAAAATAATTATGATATTATACTTAAATTGTTTTTTAATATAATAGAGGAAAAAAGGAAACTTTTTTAATTCTTATCAACAAGAGTGTATTTAAGAAAAAACAATAATAAAATATAAATATAAATATAAAGATGTATTATCTGAATAAATAAAAATAAAGTAAAACCAATTAAAAAAAATTATTTTAAAAAAAGAAATATAAAAAAATTAAATGACAATAAAAATTAATCTAATTAAAAATTACTATATTATTATTTTAAAATAATTTTTAAAACTTTCTATATGTTTTTATATAAAAGTTAAATATTTAGATTATAAAAACGAAAAAATGTGTATATCACACCTGCTCTCCCCAATCCCTCCGAACTTTGGAATCTCTTTTAGATCCCACTAAAAATATTATATTCTTCTTTTGGATACAAATTTTCTACCACCTAATTTCAGTGTTGCAGACAAAAGTAATTTTGTTTGATAAAGGGAGAAAATAAATTAAGTATATTTTTATTTGGTTGATAAGTGAAAGTAAAAAATTTTAGAATAATTTTTTATTGTTAATTTTTATATACAATTTAAAAAATATAAAAAATATTTTAATTAATTAAATTATTATCTTTTACATTCCTTAAATTTTTTAAAAATAAAATTAAGTTATATAATATTTTGACTCTTTTATAATTCCTTAAGTATAAGTTAAATAAAATAATTTTGAAAAAAAATATTTTTTATTTTCTTACCTGCATTTTTCTTAAAATAAATAATATATATGATTATTTAAACTGTAAAAATAAATTTATTATTTTTAATTATTTTTTTAAAATTTTAAAAACTTATATAAAACAATAAAATATTTCAATTTCTATACAAAATTTTAAAAATTAAACTAAAAATAATATAATACATTTATAAATAAATAAATATTTTCTCAAACCACAATCTTCTTATATATTTTATTTACTTCTTTCTTTTTTGATAGAAATTATATTTATTAGTAGAATTATTGTTAATAGGTATATTTTATTTATTTATTTATTTTATCCTTAATAGAAATTACATTTATTAGTAGAATTATTGTTAATAGATATCTTTTCAATTTTCTATTGTCTATTGTCAATGTTTTTTTAATTAAATAATTATATTAATTTTTTTTTAATCTTGTTTGAAGTTATAATAAATTTTTAATTTTTATTTATAAATTAATTTTTTAAATAAATTTTGTTTAATAAAAATAGTTTTAAAATAATTTTTAATATAATTAAATTTTACCATAATTAAATATTATTTTTAATTTTAAAATATTTTATTTTTAAATTTATTAAATTTTACCATAATCATTATTAATATTATTATTATTATAACTTATTTTAAAATTTTAAAATTAATTTTTCTTATTATCATCGTCTTATTACAATCATGATTATTATTATTATTATTATTATTATAATTATTATTTTCACCATAATTATTATTATAATAATATATTTTATTATTTAAATATTTATTTAATTTTAATAAAAAATAAAATAAATAATAATATAATATATATTTTATATAAAATAAATATTAAATAATATAAATTATTATAATAATAAATAAAATTATATATTTTAAATATTTATAATTAAATAATATATAAAATAAAAATTTATATAATTATATAATCATCGATATAAAATTATTATTCTCTTAAATATATTAATTTTTATTATTATCATAAAATAATAATAAATTTTATTTTTAAATTTATTAATTTAAAATTATTTATTTATTAAATATATATTTTTAATAAATTCATAAATAATATATAAAATTAATTTTTATATATAGTATTATAATATAATTTTATATTATATAAAATTTTATAATATATTATAATATAAATTAATTTATATAAATTATAATAATAATAATTTATAAATTATTAATCTTATATATTAATTATTAAATAATATATAAAATATAAAATTGTATAATTATATAATATTTTTTATAATATAATTTTTATCCCTATTATAATTAGTATTATTAACATAATAATAATAATAATAATAATAATAATAAACATTTAATTTTTATTATTTTAAAATATTTTATTTTTTAAAATTTTTATTTATCTAATATTTATATAGTAAAAAAATAATATTATATAATATATAAATTATGTTAAATTTATAAATCTATAATATAATTTTATAATATTTTTTTATATATAAATAGGTATTAAATAACAAAAAAATATTATAATAATAAAATATATAAAATTATTTATTTTAAACTAATAATTAAATAATATATAAAATATCAATTTATATAATTATATAATATTTTTTATATTATAATTATTATATCATTTTTTTAATTTATAAATAATATTTTTATATTTGTTATTATTATTGTCATCATTATCAAAATAGTAATAATATTTAATTTTATTAATTTTTAAGATTTTAAATTTATATTATTTTTGTATATTTAATTTTTAAAAATTTATATTTATATTATTTTAATATATTTAATTTTAAAATTAATATTTTTTATTTATTTTTATAAAATTATAATAAAATAATATAATAATTTAATTTAATTTATTTTCACAACAATTTTTAAAAATTAAAAATAAAAACTAATTTTAATTTTTAAAATTTTTAACTTTTTACTAGTATACCAATCCTATAACTTTATAACTTTACAACAAAACATACTGAAAAGTATACACAGCAAAGGCATATGCTTATGAAAAAATAATTTGTATCACTTAATATTTATATATTAGAATCAGATTTGAACTAAACTAAAATTAAATCTTTAACAAATTTATTTTTTATATGAACTTGTGCAATTGATTTCATCTTCTATCTTGATTATTTCAAAAGATGTTTATTTTTCAACAAGTTTTTGGCGTTGAAACTGAATATTTCTCATGAGTATAGGAGTTACTATTTTTAGTAAGTTTTGTTTTACCCAGACTTCTAATACTTTGAAGATTAATTAACCTAAGCTTACTCAATATTTTGAGATTAATTAAAGCTTACTCAATATTTTGAATCATTCTTTCAAGTAGTGGAAGATAATATTTAATTATCTGGATTAAGATTTAACAATATTATGAATATAATGTTGGTGATATTTTAAAAGAGAACCAAGTCTCACATTACTTAACTAAAGGTTTTTGGTAAACTTTATATATGGGGACATTCTTTAGATTTGTAGACAAGCTAGTTAGGAACATACCTCGCGCACATGAGTTTTTGCCTACTTAACCCGAGAACAATGATCCAAATTAAAAAAAAAAATGATCCATTTCCCAGACAAAATATATGTTTAACAACAAACAATTAATTTATAAAAATAATTTTATTTAACTTTAAATAAAATTGACACTGAAAAAACGGGCATAAAAAATATTTTGCCAAATTTCATTTTCATCACGAAAAACAACCATTTGTGCAGCACAGCCATGAGGATGGTTGTTTCAACTGTTTTTTAATGTGTTTAAAAATATATAATCAAAATTTGTTTTAGTAAATTTTTATTAAAAATATTTAATTTAATATTATTGGTAAGATTAAATATTACTTTATATAATAAATTTTCAAAATTTTAAATATATATATATTATTTAATTATTAATATTTATATATATTTAAATAATATAAATTGTTAAAATAAATTTATAAGATAAAATATTTATCAACTTTTGTTTTGTATAAAATTTGATATATATATAATCTATTTGATAATATTTTTTAAATTAATGGTTAGATTGAAATATTTTATATTTTATATCAAATTATTAAATTAATATAAATATTAAAATTTAATATATATTTTAAATTATATATATAATTAATAATTTTTAAACGTTTCACAATAAAAATTATATATAATAACTTATGTTAATTGTAATTATCAATATTTAAATTTAAAATATTAAAATCAAGTATAAAATTTGTAGTATATATATATATATATACTACAAATTGAATTGTGTTAAATAAGTTTTGAAATTGAATCATGATTTAGTGTTTTTTGATAATTAACAAATATAATAAATTGCTTCAACTACATGCACGCATGCTACCTTACCTCTAGAATGAAACCATCTGATTAATGAAGTTGTCGTATGTTCTTAAGGGATAGCTGGCCAAATACGTAAGGAAGAGACATGTATGCAATGTGTAAGAGATTGTTTTTGAATCCAAAATTGTTTGCAATAAATGTAAAAGAGAAAGAGACTTAAAAGTCAATGATGATTTTGTTAATATTGGTCTTTCAAATCCACTTTAAACATATAAAAATGTTAAGATTTCATTAAAATATATATATATTATTAATAAATTAAATTGTAATAAATAATAATAATTTTTAATTATTTTTAATTATTTAAATTTAATTATAATAAATAATAATATTATTTTTCTATTTTAAATTCTACAATTTAGAACAATCTCTTCGAATAAATTCTCCTACATTGATATTTTTGCATCTTCTTAACATATATTTGATATCCGACTATAATAATATAATAACTTTAGTTTAGTGATACACTCACTATTTTTATTATTTGACTCACCGATTGATAAATAAATCCTCAAGTGATATTTACAATTTTAAATATAAATTAGTTTGTATACTAACATTTATTTAATCATTTGATATTAATGATCTTATATTTATGCACCAAGTAAGTATAAGAATTTCACACATATATTAATGTTTTGACATTACTAGTATCTTCTAAGTATTGGTATGTCTTTCTAATTAATAATTTTTTATTAATATTTTATAAATTTATTATATACAAATATATGTATATATATATATATTATTTTAAAAATATAATTAAAATATTTTATTTTTTATTTTATAATTAAAAAATATATCATAAGAGATAATACTACTCAAATTAAAAATACTCACAACATGTACTATTTTTTTTATATGTATTCACCATGCAGGTACAAGAAATTTTCACACATCTATTAAAGTTTGATTACTACCAATATTTGATAAGCATTGTTATATCTTCCTAATAATTTTATTATTATAATAGAAAATATTTATTAAATAATAATTTTCTAAAAAATTTAATAAAGAGTTAATATTTTTTATTTTATAATTAAAATTATAAAATAATATAAGAAATATTTTTTAGACATAAAAGACAACATTACTCAAGTTAAGAACACTTACAATACAGTGAAATTACCTTTTTTTTAAATATTTTTATATATAAAATTTAAATATAACTTTTCATTTAAAAAATGAAATTGTTGATGTCTTACCTTTTCATCTCCAACATCCCATCCATAATTTATTTTTTAATATCTTGGCTATTGTAATTTATTCCATGAGTTTGCATTTTTTTTAATGCGACGTTACTATAAAATGATTTATTTATCAATAGTATAATATTTAATTAATTTTTATTAGTATAAAAATTATTAAGTTAAATTAATTTATTATTTCAAAATAATTACATTATTGTATAATTTAATTAATACAAAACATTTATATATATATCAATATATCAAATGTTAATATAAAATATTATTTGTTAATATAAATTTTAAAATTTATACTAATAATTTAAATTTCATTAAACGAAAAATATATTAACAAATATTTTTTACACATTTAATAATTTTTTTTATTTAATTTCTCATATTTTTTTATACACATCACTTTATTATATACTTAATATTAAAGTTACTTCAATATGCTGATAACTTTTGTTAATAAAATTATTATTATATTTTAAATTAATATATATTCTTATATATTTCATTAAAATTATATGCATGTCATTATTACTCATACTATAATAACAAAAGAAGTTTTGTTATATCTTCCTGCAATTCTTTTATACTTCTATAAATAGTTCTCCTTATAGTTCTACATCTACATTAAAAAAATACTAAAAATACTTATTTAAGTCGAGTGTATTTTGATTTATAAAATATAAATGTAATTTTAATAACCATACAGCAATATAGTAATAAATATTAAAAATACTTAAAAATAAATAAAAATATTAAAAAATACATTAAAAATATGTACAAATATAAAATGAATTCATATGTAAAAATATAAAAATATATTTTTTAAAATGAACATGAAAAAAATACATTAAAAAGAACTGAAAAATAATTATTTAAGTTGAGTTTATTTTGATATATACAAGATTAATGTAGATTTTAATAACCATACAGTGATATAGTAATAGATATAAAAGTACTTTTATTTTAAAAATGTTATAATTTAACTTTTTTAAATATTAAAAAGAACTTCAAATTAATTAGAAACCTTTTTTTTAAGTTGAAACAAAGTGAACAAACGACTAAATGGCATAATGTTTAGTTTTTAATTTATTAAAAATAATATTGTTAAACAGTGATTTAAAGGCTCTCATTAAAAAATAAAAAGTAAATTTATTTTAATGAAAATAATATAACTATATCAAAATCATAATAATTATATATTAATACTATTTTGATATTTTTTATTTTTCTAACCAGTATTCTTTAGGGGACTGATTATGATTTTTCTATTAAAAATACATCAATTATTGCTTTTAATTTTTTAATTTGGATAAAAAGCATTGTAATAATTTTAAGAGTTTAATTTTAAAATATTATTAAAATAAATAATTTTATACCACTAATTAATTTAAAGGTTATGATTAATAATTATGATACTGTTAATAATTTTTATTAACATGATAATTTATAATTAGATGTTAATATTAAAAATTATTCCGTCCATTTTTTTATTTTTTTAAAATAGGGTAAAAATTTTGTTTAATTTTTAAGATATTATTAATAAATTTTATATAAAAATAAAAAAAATTGTATATATAAAAGATAAATTAAAAAATTTATTGTTTTACGAATCCAGGTAGTTAAAAAGAACGAAGGGAGGAGGTAAATAATTATAATTAAATTTTTTAATAATATTGTTATAATTAAGTGACTAAATAAAGATGCACGGTATATTTACATTCACAATAGTTTTAATTAGTATTACCTCCATCTCAATTTAATTACATAAAGTCCCATTTATTCATTTCACAGTCATTTCGAAGTTCTAAGATAAGCCTCATTGCCTTTGGAATTTGGAGTTTTGATAATCAGTTTTAACCTCCAAAAGTAACACGTCTAATCCCGAAGTTTCAAGACAATAGAAATAAATAAGTCAGATCATGCGTGATGTTCGGAATGTGATTAGACGTGATCCAAGTAATCTCTACAAAAATAAATTTTTTGTTATCTGTGATTGCGACTTTACATAATTCTAGACAAAGAAATCAAAGGCTGTTGTCGGTTTAATTAACAAAACAACATATTTGCTTTTATATCTATTTATATCTGTCGCTTTTTAACATTTTTATTTTGTTTGTTTTTATTTTTTAATTAAAGTTTACTTTGATATTTTTGTAATATCTAATTTATATTGTTTGTTAGATTAATTATATTTTTATAGATCTTTTAAATTAAGTTAAAAAAAATTATTATTTTTCAAAGTTTTATAAGAATCAAGCTAACGTTCAATTTTTTTTATAAAACTTAATTTATATTTTTTATGGTATTAATCGTTTTTACAGAAAAGTTATAATTAAATAAAGAGGAATTTAAAAAAAATGAAAATTTGGAAACAAAATGGCAAATGATTTCTATCTTGTAAATAATCTATTCAACTTTTTATAATTAGTCTGTCTTTATTGTTATTGAGTGAATTTGTGGTATGAATTTATTTGAAGTTCGATTTTTATTTTATTGTTATTTATGTTATATGTACATATTTTTAATAAAAATATTTTTTTTAAAATTTCAAAATAATTAAAAACTTATAAATTGATTTATAATTATTTAATTTAATTTTAAAATTTTATTTTACATCATGTAATATATTTAAAAGTAGAATTTAAAAAAGTTCTTACCTATATAGTTTTTTATATAATTCTTAGTGTGGGCTAATCTTATAGTTTCATTTAATTTAATTTTATCTTGTAATTTATTCTAAAAGTATAATTTTTAAATTTAAATTTATATAATCTATAAATTAAATAGGGTAAGCATGGAGTAATCCATCTTATGTCATCTTATAAATTTTTTTAAAAGTAAAATTTTTTATATCTGAATTCACACAATTTTTAATTTAAGTGTAATGAATATGAGTTAATGCATTTAACTTTATTTTTTATAATAATTTATTTTGCACCTTGTTTAAAAGTAGAATTTTTGAATATGTAACTATTAAATTAAGTAAGATAGATATAGACTAACTTATATAATTCTAGCTTATACCTAATATTTTTTCTATAAAATTTCACCATTTCTTTTAATTTTTTTTCTTACATCTTTGTTTCTCTTTTTAAATATTCTCTTCAATATTTTTTTATTGTATTCAATGTTCTTTAATTTGCTTATACTTTTTTTATATTTTTTATTTTTTATAAATATTTTTTCATTTGTCTTTAAAATTTTTTACTTTTCTAATTCTTTATCTTTCTTTCTCAAGTTTTTCTCATTTTTTTATACTTTTATATTTTTTATTTATTTATTTTAATTTTTTATTACTGTTTTATTTAAATAGAGAAAAATAAAATATAGAGTAAAAAAATCATTAAAAAAAAATTCAAGACAAAAAAATTAAGTTCACCAGCTAGTCTTAACCCAATAGGTTTAATGAGCTTTTGCCCTCTTGGGCGAGTTTTTGTTAATTTGTAAGTCATTCTAACCTTAACCTATCTAGATTAGAGTTGTTGGGTTGAGTTAGATGAGTGAAATTGACTTCTCCATTGACGGAACAATTCTTATATAGTAGTAAAGAAAAAATAGTTCAATAAAAATTTTTAAGGACCAAAATTTTTTAAATGGATAAGAAGACGTAGATAATATAATCATGTAAGATTATGAAGTTAAATAAACTTTACATAAGTTTGCTGATATAATATAACTTATCTATATTATATAAAACATCTTGGTCGGGACATATTATTAAGGATAGATTGATCTTATAACACTGTTAATTATTCTATTATGACAAACTTGTTTTAATCATTCATGTACAATTACGTGAGTAACGTTATTTTAAGATTATAAATTATTTTAAACTTATTATACGTTGTTTATTATTTATAGTTATTTGATATTTATTTTTCTTAATGTTCATGAAATAAAGGACATGATACCAACTATATTTTTATCGTTTAATATAAATTTTTTTATTTTACTTAAAATAGTTTTATTGTTAAAATCATATTCAAAAGTATAAACGTTTATAATTCCATTTAGCATCTTTTTTATTTTTGGACCAAAATTTAAAATTGATAATTTAAGATAACAATAGTTTTTCGATAATGACTTACCTATGGATTACTCCTAACGTACTTGGCCCATAAACTTTTTATATCCAAAAATTTTTTATTTTATAAATTTTTTTTATCCCAATTTATAGAATTAGAATTAAATAGTAATGCCAGTCTTATTCAACAGCTCTACTTAGATGTATCAGTTGAATAATTAATCTATATTTTAGATTATTTAGATGAGAATAATTTATTAAATAATTATAAACTAATTAATTTTATATAAAATAAATTTATTATTTAAATATTGATTTTAATTTTAAAGAAATTAAATAATTATAAAATAATTATTTTAAATTTATGCAATAATTAAATTATTTTAATTGAATCATTAATCTCTTAACCTAATAAGTCATAACGTAAATTCGTTATGTAGAAATAATTAATTTTTTTAAAAAAATATATTGATAACTGAAGATTAATCAATCTTTAATATTATTTTAATTATAAGACTTCATACTAACTTAAACTCAAACAAGAATGATTTTATTTTTTAATAATATTTTGTAAAAATTTAAAAACAAATTATCTTCCAGTTTTAAATTTAACATTTAAAAAATTCAGAACTTTTTTTCTCTGGAATTTAAAATAAATCATTTCAATAAATTTCTAAAAAAATAAAAGTACCTTATTTAAAAAATTAAATTCAATATTTAATTTTTTTTTTCAAATTTAAGATTCATTTCAAAATTTTATTTCATTTTAAGATACTAGAGTATGTAATAGATGTATTAACCCCTAAATAATTTTATTTTTTTCTACTTATTTTAAAAATATTTTCTTTACATATTATAAGTAGTTTACATTTGTGTAAAACATTGAATTTTCTTATTTTTTAAAAAACATCTCACTGTTAAATTATATTTAAAAATATAAGAGAGTATAAATTCATATTTGTATGTAATGTATCATTATTTATAAAAAATAAATATTTTTAAAAAACACTTAAAAATATAAAAAAAAACCTTGTCGTGTTATAAAATAAATATTTTTAAAATTAATAAAATTTGAATAATTTATTATAAAGTAATATTTTTAATTAATATTATCTGATGTTAATATATTCCTTGTGTAATAACTTCTAAATTCAAAATTGATTTTAAATATTTTATTTTTTAAATTAAAATTTTTAAGTTTCATTTAATAAATTTTAATAAATATTTCCTGCCATTTTTTTTTCACCATTCTATCATGATTATTGCGATAAATATTAATAATTAACTTAATTAATTAATGGGATAAAAATAAAATAATAATTAAATATTTTTTAAAAACCAGGTTATCAATTGTCTATCTTAATTATTGTGAACGTTAAATGTAAAAAAAATGAAAAGAGTATAAACTAATATAACTAATATTTTATTTATATTAAATTTTAACTCTTCAATACGATTTTTAATATTTAATTGTTTACGATGATTTTATAAAGTTTTTAAAAACTAAGCTGTGATAAACATATTATCTTAAGCTTATAAAATCCACAACATCTAAAAATGTTAATCAATTTTCAAAATTCTAAATTATTTTAGGCTTATAATATTAGTGGAATATTTATTATTTTTCCAGTTTTCTTAGTTTTTAGATCTTTATTCTAAGCATCTAGCATTGGTATTTATAAAAGGTTTTTTTTCCTTTCTAAGATCCGCATATTAAAAATGCATAATTAAAAAATATTTTTATAATATTTTAAAAATAATTTATTTTCATTTATTATTTGAAAAAATTTAAGATGACAAATATTCACAATGTAGAAAACATGTTTAAAAATGAGTTAAATAATGTCTTAAATACATTAATTAAGAAAATAAATATTTATCAAAACATGATATTAAAATATAAAAAAATTATTTATTTTTTATCTGATATATTATCTTTTATTACATATATCTCTCTCTCTATATATATATATATATATTATGTTTAATGTTTTGATTGAATTCATTTTTTATTTTACAATTCCATATTTTGACCTATTTTATTTACTATGTATTCATTTTCTGAATAAAGTTTTTATCTTTCATTCATTGTTTCCTAACGATGTTTTGTCAAATATTTTTCAAAACTTAAACCCTAAACTCTATTGTTATGTTACTATCAATTTGTTAGAATCTATTTTGGTCTCAGATTTTTTCCATGGCAATAATTGACCACAAATTTTCAAAAAAGAAAATAACCCATTATTTTTTTAATTGTATAACTCATAGCCATTAATTAAATTAAATGTTTCTTGGTGGTGCCTTACGTTCTGTTTTCATTTTCATTGAATCTTCCTATGTACCGACAAAAATCTCACAATCTGTGACGGAAGAATACTTCACAATCGTCTTTATACAAAGAAAAAGAAACCATTTCACAATCATAAGGCCACTGAAATAGACCAATCCATACTCAATGTCATGTGTGAATCTGTCAAATGTCCCTAGGCTTTAAACTTTTCTTTTCTGTTAAAATAAAATAAAATGAATTGATAATTGAGAATTCATTTGCTCAATAATCCTTCTTATAACATTTTTAAACATATAGATGATTCGTTGATTAAGTATTTCTAAATTCAAACACTACATTTATGAGGATCACATAATGCAACTAGCTGAGGCAAGGTTTGTTGACACTTGCGAGTTATAGCGAATTAAAATGCTACCGTCGCAAGGTCTATAAAGTACACATAACTTTCGAATGTCCATTTCGCCTATGAATATTGTGTATAACATAACACCTAGGGAGCATTTATTTTCAATATGTACAGTGAGTGAAAGATGAAACATTTTTCATACAAAATATCTGTATGGGTATATTCCATCACCAATTAAATTATATTCCGGAGTATGAAATATTTATTTTTTTAACGCTAAAACTCCTGATTATACATTAATTTTAGAAAACCTTCATGGTTCAAAACTTATTAACCCAAATTATTCAATATTTTATAGCAATATATGTTTAATTCCTTGTGCGAGTAAAAAATATCCCCATAAATGGTTTACTGCGTTTGAAAAATTTAATTACTGATGAATTTTGAACTGTAGATTTTTCCATTACGTATATAATAGATATAGAACTGAATGAATGTCCTTATATTCAAGTCTAAAAAAATAATAGTAACCATTTTTAAATGGGGTTAACGAATTAGTTATTATCTTTTTCATGCAATACTTAATGGGTTGAAAAAATATTTCTCTTTTGCATTTGTTTATTGTTTATTGTTTATATAAAGACGAGTGTACTGTTATTTTATCATTCTCGTACTTGCTAGGAATAAGAAAAATAATTTTCATTTTCTTACTTAATAAATGAGTAATGTAGCCAAAAGAAAAAAGTTAGAATTTAGCTACGTTTAGGGATGAATTTTGGATTTAGTAAAGGTAATAAGAGTTACTCACCAGTAAAATAATCAATAAATAATATGTCAAATTATATTTTGTTGAAAATTATCACTGATTACCACTTCTAATTCATAAATTAGATGATTTAATTTTTTTGAACTTGTTCCATATTTCATTGCACATGAGTGGATTGGATAACATTTCCCAACCAAAAAACAACATTCGAGTAGATGGCAGAAATTCTTCTTGTCGGTGGAAGAAAATTAGAAAGAGATTTTTTTATTTTATTTTATTTTATGCATTTGATTGGGGAAAGAGGAAGGAATATGTAAGATTTAAAAAAGTCCAAAATTGAGATGAAGTAAATGAGGGAAAGAATTGTGTTTTTTAAAATTTATTTAATGTTAATTTTTTTATAATATTAAAAATTATTATTTTTGGTTAAATTAATTTTTTATTGTTATAAAAAATATTTTATATACTTATTTAATTATATTGTCTTTTATATCTATTTAAACAAGTACTTGATGTATTGAATTTTGAAAATCACATAATCAATTTATCCAATCTCAATTTTATTTTGTTTTTTAACTTCTAAAATATGCAAATTTCATTAATGCATATCCTAATTTCTTTTATAACACAAAATGATATTATATAAGTAATAGAAATATATATAACATTTAAAGTTATCTTTATACATAAATAAAAATTGACATAATTAAAAGGCTTCTTATAGAATAATCAAAATACAAATAAGCATAATATCTTTATTGAGAGAATAAAAATTTATTCAGTCGACGATCTTCTCAATTTTTTTTCCTAGAGATACATCCACATAAATGGTAGAAGTTTTTCTTATTTGAATAAAAAAATATGCATTCTCTTAATGTTAAATAAGATATCAAAAATCGTATAATCAATATGCTCAATTTCAATCTTATTTTATCTCCTAATTTCTAAGATGTGAAAATCTTATGATACGCATAAATAAGATTTTGAAAGATTGAAAAGATATCTTCACCCTCTTGATCTTTTTAAGTTTGATTGACTTTTGAAAGTCATACATACATAAATAATATATATTTAGTTTTACTTAAGTTTTTTTTTAATGAAATAACTTATTCAATGGAGCTAGTAACATCATCCTATGGAGGCCAGGGCATATTGATTGAAATTTGACTTGATTATATTTTTTCTTTAATTTAAACTATTTCTAATTTTAATTTCTTCATTTTTAAAATACATTGAGTTTTTTTTTACTTTTAAAAGAGTGCAAATTTGGTTCTTATCAATTTTTATCCATCTAAAGATATTAAATTATATTTTATTAATAAAATATTTATAAATTTTTCAATCAAAATATTAAATTTCATTTATAATAAAATAAAAAATTTAAATTCCCCCTCTTCGTATACTAATATCACGTTTTATAAATTTATTCAAATTTTATTTAGTTTGTACTAAAATTTTCACTTTTCAACTTTTAAAATTATTTTATATTTTTATTAATTATAAAATTCATAAAAAATTAAAGAAAATGATAATTTTAATTTTTTAAATAAAAAACACCAAAACAAAATTATTAAGTTACATTCTTCTTTTATTTTACATTTTTATCATTAACACTTTTTTTCAAATAAGTATTATTTATGTGTTATTGACAATAATCTTTAATTTTTAACATCATCATTTTTTTGAAGGTTAATACTCTATTTGTAATTGATAGTTTATTTGGTAGTGTTTTTTTGTTAGGTAGAATTTGTTTAGGAATAGAGAATTGGTTCTAGTGCATCTTAAGGTAGGAAACAAGACGATATTGATATATTTCGTAAATTAATTTGTAAAATGAATAAAATATATTTCATAAATTAGTTTGTGAAATACATATGATACATTCCATAATTGATACAAATCGCAAACAAATTTGTAAAATATATCAAATGTATTCCGTAAATTAATTTGCAGAATATGTATGATATATTTTGCAAACTAATTTACAAAATATATTTGATACATTTCATAAATTAATTTATAGAATACATTTGATACATTCTGCAAATTAGTTTACGGAATACATTTCACAAAATAATTTACAGTATACATTTGATACATTTTACAAATTAATTTACGGAATACATTTAGTAAAAAAATTAATTTTTCTTGATTTATTTGATTTTTTATTTATTTAATTTATGTTTATGCTTAAAAATTTATTATTTAAGGTTTAGTTTAAAGCTTTACATAATATAAACAATTTGATTTAAGTTTATGTGAAAAAATTTAGTTAAGAAAAATTAATTAAGCAAGTGTGTTTTATTTGGTGAATTTTATATATGGTCAAGACTAGGAGTTCATGTACTAGGGGAGATACTTCACATAGGGAATATGAAAGGTAGAGGGGGACATACCGAGGACAACTGAGTAGAAGAACGCATTCGACCATACGCATTCAACCATTCACTTTTGCCTGCAATTAACGTGTTTGACAAGTCTACGATAAAGACATTGAGAAACATGAACATGTTGATATTCGAGTTGATGTTGTTGTTGAAGAAGGAACATTCTTAAGTGACCCAGTGGATGTCTCTGTACTTTAATTATACCGTCAACATGTAACATTTTCTATGTGGTTTAGAGAGGTGAAAGTCATAAGTGTTTATGTATGTATTTATTTAAATATTAAATGAATTATTTATTTATTTGATTGTTTCTTTGTTTATTGGTATATTGTTTTAGGATCGTGGTTTTCTAAATTTGTAGGATTGATTTAATAGAACCGTAAAACTATTAGAAGTTATTATTGGTTTGGAAAGGCTTAAAAAAAAAAAACAATAGAAACTAATATAATACGTTAGGCTCTTGATATGGCACGTATTGAATGTTATCTTGATGTTGTTACATATGAATAAAAAGAAATCATTCATCTGGTTAATGTAATTGGTTGTCATATATATATATATATATATATATATATATATATGTATATGTATTTATGGAATGATTGATAATTTATTAATATTTCTTTATTACTTCATCACTATCGTATGATAATTAGATTATCTTCATATAATACAAGATAAAATATAAATGATTAAAAGTATATTATAACTAATCGATCGTAATATATATGAAATTCTCTTATTTATAACTAACAAAGTTAGACATTTTTATAACAATAAAAAATATTTTATAAAAAATAATAATCATATTTTATAAATTAATTTATAGAATATAATTATTCATGATTTACAAATTAATTTATAAAATATAAATAATTAGATTTTATAAATTAATTTACAAAATAAAAAATGTAATGATAAAATTAAGTTCTTATATTCATCTTCTTCGATCATCGTATAAATTTTTTTTTTTAACTTAAATAAAAAATCTAAATTTTTATTATATATTATATCATCAAAGTAATTTAATATTTTTAGGAGGATAACTTTTTTTAAAGGTGTTAAAAGCCATTAATTTGGCATGAATAATATTAGAAAAAAAATAATTCTAAGACTTGGAGGCCAGATCGGCAGGGGTGTGGATCTCTTCCCCAGTGGAAGGATTCATTTATGTGAGGGAAAGAAACAGAAACACGTATGTGAAGTTTATTACATACGTAAGAGAAAAAAAGTTATAAAAAGATAGAAAAAAAAAATGGAAAGGATTTTTTTTCAATGTTCAGAGACACCCAGCTACGTAACCTAGTGGGGCTGTCTTATCCATCCCTAGTAAGAGGTGCGGCGTGTGGGTTGATTAAAATCAATTTTTTTTAAAAAATTAAGACCTTTTTTTGGTCGCTACAATAAACTTATTCCTGGTGATGTTAATACAAAATTGAACAGTAATATAAAAGAAACTACATTGGCATTCATTAATTCTCGAATAAAAATCAAACATAGGCTGCTCAGTTTTAAACTTGTTTCCGTTGTCCATGTTCAATTTTAATTTTTTTTTTCTTAACTTTTAACGTTTTGTCTGGATAACTTGATTAAAAAAGCCCAATTATGTACTGCCAAAACAAATGTAAAGTTGACTTGTTTGTTATTCTTACATAAAAGCCCAATTCTAATTTTTGGGCAATGAAAGCAAAGACAATGAACTATATAGATGTGAGACAAGGTATGGGCGAAAGGCCCATCTTTTATCTAATTACAAGAATGAAAGTTGATTGTAACAATTGACTTACAACATCAAAACTCCTTTTTTTTTTCTTTCTTTTTCAATGTCTTGAAAAAAGTATACTTGAGTGTCAATA
Source organism: Canavalia gladiata (assembly GCA_037954105.1). Lineage (NCBI taxonomy): Eukaryota > Viridiplantae > Streptophyta > Magnoliopsida > Fabales > Fabaceae > Canavalia > Canavalia gladiata. The sequence goes on along the minus strand of CM075659.1, from coordinate 56,199,154 downwards.
TATAATTTTTTTTTTATGATATGTTGCAACTTCCCAAGCAATAATGAACCTTAAAATTTAAAATTGCTAGCACAATACTCACACATTTATAAATTTGTGATTTTAAAAATGTAAAATTCCTATAAAAATAATGGCTACATATTATATATGTATATATGTCTATACATGTATATATACATACATATACATATGTTTTGGGATGTCAAAAGTAAAATGGTCGTTAATAAGAATCCCACAGTAGGTTTTAGAACTTTTCCAACCTTTCCCTCTCACACATATTTATCCTTATCTTTAAGAAAGATTATGTCACCAAATTATGTCGTTTAATATCTTATATGCATCATGACCATGTGCTTTTTGGGTTTTAGCATATTGTTAAATACATGGTTGAATTAATTTTTTTTAAAATAGACAATTATTTATTTAAATTTTTCATAAGCTAATATAAATAAATATTTTTTTAAAAATAAATTAAATCAAACATACACTAAAGAATTCAATGTACATTAAAAACGAAAATTTAAAATAAAAATATACTAGATATGTTATTATAAAAAATTATAATATAAATAATATATCTCTTGTGAGGATAAGAGCACATCCACCACTCAAACTACGTGGAGTTCTCATATGGAGGTAAGCAGCCCAACAAAACGCAAACGCGTCCAACCAAAAAAGACAACGACCAAGGAATTCTGGGACACTCGTAGGGTCCCCTGTGGAGCGGTACGTATCTCACACGCATGCACACACACGTGCGAAAGTTAATTATTGATTATTGTGAAAAACAATGACCTGATAATAATAACAATGGACTACTGAATTTTATTTGGATTAGTAGTCAGAGTTAGAAGTTATAACATAAATATATAAATTATTTTAAACAGTTATGTGATCGATAAATATTACTTTTGACCAATATATAATTGTATAAAAGAAAGTTACGAGGAAATGCTATTTCAATGCCTAATTGTATCAAGAAATGAGTAAATTAATCCCATACCTAATAAATGAAAGAATGCTTATAAAAATTAATTTGACATGTTTATTTGACTGATTCTTCTTTAACTATATAGAAAACTACCATCGTTATTTAGTATTTTACAAGATTACTTTCTTATTATTTTGACACACACAAAAATGGTTGCATTAAAGAAAAAGAGTTGTTTGGTAAACAATTGCTATATATAAAGAGACCCACAAATATGTATGTTGATTTATTAAAAAAAATCATTGTTTACCAACATTTTAATATTAGATTAATTTTTGTCATTGATTTTTTCTAACAAAAATGAACTTAGTAAAGATTTTATACATTTATTTAACACATAATTTTATTATACAAAATATTAATATTAATATATATAATATTATCTATCAACATAAATTTTAAAAATCTATTCTAATAGTTTATATTTGCTAGAAAAATATTATAATAATGTATATCACTTCAATATTTTACCATTTTAGTTGTTGATAAATAATAATTTTTTATACTGATTTAAAATGGAAAAATATTAACTCTTTCTCAGTTACATTGACAAAGATGCTTAGACATAATATTTTTGGGTGGAGCACCATTTGAATATTTTTAATTTTTAATTATTATTTGAGGTGAATTAACACGTATTTATTAAATTTAATTTTAAAAATGTGTTCTTAAATATTTGTTAGTATATCAAAAGTTGTATTTGTTATATATATATATATATAATTATTTTGATTGTTTTACTTTATTTGTTTTAAAAACATGATAATAACAAATTAAAGATAAATGAATGAAAAATAACATAATAATTTGTAAGAATATATATCTTATAATCAATATGTTAAGTTATACAACAATTTTTTTTTTAAATTATGATCACCGTAAAACAAAATATATGATAAAGAATATATATTGTATTTTTTCTTGAATATTACTGTAAAAAAATTTCTTCACCTGTTAATCGTATTGTTTTATTTATTTTTAAAAATATTAATCTATTTATATTAATAATTATTTATAAAAAATAATAAATTTTTTCATATATATGATAAGAATTTGGTAGAATGTTACAAGTATTTGTTCATAATTTTATTTAAAAATCCTACCAAGTAAAATATTACTGAATTTTAAACATGTAAATTTAATATAAATATTACTAAAAATACTTAACAAGTAGGGATAAATTATAAATATATAAAATAATTTTAATTTAATTTTATAAAATAAACTTGAATTGTATAAAAATTATAAGTAGTTGTGAGTTTTTAATTTTTAATTTTTAAATTAATTTTAAAAATAAATTTTGTTTTAAAAAAATAGATTTTAATATATTTTTAAAATAGTTTTGATTTAATTTTGAAAATAAAAAATCATTAAACGATATTTTTGATTTTGAAATATTTTTATTTTTAAAATTATTTATTTATTATTTATAAATTTAGAAATAAATAAGACTTTTTAATATATAAAAATTATATTCAATTTATAGTATTATAATATAATTTTATATTATATAAATTTTTATAATATATTATATATTATTTTATGTACAATAAATATTAAATAGTATAAAAAATATTATAATAATAATTAAATTATTTATATTATATATTAATTATTAAATAATATATAATAAAATTGTATAATTATATAATATTTTTTATATTATAATCATTATTATTATTATAACTAGAATCATTATTATAATTATTATTATTATAGTAATAATAATATATTATTTTTTATTATTTTTAATTTTTTTAAAATTTTATTATCCAATTTATATATATATATATATATATTAAAAAATAAATAATATTATTTGATAAATAAATTATATTTAATTTATAATTTTATAATATATATTATTTTTTATAAAATAATATAAAATATTTTAATAATAATATATATAAAATTATTTATTTTAAATACTATTAATCAAATAATATATAAAATATAAATTTATATAATATTATATTATAATTATCATATTACTATCATTATCTTGTAAATATTAATTATATTCTTATTATTATTATTATCATCGTTATTATTATAACTATAATAATAATAATTTATTTTATTTTTAATTTTTAATTTATATTATTTTAATATATTTTAATTTTTAAATTAATATTTTTTATAAATTTATAATAAAATAATATAATAGAAATTTATTTTATTTTTATAATAATTTTTAAAAACTAAAAACTAAAAACTAAAAAAAAAAAAATTTAATTTTTAAAATTAAGAGCTAAAACCACCGCGGCCTAATTTTTAAATTTTTGATTAAATTGATTTTTGATTTTTTCAGATACAAGGAACAACAAACTAAAGCCGCCGATGTTTCACTCTAACTACATCCTTAAATAACATAGGACTCATTTCTTGAGGAAATTCATAGAGTCTATTAACTGATGTTCTTGGAGGGCTCATTTACAGCCTACAGGCTAAAAAATTAACGCAAAAATTTCCTTCTCATAATGTATGTGTGATCGTGAGTAGAATTTAGAGTTTCGGTTTGATTTGATTCGGTTGTAGAATTTAGATTGGATTAGTTTAATTTCTGAAAATTATTAGGCTTTATTTCACTATAATTTAATTTAATAGTTATTTGGTCATTACATGTAGGTGAATGGATAATTTAATTAAGATTTTAACCAATAAATTTTTATTACGCAACTTTTTATGTCATAGATTTAACCTGAAATTTATTAAAATGAACTAGAAAAACATTTTATTAAATTATGAGTTTATCAAAATAAGATAAAAATAACTTGTAGAAATAATTTTTTTGAAACCCCTTCTAATTAAAATAATCTTTGAATTAATATTTTTTAAAGAATTTTTATATTATTTAAAGTATGTATTAATTTGAGTGGAGTTAAACGGATCAAATTTTAAAGGTAAAGCCGTTTGAAAATTTATATTTAATGTGTGAACATATTACATTTTCTATAAAAGAATCTAAAGTTCATAAAAATATAATAGTTATCAAATTATATTTTTTAATTATTACGATAATATTTTATAATAATTTTTTATTTTTTATAAATATATTTTTACCGTTAAATAAAAATATAATAATAATAACTTAAATAAAATATTACAATAAAAAGTGACGTAATTTAAATTAAAAATTTTATATAAATTAATGACTTAAATATTTAACAGTTTAACTTGAAAGAAATGTTTTTTTTTTTAAATTATCCAATAATTTATATAATTTTTTTTTATATTTATCATCACATTATATATATATATATACACATATGTATGTATATTTAAATTTATTTAGTTAAATATTTTAAATGATAAGGCATAGAATTTTTTTTGAATAAAATCTAATTAGATGTTGATAATTTAATTTTTTTAAAATTAAATTTTAAAAATATAAATTATACTATATTGAAAGATGATTTTTTATATTTAATTAATTAAAAAATTGACTTATTAAATTATAATCAATTGTTTTGAAAAATATACTCAGTTCACTTGAAACTATTTAAACATGGTCCACTTAAAACTTTCTGAACAGCATATATATCAATAAGGATCTTGACCCTGAGTACCATTCTTCTCACATAAATTCTCATTATTCGAACCATATTCTTCCCACACGAAGACTCTACACCACCATGGTTGCCGACGAAGCTTCACCGTAAGTACTTACTCTTCCTCACCACTCATAATTATAATTTTAACAATTTCCCACCCAATTTCAAACAAAGAAAAAATAATAATAAATTCCAGACTTCAAAATTAATAATATCTTTAAACATTCAACAAAGTTACGCTAATTCTTTAGCTAATTATGTTATTGTTTTGGGATGATATCAGATTCGAAACCAGCCAGATGCTGGCTACGTTCCTGGCGTCGACACCGCTGTTGTCGGAGTCGTGGAGGCTGTGCACCACCGTTGCCTCCACCGCGCCGTGGGGTTTCGTGACGGAGCAAAGCGGCGTCGTGGTGTACGTTGCTTTTCCTGACGTGGAAATGACGTGTGGATCGGAGTCTAGCTGGACAAACTTGGTGCCATTGAATAGTATCGGTGACGTGCCATTATTCCCATCACATCGTAACAAAGAAAATAATGAACCGGTTATGGTGCATGCTGGGATGCTAAATCTCTTCTCCTCCTTTTTCAAACCATTCCAAAACCAGGTTTCTTCATTTCTTTAATATATATTTCCTTTTTTAACATATATTTAAGAATTTATTTATTTATTTTCATCAGATATTTTTTTTTTAAAAACTACTCCTTCATGTCTTTTTATTTATTTTTTTTAGCTTTTCATAAAAAGTAACTGTTAAAAAATATAATTATTATTGTTAATTTTTTTTAAAAATCATTTATTTTAAAACTTTATTTATATTTTTTATTTATTATAATTTTAAATTTTATTTTATATGTGAACAATGAAAATATTAAATATAATAATTTATTACAATTAATAATCACTAAGTAAATAAAAAGTATATATAAACGATAATTAATCTTTTAATCAAAATTAAAGTAAACAAATAAATAGAAATAAATTTTTTATTCTTTTTGAATAGATAAAAAATGAATAAAATGTTATTTTTAAAAATAATAATTACCAAACTTGTACCTATGTTTATTTATATTTTGTTTGTTATTTCATCGCCTAAAAAACGTATTTTTGCAATCTATTCTTCGTTTTATTATGTGTGTTGTCTTTGACATTGTCTTTGTCCCTATAAGGTATGTGCTAAGCTTCTTTTTGTGTGCATGTTTTGAGTTTTGATCTACCGTTAATACTGTTATGCGATAAAAGATTCTCTCAAAAGTTAATAAATCCAAATGCATATACTCACTATTCTAATGTTTAATTCAAAACATTGTCATAGTCTTTTTAAACATTATCATAATATTTTTTAAAATTGAAAAAAATAAAAAACCAGGATGCATATAAAATATTGTTTGTAATGTATATTTATCATTTTTCAAATTTATGAGGAACACTTTATTATTACGCCAAAAGGAACAATTTGATGATGGTTGAAGAAGCTAAGGAGAGGAGGCTATGTTAAATGAAGCATAATGAAGTAAATGAACATAACTGAATAACATTAGCATGGCACTGCATCATTTATTAAGCTTGTTTGTATAACTGTTATAAATTCTTGTTTGGAAACGGGTAAACAAATAAGCTATTAGGGGTGCTTTTGAGAATGAGGTTGTGTCAGTGGGGTAGTTAGGAAAAATAAAAGGACAATTTGGTATTTTTTTCATTGGCTGCTTATGTGATGAGATTGGTGTGCGTGCTACTTTTTTCTGAACTCATATACATAGCTTATAAATAGAATTATTGACAGAAAACAATAAAACTGGAATGTGTAATTTATTGATAAAATCCAAGATTAAAGTGAAAAGAAAAAGGCTCAAATGTTACGTCATAAATATTAACATCCATCCCATCTCACTTTCACACAAATTTTGTGCTGTACATTCCCCTCCTCCTCTTCTCAATATTTGAGGGTATTTTTTATTTTTTATTTTTATTTTTTTCTCTTTATGTACATACTGAGTTTTACATATTATATATATATATATATATATATATATATTAAATGATCTTTCCACTAATTAAAGTTGAATCAACTTCTCTTTTTATGTTAAATAATAAAACAGAAAAGAATAAAAGGAACATATTAATGTATTACAAAATTTTTAAAAAATTCCCACTATCAATGAAAGTAATCATTCTAAATTTTGGTGGCTACATATCAATTATCTAATCCATAGACTTTAATCAGATTAAATATTACCCTAGCTATTACCATAAAATTACTTTAGCAATTATGTCATCAAACTAATGATTTAGACGGGCTTCTCTAATTCTATTTATAAATTAACAAATTAAATAAAAAATGAGTGTAATTTTTAATATAATATTTAAATTTTATTAATCCAAATAAAATGTGTTAGACACCTTCTTAATTAGAATACTTAGCTATTTATGCTAACTCATTCTACAATATTTTGTTACATTTTACAAAGATCCGTGGATGGTTGGCAAACTCCAACTCAACAAATTAAACATTCTAGTTAAACTGTGCCGCCACTATAGTCCCTTTTTATCATTTGAAATCAATAAAGTCTATGAAGAAGAAGAACGAACTTAAATTGGACTCGAGTCTTCTTCAACCACAAAATGTTTGCTTTTCGTGTCGGTTAGTATCATGGTGGCAGCACTGGTGTGCGTTTTATTCAAGAAATTCTTGATTTACTCTTGTCCTTTTTTAACACTACATAAAGTTTTTTAACACTATATAAAGTAGGGTACAAAAAGCAAAGAAGATTTTTGCCATGTGCATTGTTCCTTGGGCTAAAGGCTACAAACTCATGCCAAACATGGGTCCCTCACAAAGCTCTTCTATCATTTTCACTAATGTATACCAACCAAGCCATTAAGAGAAATGGTTTGTTTTTTAAGATGAATTAAAGGAAAGAAAAAAAAATGTATTTGATAGGAATATTGTTGTTTTATCTGTTTGATCATAAAAATAAAAGAAAAAAATTATTTTATGATAGAATTTATAGAAAATTATTTCTGTCCTTTAAATAAGATAAAGTTAGAAAAAAAATTCTATTTTTTAAATAATTACAAAAACTAAATAAATAAAAAAATTTATATTAAAAATAACATAATAAAATATTAAAATTTTAAATTTAAATTAATTTTTTATTAGCTTTTTTTCTTCCAATTTTTTCCATCCTCCGCACAAAGCAAGAGTTTCCACTATTTTTTTTTTTTTGAAAAAATGGGAGACTTCTACTCTCAAAGGACAATCATTTGCCCCCGCCATCAAGTAGGTAGTGCTATAAACAATGACTCCTACTAATGATTTTTCAGAGTCTACGATTGAAATCATAAACCCTCCATTACTCTTATTTAATGCCTTCATCATTCTATAATAGTATGTATTAATTGGAGAAAATCACCACTATTGACTTGGAAATCCGGAAAAAGTCAATTGATATTAATCAATCTATTGATAAATCGTTGGGAATAGTTCTTAGTAAAGGATGAAGATTAAATAATTTTATGTAAAATTTTAAATTTAAATTTTATTATTTTTTATTGTATTAAAAAATTTAATTTATTGATATTTTTTATTTAAATCTGAGTTAAGAACATTTAGATATTTTTTAAAATCCAATCAACCAACAAAGATCATCTTATGTTAACCTAAAAATCTTATGATGTGAAAGCAAAAATATAAAAATTAAATTAATGGATTACAAATAATAAAAGGTCTTACTTAATTTTTTAATTTTCCTTTTATAATATGATGTTTTTAATGTTATTACTAGCATAAGATAATCCAAATATCATCAATAAACTTACGTATATAAGTTTTTTTTTTAAAAAAAAACTCACAAAATAGTACTTACATTCTAGCTAAATTTTTTTTTAGCGTGCACCAAAAATATTCATAATGAACAAGTGGATTTGAATGTTCAAAACTCATCTCCTCTAACTATCCTTATCTAAAACTAATTTTTTAATAAGCTTGAGTTTTAGATATTAAATTTAACTTATTATAAAAAAGAGTTTAGATTATACTTTACATCATTTTAAAATGTTTTTTTAAAGTTTATATTTGTAATAGGACTTTTTCATTAATTAATAATACTTTTTATAATATAAAAATATATTTAATTTATATTTATACTATTTATTTTAAAATATAAACTAAAAATTATATCTTACTTTTAGTTTTATACTTTTATAATCTTATTATCTACATATATGTAAAATTTTACATTTCGTATATATGAATTAAGTTGCATCCCATACATTATCGAACCTTGATCAAGTTCAAACAAACAAGTCTATCAAAACTTTGCGTCAAGTAAAGATTGACCTAGTTAAGTTCACTCGAACCTATTGTATGAACACAAAATAATAGAATAAATTAAACTTTTCTTATTTTTTTAAAAAACAGTACATTACCTTCTCCTTGAACATAAATATGAATTAGATTTCATTATTTTATTACAAATAAATCTCTTAATGATAGTAAATAATAATAAATATGCTTCTCAATAATTTTGAACATTTATAGTTAATTTTAGTATTTTAAAAAGAAATAAAATTTAAAATTCACTATTATCAATTTTGAATATTTTATTTTATTTTTAATATTATATAATTAATAATATATATTTAAAATTATTTATTAATCACGTTCACGACTAATATGAGAGAAATAAAATCTTCACAAAACTCAATTATATTAAAATAATCAAAATGTAAGATTTTTCATCTTTTAGAGAGGAAAGTATATATTTCAAATAAAAAATTATAGCATAATTTATACGCCTTTCAAGAAAAAAAAATGTAATTTGCACTATATTATAAATATTAAATTACTTTATTGGTTTTTAATAAATTATCACAACTCCATGTTTTACACTCCAACAGGCCACCTGTTACAAAACGAGTGAAACCCGAAATTGTAATTTAGGCTTCTAGGATTTGAAATGATTAGATACTCGTGTGGTACACGGATGTTAAAATGTCATATAAAAAACTGTCTCTGTAAAGCTAAGTAAAGTTATGTGTTTAGATAAACATTTCCAATTATGGTTTATTTTCTTTAAACTTTATGATGTTTATCATATAAGAAGATTGTTTTTGGGTTTTATTTTTTTCTTAGATAAAAGCTATTTAGTTATTTATTTCAATTATTTAAACATATTTCTAATAATGAAACTTTTTTCGTAAAAAACACGAAGATAAGGGACCGACGCTTATCACTGCCGAGTGAGCTGATTTCCCTTAATCAATTTAAGAAGAGTTAAAACTGTTTTTAGGTTTTGTTTATGTTTGATAAGATATTTTAGTTAGATGAAAGATAAAATAGTTAGTTGAAATATTTTAAAGATAATTAAATTTTAGTTATTAGCTGAAAATAATTATTTTTTTTTATTTTTTGTATATTGGATAATCTTTTGATTATTATAAAATTTTATTTTTATATTATTAATTAATATTATATATTTAATTTAATTATTAAATATTTTATTTAAATTATTTATAAAAAAATTTAATATTTGTTTTAAAAATTTAAAAATAAAATAAATATTATTTTATAAAAATATTATTTAAAATATATTTATAAATTTTAAAATAAATATTTTAATTTTAAATAAAGATATTTATTTAAAATAAATTATATAATAAAATAATTAAAAAATAAAATTATTAAATTATTTTTATAATATATAATCATCAAAATAATTATAAATTTATTTACATAATATTTTTAATAATTTATATATATATATAAATAAAATATATTAAAAAATATTATATTTATTTTTTTATAATAATTTTATTTAAATAATTCAAATATTAAAATTAATAAATAATAAAAATTATAATATTTAAATTTAAAATGAAATAATTATATTTTTATTTATCATTTCATTTTTATCTATTAATTTAATAATAAATATTTTTTATTTTAACAAATATATTTTTAATTTTAAACTAATTTTTCAACTTTTATTTATTTTTTAACTTTTTAAATTTATCTATTAATTTTATTAAACATAACCTTAGCTAACAAATTATTTAGTTACTTATTTTAAAATTTTAAAAAAAAATTAATATACTTTTTTTTCCGTAAAAGACACGAATACAAGGGACCTATTATTATCCATCCCTATTGAGCGAGTTGATCTTCTTTAATCAGTATAATGTGAAAGAAGTGACAGCGAGATCCTTCTGGTCCACAAAATCAATTAATTAGAAATAACATTTTAATCTTTTTTGAACGTTTTGGCAGCAAGACTGCGAAGACTCGAATTATCAATAGTCGTGCCGCACTGATCATAATGTCAATTTTTTTTAATTAATGTCAAGATGATGAATTGCTTTTGGTTTGTTTAATGAATCTTTTCATTCCTTACAATAATGTGAATTTAATAGGTTAACTTTTTATGATCATATTATTTTCATCTTATTTTACATGTTATTTTAGTATTTTAATGTTTTAAAATCAAATTAATATATTAATTTGTATTAGATTTTTAATTAAATTTTCATAATTTACAAATTTTTATACTTAAATTGCTAAATTTCATAAATAAATTCTCTATTTTTTATGATCATATTTTTATACTTAAACATTTTTTTATTGATTTATCCGATTTGAAAAGATTTGGAGTGGGTATAAACACGTTTCACCTTTGACATGAAGAAGACTATTTCATTTTCACAATGGAGGCTTCTTCTGTTCAGTTCAGACGATATGAAATCAAAACCATTTTATTCATTAATTTAAAAAGTTAAATATATTTTTAATCTTTTTAAAATTTTAAAATTTTAATTTTAGTACATATTGTTTAAACAATCAATTTCTGTTCTTGATTACAAAAAAGGCTACTTTTAATTTTAAAAATAATTAATATTTAACATGTGATATATAATAATGTTTAATATATTAATTATGAGAAACTAACAAAATAATTTATTTTAAAAATGAAGAATCAAAATGAATCATTTTAAAAATAAGTATTAAAAATAAAGTTTCAAAATTTGTGACTTAATCCTAATTTAATGATCCATGGTACAATCTTAAAGCAGGATTTTGGTATCCTTGAATCTTATTCTTAACTAACATTAGTGTTACCATTGCATTCAGATGTTGGCAATGATGGGAAACCCCAACACCAAATCAATTGTTATAACCGGTCATTCCATTGGAGGAGCCACTGCCTCTCTATGTGCTCTTTGGCTTTTGTCTTACTTTCAGCACATATCTTTCTCTGAGTCTATGTCAGTCTTGTGCATCACTTTTGGTTCACCATTGCTAGGGAATGGCTCTTTTTCACGTGCCATTCTCAAACAAAGATGGGGTGGTAACTTCTGTCACGTGGTCTCAAAGCATGACATAATGCCCAGACTACTCTTTGCTCCTATAACACCTTATACTACTCAGCTAAATTTCCTGCTTCAGTTTTGGCAATTATCCATGACTAATCCAAGCTTTGGGAAGCTTGCAGTACAAATTTCTGACCAACAGAAGGAGGATTTGTTCAACTTTGTGATGAGTTACTTGCATGCAGCAGCCACACAAGATGAAGGGTCTGCACCTATTTTGTTTCACCCTTTTGGAAGCTATTTTTTTGTCTCTGAAGAAGGAGCAGTATGTATGGATGATTCAATGGCTGTTATAAAGATGATGCATTTTATGTTTGAATCAGGCTCTCCTGCTTGTAGTATTGAGGACCATCTAAAGTATGGAGATTATGTTAAGCAATTGTCTTTGCAATTCCTGAACCAGAAAAATTCCATGCCGGGGAAGGTTCCAGATTCAAGCTATGAAGCAGGACTTGAATTGGCTCTTCACTCTTCAGGTTTAGGAAACCAGGTAAGTGCACCATCTTGTCCACCATCATGTGAAGTTTATTCCTCTCTATGTTTTTCATGTTAATACCAAAATGCCAATTTATTGAACATAAATTGAGAATGTAGCATGAGTAACTTATATTTTCACAACTATAGATATTTTTACTTCATGATGATTTGAATACATTTTATTTTAATTTTTAATTGTTTTTTATAAATTTTAAAAAAATAGTTTTCATTGTTGTTTTATAATAACATGATATCTATTTAATTAGATCATGTCAATGATTATTAATATAATATTTAAATATATATATCATGTCATATAATAACCAATATTATTCTAAAATTTTTAAAATTTATAAAAATTAAAACCAACAAATAATTTTTTTAAAAATTAAAATCGAATTCGATCATATTTATAGAAACCAAAAACACATCTTAACCGAAGTATAATAATAATATTATTAGCTAGACATGATTCATTGTTTTCATTGAAGAAAGTGATTTCACTAAACAAATTATTCTCATTGTACTATAGGAATCGGCTATTGAACCTGCCAGGGAGTGCCTTAAGATGACAAGGAGAACAGGTCCTTCACCAACCATGAATGCTGCTATCCTAGCTGTTACATTATCAAAGGTTGTACCTTACAGGGCCGAAATAGAATGGTACAAAGCTTGGTGTGACCAGCAAACTGATCAAATGGGATACTATGACTTGTTCAAAAGGAGAAGAAGTACTTCAAAAATGGCCATGAAAGTAAACATGAATCGTCACAAACTTGCCAGGTTTTGGAACAATGTAATTGACATGTTGGAGAGAAATGAGCTGCCTCATGATGTTGCAGTGCGAGAAAAATGGGTCTATGCTTCACTTTTCTATAAACTCTTGGTTGAACCGTTAGATATTGCAGAATATTATGCGAAGGGGATGCACACAACCAGGGGCCATTACATACCACATGGTAGAGAGAGGAGATATGAGATATTTGATAGGTGGCAGAAAGATAGAATGGTCACTGCAGAAGAAAATAATGAGAGGAGCAACTATGCAAGTTTGACCCAAGATTCATGCTTTTGGGCAAGGGTGGAAGAAGCAAGGGACTGGTTGAGTAGTGTTAGATGTGAGAGTGACACGAGCAAGGAGGCTAAATTGTGGGATAACATTGAGAGATTTGAGAAGTATGCTATGGAACTTATTGATAATAAGGAGGTGTCACAAGATGTTCTTGCTAAGAACTCAAGTTACAGTTTATGGGTGGAAGATTTAAGAGAACTGAGAGAACTAAGAGCAAAGGTGAAGAGGATTCCACACAATTTTAACCCATTTGTGGATGGGGAAGTAATTCCTTAGTTATTTTAAATAAAATCAATAAATAAGCTCAATTATGTAGTATGTCTATGAACCGCTTATTAGCAAAATAATAACTTGTTTGCTTATGAGTTGCTCCAATCAGTATTTTATTTAAATACGTACCAGAAGCATGACAAAAACAAATCAGTTGTCTGTCTTACCTTTTTAAACTGAATGATGAACATTTTCTCACTGACATGGCAATTTCAATTTGAACATATTAGGTGCAAGCCAAATCAACACAGGAGAATGTGATAAATTATATTAAACCAATTGTTCTTTAAACCTCTAAATCTTACACCTTGCCGTTTTGAGTATCAATATTCCTGACTGGCCCTTTGAACCATTTTCTTGCATCCACCAGCCACCAAAGCATTATTAGACCCAAACCCACCCCCAAAGCAACTGGTGCATAATTGAATGTATCCCAAGTAATTGGGTAGAGAGTAGGCAAAAGGAACACACAACATGTGTAACAAATCCATAGAAATGCCACCAGACAGACTGGTCTTCTTGCTTTGCCTAAATAAAATGGCCCAGGTTTGAAGTTCTTCTCAGACATGACAAGCCTTGCAAAGATTGGAACTGCATAACCACCAACCCATCCAATTGTACATATTGAAGTTATTGCAGTGAAGACTACATTGACCTTCAAAATTGGGAGACCAAGAAGAATGCAAATGGCTGCACAGAGCCACACTGCATTTGAGGGAACCTTGTACTTTGGGTGCAGTTGCCGCCATAAGAAAGAAAAAGGAACTCCCTTATCTCTTGATAAAGCATAAACCTGAAAATTGTTTGAGATACACTATACTGGTTAGGAAGCATTGTTTTCCCAATATCTTTTTGGTGCAGACACCAGCATACAAAACCTCATTGTTTATCAAAGCATTAGTAGTAATCTGTAGTCAAAGCTAAAAATTGGATAATCTAATACTTCTTTTTCTCAAAGAATAACTTATATCAATTGTAAAGGAGGTAAATTGATTGTGGAAGCTAGATACACCACTTTCCCGGTCCAAATAACCAAAATGAGAAGAAAAAAATATTGTCCTTACCACTCTGGCAGCACTTGTAGTAATTGAAAGCCCGCCGAAGAAGAATGAACCCCAAATGATAAATAGCAGAATGATAGCTCCAGCAGAATTGTGATATCTTCCATGGAATGCATCATAGAGTATTTGTGCTGGCACAAATGCTCCAGCAGTCTCATTGTTTGGATCATAAAGGTAACCCAAATCCTGAATGAGAGTTGAAAAATGGTGTTAATGTCATCCTTTGGATCATAAAATCATTTTCCTTGGAAGATGAAAAGAGTTTGTTTATTACTTGGTTATGTGTTCAAGATGTTTATTACTAACTTCGATTTACATATGTTTACCTGAATGCTGAATGTAAGTGCCAAGATGTAAGCCCATCCAAACATTGAAATGATTCCAAGACTACCTAGTATTGCAATAGGTCCATTCTTGTCTGCACCTTTAGTTTCTTCAGTTAGATGTGCTGCAGCATCATATCCATATAGGGAATATTGGCTGACAAGAAATGCTAGAATGACTGCATAAGGCTTGCTTGATACTCCTGTTGATTCAGGGGCCAATTCTAAGTGTGTGAATACAAAGGAAGCAGGTTTTGTAGTTAGTGCTACCAGAGGTAACATTATGACTATCACCAATCCACCAATAACCTGACAAAGAATAAATGAATGTGTTACCTCCCAATGGACCAAAAGACCTTAAAAGTTATTGAGCATATGGTTAAGTACATGTCAGAATATTTTGACAGAAATGAACAATTATAAGTTAGTAACATATCCAGATCCAAAGTTTATTTGGGCTTAAATCAAATATTAATACAAACTATCTCTCACTTAAATTCTTTCCTTTTAATCACAGAATAAGCAAGCTTAGGTTATCAAGGAAGCAAAATTACCTGCCACCATATTGAAATTATATCAATCAAGGCAATCACTTCTAACGCAAATGTGTTCAGTGCAGCCCATATAACAGTGAGGCCAATGTACATACACAAAAATAGCCATTTTGGGGCAAAGTAACCTCCCCCTTTATTTGTACCTGTTGAAAGTAGGATTATACTCTGCAACGTTTCTGATCCTGCATATGCCTATCCAACCATGAAAAACATGAGTTATTATTTAAACGTTAACTGAAAACATTGAGTAGAAATTTCACCAGAGAGTAAATACCTGAGTCCCTATCCCAGCAATGAGCCCTATGGTCTCCAGCCAAGCACAGCACCATGAAGAAAATGGTCCCCATTTTGGACCAGCTAAATGGGCAGCCCAAAAGTACAGAGAACCAGTGGTCTGTTAGATTGAATTGGAAGTGAAAGTTAGTTCTGTAAATTACTAAGAACCAGTTTGGAAACTTCTAACTTTTGGGAGCTTTCCAATTGCAAAACCTTATTGTTAAGACTTTCCTAAGGTAAGAATGCTATGCTTTGTTAAGTTTATAAGTGCTTATGAAGGAATTAGATGAGGAAGCTTCTAAAAAGTGGTGATAAATAAGTTAAGTTAAACTTATATACGAAATTTGAATCATTTGATTTTCTGTCCTTATAAGTTACAAGTGCTTTGTTTAGAAGTTTATCCAAATTGATTCTCAATTCATTCACTCAATCTTATCATACGCAGCAAGAATATGTATTTTTAATTTTAGGGTGTAAAAGTTTCCGGAAGGAGAAAAGCTATTATGACTCTATATTTCATAATTGAATAGGGCATATTTTGTTTTAAACAATATTGATTGATTCTGTTCAAGGTCGAAATTCAGAATAGCTTGATCCGTAGACTGTAAAAATCTATTATTTCTCCTTTTACCAAGCTGAACTTACTATATCACCATCAGAAATTAACTTTTATCAAACTCATATCTTAAATGTATCAATTTGAATATATTTGAAGTTCCTCCAGAGACATAGAGAGAACAGAAGACTTCAGACAAGGAGCTATGCTTTGAGGGGTGGGATATAACTGAAATCTTATGGCTTCCATAATCAATTAAACATACGTAACATTATATTCTAAAGATTTAAGCCTTAAAATACGGCCATCAGCCCACCACAAAGAAATTACAAAAATAAACTTTACTAGAAGAGACAAACCGGGAAAGATGAGCATATCTCAGCCATTGCAATCCCAACGAACCAAGTGAAGAAAGAAGTCACTACCCATCCCCAGACAAGAGCTGCAGGACCAGCATATTGAAGACTGGAACCATAGAGAGGTGTAATTCCAGTGAAAAGGGTCATTGTTGAAAATGATATTGCCAGAGTTTTGAACAGAGTCTGCACCATAAATGGAAAAGTTAAAGAGATTTAATTACTAAAAACAAGTTATTTTATTTACAGGAAACTAGGATCAAGAATCAGCTTCATCAAACACAAGATCGCAAAAAACAGAAAAAAGAAAAAGAAAAAACACCATTTCTCTTCTCAGTTCTTGCTTGTAACCAAGCTCATTGAGCCTCTTCTCTGCAGAATCCATTGCCGTGTTTCCTGTTACTTCCACAAAGTGACTTTCACTACCTATGGAACCAGGCTTCGGTTGAGGAGTTCCTAATATGAAAAAAAAAAAGAAAAAAACTTAACAGCAGAGTTCAGAAATCTCATAAATATAAGCATGAAAGAGTGAATGCTATTTGACTAGTCCCAATAATGTTTCAGTTGAAAGATTCAAACTTCGTAGTTGGGTTCAGAGTCAGTTTTCAAACAAGTCGCAATATTTGAATGGTCTCTCTATGAGGCATTTAACAAGGACAAAAAATACTTTTTCAGCTTCTTTTTCCACTCATGCGTAACAGTTTTCTCTTACACTACGATAGAAAAAACGAGTTCATACTTGCACTTTTATTCCGTTGCTTTCACTTGCAACTTGAAAGTGAATGCATCAGCGCGGAGCCCATTATAATAAGGCAACTTAGAAATTGGTTCGTTTAAAACTAAAACAATCACTGTGTCATTTGTCGCTTTGTGGATTAAATGGTGCTACACAATTCGATTGGTAGATTGCATACACTTTTGAAATTTAGGTTTCTTGATGCATCTGACTTTGCGCCTTCGTTGATAATCTTAGTTAGAGATAGAATTTAATAACGGCTGCAACAGAACTTTGGGGATGATGCTGTTAGGGGTTGACTTGTTTAACAAAATCGGGAAAATAAAACAATTTACGCAAAATTTCTAATCTGATGTTATTGGAAGGTAATTTTTCTTCTTTCTCCCATCTATATAATTATACCAGTCTGTAATCTCTATCTCCCACTTTTTTTTTTCTATATAGATGCATTTCTTAGTTTTGATAAATATATAAAATTTTATACTGTTAAACAATAAAAAATTACGCTAGATATAATTTTCAAAATAATTATTTATAAAAGTTAACAATTTTTAATAATATTACAATTTATAATCAAATGTATAAAAAAACTTTGCACTGTTTACATTTCTATTAAATTCTTTCGAAAAAACATCTAAAATCAAAGGAGATAACAAAATGTTACCCCATCTTGATTTTCATAAAATATTTTCCTATAGTGATGGTCCTTAGTTGGATGAAAGAGAACATAAACAAATAGAAATCAACTCGTTGACTTAAGTGCATGTGAATAACAAAATTCCTCTTACTAACTTCTTAGCAAAACTTGCGCCCGGAAATTCGGTTGGTTAGGGTCAGAGATTGGTTCACATATACCCGAAGAAGTAGGTTTCTTCTGTTAACACTTAAACATATTGACCCTTTTTTTCAGAGAGACCTGACGAAAAAAAGAGATAATTACTAACATAAGGCCACAAGGGACTATATCCTGATGTTTATATCAATAGAAAAATATCCACAAGGGACCACATAAGTTATATATGTGGTAAGTAGTCATGGTTATCAAAAAATTAAGTTAGAATGGTAAGTAATTGATGGTTATCAAGAAAATAAGTTAGAACGTAGATGCATAGTATGGATTTACTGTAATTATGTGGAAGATGAGGAAGAATCATTATAGTATCCAATATATCTATATCACACTGAAAAGTAGCCCTCATAATGAATGACAAGATACATACAAGAAGCACTTTGTAGAACCTCCAACTTCTGGTTTAGGGAAAAAGACAAAATACCATATGAAAATGCATGATCCAGATATATAGATTATCCGAATGATAATTAGGGAGTAGGAGCACCTTATGATTTTCACAGGCCTGGACGTTGGACAACCTGCTTTATAATTTAAGGATTTAAATATGAATTCTTTCTTTTATTGGGTGAATTC
Organism: Canavalia gladiata; assembly: GCA_037954105.1. Lineage (NCBI taxonomy): Eukaryota > Viridiplantae > Streptophyta > Magnoliopsida > Fabales > Fabaceae > Canavalia > Canavalia gladiata. Next base: position 56,180,136 of record CM075659.1, on the reverse strand, counting down.
ATATTACATTTTAACTCATGATGTTTATAAACACATGGATTATTTAAATACACATACAGAAAAGAATAAAAGTCATGCATACAGCTCCCTCCCCCAAGAAAAAATAAAAAATCTGATAGATCACACATAAATATACAGTTATACGTACATCAAATTTTCAGTCTGCTTGGTTATGGTGATTTTCAAAGTAAGATTTGAACACAAGTTGGTAGCCATAATTTAGGAATCAAAAGTCAGAAAGAATAAAAAAATCAGAACAACCGAATTTTTTCATGGCAGAGTTTAAGCTGCTGCATCAAAGGAATGAAGAACTTTCTCTAAAATTATTCTTTTATGCAGGTCTAGAGGACTCTCAGGTTTGTCAGAGTGAGCAATATTTAGAAGATAGAGCTTCTTTGAGGCCACAAATGCTGCAGAAAAGATCCTCTTCATCCCTCCTCTAGTACTATCAACCTTATATTCAAATTCATAAATTTGCAAACCTCCCTCCCCTGATCTTTCTGCAGCTGTAATCAACTCAGCCTCCGTAGTACTTTCCTGTACATAAAGGCAATAACTAACAGGAGTTAAAATGCTATACAATCACATAGATATTTCATATCTATCCACCAATTCTAGCAACACAAAGACATGCATGACTACGAGCAAACCAGGTACATTTAGGGAAAGATAAACCCTTTTGTGTTTCTGATTTTACTTATTAAGCTCCATGTTAAATACTGGTACAGAAGGAAGGTTATGTTAGGCCTCAACAGCCAACATAAAACTGGTAGATAATCCTTACATGAAGCTCTATGTTAAATGCTATATAAATATGAAACTGTCAATTTTTGGTGATAAAAGCAACAGAAACGTTTCCTTAAACTCAATATGGAACTCATGCTTTGCTTATCTGGTTATATCTATGGTCTATACATAAAGCATTGCTCACTTTGAAATCATTTTAAAAAAGTGCTATGCAACGAATAATGTAACAAATGTTAAGATGAACTTCAGCTCCTTTTTTCCTCGTTTGTGGTCTTGTCCTTGTAATGGAAGGGGATTCTTCTAGACAGTCACAACCAAATGCTCAAGTCACCATCACCACTTGGCACACATTTTACTGCAGAAAGTAGCAGTGGAAAAAAGAACCAACAGTTTACCTTGCGTCTTTCTGCTTGTAAAAGCTTATCAGCCACAAACTGAGGACTCCCAAACTCTCCAAGACTTGCAAGACGAACAGGGCTCACCACAACTCCAATATTGTTACTTCCCATATTTGCCTCTTGAAACAACACAGTTGCCCCTGCTTTATCAACCTGTTACCCAAATTAGACAACACTGTTCCTTCAGGAGAAAAACACACTCAACAATTCATGATATCCTTATTTTTTTCTTGAGTATAGACACGCGGAGTAGTTTACCTTTGTCCAAGAAGAGGGTCTAAGAAGAGTGAAACCGTCCTTGAAATCCGTGTATCTCAGAAGCTCCAATTCTTGAGCCAACAACAGTGCATCATGCACATTTGGTAATGACCCACCCTGACACCACAGAAACGTTGTGAGAAGAAGGGTAAGGTTGAGCTTCCTCTTACTAAAACGAGGCGATGAATGCACCATGTCTGCGTGGGATTCATGAGTGCAAGTGGGTGAAGCTGACTTGGGTAACTGAATTGAGACGAAGGTTCTAGAAGAAGCATAGGTGAATTGAGTATTCTGGTGGAAGAGAGTGCTGCTGCGTAAAAGGGTAGAGGAACTTCTCAAAGCCATTTGGCAAAGGTAACGATTTGCTATGAGGTTTATTGGGTTCGGTTTCAATGTTTCATAGTCATAGGAGGAATCGAGGATGGATGACGAGGTAGGTAGAAGGTGTTCCTTAATCGTTATCTAGATTTCCTCTCTTCCACTTCCACTTTCAGAGTTTTGTTTACCAGAAAATTCAGACTTTATCTGTTACCTTGATTACACATACTAGAAAATAAAACCAATATTGTTTTATTATTATTTTTCAGTATATTAAAATTTAGTGCTAAGTATATATTTAAAATGATTATTAAAACTCCTATTAGAAAAGAATAATACAAATATTCAATTTTTAATGTATAAATAAATTAATGTAAAATACTATGATCATGTATTAAATAAAAAGCAAAATAAAAATGAAAACATTATATATTTATTATTTAGATAGTAGTCTATATTTTATTTTAATAATAATTTCTGTATTTTTACTTATTTAAATTTGATTCTTTTCTTCCGATTAAGGTTTAAATTTCTTCATTTAAAAATTTAATTCTCGTTTTTTATTTAAGTATTATTTTCAATCTTTATAAAAAAAATTTATTATTATTATTTTCATGTTTCAAAAACAATTATTTAAATAAATAAAAACTTTTAATGTTATTTAATCCTATACCCAAATCGCCGTATATTTATTTTATTTATGAATATTAAAAAAGAAAAAAGAAAAAATGTGTGTTATAGGCGGCGAAGTATGCAACGTGGGGTGGGTGAATGTAATGGACCAAAATCGATAGGAAAAGGCAAAGGACGGTGGGAGCGCAACACTGCGTTGCGCATTCCTTCCATTAAGAAATGGCTACGTCTTTGTCTCTTCGTTTCCATTCTCCATCTTTCTCTCTCACTGTAAGTTTCGTTTCTCTGTCAGCTGTATCAATAATGTTAGTGTTATGTTATGCTCCTGTGCCTGTCTATGGTTAAAAACGATAAACTATTTGAATTGGGACAGAATGCTATTACTAGGCGTGTTTCCACTTTCAGCTTACCTTCCTTATAATGAATGAAATTATAAGCAAATTCTGTATTTCAATCTTTTCCAGTTTCAGATTCTTCACTCGTACTTTCCAATTTTATCTGCAGTACTCTGTCTTCTGATTCATAACGTTTTGAACTCGTCCTAGTCTACTGGAATAACGCACTATTAGACTCTAAAATATTCATCTTCCATTATCAATCTCATAAAAATTTCATGTTGCATCTTTGCTTTGATCTAAAACATCCGCACCGAACGCGACAATGCATAACTATCCTTTGTCAATTAATATACCACTGTTGTAGGAATTATATAATACACTTTTCGTTTTAAGCATCTCTCTCGTCGTGCCATATCTTTCACTTAACTCTATCTACCTTTTCTACACTATTCTATGATGGCTGTAATGTAATGCTTGATAAATGTGGTTTTCATCTAAACGTGCAGTCTCTTGGGGTTGTGAGGAAAGTGATAGGGTGTCTTTTAACAGGCAAGTATGCTTCTTCTTGCTTACCGGCTTCTTTTTTTGCACTCGCACATCAACACATACCTAAGCTCCTCACAAATTTCGCTTATTTGACTTACCGTAGCATTGTGTTTCTGCATATTAACTATTTCATCCTCGTAGATATTGTTCAACCAAGGAATGAAATTTGGCACTTGGCAAGAAGAGGTGGAAGACTCGTATCCTTTAAAGGTTGTGCAAGGTTTGTACAAACAACATGCCGAATCTCTGTTCCTGGGACTTCCCCAACAAGTAATGAAAAGGCCTTGTCTAATATCCCAAGGGATAAGAAGGCAGTTCCAGATGCGGATCCTCCCAGTATCAAAGACATTAACCTTTTATATCAACTTTTTGACCAGAGGTTAATTATCTCATCAACTTTTTCAGTTATAAGTATATTAGAGCTCCATACATACTGTAGATATAATAATAGTACCTTGATGATTTACATTTTGCAAATTTTAACAGCTCCGCAATGAATTTCAATTTTAATGTACAGTACCAAGCTCACGGTATTGACTGGTGCTGGAATTAGTACAGAGTGTGGCATCCCCGACTATAGAAGGTTCTGGCTCTTCTGTATAATACTTCCTAATATCATAAGGTTAACCAAAATTCTTGTTAGGAAGCTGTAAAACTTTGTAGTTATGCCCGGGATTGCTACCTGCCAATCTGCTATATTTTTTTGTATGATATTGAAAAAAAATTTCCACTATTTATTAATATATTTGTCGGACCTTGTAACTTTTCTGGATTTAGCATTCATAAACTGATGATGACATAAGAGGATTATATATTTACATGCTTTCTTGTTAGGCCATGTTGTAGTTATTGTGCTTAGGCCGATAATTATTACTAATATGGTCACATTTTGATTGGTACTCCCATTCCCTTTAGATAATTCGATATTCAGAGCTTATTTTCCCTTTATTATAAAGTGTGATGAGATATGTACAGGGCCTACATATTTTTAAAGGTTATATGAAATTTTGTTTGCTTTGTAGGTGATCTGATATTTTTGGTCATTGGTGTTATGCATTTCTGTCAATCTAAAGAAAAAAGAGATCCATAGGCCTCTTCGGGTTTCAACTTTTCATTTAATAGTAATAATGCTGCATCAGTATGTATATATGGCAAAAGAGGGCCAAGAAAAAGGAGTTAAGTGGTAACTGTGTAATTATTTGAAACCAGATGTATAAATGATGCATCAATTGGAGGGGTCCACTATCCATGCGCTGACTGTTTGCCAGTGCTGATTCTGATCAATATCCACTGTCATTTATTGGTGGTGTCAAAGAGATGCACCATTCTTGTTTATCGGGAATATATGCTTTATCCTAGTTAAGAATATGGAATGAATTACTAAAATTTATTTTCATGGTGCTAGCTTTATTTTATGTTCTATTTCACTGATAGCAACTTATTATTTATTGCAGCCCTAATGGAGCTTATAGTACTGGTTTCAAACCAATAACCCATCAGGTGATCTAAAGGCATTGTGAACCAGATTTTCTTCTTTTTATTATGCTGTGGTAGGGCCTAAATAAGATAGGAAAATATGGCCAACTGACCCCGGGGGGGGGGGGTAAGGACTAAGGATAGGAGAACATAGATCTCTAGTTTTTAAAATATCTTGTTCTAGTTGGTTGTTTTGCTGGTTTGGAATTTCTTATCATTTTTAAAATATCTTAAATGTTATGACCCATAGGGAGGAAAAATACATTATCTGCAATATGCCGGTATCTATGATCAAGTTCTTTTAAAAAGAAGAAAAAGAAGTAGTTTGAGTCAACGGAATAGGATATCTGTATCTTGACGTCAGGAAAGGCAAATACATAGGGCAAACAGAATTCTGTCCATCTACAGAAGGATAAAAAGACTTCAACTATTGATATTTTATTAAGAATTCGGCATTAGTGTTTGCATATTTAAATTTGAATGTTTTTGGCAATGACTTCGATGAAAAAAGAAAAAAACTCAAATAGAGCTTCATGCCAAAAAAAAAGTCATGTCTCATGAAGCCATTTGATCTTAATATATGTGTTTAAGTTCTCCTTTCTTTTGACATTATTTAAAAGGAGTTTCTCCGTTCAAGTCGAGCTCGGAGGAGATATTGGGCAAGGAGCTATGCTGGATGGAGGCGATTTACAGAAGCACAACCATCTGCTGCCCATCGTGCTTTGGCAACGTTGGAGAAAGCTGGCCGAATTGATTTTATGATTACTCAAAATGTCGATAGGTATCTAATTGTTTATCAATTAGGCTTATTTGGAAAAGTTAAGATATTACAGGCAAGCCTATCCTGGAATTTTGCTGTATCTTGTTCTCAGGCTGCATCATCGTGCTGGTAGCAACCCATTAGAATTACATGGGACTGTATACACTGTAATTTGTATAGATTGTGGATATTCCTTTTGCCGGAGCTTATTTCAGGACCAGTTGAAGGCCCTTAATCCAAAGGTTAGTACTTTTGACTCGGTAGAAAAGAATTGTTTCAATCTATAAATGCTTAAGTGATTTCTATTTTGTAAAAATGCTGATGAGTGAATTTATGATTGACAAAGTCATGATATTTGAAAGATCTAATCCTTTATTCTAGGAATAAAGTATGTTACCATGTTGGAAGATGTAACTCAGATATAAGACATAATGGCTCTTCGCTGGTTGAGAATTTTAGTATCTCTTTTAGCACTATTCGACTAGAGATGTTGATGGTTTACTTGGTTTGGCTTGCTGGTGATAAAAATTTTCCCCTCTTTTTCCATCCGTTTAAATCTGAGGAAGAGGGAAGTCTTAGAAGGATAACATTGATGCAGTTGGTGCTCATTCATCTGGAATGTGACATGGAGAGGGGTCATTTCAAACTTCATAGGCTTTAGGTGAAATCTGATTGCTGAAAAACTACATTCATTAAAAATTTGATAGAAAAGTATGGGAAAAGAATAATAGATCCAGTGAAAGATTCCAAGTGGTATGTGTAATAATACTGCAATTATACCCATTATTGCAGAGTCACTGCAAGAAACTACTTTTTAAACTCATAAAACTTCCTTGAAAACTTATTATTTTCTTGTGATCCTTAAGACTGCTTAAAAAGAAAGGAGATAAAAAGACAATGGAGTGAGCATAGCATATCATCTTGCATCTTGCAGTTACTAAACTACGTCGGGTTCAATTTCAACAGTCAGTTCAATTGTGTTAAGATTTACATTTTATATGTTTCAATTATTTATATAATTTCTATTACATGTTCTAATATGTGTCCTTTGTACTCAAACTCTGAAAGTAGTAGGACATGACTTGTGTCATCACTATGGATTTAAAAGCCAAAAAATACTTCATGCTTTACAAAATGCTTCATTTTATCAATCCTTTAATATAATGGTTATAGTTTTTATTTCTCAAAACAATATGAATGCATAGATCTGTTCTGAGCTTCCCTTTTCTGATAAACCAGTGGGCAGAAGCAATCGAAAATTTGGACCATGGAAACCCTGGGTCAGATAAGAGCTTTGGCATGAAACAAAGACCTGATGGTGATATTGAGATTGATGAAAAATTTTGGGAGGAGGATTTTATCATCCCAACCTGTCATAAGTGCAATGGAGTTCTCAAACCTGATGTAGGCCATCTTGCTTCTTTCAGTTGTAATATTTGGTTGATACTTGCCTGGATACTTTAGCCAGTTGGCTTTGTACAGAATTATTGTTCTTCATTATTGTAGCTGGGAATAAGTGGTAGCAAGAGAAGTATAAAAAATATTAATTATTTATTCTATTTTTAATTTGAATATATCAAACAGTGAATCTATGAGCACCCCACCCCATTCCTCCTATGCATAAAAGAAAATTAACAAAGAAGAAGAATTACCTTGAATTGCAGTGAAGCTTAATAGACCTGTTTGTTACAGTTGTTTTCTGGATGTTTTGACTGCCAATCCTGAATGTATTAGGTTACAGGACAATTAGTTTATATTCTCATTAGGTGCTATGCTTGTTATCCAAAGCAACTGAATTTGTTCCTTCAGGAATCAGATCAAAGGTCTTTGATGGCCATTTTTTGTTGCGTATTCTTTTTCGTAAGTCTGTTTGATACAACAAATCTTGATGTGTGCTGTACTGTCTTTTTCTTATGTGATTATTTGATGCTGCCCTATCTCATTTGTGCATAAATTCATGACATGTTTTATGATTCAGGATATTTCATTATTAGACTACAGGTGTTTTTTCAAACGAATTTAGTTATTCTATGGACAGGGAAATCATACCAGTCAACCATGTATATAAAGATGTGTGTTATCATTTTGATTTGTGTTATTAGTATGCTAGTGACATACAGATGCTTGTTTAAGTAAATCGAATATGAAATGTTTACAGAATGTATCCTTAATGTTCTCTTTGTAAATAATTACGAAGGTTGTCTTCTTTGGTGATAATGTTCCCAAGGACAGAGCTGATATGGCAATGGAAGCATCTGGAAGATGTGATGCTTTTCTTGTACTTGGGTCATCTCTGATGACCATGTCTGCTTTTCGACTTGTCAGGTAGATTAAGAATTACCTGATCTTTTGGTTATGGGGTAGATATTATCTAAATTCTATTATTTGCTGGCACAATAATGATTATATGTGATCTGCATTCTGCAACATGTTAGATTGATAATAGATATCAATTTTCACATTTTGCATCTTCAATTATACATTTGATAAAAATCCAGTGTTGGAGTGGAACCCTTCATCATCTTGTCAGCCATTCATACCAATTCTAAGTTCCTCCCAAAAATAAAGTGTAAAATTAAAATACAATATAGTTTTCTAGCCAGATTCAGCTATTGTATAAAATGATTTGTTGACGCCCCTCCATAAAAATTTGACATGCAATACTAATCAACTGTATAAATACTTCTTTTAGAAATTATGCAATGATACTAGTCTATCAAGTTTTACATGAGAATGAATAAATCTTTGGTAGAATATATATGCTGAAATATTGTGGATTAGATAATTGAATAGAGAGCCATGCACATGCTTTCAACAATGCGATTGAAGGTGTGTGCCTGCTGCTGTTGCTTAATATGGGAATAAATAAACACGATGATTTTCAGTCAATAAGTTCTTTTTGGTTGTTGCTACTGAGATTGAGTTACATATCATTCTCATTTCTAAATTCTAAGAAAAAGTTGTGTTTGTAATTAAACTCTGATTTAGAAAAGAAGCTTGCATTTCTTAACTTCAAGCAATGAAATATTTTTCCTTTCTCTGTGTTGCTTTGACTTGCTACATACCTGACACGATTGGGTTTCTAAAATTACTTTCACAGGGCAGCTCACGAGGCTGGTGCTGCGACTGCAATTGTCAATATAGGTGTGACACGTGCTGACAATATTGTCCCCTTGAAAATCAATGCACGATTGGGTGAGGTATGGCCCAAGTCAATCTTGACTAATTTTCCTGAATATCGCATGTTTCCTGCCTCAAATCTTACAAGCATTGCATTGTTGCAGATCCTTCCAAGAGTACTTGACATGGGATCCATGACCATACCTGCTGTGTAATGATATTATGCATCGAGTTATATTTGAATCCTTCAGTCCACTCGCCCAACCCTCAAATTAAGTGTTCAGGTTATGTCAATAGTGACAATCTCTTCAATGGACATCATCCCTAACTATTTATACATGCTGTATTTGCCATTTTGCACCATAATCTCCCAAAAATTAGAGTGCATTGATTGAAGCAATGCCAACTTCGGAAATCATGAAGTGATGCTTGCATCGGTGGACACACGTGCAGACAGTTGTTAAAGTATGTCATGCTAGGTTTTTAGAAGTAATTTTTGCGAGATTATTTTGGTTAGTGCCGGTTTCAATTTCATTGATTAAATAACTTCTAGCTCTGTTGATGAAAGAGTTGTGCTTACGTTCTCATTAACGACCTGCTGAAAAGTTGCTCTAGATTCAGTTACATGTATTTTATCTCGTCCTGCTTGTCCTATGTAATGTAGTGATAAGTGACGAGGAATTCCGTGTAGATGTAATTGATATTCCTGCTGTGAGATGGAATGCACATTTTTTATATATGAACTGCAACCAGCTTAAATTTTCCCTTTTTTTGATGATAGATGTAAACACTTGCATTGCTTGTCATGTCCGATTATAACACCTCAAACATAATCACGGCTCCTTAAAAATAAATGCTGCTAAAATAAAAATAGCCGTAAAAGATGGTGAATTATATGGTACACCCAACCCAAGCAATATAACTACTGTGGTATAATTAATTTTTTACCACCTAAAACTTTGTATTATATTTTCATTCTTCATTCACTTGTCTGTTTTTCAATTCTTTAATATATCATTGCTCGTTTTATAGCAGAATGGTGAAATTTGGACTTCCAGTGTGTCCTCGGCTCCACTCTCTATGCTAAGATTGGATCTAGAACAGGAAAGAATTTTCTTAAGGGCTTTATTTTTTGCACCCCCCATTTTTTCTTTTTACACCCCCACTTTTTTTGAACATTTGGATATTTCCATTTTATCCTTTACGTTTTTTAATATACATTCCGTAAATTAGTTTACGGAATGTAAAAAATACATTCCGTAAACTAGTTTGCGGAATGTATTTTTTACATTCCGTAAACTAGTTTACGGAATGTATTTTACATTCCGCAAATTAACTTACGGAATATATTTTACGAAATATATTTTTACATTCCGTAAACTAATTTGCGGAATATAAATTTTTACATTCCGCAAATTAATTTACGGAATGTATTTGTTAAAGGGTATAATTGAAAAAAAAATTTACAAAAAGTGAAGGAGGGTGCGAAAAGAAAAAACGGAGTGCAAAAAGCAATCCCCTTTTCTTAAAGCATTCAAGTAAACTCAAGCACAGGTGAGCCTTGTCCAAACAAAAATAAATGGTACCCATTGCAAATCTTCCCATTGTTATCGCTGGCTTAACTTTAAAAAAAAAAGTCATTTTGTAAAAAAAAAAAGACACTATTGAACGCCCCCGCCATTTTCTAAATTTGGAAGAGGAATCGAGGAACACCCAATCGAACACTAACAAACACATCCAACAACACCCTCCATCAATTACAAAGAACAGAGTTCACAAGAGTGAGAATCTAAAGCGAGTTTCACATGAAAATGGTTCTTCGCCCCTCTTCGCTAAACCACGCCACCGTCATTGCCACAAAGTTGTTGTCTCATTACCGCCAACCATCCTATCTCAGCTCCAATCGCAAACATCACAACCCCCCATCGTAAGCTCTCCCTCACACCAGTGCCCACCACTATGACCGTTGTCACGACCATGCATACCCTGAGCACACGCCTCCAAACTATCACACTGCATATTCCCTCCCCCATCGCTAAATTTGGTTTCAAAAAAATTTAAATCTGGGGCACACACCACTTACGGGTGGTAAGAACTGGAAATTAGATCCATGCCACACATACTTCCCACAAGAGAGACAATGTCTAGTGAAGATTAGTTTTGGGAGAGGATAAAAAAAAAAGTTACTTTAAGAATAATTTTAAAAAAAATTTAAATAAAATTAATTTAATAATTTTTATAAACAATTAAATTTTATAAATCAACTATTAAATTAATAAATTATACTATATAAATTATTTTTATAAAATTATATTATATAATTTATTCTTATAAAATTTAAAAAACAATATTTTATTAAATAAATTTAAAATAATAATAATATAAAAAATATATTATCCATTAATTTAAATTTATTTTTTAAAATATTAAACTTTTTTAAATTATATAAAATTTTATTAATTTATATAATATAATTTATTAATTTAATAAATCTATTTTTTATAAAATTATTAAATAAAATAATTTTAAAGTTAAAATTATTCCTTAACCAACTTTATCCCTCCTCTAAAAACATTATTATGGACTAAGTAAAACTAACAAAATAACATTAATCTTTTACTACATTCACAACCACATTAAATATACATTATATAAAGTTGTCATTACACGAACACCCCCAATTGCACAGGTATATATATATATATATATAATACATTTGGGAGAGGGAATGACCAGAAGGCATTACTTATGCTTTGTTTAACAGTGCAAGAGATTGTGATGAGAAACAAAGTAAAAAAGAAAAGGATGTAACTGAGAAGGGTATAAATGAATTTTATAGTTTTTATTATGAAGGAAAAAAGGAAGAGAATAAATAGAAAAATGTTAAGAGTTCTCTTTTTGCATTTTAATCAGATAAAAAAAGTCAAAAGAATATACAGTATTTTCTTTACACCAAAAAAAAACCCAAAGTTGTATTTTAAAAAAGCTGAAGAATATGATTGAAATCTGTAAAATGACTCGATTACTGCATTTTCTTCGCCATTTTTTTCCTGTTTTCATGCATTCCTAGCAAAGAAAAGTTCTAAAAATACATGTGTTTTTCTTTCTTTCTCCACAATATCTGCTGTTCCATGATTAGTGATAAACACGTTTAGTAGCAAAATGTAGTTCGACTAACTACCGGCATATGTTACTTTTCAATCACTTTACATGCTAACCAAAAGCTTGAAATCTAAATGCTACGGAACCCACCTAAGGATTTGATGCTTAGATAAATACATATGACCCTTAACTGTGCTAATAATCCAAAAAGACCATATAAACCTGCCAGCTAGTATATATACTAGCAACTCAGCTTGATGCCCAATTCCTAAGAATTCTCATTAACTGCCTTGTCAATTTCTTCAATGTGATTACGAAGCACATTCCACTGCACAAACGAGAAAATTAATTATTTGTTCTAGATCTTTAGAACAACCAATAGATTCAACACGGGAATAAAAGAGGAACTTGCAAATATACAACATCTATAGTTTCAAGATATACCTGATCCATGGTCAATGAGATACCTGAAAACAAATATAAAAATGTCATTGTGGCCCACATCCATAATCATCATCAAGCCAACAAACACCAATAAACATCAACCAGCTAAATAGATCCAATCAATGCCATTGAGCTATATTAAAAATTAAATTTTCAGTATGAGCAGGTAGAAGATAACAAAACCTATTCATGCATCCTAACTGACTACTATTCATAAATTCTGAAATCTTTATAAATTCAAAAAGAATTTCCCAGGTTGGATACCACAACCACAAGTGCATGATCATGAATGCCAAAAGATGGCAAAAGCAATGACCTTTTTAAAGACAATCAGGCAAAGGAGACACACACATATACAAAAGATTATTGCTAACATAAAGGATTGGTTAGAAGGGGACAGGCAAGCAGACATAAACTTCAAATATAAAGACAATTCATACTCCATATTTTTCGATCCTGAGGCTTGAGAATTACAACAATACAAACCAGCAAATAATGTAGTTAAGAAATCATTTATTCATTTTCAAAATCCATAAACAAAATCAGGATCAACATTTATTCATTTAATTAACTCAAAGCTACAAAGCTTTCAAACAAGCAAAACTAATTCTATTTCCATATCTTCCTCAATCTAATCATTTGTTCACAAACAAATAACATATTACATCACAGTCACAGACTCAAACAGTTGAGTCCATTTTTTCCCTCACAAAATGACAAGAGCTTATTCCTTAGATACATATCCTACAACTTAAAAAACTAACTAAAATTAATTAGAAGATTCAGTATAAGTTGTTCACAGTTTTCAATGTCTCATTGGAAGCAAAGAATTTGGTTCAAAAATAAAAATTAACAGGTATCTATTGGATGCAACTTACAATTGATAATACTTATCAATTTATTCCAGTCATGTAAGGATCAATGAATGAATACAATCAAGGATCATCACATGTCAATAACATGTTTGGGTATTTTCAGGTCCAAACCGTTAATAATCAAAAGGAAAATTGTCCCCAATTCTGGTGCATGACAGGCAGAAATAAAAACAGATTACAGAATCACGATTCATGACTCAACAGACTCCACATCAGAAAAAACAAAACCTCAAAAGCTAGACCTGCCCCCTATCTAAGGGCATGTGTTTTCCCACAACGTTCAATGGAGTAGTAAGCATACCATTAAAGCATCACCTATCTACACGGTAGTAAGAACAGCGGTTATAACCAACTTGAACATCTTTTATTGATTAATTTAACTATCTCCTTTGGAATAACGAATGAGACATCCACAATAAATCTAGAGCGTGAACGAACACTCAATTTCAATATAACAAGTAAAATTCCTATGTCTAAACTAAATCCACACTCATCAAAATAACAAGATGTTGCTGAAAAACATTGTAATGCAAAACCAGATGATGAATGACCTTTTTTCCCAGGCATTTGCTTGCCATCTTTGACATAAAATTCGCGAATGTCCACCACAATCCTGCCTTGCCAATTCCTCACGGAAACCCTCCTGTTCCTCGAAATCTACATTTCATTAAAATAAAAAAACAAACTAATGAGTACACGGTAAAATTTAAAAAGAAAAAGGAAGAAGGAAAAATGAAAAACCCTAGTAAGTAGAGGAAGTGACCTCGCAGACGACGATGGAGTCGGGGTCATCATCGGAGTCTTTCTTGAAGGACTTCTTTGGAGGCGCGTGGCCGTCAGAGTCACCGTCGGAAGCACAATCATGCTCCTCCCTCTTCTTTCCCTTTCCAGACATTTCTTGAAAGTTATGAGCCTTTTCTCTCCCTGCGTGAGGTGTGAGAGGTTAATAGATTTAAATTTCGAAAATGGAAGGAAATAGAAATTTATAGAAGAAAGAAATAGAGAGCCAGAGAGAGAGAGCCAAAAATCAAGACCTAGAAACCCTTTTGGCGCCCAAATGACATTCCAGTGCAATCCAAGGGTCGCTGGGGAATTGAAGTGTGGTGTTAAATTTCACTGCGTCACATTCACTGTTTCGCCTTTTCAGAGTTATGGAAGAGTGTTTTTGTATATTTAAAAAGGGATGCAATGAAATGGGAAAAAAATTTAAAAATATTCATAAAATTATAATAATTAATACATTAAAATTATCAAATTAAAATTATAAAATATAGTAAAACAGATTGAATTAAAAGCATTAATAAAATTGTAAAATAAAAGATATCAGTATTAAAATTATACATTTTTAACATTATAAAGATATATCGTAAATAAAAAACTGTATATATTATTATTTTTTGTTATTTTTTATAATGATTATTTTTGTTTCAAAATTATATATATGAACTTAATTGAAAGTGCTTACTAATATTGTGAACAAATAAAAATTAAATTAATTTGTATAATAATTAATTTTTCAATTAATCTAATTATTATATTTCATAAAATTATGGGTATGTTTGAGTTAATTTATTTTGTAGCTAAATAAATATTTAAAATAATATTTTTTTCTGTAAATGTTTTTAAAATAAATAATCAATTCAAACTTACATATATTGGACACTTGTGTCTAATTAGAAATTTACTGTGATATATGAAACTTAAAATAAGTTCGCAATGCATGAATAAAATAATTTGTTTATACAATAAAACTTTTTTGATTAATCAGAAATAAAGTTTGAAGACATTATTGGTAATTTATTTTTCAGAATTAATTTTTTTGTAGATTAGTTTTATTTTCTGATACAAATTATTCTTTTTATAAAATTTCCTACATTTTTGGAAACTTTTTCTAATATCCATCTGAGAATGATTGCTAATTTGATTTTATGTGTTTACAACAAAATTGTTGTGTGCATTATTTATTTATAATTGAGACAGATTATTTCATTAAATGATTTATACGTGAAGTAAATTGTTTTAAAGACTCTTATTTGGTAAGGAAGAAAAGTTTGTTCAACGTGCCAAGGTAATTTATATTGGTTTGCTGAATTTATTTTAAAAAAAATGTTCAATCATTAAATTAAACGTGTAAATGAAGGTAAGTTTCTATTTATATGTGCAAGTAATGCATCTCATTCCATTGTTTGAACATTAGTTTTGTTTTTTGAAAATACAACTTATTTAATTTATATGTTATCACTTTCTATTTTCTTTTCAAATATCTCTGATAGAACGTGAAAAAACCTATACATCCATCATCCATGTTAATTATACATAAGTCAATTCTTTAAATACATTGTTCGTAACGTGATTAGTAATATTCATTTAATAATTAAGAATATAAAACAACTTTAGAATTTTAATTCCAAAATTACATATATTTACTTCTAAATTTAATTTTTGTAAGATACTTAAATTGTATTCTAGAATTAAAATAATTGAAGTTAAATATCATTATTTACAATAAAAATAAACTTTAGTCTCGCTTTAAATCATAAAATTATGCCTAAACTTAATGGGATCAACTAAAAAAAATCCAAAGACTCAATTAAAAAACTTAAAAATTTTGTTGAAGGGGTTCAACTAGCCCATTTCATTGATTGTATAACATAACGAATATATATATCGATATCTTGCTTAAATAATATACAAACATATACTATTTAAATCAATTACTTATTATTTTAGTCCGCATTTTTTATTATCACATAACTTCTTGCAAGTAAATTGATAACCAATAATATTGAACATGGATAGTAGTGGTTTTTGTCAAAAAGAGCTTACATATCTTTAACTCAAGCATGGGTGAAGTATCCATGCTAGTATCTTGCTTTACAGCGTGCAGCAATTGTCCTTCAATCATTCACATATTACAATTAAAATATATTAACATTTTTATACACTGAAAATATCTTTTAATCGACAATTATGGATTATCTTCTTTACGTAGAAACTTTTAAAATAAATTTATTTTATCTAATTCTGTGTTTGAACATAAAAATTTAAAATTATCAAATTTTATACTTTTAAATGAAAAGCAAATTCTTTTAAAATTTTTAAAAATCAAAATTTTTACATTAAATAAAAAAATTTAAATTAACTTTACTTAGAGAAAAATTATAAATTTATCTACTGTATTATTTTTTTTATTACTTACAATTATTCTCATATTTTATTTTTTAAATAATTATTTTTTTATTCCCAAATTTTTGGAATTCTAAAATTTTCAATCTATGCATTAGAATATTTCGTATCTACGCATGTTTAGAAATAAAGCTTCGACAACTATATTTAAAAAATAATTATTTTAGACATTATTAACATTATTTTGATACTTTTTAACTTCGCAGTGCATATCATTACTTGTCATGATTATTACAAAAAAATTGTAGTGAAGCGATAACATTCATATAATAATTAAAATATTTTTCTTAATTTGACTTCTTTTTTTTATTTAGATTTCAACTCTGATGAGTTAAAAAAAAAATCATGTGATAACACCTCGCATCATTAAAGCTTCTCGAAACTACACCAGCCTTAGACAAAAAAGCTATCACAAATCACTTCATTGGAAATAACACCATGTTGCTTAATTATTAATTATTTTTCTTGCGTAATTGGCAAAAGCTTATTTTATTCATTTTTATTTGACATAAATTAAAAAATATTGTTTAATTATCACTACAAAAGTTTTAAACTAACATTTATTAACCTTTCTCCACCACCTTTACTGTTATAAGAAGATTAATTGATAAAATATAAATTATTAGAAAAATTGAAAGTAATCAAATTTAGATAATAATATTAATATAAACAAATACATTAATTAACTTCTTAATCTTATGCGAAATAACTTTCAGCAACAAAATATAATATTTTTTAATTCAATACATTAATTATGTTATTTTCTTCCACAATTTTGTTGATAATATAATTTTTATAATAATATTATATTAAAATCTAATTATATTTGTTTGTTAATTATGTCTATATAACATATCAAAAGAAACAATTTAATTTGACGTTGTCATTAAGATTTTAATTTTGTCACGTAAAAAATATAGCTTAATTATGTTTTAGTTCCTTTAATTTTTTTTAACTAGTTTAGTTCCCACTTTAACATATCATAATTTTGTAATTTTTTATTTAGTAATAAATAGATTTTTTTTTAATTTTTCGTCCACACTCGCCAACGAACTATATTAACTCAATATAATTTCAAATTAAAAAGTGATTTTCATTTAATTATTTATAGAGAATAAATTCAATTTATTCTCATTAAATAATGTTGTTATTAATATAAAATTTTAAATTAACAAAGCTAAAATCATATTAATATAATCTTAAAATTCTTGAAAATGTGTAATATGCTAATAATTTAAGCTTAGCATTTTTTATTGATCGTGTTTTATATTTAATTAGAAGAAATTAAAATCTTAACACATACCCTTATATATTTAATTAGAAAAATTTTCATTATATTTATAAAATTATTTACATATCGTTAACCAACAAATTCATCAGAATCACAACATGCGTCAACATTTAATTACTCTCGCCTTTCCTTTAATAAAAATAAAAAATATTTTATACTTCTTTCCTTTTTTTCTTCTACTGAAAATTTTCGTATCATTAGCAAACAAATGAAAACAATGCAAAAATAAATGAAAACTAGATTTTTTAGAGAGTATGACATTTTATGTCAATCTTATCCAAATAAATCAAAATAACAAAAAACTGATTCTTTTGATTATTATCACTGTTATCACCGATAATCCAAACCCACAACACAACTTTTATGAATTTTATTATTAGTTTTCTCTTTTTTGACTCTCCCTATTGTGGCCAGGCTGTTGTTTGCTTTTGCGAAGGACCAAAAACCCTGGGGAACAGTGCCTCTTAGGTGTTTCTGCAACAGAAAACCGAAATGCCTAACCCAAATAGAAGAGGTTGAATTCGAAGCTAAGAGTATGTTCATGAATATCTGTTTTCCTCTATGATCGATTATAGAACCCCCGCAGATTAGAAAATCCACAGGCAAAGGAGAGTGAGAAATCAGATCAGAATAATCGATGGGTAATCTATTCGTGAAGAAGCCAAAGATAACAGATGTCGACAAAGCAATCCTAGCACTCAAGACCCAGAGACGCAAGCTCGCCCAATATCAACAAAAGGTTAGGTCCAAAACCCTCATTTCCCTAAATTCTGTTTGTGATTATTGGTTAGTATAAGATAATAGGGCTCCTATAAATTTCAATCAGAATTAGAGTTTCATCCCGCTAACTTGCGTCAAACTTTAATACCGACATTTATTTTCTCTGTTGACTTGACATCTATTAAGTAAAACTCTAATTTTTTAGGGGGGGAGGGGAGGGTAACAGCACCAAAAACACTAAAGTTTCTTTACCTAAGTTTTGTCTGATTTGGAATCATCTCGTATATATAGCTTGAATGAATTAAATGTTGGTTCTTTGTGAAGAGATGGTTGTTTCTTATTTAATCATTATCATGTTCTATACTTTGATATGCATAGAGCACACTTTTAATCAAAATGGTGTGGTAGGATGCGGTGGGTACGTGTGCTTGCGGATTAATTGCGTCCTTTCCCATGCATATATGTCTTTTACTATGGAGTTTAAAGAGGCATTGCTTTCACTTTTCAACCTTTTTCCCCTTCGGATTCCTTTTTCTTATGTTGCCTCTTACTCCTTGGCAACTCAGTATGTATTCTGACTTGTCTAGCCACATCAGCACATGCATGATGGATCAAATTAGCTTGTAAATAAACTTTTGTGAAATGCTAAGAAGTTTGACTGTAAGTCTAGGTGGTTGAATTAGATTCATCTGTTGAGAACATTGATGATGCTTACACTTTTTATTATTAACCAGGAGTGATTGAATTTATGGCTTTATTATGGAACAAGTTCAGGATCTTTTAGAGTGGTCTCAATTATCTAGTCAATGATGATATAACAGTCTGGTTAGAGCATAAGTATTGTTGTACCTTATAGTTGTAGGATATGTTGTCTTACTTGTGTTATTTCCTTTTATGTGTTCCTTGTTTTCCAGCTTGATGCTGTTATTGAAGCAGAAAAGCAAGCTGCCCGAGAATTGATTCGTGAAAAGAAGAAGGACAGGGCCTTGTTAGCATTAAAGAAAAAAAAGGCACAAGAAGAATTGTTGAAGCAAGTTGATGCCTGGCTTTTAAATGTCGAGCAACAAGTAACATTTTAATTATTCTTTGTCATATTTTTCTTTACTTCTTTGTTTTGTTTCTTTTTTGTCCAATAGTAGTAATCATATTGTTTCCAATTTGCCTCTTTTGATGGCTTTACAATTGTCTGTGTCTATGGTAGCCAATTCAGTTCTTTCCCTTTTGGTGTCATGTTCTCATGTTCAGAAGTAATTATTGTGAATCAATACTGCTTTTTTTTTAACCTGATTATACACCTAAAACAAATACGGACACTTATTCTTCTGGTTCAGTTAGCAGATATTGAACTGGCAAGCAAGCAGAAGGCTGTGTTTGAAAGTTTGAAGGCTGGTAATGATGCAATGAAAGCCATACAAAGTGAGATAAACATTGAAGATGTTCAGAAACTTATGGATGAAACAGATGAGGCTAAAGCTTATCAAGATGTGAGCTTGAGTTCACCATTGTTCTTACTCTTGTTGCTTTTGAAAACTGATTTCCATGTCTAGATTCATTGTAATAAATACTGTTCTTTTTTTCATTTGGGCGGGGGAGAGGGGGGGGGGGTGTTATACTGGTTTGATTGAGCTTTAAGCGTTTTGGCTATTAATATTTGACTGCTAATTTTCACTTGTCAATTTCCATCTGCTTTCTTTCAGTTTCCATTTGATGCTCACCGATGGTTGCCATAATCATGTTGAATTTGTAGGAAATTAATGCAATACTGGGGGAGAAGTTATCAGCAGAAGACGAGGAGGAGATTTTAGCAGAATTTGAGTACTTGGAAACCCAGGTATATGGATTTCCATTTTTTGTAATTTTGTATTAATTTCTACTCACTCCATTGGTTTAATCATAGCAGTATGGGGGGTACATATATCATTATGCTTCAGTTCAAACCTTCTCACATAATTTACCTCTTAGCTGGAGGAATGGCATTGGAATATTATTATGTTGTATGATGTACCTCTTTGATTATTAGCCTAGGTTGATAGAGCTTCTTCATTGGTAGGTTAAATTAGATTTAGTTTTGTTGTATGATGAATGACTATCTAAGATTTTTTGTGGCATGCACTGCAATTGGCCACATAATATATCTGCCTGGTAGTTATGCTGCCAGCAGAAACATAGAATTCAATTGCTCTGCCTCTTAACAATGTTTTGAGCTACTGATTGACTGAAGAGATCATGAATTCAAAATTAGGAATATGATATAAAAGAAATACCCGCATAAGTAGTACCCTCGAATATCAATTTTTAATCATAGAGGCTTAAATATGCAATAGATGCATCATGCTCCTGTCAGTTGTAATTTCATGGAAATTGACAGAGTTTATATTATTGGCTTCAGCTTGCAGTCCAAGATCTTCCTGATGTTCCTACAGTTCCTGAAGAAATCGATGAAAACTTGGACCTTCCTGATGTCCCAACGAAAGCACCAGTTACTGCTGATGCTGAAGTATCTACAAAAAGAAAAGGTATCCAATCTTCCCCTCTTAAAAAAAAGAAGTGGGTAAAAAATTGACTAACTGCTAATGACTAATGATGTAACAGTTATGGAGGAACCATTGGCAGCTTGAAGAACTTTGCTTGCCAAAAACAAGTCAATTTGCAAACCACCGTGTACAATCTGACCTTCGTGTCTGTCTGTATCCTTACAAATTCTGTTGCAATTTCATGCAGTTACTGGAGTTTGATTGGTTTACTATTTGCTGTGACACTTGATTTGTACAGATTTGCATATGCAATGCATCAATTTTAACATGAAATTACATCATGAGAAGATCATACTCCACCCCCACCCCCCCTTTTTCACATTCTTTGTTAGACACTTCAAGGTTAAGTGAAGACATTCGTCAATTATAATATTGACCAATAATATCCCAAGAGCACCTAGTAAAATGACGTTGTGCCTCTCCTGCCTGCCTTCTTTTTCCTTGAGGATGAAACTTGACATTAATTCATCAGCCACTAGATCACAGCGTCAGGGATTTACGGTTTAATTTGTAGGTTGATTGCGCAGCATGCTAAGATGACCTTTTGCACATATAATAAAAGCGGTAGTAGTTTCAAAGAAAAAAAACATAAAAATATGGTATGGTTTTGGTGGTTTTGAAACAATCCACGTGAAGGATATCAAATATGATAAAGTCGCATCGCAGAAATTTCAATAAATTTAACTTTTAATAAAGGAAGTATTTTTTATTGATTTTCCTTTCATTTATTTATCACCATTACCTAAATATTTGAAGGATCTAATTCTATTTTTTAATTAATAACATATTTTATTTATAAAATTTTGTCCTTAAGAGGAAAATACAATCTTTTAAAACAAATTATTTTAAATGCAATACTTTAAGAAATAATCAATAAAATTATTGAAGTACATATTCATCTATAATTTGATTACTTAAACGTTCAATAATTAAATTTATTTTTTTGAACGTAAAAATTTAATTTAATTTATTTATCACACACAAGTTAATTTTCAAATAAACTAATATAATTTTATTTTAGAACATTTGATTTATTATATTCCCGAACAGCATAGCATGAATAGTGACTTAGCTTAAATAACATCTAAAACTTTCCTAATCTTCAATTGCTTTATTGAAATTTTTATAATTTCATCCAATAAAATGATTCAACCTCAATAAAAAGTTATAAAAAATTCATCTTATATTATACTAAACAATTTTTTTAGTTAATATGGCATCACACGTGTGTTTGCATGCGTACTTGCTAATATTGTTTGTATAATTTAAAATAAAATATAGGAGTTAAATCAAGTAAGTATTGAAAATTTCTTATTTAAGCTTACAAGAATAAACTTTAAAAGTAATAACATAAATAAATAAATAAAAGAATGATACTTTTAAGTCCATTTCATAAATATATATTTTGCATCTATTTAAGATTAATAAATGTAGCAAAGTATGCACTTTTTTAATTAACAAAAATTTATGAACTTTATTTGTTTTAAAAAATTATATGAGTAACTGTAAAACTATTAGATATAAACATTTAAAATATATATAAATAAGAAAAATAAATAATGTTGAGAAAAAATAAATAATTAGAAAAAAAAAAGATTAAGTGAAACTAAAATTTTAAGTGAAATAAACATAAAAATATAAGAAAATGTGGCGTGTTAGTTATAGTAAATGAAAGAACTTTTTAGATTATAGTGACAGATAAATAAATAGATTCTAGTAAAATAACGCGCCCCAATCAAATGGACATATTTTTACACGTTATACCTCTGCCCTGTTGATAGCAGCAACTTGTTTCCACTTAAATGTGTCTATGAAAGCCGACACAACCGAGACGAAATCCTCATTCGAAATTGGGATCTTCGCAATGACAAGTATTGTTCATTGGTGAGATAATATAATACATGGGGAAAGAGTAATTCTTTTACTCTCTTTTTAGAGCACCAAGGACATTCCTCGGTTGACAGAAACAAACTGAATCTCTCCGAAGTGGAGACATTACCTGTATGAGCTTTATCACTCGCAACAAAGATTTTTTATTAACATGGCAACTGTGCCAAGGTTTGATGGTGGAGAGAGTAATTCATTGGCCTGTATGTATACATTATATGATTTGCGTTTCCAGATTTTCAGAAGCCATGCATATAACATTTTTCAACATCACCCAGACTAATAATATCTTACAATCACTGTATCATAAATCTAAATGAGAACCCTCTCCTTGAGAACTAGCAGTAAAATTAGATGAATGCAGAATTACTTTGCCAAAATATCTTGACAGTATGAGCCGGGCAATATTCTCAGCGGCCACAGCACTTGTCTCCATGCTGCTAGCTGCATTTTCAAAGGCATTAACGTAGTATAGATGCCGCCCGTCCAATATAAATGGTGCAAATATTTCTGGGGCATGGTAATGAGGGTATGCAGCCCAGTTTATCCGAATTGTCTCCTTCCTCACACTGCGAGAGATAACAATCAACAAAAGATTACAAACTGGTTCGAGTTTCTTTTTCTCGTTTTTGTGGGAGGAAGGGGATGGTACAGCACTTGCAAAACTCAACAAGTAAATGTTAACATTAGGTTCCATACCTGTTACCTGATGCATCCAATTTTCACCTTAGGGCTAAATGATTAATCAAAATCCACATGACCACATTGTTATTATTAGGTTTGATGCGTGAACCCAGGACTTACCCAAATTATGGACTAGACTTCTTTTCTAACTGGGCAGGTTGTAAAGAAGATTTCGGAATAAAAATCAGCAGTATAATTTAAATGTCAAGGTATCACAAAAATTAATTAACTACTGATACTATTACCTGAAGATGCTATCAAGTAATTTGTCTGCCATTGGTTGACGTGAGAATATTTTATAAGTGGATTCTTTCTCGTTATGCTTCTTGAGAACTGATATACTTGAAAATGGAAGGTTAGGATCCTCTATTGTTCCCACAAGATCTGGAAGTGTTGATGCAGCCTTGAGACCAAAATATACCTAGTGCACAAAAAAAAAATCTCCATTGACCAACACAAAAAGAGAAGATATACAAGACTGACAGATAAAACCTGTACTACATAACGTCATTAAGTTTATCACTGTCAGATCTTAGAATACTCACAGGATTTAAAAGGCCCCGGATAAAAGTTGCATGCGTGTGCTGCAATTTTCTCTCAGGAATAGAAATTGGGGGAACAAACTGAATATTTAACTCATCCAATGGAGTAGCAATCACAGCAACTTCACAGGAGTAACTGTTTCCTTTTGTTGAGTTGAGTTCATAATGATCTCCAAGGTCAGCAATAGATTTCATTTCTTCATGCAGGCGTAATGTAACATCTGACTGATTTATCAGTCCAGCGACCATTTGCCAATTGCCTCCTTGGATGGACCATAATCCTCCACCGGATCCTGCCAGAGAAACAGAACCAGCCAACCCACTCATGTACACATTCTGGCCATAATTAATACGTGTGATTACCTGCATAATAAACAGAACAAAAGTTCATCTTCCAATGAGTTATCTCAGACACTGCTCCTCTCTATAGGTGTGACATATTTTGTTCCGTGGTAAATTAGTAACATACTACTAACACAACAAACCATCACCAGTAAATTGGTAAAGAACAAGGTAATACACACAAATGCTTCTACTTTTGAAGCTCATGGCTCCCCAAATTGTTCACATTAAACAGTCGCCTCACCCCCAAATAAATGTTGTGCCACAAATGCACAGCATCGTGATAAACAAAAAACAGGTTTATAGTTCTGTAATGGTAAAACAATGATGATCCTTTCATACTGTAGCACCACTAGTATTGCTGTTAGCAATGATAACTAAAGTAGTATTGTAAGAGGATTAAATGTGAAATAGTGATCCATAACCAAGAGAATAGTAAGAATTCTTACAGTGACAAGTTCATTGATCAACAAGGGAGACAGCCCAGCATCAATCAGTTCATCTCGCAAAGTCCTAGTAGTAAGATTATACAGACCAGCCCACTTCAGCATCTCATCTACGGTCTCAAAAATAGGTCTTGAACCAGGTTCCTCGTAGTACTTTAAGAACCTCTCTACAGCACTCTAATTACAACTTCATTAGAAAACAATACAGCTATTAACGCTACTCTCACACGCACCCATCATCTCACCTCACTTTCATTAATCTAACACAAATCGATTTAAGTCGTTGGTTAATTATAAGTAATTTGTTAATTAAGAAGACATTTAATTAAAAAAATAACTTATATGTATTCAGCATCTAAAGATAAAAATCTTTATTTACCAAAAATAAAAATAGTAAACTTTTATTAAGAAAAAATCCATTTATTAGGGAAAAATACAACAGTGTAATTAGTATTTTTTTTCAATAAAAAATTATCATTTTTCTCTCAAGACCGACGTTTAACATTTTTTCTTTTTACAGACTCTTAAAAGCTCGACATTGGGACTCATATATAAGCTATCATTCCAAAGTTCATTGTATTGTGCGTTTGATTTAAGTCATTTTTTAAAAATAATGACATTTTTTTCAGCTTTATATAAATATTTTGAAAAATAAAATTATTTTTCGTAAAAGTATTTCATCAAACACATGGTAAGAGTTTAATTAAACCGTTTCCCCGAATACAATAAGTGACGAAATACCTCAACAAAGTTTTGCATCTTAACAAGCGAGAAGCCGTAGCGAACGAACATGAGCACGGAATTAAAGAGGGATACGAGAGTGTTGATAAACGGAAGTTTTAGGAGCTTATCAATGAGAGGAAGATTGCAACTGATCTTAACCGTTTTGAAAACGAACTTGTTCCCATCCCAAATGCCTAGAGAGAGGGATTCCGAACCAGGCTGTTTGACCTCGAGGTTCAGAAGCTTAGTGTAATCAACTGCGTGCAGGTTCTTGGGATGGAGAATGGAAGCTCCGGCTTCGAAGGTCTCGCCTGCGACCGTCACGGTGGCTATGCGGCCCCCGACGACGCCGTTCCGCTCGAATACTCGGATTTTGGTTGCGGCAGTGGACTCCGGCGAGTATTTGCGGAGGAAATGGGCGACGGAGGACCCGCCGATTCCGGCACCGATGATGCAGATAGTGGAAGACGGTGGCGGTGGCTCATCGGAGCGTTGTTGAGCGTGGGAGAGTGCGAGAAAGGTCAACAAGAAAGGGAGGAGCGTGGACATCATCTGCGATTTTCTGGTCATTGCAGTTATGCTGTCAGCTGTTGCCATTTGTTTTGAATGAATGATCTTTTTACATATAAAATCTATTCATTATTTCCCAAACTAAGAAACAGCCGTGCAGCATATATATATATATATATATATATATATATATATATATATATATATATATATATATATATATATATATATATATATATATAATTCTTTTGGGGAATCATTCTTTATTTTTCTATTTTTTATTTAAATGTTTGAAATTATTTCCTAAAAGTATTTAATCATCATATAACTTTTTTGATTAAAATGTGTTAAAGTTACGTGAAGAAACTGATCCTAATTTTTATTTTCTAGCCTGTTTGAAATTAATGTATTGATTTAGTATAATGAAAATATGAAGGAAAAAAAATGAATTGAAACTCAAGTATACTTATTCCATAAAAAAATTCTTCTATAGTGAGCCTTTCCTCAAAATGAAGAAGTAGCTTTCAGCAGACGAAGTGGAATTCCGTGGAATATAACGTATAAATTATACTTTGTATTTGAGATCTTTTAAGATAAAATAGATTAGGATGCAAGGTTAAAAAAAGTAATGGATTTAGGTTTAAACAATATTAAAAAGATGACATTTTTTAAAAATTAATCTTATTTATATTTTATTTGTTTTTAGTCCTTTAAAATTATAAAAATTAAGTGAATGATTTTGAAAAAAAGACAAGAATACATTTTTTTTGTTAAATATAAAGATTAAAAAATTATGTAAGAACTCAAATAAAAACAAAGGAATAAAACATATTTAACTTTTTTTTTAACTCCATTAATACAAATAAAATCAAGAAAAAATGAAAAATAGAACAAAACATAATTATTTAATTTTGTTTATAAATGATTCAACGGCAATATAATATTGTATTTACCGTTACATTTTAGTCGGTTAAATTACAATACCGATACACTTGATATATTAAAAGCCTATACATTGTTATAGTTTAGTTTAAAGACAAATTTATTGAAAAAGGCTTGTTTCATTATTATTATTAAGTATGTATTTAAATTAAATTATTTTTATAATCTTATTAAAACAAATTTAAAAAATAATTATTTTGCAATTCTCAAAGTAAGATTCATAATACAATCTTATGAATAAAGTACTCCAAAAAATACTATGAAACTATTTTGTCGGGACGTTTCTTTAGTTCCAAAACAATTTTTAAATAATTGCAAAGATGAGAGAATAGAGATAATAACTTCTTACATTAAGATAATGCGGTTATTATAATTATAATGGATATAAGAAGTAGAAATAATTTGAGTCCTTAATAAAATTTTGGAAGAAGTTCTATTAATATATGATGAATAAAAATAAGAGAAGTATACGGAATAATATCGTAAATTCGTAATAACAATAAATTTTCACAAATTTTCTTTTTGGGTCAACGATTATCACTGATTTTTAAGCTCGCTTCTTTGGACGCAAGGGTGTTTTATTTGCTAGGCTCACGTCTTTTGTTCTATATGAGATGAGATCTAAAAGAACTTTGGAAATTCACGTAAAATGCGCTGCGTTGGATTAAGTTAATTGAGAGCGAGAATGCATGTGATGCCTGACGGCATACGAATAGAAACCCGGAACTATGTTTCCGTAAGCTGATCAACACATGCAAATCATCATGCAGCAGTGCATTCCATTTCCCCTTGTATAATTTAATTAAAATACAAATTATTTAAAAAGAGAGAGAATAACGAAGGTATTTAGAACGCGTTTGGATTAGTTATTTTCAAAGATTGTAATTTGATTAATGAAAAAAAATTGTTGGTGTTATTGTTCAAATGTTTGATAAATTTAAATTATAGTTTGTTTACTATAATCTCAACAAAGAAAATAATTTTTTAACTAATTAATAAAATTATAGAGTTTATGATTAAAAGTTAACATCAGCTGGGGCCAGGGGCGAAAAGAAAAACAAGAAGGAAATAGCAATTTCTATTTCAGCTCTTGGCACAACAACAGAAAATAGCTGAAAAAATGGCTTATCTGCAAATAGCTAAGAAATAGGCTAGTTTTATATTTATAAATTATAAATATATATTTTTCATCCGAAGATTTCTAATATAAACCTATAAAGAATTTCCTCAAACTTTTAAAGACCAACGGGCAAAGTGAAGTGGTGAAATTTTGTTTGCATGGAGACGAATATGTAACCAAGAATGAGCTATTATGTTCAGAAAATGTAACCCGCCAGGCACACGAGGGCAATCATTATGTCAATTGATATATCAAATGTTGAGAGAAAAAGCTTATTAGGATCCTTAATATATACTCTTCCGTATATACCACAACAAACAGCACGATATACCTGTAGAACCTATGACGATATACTTCACAACAAAAGTAACTTCATAGTACATTACTTGACAAAGATTACCTCCACCTTTGGTCCCAAGACGCAGCAACTTGAAAGCATAACAGCAAGAAGGTATTGTACTCTGACTGCCAGAAGCAATGCAACTTCAGCAACCACCGACAGTGGCTAGGAAGATTATAGCCTCTTTGTCAACCATAGTAATCTGGGTGCACATCAAAAGCCCCCTTATATGCTAGTGCTGTCCTTTCCTGTACAGAAACATGAAACCCTGGCTTAAATTTTTGCTAAAACGGGGATGATGTTGGCCGGCAGCTAGCAATTAAGATAAGTCTTCCACAGATTTTGATTGCATATATCTCAAATCTTCTAGTGTTATATATGTAGACAACAAAAATAAAAATCCTAACAAAGGCAATTTTATAACAAAAGAGGCATATGATTTGTAAAGATGTTACATCAGCAGAATGGTACAGTGGTGGTAGCCCTGCCATCAAATTTGCGGATATCCTTCTTTCTTGGAACTTGGCCAGATAGATCATATTGATGGGGAATATGAAATTTGATTCCAAAAATCATGCACCGCAGATACATTTTCTATTTCCAGTGATTTTAGAAATATTTTGGTGTCTATTATATTATCTGCAATTTTTGCCCTAGTTTGTGGAATGTTATTGCATTATATTAAACATCACCAGGACAACAGCACCTTTTTAAAATAAAAAATGTAGAATAATGTGCCACCCAAAAGCCACACTAGGAAACTAGTAAACTGAAAATCCGTCAGCAACTCTCAATAATATTAATATTGTCCTGCTGCTAGACTGCTATGAAAGCGGGATATCTGCATATGCCTGTGATGAGCTAGCGCAAGGGGAAATGGATCCTCTAGTGTTCCATAATGAACTGCACCACATGCACTTCTTAAAGCTACCATCTATCTTATTTTACAGTAAAAAATAAATAAACAAAGTAAATAATCAATGCAAAGATTTAAAACTGCACTTTATATAGTTCAATTTTAACTGCAGAGAATCCTGATTCAACGCAAGGAGTCTATGAATGCATACAAGTTCTGCGCAGAATCATCTGTTTCTGAAAGATATTTTAGAATTTCCAGTTCTTTACTAAATATTAAAGCAGCTGACAGTTATTTGGTGACATCTGTTCTAGCTTATTTAAATGTTTTCTCAGAACCTCTGATTTTTTCAAAAGTTCAAAAGCCAATATCATATAATAAAATTGGATTATGAATCGCCTGTCAAGATCAATATAATAACTATAAAAAGAAATGGTTGGTGTACAATGCATTAGTGTTTTCCTCAGTAGAGAGAGGAGAGTGTAACAATTCCCTGTTAATCCTCCAAATGCCAAGACTTAAAAATCCCAAACCAACTAATTGGAATTGGTTGTCCATAAGCCTATGCTTCATTATACCTGCAACTTTATGCATAGTACTTAGCTCCATGGTTGGATACAGTGATGTTAGGCCAAAGTGGTCGAGAGTGATCACCATATCCAATTATCTATTAAGCAATTTATCACAAAAATTAACATTACATCTACAACAGCTATAGCTAAACCATAAAACAATGTAGATTGAGGGGATATTTTGAAGTAAAAGAAGATGACATGTCAGGGTTAAGGCAAACCTGGGTGAAGACGAACAATTGGAAGAGCTGGGGAAGCCAGCAAACACATTTGAGTAGGACTTTGTCAGATATGAAAAATTGGCAACTGGAGGCAAAGAAGGTACCCTTTCACCTTTCTTCAAAAGGTCTTGCAAGTTAAGTCTTTGCAAGGTCAAAACAGACCTTGACTCTTTCCAAACAAAGGCAAGGACGCCATTTTGAAAAACAAAGAGGGAGCCGGGCTTGGACCCAGGGTATCTGAACCCATAACCACTTGCAATACCCTCTCCCATGAAAGCATGCTTGATATTCACTGGAAATGAATCTGCATCAGTGTCCCAAGGAAAGGATTCAGATGAAGGATCATTAATGTTCACTATAAACATAGCAGAACCATTAGGATGCAAGACATAGTGGGTGCCTTCCAATATTTTGGTTGCAATGAGAAGCTGCTGCCCCTGGAACTCCTCATAAGAGAGCAGAAGAAAGAATAAAGCCTTTCCAGGCTTGTCTTCAGAAGGCTTTCCTGGAGGCCAACCAAAAGTCCCTCCCCATAAACCAGCAAATTCTTGGTCATCTCTAGGAACTCGCAATGGCAACTTGTAAAGTGCAAAACGACTGTCATGCATATTTGGCCATGCTCGAAATGAAGATAGCTTTATAGTTGAGGCATTTAGTGTTAGTCTTATTGTGTCACTTGATCTAAGAAATTCTTGAAGCCGTGCATGCCTAATCTCACCGCTTGAGATGAGCTTCTTGGAAATTGAATGACTGCCATTGATTGAATTTGACCTTCCAAGGATTTGTTTAAAGCCATTCCAGAAATATCCCCGAAGACCTTTTCTCTTGCTGCATTGAGTGAGACCATCCTCCTCAGGCAGAGGATTAGAGATAGACCTAGAGCAGTCAAGACTCGCCCTAATATCATCCAGTTCTAATTGCATTGGACCAACTGCCTCTTGAGAACCTGCCTTGCAGTCAATATGACTACTACCAAGCTTGGACATTTGACTCAGGAGTGATCTTCTTTCCCACAGGAGCACCAAATCTTTCTTAAAGTTGTCTTCATCGTCCCTTAACCTTGGAAACAATGGCCCAATCACCTTATCAGGAACCTTTTGCCGAACCTGGCTAGTAGTGACCTCAAGCAGCTTTCTTCTATCACTAAAAGCTAATTTTCCAAAGCTAACCGCTGCCTCACCATTTTCAATCACCCTTTGTGAACTAGAAACGTCACTGTTGGACCTGCAAACCTTCCTTGATAACTCCATGCCTGAGTGGTGCACAAAGCTTTTACTCAGCAACAAAGCCCCAACAGTTTTATGCTGCCCAGGTTCAACCTCAAGCAATAGCACATTGCAAGATTTGTCTATAGGCTTGACCAAACCAGGATAAATATAATTGATTCCCTTCTCCCTTCCATGAAGAAAAAATATAGTTGAACCATCAAAATCACCAATAACTTCAAACACAGATGCCCACAGTATTGGACCCTCTTCAATCCCCAATGGACCAAGCTCCTGAGGAATTATCCTGCAACCAACAACCGAAACAAAACCGGGCATGACATACACCACGTTACCAAGCTCCGGATTCTGATGAACCCATATTCCAATCAACGGCTGAACACTGGTCAGAAAACGGCAAAGTGCCTTATAAGATGATACACCCTTTCGCCATTCAACAAGGTCCTTATGGGGCACTAAGCCCAAAACGTCACATTGAGTGAGCCAAATTTTCTCAGAGGCCACAAGAGCGTTCAAACTTTTGCAACATAGACCCAGATTACACACATCTCTCGGTGCCAGGAATCGAGAAACGATAGCAAACACATCATCAGGCAAATACAGAAACATGTTTGAATCACAGGGCTCAGGTTCCATGCTGATCCAATTAAAATCATATATGACAAAAAAAAAACAATTTATCCGTAAAATTTGCACGCTTCACTACATAGCCACAATTCCAAATAACGAAAAATTAAAAGATTCGGCTGAACCAACAACAAACCCTGAAAATTGCTCTTCACCGAGTAAGTGGAAAAACCCTGCACTTCACGGGAGTAAAGTGAGAAGAGCTATTCATCCTATGATTGAAAGGGGTTTGGTAAGCTCAATTATTGTTGGGTGTGCCGAACACGAATGACAGAGACGCTCTGCCAGAAAAGAAGTGAGATGCGTTGTGTATAGTGAAATCTTGGAAAGGAAGGAAAAAAGTCACGGTTGAAACGGGGGAGTAAAAAAGCAAACACGAATAGGGGGTTCAAAAGAGGAAACTGTTTGCTCTTTTGCATTGTCCAGTTATGAAGGTAAGAACAAGAGGGAGAGATGTGAAAGCGTCCAAGAGGAGGGAGCGTTGCGTTGTTTGCATCGTTGTCTTGTCTTGTTTTGGTTTCTTTCTCCTCTCCTCTGTGCCACCTCCAAGTCCCAAATCAATGTTGAATTCTAAGCTTAAAGTAGATGCCAAACCCCAACCGAGTCCAAGGGCTCTGAGCCCACACCCCCCACAGGGAGAGGAAAATCAAGGTAATGCTTATGTATTTTCTCTTCCTTTTTCAATTTCCTAAACCTAAATGAATGTTTAATCTTGCTGGTCATTACTCTAAAGATGTTATTTAAAAATGTAAAAATAAACAGTTTCTTAAATAATATTAAAATAGATTAAAAATATGATGTTTTTTATATTTATAATATTTTTAATAATTCTTTTATTTTTAAATTTTTAATCAATGTCTTTAAAATACTCATTACCATTTCTCTAACTTTAAACTAAATATATGCTATATATATATATATGTTAAATAAAAATAGAATTAATCTTAATAACATTAATTTTGAATTATTAAATATTAATATGTGCATCAAGTACTATAAATTATATATTTTTACTAAAATGTGTATTTTATATTTAAAAATACAAAAAAAAACATTTTTAATTGTGAAATAAATAAACATTTATTTTTTTCGAGTGTCATACTATAATAATAAATATTTTTATTATAAATTATAATAATTTATATTAAAATTATGATAAATATTATGTTTTTAATTTTTTAATAATAATAATAGTTTGCTGCAGGACACTGTAATTGGTTGGAATTAAGCCTGGCTTGCATTTATGGGTTTATTTGTGAAACGTTGAGAATTGATTTTACTTTCAGAAAAAATTTATTGATGCCATTAAATATGCTTAGTAATATACACCTAAATAAATTCTAACCATTCTTCATGTTTGAAAAAATGTATCACGATAAGTAAATGATAAGTCATACATATGTCTTCTTTCTTTCTTTCGCCATTCACCATGCTTGAAAAATGTATCGCTACAAGTAAACAATGAGCCAAACATAAAAATGTATCGCTACAAGTAAACAATGAGCCAAACATACGTTATGTCCTTTTTTTTAATTTTAACCAGCCTAATTGTAAGAGAGAGTTTTTTGGTCACTCTCAACACCGGCATAATATTAATGTGAAACAATCAATTATAAATAAAAATAATTCTAATAAGTATCCTTAAATCATTAACTAAGAAATTAAAATTATTTTTTATGAAAAAATATTATAAATATACATTTGTCACAACTTTTAGCATATTTCTATTGTGATGTTCAATAAAAAATTTTAAAATATAATAAATGTTTCAAATATATAGAATGATTAAATCCATTTTTACGGAAAATCGACAGCACTAAAATTTTGATAGAGGAACTTTATTTTTGTGTAAACATATTTGACAAAATAATATAAAATAAAGTTTGAATTAAAAATCATAATTTTGAAAAAAAAAATATTTATTTAATTTTCAGTAAGAAAATATCAGTTACATGCGTGTTGACGAAAAAAATTATAATTCAATATTAAGATATTGTTTTACTATTATTTACGTGTTTTTAACGGTATATTACATTTTTAAAAGTGAATTTTATTCATATGTCATAATAATGTTATTTTTATGAAGATTACTTAGTTTCAAACTTACTTTTAATCAAAATATATTCTAGAAAACTAAGATTACCTCAAAATCAAGTTTTCAAGCATAAATCCAAACACACTAATAAGATCAAGTTGTTGGTTTCTAATCCCCCCTAAATTGATGATAAAATAACAATTAAATAAAACAATTTGTGTTCTTATTTGGTCTACGAATCAAATTGATTTAACCCGGCCGAATATGGCAGCTGTTATAGATTCATGTTGGGTGGCCCACGTCCATTATTGATTTTGAGCGGGGGAAAATGTCCCACACTCAACAATTCCTGTCTCAAGATTCTCGTATTCGGAATTGGAATGCGTGGAAGTGGACCTGGGCGTCATTTCATATTTATTTTTCTTTTTATTTAGCGTGTGTTTAGATTATAAGGAATTTTTTTAATGATTAATTATATTTATAATAATTATTATTATAATTAATTATATTAAGTAAGATTTATATTTAGATGTCAAGTAAAAAATATTTTTTAAATATTTTTTATTTAAATTGTATAAAATGGTCGATTTTTAAAATAAAAGTACACGTAGAAATATATTCATGTGTAATTGTTGGTTTTATATTTTGGTTTTTTAAAAGTTTTTATAAATTTGAGGTCAATAATATAAATTGATATGGATGGATAAATATGGTTAATGGTAATTTTTTTTCTTATTATATTTTGTTGTTAAAAATTTATTTTATAAATATATTTTATCGTATTTTTAAAATGAGCTAAAAATTAAAAATTATTAAATTATAATTTTTAATAAAATATATATGTTAAATATTTTATTTGCAGTGAATTGAGCATCTATACTAAGGATATAAATAAAAATCCTATATTTAAAAAATAATAATTCATGCAAGTCACCTTCTATTATTACATATAGCAAATTATTTAAGTAAAAAATAAAGATTATGCTTTCACATTCATTAACTTCAACCACTTATATCTAATTTAAACAAAATATGTTTTTCTTTTTATGTATAAAGTTATTTTCTGTTGTTCTCCAATAACTTACTTATAGCAACTTTAATCACTTCATACAATTAAGAATTAGACTAGCATTGAAATAGGAAAAACTAAATTTATCTTAAAAAATCTAATACAAAGATTATCACTCTTTATATTTACCATTCTTTAAATTTAGATAAAATGAGAAGGCTTAAATAGGGTATAAAAGTAGCTTCAAAATTTATTTAGCTTCATAATTAAATTTATTTATTTTTTTGAAATTTAATGATGTTTAAGTTGATTTTCATTTTTTACTACAATACAATCATATATGGGTTGAATCTAGTTGTATTAAATCAACAAAGATAAAATGATAAAAAATATGAACATGTTTGACCCTTTACATGGGCATAAGGAACCTCATATTATGACTTTTCTCCCATGATTCATCCTATAATATGACTTTCAACAATAAAAAAAGGTATTTTTAAAGCTCATGGGCAGTAGTGTGGGCAAGTGACTCTATAGTTTGGCTTTAAATATTGATGGGCATCCATTGTATTTCATGATATAATGTGGATAAGTCACATTATAGCATGACTTATATTGATGATTTGTAATTTTATGTCTTACATTGTAGCCATGTTATAAATTTGCGATTGATTTCCAATAGCATACAAATGAGTAAAAGTTAGTATAAGATTTGACAAAATCTTAAAATTGAAACAACTACTAACGAAACACTATGGTTGATACAAAAGGAACTACGCATTAAAAGGACTCTATCAAAATGAGTTGAAATAAATAAATAAGGCTAATATAAGGGGAGCTAGGCATTAAGAGGACTTTATCAAAATGAGTTAAAATAAATAAATAATAATAATTATCAACGGAGTTATCAACTACATCTACAATAAAGAAATACGTTCATGCAACATTTTCAATAAGGTAAGATCAAGTAATGCTATCTTAAGATTGTAACTTAAGTGTTTTGTTGGGAATATATTGATTGATTAAGATGGAATGATGCCTTAGAAACTTTATAATAAAATTATAAACATTTATGAGAGGGGTATTATGGAAATGAGAATGAACATAACAACAAATTATCTTTTTTAGCCTATAAAAAAAAAGATGAACTATAATTTATCTTTTGAAGAACAAGGTTTTGAGACATTAGATGAAAGAGGATGATGAGTAGATGTGGACGAATGAAATATTATGAAAATAAGAATAGACACAATGGAGGTTATAATAAGTTTTTAAGCCATCAACGATCAATGCATGAGATCGGCGACAATGTATTAACAATTTTGAAAGTTTAATATTTCAAGAGTTCCAAAATTGATCATTATAGTTCTAAATATTATATTAAGTTGTTTAATAACAAAGAGTATAAGTCAAATTTTGCCAAAACTAAAAAAAGGTAGAGATATTATTGATAATAGTTCAATATAAAAATGAATCAAAGCAAGATGTTTGGCATGTTGATATTGATCACAATAATCACATGAGTAAAAATAAATACTCTTATTATTATTTAATTAGATATTTTTATTTTATGGATAATTATGGTGATACATTTGGTTAAATTTTGTTCTTTTTATTTATAACTAAAATAATAATGAAAAAAACTCATTCTTGTATGTGAATGAAAAAAAATTCAATTGTCAGATTTTATTAAAAATGATTAAAGATTTAAAACATAGATATTATAAAAGTTTTTTTAAACCATATAAATTTTTAAGTGACTATATAATTAAATAAAAAATCAATCATCTACATATGACTATATGGTCTAAATTTATTATTTTCATTCTTATATATTTTTCATTAAATATATCCATATTGTTTTTTTTTTTATTTCATTTGTCAGTCTATATATTTATTTAGCTAACTAGTACATATTTATTATTAGATATATAAAATTTATGAGTTATACTTTTTTATTATGCAAAACTCTGGTTGGTTTACACATGCCAATAATAAATTGTTTTGATTTTGATATATATATTATTTTTATGTATTTGAATTTTTTTTTATGTGTCCAACAGGTTAATATCAAATAATTTCATTATATATATATAACCTTTTATTTTATTTTAGTTTTTGTTTATACATATGAAGCTTATATGATCTAAAAATATCAAAATAAATATATAATTTATCAAGTGCTAAATATCATCATCACATGAGACATTTGTTTCACATTTATACTATATTAGTAATTAATTTACAAACTTTGTTATTTTGGATAAAAAATCAAACTAATATTATTTAATTTATAAATATTATCTTATTATTTTTAAAGTATTTATGATTCTTTTAATATATGAAAGATCATCAAAATATTCTCAGAACTAATAATATTGATTTTATCATTGGAAGATCATTTTATTCTATTCTAAATTGTTAGCAATTTTTAATTTTTTCCTTCACCACAAATTTCATGTATAAAAATATACATTTATCATGAATGAATATATATATATATATATATATTATTATGTAAAAAATTAATACTTTTTTTAAAAAAATATTGTTGTGAGTCAGTACTTGTCAACATAATAATGGAGTTAAAGCATAATTTTGAACATATTATGACTAGTTTCATAGTGTAGAAAAGTTTTTATTTTAGTGGAGGGCGATCCTTGCATATGTTTAGATAAGATGGTTAGTTAATTTTGGGTAGGTAGTAGTTGAGTTATTTGAAATGAAATTAGCATTTGAATTGCAAAGATGGTAGCTGATATATTATTACAACAAAGGAAGAGATGTGGATACTTGGAGTGATGTACCTATGAGATTATATATTCACATACATACATCAATGATAACATGTTGATATCTGAAATGATGTATCTATGAGATTATATATTCACGTTGATGAGTTTTGGAATGAAGGTTACAATCATCTCTTTTTGTACGGATGAGATTTTTAAAAATAGAAAATAATTTTGAAATAATTTTTTAAATCTTACAATTATCTTTAATTATCTAATTTTTAACCTTTTCAAATAGTAGGATGTCACATATTCAAACATAAAAATAATTTATTTTTTATTTTCTTTATCCACATCAAACTTTTAAACAAAACCTTTGAAATATTATAATTTTTCCAGAGATTTTATTTTATTAACATCAATGTGTGAATTTAAACATAAAAAAGGTGATAGGTAGTTTAAAAAAAATCAAATAGATTTATTATAATTTTATCTTATAAATTTACATTTTTAATTTTATTTTTTAGTTTTTTTATTCAATCTAGCATTCAAAATTTCATTTGAGTTTCATTTTAACCATTTAACCTTTGTTATATTTCATTTGATTATCTATTTTTTGTACAGATCATAATATTATTTTAATTTTATTTTATCTCTTATTTTAACTTTTTTAAAAAATAATATTTTAGACTAAATTTGTTCTTAATCAATATTTTACTTATAATTTATTATTAAATCATCATTCAAATTTTTTAAACCATATCTAATTTTTTTAATATCATTTTATTTTTTTATCACAATAAATTTAAAATTTATCTAAAAAAAATTCCTCCAATCAAATTATTATATTAGAATTTAGAAAACAAAATTTAAATTTAAAGTAAAATTAAATATTAGAATATATTATAAAAAATATAAATCACAACAAAATAATAAAATTAAAGATTTGATATAAAAAAAAATAACACAAGTTAATACAAATGGAAATCGATCTTATAAATAATCAATAGTAAACGAAAAATATTTTTTATAATAACAAAAAATTATCAAAGAAAAAAAACATAGGTGTATATCCAATTAGATGTAATAAAAAGGAGAAATGGAAAAAACTGAAAAAATAAATAAATATTTTAATTATTGATTATTAAAAATTTTAAATAATAATATTTTGGATTACTTTTTTCTTAATTTATATTTCCTCTATAATTTATTATTAAACTGTCATTTAAAATTTATAAACCATCGTTAAAAATATTGAAAAAATTGGTACAGATATATGTTAAGGAAATAGTTTGTCTACATATAGTATCTTCCTCCATCGTGTTTGATCGAGATCCAAAATTTACCTCACGATTCTGATGTAGCTTATATCAAGCCTTAGGATCTCAGCTTCGACTTGATTCTACATATCATCCCCAAACAGATGGACAAACAGTAAGAACAATCCAAATTTTGGAAAATTTGTTGAGAGCTTGTGTGATGGAATATAAAGGGAGTTGGGATCAATTTTTACCACTAGTAGAATTTACCTATAATAATAACTTTCACTCAAGTATAGGAATGACTTCATATAAAGTTTTGTATGGAAGGAGATGTAGGACACCATTGTACTGGTATGAGATAGGAGAAAATTTAATACTATGACCCGAGATGATACAACAAATGACAGAGCAAATCAAGATGATTCAGGAAAAGATAAATGTATCACAAGATAGATAGAAAAACTATTTTGATAAGCGACGAAGACCTCTTGAATTTCAAGAAGGCGATCCGTATTTTTTAAAGTTACACCACTAACTGGGATCGGTTGAGTAATGAAATCTCGAAAACTTAGTCCTAGATATATCGGTCCATACCAAAATCTTAAAGAGAGTTGGCACAGTAGCCTACCAAATAACCTTACCCATTTTTCTGTCAAATTTTTCCATGTGTCCCAACTTAGAAAATATATTTCCGATCCTTCACACATCATAGAAACTGATATTATATAGTTAAAATAGAATCTCATTTACAAAACATTACCGATGTGGATCCTATAAGAAGATATTAAACAGTTGCGGGGAATAACATTAAAATTGGTAAAGGTTATGTGAAATAAAGAAGAAGATACAACTTGGGAGATTAAAAAAGACATGAGAAAATCATATCCATGTTTATTCCACTAAGAGAATTTTGAGGATGAATTTTTTTTTTGGTAGAAGAAATGTAATATTAAAAAAAATAAAATAAGCGGCAACTGCTTGCCGACTACACCGCACACACCCACACCGGTATATAAGGGGAGGGGGTGCAAATGAATCTTAATTACAAATTGATGAAAGGGAAGGGACGGGTGCAATTGAATTTGAATTGCAAATTGACAAAATTAAAAGCTAGAGGCAGATTGTGGAATTGACTGAAGTGAGACACAACTCGTAGCAAAGGCTTGAGACTTTGTCAGAGAAATTAAAAAAAAATTACATCGGTTTTCAAATTTCAGGTAAGGGAAGGAGACTCAAGTCAAATATAGGAGGAGTTCTAAAGTCTCTTCTCTGGAATGAAATTTATTAATTGTATAATAAATTTAGAGGTTGAATTTAATTATGTCTTAATTTAATTTTAGGCACAATTTAATTGTTGATAGGGGTAGTTCTAGAGCCCTTACTCTAGAATAAATTTCTGTCAAGTATATGATAGTATAAAATTTATCTGTAAATATATTTAAATTTAAATGTAGATAAAGTATTATATAATTATAAATTGAGAATTGAACTAGTTGGAAATTGAATTGAGTAATTTATGAGAAGGGGAATGTGATATAAAATTTTAGGTGCCCAAAAATATATATAAATTTATTTATAAATTTTTTAGGAAATATAAAATTAAATACTCTTATATAAATTAATATAAACTATAGGAATTATAATATTTACACGTAGATATGTAGAGGAAGATTTTAAAATAGGATCCTACTTAATAATTTTAAGTTTTACAAATATATTTCCGACGTAATAAATATAGGAGAGGTATCCAATTAATAAATTTGAAGGAAAAAAAAAACCATAAAAATATTTAAAATCTAATACCCTGTTATGTATTATTTTTTCCTCTAATATATTCATACGTTATATAAAAGTATAGTTAACAGATAATTGACTTTGTTCATGTATAAACCATTATGTTTAACCCTTAGTGTAAAAAAATAAAATACAAAATTATCTAAGGAGATTGTATTAGTAGTTAATTTATATAAAACTATTGGCCTAAGTTTTAAGGAATATTTATCGAAGGTTGGAATCCTCGTTTAAACTAGTAAAAAATATAATTAAACATAGAAATATATATATATATATATATATATATATATACGTATAGTGTTGAAAAAATCAAATAATCAATTGAGGACCAAGAGATCCTACCCCTTGAAAACAAGACAGTGCCTTCAAAGTGAGATAGAAATAGGATTTAGAACAATTAGTTGACATGCATCATTTGCATAAATTTGTTTTGTGAATTATAATGCATGATAATATGTGAGTCTTTATGTGAAAGGGAGCTGAGAAATCTAAGGGTTGATTCACGTTGAAGTTCATGATAGTAGAAACTTTAGAGTCTAAGGGATATTTAAGCTGAGTTTGAGTCTCCCAGTGGCCTAGAGTTTGAGTCAGGACTGCTCTGGTCAGACTTAACCACTTCGATAAGATCCAGACGATTATCATTATCGGTCGAACAATATCAGAATGTTGTGAAATATGAATGATGATAATTTTAACATTGTCAAAGACACAATGCGATTACGATATGACCAACTTTAAATTAATGAAGGTTATTGTGGTATAAGACACAATAATCTGAACTTATTATTAGGTATGTCATCGCAGCCATGTGTGACAAAAAAAGTAAAATAATCCCATTCATAAATTGCTTAGGATGAATAATTTCTAATAGTACGTTGATAACGTCAAAAAACTATTTGTTCTTTGTATTAATACACTATTCCTGTTTTTACTTTTAATGTCTCACTCCCTTTTGCAATATTCTGTATGTACAACCAAAGTGGACCACATTCCTTTCGACGTTGAGGTGATCTTCGACGTAAAACACAGATAAGTGATTATTATTATATGAACGATGACAACAATGATAAAGTAAGAGTATAAATTTAAAGAAGAGAAATTGATCCCTTTAATTTTTAGTTAGATATAATCATATATGTTGTACGCTTTTATTTTATCACCATAGTCATAGAACTCTAAATTACTTATATTCTGAGATTGTTGTTGTAGAACTAATGTTGTTTCAAATGAGAATGTACGTATATGTAGTTTATTATTAGGCGTTTGTATGTTCAGATAGATGCTTATCATGTACATTATGATCGTACAATTATTCGGTATTAGTATGTTATTATTTTAAAAATCTTCTTAAAAATTCATATAGATTATAATAAATTTAATAAGAAAATATCTTAAATTTAATATAATATATTACAATTTAAAATATAAATTAAATTAAAATAAAAATTAGATATAAAAAATAATATCTTAAGGAAAAAAATAAAGAAATAAAATTTAAATATTAAATATAAAAATTATAATTTAATAAAATAAAAATTGTTCCTATGATACTCAATAAAAAATAAAATATCGAATTTTTAATATAATAAAAGATGATAAAAAAAGTGGATGTAAATTTGGATTAGAGATATAAAATAAAAAATTTAAAAATAAAAAAAAATCTAAGAGAAAATACTAATTAATGATTTTTAAAATATTTTTTTACACCCGCGAATCCAAACACATTCTTACCAAAGTTTCCCGTTATTTGGATTTCAAAATCGGCACCATCTCCTTGCCGGGCTCTCACTGGTAATGCTCGCACTTTTCGGCGGGAACAATCCGTATCCGACCGACTCAATTGAAATCCCGAAGGCAAGCCCTATGCTCCTATTCCACCAACCATGAACGTTCTGAACGTGGCAGAGAAGCCCTCGGTGGCGAAGTCGGTCTCCACGATCCTATCAAGGAACCAGGGCATGCGAATCAGGGACGGCCGTTCCCGCTACAACAAGATCTTCGAGTTCAACTACACCATTCGCGGCCAGCCCTGCCACATGCTCTTCACCTCCGTCATCGGTCATCTCATGGAGTTCGAGTTCGAAGAGCGTTACCGCAAATGGCACTCTTGTGACCCCGCCGATCTTTACCACGCCCCTGTCCGTAAATCTGTCCCTGAGGTCCACTATCTCTCCCTTCCTCCTTATTCTTCTTCACCGTTACTCTCTCTCTCTTTCTCTCACTCACTCACTCACTCTGCTTCTCTTTTGATTATTCCATTGCAATTTGTTTGTGCTGTTAACCCTAGGACAAAAAGGATATCAAGAGAACGCTGGAGGAGGAAGCTAGGAGGTGCCAGTGGCTTATTTTGTGGCTCGATTGTGATAGAGAGGGTGAGAACATTGCGTTTGAAGTGGTAGACGTTTGTACTGCGGCTAATCGTCACCTTACTATAAAGCGGGCTCGATTTTCTGCATTGATTGACAGGTTCAACATTGTGTTGTGGCGGTTGTTGTTTATTTTTGTTGTTCTAGTGTTTGATTGTCGCTAACTATGCACAATGATAGGGAAATCCATCAAGCTGTGCAGAATCTTGTTGAGCCTAACAAGGGGTTTGCTGATGCTGTGGATGCTAGGCAGGTGAGTTGCCTTTTTCTATCCACTGAGTTTTTACATTTCCGTGCATCTCTTTAGTTGTTGGAATTGGAACAAGAAATTGACGATCCAAGTTTCGTTTTGTTTGCTAAATACACACTATCTGATGTTGTCACTTTGTGGGGGGTTTAATGATGATTGTTAGTTTTTTACAGGAAATAGATCTTCGAATTGGTGCTTCCTTCACCAGATTCCAGACCATGTTAATGAGAGATGCTTTTATCTTTGATACCATTTCAGAAGAGAGAAATCTTGTCTTAAGTTATGGCCCTTGCCAGGTGCGCTTCTTTTGAAAATATGATTAAAGGTGTGTGGTTTGTGCTTAGGCAGGTATTTAGTTATGAGTTTCCATTCCTTTTGATTACAGTTTCCTACGCTTGGATTTGTTGTGGAAAGATATTGGGAGATACAAGCACATGAGCCTGAAGAGTTTTGGTCAATCAATTGTTCTCATAGATCAGATGAAGGCATTGCTAATTTCAGCTGGATGTAAGATACAAGGCTTTTGGTGCATTCATATTTTTGCTGAATTTTACTAACAGTAGGTTTGGATATAATCTGAATTCATTTGGCAGGCGGGGCCATTTGTTTGATTATACTTGTGCAGTTATAATATATGAGATGTGCGTTGAGGAGCCAACAGCAACTGTGAGTCTTCCTCAAAGCTTGTGATTGGGCATGCGCTAAATTCGGAGTAGTTTTCTATTATACTTATTAATTACCCATTCAGGTCACAAATGTTAAACAACAGGAGAAGCTGAAGTATCCTCCACATCCCCTAAATACCCTTGAGCTTGAGAAACGTGCTTCCCGATACTTCCGAATGAGCTCCGAGCACACAATGAAGGCAAGCTAATGTTGGGAATACCATTTGCTTGGGTGCTCCGTACTGATGATTGATAGTGATGTCTATTTCCAGCCTAAAGCTATATTAAACAATGATTTTCTTTTTCCAATGTACTAACTGGAGCATAAAAGAAGAAATAATGCACTTCTAGATGATGCCAAAGAAAAAACTGAAAAGACTTGCACTGTGGCACAAAGAAGTTTGAAATCAAACTTTTGATTCATGGTTTTCTACATATGCATCTTTTTTGAGAATTGTGTGTACATGGATGTGTGCCATGTAAGAGGCACAGCGTGCTGTTCACCAGAATATGTGAATGCTTTTCTGCTATGGTCTTTAGTTATCTGGAGCCTGCAAAATGGTTTACTGTCTATATGAATATCTGATTGCCAAATATGGTGACTGTGGTAAATGAACAAATTTATTTAAACAACTATTTTGCAGACAAATTCAGAGTGAGAAGGTTTTTTTTCATTTCAACTTTCTTTTATTTTGCATAGTTTTATCGAATTGTTGTTTTAATATGCCTTTCTTGCTTACACCCTTATTCAATCATTTATAGGTAGCAGAAGAACTTTATC
Source organism: Canavalia gladiata (assembly GCA_037954105.1). Classification (NCBI taxonomy): domain Eukaryota; kingdom Viridiplantae; phylum Streptophyta; class Magnoliopsida; order Fabales; family Fabaceae; genus Canavalia; species Canavalia gladiata. The sequence goes on along the minus strand of CM075659.1, from coordinate 56,135,458 downwards.
AAGCTGGTTTTATCAGTTATCCTCGTACTGAAACTGATATCTTTTCTTCAAGGACTGACTTGCATGTGGGTAACTTTTGTCTTCTGTCCAAGCATGAGTAATTTTTACAGTTGCAGCCTCCTAGATGGATTTGGACATTAGAAGATACAAGAAAGTGCTAGACTTATTGCTAATTTGCATGTGGTAATAAAGCTTCAACTATGGATTGGGAAGGTGGATGGGCCCCTATTTTTTATGACCATGAATAACATGCTATTTGATATGGATGATGTGGACCACTTTTTTGGTGTGTTATATAGTGGAAATAAAACAAAAAGGTTAAGGAATTATAATTTTTAGGAGATGGTATTTACATTATGACATAGGTGGAAAAAATGAAAAATGAAGTGTTTATTGCCTTGTATGTTCTTGGAAATTCATAGTGTTTTAATATAATGTGGGCACACATGACTACCTGTAGATGCACATTGTAAAGCATATATGATTATTTTATAGATGTAACCTATTTTTTTTGGTTGTATATGATAATAGGAATTATAAAATATATGATTTTAAGTAAGGATCAGACTATTGAAGCCACTGTACTTAATTGTTGCACTGTAGCATTTTCACTTGTGTGATTCAACTTGTACTGTTTCAGCAATATTGTTGTTTCACCCTTATGCTTTGTTTGGTTGAGGTGAACTAGGAGGGAAGAAAATAGAGAGGAAGGAAATAGGAATGATATAAATATTTTCTTATGTTTGTTTGACCATGAAAATAGGAGGGAAGAAATTATTTGCCAGTAGGATCCACAGAAAAATAATCCTCCCAAATAGGAAAATTAAGGAGGAAAAGTTACTCTATTTCTTAAACAAACAAAAAAGAATAACATAATAAACTATTCAATTTTTTTAAGTTTAATTTAATTTCTTTTCTTTTCACCCTCTTTTCCATTCTCTATTCTATCCCTACAAACAAGAAAAAGGTTTTTTTTTTTTTTTTTTCCCATTTCTTTCACTTCTATTTCTATCCATCCAACCATCCAAACAATTCATTTTTCCGTCCTATTTCTAGTCTATTTCTTACCCTCCTATTTGTTTCCTTCCTATTTTTCACATTATCCAAACAAAACATCAATCATTAAGTTTTCCCCTAATGATAAGTTTTTTTTCTTTCCCTTTTAATTATAGACAATTGTACAAGAACAACAAGGGCATCCTGAATGGGGAGTATATGCCCAGAGGTTGTTGGACCCTGGGATGGGACTTTGGAGAAACCCTAGGGGTGGTGGACATGATGACAAGGCCCATCCACCCATTCACCCCACAAAGTTTTCTACTGGAGAATCTGGATGGAGCCAAGACCACCATGTTAGACATGAAAACTTATCACTTGTTTTACTTTAAAACCCTGGATTTTTTTTTTGGTTTGACTTTTATATTCATAATATTTCTAAACTTGCCACAGAAACTGTATGGGCTGGTTGTTCGCCACTTCCTGGCATGTGTCTCAAAGCCTGCTGTAGGAGCTGAAACCACAGTTGAAATTGATATTGCCAGCGAACTATTTTCTGCATGTGGGAGGGTAATTCTAGAGGTGAGATTTCACTCTCATGCTGTGCGCATATATATATATATATATATATATATATATATATATTCTTTTTTCACTTGCTGTAGATTATTTTTTTTATTTTACTCAGTTAATTTACTGATAATAAGCATGCTTTGGGCTGCCATATTGTGATATCAGGCAAATATTTTGATCTATTTTGAAATCAAACCTGTTTTTAGTAAATTGCATAGAGAAAAAAGGTGGAGCCTATTAGATTAACACAATGTTAGTTTAATGCTTTGATTTGTTCCCCTGATTTCTTCTATCTCCATTCATATTTCTTCTGAATCTTAATGTTTTATTACCAAAATGTGATTGCTATAATAAACAACAAAGGTAGAAGATATCTTTTCTCCTAAGAATACAAGAGTGAATTGCAGACTAATCAGTAACAGTGACAGTGCAGATTATCAGAATGAAATTGAAAAGATATTAAAGCTACAACTGTTTAACTCCACTTCAATTTTATTCTTTAAGCCCACCTATTTAGAAATGGATTTTGCTCTTCATTTACTGCCACACTGCTATTTCAATCATTCAAAACCTTTTTAACTTACAATTGGAAGAGCTGCAGCTACTATCACACTACCACTTTTTGCCTTTTTACAATCATGAATCTATATAATTATTTCTATCTCTATTGCGTTAAATTACCTATGAGAATAACTAAAATTCTCATGATATGTGAGTTTTCTTTCCTTTTTTGGTTAAAGCCAAACATCTAATGAATGTTTGGGGAAAGTCGCCAAGGTTCTGATTATATGTTTCTGCTTGCTCTTACTGTGATCAGAAAAACTACTTGGATGTTTATCACTTTGAATCCTGGGGTGGATCAGTAATTCCAACATATACTGTTGGTCAACAGGTTTGATTTAAATTAAATCAGATTATATTCAAACATTATTTTATTTTTGGTTGGTTAATTTGTTCTATTTTTTCTTCATATTATATCCGGCACTTGCCATTTTACTCACAAGCTGTTCATTGTCCTATCAATTTCCTGATGGAATTTCAGACAAAACTAATTGCAACATCTTTCATTTGGATAAATATCTATACTTTCTATTATTCTTGTGTAAAATTCACTGTTGTTTTTAGTACCTTCTTAGAGGCTGAGGATTTAGAAATTTGGCGAATTTTGTCGTGTGGCAAAATGATCCAAACATATATTATTTATAAGTAGCTACCTGAAGTATCCATTTCAATGTGCCAAATAATTTGAGAAACCTAATGTTTAGCTCTTTCTTTCATCAATTTGACCAAAGGGTAGCTTTTGGTTTTTAAATTTAATCCTTGTTTCTACTCGTCTCTTATTAACATTATTTAAATCAAAGACTGCCAAAAAAGGATCCGTGATATTAAGCGCAATGACATTATAATTTGGCAAAATCTGTTGACAATGGCACCCATCACGCCACTACATAGACAAGTTACAATCATATTCTTATATTTGGTGTGAGAGAGGGTCTGAACATATGCATCACTGGATCCAATTTCTTGATGTTAAGATGTCCACATTGGCTAGGAGTATTGCCAAGTAGCCTTTATAAGACATGAACAATTGTTAGAGGCTTGGAAGTAGAATCATGAGAAAGTGTATATTATTGAGAGTGAGAAACTGAAAAATGGATGAAACTACTAGAGCAAAGCTCCTCAGGCAAAAATCCCTGCAGCTACAAGCCAAAAAACTAACTTCTCCCTCTCTCTTTCTCTCCTTCCCCTATGCATAATACCCCTATCACATGGTCCTTACCCATCCGTAACTAACTGTCCAACTCAGCATCCCACTCCCATGCACCTGTTTTCTTGACTCTTCTAGTGTATCTCTTCCTACCATAGACTAGTTCAAAAGGAGTAATTCCTGTAGAGAAATGATAAATAGTATTGTACCACCATTCTGCCCAATATTACCAGAGTGACCAATTTTGTGGCTGTTTGCACACAAAACATTGAATGTAAGTCTCTATGCACCTATTCACCACCTTAGTTTGTCCATCACTTTGAGGATGATACGATGAACTCATGCGCAACTTCGTTCCCTGCAACTTAAACATGGCAGTCCAGAAATTACTTAGGAAGAGGTGGTCATGGTCTCTAACTATGGATTTAGGGATTCCATGCAGTCGTACGAGTTCTTTCGTAAACAATTCAGCAACACTTCTTGCAGTGTAGGGATGTTTCAGCAGTAAAAGATGTCCCTATTTAGATAAATGATCAACTACAACCAAAATGGTCTGGTACCCCCTGGACTTAGGCAGCCTGGTCATGGAATCCATGCTCACATCTTCCCAAATCTGCTTTGGTATTTTGCATGGCTGTAGCAGCCCAGCTGGAGATTGGGCAAGGTATTTTTGCTGCTGGCATACATCACAAGACTTTACAAAATCTTGGACAGTTCGCCTCTTGCCAATCCAATACAAATTTTCTGCCAATCGTCTATAAGTTCTGTACTATCCAGAGTGTCCTCCAGATGGAGAGGAATGAAACTCATGCAATAATGCCATAATCCGAGAAGAGGTGGCAGGAATAACTAACCTGCCTTGGTATCGAAGCACCCCATGGTGTAAAGTAAAACATGGATATGCCCAAGGATCTCAATGCATATCTGAAACAATCCCCTGGCATTTAACATTTTGCTTAATTTCCTTCAGAATGGCCCCAAAGTAGCAAAGTCAATCCACTCGGGTGTTATTTTGATGCTATGCAACTCTCCTTCAAACACCCTTGATAAGGCATCCACAGCTTTGTTGTCAGCCCCTGGCTTGTAAACCAAATCAAAATTGAAATCAAGCAATTTAGACATCCAACATTGTTGATCAGGAGTTGTGATCCTTAGCTGTAAAAGCTTCTTGAAGCTTCTTTGATCTGAGAAAACTTTAAAATATCTCCTCAAAAAATATGGATTCCAATGTTGAGTAGCCATAGCTAAATCTGTCAACTCTGTCTCCACTTTATCTAGCATTTGGGGTTGGGTCAGACCTTGGTCCTTAGTGACATTTGACATAAGTTTTTAGATAATGTTTTTTTGTGCTATCGTAATGAATGGGTTTTATGTTTACACTGTATGTTAATTTGCATCTAAGTCTGAAGAATAGATAGTCATGACAGTGCTATTGCTATTACAGTTCATTCCTACAACTTTGACCCTTGATTCAGGAGTAACCAGGCCTCCACCACTTCTGAGCGAAGCTGATCTGCTGAGTCGTATGGACAAGGTGAGGATGATAAGAATCTGACAGTCTGAATAATATAATTAAAAATTTAACACTTTCTTTCCTGCAAGTGAAATTATGTGTCACTAAATATTGACAATCATATATTTGCTGTCATATTTTCTTCTCAAAAGGAGGGTATTGGTACAGATGCTACAATGCATGATCACATCAAGAAGCTGCTTGATCGATTTTATGCAACTAAGGATTCTGGCACTCGCTTCACACCAACTAATCTTGTAAGCTCATACTGTTAATTTTGAAGGAAAATATGTTCTCTCTTTCTTGTAACTTATCTTCATGTCTTCTGATATCTTTCTTTGGTTTTTACTTGACTTGTGTTTGCTGCTGTTAAGATGAGTTACTATATAAGGTTGGAGGAGGATCTTGTGAGTACTATCTATAAGCCATTATGCGAATATTTCATTTATTAGAAGTGATTTTGTATTCACTGTTGTAGTGTCACTCTACAGGTTGAACCTGATAGCCATTGAATGCATACATTACATTGTTGACCATCTAGTTTAGTTGACAATTATGAGAGTTCATTACTTTGACCTGTATAGACGAGATAATTGTTACATTTATAAACTTACAGCAGTTAGAATTGTATGTGATCTCCACTAAATTTGGCAACAACTAAATATACAATTACACATACAAAGAGTAAGTAGTCTATCATGGTCAGTTGATCTGATTTAAAAGGATTTTTCACCATAACTTGGTGTTAAGTCATGCCGCTGTGTATCCCCCTTGTCAATTTTATTATCTGCAGAGCTGCACAACAGAGTAACATGGGTTTGATTATTAATTTTGTAGATGTGCTGTTGCTTTATGCTGGTGGTTTTTTACTTGCACAGAAATTGAAGTAGATCAATATTCCAAAAAACTGAAAAGCTCATAGCCATGGAGATTTGCATCATGTTAATGCCTGAAGAATCTTTTTGTTTTTTTTTTTATTAGCTTAGTTTTAATGTGTTTAATTCTCAAAGATGTAGTGTGATGGTGTGAGCAATTATTACAAAATAATCATGTATGTTATTTTTTCATGTCACATAGTTTGATTAATTATGAGTTTGATATTATTGTAGGGTGAGGCACTTGTTATGGGATATGATGACATGGGGTAAGTAATTCCGGTTATTTTAAAAATGTCTTTAGTCTTATGTCTTAGTATATTCTTTATCCCAGTTAAGTGGATGTCTATATGTTCTGAAAAGTTCATGATAAAATCTATCACTAAGATTCGATAATTTTTTAGAAAAATTAGAACAAGGGATCCCTGGTAAAGATATTTCCAGTTTGGGAATAGTTAACCATTCAACGAGAAGTGTTTAAGAGTTCCAATAGTAATTCAACTGTTTAATAAAGTTCAAAGAGTGGTAATAGTTATCCAGCAAATGTATCAGTCATTTGCATTAATAATTGTTCCTATATTGGAAATAATTTCTCTAAAATTCCTTTTTTGTAGTCATCCCTAAATTTTCGATCATGTTATTAAGAATGGGCCCAAGTCCAATGGAGGGAATAAGGTTTGTGTAGTATACTCTAGGGGGAAGAGATTGTAGTGGGTTAGTTATGGCAGTTAGAGTCACTTGCATTCTGCTACAACTGGCACTTGGCATCAGAGGGTGTTGGTTGGTTGATAAATTAGGGGGGTGGGGTGGGGGGTGGAGATTGGAATGTGAAAGGAGTGTGTAAAGAATATGTTAGAAACTGAGTTGTGAATGGGGTGATGCCTTGTGCAGAAGAATTTTCCTCATTACTTTCATTGAATAACAATTTGTTCTATCTTCACCTCTCTCAAATTCCCCGTCTCTTTTTCTTCTCACATTTAGCTAAGGAGTTGGTAGTTGGAGTTCTTGTAGATTAACTGAGTTTGCTTTGAATATTATTATATAGAACATATGGCAATGGATCATGAATAGGTAGTAATGCTCACACAAAAGGATCCATTGTTGTTAACATTTTATAATTGGGGCTGATGGGTCCTTTTTTTTATTTAGTAAATTTGGCCTTTGATAGAGCCCAATAAGGTGAGCCCAGAGACGATATGGGCCTGGTGCTGGACCAATTAAGCCTTGGACCAAAAATATGGATAGTTTATTCTAAAAGGAAAGAGAGGACATGTGGGAATTAAATGTGCAGGTAGTTTTGTTGAGTGGAGTGGACTAATATTAGAAATCAGTTTTGATTTTGGGGAATATTTTAGTCATAGTCTTGGGCTTACAACTCTAGGAACTAGGAGAATCTTTTCCATTTGTCTTTGGAGTTCTGCATATTACAGATTGTCATTTTATGACAAATCAAAGGTTTCCAATTTCATATCATTACATTAGAATTTTTTTTAGTTTACATTTTGTCATTTAGTCGCATTTGTCTTTTTATTTAGCTCACATGGCTAGCATGTTTATTGAAATGTGAACATGATAAATCTTTGGTTTGAGTAATATGTCAATTATGTTTTCTAGAGCTTGAAAATGTTAGAATATGAAAAATGTAGGTAAAATTTGTGCATCTTCCTATTGGAGAATTCTGATATATATTGTCAATATTGATATTCAGCCCTAAAAATAGCTATACTCCTATAATTGTTATCCCACAATTGAACTATCCTAACTAAGGAGATAACAACATAATTACACAATTACGATTGAACAACCCTCCAAAATTAGCTAAATTGTTACAATTGAATTATCCTAATAAAGGAGATAATGACATGATTATACAATTACAACTGTACATTTCCACAAAATCTACTCTATTTAAAACCCAAAATTTTGCCGGTAATATTATGTTATTAATTCCAATGACATCGCCTTCAAATTGATGCTAGTAAATCTTCAAGCATCAATTTGCTTACTAAAAAATTATGATGCTAATGTGTTAAGGATTTGGTGAAGAGGTCAGTTATTTGAACAAATGTGGAGACATAAGGGAGAGTGATAACTCAATGGTCATAGGCTTCTCGAATAGAGTGATAGTCAACCTTTATGTTTGTTGTTCGTTCATGGGAAAAGAGGATTTGCTGCAATTTGGATGACACTTGTATTATTGACATATAATGAAGTTGGTTGTGCTTGTGAGAAGTCAAGCTTTGAAAGAACATCACACAACCATATAATCTCATAGCAAGCTACAGAGATAGTGTGATAGTCTGCTTCAGTTGAGGACTTAGAGAACGAGTTATGTTTCTTGCATTTCCAGGAGATTAGAGCATCACCTAGAAACATATGGTAGCCAATAATAGATTTCTTTGCATTTGGACATCCAACTCAATCAACATCATTGTATACTTGGAGTTGTGTTGAGGAACTATGATAGCAGTAAACCATTGCAAACTTATTCTAGAAGAAAAACGAAGGCTAACGAAACAGAAAATAATTTTGTGGGTTGTTAGTCATTTGTTATGGTTGGTTACTACATGTTTTATCTATCCTAATTTTTAGGCATTTGTTATGGTTTGTTACTGCATGTTTTGTTTCCTTTATTTTAGCTTAATTAGTTAGGGTATCTCTCCTATAAATACCCATAGGAATTAGTGGTGAAGGGCATCAGAAAAAATTTAAACATTTGTAATTGGGTCTAGTCCTCCTACGGACTCTTTTATGGGAGAAATTCAGTGTTGAGATTCTTGCACTCTTATTTCTGCTTTGATCACTACTTTTAGTTTGCTGGATTTGCTACCAAACTAGCAGGGAAGAATAAGCCACCATTAGAGGTGCCATGGAGATATCTAATAATATGTTGTATTGCTAAAAGGTGGAAGGGATTGCATGATTTTATTGGCTGTGTGGATAGTGAAAGAGATGTTTGGTCTTGTGATGGTTATGCAGATAAGGCTATTGACCAACTTTTGGTAGAAAGTCAGATCTTCTAGAAGTTTACCTTCATCTTGTCTATATTTAACATTGATTTCCATGGGGGTGCCAACAGTAGTAGCAATGGTGAGACCAACTATTTGAATGAGGTTTTGAATATACCTATGTTGAGTGACAAAGATGCCTTTTTGTTGATAATGTACTTCTAATCCCAGGAAGTGAGATGGACAAGATCTTTCATGTGGAAAGTTGAATGCAACAAGTGCTTAACTATAGAGATAGGCTCTCGATTGGAACCAATCATCACAATGTCATATGCATAACAAGGAGTATGACAATTCCTATACTGACTTTGGGTGAAAGAAAAACTAAGTGGTGTTGTTTGTAACTTTTCAAGCCATACTCTTGGTGCATGTTTCAATCCAAATAGAGAGCGCTTTAGTTTGCAAACAACATTGGGTGATGGTGTAGGCATACCTGCAGGAACTTTGATGTAAACTTCCTCCTTGAGATCACCATGGAGGAGAGTGTTCTTAACATCCATATGGTGTAGAGACTAGGAATTGGATGTAGCAATAGCAAGAATGTTACGCATCGTAATCATCTTGATGATGGATGCAAAGGTCTCCTCACAGTCAAGTCCAAATTCTTGCTTGTTTCCAAGAACAACCAGCCTAACCTTGTAACGATCAATGGATCCGTCTGAATGAAGCTTTATAGTGAATATAAATTTGGTGCCAACTGGTTTAATAGATGGGGAGCATAAAACAACATTCCACATATGATTTTCTTCTACTGCTAGTAGTTTTGCTTCAATAGTTTGCTGCCAACATTTATGCTCCATTGCTTGTTTATAAGGTGAAGGTATAGAAATGGAAGCTAAAGCTGTTGTCAAGGTTTAAAGGGGAAAAGAAATCATACTTTTTTGGTGATTTATGGATACGTAAGTTGCATCATAAAGAAAGTGGTTTTGGATCAAGTACAAGATCAACAATCAGAGAGTGATCAATAAGTGGCCCTAGAGGTGCAGATGCTTGATATGGAGTGGTAGTTGGACATCTTTGGTACACCAAGAAAGGTTTTGATATTGCTGGTTCTGCAAAAGTGTTAGGATACAAAGGTAGAATAGATGTAGAGGATGAAGAGGGGATGTCATGGTTATTTGCAAAAAAAGTGTTTTTCTTGAAAGACCACATTTCTAGATACTCAAATCCAATGTTGATTAGGATTATATCATAGAAAACCTTTTTGGGTGGGTAGAGTATCCAAGAAAAATACATTTAACATATTGAAGAGTGAACTTGTTGGGTTTTTGTGGGGGGAGATGGACAAAAGAAACACAACCAAAGGCATGGGGATTAGAATAAGTGGGAGGGTGACCAAATAACTTCAAAATAAGAGAATGATTGTTTAAAGATGTAGAAAGTAGGTGGTTGATAAGATGGATATGAATGGAGAGAACTTCACACCAAAAATGAGGTGGGACAAAAGATTCTAACACTATGAGCAACATGAAGAAGATGATAATTTTTCCCTCCAGCTACCCCATTTTGTTGGGGAAACGAAGGACATTACCTTTGAGATAAAATATCATTTGTTTGTAGAAATTCTTGGAATAGATGAGATGTGTATTCTCTCCATCGTCAAATCAATGTACTTTAATTTTTGGAGAAAATTGGGTTTGAACAAAGACATGAAAATGTTTGAAGCCAAAAATACTTCATGTTTTGAGCACCAAGAATAAACCCATGTGAAATGACTATTCGTCAATAAAAGTGACAGAGTACTTGTAATGAGCATGATCTATAATAGGTTTCATCCCACATAGATCACGATGAATCATATAAAAAATGTCTTACATTTGATTGATGAGTTTGAAGTGGTTGAAATTTTCTTTTACCAAGTTTACAAAAATTGCAATCAAATAGAACATCACTAAGAGATAAAGGCTTTATATTACCAAGAACACTAGATTTTAGCAAGTCATGAAATATGTTTGAGTTTGGATGACCAAGATGTTTATGCCATATCTTGATATTGACAATCGTAGAATTACAAGAAATAAAAGGTAGGAAAGAACATGGAGATATTGTGGAAAAGAGAGGGAAAAGACGTCCAACTTTTGGCCCCAAAGGTCTTTTTTGCCTTTGACAAATATTCATCCTTTTGTTGGCCTTTATCATGAATAGAATTGCTACAATCAACATGAGCCTAAGGGTTATTGCCTTTGACAATTATCTAGAATTGAAATGCCCATAAAAAATTGTTCTTGCCATTAAGATGGATCAAGAGGACATCATACTTTTCAGTAGACATGAAGCTGAAAAAAACACAAAGAACAAGGATCAAGGTCGCAAAAGGCACAAGAAGTAAGAGAATTTGGATTAGATAAAGATAGATTGAAGACAAAAAGATACTAGAGTCTAGGATTGTTGGGCTAAGCTAGGATAGCAACAAAAATTGATACAATGTTAGAATTTGAGAAGTGTAGGTAAAAATTGTATATTCTAGTTAGAGAACTTTGATATATATTGTACAAATATAAATTGATATTCACCTCTAGAAATAGCTAAAATGCTATAACTATTATCTTACAATTGAGTTATCCTAAGTTGTCCTAATTAAGGAGATAACGATATAATTACACAATTACGATTGTACAATCTTACAAAATTAGTTAAACTATTACAATTTAGCTATCCTAATTAAGGAGATAATAACATAATTACACAATTATGAGATTGTACAATTCCACAAAATCTGTTATATTGAAAACTTGAAATTCTGTTAGTAATATTCTAATATTATTTCCATCAACACAAAAAGTAGTGTCATGAAAGTAAAGTGTGAAAGATTTTTTTAATGTTTTTACATAATTTATCTTGCATGATATGCAATTGTTAGTTATCGAGATATTTTTGATTAAAAAGGTTATCTAGTTTATGTTTCAATTCTGAATGTGATTTTCACATGTTATGCATCATTCATCCTATCTTATTATAACTAGTAGCTAGGGTAGGAGATGCCATTTGCATCAAAAGACACTATTAACATAAATTTTGTTGAGCATTTATCTTTTTCTACATTTGAGGTTTCAGGTATGAACTATGGAAACCATATCTTAGAGCACTTATGGAACGTGATATGAAATTAGTCAGTGAAGGAAATAAAAGCAAAGCTGAAGTTTTGGTGACTAGCTTGGAGCAAATGAAGGCTTGTTTCCTAGATGTAAGCATTTATTTGGTTCTTGCATGGTTGCTTGTAAGTAGTTAGTTACTTAGGAAATGACTAATTGTCACTAGTTAATTAAGCACAATAAGGAAAATACAATTGAATACAAACATAAAATCATTCATAAAAAGAAAAAAAGGTGTCAACTGATTACATTATAAGTTTTGTCAAAACCCCATGAGTTGGGAACTTGTTATACATAAAGATAAGACAAAATGATCAATAATCCTAATTCTAGAAAAAGAATCACAAAATTGTAGTGTCGGCAAAATTGGTAATACTGTAATGCCAACAAAGTTGGTAATAGGACGTTACAACTTGCATGGTGAAAGAGCTTCTACCTTTAAGATCATACAGGAAGATACCGAAAGAAAGATAAAAATGGAGTGGTTATTTTCGGGGTAGTGATAGGTTTGTGTTCTACAGAGTGGTGTGGCTTTTGGGGCCTAGGTGGTGTGTTGTATTATGTGGTAGAGTCTCTTTTATAGGCGTGGATTAGGGTTTCATTATCGTGGGCTGGACTTGATGTAGCAGTTGCAATCATTCTAAGTCATCTTGCAGCATTGCGGAGTTGACTGGGATGCATCTTGCGTTACTAGAGCTAACTTGACATTGTTGCACTATATGTCTTATCCTTTTATGCTCCTTTCACCTTTTTTTTTTCTTTCTCCAAAACGCTTATTTTCGAATTCTTTACTTGCATGATCATTTCTGCAAAAATAAAGAAAATTAGGTAGAATTACAATTAAATAATCATCAATTATATCATAATTATAACTAATTTCCAGTAAATAAATCAACATAATGACAGTTTATCAAATAGTATCTAGGTTATCGTGCGGGGAACATGCTCTCCAATAGAAGCAAGGAATCAAATATCGTCTTGATATTGAGAAGAAATTCAGAGATGGATCTTGTACCTTTCTTGGTCCTATGCTATTCAAATCTCAAATGCTGTGCCTTGGCTCAAACTTGAGAGTGAAAAGGGTCATGAATCGCTTCCCATAGTTGCCACAAGTGTGTAACCAATGACTTGTTGTAGCACATATTCAAAGAGTGATAATAGGAGCCAAGAAAATAACAATTGACCTTGTTCCCATGATAAGTAAGCTTCATTGACACATCAAGATCACAATCTGCTTCACTAAGAAATTGTGATGGAATTTCGGGACTTACAACAAAGCAATGTAGACATGAGCCTTGATGATTGCTTCAACTTGTTCCATGAGAAGAAAATTGTTCTGATCATGTTGCATAGAAACAGTATGCGTGAAGGTGAAGGAAGCAGCAAAGATTTCCATTGAAGGTGACAGAGCCTTAAAGGACACAAGGTTTGGTTGTGTAGCCATCGATCACCAGGAATCTCTGGATACCATGTTAGAAAAGATAGAAGTGAGAAAGAGAAAGACTATGCTGAAATCAAAATAAGTCCTAATCTATTAGAGTACAGAAGAAGAGTACGTTATATACATCTTTTTTATTATAACAGACTTCTAACTAACATGTCTAACAGATGCTAACAGAAAAGTTTTAGTTAGTTACAACCTAACAGAATTGATATACATTCTAAGACTTTGTTCATATATATTAGTGATGTTGGTTTTTTTGGGGTAACAAGGCTCATGTAAACAAACCTCAGACAAGACCAGTTGAGTATCCCTTTATCCTCATCCAATGATAATGAGAACTGCTTAGTGCCTTGAGTTTGAAGCTAGAACTGTAGAATGCACCATGGTGTGAGTATAATTTTGTAAGCGCTAATTCAATCACCTATGAAGTATTTCTGTTCAGTTTAAGTATAATAGCAGTATGTTATTAATTGTGCTTCCGATCCTTTCTGAACTACTAAAACTCCCCTAGATTTCATTTGGTAGGGCAGGACATGATCTGTACTCATCAAACCTTCTGGCTAGGGTAGTTCAACTGTCCTCTTCTGTCTTGTAACAAACTGGGCTTGTGGCTTTCCTGTTCTGTCTTGGCATTTCTGCTGGAGGGCTTATAAGCATAATTAAAATTTCTAATATATTGCCTTCTCTTGCTTTCACACCAATGTTTTTGGTAACAAGTAACAACATGCACACTAGAAGAAAATGATTGCTAGTTTGGTACTCAATTTAGTATTCACATAAGTAGGTTCTTCATTCTCTGCCTTTATAGTTGCATGGAATTTTTCTGAAGTTTATCTGGTTATGGAGATTATGTGGACTTTCAATGATGGATAATGTGTAAATTTATGCAGGCAAGATTGAATAAAGTGAAACTTTTAGAAGCCATGGCGATATTTTTCGAAAGGTGACTATCCCCTTACCACCACAATCATGGATTCCTTATGTAAAATATTAATATTCAACCACCAATGCAGATCTAATAGAGCTGGCAGTGACGAGCTGCATGCAACTGGAGAAATTGTTCGGCGATGTGGACTTTGCCAAGAATCAGACATGGTGCTTAAGAAATATCGAGTATGTGTTTTGGGTAGTTTTGATTCCTTACCCTATAAGGGAATGGAAACATTACAGAAATCTCTTTTGAAGTTTTTGCAGTGATTTTTCTATTCTTTCCTGTGAGTTATTGTTTGTGACTTTTTTGAATAAATTAAATGGCTCTTTATATGTGCCATTCATGTGACTGTTAAGCAATTATAAATATGAACATGAAACAAGGAGGAATATAGTTGTAGCTTGGTTGTTTGTAATGAATAATTTTATGGCCTGGAACAGGAAAAAGAAAGATAAAGTACGCTCTATCTGCTTGATATTAATTTAAAGTATTTAACCGTGTCTCCTTGATGCAGCTGTATATTTCTTATGTTTAGACTTGCTGATTTCTGTACTGACATTTATGAGGGCATGCTTTATTGTAATCTTGAAATTGTACTTCTGTTTTATGGGGTTTAGATTTTTGTAAGGAAAACTGGAAGAACCTTTGTCTGATAAGTTTTTATACTGTCTTTGATCAGGATGGCAATTTTATGGTTGGATGTTTGGGTTTCCCTCAGGTTGGTGTTCTTTTTTCAGTTAACTGGTAATTGCTTTATAATAAAAGTAGTTACAACATATCTACCATTGGGTGGTCGTTCCCCCCACCGATATGGAATAAGAAATATTCTTAATGAGAACAAAGATAGAGATACTAGCAAAAAAGCAATGATAAGAATTCCTCTTTTTGCAATGGCTACGAAGAGAGGGGGGTGGGGGGGAGCAACGACCATAAAACTAGCCTGTTAGTGCAATACAGTTCTCCATTCAAACGGAATGGGAACAGCATCAAGTAGAAGTAATAAAAAATTGTCCTATCCTGTAATAGTGGCAATGATAACAAAGCACCCAGGAAAATACTGGCATTCTACTTCAACCCATGAACCACAGAACTGTAAGAAAGCATACTGCCATAAAGTTTTGCCTTACTTTCTCCTTCAAATCTTGGGAAGTTTTGTTGTGGTTGTATTCAATGTGCTGTAATTTATGAATTTTATAAATTGTTTGTAGACAATGTTCTAAGAAGAGAAAGTAATCAATTGATGAAATGTATGAAAATTTGGAGTCAAGATGGTACATTTCAGTTAGACTGCCTAACTGCTTACTCTGATGGTCTCATTAACTTCATAAGTTTCATAGTTCTATGATCCCTAAAAAAAGAAAAAGAAACATGCATAGCCCTATAAATTCAATACCTCTCAGTTGATGATTATATTTTGAATATCAGTTCCTTTCCTATATCTCGAGGAACTTACTCATATTTGATGTCCCAATTTATGAATATTTTCTCTTGAACCATTTCATAATCTAACTAATGCTATGCTAAATTATTGTCTCAAACAGTTCTTTTGTGGAGAGATCCCATTTGAACTCCTCTCACATAATACTGTGGTTTTTCTCCCTTGCTGTCGCATCTTCATTTCTCTAGGTCATAACTAACTGACACATAAATTTGACCTCTATGGATGAACAGTGTAGAAATGCTGTCTGGCTCCCTGGATCAGTATCAGAAGCAGTTGTGACCACCAATATTTGCAACTCTTGTACTCCTGGTTTGTGATTTAATAATTTATATTGAGATTCATTAGTAGCTTTGTGCTAAAAAAATTACATCACTGGCTTGCATGCTAATGAATGATTTTTTTCTTCTATTTTTTAGTAACTAAGAAAGCCTTGAATTTAAGGACTATTAGCCATTAGATTGACACAACTTTATTCTCTAGAACTAGAAGTAGCTCATCCCCACTCCCAAAAGTTTGTTATTTACGGTTTGATGTTACTGAAACTATAGGGATTTAAGTAGGGAAGGAGGAAAAGAGCGGATAAAGATCTGAACAATATTTCCTTATGTGTGATGGCATGATGGATATAATACAGAAAACAAAACGCTTAACCCTCTTTATACTTTTAGTATACTCTTAATCCGGAATAAATATGGAAACAAAATGAAATATGAGGAAATATGGAAACCAATCTTAATATTGATATGATATATTTTCCATGTATTCTAACGCTTTGTCAAGTATAAGTTTGCTGAGCTTTATGCTTGTTACAAATGAATTTAAAAAGGAAAATATGATATGTACTCCCCACAAAGCATGGAAAAGCAACTCACTGGATACATCAAAGAAATGAGCAATGCTAGAAAAACATTTGGAAGCTGAAGAGCTGGTTGGAATATTTGAAGAAGAGACTTTGCCAAAATGATCATTAGGATATTTTTTGGCAAGCAAATTATACAAAACAAGAATTAAAAGTTCTCCAAATTAATCTAGAACAACATTTGGAAGCTGCAAACCAGAAGAGAACAATAGGAGACCTGAAAAAATTGAAGGTGAAACTAAGGTTGGTATGCATCACAACCTTGGAGAATTCATTACCTTCATGACTCAGTAATGAGATTGGAGAAATCACAATCAATGTGATTTGCAAGGGGAGACTAGTATGAATTACTGCTAATTGATCACAAATTCGTCATGTGTTTTCTTACCAATCACAAATTCATTAGAAACAACAAAATATTTTTTCCTTACCATTGTGTTTTCTTCCCTCCAACATGATTTTAAAATTGTCCAAAGCTTTTCAAACAAACTGCAAATCTTTAATTTAAGAGTGTTAATGGAATTAATTGCTGGAATATTATCAGCTGAATATTTGCCATAATTACCAGAATAATCTGATTGCTGGATATTTACCATAATTAGCAGAATAATCTATTTGCTAGATATTTGCCATTATTAGCAGAATATTCTGATAGAATATCTGGCCAAATTTATTGTACAGCTGTAATTATAATAGCACAATTGTAGGATAGCATTTATAGAAATTTAGCTAATTTTTAGGGCTGAAATCAGCTTTGTATTATACTATTTATATCAAAATTCTCCAGCAAGAAAGTACACATTGGAACATATATTTTTTCAGAGTCTAACATGGTATCACAGCTGGTTACGATTCTATTCTAGCCCTACCAGAAATTTTCAGTCTCTTGTCTCCTTTGTTTCTAGTCTGTCCTGCCTTAGTCCAAGCTCTTGTTACAATTTATTCGTTGTTCAGCCTTAGTTCTTTGTAATTTTTTTTCTCAGCATCATGTCTACTGAAAAGTTTGATGTCTTCTTGGTTCGTCTTACTGGCAAGAACTATTCAACATGGGCATTCCAGTTCCAAATTATTGTCAAAGGTAAGGACCTTTGGGGTCATGTTGATGGTAGTAGTCCTATCCCTGACAAAGAGAAACAGAAGGATGAATATGCCATGTGGGAATTCAAAGATGCTCAAGTCATGGCATGGATCATAGGCTCGGTTGATCCTAGTATTGTCCTCAATCTTAGACCATTCACCACTGCTGCAAAGATGTGGGACTACCTGAAGAGAATCTATAGCCAAAACAACACTGCGCGAAGGTTCCAGCTTGAACATGAAATCGCTACTTTTCAACAGGAAAGTCTCTATTTTTGACTTCTATTCCCATTTCATGAATCTTTGGGCTGAATACACTGACATTGTCTATGCAACTCTGTCCACCGAGGGTCTTATTTCAGTGCAAACAGTACATGAAACTACTAAGCAAGCTCAATTTCTTATGAAATTGAGATCTGATTTTGAAGGTATTCGATCCAATCTCATGAATAGAGCTACAGTACCCTCCTTGGATGTGTGCCTCAATGAACTTCTTTGCGAAGAACAACGTCTTCTTACTCAAACAGCCATGGAACAACAAAAATCCACCTCTCCTCCAGTTGCATATGCTGTCCAAGGCAAGCCTCGAGGACGGGACATGAGTACTATTCAATGTTTCTGTTGCAAAGGTTTTGGTCATTTTGCTTCAAACTGTCCTAAAAAGTTCTGCAACTACTGCAAAAAAGATGGTCATATTATTAAAGAATGTCCAATCAGACCACCTAAGAAAAATGCTACAGCCTTTACCGCCTCTGCTAGTTCTTCTGCTGGTCTTGGTTCTATGCAACAAAATGCTCCTGCCCCTGTTCAAACTTTGACACCTGAAATTGTTCAACAAATGATAATTTCAGCATTCTCTGCCTTAGGACTCTCAGGTAAACTTTGTTCTACCTCTTTCCCTTGGTATTTTGACTCCGGGGCATCCAATCATATGACCAACAATGCTGAAACCCTTACAAATGTCACCAAATATTCTGGAATCTCCAAATTCATACTGCTGATGGAAACCATTTACCTATTACTGCAATTGGTGATATTTCTTCCTCTTTAACTGATGTCTTTGTTTCACCTGGTCTCAAGAATAACCTTATTTCTATTGGTCAGTTAGTTGACAATGATTGTCGAGTTGAATTCTCAAAATTTGGTTGTCTTGTGCAGGATCGACTCAGGGACACTGATCGCGAAGGGGCCTAAAGTTGGACGTCTTTTTCCTATTTCTTTCTCACAGTCTCCATGTTTTTCTTTACCTTTTGTTTCTTGCAATTCTGCTATTGTTAATCCCAAAATATGGCATAAGCGTCTTGGACATCCAAACTCACATGTACTTCATGATTTGTTATGATTTGTTGCAAACTGGTGTTCTTGGTAATAAAAAATCCCCGTCTCTTAGTGTTGTTCAATTTGATTGCAATTCTTGTCAGCTTGGTAAAAGTAAAATTCTACCGTTTCCATCTCACCAATCACATGTAAGACAACCTTTTGATATAATTCATAGTGATTTATGGGGGATCGCACCTGTTATATCTCATGCTCATTACAAGTACTTTGTCACTTTTATTGATGACTATAGTCGTTTCACCTGGGTCTATTTTTTGCGCTCAAAAGCTGAAGTATTTTCTATTTTTAAATTATTTCATGCCTATGTTCAGACCCAATTTTCTTCAAAAATTAAAGTACTTCGATCTGACAATGGGGGCGAATACACATCTCATCTTTTCCAAGACTTCTTGCAAACAAATGGTATTTTATCTCAAAGGTCTTGCCCTTCTACTCCCCAACAAAATGGGGTAGCTGAAAGAAAAAATCGTCACCTACTTGATGTTGTCCGTACCCTCATGTTGGAATCTCGTGCCATCTCGATTTTGGTGTGAAGCTCTCTCCACTGCTGTTCACCTTATCAACCGCATGCCTTCTCCATCATTAAACAATGATTCCCCTTACTCACGGTTATTTGGACACCCACCCACTTATTCTAATCTTCGCATCTTTGGTTGTGTTTGTTATGTCCATCTTCCCCCACACGAACGCACCAAGCTCACAGCTCAATCTGTTAAATGTGCTTTTCTTGGTTATTCTGCTCACCAAAAAGGTTTTCTATGCTATGATCCTAATCTTCATCGAATTAGGGTCTCTAGAAATGTGATCTTTCAAGAAAATACATATTTTTTTGCAACTAACCATGATACTTTCTCTTCATGCTCCATATCTTCTTTGCCATTGTTTCCTAACTCTTCTGCAGAACTAGCAACACCAAAACCTCTCTTGGTATACCAAAGACGTCAGGTCGTCAGTCCACATCAGCCTCCCACACCTTCCGGGCCCCCTCCCGATCAATCTCTGGCTGTTGATCCAGTGCAAGATCCAGAACCAGTTACTTTACGACGTAGTTCTCGCGTTCGTAAACCACCAGAAAAGTATGGTTTCTCTTCCCCTTTATCCTTGACAGCAACTTTAGCTTCTATTCCTATTCCTTCTTCATATAAACAGGCAATGGAGCACGCATGCTGGCAGCAAGTTATTGAAATAGAACTTCTAGCATTAGAAGAAAATCAGACGTGGGATGTTGTTCCATGCCCCCCATCTGTCAAACCTCTTGGCAGCAAATTTGTATTCACTATAAAGCTTCGTTCAGATGGCTCAATAGATTGTTACAAGGCTAGACTGGTTGTTCTTGGAAACAAGCAAGAATTTGGCCTTGACTATGAGGAAACCTTTGCACCTGTTGCCAAAATGACTACTGTGCGCACTATTCTTGCCATTGCTGCATCTGAATCTTGGCCACTACATCAGATGGATGTTAAGAATGCATTCCTCCATGGTGACCTCAAGGAGGAAGTTTACATTAAACTTCCTGTAGGTATGCCTTCCTCATCATCTCATACTGTTTGACAAGTTTGACAAGTTTCGAACAACACTACTTGGATTTTCTTTCACACAAAGTCAGTATAACTCATCTCTTTTTTTACAAAGGACTTCTAAAGGTATTGTGGTCCTCCTTGTTTATGTGGATGACATTGTGGTGACTGGTTCTGATCCCAAGGCTATTTCTACAATTAAGAAATTGTTCCATTCAAGTTTCCACATGAAAGACCTTGGCCACCTCACTTACTTCTTGGGGTTAGAAGTACATTATCAAGACCAATCCATCTTTGTCACTCAGTACAAGTATATTCAAGACCTCATTCAGTTAGCTAATCTCCAAAATGCCACTCCTGTTGACACCCCCATGGAAATTAATGTGAAATATAGACGAGATGACGGTGAACTTCTAACAGACCCCACTTTATACCGCTAGTTGGTCGGTAGTCTTATCTACCTAACCATCACAAGGCCTGACATATCTTATGCTGTCCACACAGTCAGCAAATTCATGCAATCAGCTCGGCATTTCCATCTTTCAGCAGTCCACCGCATTATTAGATATCTCCTTGGCACCTCCAACCGTGGCTTATTCTTCCCTGTTGGTTCCTCCCCACAACTCCAAGCCTACAGCGATGCTGATTGGGCTGGCTGTCCGGACACAAGGAAATCTACTACTGGCTGGTGTATGTTTCTAGGAAATACTCCAATCTCATGGAAATGCAAGAAACAAGACTCGGTCTCTAAGTCATCAACGGAAGCAGAATATCGTGCCATGTCTGCTGCATGCTCTGAGATTATTTGGCTGCGTGGTGTTCTTTCCGAGCTTGGTTTCACCCAAACACAACCAACTCCACTACATGCTGACAATACAAGTGCCATACAAATTGTAGCAAATCCTGTTTTCCATGAACGAACAAAGCACATAGAGGTTGATTGTCACTCCATCCGAAAAGCCTATGACCGCCGACTAATCACTCTCCCTCATGTCTCTACGTTTGTTCAAGTCGCTGACATCTTCACCAAATCCTTGCCACGTCAGCGACATCATTTCCTAGTCAGCAAATTGATGCTTGTTGATTTACCAGCATCAATTTGAGGGGGGATGTCAATGGAATTAATTGCTGGAATATTATCAGCTGAATATTTGCCATAATTAGCAGAATAATCTGATTGCTGGATATTTGCCATAATTAGCAGAATAATCTATTTGCTAGATATTTGCCATTATTAGCAGAATATTCTGATAGAATATCTGGCCAAATTTATTGTACAGCTGTAATTATAATAGCACAATTGTAGGATAGTATTTATAGAAATTTAGCTAATTTTTAGGGCTGAAATCAGCTTTGTATTATACTATTTATATCAAAATTCTCCAGCAAGAAAGTACACATTGGAACATATATTTTTTTAGAGTCTAACAAAGAGGTCCTCAGGTAAGTTATCTTTGGATAAGCTTCATGCATTTGATCTATATGCCCCAACCTAAGGGAGAATTTTAGAAATGTGATTTATCATATAAATGTAAATGTCCTGGTTCATATTAGTTATTGTAAAATTGTATCTTCCATCATTAATAAAAATATCAAGCCCATGCTGTAGTTGATACTCACCATTTTCTGTAAATGCTTCTCTTCTCCCTCTCTCAACTGGATTATTTAATTTATTTATGTTTTAGTGATCATGATTTTGTGTCTTCTTTTATATATTATTTTCATATTTGATTGTATAAAATATTACAGGTCCTGTTTACATGATTCAATTCAAGTTTAGGCAGCTGGAAATACCACCAAACTACAGTGCCAACCATTTGGGTAGGTACACCTCCATTTTCTGATGAATTATCCTATATTTTTAGTTTTGCTAGATTACTTTCCTTACTCTTTAAGGATATGCATAGAGCTTTGCATTTTTTAAAATCTAATCTAGTAATAAAATTCACTGTAGCCTGCATGATCTGCAAGATCAATTTCTTTTCACCTGATTTAACCTTTTGATATCTGGCACATGAACAAAAGAAAAAAAAAAGGTTTCTTTTGTTGGTTGTTTAACATAATAGTTCATTCTTGAACATATGATGACTACTCAAACCCTTTTTTAGTTGAAACACTAATGTTTAATGAATACATGTTATTATAGGTTGCATTGGTGGCTGTGACGAGATTCTTACGCAGTTGACGGAAATATGTGGTACTGGCCCTCGGACGGCAGGTCTGTATGAATGGCAAAGTAGTTACTGGAAACATTATTAAAAATATAGATGGATTATACATTTTGTTTCATACGAACTACTCGTTGTATGCAACTGCAGTTGAACAATATGTTAGAACCCTGGTATTTTTTAAGAAATAGGGTATCCCCAATTTACAAAGATAGAACACAACAAAACTTTGAGGGTCTGCACCTCCCACTGCCCAAAAGGCCCTAAATTCCTCTTCAAATGACAAGATCCCCTTTCTCTTAACCTCTCCTATCATTTATAAGCAAACTATCCTGATTCCACTCTATCTCAACCCAACTAACAGAAATAGCAACTAACTTAACTAATTATTGATTGTAAAACAGAACCCTAACTAACAACGAATGGGTATCTAACACAATATTTGCAAACATTTAATGCGAAAAATTTCATTCGAGATAACCTGTGCCAATCCAGACTCTGTGATTTGATTTGTGGAAAAGTGATTCTTATTTTGCTTGCTTAAGAATGATTACAACAGAGGTATTTATAGGAATAGAATTACAATGTGAGCTCTAATTGAAAGCCTATAATTCTGTAATTACAATCAATCACAAATCTAAAAAAGAAGGAAACAAACTGTCACAGCTGTACATTAGGGATCTGATGTGCATCAGATCCCATTAATTGCTGCCTTAATGGCACCAGATTTCAATTTATTTCTGCCTTAATGTACTGACACCCCCTCTTAATCCAGGTGCTAGATACTATCATCCCTAGATTAGACCTGTTATTTTCATAGGTGTGTCTAGGTAGAGTTTTGGTGAGAATATCTGCTGTTTGGCTGCATGATGGCACATGATCTATACTCATGGCCCTGTTGTCCAGTTTCTTCTTTCCCATTGTTTTCATGAATAAATATTGGACTTTTCTGATTATACCATGCCATGTTTTCCAGCAAGAGCTCGAGGACCAACTGCTGCAACTGGCAATGCCCATCATACGAACCCGAGGCAAGGAGTTTGTATGAACTGTCAAGAAACAGGGCATTCTTCTAATGATTGTCCTTTACGTTCCAGGAATGCACAACATCATGGAATGAGCCAGCAAAGTGGTATGATCTCTGTAGTTTTTAAAGTTCTCTAGTAGTTTAGACAGTCTAGAGAAATAAAAAGTATAGCCAGAGATATGAACAAGTAATGATAGTCAGTCATGAAGATACTGATACCGTGGTTTGTGATAGACTAATATTGATTTTGGATTCTGTAAATGGATTGATGAGAAGTTCTTTATAAACTGCTTTCTATTAGTTCTCTGGGCTTTGCTTGACAAGCAATACAACTAGCAAAGCTCTCACCTGTGATATACACTGCTTAGTTATGCAATGATCATTAGGATGTATTGGGTTAGGGTTTGATTGCTGAAAGACTAATCATTGTAATCTTTAACTGGTCATGTTGAAATTTCTGTTTTTTCCTGCGGCCTGCGGGTGAAACCACATTAAATGCTGTAGAGATAAATTCACTTTTTAACAAATCTAGGTTCGGGAAACTGTATAAAGCTATGGTTCAGAAATTTTGTATTTTTGCCTTCTCCATTTTGAAGAGTTATTGTATGTGCCTTTTCCTCACTTTCTCCATTTTTCTTACTTCATTTTTTACATAGATTTTCCTCAGGTTTTAATTATCAACCTTCCATCGTAGAAACAAATTTGTCTAATGTTTGATCATAGTCGATATGTTATTATAGATGGTAAGTGATGGGCTGATGAATATAATGTTGCACAAAGTGTTCAAATTCAATGATTGACTTATTTCTACATGCCATTGCTACACTAGCTCAAGTTATGATTTGTGTTTGTAACTTTATGTTGTGTATATTTTTTATTGGGATGTTAAAAGTGAGAACTGACTTATTTTGCCAAAAGGATAAAAATAAAGGAATCTTAACACAATGCATCGCACTAGAAATTCTTGCTCTTCATTGATCATGTATTTTATGGTTGTCATTTGGCAGCTTTCAAAATTGAAATTTAAAGCGATGCAGCTTATAAACCTTTAAATGATGCAGGGGAGGCCTCTGTTTCCTGCAGTTCATGTGGAACACCATGTGTTTTGCGAACTGCAAATACAGCGAATAACAGGGGAAGGAAGTTCTACACGTGTCAATCACAGGAGTGCAACTTCTTTGTGTACGTGAACTCTTGTCATTTGTATATTTGATTCCAAATTAGCTTTTTGTTCTATAATTACTGTCAGAAGTGCCAGAAATATGTACAATTTCAATAATTTGAGTTCACTGGCCATTGATTTTTACCCTGTGCAAAGTTTTATTTGGGGAGTTTTTCTTGTTTTTGAGGAGGGCAGGGATTTGCACTGATTGTGCATGTCAAAATTTTGTGACTATCTCGTTGTTGGCATTTAATAATGTCTAGATTCTTGACAACAGAATGATTAATCTGCTAACCTCTTTCTCCATGGTTGCTTTTCATTCACGAAGGGCACAAGCTGACATTTATAAATTAGATTTAATTATGACCACCATCATGTAATCTGTAGCTATAATTTAGGAATGTGCTTCAACTCTGTTTTTGATGTGTGATGGATGATGTCTCTAGCAGTTTAGAGAATCCAAACATATTCCATGGTTTTGAGACAGTTACTTGTTTACCTTGTCATCTCTATTACAGATGGGAGGATAGCCTCAATAATGGCACCAGAGGAAGTGTCACACGTTCAAATAGTATTCCAGCATCAAACCCAAGGCAAAATGGTGGTCGTGCACCACGTGGTAGAGGTGGCCGGAATGGATCTCATACTGCTAATATGACTTTTGTGTCAGCCACTGGGGATCCTATTTCTGGTAGAAGGTGCTTTGTATGTGGCGATCCATCTCACTTTGCTAATGTCTGCCCTAATCGTGGAGTATGATGTCTCCTCAATGATTCATGAGCTGTATAGAAGGAAAACCAGGTTGGGCATCCAGAACCTTTCTGTCTGTTTTGCATGTGTTTGGCTAAGCACCGGTAAAGTAGTAGATCAAATATTTTGAGCATGCAATACCATGTACTGGTTCTAGCATCCCAATGCTAATTCTCAAATTCTTTTCTTTATTCTTTCATCTTTGGCATAAAGGAACTTGTAGCATTTACTTATTCAAAACTAAAAATAACTGAAGAATCATTTTCAATTGGATCTCCTAATCTCCTTTGGTTCTGAATTCCGCGACCTGTGGAATATATGTATGTCCTTGAAGCCATTTGATAGATTATGGGGACTGATCGATTTCTGTTGATCTTTATTGGTAGGGTCATATGTATATATCATTGCCACCATCGTGGAAGACAGCTGAGATAGGACAGTCCCCTTTCCTTAAACTTTCTCTCATGAAAAAATAGTTTGTAATGCATACAGCTTACTTATTTAGGTGGGATGAGAACTGCAGATGTACTACAATGTCATTAACTATAAAGACTTTTTGTTTCATTTGCATCAAGCAGTATTTGTTTTGTAATATTGAGGTCCGGTCGTTTTCAAATTCAGAAAATTTAGTCGCACGTTTCTGTTTGTCTGTTTGTCGAGCACATGGTGGGTAGGCTGTCACGAAACAGTCCATTTGCTAAGTCCGCAGGAGCATGTGCGAGGGTGATCTCATAACAATTGTTTGACTGCAGATAAGGAGGTATGGGTAAATCCATACTTAGAGACGAGGCCCTAAATCATGTCTTTATTTTCCATGCCAGTGTCTAATTTATTGAGTTTTTGTTTTATGCATTAATCTGATCAAAGCATATGAATGGCATGGAAATTGAATCTGTATCGTTGGACTAATTTTATAATACGTTTAATGATATCAATACCATTGAATTTTTTCAATTGATTCCCTTCTTTTGGTCTAAGTTATTCGACTTGACTATGTAATCAGTTTATTGCAAATTTGAAGATCATGTACATATGGGCTTTAACATTTTGCCCAAAATTCATTCTTTTTGGGCCACATAACCATGTTGCAGATTCTTCACATAAAGAGCAAGCAGAGTCTCAAATGTTCGGGAGTTTCTTTTTGCACTCCTTTTTTTCTTTTTGCACTTGTTTTTTTAAACTTTTTAAAATTTTATTTCTTAATAAATACATTCCATAAGTTTATGAAATATATTTTTTATATTTTGCAAATTAATTTACAGAATATATATAAATAAAATAAAATAAAAATTACAAAAATTCAAAAAAAATGGAGTGTGAAAAGAAAAAATGGAAGATAAAAAAAGTAAAGGCCAGATGTTTACAATATATTTGGCTCATATTTTTTTATTTCGGTTTTTTTTATAATTTTTTTTACATATAATCTAGAAATTAATTTATAAAATATATTTAAATTGTTTCAAATTTTACTTATTCATACTTATGTATGTACATATTTTATAAAGTAGTTTACAGAATATATAAATATGTACTCTGTAAATTAGTTTATTTATTATAAGTAATATATTTATAGTTTATAAATAAATTTTTAGAATATATAAGTATATATTTTATAAATTAATTTATAAAATATATATTTATATTTTGTAAATTAGTTTATAGAATAATAAGGTGATTTTTATTTTTTTCATGAAAAGGACGTAAAAAAAAAGCAATTGAGAGGGTGTAAAAAGTTATGTTTTGTTTTTTTTTTCTCATTCATTGTCTTCTATTTTTCATTCACGTCATGTATTATTCTAAGTAATTTTGACTTGCTGCGGTGTGCGAGACATCAATTTTCATTAAATGGATGGAGTTTGAAAGGAAAGATTAATTTTACCCCCTCGATTGATTATACGAGTAGGAAAATATTGGGTGACGACATTGTTTTTTCATTTTAATTTTATGAAGCTCTATAAATCACTTGTTGCCAGGAGTTTGGAGGGATACTAATAATCTCCTATGTTTATTCTTTTCCCTGGAACTAATCCTCAAATAGTTTTTTATTTATTTAAAAATATCTTTTTCCTTTCTTTCCTTCTAAATATAAGGTAAAAAGGAAAATAGTACTTTCCGAAACCATTTATATCGATTACGCTGATAATCAGTTTGTATTTTGTATCTTCTAAATAAGTAATTCGATAATCAAATACAAAGATGCTGGATGTTTCTTGCATAAGAATAATTGAAAGTGAAATTTTGAGAACATCACAGTACAGTTTAGCTTTCTCAAGAGGGCTAAGTTTTTATTTCAAAGAAAGCATCTTTTTTATTTATTAATAATAATTAATTTTAAAAATTCAGTTTTACACTTCGTAAATTGTTTAGTTCTTACATGAAAAATTTATATTTTATTTTTATATAGAAAAATGTTCACAAATTGATTCTTGTCATTTTGGTGAAGTTATAGCAGTATTATCACTTTTTTTATTTTCATGTAAGGAGTGAAAAAGGAAAGGTTGTCAGATATTGGAAACAAAATGTTTTTTCTATGTAGGAACTAAAATAAAGCGTAAAATAATCTTCCATGGGATTAAAATTGAAAATGTTATCAAGTATAGTGACTACACGGTACAAAATTTGGATCGACCTGGATACTTAAACTAGTTGGATAAAAAATTAGTTAATTTGTGATACGTTATCAAAAATTTAGTTAGGTTGATTAAAATTTAAAAAAAAAATAAAAAAAAACTCTCTTTTAAAATATTATTGTTTAATACTAATAATAAAAAATATTAAAACTAGAAACATAATTTAAAAGTTTTATTTCTTTTTATAATTTCAAATTTATAGTTTAATCATTCATCAAACTTCAATTTTTATATTTTAAAATTTTATTTCAATCATTATTTAACTTCATTTAAATTTTTTTTTTAGATTTTTTAAATTACTAACCCAAAATAAAAATTTCAATATTATTATTTAACCTTGAAATAAAAGGTTTAGATAAAAAATACAATGTTAATCATAAATCATTGTTTTACTAATTGATTAAATTTTTGGTTATAAATTTAATGCTGTTTTAATTATATTTTTTATTTGTAAACTTGTGTTCTAATAATATTTTAAAATGATAAAATTTTAACTTTTTTTTATATAAAGTGTAAAACGATAAAGTTCAAATTAAGAACTTCGTATAAATTATTTTAATTTTCAATCTTTTATTATTAGATTAATGTTAATGATTTAATTTTAACTTTTATTTAATTAAATAATTATATAATGGTAATTATTTTTATTTTTAAATTTAAAGTGTTATTATTTTATAAATAATGTTAACTTATATTTTTTTAAAAAATTAAATATAAACTTCATAAATTTTGATATATACCAGTTTAACCAACAATTCACCGATCTAACGGATAATCTATTGATCTAGTAAGTATTCTAACCTGACCGAATCAATTTTATAACATTGATAGTGGTAAATAGGATGTGAATAAATAGTAATGATTAATTTGTAAAATATTCTTTCATAAAATTTGTTTATGTAAAAACTGAAGAAAAAAAATTGTCAACAGTAAATATCAAGAAAGTAATGTTTGATAATTTATCTTAGCTTTAACATTATTTGAATTTAATTATGATACACTAGATTTTTTACATTGTCATTTATAATAGACAAATTTTGAATTTTATAATAATTATTTTAAAAAATATATTTAAAATGATTTATAACTAATTGAATGTATAAGATGGTTATATATTAAAATTAAATCATGATATTATACATAAAATAAACCATTATTTTAGATTATAATAAATTTAAAACTGGATAAATTTATTCTTAAAAGATTGAAATTGTTACTTTTATATAATTCTTAAAAGATTGAATTTATTATTTTTATTTTTAAAAAATGTAAAAATCATTTAGATCCTTTATTAACATCAATGCAATATAAATAATTAATTGATATGTTCATTTTTCAAGCATAGAAATAGCAATTTTTATTTTACAAATATTAATATAACCTATTCTAAAACTTGTAACGATTAAAATACTATTTTACTCGTTATAGTGACAAACATTATGTAAAGGGGAACAACAATCAAGTAAGGACAATTGGACAACTAGTTCAATTGTCTAAGCAAGGTTTGAGGTTGGAGATTACACAATTGGACGTATAACTTCAAACTAATTCCTAAAGCTAAAAAAAATTATTATTTTTTATTTTAAAAAATTTAATTTTTTTCCTTAATTTCTCATCCTTTGAGATATGGTGATTTTATTTTAGCTATTTCTATTTTACTATCATTATCACATTATCATCATATTTTTATTAATATAATAATAAATTGATTTTTTATATTTTATTATTTTAAGACAGCTCATATTTTTAAAAATTATTTATTTATTTTTGTAAATTTATATAATAAAATAAGTTAGTGTATTTTTATAATATATTTAAAAAATAAATAAATTTAATTTTAAAAATTAAAAATCACTTCAGATGAGAACATATCTATTAGATGATCGACAGGTTACGAACTTAACGGAATATTAATCAAGTCCAAAGCTTGCAGAGAATTATCTTTTAGCAACCCAAATGGCTGTACAGATTATTATTCTCGAAGGAGGTAGCCCAGAGGTAAACATTAAATTATATCTGGGCATTTCTTTTTGCACCCCCTGCTGGTGACATGTCAAGATTACCCCTCGGTGTATATGTTATCAGCACAGCATCCTTCTTCGTTTTTCAATCTCATTTTCTTCTTCATTGCATTTGTTGAATTGATAAAACTCCAACGAAAATATGTTAATTGAGTGTAAGTTGAGTTGTTGTTTTTTGTTGGACGAGGAAGTGAGCTGAAAACCGTCGGAGAAGTGTCGGAGAAGCGTCGGAGAAGACGAAGGAGAGCTGCTGCAGTTTACGTTCCGCAAATTAGTTTGCGGAATGTTAAATACCTTCCGTAAATTAGTTTGCGGAATACATAAATGTATTCCGCAAATTAATTTGCGGAATGTTAATTTTGTTTTCCGCAAATTAGTTTACGGAAGACAAAATATTACATTCCGCAAATTAATTTGCAGAATGTAATTTTTTGTCTTCCGTAAACTAATTTGCGGAATAGTACAAAATTACATTCCGCAAATTAATTTACGGAATACATTTATGTATTCCGCAAACTAATTTGTGGAATGTAATTTTTTGCTTCCGCAAACTAATTTTGCGGAATAATAAAAAATTTTCATTCCGCAAACTAATTTGCGGAATACAAAAGTGTATTCCGTAAATTAATTTGCGGAATGTAATTTTTATATTCCGTAAACTAATTTGCGGAAGGTTAATTAAATTAACTAAATAAAAAGGTTAAAAAATTAAATGCTTATGGTATATGATATGTGATATTTTTGCTCCTTTTTTTTTAGGCAGAGATAATTATGCAAGATTCGGTGAGGTCGACGAACCATGTTTCAGATGAAGTGGACATGTCAATTTCTCTAGAGGACGATGATGTAGTAATATTAGTTTTGGAGAATTTGTTTTTTATTTTTTGATTTATATAAAAGTGTGTAACGTGATTTAATTTTGGCTTGTGTTATCTCAGAATAAGTAAGTGTTGAAGAAAATAAGTTGGCTCTGATAGAGAACAATGGTGATTATACGAACGCATTCTTGACTGATATGGTAAATGCTTTTTAGATTGAAAAATTTAATTGTTATGTTGTATATGATTTAGTAATATTTGGTTGTTTGTATGTTATAATTAGGTTTTTCCTTCACTTGATGATTTAATAAATTGGACTAGAGCAGTGGGTAAAGCTCATGGATTTGTTGTGGTTATTATTAGATCTGACAGTGGTGGAATTGGACAGAAAACAATGTTAATATTAGGTTGTGAAAGAAGTGAAAAATATAGACAATACAAGAATGAATTAGCGCGGAAGGTGAGTGGAACAAGAAAATGTGAGTGTCCCTTTAGATTAAGAGGAAGACCATTAAAAAGTGGTGAAGGGTGGAAGCTTAATGTTGTATGTGGGTTTCACAACCATGATGTAGCCGAAACATTAGAAGGTCATGCATATGCTGGTAGACTAAGTGGTGAAGAGAAGTCTTTACTAGGTGATATGACAAAGAATATGGTTAAGCCGAAGAATATTTTGTTGACATTAAGAGGTCATGATGATCATAATGTGACTAACATCAAGCAGATCTATAATGCTCGCCATAAATATCGAAAATCAGAAAGGGGTCCTCAAACGGAACTCCAGCACTTGATGAAATTAATGGAACGTGACAAATATGTGTATTGGTATAGAAGGACTGAAACGTCTAATGTTGTTCGAGATATTTTTTGGACACATCCAGATGGCATTAAATTGTTGAATGCATTCCATATTGTGTTGATCATTGACACCACATATAAAACAAACAAATATCGGTTGCCATTACTTGAGATTGTTGGAGTAACCTCGACAGAGTTGACATTTTCTGTGGGTTTTGCTTATTTGGAATCTGAACAAGAAGATAATTTCACCTGGGCATTAGAAAAAGTTAGAGGTTTGTTTCTCAGAGATGAATTAGTACCCCAAGTGATTGTGACAGATAGAGATATCGCCTTAATGAATGCTGTTGAAAAAGTGTTTCCATCTGCAACATACTTGCTTTGTCAATTTCATGTTTCTAAAAATGTGAAGTCAAAGTGCAAGTTACTAGTATCTCCAGTGGATGAATGGGATTGTGTAATGGATGCATGGGTTATTCTGATGGATTCGTCAACTGAAATTGAATATGAAGAGCGTTTTCTTAAATTCGAAACTAAGTGTTCAAAATTCCCTATTTTTTTGGATTATGTGAACAGAACTTGGTTAAATCCTTACAAGGAAAGATTTGTGAGTTGCTGGATTGATAGGGTGATGCATCTTGGAAATACAACCACAAACAGGTATCTTTATTATTAAAATGAATTTTTCAAAACGATTTTTGTATGATATAAAAGGCTCATGACTTGTATCTTATTCCTTTTCAGGGTTGAAAGTGCACATGCAAGGTTAAAGAGGTTGCTTCAAGATAGTAGAGGTGACTTGTGTTCATGCTGGGATGCAATGAATAATATGATAATACTGCAACATAGTGACATAAAGACGTCATTTGAAAGAAGCATGATCATTGTTGAGCATAGATTCAGCAAAGGGTTTTATGCCAAGCTACGGGGCTTTGTATCAAATAATGCTTTAGCCCACATTGCTAACGAATATGAGCGGGTAAAAATTGTAGGTATTGACAGTATAACTTGTGGGTGCAGTCTTAGAAGTACACATGGATTACCTTGTGCATGCGAGTTAACAAGGTATAGTGTGATGGGTAATTTTGTACCATTGGAGTCAGTTCATCGTCATTGGAAGATATTGACATTTGTTGATCAAGGAATGACAGAGCAATGGGGTGATTTGTCGTTGCAACCAGAATTTGAAGCCTTGCAGAAACGATTCTCAGAGCTTGATGTTTGTGGAAAGATAACACTAAAGAATAAACTTCATGAGTTAGCATTCCCCGATACAACTTCAATGTGTCCACCTCCTGATAAGGTAAGAACAAAGGGTGCAATCAAAGGTAAGGCATTGCAGATGGAACGATCAACCAAACGTGAACCATCCTTCTTTGAATATGTTGATGGTTTGTATTCTGTCCATGATAGCTCATCACCTCGTCTGTCATCTGATGTTAAACGTCGCAACAACAAGAAGAAAAATGTTATACCTATGCTAGACTTGTTTCCTGTTCAGTTACATAACTATATTGAACGCATTGTTGATGTTGAAGCTGATGGAAATTGTGGATATCATGCAATTGCTGCATTGCTGGGAAAAGGTGAAAAGTCTTGGGCTCAAGTTCGACTTGATTTAATTCGGGAGCTTGGTCAGTATCGTCATGTGTATGTGAATCTGTTTGGTAGTGAAGAAAGATACATACAGTTAAGAACTTCTTTGTTTGTTGGGAATGAAAAAATGGTTTCACCTGATAAATGGATGACGATTCCTGATATGGGTTATGTAATTGCGTCTAGGTATAATGTCATACTTATTCATATTTCCATTCACGGATCAATGACATTTTTCCCGCTCAGAAGTGAACCACCACAATTGATGAACCATCGTATTATTTGCATCGGATTTGTTAATGATTGTCATTTTGTACAGGTATTCATCCACCTATCTATTATTATTTAACTGAAAGTTATTTATATTTACATTGATCTAATGTATATTATCATTGCAGGTTTTTATGGTAGATGGAGCTCCAGTCCCTCCAACTGCTTTGCAATGGCATAAATATTGTGATGACAATGCTCGGATGTGGGAGTGGCCATATATAAGTCGGATGGATTTATTTAGTTCATTATTTAAAAACAATGTTGATAATGTCACAGACATCACAGCCGATTAGTTGTAATATCCTTTCTAATGTTGATTCTTGACATTATTTGATATGAACAGACCCTGCTTATCAGTTCAAAATTTTGTTGAATTCAAAATCATACAAATCACATGGATAGTAACCTGCTTATCATTTCCCTATTTTTAATCAATTCAAAATCATACAAGTCTAAAAATGAACAGTACCTGCTAATCATTTCCCTGTTTTTCATCAGTTCAAAAGCTATATACAAAAGCAATATACAATATAAAAATCATCATTTATCAAATACATATAGTGTTCAAAACTGTGATATATACAAAGATCAATCATAAATCCCTAATATATGACATCAACTGCTTGGATGACTCCTCTTCCTCCGCTGGTAGGTAAGAACATCACCACGACCTCCAACACGTGCTATGTTCAAAGCCTGGCGTGCCATATCAGCTTCTGATGAATCATCCGGGAGTCTTCCTGAAGCAATGATGCCTTCTAGTAGTTCAACTATTCTATCAAAACGATCATGAAAAATAAATTATATTAGTAACAATATCATCTACAACATGATTTTTCAAATAAACAAATGGATTACCTGGGTAGAAAATGAAACTTCTTCCACTGCATGAGATTGGCTAGCCTCTGTGACCACAACAGGATGTTCAGGTTCACCCTCACCCACACAACTACTGGGTAAAAGGTATGGGTGGGAGATCCTGCGAAACCACTCCATGTACGCAACAACACATTGCCCAGGAGTGGTAGCAACAGAACCTCTAACCTCGTCTGCCACCAATGATAGTTCATAGTTTAAAAAACTATCATCAATGGACTGAGGACTTCCAACCATACCCAAGCTATCAACAGTAGGCATGGGGATCCCCTGAATATGCCCAAACTGACGCAGCACTCTATCAGGTGAATGAGGGTAGACCAAATCACCACATCTAATCAAACCTCTGTACCAGCGAGCGTCGGCGAAGGGTCGATGACCTCTGAACTCATCATATGATGTCCAAATGATGTCATCCACCTGTATGCGATCAAGAGCCGCCCTATATGGTCTCACATCCCCAGAATCGCGTAGCATCTTCAACCGCATCGCCACAGGCATATCTGGAGTAAAGTCATCCCTCAGCTCACGTCCCCCAATCCGTGGGAAATGCTCAACAATCCATGTCTACACTTATATTATAAACAAATAAGTAACAGTTTATCTGGGAAAAAACCCTTAAATGATGTACAATAAGTGACATTTACCTGTAACAAAGTCAAATAACCGCCGAGGCACTTAGTGTTGCGAAAACTCGCATCACTAAGCTGATCGTAG
The DNA here is from genome assembly GCA_037954105.1 of Canavalia gladiata. NCBI lineage: Eukaryota > Viridiplantae > Streptophyta > Magnoliopsida > Fabales > Fabaceae > Canavalia > Canavalia gladiata. The sequence continues at coordinate 56,100,250 of CM075659.1, read as the reverse complement.
AGGTATGCCAATGCAATAGCACCCCAAGCATACCTCCCGATGATGTGAACATCCCTGAACAGCTCCAAATATGACACACTCACAAGGGTGCCACTCTTGTCAGCAAAAATAGTGCACCCAACCAATCGTAGCAGGTAAGCACGAGCAGCTGCATCCAACTGACCCTCTCGAATGCACAAATCACAGACATTCTGCAGCCAACTGAACCTGACATACGCACCTCGAGTGTGATTTGTCTCTGTGTTTGCCTCCGAAGCAGAAACACCAAGAAGATTTGTCAGCAAGTCGCAAGCGGAATCTCGTGACATGGACTGAACAGAACACAACTCCCCTGTGATCGGTAGATGCAGCAATGATGACACATCATCCAGTGTGATGGTCATCTCTCCTATCGGCAGGTGGAAAGTGCATGTGTCTCTATGCCATCTCTCCACAAAAGCAGACAATAAGCCCTTGTCTGCTATCGAATGACTGCACCGTACTAAGTCGGCCAATCCACCTTCTTGTACGATGCTCTGGATGTAAGGGACATCTATAGGAGTGACCTTTCGTCCATGGGTCAACATCTTGAGAGCAGGACGATCCTAAAATAACATTCAGACAAACCAAAACAATAAATTAAATAACAAATTAAACATATAATGTCATATACATATACAGTGATGACACTCACCTGTCCTGTCCATATGTAATATGCTACATGCTCCCTGTATGATCTAAGTACAGAGACATCCGTTGGACCACCTGGGAATGTCTCTTCTACATGATGCATATCACCTCCAACATCAACATGCTCCTCATCAATGGCTTGCCGAACACGTCGACTGCGAGCAGAGGCAGTTGGTCGAACGCTTACATCCTCAGTATGCGAAATACCACCTCTGCTATGTGAACCTCTAGTCCTGGCCATGTCTAAAATTCACCAAATAAAATACAGTTCATTAATTACTTAACCACACTTTCTCACTGTAACTTAAATTATAAACTTAAATGAAATTAACATAATGAACAAATTAACATAAAACATGTTTTTTGTAAACCCTAAACCTTTTAATTAAACTTAAATAATGAATACTTAAACCCTAAAAAACATAAATTAACTAAATAAATCAACTTAAAAGGTAAATATACAAAATTAATTTCAAATCTGATGCATTCCGCAAACTAGTTTACGGAATGCATCAATTGTACTCCGTAAACTAGTTTACGGAATACAACTGATGCATTCCGTAAACTAGTTTGCGGAATGCATTAGTTGCATTCCGTAAACTAGTTTGCGGAAATACAACTGATGCATTCCGCAAACTAGTTTACGGAATGCATCAGTTGCATTCCGCAAACTAGTTTACGGAATGCAACCGATGCATTCCGCAAACTAGTTTACGGAATGCATCGGGTTGTCTTCTTCGCAGCAGCCTAAAACTCTACATTTACCCTATCCAATGGAGAATAGCAAACGAGTTTAAGGTTCAGAGTGTTAACCTGAATGTAGAAGCTTTGACTTTGGGTTGGTTCGTTTAGTTTTGCACAACTGAAGCAGTACCAGGCAAGCAGCAAAGAGGATGCTGAGTTCAAAATGCGAAAGATGAATTCTTTTTTGCGGAAATGTTACAAGGTAAGGGAGGGATGGTAAGGGTAAAGTTGAAATAAAAATTTTACAAAAAATTTAGGGGGTGTAAAAAGAAAAAAGGAGGCGCAGAAAGTAAGTCCCATTATATCTTATTCAATAACCAGAAAAGTAATGCACATTGGCTTCATGGAGTGCTATTCGGACCATACTGCCAAAGGTAGTGGGTAGCATCATTTTCAACCGGAAAGAGAAAAAGTCTTTCCCATATGTTCTTTTTAGAGTATTTTAAATATCCCTTTACCTTTTTGTATGCGCTGCACTCAAAGGTTCGCTTGCTTTTTATTATTATTTTAAACTTGACTTCAACAGTGGTGCATGGAATTTCAAGGTATGGAGAAGGCATCAAACGAAACCCACCACAAACCGGGTTAGGTACCAATATAGATGCAGATGGTTTAGCTTTAGCCAAGTTCGCATAGGACAAATAACTTCACCCTACTACATGTGCTCACTTCTAAGTTTCTAACACGTGAATAAATAAATAAATAAGTAAAAAAATACTAAGTTCACCTTATTTTATTTTTCCATAAAAACACACTCGAAGTTGAGGAGCTCCATAGGAAGGAATTAGGAAACTGGTTTGGAAGAATCTTCATCTTTGTCGGAAAAATAGGACTGCAAAGGTAATTTCACCCCAGCCTGTAATTTGGAATGTATCGATGCAATTATGTTGTTGCATCTGAGTAACATTTTCACAGTAATTTGGATTGAATTTTACGAAGATGATGTGCATTATGCATAATGCAAACCTATTGTTTGAAGATAAAATATTTGCAAAAAAATTTATTTTATTAAAAAAACAGTGTATAATTATTTTAGATTTACATGTATAAAAATCTTAACTGGCGGATGTATAGGTATTTGTCATTCAAAAAGAATAATTATTTATCTATAGAGCTAGATTTACAAATGTTGTATAAACAGTTATTAATATAAATCTAATTAGAATATATTGATAGTATTTAATTATAATTATTATATTATTAAGAATAATTAATTTTATAATAATTATTTTAAAAAATATTTATTATTAGTTTTTAATTGGTTAATTATGTAAAAAAATTATACTTACAATGTATTAAAAAATTATTATATTATAATATAAAATTATGAAAAATCTTATATTATTAAAAGTTTACTAACCATGCAGTGGAACAAATATTGTTTATCACATTAAGCAAATATGAAATCTCAATATAATACTTAAATTAAAATATTTAACTTTGGGAATTCTCATCACATACTTCTTTTAAGGGAAATTTCGCGAATATAGATATTAATCATATTCATAAATTCTCATCGCATACTTTGATGGTAACCGATTGAAATTTTTATTGAAATTTGGTTGATGAAAACCGTGACAGACCTCAGTTTTTGAAGCTTCTCGTTGAGTAAATAGCAAAGTTTAATTTGATAACTAGGCTATAAAGATTTTTTACCTAATTCTCGTTCTTGGCTCGAGTTGTTACGAAAAAACAGAGCGGAGCATTGACATTTCTCCACTGTAGTCCTATGAAACCATTAGCTTTGTGGCCTGGGTGACCGTTAGTATGACTATTATTATCAAAATAGTTCTTTCTTTGTTTTTAAATTTTTCATTTTCAAATCACTCTTTCCAAGATATTAAATAATTAAATTAAATATATTTTTAATTTTTCTAAAATAATTACATTTTAATTTTTATTCTTTATTTTTCAAATTTTTAATTTATTATTTAAATACTTTGATTATGTTATTTAATATTAATTTAAATTAAGTTAGATTTAAGATATTTTAAAATATATAAAAAATTTCTTACTATAATTAATCTAACTTTATTTTTAATTTAACTTGAATTAATTTTAGAAACCATAATTAAAGTATTTTAAAAAATAAAAATTTAAGCTAAATATTTAAAAATTAAAATTTAATTATTTTATAAAGACACATATATTTAACCTTAAATAATTATTAAATTTTTTATGTTATTACTTCTATTTTTTTATAAAGAAGAATGTAATACTATTTAAAAATTTTAAGAGATTAAATTAATAATAAAAGTATTTTTTAAAATAATATGATTACATATTAATATTTAAAAATTCAATTAAAAGGTTTACTTTTTCATTGTTACATTTACATAGTGATCAATGTACTGTATTTTTAAATAACATTATATTTATGAAAAAAAAAATTGATAAGTTCAAGAAGAAATTATCAAGAACATTCTTCAATTTATCTTTAAATTTTATGTATTTCGTTATTTTCTTGATATTATATAATCCCAATTTTTCGTAATAAATTTGTAGTGATTTACTGGTCAACTCATTCATAAGTTCCCAACAACCCTTAAATTGGCACAATTAGAACTGGATACTCAAATATTATAGCTTGAGTGGGGAAAAGAATCAAACTTTTGATTTTCAGGGTATCTCTGACTCCATAAGCAATCTATGGTTTCCCCACACACTTATTTGCCTTAGGTATGCTTTTGGAACGGCTAGTATTCCATGGGTCCCTTCTATTAACAAAATATTGGTGGCAAGTATAGTCTACTCAACACTTATAGTGACACTTCACACCTCCTTCGATCGGAATGGTATATTCTTTTTCATTAGCAATTTAGCATCCCCACATTTTTCCCACCCCCGTCATTTCTTGATATGCACGAAATATTTGGCTATGATTTTTTTAAATGTTTTGTTAATGATGTTGCATCTATTTTAGTGAAAATTATAGAACTTTCACAAAAAGTTTTGGACTACGAACTTCAAACACCTTCGTTGTTTATATTAACTTTTTAATCGATTCACAAAAATTAAAGAATTTAGTTTATTTAATTAGTAATGTTAAGTTATTAACAATTTATATATTTTTTAATTAACTAATTTATTGTTTATTAACACCGGTAAATATAGCTGATAGTTATAACTGATTAATTATAATCAATAAATAAAATTGTTAGTGTTTAGGCTTTTTTTTTTACATTTTAAAATAAGGTCATTTTCTTTCTTTTTTTCTATCTTTGTGGTTATATTTAATATATTTTTTATTGATATTTTAACTTTGATAATGCTAGATTTTTCTACCGAGATTTTACTACACAATTAATTTAATATATTAAAAAATATTTCATTTTTAAATACAAGTTAAACTTTTCTTTAAATATAAGATTTAACCCAAAATCTTTTAAATTTTTACTTCATACATACAAAATAAAAAAAATTATATTTATAGTCAATTCGATTCTTATAAAAAAAAACAATCATATTTGATTAAAATTGATAAAGAGATTCATAATTTTTAAATATCAGAGACCATATATACATTGCACTTGATTTCTTTAGTTTGTTTATAAAACAAAAAAACCTTTGTACTTAAAGTTTAGAATGATAATTCTATCATAGTATACACCATAGAAAATGTTCCATCAACTTCTACATTAATCTTGAATGATGTTTTCTATCTTTTAAAGTTTTAAGTAAATTTAATTTCGATTTCAAGCTTGAACATAACTCTAAGTGCATAATCTTATTCATTAACAATGGATGTATTATCCAAGACCATAATAACATGATAATTGATTTAGGTAATTATTCAGCTAAAAATTGCATACAATCATGTTTAAAGTAACACCATCAAAATAATCTTGTTGTTAATGAATAAAATCTTCTTCCTCCCTCCTTTAACATTTTAAATTTGGATACGTCTTTAACCAACGAATGATGATCTTAAAGCAAAATTTTCTTGATATTAATATAGTTAAAGACGTAACAAGTGATATTTGTCATTTTGCAAAAGAGAAAATATTATCATTTTAAAATAAGTAAAAATAAAATTGTTGTTCCTTTTAAGTTGATCTATATAGATATTTAAGGGGCATTTTCTACTTTATTTTTCAGTGATTATAAAGACTTTCTCACAATAATCGATAATTATAATAGATAAATATAGTAATTATGGTCAAAGTTAAATCTGAGACATAATTTTATGTCCCCCCTGGTTCAAGAAGATTAGGTTGGATAATGGACCAAAGTTTTTGCAAATGGTATTTTAGGCATCCCAAGGTATTATCCATAAGAACACTACAACAAAATGGGTAAGTTGAAAGAAAATATCAAGATATATTCAACTTAACTTGAGCACTTCTATTTCACTTAAATCTTCCAAAGTCATTTTGAAGTTACGTTGCCAATCATGTAGCAATCTTCATGAATATAGTTCCTTCTTAAATGATGAAGCATAAGCCACCTTATGAGGTGCTACATAGGACCTTACCTTTCTTTAAAGATTTTTGGATTTTTGATTCTTTGTGTTACACATCTACCTATACTATTACATGTTAAAATTTGATTCCAAAATGAGAAAATAAATCTTTTCGGGATATAAAAGTAGGACTAAAGGCTTTTGCATATACAACCTTTATAAAAAATAAGTTATTTTTCAAGGCATATTTCCTTACTTAACGAATCAAATAAAATGTTGGGCTTACACGGACACTTGCAATTACATATAATGACTATACATACAAATCAAGAGAAGTGAATGCTTGACATATTTCATCCATACCATAATGTAGCAATTTGGAAAACCCATCACTCCCTTCTAAGAGTATCAATCCTCTTTCTGTAAATGAATTTTCTAGTAGACTTATTTAAGATACACAAAATTTCATAACAACTATCTAGCTGTTATTGCTACCAAGCTTCTATATTTTTATTCAATATCCTATTTCATCTAATTTGTCACATGTGAGTCTCTCACTTTTACATCGTGCTTTTCTAGTTACCATTTTCTAGAATCAAGATCCATTCTCATGCACAGAAGCTTGCAAAGATCTATGTTAGTCGTATGTAATATAAACAAAAAATCATGCTTTTAAGATAAATAATACTTGGGACATCATTGACTTGCAAAATGATATCATCTTTACTGGAGAAAATGGTTGTACAAGATAATAAGACTTTTGGATGGAACCATATAAAGGTATAAAACTTGTTTAGTCATGTTAAAGTTTTACATTAACTATAAATATGACCAACTGAGTATATATTGGATTAGGAAAATTCTCACCTTATAAGCTAACTTATGGAATTGAGTTAGGTCTCAACCCTAATGTTTAATTTAGTATGAAAGTTTATTTTAGAATTGGCATTGGGATGTCACATATGTTCATTCTTTTAATTGGTCCACTCATAATTATATCCACACCTTAGATATCTAATTTTGTGCATTAAGGGTATGTTAAAGTTCCACATTGACTAGAGATGGATCCAAATTTTTTTTTCTAATATAGTATCAGAACCTATTCTAAATTTTATATTGAGATATCGCATATATTGATTCCTACAATTGACTCATTCACAATATGTCTATACTCTAGATGTTTAGCATTAAGCACAAGAAGATATGTTAAAATTTCTTATTGACTAGATCTATGACTAACTCCATAAGTTAGATCATAAAGTAAGGATTATCCTTACCTTATAGATATTTGGTTAACTATATCTTTTGCTAATGTAAAACTCTAATAATCACTATGAGATACAACTAGGTCAAAGATATTAATTATTTTGATAGATTCTTTCTAATAGGCAAATTTGTCATCACTCAACTTATTTTGATTTTTACTTTAATCTAGAATTAACACATCCACTAACTTAATATTAATAATGTTTTTTTTCATGAATATCTTCATGAAGATTTATACAAAATCATACCTCAAAGGCTCCATAATTCTATCTTTAATAAGATATGTAAATTAAAGAGTTTATTTACTATCTTAAGTAAGTTGATTAACAATGATCTTAAAAGTTTCACTCATTAGTTACTTGACATGTCAAATAAACATGTATCCATGAGTTACTTCTTTTGTCTAGTCTCAATTTTAATAAAAAGATTTATTGAACTAACCAATATTAGAAACAAATTTAGATAAAATATGATATTTTAATTTTAACTATTAGTTATTAAAAATATAAATACTTGAAATGAAGAATTGTTTTTTTAAAAAATAAATATTTATTACTTTTTATTTTAATAATAATAAATATTTTTAAAACTATTTATAAATATTTAAAATTAATTTTAAAGATCAATGTTAATAAAGTTAAATCTTATATTTAGATGAGAGATTAATATTTAAAAATTTTAAAAACATAAATTCAAATTTTTGTATTTTAAATTATTTTTTTAATAAAGTAACTAAAAAATTATATTTTAATTTTCTTATTTAAATAGAATAACTTTAATTTATTGTATTCAAATTTTTATTAATTTAAAATTCTCACATTTCTTTAAAATTATTTGAAAAAATCATAAGATGATATAATAAAGTCTCATTGAAATTTTTTTAAAAAATTGCTATAATTAATTTGTTTAGGCATAACAATTGAAAATTATGTTTCAATTCTTCTTGTGATTAAATATTTTATTCCAAATTTAAAGTTGAAGTACATTGACAAATAAGCATATTACCTTTGTATTGAACAAGTTTTTAAATTTAAACAAAATTTTTACAAAAATAATAATATTACTAATAATAAATATTATATTATATCAATAAAAATTAAAATGATAAAATTTTAAAATTAATAATAAAATCAAACAAATAAATTATTAAGATAATAACATATAATCTTTATTTGATCATATGTAAAAATTTTAATTTTTAAAATAAATTTAGATTAAAATTAATTTAAATTATAATAATTTTAAAATTTAATTCGTTTAAAAAATATATCTTCAAATTTATTATAATGTAAAGAAAACATAAAGGTTGAATTGACGAGAAGATGATTTTGAAATTTTTATTTATTTAATAAAATTATAGATTTTCAGATTTTAATTAATTACAATTTCCTATTTTAATTTTATAAAACATAAATATTTTAATACTAAAAATATATTTAATATTTTAATTCCTTCCATAAAATTAATTTTCTTCTTAAAATTACTGATCTAAATACATGACAAATTATTAGGATTCTGTTATCTTTTAATCTATTTTTTCAGCAAAAGAAAGTTCATATTTTACTATATTATCAACAAAAATTTGTACAACAAATAAAGGAAAACAATTAAAAAAGTATTAAATGTGATAAACTATAAAATAAAGAAGGATTTTTTAAAAAAATAACTATAGTTTAATATATTATTAATAAAATTTTTAATAAAAATTTACTATTTATTATTTTTTTATTGTATTCCTCTGAATATTTATTAAAAATAAAAAATATGTTGTATTAATTGTAGTATAATTTTTTATGCAAATAACATATTTAGTTAATTAATGCATCTATACTTGAAACATAACCATTTTTAATACTTCTTCATCTTCTTTAAATGTATGTTTGACTTAAAATTAGATAAAAAATAATTACTTTAAAGTATTTAATGTTTTTAAGATGTATCCATAAATCAATTTAAATTATAATTTTTTATTAGAACGTGTATTTTACGTAAGAAAATATAAAACTATTTTTTAAGTTTAAACCAAACATAAAACTAAGCAATAGAAGATATTGAAAAAATCTTCGGAAGATCTCCAACTCAGGGGTTGCCTGATTGATAGCTATGTATTAAATTACAATTTCCCATAAATAAATCTTGTTAGATAGCACTATGGTATCGTTTTATTTTATGAGTGAATTTACCGATGGAAGTATATCATTTCATATAAAACAACTTAACTATGAAAATCTTTAATTTTCTGAAAGTCGTAACTCATGCTTGAGAGAACAAAAGATATATCGTTGTTTAATGCACCTTAGCATATTTTCATTCAATTATGGGGACACATGAGCCAGACAACAAGTGATACTCTGAAAATGAAAAGATAATAAAAGATCTATTGCACTACGTCTCTATCCCAATATTTATTCCGGTCATTTCCAATTTATTAAACGCCACCGACTCTCACGCGCTACTTTTTTACGTTTCAGGAATTAAGTTCACCTTTATCCGTTGAATATTTTTTAAATTAATAATTAAATTATCATATTTTACTATATAAATTTTAAAAATAATTTATTAAACTATATTAAAATATATATTATTATTTAAATAATATAATATAATAAAATATTAAAACATTTATATTTTATAAAATTATATAAATATATTAATGTAATACATAAATTAATTAAATTTAATAATGTAAAATAGATATTAAAATTAAATAAATTATAATAAACTTATTTATAAAATAATTTAATCATTTTTTATAAATTTATATAAAAAATATTAGATAAAATATATATACACATATGTTAAAATATAAATAATATTATTAATTTTTTAAAAATTATTATTTATATTTTTAAAACTTTATTTTTATCACTTTTTTATTATAATTTAATTTTTTATTTATTACAGTTTATAATAGTTAAGTAAATTGTATATAAAAAATAATTAATATTCATTTAAATATCAAATAGATAAATTAACTGTAATAATATTTCATTTTCTATTTGAACAGATAAAAATATTAAAATAATATAAATTTATAATGAATATATATCATTTAATATTTTATTAATTTTTTATTTGATATTATTTAATTTTAAAAATTCATTTTTTAATTTTTTGAATAATGTTTAATATTTATTTATTATTGTCTCTTTATTTTTTATAAAGACATTAATTATCATAAAAATAAACTAATAAAAAAGTTTAAAACATAATAAAAATTTATGTAGTTAATATATCACAAAAATAATTTGTATAAAATACTGAAATAATAAATAAAAATGAATGGAGGAAAGACATGAATTAATAATCAATTGTAATAAAACAATACTTGATTACAATATTCATCGGTTAATTAAATAATCCATGCTATTAACCTAAAAATTTGAACAACGAACAAAGCCTTGATAGATATATTGTTATTAAAATAAATAAATAAAATTTCGATAATTTTTATATTTTAAAAATAATAATTTTAGTTATTAGTTAAATATATATTTAATATACATAAACTAAAGTTTTATAAAGTTTAATTGTGATATATTATTATAAAAATTTAATAATCAAATAATATTTAATATATTTTAATTAAATTAAATGGATTACCCATCATAAAAATAGTATAAGACATATATACAACGTCAAAATAAATAAAGTAAAATATTTGAATTATGTATAAAAAATTCCATTACATTTAAATGTAAGATGTTAAATTCTGTTTAAACAAAATTTGACTGCTTGTATCTAAATATAATCGAACGTAATTTTTTTTATAACTTAATATTTTTTATAAATAAATCATAAGGTTTAACCATCATTTTGCATTGGCTAAATTAACCTTCAAAGGTGTACGTTTGCAAACGGACAAGGAAGCGGAATCATTCTAAAAAACCGTGGACCCAGCATTAAAGTTTCCTTTGAATGACTTGACCTCTAACATTATTATTATTTGTCACATAATTGTATAATCGGCCACAAACATCTTAGCCAGCCTTCATAATGAACATCAGAATATGTAACATGCTAACTAATGAGTAAAGCCTATTCTGTACGTTTATTAATACTGTGAATCAAGGTTTCATGCGTTGAAATGTTCAGAGATTAAGACAGCCATGCAGTCCTAAATTTTATTTCAGAATTTCAAGCCCCATTTATTATAAATATTAGCATGAGTTGTTTTGCTATCATTTTCTCAATTTACTTCGAAATGATCACACTTAAATGACGATAATCATAATAATCTTTTTTAATTAAATGAACAGATATTGTTATTTAAACTTTATTTTATTTAAAATTTTTAAAATTGATATAAGAAGTTTGAGATTAGAATAATTTTATGTGAAATATTAGATTTAAATTTTGTTATTTTTCATATTTTACAACCAAAATTTTATTTTATTTAAATGATTAAATAAGGATTAAAATAATTTTATATAAAATTATAAATTTAAACCTTATATTTTTTATATCTAACAAATTTTATTTTATTTATTGACTTAATATTATATATACATTAAAAAGTATAATTAATAGTTTATTTATATTAAAATTATTTAAATTTATGCATATGTTTATTATTATTATTTTCTCGTTGGTAAAAAAGTGTATAAAATATTTAAAAATTAAATGAAATTCATAATAAAAAACGTAATATATTATTTGGCTTAAAATTTTTAACGAGTCGGAAGAATTAAAAAACATTTTAACAGTGAACAAACAACAAAACAGAAAAATATATTGTAAAGAGCGATGATTAATTTAGTTTATATTCCTTTAACTCCATCGCGATACTTTTTAATGAAATAATTTTTTTAATTAGCCTTTTTTTTGGTAAAAAGTGATTGATTAATGCCCGAAAAAAGCATGATACCAGGTATATTACAGTATCTAACAGGAGTCAAGAATTCTTTTTTTTTTTTTTCTGCTTAATTATCATGCAATTCTCACAATTAAAACACAAGTTTTGATAAGAATTTCATTCTCTTTGTAATGTTTCAATAAGAATTTTTTTAAAAATAATTTTAATTCCTCCAACATTTTATTTCCATAATTTTAATTATTAAATAAAAGTATTAACTTTTTAAAAAAATTAAAAATAAAAATATTTTATAAAATAATAAAATTATATATATATAGACACACACAAGAGTATAATAATTTTTTAAAATTCTCTCGTAAATAGAATTTATTTTAAAGTATACATGAATAAGACTAATTAATCATAAACAAACAAAGTAATTACCATCATTAATTTAGTTACTTTTGTTCTCAATTTTTTACAATAAACAAATATTTTTTATTAAAATTAATAAAAATATACAACTTTAAAAATATTTATAATTTTAAACTATTGAATTAGTAACATGGAAAGGTAATAAATAATTAGATAACATAAATATTGAAATAAAATAAAAAATAAAAACTAGGTACAACACCATATGTATTTTCAATATTATTTTATAAACTTAAAATTTTACCTTAATAAATAATAGTTAACATTTAATTCTGATATTTGTTGTGTTAGTTCATGTTTGAACATAATAATTCAACTACAAAAAAATGAGGTTATATTCAAGTATTTTAAATTAATTTTAATATTTATCTAAGAGATTTGTGATATCTTTAAAAATATTTTTGCATATTTTTATTTATTTATACATGTATGTATTCTATTAAATATAAAAAAGTTTAATATTTCTTTATTTAGTATTCAAAAACATCAGAATAAAAATTAAAGAATTTAAAATTATTCCTTTTAAATAAAAAATTTTTATAATACATTTTAAAAAAGCATAAATAATAATTTTATTATGAAATTTACACATATTAATGATATAATTAATATTGTTGATGTTTTAAAATTATTACTACTTTAAAAAATATATATAATTTATTTTTATATTTTCTTATTTATTATTTAATAAGAAAAATATTTTCTATAATTAAATAAATATAAAAAATATATATATATATATAAAATACTTAATATTTTTAAGTATTTAAATAAACTGATAAATGATTTTTATTTTCTGTTGAACAAATAAAAAAAAGTATAATTTTTAATAAAAAATAGTATATAAATATTATTAGTGCATTATCATAAATATGAGAAAATGGAACTAAATATTAAACATAAATTTCAGGACTCTACTGTGAAGGGATCAACCCCTTCTAAGTCTAACCCGTCTTTTTCAGATGGCGGACTCTATACAGTCTACAGTAACTGCATGCGTCTTGCCACATCCTATCACTTTGTTGATGATTTATCCTTTGACACGTCAGCAGTGGTCCATTAAGATCTCGATAATTGATAATTGACGTGACTTAGACACAGAGAAGCACAATCACGGGTAAACAAGCAACGGTCCAGATTGAATCTACACTCTCTATACTCTGCCGAGAAGTAACATAGCGTTTCCCAAGACAGTTTTCACATACGGTTCTCGAGCACGATTCACTCTCTCGCAATTCCCAAGATAAAGCACCAACACGAAGAGAGAGAGAGAGAGAGAGAGAGAGAGAGAGAGAGAGAGAGAGAGAGAGAGAGAGAGAGAGAGAGAGAGAGAGAGAGAGAGAGAGAGAGAGAGAGAGAGAGAGAGAGAGAGAGAGAGAGAGAGAGAGAGAGAGAGAGAGAGAGAGAGAGAGAACGAATTGACTCTTCCGATGAAGTTAATCGTCGACGGAGGCGGCGGTCGGAAAGTGTTGGTCGGAGTGAAACTAGATCCTCGGAGCCGGGAATTGCTGACGTGGGCTCTCGTCAAGGTGGCGGAGCCTGGGGACCTTGTCATTGCGGTTCATGTCCTCGACACCATCACTGGTTTCTCCATCTCTCTCTCTTTGCGCTTTAATTTTCTGCTTGCCTTTGGAACCTTATGCTTAATCCAGAATCTAAATTTTTTGTTACAGAGGACACGGCGACGCTGCTATCTCTGGTGAAGACTTTTGATTCTGTTCTCGCAGTTTACGAAGGCTTCTGCAATTTAAAGCAGGTTTGTTTCGCCACTTTTTTGCGTTTGGTTGGATGCCTAGGAAATGGGGGAAAATAAATGAGCCGTTGCCGGGATTTTAGTTTCGAAACTTCGTAACTGTTTTGTATTCTTCAGGTTGGGCTCGGGCTTAAAGTGTGTCGAGGAGGTTCGGTTCGGAAGATTCTGGTACAAGAGGCGAAGACGTTTGCAGTTTCCACGGTGATTTTGGGAACTTCTAAATCTCATCATACTATTCGTTCATCGGCGCAGGTAGCCAAGTCCTGCGCGAAGAAATTGCCCAAGTGTATATCTATCTTCGCTGTTGATAATGGAAAAATTCTATTCCACAGAGAAGCTACTGGCTTGTGTAGTGATCGAGGTTTTACCTTCCCCCTTTGTTTTCTGCATTTCTTTCCCTCAGTACATTGCTGTTTTCAGTTTTGGTCAATCAAGTTTGTTTTACATTTTTTGTGAGGCCCATTTGTTCAGGAAAAAAAAAAGACAATAGAGAATGATGCAGAATTTCGCTGTTATGACAGGAAAATTACATGAAAGTCCAAACATATCACCGGAAGAGTTGGTGGCTTGTACAAATGAAAATATGAAGAGTTGTGAAAGTTGTTCACTGCACGAGACTTCTGGGACTGAGTTTAACCAAGGGTTGCCGGATGATCTTCAAAAGGAGAATCGACTTGCTTCGGCACCGTTTCAAAATCTTGATGATGATGCTCCTTGTTATTCAATTGTGGTGGGTAATTCGAAACGGTCAAAACCTGGTTGGTGGCTCCTTCGCCAGGTATTTCATTTGAAAAAGCATAACCCCAAGTCTTCAAAGAAACATACATTTGTTTTTCAGCGTTCATTACGACAGCCCCATTGTCATTCCTCGGCTGTAGTGTATCCAGATCATAAACAAATTAATATTGAGCAGATTGATGATTCCCCCACGGATGGGGAGAGTGGTGCCATTGCACCATTTGAATCTGCTACCATCTTTATTCCTCCCTCCCTTTGCAGTGACTTGAGTAGCCTTCCTGAAGAATTGTTGGTATTGCAAGAGAAATATTCATCTTCATGCAGAATATATAGTTTGCAGGAACTTGTATCTGCTACTGCCAACTTCTCACCCGGTTAGTTTTCATCACCCTAATTTCTGTGTCCTGGTTTTTTATTCTGGCTACTTGATTGGGATATCTTCTGATAGTTTTTTTTTCAATTGTGTTTTCAGAAAATTTGGCTGGCAAAGGTGGTAGTAGTTTTGTTTACAAAGGATGTCTTCCAGATGGCAAGGAAGTGGCTGTGAAAATTTTGAAGCAATCTCAACATGTGCTAAAAGAGTTTGTTCAGGAAATTGAGATCATTACAACTTTGCATCACAAGAACATAATATCTATATCTGGCTTTTGTTTAGAGGACAACTATTTACTGCTAGTTTATGATTTTTTGTCAAGGGGAAGCCTGGAAGAAAACCTTCATGGTAGATATTTGATTGGCCTTTTTCTACTAGGGATTACATAAATCTTTTCATTCTCTAATTTCTCTTTCTTAAATTTTGCTTTCTGGCAAAGGCAACAAAAAGGACTATAGTGCATTTGGTTGGCAAGAAAGGTACCAGGTGGCTGTGGGTGTAGCTGAGGGATTAGATTATCTGCATAATGCTTGTGAGCAGGCTGTGATCCATAGGGATGTGAAATCTTCGAATATCCTTCTTTCAGATGATTTTGAGCCTCAGGTGCTGTAATCTATTTTTCTGTCTTCCTTGGTTAAGTGCTGTTACCTTTCGAAACTTTTGCCCCTTGATTCCAGTTATATACTTATCCTTCAAGTCATGTGTTTATTTCTTCAGCTCGCAGATTTTGGACTGGCTAGTTTGGATTCATCTTCTTCCCACATTATTTGTACTGATGTGGCTGGAACTTTTGGGTGAGTAGCATCCCTCTTGTTCCTCCTTAGGGCTGTTTTCCTTTACTTTTAATTAGCTCTGACAGGTTTAACCTGGCAGATACCTAGCTCCCGAGTACTTTATGCATGGTAGAGTGACTGCGAAAATTGATGTATATGCTTTTGGTGTTGTACTCCTTGAGCTTCTCTCAAATAGGAAGCCCATTAACAACGAGTGTCCGAAGGGCCAGGAGAGTCTTGTTATGTGGGTAAGTTTTTTTTTCCCACTGTTGTAAATTCAGCATCTAAGATTGTTACGGCACTGTATACAATAAATAAATGTAAACATGCACGAATATAAGAACTGAACATCCTACAAAGTATTGTTGAAACTCTATGTGAATAATGACCATATCCAGGCAACACCAGTTTTGAAAGATGGGAAGCTTTCCCAGTTGCTTGATCCTAACGTAGGCGATGAATACGATGAGTGCCTGATCAAGAGAATGGTTTTGGCTGCTACTCTCTGCATTAGGCGGGCACCTAGATTGCGACCTCAAATCAACCTTGTAAGTTTTTTTTATTGCCTGCGCAAATTTACTCCATTCCGTTTTTCCTGCCTTCTATGTCCTTTAGAATATCAGTCATGTTTTTTCAATAATGCAGATATTGAAACTTCTTCATGGTGATGAAGATGTGATAAGATGGGCCGAACAAGAAGTTGGTGCACCGCAGGAGGAACTTGATGGATTTGATGAGGAACCAGCTCCAACTAACATTCAGTCCCACCTGAACCTTGCTCTGCTGGATTTGGATGATGACGCGGTTTCTGTCTGCAGCACTGAGCAGAGTGTCTCGATGGAAGACTATTTGCAGGGAAGATGGAGTCGCTCTTCAAGTTTTGACTAACCTGTTTATCACGATACCATATTGCAATCAAATGTTTGTTTCATATATTATTTTGTTTTTCTTAGGTTAGATTTTCAAAATTCTGCGGTAGGGCAGATTGGGTCTAGGAAGAGAGGTCCAAAAAGTTCAGCCCCCTCCTTGACTTTTGTAGCTCTCTCAATTCGTATTCTCTGCCTTTTAATGGTAGAAATCATGTTGGTGTTTGGGCTTTTTTGGAGCTAATTCTAACGGGCTAATTGTGTATGTGTGAAAAACAAATTGAAGGGTATATGTTCCACAATGAGAGAACGACCTCTGACTTAGTTGCCTGGTGTCACAACACATCTAGAGCGTGGTCACGTCGACATCAAGACTGGTGTGTTCTTCTTTCTTATCTTTTTTAAAAGTGAAAAGTAAATTGAAGAGTATATTTTCGTTCTTGTGCTGTGAATAAAAGTGAAGTGTAAAGTTTTGAGTTTAGGTAACCCTCATTAGATTAGATGCTATCATATATACGCAACTATATATTAGTGTATGTATAAAGCGATGCACATGCAAGACAGGGCTTAATCCTATGCCAAAGTTAGGCCTTGTTTTCTTCATTTAGCCTTTTCCAGCAAAAAGAAATGCTGGAATTTTGATGTACAAATGTTACTTTGAAGACTTGGACACGTATTGAGAGACATTTTCAGATGAGTTATGGAATTTATATTACAAATTTATATAATATATTTTCGATTTTTTTTATCATGTTACTATTACATTGCATTTTATTTGCGGTAATTATTATTCTATGTACATTCATCTATTTATCTCATTAAATCATTGAATATTTTAAAAAAAAATGTAAAACAGGTCTGACCCATCTATATCTAAATCTAAATATGAATATAAATAGATGTATGTTATAACTATCTATATCTAAATAGATATAGATGTATGTTATAGCTGTTATTGATATGTTAAATACCTTTTTTCTGTATTCATATTTCTTTTTTTTTTGTTGCAATTTTTTGTTATTTGTATTATTGTTATGTTAATTTTTTTTTTGTCTGTATTCATATTCCGCTTTTTGTTGCAACTTTTTGTTATTTGTACAAATAAGATTTTCCATTAACTTATTCAAATGTTTCATGTAGGGTAAGTTTGTAGGGTAAGTTTGGAGATAACTACCTTATTTGTACAAATAGGATTTTCATCGAACATATTTTCCATTCCTTCCTCCAAGGGGAATAACATATGATAAGTTTGGAGATATTGTAAGTTAAGGTAAATAATGTAGGATAAGTTTGAAAATGTAAATGAACCTGTCATAATTTGATGGTTCATTTTATCTAATAATAGAAAGATTTAAGGTTGTTAAAAAATTATATTTAGATAAACAAGTTTTTCTGAATTTATAAAAAGTTAATTTAATTTATTTAGGGATTTGTTTATTTTTATATTTATTATATTTTTTGTTTTATAAATAAAATTTTATTTAATAATTTTATTTTATTTTATAAGTTTTAAGTTTATAAATTTTTTAATTATTAGATTATATATGTTTAAGTTTATTTATTCATTTTTTTATTAAAAAATTTAAAATAGGGTAAAGATTTATAGGTTTTGGAGATTTTAATTCTAAATTATATTATTTTAATAAAAAATTTACATTTATTTTATGTTCATTTTTCTTTTTTTTATTACATTATTCATCACATTTTTTATTGTCTCTACTCTATTCCTATTCCACATCATTTTCAAACTGTTAATTTTAGTTTGAAGAGAAATAAAATAAAATAACTTTAAATTGGATATTTGTTATAAAAAAATTACTACAATAATACATAATAATATATATTTATTTGTATTTGAATGGAAATCGATTGATCTATTTTTATTTTTATTTTTTAAATTATTAGACAAAAAAAAGATAAGTAAATATTTTTATTTTTTAAAAAGATTATAAAAAATAGATATATAGATAAGACTATTTCAATAAAAATATCACGATTTATTTAGTATAGGAAATATTAGATGGTGGCGCTAAAGATATTGAAGCATTGATCGATCTTCCAATTGACCTTCGGATCCAATGCTCCAATGATTACAAGCACAGTAAAATTTTACTTTAATCCTTAAAATTGTAAATGCTTTATTTGAGCTCTTTACTAAATAAAATATTTATTTTTATTTTTATTTTTAAAAAATTAGGTATATTTAATTTTTTGATATTTAATTTTTTATTGTCGTTTTAACCAATATGTATCAAATAAATATTTTATAAAATTAAGAATTAATGAAAAAAAATTATAAAATAAGAGACTAAAATAAAAGATACTTACAAGTTGAAAATTAAAATGAGAGTTTACTCATTACTGTTAATTAATACTCTTAGTCTAAGCTGGCAGCTATAAATAAAAGAGAAAATATAATACGAAAAAACCAATCATGAGTTAACGAGTATAATAACATGCAGGGATTTCATTGGAAGTGAACTTTCAAACTTCAACCAGCATGTATATTATATTTGCTTGATCAGTCAGAAAACTGTTTCGTCATTTTTCGTTCAAATTTCTTCGTATAGTATAGCTCTTTGTTGTTAAAAAACACATTGATCCTTCCTGAAGAAAATGGTTGATCATTATTAGTATTTACAACGAGAACTTATACTTGTTCCACTATTGAACTCATTGAAATGTGCACGAATATACACAAATGTACATTTGGACTCTTGAAACACAGACCATTCCTCGGGCCTGTTTACTTACACTGGATTAGTGATCACTCAGCTATGAACTTGTATAATTAAGAACAAACTATTACAGAACTTTAACAGTTTAATTAGATTAGATTCGATGTATCATGTTACTACTTTATTAAGGATAAACAATTTCCTATGCAAATACTTTTTGCTTTGACCTTCAAGCAACACCAAGTTCAAATCCTTAGTCAGTTTATTTATTCCTTGGTACTTTTGTCACTACATGTTACAATCTGAAAAATTAGAAGCTTCATACTTGTAGAGGCTTAAAAATGTTAATATGCAATAAAGAATAAAATTCTTCAAATATTAGTCCACGAAGTCTACAAAGAATTTTTGCAACATTCAAAGCTCTCTTGACAAAGTAAATAAATAAAAGCTCTATATTTCTAGTGCTAAATTTTCTTCAATACTACAAGAAATACATGCTCTTTTCCCTAAATTAACAATACCCATTTTATATGATTACTTTTTCCTTAATTTTATTTTTTTGAAAACTAAAAATAAAAAAGAAGTTACCAAATAAAGAAGCTTAACTGCAAGAAAATAAGTACTACAGGAATACCAAAATTTTATTCCTCTAGTATATAAAAAAATCTTTACCGTTCATGTCAATATGCACTGCTTTTTACTCAGATATTTGATTTCGATTTAATGTCAGCATATCATCGTATTAAAATAACAAGATTTTGACTATAATAACAATAACATAATTGTTTTAAATATATGACATAAGATAAATGAAAAATTGCGATGAAACTTAATCAAAATTAAATTTCATTAAAATTTTACGAATTATATATTTATAGTGTGGCTTACAAAGTAATTGTTGAAATTAATTTGTATTATAAAACTTGAATCCTAAAGCAATTATAAAAAGGCAGTTACTCCTTTATATCTATAAATGCAGTCGCAATAAGGCTTGATGATCAATTAATGATTATAATACATTTCGTTTCGATTTATATTTAGCTTTTATTTATTCTTAAATTAAATATTACTTCAATGCCACCCTAGGCTACTTAAATTATTACAACAATAGACACCCTACACACATGTATCAAATTGAAACCAACTCAAACCCCTTACGCGTATAACCCACCATAAACGGAACCCGTTTCCGTATCTCTTTCTCTTTTTGCTGGCGTATTAGTTTGATTTTACATTAACCACGTTTTAGGTGAACAACTTTTGAACATGTCCACCATTTGATCCAAATTCCCCTTTTGTGGCTTTATAATTTTCACTGCACATCCATAAAAAAGAACAAATCTGGGAACTTAACCCACCTCCAAATGGAACCTTCTCACTCTTTGCCATGCCAATCTTCTTCCATGAAAAATTAAACCCATTAACATTAAAATGGATGATGACAAAGAGGAAATATTGATACGGGCTTCATATAATTAATCATATTCTACACCTTCTGCTGAGAAGACACACAAATGCCTGTAGCTGATCCTAGTTCTGGGCGCACCTTCATATGGATCATCACGTGTATTTTGTTCTCAAGTGTTCTCGCTGGAGGAGGGTGCCTAGTAGCATACATGTTCCTTCCTGAATCACAAGTTGCGTCTTGGGTACCCCCTCTTGGTGTCACATTGGTTTCTCTACCATGGGCTTTTTGGATATTAACATTCTTGTACCGGATCTTCTCACGGTGTTTTGGATATAGAATTAGAGTTGGCATTGGTGAAGGTGAAAGAGAGGGATTAGGAGATGGGGGTAATGCAAATGCACATGGGGAACCAAGTGTTACACCAAATGGTGGTATAGATAGGGCATTATCTGTTGCTTCACATGAGAGTGAAATGCCATTGGCAAGATCAATGGCCACCTGATCAGTTTCCAATTTGGCTCATACTTTTGGTGGCTTGTTCTCTCAAAATTTGCACCCCCTTCATCTGGGGTTTAATTTAATTTACTCTTACAATCACCCCTTTCTTTTCATATTTGGTTGATGTTAATTGTTACACTGTGTGGTACATTAATTTACATCATCTTCACCAGTGATGATGGATGACCTTTGCATTTAATCTTAGAACCAATCTCTAGTATTCATCAACCTTCATTGGTACCCTCATCGGAATATATATATACACGAGGTGTTTATACTGCAGTATATATTTTAATTGAGTTTGAAACTTCTCTTTTTTATTTTTTATTAGTTTCTTATTTATTTTTCTTTTACAGAAAAGAAATTCGATTGTTCAAATTTCACATTTGCCTCAGACATTGCATTTTTTTTTTCTTTTAAGTTCATTATGTATGACTATAAATCATCTAATTAAATTAAAAAAAATTGAGAAAGTGTGATTTATATTTTTCTTTCTAGATTTAATTAATTAAAAGTTTGGATTGTGATTAAATGTTCCATTCTTCTACTGAAATCCACTAAAACAATTTCTTCTTTTAAGATTTGTAGGCAAGTTAAGAATCTTCATTTTAGAAAATAAGGCAGTTAATGAACATTATTTTTCGATTAATATTGTTTTTATATTTCCTTTCTTTCTTTGTAAAATATGATATCGGTAGAAAGTTTGTTTTGTGAGATTTTTCGTAGTTCTTTCATTTATCTGTAAAATAATTGTTACTTTTCATAATTTAAATATTTATCTTTATATTAGTGTATTTAATTTAAATCTAAATAAATTATTTTTAATATTTTTGTTTAAATTAAAATTTTACTTTAAATAAGTTATCTTCTAATAATAATACTGGGTTATTTCCTATACATTCTACGGATGTTTGTTAAACTAAACATAGTTTATAAATAAAATAGTAAATATTTTTATTATTAATATTTAATATTATATTAACAAAAATTAAAATATTAAAATTAAATATAAATTAAGAAAATAAATTACTAAATTTATAATATACAATTTTTATTAATTTGATGTATAAAATTAAAAGTTAGGATTTAGAAATTAAGTTTAAATTGAAATTGATTAAGATTATAATCATCTTAAAATTTAATTTATTAAAATAAATATTTTTGAATTTATTACAGTATATTAATATTAAATTTTTAAATTAAATTTTTAATTAAAAATAAAAATTATAAATAAAAATATATATTTAATAAAATAGAAATAATGTAACTTGATAAGAATGAGAGTATTATTAAAAATACTCTTATCCGGGAGATTCTAATTTAGTACGTAAAAATAAATAATAAATTATTAAATTTAATATACTAAAATATTATTAATTTTTAAATTTTTATTTTTAATTATTTAAAATTTAATGTGATTCAATATATTTATATTATGTGTTATATTTATAATTAATATTATCAGGATGTAATTAATATAGTCAACATCTTTATCTATTTTGATATATTTATTTTTAAAAATTTAATAAAATCATAATTTATAAACTAATCCTTTAGTAATTATTAATCAAATAATTATTTATAAAAATTATTAAAGTTAATTTAATAACAAACAATAGAAGATTAAAATAATTTAATATGAGAATTAAAGTTTGATTTTTAATATTTTTTTAACTGTATAAAAAATAATTATTTATAAATTTTTAATTATATTAATTTAAAAAATTCTTTTATTATTTTAGTAGCAAAATATTATTCATCTTTTTTTTAATTTAAAAGTAGTAACATAATCTTTATTAGATGAGCTTAAAAGTTCAAAAATTTTGCTATTTTTGTTTAAATATTTTAATATTATATTATAATTAACTTTATAATTTGTAAATTTTTTATATTATATTATGTATAAAATAGATCTTAATTAGTTGACAGTAATTGTTTTATATAAAAATATGACACTTTTTTGAATTTTAATAATTTTAAATTAGTTAATATTAAATTATGTAATATAATTAATTTAAAATATTGATATAATTTGATAATAATTTATTTTTCTTATTTTAATATTTAAATTTTATATTTAAAATTGACAATAAAATTTAATAATTTAAAATAAATTTTTAAATAAAATTAATTTAAAATATTGATATTTATAATAATTTATTTTTATTATTTTATTAATTAAATTATAACAGTAAATTTAATTATTTAAGTTATAATAAACTAATTTATCACTATAATACAAGTTATTTTTCTAAATTTAACTTAATTTTGAATATATTTTTATAACACACTTCAATTTGTTTAAACTTTTCTCAATATTAAATAATTTGAAGTTTTTAAAATTCAGAAAATACATCATGTTTTGATATAAAAAATTGCTACCAACTAATTTAAATTTATGTTATATATATATAATAAAACATAAAAAATTAAAATGTTTATTTTATTATGTTTGAAATGAAAAAAAATTATATAATATAATTAATTTAAAATATTGATATAATTTTATAATAATTCATTTTTAATAATTAGATTGTATATTAAAAATTTACGTCAAAATTTAATAATTTAAACTTATATGAACTAATTTAGATTTATAATATAGTTTAATTTTTTATAAAGTTAATTTACTATTATATATATTTTTATTAACACACATAAATTTGTTTAACGTTTTACTTAACATCAAGTAATTTTAAATTATTAAAATTCAAAAAATACATCCTATTTTTAAATAAAAATTACTGTCAACTAATTAAAATTTATGATATATATATATAATTTAATTTGTGTGTAATATAAAAAATTTAAAAATTATATTAAAATAATTTATTTTTTATTTTAATACTTTATTTTTATATTAAAAAATTATACCAAAATTTAATAATTTAAATTGATATAAGTTAGTTTAGATTTATAATACAATTTAATTTTTATAAATTTAACTTAATGTCAAACATAATTTTATTAGTACATTTTATTTTATTGAATATTCAACTTAATAGCAAGTAATTTAAATTACTGAAATTTAGAAAAATATATAATATTTTTATATATAATTTTTTTAAAAAAAATTAAGATTTAAATTATATAATTTAATTTTATGTACAATATTAAAAATTATAAAATATTAACATTTTTCTATTTGTAAAAAAATTGAAGTATGCAATACAATTAATTTAAAATATAAATATAATATTTTATTTTTAATAGCTAAATTTTATATTTAAATAATTAAAATTTAATATTTTTAGTTAATGAAAATTAATTTAATTTAATTTTTTATAAATTTTACTTAATATCAAACATATTTTTATTAATGATCTTAATTTGGTTAAAACTTAATTTAATGTAAATAATTTTAAATTACTAAATTTATAAAAATAATTATATTTTTCTATAAAATAATTAGTGTCAATTAATTGAAACTTATGATATACATAATATAATATTAAAATTTTAAAAATGATAGAATTAACTATACTATAATATTCAAATATTCAAATAAAAAAGCAAATATTTTAAATTTTAACCTCATATAATAAAAATGATGTTGTTAATTTTAAATTAAAAATAATAATATTTTTTTATTGATGCAATAAAATAATTTTTTAAAAATTAATTTAATGTAACATTTATAAATAATTATTTAATTAATAATTACTTTAAAATTATACAAATTATAATTGTATAAAATACTTAAAAGTAAATAAAATTATTGATTATATTAATTACATTTTAATATCATTAATTATGAATATTATCCATCATATAAATATATTAAATCACGTTGTAAAATACCTTTTATAAATATTTCCTCACTCCAATAAGGTATTCTGTCACCCTTTTTTTTTTTTCTGATGCTCATGATATGTTGTCACTTCAGCCAATCAAAATGCGCATTCACTGAGCTACCTCGTCACATACGCGGTATGCATATGATCATTTGATAAAGTTCTCAATGAAGCAAACGTATCTCTTCGTTTTGGTAACTCTTCAATTTTCATTAGATTAGTTATTAGTTCATGTAACTTCATACCCTTTTGATATCCTGCATATTCATATTGACTCCGTTTCCCTTTTCCTCTATTAAGTTGTTTATTCTCTAATGAGAGACCAGCATTTGCAATAGTCATGGATGATGACAAATTAGATATTGGAGACCTTCAAGACCTTATTTCGAATAACCTAGGAAAAGAAAATTCCGGTTGGTTAGGCCTAATCAGCTTCGGTGAAGTGCCAATGACAAGCGACATGGTGAGGTTAACGGAAGGCATAAAAAACGCAATGGATTAACGAGAAGAGATGGGTTTGAATCATTGCTGGAGGGTTTTATTGGCTTTACGAGGAAGAAAAGTAGGACGAAAAATTATCAGAAGCCGAAATGGAGAGTTGCATGGGTTAGAAAGAGGTGTAATCATTGCCAGACAGAAGAGACACCACAATGGAGAAAAGGGCCTCAAGGACCAAACACACCGTGCAATGCTTGTTGGGTGCGGTTCGAGTCTGGAAAGTCCAACCTTTGATAGCTTCAGGCATTCTAATTACCATAACAGGATACTCAAACGCCGACCATCAACTTAGTGTGATTTTAGTATTTTTTTTTTTTTTAATTTATGATTTGCGAGTTGTGACATTGGTTTTTCAATTATCTTTTTACATATAATGCATATGCAAGTGAATTGTTTTTTTTTTGTCGCATTGAAATATTTTTTCTTGATTTATGTAATAGAAATTTTTGTTGCATTTCTTAATATTTTATAGATGGTATCCAAAGTATATTAACTGACATTTAACTCATAACTTTTTAAAAATTTAAGATTAAAATAGAAAGCTCTATATTGCATTTGTTATTTTTAGGTTATGATAAATTAGTTCTTAATTTTTTTATCAGTCATATTAATCCTCTAAAATAATTTAGTTAGAAAAATAAAATTTGAAGAGTATTATGATTGATAAAAGAATAATTTGATTTTTTTTATTTTTCTCAGTTCAACAACTAATTAGAAATGTCCTGACAATGACAAAGATTGATTTGTATCTCAATGTAAACAAAATTTGCAACTACATATAACAAAAACGAATTTTTGAGTTTTGAGATGGGATAAAATTAAAAAAAAAAAAAGAGTTGAACTCGAGCTAATTCCTCTTAGGTTCACTAAATCATAAATCTTAAATACTTTTAGTTGATAAGTATTAAAACTATAAGTATAAATAATATATTTATGAAACTATGGTGAAGCATATATATGTATATCATATATTTATGAAAATTTTATCTGTTAGTAATAAAATATGAATTGTAGCTTCATAAAATACAAATTCAATTTTTATAAATTAGATAATTTTTTTATTAACAATTAAATTATATTTTTAACACGATATGTTATTATATAAGGAAATTTATTTTTTATAAAATTTTAAATTATGTATTATTGTCAACATATTCTTTATCAATTATGGAATCAAAATGATGGTACAATTGAATGGAATATTAAAGTCATTTGAATCACATAAACTGTTATAATCATTAAATTTTATGAAAGAACTAAGATATGAGATAGGATTCATATAAAAAAATAAGCACAATAGGATTTATATAAATGGAAATGAGAATAACAAAATAAAATTAATGTAATGGTTCAACCAACATTTTGGGATGGATGGAGAATGAGAAAGTAGATTAGTTAAATGATAAGTTTGTAAAACATGTAAAAATGGATAGGTCAATTATAATTTTACGAGGGGTGGAATGAAAAACTTTTTATGATATTAAAAAATTTAAAATGTGTGTTTTGAAGGGTTAAAAATAGAGGGTAAAAATTTCTTATTAATTCTTTAGTAGATTGGATGATCATAAAAAATGTTTGAGTGGTTAAAGTTTTATCCAACTTGTCAATATAGCTTGGAACAATTAATGACTTTAGTTTCAATGCAAGACCTGAGACTTAAGTTGGAAAATTAAGGATGTCTTATAGCCGAAGGTCAATAAAGACGTTTTTGTTTGGGCATCCTTTATTTCAAATATTTTTGATTAATTTTTCATTCTATGATAACCATACCATCTCACAACATCCCAAGATATTAGAGTTGTTTTGGAAAGATTTTCCATTCAAAGACATGAAATCATTTTTTTATATGCAAAAGAAATTTTATTTCTTGAGTACAAAAAGTACTCTACCTTTTTACTTTTACAACACTTCTCGTTTAAGTCGGTGGATTTACTCATCAGTCCGAGAAACAATACAGTGTTCCTGTGAGATCCTTTGCTTTGACCCAGCTCCAAACCTGAACTTTGATTCTATCTTGAAGACCCAATACATTTTTTCATGTGCCACGTAGTCCATTAGTTTATAGCATAGTTATTTTTTTAAAAAATATATATGTAAAAAAATGATAAATTACCATATTAAACAAAATTAAAATTACAATAAAATAGATTAAAGATGTCAAATTTTAGATTTGAGAAAAAAATATGAAAGAAGGTTATCTATATCAATGGTTCGTTTGAATATACGATCGGAGTTATCCAACCTTGATTGACTGCTTCCCCCGGCACGCTTGCGATGGAAAATTTTCAAGGTAAAAAAACGCTTAAAATCAACTTTCTGTCTAATGCTATACAAATACACCTTAAATTTAGATGAGTGTATAAAAACAAGAAGAGAATTAAGATAAAGATATTCAGATTTTCTATTTGTTTGACAATAAAATTAGGGAAGAAAGGATTAGGTTCATATAAAAATTATTTCAGCTGTCAATTGAAGTGCAAATAGGAAGAGGATTTAAATAATTTTTTAAATATTACATTTTTAATGATAAATATAATATAATGATTTATTTTAATAAAAATACAAAAGTAAAAAATTCAAAATCTTCAGTTATTTTAAATTTGAAATTAATGTATTTTTATAATTTATTAATTTTCCAACAATTCTCTCACGCATCAAAATAAATGAAAAAAAATCTCTCCAGAACTTTTCATTTATTTAAAATGATATATTTTTCTATTTTATTTTTTCCTTTATTTATTATTTTATGTGAAAGATGAAAAATTTACTATTCATTATTTGTTTGAAATCCATTAGAAAATTAACTTCTGGTTTGTAGTTTTTTAATAAAAAAACTTATTTGATATAAATAAATTATAAAGTTTATGACTAAAAATTATTAATTTTTTTAGCTTTTATTTTTCTATTCTTTTATTAATAATTGATTATTTTAAATATAAAACTAATTAGAACAAATAACTTTATATTTAATTTTATAAATTTTACTATAAATGTTATTTTTATAGAATTTAAACAAAATATATTTTAACGTAATTTTCAATATTTTTATTTATATATAAATCTTTAATCAATATCTCATAAATATAACGAGAC
This sequence comes from Canavalia gladiata, assembly GCA_037954105.1. Taxonomy (NCBI): domain Eukaryota; kingdom Viridiplantae; phylum Streptophyta; class Magnoliopsida; order Fabales; family Fabaceae; genus Canavalia; species Canavalia gladiata. Next base: position 56,071,467 of record CM075659.1, on the reverse strand, counting down.
CTTGAAACGTATATTATCTCAAACTCATGTAGGGATGATAATGGGTACCGGCTTGATGGGCACTTGTACTAGATTTAGTGTAGTTGTTAGGAGTTATTATTATTATTATTATTTGTAAGTATGAATTATTTTTTTTCTACATGTATTCCTATACTGACTAATTATCTTTTATTTTATAAAATATCTCTGGCTATAAGGTACTTCAGATTTAGTAATGTATTTTAAAATATAAATAAAAGTAAATATCTACTCAAGCTTTTTTTAGATGTATTTATTTTTAATTCTAAAAATAAATAAATATCCACTCAACGAGCTTTTATGGTAGATGAATATCTACACTATTGAATTTACGGTGCAGGTATGCATACTGTAGTCCCCGTGTATATATAAAACCTTTTATTAAAAGGTAAGCTTATCAACTTAACAATTGAATCACGTTATATTTTTATCACGATAACAATGTATGTAAAATTTATATAATTTAAATATATATATAATTAATAATTATTTCTTTATTTTTAAATAATTATATGTTAAATAAAATAAAATAATAAAATATTGTTTTATTTTAAAATAATCAAAATATTATAATTTTAACCTGTTATATGAATACTTAATATTTAATATTCTTTTATTTTAATCATACGTATATTAAAAAGATCAAATTATTATTGAAATAATTTTTGTTAAGTTATTCATTTGATATCTTCTTATAAAATATAAATTAACAAACTAAACTGTTAAATAACATATACTAATACATTAATGATGCATACCAAATTTTAAATAAAACAAACATATATAAATTATATAATTTTATAGTTAATATCTACTTATGTTAATTTAAAATGTATATTATATATTAAAATAAAATCTTTTGATCTAGTATCAATTAGTTTGTAAATTATATATAATTTTATAAGTTTAATTTGTTTAGATAGAACTTTCATTTTAACTGTAAATTTTTAAATTAATATTTTATATAAATATATTTAAAAAGTTTGATAAATTATATTTTTTAAAATAATATATTTTATTTTTATATATAATAAAAAATTACTAAATTTTATGTTTTTATTTTTAATTAATTTTACATGTTTTAAATTTAAGACATTCGGTATAAAAAGTACTTACTTTTCATGTATTAAATGAATTAAATTTTTTAATATATTTTAATTTATTATTTTTTATATTTTATTATATTATGATTGAATATGTTTTAAAGAATAAAAATTTTAAACACAAATTCTTTATGTTCTACTTGGGTCACGTAGGAAATAGGAAGGAAATAAAAGGAAAGAAAAAGAGTGAAAATAAGAATAAAGAATAAATTGTTTGTACGAGTAGAAATAAGAGGGAAAGAAAAGAAAAAAATTTTCTTTTTTCGTTTAGACGAATGAAAAAAAGAAGGAAAAGAAATATATTAATATGATAAATTTTATTTTATATAAAATTTTAAAATATTTTTTTTGTATGGTATCTTTTTTACAAATATAATTTATTAATTTTTTTAATTTTTTTTTTAAATAATACTTTTAATAATTTTAAAAAATAAAAAAAAAAACTCCCCCTTCATATTTTCACGGCTGAAAAAGGAACAAAAATGTATGGCCCTTTAAAAAAAACTTTCCCTCCACTAAAGACAAAATGTACCAAACAAAGGAAACGTAGTTTTTCTCTTTATTTTCTTCCCCTAATTCCCTTCGTCAACATAGCCTTAGAGTTCCTACGTCCTTTAACAGTTTACTGAATTCTGATAAATTGTAATATTGGATTAAGAATGAGACATAGAGTTACACTTTGTCTTCTTTTCAGATGTATAAATTATTTTTACATAATTGGAGTTTTTAGAATTTATTATCTCATAAATCCTCTTCTTATTCAGGTTACAAGAACCATTATTCAGATTGTCACCTCCTGATTATTGTCTATTGAATTATTTCAAACTTATATTTTTAAGAACTTACACACTTAGATGCATTACACTGCTTGTGTCCATTAAGCGTAACAATTTTTGACACTCCCTTGTATTCTATAATCCACACATTCGAAATGATTCTTTTACAAGATTAACTTCAATGTTTACTCCAACCAATTCTTTGCTAATATTACTAGAGGTTTCACCTCCTAAACTTGAGTGACATTTCTGCATTATCTTCACCATTGATTCAGAGCAACCCCTTTTTAATTTTCTGAAAGTTACGATTATAAAATTCACGCATCCAACTCCATATAGGAGGGAATGTAATATCATTATTCTCTACTATACCTTCCATATCTATACAGATTTTAGTGGTATGCCCCCAAATACCCACCCACATAATACAGGAGAGTTTCTCATACTTAAAAAAATTGTTGATTGTGAAATCTAGTTCTAGCAGGACTATCAATTCTCTCTTCAAGGATTTTTTAAGATTAGAAGAAACTCTAACTTGCATATGTTGATCCCAGTGACCTTCCTCTAACACATCCCATTTTAGAAAATTGTCCAGAAAGTTTCCTATTTGTTTAACAACCCCTACCAAACTTATACTTGTGGGAATATAAAAAACTTGAACCCGTAAAGGGGAGAGGGGGAAACTCCATAGAGGATGGTTGCAAATCCAAACATAACTTTTGCAATACTAACATATTATTGTCAAAGAATCATTATTTTCCTTTCAAGATAAGATCTTCCAAAAAAGAACTTAAATGTGAATAAATTCTTTCCAATCTCCAACAACTCTACATTATTCTTTGTATGCCAATGATTTATTATCATGGATTTGAAAGCTTTCGTAAGTCCACAACAAGCCAACCAGGATAAGAGAAATTTTAGACTATTTTTTTATCAATTCCTTCATCATTGGCCACATGAACTTGGTTGCCTTCCTCTTTAAAAAAATCAAAAGATCTCTATGCATTCATGAGTAAATTTTTAGTGAGACACCACTGTACAAAGAAGATACATCAATATTAGATTTAACAAAACTTCACCACAAGAAACCAATACAAGAAATTTGAGAAAACCTTACCAATTAATAAATTTTATTTATTATAAAATATTTAAAAAATAATATCATAATTTATACTTTTGTTAGCTTAATGTTATAAAATTATATATTGTATATATTTTTTATATTCATAATAATTTTGCTTTATATTAAATTTGTTTTTATTTTACAACAATGTTAATGTTTTATTAGTTCATAAAATAATAGAAAAATGGATTTTAGTTAATTAAATTGCAGATAATGCGGCTGATATGAAAATTTAAATTTTCAACAAATATAAAAATAAGGATCAAAATTATTATCTACCAGAAAATAAATATAAATATTTTTTAAAATATTTTTACGAACAAAAATTTCAGGATCCTACCCAAACCTTATTCATGGTAATTTTTAAACTGATGAATTGTATTAAATACGATTTTAAATTTAAGTTAGTTGTACGTAGTATAGGATCATGAAATCCATGTATTAATTTAGCGAAAGGAAGCAATCGAATCTCAACCCATAGAATTATCTAGTAGCCTTCATTATTCGGATTTTTTCGGGGGTCCCATTCCAAAATCCTTATCAGGTGAAGGTCACGTGTCTTGCACAAGCGGGAAAACCTCTTTAAGCAAGAACTCACCAACAAAAAGTGGCGGGAATCTCATTTCTGTCTCACAGTCTCACACAGTCTCACGCCGTCTCTGTTTTCTCTCTCTCTGCCTTCCAATTCCGATGAGCAACAACGCCTCCCGGAAGCGGCCTGCGCCGCCGTCACAACCCCCCCCGGCGAAGCAGGCCTTGACGTCCGAGGAAGAAGAGTTCGTGGACGAAGACGTGTTCCTTGACGAAACCCTTGTTTCCGAAGACGAAGAGGCACTCATTCTCCGCGACATCGAGCAGCGCCAGGCCCTTGCCTCTCGTCTCTCCAAATGGACCCGTCCTCCTCTCTCCTCTGACTACCTCTCCCAATCTCGTAGCGTCCGTGAGTACTTGCACTCTACCATTTCCTCTCTCCTCTGATACTAGGGTTTTAGTTTGTTTTATCTTTTCTTATTAGTGCATCTTGATTGATTTGTCTATCGTCTTCCCCTTCCCGGCTTTTAGTTTTTCAGCAGCTGGAGATTGATTATGTGATCGGAGAGAGTCACAGAGAATTGTTGCCAAATTCGTCTGGACCTGCTGCCATTATTAGAATATTTGGAGTCACGAAGGAAGGTTAGCTCGTGTTTGTTTCTGTTTTCTTCCACATTGCAAAATTTGGTTGCTTAGAGAATAGGAAACAAGTGATTGGTGATTAATCTGTTTATAGTGCTGCATGAACGCCAATGTCTAACTTGACAATGGAACTATTGATCAGTTTAGAAGTTAGGAGCACCGAAAAGAATAATAGTAGTTGAAGGTGCATTTGAACGATTCTATTGTCAGTTTCCAACCAGTTAGTCAAACATTGTTTTATTAGGAGTGTTTGAAGTTTGGTATGGTTCTCTTTTGAGGGGAAAAGTCATCCACACCAATCCAATAAGTTTGCTTCTAATTGGATAATTGAATTAAATCAAATCAATCTCAATCTCTCAATTGGTTTGGTCACTTCATTCCAGTCAGTTTTTGATCAACCACTTTTTTCTTAGACAAAAGCCAAATTGACTTCATTTTTTTTGGTATTTCATGATACACTCTAGGACAAGTTTGTGTGAAAATTGTATTAAAAGCATAATCAATAGATAGAAATAACAAATTAACCTAAAAGTTTTCTTAAACATAAAAATAAGTAGAAATCTAATAATCTATTATAGGCAATATATGAATACATAATTAGTTATACAATTTCAGTCAGGTTTCATAACTGAAAACTGAACTAAACTATGTTTTCATAGGAAAAGAAGTTTATTTTCTGGTTTGTTGGTTTTTGATTGCCAAATTAAGATTTACCAACCAACCCATATAGTTTGTTTGAGTCCAGATAAAGTGATCAACAATACTTTGGAAAAGGGCAAATTGATGCTCTGACAAACTTGTGCTGAATATATTTTTTATACCTGACATTAAACCCAACATCATAGTTTATAACTAATATTTCAATTTCATATACAGAATGTAACAGTGCGAGAAAATGGCATGAATGATGATATCTATATAATTTTTGATGATTTATAGATCAATTTTACATAACTGTTAAGATCATGGCTACTTACTGTTTTTGTTAAAGAATTTTTCTTTCTTGTATACTCAGTTTCTTTCTTATATAATTCATTTTATGATTTTCCACTTACATTGCATGTATCAATATAAGTCCCCAGAACTCATCTCCATTTCAATAGAACAATTCAAGTGTTTATTTTAAAAAATTGGTGTAAAATTATGGATTAGGCTGAGATTTACCTAAAACATTATTTTTATTAAAACTAAAAAAAAAAATACTCTCCCTGTTACTAAACCTTTTGTCCCAGTCATCCCACATTTTCAACATTAATCCACATAATAATGCAGCTACACACCACAGCGAAGAAATTCGCGAAGAATCAGAGAGTTGACAACATTGCAATAACCATTCATTGTTTCATCAGCACTTTCCCCCTTGACATGAATGTGACCCCAACACTAGACATCAAGTCTATTTTAAAATGCTAAAGCTCTTTGTGATGGAGAAAAAAAATTGCTAAACAAACCATCTGCTATAAATTGTCCATGTATTAACCAAAGATGGCATTTCAGTGGAAATCCTCGTTTTAAGTGGGTTGAATTTCAACACATTGAGGGAGATAAGATGAACCAGGAGAAAAAGTTTCTGATGACATGAGTGGTTGTTCTGGTCTATGGGATGTGCTTGTCAAGGTAATGGAACCATTCCCTTGTCTGATTGGAGGGTATTAACCTCTGAATGCATACAACAACACTTCTGTTGCTGTGATTCACTGTTTCCACTTTATGGTTTTTTTTGTTGGTTTATTTTTTGTAATTTTTAATAACAATAATGTTTTAGGTGTATCTCAGTCATTAATATATTTAACGCTGTCTTCTAAAGTGAGAGTGTTGACTTTAGAGGTGCTTGATCCTAAAGTTATATATGATCTATCATTGTACTTATTGATTACAGCTCTCAACCATGCAGTTCCTTATAGGAGTTAACATAATAAACTTATATTTTGTTTGCTTGTTAGGACACAGTGTTTGCTGCAATGTTCATGGGTTTGAACCATATTTCTACATCAGCTGCCCTCCTGGGATGGGTCCAGATGATATCTCTCATTTTCATCAAACTCTTGAGGTATCCGCTTTAGTTGCTGAAAATAATTTTCAGCTTTTAATCAAGATGGATCATTTTTTTAAGACTCATGAATGGCTATAACTTACTTGCTTTTGCGTCTTGTGATGCTTCAGGGAAAGATGAGAGAATCTAATAGAAACAGTAACGTGGGAAAATTCATCCGCCGTATTGAAATGGTGCAAAGAAGGAGTATTATGTACTATCAGCAGTCCAATTCCCATCCGTTTCTCAAAATTGTAGTTGCACTCCCAACTATGGTTGCCAGCTGCCGTGGTAAACTTAGATATTATCAACTAGACATTCTGTTCCCTATATATTAATCATCTTATCAAAACTCTTAGGAGTCTAGAATTACTTGATTGATGTTTAAGCTACACTCTTGGTTCTCATTGCCATTTCATGTACTTTTTAATATTATGTCATGGTGTGGCCATTGTATACACAGTGGGTTGAGAGTTAGATTTTAGTCTTTTGCACCCAGACACTAAAATGTTGGTATTTTCTTTTAAAATTGTTGTCTTCCTCATTAGCACCTCACTCATGAATGAATATTTCTTGCTAAAATTGGAAAACCTGTCAGGTATTCTTGATAGAGGTATTCAGCTTGATGGTCTTGGTTTGAAGAGCTTCTTGACTTATGAAAGCAATGTACTTTTTGCCCTTCGCTTCATGATTGATTGCAATGTAGTTGGTGGAAATTGGATTGAAATTCCCGCTGGAAAATATAAGAAGGCAGCAAAAAGCCTGTCTTACTGCCAGTTAGAGTTCAATTGCTTGTATCCTCTTTCATGTGATAACATCAAAATTCTGTGTAAAAGGGTTATGGGAATGCCAAACTCTGGTTTTTCTTAACAATGTTATAGGTATTCTGATTTGATTAGTCATGCTCCAGAAGGGGAGTATTCAAAGATGGCTCCATTTCGCATATTGAGTTTTGACATTGAGTGTGCTGGTCGTAAAGGTCATTTTCCTGAGCCCTCCCATGATCCTGTCATCCAGGTCCATTGCCTTCTCTTCTCACACGTGCAATTTCATGCACAATGTTATTGTTTTTGAACCAAAATTTCTCTTTTCTTACAGATTGCTAATTTGGTTACTTTACAAGGAGAAGATCAGCCATTTATTCGAAATGTGATGACCCTTAAATCATGTTCTCCTATTGTTGGTGTTGATGTGATGTCATTTGATACAGAGAGAGAAGTCCTGCTGGCTTGGAGGGTAATTTCATTTTGTGTGCATGTGTAATTCTGTTTATAGTTATCAGGCACAAGAATTTCAAACTGTTCCCCCTAAACAAATAGGAATTTTTGAGACATGCTAATTTAATATCGGACATCTTGCATGTTTTGTCACATAGTTTGATGTTTTATAGTGATTTGAACTTCATCAATTGTCCAAACTATTACATATCATTTATGTCTAAAACCTGTATATCATGAGTCTTTTTGATGTTATGTAACTGTTGAATGAATTACAATCCTTTCTCTATTAAGCTCTTATAGTTTGATGGAGGTGATTTTTTTCTTGCAGGATTTTATTCATGAGGTGGACCCTGATATTATTATTGGATATAACATCTGCAAATTTGACTTGCCATATCTTATTGAGGTTTGACTTTACTTTGAGATTAAACAGTACACTTATATAACTGAAAGGTTTTATTATTAAAAAAGGCAGGGTTGTGTACTTGTTATTTTCTTGTTTGCAGAGAGCTGCAAACCTGAAAATAGCAGAATTTCCGATTCTGGGCCGTGTCAGGAACAGTAGAGTTCGAGTAAAGGATACAACTTTCTCATCCAGGTAAAAAGATATAGTTGTCTGTTATGCTGTTGCATTCTCTAGTTATTTTTGTAGTAGTTGTATTCTGGTGGGTAGGTAGGCTTCGTACAGTTTCATCAACTTCTATGAAAATAAAAGTTTGCTTTTTTAAAGTGAATAATATGTTCTGTATCCTTGACATTTTCTGTGAGTATTTGGAATTACATTATTTTATCCTTTTAGTTAAGTTTTTATCATTCAACTATCTGCCTTGGTATTACTTGATGGTCTTGTAGGCAGTATGGGACCAGGGAAAGTAAAGAAGTTACAGTAGAAGGGAGGGTTCAGTTTGATTTGCTCCAGGTGCTGTCAATATTTTGTTTTGCTTTAATTACCTGCGCCTGGATGATTCAAACTTATTGCTTAATAGGTTTATTTGTTATGTTTTGATTTGCAGGTTATGCAAAGAGACTACAAATTGAGTTCTTATTCACTGAATTCTGTGTCAGCACATTTCCTTTCTGAACAAGTAAAAGTCATGCTTTTGACATCATTTCAAGCAATTATTTTTTTTCTTGCTAGCCTTGGCGCTATGGTGAGGTTATTGCCTTGTGACTTGGAGTTCATGAGTTCAAATCCTGGAAAGCCTCACCGCTTGTGAGGATAAGGCTGTGTATATCTACCCTCCTTAGGCCCAATTTGTGGAATCCTTGTACACTAGGCCACCCTTTTAATCTGTTTCCCCCATGTATTTTTTGATTCAAATACATATTAGAAGTGGGAACTGTTTATATGACTTAAACCATTGTTGGAAAGTATAATTAACTCATCTTTATATTTATATATATAATATATTTATTTATAATCATAGATGTAGTTGCAGATTTACTTTACATGTATAAGCTCATGATTTGATGGAAGCATTTACCTGATAATGTAGGAACATGGAATTACAATGGAGTTGTAATTTGGCAGAAATACATTTCAATTAGTTCGTGCAATGTGCTGCTTGTTGCTTTTTCTGCATTCTGTTACCTATTCCTATGCCTACCATTATCTAAGCAGCTTCTGTTGCTGGAATCTTGTCTTTGTTCTTGAAAGTTATATTGCATGCCAATTTATGAACTTAGTCAGTGCATATCCATATGATGCAGAAAGAGGATGTTCATCATTCAATTATATCTGATCTTCAGAATGGAAATGCAGAAACTCGGAGGCGTCTTGCTGTGTACTGTTTAAAGGTTTGTGTTCTGGTTCATTTGTCTTGGGCTGCTCTTTGCTGCCATCTTTTATTTAAATGCTTATGGTTCAGTTTTTTCATTTTTTTCCTATCAAGTTCTCATTTGGCAGATAAACTTTATGGAGATAAACTAGAAGTTACGATAAGTTAACAATTATTAGCCCAAGGTTAAGTTATTGTAGTTTGGATGTCTTGATTTGTGATGAGAGTTATGATCTGATTGACATAACATTTTTGGTTTTCATTGTTTGTTAGTTTTATTAAATACTTAGTTAGAAAAGGATTTACCATGTTATAAGGCTCTGCTTCATATATATATTTTTCAAGTGCAGCAAATGAAGATTGTTAACCACTTCATTTTCTTGACCGCATCTGCTACCTTTTTTTGAGGCCTTAATATGTTAAGATCCTAACAATCTGACAAGATTTGCTCAATGGCAATAGATTCATCAACGTTGATTTTATTGCGAATCCAAGGTCCATTCTGGAACCTTTTCAGTCTCATTGCTGATTTTCCATGCATCATGTAGGGTCTAACATCAAACACTGAATAGTACTTAGGTGTAAAGGAACAAATTGGATTTTTTTTTAAATCATTAGCAAAGCAGTTAGCTTTACTCTAAAGTGTTGTAAAACTTGTGGTTCTTTTACCCTTGAAGTCTTGCAAATCAAACATGGTGAATCTGTTATGGGTACATTACACATGATGGAAAACTAAAGTGAAATAAATTGACCAGTTAAATTTCATACTTTGCTTGTTTGTGCAGGATGCATATCTCCCTCAGCGGCTTTTGGATAAATTGATGTTCATTTATAATTATGTGGAGATGGCTCGAGTAACTGGTGTCCCAATTTCTTTTCTACTTTCCAGGGGCCAAAGCATTAAAGTAAGAATTAAACTTCCTTTTTATATCAGTTGTTAGAAATATGGAAAATAATTGGTTCATTGAATTTGTAGCAGTAACTGCTAGCTTTTTTCCTTCCCTCCCAGGTGCTTTCTCAACTTCTTAGGAAGGCAAAACAGAAGAACCTGGTCATTCCTAATGTCAAACAGGCAGGATCTGAACAAGGAACATTTGAAGGTGCCACTGTAAGTTCATTCTTTCATTTTTCATCATTATTGTAATGGTTAATTAGTGATTATTCATAGAATATCCCTTTTCAATGTATGTTCATGCATGTTTGCATGTGTATGGATCTTTTGAATGTGGTATGAAATATGTTGTATTAGCTACCCAGTCATAGAACTATTTGATGACTTTGTATTTTGAGAGTTTTATTCTTTTTGTCACTGCAAATTATATTATATACTGAATTGACTCAAAAATGATGGTACTCATATTCAAAGGCTTATAGTATCTTGGCCAAGATTGCTTTGCATCATGTTTTCAAACTTGAGAGTCACCATAAACTTGATGAACCTGTCACCAGTTTATGTAATATTAAAATAAGATTAAAAAAGCTATTCCTATATCCAAAAAAAATACACCAGAACCCTAATCAAGGTTGTCAAAATTGAGATTTTAAGTGGGATCAGAAAAGGGGAAGAAAATTGTAAATCATAGAATCGTAAAACGGATTGTAAAATCTTACTAACATGTAAAATTAACATAGATAATGTAAATAAACCTCTAAATTGTATCATTAACTAAACTTAACCTGAAAATTCATAGGCAAAACATCCATAACTTAGCTAAAACAGGGAATGAAGCTACCAGAACAAAACAGAGATTAAAGCCATGTTTTTCATCACCAGCCCTATTACACCGGCAATAGAACCACCAGAAGCCATGTTTTTCATCCAAATTCTGAGAACACAACCACAACAAAACAGAGAACAAAGGCAGATGCAGAACAGAGAAGGAAGGCAGGCAGGTTGACGTTTGGTCTTTGGAGGAAGAAGAGAAGACGAAAAGTGGAGAAGCTGAGAAAGTTGGATGTCAAGGGATTATAGCACAAATTCTTATTTTGGCATATTTGGATGAATCATAATCGGTTTTCATGAATTGTAAGTTCGTAACAGCTTGCTTTGGTTTAAAAATGTACCAAAAAAATTGGGTTAGTAAACTGGTTGTGAAACCCGATTTTGAATCCACAGGATATGCTGCAACCCAATTTCAGATCCACATGTTAATTGGGGAGCCAATTTCAGATCCGCATGTTGATTTAGGACCCAATTTGAGATCCATATCTCACTATAGAGAACACGTATGAGTCTGAACTTGTCTACAATTTCACGATCCAAAACAGCGATCCCACTATGATCCCACAAAATTAAGATTTCACATGCGACCCAAATTGTGCCGTCCACTAAAAATCGTATGATCGTGCATTTCTAAGATTAAACTCGCGATTTTAACAATGACCCTAATTATCCTAGAGGATCAAATGGGCAACCAATTGAACCTTGGCACAGAACAAATGGGAATGGGCTCTCTGGTGCCTTGTTTATGGGTTCAGGTTCATCCCAAAGGCCAGAGAAAGTGATTTTGGGGCAATTGATGCCATTGGAGGTTGTAGCTTTGAAGATTATTGGAGGAGGATTGTTGGATCAACCAATCTTTTTGGAGAAATGCAGGTCATTGGGAGTGAGATCCGAGATGTGGGTGAATTTCTGATGTCTTGGAGCAAGAAGGATGAGCAAAGCTCGTGTAGGGAACAAATCTTAATGAAATGGCACCATTTTGGTTATTTTTTTAGGCTATTATACATCACAAGCTAACTCACTAACTTGGGAGTGCCATGGCAAGTCTACTCATGTTTGATTGATCCTACCCAAGTCTAGCCACGTTTGAAGAGCTTCGAGTTTCCAAGTGAATTGGCAAACATTCTCAAGCTAAATTCTGAGTTTACAAGTTAACTTGCAAATTCAACAATCATGCTCCGCATAGCTTTCTCTGATATATTCATGAGACAATCTCTTGTCTTTATATAAATTTTTGGTTAGATAGAAATGCAGCTACTGTATTTCTACATTACAGCTGGGATAAAGTGGTATAACTCTACCTCCCAGCATTGCCTTTTTGGTCTAAAGAGTTGAAGATATGTTGTTTGTGGATTTGAAATGCATTTAATGGCTTTATAATGTTTAGTGCCCCTTGTAGCAGTTGCATTCTATTATTACCTTATTTCAAGACTGTTTTCTATTCTTTTATTTATTTATTTGAGAAAGTCCTTGTGCCTATTTGTTACCATGAAAAAGATGTATATGAAATTCTAAGAGGTCCTTAACTTGTAATTTGTAGCTGATATATGAGGAATGATCCTAGGTAATATGTGACTTGGAAGTGTTAGAGTATATTACTAAACTGTTATAAATTGTTAGTTTCTTCTTTTTCCATGGCCAAAATTGAACATGGGTTGTCTTGAACAATTGCTCCTTGCTCATGAGGCACTCTTAATGAAATCTTGTCATCTTACTACATTGGATTCCTTTTCTGCATTTTTTGTCCTAATTTTCAACCTACATTGCTGCTGCCTCACATTGAACCTCCACAGTCTCTTAGGCTTTGGCTGACAAATTGGTATTTTGCCAAGAAAGTAGAATATACTGCACTTTTGACCAGTCATACTTGGTCTCTTGTTTCTTTCCTTCCTCAGTGGAGTGCTACTGGATGCAAATGGGTTTATTGGGTGAAAAAAAATCCTGATGGCTCTATCAACAAAAATATAAAGGTTGTCTTAGTTCCAAAAGGTTTTCACCTACAATATGGTTTTACTATACTGAGACTTTTTCTCCTATAGTAAAACCTCTCACTGTTTGTATTATTCACTCATGTCTTAACTCACCAATGGATCAATCCACGCCTTGATGTTAATAATGCCTTTCTAAATGGTACTCTCATCGAAAACATCTCCATGTCTCAACCACTAGGCTTTGAAGTACAGGATAAGTCTCTTGTCAGCAAGCTGCACATATCCTTATACGCAATCTAACAGGTTCCCAGGGCCTGGTTTGACAAATTAAGTATCACTCTTCATCAATTGATTCAAAACCTGTCATTGTGATCCATCTTTGTTCATCTTCAAAACTCCCACTACTTGTATCTATCTTTTAGTTCATGTTGATGACATTCCACCCAGGCAGTTGTCCTAAACTTCTTCAAGACCTAACATCAAAATTAAACTTGTCTTTTTTCTCAAACAATTAGGCATTCTTGGCCATTTTCTTGGCATTGAAGTCAAATATCTTCCTAATGGATCCGTTTTGCTTTCTTAATCTATGATCTTAAAAAGTGTAATATGGTCACTACCAAGGGCTTACCTACCCCGATGGTTATCAGATTATGTTGATCCTTCATTTTATAGATGCATTGTTGGAGCTCTTCAGTATGTTACTGTAGCAAGACCAGAACTTTGTTAGTGTTAACAAAGCTTGCCAATTTTCTCACAGAATCTGGACAGCCATTAGAAGCTAGTTAAATGAGTTCTTCACTATCTTTGTGACACAATCTTTACAGTCTGCAACTTCAACCTGATAGTTCCACTCAAGATCTTCTCACTTGAACCTTTTGTGATGCTGACTGGGCATGAGATCATGATGATTGCAGATCTGCATCCAATGCTTGTATTTACTTAGGTCCTAATTTGATCTCTTGGTGGTCTCGCAAGCAAACACTGGTAGCCTGATCTAATGCAGAAGCTGAATATCGAATCTTAGCAACCACAATAGGGGAAATTCTTTGGATCCAATCCCTTCTACAAGAACTGCAAATCCACCCTTGTACTCCAGTTGTATACTTTGACAACATGAGTGTTGCTCTAACCTTGAATTTGATCCTTCACTCTCAAACCAAACATAGAATTAGATCTTCACTTTGTTTGAGAATGTGTCCTCAACGCTCAGTGTGCCACATTTCAGTAGAAGACTCAAGTCACAAACAACCTAAGGGTCTTGGAACCACCTACTTCTGTTCTCTCAGAAACAAACTCAAAGTAGTTGATAATTCATCTTTTATCACACCTATTTTGAGGGGCCAATGTTAGAGTATATTACTCAAACTGTTATAAACAGTTTAGTTATGTTCATTTAAATACTGTTGGTATAGCCGATCAAGTAGTTGGTTACAGAGTTAGTTAGATAAGGCTCTAGACTAGGCTACTCCTCTGTATATAAACAGCTCTCAGAATCGTGTGCTCTTCCATGCTTGCTTCATTTCAATAAAACATAAATCTAAGTATTCATCTTCCCCATTTTCTCTGCATTCTCTGCAATTCTAACAGGAAGAATTTCATATGCTAGGGTTGTTTGTTAATTTTATTCAAATGGAGTGGAGTTGTAAGAAAGTTCCATTTGGAGTATTTTCAGTTGGGTGTATGACCTTGGTGTAAGGTGATTTGGTAGCCTTTGGTTGCACCTTAATAGAGGCACTGGTCTCCACTGTCTGCAGATTTTCTTTATTTATATCTATTTTGTGCCTGTTATATAATATGCTTTTGCATTTTAGACTAATTTTATTAGTTGAGTTTTTTTCATTTATTTAATTATTTTTTCAGTGGTTGAGAGACAATTATGACAAAACTGTATCTCTATTCAAGTCTGATGTATCATTGCAGATATATTACGAAATATGGTTTATTGAACTTTGACCTATACTTCAGCCAGACAGGCCATTGTTTGTGCAGGGTCTTATAGGAAACATTTGTTAAGAACCCAGAACAGAAAACAGAGAAAACAAGAGAATGATTTTATTTCATGATTGAAAAGGAACTGAAAAAGGGGAAAGATCTCTTCCATAAGTCTTCACTTTACAAAGGGTTTCCCCTTTCTATAACAGAGCTAAAGCTCCATTCTCAATTGATTCTGAACTGAATGCTACTTCCCTCTACCTCCCATCCCATTTAAGCTAAACCCCTTGTCTTTCCACCCTCTCTAAATAATGAATTGTTCTAACTAACTTTTGGGCCTCTATTATTGTTAGAAAAGCTGAATTGATATATTGAATCTGAATTAAAAATGAAAGAGATACAAGAGTTTGAATTTATATGTGGTCCTATGATAAAGCTGTAACTAATTGTTACAGCAGATTAATAGTAAAGCTAAAAGGATAACAATCTATGGATAAAACTAGATGTGTGCTATTTGGTTCCTAACTATATACTCTGACAACTATAAGTGACTAGTAACTAATTATTGATGTTTGGGAATCTCTAACACCACTTTAGGCCTGTTTTGTGCATTAATCTTGAAAATGGTAAACAAAGTAAAAATAAGGTAACATTTTTGTGATTATTTGTGAAAATAGGAAACAAAAACAAAAAAAAACATTTTCACAAACCAATTAGGCCCCTAAACGAAAAACATTTTCTCAAACTATATGTTATATGCTGTTAGATCTCAAGTAGGGCATTGGGAGGTGCAGACCCTCGAAGTGTTGCGGTGTATTTTGTAAGTTGGGAGTTATTCCCTGTAGTTTCATATAAAAATACCAGGGTTCTTACATATGCCTTCTCAAGCCTTGCAAACAATCAATTTATGCTTTCTCACTCTGCAGTTGTTCTTAAATACTTTTGTTATCCCCTTCTGTTCTTGTTCTTTTAATGCGAAAAATTGAAAGTGGGCTCAAATTCCAAATATCTTTAGGCATGGAGATGTACATAAGTTTTGGAGAAAATGTGCTACATCTTTTCCTTCATTTGCCTTTTGGATGTTTTAGTTGTCCAACTGTTACCTTTTGATACATGATTTTTCAACTTTACAACTTGCAGGTGTTGGAGGCAAGGGCTGGATTTTATGAAAAACCAATTGCTACTTTAGATTTTGCATCCTTGTATCCATCAATTATGATGGCCTATAATTTATGTTATTGCACTCTGGTAAATATTTCATTTTTTGTTAGTTTTGCCGTAAGCTTCTGAGTTTTGTTATTTCATTAAAAATATTTTTGAATATTCATTAGTACAATTTGGTAGAAAATTTAAAGTTTACTGATTTTTAAGGTGACCCCTGAAGATGCTCGCAAACTCAACATCCCTCCAGAGTCTGTGAATAGAACTCCATCTGGTGAAACATTTGTTAAATCAAATTTGCAGAAAGTATGTTGCCTGTAAAACTTGCTATTTCACCTTTTCCTTTAAGTCTCTGTACTGATTTCATTATAGAAGTTAATGTTTATATGTTCTGGCACTGATGTAATGAGAACAAATTTAGGGAATACTTCCTGAAATACTTGAAGAGCTATTAACAGCCCGTAAAAGGGCAAAAGCAGACTTAAAGGTATCTGTTCTGTACTTGTGTGAAAATTGGCTCTGGATTTAGATTGTTTTACTATCAGCTGTAGTTTTGATTAATTCAAAATTTGCTATATTGAATTCCATGTTATCTCCACCCGTACATGATTTCTCTCTTCCATATTTCTACTTTAGGAGGCAAAGGATCCCCTTGAGAAGGCAGTGCTGGATGGTAGACAGCTGGCTCTGAAAGTAAGCTGTGCATGTTATTGTATTCTCTTTTTTCCTTGGTTCTTTTTTTTGTTTGATAGTTTTCCCGTTCTCTCTACTGCATAACGCATACTAATAACTCTACTAATTCTTGGTAAATTTTTAAATTCCATTTCTATTTTCTTTGTTCAGATTAGTGCAAATTCTGTGTATGGGTTTACTGGGGCTACCATTGGTCAATTACCATGTTTAGAGATATCATCAAGTGTAACGAGCTATGGTATTGCTTTCATGTCTTGGTTTGCGTTGCTGTAGATTTTGAAATTATTCATTTGTTGAATTGAAATAAAATTTCCATTAAGTACTTATTATGTGGATTGGATGCCTTGTAAAGGTCGGCAAATGATTGAGCACACCAAAAAACTTGTGGAAGATAAATTTACAACGCTTAATGGCTATGAACACAATGCTGAGGTATAATATTTAGAAATTTTCTTGTTTTGATGTCTGTCATACTCTATGGGGTTTCATGGGTTTTTCTTGTTTTGTTGCTTCTGATTTCAAACCTCATTCATGTAATGGCATTTCCCCCAAGTTAGTTGATCATTTTTGGCATCCAATGGTAATCAGCTGGTAACTTGTGTTTTGGTCCCTGAAAGGTACAGTGGTCTACTTTTGCTTTAATTTGGCCACCAAATTTTGCCCAGTTTTCAGCAAATATGATTCTTTCTATTTCTATAATGGCGCATTTTGGCCTGGGATGTTTAACATTGAACCAACATTGTAAAACTTTCTAGCTTTGCCAATTGATATTACATTTCCAGTTATAATCTACTTTTTAAAACTTAATGTAGTCTTATTTTTCTTTCATTCTTTACTACCATAATCAATTAGCCAGATTTTAATGTCAGATTCTCAGATGGCTTACAAAGTAATGTAATTCTTGCTACTAGGTAATATATGGAGACACAGATTCTGTGATGGTACAATTTGGTGTTTCTGCTGTAGAAGAAGCTATGAACTTGGGGAGAGAAGCTGCTGAGTACATTAGTGGAACTTTCACAAAAGTAACAGTTCAATTTTCAATTTATTTTACTCTTTTGTTTAGTGCTTTTATGTTTGAGGCTCTTGCATGAAAGCCCATGAAAGCAATCAAATCCTGAGCATGCAAGTAAAAACTAATGATTGGTTCTAAAATCACATTTTTTAGCACAGCACTGCAATAAATATGAGCCTGCCAGGGATTGCAGAACACAACATTCTCAATTTTATTCTTCCTGTCATTTTCCGTAATTCTTGAAATTTGGAACAAAACTAACATGGTTTTTCAAAAGTTTTAGATTCAGTGATTATGATGTTTATTTATGACATCCATATGCATGGTAAAAGCTATAATTGATTACCACTTCACAAAGTTTGCAAGAAAGTCTGCTAGTATTATTTTACAAAGGGGTGAGAAACAATACTGTGCTGGTCCAGTAACTTGCATCAGTGTGTAACATTAAATATTGAAGCAGCAGTGGTCTATGCATGGTAAAAGCTACAAGTGAGTACCACTTCACAAAGTTTCTAAGCTAGTCTGCTAGTATTATTTATTCACAAAGATGAGAAGCAATACTGTAGTGATCCAGGAACTTGCATCGGTGTGTAACATTAGATATTGAAGCAGCAGTGGTCTTGGTCTGCTGGATTCAATAGTTTTTGTTTCAGCATCTCTAAATTTATTTCTATCAAGCAATTTAAGAAAGATATCCTAAACTTAGATCTTCTTGAGACTTCATTCTTGTTTAAGTGTGTTTGAAATTAATTTATTATTTTTTTGTTACTTTTGTCCTTATGTATTTGTTTTCATTTTGATTGTGAAGCCCATCAAACTGGAATTTGAGAAGGTTTACTATCCATATCTCTTGATTAGCAAGAAGAGATATGCTGGTTTGTTTTGGACAAAACCGGACAATTTTGACAAAATGGACACTAAAGGTGAACATTTAATCTTTTCCTTTTTTCTTTGTTGAAGTGCCTCTTAAACTAAATTTGCATTTAACAGGCATTGAAACTGTTCGAAGAGACAATTGTTTATTGGTAAAAAACCTGGTGAACAATTGCCTTCACAAACTACTGATTGACAGGGACATTCCTGGGGCTGTCCAGTATGTCAAGAATGCAATTTCAGATCTTCTCATGAATCGTATGGATTTATCGCTTCTGGTCATTACAAAGGTGGGAAGTCTATTCGAACTACTGAGCAGCTTATGATCTTTTATAGCTATTTGCTTTTGTGGAGCATTCACATATTTGATGTGAGTGCACTAGAATAATTCCTTTGAACTTGGCACTAACATGGCTTTAGCAGGGTTTGACGAAGACAGGAGATGATTATGAAGTAAAGACAGCACATGTTGAACTTGCTGAAAGGATGCGCAAGGTTGGCTGGATTATCAAATACCTTCATTGTTCTGTTTTCCCCCTTTTTTGTTTTTGAAAAAATGAAATTACTTTGGCAAAGGAAAAACTAGTCAATGTTATTGTATATCATATGAACAATGTGCCAAAACACGAAACCGTATATTAGGAAAACCATGAAATTTTCTTTAATCTAGATTCTGGCATCCTATATTGTCATTTGCTCAGGTCCTGTAAGTTTCTTATGTTTCGCAAGTTATTTGTGGAACTGTGCTGTATTCATTACTGCTATGGATTTATATTTGTTTTAGGCTTATTGAGCTTGTCATGTCTGTTTTTTGGTCCATAAGTGTATTTTATTTGATTTTGTAATTGACAGCGAGATGCTGCCACTGCTCCAAATGTTGGAGATAGAGTACCTTATGTTATTATTAAAGCTGCTAAAGGTGCAAAGGTAATTTCACATTGTCCATCTCTCTTTTTTGGCAAGTTTTTCAAGCATTTGTTTTCTCTAGACTAACCTGCTTAAGAAAATCAGGCATATGAGAGATCAGAGGATCCTATCTACGTGCTAGAGAACAATATACCAATAGATCCACAATATTATCTTGAGAATCAAATTAGCAAGGTTGGTTTATTAGATGTTTCAGGTTTCTCTAATATTTACACTTTCTTTATTAGCTTCATTTGTGTTGCAGCCAATTCTGAGAATTTTTGAGCCAATTCTGAAGAATGCTAGCAAGGAACTTCTCCACGGAAGTCACACAAGATCTATTTCTATTTCCACTCCATCAAATAGTGGCATAATGAAATTTGCTAAGAAACAGCTTACTTGCATTGGTTGTAAAGCTTTACTTAGGTATATATTCTTTTCTCTTTTCATACTTTGTCTTGAGGCTCTAAGATTTTCCCTGTTGATTTTACTTTTATATATTCTGGTAAAGAAGATACATAACTACCGAGAATGAGCATTTTGCACATGCTAACTTTTTCAATAGCTAGACTGCATATTTAACAAATTTTCTACTTTGTTGAAATGTATAAGAAACATGGTCCAGCACTATACTGTGGAATTGTTGTGAACTAAGTTATCAACTTGAGAAGAATTGTGCTTTATGGAAGTGAGCATAAGACCCCTGCAATAGGTGCTAGTCTTTCAGACATATTATGAACATTTGTGAATTTTTTGGTATCTTAGTGACAAAGAATAGTTGATTCATTGAATTTCATGTCCTCTGCAATTTTTTCTCATCCATTTCAATATGTTTCTGTAGTTACTACCAGTGAGATAACATTTTGCACAGGAGGTGCCATTTATCTGCACTATTATGATAGCTTGAAATCTTGATGTCTGTTTGCTGGAGTATTTATTACTGTTTTAAGCCTTAACAGGAAAACAAAATTCTTAAGGTGTTATATGGAATTATGGATCATAAAAATGTACCTGATAATACTTAGGTCTTGCTTTCTAAGAGATCTAATGTTGAGGTTTATTTGTGTGTATTATGATGCATGAGTGTGTTAAGATCCAATTGCAAAGAATGGAACTTGAGTTTCACATTGGAAGTATGGGATCCTAGTGTGGGGTTTATAAGACTTGAGGCTCTAACTACAATAGCTAGCTTTTGTGGTGTGGTTCTCCCAAAGTTTCCATCAATTGGTATCAAAGTTTTCCACCATGTCTCTTAGCTACAATCAAGCAGCGTAAATGGTTACACTGACATTGCAGTGTTCGTTCGGGACTAGTGCACAGCCAGCCTGCATGGATGCTGGGGCTGGGGAGTATGGTGGGATGTTAGGATCCAATTGTAAAGTATGATCTAAAGTCCCACATTGGGAGTATGAGATTTTAGTATGACATTTAAAGGCTTTACGTTTTCCAACTACAACTACTAGCTTTTGTGGTATGATTTTCCCAAGGCTTTTATCAATTAGGGATGTTAGGATCCAATCTCAAGGTATGAGACTTGAGTCACACTTTGGAAAAATGAGATTCTAGTGTGGGGTTTATAAGGCTTTAAGGCTTTAGGCTCTCCAGCTACAACAGCTAGTTTTTGTGGTGTGGTTCTCCCAAGGTTTTTATCTGTCTCTGTTGGATGCACTCTCTTTTGAGTCTAATCTAAAGTGAGCTCCTCTCCACCGTTCATTAATTTAATAGCTCAGATTAACTTAATAATTTTAATAATTAAAAAAAAAGTTTCGCTATCAGCCTCACCTTCCTCTCACCACTGTTCAACCTTTTTCTTTCTCACAATCACCGTATCGTCCTTTCAACATAGATCATCCTACTTTTTGCATTTCTCTCACCATGTTCTGGTCTGCAGTATGTAATGGTTCACACTATAATCATAAAAGCTTCCCTCCAATAGATTTAGAATGTTTGCAATTTGGTTGTGATTCATCAACGAAACCATTCTTTTCTATGCAGAGAATAATCCTCAATATAATATAGCGCATGTAGGAGGGTTACTCTATTTGCATGTGAAAAAAGGAGTCTTGATATTTGCCAGGACATAAAAAGATTGACGATGCAAGAGCAGTTTGAAACTTGAAGAACCACTTTGCGTGGTAGAACTTGGACAAAAGTGGCAGTGGGAATTGAGAAATAGATTACCACGTTAATCACAGCAAGATGGGAACTGGTTTTTCAAGGATTATTCTGTTTCTTAATTATTTAAACTATTGTTAATCTCAGCCATTGAATTAATTAATGGGGTAGATGAGCTCACTTTCCCCTCTTAAGTTAGAAGGCTCACTTTAGAGGAGCCAGATCCGTGTCTGTTATACAAATAGCTAATAATACTATTTTTATTGCATTTGGCTCAGCAATGGACATCACACACTCTGTTCACATTGCAAAGGAAGGGAAGCCGAATTGTACTGTAAAACAGTGGCTCAAGGTAGGCTTCTCTTGAGCCATCTATGTTCAATTTGAAATGGTTCTAGATGTTTTTCATTTTGGACAAAATAAGTGGTGGTGTGTGTGCAGTGTCAGATCTGGAGATGCTTTTTGGGAGGTTGTGGACACAGTGTCAGGAGTGCCAAGGATCACTTCATCAGGATGTTCTCTGTACAAGGTATGTTCATTCATTTAGGAAATTTTATGTTATTAAAGGATTGCTTGGGTTGCTCGAGTTCTCAAATTTTTGGTTTTGGTTTGTTTACTATCCTTGCATAGACATACATCAAATTATTTTGGTGCCTTGTTTACTATCCTTGCCCCTATAGATGTTGTACAAGAACTTGCAATTTAGTTGTGGTACTCGTTGTTACCACCAATTTATCCTACACTATTGTGTTGCAGTCGGGATTGTCCAATTTTTTATCGGCGAAAAAAGGCACAGAAAGATATGGCCGAAGCAAAGTTGCAATTGGACCGGTGGAACTTTTAGGATTTTGTCAAACTCAGGTTTTTCTCAATTTTCTTCATTACTCTTTAGTATTCATAATGATCTGGTCAATGACCTGTAGGAATTTCACCGATTAATATATCCAATTATTGCAACTACAAACAATTGGAGCATTTATCTTTTCATCCTGGGAAGTTACCAAATATTTATATAATAAAATAACAATAAAAAAATAACCAGAATCAAACTCAGGTTTATGAAATTTCAGTCAGTCGTAATTGGATTGAATTCTGAGTATCATTTGAAATTTCTGTTAAGATTCCTAGTTTTGGGGATTTACATCACGCACGTGCATGTATGCATGTGTTCTAACTTAGGAAACTCTACATATTATTACCGAACCCCAATATATAGAAATACCATTCCAAGTCTGTTTATTAGGGTTGACATAATGTTACGATTGTAGGTATTATTGAATTTGCTAATTTGGGAACTGGAGGAATACCTCTGGAGGTATCCAGCGACAAGCTCTTGTGACCCGTATTTCTGTCGCTGGAAGGAAATACATGTAGCAAAGAGCCGAAATTTTTCGCAGTCTAATTTAAATATGATTTGTGAAAGCTGGATTATGTACAGAATTTGGCTTGCCGATCTTGGAAGCCAATAGAAGCAATCTGGTTTTTGCCACGACCCTGTCAATGCTTAATGTGAGTAAACACAATTTGGTAGTTGAAAGATTTGTGGAATCCTCAAATGATGATGTAGTTACCGGATGACATCAACTTGGTTCCAGTAAACAGTAATTGCTGGACTACTTTGATGTTAAATAATCATTTGAGGATTGAGTTGATGTAAAACAATCTTTTGAATATCAAAATGGGTTTTTACTATATAATGTAAGGATATTTAACGATAAAGAGGGTGGTGACTAGCCTAAAATGATTAGTCAAGTGAGTTCTATCATATCCTTGTTAGAGTTAAATTGATCGATACTGTTCCGATAATGCTTTCATAGATTAAAATAGCAGTTTCACACTTGATTATATAAGATAGGTCAGATTGCTAGTTTTTGTAGTTTATATTGTGTCGATAATACAAGCACATTTTGCGAAGGACATGTTTAACGTTGAATAATCATTTTTAGCCCACAAAATAGAACTAATCAACTAGCTTTAGAGGTTTCTTCAGTACTTTTAAAATTTTCCGGTTAATGGTACCATTTTTAAATGTATAGTTTTAAATAAATAATATACATCGTTAAAAATAGTCTTTGTCAAAGGTACTCGATTGTGCCTTGATATAAACAAGACAACTGGAGAAATCCCTGTTATACTAAATATGCCATAAATTTGGAGTAATCTTTTTTCATAAAATCGGAACATTTACCTCTCATTTAAGCTACGTTGTCAATTTTTTAAGTATTTTCCTATGATCTTTTCATTGGCAATAGTCTGTTGGGCCATTTGTCTCCAATTTTGAAGACAACTTTTGGTAAGATTCTTGAGCTTGAGCTTTACTTTTTGCATTCCCTTTTTTCTTTTTTGCATCTCTTTTTAATTTTTTGAAATTTTTTTATTACTATTTTATCCTTAACATCTCTTTTTCGCAAAAAATTTCTCTTCCGTAAGTATTCGTCTATTCCGTAAATTAATCTGCGAAATGCATCGGTATATTTTATAAATTAATTTGCGGAATGTAATTTTTTATTTTTCGTAAATTAATTTACGAAAGGTTACATTTTTATGTTCCATAAACTAATTTGCGGAAACAAAAAAATTGCATTCTGCAAATTAATTTATGAAATAGACTGATGCATTCCGTAAATTAATTTGCAGAAAGTGTTTAACGTTTCGTATATTAGTTTGCAGAATATAAAGTTTGTTCGTCTTCTTTGATGTTTTTCTGACGCTTTTCCAGTTTTTTCTTTCATCAAAAGTAGAACCTAACATAGATTCAATTAATAAGGAAAAGAAATACAAAAATGACAAATAGAAGAAGAAACGAGAAAGAAAGAAGGAAGAAAAAAGAAGAAAAATGGAAGGAGGAAGGAAAATGGAAGGTTAATAGAGAGGTATTTTTGTCTGTTCATCTATAAAGGAGGTAAAAAAGCAATTCCCCTTAAACTTTAGGCCAAAATGGTGTAGAATTTCAAAATCTTAATTAAACTTTTTTCTATACAGTTAATGAGAATTTTGTTCCAGCACAATATTACACCCAACATTATACATCTCAAGTTAAAATGGCAAGAATTGATTTAATGGTAATATCTCTATTTATCCAATGTCAATACAGACGAAATGAAAAGTAATATAAATCAAGTGTATAATCTCAGTCGAGTTGTAATTTGCTGCCGGCACATGGGGCATGAAGATAATGTTGAACCACACTCCTTGCAGGTCTACATAAGATAATTATTAAGGCAAATAAGTGACAGCACAATTGTACATGCATATTAAACTTGGATTTAACTTTTAAAATAAAGAAATGTCAAGTATAGAAATTAAATATATATTTTTTATTAATTTTAATTAAATTTTTATAACTATAACTATTTGAAAAGCATAAATATTTATATGAATCCTACATAAATTAGTTGTTTCTGTTTATATAAGATAAATACAAACAAATAAAGAAAGAAAAATAAAATCCATTTAATTTCAAGAAATAAATTTTTGTTCCTAATTTCCTTCAATCCAAATAGAGGGTAAAAGATTTAATAGATGTAAAATTAAGGTTTGAAAAGGAATATATATATATATATATATATTATTTTGAATGAAATATTATGTGTTGGTTGATAAGTTTTTATTGAATAAAATTTAATTAATTTGATATTTTTTTGAAAAGTAAAGAACGATTCAAAATTTAGGGATTTAAATTGATGAGGAATAAATTTGCTTAATTTTTAAAATAGAGAAAGTTGATTAACTCAATTTTATGAAAAACTAAAATTGCACAATCTAAATTAGAAAAATTAAAAATGCAATTAATCCTAAAAAATCTACTTTTTGAAAAGCTCATTGTTATTTTTTAGTTTGTTTGACCTAAATTTTCCCTTTACTGGGAAGAGAAACTTAGAATCACCCGGGACCAACCTAAATAGCTTTTCCAAAAATTTGTTTTTGGCACATAGCGATATAGCATGTTTGATCTATGTAATTGTAATCTACCCCATCTCCCATCTGCTAGATTTTTTTTTCTTTTTGTTTGTTCGAGTACGAAGATGCTCGAAAGGGAAAATTATAACGTAAATTCCCTTTAATGTCTACCATTGGCATTCACATAAACAGAGCTCATAGACTCTAGGGCATGTTGACATTGAAGTTAAACAATAATAGGTTGATGTACCAAAAAAAAAACAATAATACGTTCATTAAACGGACTTACTGTATGACCGCATCCAAAAGCCATGTCCTTCGGATTAGTTAGGCAAACGGGACACACCTTGAAAAGAGGAAAGACATTTTTATCTCGCGAGTGTGTTCTCAACATGAAATCCATAGCAATAGAAAGATAACAGTGAGAAGCAAGAAAAACATACTGGTTCCACACCGGCTGGAGCCATTGGCTCAGCGGATTCGAGATTTGTCAGGCGCGGAACTGCCATGAGTGCATTATCATGATCTATTACTTCATTAGGTGGAGGGAGAGGCCTTTTATGCTGATGACGAACGGATTCTCTACTGCATCAGACGGATTTGACAGTCAGTGATCCTTGAATATAATCTAGAACTATCATACATACATTTAGTTCATGGCTTACTCGGTAAGTTGTATATTTTGGGCTGCACGGTACTGAAACGGGATTTCCATTAGGGCGGCAAGTGCAAATGCTGCTTCCTTCTTTGATGCTTCTGTGTTCTCGGACATGATCTTTGTGAAGTTCACAAACTAAAGGAATAGAAAGGAGAACAAATTAGATGATGTATTAATTTCATTAAAAAAACCTTGAAAGGAGTTTTTACACCTTGAAAAATTTTCAATTCTTGCTGCACGGAGGTTCCAACAAAAAATCAAACGGACATTTCTACTTTGTTTGGATGATTTGAAAAATAGGAAGTTAAGAAATAGGAGGGTAAGAAATGGAGTGGAAATAAAATGAAAAAACAAACTGTTTGAATAGGTAAAAATATGAAAAAAATAAAGAATTTTTTTTTTCTTGTTTGAATGAATAAAAAAAAGAGTAAAAAGAAATATTAGTAATATAAATTTTAAAAAATAAAATTTAATTTTAGAAAAATTAATTTTTTACTATATTTTTATTAATATAATAGTTATTTTTTTACTTTTTCAAAAAATATTTAATAATTTTAATAATTTAAAATAAATAAAAATAAAAATTGGTTCTCTTTAGTTTCTCTCCTCTTAAGAGATGAAAAGATTTCCACCTGTCCATATAATTTAATTTTTTCTTTTTATACAAGATAAATGCAAACATATAAAAATAGACAAATGAAATCCGTGCAAATTTTAGAAATAAATTCTTTCCCCCCTCAATTCCTTTTAACCAAACACGGTTAATAAAACATTTCCTTCTCTAATATTCAATTCATTAAAGACCTCTGATAATGGTTTTGGAATTAATTGATGTCTATCACGTTTGTCATTCTCATGCAAAATTCGAATCCTTCTAATCTCTAACTAAAAACAGACAGTATTGAATTTTCAAGTGCTATCAAGTATTAAGTACCTGAAAGTTGTCAAATAAGCGCTCAGTAATGTTATCATCAAAGTGCTGCATCTCATCCCATGGTCCATCTCCAACTCCAACCAAAATAATTGAGAGGGGATAGTGACTGATAATCAGAATGATTCCACATTAAACACAGATCAGATACATAAACAGCAAAAGATTAAAAAATAATTTGCTCTACCTTGCAGCAATGATAGAACTAACGGTTGCTTGTTCTTGTGGACTAAACTTTCCATGCGGTGTATCTGGATTTCTGGTAACCTAAATAAAAAAATTCTAAAAACGAAAAATAGAAAGTAGGAAAAAATAATTGAATCATACCATCAAAAGAAATAATGGGAAAAAAATGGACAAAACCTGTCCATCAGCAATGATGACAAGAACATGATATTGACCATTGTTCCTTTCCACGATGTCAATTGCCGCATCAATTACAGGGGCAAATGATGTTGGACCTATAAATAAAAAGGGAAGTGTTAAAATTAAATCTCATATATACCTAACTCCTCTCATCTAGGGAGTCTTCCTTCTTGAAATAAAAGAAAAACCAAGAAAGAAGCGGAATAAAATGCAGGAGTATTCCTACTAACAAAAAAAAGTAAAAAAGGTGGTCAAAGAAGATGCACTAGCTTAACAAGCAATGCAGTCCTGTGCATATAAACTCCCTAAATACAGCTCGTTGAAATTATATGGATTTAGTCAGAGAATGAGAAAAAGTGAAAGACCAAACTCCAACTAAATATATAGTGTGTAACGATGTATTACAAAAAAAACATTTACTAACCTTTACTCATAATCCTAATTAAATGAGGAAATATAAGGAAATATGAAGAACACTCATGATAAATCATCTAACATACTCTAAAATAATCTTAAGATACAACGATGATATTATGAGCTATTTTTGATGCATTCTAGCATGCTGCTCATGCTAAAGCTTCCTAATTTAAGCTTGTAACAATTAAACACAGAAAATAAACTAAAAATATAATGTTCTAAACAATGTCATTGCAAATTCAAGTATTGAAGCTGAATTTTGAGTCATGGCATGTCATTTGTGAAGTCATTTGACTTAAGGAATTATTTAAGAACTCAGGTTTAAGGTTATGCAAATGAAACTTATTTGTGACAATCATGCTGCTTGGCATATCACCTCAAACCCAGCATTTAATGAGAGGACGAAACACACATATAGATTGCATTTCCTTAGAGCGAAGGTCTTATCTAGAAGCATCACTAATCACCTTGTCAATTCAAATGAATAGCTATCAGATTCGCTAGATATGATATATATATATATATAACAAGCTTGGTGTGCATGATCTACATGCTCCTGTTTGAGAGAGTAGTGGAAAACATGTAAATTGGGTCAAAATTCATTGCTTAGGCTATATGTAAATCAGGTAATCAGGATAACTATAATTTATGCATTGATTATCCTTTAGTCCATATTATTCGCTTTCCTAGTGTAGACACGAATTTTATCACATGCCTCTCTTTTCTCTCTCTAAACAAAAACTAATAATGAAATATGGCAGCCACTCATGAGAGATCATCTAAGATACTTTAAAGGGTTTGTTTGTCTATGTTATGCCATGGGGTAAACAATCCCATCTAAGATAGATCAATGGGATTAAGGCATCATGTTGGAAATCACACTCATCTTTTATTTTATTTTATTTTTTATAGAAAGAATCTCATTGGTCCATCTAGGATGGAGTTGTTTACCCCATGGGATAACTTAGACAAACCCTACTTTAAAATATTCCAAGGTCCGATACTAGTACCAACAAGAGGTTAAAACCAGCCTACCTGGGCCAAGTAGTAGGAAGAGATCTCTAGCTAAAGATTTTGGAATTTCCCTCCAGCCAAACACACTAACTCAAGCTGAAAGAGCACAACTCCAAACCACCTTACTCTCCTAGTCCCCTTAGTGGTTATTTAGTAAGGGGGGTCTTAGAGGGAAAGGGAGGGTGGACAAACCTTTCATTTTAAATGAACATATTTTAGTTTGATAATTTTTAAAATAAAAAGATATAAAATGACAGATTAGCATAAACTTAGTGTATTAATCATTCATTTATCATCATAAATAATGTATATCTCTCTGAATTTAAAAATAAAAAAATTTGTCCTCCCCTCCCTTCCCCTCCAAAAACCTTAAGAGTTCTTTCTAGTTTCTGCTCCCCACCCATGATACTGTATAGAAATGAAGAATAACAAATAAGGCGTGCACAGATTCAATGTTATCCAGACAGCACAGCCCGCTTAGTTCATAACTTGGTTTACTTCACAATTCAAGATATGGCCTTTTATCTATTTTTCAAATTTTGAGCATATAATGTAAATATCAAGAGAAAGGGCCTTACAAGGCTTATACAAGATAACAAGTCCATGAAGTCATTAATGTAACAATATTATTTCGTCCCCCACCATTCAAACAAAAACCTTAACCTTAGACAGAACTTTGTCAAATTTGAGCAAAAAATTGTGAAAGCTGAATTTAAGAAGACTTAGAAATTTGGATTAGAAATTTGAAAGTTCGTACAGGAAACAAATCCTGAAGCATTTGTAGTCAAAGAGCTCTTCCAATTTATGTAAAGTACAGAATTAGCATAGCTTCAAACAGGTTAAGAACCGGTAGCTCATCCTTAGTCATTGTTCTTAACAAGGATTAGGTCCCAATTAATGGACCCCAGGTTCAGAGGTAAGTAAATTTTAAACTTAGGATATGATTAGCCAAATCCAACAAATCATAGTGCAATTCTCTCTCTCTCATAATTGTGGTAAGCTTATTTGTCAAAAAAAAACCAAATATTTGTGACAAATACCTGTGATAAAGTTGTAAAATCTAGCCAGCAAGGAAGAGAATGTTGTAAAGCAAACCTGATAGTTTTAAGTATGGAACAATCTCTCTGTAGCGTGCAAGTACTTCCTCAAAACCATGACAAAATCTATTATCACGATAAAAACTGAATACATTCCGATCATGTGTAGAAGCTACAAAGTAAATTCACTGAAATCAACATGAGACAAAGCACAGAACATTTGTATAACGTCAGAAACAGCTACTCACCATCACCAAATCCAAAGCATGGTATCAGATTATCTTCATCAAAGGAAGACAGAGTATGACCAATGATGGAGATTGCTTGCTCATATGGATTAGGAGTGTTTCCAATGTGATGAAGGCTTTTTCGATGGAATGAACGCTTACCTACAATTACCAAGGTTAGACTTTCTATATCCATACACATATCTACATATATAACATTAATTTCATATTCAAAAGGAATAACCTGTCCACTCATTGCTTTTCGTGAAGTCAATACCAAGTATTAAATTTGAAGATTCCAGACCAGCTTCTCTCAGAGCAGAAACAACCTGAAATAAAGTATTACTTCCATAAGCGTGATGTTACAAAATAAGTTGTGCCTAACATGACCATAAGCACAGATAAAGTAAATCCAGCTCAACAGCGGTGATTACTGATTACACTAAGATTAATATTGCTTATCCTCTCTAAATCACCAAGAAAAAGTAGCAGTGAAAACCTGATCCAATGAGTTGAAATGGTCAGCTATATATGTGGGTTGTCGCTTATGTTGATGGCGAGTGTTTGCTGAACTCCCAGTGTAAGTAGAGGGCAGATGATAGCTAGTAGTTGATGAAGTCCCAGCATAAGAAGAGGATTGATGATAGCTGTCATTCACTGAACTCCCAGAATAAGAAGGGGGATGTTCGTAAAAATTATCTTGAGATTGATACATTGACTCCGTATTTCCCATATTTACAGGCCTGCTTCCAGTAATATCTAGATGTGTAAATAAATAATAGACAATAGAGGTAAAAAGATAGCATTGCGGTGAACTAAAACAAACCACAGCACCAAAAGTGACCACAGTTCATTGTCCATAGTATCAGAAGAAAACAAATGTTCATTAGCATATACTCTGGTGTCATTTTCAGTAACTTACGTCAACAATTTAACAATTTTAGTAATTTTTTTTTTCAAAACAATCCAATTTATCACCACTTCTTCTAATGATTCCCAAGGTAGAGCCAAACTCTGGTGATAATTCTTTACAAGTAAAATCACAAAGCATTCGAGCAAACACATCAGTCACCTACACACATAAATTATCAGTGAAGTAACGAGACCAACACCATCTTAAACACTAGCGCATCGACATATAGTACCTAACCGTTTGCAAACTGAAATCGAAACACAGAATTACATACTTATTCTCTCTAAACAAGAATCAGAACTACTCTATCATCCACAGGAAGCAATGACTATATTAAGCAGAACTTTTCAACGCGGTTTTGCTCCCGAAATTGAAGCCAAAATCACTATGGCTTTCAAAAAAGGAAAGAAAAACACAAGGATCGTGCATCCTGCAATCGCAATTGCGTCCGATTAAGAATATCGTGAATCGCAACCTCAAAACGATTCCGTAATGCTAGAGTCTGATTCACATGAATCAGCAGCGATAGCAGTTACGTATCAGTAACTTACAACTACTATTTAAGAAACAGAGAAAGAGAGAGAGACGTGAGAATTGGAATTCGAAGTTTACCTTGTTGATTTGCTTGGCTTGGAGTCCAAAGCTTTGTTGCAGGGTTTGGGTTTGACGTTTGAGCATGTGAGATAACAGAAAGGTGATGATGGCCATTTTGTTTTATTAGCATATTATTTTTGTTAGACTTGTAGCCTTGTGTTTTTGATGCGTGCACTCGTTGAAAATTACTTCCCTTCCCATGTTTGAATAATACGGGGTCGCACGAAATCCTCATTATCCGCCTGAAATCAAACCTTGTGCCTTTTTATTTATTTATTTATTCTAATAATGACCTTCTAAGCAATTTACAATTCGTTAGTCCAGTTCCATTTACGAGTCCATCTCCAAATTTTATCTTCTACGTCTACTAAATAATTAAAAAGTTGGGATATTTTTATTATATAATTCTACAATAATTTATAAACATGTTTTTTTCTCTATTTTCTTATGTTTTCCTTTTTTTTTCTCTCTCTCTCTCTTTGTTATAGATTTTGTATAGACTTGTAATAAAAATATCAATTCCGGTAATTAAATTCACGGGAAACTTGTTAAGTACGGGTATTCAATAATTGATTTAGATTATTTCACATCACTAAATTCATTCAAAACATAAAATAAAATTAAACAAATCATTAATTGAAAATATTAAGATTGAAAACTATTTTTTATTTAATTTATTTCAATTTCCAGTTCTCATGTTTTAAATTAATTGTAATTGTATTAAATTTATGTCAATTTTTTATTCTTTTATCAGGTAAATCTTACTTAAAATTCATTGTATTCAGGTATGGAACTATATATATAAAAATAGGGACGATCATTTACTCTAAGAAAATAATTTTCTTTCGTGTATAATATTTACGTTATTATTTTGCCCCCTTTCTAAAATCCACACCTTTCCTTTGTTACATTTATAGTCAAATAAGCTTGAGAAATGTTGTTTTTACTGCCATTTTAGATAATATTTTTATAATAATAACAGAAAAAGAATTTAAAAAGTGTAGAATATGATAAATAATGAAATAAAAATATATAAATAAAATAATATATTATATAAAATCAATTGGTTGTGAAAATATCACATGTCCATAGATTTGACAATATAGCTATTTTCTTTAAATTTTAAATATTGAAAAACAAAAAAAATAATTAAAATGATATATAGTGCCAATAATGCACCTTACCCTAATAAGCCATACGAAATCAGAAGTCTTATTAATATTGTTTAAAAAGTGCTAAATTTCTATAGTTATCCCTTAACATTCATAAAACTAAACTATGAATAATTATTAATAGCAAAAAGTGGTCATTATTGATTTTAATTAAGATGTGTTAAGTTTTATTTCTTTTTATATTTTTTCTAGTTCTATCCCTGATTGTATGGTTGAATTTATTATGAAAAAACATTAGATTTTTAAAAAACATGAAAGTGCTTTAATTTATGATTG
The DNA here is from genome assembly GCA_037954105.1 of Canavalia gladiata. Taxonomy (NCBI): domain Eukaryota; kingdom Viridiplantae; phylum Streptophyta; class Magnoliopsida; order Fabales; family Fabaceae; genus Canavalia; species Canavalia gladiata. The sequence continues at coordinate 56,038,390 of CM075659.1, read as the reverse complement.
GTTATTTAAATTAAGCTGTCATTAATGATGAAATTTATTATTTTAAATTAATTTTTTAAAATTTTATATTTTTATTTTTATTTATTAAATGATGTTCCTTAAATAAAATTTAACAATTAATGAAACTTATATATTAGTTTGAAAATCTATACTTTACTATTGCAAAAGAATATTTGTTTATTAAAAAAAGTAAGTATTATTCTTTAAGAAAGCAAAAATTAAAATAATTAATATAATCTATATTAAAAAAATTGATTAGTTTGGTTTAAATTTAATATTTTTAAACTAAATCATAAATATCCTTATTATTCAGTGTCTCTTTATATATATATATATATATATATATATAACATTCATTTATATTGTAAAAATATTAATATTTATATAAAATTTAATATATTTTTTTATAACATACAACGTTTATCAATTCAATCATTAATTTAAATATTTTTATTAAATATATTATATTTATAAAATTTTATATAAATAAAAATTAATAAATATTTTATTATAAAATTTTTATTTTAATATTTAATATATTATTTAAATATATATATATATAAATTAATATTCAAATAATATATCTATAAATATTTAAATTATTTAAAATTTAATAAAATATTATAATATAATTCAACGATTAAATGGATAAATTGTATATTTTATAAAAAATTATAAAATTATTGTAAATATTAAGTTTAGTAAATGATATCAATGAATTCTAATTCTATATATATATAAAAGATTCATTGACATCATGTGTGAAATTTTATCATTTATATCAATTTAATAATTTTAATAATTTTATATAGAATGCATAATTCATCAATTCAATTTTTGATTTAAAAATTATTATCTTTTTTAGTAGATTATGTATATAAAATTTCATACAAATTAAAATCGATAAGTAACTTTATTTTAACAGTTCATATTATTATATATATATATATATATATATATATTTGAATAACATATCTACATATTTTTAAATTTTTTAAAAATTGATATATATATATATATATATATATTATAGTCATATCCATTGATACAAGAAATCAAATTTTAGTATTTACATCAACTTAATAATCTTATATAAAATATAAAATTTATCAATACAATTTGATTTAAAAATTATTATCAAATAGTTTATATATATAAAATTTCACACAAAATAAAAATTAATATAAATTTTATCTCATGACTTTATTTTAATGGTTTATGTGTTATTTAAATATATGTAAATGTCAATAGTTGAATAACATACCTGTACATTTTAAAATTTTGTAAAATTTGTTATAAAAAATTATAAAAATATTATAATATGATTTAATGGTTAGATTGGTAAATTTTACATTTCATATAAGGTTATTAAATTGATGTAAATGTTAAAATTTGATACTAATATATATATATATATATATATATATATATATATATATATATATATATATATAGGGTTAGGATCCGTTTACATAAGTATCAAACTTTAACATTTACATCAACTTAACAACCTTACATAGAATGTAAAATTTACTAATTCAACCGTTGAATCGTATTATAATTTCTATTACATCATGTATATAAAATTTCATATAAAATAAAAATTTATTGATATTATAAAATGATTCAATCATTGAATTAGTAAATTTTATATTTTATATAAAATTATTAAATTAATATAAGTACTAAAATTTAACATTGAATATCAATAAATACTAGCTTTTATATATATATATATATATATGATTTTAAACTATTCTAACAATTTTAAAATTATAATTTTTTAAACATACTTAAAAAGTAAAAAAAGAAACTGTTACATAATATTTTTTACATGTTACAAATATTTTAAATTTAAATATTATAAAAATTAAAAATATAGGTCTATTATGTCTAATTAATTTAAATATATAAGAAAAAAAAAATTATAAATTATTAAAATTTAAGAAAAATTAAAAAATATAAAAAAACAATGTTATTGATAAATAGCTGAGATTTGGTGAAAGAAAATATTTCCAATATCAAAAACATTAAAGCAAATGAAGTTGATATCTACATTATATATCTAAGAAAAATTTATACATAATTAATAATTTAAGAATTATTAAAATATAAAAATTGGTTATAAATAATAACACATTTACTTGTGAGGGACAAGAAAACTCATAAAATAAAGTATTTTATATTTAAGAATAATAAAAATTTAAATTTATAAAATTACATACATACATATAGTTATTATGCGAGGATATGAGATATATTTAAAAATAAATAATATATAAATGATTATAATTTTTAACGATTAAAATTAAAAAATAAACGTGCATAATTTTTTATAAAATCATATAATTATTAAATAATTTTAAATTTTAATTATTTATATAATTTTATAATCTAAATTGATAATTTTTACAATTCCAAAATATTCTTTCAAGATATATGTCCTATATATAATTAGTTTGAAAGTATTTTAATCTGGGAGGCCATCGTGAGTTAGTTGGTTATTACGTGTATACATGAGCTGGTTATGTGATGTACCAATGAGTTGAAAAGTTGACCAGAAATAGGGGGTTTCTACATTTTTCACTTTTACTTTCAAGTCTTTAAAACATTTGACTGTATACTACTATACTAGGATCCAGATCGCAGCTTTATATTTACAAATAAATCTGATTAAAAATATAACATATTACAACTTTACTATTAGATGTTAATTAATGCAGATTTTACAAAACTATTGTATACAAAGCCAAATATATTGCATCACATGAGCTTTTAGTTTTTATTTAATTAAAATTCCAAAATTAAAATTTATTAGAAATATTGAAAAATATTTTTAAAAAAGAAAAATATTTTAACAATGAAACGTTTGTTGTTAAATAAAATAAAACTTATCTAAAAAATGAACATAAAAATTTACATTTTATTAAAAAGTTAATTTTTTTTATAAATTATATTATTATTGACAACAATTTATATAATGTAATATTATATACTATGTACCATTTATGTTTTTTCTTCCAAATATTTAAAATTAGATAAATTAAAGTATTAATTTTGAATATTATCACTAATAATATAATTGACGTCAATAATTTTTTTAATGAATAATTATCTGTACTAATAAACATACAAGAAATGGCTAAACATATAATTTTTATTCATTTTAAAATTTTAGCAAAAAAGATCAAATTGTAAATATTACAATACCTATATTAAAAAAATACTTAATATTAATTAATCTTTATGTAAATTTAGAAGTTAAAATATTTTTATTATATCTAGGTATAGCAAATTGACCTGTCCCCGACCCACCCACCGCTTCGTCCCCGCTTTGAGTTTGATGGGAAAAATCTGAGTTGACCGGATCGAGGATGGGAACGGATAAAACCTAATTTTTGAAAGCAAGGGCGGATACGGGAATATTTACACCCGTCCCGTCCCCGAACCCGCTCCGCTTTTAAAATTATTAAAATATTCTTATTATTTTAAAATGTTATATAAAATTAATAAAGTTATAAAAATAATAAATTATATAAATCTTAAAAATATATAATAATTTAATAAATTATAAAAGAATTAAAATAAAAATATGAAAAATACTAGAAACGGATGCGAGATGATTTTTCCCTAACCCGAACGAGGACTGTGATCAGGTTTAGTATTTTAAACTACGTAACAAGGATGGGGATGGGGTGTCGGGGACGGGAAACCTGAAACCCGCCACGGACCCACCCTGTTGTGATGCCTAATTATATCCATGCGTCATTTTATGAAAAATTGATAGGGATGAAATAGGCTGATCCGAAATAGATTTTGAAACCTAATTATCTGCTAAAGATTTTTTTTATTAAGACTTGATCTGATTTAAAACCTATGAAATCTACAAATATGTTTAAAAATTTATATTCTAAAAATGTTAATAAATAGATTTAAAATTTATATAAATAATTGATTAAAAAGATTTGTAAACTTAAAATTTATAAAATAAAAAAGTCATTAAATAAGCTTAATATATATATATATTAATATTATATAAATAAAATATATTAAAATAAATATTATATAAATATAATATATTAAAATAAATATAAATAAATATTTGAATAAATTAAATAGATTTTTTTATAAGTTTAAACATGACTTATTTATCTAAAAGAACTTTTTAATAAGTTTAAACTTATTTATTTATTAGAAAAATTAAATCAAATTAAATTTTAAAAATCCTTATCAAATCTTATTCATTTTTATCCCAAAAATTAAATTCTTTTTATTTATTTTATTTTGTTATTACTAACTTCCTAATTTTAAATTATAAATTACGTATGTATATGCTTTAATCTTTCCCTCTTTTTATATATTTGTTAGATTCTATTTAAATTATACTTGACCTCGCACTTGTATACGGAACTTCATGCAGACGGATTGGCAGATTTCCTTCACTCGTGTTAGCAGAGAAACGAACGCATCAGTGGATGAATTTGGTAGAATCAGTGCGACCCAAGATCGGTTATGTTATGGGATGAACCCCATCCACATATTCCTATTTTAATTTCTAGATTTTCTTTAGAAGGTAGATTCTATAGATTTTGTTTAGAAGATAGTATATTTTGGAGCAAGAGGAAGGAAAGAGGAAGATTTATGATCCTCTTTTTTTGTATTTAATAGATTTTAAAAAAATTTAAATTCTTTTTACTTTTTTTGTTTTTTAAATTAATTTTTTCAAAGATTTATCCTCCTCTATTTTTTAAAACTTTTTTTCTTCTTTCCTCTCCAAACTCTTTTTATTCTCTTTTTTTTTTTTTTCAAATTCTCAAACAGAGTTTCAAAGATTTTATTTTGTAGTTTTGTGTTATTTTTATACCGCACAAAAAATGAATTAATTTTGTATATAACCTTTATAATTTCAAATATCAATTGTTGTTATTGTACTAAAAAGAATTTTTTTTGGTTAATTGATATTTTTTTTAAAACAAAAAGTGTTCACACACAAGACCATGATGAACAATCCTGTAATGCAGGAAACTTTTGTTAGTGTTTAGGAAAGATTAGAACGTATTTGTTTTTTGTTTTACTTTTATTTAAAAATATTATATTTACATTTTAAAAAAATTATGTACATAAAATAATGAAAATAAATTTTTTATTTTACCTTTATTTGTATAATGTAACATCTGAATTTAAAATAATAATAAATCAACGTGCAAATGAGCCAATTACCAACTTTACACACATTATATTAAAACTTAATCAAAAGAAATAAGGAACCATTTTGTCTTAAATTGAAAAACAACAAGAAATACATAATTAAAAAAAGCGTGAGAAACTCGTTGAAAAAAGAAATTTACATAGTATTCATAAATAAATTTATGAAATCTTTTACATTCAACAATAAAATAAATTATATAAAAAAATTTGGTAAATTCAATAATTATATCGATCTTTAATTCTAAATAATAATAAAAAACTCAGGTAAAATATTAGAATAATTTTAAAATACTTGTGTTATAAAAAAAATTTCGTTTGATTTATTAGAAAGTAATTAATTAAATTTTGAAAAGATATTGAGTTGAATAATAAGATAATTGAATAGAGATTATGAGATTCTGAACCTTTAAAAGAAAACGGGATTTTCAAGTGAAGTGGAAATGAGAATTAGACCAATTAATTAACATGTATCATGTGCATAAAAGTGTTTTGTAAATCATAATGGGAATAATCTGCGAGTCCTTCTATGAAAAGAAGATGAGAAATCTAAGGATCGACTCACATGGAAGTAGACTACTATATTTCATGATAATGAAAAGTTTCGAGTATATGAGGTGCGTGAGTTAGGTTTAAACCTCATAATGACCTACGATTTATCCTTGTAGTTGGAACTGCTTTGGTCGGATTTAGCCACCTCAAGGAGACCTTGAGGATTATCATCACTGGTCGAGCAATTTTGTGATGTTGTGAAATAATGATGATGATGATTTGAGCGTTGACAAAGGCACGTTATTGTTTGAAATTGGATCCTGATACTCTCCTTGTTTTGATAAAGTGGTGATAATGTTTGGACCTAATGTATTCACACATTGTAAGGATGACCAACTTCGAATTAATGAAGATTATTGTTGATATAGAGGATCATAGTTGTAGAGCCATTAGACTTATTGGATCTCACATAAACTTGACTTATTGGACCTCACACATTAGAATAGAATTTATATACCTTTTTTTGTTGTATTCTAGGAATTAGTAGGTTCAATATATATAGGATTTGAGTTTAATTTTTCTATATTTTAGCTTAGATTTTTTTGGTTTTCTCTTCTCATATTTAAGGCTGCATTGAGGAGTAAAGAAAAAACCATTATTAGACTCAAATCCAAGCTCAATTCGGATTCAAATCTACCTTTTTATTCCCTTCATTTTGCACCCCATCCATTTTTCTTAAATAAAGGAATCACTTATGTAATTTTTAACACTAAGTTCATTTTGAATGAAATTGTAAGTTTTTACTCATTTTTTATAGCAATTATCTTCCATCCTTCCTCTGAAACTAGACTTAGAGTTGAGAAATTTCTTCATCTTGGTTATGGTGGCAGAGAAGAAGTTCATCCTCCACAAGAGGTGAAACTTCACATTCAAGGCACAGTTCAACTCAATTCCTCTTCCATTCTCCATCAAATTGAAATCTCCATTGATTCAAAAGAACCATTTCCTTCCATCTTTGCATCAATGGTGGTATAAGATGCAATAGATTTCATTTGTCATCATAGAGATTTATATAAAAGATGATAGAATAATTTCATTCATACATTGTATAATGATTGTTTTCTAACAGTTCTTTGATAATATCCAAAAACTTATTTGTCCTTTATATTAAAGTATGATCTAATGTGTTATTTCTATCCTTACTTTTACTTGAATAAAATATTTTACTTTCTTTTCTAATGTTGTGTGTAATTACGATTTCCTAGTAAACCTGTAATATAGATCACCCTCACCCTCTTCCCGATACTAAGATGACCATTAATGTAGAGAATAAACAAAAGATGTCTTACTTTGTGATATGGACAACGACTATGAGGTGGGAATACTAATTTGAAAAAAAAAATAAACCTTATAATCTTCAATTTAAAATAAAGTAACTTAATTTTATACATACTTATTTTTTTACCTTAATAAAAATACTCTATATTACCTATATTTTAAAAATATTAAACTAATATATTCTTATAGAAATATATATATATATATATATATATATATATCATTTATTTAAATATATATACTATTTTAAAAAATATATAACACATATCAATAATCATATTTATATTATTTCATCACATATATTTTATATAATTACATTTCACTTTTTAATATTAATTTAAAATTAATTTAGAACAAACTAAATGCAATGATTCAAAATGAACTCATGATAATTAATAAATTAATATTATAAAAAATATATTAACATATTGAAAATAATTTATAATATATTATTTTTATTTTCTAATTACATATGCAAAAGAAATAATTATTTAAAATAAAATAAAATAAAATATGTTTATTATAAGTTAAAATTATATTTTTTATTATTATATTTTTAACAGAAGATGAAAACTAATTTTAAAATATTTTTTATGATAGGATAAAATTTATATACATTCTATTAAATGATTTAAGTTCAATTTTTAAAGTTATGGGATCCACTTCTTATTTAAGATATGTTTGAAAAAACTATAAGATATATTAGTTGAAGATTTAAAATTAATTTAAAGTTAACAAATTAGATAAAAAATTAAAAGTTAATAAATTATTAATTAAATTAAAAATATTTGATAAAATTAATTAATAAATATAAAATAATAAATAAAAATATAATTAAATAGTAACTTAAAACTAAATATGATATATTTATTTTTTAAAATATATTAAAATTTAATTAAATATTTTAAAATAAAAATAATTGTTTTTAATTTTTATATAAATAAATTTTAAATATAACAGTTTTAAAAATAATTATTTTATAATTTTATTTTTTATCAAAAGGTTCAATATTTTATTTAATAAAATAAACAATATAATAATTTAATTAAATCCATATATTAAATAATAATTTAAAATATAAATATTTTATGATAATATAAAATTAGATATATTTATAATACTATTATGAAAAATTTAGATGATATTAAATTTATAAAAATAAAAAAATTATAAAAATACATTAATGATAAAAATAAAAAATAGTTAAATTAAAATTTTAAAAAATATAAAAATAATTTAAAATAATTTAAAAAATATAAATAATTATCATAAAAATACTAATAACTATTAAAATATATTATTTTATAAACCAAATTTTTCAATAAATTTTTCAACTTTCATATTATGAATAGAACTAAAATATCTTAACATGACCATTATAAATGTTAATATATATATATATATATACTATTCACCTTTTCTTTTTTTTATCTCCGGTGAAAACATTACCGGAAAGCAGTGCCAGCTAAAAAAAAGGAAGAAAAAAAACTGGAATTGAAAATATCCATAAGGCCACATGGTTTATGGGCAAGGCATATTTAAACAAGCTTTCAGCAACGAAGTTAGCTCTTCCATAGTGAAAATTTTAGTTAATAAATAATATAAATCCAAATTAAAAATACTCTCAATCGTTATGTTACGATCGTTGGTAGATTGCAGGTGTGCCAATTGGAAGCCATATATTTTGGTGATGATTTGCATTTGAACGATTTCTGACACGAGAGGGAAGTTAGCAGTTGCACAAATACAATAGTTCTTGTTGAATCTCTGTCAAAGATTAAAAAAACAAAATGAGAGAAAGATAGAACCTAATAACAGTTGGCCTCAAGGCTCGCACTAACAAACAGCAATTGCTCTGTTCAACTTTGAGCATAGACATTGTCACCGGAAACTACTAAACTGAGTAAATTGAATTCTAATTTAGTCTATGATTTAGCTGTTTTAATCCTTAAAAAAAATTTAATCTTTGAAATTTTTTAAAAATTTATATTCAAATTTTTTCATTTCAGTTTTTATTCTATTTTTGTACTATTTTATAAAATTAAGATTAATAAAGATTTTTTAAAATTTTAAAAACTATAATATCTTATAGGGTTAAATATGTTTTTAGTCTCTCTAAAATATTCAAATTTTGGTTTTGGTCCCTTATATTTAAAATCTTTGGTTTAGGTCCTTTATTTTTTAAAATACATTGATTATAGTCCCTATATTAACTTAAGTTGTGTTAAATCAAAATATATTAATCATGATTTGAGGATTATAATCAATATATTCCATATATTATAAGATTCAATATATTTATGTTAAATATTATATTTGTAATTAATGTTGTCAAAATATAATTAATATAATAAGAACATTTTATATTTTGATATATTTATTTTTAAGAATCTTTTAAAATTATAATTTATAAATTGATTTTCTAATAATTATTATTATCTAAATAATTATTTATAAATTTTAAATGATATCAATTTTAGAATGATTCTTTTATTATTTTAGTAACAAAAATTTATTCTATTATTTTCAATTTAAAATTTACATCATAATCTTAATTATATGAGATATAAAATTTAAATATTTTAACATTATTGTATAATTAATTTTAGGTTTTTAAAATTTTTAATTTTAAATTATGTATATCATAAATTTTAATTAGTGAAAATAATTTTTTATATAAAAACATTACATATTTTCTAAATTCTAATTATTTTATGTTAAATTAAATGTTAAATAAATCAAAAGAATTCATAAAAGTATATTATTAGATATTAAATTTAATATATAAAAAATTTTAAAATTTATTATAAATTTAAATTAGCCAAAATTAAACTGAATTATTAAATTTTATAATCAATTTAAATATAAATTAGCTTTAAAAATAATAAAAATAAATTAATACTAAATTATGTTAGTATTCTAAATTAGTTATATTACAATTTTTCATATATATTTTTTTTATATAATAAAATAAAGGGTTAAATATGTTTTTAGTTCCTTTAAAAATATTTAAATTTTGATTTAATATAACTTAAGTTAATATAGGGATTATAATCAATGTATTTTAAAAAATGAAGGACCTAAACCAAATGTTTTAAATTTAAGAGACCAAAACCAAAATTTAAATATTTTAGAGAGACTAAAAACATATTTAACTCTATCTTATATATATATATATATATATATATATATATATATATATATATATATATATATATATATATATATATATATATATATATAATCTTAAGAAGTAATTTTCAAATTCACTCCAATTGAAAGACACATGGGATCATGATCTTTTAAGAATTTTGAAAAAATTAAAAAAAAAAATCTCTGAAAAAAAATTGTTATACTGTCAAAGGAAAAAAATAAAAATAAAAACTAAGTTGTCAAATATTATTGATCGTATACTGATGCATATTTTTTTCTGAGTAGTATGAAGTTTAATTTTCTTTAAGTAAGTTATCATTTTCAAGTTTTGTGAATGAAAAAAAATATATAAAAGAGTTTCCTTGTAAATAATTTCAACAACTCAATTTAAAATAACCGGAGTCTAATATAATTTTTAAATACTAAGAGTCTATCATCACAGTAACTTAGAAAGAACAAACATAAAAAAGTTTCATCTTAAATAATTTCACCAACTCAACTTAAATTAACCGGAATTTAGTATAATTTTTAAATACTAAGAGTCTATCACCACAATAGGTTTGGATGATAGCAAATATATTTTAAATGTTAAAAGTAGTTTGAGCACTATCTAGATAAATATTGCATTTAAGTTACTCCTTATTGAAGAATTCTCCAAACACCAGTGTCACAAAATTTTCATGTGAATGGATACTATTATTTAATAAAAAAGTAAATTTTTAAATCAATTATTAAAAACTTAGATGAGAAACACATTAATTCATAATACTGTAAAAACTTCAACTTAATTTAAACAATTAAAATTGATCTAATGATAAAATATTAATATTTTACATAAAAATCAGAATTCAAATCTCATTATTTTTTACGTTATATAAAAAAAAACTTCAACTTAATTTTTAAAAATCGACATATTAACCATATTAATCCTTTTAGGTACTAATAAATCTATTGCTTAAAAATAATATGATCAACCCATTGGCGATATTGTTTCTTTTAGGGACTAATATCTAGTGATTAAGAAATAATATGATCACATTTATAATTTTTATAAGTTCCAATACGATAACAAAGAATCGTTGGATAAAAAAAATTATGAAAAACTTGTTTTAAAAATTAAACATGAAAAACCAAATAAAAAAATTATAAATTAATTTTTTTTAGCATGAATCCTCTCCTTCATCTTTCATTTTATTTTACTCTATCCCAGACATGTTAGACTAATCCAATATTACTTGACCAACAACTGAGCTTGATCATTATATAAAACCGACGAGATGAGCATTAAAACATTAAATCACGCATCCGAAATTCTAAGATTGTGATTTGTGGGTCAATATATTGTACAGCCAAATAAACTAAAGTGGATCTGTCATTGATCCTGGACAAAGGAGAGGAGTAACAGTTCAATGTACATCATTATAATAATAATAATTCAAATAGTGAACAATCCCATGACGCAATATGACAACACCACAGGGTCAGAAGTAAACATCGCGGTTAACATTTTCATCAAAATGAATCATTACAAATAACATGTTCGTAAGTACATCGAACGCAAGCAATACAAAGACTACTGGGTCATGTTCACGTGCTTAACACATGATACACCATTGGGCTTATGCTCCATCTGTAGGGAGTTAGAGGTTTGAAAAGGACATTTTAGACCCAATTTCAAATGACTAGCAAATATGTGATAGGCTGAAGGCATATAAAGTTGTTGAAATCACGTGAACTTCTTCTCAATTGGTTCAATTTCTTCAACTATTGCATTACTATTACCACGCAAGTCCACGTGCGGCGCGATGCATGGGGCTTTTTTTATTGGGTACATACATTAAATGCTTTTATTTTCAAATATGTTTTAAATTATTAATTAAAAATACAGTTTATTGACGTCAATTTTAATGGGTGCATACCTTCCTAACAAGTGAATGGTTTTATTTTCAAATTTAGGCTTTAAATTATTGATTAAAACTACACTAGTTTATTTGCGTCAATCTTTAAGATTGATTTTAAATATTTTAAATAATTTTTTATAAAAAATAAAAAATTATTATAATTTTATATTTTAAATATAATAAATATTCATGTTCTTAATAAAAATTATTATTATTTAGTTAAAATACTCTGAAAATGAATTAAGTTAATATTTTTAAAAAAATATTAATAATTATATAATTTTTATAAATAAAAATCTAACCTACTGAAAAGCACTAAGCACAGGAAGCAATATAATGAAACTCTTAACAAAGGACAAATGGCTGCTTTAACTCTTATTAGTCTCATCTTATGATGTTGTTTTCCAATATATCTTCAGGTAATGAGGTGCAGCGGCCAGGGTTGTCTCCACAAAGAGCAACAGCAATTCATTACACATCAACCTTTTGTGAATTATTCGCACATATATGACACTTGCATATGATCAAAACTTTAAGGCTTTAAGAACCAGGAAACTGTTTTTTTTTTTCGAAACTAATAAGAAAGCTTCAAACTTAAAAGACACTGCCAGAAATGGTATATGTGCCCAAACTGTTGTAAGATGCAATAATGTGGAGATGGTTCACGAACTTTAACAAATTATTATAAAAGCACTTTCAACTATTAACTTAACGATAAAATGAAATCGTCGAATAATATGATCCTAAATATTTCAGTTTTGTGACCGCATATGAACTGATGCTCCCCATGTCTTTGCAGTCAAGCTTGGTTCTCCTGAACATGTATGTTCATTCACTTCTTTGTTCATCATATCATGAGCATCCAATCTATTTTATGCTCCATTTTTAATTGTTCCATCTTTAACACATAAATCCACTATGTGATCCTACTTAAAAATCATCTTCTCTTGAAACCAATTTACTTCTGCATGTGAATAAAATAGAAAACATATTAATAATAACAAAAATAATAAATTCAAACTGAATATATAATAACTAACATTGATACAAAGTTACTGCCTTACGTATTTTTCCCATGCATTTTTGTTCTTAACTGTAATAATATATCTTGTATTTCCTAAGAAAATATTCAAACTGGATATTCTAATTTTTAAAATATTATTTTTTTTAAAAATTATATATTTCTTTTAAAATAACTCTTCCAAACATAAGATTAACGGTCCTTTTTCTTTATTTATAAAAAATTTTACACATTTTATGATGTGATGTAATAAGTTTGTGAATCAAATTATTTTTTAATAAATTAGTAACAGATTATAGGATAAAGTTTTATTAAAAATTATAAAATTACAAAATTACAAGTAGGGTTTAATAAATGAAAGATGGGATCCACACAATTATTATTGTTAATAAAATGTAGTCAATAATAAAAAGTATATTAAAAAATTTTGATAAAATTTTTGTCACTTTTTTTTATAAAAAAAGCGATAAACTTAGTGGATAAATATTTTTCTATTATAAAATAATTTATCTAGGTTAATTATAAATTAATTCTCAAATCATTATTTTTATTTAATTTCAAGTAAACCATTAATTTTATTTTTTCTTAATTTAAATAAGTATGCAAACTCAACATTCACAGTATGATAGATTTAGATACATATATGTATCTATATATTGAGATTGGTTCAAATAATATTTTTAAAATTTTTATATTAAAATAAATTTTATTAATAACTATTATATTTAAATTTAATTAAATAACCGTTGTTAGATTATATGTATTTAAAAATATTTAAATTATATAAATTTTATGTATCTAATCATTACGTTACATAAATTAATGGTTAGATTATTAAATTATATATATATATATACATATATTTAAAAATAACTTATATTAGAATGATTCAATCCAATAATATTTTGTAAGATACAAATTTGACTACTAAATACTACCATATTGATATGATGGTAATGCCTATTAATTTTTAGAGAAAAAATAGAATTTTCAGAAATATTTAATTTTATAGTTAATATTTATTTATATTTTTAAAAAATATTATACGTTAAATTAATATTATTTACTAAAATATAAAATAAAATTTAAATTTATGAAGTTTTATAAAATTGATCCATACGATTAGAATTTTAAAATTCACAGATTGGATTTGTTAATTTCATATTCTATAAAATATTATAAAATAAAATAAATCTATTACACATAATTCTAACATAAATTATTCTTAAACTAAATTATTTCTTCTCTCAATAAATATATATATATATACATATATATATATATATTGATTATTTGAAGAAAATGTTAACAAATGTTTCTTTTTTTTTAAAAAAAATACTCATTCTATTAGTTGTATCTTTTGAAATTGTGTTAATAATTTTTTTTGAATTTTTAAGAAAACTTTCTATATGGTTTAGTGGAATTTTACATTCATTTTATATGTATATTATATATTTGTTTAAAAATTTGATAAGTTATTGATATAAAAAATTATACTTTGTTATATAATAAAGAATATATTGTACTAAAATTCTGTCATCAAATATATTTATTCACATCATTTCACATTTATGAATGTGAAAATTTCATCATTAGATTATTAGCGGCTCACATTATTATTAGTACTTTTAGATTCGTAGGCTAACTCTAGCACCTCAAAATATAAATGTAATATGCGAAGTAAAAAGTAATATTATAATAATAATAATAATAATAATAATAATAATAATAATAACTAAAATATATCTCCATTAATTTTTCATGAAAAAACATGATATATTTTAATTTCACATTAATATTTTATTCGCCGCAAACGATGAATTTGTAAGTTTTATTTCAAATGTCAACATATATTAGAAATTTGGTCTAACCTATTTTTTATTGTTATTTAATATAAAATATTTAAATATGTATTTTTTATTATTAAGATTAATAAAATTTTAATACTATATTAAAATTGATCTAACTCATTTTTAAATGACAGTTTAAAAAATATTTTTTATAAAAAATATTTTAACTTTATTTTTAGTTAAAATAAAATATCATACTAATATGTATGTGTTCGTATGGTTGCATGCAAAGCTTAGATTTAGATACTTTTCTTGATGGAATAATGAAGTGAAAAATATAACTACATTAAAATCAGCTATCAAGAAGATATTTATGTTATGTTTGTCTGAGATAATTAGAGGAGAGAAAATAGAGTTGAAAGAAATAAAATTAATGGGAATATTTCATACAATTATTTAATCATAAAAATAAGAAAGAAAAAATTATTCTTTTACGAAGTTCATGAAAAATAATCCCTCTCAATAAAGAGATAACTAGAAAAAAAGTCACTTCATATTTTTATTTAAATTATTAAAAACACAAATAAATAAATAAATATTATATTAATAAAAATAACATAATAAAAAGTTAACATTTTTATTTTTTATTTTTTATTTTTATTTATTCAAATAAAATAAGATAATTTTTTTATATTTTTATTTATCCAAATAAAATAAAATGGTTTGAATTTTAATTATATATAAAAAATTATGAAAAATGAATTTATAATTTAAATAATCTTTACATGAAATAATTAATTTTTATCCATTTAATTAAAAAATATTTTGATGTATATATTATAATATAATTTTAAATTTAATGATAATAATGTATCATAAAAAAAATACTCCAACATCCAAATAAGAATGGTAACAAGTAAGATTGTGAGAAACAATGAGTTTCAAATTCAGAATTTCAGATTAAATTATTTTAATTTCAAGTTCATCGATCAATCTAAGTGGCTCAAACAATATATATTTAAATAAAATGAAGTAAAATTAGTTTTTAATTATTTTTTAAAAATAGTTTTAAATTAATTTTTAAATATTTTAATTTAAGTTTTTAAAAATAGTAATTTAATTTTTAATGACAAAAATAAATTATCTAACTTTTTATCAATAAAAGAATAATTACTAATAAAAAAATTGTTCCTTGTTATCATAATTTTAATTGAGTTTGTAATTTAAATAAATTAGTTAAATATCAAAAAATTAACTTTAAAATAAAAGATAAATAGATAATAAATTAGATGATGAAATTAATTATATTTAAAAAATTATTAAATGAGTTGATAAATAATATTAATTTCAATTAAGTTTTATAAAAGTAATAGATAAATTAGTTAAATATTAACAAATTAACTTCAAGATAAAACTAAATAGATAATAAATTAGATTATTAAATTAATCATATTTAATAAAAATAATTATTAAATTAGTTGATAAATAATATTAATATAAAAAATTATAACAATTATATAAAGTAAAATTTAAAAAGTAAGTACAAAAATAAATTATTTTATCAAAAAATATAATTTCATAAAAAAAACTTCTAAGCTAGTTAAAAAAATTAAAATTTAATTAAACACACTCAAATTTTGCTACTTCAGGAAATAAGGAGGGAACAGTTAAAAGAATATCCTTATTCAGATTCTTAATTAGGAAAATTTACGAACCTTCATTTAATTATTTTATTTATTCTAGAGTTGGTCCATGGATGTAATACGAAAGTCAGTTCAGTCAAAGTAGTTAGAAGTTCAATCCTCAAATATTGCTTAGCTACAATCAAATACAAGAAGAGACCTGCAAAAGAACAAAAAAAAAGGCTGTTTTTTTACACAAAATATTTTAAAATCAAAGATAATTTTTTAAAATATAAAGATTATTAAAAAATTTAATAAATATGTTCATACATGTAAATAAAATTTAAATCTCTGTCAAAGCACATAATTATCTATTAAATATGGAGATGTTTGATGATTACATAGAGTCTGCTTTGGTACACTGTGTCGTGGTCTCAGAAATTTCTATTCATTAAGAAACAGAAGCAATTAATGGACGTCTCTCAGTTGCTGGTTCATTTCTAAACATTCATCAGATTCGACTTTTGCTATATACGGCCATTCCTTTTTCCTTCTAATCCTCTATCACGGTATGGAGTTTAACCCCACAACTATAATTATTCAGCATCTCACACGACGACAAACTCTGAATCATTAAACATTACACGACAAAAAATTTATGCAACTGCATACTTTGTTTTATAAAAAGAAGAAAAGAAAGGTCAAATTTTTAATATTTTTATCATTCTATTATTTTTTTAAAATGTTAATTTAATGACCTGATATACAAATTATTTTTAAAAGAATATATTTATTTTAATGACCTTAAATATAATATTATAGATATTTTATATTTTTAAAATTAAAAATTTCTTAATAACTATAGTGATATTTAATATTAATTTCTATTATGTTAATTATTAAAATAAAATTTTAATTTGACTTAAAGAACAATATAAAAATATCCATAATATTTTTTTAATTTTTATTCATATGTTAACTCCATTTCCATCTATCTATGTAGAGACAATATAAAATTTATCATGTTTATCTGTTTATATAAAATTTTAAGATAATATTAATTATTATTTTTATTATGTATAAAAATAAATATAAGTAAACTTGATGTAATTAAATAATCAAAGATGAATTAAAAAATTTAATACAATAAGTAATTTTTAATCTATATAATTTTTCAATAAGTATATAATAAAAATAACATTTACTTGGAAAAAGTTCCCGCAGTTCAGTATTACAGTTCCTCAACTAAATGGTTCTGTTAAACTTTTAGTTTGTATAATTAAAATTATGATACATTATAGTAACTTTCATAGTTGGAATTGTGTGCGGTTGTTTTGCAGTTAAACAACCTAAATTCATGAACTAGAATTCTTATTGTTATAAAAAAAAATTACACATAAAAATAATAATATATATTTATTTATATTAAATATAAATAATTAAATTTATTTTATTTTAAATTTTTTTAAAAATCTATTAAATATTAAATAAAAGATACGGTTTATATTTAAAAAAATCATTTACCTGTTATAAAATAGTTTTTCGGTGCACTAAAGTTTAGGAAAGGAAACATTAAGCCAATTTTAAAATATGACATATAACCCAATAACTTACTTCAGTACATACAAATAATCCACTAAAAGAGATTCCTGACATTGAAAATCAAAAATAAAACTTTCAAATAAAATTGTTTTAAGCCTTATTGGCTTGACGAAGGAGATTATAGTAGCATTACCTAACCATTTCCTTTTTTTCGAGTATGAATAGTCAGAGTAAATTATCAATCATTAATTTACTGTCAATTAAGTTTAACAAACTACTATTATATTTACTATAACAATACCAAATAATTAACTACCATATATGACAGCTCACCTATACCATAACACATCTCCTTTATTACTCTTTGAACACGAAAAGGACAAGTATAATTATTGACAATGCAGTTAGCAATCTCATACATATAAAAGTTTTTAATTATTTCTAACTTAAATATCTTTCTTAAAATTCAAGGACAAAATTGCTATAATATCCAGATATTTTTGGTTTTGATTTTTAATGAAAATGAAATATTTATTTTACTAACAATATCAACTTTTAATTTTATTTTATTTTATCAGTTATTAAAATGAGATTACAATTTAATTAACTAATAATATAAAAATATATATAATATTTTCTCTATTTTTAAATTGAAAACACTTATTTTGATTGAAAATTAATTTAAAAAATTTAGATGCAGTATTATAAATATTTTTTATATTATTTTTAATTAAAATTAAAATTTTATCTCAATAACTAGCATAATAAATGTTAATATTAAAAATCAGCATTGATGATCAAGATGAAACTTTCATTGAATACTTATATTATCGCACCTTATATTTGTCCAAAATTTAATTATTTATATTTTGTTTGTTTATTCATTACATCAAATCTGTCCACACAAGAGTAGCTATTTATATAGAGCAGCCTCCTTATGTGGTATGCAAAAATGTGTCCTCCCCTAATGGAATTAAGTACTTCCACTCTTGTACTTTATCATGCATCACAACCACAAGAGCCCAAAAATGAGAGTGAAGAGTTAGTTTTTGACTCAAATTTGCTGCAAAATCAAAGGGACATGCCCAAAGAGTTCATTTGGCCATCTGGGGACTTGGTTATAAACACCACTCAAGAGGAACTGAAGGAACCCCTGGTGGATTTAGGAATCATGAAGAATGGTGATGAGGAAGCTATTGCTAATGCAGCAGAGCTTGTGAGAACAGCATGTTTGAAGCATGGTTTCTTTCAAGTGATAAACCATGGTGTGGACACAGATCTCATAGCTGCTGCTTATAATGAAACTGACTCAATTTTCAAGCTTCCTATGAGTAAGAAACTTTGTGCTAAGAGGAAACCTGGTGGAGTCTCAGGTTACTCTGGTGCTCATGCAGATCGTTATTCCTCCAAATTGCCATGGAAAGAGACATTTTCTTTTCAGTACAATCACCAAAGCAACTATGATTCCCAGATTGTTGACTACTTCAAGTCTGTCTTAGGAGAAGACCTTAAACACACAGGGTAAGGTTGACCAATGAACTCAATTCAATTCAATTCAATCATATGACATTATTTTAATTTTTGTCACATTACTAATTGTTACCTGAGCTCTATGTCCTTAACAAAATTTCTCTATGAAAAAACAGAAGACTGTTGTTACTGCTAGTTTAGTTTAGACTATACTTAATAACATTGCCAAGCCACCTATGATGCATGGATGCCTTAAATGATACATCAAAATAGTTGCCATTTATTAAGGGACCAAAGAATGTTAAGGGTTAGGATTGTCTCTGGCAATAAAAATTAAATTATTAATATACACATTGTTGATATACCTTAACAATATGATATATTCTAAATGTTTTGACTATATACATTATTTTTTTCCAATAAAATTGATTGTAAGTATAATGTATTACAGATATAAATTCACAATATCTAAATTAATAGTGTAAATTTTGTTAAACAAATAGTATATTAATCATTTAATGACAAACCATTAGTATATGACAGGTTTTTTAATGTGAGCAATGTATGCGTGTTATACATGTACCGAATATTCAAAATTTGTAATTAGAGAAAATTTTCGGTTAATAAAAGATAGGTCTATGAAAACATTAAAAAATTAAATTGATAACTTAAATATATATATATATATATATATACACATGTATATGATTAAATTGGTAATTTAATATTATTTATTTGGTATGATTAATTAATTAATTTTATAATATTTTTTATATTTTATAAGTTTTAAAGGAAAATTTAATTTTAAGAAACTTGTATTCAACTAAACTAAAATTAATATTGTTATAAAAATATTTAATGTTTTATTCAATAGACTATTATATTTATATCTTATTTTTA
The DNA here is from genome assembly GCA_037954105.1 of Canavalia gladiata. Lineage (NCBI taxonomy): Eukaryota > Viridiplantae > Streptophyta > Magnoliopsida > Fabales > Fabaceae > Canavalia > Canavalia gladiata. Next base: position 56,017,956 of record CM075659.1, on the reverse strand, counting down.
AATTATCGTATTTATGTATTAGATTATTTTCGAGATTCGTACACCCAAGTGGACCACACCCTGTTTCCTCTTACGGGCAGTGAAAAATGGAGTTTTTTTAGGACCCACTGTACCCTGTTGTGACCTAGCCCACGCAGGAGCATATTTGAACAAGAACAAACAGTTGGTGCATGTACCACAATTATTGCCAAGAAAATGTTCTGCAATTATGTAACCAACAAAAACTGTACTACAACTAACATAATTAGCTAATATATACAGTGGTCAAAAGTTTCCTAGGACATAACTTTTCTTTTTATTCTTTTTCTTTAATTGGAACAGATGGGTATATCAAAAGTACTGTGAGGCAATGAAGGAACTATCTTTAGTAATTATGGAGCTCTTGGCCATTAGTTTGGGGGTGGATCGTTCCCATTATAGAAGATTTTTTCAAGATGGTGATTCAATAATGAGGTGCAACTATTATCCACCTTGCAACAGTTCTACCCTTACTTTAGGAACTGGGCCTCATACTGATCCAACTTCGTTAACTATTCTTCATCAAGACCAAGTTGGAGGCTTAGAAGTTTTTACCGATAACAAATGGCTCGCGGTTCGTCCTCGATCTGAAGCCTTAGTCATAAATATAGGTGACACTTTTATGGTATGCATATATACTACTCTTTTTCTTTTCCTTTTCCCCCCTCATGATGAGATCTCATCTTGTTGCTTGATATCTGAAATAATATGCCACATTTCCTCTAACTACTTTTATCTTTGGTCATCTAAAAGAGCCAGTTTTATGCTGCGCATGGAAAAGTTTTATAAATAGTTTACTTACTATTTGGAGTTTGGACTTACTTAAAAATATTATTTGATTTGAGTTAGAAATTAATTTTCATATGAGATTTATTATAAAAACGTACTTTAAAATGAATATTGTGGTCATCGGCAAAAGAAGAAATATGGGGAAAAAAAGTTTGATGTGATGTACATGTAAGTGGATGTCTATGCCAGAACAAATGCCCATCATAAATTAACAAAATAATCATGCAACGCATTTATACAACAATATTTTTTTTAATATAGATTGTATTATTTAATTGCATGAAATCACACTTTTTTAATTTCTCTATACTCTGATTTTGCCAATTTACCGGAGTAATCCAATCAGTAGGTAATTTAGGCAATGATTTAAAGCCTCAAATATTCAAATTACATAATTAATATATATATATATATATATATATATATATATATATATTTGTATGTATATATAGATATAGATATATATATATATATATATGTATGTTTGTAGAACGTGAATTTACTAAATGTAGTGGTTGAATTACAAAATTTTATTATTAAATTAAATTAATAAAGTTTTAACAAATTTAAAATATATTTAATATTTTATTAAATAATATAATTTAATGTATAATATAATTTTAAACTTTAAATAAATATTCATATAAAATTATATGTAAATTTTAAAATTTATTTTGTATGATCATGATGTTAATGTTATATTATTTAATAATTAAATTTACATATTAAAAAGAGTTATTGAATAAATTAATTTTTAGGATGAATTTTTTTTTAAGTAAATGAATTTCTCTATATAAATAATTATTTCGGTTGTTTATTTATTGATTTTTACTATTTGTAATACCCATCATTAAATTTTGGCCTAAATTTCTACTTTTGTAGTTAATATGTTGGAATAGCATGTAATTGTTTCTTTTATTTTCATTTTCAGGTTTACATACTCTACACTGACTAATGTAATTTTTGTGCCTAAGTTTTCTTTCTTTCTTAATAAAGTTGTATTTCTTGTAAAAAAAAAAGCGTAATAAAATTAGATTAACTAATAACACTGATTAGCTCATCTTTATTATTTGATACTTAATAGTAGGTTTAGATTCTATTTTTTCTTGACGCCCACAGAGTGAGTGGCCAGACCTGCTAACTTATTCTTGATGTAAGGGGAAGATAAACTATATTTAAACTATAAAAATATATTATAATTTATGTAACCATAAAAAAATAGAAATAAAAAAATATAGGATAAATTAGATAATATAATAGAAAAAATAAAAAAAATATTATATATAAATTATAGTATAGTTTTATTGTATGAAAATGATATTTTTAAGATCAAATATAACACTAAATATTTCTTTTTAATATATATGGATTAAATATTTTTTAAATTTTTTTAAAATTATAAATTTTTTATTTTTATTCCATATTTTAAAATTTTTGGTTTAGGATTATTTTTTTCTAAAATATATATTTATTATAATCTTTAATATTAACTTAAGTCAAATTAAATTAAGTTATATTAATCATCATAATTTTTTTTTATCATTTTTAAAAATATTTTAATTATAATTTTCTATGATAATTTATTTTGATTTAATGTAATTTAGTTTAACATTAAAGAACATAAAAAATGAAAAATTTTAAAATAAATAACAAAATTTTAATTTTAATTATTTAAAAAATTAAAAACATATTTAACCTGTATACAATGTTCTCATATAAAGAATTAAAAAAAAAAACAAAAAATAAGCATCATTCAGGTTTTATATCTGAAAATTGAAAATGTAGGAACTGAATAAATTATCTTTTTTAATGTGTTAGGCCTTGTCAAATGGAAGATACAAGAGTTGTCTACATAGGGCATTGGTTAACACAAAGGAGAGAAGATCACTGGTTTTCTTTGTGTGTCCAAGAGAAGACAAGATAGTTAGGCCCCCAGACAATCTGTTATGCATAAATGAACCAAGAAAGTACCCTGATTTCACATGGTCCACTTTATTTGAATTCACACAGAAACACTATAGGGCTGATGTTGCTACGCTCCAAAGCTTCATTCAGTGGCAATGCTCTTCCAAATCATCCATCTAATTTTAGTTACTTTCGCTGCACATTCTGTCCAGTTTTATACGCAAATTATTCACTTGCTATAATTATTTATGTCCCTGTGTTCGAAGTTCCTTGTAAGGAGTTTGTGTACCAATCACCTTGCACGGACAAACTACCAAGTGATGTATGGTTGTATTTAATTGAAGTTCCGTTTTCTGTTGTGTCTCAATATGTGTTCATTGTCGCAATGTTTGAAGTGTATATTGGTGATTGCAATTAAGGTCTTCGATTATTTTCTATGTTCAACTTCAAAGTTTCTTATTGTAGAATAAAGTATATTCTCTTTAACTTTCTTGGGCTTTCTATAGGGGAAACCCAAGAAAACTTAAAACTTGGAAGCTAATTGTAGATAAATTAAAAAGTCGTTTATCATCCTAGAAATATAAGCATTAATGGAAATTGCTAACTGAACTAGATGCATTATGGATTCAAGTTTTGTGTTTTAGGTATGAACATATTTGCCTTAAAAATGTTGATAATTGTTTAAGTTGGAATTCCAAGAATACATTAATTTGATGGAGAGATATATCTAATGATGAACAATTTCATAAGGGTGTTAGGAGAAAGGTGGACGAAGAAACGTCAATTTTTAGAATGACCTATTGTTGAGTTTTTCCCTCCTACATATTTTTTATTTTATTTTATAAAGTACTGTAAAAGATTATATACTTATTATCTTCAAATATAGAAAGTATTTAACATTTTTTTGATTTAGTAATTAAGAAGATTTGTAAAAATAAAAACTAGGAGAATTAATTAATTTTTTTTAATGACTAAGTGATGTATGTCTTATGGAGTTGTTAATTTCTAAGGTTATACCATATTTCAATTCATAAAAATGTTCTTAAGTTTAGGGGAGTAGATGGGGTATAGATGGTCATGGATGTTTGAGGAGAGCAAAATTCTTTACATTGAAAGAATATCACTTTGTTGAATTCTTTAATTTGTCGCACTTTGCTAATCTAGTTAAAGGTAAAAAAAAGTTGATTAGATCTAATTTGCTGATCAATTAGGACGCTGTTCTACTCAATTTGTTTACTGCTTTATTAGGAACTTGGTGATCTCTAATCCTGTTTTGTTGGATGAGTCAAATAGACATTTTTAAAATCTCTTGATAGCGGTTAACACCTCCAGGGTACTAACCTTTTCGTGGCAGTTTATGTTTGGATCGAATCACTTCTAAAATTATTGTCACTGAGAAATACCTTTATGGATAACAACATTTGATGTCTATTATTTGTTATTCCCAGCTAGAGTATACTCATTATTCTATTGTTCTTGTCCAATATCTTATGAAGTATGGCAACACCTCTATAATTGGCTTGGTATTTCTGTTGTCTTGCTTGGCGACTTTTAAATATATTATCTTCATCATCTTGGACTTGTCAAAGGGAGAATTTTAATTAAAATTGGCCTGGTAATGTTTTTTGCATGCTACTGTCTAATCCATTTAGTTGTACAGAAATGGACTATTTTCTTTTTATAATATGATAACATTGGTATCCAGGAAATTTTGAGCATGGTATTGAGCTACTACTAAGCTTAAGGGGATCTTTTTCCTTTTTTGGGACTGATATTAATATTATCCTATGTATTACTGCCAATATATATATATATATATATATATATATATATATATAGCTAATGTATATCTATGTATTGTTTAAATTATTCTTTATATTTGTTTCACGGTAGACTGTTTCTGTAGAGTTTTTCAAAGGGCCAGTTAAAGTCTACGCAATAAAATATATAGGGTTTTTGTTTTTGCATTTTGGACTTGAATTAAGATTAAGTTTTTTTAACCTAATTTAATCAAATTTAATTTGAGCTTAGTATATAAAAGTCTAAAAAATATTGAGCTTTTATTGGATTTTAGTATATGTTTTTTTTCAAGAATTTAGATTGAATCTGAATTTTTCTTCCTAATTCATTAAAATTTTCGATCTGCATTGGATGATCTAATGAGTTGAAAAGCTATTTTTTTTATCAATTCTATGTTTATGAAAATATTTTCACATTTTTGTAATATAATTATTTATAAAAAATATTTTGTATGAGTTTATATTTTATTAAATTTATTTTCTAAAATTTGAAATTAAAATTGGTAGAGAGGTTCGCTTTGTTTTAATTTCGAACTTGAATGAAACGAAATGAAAAAAAAAAAAAGTCATAACAAAATGTTTGAAAATATCCAAACTTCATACAATGCCAAATTCATGAGGGGTTCTAAAGTACTCAAGAGATAATATTCTAAGTAACTTTGTAACTGTTTACATCTAATTAGATGATATTTTATTCTTATCTAATGACTTTTATGATTATACAAAGCCACATTATATTTTGACGGCTATAAAAATTATACTTTGAATGGAGTGGTATAATACCCGAAACAAAAAATAATCAAAGAATAGCATCTGCCACATAACATTGAGCTATGGCCACAGGTCAAAATCATTTCATTTCACTTGTCTGAGTTTTGCTTCCAGTTCCAGATCAACCTGAATTTTGAAGGGACAGTATTGCCACATACTCTTTAATTTTTTAATATTTTTGGTCATTGTTTAATGTTTGGGCAACCAGTGGTGCCCACATTTTGTGCTTGTCTTATCACTACCCTTGCGGGCCTGCTTCTGCTTGTGACTTGTTACAGCATAGCGCTGCCATAAACATAATTGATTTCATGAAAACAAATATATAAATACATATAATATATTTATGTTTCTATTTAAAGGACAAATTTATATGCAGTATTTTTTATTTTATAATAATTATTTTAAAAATTATATCTATCATTATTTTTACTTGGTTGATAATATACACAATTTTTTTACCTAATAATATATTAAAATTAAACTTTTCAATAATATATACACATACAGACTATACATATACTCGGTATAAAATTGACTGTATAATAACATTAATACTATATTTATTAACTATAATATATATAATATATAATTAACTTAAATCATAAATATAAATTTTATATTCATTAAAAAAATAATACAGTTATTATACTTTTATTAAAGCTAACATATATTCATTAAATTTAATATTTTATATATTAATAAAATTCATTAAAAAACTATCAATAAAAATATAATAATTATTAAATTTAATACCTAAAAGTGTATACCAAAAAAAAAATAATTTTATTACTAATTAAAAAATTAGTTTATAAAATATATTTTCAAATAATTAAATTCAAATAAATATTAATATAACACATATTATCATTTATATTTTAAATTTTATGATTAATTTTTATTTTGAAATAACTATTATGCTTAAATAAATATTTATGTACTTAATTTAATTGTTTACCAATATATTTATTTAGATAATTTTTTTTAAATAATATTTTCAAAATCTCCCATTCGTTTCAGCTTTTATCATGAAAAATAAATTGTATTTTATTTTGAAGAAATAATTTCTAAAATTTTTGTGTGTAGGTAGAGCTTTGAAGGGATTTGGGGGAGATGTGGCTCTCCAAACTTTTTAAATTTTTTTGAATATATATATATATATGAATAAATTATTATTAATTTTTTCTATAAATATATAGATATATAATAATTTATATAATAAAAATATGAAATATAATAAGATATATTATAAAAATAATTATATAAATTATAGTATAAATTTATAATATAAATAATATATCTCATATATACATTGATTTTTTGTTGTTGTAACCAATACTTAATCATGGCCTCACATATTTTGTTTGAGTTACATTGTACATGCATTTAATTGAGTTATTATTAAAAAAAATAAAAACAAAAAATACTCACTTATTTTAATATGATATCATATTTTATCATATTTTTATGAAGAAAATTATTTTTACATTCCTATTTTACTGAATTTTCAATTTCTATTTATTTATTTGATTTTCTCTTTTTGCATGTAGAATAGTTATTTTTCTTGGATTTTTATTAGCATATTTGTTTTGAATAGGAAAATTCAATTGTTTTTTGTTGTTGATCAAGAAAATTTTCAATCTTATACATAAAATTTTTATTTTGACTTATTATCCAAGCTCCATCATTAAATGTGTTTGTTTAAAATTTTGATATATATATACATATATATATATACATATATACATATATATATATATATACATATATATATATATACATATATATATATACATATATATATACATATATATATATACATATATATATATATACATATATATATATATACATATATATATACATATATATATATATACATATATATATACATATATATATATATACATATATATATATACATATATATATATATACATATATATATACATACATATATATATACATATATATATATATATGTATATATATATATATATATATACTGATATGAAAAATACACCAAACTCTAGCCCATTCTTCCGGGTATACTAAACCCGCCAACTCACTCACTAACACTCTTTGAAGCTTCATAGTTCACGCCTTCATCCTGTTATTTCTCTCCAAACTTGGACTTCACCCTATTCTCTTTACTGCTTCAAATCCAAATTTTACCTCTTAAAGGTGCATGTTTCCCAACAGTGTTTTTGAGGAAAGGCAATTTGACTTGCATTTATGCTCCCATGGTAAATTCTCACCTAAAATTTGCTCTCTCTTTTCTCTTTAAGCATTTCGTATAATTATCATTTGCATAGTTATGAAGAAACAATCTTAACATCTCTATCTCTATGAACATGTTTCTATATATGTTATCTATATTTAATTTTCATGATTTGCTTTTTTTCCATCCCAATTATCAGTTTGAGCTAAGGACTATCTTGTTTTATGGATACATCTTGCCTTGCTTTAGGCATGACGATAGAGGTTTACATTAGAAGATTTTTATTTGTGTTGTGCAGATTTTAACTTCAATTTAAAAAATAGACAATTTCAAGTAAGAAATTGTCTATTTTTAATTTTCTAAGTAAAAAGATTGAAAATCTCATTGTCAATATATTGATATTTTAATTATTTATTTGTTTGAGCAATTAACTTGGATGTTCTACCTTTTTATTTATTGTATCAGTGAAAGAAAAATGTATCCTCTGTCGAAGAGAATCTGAACGAAGAAAATAAGGATATCATCATAGTTTTGAAGCAAGTGTTGATTGTGAAGATGAACCTAAGGTTGGTATGAAATTTACCTTTGAAAATGATGTTACCAAGTTTAATATGAGTTATGCTCCGTTTTGGAATTGCTAAAATATTTTACTCCGTTTTTACCATATGATGGATGTGGATGATGAAATGTTTTTTAGTTTTATTATTGCTTCTGGATTGATTCATGATTCTATTTTTGATGCTCTGATTTTACCATGAAAATGTGCATATTTTTAGATTGCCAAACGGGAATAAAACATAGGAGCATGGGATAAATAACTCAATCAAATTAGAATTTGCATACAAAATGAACAAGGAAGATAAAAAAAATAATTACTTGAATAATTGCTTAGTGATCCTGCTACATGTTTTGCTTTTGAAAAAACAAAAAAAAGGCTCTTTGTTCTTCCTTTCTACTTCTATCTCAATGCTTTTTGTGAATTATTTTTCAATGTTAGTTTTCTTTCAAATTTAACCTCCTTTACTGTTAGTGCTTTCTTCAATTTATGAGAAACTTACATATAACCCACTTCTCTAATCATTCAAAAGAAAGCACTTGTCCTTTCATTTTACTATACTTTCCCTTCTTGTGCATTAGTTGCTCCATTAGAGTTTACTTAATCTTCCTCATTATTTATTTGCAAATGTTTCTGATCACAAAATTAACTATTTATTTGTGTGTTTGTTCTGCTGATGCTTTGTTCCCCCTTTCATTTGCATTGTTTCCATTTTGATGCTTATTTTGGTTCATTCCCTTAATGACTTGTTCTCTTTATTTGCAACTGTTACAGACATAGGAGATGAAGCAAGACCCACGCCATCCCCGATCACTTCCTTATTTTTTGTTTAATTTTTTATTTTTATTTATTTTCAAAATTTTCTCATTTTTATTGATTTTCAGAAATTGTTGGATTTTTGTTATTTCAAACATTTTTAATAAAAAAATTAAAACACAAGAAAAAGATAAAATAGAAAAAAACAAAACAAAACAAAACTGAATGTTCAAATAAAGCCTGTGTGAGTTCTTTTATGAAGTTGCTTCTGTAACAATAAACACTGATGATGATTTACTGAAAGTGATGAATTGGATTAAGGACTTAAAACTTGAGCTAAGTTGCAAAGATACATCCCTAGGGATGATTAAACCACCGTCTACCAAGAAAACAATTCTAGATCCTATAGTGGTTCAAAGTAAAGCTACACCTCCTTCGTAAAGGAAGGGTTCTAAAGTTGATCTAATTGTGAAAAAGAAGCTTGCAAGGAAGAGAACCAATAAAAAGAGCCAAAAAATGAAAGCACTTTAAGCAACAAGAGGCGATCATAAAATTTTCATATTTGTTTCTTATGCGTAACAGCATTCATGTCTAATTTTGAATATTTGAGCGCAAGGCATTCGTGTAGCAGAAGTTCAGGAAAATGAAAATGAAAGGTTTATGGAATCTCAAATTTTTTATGTGATTACCATACAAGAGAGCACTTTAGTAAAGCAAATCTATTACTTTGATTCTCAATTCTTATTTAATTATAAATTATTTAATACTTTGATTTTATATATATTATCAATCAATAAATATGACATTGCACGCTAATTATTTATTTTACTTGTATATTCTTTTAGTGTGAGCAGAGTTATTTTTGGAGGAATCAACGTGATACTTTGAACATTTTAGCTACCTTCAATCCAAATCAAGAACAAATTGGTGAAGTAAACCAGGTGAAAGCATAAAACTAAGTATTCTATTTATTTTCAGTCTAACATTTTTTATGTCAGTTGTTAACTAATTAGCATATTTTGTGGGATATAGATTCCATATAATTCTCAAATCATAAACCATAATGTTTCTTATTCTGAACTTGTAAAGGGTATTGCTCTTGATTTGTTAGCATTTTGATGTTAAATTTCAATACACAATCATCAATTCTTTTGTTTATGTGTGCTTTTTGTAGGCACCATATCAAATAAATGATCAACCTTCAATGGTAGATGTGTGCTTTTATAGGCACAATATCAAATAAATGATCAACCTTCATTGACAGAGATGAATGAGAAGCAACAACTTCAAGCGATGAAAGATCAACCATCATTTTAGAGACTGCAATCAATTATAGGCACAATATCAAATAAATGATCAACCTTCATTGAGAGAGATGAATGAGAAGCAACAACTTCAAGAGATGAAAGATCAACCATCATTTTAGAGACTGCAATCAACCAGGGCTATTTTTTTTTTCTTTTTGTTTTTGCCAGTTTAAAGATTATAATATTTACTTTAGTCAATCTTACTGGACTGTATAGCACAATCTTCTTATTTGCAGATTTGTTATTGCTATTTAAAAGTAATGAAATACAATAAAAATAATTTATGTTCAACTTTTGTAATATTATTTATTTATTAATAAAAGTTAATAATACCTAAACAAACTGCATTTGCTAGCCTCTAACTAGCTTTACAAGATAGAATCAAAGACTTTACTTAACATGTAGTTGATTTTTGCATATCCAAAATAATAATAATAATAATAAACTGTTGGCCTATTACTAGCAGGAACTGCCACATATTCGGAGTGGAACCTGAGTCAGTCCCATGGCAACAAATTGATCTTCTAATGCAAGTCCCTGCCCTTGATCCCAATTTCCACTGTTGAAGCCTGCGCTTGAAGTTCTAGTAAACTGCCCTCAGTTTTTGAAGTCAATATTTCTTGGCTTGCGAGTGCCATATTTGCAGCTGCAGCTCTTTTTTAAGCTTCAGCAGCTTCTTCTGCCTACGTTGGTTTTGAGTTTGTCCTTTTAATTGGTTATATTCTTTTTCTAAGACATGGAAAATGTCATTAAGGTCACTACTAGTGGTGATTGCTGAGTTCATGAATATTATGTCCCTAATAGAGAATTTTGCGGTTGAAGAGTCATCCCTGCATTGATTTCTATCAAGTGAAAAAAGAAAAGAAAGGAAAAACTATTAAGTCTGTGTTGATCAACATGTAAAATAATAGCAAAATAAATTTATTTTAACCTCCAAACCAACTGATAAAGTACATAAAAAGCATCGAAAAGAAGCGTATTGTGCTTAATTCTTTCAAACATGCCTTATGGCAGAGCTGGAATCAAAGTTAAAACAGGCAAATGAAGCAGTAACGTGATAGTTAGAACTTATAAAATTTTGAGAAAAGTGAACACCTTGTAGCTCAAGTTAAAGAACGTACAGGTAGACCGCATTACTTCAAAGAAAATTAAAAAAAAAAGCTATATAGGTAGCTTGTGCCAGCATAGGTAGCTTTACCATGTTATTTATTAACTAACCAAAAATTCAAACGCAATGAACTGTATGTTGTTGCGGACAATACTTACCTCAATCCAAATGGTAAGCATTCATATTTATTTTTACAGTTAAAAACATTCTAAACCCAAATGGTAATCATTCATTTTTACTTTCAAACTTAAAATATTCAGTAAATCTTAGACCAAATAGAAATCAATTGATACTAGATAGCAGATTAACTTTTGAGCTTGTTTCTTGTCGAGTGTAGTTCATTTCATTTGTAAATAAATGGCAAATCAAACAAAGGTTAATGAAGTATTTAGATACCTTCCAGAGAGTAATAAGCCTAGTTCAGGGCGGCTCAATCTGCAATGTGATACAAGGCAGCTAAAAAGTACTAACATCAATAGAAGCAATGTAGCTGCTACATCTATCAGCTTGGTCAGAAGCGATTTTGCCCTGTGAAAATACATTATCCTTGAACAAACTAAGCTACAAATTAGAGACAAAAAAGAACAGGAAGAATGTCAAATTTAGCAGCAAAAACTGCAGTTAAGCATGCATGTGATGTGTAACTGGTGTAGGGTAGTCATATATATATATATATAGGCTCGGTTGAGTTTGAACCAGAGTTCAAGCTTCTTGCACAACCCCACTCGATTGCTCCTCACTTCCTTGGTTTACCTGCTGGTTTCACAAGTGCAAGTATATATACATATACAATTCCTCGTCAAACTGATACTTTCTTCTATTCAAAAGCTTGATGAACTTCAGCTTTAGAAGATTCTTAAGGCCATAAAAACCTGCTTGAAATTGGTATGGAATATTAACTAGCAGTTTAATAATCGGTCCAATGGTGAAAAGGAAAACCATCAAGAACCAAACAGCAACTTCAACATTAGACACTTCTCCTTGATATACACTAGCTGTCTGCATGATTGGAGAGAAAGATGGATATAAAAAGGAGAGAAATTCTAACGCAACAAATTCAAATGGTCATCTAATAGGTCCCTGCCACACATATTTTTAGCTCCAAAAAAGCGTGTAAAATATAATAGTAATTCAATTATTCGCAGCATCTTTTATACACGTTTCAGATAAATTTCAACTTTCAGAAAATTAAAATAATCTAAACATACCAGGTAATGAGAAATTCAGGAATTGTAATCCAAAACAAAATTAAAAAAAATAAAATACCCTCACTAGCACTTGTAGCAAATATAAATCAAACCAAAGGTTTATAAAACATGACTTACTGTATAACATTATTATAGGTTCACTTCTCACCATGCATCTGCAGAAGAAATTTTTTCATATAATTACTAAACTAGCAAAGAACCATCAAGTTCTAGTATCATAGAGGCAAACAAAAGTAATGTTCAGAGCATTTCACGTAAAATACTTCAGAAATTGGTTCATCTAAGCATTATGAAGCTAGTTGGATCATGCTCACTTTTGCTAGGATCCTACCATTTCACTCCAATTATGGAGTGAATAAGACAGCACTTACTGCTTCTGGTTCAGAAATGTGAATTCATTCGTAAATAGAGGTAGTAGACATAATTTTATACTTGGTCTTATCCTTTTTGTGAATGTGAAGTAATCCACGTAATTATTCTATCTCAAATTATAACAAACACATGAATAAAATTAAAGGAAAAATGAATAAAAATCATTTAAAGATATTAAAAAAATAAATTATTCAAGACACCAAGGGAATGACCATATAGCTTAAGCATAGCTATTTCAGAAGCTGCTTTAATCTATAATGGGTAACGCAAACGTTGTGTTCCTAATCAGCATACTAGCTACGTGGAAAAAGTATCTTAATCACGAAGAAAGTATATGCAATAATGAGTGTAGTGAGTAGGAAATCGCATGTAGAAAAGGGGAATTTAAGAATACCTTTGGTTGCAATAGTAGCCTTTGAGAAGAAAAATTGAAATGAGAACTGAAGGTGGAGATCACACCAAAGCTTATCAGGCAAATTGAATAAAAAGTAAAAACATTGCATTTGAGATAAATTATCCACAATGAAAATGCTGGCCACGTCACGTCATTCGCAACATTTTTACATTATTAATTCGTAAGAAATAGTGTTTTGAGAAAAAATAGAATATAAAAAAATCAATTTTTTTTAATTGTTTTGACAAGTTCTTTTAATAGTTTTTCAAAAAAAAACGGTACTTATAATTACCTTTTAAATAAAAGACACTTTTTATAAATAGTCAAACAAAACAACTTCTACTTTTGTATAAAATATTTTAAAAAAGAATTATTTTTATATATTTTAAAATCATTTTTAAAAACAATACATAAAATGGACTCGTAAGTTAAAATATAAAGAAATAAAAAATTTGGTTTTAAAATTTTTCATATGTTATGTAAAGATATTGTTGTTGTTGTTAATAATAGTATATTAATATCTATATTTTGTTAAATACAATTAATTATATATTGTATTATGTGAAGAGAGATATTATAAAAAAGTTAAAAAATTCTATTGTTGAACGAAATGAAAATATGCAAACTATATTATATTTTAATTTAATTGAAATTTGTATTATCTTCAATCATTGTTTATTATATAATTAAAAATTATTAACTTTCATAATACTTATTTTAAGCTATATTTATAAGATTATTTATTTGATTAATAGTCTATATTTTTTATACCAACCAAATATTAAAATTAAACTCATCATATTTATAACATTAAGTTTATTATTTTGTCGAAATCCATTTTAAAAATACATGGGAGTAAAATGAATTATGCCCAATTTTAACTTTAGGCTTAGTTAGGTTAGTCGAAAAAATTGAATCTTAAGCATCATCAATGTTTGATGATATTATCATTGAATTTAGAGGCTACTCATTTTATGTTTCAATTTTTTTTATATATTTTTACTATTTTAACTTTATGTACTTTTTTATTTTAGAAAAGTTAAAATTCATAAAATTCAAATATAATGAATTATTTTGCTTCTTTAGAAAAATAAAAGATAAGGCCAAAAATAATAAAAAAGAAAAATTTACAAGAACTACAAATAAAACTTTCTATATTTTGTCAAATCTGAAAACATATTCAACTTAAAATGTCATGAATATATTTGAAGTATTCATTGACTTTCTCTTTAGTTGTATCCATAACCAGTCTTCATATAAGTAATGAATTTCTCAGTGATTCATCTATATAAAGAACAAACAAAAGCAAGATAGATGATCACCACAAGCCAGATAAACGCATGTGATTGAACAAAAAACTTTAAGCATTCTCTTTGAAAATTGACTCAAATCTTATATATGTGTGTGTGTAATAAGCTTCGCGTTATTTTCATATACACGCATAACTATATATAAAATTACCATCAGTGAAAAAACGAAAAATTGACCCAACATAAAAAAATCCTGGTCTTACTCTCTTACCATTGCCCCACTGAATCGATCTGATCTTGAGGCTGTAACTGTTTCTGAATTGAATTTGGTGAGAATGGTAGGGAAAATAGCTGATCCGGGGCTACATATGGAGGCTGAGAAATGAGATTTGCTGAGGAATATACACTAGTTAAAGGTAGATTATTATTTTGATCTTGATGAGGATGTTGCTGTTGATGTAGCCTTTGTTCAGAACGTTGTTGCTTAGGAATATTAAGCTTGGCCTCTTCTATATCTCTATATTTCTGGAGATATGATTTTAATGGGTCAACATAATCCTCAAATCCTAAGGTAGTGATGGCCCAAATGATATCATCCCCATTAATAGTCTTCCTCTTTTCTCTTTGACATTTGTCAGAGGCTTCCCCTGTAACAAAACTGATGAACTCTGATACACATTCTTGAACTGTCTCTTTTGCATCCTTTGAAATTTTTCCATTGGCAGGGATCGCTTTTTTCATGATCCTTCCCACATTGGCTATAGGGAGAAAGCGATCTTGTTCTTTGTTGTTGTTATTGTTGTTGTTGTTTGTCTTCAAGCAAGGGCTTTCAGGGCTTCCTGTGATAAGCCCATTTGGCAAATTGCTATGGCTTTCATCTTCCATGCCTCTCTTAGAGGAACGTGTTTGGGGCTTTTAGGAGATTAGAGATTAGTATAGATAAAATAAAAGAGGACCACAAATGTAGGCTAGTAAGAAGGGAGAGTGCCATTAAATGTTAAAAAAAGAATAAAATTGATACCGTTGATTTTCACAAGTGAAACTGAAACCCCCCTTCGACTCGCTCTTGATGTGGAGCACGTCATGTAACTGCCACGACCCAATCCAATATGTTAAACTATAAAACTCACTATGGACACCACAACAGTTACACCTTTCCCTTCCCTAGCTAATCATCTTCTATATTAATCTTTAAAAATATTCTCTGTTTAACGATCAACAGAATATTGTTTTATTCTTTAAAATATTTTTATTAAGAATATCATGTAATTTATATATTAATGTTTAATTATCATTAATTTAATCATGATTTAATTCCAATTAAATTAATAAATAATAAATCAAAATTTTCTCCAATTTAATAATCAGTCTAATTTTAAAAATATTGGTTATATCCGCATCATTCTCTCATTTTATCCTCATTCAACTAATTAGAAAAGTTGTTTACTTTGACGGTTTGACCATGGGCAGGATCATTGAGTTTCGCATAGGAAACAGACTGAATAATATTTTATATTAAAGTGAAAGGGAGAGAAAGATAATTAAAAAACAAAAAGATATAATATAATAAAATAAAATATATTAAAATAAAAATATTATTAAGATGAATGATAATCGAAATTATTAATATTATGGGATGAGATTCACATAGATTGTGCTATGTAATGTGTTGAATTTTATTATTAATTATATATTTTAAATTTTAAATTATTTATTATTATTTGTTATACAAGTTAATTTATAGTTTTTTATTTTATATTTATTTTTTTACTTTTTTTTTATAATTTTCAATTTTCTTTTTAGAAACTGTTGATTTTATATCAAGTTAAATATTTTAATCCTTGCATATGCTAATTTATTTACATTTTATTCATATATTATTTATATTTTTGTGAGAAAAAATTAAAATATAATCAAAATAATACCAAATTACATATACTAATACGTTTTGCGATTAAAAGTAAGGATGATTATTAATTATATATTTATTTAGTAATATTATTATTTAATAAAGATTTTAAATATGCTTCCCCCATATTTTAAATTGGCTCCTTCTCCTTCACCATTTCATGCCACCAGCTCCTCTTCTACAGTACTTTGGAGGATCTCCGATCACTTTTTTTATTTTTAATTGATACTTGACTCATCAATTACTTTTGAAATAGCCACTTCGCCGATTTTTCACTAAACCGGTCAAACCACATCAGTTCATGCTTCGTAGGAATTTTTTTTCAGAAACACATATAATCCATTTTGTTGTCCAAACCAATTACCTGGCCAATTCACTAATCAAATTGACATATCAACTACAAAATTTATAATAAATCAATACTACCATTTCTGGCGAAGTGGATATTCCAAATTTTCAACTATTACGTTTATATAAAGCCAATGGCCTCTACATTTGCAATAATGTGATCAAATTTCCTTCACGCTATGGCACCATGCTACAACAAAGGACACCAATTTCTCAATATAAATAAAGGATATCAAAATTAATACCCAGAATGAAAAAGAATACATAGATTTCCTAGCTAACATGATACATGACTCATAGTGGAAGTACAGTTATACAGGAATTTCAAGAAGTCAAAACCCAACAACTTTGGCATCTCATCCATGCTTAAATAATAGCATACTCGAGTGTCTCTTTCTCCTTAGGTCGCCACATGGACTTCTGCACACATAACAAACCCTCCTTTTCCTTGGAGTAAGTCATGCGAACCTTCCACTGCATAGACCTTGCCATGCTCTCTAGTTCATCAATGGTCTCAACAGTGTCACGGACGATAAGCTTTCCCTCGGGCCTAAGAATCCGGTCAACCTCAGCCATTAAAGCAGCTAAATTGCACCTGTGTGACCAAGAAGTATGAGCAAAATCAGAGTAACAGTTTTAAACTGATTAGATAGTCAAAAGTTTGCTGGCGATGAATGAGAAATAAATATACCGCACCTTTTCTTAATATTTGAAAACAGATGATCAGCATGGAGGAGATCATAGGACCTAGGATAGGTGCTAAATGATTCACACCAATCATGATATATACCAAAAAGACCACGTTCATAAATAAGGGGAAGAGTATCTGGGGAGTCTATTGAAACCACATTCATGACCCAAACATTCAAATCTTTCAAAGCTGCAGCAAATCTGGAAACCACAAATGGTGGAAGATATCAAACAAAGGACATATCAGCAAGTGAATATAGTTCAGAGTAACATTTGAAACAGCAACTGTCGCTCACCCTCCATAGATAGATCTCATATCCATGACATTGCGTACGTTTGCCCACTGAATTCCCATCCCATTTAGATAAGACTTGGAAACTACACGTTTCCAGTGTTCATAATCAGCAGTGAAATCTTCAGGGGCAGGCTTTCCATAAACTCCAACTTGGGAACTCGACAACCAATACGGCACTTTGCTCACTCTGGCTGGCCACTGCGCTGGCCATTGCGACCCTCGCTCTGTTGAACTAACTGGCACTTTATGCATGCAAGCTTTCAATTGAATGTTCCTGTCACATCAAAGAGATTAGACTGCAAGTATGTGTTTTATAAACCTTAGCAGAAATATCCAAAATCCTCCAACTTTATTAATAGTGCTGCTTCATTTTTATAGACATGTTTTTTATGGAAATGCTCCTTCTTTCAACATGAGAGGGAGGCAGGGGGACTAAAAATGAATATGCCACTTATTTTAAAGTTTCCTCATAATGTTACAGTCAAGGATGAATTCAGCAATTAACTTAGTTAAAATTCCTTTTCTTTTCTGTTTTGGTTTGAGAGAGTGACGGAAAGAGAGAGCATGTCTCAGTTAACAAAGAAATACCAAGCTGCATTACGATCATCAGAGTCTGGACATAGTGGAGGGTCACTCTTTGAACGTTCCTCATAGCACTCATTAGAACTTGGCTTCTTGTATATAGCTACACCAACTCCATTTACTTCATCCTTGTTGATTGACACAAGTTCCCAGCACATTGCTTTTGTTAGTGCCTTCATGGCTGTGAATGAATTCATAACATACCAGGATTAGAAAACCTACGTTAAAATGCATAAGTATGTCAGACATAAGTCTAGCTATAATCTACCATTCCATATTTCGACATCTTCATGAAGCTTCTGATAAATTGGAGTAGCAGACCATATAAAAAAACCGCCAGGTCTCAATACTCTATTCAGCTCCAAAAGAAGTTTACCACCTGCAGTAGTACAATAATAACAACAGGAAAACATATAAACAATATAAAATAGACTAATCAAATCTTGTAATTGCAGTAATTAGGACATTGATGGTTCTTGTAATTGTTACTACCTCCTTGCAGGTTTCGAAACACAATGGATTATGTGAAATGTCTCCTGGCTTCTCTTGATATTAAAATGTCTCCTGCTTTCTCTTGATATTAACATCATAAATTAAGCCTCCACCCCACCCCCCCCCCCTCCTCCCAAATAGAAAGGCATCCAAAATAATATCCATTCGCCCATGTATTTTACATCACTACAATTTGTTTCTTCTCTTAAAATCTAAATGTCTTATGCTTTGTTTGTTTGGAGAGAATTTAGGAGGAAAAGAATTTGTTTCCAGGATTTGCATGGATTTTATTTCCTTATCTCTGTTTGTTTGCATTTGTCTTATATGGAAGGAAGGAATTAAATTCCATGAAACCCATAAAAATTATTTCCCCCTTCAAGAAGAGAGAAAGTGAAGAGGAGTTAATTTTATTTTATTTTTTTAATTTTAAATTATTAAATAATTTTTTATAAATTAAAAAAATAAATACTATGTCAATAAAAAATATAATAACAAAATTAAATTTTTTAAAGTTAAAATTTATTTTTTAAAAATTTATATAAATAAAAAATTATATTACTAATATTTCTTTCCACTCTATCCAAACAACTTATTTTTTCATTCTATTTCCACTCCAATCCTTATCCTCCTATTTTTCATATCATTCAAACGAAGCATTAATGAATATGCTATAGAAAAATGATATAAAACGAATTCATCTAATCACCAAAATAAAAATTAGTAACTGGAATACCTTCTATATGCCATGGAACTCTACATCGTGCACAATGGACTGCATCAAATACTTCCCCAGGGAAGGGAAGTCTCCTTGTCCCCATCACAGCAGATATAGCAGGAATCCCCCTTTCAAGTGCAAATTGTACCTGAGCTTCATGTTCATCCTTTGGTGCAAAGGACATTGCAAGTACATCTCTGTCAAACAGAAAACCTCCAAAGCTGGCAACACCACATCCAACATCTAATATAACATGTGTGCGTTTGCCCCAAGCAACGTCAGGTACAGACTGTATCATCAAAGCTCTTTTAAGTAAAATGCTCAACAACATCAAGTAAACAAATTATAAAACAAAGACCTATTCTAAGATGAAAGCATAAGTATTTCTTATCATGCTATATTATATGGCATAACTTCTACTGTTGATAAAGAAGCTTTTTTGTAGATCATCAAATGATATAGCTATATAAGTATTTTGTTAAGTTTTGGTTGTCTCCTAGTGCACCACATGTATCTAGTTTCAACTTGCTTGAACTTGCCCTGGTTGGACATACAAGAGTGGGGTAGGTTTATCATCCTATGTAACTTAATTTCCTTTATTGGCAGTTGACACAGAAGGTCCTTGTAGAACCTTTTAAGTTGATTCAAATCCAAACACCATTAGCTTACAGCCATTTCTGAATCATGTTTACTATTTGTTTCTTTCCAAATGTGGACCCTAAAGACAATTTCTACCAATTTGGGTCTAAAGCCTGCATCAGTCAATAAAAAATAATCATAATTATGTCAAGATAGCATCAAATGATTCGTTGCTCCAGGTATCATAATGAAGTGGAAAGTTAGACAAGTAAAACTCGTAAGCTTCAATCTACATGATTTGACCTTTCTACAGGTTGTAGTTACCATAATGTTTTCTCTTTTTTCTTTGCTTTCGTATTATAATAATAGCAGGCCTTTTAAGAGGCTATAGGCCTATGGTTGTGAAATGATTTTTCTGTTTAAGGCACCTGAGAAGTTAGGGATTAAATTGTCTATATATAGGTGAAAATGTTTGAAAGCATCATAAAAACTAGAGCATATAGAAGTTATATGAAGATATGTGACATACATACCATACTATCCTGATACTCTCTTATCTTTTTTGAGAGATAGAGAGACAAAGAAATAAGCAGAGAGAAGACGGTAAATTATATATTGGATAGGAAATTTGCTCAGAGGGAGACAAAATATGACTGGTGGATACTGCAATTGTTAAAGAACATGTAAACTCAATTTATGGAACATGCGGCAAAAGTTATCGATACTGATCTATATATTTATGGACATGTAAAGAAGTCAAATTCGACCAGTGTGTGTGTCGGGTATTACCTCTTGTATAAAGTCAATGTAATGAAGCGCCCCATGCTTGAATTGGGTTCCACCACCAGGAAAAGTAAGGTACTCGCCTGTGACTTTCACCCAATTCTGGTGACCCTTAACTTTAGCAAGCTTAGTGTGTGGAACATTGTAATACCATATCTGCAGGAGAATGGCTTACTATTTTATGAACAAGTAAAAAGTCAGACAGAGTGACAATGACAATATATTAGTTAGTTTCTACCTTCTCTCTGCTATCGGGCCACTTAATTGGGCGTTTATATCCTTCAGGAAGAGACACAAGGCAGGTAGGAGGTTCTTCAGGACATTGCCTTTCTCGGTGTTCATAGTGTTTAGTACTCCGGAGTCTCCTAATTGCTTTCCAGTTGTCAAGGCATGGGATAAAGTCAGGGCCAGCAGTGACATTGCAAAGTTTCCAATTGTACCCAGTTAGCTGCTTAGAGGATTCTTGAGACTCCTTTTCATTCTTTGACTCCGTTGCCTGAGTTGACCAAGACCCAGCTTGTGTTGTACTTTCATCTTGAAGCTCTGACTGAGCCCCAGAAGGATACACCTCATTTGAACTCTGTTGTTTGGCATTATCCTCTGTATCCTTCTCATTAGAGTTTTCATCAGATTCTTTGTTTTCACTTTGATCCACCCTCTCCTCTATCCTACTATCTGTTGTTTCATCAGAGTTATCAGATTTCTTTTCACTTTCATCTGAATCAGACTTCTTGTCATCATCTGATTCAAATTTCTTTTCACTCTCATCAGAATCTGATTGCTTGGTGGAAGTCTCATCGCTATCCTTGTTATCCTGCGCAGCTTCTGAGTTTAATTCATTTTCCTTATTAGAACCTTCGTCCTCCATTTTCTTTTCCGCATCCTCAGTCTTTGTGTCTTCAGAAGACTTCTCTAGGGTACTTTCCTCCACCTTCTCTTCTTGTTTTTCCGAAAGGTTAGAGTTGTCTTCAGAACTGTCCCCTTTGGTTGCATCCTCAGGCAAATCACCCGGATTATCTTCAAACTGCCGAGTATTGCCATTGTTAATCTCACTCACCTGTTCTTTCACCTCACTTTGTTGTTTCACCTCATTCTTATTTTCCTGAGACACGTCACCGTTTCGCGCAGGGACAACTGAAGATGATGTCATCATCCAAACCCCAACCAAGCATAGAGCCACAAACACAACGACAGTCACAGTTGAACAGCAACTTGATGATCTTCTACCATCTACTCTAGCATATTTCCCTATAGCCATTTTGTCGGTGTGAATCAACAGATGATTTACGCCTGGTCAAGAACCAAACAACAAAAAAACACCATTCACAAAGAGCTATACCAAAATGCTAGTGCAAGACCAGTTAACAAATCAAACACAATAAAAGCTATACGAATAGGATATAAGACGATCGAAAGAAACAACAATCACACGGATCTGGATTGTCAGAAACAAAAACTGAATAGTAGCATCAAACTTACGCCAACGCGGACAAGATTCCTCGCAAGCGAATCAGCAGAGTAAGTTCAAGAATTCGCAGTGCAAGAGCAAGAAGATAAGGTTCGCTTAATTCGCAGTGCAGAAAACACGATCTGATGCCCAAGATTCGGAGGGAAAACCTTTGGTCTTGGAAGAGAAGCAGATCTGAGAGGGAAGAGCAAAGTGCTATCTGTCCATAGTGCAAGCGTAGAGACAGAAAGCAAGTGTGAAATGGAAGCTGTTGGCGAGTTCGGATTTTAATAGCAGAGTTTAGTCGCTAGTCGCTACTGCCAAAGTGAGTAAATGCCTAACTTAATTTTCTCTTAGATTTGCCGACGAAATAAATAATTAAAATATTCGAGAAACGCGGTAGCGAGAATAAAATAATTAAAGAAATAAACAAGGATTCAAGTAGAAAGTGAAAAAACCAGAGATTGGGGTGAGGGAGTGATTGCCGAATGGAAGGAAACTGTGTGGATTGAGGTAAAAACGACGGCACATGATGATGCAGCAATTTCATGTGGTTGAGGCTATTCTTGTAAATAAATATTGGCATACATCACTGGACTGGATTTCCTTTTCTTCTGGTCTCCTTTCTGATTTTCTTTTCTCTTCTTTTCTTTTTTTATAATGAAAATATAACTAAATCAAATTATAAATTACAAATAATAAGAATGCATATATTTTTAAATTTTAAATAAATTTAATATTTAAAATTAATAACAAAAATATAATTAAATTAAATTATAAAAATATGTGTGATTATTTTAAAAATTAATAATGACACATGACTTCTTAGGTAAAGTATTTTTTAAATGTTAATTTAATTTAAATTTTAAATATTTATATTCCTTAATAAGTTTAAAATATTTAATTTTTTAACTAAATTAAATGTTAAAGTAATTATATCTTAATCAATTGTAATGAAAATTTTATTTTTTATTTTATTAATATTATTAAAATACTACGTTAACACATATCGTACCTTCTCAATACTATTTCACAGACAAAATTAACATACCATTAATGTCATAATCACAATGGATGATCGGGATCTCAACCTAAATACTGAAAAAAAGTAATATATTGATTAAATGTTCTATTTCTTTTTTTGGATGATTTTAATTTGATACAATATGCAATGTTTTTATTTGTTTGTTTTTAAAATTTATTTACTTTTCGACTTTCCAATAAAAATTTTGCAATTTTATTTGGAATTCATGCTATGTATGAACACCACTAAATAAAATATTCAAGATTTCTCCATTTTTAAAGAATATCAAAAGCCCCGAAAGTCAAAATCAATATCTCTTTTTTTATCAGCAAATAAAGAGTCAATATTTTTTTATCTTCAAATAAAGAACGTAGATTTAGGATAGTTCTTATATTTTAATTTTAAATTTTAAAATAAAAATTATATGATTAAAATCATTTTAAATTAATTTTAAAATAAGAAACAATTTTTATTATTTTTTAAAACATTTATACTTTCAACCTTAATCATAAATATTATTATTATCATTATTACTATCTACTCTTATTATAATAATATTTAATTATTATTATTAATTTGATATAAATTACTTTTTATTAAATATTTTAATTAATATTTTTTATTATTTATGTTTATAGATTCGTAATTAAAATTTATTTTTATAGTAACTCTTAAAAACTTAAAGTAAAATTTTAAAATTAAAACTAAACTTAATTTTTTAAATTAAAATTAAAAATTATCGGAACAAAACTTAGATGTTGCTGAGCATACATGTGCAGTTTAGCTCCCTAGGCGCTGAGATAGATCAGAAAAGATTTGAGATCCTTAATGGTATGTTCAGAGGGAAAATAAGTGGGGAAAGAAATTAGTGTGATAAGAAAAATGGTAAAAAAAAATTATTTGAATTAATTTATTTTATATGAAAAAAACTAATTTTTATAAGATTTACATATTTTGTTAATCTTTTGACGTGAGGAGAGCAATGAAAGAGTAAGTGTTTTAATTTTAATGTTTTAATTATTATTTTTTAAAAATAAATAATAAAAATATATGAAAAACTATAGTAATAAATTAAAATTTTTAAATTTAAATTAATTTTTTAATTTATATTAAATAAATTTTATATTAATATATTTTTTATATTTTCTTTTTTATTTATTCAAATCATAGAAAAAATTTGTTTATTCTTTTATTTTTATATGTCTAAATAATTTATTTATTCATTTTATTTTTTAATTTTTAATTTTATTTTCTATATCATCCACATAAATTATAATAAATTTCTACGTGTGACATATTTAATGTAGTTATTTTATTTTTATTTTTTTTATTTTATAAAATGTGTATTTGATAAAAAATATATATATTTTACAAAATATTATAAAATTCAATATTACAAATATATTAAATTTTATAATTTTAATAATATTATCATATATTAAATTTTTATTGTATAATATATACTCGTTGGACAAATGGTTTATCTCCGTTGGAATGTTATGCCCTCTTAAGAAGCTTGAGAGCATGGTAAGACCTAAGCAATGAGAGTTCGTAGATTAAAAAATAAAATGTGTAGTTTCAACTTTCACTGTCCAAAGTTTTTATTTATTAATTTCATATTTATAAGAATTTAATTAAGATATTAATACCATAAAAACATTACAGTATTATTTAACTATAAATTATTGTATTTATTATAATTTATGATATAAAAAAATGTACACCGTTAATATATCAAAATTAAATCCTATTTATAATGTGTAAAAGTTTATTTTGAATTGTGAGAACTTATATATTCAAATCCTTAATCAGTCTTGAGATTTGCATGACTTTGAAGATAAGAGAAAATTATATACTAATATATCATATAATTTATTTTAAATTTCTGTTTCTATTAGATTTTTAGATTTAGACAATGTTAGTGCCTATCTAGTTATTAAATATTTATTTATCATTAAGTATTAAATTTAAATATCTATTTTAAATTTCTTTATTCAAATTCACATATTAAATATATGTTTAAAAATAATTATTTCATAAAAAATAATCATTGTTTCTTAAAAACTAGTAGAATTAACAAAATTAAGCGATTACTTTTTTAAGTTAAATTGAACACATATTACACATAGCAATTATATTAATACCAAATGACTAATTATTATTTTTATCTAATTGGAAATCTAGTTTCAGATATCCAATTTTATCAATTAAAAAATAAATAAAAATAAATTGGCATACAATTAAAATTATAGGAATAAAATTGAGTCAAATAAAGGAAACAATGTTTACTATTTGATTTCAAATTTTTACAATATAGATTTTAAATACATTTCTCAATAATGTACAATCATATATTTTTATTTTTTTACATGTAATTTTATATTTTTATTTCAATTTAAATTAATTATTTTATTTGATTAATTGTTAAGTAAAGAAATACTTTTATTTGTTTATTATTTTCTAAATCTTTTACTTAGTATTCCTGTTAATCTATAACTAACTAATATATTTTGCGAGTAAATTTAAGGATAAAATTCAGTTGCAGTGTTATAACTATTTTTAGTATTATTTTTAATCAAATTAAAATTTTATTTTAATAATTAATATCAACCAATATAATAAAAGGTTAACATTAAACGTTGGTATAAAAATAATTTATTATTCTAAATATTTATATACTATCAACTAAATGAAAATCACAGCAAATATAATTTTTAATAATATATTAATTCATAATTGAATAATAATGTACAATATCTTTACACTATAAATGTATTTCAATTATTTTTTTCGTTTACATTATTTGAAAAGAAATACTTATTATTCCTTTTTATTTTTTTATTTATTGCTTAAGATTGTTTCGTGTAGATTACAATAATTTAATATTCTTTTTTTTATATTGAAACTGTCACTTTTGTTATGTTCTATATTTTTTTATTGATGAATCTTTCTCATAATTAATACCTTTGTCATAGTAAGAATATAATTAACAAAAAATAATCAATATTGGCTTAAAATTTTAAAATGATAATTAGAAATTTTTTTTTTTTTAACATGATAGTAAGCAAAAAGAAACACACAGTAAAACAGTTGAGAAGAAATATTAAAAGGTCCAGTAAATTAATAAAAAGAAAAAAGAAAATAAATAGGTGATTTGATTTTAGAAAATATTTTTTATTTTTATTTTTTATTTTTTATTTTTACCATTTTGTATAGAAAATATTTATTTTTTATTGTAATTTTTAAATATAGAAATTTTAAAAAATAGAATAAAAATAATATAACATTTTTGTAAATAAAAATAAAATCTTATTATATATCTTTATTTAATAAAAATCTTATTATTTTTAATAAATATATATAAAAATTATTATTATATGTCTTTAAAAATACATTTAAAGTATAAATAATGAACATCTTATTAATTAATCTCTCAAGAACATTATTTAATGGCATTTACTGTATTTTATTAAATGATTTTCTGTAGCACGTTTGGTTTTACCAAATATTTGTGATTCCGTTAACTTTTATTTTTCTCGGTTTGTTATAAAATTATTTCAAACTATTTTTTTATGGTCTTGTTAAGATCTTTTACCATTTATAATTTTAATGATTTGAAAATAGCGTAATATTTATTAATTTAAATAGAATTAAATTTAAAAACAGCATACTTTGGTTGATTTTTTTATAAAATATTTTTTTTATCCAAACACACTTCTTAAAAGATATATAATAATATTAATAATGATGATGAGGTTTAAACTTTAACCTCATGTAAATTATGAAAATTTCTCCTCACTAATCCAATTTTGGTGATTTATAGTATACTTATATGCTTACGTATTCATCAACAATTACATGTAATCATTTCACCGGTGATGAGTATGTTTAAGGGGAAAATTTTAATTTCCTGTACGACTACAAGGAAAAAAAAGGTGGGATGGGGCTGAAACTTTTATTGATTTACTTGTAAGTTTCGCTTAATTATTATCATTTTACTAATTAAACTGGGCCCACAGAAGTAAAATAAGTGAAGGGAGGACATGGATATTTAACGCCCATTAGGTTTTCTTATTCATAACTAGTTGTGGATGAAGGTGATTATCGCTGCTACGAAAAACAAAAAAAAAAATTGTTTTAGTGCTAGATAATAACATATAGAATTGGAGAAGATTATTTTAAAAAGAGAGATGGGTATTGCCGAATTACCTACAACTTCACCAAAACATTCAAACAGTCTTTAGAAGTTTGACTTTTTTATAACCAAAGACTTATTTTACATAGCAGAATCAACAAACAACCGACAAAGTAAGAGTACATTCTCTAAAATAAATATATAAATCACTTTTGAAATAAATTTCATTTTTCATATGTCAAATATTCCTAGATCTGACTAATATGGCATCTCTGATATGACATTCAGCTCACACTATCGTACATCGTTCATCCATCTTGATAATCAGATCTAGAATGTGACGGCCACTGTTTGTTTAATCATTTTTATTTTTAGAAAATGAAAAATAACAAATACGAATAGATACACCTAACCAAATCTGAAAGGGAGGTGCATTGCAATATAGAATTGGAGTTTGAACCGACATTGACAAGGACCAGGAAAGTGACAAGTTGAATCTTACATTATAATAATAAATTACTAATAACAACGATAGTCATATACTACCTCCTTTGATTTCTATTTATCTATTTTAAAAAATTATATAGATTAAAAACTTTAATTATTATATTATAATTATTGAATAATTTTTAAAAATTATTATTTATTTAATTATGTTATTATTTATTTTTTATATTAAAATAAAAAATAATTAACATTATTTTAAAATTTTATATAAATATATACATAAAATAAAATTTCTTTTTTTTTCGATAGAATGAAAATAATATAATAGAGTAATTATATAATTATTTTTATATTTTAGTGGATTTTTATCAATCCTTTGAGTACTGCGCATGCACCTGATTCCCCTAGAAATGCACCGAATTCTTGGCATAGTTTGGCAGCAAGACATTGTTCTATTTCTTGGAAACGAGTGCGTGAATTGGAACTTGATTTCATTCAACATCTAACCCATCTTGATTATTAAAAAAAAACTAATAATGACTTACATCAAATTGTAAATAATTTTTCATCACAATTTGCCATTGACGGGTGCAACCGTGAGTTGTAATCGTTGGATCTAATAGTGTTTCGGTCATTAATTAACAACTTGAAGATAGTTAAACCAACAGGTGAGGTGTTATTTTTGAAAATTACAAACGGGTCCTTCTCAGGTCAATCGGGTAGTGATCTTCTTTGACACACCACCTACACCTTACCGTTCGCAATTAGCCAATTACGCGAGGCTTTGGCGATGGAATTCTCAATCCCAAAGTGACAAGCTGCTGACAGTGACACAGCCATAGATGCGGTGATGGTGGACATTGCGACGGTGGGGTGACCGTAACGAAGCTGCTTCAACGTCAGCAACATCACCTTTCTGGTTTGGAGAACCGTTTCTGCCGAAGTGGCGCATCGTGGTCATGAACCATTTATTAATAGTTGTTGGATAAATTAATTAAAAATAATTAGTGGATCATGGAAATTAAGTTGACATATAGATTAAAAGACATT
The DNA here is from genome assembly GCA_037954105.1 of Canavalia gladiata. NCBI lineage: Eukaryota > Viridiplantae > Streptophyta > Magnoliopsida > Fabales > Fabaceae > Canavalia > Canavalia gladiata. The sequence goes on along the minus strand of CM075659.1, from coordinate 55,989,009 downwards.
TTTATTTTATATTTATTTACGAAAATGTTATTTTAGATAAAAAAATAATGAAGATAAAAAAATATTTTAGATTTTTATTTTCTGTTTTTATACCGTTTCCTGAACAAGTTCAGCGAGCCTTGGAAAGAGGAGTAGGAACTCAGTTTAAAACGATTTATTTAGCCTGGGAATTTGTGGATCAAGAGACATTTCGGTTTTTACTCAAGGATCTCAGGGAACAAGGAATTGTCCATTTTGATTTCTTTGAACTAGCATGTCGATGATAATATTTTTTCTCATCAATTTTCTTGAGTTTTTTAATAGCTTTGGTTTGTTGTGGTTCCCGTGTAGGATTTTTCTTCAAAATCCTTGAGTTTTGGCTTGTATATTTCGTTCAACGGGTATGAGGTCTCCGAAGTAATTGAGGATCCCAACAAACTGCTGAATTTATTATGTGGATATTTAATGGGTTTTGCAAACTAGTTCTTATACAGATTTTTTGAGGAGGAAGACATGGTCACATTAGTTTACAAAAGATAATAATTATATTTTCATCTTTAAAATATAAAAAAGGTTGATTTTAATTCTTTAAATTTACTATAATAGAGACTATATAAAATTAAAAAATAAAATAAAATTCATTTTTAGGGATAATGTGAGTAATCACAAATCTTTTAACGATCAAAATAGTATTATTTTTTTAGAAAATTTATTCTTAAACAATATCTTGTATAATTCTTTTATAAATTAATTGTTTATTTATTGTAAAATAAAAATAATAAAAATATTAAAGTTGCCCAAACAAAATAGTAAATTAATAGAAATTTTTTATTTCATTTAATATCTGATTTCATCATCCAGCATAAAAATTATTGGATATATTTTTATGTATTGATTATTTATTTGTATAGATCTTATATTATTTGATGTTAATCTATCTTAAATTAATTTTTTTTACTCAAACTATATTTTTTATAATTTTATAATTTTTCTCTATAAACAACATCTTGAAAAAAGAAAAAAAAAATTATCTATCATAATTATTTTTAATTTAATCTTTTATGGGAGATTGCTGTTAAGATGGTAGTGGATAAGACCGTCCGACAGGAACTCGTTTAAAGTTTACTTAGACTCGACTAGTTTAATAAATATATAGTCTTAAGCTTGTTAAAAAATCTTTTTAGATAAACAAGTCAGACCTAAGTTTATAAAAAAGTTTATTTAACCTATCCAATGACCTATTTATATTTATATTTATTTTAATATGTTATATTTATATAATATTTATTTTATATTTTATTTACATAATATTAATATATATATATATATATAGTTTAGGCCTATTGAATGACCTTTTTATCTTGTAGATTTTAAGTTTGCAAACTTTTTTAATTAATTATTTATATAGACTTTAAGTTATTTATTGATTTTTTTATGTAAGCTTTTAAACAGGTACTTTAAATCAAGTAAGACCTTAACAAAAAAAAATAAATAAATATGTAACATGTGCTCAAAATCGAGGTCGGTTCGACCTACTTCCATCCCTAATTGTTATTTATTCAAAATCTCTTTATAATTTGTTTAATAAATATTATATTTTTCACCAAATTTTAAAAAAATTATTACTATTTATTGTTGTTATTATTATTTTTATTATCGTTTATTTTAATTATTATGTTATTATTATTATTGTCATTATCATTAATTATAATTACTATAATTAACTATTATTATTATATTTTTTTTATCTTTTCACATATTATCATTATTATTGTTATTATTATTATAATTATAATTATAATTAATTAATTATTATTATTAATGATATTTATAATTATTATTATAATTATCATAATCATTTGATTATGATTATTATGTTAATTATTTTTTTTATTACTACTATTATTATTTTGATTATAATCACAATTTATTAGTTATAACTGAATTTATTATTATTATCACCATTGATTATTATCATTATAATTATAATTATTTATTATTATTATTTTTATATTATTTTTATAATTATAATAATAATTATTATTAATTATTACAGTTGTTATAATTATTATTATTGATTTTCTATTACCTTAGTTATTTAATGTTATTATTATAGTGATTATAATTATTATTATTAACAATATCGAATAAATTTAAATATATTATAAATGATTTATATTTTTAAAATTTATAATTAAATTTTGAAAACTAAAAAAATGTAAAAAGAGAAAATTAAACTAAAATCATAATTTTAAATTTTTTAATAATTTTCAAAACATAAAACTGAAAAGACCCGAACATCACGAGGAGTAGATTTTACAGTTGAAAGATTGTAATAAAAAATTATGAGGAGCACGTAGATTTTAATTTAATAGAAATGAATGATTAAGTAAAAATTTCTTATATTTCCTTTAACTTGAAAATATATTTAAACTGAAAATTTATTCTGATCAGATCAAGGTACAGTCACCTGAATTTTTGATTTAATTACAATATTTAATGCAGGTTTCAAGAAAGTTACCCCATTAATTTCTAGTACAAAAATGTCAAAAACACCAACTTTAAAATTAATATATTTTTAGAATATATATATTAATTACTATTTGTATCACCATGCTAGAATTCTCGAATTAAATACTACACTCGTCTGTCCGTGTACTTAGATTGGTTTGTTTAGATATGAAAGTGAAGAACGTAAATTTTATAGATTTTAAAAAAGATTTATTTCATTGATAATAAAAGTAATATTAAAATATATGAATATAAGTCTTTGATCACTTATATTTACATATTAAAAAGAAAAATTTGCATGCACAAAGAATTTGTAAGTATAAAATTTTGCATAATCAAGTAAACGAGAGAGTCTTACATTAATTGAACATTAGTTCAGAGCTACACTGGTGTACAACTTCAAAAATTAATTTCTATACAAAATAGAACATTTAATAGAAAATTTGTTTAATATATAAAAATTTCTATCATAAAATGAACATGTAGTTCAGAGTCATACCGGTGTACAAATTCAAAAATTAATTTCTACACAAAATAGAGCATATACTTGAAATTCTTTTAATATATAGAAATTTCTATCATAAAAAATAGTAAGATTGAAAATACTGTAGCAAATAAATTGAAAAAGTTCCAAATATAATGAATACTTACAAAGTAATTTAGTTAATTTGAAGAAGAAATTTCATAAATTCATTGAAAAATTAGAAAAAAAAAAACAATGTAGAGGAGAAACTAAATGTACCCCAGAAGCTAAATACATAAAAATTGTGAAATGCAATTCCTTGCTCCAAATATGGAAACGCAAGAACTCTCTTTCTCGAAATGTTCGAAAAGATGGAAGCCCAGAAAAGGAATAAGGTTTCACCAACAAGGGAGCTTGCTTTGCTCTCTATACGTAATTGACTATGCAGATGCAACCAGAAAGTGAAGAATCAACCTTAAAAACAAGGTAAAAAAAAAAAGAAAAATTAAAGAAAAAAGGAGACAAATCTAACGGAAGAAAAAAGTAACTTAAAATTAACCAAGGTATAGTGAAAATTATCTACTATTATGGTTATAATACAAATATTGAATAAATTAAATTTAGTTTTATAAATTAATCTCATTATTTCCAACAATTTTAAAAACCGAGGTTAACAATTCTTATAGTTAAAAATAATTTTTGAAATTTATAATTATATATATATATATTATAATTTTTGATATCTATCAAGTTTATTTTTTATGTTTATAGTTTAAAACTAATATCTTCAAAATATAAAAAAAATTAATTATATTAATAAGTTTTTTTCACACAAAATTAAAATTTCAATCCTAATAAGTTTGTGCAATAAATAATTTTTTAGTTTGATATAAAATGTTTAAAACAGGAACCATAGAATAAAATATGTTGCTACGTAAAAATTGAAAGTTTAATATCAATAAAGCAGCTGCAAATTGTGAGAAGTATGGTTTTTACAATAATTATTAAAAAAATAATACTTCTTGTTAACATAACAATTCATAATTAAGTTTAGTGTAATTTTTTACATTAATAATATATTTAAATTAAATTAAATTAAAATTGGAATTTGTATAAAATTTATCTCATTTTATAAAAATACACTCAAAGTGAATATGTTTATAATATATGCTAAGTCAGTTTCTGTTGGCATACAGTAGCAGTAGCCTGTCCGTTGTTTAAAAATAGTCATTATTAATTATAGCTAAAATGTTTTGCTGCATCCTCTCACAATATTATTTCAATACTCAATGAAAATATTAAATAAAATGATAAATTTAATATCTTAAAGTATAAATTAATACTTTATAATTTTTATTTATTAATAACAAAAATAATGTTTACATTTTAGAACTATTCACAATGCAACAGTATTACTAATGTTTGGATAAACATAAAGAATTTCTAAACTAAAGTTTAAAATGTACAAGCTATGTTAATATATTTGACAATTTTATAGTATGGTTAATTCTGTTTCTAAAATTATGCTTAATATGATAAATTATAATTTTTCTGTTTAGTTTAAAATTTTATATTAAATTTTATTATCAATTCACTTTTTAATTTTTAAATATAAATCATTTAAATTTAAATACATTAAAAAAATTTAATTCTACCTGAAATTCATTTAAAAACAAATTTATAAACACTAACTCAAACACACGTTATATTTCTCTCTTTTATTTTTTTTAATTTTTTTTATATTTATATTTAGATCAAATTTTTTAAAATTAGATCGATCGAACTAATTAAACTACTTATTTAAAATTTAATAATTTAATTGTAGTTAAATTATGATTGTATTGATATTAATTAAATAATTATTTTAAAAAATATATATATAATATAATAATAATAAAAACATTAAAATTATAATTTTATATAATTAAAAATAAAAAATTATATATATTAATTTTTAAATTTAAATTATATAAATAAAATAAAAAATTATTTTAATTTTTTTAAAAATATTATTTTATATAAAATTAGTTTTCGATCTATTCCTTATCAATTTTTGTTAAAATAATTTTATAATTTAATTAATTCGAAAAATAAAACGGGTTGTGATCCGATCAGCTTATCCCATCCTATTTTCAAAATACTGGTTCAGATTATTTTTTTGCAAACTTGTATTTAAATAATTATAATGAATCTGAATTTGTCTTGCTAGCACAACACCTGGTTTCTTCTTTTCCTTGTTTCTTGTGCATTTAGTATCACTTCCTCTTTCATGTTATATTTTCATTACCTCTTTGAAATTGGTCTATCTTGAATTTAGCCCACCCAGTCTTTCTTTGGCGCAGCCTAAAAGCCTATTTGTTAAAGTCCGCTTTTAAAATTAAAAAACAAAAAGTCTGTTTCTGTCTCCCCTTTTACATGGATAGCGATCACCATACTTAGATGTGTGCACCCAACAACCCAAAAGTTAATATCAAATTTGTTAATTTGTATCTTTCATTTTTTGCTAAAAGCAAGTTCCTAAACCTCTATACCTTTTTACTTCTTTTTGTGAAAACATTTATGATTACCAAACGTATCCATAATAGTTATACATATATCAACTTCAAATTTTAGAATGATAATCGATTAATTAATATTCATAATTGATTATATAATCATTTATATATTTAATTAATTACATTTTTATATAAAATTTGATTAACGTCAAAATATGTAATTAATTAAAAATATACTGTAATTATATAAATAATTATATATTTCTATTAATGTATTAGTATCTTAATGGTCTGTTTAGATAAAAAAAAAGAAAAAAAAAATAGAAAGTATAAAAAAGTTTTATATAATTTGTTTACGTAGAGAAACAGAAGTAAATGAACAAATTTTATTTTGTTGTTGAGAAAAAAAAAGTTTTCATTCTTTTTTTTTTTAATTTTAAATTCTTAAAATTATTATATATATAATAAATATAATAATATATTAATAAAAAATATAATAAAAAAATTTTAATTTTTTAAATTAAATTTTATATTATTAATATATTTCTTTTTTTCTCTTTTTTATTTTTCTAAATAATGGAAATCTTTCTATTTTTTTCTATCTCAACACATCCAAATAATTTATTTTTTCTTTCTATTTTTATTTTTTTTTATTTTTCTATTTTTTTTCCTATTTACTCTGTTATCCAAATAAAGTATAAATTTTAAAATGTATATATAAATATAATTAACGTATATATGATTGATAATATTTTTTTGATGTAAAAATAGAACTCCATGAATTTCAACTTTTAATAGTTTAAGTGTTTAATATTATTATTCGAACAAAAAATGCAAGAATTACTGATACCTGGGCTCAGGTATAGACTCTGTCACAAGTTTGTCACACCTAGTCCAGAATCATATAATTGATTTGAGAAAATAAAAAAGGAATTCATTTAATGTTTCAAATAATCTAGGTCTATATTCTAGAATAGTATTGTAATTCAATCAAAACACTTTATAACATTTTATTATGGCTTGAAAAACAAATAATAATTTGGAATTTTATGTATGCTTATAGGCTGCAATGATTGTTCCAAACTGATAACCTAAATCCAACACCCAATCATTTTGCCCCTTCCCAGCTGATTATCTAATACAAATCTAAATGTTTTTAATCAGTCCTTATGCGCATTGATGACATTGAGCCGAGTGAATAAAGCCCACAAAAGTAATCCAAATTTTTTTTATTATATAATAATTAAATTAATAAATGAGTGTTACATATACAAGATAAAAAATACATTTAATCATGTTTTTAATGATGTTAAAAGTACAATTGAATAATTTTTATAATTTTTTTTTACATTTATGATACATCAAAATTAAATTAATATTTAAAATTGATATATGAAAAACAATAAAAAAAAGAAGAAGATGAATATAAATATAAAATTATTGTTGATGGTTAATTCAGAAAGAGAACAGGAAAAAATGACAACTCAATTTTATTATTTTGCATGTTCAGTAAACTTATTTTTATCATGTTTTTAAAACACAGATCCATATATATATATATATATATATATATATATATATATATATTAAAAATAGACTATATTATATAAATTTAATTATAAAATCAAAATAAGTATCATCTTTAAAGAAGAAAATGATTGATTAGGCATATCTGTAAAGTGAATGTTTGAAATATATTTTATTTGAATTATATTATTTTTATCGGTTAAAAAAAATATCACTTTTTTAAAATGATTGATTACGCAGATTTCGACCTGTAAAGTTGTAAAAATATACTTCATTTGAATTATATTATTTTTATCTGTTAAAAAAATATCGCTTTTTATAGAATAGGAATTGGAAGAATGAAATTATGTGATTTAAAGGTGATTAAGTTATAGGATTCAAAAACAAATTATAAATTTTATAGTTTTAATACAATGTTAATGTAAATTTTACATTATTAACTAATTAGAACACATTCTAAGTATAATTTTCAATATAGTTATAATAAAAGTTAATAATTTTTAATAATATGTAAATTTATAATGATTAATAAGGTAAATCAACAAAATCTAGTATATTTGGTAAACAGGTGTGTCTTTTACATATTTTTAATTTTAGTTGTATGTATGAAAAAAACTTTGTTAAAAGAGATAAAATTCATTTCAATAACTTTTATCTTTATCAATTAAAAGATATCTTTAATACATAAAAAACACTATAAAAAAATTTTAAACTGTCAAAACATCATAATTAAACTCAATTATATGAGTTAGTATTAGCAACATAATTCTCAGTCACTAATTTATTAAATTATTGTAATACTATGCTTTTTGTAAATAAACTTCAAGGACTACGAGATAATTAATAAAGTGTTTGGATCGATTTTTAAGTAAAATTTATTTAATTTGATTATAAAAATTATACACGGTAGTTTTTTTAAATCTAATTTATTCTAATCTGACTAAAAATAATTTTTATTTAATTGGATGATTCACTTTTTATTTTTGTTAAAATCTAAATAAAACTTATTTTTATTTTTAATTAATTTTTTTTATATTAAATATAAAATTTATGTAAATAAAATATAAGAATAACTGAAAATTAAATAAAATAATAATAAATTTATATATTAAAATAACAAGATGCTTACATAAAAATAATAAGATATTATTTTAAGAGTAAAATTATAAAAAATAATTATCACAATTTAAAAAATATATAATTATATAAAAAAAAAATAATTTTATAAATAATATTATATATACATACATAAATTTAGTTTGAAGCAATGACAGAACTTGACGAACTATTTTTAGAGTTAAAAAAAATAATAAAGTGATATATTAAAAATTCGCAAAATGATTAATGGTACGAAAAATAACTTCGTCCCTTTCTCTCTTTCTTTCCCCTTTCAAGCCTATTCTCCTTCAACCACAATGGTTAACCTGCTAAATCTATTGTACATGACACTAGTAAATGATTCCCTGTTTTAGAAGCTAGTTTTTGTGTGTTGCATTGAGACGTAAACGTGCAATTTGTCAAATGCGATTAATTGAGTTCCTGTTTTGAATAAAATGACCATGTCCTTTTGATTTTGATTTCAGTCTTTTCAAGTCAATTTCAGCATATTCATCCGTAAACAGTGTTTGGCCTAGCTCCGCATAAAAAGTCGCCAAATATGAAGTTTCTTTCAAAGTCCTAACTGCACCCAAACCTTCAATACACGTTAACATCAAAATATGAAAAAATTATTATATGATTCATCCACGTTCTCTACTAATAATTTTGATCAATCCCTATCTCATACGAAATCAAATTTTATAATTTTAAAAAAGAATTAAGTTAATGAATTGATTACCTATTACATAAAAGTTAACGAGATCATAAATATGTCATGATTCTGAATCATATATATAATAATTTTTTATAAACAGTTAAATACATATTCCAATATTTAATAATTTCTTGCATCATGGTAAGATTTAAAAATAAATATTTAACAATATTTTTTAACTAAATACAAGAATTCACAATTAAAAATACTAATGCTATAACCAACCTAAATTGTTTAGATGATATTTTGTTTGAAAGATAATTTTTTATTTATAAATATATCACTTTATTTTTATTTTATTTTATATTTTTAAAATTTATAAAAATAAAAAAATATTTTTTATTTTCATTATTTTATGTATAAATAGTAAAAAACAAAAAATAAAATCTACGTATATGTCAAACCTCGTGTTATACTGAAGCCTCACTCTTCCTTCCGTTCCCACTTCTGACTTTAGAAAACCTCATGATGCTTGATATTAATAAAGTATAAAAGTCTAATAAAGGTAGATAAATTTTCCCATTATGCTTTCACCCTCTCCAGCTATTATATAGACACCACCGGTGTATACATTTAAGCACTCTCTCATCGTTCCAATCTCATACTTATGCCTTATCAGAAAGCAATGGTACATGCCAAGTTCAGAGATTTGAAGAAAATGAAACGTCGTGATAACAGCGATAATGGTAATAAACGATTCCTACCACCTGTGAGAGGCCGCATCAAGCACCAAATACTTTCCGCTATCGCCCACAAAGTGGTTACCAGCTTCCATAAAATAGTATCCTGCATTTTCTGCTCTAACAATTCAACCAAATTGTATCCTAGTTAATGATGTTTGCTACTTATGGGTCGTGTATTTTCTAGCTTACTTAGAAAGTATATGAATTGATACATTTTGTGTTTACATAAATAGTTTTGAATGAAATAAAATCATTATAACTTTATTAACTGCATTTTTATTTTGCACTTTAGTTTATCATCGTGACTACGCGTTGATCTGCAGGCCTTCTTCAATATTAGCAATTAAATAATAATGATAATAATAATAATATATGAAGATGAGTGTTATTCTATTATTATTCATGGCAATCTCATCCTTTTTTATTTTTTATTCTTTTCGGTTAACCCGCCGTAATTAATTGGTAATTTTTTAAATTTGTTTTTCAAAATTAAATATACTTAGAACCTGTCTGCGTGTTTTTGCAAGCTCTGTTGTTTTAGAATTGAAAAAGAAATCTTTGAGAAAATCTTCGTTTTACAACATGATTATAAATTGTGCTTCAGTTTTTCACTGGTAATTAAACAGACAATGACAAGTACTATTCGATTTACTTACATATGCTGGTATGAACAACACCCTCTCTTATTTTTTCATGGTGAAAAGTCACAAGGCTTTGACTTTGGCATTAGTTTGATTGTTTTTTAAAAATAAATTGATAATTTGATACATGAGTTGACATTGATCTACAATCGCAAGGCATTTGACTTAGTGGACTCTTTACCATAACTCATTGGCTAGAGCTAAGATATTGGAATAGATGAATTATATTATAGACAACTCTAAAATACATGCAAGTTAGAATTATTTAATTAATTTCTTATTTTTATTAAATCTACAAATATTCTAAACAATATATCATTCTAATTTAATAATTAAATCAAGAACATTTTATATAAATTTATTAATAATATAATAAAAGTGAAAAAATTATAATTATGTGTAAGATAATCTAAAATATAGAGAAAAAATAAAAAATTAATCTATTGTGTACAAAATAAAGAATTAGAAAAAATAATCAAATTTAACTTATTTTAACTTAATTCTTGTTTTATTTATATTTTAGATTAAAATTTTATATTTATTCTAATAATTAATAACATATGTTTAATTTATAATTTTAATGGATTTTATCATAACGGTTATTAAATCTTCTTTAAATTGTGTTAATTTTATTTTATTATGCTAATAGATTAGATCTTAGTGGTTACTAAATATTCAAATTTTAATTTTATTATAAATATTTATTTAATTTTTTGTAAGGACACAATTATGATAATTAGAAGAATTGAGGTTTAAAAAAAAAAAGCTTGTGTAACTCTTAAGATTTCTAGAAAAACCATTGCTTAAATTTTATTAAGGATTTTTCCATACTTTTGTAGTAATTTTATATCGAACTTATCACTCTCTTTTTCTCTATAAAATTGAGGTTACGCCGCTTTTCTACATTCTTTCTCTTTTTCATGTTTTATTTTTACAATTATTTTGTAATTATTAAAATTCTAATTTTAATTTATTTCCATTATAATCTTTTTATTTATCTAAATGAACCAATTAAAAAAAATTTCTTTAATTCACATCAAGGTACTATCTATCTTATCAAATAAAATTAAAAATAGTTTCATCCAATAATAATCAATATCTTATTTTATCTTTTACATTAAAAATTATAATAATTATTCATTAATTACACAAGTAGGTTTAATTTTTTCATTAATTATTTATTTGGCTTATCAATAGTTATATGTGTTGTATAAACAAATTTTCTTTATACTCATGATTAATCAACTATATATTGTTATTTAACAAAATTGAAGTATGAAAGCTTTTTTAAAAATAAGTTTCTCAAGTATATTTTAATGTAAAATAGTTTTAAATTGTGTGTTTGACAAATATATTATAAATTTTTTTTAATCACTTTATACATCATATAAATACATTTCACCAATATTTTAGATTTATATTAGAAAATATTCAAATTTTAGATTCTTCTTAAAATAAAAATTCTTGAACTTTTAGAATTAGAAATACCATTTTATTAAATTTTATATTTAGTATATATATATATATATATATATTATGATTCATTAATATTATGTGTCAAATTTTAACTCTTACACTGACTTAATAATATTGTATAGAATACAAAATTCATTAATTCAATCGTTGAGTTATGTTATAATATATTTATAATAATATATATCAAATTTTAAAAAATTTAAAAATTTATAGATATATTATTCAACTATTGATATTTATATATATTTAACTAACATATTAATTATTAAAATAAAATCAAAAGATAAAATACTTATCAATTTTTATTTTATATAAAATTTTATATGTAATTTATTTCATAAAAATTTTAAATTAATAATTGAATTGATAAATTTTATATTATATTATATTATATATATATATATAATAATTTTATTTTAAAACCAGTTCTTGAATTTAACATTTCTATCACATAAATGTTGAGATTAATTTTAAAATTATTTATATCTTCTTTAAGTATGTTAAAATTAATATAATATATTTTTAAAATTTTAAAAATAAAAAATCTTTAATCATATATTTATAATCATTCAATTTTAATAAAATTTAACATAGATAATAAAGTTGATATATAATTATAATTGAACTGTTAAATCGATAAAAATAATATTTAATATATTATTAATATTGTAATAGATGTAATTCATATGAGTATAAATTATATATATATAAAAATATAAATAAATATAAAAGAAAGTATCTTGATGAGAATATTTTATTATAATGAACAAACAACAATAATTGATATATACTAGTAAATCTTATTTAAATAATAAAAATTAAAAAAATAAATAATATTTTTAAATGATTATATAGTAATTAATTAATTTTTAATTTTGACAATCTATACATAATTGTACGGTCTAGATTTAACAGTCTTATTTTCATTATAACTAAGTTTTCTTACATAATTCCAACCATGTATGTATAAGTATACATAATTAAAATTAAAAGCAAAGTTAAAATCGGAGATGACCGGATATAGAGAAATTTAAGTAGGTAATAAACATGGGGATGAAGGGCAATATGAGAATCGCACTACCTCCACACCTTGCAAAAACCATTATCCGAGGCCAGCCATATGGAGAGAAGTCAAAATACCTCAATGTTTAGCTATTAAGACGGTGGCACCAGTGAGCCCGGATTCTGTGCAAGGATTCATTTTCATTTTGAAAAAAGAGAACATAGATGTATGTGTGTTGGAATGAAAAAAAATATATATATATAAAATAGATTTAAAAAAAATAGAAATAATCTTTATCTATATTAATAATTCTTAAATTTTGAGTAAAATTTGAATTAAGTAACAAACAGTAGTGATGAAAGTAAATAAGACAGTTCGATAGGAGTTTATGATTCTGTTTGTTTAAAACTTAATCTCTTTAGTTTGTTTAATAAATAGATAAATTTAAATTTATTAAAAAATCTTTTTAGATAATCAAGTCAGATCTAAATTTATAAGAAAACCTATTTAATATATTCAGAAACTTATTTATATTTATTTTAATATATTATATTTGTATAATATTTATTTTATATTTTATTTACATAATATTAATATATATATATTAGGTCTATTTAATAATCTTTTTATCTTATAAATTTTAAATTTATAAATCTTTTTAATCAATTATTTATATAAACTTTAAATTTATTTATTGATTTTTTAATAACGTAAGCTTTTAAATATTTAAAAGTTAGGTAGATTTTTATAAACTTTAAATCAGACCATAACAAAAAAAGTAACACCTAATTTAACTCCCACCTACTTTCATCCGTGTAAGCCAACCACCATTTATAACATAGTGATCCAGATTCAACAGGAGAAAAAGTCCATCCCCACATATATCTATATATTATAACCGTCGAGCGTTATGCATGCGAACCTCATAATTTCACTCATGAGGGCTTTCCTACATTCTTGACTTAATTATTTGGAGACCATGTGGTTCTAATGCCAAAAACAATTCGCCAACCAACTGCATATGAATTTATCACCGAGCCAAATTATCAAAAATCAAAGATCTATTTTCAGATGTTAATAAGTCATGAGAATAAGAAGGTGGAAGCAAGTAATGCTACACTGGTTGGACCATCATACAGTCACGAACAATATGCAGAACAGAGTCTTCACGAATGCCACGTAATGGACAAAAAACAAACCCCAAATTTCGACAATAAAATTTTAAATTACTAAATTACAAATATTTGGATGAGAATTTTTAAAATATTACAAAATTTTAACTGAAATTTTTTTATGTCAAATCACAATAATTTTAAACAATACCTTCAGAAAAAATTAAATTTTTTTCTCTTATGCTCATTTTTTTAAAGATTATTATTTACAATTTCTTTTATACTTTAACTTTTAATTAATTTTTATTATTAATCTTCCATTCTTTATAGTTTGAAGTTTTTCATCCAAACAAACAGTAAGAGCACTACATTTCATTTGGGGTTTGATGTCCCATTAGGTTTGGAAAAAATTGGTTGAAGTTCATCAGGGTTAAGCACTTTAAACGAACCCATGCTGAACTCTGCCTCCTCAATTTCTTAGCCCCATCTTCAAAATTCAGAGATTAATTGTTCATTAATCACTTCCTGTGGTGTTTGCATGTCATTTTTTGTTCAATCTGTAAAGTTTATGCCATTTCTATTTTGCTGTATTGATGTATCATTGTAGCTTTACATCTTTCTAAGTCATGTGAAATTTGTGCTATTTTAATTCTTTAGGACCCCTAACCTATTACCGAGGTGAAAGGTTAAACTTCAATCCGTTTGCTGCTGCCAGCTAGTAACGAGTTTGCAAAATTTGAAAATTGTTCTTTCACCACATATTTTGTTTGTCTATTGCTTCTTTTTTTCGTTCTTTTACTAGTCAACAAAAGGAAAAGCAGTTAAAATTTGATGTAGTCTTCTATTTAATAAATTACAACCGTTGGAATGAGATGAGACAGTTTACATTTATCTAAATTCTTTATCATTTAAAACATAAAATTTGAACAATCTAATTTCAATCTAACGGCTGTAAATTTACCAAGTAACAAATTTTAACTGAAACCATACAATAGCCCAAAACTCAGACTCAGACTGTAAAACACAGACTACAAACTTTAATAGTCAGAAGTTTCAAAACCGTATTTTCTACTAACAGATTTTTGCAAAACTCTCAACGTGTGTTATATGCTCTGACATTCCAAAAGTAGGATCTGTGATGTTCTTATTTGTATGCTTCCTTGATAATGAGTCATGGTTTTTAAACTAACAAATATCTAATTGAAACAATGAAAGAAGCAAAGGTTCCTGTAGCTTAAACTACATGCCCCGGACAATTTCCCCAAAATCTTTCCCATAACATAAGAATAGAATTTTTAATAATCGAATATGCAAGTGAATGTCATTACTATTAAAACTCAAGAATTCAAAAAACAACTTATGGTGTCTGCCTATGCGACTCTTCATGCCTTGAATCCTCTATTTCACATTTTCTATTGAGGTGAATTTTTATGGCACCCCACACTTCCAATTTCAGAAGCAACAGAAATATTTATATTCATATTATAAATAGTTTATCCTTCCAATTTATTTTATTTGCTTTTTGCATAAGGAGCGAATGGCCAGCAACCACGTGAGAATGAGAAGCTGTGATCAACATACCTGCTGAAGCAAAAAAATAAAATAAATCATTAGTGATTGATATATATACTATGATTTTTATTTACATAAACTTTGAATAATAGCTCCACTTCTTTTTCACCTTATTTTACTTTTTTTTGCTATATCATATTACATTATTCATATTTTTTTCCTCCTATCTTTTTCTAATATATACATTCATGAGTGTATACTATACACCAACCATTTTCCTATGTGCTATTTCAAATTTGTTTTACTTAGATTCAATTTAAATAAACTTTTTAATAGGTATTTATAAAAAAAAGAAATAAATCTTCTTTCAAAAAATTAATGTCAGGTTATGTATATCAGATTTTGAAATGTTAAATAAAAAATATTATAAAAAAGATGATATCTATAAGTTAACTTTTATATAAAAAATTGATTTGTTTTATCTTTTTATTTTCTTTTCCTATAAGTAGTTAAAAAGTTTATCCAAACTAAACCTTAAATTAGATTAGTTCCTCTGTTACTCAATTTCTTAAATTACTTCAAAATTATTATCACCATCTAAACCAAATTTTCTAAAGAAGAAAAATCATATCTACCTGTTCTTGTTCCTATTATTGTGGCCAGCCTTATTTTGATTTATGCCTTCTTCAGCATGGCCTCTGACTCTGTTATCTGCTGCTAGGAAAAACTTGTTAATTCTCCACTCTTTACCTAGTTGTTTTATGGATTCTTGAAAAGATGGTCTTGGAGAAACCTTGGAGGAACCATTCTTCACTTTAGTCTTCTTCATCCAATCAAGAGAAGTAGGAAAGAACATCTTGAGAAGAAAGGTTTCAGTGTCCATGCTTTCAGCCCGCATTATCTGACCACCTCTACTATTGCTTTTGTTTTTGCTTTTCTTCTTCTTCATTTGCCTTTTGATTTGAGCCTTATTGCTACTAATTTGCATGTGTGAGTTGTCAAGGGAAGTTTCATTTCCATTCGGTTCTGGTTCTGGTTCTGGTTCCACCACATGCTTCTCCACAATCACCATGTCTCGAAAAGAGAGTTCGTAGCTTGACTCAGGCATGTGTTGCATCATCTCCAAAAGCACCCTTTGTTTTTCTGCAATATCTTTGCTCCGTGAAGGATATGAAACTGTTGAACAAAAAGGGTTTCTTTGGTATGTTTCTCCAAACTCTGCTTCATTATTTAGTGTTGCTTCATTGCCTCCAAGTTGATCACAATCATTTGTAGAAGAGATGGTATTTGATGAACCCCAGAAACTGAATTCTCTATCTCCTTCACTCTCATGATGAGTATGTGCTTGTTGGGTTGAGCTCATCATGGTTTGAGAGGTGAGTGAAAGGAGAAAAGAAAGGTGATGGTGATTTTGAGTGGGAGAGAAGGGGAGGTGAAGTCCACGTTATCATAGTGAAATGAAGTTTTTTCTTTGATGGAATTTGTAAAGAACAAGTCGTTGCCGTCTTGGATGGGAGTAAAACTAAAAGTAAATGGTCAAAATGTTTATTTTCTACATCCATATCATTCAAATGTTCTTTCACAAAATCGGGGGTGCTTCTTTTCCACGTTATTCTTTGGGTCCATCTTCTACTGTTCTATTCTCAACATTTTTCTGTCTTCTCATCCTTGGAAATCACAACTATTGATAGCTCCATTCTGCTAATTTAAAATTAGTTCCTCGCAATATTTCAAAGTATCGTTGTTGGTACTAAAATTGGCGGTGACTATACAGATGAAATGCTGATTTTAATTGGAGAACAGATTAATAAAGTTTTCTACTTTTTAGAAATTTCAATCTAGTAACCATAGAGTAACTTTGGAAGAGGTAAAATTGGTTGACCTCATAGTGCTCATCAAAGCTTGAACTAGAGAGAGGCAAGCATCTAGAATCACTTCCTCACACGAAGTTTCTAAGAAAATCAGATACTCAACCCTTAATAAACAATGGGGGGCAAACTTGGCAGAGTTTCACATATTATGTGGTCCACAACGACCATAGGAATGTTATCATATTGAAGAACATTGACTTTGGTCAGTTTAAACTTGAAGTTAAGAGGAGGTCTAGTGTGTCCAAACTCAACTCAGGATCAAAATAGTAATTGACAATTTTATTTTGATGACACATTTGCACACAATAGCGGGTAATTAATTGCGAGAGGCCTATTAATTGTTTGCAGTGATCATTCTTTTGAGATTTATGTTGATGATTATTATTTTTTTCATTTTATTTATTATTTTTGAAAAAAAAAAGTTATTTATATTTATTTTTATTTTAAAATTTAAGATAATATTTAATTTTTCTCACAAGAAATGCATAAAATATCATGGATTTGATTAAAGTAAAAAACATCAATTTTCACTATCCTTTGAATTGCTAGCTTAATAATTTATTTTTTCTAAATAAGAGCAAGATATTATAATTTGATAGAAAATGTTTTATAAATTTTGTGTACTTTATCTTAGAATATTTCTGGCACTCTATTAATATATGATATTAGCTTATAAAAAAAATAATACTTAGTTTTCAATTATATCCTTGTAAAAGAAAGAGAAAGAAACAATAATGTATTAAATATTAAAATAATATATAAGAGATAAAAAAAACATTTTTAAAAATTATAAATAATTTTAATAGAATTAAAGATATATTGCAACCTTAAATGAGAGATAAAAAAATAGAAAATATATTTGTAGCTTTTGGATGAAATTTCAATGCATAGTTAATGCAAAGTGAGTCTCAAAGATGAGGAGACACCAGCACTAGATAAGAACATTCAAGGCTTAGTGAGTGGAGTATGAAGAGTATCCTTGGTAATCACGGTGGCATAATGACATTACTTCTCATCAATGTGGCTATAATGACCTAACTACATTAGAAATCATCATCCTCATCAGGAAGAAAAGGGTAATCAATATAAGGCTGATATCCAGCATCCTTCAAATGAAGAACTAATTTACTGTTTACTTCATGTATCTCTCCAATCTGTGGATGGAATTTGTCCTTGGCCACAAACTCATGTCTACCATTCCTCAACTCAATCCAACTAAAAGCTGGTTCTTTCTTCAAACCTCTCTCCTGCACTACCTTTCTAATTCTACTGGCATCAAGCCATCTACCAGATGCAGCATAAATATTTGACAGCATAACATATCTAGCTGTATTTTCAGGTTCTAACTCAAATAGTGCTTCTGAAGCCCTCCTAGCAAGATCCAAGTTCCCATGAACTCTACAAGCACCCAAGACAGCCCCCCAAATTGCAATGTGATTCCTAATTTCAATAGGCACCTTTTCAATTAAACTCATGGCTTCCTTGAGCCTGTTTTTCCTCCCAAGCAAATCAATTAACAAAGCATAGTGATCAGGTTTAGGCTTGACTCCATATTGCCTTTCCATCAAATCCACCAATTCTAACCCTTCATTATCCAAACCTGTATGGCTACAAGCAGACAGCACCCCAAGAAATGTCACATGATTGGGCTCTACATTGGCTTCTACCATCCTTCTAAACACAGCCAACGAGTCCTGTCCATGACCATTCTGTGCATACCCAGTTATTAATGTATTCCATGATACCACATCCCTCATTGGAGCCATGTCAAACAAAATTTCAGCTGATTTCATATCTCCACACTTACCATACATGTCAATCAAAGCATTGGATACATACACATTAAACAAGTTACCACTATTGCTACCTCTAATAATTTGTCCATGGACCTGCTTACCCTTTCCTATAAGAGCCTCCTCTGCACAAGCATCTAGAACACTAACAAAAGTTGGAGCACTAGGTCTTACCCCTTCTTCCAACATTTGCTGAAAAACATCCACAGCTTCACGCCAACGCCCGTTTCTTACAAAACCCGTGATCAAAGCAGTCCAAGAAACCGTGTTCTTAACTGGCATATCCTTAAATACACTGCAAGCCTCATCCAATCTACAAGCCTTTGTGTAAGCCACAACCATTGATGTCCAAGACACAACATCTTTCTCTTGAATCCAGCAAAACACAGAACACGACAAATTGGGTTCGCCACATTTCCCGTAAGCATCAATTAAAGCGTTGTTGAGAATCAAGTTCCACTTCATGCCAACTATAACTGCCACCCCATGAACCTGACGCAACCATTTAAGGTTACCCAAACAAGCACAGCTTCCAACTATGCTAACAAGCGTGAACTCGTCTAACAGCAAACCGTCACTACCGTTTTGCATCATCCGAAACAGCTTGATCGAATCTTTATGAAGCCCGCGGCGCGTGAATCCAGAGATTAACGAGTTATAGGTAACGAGGTTCCGTTGAGGCATTTTATCGAACAGGTTATGAGCCTTGTCGAAAAGGCCCGTTTTCGAGTAAAACGAGATTAGCGTGTTCCACGAACGAGTGGTCTTGTTGGGAAGATCATCAAAGGCCTTCTGTGCACTTTCTACGCAGCCGCACTTTGAATACGCGTCGATGAGACCGTTAGCGAGGAAAGCGTCGAAGAAAAGCGCGGTTTTGATAAGGTGACCGTGCACGGCATTTGCAAGCGTCATCCTTCTCGCCGTGACGCAGTTTGAAATCAGAGAGAAGCATTTTTCAATAGAGGAACCGAGCATGGCCGTGTTGCTTTCTCTGAATCAAACTCAAAGCGCCGACCAATTAAAAGACGACACGAGTACGAGGTTTAGTTGACGGGGCCCACTCCTTCAAATTAAGGGGCCTTCTGTAAGGTTATGGAATGGGTCGGCATGGGTTCGTTCAAAAGTTGGTGGGTGACCTTTCTTTACTCGATTCTTCACTCTTCGCGAAGCTGTTGGACTCTTGCGTTCGTTCAAAGTCAGGAATTGACGCGTGTCGCATTCATGCTCGAATCATTAAGACCCACTTTTCCTCTGAGATCTTCATTCAGAACAGGCTCGTTGATGCTTATGGAAAATGCAGGCGTTTAGAGGACGCACGCAAGGTGTTTGATCATATGCCTCATAAAAACACTTTCAGTTATAACGCGATTTTAAGCGTTTTGACCAAGTCCGGTAATCTTGATGAGGCCTTGAGCATTTTTAAGTTTATGCCTGAGCCCGACCAGTGCTCATGGAATGCTATGGTGTCGGGTTTTGCACAACATGATCGTTTTGAGGAAGCTTTGAAGTTCTTTGTTGGTATGCATAGTGAGGATTTTGTACTTAATGAGTATTCGTTTGGGAGTGCTCTTAGTGCTTGTGCTGGGTTGGCAGATTTGAATGTAGGGATTCAAATCCATACTTTGATATCAAAGTCTCGTTACTCATCAGATGTTTACATGGGTTCTGCCCTTGTTGATATGTACTCAAAGTGTGGGGTGGTGGCTTGTGCTCAAAGGGCTTTTGATGGCATGGTTGTGAGGAATATTGTTTCTTGGAACAGTTTGATTACATGCTATGAGCAAAATGGTCCTGCAGGAAAAGCTCTAGAGGTTTTTGTTAGGATGATGAATAGTGGAGTTGAACCTGATGAGATTACTCTAGCCAGTGTGGTCAGTGCTTGTGCAACCTTGTCAGCAATTAGGGAAGGTTTGCAAATTCATGCACAGGTTATGAAATGGGATAAGTTCCGGAATGACCTTGTGTTGGGCAATGCATTGGTTGATATGTATGCAAAATGCAATAGAGTTAATGAAGCTCGATTGGTTTTTGATAGGATGCCACTTAGGGATGTGGTGTCTGAAACCTCCATGGTTAGTGGATATGCCAGGGCAGCAAGTGTCAAAGCAGCAAGGCTGATGTTTTCAAAAATGATGGAGAGGAATGTGGTGTCTTGGAATGCGCTTATTGCAGGTTACACACAGAATGGAGAGAATGAAGAGGCAGTTAGACTTTTCCTCCTCCTAAAGAGAGAATCCATCTGGCCAACTCATTACACCTTTGGGAATCTACTTAATGTGTGCGCAAATCTTGCTGATCTGAAGCTTGGTAGACAGGCTCATACTCACATTTTGAAGCATGGATTTTGGTTCCTCTCTGGAGAAGAATCTGACATTTTTGTGGGGAATTCTCTCATTGACATGTACATGAAATGTGGCTTGGTTGAAGATGGATGCCTGGTTTTTGAACACATGTTAGAAAGGGATAATGTCTCTTGGAATGCCATGATAATGGGGTATGCACAAAATGGTTATGGTACTGAGGCCCTTGAAATTTTCAGTAAAATGCTGGTATCTGGGGAAAAACCAGATCATGTGACTATGATAGGAGTTCTATCTGCATGTAGCCATGCAGGACTTGTTGAAGAAGGACGTCACTACTTCCAGTCAATGAGGACTGAGCATGGTTTAGCACCAATGAAAGACCATTATACATGCATGGTTGATTTACTAGGTCGAGCCGGTTGCCTTGATGAAGCAAACAATTTGATACAGACAATGCCAATGCAGCCTGATGCTGTTGTCTGGGGATCTTTACTTGCTGCTTGTAAGGTTCATGGAAACATAACATTAGGGAAGTGTGTGGCTGAAAAGCTCATAGAGATTGATCCCTTGAACTCTGGACCTTATGTTCTTCTCTCAAATATGTATGCTGAGCTTGGTAAATGGAAAGACGTGGTGAGAGTCCGGAAACAGATGAGGCAGCAAGGAGTGATTAAGCAACCTGGTTGTAGTTGGATTGAAATTCAGAGTCGTGTGCATGTTTTCTTGGTGAAAGATAAAAGGCACCCTCGTAAGAAGGACATCTATTTGGTTCTGAAAATTCTCACAAAACAGATGAAGCGGGCTGGCTATGTTCCAGAAGTTGATGATGGAGAGATTTTTGAGGAGGAAAGTGACTCTGAACTTATCTTACCTTGCGAAATGGAAATGGAGGTAGATGCTGCAGTTGGATAAAATAAAAATTATTTTGGCCTATAGCTTGGACACTCTTCACTAGAAAGTAGAATATATGATCTTATGTTTCTTTTCTTAGAATTTGAGTGAAGGCTTGAAATTTGAGATGAGGGGTTAAAGCTAAATGAATAAGCTAGTAGGCTGTAGCTGCCGAGCCTTGAACTTATCTGTCAGTTTGTTGCTACCACTGGCTTCAATGCAACAGAAGTTGATACTTTCCATCAGCTACCTTTGTTGAAGTTAAAAGCATTGATTTTGATCATATGCTCAGTTTGATAAGGTGAAGTGCCACATTTACAAAATGGACGCATCCTATAAATCAGATGGGGACTTGGCCATTATTAACATTTTCACAGATCAAAAAAATTAGAGTAAAAAGGATTAGCAGGAATATGTGAGTAGAGGATATTCTCACTTCTCAGATTGTTTCTCGGTTGCTTCATTTTAGTGTTAATCTTTAATTAGATTCGTACCATCCCTCACAAGATGTTTATTCATACCCGGATTGGAGTTGTAATTGAAATTAGGCTTTGTGAGCTGAGCTGGTGAAAAGCTCATACTTAAATTACCGCATCACCCTATTTTCACTATGGGAGATAGATGCTATAAAACACTCAAGCTTGAAGGTGTCCAACGCTCAAGTGTATATTGACAACCAAAATTACAAACTTTCTATTCTATACAATGAAAAAGGATTTTGCTTATCTGTAAAAACAATCATCTCACGGCTGAAACACTCGAGCAACATAGAGCATCTCCCTTTCATTATTTTTGGGAACAAGTGGTGAATTAGGGTATCGAGCAACAAACATGTACTGGAAAAGAAAAATACGAGGGAAGAGGAATCTGAACATTGAAGTCAGAAACACGGTGTGAATTAAGTAATCATAGAAAACACAAACCAACATAGTTTTATGTTTTTTATTAATGCATTTTTTTAGCTGATATAACTTTATATCTTTGTTTGCTATCTGCAGAAAAATCCAAGACATGTGAACCCTCTTGTGATATAATATATATATATATATATATATATATATATATATATAGAGAGAGAGAGAGAGAGAGAGAGAGAGTTATCATACTTTTCATAGCATGACTCTTTGCGAGCATCTGTACCTAAGAATTACATAAGAAATTAATCTGTAAAACAAAATAAAGCTCACCATCATCCCAACATTCTTCCATCTAATACTCTGCCCTCCATATCCTTCTTCTTTAAGTACATCCTCCCCTTTCACCACACATGCCCCAAACATGTACTCTAAGCATTTTTTTGAGTTGGAGAACTCATTTATTAGTAACCCTTCAAAGGGATACTTGTATAGCGATATATAATGCATGAAAATCCAGTAATTTGGAATTTCAAGCTTTGGAATGAAGTAGCCAGAGAACAAAAAAAATGAGCCAATGACACCAGCGATCACCGAGTTCCCAACAATGAAATTAGGCACCAGAGCACTGAAACATACCACAACCGAATTTGCGGTGTACAGAATTAGCCATATTAGAATCAAAAAGTACAAAAACGCCGTGAAGTTCCTGTTGAGACCAGTAAGCCAGTATAAAGGCATTGTGAATAAAATGGCTAATATGAGTAGAAATGGCAAGTAAACTAGTCCGTTGGCAATAGCATAGGATGAAACCCTGTAGCTTCCACTAGAGGTCTCTTTCATTAGAATCGCCCTCTCTTGCAGAAAAATTGGTAGAGCTTCGGTGGTGCTTGATAACAAAAACGTTAATATAAAAGCGAATAGACCCACCCTTTCTTCTGCTCCCACTAGACCATCCTTGAGATTACAAAAGACGGAGCCCAAAACCAGCCCTGAAATCAGCATCTGAATTGTCCTACATGCAAAGAGTTCCTTTGCACGGAAGATGTTTTTGGAGAACCTATGAGTGAGAATCATAGTTTCTCTCAATCTAGTATTTGCAAAATCACTAGTGAAATCCATTCCCATACCCATGGTCTCTACATCAATTACCTTGGATTGTTGAAAGAGCTGCTGCAAAGTAAACCTGCCACTTCTGCTCTCACCTTGATCATCACCTTTCTTTTGTTGCAGTGTCCCTGGTAATTGCTGTGGCTCTTCTAGCTGAACCTGCTGACATTTTTGTTGTTGTTGGATGGTATCAGTGGATTCAATGGCAAACTCAACTACATTAACATAAAGAGGAAGCTCTAAACCCATTAGCCTTAGATTCACGCCCAACAAATCCACAGTGCCATGGTGTAACACATAGCCATTGGCCAATAACAGTATTGAGTTGAACAACTTCACTATTCTGAATCCTGGTTGATGGATACTTAGAATTATAGTTCGTCCCCTGGAGTCAGCCATGACCTTAAGCATATCAATTATTTGCAAAGCTGAGGTACTGTCAAGCCCTGAAGTTGGTTCATCCAAAATCAGCACTTTTGGATCATGAATGACTTCAACACCAATGGAGACTCGGCGCCTCTCACCACCAGATATTCCGCGGACCCTATCATCTCCAATTCTAGTCCTAGCTACACGGCTAAGACCAAGCTCTAGAATCAGTGACTTGACCCTGGAGCATAGTTGTTCTTGAGGAAGATTTAACCTTAGCTTTGCACTAAACATCAAGGTTTCTTCAACTGTAAGTAAAGGGAACAGGATATCCATTTGTGTAACATATCCTGAAATCTTCCTAAACTGAGCCTTATCTACAGGTTCTTGGTTCACCAAGATAGACCCTCTTTGAGGACTAACTTTACCTGCTAGGATCTCAAGCAAGGATGATTTTCCAGCTCCACTAGGACCAACAATTGCCAAAATTTCCCATGGTATGGCTATGCAATTCACATCCTTTAGGACATGCCTAACTCCACTGCATGATCTTTGTTCAGCTTTTGCTTCATTTTCTGATTCACGACCATCTTCCTCCCTATTCAGTTGTGGAGGTTTGCTAAAGATTTTAAAAGGTTTCTCTGTTGTCTTTATGTGGATCTTGTAGTTGATGCCTATTGCCTCAACCTCACACCCTTGTTTCTCCATTGAATTGGTTCTTTGCCTCTCTTTTTTTCTTATTTTTTTCTCCTATTTGTTTCAATCTGTCCCTCTTTTTTCTTCTACTCGCTTCTTATTTACAAACCCTTCTGGTTTTCTTGCTCTCTATTCCATATTATTTTAAACATCCACAGTTTTGACCTCAGCTCCTGATTGTGAAACAATGAGTGATTCGAAGGGATTGCACTGCAAAAACATGGAGATCCTCGAACTTGTACACATATATAGTTCACGTGCACTTGTTCTAGCTATTACACAGAAATAGAATTATTCAAATAATTCAGTTCACGTGGATATTCTTGGTTTCTTATTTAGAGTGACGGTTATACATTATACACATCTTCAGTGCCAACTGTAACATTAAAACAATTGGAGGGTGCTAAGTCGGAATCACATATCCAATTTTGATGAACATTTTCTAATCAAGTCCATTTTCTTCCTCAAAATTCAATTTTTTGAGGGGAATCATTCTCACTTTGTCTTTTCTTTTTCAAGTCAATCCTAGCTTATGTTGCGACCAAAATTTTCCACTGACTATGATATTTTCCTTAGAAAAGACATTCACACAATTTCATCAGTGAGACAAGAAAGATTATTTTTCTTACAAAGAAAATATCATTACATTTAAGCAACTCCTAGCTTGTAAGAGCTTGAAAACCAACGACTTAAGTCTAACGGCACAGAGATGGAATGTTCCGTTGATTTTGAAGAATTTCGAATTGGAAATAATTTCTAATCCTGGGACTATGACCCAAAAAAGGTTGATGTTCAAATTACACAGATTTGGATGATTTGGTTAGCTTTTTCTAGCATTAGGAAATTTCAGCCACAAACTTGAGGAGCCAAAGGAACCACTACTTTGTAAATTCCCAATGCTTTGTGTCCTCACATGTAACTACAAAATTCTTCAGGTGTGCATTTAGGGTTTTTTCAACAATTACATTATTAACCCTTTAAGTTCTTTTTTCTTTTTAATCTCTAATCATTTTCACTAAATGCACAAATTAAATATTCCATACTTAAACCACAATTGAGTGAAGTAACAGAGAATGTCAAATCTCAGGTTTAACAAGTCAAGTTCCTCCTCCACTTTTTGAAGTGAAATAAATATATGTCATGTGTAAATGTTTTTTGTGCACAAACATTTCTACCTTGAACAAGGGCATTGTCCCTTTTTCCTTAAAATTTTGCTCTCCCAATTGTTAGCAGCCAGGCATCTTTTCAATACTCAACACCATTCTCTTCTTTCTAATTTTATTTTATTTCATTTTTACAGAAAAAATCACGCATAGAGATTTGTTCCCTGCAAGAGTTACGTGCATAGATCTTAATTTGTATGTAATAAACCTTAGTAAAAGCTTATTTTCGTAAATAATATTCTCTCAAACACGTTGAAGGGCTAAGTTAAGCATAGCCGCAGCAGCAACCATGTTCCAAAACCATTAGGGTATGGATTTACTGCATCAATCTCATATGCTTTTGTTTTGTTTGGTAAGAAATTAGAAAAGAAAAAATTTGTTTTCAAAATTTGTATGAATTTTATTTTTTTTATTTTTATTTACTTGCATTTATCTCATATAAAAAGAAAAAATTAAATTTTATGAAATTTGCATAAATTATTTTATTCTTCAAGATGAAAAAAAAGTGAGGGGATTAATTTTTTATTTTAAACTATTAAATAATTTTTTAAAATTTTTAAAAACAAATATTATGTTAATAAAAAATAATAATAAAATTAAATTTTTTAAAATTAAATTTATTTTTTAAAAATTTATATAAATAAAAAATTATATTACTAATATTTTTTTCATTCCATCTAAATAACTTATTTTTTATTTTATTATTTTTTTTATTCTATTTTCTTTTCAATTCTTATCTTTTTTTTTTCTTCTAATTCTTTTTCTCCTCAACAATGCGCCCAAAAAAATTACAGAGAAAAACCCGTGAACTTTTTTCGTTGGTCAATTGTGGTCCTTCCAGAACTTTCCTTCGTTATTTTAACTCCACCAGCTTAATTACCAATAATTAATTCCTTAGACTTATGCGGATTAAGAAGGCACAAAATTTTATCTAAAAAAAACCACTTAGCCTTGCCCGTGAACTTCTCTCTTTTCACCCTTCAATTATTTAAATAGCAATGACTCTATTTCATTTAAATAATTATCTATCTATTTATATCTTTTATTCTAACGACCGATAATATTTAAATAAAAATAAAAAATAAAATAAATCTTACAATTTACACAAAATGTAAAAATTTGAACGTGTGAAAATTCTTTCCTTACTCACCAACCCAAGCATTCATCACTAATAGGTTAATCACTGTTAAAAGTCCAAGTCCAATCCGTTTCTAACAACTTTAAAATATTGGAATTGATTTGGGTTTTCTTTGATTAGACAAGAAAAGTTGTTTGCCAGCGAATTGATGGTCCAAATCACTCCTTTAATCGTTAAACTTTGCTTCCCTTTCCTTCAAAAATAATGAATTGGGGTTTAATTGTCTTAAACATGTACTTGAATGATAAGACACTAAATATGGCCTGTTCTTTTGTCTTTTAGCAGAAACAGTTCTTCCTTTTACCAATGTACGATGGGACACTGCACCCTTTGATTTGCCTTGACGGCTAGACACAGGACCCTACTTTGAGAGAATAAACATTCGTGCAAGTTATTTGCAGTATAAAAACCATGAATTATTGCCAATTCTTTTTGGAATAAAGTTTCTTACATGTTCCCTCACATTTATTAAGATGGTAGAAAATGAGATCAGGATGTATATAAGTAATTGATGTATGTGTATAGCACATTATTATTATTAGTTTTAGATGATGCTAATCAGAGAAGTGGCACACAACATATGAATCAGATTTGATGGAGTACTTTGCGTATTTTTTTTTGTAATTTTTTATTATATGATTTAGATTATTATGTA
The DNA here is from genome assembly GCA_037954105.1 of Canavalia gladiata. NCBI lineage: Eukaryota > Viridiplantae > Streptophyta > Magnoliopsida > Fabales > Fabaceae > Canavalia > Canavalia gladiata. The sequence goes on along the minus strand of CM075659.1, from coordinate 55,960,951 downwards.
TTTAATAAAAAATGGCATTATGAAGGGTACCGTACTTGTTCGGCTAGAAAAGAGGAGGTAAAAAGTTAAGATGGGAGATGGGAGTTGATTGGAGAAAATATTTTTTGTTTTTGTTTTTATTTTTATTTTTTTAAAAGTTTTATACATGAAACAATAAAAATAAATAAACATGTTCTGTTTTTACAATTTCTTATTCAGGAATTTAAAAACAAAAATAAAATATTTTATAAATAAAAATATAAAACATATTTTTATAAACCAAACGACCTAAAAATGTTTAATAATAGTTTATATCGGCAAATCAAAATAAGAGAATATTAACATTATTCCTTCTCAATATAGTCACACTGTTTATTAATCTGCGGGCCTAGAGATTGTGACGAGTCCGGATGTTGAAATATGAATGGAGGATCCAAAAACCAGCTACATCCAGTAATAAACATGTCCCTATTAGCACATTGTGAGCTGAAATAACTGGAATCTGTTTTCACTTTAATATTCTGTTATCTTTTAACATCTCTTAAACTCTAAATATCTCATTCATCAAAACAACTGAACAAAGTTATTTTAGAAGAATCTATAATTTGATATATTTAAAGTTTAGTTTAATTTAATTTATTTAATAAATAGATAATTTTAAATAAATAAATTAGACTTAGATTTAAAAAAAAATTATTTAATATATTTAATTTTTTTTATATAATATATATTAAATTTATTTTAAAAAAATTTTATCTTATAAAATTTAAGTTTATAAATTTTTTAATCAATTATTTATATAAATTTTAAGTTTATTTATTAATTTTTTTAAAATATAAATTTTTAAACAAATTCGTAAATTTTAAAAAATTTAAATTAAATTAAACCTTAATAAAAAAACTTTAATAAATAACAAATTTAAGTTTAAACTTCAAAATTTTTATACAACATAACTTAAATGCTCAATTTAATCTACTTTTATCTCTAACTAAAATTTAATTTTTTTAAATTAAATAAACATGTAAAGTAAAAATATATATATCTATCATTAATTTTAATTAAAATTTTATAAACATAATTAATTTAAATCACTAATAAATATATTTTTACATTTTCATTCTATCCATTTGTTCATTTTAATATCTACCCTTAACCCACGAGATTGTGAAATATATTCTTTGAAGATTGAGTTGCACCAATTTCATTTGGTGGACTATATATATCAGTTTATTTGTGGGACAGCAAAGCTTAGGATAAAGAGATTTAAAAATTATACATAAGATTTTAAATTTAAATTCCATTATCTTCGCTATAAAAAAATGTCAATATTTTGAGAATGTATTTATGCCACATGATTACATTACAATCGTCAACACATCTTTTTTAATATGATAAGAATGATCAAATAATAATATAAAAAAATTACACTCATTAGTGTTAACTAAATCCGTTGGATTCATGAATATAGACTATTGAATTAGTTGGATTCATGTTTCAATAACCCTTTGTAAATATGGTTTTTATAATTGATGCTATTTGGATTACGAGTCATATAAAATATTTGGTTGGCCTCTTTCGTCATGCAATTTACATTGTCATATGTATAGATAAACCATAAAAAAGGATTTAAACAATAATAATTTGTACAAAAAAAAACCCGTTTTAGATTATAGACTATTGAATAGTAATATTAAACAAATCATGAAAAACATATTATAAATTATTTTTAAAAAAATGGAAGACATGATATACTTAATAGATTCTCCGGGTCGGTGTGGCCCAAACCAAACTATATATGCATTTGTGGGCGCTCATTGAATTATTTGTTCTCCTGAGTGTTATATCTTGTCGAGAATCATATTTTAGAGTTCCTATGCAACTGAGAATGTTCGTGAAGAAAATGAAGCTCACTTCAAAATGTACAAAGCTATGTATTTTGAACTTAAGAACTTGATCCATTTTTGTTGTCTATTTTTTGCCTTTGCTATATATCCTGCACGCGCTTTTCTATTGCAGATTTTGTTATCCTACATATTCCACTTAATTTAATTTATAAACAAATTAACTTCCCCAATCTATTTCACATGTACTATAATAACGTATTTTGATAAGCCAAACATGTATAGTGAAACCTGAAAGTAAAGTATTCTCACATCCGCAACAACTTTTATTGTATGATTCAGTTCCATTCAGAGGCTGAGAAATAATTGATCTAAAAAATTTGACCTTGCTTCGGTTGTTGACATTACAAGTGTACATACAAGAGCCTATACTTTTTAGTTTGCTTTGGTTGCGTTTTTAGTTTTTTTAAACGACTATTAATTTTATATATGAATATAAATTAAATACTATAATTAGTAATCAATGTCATTATATTTATTTATAGTGATTAATCAATTATCTTAATTTGTTGCAGCCACGATATTGATTTGCAAAGTTATTATTTTTAGCTATGATTTCGTTCAGCCCATTTGAATAATTTTTTTTAGATTATTTATTTATTATTTTAATTATAAAAAATTATTTTTAATTTAGTTGATTTATTTTATCTTGTAGAGTATAATAATATTTAATTGGGTTTGCATAGATTTAACATGTAAAAGTATGTTAAAAAATTAATTTTTGTCAACAATTAATGATTAGTTTTCTTACATCTATTAAATCTCTCACATCTCCAATATTAAAGATCTCATTGATGGAAGGATTTAGATTGATTCAAGAGTCAAGTTTGAGTGAGTTTTTAACTTCAATTATTTAGAATATTTTTATTTTAAATTGATGACATGGTATGCCATATTTTTTTAATTTTTTTATAAATTGAACTCCGTTGATGGAATGGTCAAAGAGATTTTGCGCATAGTTAAAGCAAATTTTTAGAGTCCTTGTTGATCAAGGCACAAGTGGATTGGACTATTGGGAACCAATGTTTTTAAGAGTTTGAGAAACATAGATGCAACTTGTTTGTTATTAGTTAATATTATTTTAATTGTTAATTGTTCTAACAATATTTTTGGGTAAAAAAATATAAATGACCGCATAAATATGATAAAATTATTAAATCTATATTTTGAACATAAATATAGTCTTTCATTTTAAAAAAAATGTCACAAATAAATTAAGTCATGGTAAAGATGGAAAATTTCAAACGATTCCTTAAGTTAAAGAGATATTGAATGTTACGTGGATTATCAATGACTTCTAACAAAATAGTATAATTGGTAATCAGAACCATGCTGTTAAAAGCAAAACATCAACATATATTAATGGTTTTATTTTTACTTTGATTTATTAAGACCGGATGATAATATATAAATATATTTTTTAAATTAGTATAAATTATTTTTATCTGTTAATTTTCTTCTTTATCATTATTTAAATGCAACTTAATCAAGATTTACTATTTTAATGTGATGGAGCAAATAAAGAAAAATAAGATTGAAAAATGAATAAATAAAAAAAATTTGTAAGTTAATAAATAATTAAAATTTAAATTTTATTCTAATATGTTAAAATTACTTACTAATTCAATACATCTACATTATAAGATGAATGTATTTATCGTTAGGACGATTTTTATGTGACTATATAGAAAGATAGTTCAAGAAAAATTTTCAATTTTTGACAACATATTTTTTTGGACATTATTGGAAGTAAGAATAAAAAAATAATATGTATAGATTATATGAGTTAGGTGACGATTTCATCGTTATATGGTAAAATAATGATAAACCTAAATGTTGAAATTGCAGCAAACACATGCATTGAGCATGTTGAGGAGTAGCTACAAATAAGTCTTTCCTCTTTGTACAAAACATGATTTGAGGTGCAAGAAATTAACCCAAACAATACCATGGAAGGTCATTCCCCCCACACCCCACAAGGTTAGTTTGTCCTTACTCAAGCGAATTTTAATTTTTAAGGTGAAGTGTTTTTTTTTTTTTTAATTTTAATTTTCATTGATTCATTATATAGTTTTATTTATTATTTTTCACACACACGATTGATTATATTTTTACGTACTCAATTTATTTTATGCATATTTTTATTTATTTTGTATAAATTTTATATTATATAAATATGAAATATAAATATATTTATAATTAAATAAAATGATAATATGATAGAAAAATAATATATAAAATTATAAATACTAACATATTTTAAAAAAACTGCATTAATAATTTTGCGACTATTTTTAATCGATCATTCAATCAGTCACTGAGTAGAACTAAATAGTATAACGATGAAAAATTAACGATCGAATTATATCTGTCTTTAATTTAATCGCTAAACATCATAACATATTAATGAACATCTTATTAGTTTCTACGTTGGTAAACAAAATACCGAAATGAAATTTTTGGTCACCAATAGTAAATGATAATTTTATTTTAACAATCGAAAAATTTAATCGTTAAATAACGACCACATAAACTAATGTGTTATTTAAATCATAAAAGAGAGAAATGAAAGAAAATGAAAAGAAAAAAATGAGTTATTTATATAAATAAAAATAAAAGAAATTTTTTTTTATTTAGATAGATAAAAAATGTTAATAATATAAATTTATTTTATAATTTAAAAAATAATAATTTTTTTACTATATTTTTTATAAATATAATTTTTTATTTTTATAATTATAAATTTTATTTTTTAAAAAGATATATAAAAAATTTAAAATAAAAAATAAATAAAAAAACTCTCCTTTCTCTCCTTTCTCATTGAAGGAAAGGAGAAGTAGAAAGTAAAATTTTAATAGACCTATAAAAAATATTTTCCTTCTTTCTATTTTTATATACAAATAAATAACAAAAATCATTTTATATCACCTCTGTTTTTTTTTTTTTCTTTTTACCTTCCAACCAAGCAAATTATAAATAAATTAATAACTTCAGTTTTAATCACCGTCATTTGTAAATTAAAAATTAAACTATTTTTATACAATAAAAATAAAAAAATTTAAATCCAAAATCACATAAAATTTCTCTAATTTTTATGTCAAAAAAATATTATAATATATTTATATCTATAGAAAAAATATAAGAACAAAATTAATAAAACTTGCTTAAATAATAATAACTTTTATTACAATTAGTTTATTTCTTTTTCACCCACAAGGTGATTAATTAAAATTAATACGAAACAATTATAATCCATAAAAATATTTTTTTAATTATATTTTTCCACATTTCTATCCAAATCCTAAATATTAATTAAAACAATCACCGGTCACCGTCAACCATAAACAAATATCCACAAGGAAAGGTTGAAAGGAAGGTGAAAAAGCAAAACCATTGAAGGTACACTTTGGTGAGTTGGTAGTAGTAAAATCACTAAAACGACAAGGAGAGCATAAATCTTTGTTGTGGGGAAGAAAAAGCACATATATCTGGCATGTCAATACTCGACACAATATTAGTAGAATTGGTTACTGTATACGTGTTTTTGCCCCCACGTTGAAAAGGCCCTTTCACACTATCAAACAAAACTCCACTAATACCCACCTTATATGGTTTTTTCTTTCTTGGCTATATGCATGGCTTAAAAGGGCCACGGTATGGGGATAAGATTTAAGTGCCAATGACACAATGATAAAAAAGCTAACACAACACAGTTAATACACTTGTCTTTAGATCAAGTTATAGTGCCGGCTAAAAGTGACCCCCCAACTACTTCATGATCCACAAGAGAGCACATAAACTTTATCACTTTTTAGTGAAGCGTTGATGATGCAGATCATATTAAGCCACGAAATTGTCCACTATTAATTATTAGTTTGTTGTTTACGTTAATACAACCAAGTTCCCACTAAGGCTAGCTAGCTCTTTAATTAATTTTTCTTTTATTTGTCTGATTGAGTACTAACATGCATAACTTTATAATAATATAAATAAATAATATTGGTATAACTTAAATAAGACAGTTTTGTAAGAGATCAAGTAGGTTTAAAAATTGGACTCATCATCACAATTATAGTCGTAGCTGGCTCATTAGCGAAAACCATGAAATGATTCTTTTTTAGTAAGGCTTTTAATTTGAAAAAAAAAAAAACTTTCTTAAATTATATATATGTAATTAATTTTAAATTTTACTGTTGAATGGGTTCATGATGAGATAGAAAATAATTTAATTAACTATGCCTCGGATTCACTTTATTGACCATCAATATCCTTGTATGATGCCATTTACATGATTAAAATCGGAAATGGATCGATTTGCCTTTGGAATTAATGATTTAATGCTTATTTATTTTATAGTTAAAAATATATAAAATCACATTTAATATACCCCAAAGTTTAATAAACATAATATCATTTCAATTTCATACAATTTAATTTATTAACTTCCAAGGATCATTGATCCTTAGGATGTGAATTGTATGTCAGCAATCAACAGCATCTGCAAGTTTTATCATTTCTGGGGCTAACTAAAATGAAAGGTACGTGTGAACATATGGCGTGAGGATGAACAAGAACGCTTTCAATATGACGCGTGTTACTCAAATGAACCTTTTCTCATATCAGTGGCCCATTGTTTAGATTTGTCCACACACTTGTGCAGTTATTTTGACCAGATCTGAGATCAGATGTCACTGACAATGATATCTTTATATGATTACTATTCTACGTGGGTTTTTCGTACATATGAAGTTCATTTGCAAAAATAATTTAACTAAATATTTATTTAATATATGAATTTATGTTATGTACATTTAAATTTAAATTTATTAACTAATTTTAAAAATATAAATCATTATTATAAATTTAAATAATAAATTTCGTAGAAACTCTTCTGAACACTTTCTTAATAGTTATTTACAAAAAATATTTATCGTGACTAATCTTATATATAAAAATGAATAATATAATGATATATTTTTTATTATTTAGTTATTGAAAAAATGTAAAGAAGAAGAGGAAAAAATTATTTTATTTAGAAATAAAAATTAAATGTTAGAGATTAAATATATTTTTAATTTTTATAAATAATATATTTATTTTGAAATTTTATTTTTAGTTCTTGCTATTGAATTTTTTAGATATTTATTATTTGGATGACAAAATTTTGCTAAATTCGATTCTATATACTAATTTGCAATGTATATTAAAATATTATACGAATAATAAAAATTATAATTTTATCATTAACTCATATAAAATATTATTTCATACTTTATTCAAATTAGTTACTTCTGTGACTTTTTAAAAATATATAAGATATGTAGATACAAGCAACAAAATTTATTTGAACATTTGTTAATTAGGTTAACAAATATCTAATTCCAAATCTATAATAGGAACCAAAAATAAAAATTATAAAAATTCAAAAATAAAAATATAAGCATGAAAATAAAATTTATTATATTAATGAGGATTTTAAATATATTTAAACTATTTTTTATATTTTCCTTTAATTCAAATTTTAATTTTTTTATTTTCTTTACTCTTTTTATATCAATCCAAAAAAAAAAAACTCTTAAGTTTTTAATTCATAAAAGTTCGGTTTTAAATCTCTATAATTACTAGAGAAATGCAAGTGCAATTGCAAGTATAATCTATTATACTTAACCATTTTCATATTTGTAGTAATATTGAATAAATAATAAATATAATATAATATATAATTTTATATTTATTATATTTTTAATATTAAGAAATAATGTTTTAATTAAAATTGATTATAAAATTAATTTTAATATTATATAGAATTCTTATATTAAACTATCATTTTAAATTTTTTTTTTGAAATCAGTCATAACAATTTCTAAAAAATAAAAATTCAATTTTATTTTTAAAATATAAAAATATTATATTTTAAACTTTTTAAGTAATTAGAATAAACAATTGAAATAATTGAAAATAATTAAATCTTTATCTTTTAATGATAAAAATAATGATTTTTATCTTTTAAAAATTAATATAATCGATTTCAATTTTATCAACACTAAAATAATGGTTTGTCTTATGTTATTAAATTGATGAAAAGAATATGCTTTAAAAGAAAACTAGTCCCATGTAATTAAAACATGGATAATGGAAATTTAGATATACAACTACCTATCACATTATGAATTGAACATAAATTATTATCAGGACAAATTTGACTAAGGTTTCTGTTCCCTAAATGCGGTACGAATGTTGGGATATTTTAGTATTTTACGCAGATCCTTGTTCTAAGTTTTCCATACAATAAATTTATACAGATAAAACAAACTATACACAAAACAAATTAAATTCTGACTTTAAGGTTTACATTTTATGTCTGCCTCTTCAGATATATAACACAGTATAAAATGAACAAAATTTCTCTTTAATATTTTATTATTAGTTTAGCCAAAAATATATATTGACGAAATATGACACCATATCGCTTATGTGATTTGCATGCAAATGCAATTATTAATTGGTGGGAAACCGTATTGTCACAATGATCAATATCATGGATTATGCCAGTTAGGTTATAAGAAAAGAATTAATAATTAAATAAAAGAGGAAAAATTGAAAGCACCATGCATGCATATATTTGTAGGTGGGTCTCAGGTGCCTTAATACTTATCCTTCCTAATTAACAACTATTTATATTCAATAATTTAATGTTAACTTAAATTGTGAATGTAGTTAACTTGTTTTGTTAGCTTCCTTGGCCGGCTTTTCCCCTTCTTGGGCCTACTTTCTTATCATGCTATTACACGTGCCGTCTTTCTTACAGCATCTCAACCCTTTTTTGAATAATAATAATAATTATAATTATAATTATAATTGTAATTATAATTATTAATCCCCCCAAATCTCTTTCTCTCTCTCTTTCCATTATATATAGTGACAAAACTAAAGGTTAGTGGGAAAGTTCACTAACAAATTCAACAACATAGAAGATGGCAGATGGAAGCATCAATCTTCCTCCTGGGTTTCTTTTCTCTCCAACAGATGAAGAACTTGTCCTTCACTTTCTCTATTCTAAAGCTTCTCTTATGCCATGCCATCCCAACATCATCCCTGATCTTGATCTCTCTCAGCTTGATCCTTGGGAACTAAATGGTATGCTTAATTACCCAAGTTTTTTTTTAATTATAAAAATATTATTTTATTTGTTTAATCTTATTTCCTGTTTTTAAATATTTGTACAAGAAATGATTAATTTTTTTTTTTTATACAAACATTTAAAATAAAGTAATATTTTTATATTTAAAATAAAAAATTTAAAATTAAACAATATTTGAAGTTTTGTTCATTCAATTATTATTATTACTGTTCAATTTTTTTAAAAAAAAAGAAAAAATTATACATTTTATATATATAGTGAGTGACACAATCATACATATATATGCTGAATGCATACAGGTAAGGCATTGTCAAGTGGAAATCAATACTATTTGTTCACAAAAGTGAAGGAAAACAGAACAACAGAAAATGGGTATTGGAAGGAAATAGGCATCACAGAACCTATATTATCAACGGTTGACAAGAAAGTGGGGATGAAGAAGTACTTGGTATTCCACATTGGCGAAGCTCCACTTGGTACTGAAACCAATTGGGTAATGCAAGAGTATCATATTTGTTCCTCTGGGTTTGACCCTGCGTCATATCGAAGTGCTATGAGAAGACGAAAACATGTAATAAGTGATTTTTATTTAAATTAATTTTTTTACCCAATTAGATATATATGTATATACATTGATGAACCTTCTATTACTTAATTTTCTCCCTTACACAGGATCAAAGTTGGAGCAAGTGGGTTTTATGCAGAGTTTATGAAAAGAACATGTCTCAACAAGGTGTGAACTACTGCTATAGTGATGACGATGACAGTGGATCAGAGCTTTCATGGCTAGACGAAGTTTATCTGTCGTTGGATGACGATTTGGAAGAAATAAGCATGCCTAATTAGATTGAATATTGTATACTAATGCTAGGTGTATAAGGATTTGTACATTAATTACAATTCTTAATTACGTGCATTATTTGAAAGGATCGAACGCATTATTTGGGGCCTCTTTTACACTTAGGTTATTGATGGCAAAAATTAATGGTAGCATGAATGGGATGAATTGAAATATCTTTATGGTTCTAATCGAGTCGAGTTAAAACGTAGAATGAAAACAAATTTTGAATACTTTAGAGTATGTTTGATGCATGGAATTGAAATTATAGTTTAAAATTGTAATTTCAGTTCCTAAGAATTGTAATTGGTATCTAGAACATATTTTGTGTTTGGGCTGTGTGAAGAATTGAAAGGTATAATTTTAATTTTATTTTAATATTTTTAATTAAGGATAATTTTTGGTAAGAATACATTAAACTCAAATAAAAGAAATTGATCTATATTGGCAACTTTGCTGGTAAAATATTTGATGACAGTGAAAAGACAATAGAGTAGAAGTAAGGGAATGATACCGATATGCTATAAAAATTATGGTTGTCACAATTAATGGTATCAAAATAATGATGATAATATTAATGAAAATGATAATAAAAATAAATAACATAATAATAAAAATAAATAACATAATAATAAAAATAATAATTATAATAATAATGATAAATATTATATATGTAATCATAATAATTATATTAATATGATGATAATAATATTAAAAATAATATAAATAAAAAGATAATTTTATAAAGTAAAAAGAAAAAGATTAAATATTATAATTTAGATAATAAAGTTTAAAAATTGAAAAGAGTTAGATTAGGTTTAGTTATATTAAAATTTTTTAAATTTGAATCTTAAAATTATAATTTTAAATTTTTTAAAAATTAAGCATAATTAAAATGTTAAGATTCAATTTCAATATTAAACTTTAATTTCATATCTAATTTCGTTTGTCAAAGGAACACCTACTGTACCTGGTCAGGTTTTTGGATAATTGTTTCATGTGAACAATAAATGAGGAGTATTGTGCATCATATGGCAATTTTGGAAAAAAGCTGTTCTTTTAATAATATTTTCATGCATTTTATAAAAATAAAAGAGAATAATATAACTAATGTAACAAATAAAATAAAATATATTATAAAAAAATATTATTAAAATAATATCTATTACAAAATCACTTTAAAACGAAGAGATAGCATCTATTGTTAGGCATGTGGAGACAAATGTTTACTAAAAGACCTTTTGCAATAATTAAACAAATATCAATTAATTACATCTATAGATCAAAATAGAAAATAATATAAAAAGTAACATAATCTAAATTTAAAATTTAATAGTTATAATAATATTAAATATTAAGCACTGCAACGTTCTTTTAATTATCATTGTTTAAATTTAGTTCATCTTAATTTGCTAAATTTCTAATTTTTAACATATTGAATAAATCTATTTTATTTAATTCAATTTAAATTCAAGTTATTGTTACATAGATTAATTGGTGGAATTGAATCAGTTTAGTAAGAAGTTTTAACAGAATTTATTTATAATAATTCTAACCAGTCCAACTAAAATGATTTTTAATAAAAAATACTTTTTGTACTAAACCATATTTAAATTGTAGTTTATTATAATTTAAATTTTTAAATTTTCTCACACTATGTTAAACTCATAACACATAAATAATGTGTCTCACTCTCAGATACCAGGCCAAAAATAGAAAAAGGAAAAATTTTTGTTGATCTTTTTATATAGTGTGCATAGAGTCACACTCAGTCACTCACTAAGGCAGAACATGGCCTGAGAGAATAAAGTACTTAAATCAATTTGATTCCAGGTTTTGTTAACTAATTTGTTGAATCATGGTTACGGACAATTTTGAAGCCATCTTGGACAAATTTGATTCTTAATAAATTTGATGGTATTATACTACAAGAAACAATAGACTTTTTCTAGTAGATTTTGGTGTCAACAAAAGACATAACATAAAATGACATGATAAAGTTTGATTTGGCAACCAAGACAATACAAGACATAATGCATTCATTATAAAGTTTCATTTTGCAAATATGGATGCATTAAAGAATTTATGTGTGAAATTATGTCTCTCCTATATATATATATATATAATATTAAATATTAAAAAAATTTAGTAAAATATCTTATAACTTTATATTAAGTGATATCAATCTAATTATTAATTTTAAAGTTTTTATATAGTATATTAAATTTACAAAAATTTAAATATTAAAAAAATAATATTATTTTTTAATGCATAATATATTATTTAAATAAAATAAAATAAAATATTATTATTAAATTTTATATAAAAATATTTAAATTATATAATATATATAATTTTTATTACAATATAAAATGAATGAATAATTAGATTAATAAAATTTATTTTTTATAAAAAATTAGTTAAGATAATATTTTACTAAATTTAACATATATGATATAATTTAATATATATATATATATTAGTAAATATAATTATAATAAATTTATCTATTTAATTTTAATTATTTTTATAATCAATTAAAAAAATGGTTAACTGTATAAAAAATAATGATTAACTTTTTTAAATATGTAGTAAGTAATTAATTATCCTTCACATACGTAATTAATTATCAATTACATAAATGATTATGTATTTTTATAATCAATAAAAATTTTATTTTTAATAATTACATACCTAAAAAAGTTAATTATTATTTTATATAATATTAATCATAATTTTTTTTACAATAATCAATTAGAAAAATTTTTGTTAGAACATAAATAGATGAATTTAATAGTTATCTAAAAATATATATAATTAAGATAATGTAATTTTTAATATAGATAGTTTAAATAAAAATTTAAGGACTAATATATATATTTATAGTATGCATTCTTTTAAAAAATAAATTTGATAAATTTATTAAAAAAATATGAGTTATTTTAACACAAAAACATTACATGATATGAGTTTAAATTAAAGATATTAAGAATTTAAAAGCGTATAATAAAATTTTGAATAGAAGACTTATAAAATATAAAGAGGTTTGAGGCACCTTCAACAGCTTGATTCGACAAATTTTACCATATTTACAAAAAATTCTTAATAAAAATGCTTAATTACAATAAATTTATGCAAAACATATCGAAGAATTTTATATTTATATAAAGCCACTATTTTTTAAATAAAATATTACATCACAACTATTATTCTAATAAAATATTATATGATAGTAGTTGGTAATAAAAATTTAAATATAAAAAATACTTAATAAAAAATTTAATATTTTTTGATCTTTGATTTTTAAGATTATATTGAAGTGACAACTTTTAGGTAGTGCTTTTTTATTTTTATTTTTTTATATTTTTTTCTATAAAATTAAAAAAAAAGAATAAAAATAATATAGCATTTTTATAAATAAAAATAAAAATAAAAAATATTTTCTAAAAAAAAACAGAGATAATGTTTATTTTTTGTTTTATATCTTTACTCCTAATTTTTGTTAAAATATTCTTATTCATTCATATATTTTTTTAATAAAAAAAATATCAAATTTTGTTTATTATTTATCATATATTAATCAAGTCAAATAATACAAATCATTTCATCAATGATTTTTACTGAATTATTTTCATGATATAATCTATCTTAATTATTTATTTACTAAATCATAATTGATATGAATCAATAATTTTAATTGAAAGTGATTTTTTCTTTAAATTATTAATATTTATTTTTAATTTATTATGATAAAATACAATATTAGATTTAAAATTATAAAATTATTATATAAAAATTTAAATTTTTTTAGAAATATTTTCTTCTTAAACTAAAAGGAAGAAGAGTATGATAAAAATTGTACTATTCATTAATATAATTGCAATAAGTATACTTTTGAGTGAAAATTTATTTTAAAAAAGATTGATAAAAATTTTGATTTTAATCTTTTGAGCAATTTTAATTTTTAGAAGTTTGCCTTTGATTTTGTTTGTTGATTTAGCGTAATATATCACCTTATTTTTAGTTAAGAATGAAAGTAGGTAAATATTTAAAAATTTTGAAATGTGAATTTGAATTTTTTTTTTTAATTTAAAGTATATAAGACTTATAAATTTGATTAAAAGTTTATATTATAAAAAAATTAATAAATAAATAAATAATTAAAAAAATTTACAAATTTAAAATTTATAAAATAAAAATATCATTAAATAAGTTTAAAAAATATATATATTAATATTATATAAATAAGATATAAAATAAATATTATACAAATAATATTATATATTAACATAAATATAAATATATAATATATAAATAAATTTCTAAAAAAATTAAATAATTTTTTTTATAAATCTAAATTTTTTTATTTAATTTTTGTTAACAAATCTAAACTTATCTATTTATTAAATAAATCAAAATAAACTAAATTATAAACTCTTATCCAACAATCTTGTTGGATTTTATTTCTAGTCATCGCTGTTGAATAATATTTGACAAAAAAAAATCCAACTATTTATGATTTATATCTTCAAAATTATATGCTTTAGTGCCTTGTCTTTTGCTAATACATGATCAGTGTCGAGAAACCAAACAGGGTTTACGAAGTCTTTGTCAAACTTCAAAAAATCTGATAACTTAAATACAAATAGAAAATTAAAAATATTAAAAATTAAAAATAGAAAATATTTTCATAAATCGAATGCCACTTTCAAATTTTTATTGGACAATTTTTAGTTTTTAAAAATTATTAAAAAATAAGTTAACTTTTTATCTCATTCATCCATTATAAATAAAAAATAAAAAATAAAAAAATCAAACTAAAAATAAATTATCTTAAAATAATAAGAATATTTTTTTAAATTATAAAAAATTTAAAAATATATTATTATTATTATTATTATAAAATTATTAACGTTATATTCTAAAATATAAATTTAGAATTGAAAATATAAAAATTAAAAATAACAATTAAAAATATTTTTAAAAAATTTAAAAATGAAATTAAAATTATTTTAAAAATATATTAAAATTTAATTCTAAACCATTTTAATTAAACATATTTTATTTTAAAATTAAAAATTTACGATCATATCCAACATAGCTTAAAATTTTGAATTGAAACAAGAAACAATTTTAAAATATTTTAAATTTATAACATATTAGTTATTTTAATTATTTTTTTATTATACATCTAGATTTTGTTAATGCAGTAATAAAATTTTTATATATATAAAATAGTTTATATCCCATTGCATTTCCAATTAAACGATTAATTTTTTTTAAAATATAATAATTTACTTTAAGAGTATGTTTTGTAAAATATTTTAGTTGAATTTTGTTAAATAATTTATTTTAATCATTATAAGCATTTTTACACAAATACTAATATTTTTTTAAAAATTACTTGAAATATATTTTATATTTTTCAACCTCTATCTGATTTTTAATTTTTTTATCTTTAATATATATTTATAAATAAATAAATAAATAAATTATTTTATAAATTTAATATTATTTAATTATTTCATAATAATATTACTAATTTGAATAGTTTTATTTTTATATTATTATAAAATAATATATTTAAATTATTATTTTAATATATACTATTTATTTTAATTATTATATTTTATTAAATAAAAATATCAAACCATTTGATAAAAATGTAAAATTAATTTTTTCTAAACAAATTTATTTATATAATAATTAAAATAAATATTTTTAGTTAAAATATAAATTTTTATTTAATCAATTTTAATATTTTTTATTAAAAAATGAAATATTTTCTTCGTTTTCTTTTATTTGAATAAAAATATGATGTAAAATTTAATCGTAATTAACTATTTATTTAAATAATTTTTTAATATATATCATTATATCTATTAACTGTAATAAATAAAAAAATAACAAAAGTTTATATATAAAAGATAAATTAAAAAATAAAGAATTTTTAAAAAAATTAACAATATTAATTATATTTCTGGTATATTTTTTTCTTTACAAATAGAAAAACCATAAAGATATATTATATTTATCAGTTTTAATTTATTATTTAATTATATCTTTATTTATTATTTTATATTTATCAATTAATTTAATAATTAATTTGATCAAACATTTTTTTTCAATTAATATTTTATTAACTTTTAATTTTTATCTAAATCTTCAACCATTATTTTTCATTTTTTAGTTCCCAATCCTTTAATTTTCATCTTTCAGTTTTGTACCTTTTAATTCTCATCTTTTAGCTAAACTGATTCTTTAATTTTTATCTTTTTAGTTAGCTTTATCAATCGTTTCTGGGGTACCTTCTCCTACCTGATTCGGCTTCTGAATAACTTGGGTTGGGGGTAGGAAAAAGAATCAGTTCAATAATACCTTTGGATCCGCATCCACCTAATGTTTTCTACAACATGGGCTTAAAGCTGGACTGACGTGTAAGTAACATCCATAATAATCTGCCTAAACCAATTTAATTATTAATTATTAACTTATTTATAAATTGTGAAAAAATCCAGTCATTATCCCTTGTGTAACTGCGTCTCCGAACGTCGTCGTCGTAGTTGTCTTTTTTCTGGGATTGGCCTTTGACACGATGAGGAAATCGACCTCCATCCTCACCCATTTCAAATCAAAGATGAACTTCTGGGTTTCGCTTCGTTCAACCTCGCCGAGTTCTCGGACCATGCCATTTTGCCCCAATCAACCCGATCCTTATTTCAGGAACCTCGTTCACAGTCATAATCGTAAGGCGTTACCATCCTTTCTCAATTCACGCCGCTTTGCCTCCACTACCGCACAAAGCCCTTCCACTTTGAATCCTATTCATGCCGATGAGAAAGAGGTACTTTCTCTCACTATTGAGATTTCACGATTCCTCCTTTTTTGTGCGATTTTGCATTTTTCTGTGAGTATCACGACTATGGATTTCTGTCTCTGTCATGCTTTTTTAAAGATAATACAAAAAAATAATAGTGCTAAAATATTGATAAAGATAATTAATCAAGTTTAATAATATTTTCCAGCTTTTCAGAAATTTCTTTAATATTTAATAAATAACATTTTTATTTTTAAGCCCTACGATTAAGAATTAATTAAGTTCAAATAATTTTTTTCCAACTTTTTAAAAACTAATAAAAGGAATCATGTTCATTTTTTTAGTGCAGTGATTATATTTCAGAAAAAAAGGCTTTATTGATTGGGTCTGGGCCCAGTCCATATAAAAGACAAAGCCATAGAATGGTGTCTTTATAAGGATCATGACGCCCATGTTTCCTTTATTGTTGGGCTTCGAGTTTTCAATTTTGAAGCCGGACGTTGGGGTTGTTCACGGGTCTTTTCTGGTCTTTGTTAGGGATGAAACCAGAATAGCAACATTGGGAGAGAGAGAGAGAGAGACAGTGGAGATGCTAAAAAGCAAGGTCAGCTTCTTGATTGGATCTTGATGAATCTATGGTCCAATCAATCATCGTACGAACTTGCGATATCTAATTTGGCAGTGTCACTCGTCTGAATTTGATTTTCTTTCATGATCTTTCAGACCCTTTATCTCTGCGACATCTGTTTCTCTCTCGATTTTCATTTTTTTAATTCTTTTTAATTGATTTGACAAAAGCACTCTCTTCGGAGGAGCAAACATTCTCAAAACTTTGTTTAACGTTTGGAGGCAATTTCTTTGTTTACTACAATAATATGGAGTTTCTTAGGACTAAAGATTGGCTTAAAGAATTTTCCATACAATTTGTTATGCCTCCGTTTAGCCATGCTTGTGAGTCCTATGCTTCTTCCAAGGTCTATGCTATAGTCGAATGGACCTCAATATACCTTTTATCTTTCAATCAAAATCTTTTTTGACAAAATTTTTATTCCAAACTTTTGCAAGTGCGGTCTATATTTGTAATTTAACGCCTGTCGGATACCTTGTTGGGTTACACATTTTCTAGATCTTGATTATACAAGAACGTGCAGTCTTGTCGAATACCTTGTTGGGTTACACATTTTCTAGATCTTGATTATACAAGAACGTGCAGTCTTGTCGAATCAAAGATTTAACTGTATACGAACCCTAGAAAGTTGATCTTGAACTGTGGAAACGGAAAAGTGTATGCGGTGTGCCTCTTTGGGATGAATTCTTTATTCATCATCTGAAAAAAGATGCTATTTTTTAGCCTTAACGTCCCTAATTCGGATTGCAAATTGCAAGATCAAATCTTTGTTCCAAGATTTTTAATTGGGATGGGATGCCTCGATGACCCTAATGGAAACTACTGTATAAATTCTTTATACACATGGAAAACCTGGATAATATGATGGCCATGGCCCCTAAATGCAGTTTCAATATAAATTTTATTCATTATGTACAAATTGGGAATTTGGGATGGCATGCACTCTGAATGGCTAATAAATGGAATTGCGAAATTGTAATATGAACTTTTTATTGATGGAGTAAATTTGGAGATGGTATGTGTGAGCCTTAATGACACTTATACCTACTGCAAGATAAATTCTTTTTCCCAAGATTTTAAACGAGGATTGGATACCTTGATGATCCTTTGAGGAAACTTTAGTATGAACTCTTTGTTCATCATGTAAAACCCGAATGGTACATGTTGGAGAAATTTCAAAATGAATTTTTATTGGCAATGTAAAATTAGGATGATGTGCATCCTAAACAGAACTGTAATATGATATTTTTATGTTGTATTTGAGCCTTAAATAATAATCCTTAATTGGTTGCAAGATTGATTTTTTGTTCAATGATTTTAAGTTGAGGTGGAATGCCTCGATGACCCAAAAGGAAACTGTGATATGAACCTAGATGGTAATCTTGTCCCTCCATGGCTCTGAATGCGTTTTCCTTATTCATAGTGTAGAATTGAGATGGTATGCATCCTAAATGGAACTGCAATATAAATTCTTTATTCATAGTGTAAATGATGGTATGTTATAGCCTTTAATGACCCTGTATGCAATTGTAACGTGAATGCTATATTTGTAATGTAAAATTGGAACAATATATAGCCTTAATGACCCTGAAAGTATCTGCTATATAAATTTTGTATTCAAATTGTAGATTTTGAGATGATACGTTAGAGAGCCATGAAGATCCTAGAATGTAATTGCAACTTGAATTTGAGTTTGAGATAAATTTCCCTAATGGAAACTACAATATAAATTCTTTATACACAGTGCAAAACCTGGATAATATGATGGCCATGGCCCCTAAATGCAGTTTCCATATGAATTTTATTCATTATGTAAAAATGGGGAATTTGGGATGGTATGCACTCTGAATGGCTAATAAATGGAATTGCGAAATTGTAATATGAACTTTTTATTGATAGAGTAAATTTGGTGATGGTATGTGAGTCTTAATGACACTTATACCTACTGCAAGATAAATTCTTTTTCCCAAGATTTTAAATGGGGATTGGATACCTTGATGATCCTTTGAGGACACTTTAGTATGAACTCTTTGTTCATCATGTAAAACCTGAATGGTACATGCTGGAGAAATTTCAAAATGAATTTTTATTGGCAATGTAAAATTAGGATGACAT
This sequence comes from Canavalia gladiata, assembly GCA_037954105.1. Lineage (NCBI taxonomy): Eukaryota > Viridiplantae > Streptophyta > Magnoliopsida > Fabales > Fabaceae > Canavalia > Canavalia gladiata. The sequence goes on along the minus strand of CM075659.1, from coordinate 55,941,532 downwards.
GCACCCTAAACAGAACTGTAATATGATATTTTTATGTTGTATTTGAGCCTTAAATAATAATCCTTAATTGGCTGCAAGATTGATGTTTTGTTCAATGATTTTAAGTCAAGGTGGAATGCTTGATGATCCCAAAGGAAACTATGATATGAACAATGGCTCTAAATGCAATTTTCTTATTCATGACTTCATAACATAAAATTGAGATGGTGTGCATCCTAAATGGAACGGCAATATAAACTCTTTATTCATAGTGTAAATGATGGTATGTTATAGCCTTTAATGATCCTGTATGCAATTGCAACCTGAATTCTATATTTGTGATGTAAAATTGGAACAATATATAGCCGTGATGACCCTAAAAATATCTGCTATATAAATTTTGTATTCAAATTGTAAATTTTGTGATATGTTAGAGAGCCATGAAGACCCTAGAATGTAACTGCAACTTGAATTTGAGCTAAATTTCCCTAAATTCTACTGCAGTATGAATTCTTCATTCACAATGTAAATTCAGGAGGGTTAGTTTGTGCCTTCTCAACCCTGAATGCAACTGCAGTATGGCTTATTTATTCATAATCTAAAATTGTGATGGTATGGTTTGAGCCTTCATGATCCTATACGCAGCTGCACCATGAATTCTTTATTTATAATAATATTTAAGTAAAATGAAGAGTTAGAATAATTTCAATTTTGGTGTGAGACAACATGCATGGCTACATTTGCTCATATAATGATTAGATATTTACGATCTATACGGAGTACTATTTTATCATTAAGGTGATTTCACCCTTTCCTCCTATAATTAGAATGCAGTGCATTCTTGAATTATAGGAATTATCATAGAGCTACATGTATAAATTATTGCATCTGACTGCTTATGGCAGGTCATTGATTTTCCTGGAGGAGCAGTAAAATTCATCCCTGAAATGAGGTTTATATCTGAATCTCCTCAAGAGAGAATACCCTGCTACCGTGTGCTTGATGACAATGGACAGCCAATTCTGGGCCATAACTTTGTGCAGGTTTCACATCCTTAAACTACCATTTCATCATTATTTTTTGTTTGCCCTCAAGGAACATACATTGAAACAAAACTGATAGATATCAGTAATATTAGATCAATGAGGAAGTTGCCGTTAAGATGTATACTGACATGGTTACCCTCCGAACTATGGACACTATCTTCTATGAAGCACAAAGGCAAGGTAGAATATCATTTTATGTGACAACAATTGGAGAGGAGGCTATCAATGTTGCTTCAGCTGCAGCTCTTGCCATGGATGACGCTGTTTTCCCTCAGGTTTCAAACATATGACACTAAGAAAATAATATTTTTGTACTTTTGTTTTCATTTTATTAGAATGTGAACAATTTGTATAGAAATCTATGAAAAAACTTCCCTTAGTATGAATTCCATTTATCAAGGACTTGTAATTTATTGTAGTTTTGCTAATTAGTTGGCTTGATAAGGCTGTAAAATGATCTAGCAACAAATCTGGTTGCATGCAGTATAGGGAAGCAGGTGTCTTGTTATGGCGTGGTTTCACTCTGCAAGAATTTGCAAACCAGTGTTTTTCTAACAAATATGATAATGGGAAAGGAAGGCAGATGCCAGCTCACTATGGGTCCTACAAGCACAATTATTTTACTGTGGCATCAACTGTTGCGTAAGTATTAGCATCAACTGTTGTACATGACTTTGATACATGTGTTTGTGCGTGTGCACATTTTCTTCTTTGCACTATGATTATGAAAGTTACAAAATACAGAATTTACCTTTATCTATAGTACACAAGTTTCCCATGCTGTTGGAGCTGCTTATTCCTTAAAGATGGATAAAAGGGATGCATGTGCTGTCACTTACTTCGGTGATGGTGGCTCAAGTGAGGTAAATTATACAATTTCCATAACAGAAGACCCATTTCTCCCTTTACTGAAAAGGAAATTTTCATTGGGATTTAAACAAAGCATGGATCTTGAACTTGAACTCTGTTCTTGAAAGCTTCTAATAGAATTTAGGCACCATAGTATCACTTTAGGCTAAAACTTTTTATCTCTCTTGACCTTTTTCCGTGTTTAGGAGTGCTACCTTAATATTTTTTCTTAATTATTTTTCAATTATCTCATCCTTGCAAATGGATGCAATAGAACTGTTTTCTTTTTGTCAGCAATCATCATAAAAAATATTCAGTAGCTTAAGAAATTTTTTTGCCTGTTATATTCTAATGTGATGTGTAATGACGGAGATTTTTATCTCCCTTGACCTTTTTCCGTGTTTTGGAGTGCTACCTTCTTATTTTTCTTAATTATTTTTCAATTATCTCATCCTTGCAAATGGATGCAATAGAACTGTTTTCTTTTTGTCAGCAATCATTATAAAAAATCTTCAGCAGCTTAAGAAATTTTTTTGCTTGTTATATTCTAATGTAATGTGTAATGACAGGGAGATTTTTATCTCTCTTGACCTTTTTCCGTGTTTTGGAGTACTACCGTCTTATTTTTTCTTAATAATTTTTCAATTATCTCTTCCTTGCAAATGGATGCAATAGAACTGTTTTCTTTTCGCTAGCTATCATTATAGAAAATATTCAGTAGCTTAAAAAATTTTTTGCTTGTTATATTCTAATGTGATGTGTAATGACATGGAGATTTTTATCTCTCTTGAGATTTTTCTGTGTTTTGGAGTGCTACCTTCTTATTATTTCTTAATTATTTTTCAATTATCTCATCCTTGCAAATCGATGCAATAGAACTGTTTTCATTTGTTCAGCAATCACTATAGAAAATGTTCAGTAGCTTAAGAATTTTTTTTGCTTGTTATATTCTAATGTGATATGTAATGACAGGGAGATTTTTATCTCTCTTGACCTTTTTCCATGTTTTGGAGTGCTACCTTCTTATTTTTTCTTAATTATTTTTCAATTATCTCATCCTTGCAAATGGATGCAATAGAACTGTTTTCTTTTTGTCACCAATCATTATAAAAAATCTTCAGCAGCTTAAGAAATTTTTTTGCTTGTTATATTCTAATGTAATGTGTAATGACAGGGAGATTTTTATCTCTCTTGACCTTTTTCCGTGTTTTGGGGTACTACTGTCTTATTTTTTCTTAATAATTTTTCAATTATCTCTTCCTTGCAAATGGATGCAATAGAACTGTTTTCTTTTTGCTAGCTATCATTATAGAAAATATTCAGTAGCTTAAGAAATTTTTTGCTTGTTATATTCTAATGTGATGTGTAATGACATGGAGATTTTTATCTCTCTTGAGATTTTTCTGTGTTTTGGAGTGCTACCTTCTTATTATTTCTTAATTATTTTTCAATTATCTCATCCTTGCAAATTGATGCAATAGAACTGTTTTCATTTTGTCAGCAATCACTATAGAAAATGTTCAGTAGCTTAAGAATTTTTTTTGCTTGTTATATTCTAATGTGATATGTAATGACAGGGAGATTTTTATCTCTCTTGACCTTTTTCCATGTTTTGGAGTGCTACCTTCTTATTTTTTCTTAATTATTTTTCAATTATCTCATCCTTGCAAATGGATGCAATAGAACTGTTTTCTTTTTGTCAGCAATCATTATAGATCTTCAGTAGCTTAAGAAATTTTTTTGCTTGTTATATTCTAATGTGATGTGTAATGACAGGGAGATTTCCATGCTGCTTTAAATTTTGCTGCGGTTATGGAGGCCCCGGTTATTTTTATATGCCGGAATAATGGATGGGCCATCAGTACACCTATTTCAGATCAGTTTCGAAGTAGTTTTCCTTTTCCTCAATTTCAATATCTTCTGTTTGGTCAGGTTTTTATCATTGTTTTGCAATTTCTAAAGGCATATTAAGCTGTTTATGCATAGGTGATGGTGTTGTTGTGAAAGGACAGGCATATGGAGTTCGTAGCATCCGTGTAGATGGAAACGATGCCCTGGCCATTTATAGTGCTGTTCAAGCTGCTCGTCAAATGGCAGTTACTGAAGAGAGACCAATTCTAATAGAAGTAGGGTGATACCTTTCCAAGCCAAATCTTCGGGCATGTTTAAAAGAAAAAGTGGTAGTGTGTGGTCTAATATTAAGGCATTTTGATGGCAGACCGATGTTGTATCTGATTTTTTTTTTTGCAGGCTCTTACATATAGAGTGGGACACCACACCACATCAGATGACTCTACCAAGTATCGCCCAGCCAATGAGATCGAATGGTGGAGAATGACACGTGATCCTGTGGCTAAATTTAGAAAGTGGCTAGAAAGGAATGGTTGGTGGAATGATATGGCTGAGTCAGAGCTTATGAACAGTGTGAGACGGCAGGTAAAATGTAGATATCTATGAAAATCCCTTTGTTGATACTGAATTTCTTGGTTATATATCAGGTAACTTAACAAATACCTATGCAACTTCCTACTTTGACTGTTACTGCTATTTAGAAAACTAGTGAAAGGAAGAGGAAATCCTTGAGGAATGTGAATGGAAAAGGATGGAATGATGAGCTTAACATTCTTATTAATTTGCGATTAACTTTTGAGCTATTAATAGATGGAGCTTTTAAATAACTTCTCACGATATCTATTTTAATTGTCCTTAAGTTTAACATGTATCATTTCGCTATTACTCCATGCTCTATTATTAACCTCAAGATGGAGCATGATCCTTAGCTTGGTTGGGAAGACTTTTGTATTTTTTTGACCCAAGTATTCTGTTACCCAAAATTAAAATGTTAAAATGGGGATTGACAAATAAGTTAAATTGTTTAACAGAAGTGAAAACTAAGTCTTATTATGTTGTTTCCCTGAAGTCAGCTCTGCTAGTTTTCCACTCTCTTTCCTTGTCAGGAATGGATTGTAAATTACACGCAATTTAATAGAAACTATAATGTTCTTTGGAATAGTTAGTTATATGGACATTGTTGGTTACAAGTGGTTTCCTTGACCAATTTCCTGGTGGTCCCCCTGGTTTGGGGTATCTTACAACTTGGCTCGTTGAAAATTGTGGGCATCTTGCGGTTTTATAACCATAATCATGAATACTGAAAGTACATTCATTGGATTCGATATGATGGCTTGAAACAGTTATTCCTTGAATAATTACATGTGCCAAAGGCATGGGGCATATGGCATCTGATGATGTGGTATGTTGGAGCTTCAAACTAAATTGTGCCTTGGATCTTGCATTTTTATTGTCAAAATCATGAATACTGGTTCCTGAAAGTATATTCTTTGAATTTGGTGCAGACTAACGCTTAAAGACATTCTTCCTTAACTGATGACAAGTGCCACAACTGTGGGACATCCAATAACTTGGTTTATTGTTACTTAAAAATGTTCCAAGGATCTTACTGTTTTTTGAGCATAATTGTAATCGTATTATTGTTACTTAAAAATATTATTCAATGATTGCTCTAACTCAATTTTCCAATACAGCTTCTGCATACAATTCAAGTCGCGGAGAGTGTAGAAAAACCTATACTTGGAGATATTTTTAGTGATGTTTATGATGTCCCTCCGTCCAATCTCCGTGAGCAGGAGCAATGGCTGAAGGAGACTGTAAAAAGACATTCACAAGAGTACCCAGCAAATATTTCTGTGTAGATTTAATATGCTTATGGAGATTATACATTGCTTATCTTAATAAAAAATTGTCTCCAAACTTGTATGTTTATGTATGAATATTGCATGTGTTATGACAAATAGGCGTTCATTTAATGTGTTATTTCATAACTTTCATATAGTCCCTTGAACTTTCTAGTGGGGCAAACTTTGGTGGTTTTGGATGTTTTGCATGATGATCTGTAACACGTTAATTTGGGTGGTGACCCCCTTGAGCCCTTTTTGTTGTAAAGGGTGACTTGCAATCTAACTTGGTTAAGTTTTATAGTGCATTTTCAAGAGGTCTGCCTCCCCCTGACCCTTTACTTTGGCTCACTTCGAAGTGTAAACTCACAAAAGAGTTTTAATCCAAGTTGTTAAGCAACCCTCTAATCCATTAAGACAGTGAATCTGCAACTGTTGGATCATCAAGTTTTAATTCAAGACATGAGATATATCCCTCTAACTCCTTAAGACAGGAAACCTATAACTGTTGGGTTGCCAGGTTTTAATTTAGGATGTTAGGCATCCCTATAACCTATCAAGGCAAGAAACTCATACATATTGGATTGCTGAATTTTAATTCTGGATGTTAAGTATCCCTTTAATCTGTTAAGATAGGAAACTCGTAAGACAAGGATAAAATTGTAATGCATGTAGTTGTTGCAACAACATAAGTCAGCTGTGTTAAAATTTTTAGGAATCTCCTTTTCTCATAGTTCTATTCACCCTGTAAGAATCTTCCCAATTTGCTGTAAGTTTACCATCTTTTGCTCCAATGTTGGCTTTTCTCATTAGCAGATCTTTAAGCACAAATTTTATTGGCGTGACTTTAGCGTGGGATTTTTGTACCATTTGTTGTTTTCTCGCCATGCTTATGGTTCTGTGAAGGGATTGCCTATTAGTCTGCAGGTGTTCCATGTCAGAGCAATGTTGCTTTGTATTTTTAACTCGTTGAGCAGATCCTGGAAACCCTTATAAACGAATTAGGATTCCATTGTTCATAATTATGTGTCTTAAGATATCAAACTTGAAAATGAAGCTTTGAATTTTTGTTGAGGAGATGCTGTTGAATGGTTCAGGCTCCCTTCCGTTGGTGAAATAGTCTATAACTACTACTAAGCACTTTAACTATCGAGGTGCTAAGGAAAAAGACAGGAGGGGTGTGTTCAGACTAGTGGGAGTGCTTGGGAAGAAAATGCATTTAGTTCCTCTTAAGGGTTCCATGCAAAGAGGTGCATATTTCTGGCACCTTTCACATGTTTTTGCAAGCTTCATCGCAGCCTCTTATATGGTGGGCCACAAGTAGCCTACTTTTAGAAAATTTCATGTTGGACTCTTTACTTCGGGATAATGGTCGTAGCATTCTTCATGTATCTCAGAAAACACCTAGTCCATCCTCTTGGCTGCCTAAGCACTTTAAAAGCAAGGGTTGGGATCTAACATAGAAAGAGAGCATCCCTTCGATGACAGTAAAATTACTAACAATCTTTATCAAATTTCTAGCCTTGTTAGGGTATTTTGGCTTAGCGCCCTTAGTTATGTACTTTTGTATTGAGAATTTCTATTCTACCGATTCTATTTGTGTTCTAAGATACTTTTTTTTTAATGACGGTTCAAAAGTTTGCCACTTTTTGGTGGTAGTCAATTTGGTTAACTAGTTAATTCTACTATTTTTCTTTTTAGGGTGTCATATCTTGATCGTAAGGAATTTTACTAAGACTTTCATTACCTTTATGTTAAGATTGTGTAAATCTTTTATATTTGGAAACTTGGGATAGAATAAAATCAGGTCAGAATCTTCCCTTAATCTGACCTGATATTGTTTGTTTTCTTTATTTAAATATTTTTTTAATTTTCTTTATTTAAATTATCTTGTAATCTGTTTAGGCAAGAGGATCTTCCTAATTGATTCTCTCTTTGCCTATTTAAATCATTGTTATCCCTTGAATAAAATATTAAAAAAGAAAAAAACTATTACTCTCTTCTTTTTTCCTATATGGTATCAGAGTTGTAAAGCTCTGATCCAAGGACTATTTTATCATGGTTAAGACATCCATAATTGGAGAAACCCGAACAACTAGAGCAGGTGGAGCAAATGGAGGATCGAACACTGCAATGACCTCCATGACAACAAACAACAATGATGCACCCTTTATTGTTGCCGCTGAAACTCTATCTTCCAGTTCAAGATTGCATTTAGTAATCCAGAAATTGAACGGGAAAAATTACTTAGAAGGCAAAGGCAAGCTAGGCCACCTTACTAGAGCCATATCCTAACCAGGCATAGAGGACCCCACTCTACAAAAATGGAAGTTTGAGAATTCCTTAATTATTGCCTGGTTAATCAACTCGATGGAACCAACCATTGGAAAGCCTTACCTGTTTTTACCAACAGCCAAAGATGTTTGGGAAGCTGTTAAAGAGTGTTATTTTGATTTGGAGAATTCTCCTCAGATTTTTGATCTAAAAACACGATTATGACAGTCCCAATAAGGAGAGAATGATGTCATAACATACTACAATGTCATGGTCGCACTTTGGCAAGAATTAGACTAATGTTATAAAGATAGTTGGGAAAATCCCAATGATGCTAGGCGATTCAAGAAAAGAGAGGAGAATGATAGGGTATATGTGTTCTTAGTAGGACTAAGCCCTACCTTAGATGAAGTGAAAGGAAGAATTCTAGGATGAAAACCTCTACCTTCAATGAGGGAGGTATTTTCAGAAGTTTAACGTGAGGAATCCAGGAGGAAAATTATGTTGCGTACTTCTCAACAACTATTAGAAACTGAAAGCTCTGCATTAGCAAGAAAGGTGCAAAATTCAGAAGGAGAAAGGAAGAAAAAACCATGGTGTGAACATTATCGAAAGCCTTGGAACACAAAGGAGACTTGCTAGAAAATCCATGGTAAACCACCTAATTGGAAAAAGAAATCAGAAGGTGAAGGCAAAGCATTTTAAGCATCCAACTTTGAAAACCAAGAATAGAAAAATACCTTCGAGTCATCTTTTTTCACAAAGGAACAGTTAGAGCAGTTGTATCAAATTTTCTCTGAAAAAATGTCAGTTACTTCATCCTCTTCCTTGGCACAAAAAGGTACCCTTTTGTCAGTTACTATGTTTCTTAATTCTACACAGAATTCTCATGCTCCACGGATCATTGATTCTGGAGCTACTGATCACATGACAGATTGTCCAAATTTGTTTTCTACTTACAGTTCCTCTGCAAGTAACAAAAAGGTTAAAATTGCAGATGGTTCTTTTTCTGCAATAACTGGTGTTGGTTCTGTTCCTATTTCAAGTTCTCTTACTTTCCATAATGTTCTTCATGTCCCCAACTTATCTTGCAATCTCTTGTCCATTAGCAAGTTAACACATGATCAACAATGTCTTGCTGTTTTTGATTCTTTTTCATGTAAATTTCAGGATTCGAAATCAGGGAAGACGATTGACAGTGCTAAGGAAGTTGATGGCCTCTATTTCTTTGAAGAAGAAACTGTTTTCAATAAGGATAGTCAAAGTAACTATCTCAATTTAGTATCTATTTCAAGGAATGACAAAATTATGTTATGGCATTATAGATTAGGTCATCCAAGTTTCTTTTATTTGAAACACATGTTTTCCAATTTTTTTAAGAATAAAAATCCATCTTTAATTACTTGTGAAACATGTCAGTTGGCTAAACATCATCGCTCAACCTATTCCCCTCAACCCTACAAAAAGTCTATTCCTTTTAGTCTTATTCATAGTGATGTGTGGGGTCCTAGCCGTGATCCTACTCTTCTTAGAAAGAGGTGGTTTGTTACTTTTATAGATGATCACACTAGACTTATATGGGTGTATTTAATGAAGGAAAAATCAGAAGTGGAAGGGATTTTTAAAAACTTTTTTCAAATGATAAAAACTCAATTCCAACAACAAATAAAATTTTTTAGAAGTGATAATGGGAGAGAGTATTTTAACAGATGTTTAAATAGTTTTTTCCTTCAAGAAGGAATTATTCATCAAAGTTCCTGTGTTAATACCCCTTAACAAAATGGTGTGGCTAAAAGGAAAAATAAACATATTCTTAAAGTTGCTCGAGCCTTATTATTTCAAAATAATATGCCTAAATATTTTTGGGGTAAAACAATCTTGACTGCAACTTATTTAATAAACAGAATGCCTAGCAAAACTTTGAATTTTAAAATTCCTTTTCATTTCTTCATGAAAATTTTTCCAGCAAATAGAATCTCAACTTGTTTGCCACTTAAGATATTTGGTTGTACAATATTTGTCCATTCACATGTGCCTAATCAAAGTAAAATTAATCCAAGAGCAACAAAGTGTGTGTTCGTTGGTTATGCTCCTAACCAAAAAGGTTACAAGTGTTTTGATCCAAGTTTAAAAAAATATTTTGTAACTATGGATGTCACTTTCTTTGAGAAAACACCTTTTTTTGGAAGCCATCTTCAAGGGGAGAAGAGTTGAAGATGCAAAACATAACTTTCAACTTTCGAAGAACTCTTGGAACCAGATTTTTTATGTTGAAAAAAATTCTGAAATACTAGCTGAACATGGTGAACAACAACATGTTTCTGGTCCTAAGAGCCTTGAAACAGGGGGAAATGAGACAATTACAATGGCTGAGGGAAAAAAAACCTTTAATCTTATCTATTCAAGGAAGAAAAAATGTCAAACATTAGGGCCAAGTGATACTCTACAACCTCAACACTCCCAAGAGTCTGAAAATGCATCAGGTAACATTTTTTCTGAAACTGTCCAGCCTGTTAATAAGTCTATTAACTCAGAGTTAGATCAATCTAATCTTCCAATAGCTATTCGAAAAAGGGTTAGGTCTTGTACAAAGTATCATATCTCTCATTTTGTGTCAAATGATAATTTATCACCTTCTTTTAAAGCTTTTATTTTAGAATTGACCAAAGTAGAAATACCAAAAGATATACATTCTACTCTAAAGGTTCCAGAGTGGAAGAGTCTTGGAAGAGATAAGGGCTCTAGAGAAGAACCAAACTTGGAATATGGTGGATTTGCCCAAGGGAAAAACAATTGTGGGTTGTAAATGGATTTTCACAATTAAGTATAAAGCAGATGGGTTGATTGAAAGATACAAAGCTCGGTTAGTGGCTAAAGGATTTACCCAAACATATGGGATAGATTACATGGAGACCTTTGCACCCGTTGCAAAGTTAAATACTATCAGAGTTCTCTTATCCTTGGAAACCAATCTTGACTGGCCACTACAACAATTAGGTGTCAAGAATGCTTTCCTAAATGGAGACTTGGAAGAAGAAGTATATATGGATGCACCACCAGGTTTTGAATCACATTTTAAATAAAAAGTTTGCAAACATAAGAAATCACTATATGGATTGAAGCAATCCCCTAGAGCTTGGTTTGAGAGGTTTACTATATTTATAAAAAGGCAAGGGTATATGCAGTGTCAAAGTGATCATACTATGTTTGTAGAACACTTTTTTGAAGGAAAATTGGCTATACTGATTGTTTATGTAGACAATATAGTTTTCACCGGGAATGACTTGCTTGAGATGAGTCGATAACAGAAGTCTTTGGCCCTTGAATTTGAAATCAAGGATCTAGGACCTCTAAAATATTTCTTAGGAATGGAGGTTGCAAGATCTAGAAAAGGAATTGTGGTTTCTCAAAGGAAATACATACTAGACCTTCTCAATGAAACTGGAATGAGTGGATGTAAACCAGCTGAAACTCCGATTGACCCTAATCAAAAACTTGGGAACAACCAAGAAAGTGCACCAGTGGATACTTCCAAGTACCAAAGGTTGGTAGGAAGACTGATTTATCTATCCCATACTCGTCCTGATATTGCATTTGATGTAAGTTTGGCAAGCCAATTTATGCACTCTCCTCATGAAGAACATTTAGATGCAGTTTACAAAATTCTAAGATACTTGAAGAGTGCACCTGGTAGAGGGTTATTTTTTAAGAAGACTGGGCAACAAACAATTGAGACCTACACTGATCCAAATTGGGTTGGCTCAATTATAGATAGGAAGTCAACATCTGGGTATTGTATCTTTGTGTGGGGAAACATGGTTACATGGAGGAGTAAAAAACAAAGTGTAGTTGCAAGAAGTAGTGCTAAAGCCGAGTATAGAGCCATGACACAAGGAATGTGTGAAATTTTATGGCTAAAAAGAATTCTTGAAGAGTTGCAGCTTCCTATGACTCTTCCTATGAAACTATACTATGATAACAAGGTTGCCATAAGTATATCTCAGAAACCTATCCAACATGATTGAACCAAGCATGTGGAAATTGACAGACACTTTATAAAAGAGAAAGTGGATGAAGTAATTATTTGCATGCCTTTTGTTCCAACCTCACAACAATTGGCAGACATTCTCACTAAAGGGTTGTTTAGACCTAACTTTGAATTTCTTGTAAGCAAGTTAGGCATGTTGGATATCTATGCACCAACTTGAGGGGGGTGTTAAGATTGTGTAAATCTTTTATATTTGGAAACTTAGGATAGAATAAAATCAGGTCAGAATCTTCCCTTAATCTGACCTGATATTGTTTGTTTTCTTTATTTAAATACTTTCCTAGTTTTCCTTATTTAAATTATCTTGTAATCTATTTAGGAAATAGGATCTCTCTAATTGATTTTCTCTTTGCCTATTTAAATCATTGTTATCCCTTGAATAAAATATCAGAAAAGAAAAAAATTATTACTCTCCAATTACTCTATTCTCTTTTCCTATACTTTGTAAGGTACTTCTGAAGGGATGGTTCCTTGGCTTATTAATCCCCTTTTGATCTAAGATAAAGTTGAGTCAGAGAAAACAATTTTCTCTTCCGTTTGGATTCCTTGGCCATTTAGTTTCCTACAATATATGTTTTGTAATTTGTATGATTTTTGGAAGCCAAAAACTAAAAATGAAAGGAGTGTTCAACTATGACTCCTTCATCACTTTTTAGCATTATCCCGATATCACTTCCCTTGGTGTTGGAAGATTTGTTGTAATAGATTGTCTATGACTTTGAGCCTGTGATGGGGTGACATTAGAAATAAGGGTATAACCTCATTGCCGATATAACCAAATGTGTTTGCTACTTTTTTCAACTTTTGGTAGTTAAGTTTTGATCCTTGAAGGACATTTATTATGAAATGGATAAGGAACTGAGACTTTTTTCTTTTACTAGCACCAAGTTGACCACTTCATCTTCAAGAGAGATGGAGGAATAAGTTCTCACTTAGTTTCAACTTGCAAAAGGAGTTTCCTGACAGTGAAGGGTCCAAGAGAGATTTTGGGTCTTCTGTAATATGATGAGGGGATCGTCATGTTCCAAAATCTTTGGCCGTAAATGTAAGGGACAAGACATTCTAACATATTTTGTAAATCAGGTGGCTTACTGTACTCTTAATCCTTCTCCAAGAAATAAATTTAATGATTTCACTTGTAATGATTCATGTTAAACACCAAGAAAAAGAAGTCACAAACTGGCAGGTATATGGTACCAAGATGGGTGGGATTCAGGTGGTGATGTTTAAGAATGTGAGGTATGGTACAATAGTGGTGCTCCTACAAAGAACACTTTTAACACCCAAATTAGTAGAGATTTTGGTAGAATTTTAGCTAGTTAATTATAATACTCACTTATAAGAGTGAAATCTTTCTTTAGGTGTTGTTCGAAATGGATTAGATAAAAAATTTGACCTTGTAATAATTTTACTATTTTTTTTACTATTTCTACCATTGCTAGTAAATACTTTCATTAAGTGAAATTATGTCATGAGTAATTATTATAATTACGGTGGAATTGTACTCATCTAAGTTGCATGTCATATTTTGGTGGGCATTATTTGATCATGTCATGTTTGAATGGATCCCAAATGGATTGATCATATCATGTTTGAATGGGCCCAAATGGATCATGGACATTTCAACTGACATGAGCATTAGGTTTTACTTTTCGCGACCTCTTTTTTTTTTTTGCACCCGCTTTAATTTTTTGGAATTTTTTTATTATCATTTTACCCTCAACATCTTTTCATCTCTTCCGAAAAAAAATTTCCTCTTTCGCAAATTAATTTACGGAATGCATTAGTGTATTCCGTAAATTAATTTGTGGAATATAATTTTTTGTGTTTCGTAAATTAATTTACGAAAGGTTATAGTTTTATGTTCGGTAAACTAATTTGCGAAATACAAAAAATTACATTCCGTAAATTAATTTACGGAATATACTGATGCATTCTGTAAATTAATTTGCGAAAAGTGTTTAATGTTCCACAAATTAGTTTGTGGAGTATAAAGTCTGTTTGTCTTCTCCGATACTTCTTCAACGTTTCTTCGACGCTTATTTTCTTAGTTTTTTCCTCCGACCAAAAACAGCAACCCAACATAGATTCAATTGATAAGAAAGAAAACACAACAATGACAAACAAAAGAAAAAATAAAAAAGAAAGAAGAAAGGAGAAAGAAAAAAGGAGAGAAAGATAAGATGTTACTAAGGTTATTTTAGACTTTTCACATTAGCATTCCGATAATAATTGGGGGAAAAGAAATGATGATTGTTGAAACCATAATTATAAAACTCACATTTATGCCGGTTGAATTAAAAATTGGTGTCTATTAGTTCAAGTAATACGCTAGACCAGATATATTGTTAATCTAGTGTGACTAAGTTTGATTTGGTGGATTTAAAAAAAAAATCAGTGAATTGATAAACTCAAACGAGTTTACCAATTTTTTTTTATTTTTTTTATAAAATAATACTAATAATAAAAAAAAATTATCAAAATTAAAAACATAATTTAGAAGATAAAGAATAATAATTTTATATTCTTTTATAATTTTAAATTCTTATTTCATTTTCAATTTAGATATTTTTTAAATTATCAATTCTAAATGCAAATATTAACATCATTAAGATTTATGTAAAAAATACGGTGTTATCATTAACCATCCTTTACTAATTGATTAAATTTTTTATATAATTTTTAGGTTTTTTTAATCATTTTTTTGTATTCATGAACTTATGTTTTAATAATATTTTAAAATATAAATTATTTGATTATATTTTAAATTTATATTTTAACTTGTGTTGTAATAAAATTTTAAGTCTTAATTAGATACTTATGTAATGGTAATTATTTTTATTTTAAATTTAAAGTGTTATTACTTTATAAATGATGTTAATTTATTTATTTTTAAATTTAAATAAAATTTTACAAAATTTTATATATACCAATTTAAATAATAATTTATCAATTTAATTAATAATCTATTGATGCAACAACTTGATTGTGGAGATTAATTTTATAATATTGATTAGAAGAGTTGTTCTAATTTTATGTTTGAAGATGAGATGAATTTGTTTATCCAAGGTAAATGAAAAAAAGTGAAGGGTCATTTTTGTCTTTAAATTTCAGTGTTTAATTTAAAAAATTAAGATATTAGTTTCTCATAATGTTTTTTGTGTTTCATGTTAGTCTCTGACCTTATTTTTTGTTAACGGCATAATGATGTATACTGTTAAATGTTATAATGGATCCAAATGTTGTCGTACTGTGTCACTTATCTTCCACAAAAGAATCTGTTTTCTTTTGAATATTATTGTGAGCATTATATATCTTGAGTCATTTAGCATCGATGATTTTGCCATCTATGATTCACCTTCACACTTTTTTTGATTATTCATCAACCATTATCTTAACTTATTCTATTTCTACTTAATGCATATAGGTTTTTTTCGAAACTATAAACTTGAATGAATGATTCAATTCCTTGCTTTTATTTATTCTTTTTGCATTTGGGTTTTTTTTTTTCCGAAAAATCTGATCTTTTTGCACTTATTCCGTACTCTTATTCTGAAATCTGGATTTTTTCAAAAGCTACAAAATTCAATGAATGCATTTGGATTTTTGATACGCAATATGCATATTTGCAATCGTGTTACTCTTTCTCATTCTTGTTCCTATTAATTTAACATTTTGACCTATAAAGTTGTTTGAATATTGTTGGTTTATAGCAAAAAATAAAATAAAAACATAAAAGTAAAGGGACAAGATATTGAAATTGCAAGAAAAAGAAAAGAATGGGAATATTTACAGCAAACTAAGAAACATAAAAAGCAACCATATAACCAAAAACAACAAAACTGACTTGCTCCTAAAGTTTAGGAACTACTTGCTTACTCACAAAATTTAGGAACTAATTATTTATACATAAAGTTTAAGAATTACTTACTTGCTCATAAAGTATTACTTATTGATTAAATAAAAAATTAAAGGCAATTACAAAGCATATATGTAATGTTTCCCTTGCTTTTGGAACTGCAAACTCTAATTTTCTATTTTAAATTTTTAAATTTTTTAATAGAAAATATTTTATAAATAAGTCAGCTAACTAATCTTTAAACTTGAAATAAACTAAGTTTACTTCTAGTATTTCTCTCAAAAAATAAAAATAAAGCTTGATGTTGAAATGTTTAGTCTTCACATGATACACTATATTATTTGCAATTGTTGTTTGGTTGTTAACAAAAATATCAATTTCACTCTTTTGCTGCATGTGTAAATCATATAAGACGTTCTTCAATCACAATGCTTAATTTACAATTGATGTTGTTATTATGAATTCAATCTCTGCCAAAATGTTTTAGGCAATTCTTTCTCATGTAACATACATTTAGTTATCTCCATCACTTATCTATTTCTCCTTTCATTAATCTCATTTTGCTTTGAAGTGTAAGGAGTGATGAGTTGATGTTTAATGTCAGCATTTTCACCAAATAGATTAAATTGTGTCTCCACCATTTTCTTGAACTTCATAAATACTCCAACCACTTCATGCTTTAAGTTCAAGAAAAAAAATCCAACATATTATTGTATAATTGTTTATGAAAAGAATGAAGTATAAACTACCTTGTAATTAAGGTGTTCTTTGAGGTCCTGTCACATTTGTGTAAACTAGTTGCAGCCTTTGAGAGACTCTCTAAGATGATTTTAGAAATAACTTTCGATTTTGTTTACCAAATTGACAAGCATTAAAATTTGGCAATTGATCAAAAAATACCTGTAGACATTTTGTCATGTCTTTATTCTCCATGTTCAGCATTCTTTGAAGATGACACTGACCAAGTCTTTTATGTCAAAGTTTTGTGGGATTAACTTGAGTATAATATGTTGTCTCCTCTACTTTCGTTGGATCAAATGAGAAGATTTTATTTCTCATTTTAATCCTTAGAATCTCCTAACTAACAATGTTATAAATAAGACAATATTAATCTTGAAAGGATACTTTAAATCCTTTTTTTCAATTAGTAGACTTGCACGTAACAAATTTTGGTCAACGTTAAGAATATGAAGAATATCTAAGATTACTTTTGTACTTAAACCTATTGAAATTACAATAGTTCCCTTTATTTGCAGAGATATAACCATCATTCCCTATTCTAACCTTGGAGACTTTAGTGGGTTTCAAGTCCTTAAATATAGTCTTGTCATATGTCATGTAGTTTGTACAACCACTATCAATCAATCAACCAACATTTGAACTACTTCTTGCAGAAAAACTTATTGCAGCAAAAATATGGTCTTCTCATCTTACTCAACAAGCATTGACTTCATATTGTTGGAATTTGCTTCTATAAATCATTGTTTCATATCCAAGCTGGTTGCACTTTACGTCTGATCTTTTCCAACGTTTGCATGGTGGATGATCCATTTTTCCATAATGTTGACAAGGTGGGTAATTTTTCTTTTTACCATTGTTATTGTTCTTGCTTTGGTTGTGGGCATTGTTTCTATTGCTTGCCAGCTGGTTCTTGTAATTTTTCTTTCTATTGTTTCCAACTTCATGATTCTTAGTTTATAGAGCACCTTCAACCATATAATCTTGTCTCATTAGCCTTCATTGCTCCTAGACTTGAAAGGCATGTAATACTTTTGCCAAAATGATCTTGGACATATTATTGCTACTTCATATCTTTCAGTAATCAAAATTTTTTCTACAATTTTAAAATAAAAAAAACCAGTGCCTAGTAAGCTTACCTTGTTAGCTATGCCAAGCAACCTATATGAGTATATTTTAATTGTCTCAAACTCCTTCATTCTTAGAAGCTTGAATTCCCTCATCAAATTCAACACTTTCATATCTCAAATCCTTTCATCTCCTCCTATATATTCTCCCTTCAAATTCATGTTATTTCTGTTATTTTTAATGTCATGATCTTGGTGAAAATGGTCATTGAAACGGCAACAAAGAGACATGATTTTTTATTTGCCTTTCGAGTTTGTCTCTCCTTATGAAGTTTTATCTAGGTCATAGCAGAATTACATGGTAACAAAGGGACTTTATAATTTTTTTCAACAACTTTCCAAACATCCAAATCTTCTATGTAAAGCCTCTATTTTGACAGCCCAAAGATCATAGTTTTCTCCATTAAAAATAGGAGGAGCAACTTGTAAAAAATTTGATTCAGCATTCATTTCATAGGTTTGTAAGAAAAACAACCATTTGCAAACATAAATATCATTTGCATTGTATTGAATGGTATTTCTTTTTTGGAAAATTTCTCAACCATACTCTCTCTTTCTATAACTTAACTTTTAATCAATCACTCTTCTAATGTGTTCCAAAAATTTCATCATAAAATTGAGAGGTCCAACATAAGATTCATAGATATTTATCCCAATTCATTTATTAGAAAATTAGAATTTCCATAAAGAGATCTTTTATAAAATTCTAATCCAAAAACCAGACGGTAACATTTTAACGGGAACGATTATATTAATTATGGACCAAAGTACGATAATATATTAGATTCAGATGGATGTTCAACATAGCGGTTAACATTACATATACCATATCGTTAACGAAAAATGAGGTTAGAAACTGACTAACATGAAAGACAAAAAAATAATATCTTAATTTTCTTTAAGTTAAGGACTAAAGTGAAACTCACATACAAAGTAAGGAATTAAAGTAACACTTCACTCAAATAAAGAAGGGATAGACATCTTCAATTTTTGGTGACAAAGTGGATACACGTACACAATAATAAAATAAAACAACCTATTTTTTTCAATTTTTAAAATAATACATTTTATTTCTATAATTTTAAAATATTAAATATGTAATAAATTTAATTTAATTTTATAAAGTTGATAACATGTTAAACAAATAAAATAAAATATCATCAATTTCTATTTCATAAATTACGTTATTATTCAAATTTTTTAGAACATTAAAATGATAGTATTTAAATTAGATATTTTATTTTTTAAAATAAAGAGATTTACATTAAAAAAAGAAATTTATCCATGATCTCATAAATTGGTTCTTATTTTTTAAAAAATTTTAAGTTAATCCCTCCCTTTTCAATTTATCTTTTAAATTAGTCCTTTAACCAATGGTTTGTTAACGTTATGTTGGTTAAAAACCACAACATTTTGATATTTTGACCCATTTCAGATTTGGACTCAAAATTGCCATGTATCCCCCCTCACCTTCGTCGGTGTAATACCATGACAATCTTGCCATTGAAACCATGAAACCTGATCCAAAAATCATGTGCTCTTCATACCCTTGTTAGTTAAAGCATGAGGAAGACCAAAGCAATTGACTGGTAGGTTGGAATGGTGCCGTCACCAACGTCCATATCGCCGAAGAAAATGGAGATGGAGGTGGGGTCGCAAGAAAAAAGGAAGATATTGTTGGAGTTGGTGGCGCTCACGTTGAGGTTGAATCTGGAGTTGAGGGTGAAAGAGGATGAAGTTAAAGTTTTTTTTTTTTACACACTTAGCTAGTTTGGGTAGGGGAATAATATTTTGTGCCTTAACCACTCTTGCATCAATTTGTTGTGTCTAGAGTGATAGCATCGCCTGAATTTCCAAAGAAAATAATAGGCTATCTTGTCCTCATGTTTCTTCTCGATGAAAGAAAAGAAGTTCTAATGTTGTCACCAATTCTTTAAAACAGTATCCCTGATTCTTTGCAAATGTGTTGTTGATATTGATCTTCTACTTACTGAAACAAAATAAGGGAAAACTATTAAGAATGGGTTATAGCAGAGCCTTCACTGAATCACAAAGAAAAATATTAATCTTAACAAAACTTAATCTTCCACATAACAAAAATGAGGAAAAAATAGTAATCTTACACTTTCTTACAATGATGTTTACTTATGAATTGTAAAGAATTTTCTTACATGCATCTGGCAAGGAATTAGGCCTTTATTCAATAAATTTTTTCAATTATATTTAGCTTAATTCCGATGCATAAAAATTATGATGCTTTATGTTGGATGCTCATTTAAAGAATCTTCACTTTCATTATATGATAATTAGTAACTAATAATGCTTACCTTACGGTTATGTGTGCAGTATGCTACAACTATTTGATGTCACAAAAATAAATTTTGGGATGTATAATCATGCTTGGCCATGTAACGCTAACAAATGTTGAGTTGTGAGAATGAATACTAAACATTATGTAGTTATAGGTAGCACCTTTTTTCATTGGTTACCAGTAAATGTTGTTTGTGACCATGTTCCTTTTTCTTTCATTTTCATTATTTTGGGTGGAAGTCTACCTACTAAGACCCTCATGACTCAAGAGTTCTTAGCATGCAACATTTGGCTCTATATTCTTATCTGTGTTATCACATCTTAGTGTTTTGTGATCTCCCTATTTCCATTTGCTAAATAATTATAACCTTGCAATGTAATTTAATGTTTTGAGTTATTGTTAAAACCTTTACTATTTAACTGATTGAGCCATGACTTATCATTATTAATTCTCATAAATTAACTGTGTTTGATGTTATATAGGCAGCATTATGCTCCATAAGGATCATAGAGGAAGTTCTAGACTTAGCAGAAAACTTTATCAAACCTGCTATTGCACACCCATTCTCTGTTAATTAATCATCATATGAATACACTTTTGCTTGTGTTGAGAAGTAGCTACACATTTGCTGATGGAGAAGACCTCTCCTTGTCTTCTTCCAAGCACCACTACCCATACCAACTCACCACTATCATCCTGTGTTCACCATTACTACTACCACCTCACTAGCACTATTATCGATTACTCCTCCTTTTATCCTACTCTAATTTTCAACTTCTAACTTTAAATTTACCTCAAACTCATCATTTTTAATCAAATTTGATGGTTTACCAAGTATTTAATTTGATTTAAAATACAAATCAATAAGTAAGGGATCAAAGGAAGACTTTCAAGAAATTAGGAATCAATTTACAAAGTCATAAAAAAATCAAAAATAAATTTATCTCTTTACTTCATAAAAAGAAAAAAAAAAGTTCTACTCATTATAAAATTAAGAAATTAAATTATATTAAATATACCCATGAATTTTATTATAACTTTGATCATTATTTTTTTCTTAATGGTTACAATTCCTCACTATTTTTTTTCTTTAAAATGTTTGCATTTTATCATTCTTTTTCATTCAAACAACTTTATAATTTATTACATATACAAATATATTTTATCACAATTTTAACAATTTTTCTCAACACAGTTATCACCTTTTTTTTTCTTCTTTGAAGTGGGATATAAATGAGAGGCCGAAGCAATTATATCCTTCTAGAATGATTTTAAATTCATTCGGCAATTCGGATTGCACAAATTCATCCACAAACTTATATTTCTCTATTCTCCAATAGTTAATCCCTCACATAATATCATCAAATTTATATATTTCTTAAAATAGAGACCTTTCCCTTCTACACGACATAGGCCATAGAATTCAACTTGAGCTTCCACTTGGAGTGGATAACCACCAAAACAAAACAAACCCCATTTCTTTTCTCTCTGCCTTTCTCTCATATCCTAATTTTCATCAAACTGAGAAAAATATAATTATCCCCCTTTTCACATTATTTTCCCTCTTTTTCTTTGTCTATCCTCATATATTTTTTTCACATCCAATCAATTTACCTGACCAAGAACAGGATTTAAATCACATTCTTTTCTTTTCAATTTTTGCATGCAAGCATCATTAACTAACGGCTTTGGAACAAAGTATATGCTGCTTGTGCCTTGGTAAAAATCCAGGTAATGCATATTTGACACATGAAAGAATCTTTTATTAGGATTGCAGATAAGAGGGAGCGAAAGTTGTTGTAGCAACAAAGGTGATAAATACCAGAAAAAGAAGAAGAAAAAATGAATGATGCTAAAAATAAAACGGATGACTTAATAGTGTGTTATGCACCTACCATGATAACAACAAATGGGATATGGCAAGGAGATAACCCTTTGGATTATTCTCTCCCTCTTTTCATACTACAATTAACTTTGGTTGTGGGTGCCACCCGCTTATTCGTCTTCGTTCTCAAGCCCTTTCGTCAGCCACGCGTAATTGCTGAAGTCTTGGTTAGTTTATCTCTACACCATTGTCAATTTCATTATAAAAAATACTAACAACACACTTATTTTAATATATTTATTGTAATTTATCATTTTTTAAAAAGTTCAAAAAACTATCTTGCAATTTGATCTTTTTTAAAAATTATTTTGATTTCTTAAAACACTAATTGATCAAAAAGGTATATATTAAAGAGGGTCCATATAAGTCTGTAGTTGAAGAAATTATTACATGATTCACCAATATCATGTATCTATAACTTCAACTAATCTCAATGTGACATGTAGAATTTTTCAATTTACAAGATAAAGTTAATAAAATTCGTCAATATGTTATGTGGAGACTGGTCATGATTATGAACATATGATAAACTCTTACCATGCAATAATTTCTAATGTTGTTGGCATTCTTCATTTCTTTTCATTAGATATGACAAAGGATTAAAAAATTTAAAAATAATCACCAGAAGATCATTGATCGGTTATTTTCTAATAATATTATTATTTGGGGATGGGGACAGGGTGGAGTATTTTTGGGTCCTTCAGTGCTTGGGCGAAACGAAACATTTGCAAATGCAGTGTTTCCTCTAAGAAGTGTGATGGTGATTGAAACAATGGCAAATGTTGGACTCCTTTATTTTCTCTTCTTGGTGGGGGTGGAAATGGATGTAACATTGTTACGCAGTGTAGGTAAAAAAGCAGTGGCTTCAGCAATTGCTGGCATGGTTTTGCCTTTCCTTATTGGAGTTACCTTCTCTTACATTTTAACAAAAGAAACTGACACAAACATGAACCAAGGCACTTATATCCTATTCCTTGGTGTTGCTCTCTCTGTGACGGCATTTCCTGTTCTTGCTAGGATCCTTGCAGAGCTTAAACTTATCAACACAGAATTGGGTAGGCTTGCTCTTTCAGCTGCACTCATCAATGATGTGTGTGCTTGGGTTCTCTTAGCTTTAGCCATTGCTTTAGCTGAGAGTGAAACAACTTCTTTGGCTTCTCTTTGGGTTCTTTTGTCAAGTGCAGCATTTGTGGCCATTTGTACTTATGCTGTTAGACCAGCAGCTTCATGGATAGTTAAGAAAACTCCTGAAGGAGAATCCTTTAGTGAGTTCCATATATCTCTTATACTGGCTGGTGTCATGGTCTCAGGTTTCATCACTGATGCAATTGGAACTCATTCTGTTTTTGGAGCTTTTGTGTTTGGTTTAGCAATCCCAAACGGACCTCTCAGTTTTACACTTGTGGAAAAGCTTGAGGACTTTATTTCAGGGCTTCTACTTCCTCTTTTTTTTGCCATTAGTGGGCTAAAAACTAATTTGAGCCTCATCAGAGGGTCACACACTTGGGTGATTCTCCTTCTTGTCATTTTTCTTGCCTGCATTGGCAAAATAATTGGAACTTTATTGGTTGCATTCTTCTATCAAATGCCAATACATGAAGGAGCAGCCCTTGGCATACTTATGAACACAAAAGGCCTTGTTGAAATGGTTGTGCTTAACGTTGGGGTGGACCAAAAGGTACCAATACTAGAATAAGTAATGTTATGTTCTCCTATTAGTCCTTTTAATACTTTATAAACAAATATTAAATGAAAAAATTAATATCTTGAAAACAAGACCATATGATACTTTCTTTATTTAATAGATAGAAGAATTAGTAAGAAAAAAAAGTTATATGAAGAGAATTACGCTGGTTGCTTCCTTAATTCCTTTCCTGACGAGTCTAGTCATCTACATGCATTGACCATTTACAACTGCATACAGGTGTTTGATGAAGGATCATTTGCAATTATGGTGGTTATAACTGTAATAATGACTGGAATTGTTGTACCTGCCATGTCATTTATTTATAAGCCATCAAGGAACTCCATATTTTACAAAAAAAGAACCATAGAGATATCAAAAGCAGATGCTGAGTTAAGAGTCCTAGTATGTGTCCATAGCCCTAGAAATGTCCCAACTATGATCAACCTCCTTGAAGCCTCTAACCCAACAAAGAAGTCCCCAATATGTGTCTATGTGATCCACTTGGTGGAACTCAGTGGCCGTACATCGGCAATGCTCATTGTTCACAACACTGCAAAATCAGAACTCTGTAACCTTAACAGAACCGAAGCTCAATCTGACCACATAATCAAAGCCTTTGAAAACTATGAGCAACATGCTTCATTCATTTCAGTCCAATCCTTAACAGCTATCTCCCCTTACCCAACCATGCATGAAGACATATGCAATTTGGCAGAGGACAAACGTGTGTCTCTAATAATTGTTCCTTTTCATAAACAACAAACAGTTGATGGTGGAATGGAAGCTACAAATCATGCATTTCGCTCTATCAACCAAAATGTGCTAGCAAATGCACCTTGCTCAGTTGGAATTCTAGTAGATAGAGGCTTAAGTGGCTCTAACCTTTTGGCATCAAATCAAATATCTCATCACATAGCAATATTGTTTTTTGGAGGACCAGATGATAGAGAAGCATTGTGCTATGCATGGAGAATGTTGGAACATCCAGGGCTTAGCCTAACTGTAATGCGTTTTGTGCCAGGAGATCAAGTATCTGAGTCAGTGAGTCAGCAACATCAACAACTACATCACCTTCATTCAAACGAATCAAGAGTGTTGACAGTGAAAACAGATAAGGATATACAAAAACAACTTGATGAAAGGCTTTTACATGAGTTTAGGATGCAATGTAGAGATGATGATTCAGTTGATTATATTGAAAAAGTGGTTAACAATGGAGAGGATACAGTGGCAGCAATAAGAACAATGGATGACATTCATGATCTTTTCATTGTTGGAAGAGGTCAAGGAATGATATCACCACTCACTGCAGGACTCACTGATTGGAGTGAGTGTCCAGAAATTGGAGCAATTGGAGATTTATTAGCATCTTCAGATTTTGCAGCAACTGCTTCAGTGTTGGTTGTGCAACAATATGTTGGTACAGATGCACAATGTGAGGAACTAGAAACACCAAATGCTGAAGATTTTATCACTGAGATTAACAATCAATCTGGACCACTACGAGGACCTAATCCGTTAAGTTCACAAGGTAGATAATTTCAAATCTACTTCCTTCATCTTGTGTCATATAACAAAGTACAGAAGATTTTGTTTTTCTATTTTTGTTCTCTGTATGTACTATGTCTTGCGGTCTAGTTTTTTTTTTTTCCTCTTTTCTAATTCTACCTTTAAGTTGTCTTCAACTCTTAAAAGAAATGTACATAATGTTACGTATAATTATATCAGTACAATTTAGTTAATGTAAGTGAATTTGACTATATTATGTTTTCGATATGATATTTCATATCCGTTTTTCCTCTTCTTGCTAGCACGGATGAGAATAAATAAAACAAGTTGGCTATTACAAAACTATAAAAAAACTTATCCACTTACATAATTCAATCTTGCATAATCATATAACATTTTAGTTTGACGCTAACGTAATTATTTATATAAAAGGTAATAAAACTTCTTTTATTGATAATTTTTTTTAAAAATAGATCAAATATTTTTTTATGGGTAAAATCTTTTAATTTAAATTTAACTTCTAGTTCCATAATATAAGTACGATTGTGTTTAATCTTGTAAGATAGCAATGTTGGATACCAGTCTTTCTTCTATCATTTTAGATATGTTGATCTTTTGCATAAGTATGCTAGTTGCATAGTCATACAAGAAATATGCACATCATGTCAAAAAAAATTCTCAATATCATTTAGTTATAGCAAATCTACATAGACATGTAAGATAAAATTGGCATAGACATAATATAATACACGACTAAGCTTTAGTCCTTGAAAGGTGTGAACCTAACATTTAATTGTATTTTCTCCATTTTTATTTTTATTATAATATCTTTTCTTATTTTTTGTCATTTTTATCTTAATTTTTTTATTTTTTATTATTATTCATAAAAAAATTAAAAGAAACTAGACAAAATTAAAAAAAAATTGAAGTATTAATCACATCTAAATAGGTCGAATTTTTTGCAAATAAATTAATGAAATAATAATTTATGAATAAATAGAAATAGTAAAATCAATAAAAAATAATATTGTTACAAAAGTATAATTGAGAAACATATATTCAAAACTTAATAATTTTACATTATTTATTTTTTTAATTTATTTTTAATTATATTTTGTTATACTTTTTAAAATTAATATCTATAATTTAATAAGAATATTACTATATTTATATGAAATTTTATTATAATCGTTACCTATAACTTTTATAAAATGTTTTCATAACTCAATTTAAGTAAAAATATTTGCATGTAATATAAGTAATTAATAATTCCACCGAATACTTTTCATTAAAGATAATTTTATAATTCATATACCATATTTAATATTTAAAATTGTTATGAGACAATATTTAAAATATATTTACATGTAAAACATGTATGATTACCAGCTATAAAATTTAAATAGAGTACTAAATCTGATCAGCGTGTGTTTGAATTAACTAACAATAACATAATCTAAGTTATTGTTCTAGATATTTAATAAGAAAAAATATATAAAAAATTAAAAAAAAGAATACAATTTGAACAATGTAAGACTTAGTATATAAATACTTGCACTTACTAATCATTTATCTAACATTAATATTTATCATAATTAAAAAGATCTTGCTAAAATGATGATTGAGTTTTTTCTGGAATCTATTTGCCTCAGAGTTCCCTGTAGATATTGAGAATGTGGTGGAGGTGGTCAGGAGTAGAATTACAACCCAAATGCCTAATATGCATGATTTTCAAGATGAAAAAACCTAAGGTGAAAGTTTGGTTTCAGCAAATGTTATCTGTTTTATTTTTATTTATAAAAATGTCATCTTATTTTTTATTCTGTTTTGTATTTTTAAAATTTTATATTAAAAATAGTTAAAAACAGAAAATAGTTATTTCTTATTTTAACTGTTTTCTATAAAAATGTTAAAAATCAAAATAAAAAAATATTCTAAAATCAAAATTCACCTAAACATATTAAGGATTTGAGGCCCACCTCCACGTAGTGTGGTGCAAAAAACTTTTACAAAAAAATTGCAAATTGGCCCAACCACATACTACCAAATATTGTGAACGTCTATGAGAGTGCTTTTGTCCAAGGTAGAGTGATAAAAGATAATGTTTTGGTGGCTTTCCAATGTCTCAATGTTTTCTTATTACATGCCAAAGTGGGTTTTAGGCCAAATTATAGTTGGAGGAGCATATATGAGGCAATTTGGGTCCTACAAATTCCTATTTCATAGTATCAGATGGTGAAGCCTTCAACACAAATTAATCTTTGAAGGGTTTGGAGATACCCATGGAAGATTGATGCAAGGGAGGCAAAACCTCTGGATGCGATTGCCTTTTATATCATACTTAAACATTGTTGGTTGCTTATTCATATGTATAGTAATTTCTCTATGATTCATACAAAGAGGTAATATATATATCATACTTAAACATTATTTAAGTATGTATAGTAATTTTATATCATACTTAAACTTGGTATTACTAATATATATATATTTCCTTATTTGTTAACAAAATATGTCACTTCTAATACCAAGTTAATCTTGTTGGAACAACCTCCTCCTTGTATTGAATCCTTATGTATCCACCTTCTTCCCCTGCTTCTCAAGTTAATATATGGCTTTTCAGTCAAAAATATATATATAATGAAAGAGTTTTGCACTGAAATGTTGGGCTTTTTTAGCGTTTTAGTGCAATTTAATTTACAAATTACTATAATAGAGTATATTTTTAAAAACGTACGGATTTAAGGTAAGCTGTGGATTAGAAACACGACTTCTTTTACAAGTCATGAATAAATATGACTTTATTATTTTCATTTAAATATATAAAAATTATTAATAAATAAATTGTGTTCAGAAAAAACTTGATTATTTTAATATAATATTTTTTTTCAAATAATTATTATTTTATATTTTTTACATAATTAAAATATAAAATAAAAATCTGGATTTGGCATTCACGAATATTAGAGAAAAGCCGTCCTTTTTATAAAAGATTTACGCTAAATTAATAATTTTTTAAAGTCTACACTGAAGTAATAATTTGGAAAAACAAATTGCACTACAAAAGGGTAAAAAAAATATTAAAGGAAAATTATAAGAAACAAATTATTTCTTACATTTTAAATAAAGTGGTGTTTTAAGGAAAAAAAAATCATAAAAAGTGGCATTTTAATGTCTCAAAGAAACATTGATTGTTTTATTTTAATTTTATCCTAAACAAATAATGAATGTAATAATATTATAAGATAATTTTCCAATAACTAATACTTCTTCCTTTTTTATTTAACATTTAAGATTATACACAATAAAAATATTGATATTATAATTTTTTTAAAAACTATTACTTAACTTTCTAATATAATCTTTATTTCATTAATTATTGACCTCTTTATTCTACAGAATGTTAATTATTGTAAGGATAAAATCAGAATAAAAACATTATTCATTCATTGATCCTAGAAAATAATAATTAAAAGTAAATAAAATAAAAATGCTAAAATTTGAAATAAAAAAGGGAGAGTATTAAAAATAATGATTACTTTCATTAATTTTGTATTAAAAAAATCTTAAATGTGAATCAATCTAGAATGAAGAGGTTAGTAGAGTATTTTGGTGATGGATAAACGTAGCAGCATGATTTATGGGGCATCCCTACACACGTGGTTTATAATTGCAGTTCAAAAACCACCAACAAGTGGACCCTTCATGGAGACTGCAATTGGCAAAGTTAATGATGGGTGACCTTATTAAAGCGTGAGGCGCACAGGGAAAATATTGGAAACATGTTATGATTGAGTTTCTTGAAAACTAAAAGATATCATATCGAAAGGTTCATTATGTGATTGTTGAATTGTTTACAGTGACATGAATTTAATTAAATAATCCACAATTACACATTATATAAAGCAGTCCCAATGTCAATTTTGGCCTATGAAATGTTGG
This sequence comes from Canavalia gladiata, assembly GCA_037954105.1. NCBI lineage: Eukaryota > Viridiplantae > Streptophyta > Magnoliopsida > Fabales > Fabaceae > Canavalia > Canavalia gladiata. Next base: position 55,912,583 of record CM075659.1, on the reverse strand, counting down.
GCCACCAATTTGTAGTCATGTATAGTATTATCCTATAATTTTCATAGAAATTAATTTTATTCAAGAATTCAAGTTACGCACGAATGTTGTCATTATCATTATATTCAATTGTTTAATTTGACCCTCCAAATTCTATAATCCTTTTTCTTTTATGACCTTGTACTAGTAGAACTCTTGAAGACTAAAACTCTAAAGTTGAAAATTAAAATATACCAGAAGAGGGTGTTTATATAAACATGTCTAATTGCCATTCTTTTTTAAATTTATTTATAAAACTATATTTACTACATTCGTTTGGCCTTCTGGGCTATTTGATCAAAATTTTATTATAATTCCAAAAGTAAACTTGTGCTACGGGTATAATTTTTAAATTAATTATGATAAATAATAATAATAATAATTTTTAATTATATAATAATTAATATATTTAATACCAATAAATTTTATTAAATTTTTTACCCAAAATAATCAAAAAGTTCAGAAGATATTAATTATCAATGATCTAACGTGTAACATAATAATTAATATAAATATAAAATTACATGATCTAGATTTAAAAGTTAAAATTTCATGTTAACGAATGCGTGAAACGTTTTCTTAAGAATGACAAAAATATTTGCTTAAATATAATTATAATAGATATTTGCATATTTATAAAATAGATAGAAATAGATATTAAATTATCTATTTTGTGAGTACTTCAACTCATAAAAATATTTTTTTCATTAAATATATTTTAAAATATTATAATTTTGTATCATTTTATAATAAAAAATTACATTATTTTATAATAATAATAATATTATTATTAATATTAATCCATAATGATATTATATAATGATTATTTATATTATAAAATAATAATATAATAGTATAGCATAGTACAGATATTATATAATATTTTTTATAATTTAAAATTTTTTAAAACAAGTCATAGATATCAGTGGATACACCATACTATATAGATATCCATATGGATACGCATGTCTTTCCTATTCTGTTGATATTCCTATTTTTACATATATTTGGTTTATATTGGAATCAAAAACAAGAAGGACAACTAACCAATGTGAACTAAGCCCCAAGCCATCACATAACAAATGAAGACCTTTTCCCTTAATTATAAATCCATGTGAGACCCTATATTTTATACTCAAACTTCAATTAATTTTTATTTTATTTTTTCTCTTCTAAAACCAAAACTAGCAAACCCCTTTTCTGGATGGAACCGCTACAATTTTATTTCGTTATAAATGCATTTAAATTGAAATTCAAAGATAACCTAATATTTTATACCTATGTTTTGATTGATCAGCGTCTTAAAATAAAAGCCTTAAAAAAATTGTTACTGACTAACTAGTTATGATTATTGCAGTCTTTGTAATTGTTTATAATGTTTTGTTACCATGAGAGGTTGGGTGTTTTCGTAAGCGATTGGAGTCGTCAACAAAAAAAAAATGAAAATTCGAATTTTAAAAATGTCACTTAATTTATAACAATATATTAAGATCAAATGAATTGATCTCATACCTAAAAGTGTAAGGACATCCTAGGAAATGATTATAGTTTTACTCTTGTATAATTAATTGTCGTAAAAAATGAAAATAATAAATACAAATTGTTAGATATTATTTAAAGAATTAAAATAAAAGTAAAAAAGTATATAAAATTTAAAATAACTATATATTTTTAACTTTAATTATTTATATATGAATGATTATATGAATTAAATTTGTAGTTCTTATTTTATTTTACAAGGATATATATATATTCGCTTGTTTTTCAGAAAAAATATTTTAATAAGTGATAATTATTTTTAAAATATATATTATCTATGTAGTTTCCTAACATATTCCTTCTAAAATATAAGTGGGTATATATTAACACTTTAGCATTCATAGTTTCTAACATAAACTTAATATTAGAGGGAATGTGTTAGGAACTATGTCATGATTTTCTTAAAATATATTAAAGATGTATATTAGCAGTTTAACACTGATAGTTTTAACGAACATCAATTTAATTTTTATGAAAAGTATATTAACAGGTTACAAATTTAATTTTTTAAAATAAATTTAAAGCTAAACGTTTCTAAGACAATTGTTTTAAAAATTAAGTGCATGCTTACAATATATATATATATATATATATAAGAATATTAATTTAACCTGTTTTATTGGGATAGTTTTTAATATACACACTTAAAATCAAGAAAGGATTTAGTTACTTAAAAAACTGATAACATTTATTGAACTTAAATCAATTTTATTTTATGTTCCAAATCGGACAAAATAGTGTTCAAAAGGCTAAAATTTCTTTACATTATTCTTTACTCTAAAGTTTTATTGGTGGCCATCTTTTTGTCAATTTGTTGTTTGGTCTCTTTCTCTCTATTCCCAATTTTTCCTTGTTGCTGAACTTACCTGTTTTCAAGGGAACATTTATTTTAAATTGGTTTTCTTGCCCACTCATCACGTGACAGAGATGCTGAGTTCAAATTATGGGTTACAAAGAGAGGTTAAAAACAAAACACAACGTAACCATCCCACTCCTCTCACACAAAAAAGTCTAAGTTTAAATAAATTTATTAATAATTAAGTTTATGTAAACTTTTTTAACTAATACTTACAGAAAAGTTAAAATAAACTATAAATTAAATTAAATTAAAAAAATTTATGAGCTAAATTTTGCAATCAGACTAACACTCACGTAATAATAGCTATCATTTCTTTACCTTGCTCATTTACTTTCCTTGTGTCATATGTTCATCATTTCTTTTTCATCATATTTCCCTTTATATGTATATATCTTAAATAAAATAATTATCATATATTCTAAAAATATATTACATCTATTTTTATTTTATTTATGATCATCCAATTTTTTTAACATTCTTTTTAAAAAAATAAAAAAAATATTAACGGTTAAAATTCAAATGTAGATGAGAGTGAAAGGTAATTTTTATCCATGAATCAATCATTACACATATCTTAAATATGTTTCTCGGACATTATTTATTAACTTTTTCAAAAACAAATTCATTAAAAAAATTGATTTATTTTATTACTTTAATTCAGTTTTTTTCTGTCAGTACTTTATAAAATTCATCCAAACTAGCACGAAATAAATAAAAGAGCGTCTCACGTTCATCTTTCTTCTTATTTTCTGGTCATTGCTTTCGTAATAAAAATTATCTAACTTCATCGTTCTAAATATAATAATAATATTAATTTTAACAAGTCTATTACTTAACCTATCAATAACACATTAATGATAAGAATAGAAAGAGTGTGTATGAAATATGAAGTGCTGGAAATTGGTGTAGAATATTGACAAAATGGTAATGGTGGTGGGGGAAAAGTTTGGCCAGTCAAAAAATCGAAACAGGCACAAGTCAGAACGATAGTGTGATAAAATGATGAATACGTTGGTTTCAAGATTCCTTCTGATGAATGCACATGGTTCTTCTTCTGCAAATGCATATAATCAAATACAATTTCGGTACTTTCTACTTCTTGTCTACAAAATTGAAAATTCAGATTCCATTAAATTTTGGTAATCCTGGATTTGAATTGAATTGATAGAAAATGCTATAAATATATTATATTTATATTCATATTTGATACGAGGTTTTATATGATTTATATATATTGACAAAATATTAAATAAGTTTAATTTTTATTATACTATATATATTGACCACCATTATGTATATGTTATTTTTTTGTAATAAAAATTTTAGAGAAAGGCGATGTTACCCAATCTATAAAAGAAAAGGTCTCAAGCTCAAAACATAATTTTCAGAAAAATTACATTTTTTTTACTTTAAAAATGTAAGTGGGATTAAACCTACAATTTTTTTTTGTTTAATTAAACCTACAATTTGTCAAATGTGAGATTTTATTTAGTTCAATTGGATGAATTCTTTTGATTTTTTTTATTTTGAGATGATGATGATAAATATTTTAAGTAAATAATAATTATATAAAAATAAATAAAAACCATTTAAAAATTTTCATCTGAAAATAATAATTATTTTATATTAAAAATTTATATATTAAAAAATGTTTCAATTTTTAATTTTTGTATTTTTTTTTAATAATTCTAAATGAGTAATTCATGTCACATTTTAAACAAATTAAATCATAAAATTTAAATTTTATTTATTTAATAATATAATTTACATTAAAAAATCCTTTAAAAAATTATTTTTTAATTGTCTGAACAGACAACTAAATTATAACACAAGTGCAAACCAGAGGAAAAATGATAAAAAAACGGAAAAGGAAAAAATATATTATTGAATATATATTAATAATAAATTTTATTTTTTAAAAAATGAAATGACACTCTTAGTGTATATTTGGTTGGAATTAATTTTTGAATAATATTTTTTTACTTTTAATAATTATTAAAAAGTTAATAAATAAATAAATATTTTTTATAAAATCAACTAAACTAACTTACACTAAAATATGTTTGATTTAACATAAAATATAATTACTTATTTTATAAGTTAATTTAAAATTTTTAAAAATATAAACAATTATTTCTTAAAATTTAACATAGTAATAATATTTTTAGATTATTACATTAAAAATATAAATATTATATATATTCTATGATATATGTATGTAATTTAAAAGATTAAATTATATTTTTCTTTTCTAAAAAAATGTTGCACTTTCATCCCTTTTTATTTTAAATATACATTTCCGTTTACTGAAAGATAAATACATGTTCGTATTTGAGTTCATTTCAATGTAAATGAGTTTTTAAAGATTTTTTCATTGCATGATTTCAATCCTATTATATATGTAAATGAGTTATTACCATTACTAAATTTGCTATTACCACTGCAATCATTGCTTTGGTCATGTAAATTCTGTTAGTATCACCATATTTTTTTTATTCTTTTTTATTATTATTTTATTATAAAAAATTTAAATCTAGAAATATGAAATGATTCATAATTTAAATTTAAAATTTGATATTAAATTTAAAAATAAAAAATATTAAATTGATTAGTGTAATCCTAAGGTAAAGTCTAACTTAGATTTATAATTTTTAAAGGATAGTTAATGAGGTTATAGTTTGCAATAATCTTAAATAATGAAAATAAGAAATACTTGTAATAAAGTAACATTTCAACGTTTAAATTAGTATATATTTCATTATATAACAGCAGAGAATAAATATTAAAAAAAAAACTGTTTACCTGTATAATTCAAATGTAGATAAATTACTATCCAAACCAAAAAAAATTACCATAAAATATAACAAAATTAATAACCATTAAATATTCTAAAATAACTACATAGTAACCAAGAATTTTTAGTTGTGGTGGTATGATATTGAGTATAAAGAATAAATCTACATATATAAATTATATTAATAAAATTAATAATCATTAAAATTTTTAAAATAACATACATAAATAACAAGAATTTTAAGTTGTGATCTTATGGTAGGGATGAAAATGAATAAGACCGTCTGATAGAAATCTACAGCTCGATTCAACTCGTTTAATAAATACAGGTTCAGACTTATTAAAAAATTTTAACAAACATTTTTAGATAAACAAGTCAAACCCAAATTTATAAAAAAACTCATTTAACCTATTCAGAGTCTATTTATATTTATATATTATATATTTATTTTAATATATTATGTTTGTATTATTTATTTTATATTTTATTTACATAATATATATATATATATGTTTTAAATTTATTTAATAATTTTATTATCCTCTAAATTTTAAATTTATAAATTTTTTAATTAATTATTTATATAAATTTTAAATCTATTTATTAATTTTTTTTATAATATAATTTTTTAAATAAGTAGATAGACATTAAATCAGATAGATCTTTAAAAAAATAATTTTTAAAAAATAAAAGATCAACTTAACCTACTTTCCTTCCTATACAAATATTTAAAATGTTGTTTTACCATATAAATATAAGAACCACCAGAGGTTCACATCTACGAAAAAAACAAATTATAATCCAAATGATGGAGGTTGATTCATTACAAAAATAAAAATTATTTTTTAATTTTTAATTTTTTTTAAAAAAATTAAATAATAATAATAATAGAGCACTATCTAGTTGATTACCCTACTCTGCCCGCCATAACCGGAAAACTGGTGTTTTTCTAGAACTTCGACACGCATGCAGCCAACAAAACCTCCCCTATTTGACGTATTGCTTGACTGTACTACATAGGTTTTCTTTCATTTCGATTAATTTATTATATATTTAAATAATTTATAACAAATCATGTATATACAATCCTTTGGATTCATTGGAATCTGTTTAGCAGTAAAAGTTTGAATAAATTTTATAAGATCCAAAATTTAAATTTATTATTTTTATTCTATATAAAATAAATATATAATTTTCATTCTATATTAAAATAAATAAATAAAATTTTAATTTTAATACTTTGTTTGAATGAGTAAAAAAATAAGATATAAATTTTTTTATCATTTATTTGCTCATAAAAATAGAAAAGAAAAAAAATTAATTTTAGCAAATTTTATCAAAATTTATTTTCTTAAACTGATGAAAAAACAGAAAAAATTTATATTTTATATTTTTTAATTTTAAATTATTAGAATTATTATATATTTATAAAAATATATTAATATATTAATAAAAAATATAATAAAATTTTTTAAATTAAATTTTATTTATTAATATATTTTTTATCTTTTTTTATTTACCTAAATAATAGAAATTTTTTCTTTTTTTTTATTTTAATTTTTTTAATTTTTTTCATAAGTCAAATAAACAATAAGAGAACATCTTTTTACTAGGATGAATGACTAACAAAATACATAGAATTGTTTTCCAAAATTATATTATAACAGAAATCTTTTGACAATATTTTATAAAATATGAAGACTTTTCAATCTCCACTAAAGAAGAAAAATAAAAAGAAAAGGCAAAAGCAAATCATTCCCTTAGAACTAGAAGCTACCTCTTTAACCTTTTTCATCTTTTTGAATTTTTCTAAAAACATATAATGGTTAAAGGACGACAGCAACTTGAGGTGAATTGAAATGATTTGATGCTCATGTGATTTGAGTTCATAATTTGACAACGTGCAACAAGCCTTGTAGAAGATCTATTTGCAAATTATGAGGCTCCATCAACATGGCACTTGCTATTTATCCCCAAATTGACGCTTGAACTAACTTTTTTATTTTTTTTCACTGCGCTGTGAAATCCAAACAAGGGACAAAACAAAATGCAGGATAGAATATTCTTTTCATGCAATTTGTGTTACAATAAATATCATACGGTTTCTAGCCACCCAATGGTTTCTCATATTATTGCTCCTCTCATGAGCCTTATGACTAGCATTAAATTCAGTTCCTCCCACTATTAAACACAGTACCGCAAACAAAAGGAAATTAATATGAATACAATAGAAATGCAAAATTTTTTATGTCATAATTTTTAAAATTTTCATATAATTAAAAATTATTAACTTTTATGATGATTATTTAAAAAGTTATATATAATATTATAGTAAAAAAATCTACAGTTATAATTTATTAAGATTAAACTCATAAAAAATCAAAATAGATGAAAAAGGAGGAAGTGCAGAGCCTCTCCAATCTCCATTACCAAAAAAAGAAAAGAAAGAAAGAAATGGCACAGATTTCTTGGTTGCTCAACTAATAGGTGATTCAAACTTGAAAGACATTAACAATAATTTTCCCTTTAGGTGGGCCAGTTTGACTGGATTGGTATAGGGTAAGATGGGGACCATTCCCACAATTATACTATATTATTAGTTGTGATAAGGTCTGTTTCTTGGACCTCTGTATGTGGGTGTTCTTTCCTGTTTTTTCCAACTAAGATTGCACTTTTACTCTCTCTTTCTCCACTGTCTTGTCTGTCAGGAAGAACTGCAAGCTTAAATAAACTTCCCCATACTCTCACTCTTCTTTTTCTGCCTCCAATTTGGAATGTTAAGTCCCTAACTTTTTATTTATAAATTTTCTTTACCACCATCACTTGTGTGTGCAATTTATAATGGTCCATTTCTCAGTCCTCTACTATACCTTCCTATTTCCCACTCAGGCACCACTTTCTAGTTTCATTAACTTCTTCTGCAGTCTCTAGGCTTTAGTAGCCAAAGGAGAAAGCCAAAAAAAAAAGTTTGCTACTTTCTGACACCATCTTTATGACATTAGTGTTTTAGTGCCTGAAAATGCTTGTCTTGTATTGGCCACACCTAAAGCCTCAAACTTTAAGCTGCCCAACATCATATCTTCAGAACCCACTTTGATTTTCTGTCACTTTGAATTGAAGTTCCATTTTGGGATATAATAACAACGGTTGTGCTTCTTTCTTTGGTTTTTGGTGTCTTAAGTTTGTTTCTTTCCATGAACCAAGTCCAAACTGAAGTTACCATTCCTCACTTGTTCAGATGCCCCATCAGTTTAGACTTGTTTCAAGATCCAGTGACTTTATGCACAGGCCAAACCTATGACAGATCAAGCATAGAGAAATGGTTAGCTGCCGGAAATCTCACATGCCCTGTAACAATGCAGAAGCTTCATGATCCGTCTATTGTTCCCAATCACACTCTTCGCCATTTGATTGACCAGTGGCTTCAATTGGGTCCTCAGTTTGACCATGGTAACTCTGCAACTATTGATTATTTAGCTGCTCTGAAACACACCCTTGAGTCTCCGGAATCCACCTTGGAAAAAAGGCTCCAAGCACTTGAGAAAATTAGAGTTCTCTCTGATGAGTATTGTTCTTTCAAAAAATCTTGTTTCCACCAATTGAGTTTCTTGCCTTTACTTTTGGAACTAGTTTTTGGAAGAGCAGATAATCAGCTCTCAAAAAATCACATGGAATTTATGGAGATAGCACTTTCTTGCATTCTAAAATTGTTGCCTATTGTTAGTTTGGAGCCTCTAAATGTGATCAAAGATGAGGCCAAGTTAGCAAAGTTTATGTTATTATTTGAAAAAGGAAATAGCTTGGTTAAGACTAGTTTGTGTCATCTTATAGATTCAACATCAGCACCACAAACAGAAGAGGTATGTCACATGCTTGGAAACTCTCACAAACTCCTACAAGAAATTGTTCTACTTGTTGGCCAAAATTGTGAGGTTTCCAAGGTTGCAATTAAAGCCATATCAGCATTATGTTCCGTGCAATCTAACAGAGAGAATTTGGTGAAAGCAGGAGCAATTGATGGGATCATAACATACATTTCAGGTTGTGAAACAAGGCAGAAGAACTTGGCTCCACTAGCAATGATAATAATAAAGAAACTTTTGGTGCTAGAGAGTGCTAAAGAGGCATTGGTGAATCACTCAAATGGGATTGAAACTTTGGTGAAGATGGTTTTCAGGGTGTCTAATCAAGAGTGTAGTGAGAGTGCTGTTGGGATACTTTCAATTCTTTGTCGTGATTTTGGACGTGCAAGAGAAGAGGCCATTGGAGCTGGAGTTTTGACTCAGTTGTTGTTTCTTCTGCAGAGTCAGTGTGGCACCAAAACTAAAACAAAGGCAAGAATGCTGCTCAAGTTGCTAAGATCAAAGTGGATTGAGGAACCAAAGAAGGTGTAGATTGTGAAATGTGAATAAGAAAGATAAAAATATTAATAATATTTAGTATTTGATGACTCTGAGAGGTTTTCTTGTCTCTGTGCAGTATTTGTACCTATATACTTTGTAATCTATGAATATCAATATCATCTGAAAAATTAAAACTATGCTTTGGACTTATTATTACTATTATTATCTTGCATTCGCAAGTAAAAATATCTTTCTGGTACCATTTGATTGTAACTTGCCAACCTTTCTATCTAGCTCTGAAAATGCTAATTAAATTTTTATTGGCATCAAAAGTTATCTTGTCAGCATGAACTTACAGAGATTTATTGAATTTTTTTTGTCATTGACAATTTTACCTATTATTTGACTGAATATAAACTAAAAGTGAGGCCTAAGATATAACACCTAACTACAAAATATAGGATTAAAGAGAGAGAGAGAGAGAGAGAACATTAAGCACATGATTTGTTTTTCAGTGCAAAATCCTGCTCTGTAGGATTGCAATTGTGTGTCATACGAGTCCATTCTTGATGATGCGATGTTCGGCCGAGTTTGGCGGAATTGATTCTGCAAGTTCACACTGTGATGAAAGTTCATTGACTAAAGTAATTTTATCTTTTTTTTCTTACATTTTTTTTCTCTTGGATCACATGTAGTTTTACAAGAGATAATAACGTTTGAACAAAAATATAATTAGTTTAATTAAAACAATTTTATTCCATCTTATATAGTTATATTTAATAAGGATATTCATTCAGCAGATCAAAATATTTTATCTTTGTTTTTATTTAATTTAAAATTTTGATAGAATCAATTATTTGAATTTGAATTTTATCAGATAAAAATATAATAATATATATGACAAGATGTATCAATATGATTCATTGGAATAATAAATTTATATTAATATTATGTATAACTAAATTATAAAACAAAAATATATTATTAAAACTAACATATATTTTACTGTATATATTTTATAGTAAATATAAATTTTATATTATAGTATATAAAATATATTTTATTGAATTAAAAATTTAGTATTAATATATAGTTGTTAAAAAATTAATTTTAAAAAATATAAATCAGACTAAAAGTTAGACCAAATCATGAACTAAATCCTAATATTTAGTATCAAGTGATGTGTTTGTCTTTAATGTAGCCGAATGGACATGACAGCTTTGTTATTTTTCTCAATTACATAAATAAATAAAACTAATTGTACGAATATCAATTATTCTTATTACGAAATAATTTTTAGTTTGAATATTCATAAATAATATTATTTAAAATATTTCTTTATAGTAAAAACTGGATAATCCCCAAAAGCAGGAAATGACCCAAGTCAAAATAAAATTGCCGGTATCAACCGTCTATTCACTATTAATTTTAATTAGTTAATTACTATTGCAAAATTTGGTTCGAGCCATAATTAATTTTATTCTGATGAAGAATGCATTGGCTCGAACATAAATCATAAGTTGATGAAAAAATTAATAAAATTACAGTTAAATTAATTAGTCCTTTTTCGGTTAGAGTGTAACACTTCTTAGATAACAAAATAAAACATTTGTATTATCGATAATTAGTTTGTATGGTACATAACTTTATGTTTAGAAGACCCTAAAATATTTATAATGTTATTTGGCTAAAGTTGAGACTAAATTGAGCGTAATGTCATTGCAATATCATGTTCCTCAAATCTTTTAATAAAGTAAAAAAATTTCACCAACACTTCTAATCCATGAGCACATGTTCCTATTAAATTATATATATATAATATAAATAAAAAATTAATATTTCAAAATATATAATTTATTAATATACGTAATACCACAGCATAAATATAACTATCAATACTTATCTACTCTTATTTTATAAATTTGTGTAATGTGCTTAAATAATTTATATAAAATTTTAAATTCAAATATTATTATCTTCATTTTACATAAAAAAATATTATAGTTTTGAATTATCACTCTTGAATGTGATCACTTTTAAAAATTATTTATTTTCTTATTAAACTATATTTTTTATTTTGAGCATTTAATTTTAATTTTTAAATAAATATTCATTAAATTTAAATGTAAAATTTTAATATAATTATTAAAGTATAGATATTTCATTCTTTTGATAAAATAAATTTAAAATTATTATGATTAATTATTTTTAAATTAAATTAAATATAATTACACATCATCAATAATAATGGAACTTTTTATTAAAATAATTAGTTTCAATAATTTTACTCTGAATTTTAACTTATTTTTATTTTATTTAATATTTATTAATAAATAAAAAGTTATATATTATTATATTTATTTTATATAAATTTTATTTAAATTTAAAAAAATGCTAGTTAACATAAATAAATAGCAGGTACATACATCTAAATTGGGCAGATGTCAGCTTTAATATCCAAATAGTAGTAACTTTAAACAAAAATAAAATAGTAAGTACATAGACAACTATATTATTAGATATATACTATAAATTCAAAGTACTTGTAATACAGAAACTAATTATATATACCACATAATCAAAGAAAATGTCATCATAATTAATCACATTAAAAATTGCGTTTGATTTGACAAGAATAGAGTCACTTTCTTGACTACATTGGTTCAAAGAATGATTTTTATATAAAAAGAGTTAATTGCTTCGTCACGAGAGCCCACTTCCCCAATTCTTTGACAAAAAAAAAAGAATATAGTAATTAAGAAGCAGCTTAACCATACAAGTTACATTATTTATCTAAGTTGGTAAAATGACGTTTTAACTTCATCATGTTAATTTTTATGTGAGAGGCAAAATCAAGTGAAAGTAGTGGGGTATAGTTAGATTATATGGTAGCCATATCTCTTTCAACCATGATGCATCCATTTCTACGGCCTCTTAACCCTATTGGAGACACTTTATCTGAAACAAAATGGAGTCACATCCCCATGATACGAGGCACGTAAAGGGTCATCATGCATCTTTTGATTTTAGGTTGAACGAATTGGGGGCACCAACTAAAATGATTTTAAAAGGACAAATTCCTTTTCCACCTTTTATTTTTCCCTTTGTTTATGATCTTTTGGCTTTTCTTTCTTATTTTTTTCTCCAATCAAAATTCGATTCCATTCTTATAGTGATTTAACCCAACATAAGAAACTACTTTTCCAAACAGGCAGGTAAGATATATGCATATTGACCCAAAAATTAAAAAAATTTATAAAAAAAAAAGAAAAGAAGAAAGATATAATGCATGAGTGTGTGGGGTGAGTGGTGATTGCCCACCTTGTGAAGAGTATAGTTAGTGCTTTTTTGTGGGCAAGGGGAAGCACATGTTCTTGAGTCTTGACCGAACCTAATGTTGTGGCAATTGACAAGCAAGTTTTCTCTTTCTATGAATATAATTGTAAAACAAAGCATATGGGTAATAGCATCTATGTCGAAAGATTGCTGATTGTATAGCTACCAATTGATGGGACTTTGGTTCTATGGAATCTCCCTCTCCTCTTGTCACGTCCTTATAAATGGTACACAAAAATAAAGGCCCAAAGAGTTAGGAGATGTTGATTGTACTTACTCCTTACTTTAACCCCAAAATCAGATTTCTAAAAGAATTTCTTAGGCTTAAATTTTCAATGTACTACTGTGCTTCGAGACATTGGATATGCTTTGAATCACTTGGGGGAGAAAATAAGTGGTAGGCACAATTCAATTAAAAAATATTAAATGTTAATCGTGCGCTGCATAACTTCATTTATATTTTATATTTCTTAATTTTATTAAAATTATTTTTATTTCTTAAAATTATTTTTATGCTATACTTTTATTAGATTAATTTTTTTATAATTTAGAAAAATATGTCTGATATCCTATTGATACTATTTTTTTATCAACATGCTTGAACCTTTGCTTATTTGAATAAATTAGGAGGAAAAGAATTAAGAGAAAGAAAAACTTAACAATAAAATAATTAATATAGATTGTTTGTTTGGATAAAATTAAAAAATAAAATTCAAATTAAAGAAAATTTCAAAAATAGAAGAAAATGAAGGTGAGAGGAGTGTTTTTTTTTTGTTTTAATTAATATTTATATCACAAAACATATTATAGATCTTTTTCTTAAGAAAAGTTATTATAATAAAAATACTTTTTATTAAATTAAAATTTTTATAATTAAAATTTTTATTTTATTTTTTATACTCATGTCTCTTTACTTATTATTTTTTCAATTTTATCCATCATCCATTAAATCTATAATCTTAATGTAGTTCTTCTTTTTTTCATTCCAATCCTTTCTTTTAAATTTTTACATAATATTTAATTTTAATATTTAATATTTATTATTTTATTAAAAATTAAATTTTTGATATAATTTACCATATAAGTCACTAAAATTAATTCAATATAAAAAGTTAAAATAATTTATATAAAATCTTAAGTTTATTATATATAAAAAATATAATTAATGATTTTTTAACAGCACTTGCATTTTGTCCTTTTCTCAATATCATTGTTTTTTTTTAATAAATATGTATTCATTAATGATGTAATTAAACATTTTCATGGAACTAGCTAGGAATGTAAAAAGGTCAATACAAACACGGGCAGTGGTATCTGCTTCTTTCATACATAAGTAGGAAATTAGCCTGTATTCATTCTCATGTATATGTGGATATTCAGAGATATCTATAAATATTTATTAGTGCTAAATTTAATATATTTAGTTGTAAAAAAAAATTCAACATATAGAAAATTAAAAATCCACATATGTGAGGCAATTGAGAGTGAGACCTAAAGAATAAAAACAAAATAAACAAAATAAAAGAAAAATATTTATTTATATAGGAATAATTAATATTTTTATTAAGTCACTAAATTGATCTTGAACGAATAAACATTAAAATAATTTTATATAAAATTATAAATTTAAATTTTATCATTTTTTATATTATATAAAAAATTAATACTTTTATTTAATGATATCCTCAAATATGGGTATCATAGTATTAGTCTTTCCATTTAAAAAAATAAAAAAAAATTATTTGATTTACTTCTGACTATTTTAAGAACTTAAACTCGATTCATAATAAGTTTTACCTTTGTTTATTGATACGGATTTATTTTGTCGGTCTTAAAATAAGCAAACTCAAGTATAATAGGATAATTGAATTTCTTAAATATATTAATTAGGATTTAATTTTTTTATTTTATATAACAAAATTTATTAAAAATATCGTATCCATTATAATGATCTCTCTAATTTAAAAGTAATTAATTTCTCAATATACAATAAAAATATTTTCCGTATACATCCAAAAAATATCTCCAAGTAAATTTTACTATGTTTTTTACTATACAGATATTGATTAAGAAGAAATAATACAACTTAAATAATGCATCTGACCTCTATTTCTTAATATTAAATATAGCAATATCCACATATATGACAATTTATAGCATGTTTAGTAAAGATCAAATTCTTAAAACAAATTATTGTTTTCAAAAATTGATAAAAATAGGTTATTAGATTTTTAAAATAAACTAAGCAGACTCTTATTAGCAAGTAATAGTTTTTTTATATGCTCTCATCCTTTCTTTTATATAAAACAAATTCAAACAAGTAGAGATAAAAAAAATAAAATCTATACAAATCCTGAAAATAAATTTTTCTTATTCTAAAATTTTTTTATCAAACAAAACATTAGTGATGCTAATACACGGTCATGGAGATTAGGCACAGTAATTGTTGAAAAAAACTAAAAAGAAGAAGAAGAAAAACAGAGAGAAAGGCATAGTTCCTAACCTACTTATAACCATTTTTCTAGAATTAAGTTTAGAGGGATCTAGTCTTATTCAAAGATATCATGTTATATATATTGAAATTATTCTTAACAAAATCTGATGCAGGTAGTAAATAGTTTGACTTTTAATTATGAGGATAAAAATTTTAGTTTGGATACTATGTACATTTCCAAAAGATTAATTTTTTATTATCAGTTGGAAAAATATTTTTGGTATAATGTATATATATATATATATATATATATAAATTTGTTATTAACCAATTTTGATATAAATAATGTTGGCTATAATTTTTAAATATATTTTAAGTATATGATTTTTAATAAAAAAGATAAATAATATTTAAATAGTATTATAAAATTAAATTATGACAATATTTTTTTTATACCTGTGTAACTGGTTCTTTTCACCATAAAACAACAAAAATATAATTTATATCAGTTCCATTTAAGATATGTTTAATTTCTCTCAAGCTTGTCAAAGATGTTAAGATATGTTTATTTCAAATTTTGGTAAATTAAATTTTTTTAATAAAATGAATGTTGAAAGAATTAAACTTGAAAAAATTATTTATATTTGAGAATGGTATTTCAAAATTGAGTTTTAAAAAGTCTTTTTTAGGATGGTAAAGTAGATTCATTATTTTATAGGTCCTATAATCGTAATCAATTATTTTCAATAAAAAAACTCACTAAAATCAAAATTAATTAAATTCACCATAAAATTAATTATTGTAAATCAGAATGCATTGTGAGAAGAAGAAAAAAAATCAATGCTTTCAAAATCGATTCTGTTTATCTCCAGAATGATTTCGTCTTGAATACTTATTATATATATATATATATATATATATATATATATATATATAAATAAATATATATATATATAAATTATAATTTCACCTTTTAATCTTATTTTTATATTTTATTATATTATTTATTTATATTACTTATTTTCTTTTTATAATGCTTTTGAATATATTCATCCACTTTAGGTTTATATAAGCAAAGGACATTTACATATGGTAACTGGACTTTAACCGATATGTTTGGTTTTTTATTATCATTTCTATGTTTTCAGTAATAATTGTAAAAACGTTTTATTGTTTTAATTTATTTTTTTACTTACGAATATTTATTTAAAAAGTTATAGTTGTTTTCACCTCTTGGACTTATCAAGAACCAAAAGTTTTTTTGTTTAAACACAAACCTTAATCTACGGAACACAAAGAGCCCAATCAATTTGATCAATTGATTTGGTTAGTATATAGCTCAATGTTTGTAAACTTATAACAGAATAAATGTTTGAAAATTAAATTATTGTTTTATTTATAAAAATATTTTTATAATTTTTAATTTTATTTATAAAAGTATTATTTTATTTTATATTTTGTAAGAGGAGGGAAGGAGACCACAACCCCTTGACATTTCGAACGAACGAGATATCTGCAACCATCAAAAGGGATCAAAATCCAGAAGGAAAAAAGAGATTGCGGAAGAAAGGTACAAGAACCAATGGTGAAGAAAAAGAGAGAAGAAGACTTAACTTTTGTTCAAAAATAGTTAGGAAGTAAAAATTTTTAATTATAAAATAGTAACAATTTTTTAACATTTAAATAAAATTATTTTTTATCTATTTTTATTTAATAATTAATAAATTTTAAAATAATAAAATAATAAAATAAATTTAACAATTTATACTCATATATAAATAGATATATGTAAAAAAAATTCTTTTAAAAATATCAAACTCATTCCTTTTAAATATTTATATATTATTTGTATTAATTAATTTTAAATAATAAGTTAAGACGTGAGTTGCTAATGCATTCTGTCACCAAAATAGGTTGAATTGGGCTCTAATCAAGAATTTCTTTTTAATTAGCTGTCAATCTATTATTGGATGAATACAAGGATAATGTTATAGGTATGTGACTATGCAACACTTTATCTGCACTCAATTCATTCTCAATTTTAGTAAGATATTAAAGATTATCTCAAAAGTGAAGTTAAGTCATCCCACATGCGTTGAATCTTACAAATAAGAGTACGTTT
Source organism: Canavalia gladiata (assembly GCA_037954105.1). Lineage (NCBI taxonomy): Eukaryota > Viridiplantae > Streptophyta > Magnoliopsida > Fabales > Fabaceae > Canavalia > Canavalia gladiata. The sequence goes on along the minus strand of CM075659.1, from coordinate 55,895,138 downwards.
TACATTAGTCAAGTACATAATGAAAATATCTTCTATAATGCTATTTAACAATTTTTTATTTTTAATCAAATGTATTATTAAGAGCAATTATAATCTTAATTTTAAACAAACAAACAAACAAAATTTATTTTTTCTCGACAAAATCGCATTTCCCCCTGTGCTTCATCATGATTTGGAAAAAAAACTCTCCCCATCAAAGCAAAAAATATAAATGAGTTAATTGGTATTTGATCCAAAACAAAATGGAAGTGCCACGTCTTATCACACATTGTAAGGTAAGCATTCGTTCGTGGGAGGGAAACCAAAGAAAAAATCCAAATTGAGGAGATAGCTAAACCAATTTCACTAAAATACAAGTTTGATAAGGAAAGGAGTTGAAATAGTTGCAAAATTGAGTAAATGCATTGATGTAGCTGGCAAGGAGGAAGCGAGGTTTTAAATTGGTGCAGTGATTGCGCGGTAGCAATTAGGCTGTCATCAACAGCTACAACACAATGATCAATTAATGATTGTTAGCAATTCAAGTCAGAGAGCAATACTATTATGTTATGTTATATGAAAATGTGTATAACAGTGAGATCAAACAATGTTCCAATAGTGTATTGGGTTTCTACAAAAAAAAAAAAAAGGACATGCTTGTCTGTGTATGCAAGAGTGCATTGTGCTTCTGCAACAACAATAAATGATTCAGTGCAAGGAATAGGAACTTTAACCATACATAGATATCCAAATTCATTCTCTGCTATTGCTTCTTATCTGTCACAGATCTCATATGGCACTGCACCTTTCCTTAGTACTCATGTCTCCATCTGTCTCCTATTATAAGATATTTATTAGTATTAATGTACATATTTTGAAAATAATTATTATAATAAAATTATTTTATTTTATTAAAATATTCTCATTAAAGATGTTAAAATATAAATCAATTATTTATATTTTAATTAATATAATTTTTTACTTACTTTTATATTGTTGAATGAATATCTCTAAATTTTATTAAATAAAGTTATGAAAGTAGTTGGAAGATAATAACTACTTTTAATAAATAAATAAATAAGGATATTATAAGAAATAAATAATTAATATTTTTTTATATTTTAAAATAATAAATAATTTAGGACTAATAGTATGCTTGTTTTGATGGAATTAGAGGAGGAAAATAAAAAATAATAACATAGAATGGATGAAGGTATTTATGATAATTTGGATGAGAAGAAATAATATAGTGAAAAAAGAAATACTAGGATTCGCATGTAAAAATTATCCCCTCACCAACTGTGAAATGAGAGGAAAGAACAGGGATTATTTTATTTTATTTTAAAAATATTTAAATATTTAAATTATTTTAAAATATAAAAATATTATATTAATAAAAAATAATATAAACCATTATAATTTATTATGTTTAAACTAATTTTTTAATTAATATGTAAAAGTTATATTATTTTTAATATTTTTATTTATTGAAACAATTTTTTTATTATTTTTCATCTTTCTATTTTTTTCCTTTATATTTTACCGCATAAATAAAAAATAGTTAAATAATTTATAATATAATTGAGAAGAAATATAAAAAAAATACGATACACGGTTAAACATAAACTTAAAATATAGGATAAATTTTTTTATATTTTTATCTTTTCATTTTTTTATTTTTATCTTTATATATATTTTTATTTACTTTATCATAAAAATAAAAAAAATAATTATTTTTTGATAAGATACAAAAATATAATATTTTTAAATAGAAGACAATTAAAAGAGAAAATTATTTTATTTTATTTTTTAATATTTAAAAAATAAAAAATTATTATATTAATAAAATAACAACATAATAAAAATCAAAATTTTTAAATTTATTTTTATTTTCTTTTTTATCTATTCAATTTTTTTATATTTCTATAGATTTAAATAATTTATTTTTACATTTATTTTTACTTTATTTTTTTTTTCTCATCTCCGGACATAAAAGTCACCAACCATATGTATATATATATATATATATATATATATATATATATATATATATATATATATATATATATATATGTATAAAAGTGAAATGAGGTTTGTGAGATGGGAGAGAGGAAACTCATGCAGTGGCTTTCAGAATAATTAAATTAGATCTGTGCAACCCTCATGGGAACAGAACAATTATTGCATGAGTCTGGAGATGAACTCTTGTACCAAGCACTAACATCCAAACACATTGGTCACTGGTCACTGGCATGCGTTTCCCACAACACTTAAATCCTGTCCATTTTTTATGATGCTCCATATCAAATTTAAGAATTATGTCACCATTATTATTAGATTTTGTGTTGTGGATAAATCACAACTTGTTTCATTCATTGATACAATGCACTGATCTATCTACCCAGTGGTACTTGTAGAGAAGCCCAATAATCTTTGTAACCACGTGGGAAACCGCATCAATTGAGTGTATGTTAAGATTTGTGTTAAAATAATTTTACAACATGATTATATAGAGCATGTTTGGTAAGGTATTCTGAAAGTTTAAATTCTTAATTTAAAAATTTCTTAAATATTTTAATTATATTTAATAAAATAATTTATTTTTGTAGTTATTAATTTTTTTACTTTGAATAGTTTTTATATTTTTAGTTTAGAGTTAAAATATTTTGTTCATTTTTATTTTTAATATATTTTTATAATTTAATTTTTTTGTTTATTTATTTATTTTTATAAATTTAATATTATTTAATTTTATAATAATATTATTAATTTTGATAGATTTATTTTTATATTATTATAAAATACTATATTTTAAATTATTTGTTAATACATCTTATTTATTTTAGTTATTATATTATTTTATTAAAAATATTAAACCGTTTAATAAAAAATTAAATTATAAAATATTATTTTAAAAAATTTTATTTAAAATTTATTTATATAAAAATTAAAAATAAATATTTTTATTTTTAAAAATAAATTTTATTTAATTTAATTTTAATATTTTTTATTAAATATAACATATTTATTACATTTTAATTATATATTTATTTATTATTTCTATATTTATTAGTTAATTTTATCAAATATTTTTAATTTAATCGTAATCTAATCGTAGTTTTTTTATCCGCTAGTTTACCAAATATATTTATAAAAAAAAATAATGTTTGATTATTTTTAATCAAAATTAACTTTATTTTTAAATTTATATTTAAATAAATATAATAAATTATATTTTTATGATAAGTTAAAAAATTATAGTAAATGTTACTCTAAATTTATTTTTAAAAGAATTTAAATATAAATCACATTTATTTAAATTAAATTAAATTAAATTTATAAAATTACGTTATTTAAATTTAAATTTACATATACATACAAAAAGATAACTAATTAATCTATATATTACAACTTATTTACATTGATATATACATAGTTAAAATTGACTAATTAAGTATTCACCTAATTAATATGCATCCTATACTTACTCTATTTATTAAAAAAATTTAAAATATGAATTTAAAATTTTAATTTTAGTTTATATTTCTATTTATATTATAAATATCAAAATTTAAATAAAAATATGAATTTAAAATAATTTTAAAATATAAAATATATGAATTTAAAAGTAAAATAATATTATTTATTTAAAATTTACATTAAATAATTGAAAGAAGAGAAAAGATAAATTTTTAATAAATATGACACTTTAACGAGTTTTCACGCTATAAAAAATTTAATTCTTTAAATATATTAAAAATTTAAGTAATTGTATATAATCAAAAAATTTATGATTTTTTATATAAAATTGTAAGTAATAATAAAATTATTTAAAAATATTTTATAAATATAAACATATAATATTAAACTATGTTAAATTTAAAATTTTTATTATTTATTTATTTATTATTGATGGTTATACTTTTATGAATAATTTAATGATTTTAAATTAAAGTTTAGATGTGTAATTATTTTAAATATTTAAATAAAATTTGTATTATTTATAATAACTATCAAAAATAAAAATAAAAATTATCTTTCATAAAAAATATGTGTTTTCACATAAAATAAATTAAGTTTATTAGAATTTTAGTTTTTAATTTATTTAATTTTTCATGTTAACTTTTAAAATAATAAAAATCCGTCCTTCAATTTTAAAAACTTTATAAATTATTCTTTTCATTTATTAAAAATAATATACATCAATTTCTCTACAAATAATTTTAAAATATATTGATAAAAGTTATAAGTTAATAGAATTTTTTTAAATAAAAAAATTATTTATAAAAACTAAATAAATTAAGAATCAAAATATTAGTAAATTAAAAAATATATTTAATAATATTTTTTAATCATTAATAAATGTAAAAATATTTACCATACATACAAACATTTATACTTTATTTGAATGAAGTAGAAAAGAGAAAAAAAAATAGACTTTTTTTTTTGAATGAAAATAAAATAAAAAAATAAGTTGTTTAGATAAAAAAAAAAAGATATTAATAATATAATTTTTTATTTATATAAATTTTTTAAAAATAAATTTTAACTTTAAAAAAATTTGTTACTATATTATTATTGACGCAATATTTATTTTTTTATTTTCAAAAAATTATTTAATAAGTTAAAATAAAAAAAATTAGTCCCTTCTCACTTTTTCTCCCCTTAAAAAATAAAATAATTTCTATAAATTTTACGAAATCTAAATTTTTTTTTCTATATAAAACAAATGTAAATAAATAGAAATAAAAAAATAAAATCTATGTAAATTTTAAAAATAAATTATTTTCCCCTAAATTCTTTTTTACCAAACAAAATATTACACTTTGATATATCTAAATATAAGTCCTTGATTTTTTTTTTTAAAATGACAACGGTTTGATGGGTGTAAGAAAGTGAATTTCCTGTTTATATGTACGAGAGAATTAAAATCATACGAAAATATTTATTACATATACAAATAATAATTTATATTTAGATGTAAGCTGTTAATTTTTATTTTTATTTTTTAATGGCAACTGTTGATAGAGTGTAAGGAGATAAATTTACTATTTATATGTATAAAAAAATTGAAATCCAAATGTAAAAAAATATTTACCACATATACAAATAATAACTTATACCTAAATAGATTTAAGTGTAAAGTGCTTTTTTTGTAAAAAAAATACAATGATGAAGGTGTAAAGGATGAATTTCTATGTGGGTGTGTGGAAGAATCGGGATGGTTAACGAATGTCCCACTAAGTTATTGGAAATTTTGCTTACTTAATAACAGTATTCAAAGCTGAAAGGAATCAAAATGATCTAGCATTTTGGGAGACAGCTAGCTTGGAAAATTGACCGCACTTTTCCAATTCTGTTGGCTAAATAAAATATCTTGTGTATATATATATTGCAATCTTTGAATATCGCCCTCAATAAATTGACTGATCGGTCAATACCACACATAACTGTAAGATCGAAGGACAAAATTACATGGAACCTGGTAGATATAAGATATTAGTTACTTCCTTTATTCTAGTGCTCTGCTGACTCATCACCATGCAAACAGCACTTTGTAATTTTTCCTAACTATTCACCAAAGTTATACTTCTAGAGAAATAATTAAGAACTATGAACGATAAGTAAAAAGAATCTTGTAGCTTATAATACAGAATCAAATTCGTAAGCATCTGGGAAATAAATTCCGTAGAATATAGCCTATAAGTCTCTTTGACCTATCCTTCCATCCAAAATTTGGTGCTTAATTCATGGCCAGAAATGTGATTGTTATGCACAAGTTCAATAAACATTAGCCGCTATTAACTGTAATAGATGATGTTATCTTTCACGATGTAGTAGAAAATATTTAACAATCAACAAGTTAATTCAAGAATGATGTATAGTTTGAAGAGGTTTGATGAGCAGAGTCTCTTTTAAGAGAAACTTTGAGTTTAATTTATTATTTCACATTGGTGTGTTTTTTATTTAACATAAGCTAATTAAAAATATACCCACAAAAATATTTTCATTTAGGAAAAAATATTTTTTTTAATACAAATTTAGAATAATAAATTTTTTTCTTATTTTGTACTTTCGAAATGCATGTAAATTACACTATTATATATAATATTAACTGTTTAATGTTCAAATAATCAAATATATTTATAAAAATTATTAAAATTAGTCTAATAACAAGGTTTAAATAATTTATATGAGATGGTAAGTTTAGATTTTATTTTTTTTATTTAAAAAAAAATTGTGTCCAAGAAACTATATGACTAGTACTTGTTCAGTCTTCAGTCTTAGCTATTTCCGAACTTGACAACGAAACCTGCGAGTTACCAATACATTTTTCACCCTAAAGTAATTTACTAAATATGCCTAAAAAATGATACTATTTCTTAGATAAATAAATAAGAACATTTTCATTTAAATTTTAATGAATTAAAATTAGGATGTCTCAAAAGTGATATGTAATCATTCATTTTAGAGCAGCTTCATTTACCAAATATATATCAAATAAAATCCCCGCACACACACATTTTGAAATTAGATTCTTAAAGTTAAGAGTCCACTTTAAATGAAAATAATGCCCGTTATAATTGTTTATTGAAAAATAATAACTAAACTACAATATATATATATATATATATATATATATATATATATGTATATCGACCAAATCAACATTTATAACTACAGTTTTTTCCCCTTCCTAAAGTACGTTTTTTACTTTAATATGGACCAAATCCTCAAAACTGATAGTTAGCGTGCCAAAAACAAGCTTATCCAATAAATTTGATCAACAGATTGCTCTTTAGACCGATCGTTGTCACAGATTGCTCTTTAGACCGATCAAAAGTTAGAGCGACACCATTGTCTAGGCGTTATATACAATTTGAATTGGTTTCCATAGCATGATGCCCATGATTCTTGTACGTCTATATATATCAAATTAAATGTGACTTAAATGATAAACAATAAAATCCAAAGAAAAACGCAGATAACCATCATCATCAATTCATCATATAAAATGTTGAAGGTAAATCAGGAACATTCCTTTCTGGAGACTTCAGCTGCTGCTAAATAACCAATAAAAGTCGTGTTAGAACTTAGATTCTGAAAATGGATTCAACGCCCTTCTCTTGGACATCTTCATATGCAGTAAGTTTCAAATGAAATAGCTAGGCCTCTTAATATCAGCAACAACTACTTGTGGAATTGGACTGGAGTGGCTTGTCCTTAAAAATGTTCTTTTTATGGCCCTTAGCGCCCTCCGCTAAGAGGCTAGGTGTATCCAGGATCTGGGTACACAAACAGGACAACGAAAAAAATTACAGTCATTTTCTATGATATTAACATATTGATTATCACAATTCATAGAATGAAATTCATTTCCAAGTGTCCCATGTATGAATTTAAGGTTGACACATGTTTGTTTAGAATCAGGAGGTACAATTAGCTGTTTACCTCATGTCAAATTACTATCCCCGGCTTGCACAGCATAGATTTCTCAATTAAACATTTCTGCCTTTTGCAATTACAGGTACGAGGCATACCAAGGAAAATGATTGGCTTATTATGAAAGGTAAGAGGAGTAAATCATGATCTTTGAATCTTACTTGGATAGCAAGGATACTTAAAAGTAGAAAGTAACTGGACTTATGTTTTAATATTGTCCTCTTATACACGACACAATAATCACGATTTGTTCCCTTTACTCTTATTAGTATGCCAGTGCTATTGCTAGAGTAGTATGGTTACCGCATAAGAAATGCTTGAAGTATACCAATTATGGACCAAAATTATTTAGGAAATGGGCATATATGTCATTCAACATACCTTCAGAACAAGCTCTTCAAAGCATTGTTGTACATTAACTCGAGTTTTAGCACTGCATTCAATAAATAGGCAACCACATTCCCTGGCAAGGTCTATTCCCTCTTTCTTTGTCACAACTCTATCACTCTCCTGAAAAGCAAATATTATCCATCTGCATGTCAATTCCTCTAATGGAATGCGTGAAAAAATATAGTGATGGTAATTAAGCTCTAACATAATGCATAAGTCATGATGAATACGAGATTTGAAATATTCTTACATGGAGAGGCTAAAATGGAAATGGAATTACATGTGCGGTGTTAGAAAGCAATTCTGAAATTTCTAGAGTCATAGTGGATATTTATGACATGGCACTAGTTCCTATAAATAAGGCACTGCATTAATTAGATAACTTCCTTTAACTAAGGCACTAGGAATTTATGATTCATGTATGTCACAGTTCTTGATGACAAGAAAAGAATATTACAGATTTTCCTCTCATCTTAGTGCTCCTAAGATTTGATACCTTCCTCACTTCTGCTGTTTTAGAATCCAATATTTTCTATCATGCTACTGCTATCCTATAACAGGGTTCAATGTAATTTTAGGATTTATATTAACTTAAATATAATTCAAAATCAAACGAACAAGCCTGCCTCCTAATATTTTTTTAAAATAAATAAATAATCCTCCTAGAGTAAAGAAAATGGAAAAATAAGTAACCAAGGGCAAGGAACATAGAATAACCAGAAGTTAAAACACAAAACAAAATAGACTAGAGGCAAGTAGATTAGCCCCAAATAGCTCCCCAATCCCTTTTTACATCTGTAATTGAAAACTGTCTAAAAAGACCACTCACCGACTGCCTGACAAGTGACACCCACAAATCAGAAAAACAAATACATTCCACAACAGATGGGAGGGGAGAAACTTCTGATCAAAAACTCGGCATCATGCTCCTTCCATAAACAACATAACCCCATAAAAAAGGGCACAGTGTAAAGAAATTCTCCCTCCTTCCTTCCATACCCTTTGAATGAGTCAAGCATAGACATTCAATGCAGATAGCCAGAAACATGTATATAGTATTCAAAAAAAATCTTGACATGATTGAATAATTTTCAGAAAGGGGAGAGGAGAGTATATGATTACAAACTAAAGAAGATACCTTATCCACTTTGTTTCCAACAAGCATTTTGATGCAGTCCGGATTTGTTGAATAAAGTTCAATTTCCTTTGCCCATACTTCAGAGAGATCCGTAAACGTTTCACGCCGAGTTACATCATAAACTGCATCAGTTTGAGAATCAAAATGCAGCAATCAGAAGCTAAAATTTCAACAATACATCTACTGGGAGGGTGGGGGGCTACATTTCCAATTTCCAAACCAATGCATCATTTCCCCGCCAATGCAATGCATCTGATACAGATATGCCAACCATTTCCTGGTGAAATCAATCAACAACTTAGAACATAAAGTTCATGTTGGTCATTGAATTGTCACAGCTCAATTCACTTAACAAGCCAAAGCATGATATATGTAGGAAAGTACGTTCTTAAGCTGCGAAAAGTGTACACGACCACCCTTAACTTTACCTCTTTTGCATTATAGACATCTTCAACTTTCATTTCGTCTCAATTAATCCTTAAACTCTAAGTAGATAATTACGTCAATAAATCCTTTGTTAACTTAGAGTTAAGTTGCTAACGAAAAACAAATCATGACCATTCATTTAAATTGAATCTCATCCATTCATTTATTTTATAATTTTATAAATCACCTTTCCCCAAAAAAAAAACAGAAGAAACCAAAAAGAAAGGAAAGAAAACACTTATCTTCATGTTCAATAGTTTCAACTTTCAACAATCATGTGATCATCGGTTAGTATGTAAGGTAACCAATGTTTGGTGAATTAAATATTTTCTCCTCATTTCATATCCCTTGGGCACAAGATTTCAATCCATTTTTGGCTAAAATACACTAAAAGGTCTGAAACTATTGCCAAGAGAATTTACTTCAAGTCAAGCAAATAAGCCAGAGCAATTTAGTTCAGATAGTGAAAGATGACTGGGTAACAAGGCCCTAGCTGCAAGGGACTGCATAGGTCAACATTGAAATTTAGACCCTTGGTTGACTTTTGAAAACTTTATTCCATCAGTTCATTTACAAGTCAGCTATTTTTCCCCACACACAAAAACTACAGTTTTATGACGCCTAAATGTATTGAAGCCTGCAAGAAACAAGTCTTTTAATTTTTTTTACAAAGTGTTCTATGAGGCTGAAGCTTCTTCGCAAAGACTAGATTTACTAGTTTATTCTTGGTCTGATATGGTTCTATGAAGATTAACCTAAAACGAAAATTGGTGTCTGATGTGGTTCTGTGAATATAAACTTCAAAAATGGAGCAGCAGTGACTATCAAACATGAAAATAGGTCTCTGTTTTCATTCCTTTTTTATTTGTTTTTTGATTTTTTTCTTTTTGCTCAATTTTGAAATAATTCATTGGAGAAAGTGATTTATAAAAAATAAATAAATCAACAGCTTAGATTCATTTTTAAAAAAATGATTATGACTTGATTACCATTAGTGACTTAACCCAACTTAACAAAAGGGTCCATTGACATAATACCTGGAGTTTAAGGATTAAAGTTAGAGGTGTCTATCTTCAGAAGGGATAAAGTTTAGGGTAGTTGTATACATTTTTCCCTTTCAAGTATTTACTTACCAATATCTTCATCATTTATCATTGTTCAATGCATAGTTAAGTTCTCTCAGGCAACATGAATGGTTTTCATCTCTCACAATGGTATCAAAGTGGTATTGCAAGATTCAGTATTCAGTATAGGTCAATGAAACTGACTCTAAAGGTGTCCGGGAGTGTATTGATCTGTAAGTAACTGAACAGTTGACATACTCAATACAACTCTAAGAGCTTCAAGAAAAGATTGTTTCAAGATCACCTCTTCATTTATCCTCAATCATTAATCGGTCACGATCTCTCTCTTCACTTATCCTCACCTATTAGTATATTACTGTCCCTCGTTTCTACAATGCTTGTTTTAGCCATCATTAATTAGATTTAGATCTATATGCCGGTCATCATTACTTTGAAAAATATTAGCTTTATGCTCATTATATTATGTTGGGTAACAAAAAAGCCTTAACCATGGATTAAAAGCACGAATAGCTTGGCACAGAAGAAAACTTTGGTTTTAACTCTTCTCAGCAAGGAACTAACTTGCTGAAACCATCATTACATAGCAAATCACACTGTATCATATTGCCTAACAGTATAAAAGCATGGGTTAACTTGCAAAAAGAAAGACAAACAGTTTATCACTGCCATCCTCCAAAATGTAATAATACATTCTGGTCTAGATTCTCGTGAAATGAAACACTTCACTCAGTTAATAAACATATGACTTGTAGATTAGTGAATCAAGAAATAGAGAACTGAAACTCACCCATAATGATCCCTTGTGCACCTCGGTAGTAAGAACTTGTCAATGTTCTGAATCTCTCCTGACCAGCTGCATATTTAAATCACACCATATCCACCCTTAACACTACTATGAAGCAAGGATTTAAAGAAACATGCGATAATAAATGAATAAATAAACACAGATGAACACCTGTATCCCAAATGGCAAGCTTCAGCTTTTTACCGTCCATTGTCAAATATTTGACCTTAAAATCAACACCTACATTGAGACATGAAGCAAAACATAAAAGCATTAAGCTCTAGATCACCTTGTGTTTACAAATAATCAGAAAACATTATGCATAAACAAGAACAATGGTGACATTGCACACTGAATAGCAAAATGTACACCAACAAAGTGACAATGGCAATGGCATGTTCCTGAGATGCAAAAACCTCGATTCAGAAGCAAAGGCACGTGAGTTTTTAAAATAAATTGGAAAAAAGAAGTAAGAAAACGAACCAATTGTGGGAGAGAGATCTTCGAAGGCATTGGAGGTGAAACAGAGGAGGAGACTACTCTTGCCAACACCGGAGTCCCCAATCATCAACAACTTGAACAAATAATCGAATTCCTGGCTCGAACTCGAATCCATCGCAATCAACTGATTCAATCATGAAATAAATAATCACATTTCATTTTCCGTTCCAAATCCTATGACCCAGAAGCCAATCTGAAACTCGTTGTGTTGATTGATAAGAAAATGTGCATTGCCATCAAAATAGAATGATTAACAAAGAGAGAGAGAGAGAGAGAGGTTTGCATACCTAAGAATTAAGAGAATCAAATTCTAGAGGAACTGGTAGCAAACGAAATTCAGGATGAAATATTACCAAGGAAAATAAAACGGAACCGTATCCGAATTACCAGGTCGCCGTTCCACTTTTCTTTTCCCCTTCAGCTCCGAATTATTTCTAATCATTATTCCCAACCTTGTTGCATTAACAGATATAACAAAAAAAATGAAAGGGGTAACCGGTGAAAAAATAATACAAAATAATCAAAAGAAAGGAAAAATCATCCCTATAAAACCGGATGATTAGAAATAAATAAATTAGAAAGACAACAAAAGATAGTGTGTCTGTGTGTGTTAAAATTTGATGTGCCTCAATGCCTGCACGTGATATTCACTTTCTCCTATAAATGGTGAGAAATGCTTGCTACAACACTATCATTGTCTGCTGTAGACAGTAGTTAGCAGCGAAAATGTTAAGCCGTTTATCTAGAATTTATGAGCTACTCTGCATTTAATATAGGTTAAATGGGACCTATTTGTTAAATAAATTAACTTAAAGTTTTTTTTAAAAGTTTACTTAATTAAAATGGTTAAATTTATTTCATTTAAAAAATTTTATATTAACTTTTAAAATACATAAAAATAGTATATCTAATCATATATTTTTTATTATTGTTGTATTCAATTTTTACTATAATATTTAAAATTATATTAATGTAGATCATTGGTCAGAGTAGAAGTGCGTTCGTATAGACTTTACTATGTCCAGATAAAAAAAGATTTTGTCATAAAAAAAAATTAAAATATACTTTCAAATCAAATAAATTAGACTCAATCCTTTTATTTTTAAGAACAAATCAAACTTGAAAATTAAAAAATTTAATTTAAATTTAACCTATTTTCATTTCTCTATCATTATATATGTATTATACATATTTAAAGTTTATATTTTTTTTCTTTGGCAATTAACCTATATCTTTATTGATGGTGTATAAAGACATAATTGATAAATTTTTAAAAAAAAAATTTATTTATAATTTTAATGTGTGAAAATATATTTTGAGATATATTTGATGCTTTAAAAACTTACTTAATAGTTATATTTATATAAATAAATATATAAAAAAATATTTTTTATAAGATAATATATGTATGATGAGAATTTTAACTTAATTTAAGATAATATAAGAATAATTTTAAAATTGTTGCTGAAGTATTTATATTTAAAGTTAGAGTGTGTATAGTTGGAATTTTAACTCAGTTTAAACAATTTAGAAGTAATTTATATTTTTTTTATAAAAATTATTACATTGTCTCATTACATGTTAATTTAATTTTTTAGAGATTAACATTTAAGTATGAAATTAATTTTCTACGCTCAAATCTATCATTTGGTAAGTCATTTAATAAATTAATAGATATTATTGCACCATTATTTTTTATTATTGTGATTTTAATTTTTAATCATTATAAATTTAATTTTTGCTTATTGTAATATTAAATTATACTATTGGTTGAATTGAAATTTCTTGTAAATAGTACATAATTCTTGCAACTGAAAGATGAAACAAAATATTTTATTTTCTAAATCTTTCTTTTTAATGTTATTATTTGAGATTTTAGCACATATAGATATAAAATATATAATTCTTTCATATCATTGAGTTAATTTAAAAAAAGAGTCAAAATCCTACAGAAGAGATGAACTAAATTTTTATGTTTTGAAATCTTTCCACAACGTCTTTCTTTTTCCAACGTATAATAGTAGACTTGTTCCCCGAGTCTTCCAACGAAAGCAATAAGGAATGAATTTTACAAGGTCCAACACATGTAGGCTGTAGCTAATCAAAACTACCATTATTGAACAAGGAAAATGCTAATAAGTGAGTCCTGAAGAAGCTACGAATTTTGCCTTACACTAACAATAAACCACGTTTATTGTTTACTAACTATAATGATGATTTCCTGAAATGGGTTGTAATAAAATCATCATTTTCAGCTTCTAATCCCCAAGGTGGATTTGGGCCTAACTTGAATGAAACCCATAATCCAACACTGAAACAGATGTTAAGCCCAACTCCGGAACATATGACCCGCTGAAATTGACATGTGGATTTCACCTCTAAAGAATGTTTGGTATACAGAAAATTTTTATTTTTATGAATTATATTTTTAAATTATAATTATTAAAAACATGATAAATGTGGTATATGTAAAATAATTATTATGATATATAATAAAAATTAAAAAAATCATCTTATGAAAATTTTAAATATTATTATATCACACAATAATTTAATATAAAATAAAATTAAAAAATCACTTTCAAAAATTAATCTCCTAAAAATATTTTTTAAACACATTCATTTCAAATATAAAAAATTAATATTTTATGAATTAATAAAACTTAAAAACTTAAGAACAAATACCTTACCATACACTCTTTTACATCTGACTAGAGAGGACTACCAACATCTTGTCCTAACTTATGCATCCAACTACAGATCCAATTGGACAACCAAAATATTATTCTAACTTCTATGTACGTGGAATTGAAATACAATATCAGTATTTCTATCCAATCATTAATTATCACATAATTAAAAATTATTTATTTTATAGTTTTTTAAAAGATTTAATTATTGGTTTTATATTTTATAAGTTATAGTTAAAATAATTTTTTAGTAATTAATAATTAAAATTTTTATAAAATAATATATTACTTAAATTTATATTAAACTTATATTGTTTAAAATTAAATTTTTAACTCACATCCTATAAAAAAATATTTCTTACTATTTAAGCCTTCTCATAAAATATTTTATCTTTATATATAGGTATGTATTTCATTTTTTAACATATATATTACATATACATATAGGATATTTACATAAAATTATGTTAAAGATATTCTTGCATCACATAATAAGTATTTAAAGAATAAAATATGACATTCCACATGCATAACGATGATATTAAAGTTAATTTTGAAGGAACAGGACAAATTGAATATAATAATTAATTGATTCGAGGAGTTATTAGTATGAAGTATTTTATGGTTTTGTTTAACTTACTTCTTGGAACAACCTACAATTATATCTTATTTTAATCTACTCATATTAGTATGCATGTATACTTAAATCAGATTTTTTCTTGGATTGTGCCCCTTCAATCACAACAAAATTAAAATTCATACGTTAAAATTTGACCCAAAATTAAAATATTAAATTAAATGAAAGATAAATCATACGTGGCACTACCAGAATAAGAGACTCTTCATAGGAATTTATGATGACCTGTTTAAAACTTAATTTAGATAAAGTAAAATAAAATAAACAGACTTAAAAAAAACTTGTTAAAATAAGCCAAACTTAAATTCTAAAATTTAGTTTCATGTATCCTATTCTCACCTCTAATTGCATTACAAGGAAGTTTTTTTTTAAAAAAACAAACACAAATGTTCGTTAGTAAAATGCTCGTTTAAATATATTGCATGTTTGTAATTGGTGAATTTTTAAAAAATATTTTAATAAAAAAATACTACTAGTAAAAATAAGTTGAAAAGTATATTTCTAATTTTTTTTCGGAGCACCAAGATGAGACAGCGTTTGGTGCGCGGATGTCGCCCATGTATTTAAGTGTTGTCCCATGCATTAAGATTTAAGGCTTTAAAGGATGAATAAATAATTAAAAATATTAGAAATTATATTCAGATATATTAAGAATTACGATAAGAATAGTTCAATCAGTGTTTCAATAAAATTTCAGATTAAGTTTGCATTAATTTTTTTCATTTATTTATGTATAATTTTTAATAGTCATAGTTCAATTATTTTTAAAGTTTAATAAATTTAATCTGCCATCAATTTTTATTCAAAATTATGTAATTTATTTTTATTTTTTATAAATTAGATTGATTAAATTATTTTAATTAAAATTTACCGACCAAAATATTAAATTTTGCTTAAAATAAAAGAAGGTTTATAATTTTTTCAAAACCGTAACATAATATTTTGTAAATTTTAAATGTTACTATTTTTAAAAATATCCTTACGTCTAAAATTTAAAATTATTTGAGGTTATAATATTATTATAATTTTTAAAAATTTTGGATACAAATAATAATTTTAAAATTTTAATTTTGAAAAATAATTTCATTAATTTTAAAAATTAATAATTTTAATTCATTAAAATAAAAAATTTAAATTAACAAATCTATAACTATAAAAAAATATTTCTTAACAAATATTTTAAAACATTAATTAAAATTTATCAGATATTAATCAAGAAATTTCCAGCAAAATGTTTTCATAAAAAATATTATTAATTTATTTTTATAATTTTCAATAAGTTAATAATATATGGTAAAATAGCAGCACTGAAAGGTGTAAAAGATTCCGTGAAGAAAACGGTAAGAGATTGCCACATGTCACTGCCAGTTGCCACATTGAAATGCCCTCAAAAAGAAATTTATAGGTTTTAGGTCACATGATTCCGTGATGGGCGCGCGTTTACATCTGTCCTGTGCCAGCTTTTCGGCCACCATGTCAGCTCCACGGGACACTTCATACTAATATGTAATAATAATATTAATTAAGGGTATTAAATACTATAAAATTTTTGTTATAAAACATATTTTTAATTTTTAATCAATATTTTAAATTATCACTTGGAAACAATTTTAAATTTAATTTCTGTGTTCCAATCTTTATTTCTTAGTTATATATTATTTTTAAGTTTACTGGACACCAATTACTCAATTCAATAGAATCTAACTTAATTTGATAACTCACGATTAACTTATTTATTGGGTTGAGAAATCATCTGATATATATATAAATTTTATGATATTTCGTATGCTTAAGATTTTAGTAACTATGCTATGTCTGTCCTTCTAAAAGCTTCTAAAATATTTAATAATTACAGTAGAAATTGTTGATAATAATAGATTCAGAATGTTGTATCATTGTAAAAATCATTATCTCAAAATAAAATTCTAACGAACTTTGATGCAACCAAAAAATACGAGCTTGTTACCAATATTTGATGCTAATGGTTTGACTTATATATTCGAGATAAAGCGTCTTGAAGACTCTTAAATTAATGCTGAAAATAAAAATTGAAAAGAGAAGAAAAAGAGATATTTTGAGTTCATGAGGATGGAGGATAAATCTCCTTTATAGCTGTTTACATGCTAAAGATAGTTGTTTAACCACAAGTGTGAACATAAATTAATATTGATGATCCTAATAGAATCCATGTCAAGCTTAGTTTATCTCATGGAAGCATTCTGATATGTTAGATGTGATTTATTCATATTTTAGTCATGTAAAAGATACGTTCCTTACATCATTAGATAAACTCTCAATTAATGTAGTACTATCCTCTTGCAATTTTTATTTACTTATGCATTATAATACTTTTACAGATACTATCACCGTCACCTGCTTATATATCCAACACCTACATTTTAAACATCAACTTGAAGATTGAGTCACTAAACCTGCAAGTAATAAAGGTTTAATTAGATTAGTTTGTTCCTAAACAATTTTATTTCAAGATTTATTAAACTATATTGTTTCTAGTTAAAAATTAGTTTGTTCTTAAATAATTTTATTTCAATATTTATTGTTAAATTACAAATTTTATCATATAAATTATGTTATAAATATGAGGATCAAATTATTATAAAACAACTTTTGTTAAAACTATTTTATTTAATAAAACTTTAAAAAATTTAAATTTGATTAATCTAACTATTAAATTGAATAATCCTATTATATAAATTAAATTGATAAAATTATATGAATTTTAAATTTAATTAATATTTATTAAAAATTAAATTCAATATATATATTTTTAATATATATTAAATTTAATTATTTAATTTAAATTTTATATCCATCATTTTATCTATAAAATATTAAATTAATACTTTTAAATTTTATAAATTTAATTTATAAAATAAAAATATTTAATTTAATAATAAAATTAATAAAATTTACTATTTTTAAAAGTTATTGAGTATAGTAGACTAATTTAAACAAAAATCACCTTTTAAAATAAGCTGATTCTTATCTATATTATAAAATTTTATATTAATTCAAAATTATTTTATATTTCATTAAAATATATTAAAATTAATGTGATATATAATATTATATAACAATTTGATTATATTTTTATTAAAATTTAATTAAAATATACTGGGAATATAAATATTTTTATACCATAATTCAATTATTAATTGTCATATAATAACAAGTTAATAACTTTTCATAATAATTACTTTAAATTTATATTCAAAATGATTGTTAATTACAAATATTTATATCGATATGTATCAAAATTAATTTTTTATCATTTGAATTTTTATAAAATTTAACACTATTTCGATCGAGTAAAATATGTTAAGGCGTAGCAATAAGATGAGATCAAATTGGGTCAGCATGACTTGGACTGCCATTATATTAATATGCCTACATCACACAACAACACCATACACATGAATTAAGCCATTTCCAAAGATCATTCACATGTCTGACATTACATATTCCAAAATATTTATCCACAGTCAAATTCAATAAATAAATTAATCTCAAATTATTAACATTACAAATGGTTTTCTTTAAAATTCTTCTATTTTACAAATCAATTCATTAAGAATTAGAAAAATTTTCTATTTATACCCTTGTTCATACCTATTGATTAAATATTGTACAATTAACAACTTAATTAGATGTAATATAAATAATAAAATAATAAATACAAAAGTTCAATATTAAATAGATATTTTATTTTTCATAACATTATTAATATTATAAAAATATTAAACCATATATAAATCAGTATTATATATATATTATCATTTTTAAGTCATCATTTTAAAAATGTTGTCATTTTTATTATAAAATATTTTGAGTGTATTTTAAAATATATTTCAACCAATTAAAAATTAAAATTATTAATTACAAAATTTAATAAAAAATTTAAGTTTTATTCAATAAATTAATATAGGTTTAAAAAATAAAATAATTTTTTATTAGATATTAACACTTTTAGAATTATTACTTAGTTTTTTAAAAAGTTAGTTCAAATAATTTTAAAATCTTTTAGCTCTTAAATGAAATTTGTTTCCTTAATATATTTTTAAGAATTGATTTTTTATTTATCAATTTATTTTTATGAATTTAATTCTATATAATTTTTTATAATAATATTATTAATTTATATATATATTTATATTACTATAAAATAATATCTAAAATTATTAATATATATTATATCATTTATTTTTAAAATAAAGTATTAAATTTTTTAATTTTAATTATTTAAAAATTTCTATATGGAAAATAATATTTTTAATTTAAAAAATTTGTTAATTAATTTAATTATATTTTCTATTTAAAAATAAAGAAAATATACTATATTTATCAAATTTTATTATATCAATTGATTATATCTTTCTTTATTATTTTATCAAACATTTATAATTTAATTTTTAGTTTAATATATTTTAATTTATAATTTATGATTAATTTATTTGATAATTTTGTTAAATTTTTTATATAATATGAAAATCGATAAAATTATTATAATTTTTTACATTTGTACGGATTATTTTATTTATTTATCTTGAATAAATGAAATTGATAAGAATTATAAATTAAAATCAATAAAAAATATTTTTAACTTAAAATATTTATATAAGGAAATAAAAGTAATATAATAAAATCAACATATTGTAATATTTTATTAAAAACAATACCAATTACTATAGTTATTTCTATGAATAAAAAACGATTCTAATATGTTTGCACATTATTATTATCCATCCCATTATATCCGATTCTTTTAAATTTTTTGACAGTCAACAATACGAATATCAAAACTCTTTCTGTTAATTAATGTAATTTAATTAAAAGATGAGTTACAAAAGAAAAAATAACTGTTACTTCCATAGTTTATTTATAAAAAAAAAAGTTCCGTTGTTATTTTAAAATCAATAATGTTATTTGGTACGAATAATTTTTAATTAATTAATATAGATATATGTCTACAAATAAAGAGAAAATATCATTTCAAAAAATAAAAAATATTTTACTTGTATACATTTATAAACTGTCTGTTTCATATGTTTTCATTTTTTCTTCTAAATATACAAAATAAAGTAATGAGGGGCGTTTCCCAATGGGAGGAAGCGAAAGCGTGCACATGATTTGATGGAGTATGAGAGTTTGACAGAGCGGACAAAATGTCAGAAACGGTATCCTATTTTTCTCTCATTTCTCCAACCCGACCCCACTCGTCTCTTTCATCCAAATTTCTAATATCACCGTTCAGAAACGCGCCCACGCTATGCAAATACTAGTGCAACACGCACTTCTATCAACCTTCACACTTCACCTATTATGCACCACCTTCTTTCTCTTCCTTCTCCATCATCGCCATCACCTTTTTCAACCTTAATCAAATCGACATCCCTTCCAACCCCTATTCCATTCATTATTCTATTCATTTATTTCATTATTCACCTTCGCTTCAATGGAATCGGATAAAACCACCTTTTCTCCCTTAGTTCTGGGAACCTGTACAAGGCCATCTTGGGCCCTCTTGTTTCTCCTCTTCACTCTTTTCATCGTTTTGTCCCTTCAGCTTCCCTCCAGGTCCGTTTTCCCCGTTTGGTTCCTCTCAGCCTCGTCCCGACCCCAAGCGTCGCCCGATCCGATCACCTGCTCCGCCTTTTTCCGAGATGTTCCACCGAGGAAGGTTGTCATGTCGATCGAGGATTTCGGCGGCGTTGGCGACGGCAACACTTCCAATACCGAATCGTTTCGGCGGGCGATTCTGTACATGCAGCGTTTCCAGAACCGTGGTGGGTCCCAGCTGAATATCCCCAAGGGAAGATGGCTCACCGGTAGTTTTAATCTCACCAGTAATTTCACGCTTTTTCTTCAACGCGGTGCTGTTATTTTGGGCTCTCAGGTGCCACCTATTTCTTTACCTTTCACTTTTTTTTAAAAAAAATTTCTTTTATTATGAAGTCTTTAATTCCATTTGGTTTATGTAATTATTCTATTTATTGTTAAACTTGCAATTTTATGCATGTTTAAATTAAATAGTTTAATTTCAATCAAAATTGAATATATACCTTTCACCTAGTACGCAACTGTGAGTCTGTGACTTGGCTTCCGCATGTGCTTTCAATTTGTGCCATTTTATTTATTGGGAAAAATTTGGAATAAGACAACGTCCTTTTAAAAGTCAATTTTATTTTTTTAAAAGAAAATTTTAGGTTTTCTCGGACTTTCTTAGGAAAAGAGGTGAGGATATGCTTTTTGACTTTTGTTGCGACAAATGGTACCATTAGCATCCACACGGTACCGACCAAATAATGCCTCTTTTTTAACTTTGTGATTTTTGTTTATTCATAAGCACCTTTATGTTAATTATATTTGTGGCAGTTTGATTTATTTATTACTTAATTAATTTAAAGTTTTGATCCGCAGGACCCAAAAGAATGGCCAATAATTGAACCTTTGCCATCTTATGGAAGAGGGAGGGAAAGGTTAGGAGGAAGACATATTAGCCTTATACATGGAAATGGCATCAGCAATGTTGTTATTACAGGTAAAACATGGAATAACCACAAATTTAACTTATATTTTTACAAATTTCCTTTTAAGGAAAAAAGCCAAGAAATTATCTATTTCATGTTTGCGATACTTGTACACCCGTTAAATAATGAAGTGCGTGGTTCACGTATTGTTCGTAGGCATTTTAACAGCTGTCTGGTTTTGCAGGAGAAAATGGAACAGTTGATGGTCAAGGAAAGATGTGGTGGGAACTTTGGTGGAATAGAACGTTAGAGCACACGAGAGGACACCTCCTTGAACTAGTAAACTCGGATAATGTTCTCGTAACAAACCTCACCTTTCAAAATTCTCCTTTCTGGACCATTCATCCTGTTTATTGCAGGTTTGATATTTTTGGCTATTTTCAGTTTTCACTTCTATTGGTCACAGCTGGCACTTTATAGGAGTATTTTTGGAATGCACTCAACAACTTTTAGTGAATTTTGGGAAACTATTAACCCAAAACTTAGTTCAATTTATTCGTGGTTTTTTTGAGTTATGAAATTTGTATAACAAAAGCTTACAACAATTTATATAACATTTTTCTCTTTTCTCCTCTCTCAATCCCATTATCCATCACATCACATACTTCTCCTTCTTCAATCCATGCCGTATGTTTTTTGTATATATTTGTCGTAAAAATGTGATTTCTCTTTTTACACTGTACCCAATTGTATCCTCTAATTATGTGCTGTATATGCATTGTAAGAAAATCAGTTTAATTATGACTTATCTGTTGTTAACTTCTGTTACCACAAAACACTTTGAGATTTTAATAAACGGCTGTGTTTTGTTTCAGCAATGTTGTGATCAAAGGAATGACAATCTTGGCTCCTCTTAATGCGCCAAATACTGATGGCGTAGACCCAGGTTTGTGTTACTCCTTTTTTACTACTTAACCTCTTTTCTTGCATTCTCTTATCCTGCTTGGCTTTTGGTTTCTTATGCGCAAATTCAAGTGGACAAATTTTAGACACAAATCACATTATAGTCTCTTACAACCGAGTTTCTTTTCTGATGATGCAGACTCAAGCACCAATGTATGTATTGAAGATAACTACATAGAGAGTGGGGATGATCTTGTAGCCATTAAGAGTGGTTGGGATCAATATGGAATCACCATGGCTCATCCAAGCACAAATATCATAGTCAGGAGAGTATCAGGCACTACCCCAACTTGTTCTGGAGTAGGAATAGGTAGCGAGATGTCTGGTGGAATTTCAAATATCACAATTGAGAATTTGCACGTGTGGGATTCTGCTGCTGGTGTTCGGATTAAATCTGACAAAGGCAGGGGAGGGTACATAGCCAATGTTAGCATAACTGATATAAAAATGGAGAGAGTCAAGATACCCATTAGGTTCAGTAGAGGTTCAAACGACCATCCTGATGATGGGTGGGATCCAGAAGCTGTTCCTAGGTTCAAAGATATTTTAATCAGTAATGTGTTGAGCGTAAATTCAACAAAAGCGCCAGTCTTGGAAGGTGTAAAGGGTTCATCATTTGAAGGCTTATGCTTTAAAAATATTACCCTGCACGGTGTGGCCTCATCTGCAAAATGGCGTTGTGAATATGTCTCTGGTTTTGCCACCGAGGTGTTCCCGGTTCCATGCCATGAATTGCAGAACAAAAGCAATTCATCCTGGTGTTCACCTTCCTGATTTACTGTGCACCTCATCGTGGAAGGTTCCAAGTTCCAACAGTGGAAAAAGCAGGCTTTTTAGCTTACCTTGTGATCTGATTAAGCAGTTTTGAGTCTTGCTTAAGCTGATTATTTTTGCGAGGCATGAAAAATATGAGCTGGAATGAATTGGGTTCGTGAAGCCTGAATCAACATAACATTTTTCCTGATTTGGGTGACATGGACATATAATTTGATCTGTTTCAGGTTTGTGATTGGAACGTCCAGAGTAGCATTGATTGATATTGTGCCCTCATCATGCCTTGATTGATGGCTACAGAACGTGGAGTTGCACCTTGGTTTGCATGGCGGTATAACCACTGATTCCTGTCTTTTACTTTAGATGGTTTCTTCTGTTACTTGTATAGGGAATTAATTCATCGGGAGAGAACCCTTAGTTGAATACAGAGTGAACACAACAATGTAGAAACAATTTTGAATCGGATCAAATCTTATACATTTCTTTTTTCTAATAGGGAATAATTCATGTGAAAATCATTTAGTACAGCAAAGCTTACATGATTTGTGATTGGTATCGATATTACACTGAACTGGCGCTATTAACGGCCGTGAATACGGCCAGGAAATCATTAATTTAGAGGGAACAGGAAATCATTTAATACGGCCAAGAATGAGAATAAAGTCGGGAAATTTTTGTATTATTATTCATCATTTATATTTTTACAAATATTTATCATATTTGTTTTTGTCGTAATATATTTGTTGATATATTCACAATTAATTTTATTTTTTAATTTATAATAAATACATTTCGTTGATATAAATTAGTTATTATACAATTATACTCTTTTTGGTTACAATTATACTCTAATTATTAATTAAATTCATTTAATTTAATTTTCACTCAAAACATTTTATTAATTTTACTAAATAACTAATGATTTTTTAACCTATTTTAAATCTTTAATATTTACATTTAATAGTCAAATTTTAAACCTAAATATCTTTTAGTCTTTAAATATTTATATGAAATATTACTAACACCAAAATTACGAATAAATATTTATATAATATAAAAAAATTAATATAAAATTATATTAATAAATATATTAAAGGAATCAATATATACACAAAAATAATAAGATATCTCTGTCATGAAAAGCATGTAAATGTTGCAAGCTGCAACAAACCGTATAAAAACAATTCAATTGCATTGAAAATGTCACCATTGAAAACAGATCATCACTGGGTCGCTGGATGGGCTTAAAAACAGTGAGCTCAATTTGTTGTGAAAATTCATTCCACATTTTAATGTTGGCTGCCAAGTCTTACATTGTCATAAAACAATCAGGTGTGAAATACAGTGGTGTATTTTGATAATATTTTTTTTATCAAATTATATATTTTATAAAATATATTATGTAATAATATTAATTAATATATTTAATTTTAAAAATAAGTATAATATTTTAAATTATTTTATTTTAAATAAACATTTATATTATATATTGATTTTATTACTTTAAAATTATTAAAATTATAAAAAAATAAAAAGAAATAAATGTTTTAAATTTTTAGAAATTTATATCAAAGACTAGTAAATATTTTGTTAGAAAAATCTTATAAAAAGAACCTAAAGAAATATTACATGCCCACTATTTTTGTAATATATATTTAATAACATACAATAAAAAATCAATTAGTAGTAAATTTTTACTAAAAATATCAATATGTATAATTTAATATTAAATTAATTAGTTATATTTAATTTTTCTCACACAATTATAAATAAAATTATATATTTTAGGAATCAAATAATCTTTTAAAAAACTAAAATATAAATAAATAAATAAAATAAAGAAATTCATAGCCCAAATTGTATATATTAATATTTTTGAGATTAAAAATATAAAAAATATAAATTACAACAACCAAAATTAACGTTTGTTATAAAATAAAAAGATTAAAATTATAAAAAAATTACAAAAAAATCAAAATTAAATTAAAATGAGAACTAAAAACTTATCAAAATAAAGTTTTATTGCGTGTTCCCGACAGACGTTAAAAAACGGTTAGTATAAAGAGCAACAAGCAAAAACTCAACCATAAAAGATATCTAACACTGCCGAAGAGAAATCATGAACACCATCAACTTGTGAGTCAAAGAGTGAGATGAGCTTCGTCTTTATGTTCTCAACAGATTCTAATGTGGCATCAGATGGTACGGAAGCAAGGGATTCGAGCCCAGGATTCTGGCTATTAAACACAGAGAACAGAGTTGCAACCTGTGCACCACGGTTTAAGAAGAAATGGAACAAGCCCTTAGGGATGACAAACACATCACCAGCTTTGAGAAGCTTCTGGAAGGGGGTGTTTTTGGTATCAAGAAAGACAGCTACCAACACTCCTTCCCTAACAAAAATCATTTCAGTGGCTCTTGGGTGGTTGTGGAGGTTAACAAGCCCATCAACTTCAATGTCACTTCTACCAATTGAAAGGCCAAGAGTGTTGAGACCAGGGAACTTGGTAGCAGTAACAATTTTATTCGATGAACCAGAAGCGTCTCTAGTACCAGGCTTGCTTAATTCCATGCTCTTGAAATCATGGCCACTTTTGTTTGTTGGGTTCTCGCATGGTAGGCCATTGATGAATATGGCTTCCTTGGTTGGTGGAGATGCAGGGCAAGTGTCCTGTAGATTATCACAGTCTGCTGTGCAAAATTGGATGATGGTAAAGGCTATAATGAACCTGAAGAAGAAGAAGAAGACAGAAGAGTGGGATTTCTTCTTCATCTTGACTTGAATATATGCTTGGTCAATATTGCTCGATTAGTCTTGTTTAACATTGTATGATATATATGAACATGTGTCTTTGAGGGAACGAGGCTTTGGCAATTAGTTTCTTGGGGTTGCAAGAAATACAAGTTAAGACATTCTTGGAGTTCACTGCTGGCTTTGCTAGAGTGTCATGTATTGCTTGAAAGAAACGTACATTACCCAACATCTATTGGGTCGGGTTGCTAGCTAAGCCTGAACGTGGATCCCCTCCAGCTGATGGATCTGTGAGAAATCCACTGTATTTGCAAGAGAAGGAAAATTATAGAAAGACAGAAAAAAAAAAAAAAGAATGAAGAAAAGAAAATGGAAAGAAAATTTTCCCGCCTCTAGATAGTATTCAGAAAGGAAAAGGGTAATATAATCGTCCCACCTCACAGTATTTATATTTGAATTTATCTAAATTTTATGCCAATTTTTTTATACAATAATAATTATTTATGTTGGTTAATAACTGTTAGAAAATAAAAATTAGATGTAAATAGCTGGTCTTTACCGTGCGTGTACGTACGATCATTATTATTCATTTACTAAAGTTATGTGATGAGTTTTTAGTATCAATTTATTTCATTTTAAATCGTAGTATAATGGTATAAATTTTAAAGTTATTGAAAGAAAAGTCATGTTATGTAATAGTTTTTTGAAATTTTTTTTAATCCATTCTATTTTTAGTAAATTTTAATTCACAATATTAAATAAAAAAATACCATTTTAGAAGCTCTACATGAAAAGCTTAGTATATACACTTCTTTATACTTTTTTTTAGCAACTTTTTTACCAAATTTTTTAATTACTAAATAATATAAAATTAAATTTACATCGGTGATGTCATTATTCTCCTTTTGAAAGTCATCAAGTTCGATTTACAAAATTTTAAGCATTCTTTTTATAATCAATATGTTTTTATGATTTAAAAAATGATAAAATAATATTATAATCAATACTCTGTTGAGTATAGTGTTGCACATTTGAACTTTTTGAAATCTGCAAACAACATGTTCACCTCTATTTTAGCCAATCAAATTTAACAATTTTTCATTAAAATTTTATTATTTTTCAAATTTCATTTACCTTCTTGAGAAACTGGTATTGGTATACCAATGAGGCCTTCATTCACAATTTCAAATGTTCCCGAAATTATTTGAAGCAATTTCGCAGGCATCAAATCGAAGGTCATTTACTGTTACAAATTGAGTAATTACATTAATGGAGGTTCCCGAAATTGAACCAATTTTCTAAATCAGTGTGCTGTTTGGTATGCAACTAGCTTCCAGTTTCCCATGCTCCTGGTGAAACAGAGTTTTGTTCTCGAACCCCAACTTTATCATTTTTGAATTTTGAATTCCACTTTTGAACAAATTGTAATTTCAATTTTTCTCTCCCATCCTCTTCTTGTGTTTCCATTTTTCCAGTAATTACAATCGAATCTTTCACTTCTCATATTCTTCTGTTCTTCGTACTCTGAAGAAGGGGAACGAACTATTGTGGCTCTCAATCTCAAGCTTGATGATTGCTTCTACGAAATCGAAACCATATAAGAAGGTGTGCAAGGTAAGCAATAACCTCAACCTTCGATTTTGACCTTCTTGTACTTTCGAGGAACCTTCAAATTCAGTATTGCTTGTAATTATTTTCTTGATAGGGAATGTAAGTACTGAGGTGGCCCATGGATTCTCCCGAGTAAGGTTCAATGGTTATCCTTTTTAATTTTGGTTAATTTGTTATTGTTTTAATCAATTTATGATTATAAACACTTGCAGGATGGGAATGACGGTGGTATGATAAATCCTAATAATAACTGGGAAGCAACAATATTTCAAGCTTGTGTGATAAATCTAAACTATGAAAAAATTCAATGAATTTAACATTTTTAAATTAAAGGTGTCTAATCCAAGGTTTACGTGTTTATTGCTTTCATCGTTAAGACTTTACCATAATTGAAATATTTAAGTATGTTGGCGGTCAAATAATTGAAGATTAGAAATATTATTCCCTGGTTGACAAGTTCATGCCTTGTGGTTTTATTGTATTTGTAGGGAATGTCCAAAATACCAATTAAAGAAAGATCTGAGGACACCTAGAAAAGGTCAAGGGGAGGGGTACTACAAATTGGGTACAATCTCTTTCGGACATTTCATTATCTTTATTTTTTATTGTATTTAGATAATGGAACAATTGATGCAACAAGTTATGTAGCAGATGTATATAAGGGGATATCTTTTGTTTTTATATTGAATAGCACCTAAGTTGATTTGTATGAACTCAGTTTTTCGCTGATAACATCGATGCTTGCAGTGTATTGAGATTGAGAATCCTCTTTAGTTATTTGGTAGAACCAAGAAAATAGTATTCTGTTTGTCACACACTAATCCTTTTGCTTTCTCATGATTTATGTGCAGATTTGTGTATGGAAGTCTTGTAAGCAGGACCTTAAGTAAGAACTAAATTGAATACCTGTGTCAATGTTAAAAAGGGTGGTGCAGGCTAATGTTCGGTAACCCTGGAATGGACATGATTGAAGCCTTTGTACCTGAACTTTATATTTATTACTGTTTATATCAAATTAACTTAAAACTTACCAAGTGAATCTAGGGGTGCTTGAGAAACAAACCACCTATATAGCCTGTAATTTACACCTTGTTTTTTTTTTTTTTTTCTGCGATCTCGTTTGGTTCAATGTATATGTAAAAAATATAAATAATAAAGATTTAAAATAATTTTGATTAAATAACTTTTATAAATTAATTTAACTGTTAAATTAATAAATTTTTACTATATACATTATATTTATAATTTTTTTTAAAATTAATATTTTATTAAATAATTTAAAATAATGAATAATATATTTTCTAATATTTATTAATTTAAATTTATTCAATAAAATATTAAATATTTTTTAAATTTTATAATTTTTTTATATATAATTTACAATCATTAAATTGATAAAATTCAACTATTTATAAAAATATTTAAATATAATAGTTAGATTGATAAAATTAATTTTAAAATAATTCTTTTTCTCTTCATATATATATATATATATATATATATTATTAGGTTACTTTTAATTTAATGAAAATTATTTTGTAAACTTATTTAATTAGTTTTGTTAAATTGAACACTAGTTAAATGAATTACATGAAGTAAACAAACACTTCGTACAATGGCACCGGTCAACACATTAGTATACTTATATAACAATTTATTTTGTATATTTTTTTTTTCTACTTTTGTCTATTATAAGTATGTATCACTGTATATTTTATTTAAATAAAAGATATAATAATTATTTAATTTTTTAAGATCATTTTAATTTTATTTGGTATGGTAGTTATTTTAATAATTATTAATATTTTTAATTCTATTTTTATTTACGTAAAACATCAGTTAATAGTTGAGTTATTTTTTTATTTTTATCTTTCATGTATTTTGATAATTATTTATCTATTATGAAATATTATTTTTTGTAACATTATTTAATATAATAATATTTATTTTATTTATTAAATATTTTATTTAAATTATTTACATAAAATATTTAATTTTTATTAATAAAAATTATAAAGATAAAATAAATATTATTTTTATAAAAAATATTATTTAAAATATGTTTATAAAAATTAAAAATATTTTAATTTTAAAAAAATGGTTTATTTAAAAATATAATTTTTATTAAAAATACATCATAGATAATAAAATAAATAAATAAAATTATCAAACTTTCTTATTTATAATATATAATTGTCAAAATAATTATAAATTTATTTATAAGTAATAATAAATTTAAAAATGTCATATTTATTTTTTAATATAATAATTTAGTTCAAATAATAAAATATTAAAATTAATTAGTAAAAAATTAAAACAGTTAAATTGTAGCCTAATGATCTAATATTTATTAGTTATTTATTTTATCTTTATCAATTATTTAATAACTACTTTTACAAATATTTTTTATCTTAATAAAAAAGTTTTTCAATTTACAGTTATTTTCTAAATTTTTAATTTTCATTTTTCTTTTTAATTTCAAATAATTTATTAACTTTCAACTAATTTATCCATTAATTTTATCAAATATATCCCATATTTTTTAATTTTAGATAAAAAAGTATTAATAATTATTTATTCATAAAAACCATTGCAACAAATATTAATAGCAGCATAATTATATGGTTAAGCGGTGATTTTTTATTTTGTCATAAATATGACACTTTTCATCTATCTAAGAATATTGGATGTTATATTATAAATTTTTTATATATTTTTGAAAATTATTTATTTTTAAAATATTCATTAAATACTATTTATATTTTAAATATCAAATATAAATTATTGTTCTATTATAATTAATTTATACTATTTATAAAAAATATTTTATCAATATTTTATGTACTTTGATTTCTTGTCAACCTTAATTTTAAAGCAACACAAAATTTAGTTACATAAATTATGATAACTTTACTCCGAAATACAATTATAACAATTAAATAATTTACTAAAGGTTTAATATATATATATATATATATATATATATATATAATATATAGAAATTGTCACTGGCTATATTTGTAATGTATAAGTATTGTGTTGTTATAAAGAACTGTGTATGAATATGATAATAGTAGGAAGAGTTAAAATAATAATACAAACAGAGTGTAAAATAGCAAACCTGAAGAGTTAAAATAATAACACAAACTATGATGGTACAATAGCAAACCTGTATTCAAGAGCATCTTGTATTAAATAAATATTTTATACTACAGCTCATTACTTATTTTTTATGAATCATAATAAATAAATTATAACAAAATAAAAATGATATTTGTACGACAAATTAACGAGGTGGTTGACGTGATAACATATAAAGCTTACTTATAGGTTGAATTTTTGTAATTTATAGAAGCATTAAGAAAATTTTCATTTTTTTTATATTATATTTATTTTTAGATTTTTTTAGAAATTTTATTTTAAAATGCTAATTTTTTTGTATAAAGTTATTTTTAATTTTAATGATTTTATAAATGACATCAGGAATACGCTGTCACATATAATTCAGTTATATCTACCACTATTTTTATGACTTAATATATTTAAAATAATTTTTTAATTAAATATAATTTTCTTATGAGGAAGAGAAGATAAAACGATATATCTTAATAATCGGACATGGTTGATTAAAAATACATTGGTATGTGATCATTTTAATTGTAAGTATGAATTGCCGATGTTGATAGCCTATTAAATCTAATCAAAGAAGATATTATATATGAAGCAAATTTTGTTTACGCAAATGCAACTACACTAGATAAGAATTATTTCATATTAAAAAAAAATGAGCGTAAGGAATTTCTTATTTGTTGAGTGTATAATTTGATTGGTTTAAGAAATTAATTTTTTTTTATCAAAGCAAATAAGATTTTTATTAAAACTTATTCAATGGTATTTTTCAAATAATTAAAATTTATTTAAATTAACAAATTTTATTTTCTCCTATAATAATGTGATAACTATTTCAAAAAATTTCTGTTTTTAATAGGAGATATAGGTGGAAACGATATTGATACACTTATTCTATATAAAAATATTACACAGTTTTGAAAAATGACTCGATTTATTTATTATTGAAACAATCACCAATGCGACTATTGTAAGTTAAATCAAATTTAAGTAATGAAACATGATATTTCAGTTTAATAGTTTAGACCTTGATTTGAAATATGAATTATTAGAAATTAATTTTTTATTTGCTAGAAATTAATAGAAGAAGGAGCGGTAGGGGTACCAAGAAACTTTTCAATGGGATGCAATTCAGCTGCTTTGACAATAATCAATAGTAATACTAAAGATGACTATGTTCAATTTGAGTGTCTAACAACTTATACTAAAGATGACTATGTTTAATTTGAGTGTCTAACAATTTATAATGCTTTCATCAAGAATTATAATAAGTGATCCCAAGAAGCCATAGAAACATTAAAACAGAAGTGTCCACATATTAAAATAGTGAAAAACGTTTGTTTCAATCACCACAACAATATATATGATTTTATCTTTTATTAGATGAAAAATAATTACATGAAATTATTAGTTTAGTACAATCTATTTTGTAAGGTAAGATTTTATTTCGGTAAGACTGAGATTTTCAAAGCATGTTGTAGAAAAGGGGAAGCTTACAACGTTGACGTGCACATATTTTGTGGAAGTATTGCTTCAACAACTTGTTCAAATTCTTCAAAATATATAAACTGGGATGGACCTCACCTTACTGAAGCAGCAGGACAAATAACAAAGGGATTGATTGAGGGTTCTTTGCAAATCATCCACTTAAATCTCTTCCTTTTAAGATAGCTTAAAATTGAAGAAAACAATGAAGAAAGCTTTCTTTTGGTGAATCCAAAATAACAAGTTTTTCCTTACCTTATATACATACTTTTGTATCCATGGATGACACAAGCAAAGAGTTCCAAGATTTAGCTATTATGTACTACTTACATCCATCCCCCTAAGCCTAAATGTGAAATTTGTTTTTAACTGTGACATAATTATAACTTTCATATATATATATATATATATATATATATATATATATATATATATATATATATATATATATATATATATATATTGGTCTAATATGGAGGACATACATGCATAAGAGAAATACGATCAGATACGTTTGTTTTGATCTAATATGGAGGACATGTATGCACAAGAGATATGTGACCAAAATGAACAATAAATTAGAATAAATTGATATTTTTAAGACTTCCATCTTGTCTCTTTTTAATTTTGTTATTAAGTTGAAATTGTATAGCTTTAGACCATAATATAGTTCAATAATTTTTTTTTATTTGATGAAAGTATATCTATTTAGTATATTTACAAGCAAATCTCATCATTTAATATCAAATTTTTTTACTAACTTATCTTTACATGATTGAAAATAATGTTTTATCTCTCTTTCAATTATCTCTTTATGGTAGATAATTTTATATTTTGTAAGAGTACAAAGAGTGTAAAAAAAAATATGTTAAACAAATGTTCACCTTGTATATGTTGTAATTATTGTTAATTTTTTTTAATTAATTGGTTCAATTGCTTGAATCTAGAATGAGTTCAATAATTTGATACATCTAACCTCTTTAAAGAGGGATTCAAATGTCAACTATTTAACTAATAAATTGAATATATACTAGTTATTCTTGTAAAAACTAATCATTATATGATTGATAGATAGTTTTATTCCATCATAAATCAAATTCAAACTTATATGATGCAGAAAGTTATTTTTATCTACTACACCCATAATACCTGCTTTAAGTTGCACTTTAACCTAATATATAATTATTTTTAGAAATAAAATTATTTCAGTTTCTATTTATATCTTAATTATTTTCACGAGTTGAATTGAACTACCCAACGTTATATGGATGGACTTTTTCCTTATTAACTTGTCTATAAGCACATATTACATTCATATATTTAAACTTAGGAAGAGCAATGATGTTGCACCTTGCTAAATGGGCAAAACATGGTTCTAAGGTTTGACTTGGTTTGGTTTGGAGAGCCTTCAACCTTCCTTATTGATGTAATTGTCTAGTTGGACTTCGTTTCTTGTTAGTGTTA
This sequence comes from Canavalia gladiata, assembly GCA_037954105.1. Classification (NCBI taxonomy): domain Eukaryota; kingdom Viridiplantae; phylum Streptophyta; class Magnoliopsida; order Fabales; family Fabaceae; genus Canavalia; species Canavalia gladiata. The sequence goes on along the minus strand of CM075659.1, from coordinate 55,861,399 downwards.
TGCTAAAGTTTTCTTATTGATGTAATTGTTTAGTTGAACTTTGTTTCTTGTTAGTGTTATGCTAAAGTTTCCTTGCAAAAAAAATGTAAAAATTAAAATAAATAAATCAGGGTTAAAGGAGAGAGACGGGTATTGTGAAGGGAAGGAGAGGGATCCTAGGAGGGACACCATTTCAACTTCATCGCGGTATAAAAAAAAAGGGTAAAGTTATTCGGAGTTGAACTGCACCAGAGCAAACTAATTTAACTAACAATTATTTTGTAGATTTCTTTTTATGCTTTTTATTACTCTTCCAAAATCTTTTCCAATCTACGGAGTCTAGAGTACTACTCCCAATTTCAAACTGAGTTAATGGTTAACATTACCCCACAACATACCTACCGATAAATAAATATGATTAAAGGAGGCCGCATGAAATTAACAAATGAGTGAACTTCCAAACAAAAATCAATATTCATTATCCGTTTTGAGATTAACTAATAATATACGGTTATAAAATGGGCTGTAAAATTCTTCCACGAAAGCTTGGTCAATAATTACTATTGGGGGAAAAAAATGAGGAACCAGAACATGGAGAAACCACTCTTATTCAATCTGAATTAATTTTTATTAACTTTTACATCTGTGCAGGCCATTTTAATGTCGGCAATATTCTATTACATATTTCTATACAAAGTAAAATAAATTCGGACGGTAGGCCATTAACTTGGGTGTCCGTTTTATTTTGTCCAGTAATATTTGACAACCAAAGTACTAATTTATTTGCTTAGTGCGTTGTGATGGGTAGAAAGTGACAGCTGAGCTACTACCGAGCTCTCATTGTCTCCTAAGGGCTAAGGGGTAAACTTCCAAGCCCAGCAAGATGACTTGCATCATATGATCACCATCTTTTGTTCCTCAATATACCATAGCAAGATCTTTAAAGAAATGAGAATAATGAATCTTGCATGATAACATATAAACCCCCGCCCAAAAAGATGCAGTAAAAGACACCAAGAACTATCCTCTACCAAAACATTGCTTTTCATCTATCAACAGTGCCTACTAGATAAAATCCACCACTAATTCAATGACAGAATATAGTCAGATGTATTAGTTATACACATCCATTCACGAACCAGGGAAGAAGGTAAACTGGCAAATAAAAGATCAAAATATTGGTATCAGGGTCAAAGCCAGAGGTGACACATAACTAGCTCCAGCTTGTTAAGCCCAACCTATCAGCAAGATTGTACATAACCAATTGATCCCAAACAGGGCCAAAGAGGCGTTCCCCTCCAATGGCAAATGTTAGAGCCCAAGAACAGAGAAGTGCCGTGAATATAGTAAACCCAGCTGCCGATCCAACAACATCTGCACAGGGATGCCACACAAATTAAATCAACTGGTAAAAGGAAACTGGCTCTAAAAATATTAAAAAAATTCATTATAATTTAACAACTGAATTATTTAGGGTGTGCGTTTCATAAACAATTTAACAAGCTCTTATTACATGAAAACTCCTACTATAAATTTGACCATATAACTTGTTGGAATAAGTTGAAAAAAAGCTTATTTTAACAAGTTATACCAAGAAGCTTATTGAAATAAGCTAAAAAAAATTATGAAAATAATAAGCTATTTTCATAAACTCAAATAAACTGTCCATAAACTCCACCAAACGCTCCTTTAAAACAAGTTAGTAGATTCAACAGTTAATCACCAAGACTCAAACCACCCTCTAACAACACGAAACTATGCAGCTTACTCAATCATCCAATTTAATTGAAACATAGTATTATGCAAATCACCAAATCCCAATACTCAATATATTTGTTCAATCCATTTTTCAATCCTCCGCCCCTTTTTACTTCAGGCAAACAGGTAAACCAGATAGTAACACCAGAAATTTAAAAACAAAAACCCTTGAAGTTAATAATGCAAAATAAGCGGTAATGAGTGAAGAATTCTCAGGTTCCTTCTGCAATGAAAATTAAACAGCCATTTAATTCTGCGATGGTAATGGTATATTTCAATGTTATCAGAAAAATATGTAGCATGACGCAGCAAGTGTTAATTTCGTAACAGAGCGAACAAGTAATTGAACTGCGATAAAGGAGAAAGGAAGAAGTGAAGGTTAGGTACAGGGACGAATGCGAGGGAAGGAGTGAGAGTGACGAAGAACGGGCCAGAAATAGAAGCAATTAACGGCCCAAAGGAGAGGAAGAAGGGCGAAACCGAACTTGTAGAACTTGCGTGCGTAGCTCACTGATTCTTCCTCCGAAAGCCCAAGTGGCCCATCGATCGTTGGCCACACCGGCATCGATGACGAGAGCGAATTCCGATTGGGGATAAGGTTAGGGTTCGGATTTTGGTTCTGTGATTGCGATGCCTCCATCTACGCGATCTGGATCAACGCTTCTACGCTAACCTAACCATCAGGGAGAAGAAAAAAAATGTTGTGAATTGGAATTGATGTGTGGTGATTGTAACTAATTCAATAATGTTGATGTTTATGTAATTGCGTATTCAGTTAACAGTAACTTACTGTAGGAATGGATCTGGTAAGAACGTGTTGAGTCGGTAACTGCTGCCTTCGATCTTTGATTGAGATCGTAAGGTGAACAATAAAAAGGGAGAAAAAAGAGCAGGAATCAAATTTAGATTAATCCTCATTTGTAACAAAACATTAAATTTGTTTCAAAAGAGCAGGACTCAAATTCAAGACTTTGTTTTAAAATAATATTAAATATATATCGCTTTAACTATTTTTTTTATATATTTCTCTTGTCTGTTTTGAATTTGATGTTTTAAATCCAAAAGGGAAAATAGCAAAGAAATACAAATTAATGGTCCATTGAGTATTATGATGCATTTTAGTAATTTTATAATTATAGATTATTATATTTTGAACCTGTTTCAATAGTTTGATTTCATATAAAAAAAATCTTCAATTTGTTGCTAAATTAATTTATTAAAAATTTAAATTGTTATCATGCTAATTTTATAAAATTTATCAAAATAGTTCTTTGAAAATTTAGGGCTTTTTTCTTGTTACAAATTTAGAGCTTGTTTAGCTTTTTTTAAAAATTATTCTATAAAATAAATTTTAAAAGGAAAGTGAATGAAAATAAATGAAAAAGAAAAGATAAAATAGTAGATGGAAAAATATGAAAAATAAAAAATTCAAAGCAACCTAAAATTATTTTAATTTTTTAGTTTTAAAAACCACATTATTTTTAAAATATTTTTCATCAAGCAAGTTTTTTAATTTTAAAAAATAAAAAGTTTTGAAAATAGAATAACAATTATTTTAAAACAGTATCTGGATTCATATGATGTGAACATTATATTTTTGAAAGTATTTATTCGATACAAAAATCTTTTAAAGACTAAAATAATAAAAAATATTAAAAAAATTAATTTAAAAAATGAAATGACACATTTCTCTTCATTTTAGAAACATAATAAAGGCACAAAATAATTTAATTTATTTTTATCTTCCATAAAAATATACTAAAATCCTAAAAGAAAGAAAAGGCAAGATCAACTTCTTTAATTCTTTTCAAAGAGAAATTTCACATTAAACAAATCAGTAATGAGATGATACATAGGAATGATGAAGTCACATGATACAAAATCCAACTGAAAAAGGTTAGTGGCAATTTATTTCTCCCAGTAAGAGAGCCAATACAATTCAAGCAGCTCCTCCTGAAAAGATCCAAATGAACATGGACCAAAAATCTATCCCTCAGAGAAGGAATGATGAACCATAGTTGGCCCATATTGGATGATATATAAAGGGTGAGAGTGTTAGTTTAGCTGATCCCATCTCTTGACAACACCTCAAAGACCTTGATTGAATTTCCAACTTCACCCAGAAATCAAATTCCATAGATGGCAAGAATTCCTTGTAGTGCAAACTTTAATTATCAAGTAACAACATAGCCATTTACTGCTCTTCAGGATTGAGATCTCTCCCGGATTTTGGCTCTAGCAAAAAACACTCCTGCCAGAAGACCTACAATTGCATTTCTATCTTCAGTAGTGAAACTCAATGTAATACAAACTAGTGCTAATGCACTTTATAATAATAATAATAATAATAACAATGCCACTTTCAGTTCAGTTAATGTAAAGAACTAACCAAATAAAATGCTAGCAGAGTTCTCCAAACTAGTAGGAACTTTAAAGAGAAGGATGCCAGCAATAGAAAGTGGTATCTTATTCAGTGAACCTACAAGACTGCAGATTGCAAACCAGTTAGATATGTCTAAAATATTAAAATAGTGATACCTTTCTGATATAGCATGGCATTAAAGTCAAGAATCTATCTAGATTTAACAAAAAGTTTAAAACAACCAACAATAATCCATAACGGAGGAATAACCAAGATGAGTGCATCATTAAGTAGTCATCACAAAAACCAGGGAGGCAAGATTAGTTTGCTTCATATAAGACCCTGCCAACACTAAGCCATAGGACCCTAGACCTGTAAAGATGCTAATCTAAGCCAGAATGCACATTTAGCTATTATCAATAACATGCAAAACTATTTCAGACACTCATCGTACATCACATCAGGTCCTACTATTCATGACGTTCAATTTCAAAAGATATTGCTAGGGAATTGTAACTATACCTTATTTCACTGCATTTAGGGACAGAAATAAAAGGTGAATATGGATTATTGTTGCTCTCTTTAGTGTGAGTAATTGGTACTTCTGATCTCACCTGTAAGTTGTCGCCCCTGTCTGATGAAGAAACCACATGGATGTGAAGCTGATTGCTAGGCCCAAAAATCCACTGAATGTCATCACCATCCAAAAGCTCGGCAACCTCAGAAGTGGCCTGTAAATTGAAATACATAATGTTTTTAATAAGATTAGAAAAAGAAAAGATAGTGAGTAACTTTATACTTCTGTCATCAACATAACCTAAACAATTTATGACATAAAAACACCTTTCTTGAGATTCCAAATCTGGGTATTTGTTTAAAAAAAAAAAACACAAAGCAAATAGTAAACCCGGGATGTCCTCTTGATAATAAATTTAAGCCTATGAAATCGCATAACCTTATAGAAAATGAAGTATGCCAAGCACAGAATAGTGAAGTCATTCACAAAATGTGGGAAAAAACTCACGTTTTTAAGAGATAATCCACCTCATTGAAAACAATAATCAGGAAAATTCCCAAAGGCAAAGAAAGGGTGTTGTTCAACAAGACCATTGAAAACTCATTTAAATTTCCAGATTTTGTAACTTGCTTTGCCATATCCATGACCCTTCGGAGGGTCAGCTGCAGTAAGAAAATAAAAACAACCAATTAATCAACAAACTTGACTAAAACCTAAAATCAGTGCTATCTAACATTAACATATTGCAACATAGTATATTATCCTTTTAAAACAAAACCAAACTAAACCTCCTTTGTGTAGAAGTGTAAAAGTAATTGAGCACTATGAATCTAAAAACCTCTCCAAAGCAAGTATCCTGTCAAATTGAAATGCATTGGATCTGTTCTCACCAGGAATAGGTGAAGAATAAAATTGTTGTAGAGTTTCATCGGATAAACTAATCAGTTCACTTTGCCCATGATAAACTATGTCATTTTATAATTTTTTTCATTTAATTTTACTTTGTCACCCAACCAAGTCTAAGCAATGCAATCCCTATCACTGAGAGAGACAGAGAGGAACTGGGGATACACTATAACCATAATACATACACGAGGAGATATGTCTATGGGATATGTTCAGATTGCTGTTGAAAATCAGAAGTAATAAATGGGATGAAAGATTAAAACATAAGAACATCACAATGATCATTAAAAAACAGTAATAGACTTTAGCAAGACAAAGACATGATTGAATTTATGCACGGACAATGACATTGGATTAGAATTAAATTATCAAAATTGATGCCCAATTCTCAAGTCAAGGACTAAAATTAAATTGGTAAAGTTACACCTTGCAGTATCTAGTGGAATTTTCATTTGAAAAGCATCCAGGGAGTCATAGAGTGGTAAGCAAGGTGGAAATGAAAAAGAATGAAACTTATTATGCTGATGAAGCTTAAAATCACAAAACATCAATACTCACAGAATATGATGCAGTTAAGAAACAGTTCAGTGTCTGCCAAGCATAACCAATTGCATTAAAAGAGAGATCAGTAATCCCTCCAGTTATAGCTGAAATGATCTGCAAGGGAAAAGGGAAACTCCTTCAGGATGTCTTATACAAACTTGTTATGCTTTGTGAAGTAAGGATCCAACTAATGCACAGTTTCAAGACAATCTTAACAGTAAACAGCTCTATGAGCGCAGCAAAAAAAAATATTTATAGGAACTATGAATCAACAAACATGCCACAAGTAACAATTGCATAGCTGGCAGCAGGATAGACCCCTGAAAAGTAACCCTCATATCAGCTGTGACAGTCCAGAAACTACATTATACTGAATTGGACATACAAATTTTAGATAAGCCTTATCCCATCCTAAAACACCAACTCCATTGCAGACATCATTTATGTCCCTTTAAAAGTAGGACCCAGCAAGAACTAGTAAGCAATGCATGGACAATTTTGTTATGATTAGACAAACAAAATCTTCCCCTTTGTGAATTGTGATTCCATTCTTTGACAACTATGATAAAACAATATATTGTTAAAAGAGTAATGGTTGTAGGAGATATAAGCAACAAACAAAAATTGGAAAAGGTATAATATGTGAATTCATCATTGCACATCACAGTCAGGGTAACAGCCAAAAATTCACAGATTGCAAGATTCATATGTCAAGCTCTTCAACATACCATTAGAAACAGAGCAGCCCAGACTCTGCCATCATGGTGCTTGCTGAACAAGTACATTTCACCAACGGCAGTTATGACATTAGTAACATTCTTCAGCACTGTCACCATGGCTACATTAATGTATTTCAAACTGCACATATACAAACAGATAAGCAAAATGAATGCAAGCAAGCAAGAGAAAGTAATATACTGCTCAATATTAATTTCAGTCCATAAATTGACACTAACACAGATAATAAATGTCAAGATCACATGTTTGACACTAAAAAGTTAGCACGAGTTTAGAAATTCAATGCTTCCATGATAAGAACACTTCTTCCCAAAATATCGGCATAATGTTTCCATTTCATGATCACACCAGATTACTCATATAAATGGAATCACTCTGAGCATATTCCATTCTAAAATTTCAATGCAGTTTCATACCTAGAATTAGATAATAATAATTAGAAAAGGCACACATAAGAAGAGATTAGCATTTAAAGAACTGGAGGCATATTAAACATGGAATGGTAGAAATAACTAATAAAGTATCTGCCACCATAATCCCCCTTTTGGATGATGATCCATATATTTTAATAAAAGAGAGAATGAAAACATTATAATAGTCACAAAGTTAAAGACAGCATACCTAAACATGCTTGTAACCAGCATTCCAACAAATATAACATTCACAGGCAACCAGACTTTGATCAATCTCCATGTCAATGGTTCAGTTGAAACTAAACCAAGAAGGCTTAATAAGGAAACAATAACAACTGAAATGAAATTCTGCATCCCCACAAGTGTTAGAATCCAGCTCAAGCAACTTGTACATTTTCATACTAAACAGACACAAAAAAGGAAAAGGGTTCTAAGGACATGAAATCAAATAAAATACCTGGTACAACATCAAGGATATCCCAGCATTAAAATCATAGCTGGAAAGTACAAACTTGTTAACCAATATCATGCCACAAGAGGAAAGGCAATAAGCAATTCCAGATAATAAGGCTTGATTAGGGACTTGAACTACCCTCTTCTCTCTATTCCTGTCCAACTTAGCATTTTCCACATCAAGTTCATCATCGGTAGAAGGCTTCATTTTTCGGTGATCCAGTTATGGCTTCAGCTGAATTCACAGAGAGCAAAGAAAGGAACTTGCTTGTTGCAGTGATCAAGGGTAACAAACTACACAATTTCCACACGTTCAAGCTACGGAACTCAGGATCGATGAGTACAATGAAACCGTAGAGGAACGTGGAAAGAAGAAACCTTTTTTGGAAACCCACAGATACTTATGATCGACGAGAAAAACCCATCAAGGGTCTCCACAGTAATCGTTCTATTACAGAGAATTGGATGAAAAGGGGGAACAAAATTCGGGACACGAATGAACCCAGAAACGTGGATGTACGGAAAGAAGAAAAAGAGGGTTCGGAATTTTTGAAAGTCGAAGCTTCGTTGCGTTTGAAGAAGGAAGCTACCAACTTTGGTGGATTTTTTGTCCTTTTACAATTCTCATTGTTTGGCTTCAGGACAGCTTTGAATTACGTACTCAAAAGTCGTAAGCTTGTTTTGTTATTTGAAATTATTTCTTTGAATGACACAAAAAAAAAGGGAAAAAAAAAGAAAGAGTTCCTAGCATATGTCCCTTTGATTTCAGTTCATTTATTTCCCAATTTCACGGCTATTATTGCTACCATTAGCCCCATAGTAATATCTTAAATATAAATGTGGTAAACTTAAACAATGATAACCATTTTAATGAAATCTGTTATGTAAGGCCAAATTGGGAAAAGAAAAATAAAATAGTAATGCCTTTTCTGATGTAAATGAATAACAATGTTTTTTTAATTTGGATCTTGAAAATGATTATAACTAAATAGAATTTGATATATTTTATAAAACATTTCAATTACTTAAAAAATAACTAATAATTTTAGTCCTTGTAAACGGTTAAAGGGTTGATTTTTGTTGTGGTTGTAATATGATAAACGGTTAAATATTTTTATTTCTTATAAAATTGATAAATTTTAATTTTAGCTTCTGATCAAATTTTATTTTTTAATCTTTACAAAATATAAAAATTGTGTTTTTAATCTCTGGTAAAAAAAATTAAAATTACACCATTTTTGTTAAAAATTAAAATTTATCAATTTTATAGTAATTAAAAATTAATCATATAATAAATATTTTTAAATTTTGTTTCATTATTATCATTTTTCATTTGAACTTTTAAAAACAAAACCATTTTCAAGGGACAACCGTGAAATAAATCAACTGGGACAAAAAGCAACTTGTTTTATAGTTGTTGACCTATGGCATGTATCCTAAGGTTGGTTATGTACCAATAAAAAAGAAAGAGATGTGCCCAAAAAATAAGCGTAGTTGCCACTTGAGAATTGTGAGAGGATGTTTACCCCAAAAAAGACATCCAAAACGGATTTGTTGAAAATCAGAAGTATCAGCAAGTATCCACTATCTTCTAGTGGCATATGAAAACACAAACTATAACATTTTCAGACGCTTTAATGTTAGTGGACTTTTCCTAATGTTTCAGTTATGCTTCAACTAAAAATAAAAATGGTAAGCATAGTTTCATTATAACATATGGCAACCCTTTTCAACGGTAGCAGCCGGCAGATGAGACGAGTCAGCCCCTTAGATATATTCAATTTTAATAAAATAACAAGCCAATTATGTGTAACTTAGTCCAAGCAAATATGCTGGACTAGATGGGTCATGACAAGTTAAGGATTGACAGAATGATCAAATAAAAAAAATCTGAAAATTTGTTAAAGGTCCTATTCATCAAATTTATCAACTTAATAATAATAAAAGTCAAGATGATAGAACTAAATTGTATTGAACTCTCCTTAAGTTTACTTATTATTATATTTAGAAATCCCCATTGTTTCAATTTTTAAGAGAAAAAAGACTTCCCAATAGTTAAATTTCAACGGATATATATCCACGAAATGACCGGAGGTAAATGATTAGTTTCAAAAGCAGCCAAAAAAAAAGAGACTAAATCACTTGAAAATTCATTTTTTTTATTTCTGACACATTCTTTTATTTCTAAATTTACACATTTTTTCTATTTAAAATATAATACAGTTCAAAACTTTTACTTTTAGATTAAATTAATAAAATATCGTTAATACAAAATTTAACTAATTATATAAAATTCCTTCTATTTCTTAAGATTACATAAACTCCTTTCAAATTTATATAAACAGAAATTAAATACTTCTACAATAGTAAAAATTCAAAATTATTAAAGTTTAAACGTTAAAAACTTTAAGGTATCATTAAAATAATAGAAAGGATTGTTAATGAAAAAATTATCAATGATAAGGATTGTTTCAAAATTATTATAATAAAAAAAAAATTATCATGTAATTTATTAATAATTACATCAAAATGTAATTTTTGTTTTTATTATATTCATAAAAATTATTTTTAAAAAATACCTTTATTCCATTTTAATTCTTGTGATTAAGTTTTTATTAAAATTTTATATTACAAAAATTTAAATATTTTTAATATGAATCAATAGCTTACTTTATTATTTAATCTTGTACGTTACTCTAATATTATTCTAAATTTTTTATCTTTAATTAATAATTTCAAATTTTTACTAGAATATTTTTTAATCTTTATTGTTCAATCATTCACAGAACGTCTAATATTTTTTAGTGTTAAACCCGAATTCACTGACTGCAGATTGAAATCCTAGTCATTGGATAAAGATCGACGTTCGACGGGTATACACGGCAATAACTGCACAGCACTGCAGCAAATCTAAATACTGAAAACAACTCTATCATTAAATTACAAGATCAATATAATTTGCTCAGGAAAAATGTTAGGCAACATATAAGATATCAGTAACTCTTCAGCATCATATACAAGAATTAATTACCCCTACAGTATCCGATAAACACCCCCCCCCTCTCCTCCTACAGTACCAGAAGAGGACAAAATTTTGTATTTCATTTTTTCAATCTAAACCACAGCTATCTTTCCCAAAAAAAGAAACAATCATACTCGAACTAAGAACATCCACAACTTGGTGAAATTAGCTCTTCAATCGTGCTGTATTCTAAATAATTTTTCTCATTGAGATTTTCTAAAAGGAAACAAAATAAAATGAGATACTATGCATAACCTTTCAATCATGTTAGTTTCAATGCCTAATGGGCAACAACTTTAGAAACGAAAAAGACTTAAGAATTAATCTGGTTAATATAGGTAGATTGCCTGGCTTCAATGAAACTCCTAATGCTGGCGGCATCTCCACGCATGACAACTTTCCCATCCTCCATGTAGATGGCACCATCTGCATACCCTAGTTCTTCCAAACGATGGGTGACCCATAATGCTGTAACTTCTGCAGAGGTATCCACAGAATTCCTAACAGCTTTGATAACCCCGACCTTAAATGAAAAGGGGGAACCATCTATCAGAAAGTGTTGGTTTTAGGCGAGAACTTTCACATTTACTAATTTTCAATCATCGTACACATAAAAAGTGAAGCCATCTTTAAAGTTAACGGCATGTTTAGAAAACGAAGGCCTAAATATTCAGATGTAAGTAAGCTACAATACCCAGCCCCAGTGGCATTGTTCTGTCAGTGTGCATATGTCATGCAGATAAAAGGCGCACAAAAAGAAAATGATATGTGATTGTGGCTAGTATTTTGTAGATGGTAGAAAGTCCCATGTTTCCACCTGACTTCAAGATCTCAATCTGTGATTTTTAAACAAATATGACATGACAAAACGTGGAACATCAGAATTCATGGATTACCTGGTCAGTTTCATCTAAAAATGTCGTGAGCTCGTCCAACAAAAGAACTTTACAAGCTTCAGCGAGAGCACCAGCAATGGCAACCCTCTGCTTCTGACCACCACTCAGCGTTTGGACAGATCTCTGAATATAGCACAAAAGGGAAAGTTCATTTACCATATAATTCACACATTTGCCCAAGTGTTCAAGGTTGTTGTCCATAATACCTTCATGTAGTCAGACAGGCCTACAGCATGCAAAGCTCCTGATACCCTAGATCTGACTTCATCATGAGTCAAATTGGTCTTACCAAGACCAAATGCAACATCAGAATCTACAGTTGGCATCACCACCTGCAATAAATGCAGTTTAATTGCTTCACATGACAGATATATATACATCATACTAGTTCAAGCTGTAAAATTTCAGGGGATCTTTTTCAGTGATTACAGAATGATAACATAATCCAAGTTTTTTCTTTCATAATTTGTGTAACAATTTATCACAATTGTTGTATGTGAACTGCAAATGTTGAGTTAATATTCAAATAAAGATTAGATTGAAGTATATTTTAGTAGGATATGTAATCAAATGACTGAAAAAAAAATTCTTAAGATAGCACTATTGAGAATAAAACTCGTTTATTGATTAGAGCATAGAGAATAAAGAAATCAAGCAAATTCACCATACTCAGACTTTAAGGAAAACATGGAAACGATCTGACATGGCATGCACTAAAACAGAACAGTCTTCCATCTTTTCCCTTTTCACTACTTTTAATCTAGAAGTTGTGAAGAAGGGATGACAGGTAAAGTAGAGCAGACTTCTCTGCCGCTTTTGTATAGGATCCCACAAAATTAAAATATGCAGTCCGTTGTGATTTGTGTTTTATACACACATACATAGAGAATATGAGAACAATAAATTTGAACCATACAACCATACCTAAATGTTTAAGAGTAAAAGTTAGCAAGTAGTCACATGTTAAAAATGTCATGTGCATTTTTCTTTTAATGGTCTATATTTATTGTTCTCATTTCTTACTATAAACAAGTATTCCTACAAGATACACTCCCTATATATATGTGTATATGTATGTATCTATGAATCTATTGATTTAATACTTTAATTTGTCAAGCTTTCATTGGCAATTTTTGCATACATATTTCTTACAAATGTCTACAGTCCATGAAACCCAAATAGCATTGTTAACAAAAAAACAGAATGGAAAAGCTAAGAAAACTTGTTAGTTATTACCCATGGAGGTACAAAGGAAAAAGAAAGTATGCTTGTACAGAACAAACAATTTAAGAAAATCAAGCAGCAATAATCAAATATCCAATCCAGAAGGCTAATGGTGGTAATAACAGTAAGAACTTTGTAAACAGTGACGATAGATGGGAATGTTTTATTGCAAGAGTAAATAAGGCATATAGACAACTTGGAAATGCCCCAAAATTCGCTAGAAAATTTGACTCTAAGAGCAGCTTGAGATAGCATAAAAAATGAACTTTTATATCAATTCTTTTTATCAAATAACTACATTTTAGCATATTACAAATCGAGTCAACAGACAGCATACCGATGTAGTAAGATAACAGAAGTTAGTAACATCAGCATGGCTCTCAATTTGATGAAGTTCCCATATCTGAATTTGAATTGTTAACAAATTCTAGCTCATATTTTCATTCTCATGGAAAACAAATCCAACGATTTTCCTTTTAATATAGACCTCAAATATCTAAATCTAACCCTTTTCTTAATGTTCAAACACCCAACCCAACACTCACAATATCAACGAAACAAGTAGCACCAAAAATAATAATATTGGAAACAGAAAGAACCTGATGATCTGGATTTTGGAAAACAAAACTTTTAGGCTCATTGACATGCACTGTTCCTGAAGTTGGGGTCAAAAGACCAGCCAAAATCTGCAAACAAGGCTCAGGGTTACATTACAATGTATACCTACAAAACAAGAACTCTTACTACTGATAGTACCTTCAGCAGGGTAGATTTTCCACACCCATTGGGTCCAAGAAGCATCCAAAACTGCCCACGAGGAATGCGAATTGAACAATCCCTAAGAACTTGCACATCCTGAGTTTGTCTCGCCGTGAATGAGAAATTCAGATTACGCCCTTCAATTGCAAAATTCTCCACACTATTGCTCCTGAAAAACTTGATCAATTAAAAAGCGAGTAGAAAAATCCAAGGGTTCAACCAAAACTGTTTGAGAAAATGCCCAACGGAATCACGTTGAACCTGGTTGTGGTAGTGGGAATCGTGGCATAAAGAGGAGCAACGAGACGCTCGGAGAAGCGAGGGAGATAAGAGAGATTCATAGCATTCCTTTTGTTCTCTCATCGATACGCAGCCGTTTTAATGTTGACATGAAATCCCTATGCTGGTTGAAACTTTTCACGAATGGACATTTGAGTCCTCTGCTTTATGATGTGGCACGCTCTGATTTGTTAGTTGTTACGCTTTATGTCTCAAACGGAGGTGTGTAATTCCCCTCTTATCTATAGACTATAGTATATGTAAAGTGTGATGAGAGACACCTGGCATTGTGTTTCTCTTCATGGCCTTCTCTTTGAGTCTCTGCTACCCCTCCTTCCGTTGTGTTCCTCACTTCCCGCAAACTTTGAATAGAAAAAATGTCCATTTCCCAGTGATTCGTGCGGTGCAAAGTGGTGAGCCGGACACCCCACAGAGTAAGAGTGAAGGGTCTTCTAATGCTCAGTCTTCTAGCGCTGCTCCTCCTAAGACCAAGAAACCTGTCTATTCCAGTGAGTCAAGGAATCATTCAACTAGTGTTGCTTTGCTTTGGATTTGAGAGGCTAAAAGGCCTCTTTGATCATTTTTTGTCGTTTTTTGTTTATGGGCAGTGAAGAAAGGTCAGATTGTGAGGGTGGACAAGGAGAAATATCTCAATAGCATCAATGTAAGGACAATGAATTCACATTTTCCTTTGCTTTGCTTAAGTTTCAATTGTAGTGTTAAAACTGACGTGTCCGAGTTCAATGTTTCAGTATCTTTCTGTTGGGCATCCACCTTATTACAAAGGATTAGACTATATTTACGAAGACCGTGGTGAGGTAAATCGCAAAATATGTCGAACTAGTTTTGCATGCGGCAGCTTTCTTGTGTCATCACGTGTTATCTAACTGAAAGTGTGAATCTCTCCTAGGTCCTAGATATGCGTATATTTGAAACCGGAGAGCATGCGCTTGTAAGTACCTCACACCTATCTCATCCTGGTTTAGTATGATACGGAACATCAATTAATGGCATGACTTGTGTACTTAATTACAATTATGGAAACTATAATTGAGAAGTGTTACAATTTAATGTTTTATACTGACCAAGAGTCGTGCTTAATTGATAGGTTGCATGGGTAGGGGTCCCCACCGCTCCAGCTTGGCTTCCTACGTACATGCTTATCAAGGTACGGTTTAACTTGTTCCTATGGTGCCACTGTCTAATAGTATCAAATTAAGTAAGCTTCAATCAGGATGTGCCCAAACAAAAGCCTCATCAAGCTGAACCAATGTTTGGCCAAGAACTGCTGGCTTTAATTGAGATGACTTGCGCCTGGCTTATTTTGTATTAATATATAACATTTGATAACGCCCTTCTGCACAGCAGCAGTTGATTCCTTTCCCTGGTCCAATAGTAAATGAAATCTGACGTAAATTGGCCATCTTTCTCTACAAATATGATGCTTGTTTCTTTTCATTTTAGCTGTTTGTTAAAGTGATTAAGTAATTTTCTCTTTGCTCCTTACAGTCAGAGAAGCTCAATTATGAGAGGCTATGATCTACAGTTGAGGCACAGCACCAAGATAAAAAAATGAATAATTCAAGAAGCTTGGTTTGAAGCACCATCTGAGACACCACCCCTTCGAAGTTTTGGGTGACGACTGTTTTATTTTTGCTTTCTGTAACTTAAACAAATATAAGGTTATGTATGAGAATGAATATGGAAGTACACTTCAATTGCACGTGTAAGTAAAATGAAGCAGTAAAATAAAATGTTTATGTCAGTATTGATTGCTGCAATACAGTCAGAAAAGTTGAATGAATCTCCACTAAATGCAATCGAAATATCCGAGCCATCTGACAAATAAGTCAGAAATAACGATACTGAGTATTGTAGCTAAGAACCACTTCTATGGCCATAAAAGCTTGCTGCTACTCCTTGTCAGGACTCCTTGTAAGCAAAACTTTAGAAACAATGATTCAAATTGTCATAATACCATAACGTACATGAGCTCCTCCACATTCTAATTCCTCTGTATTAAGCATCCTTTGATGCATTTTTTATTCAATGAGAAAAGAATGACTACAACTTTACTGTAACAAATTTGGCAAAATTTACAACAGTCCTGCTAATTCTTCTGTTCCACCTTGCCACTGCTTGTCCAGCACTCTTGTAACATAGATGGTGGTTAGAAAAAGAGCACGGAAAAATAAATCTGGTAAAATCTTAAGAATTAGACACGCATGGACATCTCCAAGCATGATAAATTTTAGACAAATGAAGAAAAGCAAGATTAATAATTAATTCCCCTCTTGGCACGTTTATTGGAATTCATAAGGTCCACTAATGAGGGAAGAGGCTGAGGCACAGGAACATTCATCGACCTGTACAGCTTTCTGACACTTTCACTGAAGCCTGAAGATTCAATATTTAGATAAGAGGCACTCTTAGGAACTCTTGTATCCTGAACTTTGGATTGCTGACACTTCTCCACTTGATGTAAATCATTTTTTATTTCCGGTGACCTCTCATTCACTTCAGCATCTTCCACATTGTTCAAGAATTCTAGTCGTGCATCACTTGAAACTGTTTGGGAAGGAACATTGACAGGCAGTATATTACATCCTCCTCGCGAAAAGCCACCATCTTGAAGACCAAGTCTTGCTCTTCCAAATAACGTGATAGGCAAGCTTTTGCAAGGAAGAGACAATTCTTTCGGTGCTTTAATGTCAGTGCATAGTTTGATTGGTGATTTAATTTGCACACAAGACTGAAAGTTCCCTTCATGCACAGGATTACTGGTCACAGATTTGACCAATGCATCAACATCATCAGAATTTTCCTTAGTCATATCCAGAAGCTTCCACATAGAGGTATTGAGAGCTCCTTTAGAGTTGAAACAGTGTTTCTTAACATAATCTAGCTCCATAGCCCTGCAGCTGGGGGTTGTTGAAACAACCCACTTAGGTGCAAGAAGTTGAAGTGCCCATTCCAATTCTTCCTTGGATGAGTGCATTGAGTAACAGACATGCCAGACACCAAACTGATCCTTAACTGCTTCATTCATCCTCTTTTTTCTAGTGTTTTCAACATCTGAGAACTCTTCTTCACAAGCATACCACTGTGCAGAAGGGCGGATAATGAGAGGCTCTGGTTGGAGAGTTGCCTTGGCCTCAATCAGCTTTACTTTTGCTCTTTCGTATAGTCTTGGTGATCCATCAAGCAAATGGAAACGAGAAGATGGATCTTCACAAAGGATTCCTGGAACAGTAAGTACTAGATTTTTGAAACATTCTGGATTTTTCGCTTTGTCAACATATATCTTGACTCCAAATGTTTGGGACACTTTAACAAGGATCTCTTCCTGGCCGAGGATGTCACATGTTAGATACACCGTCAGTGCATCAGGGTGCTTCCATATACAATTAATAACCTGTTTTGGAGTTTTATAAAGCTGAACTTGAGATGGAATTATTGTTATTCATGATGAATAATGACATTACAGAATGATGGATTCAATTAAAAGAAAAAACTCAGAGATATGCATCCACTAATACATTGAAACTTCGGAACTACTACAAGAAACAGTATAAGTATAGTAGGCTGGGATTAAAGAATCCACCAGTTATAACATGTTCCAGTTTCCACATCCACATACATAAATAATGTGTGCTGGCAATTAGAAATAATTCAGGTTGAAGGCATTCAATATGAAGCTCGGAACTAAATGATATTTTTTCAAACTGTTGTCCGGTGCATTTTCTTTTAACTGTTATATGTACAAAATGCCTTTACACATGCAATGAACCCGTAGGTTGTTCAAGATACTCAATGATAAAAATCGTATCCTTAAAATACAATACTGAGTTCCAAAAAGAATAGTAATCATACCACATTTTTCAACTAGTTTTGCTGCTTGTTACTATTTCTTGATTGAGAAGGGAGTCTTTGGTTTATCCTTTACACCACTAACCAGCTTATCCCCATGTAGTCAATCCATGCAACTTACTACAGCCAAGTTAGCTATCTAAATCATACATTTCCTTCTAGAGAAATCAAACATAAGGAAAAATTAAGGGGCTATAAGGTCGTGCATTATGTAAGTAACAGTGAAAAGGGTACCTGTTGAATAGAGGAATGCTTGCTAGGCATCCCCCAAGAGAAATTGCCAAAAGTACAGTCTAAGAAAACACAATCAAGAGGGCAGCGTGGTTGTTTTTCTTTCCTCCCAACATATTTGTCAGGTAAGTTGAGCAGACACTCGGGGGTAAGCCTGCAATCTCCTGTGTGCAGAATATTACCAAATTTGCCTTCGAACAAGAACATCACAGCCCCTGAACAGTGCATTACAAACAAGAGAAAATGCAAGATGATACAAGATGCAAGATACAAGATGATACAAGAAGATGCAAGATGATTCGAGAAGAGACAAGAAGATGGAAGATGCAAATTGGTGTACATAGCTGTACAGAAATTGAAGTATGCTGAAGAGAATGGATAAATTAGAGAATAATGGAAATGGATTTAAATACCAGGGCAGTGATTGGCATCAAAGGCGGTGACAGTGAAGGGACCGGCGGGATCATGGACGATGAAGGATTGACCTACCTCAATGCTGAGAAAGAAAGAAGCATCTAGCTGGGAGGAACAAGGAGAAGGATAAGAAAGAGAAAAGAGATTGAAAAAGAGGATAGTAGGATAAATAGTAGTATAGTAGTACCTGGGGGTATTGTTGAAGGAGGATGGTTTTGGTGAGAAGGGTGGAGTAAATAGGAAAGGAAGCGTGGGAAGTGATGGAAGAAGAATGGTCTTTGTGGGCATGTGTAAGGAAATGGTGCCTCTTGATACTCTTCGATGATGGACTCCACGTGTCCACCGAGAACGGAAGCCCTTTCGGCATTTCGATCGGCATATTCCCTTCTCTAATCAACATTCAGGCTTCCCTCATCAGAATCGCAAAATTGGTGAGAGCTGTCAAATAAATACCCTAGAATTTTATGTGGAGAGGCGGTGGGTGACAGTGGCAGAGCCCCAACAGGACACTTCCCGCGGAATCTTCACCATAACGATTGAATTAATAAATTTAACAATTTAAAATTTTATTTAATAATAATTTTACAAAATTTAACCCCTATTTATTTATACTTTATATAAAACTTTTAAGAGCTTTTTTTAATTAATAGTTGTCATTTTGTATTTTATCCTGCAGCTAATACCCGTAACTTATTGAAATTAATCCTTTTAAATAAAAATTTCATTAATGTAATACAAATTTCCGTCCTCCTTTTAAATGAATGTATATATTTTTTATTTCTTAATATTATTCAAAAAAATATTTTAATTTTAAAATTTTAATATTAATATATTATAAAAAATAAAAATAAATTATTTTTAATATTATTATAATTTTAATTAATCTTAATATAAATTTTGATATACCATATAAGCTTCCTTGCCTACCCTACCAAACTTCAACAAGGTTAAATTACTCTGTATCTTCTAATAATTCTACTAAATTTTATATGTTAATTTATTTTAATTTTTTATTCATGAAAAGAATTTATTTTAAATTTTTAATCTTAGTGATAAAATTATACAAATTTTTAAATTTTTGAAACCTCCACTTTAAACAAAAAATATTCCCTTCATTTTTCATTTGTCCACTTTTGAAAAACAACTTTATATCTATTTAAAAATTTAAAACAATATTAATTGCTAACCTTTAAATTACACCTAATTTTTTGGTAAGAATTTATTTATACATAATTCTTAAATACTTTACACACTTATCAAGATAATTATAATAATAATAATAATAATATTTTAAATAGTTAAAATTATAATATAAAAATATTAATTATATTATTTTCTTAAATAAACAAATGAAAGAAAAACACAGAAGCAGAAGGAATATACATATGCTAGAATAACCTCTACAAGTACTGCTGCAAATAAAGGATATCTATTATCCAAGTTGTTTGGAATCGAAGTTCACAAATCATTTTACAATGCATCCACACAAAATACGCAATAAAATATAGCAGCAGAATTAAATATAAATTATTAAACTCCCTACAAGAAATAAGCGTAATATAAAATTGCTTCCAAATACTTTGGACATTCAGGACACGCGGGCTCTTTCAAGCCCATCATCGTTCAAACTCTTGTCGTGATGGTTTGGAACCAAACCATACACAAGTCATTCTCAACTAAAAAACTATAATTTAAAAAGAAAAAGAGTACGTATGAAAAATTACTCTCTCTTTTCTTCTGCCATGAACTAACAATATACAACATAAACGTTACTACAAACATAGTAAACACCTTGCATTTACAGTAATCAATAAATTGTTACAAGCTGCAAGGTCTCCCCAGTTCAACAATGTCTGCATCGAGAGCTCCCACCCTCACTTGTACCCTGTTCTAGTTGTCATGCATGTAGAATCGACCAGAATCCTTTAGATAGAGTTTGTACTTTCAGGGTGCAGATGGGAGTTCAACCACAGACCACAAAAGTAAGCTGGGGAAACCAAGAAAGATTTGAGGTATTTACAATCGGCAACTCAAATGAGTCTGGATCTTGGGGATCCACCGGGTGTGTGGGCTTTGTATAAAGATGTTTCATGCCAAGGATCAAGGATGAAAGTGGCATTTGATCTCACAGGATATGATGGGAGGGTATTTTGCCCCATCATTGTGTAAGTTGGATGAGGAGGAGATAGGAAACAGCTCTTGTGTGCTGGCCCGTACTGTCGCAATGGACTTGAGCAAGGAGATACTGGTAAAGATGTGATCATTCTTGTGTTATCTCTGAAAAAGAAAATTACAGTACAGCAAGTCAGTCCAAATGACAAGAAAATGATTCATCATAGACACAAGGTCAGATATTTAACCTTGGGCCCTTTACTGCTCGAGAAGTTACAGGAACTGGCTTCGCTGCATAATCTCCATCCAGTGAAGTTATACTTGTTCTATGGGAATGAAGCTCTAAACCTGTCTGCAAAACGATCCAAGCAAATAGAAAGTTAGCTCCATCCCAACAATGGCCATAAAACTTAATTTCCAGAAACTCTGCAACTTTAAAAATCACAATATATTCACTGCAAGAAATATGTGCATTAGAATCGCAACTTCAAATGAACCAATATTTTCTGTTCAAGTTCTGTTGCAATCTACGATTCTTTGGTAGCAATAAGTGCTCCACAAAGTTACATAGTATATTATACTGTATACTCCACTTAAACCCAAAAAGAAAAGGCTATTTACATACTCCACTAACATAGTATATTAATATATCACTTTTTCTAATATGTATCCACAATAAAAAATCAATAAATAGTAATTTTTTAATATAAATTGTAGCATTTAATGATACCAATGTATTGGATCCGACGATTTTCAATAAAAATTTATCCTATAAAGATGTGATTGTTGGACGATTAATCTGTTCTCCAACTTCAATCAGTCCCGCATTTATCCCATATAAACTTCACCAGTACATGTGTATGCATTGTAAAAATGATCCAAGGCAAAACAGGAGGATCAAATTCCAAAGGAAATGTAAGTGGCCTATTAATAATATAACCAAACATAACCACCGAAATACATGATAGACAATCACATCTTTTTTTCTTTCTTTCGTGATAGTAACATTGCATCAGTGTTTTAATGCCTGACCATTACAGATTGGTTGCACCTAGTGATTTGCATATACCACTTCATCCATATAGTTACTACATGCTTACATTCTATTATTTTAAATTTGATAATACTAAACATGTAAAGTTGAACCACATAATACATGCATCACAAAAGACCTAAACAAACAATGAGATAAAATCCTGGCATAGTACTATGGCGCCTCCGCATAGATAACTATCAAGTAATTGTATATCATTATTAAATGTTATTCATTATTGGATAACCTCAAGACGATTGCAACATGCTAATCTTTTGAGAATGGAACCCCCTTTATAATGATTATGTTACAATATATGGGAACTAGCTTGTAAGACCAAACCAACATAACATCCCAATGAAAATAAAAATAAAAATAAATAAGAATCGAGGATTATACCGGCGTCCGACTTCCATCAAACATGTAGGGGAAAGCATCCCTTGTTATTCTGACATTTGTAGCTTTTGTTGCTGACTGATCTCGAATAAAGGGATGATCTAGTAACTTTTGGGCTGTTGGACGGAGTGATGGGTCTCTTTGCAAGCATAGCTTAATGAAATTCTTTGCATCATTAGAGAGATGATCAGGAATTTCAGGCATATCCTTGCTGTTACCAATTTTAAATATTGCTGCTACCTGTTGAATACAAACAGTTTCAAAAGAAGTTGGTCCCTCGTAATCTTCAAATAGGCCCATAACAAATATGCAAATAAATGCTAGTTCTAGATATCCAATATCGCACCCCTTCATACTGATTCCAAGGAGGCTTTGATGTTGCCATTTCAAGAATTGTGCATCCCAAGCTCCATATATCAACAGGAAGACTATAGCCATTTGTATTCATTACAACCTAAGAAAGCAAACATCAGGATACATTACAACTTACAGTGGCATAGAGAAGAAGAGAGGAGAGAGGGAAGGGAGTGCTTGTTCAAAACAAATTACAAGATGTTAAAAGAAAGGAGAAAAGACTTTACCTCAGGTGCCATCCAGTATGGACTTCCTTTGAAAGAAAGCATTGAGGTAGATGAATTTATCTGGTTAAGAACAAATATAATTCAGAGAATATCTCCATCATTAAATCCGAAACCAAACAAAATTATGCATTTAGAAACTCTGTTCCCCTACCAAATTTCCAACAACTCTAGCCCATTTTCAAAAGGGTTCCTATCATATACTCTTATGCCATATAGCTTTAAATTATAAAAGATAGAAAAGAGTAAAAAAGGAGCAATGCATGTGTGACAGTCAGAAGCATTCTAGCTCTCATTCTCTATGTGGGTATGCGCAATTGAGAGACAGAAAATCATGTGCATTCAAGAGGGTAAAGGGGAATCTCCTTGCCACTAAGCATTCAAATATGAGTGGAAAAGCAAATTTAAGCTATGGTAAAAAAGGCATTTTAAGTACTACTCTTCACAAATTTTACAGCTAGTGTATTGTATAATTTGTTTTACCAGAAACAGTAAGTATTATTTACTTTTTAAGTGAGAGCAATTCATTGATTATAAACTTACATGTTTAGCCATTCCAAAGTCTGCCAGCTTGATTTCACCATTAGGATCAACTAGTATGTTAGCCCCTTTGATATCCCTGTGAAAATGAAAATATATCAATCATTTAAAAAAGAGTCAAGATGCATCAATTTTGGGTCATAAATAGTTAGAATAACCAAATTACCTATGAACTGTATTTCTCCCATGAAGATAGGAGAGTCCAGAGACAATCTGCCTGGTATAATTTTGAATAACAGGCTCCTTGAAGGCCCCATATTCCTGAAGTAATTTATGAATAGAACCACCAGAGACATATTCCAAATAAACGGAAAGTGTTTCTTCTCCCTGAAAACATGGCACATATACATTTATAAATCGATTTCATTAATCAATTTTTTTTATTTCTCTCTCTTTCCACAGCTATAATATGTATATACATGGCATACAGGATTCAAAACTTGGAACATTTTATCCATACCAAGTCACTCCCATAGTATTGAACAATGTTTGGATGTGAAAGCTGACTGAGCAAATTGATCTCCTGCAATCAAATGAAGAAAATGTCATTGATTAAATGATAATCATACATATGAAAACAAACTCCATTGCAACAGTGTGAAGAAGAACTGCAAAACTGCTATAGCATGTATTGAAGGCTTAAAGCATCATGCATAAATCTTCAAGGAAAAAAATAGAATTACCTGATTAAGTTGTTTGAGGCACTCTTTTGATGTTTGATCATCACAGATAACCCTGACTTCCTTTATTGCACACAAATGTCCACTATCACTATCAAAGTTACAATACAAGCATTTCAGAGAGGTGGACCAAACATAGGAAGCAGAATATATATGATTTCAGTAATTTGTCCATGATATGGACATTCAGACACAGTGCACATTCAGAAAGAAGGGCTGGGGATATCATTCTGTATACATAGTTGTACTTCAATGTCAGTTTTTTCTATTGACAATAACAGTTCGCACAATAATATTTACTTTGTAACCTAAAGATTTACATATACATTACAACCACTAGACAGCAAACACCACAAATTCTTCCTTTAAAGTATTCAGGAGTGATTACACATGAAATGAAGTTGTTGCAGCCTAACCCAAAAGAGAGTTGAAAGTAAATTTCCTTCATTGGAAAAGAAAAAACACCCCAATACCTATTGAATCCCAGGTAAACATGCCCGAATGTTCCCCGTCCTAGAAGCTTTCCTTTCTTCCACTTGGAAAGGTTACTGGTAGTGTTTTCTGGCAGTCCATTTGCTTTTATGTTGGAAAGAGAAGAAGGACTAGTAGGAGAACCAGGTGGTAGAGGTAATGGATGGCATTGACTCTTTCCATCTTCTTGCCTGCCTGTGGGGGAGTCAAGACTCAAACCGTGCAACTTTGGATGAAGAGGTGATGTAGGGCTGGTGGGTCCTCTTGACCCAGGACCTGGGCTTTTAGACCTCACATTGAACTTCAGATCACCTTGTGCTCTAGCATAAAGAAACAACATCAATTAGTCTAGCAGCAAGTTGGAGAATGAAGAACACCAAAACACCATGATAAATTAACTGAACAGTTCATGTTCATGTACTCTGAGTTCCTTTTCCTTGCACTATCCATGCTAAAATGAAAGTAGATTGTAGCTTATCTGCCTCCTATATTTAATAATTATGTTAAAACCATTTAGTATAAGCATAACAGCATACACCCTTGAATTCATTGTGATAATTATTGAAAATTTATAGAAAACTGTAACAATATAGCGTAAATATATTTTCCATAAATTTCACATGAATTAATTGGAATGACTAAGAAAGAAACCGGAAGGAGATATTTTGGAAGGGGGTTGGTGGCAGGTAGTTAACTTCCGACACAAAAAAGGGGGAAGATCTAATATTAATAAATCAGTCCATCGAGATTTAGATCTTTATTTGGGGCCAAACCGAAAGTGGAGAACAGCAAACTCAGACTTTTGATAACAGAAATTGCGGAATGGATAATTCCAAATCTCCAATTATACTAGAAGAAGATTCCTCGAACCACAAATTATAAATCATTGTTAACACAACAGAGACCATCATCTAATATGAAAAAAGTAGGAAAAAAACTCCAGCATATGCTGGAGGAAAATTGCATTAGGCAAGAGCATACTTGCCAATACAGAGACGGTGAGAGAGAAACCTTACGGTTAAAGGAAAGGAAAAAGTTGAAGGCAAGAAAAGGAAGAGAAGTCTACGAAAAAAAGTGCACAATCATGTTTAGAAAAAGGGTAGTACTGGTAGCAAGGCTTGTCAGAGTTCTGATT
Organism: Canavalia gladiata; assembly: GCA_037954105.1. NCBI lineage: Eukaryota > Viridiplantae > Streptophyta > Magnoliopsida > Fabales > Fabaceae > Canavalia > Canavalia gladiata. The sequence continues at coordinate 55,836,090 of CM075659.1, read as the reverse complement.
GCAAGTATGAACAAAACTAAAAAGGGAAGCCCGTAAATCAAGTAAGTATGCAATCATGGTCCCAAAAATACAAAAACTAAATGGAGAACAAAGAGAAAAGAGGAGACATCACACAGTCTCAGCCACCGCGAAAAAAAAGTCACTTTATCTCATCAATCATTAAGATAATAAGCTTCGCTACAACGTACCCTCTCTAAACCAAAAAGATCAACCAACCAACCAACCAATCAATCAATCAAATTAACCTCACCGCAAGTACAAATTTCTCAAACCTCGGAAGCTAAGTTAAAAAATTCAAAAAAAATAAAAATAGGGTAAATTAAATGAATTGAATCCAATCAAGTCTTAATTGTAAAGTATAACAAACCTGGCTCCATTCATCTGAGAGTGACAGGTTGGATGATCATCGTAGGAGCCAACGGAGCTTACGCTAGAACCTGATACGGAGGCAGATCCGAAAGCAAGGCCTTGATCGTTGCCGAAGCTTTGCGCGGAAGAAACGGAAGGGCGAGGCAAGGGAAGCCCTCGCTTCTCGGCGCCATCGGAATCCCAACAAGATGAGCCGCCACCGGCGGCGGCGGAAGCGAAATCCCGGCTAACTCTGGGTGAATTCTTGACGACGTCGTCGAAACTTTTGGGCTTATCAGGCTTCCCTTTTTTGGAAACGTTGGATTTAATGAAATTGAAGTGAAGAACGCCGCCGCCATGTGGCTGGTCTTCGTGCTCCTTGCTCTTGCTGGATTTTCTACCCCACCAAGTGGGCATTCTAAATTAGACTAAGCACAATTCGCACGAAAGAAGAAGAAAGAAAGAAAGAAATAAAGAGTAGTAGCTGAAGAAGAAGGAAGGAAGGAAGAAAGAAGGGTTGATAGTTGAGACTAGGTTTTGTTCATTTGTAAGAGGAAGAAGCGACGAAAGAGGGAAGAGGATTAGGAAGAAAAGAAAAAAGAAAAGGGCACAGTGAACAACAGCTAGATAGAGAGAGAGAGAGAGAGAGAGAGAGAGAGAGAGAGAGAGGTTGGAGTTGGAGGGGACGGCAGACGGTGGTTGGATAACTGACGTGGCAATTTCTTAGAAAGAGAAAGGCAACAGAAGGCCCACACTCCATAAGCTAGCTAACTCTCTTTCTGTCTGTCTGCTCCTACGTGTCACTGTACGTAACGTGTTACGTGCGTATCCTTCTACACCGTAACTCTCTCCGTTAAATTATCCTCACTCCTTGCTTAATACTTACTTGTTTCCCTCCCTATACAAATAAAAATAGAAAGCTAAAATAAACCTAGAATCCACATTGGCCATCGTGCACTCCTTTTTGCACTTTACAGTTTACACACGCTGCAACAGGAATGGCCCTCGCCAGCCAAAAACCATTTACTTACTTACTCATAAATAAACTATAAAATAAAGAAACAAATATTTTGTTATCACTTGCCAATTTCTTAAGTCACGTTATGGAATAATTTAATTTAGTTCAAGAGTGTGGAAATTAATTCGGACGTTAAGCGACTGGGTGCGATGATAAATAGAAAATCAACCAGTGGGATGATTTTATTTTATTTTACCGGGTTGAGGCTTCTGGAATTCGAAGGTGTTGCGAAAGCGTGTGGATAGGGACGAGGATAGATGGATTCGGATTTACGGCCATTTTTATTTTATTTTTTTAATTTCATTTTCCAAAGGTGCTGTGATATTGTGTGGTTGGTCGTAATGTTAGCGTTTTGACATGGATGTGCGTCATTCACCGCGTCATCAACATCGCTCAGCCACCTCAATGTGACACATATAAACATTTTTAGGTTAGTTCGTACACTTATAAATGCCCACTGCCACCATTCTGTCCCTTTTCGTGTCTATCATAAATATTTCCCATATATTTCACACAAATTACATCTTTCTTTTTCACAAATTCTTGAATTATCATTTACACGCTTTTGAATTTGCATAGCTTGTGTGATCATTTTTTAATGGAAACTACTTTATTCATGATTTTAATTTTCTTAACATTTTAGTCGTTATATTTTATATTTCAACTTAATTGCATATATTTTATCATTTGTACTTATTTTAAATATTAGTTTCAAATAAATAAATTAAAAGATTTCATTATATTTTTATCATTCTAATTCAAATTTTATGTGATTTTGTTTTCATGAATTTTTTAACTAATTAAATTTATGTTTTTAAAATTTAAAAGTTAGTTTCTTTATTATTTTTTACATAAAATTTTATAAAAATTAAAAAATTTGTGAGAAAATTGAAATATAAAAAAATAGTAGAAAATTAATAAAATTTAAAAGTTTTTATGAAAATATGATATTACAGTTTGAAGAAAAAATTTATTTTTTATTTTAATTTTAATTTAATATTTTATTTTATAATTTTGAGTAAAGGATAATTTAATTTATAAAAAAATTAAAAATAAAAATTTAAAAATTTAGATAAATAAAAAATTGACAAGAGACCAAATTTGTAAATTTTTAAAAATAAAAAATTAATTAGTTCAAAAAATAAAAAATTGAAATTTCACATACTTTAAATTAAATGGATAAAATTGTAATTAATTCAAATTAAAATAAGTGTGATACAAAATAAATATCTAAAATATAAATTTATTTACTTTTAATATATTATTGGTATAAAAATTTTACATTATTAATCAATTAAAAATATAATAGATATAAATTTTAAATAATTATTATAAATTTTATTAATTTATAATGATATACTAATTTATGATTGAATAACAGCATAAATTTTTATAATATTAATATATTTTAGTTAAATATAAAATAAATTATAAAGATCAAAATTAAAGTGAATAAACTTATCAAAAATAAAATCAGGTCTACATTTTTTCAGTTTACATACATTATGCTAATGAAAAACTTATGTATTAATAATTTAGTTATAAAATAGTTACTTGGCATAATAATTTATTCAATAAATTATAATTTGAAAGATTTTCATTAGATCTAACTTAAAAATTTACATTAAAATTCCTCAATATTTACACAATTTCCACCGTCCAGCCTGTTTCATCCTGCCATGAGTAGGTCGACGCTACCAGTGTACCATAAATTGTCCTAGCTATAGATTTTGAAATACAAAAAAACATATACTCGTTATGAAAAAATAATGTTAATTGAATAAAGTTACTATGAAATGATAAAACTCTCATTCTAAATATAAAAAAAAAATAGTCTTATATTGAGATCTATAGAGGTATTCTAGTAAAAAAAAATCAAATTTTCATGCAATAAATAATATGTTAAAATTATATGGGTCCAAGTTTTTAAAATATTAAACAGACATTAAAAAATCATAATTATTATTTTCGTTCCTTTTCATTTCCCATGTATTAAAAAAAAGTATATTCAAATATTCATAAATAAGATAATTACTTATGATCTGTTGTGTTTACTTCTAACCATAATAATTGTGCTAATAAAATTATTTATGAACAAGAAACAAAAAAGGGTAGTAGAAACTTTATTTTCTAGCCAGATAAAAGGGTGTTTAAATTTGGATGAATTTAAAGGCTTGAATTCTATGGTTATATTGGAAAGTTAGTCATAGAGTTTGAGAGCATTTGGAAATGTAGAGAGTCCCAAATCATGAGACCAAATTAAGAATCGGTGTGGGACTTTATTGTAAAAGGAATGCTTAATTTTTCTCTTCTAGTAGGCGTTGGATTGCACTTTTGAGTTCATGATCTTGTGAATGACTCTGTTTGAATAATTATTGGGGCGTCTCCAAGCCTTGGCTGCGAATGTTGCACTCATAATGACATTGTATACAAGTGCTCATTCTCTCAGCACGCGTTTAATTGTATCTAGCCATTTTTTTATCCTTAACTTTGGTCATTTCTCTTTTGGGGTATGAATTTTTGAAGCTTAACACTCTCACCAAGTGCCAAGTGGGGTATCCAAATGCTTATTTTTGGCTCTATAACTTAACATGCTTTCGCATTGAACCTCAATTCACTACTTCCTTTCATTAATGCGGTTTTATAAAATTCTGTTCGAACTTGAGAATTTTGGGACTATGATTGAGAAAGGATAGAAGAGGCCTATTTCTTCACACGCTTTATAATATTAAGAGTGAATGAGGAAAAACTAGTTTTTTTTTCTCCTTCTAAATGTGTTTTAACTTATTAGACTTACTTTATTAGTACTGGTTATATAGTTGTATCTGTGGCGTGTCTTGAAAGTCTATATCCTTGGTTCAAAAGCTCATATCACAATGATTGAGTCTTGAATGGGTCAACTCATTTCTTCTATTACTTGTTTTAATGTGAACCAATTGGTAAACAATAGTCTACATTAGGTGAACCTTTTATTTAACACGTTGAATGGACTACTCTTGACCTATGCACAATATATATAATCTTTAATTTATTTATCCAGTCATCCAGGGACTGACCCAATTCCTGGACTTTGGACACATATTGAATATTTTGTCAATTGGTCATTTATAATGTCCCACTTTGCTCTTATGTGCACAGTATAGTGAAAACTAAAAACTTAAAATCATCCATTTTTTAATGTGCTTTTTCTACTCCTTGGCTCTCACTTTTCCTCTCTTTGGTTCCTTTTCCGGTCCCATTTGAACATTTATATATGAGTATTTTGTATAAAGATATAGATTTAAAACTTCAAAATACAAAAACACACGATTTTAAAAATTAATATAAATATGCTATTGCAATCATTGACATGGCTCTGAAAAGTGCTGCAGTAGGACATTGCATTGTAGAGCTTTTTTCTAACAGAAATTGAATGAGCTGAATATGAGTACTCATCAAAATTAGAATTTATTTTATTTTAGGTTTATAAAATTCAGCAATTACAGATTATTTATGAATGAAATTATCATATATCAGATATGAATAAAACTTTTATCTATCATTTCATTATAATATATAATCATTATTGTTATGAAGCGATTTGTTGCGTGAGTCTACGCGTATTGAGTAAGTGAAACATGAAAATCCTAGACATGGATCATCGCATCACTGGGCAACTTGCGATTTTTTATTATTTAATATGATAAAAATTTGTGTATATATTACCGATAGTATTATTATATTATTTATCTGAATAAAAACATTAATTTATTCTTGACATGACTTCCATAGTAGTCTGTCATATTATATTGTATAACATCAATCAATGAAAGTGTTTCTTCTTCTACTTCTTATTCAATTATATATTCTCATTTCACAGGTCTTCTTCTATTCTTCAGAGACAAAGCAGTAAAGTTTCGTCCCTATCTTTTTTACTGTATTTCCTTCATTGTAAGTTCTACAACACTCAGTTTCTATTTTTCAGTTACAATATTTTTATTTTTAATTTTTTGCTTCTTACATTCTTCTAAATAATGTAATACTATCTAGCCTTTTTATTTTTATTTTTTGTTTTTAATAGTCATTATTACTTAATTATCTGTAATTTAACTGAATCACCCTCGAGACACTATACTTCATATATGTATTCTTTCATAGTTCAGGGTGTTTCACCTTATTTGGTTTACTTAATAATATTCTAGCTTAATGAAAAATTATTAACCTATTGTCTTTTCGAATTTTATTTTCATATTTGTTTTTATCATAATATAACATTACAATATTCTCATTTAATAAATACAAATTTGCTCTTTCATTTATTTTCTTTATTTTTGTTTTGTTTATACATCGATATTCTAAAAAAAATTTACAAACGTATCAATCCAAAATGAAAAATAGCATTTAAAATAATCAACTTATTTAGAAACTATGTACTTTTAATAACTTCATATTTTGTTTAACTTTCATGAAAAAGGAAAAAAAACAACAATATTGATATAAATAAATTTAAAAGAGCCAATTTTTGCTATTTCTTATTCATATTAATAGACGTAGTATTGCTTATTTATCTACATATAAAGTTTTAGACTATTATTGTTACCAGAAACAAGTTTCAAAGTATTATTATATTTGACTAAAGTTTATTTTACACTTAAAATAAAATAAAAATTATGCAATACCAACTCAATCTATTTTCTTCGCTTATCATAGCATTCAGTTATGTTTACTAATGACATTTAGTTTCATACACATGGTTTCAACCTAATTAAGTACCAATAACAAACTACATACATTTCCTTTCAATTGCTTTATTTTTTCTTTTGTTTGGATACCCATGTTACAAAATTAGGAAATTCGGCTATGTTAAAAAAATTATCTTTTGGTATAGAAATTAAAAAATTGATATCATTCTATTCTAAGTTAAAATCAAGGGTCATGCAAATCAAGAATGTTCTAAATCCTTTCTATTATTTATCTATTATATTTTAGTTTTTTCCCCCTTTGGTTGGTATCACAAAAATACGCCATTTTATTTATATCTCAATTATGGATTATAAGACTTTGCCAATAATTAAATCCATTTTTCTTAATTTATTATATTGCTACATAAATATGTTTTTTATATATTATAGAAAGACAAGGTTCTGGCTAGTCTCTTTAATCGATGCCAAAGGCAGATATGCAAATCAACTTATTGAAGGAAGGTGCTATGAAATTCAAAATTCATGATTGCTGAAAAATAATGGAATGGACAAAACCACAAGGCATAAATATTGTATAACTGTTAGTTGTGGGGAAAAAAAGTTACAGCCTTTATGCAGATATACCACATTATGCTTTTGACGTTATTCTACCATTTGAGACAAATTTGAATCAGTTCTTGATTGGTATATACTTCTGTTTTACTCTTTCTATTTTTTTCTACAAATTGTAAGATAAACCTCTTTGTTATAATATATTTATATTGTTCGTATAGATGCTATCGGTGTTATTTTGGAGTATGGAAACACTTTAAGATTATCAACATCAAGAACAAACATACCTGAAGTTGTTTCTTTCCTTAACATGTTTGTACACAGTATATATATTGGTTTTCTTCATTTTTCAATTATTATTTAGACTTATTTTCTTTAATAATTTTTATAAATAATTAAATTTTATTAATTTAATTGTTAAATTAATAAATTATCTTAAAAAATTATAAAATTTTAAAAAATTTAATATTTTATTAAATAAGTTTAAGTTAACTAATATTATAAAAAATATATTATTCATTAATTTAAATTTATTTTTTAAAGTATCAAATTTTTTAAAATTTATAAAAAAATTAAAATAATCTACATAATATAATTTATTAATTGAATGATTAGATTAATAAAATTTAATTATTTATAAAAATTATTAAATAAAATAACTTTAAATAAAATTACTTTAAATTAATTTAATCTCTCTTTATATTTATATTTATATATATTATCACTTAACATCATAATTAATTTTGGAAATAACATTTTCTAGAAGAGATCTTTCTAATCAGAACTTAAAAAATAAATACTTAAAATATGAGATGTAAAAGAGATTGTTTGAATCCTAAAACCTAATTTTCATGCCATTTTATTAATTAAGCATATTCTTCATATTAATTCCATTTCATTGTTACAGCCTCGAAAATTTACAACTCTTGTTGCAAATTAATTGAAGATAATAATTGGTTTTATTTAATGCTTGCAACAAATGTTCAAAGTTGTTGTAACAACTATCAATTGGTACCTTATGGTGGAAGAAATGTGAACAAATTTCTCCACTTGTTTTTTCGAAGTATTCACCTTATTCCTATTTAAAAAATTTAAATATTTTACATGATTTTTTGTTAATACACTTTTAATTACAGGTTTAAAATTCATTTGCGGGTTATGAGCCACACATTCAATGCTTGCTTGTACTCTTTGACGGGGAGGCCTTCAAACTCTTGCATAAGACAACTTAAAACTTAGTGTATTATAAAAAAAAAAAATACTGAATTTGAACAGCTACAAAGTTTATATTATCTATTTAATCAAAACATAAATTTCTCTTCCTTTATAAATTTTATATTTATAAGATCCGTGCTTGGTTTCTTAACTTGATTAGTGTATGTTTATTAATTTATACATCCGATACATTGTAATAAATAAAATATCTGATTTAATTAATCTCTTGATCACACTAAACTTAAATAGATGACGACGGGATTAATTATATACTCACATCAAATGCTCATTATTTCTATTATTAATTAGGTAAATTGGTAAGACTATCTACTAAAATAGAATATAGCTTTAAATACTATTTATAAAGTCTCGCTTATTTTGTGCATGCTCATTATTTCTATTTATACCAATTTAAGAATATCAACATGGCAAAGTAGGGGCAGGTGGTATATTAGTTATACTCATATTTATTAGATGTTTACAACTTTTTAATTATTAAAAATATTATATAATATATTATAATATTAAGAATATTATTATAAAACAATAAAAATTATCTCATCATAAAATAAAAATATTTCAAATATATTTAATAAAAATAATATTTTATAAATATATAAATATTAATGAAATTATTAATAATAATCTCTTATAAATATTAATGTTTTTATCATCTCTGCTATCCTTAGTCATTGTCTTTCGTCATTTGTTCAGTGATTTCTAGTTAATACTTGATCATTCTACAACTATAAATGTTTCTTCAACCCAATCTTGGGATAACAAAAAGAAAATTATAATGAAAATTCACATGCTAATGAATTAGTACACATATCTACGGGTGATCAAATTCGGAAATTGAGATTTCATGAGTTAATTAGAACTAAAGAGAAATTAATAGAAAATGCAGAAGATCTTGTAATATTAGAAATAAATGTGAGCACCGATGGTTGGCAAAGATCAATTGTCGATTATTTGAATAATTCAAACATATCTGTTGACAAGAAAATAAAGCTACAAGCTTTAAAATACGTAATAGTTGGAAAAGATTGTACAAATGATCATTTAATGATGATTTTTTAGAATGCCTTAATCAAGATTAGGAAAACTTCGCATTGTATGAAGTACATGGGAAAATTTGTGGTGAGTCAAGCTAAAAAAAATGAAAAGAATATTATTTCGACATTGAGTATGTTGATCTTCTATGATTTGAAATTGTTCAATGAAAAAGTTTGTAATCAATGTTAAAGATATGAAGTGAAGTAAAATATATCAGCTGATAAATCGTATTCAATAATTAAGCTTTCGCCTTTTTGAGATTGTGCTTTAGATTTAATTGGTCAAACTCATCCACGGTCATCATGCAATCAGAAGTATGTTCTGATTGTAATCAATTACATTATTAAATAGGTGGAAGTTATTCCTTTGAAAAATGTCAATCAAATAACAAGATTCATAGAAGAAAACATAATTGATTGATATGGAATATCTCAAAGTTTAACTGCAGATCAAGGAACTGTTTTTACTAAAAAGAAAAATGGTAAATTATGCAAAGGACAAAGAACATTAATTTGATTACTTAGATTCTTTATTATGCCAAAGCAAATGGTTGTAAAAGTATTGAATAAAGTTATTATTAATTTGATAAAGAAAAATACTGATAAAAAAATCTCAAAATTAGCATGAAATTTTGAATCAAGTTGTTTAGAACTTATCAAATAACTTCCAAACAATTTTGAATATGACACTGTTTTGCTTCTAGAAATAAGCTTACAGTCGGTTTGAATTCAAAAGCAATCAAATTTATCTTTAAATCATTGTATAGAATCAATGATCGATTAATTGACATATTAAATAATACTAAACTTATTGCGTTAGAAAACATAATCCAATAAAAAGAACATATTAGAAAGTTTTATGATAAACGTATCATAAAGAAATGAGTCGAAGATGAGGCACTTAAGTTAATTTTGCCAATTGATAAAAAGAATTGATCATGGTAAACGGACCTCGGTATGGGAAGGTCCTAAGTTCATAAATAAGTAAATTTATACATGAAATTTTGTTTTTAAATTCATAAAAGAAATGTTCAAAATGTAAAGAGTATTCAAAGTCTTCATTGATTCTTGCTCATTTTCTTCTATCGATTTTAGCAAAATCACATATATTTTTTTTATCTCTACAGCCTTAGCGTGTAATATAGTCTTCTTTTCATCACCTTTTGATAAAACTTTAGCTAACAAATCTCGTTGTTTAGTGAGTTGAGCAATTTGTACATTGAGCTCTACAATATTTTTCTTCACCTCAATTTTTTAAGTTGAAAATTTTTACCTGATGGTAAACCTACTTTCCTTCAACATCAATCTATTTAAAGAGATTTTATCAAAAAATTATTTTCTCATTTCAATGGGAAATTGTCTTGCCAAGAGTAATAGAATAATCAAAATCTTAAAAATTTATGAAAATAAATTTTTATTATCCTGATCACAACTCATCATTTAATTTTAAACATTCATTGAAAATAAGTGTGGATTCTCAAGATAAGTATATCAACATTTAATAATCCATCAAGATCTTTTAATGCGAAAAGAATTTTCAAGTTCATTCAATAAAGACTTTAGAGTAGAATTATTGACACCTATAGTTGGCATCTTAGTGCTTGATTGTTATGTTTAAGATGAACTAGCAACTCAGTTTTCTAGAATGCTATCAACAACATTAAAAAGGGTCTAGGTCAATTAGTTAATCAAAAATTGATAAACCAAACAACCCTATCAAATTCATAACAATAACAAAAGGTTGTTCCAAAGATTGAATGTTGATTATTAATTCTATCACGTTTTAAATAATTGAGAAGATTTTTTTTTATGTTCATTATATAAAAAATATATTTTTATCATAAACTTATCAAAACATTTCAATGAGGCTTTTGAGTTTGATTCGATACCAAAAATAATTATGGATGATTTCATTATCGAAATGTGTTGACTAATGATTTTTGAGGAAGATTTGAAGTGTTATGTAGATGTTTTAATGGAAATTATCTACAAAATTATTTATATAATGTGAATATAGAGAGTATCGACAAAAATACAAGTAACAATATAAAAATTACCTTTTTTTGTCTGAGGATAGGGTTTTAATATTGGACGAACTTTGCTATTATACTTACTTTTATTCTAAAATCAAAGATAAAAATAAAAATAACTAATTATATATTTAAAATTTAATAACAAAATTTCATTACAATCGAAAGAAACAAATTTTGAATGGTCAAGTTGGTTGATCATCCTTGATCAAAAGATCAATTTTCTTCCTATTTAGGTGTAAACAACACTTTGATTTTTCCTAAAAAAATGAAAGTATTAGTCTTAAATAATTACAAAAGTCTTAAAGATAAAATCAATTTTGGATAAGTTGCCATATAGAAATGTTTGCACACATCAAGTACTTTCTTGCAGTGGATATAGATAGTTTTCAACGAAAAGACTTGTATTTTTTATTTATCTAAAAATTAGCAATTCTTAAATATCGGGTAATTTATGAAATTTTTCTGCAATCAATTTCACTAAACAAAATGGAGAATCTAGTAAAGGTGAAAATCTCATGTTGCAATCAGTTTCTTCGGATCATTCTTTATTGAAATGCATTGGCCTTTTCAATTAGAACATCCACTAATTTTTTATCATGAAATTTTGTCATTGGATTGTAATTGGTTTTGTAATATTTTTGAAAATGTTGAATTTAAGCAATTAATGTATTTTTTTCTGATTTAATCCATAAATCAATAGAGTAACCATCACATATATATTTTGATAAAAGTCCACAAGAAAAAAAATAAATTTGTTTAAAATAATTGGTACACCGTTCGTTAAAATTAAGATAGACATAAGTATAAATTTTGGATGCAAAAGGTGTGAAATATAGATAGGCAACATCACTCATCCAAGACTTTGCATACATCTCGAACATTTTTCGCTTATAAATTGATTACGAGATCCTCTATTAACTTCACTTATAAGGTTTCATAATAGTTTAAGAGAAACTAAATTGTCAAACAAGAAGATTTTATTAATATAACACTAAGATTAACTATTGACTCAATTTAGCTTCTTCCTTCTAAGTCTAAAACATAAAAGTTTCCATCTTTTCTACTATGGAAAGAATGGTGACTATGTTGAGAAGAGCAGATGATGTTGGCATTAGACTGATCAAATGTAAAGATGCTAGAGAAAGGAACATGTCAAATTAGTAAAAGTCATCTTAGATGCAGATGCAAATGATTGAGAAGCCGTCAAGTAAAGAATCAGAAAAGGATAAATACGTAGCCACTTGAGAGGACAATTGATAGTTTCAAGTAAATGTAGAAATTGTGAGATAATGCAAAGAAAAATCCAAATAAAAAAAGTTAAAAAGACGTTGAAGGAAACGTTGTTTAAGTATTATGACATATAATTTAGTACATTAGAGTTTTACATTAAAAATAATGAAAAAATATAAAAACTAAGACAAATTAAAATTTTGAAATTTATATCAAATCTCGACATCAATATAAATATCTTTTTTATTTCAAAGAAAGATATTTATGGGGCATTTGTTGATGTAAATCAAAGAAAATAAGAAAATAAGTGTATGATCAATCTTAAGAATGCATATAGTTAGAATTTCAAGAAAAAACTCAAAAGATATTGAGTATGATTGAGTTTGAACAACAAATTCAGACAAAAAGACTAGAGATAGATGCATGAGAAGAAAAAGTTGATCAAAAGAATCTTCGGAGGTATAACAATTATATTGACATATCAAATATTAAGCATATATAAGTAAGGTATCAGAAAAGAATGCATATTAGTTTTTAAAAAATGTGAAGGTTTGTGTAAATTATAATAATTACCAATTAAGTATTACAAAAAGGATATAAAGACACAAAGGAAGGAATCATTTTTTGATATCCTAAAATATAAAGAAATTCACAAGAGACAAAGTGCAAATATGAAGAATCAGAAACTATAATCTTCTTCTTTTATCATTTTTTTTAATTTTACTTGATAAATTTGTAGCTTGGTTTGTATGTTTAAATTTGTTTGTTATTTCAAATTTGAAATGAATGCAGTTTATTATTTTTCATTTCTTTGTCTTTTTATTAAACTCACAAATATAGTGTTGATGAATAAAAATTAAAAAAAAGCAATTTTTTTATCTTAAAATAAAAATAAAAAATTAAATTCACAATAAGTAAATAAACAATGATATATTAAAAATTAATTTATAATATTTTAATAAAAATTAGTTTAATTAAAATAATACTTTTGTAAAAATATTGTAACAAATTTTATAAATTAAATTCCAATAATTTATCATGATAAATCATATCTTAAAATTTTAAAAATATTAAAAATATCATTTACCAATAAAACTAACATCAAACCAATTTTTTAAACTAAACCAACCTTCATTTCGATTAAGTATAATCCATGTCAATAAAAACAAACCAAATGAATATATATTAAATTTCTTTAATAGTGTAATGAATATTTGACAAATGTACAAACTTAATTGTGCACGCCAACCAACTGGCATACAAACTGCATTAACCCATTTGATTTGACGGCTCTCCAATGGACATCGTCAACGCCGAACTTGAAGATATTTTTGTGTTTACTTTAACAAAACAGAAGTCACACGCACAGAACCATATGTGACTTTCTACCATCCATTGTTTTGGCTTCACACTACGAAGTTGACTAATCGAAAGCAATATGCACCATTATCATTATATAGATTGGAGGCCCTCATAGTTCTTCAAAAGTCTCTTCTCTCTTTTCAATAGTGATCGATCGTTTCTCACTGTGTCCCTAATAATGCAATTAATATTAGCACAACTACGCAGAGAAAGTGATAGATTTCTAGAATATGTATAGATCACTTGTCAACGTACAGCTCACATGAAAAAAATTAATAATAATATTAAATTCTTGTAATTTTTATTTTTATAAATTCTCTTAAATGTTAAATAAAACATATTAAATAATTTATATATTTTTAAGATAATATATATATTATTTTACTTATTTTTAGTATTATATTAAAATTGATAAACTAGTCTAGTTATCGATCCTTTTAAATGATCAATTTATATATAAAATTAAAAAAATTGTTAAAAGAACTATTAAATATTTTTTATTTTTAAGATAATAAATATATGTTTTTTATTAATATTTATTTTATATGATAAATAGAAAAAATATTATAAAATATATGAAAACATAATAAAACTTAATAGGAAGTGATAGATAATTGATTTTCCTTAAGTAAGTTTTATATGTGGAAAAAATTTCTACTAAAAAAGCTAGCTTGTTAAGATATAATGTTTTCAGATTGTTAATATTAACCAATTATATTGTTTGGTATTGAAAATAGATTTTTTAATTATGATAGTTTGATAATAAAAATTAAAGTCAATGATAATATAGAACATCAGATAATGGATGATTAATGATTAGGGATCATGTAAAAGTGAAATCAAATATAAAAGATATACATAAAAAAATTGTAAATAAAAGAAAAGTTAAGATACAATTGAGAAACGATAAAAAAAAATGATATGAAAAAATAATGAAATAATTCATATGAAGGAATAATGAAATAATTTAAAGAATTGTTTGAAGTTACAAAATAAATTAGAAGTTATAACTGAGACAATATGCATAATCATCATAGTTATCAATTTAACATTATATAAGTGGAACAAAATAGATAAAAAAAAGGTTGCATTTTTGAATTCTCACATGCATATTGACCTACAATTCAAAGAAATTAAGTGTAATTATCTTCACTTTTTATGTCATTTTTTCAAATGCTATTTATGTTAAATTTTAATTTATAAATTGTGATATTGTTGATGTTTTCATTCTACCTATAATTTCTTTTCTTTTTTTTAATTGTGCTGACAAATTAAAATCTAAAGAAAGAAGTTTTTCCTTCCTAAAATGAAAATGTGAAAACCAAATTGAACAAGTATAGAAGTTGAATTAACATAAATAAATTAAAATTGTTAATTTATAAAAAATTTAAATAAGAAGTGATCATATATATTTATGAATTGGAGTTAACAAATTTTGGATGAACAATTAAATTTTCAATCGGAAGAAAGTGCCATAAATTTTTGTAGAACTAACATATCAGATACTTGTCTATATTAATTAATTTTTTGATATTAATTAATTTGTTCATCCTACCAAAAAGTTGAGCTAGTAATAATTAAAAGGAAAATGACAAAATATAACTATAGCTATTGAGTTATTGAGTTAATAGAAAGATTAGATTTTGACATTTAAAAAAATAAATGACAATAAATCTTTTAGTTAATAAAGAAGTCTATTAGAAAAAATAAGACATAAACAATAATTATGGTATTTAATATGTATGTCCGTATATAAAAATATATAAAAAGAGATAAAAAAAAACAAAGATAACTCCATTAATAACATAACAAGATATTTACCAACAAATTAAAGAAGACAATTAACTATAGAAAAATGATATAATAATTATTAGCAAATGTAATGTTATAAAGAAAAAAAAATTAATAATTAATAATTATCTTAAAGAAAGTAAATATATTTCACAATGTGACCTTATTTTTAAATATGAGCATTATTGACAAATCCTTATATAATGGATAATCATTTATTGTTGAAATAAATTTAAAGATATGTTTTTTTGAGATTAGGGTTGAGAAATGTATCTTTGGTAATTTTTATTATTTTTTTTATTTTTCATAATGACAATTAGAAATTTATTTTTAATTAATAAATTCAAACTGAAAAAATATCACCAATAACAATTGACAAAAAATATCAAAAGAATTTAGTTAATGCTTACTCAAAATATTTTATCTCAAACTAAAATTATATTCCACTAAAAAATCAATGTAACATAATCCGATCTTATAATAATAAAGTTTTATATATGAATATACTATTAAAAAAGAAAAAAATAATATATATTCTGTAAAAAAAATTATATATTAATTTTAAATATTATCTTATATTATTATATTTACATATAAAAAAACATTACAATTGTGTTAAGCCAACACTTTTAAACATGTAAAAAATTTAATTGATAATGTGAGTTTTATTAAATATAATTATTGGTTTTAAGTTAGCTAATTTTCAATTTTGTGACTTTGAGGATTAAATTTATAATTGAAAATTTTAAATTTACATTATATAAATCATGTTTACTTCTCAATTAAACTCATTTAGTAAAAAGATTTCTATTAAAACAAAAAAGAAGTCTACTCATACCACCAAACATTGAAGGCCAACCACCTTAGTTTCAAAAACTTCACAAAATATTTTAGAACTAATAATAATGACGAAAATTATTAAAAAAAATTATTTTAATGACAATTTTAAAAAAATGATGATGATTTTAATTTTTAATAATTTTTTTTCTAACAATTTTATATTCGTTAAAAATTATCTAATAGAAAATATTTTAGTAATATTTTAAATTGTATAACTATTAAAATTTAATATATTTTATGTCGATTTAATATATTTAGTGATCATTTATATAATCATCAAAAAATATTTATCAAAAAATCTAATTTTTTTTATAGTGAATAAAGAAACAAAGCAAAGTAAAAAGAAAAAATAAACAAGTCATATATACTATAGAGTAAAAATTTATAAAAAAAGATAGAAATAATGATATTCTGAAAGGAGATCAAATCCAACCACATATGAAAAAAACATTAAAATTAGTTTACAATTATATCATATAAGTGCATGTAAATTATTGGAGGTTAGATCAAGGTTTCAAGGTGTGTGGGACACTACACTAAAAGGCCATAATTTCTTTTTACTTATTGTAAGGTAAGAATGATCATGAATAAAATCAATCTGGTTTAAGCTACACAGTTGAACCAAAATATTAAAAATAAAAAATATTTTTTATAATTTAATCTAACTTATAATTTTTCCTTGTAAAATTTAATTAAATTGTATAAAATTATACATGTATTTCAATTTGAAATTATATTCTATAATAAAATTAGTATTTGATGTGAACGTGGCCCCATGATAAGTAAAAGAGATCATCTAGGAGATTATCTACAAGGAAATAGAAGATCCTATGACGAGAAATAGTACCAAACGTATGAAACAAGCACTTGAAGGTCTTATCAAGGAAGTTCAAGGAAAAGACTACGTGGATCCAAGCCCAATTCCAACATGGGTTAATTTATGTAGTTATATCATTAAAGATCTTAAGTGATAAAGTTTATGATTTACTATAGATTACATTAGGATTTACTTTAGATTACATTAGGATTTACTTTAGATTACATTAGGATTTGATATTTATCTAAAAATTATTCGTTTTAAATTGGTTGCAATTCAAATTGCAATCTAATTAGGATTTCTAATTTATTATCTTTTTACTAGATTAGGTTCACTATAAATAGGGGTTAGGAATTCAGTAAAAAGACAGATTTTTGAGTATTAATCATATTTTCTCTCTGAGAGTTTTTCATCTCTGTGAGTTGATTCCCTTGGTTCTTGGGCAAAGAACTACCTCCGATAACGTTGGTTCTTCCGGCAGGTCGCGGTAAGGGTCACGTTCCTCTTGATAACTTCGGTGTTCTCCGGCAGGTCGCGGTTTGTGTCGGGTTCCTTTACCTTATCTCACCTTATCTTACCTTACCCTTTCTTATCTTATCCTGATTCTCAAGACGTTCCGTTATCGTTTCCGCATTCCGATTCATTCGCGTAAGGTGAATCATATCATTTGGCATCAGAGCTTCAGCTCTTGGAATCAGGTGTCATCTATCCTTTGTTTTATTTTATTGGGTTAAAATTGTTACCTACCAAATATTCTAAAAAAAAAAGGAGTTTTGATAAAAAAAAATTCAAAAAAAAAATTGTGATAGAAATTAAAAAAAAAATTTGTGATAGAAAAAAAAAAGGAAATTCAAGACAATTGAAAAAAAAAATCAGTCTTCATTCAATATAATTTCTTTAAGTTCTTAATTCTTGACCAATATTCCTTACCTTATTCATCTTATGTATCTGTGACCATTTCGTTATCTCTGGGAAGATCAACTTGTGAAGTTCTTAGTTTAAGGATTTATAAGGAGAATCGAGAGGTAAAAGGCAAAAGTTGGTTAGAGCATTATAGAAAAAGTCAATTCGAGTGTAAACACGAGTGAAGAGCCTCAATATTGAGGGTAAACACTAAGGGAGTGACTTGTGAGGCCTTATTATTCTAATTTATTTATTTTGTTCAATTTGCAGCATTGCCAACATGAGTAGTGAACTCCATCAAAATGAGATGGATCTAAAAGTATTCATGAAATCAATTCAAGATCAATTCCAACAGTTGAACAGGAGGTTGGAGGACATGGAGGATTGTTCGAGAAGGAGATCTCGGGTGTCTCGTAGAAGTAATCCTCAAAGATCACTTCACCGTGATGAAGAAAGAGATTGGAGGAAGAACTTAGAATCAAACAGTGAAAGTTTAAGAGAAAGAAGACAATATCAAGGAAAGGATAACAACTTGGGAAGTACTAAATTATCCCTTCCACTATTCCAAAGAAAGAACGAACCATAAACTTATCTAGAGTGGGAGAGAAAAGTGGAGCATGTGTTTAATTGTCACAATTACTCAGAGGAGAAAAAGGTAAGACTAGCCAGTTTTTCTTTTATCGATTATGCTAATATTTGGTGGGATCAATTTATCCTTAATAGGAAGAGATATGGAGAGACACCTATCCGAATGTGGAAAGAGATGAAAGTAGCCATGAGAAGAAGATTTGTGCCAAGTCACTATCATAGGAACTTGCATCGGAAACAACTACAAAGTCTTACTCAAGGCGCCATGAGTATTGAAGATTATTATAAGGAGATGGAAACTGCTATGATAAGAGCCAATGTAGAGGAGGACAGAGAAATCACTATGACAAAATTTATTAGAGGGCTAAAAAGAGAGATAGCTGATGTGGTGGAGCAACAGCATTATGTGGAGATGGATGAATTGCTTCATAAAGCTATTCAAGTGGAAAGACAACTCAAATCTAGGAGCACTTGCAAATATCCTAAGTATGCTTTTAGTTCATCATCGAAGTTTAATTGGTCTAATGAGAAGGGAGATCCTAGACCAAAGGAGGCTTATTACGACCAAATGAAAAATTCAAAAGAATGTAGAATGAGAGAAAAAGAATTAGAAAATCAAGAAAGAGAAAAGAGAGATAAAATTGAAAGTGAAGCAAAAGTAGAAAGTCAAGAAAAGAATGAGAAAGAATTGGAAAATCAAGAAAGAAAAAAAAAGAGATAAAATAGAGAGTAAAAAAAAAGTAGAAAGTCAAAAAAAGAATGAAAGTGAAAAGAAAGAAAAATCAAAAAATAAAGACAAGGAACAAGTTTTTGTACTCATGTACAAGAATACATGAGTACAAAAACTTGTTCCTTGTCTTTATTTTTTGATTTTTCTTTCTTTTCACTTTCATTCTTTTTTTGACTTTCTACTTTTTCTTTACTCTATTTTATCTCTTTTTTTTTTCTTGATTTTCTAATTCTTTCTCATTCTTTTCTTGACTTTCTACTTTTGCTTCACTTTCAATTTTATCTCTCTTTTCTCTTTCTTGATTTTCTAATTCTTTTTCTCTCATTCTACATTCTTTTGAATTTTTCATTTGGTCGTAATAAGCCTCCTTTGGTCTAGGATCTCCCTTCTCATTAGACCAATTAAACTTCGATGATGAACTAGAAGCATACTTAGGATATTTGCAAGTGCTCCTAGATTTGAGTTGTCTTTCCACTTGAATAGCTTTATGAAGCAATTCATCCATCTCCACATAATGTTGTTGCTCCACCACATCAGCTATCTCTCTTTTTAGCCCTCTAATAAATCTTGTCATAGTGATTTCTCTGTCCTCCTCTACATTGGCTCTTATCATAGCAGTTTCCATCTCCTTATAATAATCTTCAATACTCATGGCGCCTTGAGTAAGACTTTGTAGTTGTTTCCGATGCAAGTCCCTATGATAGTAACTTGGCACAAATCTTCTTCTCATGGCTACTTTCATCTCTTCCCACGTTCGGATAGGTGTCTCTCCATATCTCCTCCTATTAAAGATAAATTGATCCCACCAAATATTAGCATAATCGATAAAAGAAAAACTGGCTAGTCTTACCTTTTTCTCCTCTGAGTAATTGTGACAATAAAACACATGCTCCACTTTTCTCTCCCACTCTAGATAAGTTTCTGGTTCGTTCTTTTCTTGGAATAGTGGAAAGGGATAATTTAGTACTCCCCAAGTTGTTATCCTTTTCTCGATATTGTCTTTTTTCTCTTAAACTTTCACTGTTTGATTCTAAGTTCTTCCTCCAATCTCTTTCTTCATCACGGTGAAGTGATCTTTGAGGACTACTTCTACGAGACACCCGAGATCTCCTTCTCGAACAATCCTCCATATCATCCAACCTCCTGTTCAACTGTTGGAATTGATCTTGAATTGATTTCATGAATACTTTTAGATTCATCTCATTTTGATGGAGTTTATTACTCATGTTGGCAATGCTGCAAATTGAACAAAATAAATAAATTAGAATAACAAGGCCTCACAAGTCACTCCCTTAGTGTTTACCCTCAAACTAAAGTATTTGACTTGTTATATTTATTATAAACATATCATTTTTATTATAATGTTTCGTATTTTTTCGTTATGAATTGTATACTTATTTATTAGGAAATTTATTTTTCTTATAATTTTAACCATAACATTTTATATGTTTTTTTAATAATATTTTATTGCTTGATTTTTAAAAATAAAATAAAAAACCAAATAATCAAATTAAACCTAATCGTTAGAGATTAATTTAATTTTTATAATATATTTTAACTAAACTAAATTGTAAATATTTTTTATAATCAATTTAAATGATTTTTTAAAAATTAAACTAATTGACAATGCAAATATCTAATTTGAAATATGGTTTGTCGATGGTAGATACCAATATATATTGAAATCTTTATTTTTTAAAATTGAACTTTCAATTTAACTTATCCGTTGTGCCTTTGTTTCCTTTAGATTTCTCAATTTTGAGGCGATACAAGTTCAATTTCTATCATTACTTCTATTATTTACAGGTGTATAATATTATAGATTTTATGGAGTTTCCTCGTACGATGTAATTATCTAGCTAATTGCTCTTTGTAACTTCTATATTGTCCTTGTCTTTATGTATAATTATAATCTTATATTCAAAATATATGTAGAATTAAAGAATAGTTTCTAAAATTATAATTAAAAAATATTTTTTTAATAAATCAGGTTCATCACGTATGATTATAGATTATTATCAAATTTTAATAATTTTAATTTTAATTAATTAAATTGAAAAAATTATTTTTGAGAAAGTTATAATTTACATTTTATTGTTTTAATTTAATTAATTAAAAGATTGAATTTTCAAAATTTAATTAAAGACAATCTTATGCAATTTATTACAAAATTTTTTATCTGAAAATAGAAAAAATCATTATGGATACTTAATTTAAAGGTATCTTATCTTATTATGTATGGTGATCTAAACCTAAATGGGACATAGCTTGTGTGATATCTAACTGGAACCAATATACGATGAAATGATGCATTTCTTTGGAGTTTAATGGCTTTTAGGTCTAATTCTTAATATTTATCATCTTAGTTTAGTTAGCTAATCTCCTTAATCAAACTTATTGCTAAACCTGGTTCTGAAAGACTGGTTTGAATAAATTATAATTAAATATTTTGATTAAAAATAAATTAATTTTCGTAGAAATAATCTTGAGATGATCTAATAAAATTATGTTCATCTAATTTTTTTAGTATATAGAATTTTAGGATAAGAGGATGATATATTGTTTATGGTAGGGAAAGCATACATGTTCGAGGAACATTTATAACGATTTACATTTGCTTCGCCCCAAAGAGACTGATGGGAATTCAAACCAATTAATGACTTGTCAAATGTAAGTATAACAATTAGTACAATTTAAATAGGTATTGTACTAACTGTCCTTATAACTACGTTTTAAAAGAGACCTATTCTTGAATCCGTAGCCACATACAAGTAATAACTTTAATTCTCATACTCGTATCCTCTAGATTCTTATATAATAATATACATATGCTCATTATCCACATTTTTTTAAAATAAAATATTCTAATGTGTCGTTTTTAACAAACCAATAAAAAGGAATTAAGTGAAATTAATAAAAAGTATATTTATATAAATATATTTATTACATTTCTATAGATGTAAGTATGGACTGGGTTGGATATTATAGTATTTTGTACTTGTACCACAAAATTTTATCTATATCAAAACTCATTTGAGATGGATTATTAACATCTTTATCTATCGCAAACAAGTTTTATAGATATTTATCTAATCTGAGTTGAATTGTCCTTTTTTAAACGTGAAATCTTATTTTATTTTACTTGATTTTAACTTTTTAAAATTATGTTAATATAATTTTTATTTTATGATGAGCAATATTTGTGATAAAATATTTATAAATTACGTTTTATAATGTATATTTATAATTTTAAATTCTCTTTATAATTTTCTTTTCATGTTATAATGTATAGAATTTACCTTTAACTTAAACACAACTCCAATATTGTCAGCAAACGAGACTACCAACTCTCTCTCTCTCTCTTCATGTGTCTCAGCTTTGTAACGTGTTTGATTTGACCAAAGTCTAATGGTTGTCTGTGTCAAACCCAAACCTAAACCATGAATCAATCAAACAAACGTATACTGATTAATATGGATTTCCGATTCTCACACTTCAAAGAGTAATTCTAACCTTTTTACATCTTAATTAAATAGTTGTCATTTTAGAAAAAAAGTCAACAACTTATATTCAGACTTATTCAAATATAAATTACTGTTTAGAATATGGGTCGATATTTTTCGATTAATATGAGGGCTCCAACACTTCCGTTTTGAGGAAATAAAATTCGAAGTAAAATATAAATTCCACAGTATCCGCTAAGAAAAATTAATGGTGATAATTAAAGGGAAAGTTGATGAGAGAAAGACAAAATGGTGACTATGAAAAGATAGTGGGAATTTGATTAGTACAAGATTGTATGGGACACATAAAGATTATGAACATACTGAGTCTCCATTACCGTGTAGGGATCTGTTCAAAGGACAATTTTTTTAATAAAAAATATTCTCGATGATAACTATAAGAAATCTATTTATTTATACCTTCATTTTTTATAATAATTATTAAAATTTAATAATTAATTATAAAAAAGTATTAAAATTAACAATAAAAATATGATTAACTCAATTATATATGTAATTATTAATTAATTATCATTTACATGTAATCAAATATTTTATTTTAATAATTAATTATCAAACTAATTTTTAATAATTATATACATAATAAAATTAATCATAATTTTTTATTACCGCATTTTATCAAAATAATTTTTTTAAATATAAATAAATGCATGTATTGTGTATCTTGAAGAATTGGAATCGATTTTCTTTTTATAAATTTAGTTATATTTTTTAAGTTAAATTCTTATTTTATTAACTTATATCAATGTTTGTTATTTATTTTTATTGTATAAATTGTTAAAATAAAATTATAATTTTATTTAAAAAATAATATTAAAAATGCTTATAATGCTGTATTTGAAAATTTTTGTCCTTTCAAAATATTAACTTTTGACTTTAATTTCAATAATGTAGATAGATAGCTCCTTTCTTCTCCAAAGGTGGACAAAGGAGTAACTAGTTTTTCAGTATGGAAAATCCACCTTTGTTCAACATCTTTTTTTATATGTTGCAACACTTTGAAGAAAAAAAAGTGTTGGATTCCTTCCCATGCAAACTTTCCTATCTATTTTGTACACTTCCCTACTTTTACAAACCTTTTAACATGTCCTATGGATGATGCAAGCCTAAATGGTTAAAAATCCTACTTTTTATGAGCTCCTCCTCCTCAAACCAAGCATCATGATGCTAAATAAAAAATTAAATTAAAACAAAAAAGTATGCAAATACAATTTTTTTAAAAAAATTAAATAATAAATTTAAATTTATTAATCTTACCATAAAGATAATATATTTGTTATCTAAAGTGTCTTAAAAAATATTCTTCTAAAACAGGTATAGATCCAAAAATTATAACCAAATTTATAAAACAACGATTGTAATTTGGAATGTCTTATGAGAAGATGTAAGCTTACATAGTGAAATAAGTTAATAATTTAAATAATTTAACTAATTAAAATAAATGAAAAATTAATATTTACTTTTAAAATAATAAATTATAATTATCTATCTTCGTTTATTTATGATCTATTTACCTTATCATTAACAAATTAATCATTAAAATTGTCATTTAATTAAATTGAGGATAATAACAAATTATTATGATCTAATAATAGTAGCAATGATAAAATACAAATCTTATTTTATTGGAATTTTGATAATGAACACAGTAAAAACAATGATAATAGAGTAGTAGCAATTAATATTAACACAATAAATACAAACGAAGATACTTATATAAATGTAAAAAGAGAAGTTTCAAACTGAATGGATAAATTAGAGGAGGTGCAAATAAAAGAACAGTATATGAATTAAAGACTCCCATGTAATGGGTCCTATTCTTCGAGAAGGTCACGATCTTCTCCTTATCTCTATTATTGTAAAGGAAAAACTGACTATTTGATATCACATTAAAATAACCAAATTAATTTAAATTATATAATAATAATATTTAACTTTACTTAATTTTTTATAAAATTTTTAAAAATACGCTAAAGTTACTTATAAATTATAAGCTATAACCTAAAATTTTAAAAGCATCAGAGGTTAAATATTCTAATTTTTAAAATAATGATACGCTATATTATCTAAAGTATACCCTAAACTGTAAACATATGAAATTTATTAAATACTAAATATTAAAAATATAAATAAAAATACTTTAAAAAGCCGATAGTTAAAGAGACAAATATAACAAGAATTTCATATAGTAAACACTATAAAAAAATATAAATAATAAACACATTCTATAAATAAAAATTAAATTAAAATAATTAAAAAATATAAAAATACATAGGTATCTACCAGATTATTCTAAAGCATAACTTTCAAGATAGGAAAATATGAAGATTCAAGAGATTTTTTTTATAGAAAAAATGATTGTAAATAAGCATAACTTTCCGACAGCCGTATTGTCGTTATTGACAACCATTGACCGTTGATAATATTGCATGTTAACGTTAGCGGTGTAGTATTATGCTATCGTGGTCGACAACGAAAAGTCTATTTACCAATTGGATTTTTTTTAAAAAAAAAAAAAAAACATTACCAAAAAGATGAAGTTACCAGTAAACTTCTTATAAATATTTGACAGAAAAACACACTAAAATTGCCGACAAATTTACCATCAATAATAGCGGGATTAATTTTTCATAACCATCAATGTTTGATTAATCCGACGGCTAAAGCCTTGGAAAATCACAATTATTATTGTCATGTAATAATAACAACTTATCTCACAATGATATGGTAGGATATTGTTTATGCTTTTGATAGTTTTATTTTCAACGAAAAATGCTTTATGGTAAAATAAGAAGCCCATTTTAATTAAATCCAATTATTCATTTTCGCCCCTCCCTTTCAAGTCTTGTATTTTTTTCAATTATAAAGTTATATATTAAAAGTATATTAGTTAATACATTTAATTTATAAGTTTAATAATTTGTTAAAAGTTTCAATTTTATTTGGTACAGTTTGGTTTGGTAAAAGAACTTATTTAGTAATTATTAATTTTTTTTAATTATTAACGATTTTAGAAAAGTTATTTCTAAGAACTTTTATATTTTTAGTTCTTAGTTAATATATTTTGTTAATTTTTATCTTTAATATATTTTTATAATTTAATATTTTATTTATTTTTATAAATTTAATATTATTTAATTCTTTTATAATAATATTATTAATTTTAATAGGTTTATTTTTATATTATTATTAAATATGATTTTAAAATATTATTTTAATATATATTATTTACTTTAATAATTATATTATTTATTTTATTTTATTATAAAATATTAAATTGTTTGATAAAAAATTAAAATTATAAAAATACTATATTCAAAAAGTTTTTATTTAAAATTTATCTATGTAAAAATAAAAAATAAAAAATTTATTTTAAAATTTTATATTTTTTATTAAAAAAATATAACATAATTATTATATTTTAATTTATTATTTAATCATATCTTTATTTATTAATTCTATATTTATCAATTAATTCAACAATTAATTTTATTAAATATTTTTAATTTAATTAATAATTTATATATTTTTAATTTTTGTTTAATTTTAAAATTTTTAATTTATAACTAAATTTTTAACTTTCAACTAATTTATTTTGTTAATTATCAAACGCATCATAAAGGAAGGGCACCATCAATTAAGCGAAATATGTAATTTGCTTGCTTGATTTTGTTAAGAATTAAGGAAGGTAGAAAACTTTTTTCATTCGTACAGAGAAAACTCAGAGAATTATTCGACAACCAAATAAAAAAAAAAGGAAATATAAGTGAAAGTGGAAATTTAAATTCCATATCAATATCGTTACACTTCAACTGTCCCTCTTCAGATAATAAAATCACTTCTTTGATTTGATTGTGATTTTTTTTAAGTATAAATATTACAAATTAAAGTTAAATATTAAAGTAAATTATAAATATTGTTTGTCTTATTCTTGTGACTGGTTTTAAATATTTTTTAAGTTGTACATTGTAAATACGATTTTTTAACTAATTAGTTATAACAAATGCTTCATTGTCACTTGTATATTTTTCTTATCTTTTAAAATAAATTAAACATTTTTAATTCCAAAAAGTAAACATTTAAATCAAGTATTGAGCATTAAAAAAAATACTAGCATCCATTATTTGTTTACTTTTTTAAATTAAAAAAATTTCTTAATAAAAAACGGGGTCAGCGGCTGCACACTAATTATTTTGGCTACAAATCTAGAATTTTGAAATGTGTGGTCCAAAATATGGTGGGTCATGCATGAGTCATGAGAATCATGCATATGCATCGATGGATCTTATTTACATTTTATTTTAGTAAAAAAAAAAACCTGTTTGATTAACGGAAGGGACAGGATATTTCTATTTTGGTGAGTGAGTAATGGTTTTTATAATCAGCGTTAGGAGAACCATATCTATTTTAAATCTAAATTATGTTAGTTATATCAACTCCTTTTAACTACCCTTATATATATGCATGGACCCATAACAAGTGTATATATTATTAAACGCAGATGGAGATAAGCATGGGTGTCCATGATTGCATGTGTGCTCCGAAATCTTTTGGCTTCTACGTTACACTTTTGTCTTCGAGTCAAGCAAGGAATATAACATATATTTTTAGACTAAACCCAAATCTTATTTTGAAAATACAACCATGATTTCTTTTCTGTTTGAAAGAACTTTCATCATTTTAGGTAATTTTTTTAAATTTTAATATATTATTATTAATTTTAAAATGTTAATAATTAAATAAAGTTATTGCAGATATAATTTTTAAAATAATTATTATAAATTTAATATTTTTAATCATGAGAAAATTAATGATTAAATTATAATATCAAATCTAGATGAAATTATTAAATATTTGAATATAAAAATTTTATAATAAAATTAAAAATAATAAAATAAATTATAGTTCATGTATTAAAAATAATAAAAAATAGTTTGAAAAGTTTTCAATAAAAATGTAATCACTCAAATTATTAGAGATAGAATAAAAAAATTTAGTAAAAATATTTTTTTAAACGTTAAAGTAAAAAGATCAAAAAACAAATAACAGTTCAAGCGATTTGATTATTTTAATTTTTTTTTTAATATAATGAACTTAAGATAATCTTTATCACCTTGAACATGTGAAATTTGAAAGTTATATTTGTTTTTATAGTAATTTCTTATGTTAAGGTTAACTTTAAATTTTTATACGTAGGTATTTAATAATTTTAAATTTTTAAATTTAATTCTAATATTTTTCAAAATAGAAGGAAGTTTATGTAGTGTTTTAATATATGGAAAATATTTTGTGTAATGTGTTTACATTTTTTTATAAGAATAATTTTATCATTAAAAAATAAATTTTTATAGATTTAGGTGAAATATACAAGATTTTAAGTAGGTTTTAGAAACAGAAGATTTTATGTAATAGGTGCAAACTATAAGAACGTTTGCAGGGGTAATTTACTAGGAAAGAAATTGATTTTTTAAAATAAAAAATTTTTAAATTTTTCATAAAAAAATAAAATATTCAACTCTTTTAAATTTTATTAAAAACCAATTATCACATTATCAACATCCATAATAATAACAATATTATTATTATTATTACAATTTTTGATTATTATTATTATTATTATTATATTATAAGAATAATTATTATTGTTAATTCTATTATTATTATTATTATCTTATTAATTTATCATAAATTTATTATTTATATCATTTTATCTTTTCTGTTCCGATTCTTTACAATTACATTTGTAAGTAAATAAATTTAAATTAAAAAATATAAAATAATTTAAATTCAAAACTTAGTATTAAAATTTAAAATATAATAACTATAACAAAATATAAAATTGAAAACTTATTTAATTAAAAAATAAAATTTTAAATTAACAATTATATAGAACAAAAATTTTATCTATCTCAAATATAAAATATCACAAACTTAATTATTTGCTTATAAAATATTATTAAATTAATTCTTTAAGTACAATTATGTTATACTCTTTTCTTATTTTCAAAAGATTAACTTGGTGTGTGGTGTTAACTTCGATAAGTGTTAGCAAATTTTTGAGTTAAATTTTTTTTATAAAATTAATTTTGCCTAAAAGTGAGTTTAGCGTAATATGATTTATGTGTGGAAAATTTCTCCTTCAAAATATGTTTATAATTAAATTTAATATAAATTTTTTAACTCAATATAAAAGTTATAATTTATCAAATTGATTCAAAAATAATTTTAAAAAAATTATTAGAATTGATTTAATTATAAAAAATTAAGAAATAAAATAATTTATATGAGGTTTTGGATTGGAATTTTATATTTTATATTTTGTAAAGAAAAACTTTAAAAATAAAATTAATTTTAATTGAGAATAATTATATATTAATTTTTTATAAAATCATGTTATATAGAAATAAATATGAAAAAAATTCAATGTGAATCCAATCATACACTTAAAGATAGAGTACATGATTAGAGGATTAAATTTATGATAAAATTTTATAAAGACAAAGATTTATGACGTTTGTTTTTTCAAAGATAAAAACAGGGTTCACCTATTTTTTTGTTTGTCTCTTTTTTTATTATTAAAATAAAAAAAACAATTAAAACAATTTCGTAGATCTTCAGAAGTAACAAAGGCCTGCAACGCGAACAATCTTTAACAACATATGGAAAGGGAATTAATACTAAGTTTACGTAAACCAACAGTGGGGATGCTGGGAAGAGGCCAAAAGGAGAATAGAGGAGATTGGAATATGAATATGATGATCCTTTATCTTTATACCTCAACTTTTGTATTGAGAATATTGGAATTTATTTTTTTTTTCTTTTGCATTTTTGTTAGTTAAAGTTGAGGTGAGATCGAGGTTGGTATCACCTTATCGTGACAACTAGAAATGATTGAGACGGGATTTTTGTTTATCCATCCCAAATATATATATATATATATATATATATATATATATATATAATTTTAGTTAGATTTATTTTATTCAATAATTTTTATAATTAATGAAATTTTATTGTAATAATTAAAAAATTTATATATTTTTTAAAATTAATATTTAATTAAATAAATTTAAATTAATGTATAATATATTTCTTCTAATATTTATTAATATAAATTTATTTAATAAAAATTTAATTTTTTTTAAAATTTATAAAAAAATTTAAATATAATTTATGTAATAAAATATATTAATTTAATAATTAAATTAATTAAATTAAATTTTTATAAAAAATATTAAATAAAATAAATTTAATTAAAATGATTTTTAAAATAATTTGATTCCTTTTATACACATGCGCGCTTATTTATATTATAACTAATATAAAATTTGTTTCATTTAAGGCAAATTTGTGGCGTTATGTTAGTATATGTGAGAGGTCTTGGATGAGAGAAGTGTAAAGGAGAAAATAAACAAAAGATAATGGGGGCAGAAAGTAGAATGGAAAAGCCATACAAATAAAGGAAGCTGGCCCAATCTATGATGATGACTCTTCCTAACCCAATGTATTTCTTTGCAATGCTTTTATGATTTAACATTCTGTACTTCGTTAAACTTTTTTTTATCAGTGATCATTTTAAAAAAATTGATGTTTTTGCACTCCTTTCTTTTATATTACTTTTTGGTCCATCACTCTTTTATTTTATTTTTTCTATTAGATTACTAATCATATCTCAATGTTCCTTTTTCATATATCTCTCCCCTTTAACGAGTATATGCATCCCAAAAAAGGTGTCAAAAGAATCTTTTTTTCTATTTCCAAATACATTGTAAGTGGATAAAATTGGGTGCAACATTCTACACCTTTTCAAGAGCTACAACTTTAATGTGAATCATATTTCACACGTTCGATTCTCACCCGCATGAATGATACAACCAAAAAGAAATGATTGAATTGACTTTCAATGGTGGTGTCTCCAAATAAAGTGTATTCAGAATCTGATCTCACTCTCCGATAAGTGTCTTTTATCATGAGCCAATGGTATTTAGGAGCTATAGCGGGCTTTTAATATTTTTTTTAAAATAAATCTTTAGTTCGATTCTGGTAAAGATTAAGACATTTTGTTAATTTTTTAAAAAAATTATTTTTAAATTAATTTTTTAAATATTAAATATTATCATATAAATGTTTAATTATTTAATCAAATTAACCACTTAAAAAACAATATATTTGTCCTTTCTTTTGCTATATTCTTTTGATCGAGGTTTGCTCTCTTCATTTCAAATAAACGAAGTTATATTGGGCCGGGCTTGTTGTAAAAGTACAGAGAAGCCCATTGCTTAGTATGATGAAGAAATGAACCCAATATGATTTGTTTCTGGTAACTGGGCCTTTGGATTATAAACTGCAATGCTGCATGCATTTCCACTTGGCAGTTGTTTTTTCACTCCGATTTTGCTTTTCCCACCTTTTTGGGTTTTTTTTTAAGTTTCATTTCCGATTTTTCTCTCTGTAAATATGCTTAACAGACTAGTTTTCAAAATGTATAAATGCAGTAAAATTTAAAGTAATTTAAATATATTACATAAACTATTTCATAAAATAAATTTTTACATTCTGTAAACGAGTATGTATATATATTCTATAAATTAGTTTGAAATTGTCTTGTTTGCTCTCTTTCTTTGCGTGGTATAGACTAATTGAATTGTTTCTGCATTCCGGAGCATTTGCTTGAAATGGTCGAGTTCATTAAGCAACAGAAGCCGAACAATTGGATAAAGTTTTAAGATTATTATATAGCTGCTACAAATTGTTCATGTGTGTTTGGTTTTTTTGGCTCAGAAAAAACATCAGGAACCAGAGAATGCATACAAAGTCACAGTTAAGCAAAGGAACACAAAACTCTAATCACATTAATCAAATCCTTTGGATTAATTAGGTGTCTAGTCTTCCATGGCCATCACCATTGAAGAAGCTTCAAGGAGAAATGCAGAAAATATAGAAGAGAGAAAAAGGAAAAGAGAAGAGAGAGCCTTGATCCCAGATTGCAAAACTAAAATGATTCAAGATGTTAATTTGCATTTTGATTTTTCATATTTATAACTTCAAATTCATACATAATTCTTAATTTATCTGACTCAAAATGTCTCTTTGAATAAGCAAACATGTCTTTTAGACATATAATTTACATTATTTGAATTTAAATCGAGAGTTATGTGTGTCTTTGGTACGTAAAAAAGGCTAAAAGCAAACATGCTCTGACTTTGAGGCTAATTTCATCTTGAATCTAACATAATTAGCTAGATCTCATGAGACATAAAATTATAGATCTCATGAGCTAAATTACGAAAATTAATGAAGTTCCAAAATTAACTAAATCTAATGAAGTTTAATCATGTAAAACACAGTCAAAACATTAATATTGAACACAATTAACATCTAATTAAGCTAAATATAAACAATAATAAATACCGCAAAATTGATTGATCAAAGACGCTGTTCGCAGCCGCAATATTATAGCCACATCAAATGTTGCAGTCCATAATTTGAAAAGATTACACATTTTACAGCAGCGTCAATAGGACCTCTTGATGCAATTATATATGAAACATTTTCTTGAGCATTAAAAAGCTTGGTGCAAATTTGTGCTTTTTTGCCCTCAAATCTAAAATTTTTCATGCTAAAAATGCCGATCTAGTTCTTTTATACGAATTTCCTCGAGGTTTGCAAGAGATACATGCTTGCGGTAGAAGAATTACTTTCTTATATGGGCTTGTATTTTTGTAGGGTGAAGCATCCAATGTTGGCTTCATGTCAGATACTCAGTGTCTCCCGTCCATGCTTGTGCCCAAATGTATTTGCAAATGTAAAATATAGTCATATTTCACAACGTCATCACTACAATTTTGTCGTGTAATTCACGATATCTTGCGCCATAGTATCTTTGCAAATGTAATATAGATTATCTTTTTTGGTATCTTTTTATTTTATTAGTAATGTTATGCATCATAGCTAATAATTAATAGCCAACTATGACTTTGGATGGCTTATGATCAACTCCATAGTCTCCATTGCTTATTATTGGTTTGCAAATGTCAGCATTGTTACTAATGAAATGCCAGTCCTTTTTTATGTTTAACTATACTAAGAATAATAAAATTTAAACCTAAAAATTTATACAAAATTTTGAAATTATTTACTGTTACACTGGTTTTAATGAATTTAAATACCAGACTTTCTTAAAACAAAAAAATGTTTTATAAATAGGTTTAAAATTAAAGCATTTCTTAAAAGTTAAAATCTCAATTAATCTGAGTCTATATTAAGTCATTAAAATTAATTTAGTAGTAAGAAGTTGAGATAACTTAATTAAGATTTTACATTCAAATTTTATTTGTTTAATTATGTATATAAAAATATGATAAATACATATACCGACTACCGTAGTGAAGGTTTTACACGAGAAACAAATTTTACTTTAAATTAATTCTGGTTATTATACATCTTAACCATGTTGACATTTTAATATATATTTTTTATGTTTTTATTTTTATCATATTATGATTCTCTTTTTTTTTTCCTTATATTATTAATTTTAGTTCATTCTATCTGTTTTTAAATGTATAAAAAAAAGTTTGTTACCGGAAGATTGCTTGTACAAATTACCCATTATCAAACCATATATAAACAAGATGTTATAGTACGATTTACTTGGTACATTGCACTCGGTGCATGTAGATACTGGCTACAATATATATATATATATATATATATATATATATATATATATATATATATATATATATAATGATTGCATAGCATAGTTTGTAATGAAAGGTTGTTTAAATTATCTCATAGTATTAACAATATTATTTAAGATAGATCAATAAAAAATTATATTATTTTATATAATTATTTTAAAATTTATTTAGGATAAAATTATTTAATTTCCCATAATAACATGAATTTTTAAATGTAATTTTTAATTTATTTTATAATATGTAGTGATTTGTTTTTGGGATAGGCTGTATTCCGGAACGGCCTTGACAGATGAGCCACACCGCCATCCATCGCCATAGGGCTATGGAATAGTCAAGGTCGTTTCAAATGTTTGAGACTTCATTGACCTGCGTTGGCGAACTGAATTGGTTAACTTCTCGAGACGCATTCACGTATTGTCTAGTTGTAATTTGGTGTAGTAAACATTTAAACCATGCATAAAAAGAAAATAATTGTGACATTTGGTTGTAAATTTTATTTTTTTTGCTGGATAATGGGATTCTCCCCTTGTGTAGGTATATAAAAAGAGAAAAGAAAGAAGAGGAACTTGGATAGAAGCACCACACTTTAAAGCGTTCAAAATAAAATATCTTCATAATTTTGGTATCAACACAATTTCACTGCCCTTTCTCATATATATGCGTCTATTGCTTCCGGAAACGTTGTTCTTCCAGTCATTCCTTTCTCTCTCTCACATCTAATCAACCCACTCATCTTCCGCCACCTGTTCCCTTTTTCTCCCTCTCTCACATTCCTCCCCTCTTCCCGCGCTTTCTCTCTCCTCTGTCTCTTCTTTTCTCTTCCATTCCCCCTCTGTTCCTTTTCGAGCTCTGATCGCAACTGGTGTCGCACCTCCTACTTTCTCCTTCTCTCTTCTGTACTAGGTTTTCAATTATCAGTCATACACAGAAAAGGTACTATTGTCAGTCATACACAGAAGAGGAACATTGCATGCACCGAAACATAATTTTCATTTCACATGCATTTCAATTCGATCTTATTTTCGACGTTTTTTTAATTAATTAATTTTATTTTCATTTGAATGTATATGAATGCGTCTTTGTTATTGGAACAGGGGAGAGAGGGGGAATTGAAGGGATAGAGGAGTGTGGCGGTGGTCGACACCGATGTCCAGTCTCGAAGGGACACTACCGTCGTCGCTGACTCGCCGTCCATCGAGAAGTACCGCCACCACCTTCTCGACGGAGGTTTTCGACAACGAAGTTGTTCCATCTTCGCTCGCCTCCATCTCGCCCATTCTCCGAGTCGCCAATGAGATTGAAAGCGAGCGACCTAGGGTTGCCTATCTATGTATGTTATCGTTGTTATTCTTTTTCGTTTCCTTTAATTTGATCCGTTTTAGCAAGTTACATAACAGTATTCGCTGAAACTGTTTTGTTGCTTTGTGGAAGGTCGGTTCTATGCGTTCGAGAAGGCGCATCGGTTGGATCAGAGCTCCAGTGGGCGTGGCGTAAGGCAGTTTAAGACACTGTTGCTGCAGCGATTGGAGAGGGTACGTAACTAACTTTCTTTTTGTCTCGCATGGCGTCATTTTGAGGAAGAAAAATGTGTGCAGTTGCAGTAGTTAGTGTAAATAAAAGAAGATAAATTTTTATACTTTTATCATTATCATAATATTTTATTATGTTTCTAATTGTTATTATTTTTAATTAACCATTATAACTTCACAATTTATATTTTGAAGTGCATGCCTTATAGTAGTCAGTTCCCCTCTAGCATAATCACCAAAGGAATGAGTATCTTTCTTTATGCAAAATGCTTTTGTCTTTTTCCTGGCCTTTGATTGCTTCGGGATTCATATCATGGCCTTGCTAATCAGTGGTTTGGAAACTAATTAAGATAAAATATATTAATAATGTTTTGTATTTTTTAACCAGTGTCATTTATTAACAATATTTGCTTTTATACTATTATTTTTTTTATAAAACTTAATTACGATACACCTGTAAAGATTTTTACACTATCAGTTAATCATAAATTACCATAATTTTAAATATTTTTTGTTAAAATGATGATAAAAATTTAAGTGAAAAATATTTAAATAAATATATTTTTAATAAAATTAAGGATTAAAGTTAATATTATAAAGACTCAAGTAATCCACACTTACAGTTATTGGAATTAAAATGAAAGTATACTATTTTTCCATAAATATTTTCTAAGTCAACTTTAATAAGATCACGAATCACTTTAAAAAATAAAAGCAAAAAACTATAATAATTAATAAAAAATTAGTGAAATTGTGATTATATATATACATACTTAATTTTTTATTAATAAATATATATTATTATTTGTATTATAAAATATGAATCAATAATTTAAAGATATGGATTAAAGATTTAAAGTTAATTTTTTATTAAAGGTATTATAAATATACCTTTTCTGTAATTTTTAATATATTTTAACATTATTTTCAATAAAAAAAATTTACTTTTATTTTTAGATCATTAATAAGTAAATTATTATTTATATGAATTTAATTAAAATATAATTAATAATATAAGATATTTTAATACTGTTATTTACTTATAAATTATTATACAAAAAAATTATTAAATTTTATAATAAATATTTTAAAATTATTGTTTACCTAGTTTTTAATTAAGTAACATTATAAAATTTTATATTGATAAATGTATTAAAATTAAATTAAATTCTAATATTATTATTATACTGTTTAAATCACTTCATTTTCCCTAACCCCTTGACATTTACACCGCATGCAATGTCGTTCCCGCCTTATCGGTTCGTACACAATCTCCAACCTTTTCAGCACCGATAAACCAAATTTATCTTTTGATTATTACCTTGACGAGTTGTAATGAATTCCTTCCTCCACGGCTTCTTGTTTCAAGAACACGATCCGGTTCTTTGGGACAGGAGTAGTGGGGTCTGGAATTGGTTAGGTAGGGTAATAATTGGCGAACGAGGTTTTCTAATGAATTGAAGAAATCATTTGGTTCGTTCCCAATAGCTGATCGTCGGTTTCCTGAAAAACTGCATGCAATTCTAAGTGACGTGGACGTAGTACTGAACTGAACCTGCAAAACTAAACTAATTACTATAAAGGAAGAGTTGCACTTTGATTTTTCCTACTTCCACTTCTTACATAATTTCTCGAACTCTAGGACAATGGACCCAGTCTTTTAGCTCGGGTTAAGAAGACAGATGCAAGGGAAATCCAGGCTTTTTATCAGCAATACTATGAGCATTATGTCAGAGCTCTTGATCAAGGAGAGCGAGCAGACAGGTACTCACCCTTTACACTGCGTGCCTTGTTAAGATAGAGAAGGATACCTCTTTCCAATCCATGCTTAACTGCCTCCACCCTTGAATTTTTTTTTTCTTGCAGAGCACAGCTCGGTAAAGCTTACCAGACCGCTGGGGTGCTTTTTGAAGTGCTTTGTGCTGTTAACAAGACCGAGAAGGTCGAAGAAGTAGCTCCTGAGGTTAGTCCTGATTTATAAGTACATTTCATTTTCATTTTGTTCTGAAAAAGTGTATGTTGTCGCATAATTTTCTTTCAGCATTCCTAGCTTGAAAGCATGAATGACAGCAGTGATTTCTGTGCATTCAGATCATCGCGGCTGCGAGAGATGTCCAGGAAAAGACAGAGATTTATGCACCTTTTAACATTCTTCCGTTGGATTCTGCCGGGGCAACTCAGCCTATTATGCAATTTGAAGAGGTATCCTTTCTGCGGTGATTGTGTTGAGAGTTTGTGCTCTGTTTTGTTTGGCGTTGTACTTAGTTACTTGGCTTTCTTTCTTCCATGTTATAGATTAAGGCGGCTGTTTCTGCCCTCTGGAATATCCGTGGCCTGAACTGGCCAAGTTCGTTTGAACAACAAAGGCAGAAAACAGGGGATTTGGATCTTCTTGATTGGCTTAGAGTCACGTTTGGGTTCCAGGTTGTCTTTCGCGCATAGGGGGAATATTATGATTAACTGTTCTTTTAGTTTTTTCTTTTTCTTGGTATAGCCCTGCAAATTGTTAACCTATTTGATTTGTTTTGGCTCAGAGGGACAACGTCAGGAACCAGAGAGAACATTTGATTCTGCTTCTTGCTAACTCTCACATAAGGCTCTACCCCAAACCCGAGCCTCTTAACAAGGCATGTAGCTATTTCTCATTCCTTCCTTTATTTGGCAAACATATTATAAATTTAAAAGAAAGTCAACAGAACTCTCATGAAGATTACATTAGTTTAGTTAGCAAGGTAGCCTGCTATGCTTTTGAGCTGTAGTTGAATTTCACTTTTTTCAAAAAAAAATTAACAATTGCAGCTTGATGATCGTGCCATTAACGCAGTGATGAATGATCTCTTTAAGAATTACAAAACATGGTGCAAATTTTTGGGACGAAAACATAGTTTACGGTAAGATACATAAGCATCTCTATCGGCTAACAATTGCCCTAATTATTCCATCATATTTTTAAGAACAAATCTGTACACTTCTATGCTAAAAGTGATTTTTGTGTTCTTTCATACAGACTCCCTCAAGGCCAGCAAGAGATACAACAGAGGAAGTTACTGTATATGGGCTTGTATCTTCTAATATGGGGTGAAGCATCGAATGTTCGCTTCATGCCAGAGTGTCTATGCTACATATTTCACAATGTGAGTACAGATTTTTCATATGATTTGCAATATCTTGTGCCAGAATGTCTTTGCAGATGAAATGTAACTTTTTTATTATATTTTTAATTTTATTGGTTATTTTCTGCATGTATTAATATCTGTCAACTATAACTTCAGATGGCACATGAACTTAATGGGTTGTTGGCTGGAAATGTCAGCATTGTTACTGGTGAAAACATCAAACCTTCTTATGGTGGCGATGATGAGGCATTCTTGCGTAAGGTTGTAACTCCCATATACCGAGTAATTGAGAAGGTACGGTTTTTTCTGATATGGACGTTATCAGATTGGTTGAGGTACCTTTCTTCTAACTGATGAGTTGCAATCATGCTAATTAATATAGGAAGCCAAGAAGAGCAGAAATGGAACAGCTCCTCACTCAGCCTGGTGCAACTATGATGATCTAAATGAGTATTTCTGGTTTGTTTGGCTTTATGTTTTTTTATTGAAATTGACTTCCTTTGGCTTGTTTCATCTTTCAACTATTGTCAATCTATTGTTTTAACTTCCGTTGCATTCTGTTTCAGGTCACCTGATTGCTTTTCTCTTGGATGGCCCATGCGTGATGATGGTGAATTTTTTAGATCAACATTTAATTTGCCACAGGTATTTACTCTCTAGGAAATTACTTGCCTGATTGTAAAATACTTACTTAGTTCAATGCATATATATAAATTCTATATCAGGGAAGAATGGGTGCTCAGAAAAAATCTGGAAGAACTGGCAAATCAAATTTTGTTGAGACACGGTCATTCTTGAACATCTTCCGTAGTTTCGATCGTCTTTGGACCTTTTATCTACTGGTTTTGCAGGTATCTGTTTTCAACTGAAAGTGCTTATGTCATCATTTTCCCTGATAGTTGTTCTGACAAGACCAGAACATTCTTATTACAGCTGATGCTCATTATTGCCTGGGAAGGGATTTCGGTGATGGATATCCTTAAGAAAGATGTCTTATATAATCTCTCTAGCATATTCATTACAGCAGCCATTCTGCGCTTACTTCAAAGTATGATATATTGCCTTAAGTTGCTTTGTGTATGAAAATTATCATGTTACTATTTGAAGCTAGTTACAAGATTTTTTCTTTTTCTTTCTTATTGATGTTTGTTTAAGCTAGTAGTTGAAGAAGTGACATCTCATTTGTTGTTTTGTATTTTGATATAGGTATTTTAGATCTAGTTCTGAATTTCCCGGGCTATCATCGTTGGAGATTGACCAATGTGCTGCGAAATATTCTCAAAGTCGTTGTTAGTCTTTTTTGGGTCATTATTCTTCCACTCTTCTATGTGCATTCCTTCAAGGGTGCTCCTGAGTTTGTCAAGAATTTGCTTTCCTTTGTTCGTCAAGTAAAGGGGATTCCACCATTGTATATCTTTGCCGTTGCAGTTTATCTGCTTCCAAATTTACTAGCAGCTGTTCTCTTTCTTTTCCCAATGCTC
This sequence comes from Canavalia gladiata, assembly GCA_037954105.1. Lineage (NCBI taxonomy): Eukaryota > Viridiplantae > Streptophyta > Magnoliopsida > Fabales > Fabaceae > Canavalia > Canavalia gladiata. Next base: position 55,796,576 of record CM075659.1, on the reverse strand, counting down.
AGGCGTTGGATTGAAAACTCAGACTGGCACATAGTTAGATTCCTCTTATGGTGGTCACAGGTACATGAGTCATCTTATTTCATTCCCTTGCACATTCAACTATTCTCTTCATAATTAAAAATTATAATTATTCTATTGATATGATGCTTGTTTTAACGTACTCATTGTTTCGTTGTGAAAGTAATGCATATATCCACCTGATCCTAGAAATAAGTAGAGAGCAATTTTTATGTCACTTTTATTCCATTGGAAAATGCTGATATATGTGATGTGAAAGTATGCAGATAATTTACCTGGCAAAAGCTTTTGTGCTTGGCATAATCCTTAAAGACCTAAGTGCTTTAAGCTATTAGTTATTGCATCAATACATGCACTAACACATACATGTATACACATGCACATTCCACAACTGGTAGTGAAGTACTTAGTTCTTATATTTTGACTCTACATGCCCTCTGTCTGTTTTTGAAATATATTTTCCTGAGGATAAATATATTATAAAATTTCAAGAATTAAACCTGCCGTTTGATATTATTTAATTTGTCTGATCAAGGTTTTCTTCCACTTTACTGGACATCAATTACAAGAATACTAATTATTTATGGTAAAAAAATCGTCTATGGGTTCTGTGAATTTCAAACCACTTAAAATTTGTTTGTCATCTTCTCTGTATTTTCTGCAACTTTTAATTACCTCCTGTGTATGGAAAAATTCCCACCGGGAGAGCTAGCCCGATCATGATGTTTCCGACTCGAGCAAGATTAGCTCCTGCGGAGGAAGCTATGATTTAGACCAAAAAGCAACTTTTCGTTACCGCAAATCTTTCCATTTTTGTGCGTTTGCTGCAATCTTTTTGTAACAATGTTTAAGTGAGAACTTTTATATTCACTAAGCAAAAGTTTGTCGATTTTGCACTTTTGTAAAGGTAGCATCTACGATCTACCAAAACATTCAAGTACTTAGTCCTAGATTTTTTTTCCGCAATTGTGGTCAAATCTCAAACTGACAAACTTAAATCAGGGGAGGGGAAACACTTTTTACCAAGTGGGTGACCACCAAAGAAAGGACTGTTGACACTACTTTTTGTTTCTAAACCACTCTTCTATGAATGTTAAAAAATGCATGAATAACGAGTTAGAGACTTTATAAATTAAAAACCCTATTTATACTGTTTAAAAGGTTAAATATATATTTATTTCTTCCAAAATTCTGAAAGTTTAGTTTTAGTCCTTATGATTGATTTTTATTTTTCATTTTTAAAATAGATTGCATTTAGTCTCTACCTAACCAATGTTTAATATGTAGCATATATAATGTTTGATACATAGGGACTCAAAGTCTATTAATCTATTTTAAAAAATAGGAACTAAAATCAATCGCTTACAAAATGAGGAATTAAAACTAAAATTTCAGAATTTTGGAAGGAATAAAATAATATTTAACCGTGGTTTAAAATGCCCCTCTTTTAAATAACATTGGGCGAATCATTTGTTAATTTTCTGAATTATTATTTATCATCATGCAGCCAAGAATCTATGTTGGCAGAGGAATGCATGAGAGTCAATTTGCTCTACTAAAGTGAGTTTTGCAGAATAATCTGTTATTCAAGTTACTTAAGATTTGTGCTCCTGTGATTTGTTTGAAATTTGTTTCACCATCTATATTCTTTTTTTAAATTTCAGATACACACTTTTCTGGGTAATTCTTTTGGTTGCTAAATTTTCATTCAGCTTTTATTTCCAGGTAATTATTACAAGTGCAGCAGTTGTTATCATCTTATTAGTGTCTTGTGAATTTGTTGGGCCTATTTTAACTGTTGTCTCTTTCTTCAGATCAAACCTTTAGTTCAACCAACTAAGGACATAATGAGCATTCGACATGTCGATTTTGGTTGGCATGAGTTTTTCCCCAATGGTATTTTTCTTTTTTTCACATTTTTATGATCCATTGAAATTTTCTGTTAATTTTATTTTTTTTAATATTTTAGTCTATGCAGGTCAACATAACTATGGAGCAGTTATTGCACTCTGGGCCCCTGTACTTATGGTGTGTATGATATATTTCATGGTTATGTTCCTATACATGTTAATCTGTTCATCTGTTGAGGTTTGGGATAGATATTTTCAGTGGTAACATCTCACGTCTACATTTTGAATGCAGGTTTATTTCATGGACACTCAAATTTGGTATTCCATCTTCTCAACTATGTGCGGTGGTGTCATTGGAGCCTTTGATCATCTAGGAGAGGTCATTGTTGACTTCATCGTATTACTATATCTAAAGAGAATTTAGAATTGACTATTTTATTGATTTTCTTCATTTTGTGTAAAATATGTGTGCATAAAAAAATGAACCTATTCATGAGATCCTTTCGGACGCATAACATATTGGATCATCATATATTTTTTATAAAATTTTATGGTCTCTAAGTTGTAAATAAACTCAAATTTCCCTTTTCCTTTTCGGGATGAACTTCATATTGGATAACTCGTATGGAACCACAAAGATATAATACTTCAATTCACAATCTTTTATTGGCCAGTTCACGTTGTTCTTCATTTGCTTCCACAGATACACACTCTAACCATGCTAAGATCACGGTTCCAGTCATTGCCTGGTGCATTTAACACATACTTGGTCCCTACTGACAAGAAACAGAAAAAGAGATTCTCTTTCTCGCCGCGATTTGCTGAGGTTTCTATGACATTTTTATTTCATTGCTAACTAGAGTAAGCTAAATATAATTATTCTTCTTCACTTATGTTTCCATGTTTGTATAGATTTCTACAAGCAGAAGGAGTGAAGCTGCTAAATTTGCTCAATTATGGAATGAAATTATTTGCAGTTTCCGTGAAGAAGATATCTTAAGTGATAGGAATGGCCTCAGAACGAAACTCTTTAGTTGCTTTTCTTTTCCTCAGTCCTAACATCTACACTTTCTCCTTCATCTTTTGATTTGTTATCCATCGCATATTAAGGGCTAAAAAAAGATTGCATCACTACAGGGAGATGGATCTTTTGATGGTTCCTTACTCATCGGACCCTGGCTTGAGAATAATTCAGTGGCCACTATTTCTGCTTGCAAGCAAGGTCTTTGTAATTCAATTTTTAATATACTTGTGTTTGTTACCAGTTCATACAATTGGCTTCCTATCAATTGCAGATTCCTGTAGCACTAGATATGGCAGCTCAATTTCGAGGAAGGGACTCTGATCTTTGGAAGCGCATATGTGCTGATGAATATACGAAGTGTGCTGTGATTGAATGCTATGAATCTTTTAAACTTGTCCTGGATGCTTTGGTAGTTGGAGAAGCTGAAAAAAGGTGGCTTTCAATATCCTTTCCTTTTTTATGTTTGTCTACTTTACTTTACAGTTCATATTAGACGCATTATCAGTGTAAGATTATAAATGACCATTGCCATGTTTTTTAGTTTGAAACTGTGATCCTGTTCTATTGGCACTCTACAGCTTTCTTTTCCCAAATTTTTGTTTTTGTTTTTTATTTTGTATGAAGACTCTAAATTTGGCTCTGGCAGTTTCTATTGAATTCATGAATAGCAATTAGCCTTGTATGATATGCTTATATTTTTTCATTTATTAATCTATTTATATATAAACAATGTCTTTCTGGATCATTAACTACCTAAAATAACAAAAGGAAGATATAGTCAATTTGCCCGTTCAATTTTTACTCTGAACCTCATCAACTCGAAATTACATATTGCATTACATAGGTCATTTAAAAATTCTTATCAGCTGCTTTTGTTCTTAATGGACACATAGAATAGAAGCAATAGCATTTCACTATAATTATGTCATTATCAGTAATTATCAATTCGTTGTGTTGGAACAGGACAATCTCTATCATCTTTAAGGAAGTTGAAAACAGCATCTCCAAGAATACACTTCTTACAAATTTCCGAATGGGATTTTTGCCTTCCCTTTGTAAGAAGTTTGTGGAGCTTGTGGAAATCTTGGTGAGTTATTTACAGGAAACTAATCATTTCTGCTCTTTGTAGTATTAGATGGTTTCTTGTCTCTAGCTATCCTATTTGGAAGCTTACATATTCCTTTCTGGTTACAGAAAGATGCTGCTGATTCATCCAAACGAGGTACAGTGGTGGTATTGTTGCAGGACATGTTAGAAGTGTTTACTCGTGATATGATAGTAAATGAGATCAGGTTGGTGACTTAACCTCAATGAATATAAAATATAATAATTTCTGGTTCTTCCATTGAAAATAATAATGTTTGCTTTTCATAATGTGATGTTCCTCAGTGAACTGGCAGAACTTAATCATAGTAGTAAGGATGCTGGAATGCAACTTTTTGCTGGTACTGATGCAAAACCAGCAGTACTATTCCCTCCGTTGGTTACATCACAATGGGAGGAACAGGTAATTAATAATATTATTATTATAAAATACAATAATTACTTTTTTTTATAGTTTATATATTATTAGTAACTTTTTCGGATGCCTCTATAACCTTCGAATAATTTTGGATGTTTCAGATTAGACGTCTTTATTTGCTCTTGACAGTGAAGGAATCTGCCATAGAGGTTCCAACAAACCTTGAAGCACGCAGAAGGATAGAATTTTTTACCAATTCTTTGTTCATGGATATGCCACGAGCTCCACGAGTTCGTAAAATGCTCTCATTCAGGTCTGACGCTTGTTTCTTGTACAGAACTCATGGCCATGAAACTATAGGCAAATATTATGCTTTGTATAATGAACTGCAGTAACATCATCCTATTCTTGTGAGGACATTAAACTAATTCATATTAAATGTCAAATTCCTTCCGGAGCTAATAGAAGCTATATACCCCATGGTTACATGGTGTTTTCCTCAAATTGTAATTAAGAGTACTGCTCTCTAATATATTCTGAAGTTGTCCTGTGCTTATAAATAGCATTTGCTTTATGTTTGCAGTGTCCTAACTCCATACTACAGTGAAGAGACTGTCTATTCAAAAAATGACCTTGAGGTTGAAAATGAAGATGGTGTGTCAATCATATATTACCTGCAAAAAATCTTCCCTGGTTTGTAATAACTAACTATCTATCTTGACTATAATTTGCTTGTATAGAAAGGACTGGCTAAATTGTAGTAATTTTACCAGATGAGTGGAATAACTTCATGGAACGACTTGCTTGTAAGAAAGATAGTGACATATGGGAGAAAGATGAGCATATATTGCAGCTACGTCACTGGGCTTCTTTACGAGGACAAACTCTATGCAGAACAGGTAAAGGGGACTTCCAGCCACTCCATTCCCACAAGCAGGATTCGGTGGATTAATAGTTTCCTTTTGTACTTGTAAATTAATGCAGTTAGGGGAATGATGTACTACCGCCGCGCTATTAAGCTCCAGGCTTTCCTTGATATGGCAAACGAAAAGGGTAAGGATGATTTCCTTTAATTCTGAGCTATTTAGCTAAATCTAGTTGCTCATGTAGCCATGGCAGGCTAACTGTCACTTATATGCAATTCACTGTGTTCATATTCTTGTGGTAATTGGCAAAAGAGTAGTTATCTGCCAAGAATAGATAACATGGTTTTCTGCTATCTTGTGGGCAGAGATACTTGAGGGCTATAAAGCTGTTACCGTCCCATCTGATGAAGACAAAAAGAGTCATAGATCCCTATATGCCAGTTTAGAGGCTATTGCTGACATGAAATTCACATATGTCGCTACTTGTCAGAACTATGGGAATCAGAAGCGTAGTGGAGATCGCCATGCAACAGACATCCTGAATTTGATGGTTAAGTATGTTCTCCGATTGATACATTAACTCAGCTCAAATACAATATACATTTGGCTCTGAACTTCTGAAATCAACTTGATTTAAGAATACAAATAAATTTTTGGTTCTTCATTTGTAGTAATCCCTCACTTCGTGTGGCATATATTGATGAAGTGGAAGAAAGAGAAGGAGGAAAAGTACAGAAAGTTTATTATTCTGTACTGGTCAAAGCTGTGGACAATCTTGACCAAGTAAATGCATTTTGATGTAAAAAAAAAAAAATACTTAAATTCATGGTTAACTTAGAATTTATGGTTTTGTTATTTTGTCTGAAGGAAATTTTTCGAATAAAATTGCCGGGTCCAGCAAAGTTAGGAGAAGGGAAGCCTGAAAATCAAAATCATGCCATCATTTTTACTAGAGGTGAAGCTCTTCAGACTATTGACATGAACCAGGTAATACATTATTAACTTTTACTTTTTTTGGTGAAAACATTATAAACTTTGACCTATTAAAATGTTGAATTGCAATTTTTTTTCTAGGATAATTACTTGGAAGAAGCTTTAAAAATGCGCAACCTTCTGGAAGAATTTAATGAAGATCATGGGGTGCGACGGTCAACTATATTAGGTGTCCGTGAACATATCTTTACTGGCAGGTCTGATGATTTTTATCCACATACAGCGAGCACTTTATCATGTTAGGTTACCATATTACTTAATTGTATCACTTGCCACAGTGTCTCTTCCTTGGCTTGGTTTATGTCAAATCAAGAAACAAGCTTTGTCACAATTGGTCAAAGAGTTCTTGCAAGACCCCTGAAGTAAGTTGTTTCCTATACTGATTTCATGACATGGTTGACTTGTAAGTACTTGTTTAACTTCTAGGAAAAATCAGGAACCTCTAGCCGAACAATTGGCTAATAAAAGATCTCATCCAAAGTTAATGTATGCAATATTTATAAAACTACTTTCAAAGGTTAAAATATTATTCAAATGATCTTGTATAGGTTTTGCTTATTTTCTGCTTTGTTCCCTCTTATTCACTTTTCCTGTTGGAGTTTCATCTCCCATGCTGTTTGAATTTTTGGAGACAATTAGTGAACAATCAAAATTTTCTTTTGCATCTTTTCTGCCACAGTTGCAAGAAATAAATTATTAGAGTGGATATAATATAGAATATACATCTTCGGGCTTATGATGGATTTGTTCAATTCTAGGGTGCGATTCCACTATGGTCATCCTGATGTTTTTGATAGAATTTTCCACATTACTCGTGGGGGAATGAGCAAGGCTTCTCGTGGCATCAATCTGAGTGAGGATATTTTTGCTGGTAACCTTCTTGAGTCATCTTTCTTTGGTGGGACATTTGATATTTCTTCTTCTGCTTCATATGCCTACTTTTTTGGTACATTACATCATATGCCTTTGCTTATACCAGGATTCAACTCAACACTAAGACGTGGAAACATTACACATCATGAGTATATCCAATGTGGAAAGGGAAGAGATGTTGGGCTCAATCAAGTCTCACTTTTTGAAGCAAAAGTGGCCTGTGGTAATGGAGAGCAGACACTAAGCAGAGATATCTACCGGCTGGGGCATCGTTTTGACTTTTTCCGCATGCTATCGTTTTATTTTACTACCATTGGATTTTATATAAGCTCAATGGTAATGGTTAATGCATAAAGGACAGCAAACAGTACTTGCTGTTTATAGATGCAATTATTATTATTTTTTGCTCAAAACTTTGTCTTTCAAATTAAAATAACGATGTATTTGAAACAGATCAATCCCGATATGAGTAATGTATAAGGAAATTAATCTCTTATCACTTAAAACACTAAACCATACAGTGAGAACTGACAATTTCTTAAGGGGAGCAATATATATAATTTGTCTTAGCTACATATATATTTAAATTTTGTTCACTTTTCTTTTCTTTTCTTGATTTGTTAATTGTTCATACAGCAGTAAATCTTTCTTTGGCTGATTCACAGATTGTGGGCCTCACTTGTTATGCGTTCCTATATGGCAAACTATACCTGTCTTTGAGTGGATTTGAGACTGCAATAGTAAAGTTGGCTAGGAGAAAGGGAGATGATGCATTAGAGGAAGCATTAGCTTCACAATCCCTTGTTCAAATAGGACTTATAATGACTTTGCCCATGGTCATGGAAATTGGACTGGAGAGAGGGTTCAGAACTGCATTAGGTGACTTAATAATAATGCAGTTGCAGTTAGCACCTGTTTTCTTCACTTTCTCACTGGGGACAAAGATGCACTATTTTGGGCGCACTCTTCTGCATGGAGGGGCAAAGTACAGAGCAACAGGGCGTGGTTTTGTAGTTCGTCATGAGAGGTTTGCTGAAAATTACAGGCTGTACTCTAGGAGTCACTTTGTAAAAGGGATTGAGCTCTTAATATTGCTCATATGTTATAAGATTTATGGATCAGCAACACCGGATTCAACGTCATATGGTCTTCTCTCATGGTCAATGTGGTTTTTAGTTTGTTCTTGGTTGTTTTCTCCTTTCCTTTTCAATCCTTCAGGATTTGAATGGCAGAAGATAGTTGAAGACTGGGATGATTGGAAAAAGTGGATAAGTAATCGAGGTGGTATGGGTGTTCCTTCAAACAAGAGTTGGGAGTCATGGTGGAATGAGGAACAGGAGCATCTGCAGCACACTGGGTTTTTGGGGCGGATTTGTGAGGTTATTCTTGCCCTGCGTTTCTTTGTCTATCAGTATGGGATTGTGTATCATCTCAATGTAGCAAGAGGTGACAAGAGCATCATGGTAATTATGCTTGCTAATTTAATTTTATTTAACGTTTTCATGTCAAACTCTGGAACCTCACGAAAGAGTTCAACCTATTTAACATTAACATCTGTATTACTCCAGTAATTGAGTGTTTGAAGTGTTTTTATCAGTGATTACAAAGAGTAGTTCGTTGGATATATAGGAGGAATTAACCATTTCTCCAAATACCATGATCTCATTAGAAATCACCAAACCGCATCCCCCCCCCCTCCCCCCAAGATAAACAAAATAAAAGAAATAACAGAAATGACGGTACATACTGATAAAATTTTTCTGATTTGCATTTTCTCTTCAGGTTTATGCTCTGTCGTGGCTAGTGATAGTAGTTGTCATGGTTATCCTGAAGGTTGGTATTCGGTCATCAAAAAGTTGATTATGAATGAAATCATCTTTTTTGCTTGTGCTTGATAAATGATTTTATTAATTGGTGACATCTGAAACTGCAGATAGTGTCCATGGGTAGAAAAAAGTTCAGCTCAGATTTCCAGTTGATGTTTCGTCTCATCAAAATGTTTCTGTTCATTGGAGCCATTGTTGTTCTCGGGTTGATGTTTGCTCTGCTTAGTCTCACAGTTGGAGACATCTTTGCAAGCCTCCTAGCCTTTTTGCCAACAGGATGGGCACTTATACAGGTACGTATTTAGTCGTCATTACCTCTTGTTTTGGTATATTTTGTCTCATTTGGTACTTAAATTTGTGTCCTAGACACATGTTGGAATCTTCATAAATATGTCTTGGTATACCGAGTTCAATGGCGTTGTATGATCCATTTAGCTGGCGCCCAGTGCGACAAGACTAATGTTGTTACTTGTTTAGCAGTAACCACTCACCACCTTCTGTCTTAATCATTATTTTTGGTTTATTTCATCTATCTGAGTCGAGTAGCATGGTTCCCCCATGCATGCAATTATACTCTTAAAATATTAGATTACAAGTCATAGTCATTTCTCTTGATATGAGATCTCAAAATCAAGTAACTTGTATGTCTCTCTTCATTCATGCAATTAGTTAAGATTCCCCCATGATTCCTATTGATACAGTGTATGTAAAATCACTTCTTTCTGATTGGTGTGGTATTATATTATGTGCAGATAGCACAAGCATGCAGGCCATTGGTGAGGGGCATTGGAATGTGGCAGTCTGTCAAAGCTTTAGCAAGAGGCTATGAATACCTGATGGGAGTGATTATTTTTGCACCAGTGGCCATATTGGCTTGGTTCCCATTTGTTTCAGAATTCCAAACTAGGCTTCTCTTCAACCAAGCATTCAGCCGAGGGCTTCAAATTCAGCGCATTCTAGCTGGTGGTAAGAAGCATAAGTAAGGCTGAATCAAACCCTCTACAGCCATTTGTTACAGACAGAAGAAGAGTTGAGGGTTCGGTCAGACCGAGAGATTCAAGGCGAAATTATGTCGCGGAGCGCATGCTGCACAATGATTACGTATGGTATTTCAGCACCGTATTAGTTCTAAGTCCTAACTCTGGCCCTGCAGCTTACAGGGTGAAAAAGCCTGGCTTGTTTATGTTTGTTAGAGGAAGTATTTTTCGGGCCAGTGTTGATAAAATACTGATGCGAGAACAATACCCAAATTCCAAAGTGTTGTTAAATTGTATCTTACCGCCCTCATTTTTACTGTCCTTTCTCCACGTAAGCTGAAGAATTGAAATATAAAATTGTTTAATTCTTTACCACTGGAAACTTGGTGCACTTCGCCTCTATCCCTGCTCTCCACATTTCTCATGTACACAAGATTTGGGATCCTCATATTCCAATAGTTTTGACCTTTATTGACCAAGTAATTCGAATCACAGTAATTATAGTCTTTAATTATTGTTTTAATAATATATTGTTAAAATTCTTTTAACAATATGATGATACATAATCAAATAATACTATAATCAAATTTATAAAGTATTAAAGTTTTAAATTGTGGTTGAAAAGATTCTTATTTTAACAACTATGTATCTCTATATGTTAAATTAAAGTCTTTCATTTTTTAACAATATTTTTTATAATACTAATTTTTTTTCTCATTAAGTCACTTTTCTTATTTTATATTAAGCATATAATTATTTTTCTAAAATATTAATTTGATTTAAATTTTTAACATTAATATATTATAACAAATTAGAATATATATATATATATATATATAGAAAGAGAGAGAGAAACATAAATTAAATTTTAAATTTATTTTAATGTGTTAAAATTTTAATCTTATTTTTACTTTAATCTTCATTTTATTTATTTCAAAATTTTTATAATAATAATGATAATAAAATAAGATATCAAACTATTTTATATTAATAGATTTTATTGTGTAAATTATGTTTATAAAATTTTATAAAATTTAAAAATGATTTGATATTTTATTAAATAATTTAGGTATAAAATTTATATAAATTTTAATTTTAGATTGATATTTTAAGGTTTTTATATTTTTAAAATAAAATTTATTAAATCATCTCAGTATATAACATGGTCAATAATAAGAATTACTTTCATCCAAATTATTTTTTAATTGATATTTTTCTAAGCTTCAATATTTTTTCATAACTTCCAAATTTATCGTTACAATTCATTCATCTTAACTTCATGAAATTTTCTTTAATTTAAGTATAGTAACAGCATTTTGAAATGACAAAATGTTTTAAATTTTGGCAAAGAATAGTCACTACATGGAAATTTAGAAGAATAAGGATCAAAATGGAAGTTCAGGAAAACACGAGGATGTATATAGAATTCTGAAAATATTATGGAAACAATGAGGGGTCTTACTGAATTAATGAAACAGTGTTTGCTGATTAGGCAGTAAGTGATGATGTGGCACTAGCATCACCGTCTTCGACCTCCCGGTGCCGACGAATCCCAGGTCTCTGTTGATGGTTTTTTGGACCTCCGGAACACGTTTACGGTCTCGTCGATTTTTCGAAAAGATGACCGCAACAAGTGTTTTTAAAAAAGCCCTAAAATGAACTCCTCCAAGGAAACCATGCTCACCGATTTTGCAAGACATGTTAGAAGTATTTACTCATGATGTGATAGTAAATGAGATCAGGTTGGTAAGTTAACCTCATAGAATTTGAAATTTAACAATTTTTTTGGCTCTTCCATTAAGTATATAATGTTTTCTTTTCATATTGTGATGTTCATCAGCAAATTGACCAAACTTAATCATGATACTAAACATACTTATCCACCGACTGGGGCATCATTTTGACTTTTTATTGTACTGCCGTTGGATTTTATATAAGCTCAAGGTTAATAACTAACGCATTTAGGACTTAGCAAAACAGTACTTGCTATTTATTGATGCAATTATTATTATTTTTTGCTCAACTTTGTATTAAATTTAAAACAATAACGGTGTATTCAAAACAAATCAATCCCAATATGAGTAATGGAAATGGAAACTAATATATTATCACTTGAACGCTAAACCATACAGTGAGAACTCACAATTTCTTAAGGGAGCTATATAATTTGTCTTAACACATCTATTTAAATTTCTTTTCTTTTCTTGATTTGTATATTCTGCACTTGGCAATAAATCTGTCTTTTGCTGATTCACAGATTGTGGTCCCACATGTTATGCATTCCTATATGGCCAACTGTACTTGTCTTTGAATGGACTTGAGGCTGATATAGTAAAGTTGGCTAGGAGAAAGGGAGATGATGCCCTAATGGCACCAATAGCTTCGCAATCCTTTGTTCAAATAGGACTTATAATGACTTTGCTCATTGTCATGGAAATTGGACTAGAGCGAGGGTTTAGAAGCTGCTTTAGGTGACTTTATAATAATGCAGTTGCAGCTAGCACCTGTTTTCTTTACTTTCTCACTAGGGACAAAGATGCACTATTTTGCATGGAGGGGCAAAGTGCAGAGCTACAGAGCATGGTTTTGTTGTTCTCCATGAGAAGTTTGCTGAAAATTACAGGCTGTACTCTAGGAGTCACTTTGTAAAAGGGAACTAACTCACAATGCTGTTCATATGTTATAGGATTTATGGATCAGCAACACCTGATTCAACAAACATATGGCCTTCTCTCATTGTCAATGTGGTTTTTGGCTTGTTCTTGGTTGTTTTCTCCTTTCCTTTTCAATTCATCAGGATTTGAATGGCAAAAGAAGTTGAAGACTGGGATGATTGGAAAAAGTGTATAAGTAGTAGAGATATTGATGTTCCTTCAAACAAGAGTTGGGAGTCATGGTGGAATGAGGAACAGGAGCATCTGCAGCACACTGGGTTTTTGGGGCGGATTTATGAGGTTTTTCTTGCCTTGCATTTATTTATCTATCAGTATGGGATTGTGTATCATCTCAATGTAGCAAGAGGTGACAAGAGCATCATGGTAATTATGCTTTTCTAATTTAACTTTATTTAATGTTTTCATGTCAAATTCAGTAATTGAGAGTGAATGTGAAGTATTGTTAACAGGGATTATGCAAAGTAATTCCTAGGATATAGGAGAATTTAGTCCTTTTACAAATACCATGATCTCATTAAAAATCCCCGGTCCCCCATATAAATAAAATAAATAACAAAAATGACATACATTTCTCTTCAGGTATATGCTCTATCGTGGTTATGCTGAAGGACTGTATTTTATGACAAAAAAAATTGATTATGAATGGAATTATTATTATTTTTTAATTTTTGGCTTGTGCTTGACAAAATTATTAAATGGTGACATCTGATACTTTAGATTGCATCCATGGGTAGAAAGAAATTCAATGCAGATTTCCGGTTGATGTTTGGTCTTCTCAATTGATTGTTTCTGTTCATTGGAGCCATTGTCCTACTTAGTCCCACAGTTGGAGACATCTTTGCGAGCTTCCTGGCCTTTATGTCAATAGCAAGGACACTTATACAGGTACGTCTTTATTAGTCATTACCTCTTGTTTTAGTATATTTTGGCTCATTTGGTTGTGCCGAGTATACACTAGACTTCATAAATTTATCTTGGTACATTGACGAGTCCAATGGCATCGTATCATCCATATAGCTGGCACCTAGTGGGATAATGTTATTTGTTATTCTTGTTACTTGTAGTCACCACCCACCACCTTCTGGCTTAATCATTATTTTTTATTTATTTCATCTATCTGACTCAAGTAGCATGATTCACTACTCAGGGAAATATCTAATTCAAACAAATATAGCACTCTTAAAATATTAGATTACAAGTCATAGTCATTTCTCTTGATATAAGATCTCAAAATCAAGTAACTCATGGCTCCTTCATCATGCAACTAGATAAGTTTCCCACATGATTCTTATTGATACAGTGTATGTAAAATCACTTCTTTCTGATTGTTGTATGTGCAGATAGCACAAGCATGTTGGTGAGGGGCATTGGAATGTGGGGATCTACGAATACCTGATGGGAGTGATTATTTTTGTACCAGTTGCCATATTGGCTTGGTTTCCATTTGTTTCAGAATCGGAAAAGATCAGCATGCACACGCTGCAGAGATGTAAGGGATAGATGTTGTTATTGGCTGAATGCTCTTCAACCAAGCATTCAGCCGATGGCTTTAAATTCAGCGCATTAGTTGGTGGCAAGAAGCACAATTAAGACTGAATCAAACCCATGTACACAAGATTGGGATCCTAATAATCCATTAATTTTGACTGTTATTGAACAAGTCATTCATATCACAGTACTTCACAATCTTTAATGATTATTTCAGAAACGATTTTGATTATAGTGCACAAGTAAATTGAGTAAAGTATAAATCTTAAATCTTTCAAAATTAAAGACTGAGTTCGATGAAGAGTTTTTTTCTCTTCGAAGCGTTCAATTCAACAATAGATGTTACTTTATAATTACAAACTTAATTATATTTCACATTTGTGCTATCATAATTTATAGTAACTGTCTAAAATGTATATCTGATAATATATATTTTTATCATATTTAAATAACTGAATTGGAAATGATTTTGTTGATACAAATTGTACTTTTAATTCGAATGAATATGGTTAATCCATATAGATATTTTTTTTTCAAATAATATATTAAAAAAAATTATTAAAGTCAAGGTTTATATTCGTGATATAATAATTTACATGTAAATTTTTTAATATCTTTTTTTTATAAAACTGCATAATTCATTAATTTTTATATCTTTAATAAATAAAATGCTATAGTTTTTAATTGAATGAATTGTCAGTTTCATCATTTACATTTTTTCATCTTACTATATTTATTATATCTTTATTATTATTTTTTAAATATTTATTTTTATTATCATAATTTATTTAATTCTTTTTATTAAATCTTAAATGTATTTAAATTCATATCGTCACATTTAATATTATATCTCAATATCTTATTTATTCAAATTAATCGTAGAAATTAATATAAAATATAAATAAATAAATAAAAGATTAATGATCTAATTTTTTTAAATTAAAAATGAAAATAAACAATATTAATAAGCTGGACGAAAATAATAATTCATTTATTTTTAATTTAAACTTTGACTTTGACAAATTGTCCTAGATTGGCCGCGGCAAGGAATGAATCCACGTGCAGAATTCATTCATTAAATAACCTGCAGAATTCATAAATGCAGAGGAGTTTGACTTGTAATTTGTTGCAAATTTTTATATAGTTTAATTACCTCTATCTTGAAAACTTATCGAGATTAATTTATTTATTTTTTAAAAAATGCTTTCGGTATTTAACAAGAAAATATATGATAAGGTATAGTTAGTATTTTGTGATTATAAAACAGGTTTAATATTTTTATTTAGCGGTTAGAAGAATTATTATAAATCTTACTTTAAAATATTTAGATTTTTCTAAAAAAATTAATATAAAATACCACTAAAAAAAATTTCTTAAAAAAAAAGTTTAAATTATTGAAAATGATAAGATGTTTTAAAGAGATGGACCGTCATAATAAAAAACAAACGGAGCCACAACACGTAATAATTATTCTATTTTCTTTTTTCACCTCATGAAAAAATTTCTTTTTTCATCCGCACAAAGAATACAAATAACTATTTCATGAAAAGTAACATGTAAATTTCTTTATAGCATTTATATATTTACAAATAAGAACACTATTTATTGTTGTTTGCCACTTTGTAAGAAAATCAATCACTTGATAAAAGCCACAATCATTCGAAAATTCTTTCATAATTTCATATAGCTTTTTGGTCATCAACAATCGAATGACATTATAAACACCGAAAACGTGTTAGGTGTCAGTGTCAGGTTGTTTCAGTGTCTAATTTCATTTATTTGATAGTTGACATATCTTCTCTAAAATTTCAGTATTGTTGGATTGGTCTGGTTGGAATCTCTCCAAATTTTTATGCATTTGAAACTAAATGTAAAAAAGAACCAATAAAAATACAACCTATAGGCAGAAACTCCCAAGGAATTGACAAGATGTAGCTATGTTTAGTTAAATGATTGGCATGAGCATTAGCTTCATTCAACACATTAATGATCTGGTTTGGTTTGACGAGAGTGATTAAAAAAGAAAAAATAACTAATTCAATTTGATCAATTTTTATAAAAAATTAATCCCATCTTTTTATAATAAAGATGAAACTACCATTAATTAAAATAAACAAATATCACAACGATCATCCCATTTAAACATTCAAACCACGCATTTATTTTATTTTGTAAATATATGATATTTTATATCAAATAATGTTTATTTCGATCAAAATTACGATTACCTCAATCCCTCTTGTGGTTGAGGTATAGAACGTCATCATTACAATTACAAAAATCACTTCTAACACCTCCATATCTAATTAAAATGGTAATACATGATTAAAAGATTAAGGTGTAGAATCTTACTATCATAATTACATAAACTACTCCTAACATGTCAATACATAATTAGAATGGTAACATGTAATTATAAGACCAATATGGTGATTATAAATTCTTATGATAATTATAAAACATATGCAATATAAAATAAACACCATCTAATCAATGATCTATTAACAGAGAGATATCAAATCTTCCAATTTTCCAAATAATACATATTCATCACTTTATCTTGATTTTATAAAAAAAAATTAATTTGAGCGTCAAAATATTCTCTTTAAAAAAATAATTTTTATTTATTAAAAATCTCCAAAATAAAAGTTATAGAATCCTATTTTATTTTAAAATAGTACGATTATCATCTGAGATATAATTTAATATAAATTCATTTAATTGATTTAATTCAAAGTGTAAGTTTAATTAATTTATCTTAAATTAGTTAAAGTAGTATTGATTTTTGTTTTTATTGTTAAATTTTTTATATAAATCAATAAAATTTTCAAAAATATAAAAAACTAGTTTTTCAAAAATACACTAGATAACGAATTTAATAAATTTTATTAAAATACATCAATCACAAATAAATTCTAAATATAATTTCAAATTGACTGTATAACAATCTAATAACATATATCCAAATCTAAACAAAGAGGCAAGCAAAACGATATCTCATGTAAATTATTCAAATTTATAATTTTTTTTATTATTTCTAAATTCACCCTAATAGCTTAAAGTCAAGATAAATTTCAGAATTAATATGAAAATTCTAAATTAATAAGAATAATATGAATTTTTATTAAATAATATATATGGGTCAATTCAGTTTGATTACGTTAATTATAAAGTTAGGTTTAAAAATTAATTCAATCTAATTATTTTATCATTTCTACGTAATATTTTATTTTAATGATTAATTTGATCTTAAATAGATTGATATTCAACTTAAATTTTTAATGTTTAGTTGTTTGGACTTGAATCTCACAACTAAAATCTTACAGTATATGTGATAAGATTAAATTAACTCAACTTTTTTATATAATATATAAATTTTAAAATATAGGAATAACTAAATTCTTGTGTTAAAAGAGTATGAAACTAAAATTAAATTATATCTTACAATATATATATATATATATTGAAGTAAATAATAGTAGTAATAGTAATAATAATATATTATCAATTAAGTTAAAAAATTTATAATTAAATTTTAATTTATTAAATAAATATAAACTTAAAAAATATATAAAATATGGAATTAAATTAAAACGACAATATAACTGAAACTTGGATGTGTAAAATAAAAAATCTGTCAAAAATAGTGTGCTGTTAATTAACAAAGCGGGCCTAGTGACGTCATAAGTAATTTGGACCCGATCCAACACTCTTCTGACTTCGGAGTACGGCCCATCAATTATTTCAGGCATAGGGCCAACTGATGTAATGTAATGTGATGTGATGTCATATCGCATCCATGAAATTCTCTTCCTAACCTTAACCTACATGCACATGCTTATCCTCGTGCATGCCATGACATGCATCACTAGTCACAAACATCACATGTTGGTAACTAATCATGTGTGTGGGGCTCTTTGCTTGTTTTCTTGTTGCAAAAAAATTAAACCAATCATGCTATCAATATGAATTGCATAAATTTGTATGCAAATCTAACGCTAGAGAATGTAAGGATATGGGATAAGATTTGTATATGTGATAATGTGATGTGTGTAGCAGACAAGACAACAAGAAAATGAACCTAAGCTACACACTACAAGAAATATAGCTTTCTTTGATGTTATATATTATGAGAAACCCACCGTGGGAGGGACCATTTGCACACTTTACGGTGGCTAGTGGTTAGTGAGAAATTATCAGAATCAAGAGCCTCCCATCCAATTCAAAATGTTTTTTGGGATAAAATGTTTAGATATATTAATCATACTGCATTCTGCTCTGGACTTTTGCTTTAATTCAACGTCACAACCTAAGGTTGACAAAAAAAATGAAAATTAAGATGTCTGCCGTACGTTTCCAGGATTCCATTCTTTAATTGTGGGTATAAAAAATACTTATTTAAGAGAAGTAAATTCAATTTGATATTTTTTACGGCTTAAAAATATTAAATTTCCATTAAACGGTGCAAAAATATCCTTTATATTCAAATAATTAAGATTGTTGATGTTTTTTGTTTTGGTTTTTAGGAAAAAATGAACAAATAATAAATTATTTGCAATTAATCAATAAGTTATAGTTAAATATTAATTAGTATCTTATTATTAAGGCATTCACTGAAAAATAATCACTGAACTCAAAAATCATTTGGTAAAGGTTAATTTAGTTTAATTAATAATTTTAAATTCAAATTCTAAATATGTAATTGCTTTAAATATTCGGAACGAAAATAGTTTTACCTAATGAAATTATCTTATATATACATATATATATATATGATTTTGTAAAAAAATTGATAAGAAAATAAAAAAATGAATTTTTTATTAAAAATTATTTGATTAAATACCAAATTTAGTTAACAATTGATTTTATTAGGTCATTAAAAATATTTAATAGTGTAAGTGAATGTCTAAGCACTTGTTAATAAAACCTTAATTTATATACATTTTTATACCCTGGTTAAATATGAGTAGTTACTGATTTAAAAAATTTGTATATTGAGTCAACCAATAAAATACGTATTGACGAAGCAACACAAGATTTAAAATTTCCCTTTATTTAACCCTAAGCTCGTGTATACCGCACAAAACTGAAGCTGTCCTGAAATGGTGTTTAGATTAAGAATGAAGCAAAATAAGGATTGAAAGTAGAAGCAAAGATGATCCTTTAATGGAATGAATGATTGGATTGGAGTCGGAAAGAAGGAGTGTATGTATGCCTTCCCTGGCCAACAAGCAAAGTTAAAAAGGTCAATTACAATTACTATCACTATATTATATATTACAATTTCCCAGAATGATGCTGTTCTTGACTACCTCAGTAAAATACTTTTTATCATTTCTTATTCTAAATTTTTCTTCCATAATTTATCTCATATTTCCATAACCTTTTTATTTAATTATACTTGATTTTGTTTTACTTTTTAGTTATATATTTAATTACAATTGATCTTATTCAGTTGAAGGTATTTCAAACCTGATTTATGCTGGAAGGACTTTGGGTTGATTTTATTTTATTTTTTAAAAAATTATCTAATTGGACTCGATATAATTAATTTTCAAATTTTATTTGATGTATAATAGTTTTAGATTGATTTTATTTTAAATTTAAAATATTTCTCATCTTAAATCAATCTAAATTTGATTAAGCTTGTTTGAAGTATCTTCAAAAAGGTTAAAGAGTTACTATATGTAATAATAATTATTTATATAAATAATTAAAAAATATTTAAATATTTTATTATATTTTAAATTACTTAAAATAAATTACAGTTACTCTATGGAAATGAACTTAGTTTGGGTAGTGTAAAAAGTTTCTAAACCTTGAACCAGCTAAAACCCAAGTTGACACGTAATGGGTGAAAAATATTTTAATAATAAATTAAAATAAATAAAATAAAGTATGTAATATAAAAAATATTAAATAAATAATAATGTTAAAATATAAATATATTATTATTACAAACTTAATTATTTTTAAAATATTAATTTTTATTTTTATTATTGATTTTAAATAGCTTAAAATTATAAATTATATAAAAATATAATAAATATTTACTTTTCATAAAAAATAAATAATTAAAATATCATTTAAAAATTAAAACTAACAAGATGGTTGTTTTTATTTAATTTGATTTTACTTTCTCTCAATCTCAACCCCAGTTGATTACATTCATAATTTATTGATGGTACACAGAGTCAATATTTATTTATTTATTTATTTATAAAATCTCAAATTCAAGTATCTCTTAAAAGATTGTCGAAATTCTCAAAAAATTGAACCATTAAAAAGTATTTAAAAAAAAATTAATTAGTTCACAAAGAAAAAAATTTATTTAAACTTATAAAGATGATTTATAACTCTTTTAAGTTGTTTTAATAAAAAAAACTTATCAATATAAATTTTTTTAATTTATTTAAATAAATTTCATAAGTAAATTTATATAAATAAATTCTTACTCAAGAATTGATTACACAAGTACTTTTAATTAAAGTTTTAATACAAGTCAGCTCCTAGGCTGAACCCATTACACATCTTTTTGGAGCTGCAAATGGTTGATGTCTCCATAACAAAATTAAATTAAACAAAAAGCAACAGCAAGCAAATGCAACAAAGTGTCCATATGTGGACACTTCAATCCCTAAAATAATATTAAGCCCTTAAACCTTTATTCATTTTCTTCACCCAAGACAAAACGAACCCAAACCTCACGATTTCCAAGAAAATAAATTGCCACCAATTCCAAGAAAGAAAAAAAAAAAGGGTTAACTAAAAAGAAACAATAATAACATCCCATGACCATGATGCTTGCTGTTAAAAAAGCATCATTTCAGAACAGACAGCGATGTCACCACCACCATAACCATTCCTCTGAGACACACACTCACACTCACCCCTTCAATATGAACCCTTCCCATCGCCGGCGACGCCACCGCACGTGGTGTTGCTCCTTCGCCGTCCCTCCTTCCAGCCCCGACAACCCTTCTTCCAAACCTCGTCACCACCGCAAGTCCGAACCTAACTCCAAACCAACCTTCTCCCTCCCAACCTCCCCCCAGAGCACCAAATCCGGGTCTCGAATCGTGGGTCGGATCGACCCTCGCCGGATCTTATCTCCGGGAAGAGTCTCTCCCATCGATTCCGATCCCGTCATCCAAGACGCCGTCGTTCCCGATCCCTCGCCGGAGCCCCAGTTGCGATCTCGGACACCCCTCGCCGGCGGCAGGACTCCGTTACCGGAAAGGGAGGGCCTTGACGTGAGGATGAGCTTGAGAGGGAAGAACGGAGGGTGCATGGTGCTGGAATTGAACTCGGGGGTTCTGTGTGCGAATTCGGAGGTGTTTGCGGGGCTTATAGAGGATTATAAGAAAGGGGTTTCGTCTTCGAGTGGAAGCACCAAAATGTGTAGAATAGAAGTTCCTGAAGTTGACAACTTAGGAGTGTTCAGAGAGACCATTGAACTCATGTTTGAGAATGAGGATGATGTTACCAAAAAACTCCTTAACATTGGCGTTTTTCGATCCATTGACGTTTTGGAGGTTCCCACTTACTTTATTTTGTTTATTAATTCAAAAGATTTTCTATTTGTATTTTGTTAAATTCTGGTCTGTGTTCTTCTTTGCCTTTAATTGACTTCTTGTGCTTGTCTTTTCGGGTCTTTGATCACTGGTATTATCACTATATGTTTTGCTTTTGTTGTCTTATTATTGCAAGTACAAATTGGTCTGATTAAGAGTTTTTATTATGTACTTGATTAAATGTGGCTAAAGGACGAGCTGGGTTGTGAAGATTTTGGATCATGTTACCTATGTTCTGTTTGAACAGATGCAATGGCAGAAAAAACTTAAAAAGTTTTATTAAACGCCCGCCCAAAGCATGCTAAATATGGTTTTTTGAGTTTTTTTGCCTTGTTTATTCCTGCGTTACTTTTTATTTCTTATTTGATGGAATGAACTGTTTTCTTAGGATCAGTTCAAAGAGTGGCATAAAATTAAAAGAAAATGTTGTAGAGACATGGAGCTTGTAAATGAATTTTTTGATTTGATTGTTTTGGTGTTGAAGAAATCTGTGTGTTGAGCCTGCCCATCTGTGCCTCTTTAGTCTCTTACATAGTTGTCCAATTCCATTACTAGGTGTCAGCAGGCATCATGTTTACTAAGGGTGTTTTGTCATGTCTACAATACCTTGAAGCTGTTCCTTGGACTGAAGAAGAGGAAGAAAAATTGAGGAGCCTATTCACAAGATTTAAGTTCGACGAAGCAACAACAAGAGACATCCTAGGAAGGCTTTACTTGCACGATTCGGTAGATTCCCAGCCAAATATAGCCCAACAACTTGTTAAGTCTATCACCACCTGTGTGGATGCCAATGCAAGAAGTGAACTCAAGTCACTAGTCAAGGGTCTTCTTTGCAAAAGCTCGGTCTATGAGAAGAATCATCTTGACCTTAGCAAGGACGATCTATATTCTGTTTGCCACTCATGTGTGGATTCACTGGTAAGCCTCTTTGAGGAGGCATCTGACACCATTGCTCCGGAAAGGTTGACGAGGAAAGATAAGAATAAGCCCTTGATTGAACGCATCTCAAGAGAGGTTGATAACATCAACTGGTTGCTGGAAATCATGCTTGATGGGCAAATAGCTGAGGAGTTTGTGGATATATGGGCAGATCAACACCAACTTCTTAAAATGCATGATAATGCATCCCCCATGATTAGATATGAACTAAGTCGAGTGTCGGCGATTCTCTTTGTTGCAATGGCTACCAGAAAATTACAATGCCGGTTGGAAGCTAGATCAGGGCTTCTCCAAGGATGGTTCAGACCAATGTTGTTGGACTTTGGTTGGTTGCAAAGATGCAGAAAAGGGCTTGATATAAAGGTATTGCAAGAGGCTATGGGTCAGACACTTCTTACTCTACCTCTAAATCAACAATA
Organism: Canavalia gladiata; assembly: GCA_037954105.1. Taxonomy (NCBI): domain Eukaryota; kingdom Viridiplantae; phylum Streptophyta; class Magnoliopsida; order Fabales; family Fabaceae; genus Canavalia; species Canavalia gladiata. Next base: position 55,773,592 of record CM075659.1, on the reverse strand, counting down.
CATGCTGTTCATGGAATGGTTTCGGCACTTCTCAAAGCATGGCACCGAATGTCCCAATCTAAGCAAGGCATTTCAAATTTGGTGGCGCAGATCATTTTTAAGAGGCTCTGAAACTTATGCCATCGAATCAAGGTAAACTGTAACACTATTTGTCATTTTTTTACTGAATGTGTAACGTGTAAAGAGCTGCTATTAGGTGAGGGATTCTGAACTGCAGTGACTGAATAACGTAGATAAACTCCAGAGATTGTTGGAGATTTCATGCCTAATTGGTATTAACTTTCATAGGAGATTTTTTCCTCTTTATTTATTTGCTTCTTTTGTTGCTCGTAGATCCATGCCATCCATAATTAATTGAAGTATCATCTTAATCAATGTCTTAAGATAATCCACAAATATAAAGTTTGTATTGAAAACCATGATGAGATTGCTTTGGAAATCAAGGTAGGGTAAGTTAATAACATTCTTCCATGTAAACTTTTTACTTATGATATGTTAGGATGAGAAGAAAAATAAAGAAAGAAAGAAAACAAGAATGACATTTTCTTTGACCTGATTGAAGAGAAAGAACACGAGAACAGAGAAAAGTTGAGTTTTAAAAACAAAACTTCAAATTTTAATCTTCTCTTTTTTTTTCTTTTTTTTTTTTCAATTCAAATTTTGAAGTTGTTTCTCACGCTTCATTTTCTTTTCTTTTGTTCCTAATAGAGGGGTTTATTTTTGCCTTCATAAAGTTTTAAATCTTTCAATTTATTTAACCTTTTATTTTGATTTTCATCAATTTTTTATAATTTTGATATCTTATTTTATGAATATTGATTTTGATGATTATTGTTAGAAATTTTTATTAAATGATGTTGTTGGAATATATATATATATATATATATATATATATATATGAAAGGTGTATCTTGTGTATTTTTTAATTTCAAAAGATGTTGTGTATAATTAAATATTAATATGGTTTCGTTTTTAAAAAATGAATAATATAACGAGTATTCAAATATTAAAATTTATAACTTGGTATTTTTTAAAATTAAACAATCTTTTAAAAATTTAAATGAGTAAATAAATAAATTAAGAAATTAAATGGTATAAATTAATATATATTTTAAATTAAAAGTATAGAAATTTAAATACTAAAAATTAAAATTAGTAATTTTAATAAAATAAAAGATTAAAATTATAAAAATGATAGAAATTAAAGTTAAATAAAAAATTAAAAATTTAATTAACCCTTAATTTTTAAAAACAATGCTCCGAGGGAATTAAACTTGGATTAATAAATATATCATTGCAGAAATAAGGTGTCACAAGTCACACAAGACAATGTATTCTTGTCATGCTTCCTAGTCACCAAGCCCATGTGAGTTAATTTGAGTCACTTGCAGAAACAAGAGAATCAGCTCACAATTCTGCCTTTTCTTTTCTTTTTCTTTTCTTTTTCAAGAAATTGGGAATTTGACAGCTGCCACTGCTAGAGGATGTTCCAGCTGGACAGCACAAACACCAAAGATTTGCGGGTTGTTTGGGAAAGTGATTTTGAAAGAGAAGGGAAAGATAAATTTTTCATTTTTAAATTTTTAAATTTTTAAATTATATATTATTTCTAATAATGAAATATATGATTAATATATTCAATTTATATTAATCTAATATTTTATTTTTATTTTTATTTTTAAAATTATTAAATTAAAATATATTTATTTAAAATACAAAGTTTCTTCTCTTATTCCTTTTCTTCCAAAATATCCCTTCTCAAATAACCCCCTAGGGATTGGATTAAGCCGATACCCCATAGAATTTAGATCGAACTATTGATCGGCCAATGAAAATAGAAAGACGAAAACAGTGGGAATGTGAAGGTGAAAAAAAACACACGAAATATTTAATAAAGTTTTTGTTCTTCATTTTATGTTATTTTGGATTCTGATATCTTTTAATAATTTTAGTCCCTTATATTTTACAAAAGTTTGAACTTTTCTTATTTTTACAAATTTTTATTAAATAATAATGTTTAAGTAACTATATAGTTTAATCTTTTATAAATTATATTATACATTTCTAGTTTCCAAAAAAAATTTATATGTATAATTTGCTATTAATTTGATCTTATTTAATTTTTTTTACAAAATTATAAATAAAAAACAAACAAAATTAACATATTCGAAGATCATAATGTATAAATTAATGTTCTTTTAACTAAGTTTTTTAAAAACTAAATACACTGATACTTTTAGGATTAAAAATTACAGAAGATTTTAATGATACATCAAAATTATAATAAGTATGATAAAACAATTACACGAATTAAATGTAAAACGAGACTAAATTTAGTTAAGCTATTTTGATTTTGGTCCCTTATTATAATTATGAAACAATAATTAGTAAATGAAGAAAAGAGAATGGAAGATCCTTTAAAATCGTTTTAAGAAAGAAAAGATTTGTTTAAAATGTGTGTAAATATAAATATAAACATATATATATATATATATATATATATATATATATATATGGAATTAAACAATCGTTTTCACACACACACACACTATATTTGCAATCGTTTAACATTTCCTTCATAACATAAGGCCATTTTAAAACAAAAATAACATTCCTAATGCAAACGTAATTGTGAATAAAATACAATAAAAAGTAACAAAAACGAAAACAAGCCAAACAATTTTTTTTTCATTGTTAAAAGTAGACCGAACTGGTTAGTTCAACCGATCTGATCTTTAATCCAAAAGGCCTATTGGTTATAAAAATATACATATAAATTATTATTATTTAATTATTTACTATTAATTTTATCTTATAAAACATATAATCATTACCTGTTAATTTTAAATTTTTTAACTTATTTTTTATAAAGTAATATTGATTTATTATTTAATATACTACATAATTTTAAAAATAAGCATTATCCTCAATTCAACCACAGTTTATCCACAATCAAACCATTAAACCGTAAATCAATTCAATTTTTTCTATTGAGGCCCAATTCTTATGAATAAAAGTCTACATTTAATTGTCACTAGTTCAATTTTTCTATTTGATTGCAAAATTTAAATTCTTGTGTATAAAATAATTTCCTCTAAAGCTAACCCTTGCATGTAAGCGTTTCCAACACTCTCAAGATTGACTTCTACGAAGGCTACTTATAGCTTTGACAAAAGAAAAAATTGCCATTTTACAAGAAAAATAAATAAACTACCATTTTGACAGTACAATATAGAAGATTAATCCTCAAAGCAAAAATGAAATGAACGTGGATTAAAAACAACTTCGAGCATAACCAAATTTTGAATCAAACAAGGTAATAATCCGACGAATAACTAGGACCTAGCTTTCAACATTCTTATCAATTGACATCATGTTAACTTATTCCAGAAATTAATGTTCAAGTAGATAACCCATACCTTGGTAGTTTATGAAAGCCAAAGTCATCACCCATAGTTTATGAATGGAAAATAGGAAATGATAATCTATAGCTTTTTCTAATCCAAATTAGGTACCTTGCAGCTATAGTTCTATCCTTTTTCTGTGAAATTTCAGTTTTCTAATCTTAATCTTGGCTCCAACTTCCTTGCTTGTTCTGCCAGAACAATGGCACCTCTAGGTCACTCAACTCCAAGAAGTCTTGATGGTCGTGAAAGCCAAAGTCATCACCCATATAAAGCATTTCACTTGTAGTATATTCATCTTTCTTGCCACGGGAAAAACCACCTTCACCCAATCCAACCAAGCTGTCAAGATCTCCCAAGCCCTCAAAAATTTTATTTGGATCTAAATCCAGTGTGGCTTCAGCATTGCTTGCCTGACCAGGACTATCAACCTTTTGTCATCACATAATCACAAAATTAGCATGAGAGAGAGATATGGAAGATAAAGCAAAGCATAGAACAGAAAGCCTGTATATATTATAGGGTTAAAATCTACTGAGAAAGCCTCACAACAAGTTTTAAGATAGATAAAATACAAATAACATTTACATTATATACTCGAACAGCATGAGGTAGCTTCTATTATACAAGATTATGTCTTCCAGATGTAAAAGGTTAGTCAAAAGTACTTAAATGCCACAGGAAGTTACAAGAATGAGCTAAATAGAAGGCCAAACTACCAGTGAATAAAATATAATTAAAACTAAACCCCACCCTCACTGAACAAGAAAGTGGGGAAGATTGCAATATTGTCTGCCACTTAGCTTATTTCTTTGAAAACCTAGCCACCAATTTGCAAGTTTTTGAGAGGGAGAGATGGAGGAGGGAAGATCCATAAATGACATGTCCAATGGTCCAAAATAAACAGCAATAGAATGCAGCACTCCCTTCAATCCTTTAAAGTATACATTAGCTCAGACTTGTACAGAACAAAGTTCAACACTAAAGCAATCATGCATGTCAGTAAATAAAGGACAAAGGAAACCAGGACAGGATGTTAAACATGCAGTAATTTCAAAGACATCTACCAAGAACAAGGTTTACGAGGAGCAAAATACAAAACGAAAAGGAGATAAAATCAGATAAAACCATAATTTGGAGCATCTGACAAAAGTCATTGCAAGAAAAATAATCACATCTAAGATTTCAAAAAAAATGCACAACTACAAATAACAAAAATAGATTGCACACCTCGGTTCCATTGTTTTCATTCACAGCCCCTGTGTCATCATCTGCTTTGAAAGAATCAAGCAGAGATAAAATGTCATCAGCTTCATTGTTTGGAGCTGAAGGATGTGTCGAGCAGGAGGGCATTGATTCTGATACACATGATACAGAGGTCAATCCAATGGGTCCACTTGTAGAGGGATGGGTGTCATTTGCAACAGAAATCTGACTTGTGCTAGGTTGAATGGGAAGTGGTGTAGACATATCAACAACAGGGACAGGTTGTGCACAATCAATTTCCTCTTCTGTATCCCAGTCTTCCTCATTAAATGGTTTACCATACTGTGCACCATTCCTGGGACCAAGACCTTCCTTTTGGAATACCCTACAAATCACATAGGAGTTCTGCAATACAAATAAATCATTGGAACAATCAAATAAACAAATTCCCAAGAACCAGAAATGTACAAGGAGACAAAAACCAACAAACCAAACAAAGAATGCACAGAGGGGATGCTAAGTTAGTCAAATGCACAGTAATAAGATAACAAATAAAAGTTACCACACTAAACCATATAAGTCAAGCATATGTAGAGTATCTATTACTATAAATCAGTTGATGGGGTAAGGTTCAACATAAAAAGACAAAATTCTAGGGTATATTAATAGTAGCAAGGATACTATTATCTCTGTTTCTTTTCCAGGGTAACAGAGGGCAATGATAGTAGCAAGAATACCGACATCCTTACATGCACTCACAAGTACAAACCCTACAAACCGCACATATATCCAACAAAACTGACACGAATATTTCCTCAGTCAAAGTTGTTTACCTGAACAATGCCTTTGTCAGTTAGATCCTTGTCTTCAAGTCTGTATTCATGCATAACCCAATCAGTTCGACATCCCTTAGGTGCTTTACCGATGTGAAAAACCAAAGTTTTTATCATCCCCACAACTCGACCCTTGTGTTGAATTGGTCTATCCTTCCCAGTAGTCTTCCAGAACCCACCTATAGTAACCCGATTCATCCTCCCTCCAGTGGAATACTTCTTTCCTTGAGGGCAAAAGAAGTACCATTTCAAATCCCCAGTTTTGAGCAACGATTTATCTGAACAACAAACAACAACACAACCTCGTTAATATGAACAGAAACCATGCTGAACACCCAAACACAACACAGTACTCTACCAAACACCAAGTAAAGAAAAACAAGAGTGCAAACAAACCTGGTAGATCACATGGAGCATACTTGTACAAGTCAAGTTCAGCAATGATATCAAAAGGGAACTTTTTTCCCAGAACCTTCCTCTTCAGAAAGTACTCAATCAGCTCAACATCAGTAGGATGAAACCGAAACCCTGGAATCAATTTTGTTTCGGCCATCGACAGAAAACAAAAAGGAAAAACCCAAATAGGAAGAGCTTCAGAATCTAACTACTTAAACTACACCCGTATCCAAGAGAAAGAAGCTCGTCCGCACCGACAGAAGAAGAATCGCGATTGAAAAGAAGAACGAAAAGAAGAAGAAGAAAAAAAAACTAAGAGAGTGATTAGATAAAACCCTAATGTGACGATGGAGGAAGCGGAGCGTCAAGTCCAGTGGCGGAAGAAGATCTTCCACGAGCACCAAAGCCTGCCCCGGTTCATGAAGGGAAAACGGCACACAATGGATGACGATCCCTTTCGGAGAATAAAAGTCATCGGCACAGTGGAACCCTAACACACCAAATTCAATTCATCTCAGAAAAATGGAAACAGATACAAGGGTGGGTTTCGGGTTGCAGTGACTTGAATCGTTCTACAAAGCGAAGCTTACCGGGGAAGGAGGAAGGTGGAAGCGCGACACTCCGCACTCCGATTTCAATCTTCGTTGAATTTGGACTACCACACTGTCCCAATGTGCTGAGGGAGGCTTTTATATTCGTTTATTATTTTTTAAAAATTAAAAAAATAAATTGTTTCTTGGATGAGGGGTTTCTTTCTATCAAGGGCTTCTCTCTCTTTCTTCCTCTGAAACAGGTAGCAATTGGGAAGACCCACGCGGCAAAGATAATTTCATTTCACACAAATGAAATTATCGCTCCTTTCAAAAATATGATTACCACACTAAATAATTTTAACAGGAAGAGGAATGCCACAGGCATTTTTTTTTATTTTTTTTGAACATATATTTTTGTTATTAAATGATATTTGTGTGAAACTTGTTAGATATTGTTGTAAGTTTTGCCTATTATTTTTATTTAAAAAATTTATATTTATTTGATAATAAAAAGGAGTTAAATGTATGTTTATAATATGTTATTAACATTTTTTAATGTGTATATGAGAATAAATAATAAAAAATAATAAATCATAAATATTTATTAAAAATTATAACAGTTAATATTATTAATATATTAAATTATATATTTTAATAAAATTTACTATATGATATATTAAAAATTATTTTTTTATATTTTTGTTTTGTTATCTATAACTTAGAGTACAACAGTGAAAATTAAAAAAACTTAGTGTAGAAGTGAATAAATTGTTCGACAAAAACTTATGGCTAACTTATTTTAATTCATTTAATAAATAGATAAGTTCAATCTTATTAAAAAGTTTTTTTTAGATAAACAAGTTAAGTTAGACTTATAAAAAAGTCTATTTAATCTATTTAGGAGCTTATTTATATTTATATATTATATATTTATATTTATTTTAATATATTATATTTGTATAATATTTATTTTATATTTTATTTACATAATATTAATATATATATATATATATATATATGTTTTAGGCTTATTTAATAATCTCTTTATCTTATAGATTTTAAGTTTACAAAATTTTTCAATCAATTATTTATATAAACTTTGAGTCTATTTATTAATTTTTTTTTAGATAAGTTTTTAAACATGTTTAGAGGTTTTGTAAGTTTTAAATCAAATTAAAACTTGATAAAAAAGTTTAACTCAACTCGACCTACTTTTATTTATAGAAAAATATGATAGATATATATTTCTGAAAAAAAAAAAACCTAACAAACACATTATTTACAGAAAAGACATTATAAATTAATTTTTTATTTGTAAGCTTATAATCACATTTTTATAACTTCTCTGATTATATCCACCTATATTTCGCAGTTTAATCTTGAGTTACCATACTTCAGTTTCATTTATGTATTTTGTTTTAATTAAGTTAAATAATGTAATTTTGATTTTTAAATATATTTTTTTTAATAAATATTTTTTTATCATTAAATTAATAGGATTCTTTTTTGCATCTTAAGAATCTATAAAGAAAATAGATTTTTTTAAGCAATTTTTTTTTATTACTATGCAAGTATGAAATCTCGTTTCATTATTACATCTATTTAGATACATTTAGAGCAATATCTATTTAACGCACCCAATCTACCTTTTTGAAATTTTTAGCTGTTGAATATATTGTTAAACATTGAGCATGTATATTTGCAATCAAAACTTTATATATTTTTAGACTAGCAATTGTCAATGTTCAGATTACAATATCTCCTAATTGCTTGGAAAGGATAGCTAATATTAAATGATAAGGAAACATTTTTCTATAGATTTATCAAATTGTAGGTGAAATCATTTCTTTGATAACAACTCAGGTTACATTACTAAAGTTGTGAGGTTTCAAAAGTTATCAATTGCACACAAAGGAAGTCTAAAATTTTCTTTTTTAAAAATTTCAAGTTTTTTTACACTCACAAATACATTTATTAAATGAATGATACTTTTTCCATTTCTCATTTTATATTTTTCTTTTTTTTATATATTTTTGTTATTTTTATTTTATTTTTATTTTTTTTATATACATTTTATAAATTAATTTGTGAAATATATCTTATAAAATGTATTTTTATTTTTCATAAACTACTTTATAGAATATATTTATTAAGAGATAAAATTTTAAAAAAAAATCAAAGAAAATACGAAAAAAAATGAAAAATGAAAAAGTAGTTTCCTTTTCAAATTTGTAAACTAGAAATTAGTTGAAAAAAGCATGCATGGGCTATAGTTGAAAAGGACTTAACTGTAAAAAAAGTTCTAAAATAAATTTGCGGACAGACACAAAGAGTTATTTTAGAGGAGAGGTTTTGAAAGCTAAAAAATTAAACCTAACTTCAACGAGATATAGAAGATATTTTACAATTATAAGAATATGAAAATGAAGTTTCTAAGAGAGAAGGATAAAAAAAATTAAATTAAGAAAGATATATATTATTTATAAAAAAAATTGATTGAATGTTGATTTATTATTTTATTTTATATTTTAAAAAAAATTACAAAATAAGAAAATATTTATTTAAATAAAAAAATTGCATTTTTTAAAAATTTATTTTCCAAACATACATTAAAAAAAAGATCGAGATATTTAAAAGGGCTTCATTTTCTCTATTATCCATCCTTCTTCCCCTCATGTTTTTTATTATATTCAATTTATTGTATACATAGTTGATTTCTTGTATTTTTATGAATAAAAGTTTAGAAAAACTTAGTCTTAAAAACTCATTAAATTCAAAATAATGTCTTATATTTTTTTATTATAATTATTCATGATTCATATCATGATTTGTTTAGAAAACCTACTATACACGATATTTTATTTTCAGTTTAGGGGTTAATAAGTAGTTTTCTTAAATTTTGGTGGCTTTCATAATTAATGATTACAAAATTTCATCATTAGTTGTGAGAAAAATACTACATCTGTCATCAAAATTAAGTTTTAAGCACATTATTTGCTTTTAGAAAATAAATAATCATGCAAAATAATTATTTAATTCAAAATAAATTAATTAAATAGTCTAAATTGAGTCTGAGTATTATTTTTCTCTGAATGAAACTAAAATAAACTTGCTTGAATACCCAATATTAATTTATCATAGTAAAAGTAAATTGTAATTGCAAACAAATCTTGTATGCAATCTCAAGAATTCGGATATTAGAATAACTACTTTAAGCAAGGTTACTTACTCATCTCCTTCGATCCAAAATTACATCAGCTGGTTCCTATACTAAAAAATAAATAAATAAATAAAAAGAGATACTGGCTTGAATACAAGCATGAACAATACACACGCGCATGAGCATGATTTTTTCCCCCTAAAAAGCAACATTCAAAATGTGAGATAATCTCTTCTGTTAGTGGCTGCAATACGTGAGTTCAAGACTTCTGTAATTTCTCTATAATTAACATTGCGCCCTGCAAGTGGCCAAAAATAGTCAAACCTAGAGTGGTACGTTGTACAACTTAGCAAAAGCCAAACAAGAAATTCAGACAAGACTAATACCACCACTATTTTATCTACTTTTGTTTTAATTTACTAATAAAATTGATTTAACACTACCGACTCTATGAAACAAGTAACAAAATTAATTGCACTAAATGGCAACTGAAATTGAAATAGAAAAAAATTTAACTTGTCATAAGTTTTTAATTGTAGTCAGGTTAACATTGAAACAAATTTAATTAATTAAAATGAAAAAATCTGATAAACGACTTGATTTAGTGAGATAAGATTATCTAGTGAGATATATAATGAAAAACTTCAAAACCATTTAGTATTGAACTGTAACATCAGTCTCTAATATATGGATGACATGTAATTATTTGTATGTTCTTGAACCTATTATGGAATTCCACAGATAGGGATTGTACCAGCCAAACGCATTAATGTTGAACAAAATAATTCCAAAATGACATGCTATGTGAAATCAAGAGTGTAAAGATAGCTTATTAGAATTAAGGGCACGGTTTCGGGAAAAGTAACAATTGGGTTTCACAAACGGTATCACCAAAACTTTGTATGATAGATAATAAGGTGAACAAATTTCACCGTTAAAGTAAATAGGATCAATTACACATGATACAATCAAACATCATCAAAAAAATTTGATAACAATTGTCCAGTGTGAGTATTGAAGAATCAACTCTGGGAAGACACGTCATAGATCAGCTGAGATCAGAAAAAATAAGAGCAGTTCGCCATACTGGAGGTGTGCCAATACATAACGAATATCCAAAACGTACCAGGTCAGTGTAAGCTCAACACTGGAACGCACCCCCAAGACTTCGATGAATCAAACAGTTTACACAGTACTCGTATCCACATCCAATAAAAATCTGGTCCATACTCCCGCTAAAATCACTGTACAGTTTGCACTCAGTATTTAGGAAGCTAACACAAGTTCTCCAAGTCACAGGCTTCATTCACAAGAAACAAGGGAGGGAAAATCAAAAACTTGGCTCGAGTAAGTTTATCCTCATTGACGGTTGAAGTATTTCAGGGAGTCGGAATCTTCCACCCACCGCCACCAGGATAAAAGAGGCTGTGCAGTGCTAACTATTAATTCTTACCTCTCACAAAAACTAAAGCCATACTGCAGTGAACCGACCACCCTCCAATGACTTAATGCAAATACTAATTGATGAGCATTCACCGTGCAAGCTTAGTCAGAAGGGAACAAGCAAATGATCACCATTGACAAAGTATCTCATAATATCCCATTCAAAACCCTCTGGTAATAATCATACTGCCGTGTCCGCCATGCATCCAAGCTGCTGCTAATGAGTGAAAGTACCAAAGATACACATTGCTGCCAAGAACAGGTAACATGTAACAATCATATGCAAAATAATTACAGCTAAGAGAGTAACTAATATTATAGTATTGAAACCTCTTCTGTTAAATTGAGATGGAATCGCTTTCGTAGGTTCTGTATCGTCCGAGGACCACCTTTAAAGCAGGGGAAACCAGAGTCCTGATACCAACATTAGAAAACAATAGTTCAGAGAAGGTCCAACACGAATCAAAGTATTTCCTGATTTTCTCCCCCAATGCCCATGCACATGCATAATAACATAAAGAGGCGAACAAAAGTACATGCTCAGTTGAGTCTCGAGACTATCAAGGTAACTTAAAAATAAGTGAAACTCAGGATCATGTACCAAGATGAAGCTACAATCAAGCATCATCCACAAGGCAGGTAAATATGGAAACCTCTATTTTAATAAACTCTCATCAAACAAATGAAAGACCTATTTGTTTAAACTTTACAAAGAAAATGATTCTATGATACAACCCTTTTTTAGAGTTTTTTAGAAACTAATACTTTTAACTTCTGACAAAAGCAGGAAAGCAACTTTCTTTTAGGTTTTTGCCTTTTATTTCCCCCAAAAAAGAACCTAACATAATTGTTATAATTTTTTAAAACATATCATCTCAATTAAAAAGCACGTTTATTTTCAGAAAAAGCATAATAGAATGGGCACATAGTGAGCATCCAATTGTTTGCAAATATAATACACTATGCAATTATGGATCACTTTATAAAGAAGGAAAAGGCATAAACTTGCATCACTAGATAGGCTAAGTTAGTCACTGAACATTAAACAGTCTGCAACGGTGACCAATAATTAGAAATGGAGTTGGCACAGCAAAGTAGGAAACAAGAAATAGGTTTGGTCTAACAACCAAAAGTAGACTGCAACACAACACATTCTGTTATGAACAATTGGAACCAGTCACAACAAGACTATTAATACAGGAAGGCTACATATTAGAAGACAATGAGACAGATCAAACATTTACATTACCTGCAACATCTCAACAAGAAGAATAATACGCTCAGCATGCTTACGGCAAGTAAGGAACCCTTGGATACATAAAACCTGGATTGCAAGGGACAAAGAATTGGACAAATTTAGAGCTAATAGTAGTGAACACCACCATACCATCTACATGCAGACATATATAGGGGATTGCTAATTTCCACACATTCATGTATATGTCAGCATTCTCCACATTTTTTTTTGGATGTAAAAAATCAATTTTGTATTTGTTAAAATAACCTTAAATAATGGGTAATAATAACTCTTCACAATTTAATTAACATTTTTACTTTTTCAGTCACCCTGATCACCTTTTCCTCTCCTATCTTTTATCTGCATGTGCATTTCCACCAACAGCATAATTGAAATTAGTTTGTCATTTGTTTTGGAGTAGGCAGGGAAGCTGAGTGCAGTCTATGTGACAATGTTGGGAGAGGGGATTCAGTGGAAGAGTGTAAGAAGAAGCACATAGAATTAAAGGTTGGATGTGGACTATGTTCTACACTGTCATTTTGTGGTGCTGGATTTTTCACTGTCCATGCTATAGACTATATATGGCAGCCTTTAATTCATTTAATTACAATTCCCAAGCCTGGCAGCATTTGAATTGATCTTTTTGAGTTTTGTAATGCCAGCCTTTAACACATAGAAAGTCTGTAGTGTTGCAACTTGATAAGGAAATTAAACCACATCACGTCCACAGAAGAAAAACTGGAGAAAAATAGGGCTGTTGTAACAAAATTTTTAAATATTAAATTTAAAAAAACATTATTGATCAATATTCATAGTTATTTTAACAAAGATGGATTTTTTGGTCCAAAAGAAAATGTGGAGGATGCTAACAGACATGTGAATGTGAGGAAGTTAGCAATCCTCTTTCTCAGACACACTACCTTGAAATAATCAAAGAATTCGCTTGGAATGCCCTCTGCATCAGAATCCATGACCTAGCACAGTCACATTATCTTGGTTATTGCACAGAGAAAAGCTAGTAATTGATCGAATGGACACTCAAAAATAGGTGTATATTAACAGCACATGGTCTCATTTTTACCTCAAGAAGCTCTCGGGTTAATTTGAAAGGTGCACTTTCAAAATTAACACCACCAGGTGAATTGGAAAGCATAAAGCCAAAATCAATATGTATAATATGACCTTCTTCATCCATTAAGAGGTTCCCATTATGCCTATCCTTCACCTGGATTTGAAAAAAGAAAAAGGAAGTGAGTAGAACATGATCCTTCTACAACAATAACAAAATTATGAGTAAACTGCAATTTAAGCAGGTAATGCACCAGTTACAGAAAATGCATGCATCCACATAGTAAGATGTTTCACACCTGCAGAAGGTAGCAAACCAAGGAATATCCAGCCATACTTTCAACAAAGTTCCGCTGAAACCCAAAAAGGAAAAGGTGAAAACAAATCATCAAACTGTAACAAATGACATTTCCCTTTTTAACATAAAATCAAGGTGCTTTTCACCATATATTAGATCTAGTAAACAAAGAAAGAAACAGCATTCAAAAGATTGGGGGAACTAGTGAAAGTACTGAAAGAAATCTAACTATAGTACACCCCAAACATGATTACCTAGGAGAGGGGAAAAAAGAAAAGAATACCATTGCCCACAAATATGAACGTCATTATGTTTTAGGAAGCTTGTCAAGTGCTGTAATTATCGGATTTCAGAGGAGATTATGCTGAATTGTCAGTAGAAACTTCTTTATAAAATACATGCACATATGTTATACTAAGTTTTTATGCAAAGTTTGTATTTGGAATCTTTTTATGCAAAAGAGGATAAAAAATCCTCTTCAGAAAAACTAAAAAGAAAACAAACAACAATGATAAATTTATTTCTATGCAGCTCTTTTCTTTCTGAGAATGTTTTACCTGTCTAAGAAAACATGAAATAAAAATGTCGCTGACCCTGGAGGGTGGGGATTTGAAGGTGAGACATAACATATGCTAGAGGAACAGATGCTTAATAAAGAATTCATTGTAACTTATAAGATGAACAAAGTTTGTCCACAATAATGCAGTGTATCTTCACATCTCTTCATTACATGGGCAGGGGGATTTGATGGTAAAACATGCACATGCTAGAGGCACAGATGCTCATTATGAATTCATTGCAACTTATAAGATGAACAAGTTTGGTCCACAATAAAGCAACTGTATCTTTGCATCTCTTTGTTACCTGAGCAAGTTTAAAACTCGGAGAATCTGCTTGATACTTGGCAACAAAAAAATCACGTAAACTTGAGATGTTGGGATATCTACTCTTGATAGAATGTAGAGAAGCCTTCAGATCATATAAATTTAACAATTGTTAGACAAAAATGTAGACATTTCAAAAAATTTGAAAAGTGCAAGCACAGAATTACCGTATCTGGAATTGTTTCAATAAGAGCAGTGTAAGAAGAAGTACACAGCACTTCATAAGGGCGGAGCCAAAGAGGTAGGCCGGCTTCTTGAAAAATATCTGGCATTAAAATATAATGATTGTAAGCAACAAAACAAGAAACACAAATAGAAAAAGGTCTGCTGAATCCTGAGCAAATCTGGAATCAGAACATAGTAAAATAAGATCCAATCATGCATCATCTACAAAATCTTGTTATCTTAGGCCCATCCAACCTATTCACTCATAATACCATTCTTGCTTTAACATACTTCTGTTTCAATTTACAACTACTGTATTGAAAACTGTAATCAAGTACATTTGGCATGTCTCAATGTGCTCATCCAAGATGGAACTTGAATCGAGAGATCATAAAAAGTAAAAACACATGTCGCTCTTAGAATAATAGGACTTTCCATAACTTGTGTTGGCCTGTTTTCCAACTTTAAAAAAAGTAAAATGAAAAGAGGAAAGAAAAATACTGTGATAGCTAGAGTAAAACCTGCTCTACTGCTTTACAAAAAGTAAAATGGCTTCATTTGGACAGAAAGGGAAGTGAATAGAAAAGGAAATGAAAGAAAAGCTGAAAACAAGAATTTAGTTAGATATTTTCTCATTTCCCTTTATCTTCCCTACATCCCAAGGTCCAATTCATCATTCATGCCATGCTCATAGTGAATGCAGAATGCATAACCAATAGAAAACCGGGGTTATCAGTCAGAAGAACATACACATGTAAACCCAGTTGTAACCCAAAAAAAAAATTAAAAAATCTCACTTCTGTAATTCAAAGCATATTCCAAACCAACATTTATTAAAAAGAAAATCAATTAATTATATTTTCCTCCCCAGAGAGATATTTGAATTATATTCACCTCCTGTCTTAGGTTAAAATATACATTCCCCCTTCCTTTAAACATTAATATATTTACATTTAAGTCCATTTTAATATAAACGAGCATTTTAGGGATTTCTTTCATGTGCATTGATTCTCAACATGTTTGGTAGTTAGTTTTGAATATTTATTATCAATATTCAATTTTGTAACCTTAGAAAATGAAATAAAGATTTTAGATGAAATTTCAAAGCACACAATAAAGGTATTTAAAACTTTATTTTACCTTATAAAATACCAAAAATCAATAATAAGACATTCAAAAATCAAAATTAGTCATTAGTAACACTGAAAATTGTAAAACAGAGAAAATATTATTGGAAGACACTTTAGTAATTATTCATCACTGTTAAGAGCTTTCTTCATATTGAAAAGGATTAAAATATAACTTATATTCATTTCTCAAGGGAGGAGAGTGTATAATTTAAAATATGAGGAAAGGAGACTGATTAGTTTAAAATAAGAGGGAAGGGGAGTGTAATTTACTCAGAAAATTTAGTCTTAAAAAAAGGCAGTGAGTATGGAGATATATCATACTGTTTGGTGAACCAAACAATGGAAGGATAAGGATTTTATTGAGGTGAGAGACACCTTGTTTGGTTCACAAGGAAGGGAAAGATGAGAGGAGGGAATAAACAAATTTACTACTATATACTTAGGATGGTTAATAAAGTAATTAAATTAACGACAATTTTGTCCATTGATGTAAAAGTTTCTCTCTTCCAAATCCCTCAAATTTCTTTTGGGGGGAGGGAGGGAGCTAAAATTAAGAGAGGAAGAATTTTATCCCACTCCCCTTCCCAACAAAATTTTGAACCAAACATACAAAAAATCTATAAAAATCCCTCCCCTCCCCTGGCTCCATTTCCCTCCAACCAACAACTATGTAAAGCTCTCACTATGGAAGGTCTAGGGAAATATAAGGGTATACCCCATATGACCATAATCATAAATAAATATAATTGTAATAGAAAAGAAACACCAAATGGAATAAAATTATTGCAAAAAACAAAATATTTGCACCATAATGAACATCATTGGAACAAGAATTGGTAAATTATGAGTATGAATGTGCAAAGAAGTCTGAAAGAGACACCTACCATAGAAATGCGAAATAAGTTGAACTGCCAGATGCTCCTGCCTACAATCGTCCCCACTCTTTACAATAATCTAGATGAAAAGGGGAAATTGTGCCATTGTGCTTAAAAGATTGGTGATCATAAGGTACACATTCTCAAACAGAATAATCAAGCAACTCATCTAGAACAAAAACTGACCATAGTTTACATTTTACAGAACCATATTGATAATACTAAGAAAGACATGATATTGGAGCCTTCAAAACAAAAGGAAAAATGAGGTCTTTGTTTGCTAAATAAATTTTCTGGCCCTGCCTCTATTACATGAATTCTGTCATGATGTGTGCAACCCAGAGGTAGTCATAATCTCTAACATACAAAGAAAAAATGAAGGAAATATTTCATTAATGGCAATATATAGAAAACATTTTCAGAGCTAACCCATTTTCCTAAAACAGGTCGTCAATGCCAAACCCAAAACATGAGTATGATCCAAGAAGCAAGCTTGTCCAAAAAGTTGTCAACCTTTCTTATAGTTGCACTGTCATTGATATTTTCAAGTCTAATTTTACAACCCATTTTACAAAATACTGACTGCAATATTTTTCGGAAAATGATTCAATGAATTACACTTAGTTACAAAAAGTATAATGTATAGCAGTACAGAATTCTCAACCTCACTAGAAATTAAAATGCATATATAATTACAATTACAAAACATTATTATCTGAATTGGATAAATAGTTCAAATAGAAAATTAATAAATGAACAAAACACTTCTTTATAGATGATATAAGATGATTGATCAAGAGATGTACCCTTCTTTATATATATTATGCATACCAGCTTTATTCACATATTATATTCAGATCTTTCTGACTTTCAAGAATAACAACACAAAGCAAATTCTTTTGATTGATAAATATACTCACAGATCGCAAGTCCCAACCAGGTAAATTCCCATGGACAGAAGCCTTACGTATCCTCTCTTTCTTTACCACCCAAAGTTCACCAGACAAGGCATCACTGGCTTTGGGAGTAATTCCATTAGCCTGTTCGGAGGAATCATGTGATGTTTAACAACTCCATATTTCTAAGGTTAAACAAAACTAAAATTGCAACAATTATGCATACCCTTGGCTGTGCATCTGATGAATCTTGACCAGCACCTTTCAAAGGGAGTCCAAGAGGTGCTTCTCCCTTTGCTGCCGCAGCCTAACATATTTGAAATGTTAGTAAAAACTAAAATTTTAAATTTTAATATGAACTGAGAAATGCTAAATAAAGACATGAGTGATCAATTTGTCATAAGATATAATCCCAATTCACACCTATCATTTTATTCATCTGCTTATATTACATGTATTGGTGTGAAAGGCAGAATCTCACTGAACAGCATGACTTTAGAATAAGCCATGCTATTGCTTAATACTAGCAAAGTATGTCCTGCATGCATGTAAAGTTTAATGTTTCAAGTTCTTACATATATTAATGTATTCTATTAACATTAATTATGTTAGTAGACACAAATCTATATGTACTGAAACAGTGGACTTAATGCTGCTGCAACAACTTTATTCAGAAAAATCAGCTGAGTTCACCCACTTCAGCCAATAGACATCAGACACTGATACAATGAAATAAAATGTTGCAAGCTAAGGAAAACAATAAACAAACTTAAAAATAAAAAACTAGACATGTTATTGGTTTAAAAGCTGGTGGCAGTAGAACAGTTTCAACAACATTGAATCAGAATACTAGGAACTAATGCTTGAATACATCCCATTGATATATGAGAACCTGTGTGACCTAGAAACATGGCTGACCTTTAACAAGCCTGATACCAAATGAGGGCTTTAAAAAGTGAAGCTCAATAGCAACATAGTAAAAAATAATGTGAACAGAAGCCTCAACATCCCTAAATAACAATTACAAAGACTCACCTTTACTTCCTCTATTGCCACTGTACTTGGAACACGACGATGTTCCTTCCGCCGTCGTGGGGCTTGATCCCCAATATCTTCCATTCTAATCCCAGGATCAACTTTCAACACTACCCGTACCCATTCCATATCACTGTCATGTGCTGACCTTCCAACTTCTCGTATACCTCCTCTGTAAACTGATGCAGGATGCCAACTGCCACCATGTAGATCTGCTTCAATCTTCTCCTGCGGACAATGTAATCGTGCTTCCACAGAAAGATTCACACCAACAAATTTGGCTTTTGCCTCAGGTACATGGGTCATTGCTTGATCAATAGCCTCAGCAGTTGATCTGGACATTCTATCATTGCTATTGCGATACGCCTCTTGTGCTGTCCATAATGGATAAGCCCACGGGGGTGGTTTTTGCAAGAGAGCATCTCCATTTGCCAAAGGAATTCCACCTTTAGAAAGTTTCTGAGAACTGGATGTCTCCTTCAAATTGCTATAACAAATGTTTTGCAGAAAGGGTAATATATCAAGAAATATAATTTGCATTTTACTAAGTGCATTATTTTCCACAATGCATGAGGATTATTATCCAAAATACCTTGGCATTTCGCATTTCAAAACTTCAACACAAATCAAGTAGGGCGCCTTCTCCCTAGAATTCAAGAGAACAGCTTCATCTTCAGGTATATGAAGCACACGATACATGCCCTTTCCCAATGGAAAAGAAACTCCTAGGAATATAGGAAAAGCAAGACTCATATACAAGCAAGAGGATAAATGAAAATTCTAAGCAAAGGAATGCAGTGAAATAATTGACAATGGCATATTTTATGGCTATACTTGGATATTTAATGGTGAGTGGAATGGAACAAAGTTACCGTTCCATTATTTGGATTTTTTATAATGAAACGGAAAAAAAGAATGGCTTCATCCTATTTTTATTGGAGGGAATAAAAAGGATATTGGAAGGAATAATTCCATCATATTTTGTTGTCCTATTTTAAACAATCCAAACAATGGAACCAAGTATCACTCCATTCCATTTCACCCACTTCCATCAACCCAAATATAGTGTAAAAAATTACAACAGACAACAATTTCCACTACATAATGGAAAAACTTTCACACTACTTTCCCTAATAAACACCATAATGGTAGTTTCTATACACTAATTCCTAAAGAAATGAAATACAAACAATGGTAGATGTATGGAAAATCTCACCATTTTCTCCACCACCACCAAAAAAAATCCTTATTTGTACGACAAACAAACCATTTATCATGGAAATATTCCAAATCCAAAAAAGGAAGAAAAGACTTTTATCCTTCACCACAAAAGGTGGCATTACTGCCACTGAAAATTTTCCAATCACTCTTTGGAAATCACAATTAATATGCCCAGGCAAAACACATGACAAATGTGGAATCCATTGAGCCACATTGAACATCACTAAAATAATAAAATTAATAGCTAAGTACCTCCAGTATTCTGAGCCTCTGTTAAATGTAAATTGATCTCCGCAAGCGACTTGAAAAACAGGAATAACGAAGAACATGTGTGTCAGGAGCATTAGAATGTAGATTAAAACATGCATAAATAAATATATACATATTTCCATCTCTAATCATGCCAGTTAGATAAAGAAAATATCCAAGAAAAATGTAAGGAAATAACCTCATGCAGGGCACATTTACGATCTTCAATTGGAAATACATCCACTAACCCAAATGATGTCTCACATAATGACAGCACAAAATCCAACGACTCATGGTAAGCTCCTTTCCGGAACTGCGATGGATTACTCGGAAGTGGGGGCTTTGTTCCTGATTTCTCATTTCGCTGCTTTGGTGATCCAGGATGCTTCTGCCAATATAACATGATAAAATCCAACAGATGCATAATAATGTGATATGTGGGACATTGCCATTAATATAATATTAAAACCAGCAAAAGGTTATGAAGAAAATGAAAAGAGTTTGGAAGGTATTAATACTGATGATACTCTTCAAAACCTAACCCACAAGAACAATCAGAGACATCACTAGCAACTATCATTTCTCAAGCCTATGTCATATGCTATGTCAAACACCCTTACCTATAGTATGACAACTACAGTTATTGATAAGGACGGCAGGTAGCCAACAATGTGGTTGTTGAAAATGTAAACAATGTCAAGATCTAGATGGGTAACCAGTGCTATAAAATGGACTTTGTATCATGATATAACAAGGGGAAAACTTTTCACACATACAAATAGTAACATACATCTATTTACACTCAGTTGTAAGCCTTTGGATCTGTTTTGTTTTTCTGTTTTTGGTTTTAAAAAATTGTCAACTGTTGAATGAGAGGTGTACATGGGTGGATGACATTGTGTGTATGTAAGAGAATCATTACCAATATAACAGTGACAGTAAGTCATTTTTATGGTTTAAAAGAAAATTATTTGGTGTCTGAATATGGATTCCATTCAGTTTTTTGGTTTACATTCCATCATTATACAAATAAACTAAATGTTAATTGTTAATAAATATTTAACACACCTCTTTCTGCTTTTTTGACCCCAGTAGCTCTGAATCTTCAATTGAACGGTCACGGTCTCTAAACAATTTGCGGAAAAAATTCTCTGTACCAGGACTACTTTCAAACAAGCCACCATTGTTGTTTTCATTGGGTGAACTATTTTTACCATCTTCAGGGTGCACACGAAAAATTCTTTTGAACAAAGAAAAATCAGAAGGCTCTTCTTCCTCAACATTGGTAGTACCATCTTCAATTTTATCATTTGTATCTTTCTTCTCCTCAAATTTATCCTTAAAGAATTTCCGGAAAAACCCTTCTTTTTCATCCTCTTCAGCAGGCTTTGGGCATTTCTCTTCACAATTAGCAATATCTCCTTCATCATTCCCATCCTTCTTATCTTCAAATTTCTCTCTGAAAAACTTTCGGAAAAATCCCTCTTTTTCTTCATCCTCCACTGTCCTAGTCTGTGTCTTATCCTCAGACTCATTCTTGCTATCCCGAAAAAACCTCTTAAAGAATCCCTCTGAACTAGAGGCCAAATCCTCATCCTCATATTTACTGTCTCTTAATAGCCTCCTAAAGAAACCATCCTTTTCAGATTCTTCATCATCCCCTCGACTGTCCCTTAAGAGCCTTTTAAAGAAATTATCCTTTTCAGAATCCTCATCATATTTCTCAGATGATTTTCGGAAGAGAAAAGCATCGCGAATTTTCTGGCCCAACTCATCATCACCTTTGCTATCTTTTAAAAGTCTTTTGAAAAAACCATCCTTTTCAGAATCATCATCATCTTTTTCCACAGACTTCCTAAAAAGTAAAGCATCTCTGACCTTTGGACTTGGTATAAATTTCTTAAATAACTTGTTTTCCTCAGGAGACTGCGGACTACCATCCTCCAGCAAATTGTTTCCAGAAGAAGGTGAGAATGACAAAGACTTCTGAGCAGGCGGCGAAGAGGTTAATGACAGCAAACGCTGTTTAGAAGACAATATCTTATTCAAAACTTGGTTTTTACCCCCAGGGCTTGAAGCGGCAGGTTGAGGTCGTATCAAGGGAGGCCACTCGGCCATCAAGGTGGCAGCAATCTGGCACTTCTCCTGAATCCTACTAATCCCTTCATTATCATCAGAGTCCTCAAGCTCCGCCAATAAGAACCAATGCACCTTCAAAGCAATCTTAAGCGACTTGGAGCACACGTCTATGACAAACTTATCCAAAGACGGGCTTGGCTTGTGTATCATCATGTAACACACTTGAAACAGATAACTCTCAATTCCCTGTAAGGGAAGTGTATACATTCTATTACAGAGATAATCGCGCACCCCAGAGTGATCATGCTTGTACAAGTAGCTAACAGCAATCCATTCACAGAAAAAGGACGAGTCAAAGAACCTGATGAGCCACCCATTTTCACTGGATTCACTCGTTAGATTGGACCTCGATGCGATTTCCCTGGGTTCATCAACCTCCCCACGAGTCAATCCTAAAAGCCTCACCATCCTCAACCGACCATCATCAACCCCCCAAAGGGAAAACGCCCAATTTGAATTGGATCACCAGCTAAAGCATACTTAAACCCTACAAATCCCTAAAACCTTCCCCGAAAACCCTAATCCTCGCACGAATCGAAATCTCCACCCTCATCGGTTATCCGATTCGGGCGTCTACTACAAATTCCCAGAACAAATAAACTGAGCGGAAGAAAACCCTTGCATCAATCACGGAAACGATACAGCAACTCAATCCACGCTTTGTCTTGAGAAAAATTATAAGGGCTCCGAAAATTGAAGTTGTAGCAGGAACAATCGGGGAAGGTTCCCTCCTAAAATAGAAACGAACCTTCAATTGGAGGAAATGAAGGTACCCAACTTGCGTGAAAGGTGAAATGTGAATCTGGCTCTAACTGCACGAATGCGTGAAATTGAATCGAATGCCGCAATGGATCTCCGCCGTCTCGTTCCAAACGACGGCGTTTTGATCGTGGCAGTTACGGTGGCAATGGTGCGGTGGTTGTTGTCGTCGTTTCCTTGTTATAGAGAGAACGACAAAGGTGAGGTACGAGTTGGTAAAAATGAAATCCGAAAAAAAAAAAATTAAAAATTGCTAACATGCGCTTAACTGTAAGATGCACCCTCCTAAAGTCGTGGGCACTATTTTGTTTCCCTCCATTTCCAATTAAGGTGAATTTTACGTTGATGGAAAAGAAAAAATATATATTAAATATTATTCATCATGGATGATTGATCTGTACGATACCATATACTTTTAAAATGGAAATGTTTTTCTCTGTCAAAAGAAAAGAAAAAGAGTGGAAATGTTCGCCAAGACAAATTGTTGTATCATTTTTTGGTTGTCGTACAAGCCGTGAGTAGGATGATGATGATACACAATTGAACAACACATGGATGGAGCTGTAACTCCCGATTAAGGAATCATATCAAATGTTTGCCATTTGGAACATGACACAAATTTTCTATATTTGTGATTACTGATGTTGCAATCATTGAATACAAATTACGATAGAGAAATTAATATAAAGTGTGGCCTTGAATCACTTATATTTTGAATGAGAAGTTTTATAAAAGGTTCTTCTCCGTCCAAGCGAAGGAATCCTCTCCCTTTTTATAGGTTATGACATCCTGTTAAAGCAATATCATGATTAATAATTGTAATTTTTGTGTCAACTTTTCCTTTTTCATGGATGTTTAAAATATAATTCTACATTCAAAAGTTTGTAAAATTAGATCCATCATTATTGTTGAATATACTAATTTATGATTTATTAGTTCATTGTAATTGAACTGATAATATTAAAAGTTTAATTATTAAGTTTTTATTTAAAAATTAACAATTTTTTATTTGGTTCCTTTCTTAATTTTTTAAGAGTCTTTTATAATATATATTTTTTTATCAAAATAAATTCTTATTGATTTGTGTTTCCTATTTGAATAATTTAAATATTATGAGTTTTTCATTTAATTTCTTTAAACATTACAAGTTTTTCATTTAGTTTTTGTAATTTTTTCCATTTGGTTCTCCCAAACATGAGGAGTTAAATGAAAAAGGTTGTAATATTCAGAAGAATGGGATAAAAAAATATTTTATAACAAAATACAATTTATGGAAGATTCGTTCAAAAAAATATAAAAAAAGTTAAATGAAAAATTCATATATTTTTATGGATTAGAAATCTAATTAAATTATAATTTAAAATATTTTTAAATGGTATATAACAAATAATTAATTAACATAAAAATGTAAAAAGATAAAGAAAAAATTTAAATCAACATAAAATAATATTTTTATGGGATAAACAATTTATAATGAAAGCATTTTATAATTTTATTTATTTTTTATATAAACTTTTAAAAGTAGATAATAAAATAGAACAAGATAAATTTTTATAAATAAAGACGTTTCCTAAATTAAATAACCTTGTAAAAGGCAGAGAAACATAGTTAATGATGTTTGGAGTTGTTATGTTAAAAGTTAAGCTACAAAAATTGTAACTTTTGGTTGATTAAACTTAAAGAAGTTTATGTTAAGTGGATATAAGAAGTTTAGTTTATGTTAAGTGGATATATATTGATAGTGGATTTTAAGGATGATACATATACAGGGTCGGTTGAGCGGTATTCTATTACTCTCTATTTTCGTATCATATTTTTTCTCTCATTCTCGTTTTTAATTAGGCTTAAAAATAAATTAAGTTGTTTATTTGAGAGAGTTTTACAGTTTGTTATGTTTAAAATCTATTTAGTTTAATTTATTTAATAAAAAAATTTAATATGTTCAAAAAATTAAACAAGTAAATCAAATTTAAATTTGTAAAAAATATGTTAAACATATTTAAAAATTTATATATATATATATATTATACTCTTATAGTATATTTTAATATAATATATTTATATAATTTTTTTATTTGAAGCCTTTAAATTTTTTAATTTTTTAAATATTATATATATATATTAAATTTATTTATTGATTATATTATACGGTAATTTTAAACAAAATTATAGATTTGATGTATCTTAAAAGAGTACGAAAGAAGTTTATAATATAAATAGTTATAATATTTTTAATATAAATAATATCATCCCCTATTCGTATTATTCATCCAATTTTAATATTTAAAAAATATAAATCTAACAACATATACATGAACATAAATTGATATATGTTAATATATATATATATATATATGATAATTTTTTAAAATATATATAAGTTAAAATCTAAAAATTTTAAAATAAACTAAAAAAATATGAAAAGTATAATCTTAACATGACTCATACTTACCTTATTCTTAATTCTTATTTTAATTTTTTTTTTCATATCTCAAATTCTTACTTTCACGTAGTTCACCAATAATCTCAAACTTATATTATAATTTAGCAATGGCTAAAGTTTTATAGGTCACTTCTTTGTTGTCTTTAACAAATAATTTAAAATAAAAATATTAATTTTATAATTCAAATTTTAAAGTAAAAATAAAAAGAAGTCAATAAATTTGAGATTAAAACTTTCATTTTAAATATAATATATTATTTAAATTTTAAGAATATATAAATGTATGATATGAATTAATTTATATTGATATAGATTACAAGAAATATATTATTTAATAATTTTTATTAGATAATTTTAGTTTACCATTAATCATTGAATTAAATGTTGTTGTCATATAAGTCATGTTTGTGAAATTTCAATATTAGTATAAAATTATTTTACATCTTATTTAAACATTTTAAAATCAATAAATATATTTTTTAAATATACAAAAACAACAATCTTGTAACTATTCAAGTTGACAGATTTTAATATAAATAATCAAGATAACACATTGTTATAATTTAAACAAGTTAAGTTCTAATTACATATATAATTAATTTTAATGAGTAAATTATATTTTCCTCTCCCAAGAGTTATTTATATTATGCTCTACACTCCTTTCATGCTTTTATTTTTCATAAAAACTATACCGTAAACACCAATAAAAAATATAAAAACATATGATGTTATCTTAGTAATGAGATTAAGAAAAGTACCCGCCCCGTCAGCGTCCAAAACATCCTAACCCTCTGTTATCCCCAAAGAGGTTTTTTTCATTTTTGAAAGAATGTAAAGATAAACTAACCCTATTACATACATAGAAAATGACCCAACATTTTTTGTTTCCGTGGATATTTATAGAAATCATTATTTATTTTAAATTTTTTATAATTCTACTAAAAAATATTATTTTTGGGAGTTTTTTAAAGTGACTATTTCTCTAATTTTAAGAGGCAAATTCATGAAATCTGGATTTTCATATATGCTCCTCTTCACGGATTGATTTTGATAAAAAAAAATATATATCCAAATTAATTGGACGAGATTAGATTGGGTCAATTTTTTTTACTTAATCACAATTTTTTATTTTTTAATTTAGATTAATCAAATCATTTAATTTCTTTACCAGTTCTTTCTTAATTTTTTCAAATTTTCATTTCATTTTATAACCAAACATTTGAAGATTTATAATAAAATTAGGATATGAAATGGTTTTAAGAATTTAAAAGTTAAAAATTTAGTGAAATGTAGATAATTTATAGCCTATGAGATTAGAATTTATAGAAAAAATTTGAGATCTTTTCTATTTTGGATAAATTTTCTGGTCGGTCAATTTCGAGTAAACAAATTTAAAACAATTTAGCCAACGCAAAATTTTATAAATTTGAGTAGAGAATGATCATTTAAAATTTTTTAGTAAAAAAATCGATAGAAGAAGAGAAATTTAATTAATTTTTTAAAGAAGGAAATTTTAATTGACTTAAAAAACAGGAGATTAAAATCACACACAGTTTAAACAAAAAGGACAAAAAATACAATTTTTAATTTTTTTTATCTCACTCAGCTCAAACATAACTAATCATTCATACATTAAATGGTTGGGATTAGATTATTAAATTACATAAAATATTTAAGGGTTAATAAAATTTTAATTCTCTTATTTTAAATTGCTTTTTATTTTTGTTATTTTTGATAATTTTAATATCCCATATTACTAAAATTGCTGGTTTTGATCCCTGTTATTAAAAACTCTCAATAAATACTAATATTATTTGAGTAAATATAAAGTTTATTTTCCAAAAGTTACATTGTGTATATTTCAATCCTAGAAGGTATTGATATTTACAATCCTGTCATTTTCTTAATATATATATATATAATTAGCACAATCACTTACTAAACTGTATAAATTCATATTTTTGAAACCAAATAATTTCCTAAAAAAATATAAGTAAATAAATAAATTCAAAAATCAAATTGAACACATAATGTTTTTGGGACTAAAAATATAAAAAAAACAATAAGAGAGACTAAAATCAACAACTTCTATAAAAATGAGGGATTAAAAATATTAAAAAAGTGGTAGAAACTAAAACTAAAATTAAATGTCAAATGAGATAATAAAAACTTGGTTAAACCAATCTTTAAACTTTCAAAAAACTATAAAATACATTTAAAAATTAAGAAAAATATTGGGGGTGTTTGATACGTAAACTTTTTATCTTAATAAAATATAAAAATCAAACAGCCATTTACAAAATTATTTTTAAAATATTTATACTAAATATAAAAAATTAATATTTTTATATTTAGATTTTAAAAAATCTTTCTACCAGACATTTCCTTAAAAAAAAAAGGGCAAAGTAAAATGAGAGTTTTGAATCAAACTGGTTGAGTGTGTCGCAAATTAATGTGCTTAACATCAATGACATAAACATAACATAGCTACTAGAAATATAGTTTGTCTATTTTTTAATGATTCACTTAATAGATATGGTAAAAACATGGCTTAAGGAGTAATAAATGTATAATAAATTCTTTTAATCCACTCTTACATTATAAAATCTTCACATAAAAAACCATATTATAAAATCTGGTCTTTACTCTGGCAAATAGAACAATCCGTGTATTTTTTATTTTTTTTTCTTATTCAGTTTGTGTCTTTTTCACCGGTAACACAAGTCAAATAAATATTTTTTTTCTTCTTTAATTATTAAAGTTACTAGCTTTAACAATGATGATGAGTTAAAATCACAATACATTTTATATTTATATATATTAAATAAGAAATTAAGATATCCTTATTTGTATTAGAGACAAACTTATTATAAAAAATATGAGTAATGTTATCTATTAAAGAAGTACACAATTATTTACACAAGAAGGAGAAAAATGAGGGAAAAGATAGATGGATAATATGATAAAAAGAGATAAAAGAAACATATGTCATATAAATCATTGTATAAATTTAAAACATAAAGAATATATTTCTAAAATATTTTTTTAAACTTTTTTGTGTGCGTTTGATTCAACTTATGTTAAAGAAATAATTATTTTTAAATTTTTTTTATAAACTTTCAAAAGTAAAGAATAAATTTTTCAAATTTATGTAAACTAAACATGCTAAAACATAATAAAGGATGATTTTAGGAGATTGATTCAATTGGATAAATAGTTAATTATAAAAAAAAATTAGTGACTAATGGAGATAGAAGATGTTGCCATTACAAAGTCATTAAGCAAAGATTATTTTTTTAATGTTAAGCTTGCTTTTAACTTTGGATCAGTCTTTGATTTACCGGGATAAAAATGAATCAGACAAAGTTATGTTTTAATTACAAAATCTAGCCAGACATGTCTATAAAATTCAGGCTTAATTAACAAATTATTTAAGAGTCTGTTTTATATTAAAAACTATAAATAGGATAATAAACCTACGGTCAATTTCAATAAGTCGGCGATTTTATGAATACAAGTAAGCCAACAAACCTATCAACATAAACTGGCTAAATAAACAGGTTAGCAAGTTTCTCAACTTGGAATAAGCAAACAAACCTAAAAACATAATAAATATAATAATGTAAAATTATTGTAATTATAAATACAAAATTATATATGTGATAAATAAATCTTCTCACCAAGCTTGTCAATTTTTTATAAAAGGCCTGAAATTTAACCGATTTAAATATTTTTTTAAATAACTTCAAGTCTAACTTCTTAAACTAGTAAAATTAAATCAGGCTTAAAACAGGTTAACTTATTGGTCATCAACACGTTATGTATTATATTTTTATCCCTATCAACTTAATCATTAAGTCAAGACAATAAGCTGTAATCACTAATTGTACCAATTAAATGCATATTAAAATTGGATAACTATACATAATAAAATAAAATAAAATATATAAGTAAAAAAAATCTTAAATTCACGTAAAGTGTGATATATTACATGTTTAAATTGTCATACCTATATCATAATTATCACAAAATTTTCAAAACTTGACAGTACTACACGTCTTTTGCACCCTTCAAAGCACATAACATATTAAACAATATACAAAAACAAAAATGTCCATAAAATGCATCTTTTGCCTTCTTCAAAAATCAGAATATATCATTAAAAAATTACATAAAAAAGAAACATCCACGCAAGAACAGGTTTGACGACATAAATTATCAGCTTTTTAATAATTCTAACAAGTTTTTATTTATATAATTTTTTTAACTGAAGTTAAGCTGTTAATATCAATATTATGTTTAATATAGATCTTCAATATTTATACAAATAATTTAATTTTTATTAGATAAATCTATACTAATAAAATTTATCCTCATATTTGATAAAATTTAAATGTTATTATATATATATATATATATATATATATATATATTCGCTCTTGCTTCTGTTCCTACTGCGACATTTCTTTGAACATGTATTATTTTTGTTGCTTAAGCAACAAGAGGCGGTGCATTCAGCCAGGAATATAGCTAATTGAACCACCATTCCTACACCTGCATTGCATTTTATATGTGACAATTAAAATCTACAGCAATATTTTTCGAGAAACCCTCAACAGTGACGACGGATAATGGAGAGAAAGAAGGAGATTACAGTTACAGAGTCTGAAGGGAAAGCTAGACTTGCCATTTTGGAATTATCACACATGATGAGCGTTCCCATGTCTCTCATTGCCGTCATCAATCTTAAGGTCCCTGACGCTGTGTGGCAAGCTGGTTCCAACACTCCCCTATCCGCAACCCAGATTCTCCACCTCATCCGTCCCCACGGCGGCGGCGACGCCGAGAACCTCCAACGGATCCTCCGATTGCTCACCAGCTATCACATATTTGCGGAGCACCTCACCGACCGTGACCAAAGGAAATACTCACTCACCAACATAGGCAAAACTCTCGTTACCGATAGCAAAGGCCTATCCTACGCGCCTTACGTGCTCCAGCACCATCAGGTATTTTTTTTTTCTTTATTTCAAATTTATTCAAAGCAAAATAACAATGAATTTGTTAGTAGCAAATAACAATTTCGTTCCCAGAAACGATATTTTGCGTCTTCTCCTTAAAAAAAATTGTGTATGTAATTTAATCTGAATCGACGAACTTAAAAATTTTCAGTTTTCTTTCAAACACTTAATATCAAATATGTTAATTTTAAGACAAATTCGTAATAAATTTTATTGCCAAAATTAGTCAATTTCATGACAGAAAGATATGATTGATAAATTTTTTAAAAAAAATGATATACACATAAAATTCATGACAAATCATGAACATAAATTTATTTGAAATAAGTTTTATTTTAAAATAAAATTATATTTGCCCCTTTTCTCGGAGGTGTTTTATTAATACATGTCTTGGAGTGTGAAATGATGAAATGGAATGTGTGCATAGGAAGAATTGATGCGAGCTTGGCGAATGGTGGGAGAAGCAGTGGAGGATCCAACGACGGAAGCATTCAAGAAGGTAAACGGAGAGGGAGCGTTATCGTATTATATGAAAAGGGCAGATGCTACGAATTTACTTGGTAAAGCCATGTACGGGATGTCCGTACCCTTTATGAGGGAAATGTTGGAGCACTACGACGGTTTCTTGGGGGTGGAAACATTGGTGGATGTTGGTGGTAACTTTGGTGCGTGTCTCCACATCATCATGTCCAAATATCCTACTATACAAAAGGGTATCAACTATGATCTGCCTCATACGGTGGCTTTTGCACCACACATTCCAGGTATCTACTTCCTCATGGTATTTTCTCTTCATTCTTTTAAATTTTCCAAAGATAATAAGTTCAATTATTAGTTTAATTGTCAAAACCTATTCAATAGGATTAGTCTTATTTTTTGTTTGAAACGCATTTATAAAAAATTTATTCTGAATTTGAATTTTAAATTAGGAAGATAAAATCACCAAATATTCTGAAACCTTAAAATATGATGGCTCATTAAAAATGAGAATATTGGATATACTTTTAAATTAATTAAATACATTCTAAAAATGTACGTATTTTTGTGCCAAAAACTCGTACTTTTTTTCAAAAAAATTACATAACCATATTTCTCACTTTCTTTATCATTTTAACATTGTTTTAGATATATATCCCATCCCGTATAAGTGTACGTTTATAATTTTCCTGTATTTTGGGGCGTCGCTTTGTCGAAGACATGAGCTGCTGCCACTGTTGTTGGTTGGCCTAATGGGTTCAGGAAAGTTGAAAAACGCATCACACATATTTTTTTTTTAATATATATTTTTTTGTCAATATCCTTTTATATCTTAATAGCACGATTTGGTTCATTTTTTTTACTCTTTTTTAGGCTAAAATTGAACCTAATAGCTTGCATTAATACAGGCTGGCTCATTTAAATTTTTACTCCGCTTGGATACTATTTTTTCCGTTTTTTTTTATCTGTGAAAAAATGTAAAAAGGTTAATAAATCTAATTAATATTATTAACTTTTTTAAAAAATTATTTACTTTTCTAATTTACTTTTTATATATAAACTTTATTTTCATCTTTTCTTATTTATTACAATTGATAGATACAAATATATATATATAATTAATATTTTCTTAAAAACTAAAATAAACAAAACAATTTTTTCTTTATTTCTGGATACATAAAAAAAGTAACATATAAGTAATAGTTAGAATTATATTCACATTTTTTGTTTTGGACCGAATATTTACAACATATTTTTTATTTTACTTGCACTGATTTTAAGCATTTTATCTAAGCCTTGGTCAATTTGTTGGACTAATTTGGATCATTAAATTGAGATAGGCTTAGTTCCATCAATCGACGGGCCTAAGATTATCATCTTAAAATAGGTTTAGTTGATGGTTGTTGCTATCTTTATTTGTAATAAAATTAAGTGAAATCATAAATAGATTGTTTTGGGTTTTGAGATTTTTTTTCCTAAAAAGGTGTAATATAAACACAAATTTCAGAATCATTTTTAAGCATTTATTTTTAAGATATTAATATTGTTTGAAATACTTAATTCATATGCGAATCAAAAAAATAATAATAAATAATAAAATTAAATTATATTGAACTACTAATGAGAATAAGAAAATAAACTTTTTTTACATTTATGTTTAAATCAACAATGATATGAATAGATACATACAGTAACTACCAGCTTTTCAAACATAAATAGAAGTAGATTACCGTTTATATGATTGAGTAATTTTTAAGATGTTTAAATGATGAGTATTATTAGAATTTATTTTTTATTACTTTTAAATATTTTCTAGAATTGTCATATATTATTATTTCATTACAAATATACTCTTTAACATTTTATTTAATTTTATGAAAATTAAAACACTCATGTGTGACCTTACCATCCTCCGTTTAAACTTTAGAATTTATATACAAATTTACTATTTTAAGATCTAATCATATTTTTTTAAATTTTTACAAAAATAATTTGTATGTAACTTGATTACCTTAAGATCCCTTTTTTTATCGGAAGGGTTTATACGCCGCCTGGTTACCTTATGACTCAATGCAATTTTAGAATTTATGTATATCTTAATTGTCGTAATATCCAAATGTGTGTGTTTTAAAAGGAGGCTTATGCATAAAAAGGTTAACTTACGATCCAACACTTGGGATTTGACTATAACTCGGTTACTTTAAAATTCAATTTTTTCTATAAAAAATTCAAATACATTTAAAAAAGAAGAAGCTTATGAGTAGCTCCATTACCTTATGACCCAGTATTTTTTTCATGACTGTGTAATTCGACTTCCTTAAGATCTAAATACATATTTTACAAAAAGTATTTATGTGTAATTTGCCTACCTTAAGATCCAATTCCTTTTTTGGCTAAAAAATTCATTTTTTAAAAATGAACTTATATGTAACTTGGCAACCTTATGACCCAATGTCTTTTAAAATTTATGTTAAAAATCATTCCCCTTTCTCAAATTTCTTTGTTCGGATACTGCTATTTAATTTTGTTTGACATTTGTTTAAACTTTTTAATTTTTTCTACAAGTTTAATTCATAAATCTTATAATTATAAATGAAAATATTTTGGTACGTAAAATTGAGAAATTTATTTCTAGTCTATATGTATATATGCTCATTAGTTTATTTTTTTGTCTTTATATTTAGGGCAGCATATTGTTTGATTATCATTTGCAGTGTTAACATTTAAGTGTGTGAGTAACAAAATCTCACGTCAAGTAAAACAAATAAATAATCAACTACCTTATAATGATTGAGAAGACTCAATGATCAAATATATATTAAAATTTTAGGCGAATTTCATTTCAAGTTTTCAATATTTTTGCTGGTGGTGGTGATTTTGGAACGTGGCTTCTTGTGATTTATTGTTGATAAGTGATGTACTTGTGGCTCGTATATTGTATTGTAGGTGTAACCCATGTTGGCGGTGACGCGCTTGAATTTGTTCCCCCGGGGGACGCCATCTTCATGAAGGTACCTCTTTCACTCGGTAGTGCATATTCCAATTTTCCAAAATATTTTTTTAACTAAAATAGAGATGTGTTCAAAATTTTAAAAAACAAGGAATTTTTTTAGTTTTTGTAAATATTTTAAATTAAATTTTAGTCTCTGAAATTTTCTGTTAGGCTTGAATTTGTTTGAAATAATTATTTTAGTGTTTACAGTTAAATGATTTATGTTAAGCATTAGACAATGGTGAGTAGATAATGGCGATTCAACCTACCACTGTCACATATATTCTATTCATAACGTTTTTATTTCTTTAAATATTTCAAAATTTGGTTGCAGTACCATCAAATACTTTTTTATATGGTTTTGATTTTTTTAAGCATTTAATTTTTTATATTATTAATTAATTAAAAAATTATGATAAATATTTTTTTTGAGGTAATATATAAATTTTTTATTTATAAAAATTTGTAATTAAATAATATTATGAAAATATTTTTTAATTAAAATTTTCTTTTAAAGGTGAATGATTATAGCTCTACTTATTAACTGACTTTTATTAATGTTGAAGTGACAAATTACAATGCAATTTACCATTGTTACCAATGATGGCTTGGAAATTTTGAATAGTGAAGGTAATATAATATCTATCATTATATATAAGAAAAAATTTAAATAGTAGAGATAAAATAAAAAATGAAATTAAAAAATAGTCTAATCAATATCATAATAGTATTAAAAAGTTTTAAAGTTATCGGATTGTTACATGAATCGTAATCACCATTATATACTAAAATGGTATTGATCAGAAGGAGGAGTGAAAGGATAGAATGTAAAATGAAAACAAAGCAAGCATTGGAAGGGATCATGAAGGGGTCTCACAAGTCACAATGATAATCAGACAGTGTTTGGTGAATATTAGTATAGCAGAGGAGTTAAAATTATTACGGAAGAAGAAAGGTGAAAAAGAAAAAAACGAAGAAAATTAAAAGAAGACATATATGGTAGCTAGTGATTAGGATATATGCGAATAATGAATTACATTACAACCAGGCAAGTAGTTTTTCATAAAAGTCAGTTAATAATAATAATAATAATAATAATAATAATAATAATAATAATAATAATAATAATAATAATAATAATAATAATAAATTGTACCCAAAAAAATCAGTTAATATAATGGTCAAAATCATTTATTTAAAAAAGGATCAAAACTAAATGAAAATATTTTTAAAAATTAAATCTATTGTTTTAGAAATATACAATAAACAAAAACTTTTTTAGAAAATAATTGAGATATATATATATATATATATATATATATATATATATATATATATATATGGTAATGCTGAACTGGATTAATGTTAGGCTACTAAACATTTAATGAAAGTTATTTAATGTTGAGGATAAAACTATTCATTTTTAAAAAGATTAGCGATCCAAATCTAACCAAAAAAAATTTAGGAACTAAAATTAACATTTGAAAAACAAAAAAAAAAACTTGTTGAAACCTTAAAAATTTAATAATAATAAAAACATTTAATTTTAAAATTTTAAAAATATTTTAATTTATTATTTAAATAATTATTAAGAAATAGTAAAGATTATTTTGATTATTTAATGTGTATCTTAATAACACACTTTAATAAAACTCAATAGAAAAAGTATATATAATAATAATAATAATGTATTTATTAAAACATAAGATCGATCGATCTAAGAACACTATAATTCTAAAAATTTTAGATCAATCATTAGACGAGGTAAATATGAAAATTTTACTCTTTAGACTTACGTAAAATATAACAAATATTAAAGGTATAAATAAATTTTCAAGAAAATTTAATTATAATATTAAAAGAGAAAATAAAATAAAATAACTGTTACAGAAGCTTAGAGCCACTAACCCTTAATTTTTAAAATGAGACCCATTACTTTACCCCAAAAAGCAATTAAAAATGGGTATACCATTGTAAAATAAGAAAAAAAATATGAGAAGTGAAACTTGGGTTTCTACGTGTCAGGACATAATTTCAAAACGCAATTCAAGAATGAAATTTTCTTTTCCAACAATAGATTTTAATACCGATAATTGGATGCAATTTATTTATTAACTTGATCTTAACTATCTGTTTCCATAAAAATAAGATTTTGGGCCAGATTATTTTTCTTAAAATGTTAACAATTTATAGTTATTATAATTAAAAATAATTATTAATAAGTTAATGTTTTTGTATCGCAGAATTTATCATTCGTGTTTTTTTATTTGTTTCATATCTTATGCTTTTTAGATATTTAAAATAAATTTATGTAAAGTGTACTATTTTAAATATTTATTTGTTATATTTGGGTGAAATTTTGTGAAGAATCATTAGTTTCATACGAGTTTTAGAAATTTGACTATCCTTATGATTTTTGTTTGAATGAGGGATTAAATAAGAAATAAAAAAATAACAAATAGATTGAAATTAATGAAAATTTTATTATTTGAATAGATAAAGATAAAATAAAATAATTGGATGAGTAAAAAATATAAATAAATAAATTATATAAAATAATATTTATAATAAATATAAAAATTTAATATTTTATTATAATAAATTTTTAATAAAAAAAATTGTTTAGATTTATATTATATAAAATAAAAATTATAAAAAAAAACAAAGAAAAACCCACCTTAATCTTTTCTCACATAATATAAAGAGATTAAGTTTTAATATATATCATATAAAATAAATCTGTCCTTCCACATTTTTTATACAAATAAGAAAATGAAATAGTTTTTGTTAATAATTTTTTTAAAATCTATCATTTCAAACATAATGTTAATTAGGAAAAAAAAGAAATAAACTTTTTGTAATTTATAGTAACGACGAGTTTATAAATATACTAACAATTATAGTATTACCCTTTGTTTTTTACAGTACAAAATTTTTATTATTAATAAAAATAGGAAGGGTAGAAATAAAAATATAAAAATATAAAGGATAGAAATATAAAATAAACAGAATAAAAATATATATTATGCTAAGATGGATAGAAATAAAAGTAAATAAATAAATAAAATTCCTAAGAAGAATACTGAAAAGTTATCTAATATTAACTTATAAGTATTATTTCCTTAATTTGATATAAATATGATTGGAATATAATTAAATAAAGTTCACAAACTGTATTAAGTGAAATAATGATTGAAGTATGTGAGAGTGTACTCCTTTAAATACATACGAATGAATGGCTGATAATGACATGAGGCTAAATGCTATTATACGGCTAAAGCAGCTGCTTGCAACGACTACGAATTAATAATGACCATAAATTAGAGGCTAAATGCTACAATGAAAAGCTATAAAAAGCTGTGAAAATATAGGAAATATCTTTAGGGTGATTGCTTCTAACTCGTTTTCTTGCCAGCAATAACGAGTGCTTACGACAATTTTTGTTAATTATTTTTTATTTTTATATCAAAATGGTAATTGACTTATTTGATGCTTGTAATTTTAACCTTTATGATTGCCTAATTTCTTCTCGTTCTCTTTCCTCTATAATACACATTTCCATCCTCAAACAGATTAACCTCTATGTTTAGATGGTGGGTGCCCCCATAAAAGAATGGTTTTAGTTATTTTCTTCATGAAAATTCTACACTGATCTCTTCTAATTATAATTAGAAGTCCAATTCCCTTAAATTAAACCTACCTTGTCGGCATCAGCAATATTATTACCACTATATATACACCATTTATAATTATATTTAGGAATCTATTGCTTTTGTTGTTATATACCATTTTATAACTGACATTTGTAACATAATATAAATCGTGGCATGAATACGAAATTTTACTAAATTAACACATATATCAATTTTGTTTTATTTTAATTTGCAGTGGATATTTTTAGGATGGTCCGATGAGGAATGCAAGCAAGTATTGAGAAATTGCTACAAGGCTCTTCCGGTGAACGGAAAACTGATTGTTTGTGAGCCTGTGTTACCGGAGTTGACCGATAATAGTCAGAGAACAAGAGCATTGCTAGGAGGTGACATATTCGTAATGACTACATATAGAACAACTAAAGGGAAGCACAGAACTGAAAAACAATTCAAAGAGCTTGGCAATTCTACTGGTTTTCCTCTTTTTCGTGCCCTTTATATTGACTCTTACTTTGCTGTGCTTGAGTTTCTCAAGTGAGGAATGTCAGCAAAGTATCATTATTACTTATGATGAGATCTCATCACTCATGTGTTAATATAATAAAATGAAAAAAAATATATAATATATTAAGATAAAAATATGTATTATTATATAATTATTATTATTTTTTAATATATTATTTATGATTAATAAAAGTTATATATATCTCACTATATTATGTAATTTTTTTTTAATATGATCAAATTTATCTATTATTTAATAAGATTTATATAAATTTCTGTTAATTATAAAAAAAATATTAAAATTTTTCTATTACAAAATATATTATTATTTTTGTCTAAAACAATGAATGAGGTTATGGAATGAATATTTACTAATAAAAAAAAAATTATATCGATTGTTTTTTATTTTTTATATCAATTCTTTAGATTGGTCTCGATGTAAAAGATGTAAAAAGTTAAACTTTCTACCTCAGTTCTTTAATATAGAAAATAAAGTTTTACATTAATTATCAACTGTACGGATATAAACAATATAATATTAGACATTATTCTGTTAACAACTCTCGAAACAAAGTTATCCAACATAACCATATAATCCTCACTAATCCTATCATGCGAATTGTTACACTGGATTAGTATGATGAATATTCTTAACCTAGTGTTTGGCTATAGTTTTAAAACATAACTCATAATATAACTTAACTTTACATAAAACTTAAAAGAACTCAAATTATTTTTTAAGTTTGGAATGAAGCATGAAATATCTTTAGAAAAAATATAATCAATATATACTTTTGTAAAAAAATTTAAAAGTAGGATTTAATCAAGTGAAAAGAGAAAAGAAACAAATTTTGTAGACTTTATTATAAAACTAAGATCGATCCTCCGTGATGCAAGAATGGAACTTATGACTCGACACTTGACAACTTGTTCAACATTGTAGATTGTACCTAGATTAGCACATGCCTCTAACCCAAGTTTAAATTTGCTTTAGTGCGAACCAACTTCCCAATGTAATAGGCTTAAAAAATATTAATTTTTTTTATCATTTGCAACTTATATAAGAGAATGATATTATTATTACTAAACTATCATATGGATAACATAAAGCAAGATGTGAAAAATAAAATAAGATGAAATGCATTAAATTGAAATACTTTCTTTCTCAATGAAAAAGAGTGCGTAAAAAAAATTAAACCTATAAATTGATTGCTAAACATAGTGAGGAACAATGAAAAGTCAAGGTCCCTTTTTTGCTCTTATTCTTCTTCACCTCTATTCTTTGAAATGCTTCAATCTCATGCTTCTCCTGCAAATCAATCTCCTTTCATCAAAACGAATTTGATTTGAATGGAATCTTAGACAAACCTCTTTTCAGTGATGGAAACAACAAGGCTAAGACTTATGATGACCATGATGTAGACATCAAGAGCAAGCCCAATGATAAGAAGGATGAGTCATGAGACGGTGTATGGGACAAAGAAAGGAATGGTACAACGGAAATGAAGG
Source organism: Canavalia gladiata (assembly GCA_037954105.1). Taxonomy (NCBI): domain Eukaryota; kingdom Viridiplantae; phylum Streptophyta; class Magnoliopsida; order Fabales; family Fabaceae; genus Canavalia; species Canavalia gladiata. The sequence goes on along the minus strand of CM075659.1, from coordinate 55,734,062 downwards.
ATACGATGGATGAAGATGATAATGATAAGGAGACATATAAAAAAGGGGAGAGGATGTGGGTTTGATGTAGAGAGGAGAAAAGAGGAGTGAATGGAGAAGCTAACAACTACGAGAAAAAAGATATACGAGAAAAGGGAGAAGAAGGCTTTGATACATATAAAAAATACAAAAAAGTTGTGTTTAATCATACGAAATAAGAAATAAAAATAAAAATAGATAAATTTTTTATATCAGATATCTTATAAATCGATGTAAAAAAATCAATTTTTACATCAATTTATACAACAAATTGTGAAATATATAGTTTTTTAAATTGATTGAAAAATACTATTTTTTTATCTTAGTTATTTAATAATTGATGTAAAAAATAATTATAAATTTTTTTTATTAACTATTGAAGAAAAAACAATTAAAATTATTGATAAGAAGGTTTTTTTTATCTAATTTTTCATAAATAAATTTTTTATAATACAATATTTAAATTAACTAAAAAATTTATAATAAATTTTCTAAAATAGTGATTATTGGAATACAACCTTCCTATACTTCTATCGTGGCAAGTGGGAGGATGTTGATCACCTGACTGTAATTCAAATGGCCTTGAGCATAAGAGGGACGATTTGAATTTGAGAAATTTAAACTTTTCTCAAACTTCCGTAAACAAATTATCAAATACTTGGCTGATATACTTGGAAGGTATTGAAACTCTTGATTTTATAAATGTATCAACTATTTAAGAATAGAAATAATTAACACAGTAATTATTGCATATGAAACAATTTAAAATATGAAAGAAATTAAAGAAAAAGAGTAAGTAGAAAGAAAAAAAAAGAGTATATATCTTATTTCGATAATTAATAACTTGTGACTTAGGTTCAATCCTTGACTTTTACCTAATTTTTACTAATTAAATAAAATATACAATATTTTGGGATGTCTTATCCAAATACAATATAAACTTTTGTAAATTATAGCATCACTGTGGAGAAGGTGATAACTCATCTTAATATAATCAAAACTTTAAAGATACTTTTTTCTAATATATTGAAAATATATTTCATTCTAAAACATCTAAAATTTTAAAGATATTTTACCCTAATATACTCAAAAGACGCCTGATCCTAAAATCAAGAATCGTACAATTAAGCCAAAGGAGCATTTTGCAAAGTGAAGTAGTATAACTAAAAGCACTAAAATACTTAAGAATATGTTTTAAGATTTTCAAAATTCTATTCTCTATTTGCTAAAGTTAAACGATACGTTGTTATAATAGAAATACAATTGTAATAATGAAGGAATCAAAATAAAAAAAATTAAAAGAAACCGTCAAAAAGATGATAAACAGTTCTTTAAAAAAACTTCGATAAAAATAATGTAAAGACAATTACTATTTTTTTAAACACAAAAACCAATTCAACGTTCCTTAAAAATATGAGACCTAATTTGAGAGTTATCTCTAAAATAATCTATTAAAATCCATGTTCTTAAGAAAAAAAAGTCAAAATACTCTATTATTTAGTCCATTAAAAAGTCTAAATGTTCATATAAAAAATATAATTATTAACTATTAAAATTAATCAATTAAAGACACATTTTAATCCATTAAAATGGTTGAAATATATATATGATTAAAAAGTTTATTAAGTTCAAAACAAACATACTTAATAAAAAATCAATTACTTAATAATTTCAAAGAACTCATTTTGATTATAATTTTAATGTAATAATTAAAAATATTTTAATAAAATATTTTATTAAATAAATTTGAGTTTCACTGTCTATTTTTAAATAATTTTAATAATATTATATCTTTTATGATTGTCTTGGAAATATTATTTTATTTCTTTTCATCAAATCTTTATATTTGGTGCTGTAAGAATTTTCATTTGCACTAATATTCTGATATTGCACTAACATAATATGAAATATATAATAATTCTATATTTCTATTTAAATTTAAAAATTATAAAATAAGTTATTTTGAAAATGAAAAGTTGCGAATAGAAAAATTATAAAATAATTATTTTATTCAATAAAAAATTTAACTAGAAGAGAATAAAATAAAGAATATTTGTTTTCAAAATATTTAATTTTTTTATGAGATTAAAAGTATAAAATTTTATTAAATTTGATATATGTTTTTAATAGATGCGTGCATATTATGAATCAATTCTTTAAACAAATACCACTAATAATATATATATATATATATATATATATATATATATATATATATATATATATATATATATATATATATATATATATATAGTAGCAATATGTATCAATAATATATTATATTTATTTCTATCTTATTTATGATCTTACAATTTTTTATATTTAAAATAAAAAAAATTATCACCATTAAATTTATAATATACATAGATATAAATCATTGTTTATATTTAAAAGTATCAGTATCTATATAATTACCATGATATAAAAAAAAACATGTATAGATAATTTTATGAATTAGATATCTTGAATGTTTTTAGTTCTTAAAATTTTATATTTAAATTTAATTTAATTTTATAAAAATATTTAAGTTCTTCAAACATTAAAAAATATATAAAAAAAACATTTATTTCAGCTTATAGCTTAATATAATGATTATTTTTTCGTTATTTGAGTAACTTATCAAATATAAAAAAAAGTTATTTTTGAGTAATTTATAACTATATATTTGTTAAAATATAAGTTAACATAAATAAAAAGCATTTAATATTGTTAATATAATTTAAATAATTAATATGATAGAAATAAAATATTATATACTTTACAAATCCATACATCGTTCATATATAAAATCTAGTTACAAGTCCATGCATCTTTTCATAGGCTCCTGATAAGCTTTTTAGAAGTAAAAGACAAAAAGGCATGAACACAATTTCCTCAAACCCACGAGCTAAATAGAGCATATCACAAGACAGAGATGAATTAACCACAGGACGATTTGAAAATCTATAATATTTGACCCATGGCCCCTGTGACCATACTGAGAGATTAAAAAGCCTCTTTGGACTAAAATTTAAGCACTTCCAAACAGAAGCAAACAAGTCATTCATCAACCCTATATAGAAACAAGGGATAAAAAACATGTGGCGCTTTGGCCTTTATGCACCATCCTTCCAACACCACTCAACTGATCCAAACTTCATTGGGTTTCTTTGTAACCCAAAGGACATCCTGTCACAAAACTGTGATCCTGTGAATACTTCCAGTTTTTGTATATAAAATGAGAGGAATGGACTCCTATTTAAAATCCTATATAAATTATCCTAACTTTTTATTTTGGTTTTGATGTTTATATATATAATATTTTTATTTATTTAGATTATCATACATTTTAATATTATTTTATTTTTTATCATTGTATTTTTTATTTTTTTTATTTCATCTTATTTTATCTATTTTTAAATATAAAACGATATTTCTTTTTTCCATCTTTAGCTACCTATTTTGGAATGTAGATGAACATTTTTCTATAGTCCTTACAACTGGACAAAGTGATCCTTTTCATTAGACCGCATGGCTGTAACTTATATAAAATTGTGAAGTCTCTTGTCTTCAACAAACACTTACGAGCACAAAAGAATCTTTGCATTTAGAGAGAAGCAGCAAATATAATTATTAATGGGGGAGGTGTAACAAAGGTGGATATGATATTATTAATATTTGTATTATACCATCCCACGCCTTGGTGCAGCATTCTACACAATGGTGTTTAACTTTTTTTATAATGCGAAAAAAAAAGTTTTGGTTTCAGAATCTTCATATAAATTATTCTAATGTTTAATCTTAGTATTTAATTTTGATTTACATGTAAATTTTTATATTATTAATTAAATAAAATTATAATAAATATTTCTTAAAGTAACGTTATGTAAGCTTAAATTAAAGTCTAAACTCAAATTAAAATCATAATTTCAAGTGTCATTTCTCACTGCATAACAAAAATAAAATAAAATAAAAATGTTCTTGTATCAATTACTAGAAAAGGTTTCTTTAAAATTGGGTATATCTTTAATTAACGTATGTGTGGGGGACGTGGGGGTGTATTTACTTTTAAATTCTAGTGATTTAAAATATAAAAAAGTTTACATTCTTATTATTTATATTAAGACAAACTCATTCTAAAGAAATATTGTTCTAATTACTCAAACGATGGTGGGTGAGTACATGAGCCACTTTTTTTTTTATGTGCATGTAATATATCTAACTATTGACAACCATTAATTTCAATCATTTAAATTATTCTCAGTTTTTTTAGTATACAGGATTGTATTAACCTATGCTTAAGGGGTACATGTTATTTACCCAGGTGTCAAATTAAATTAATCGGACAAATATAAAGTACTTTCACAGACGTATTATTCATTTTTAAAAACAAATTTGGGACATTTATTAACGTGTAATTTAATCAATAACCGTTTTACAGTTTTTTAGAAGTTACTGATTTTAGCTTTTGAAAAAAATATGCTAAAAGTTTTCTTTTTTAAAAAAATAAAAATAAAATCACATAATCATCACAAATTTTAAAAATGTATTTTAATTAAAAATATTTTTCTTTAAAATAAAAATAAATCACTAACAAATTTTTTAATCAATTATATATGAAATTAAATTCACCACTGACATGGTATCATTAATCACCATTACTTTATATTTCTTTTAATCAAAATGCCTACATTATACCATGTAAGTTACATGGAATATTTACAACAGAAGATATACCAATTTTTTTTTTTCGGTGTATAGTATAAAAGAATTGGAGTATGCATCTAACATTTTAAATATATTACCTAAAATGTTCCACTATTAAATCCGACTCTAAAAAATTATTGATTATATTTATATCCCTCTCTTACCACTATAGAAAAAAGTTTTTATAATTCCATATATTATGCAAGTATTTGTAAATACAAGTAATATGTGAAAAAAATAAAAAATAAATTATAAATAACAATAATTTACAATATAGAATACATATTTTTATATCTTTTAATTTGAAAATATTTTAATTAGTAAAAAATCTTTTAAAGAAGATTTTGTAAACATTGCATTATTTTTATTATTAATTGAATAAATTAATTTGAATATTAATTAAAACAATTAAGGAAACTAAAGTCTTCTTTAATTCAATAACTAATAAAATAAATAAAAATGTTGATTCCGTTAGATGTATAATCTATAAGATATGCGTTATGAAATGTGAAATTACGAGACTATATGAGAAAAAAATATATTTATGTTAATTATTTTGATAAAAATATAAAGATTAAAACTTATGACACAATTAAGATGAATATAATAGTACTAATCGCTAATATCGTGATAATTGATCTCAATTAGACAGTTGTAAAAATCACTAAATTCAGTAAAGAATTAAAGATAATAAACAAATAAGATTATAGATAAAAAAATGACACTTTCACAGTCATCAGAATAAATAAATAAGATAAAATTTATATTTTGATTGTTTAATTTAATTATTTATTTTAGTTTTAATTTGGTGGTATTTGTCACCCTTACGGTCTATAGACTATAGTTAACAAATGGATTAGAACCAAATAAAAAGTTAATTAATTTAGTAATCATGAACCAACAAAGTCTGGTACAATATTGGTAAATGTCAATGTTCCTTAGGTATGTTAAGAATGTTTGATTCCTAATCCTATGTATATAATTTTTTGTTGTTGTTAAAAACAACAAAAAGAATTACTTTGTAATCGTAATCTACATAAAAATCTCAGTACATATCTACCAAAATTTTAGCAATAATGATTTTTTTCCAAAAAATTAAAAAAAAAATTAAAGGATTAAATATCTTAAAACAACTGAATTTTTCTAAATGAAGAAAACAAATAAAAGTGAGTAGTAGAATTATTTTTCTACTCATTGTCCATGATTGAGTAAAAAAACTTAAAATATATTATATTTTATTTAATTATATATATATATATATATCTATATTTTAAAACTTAAAATAATATATAATTTTTAATTAGATAAAATGATATATTATACTATTATATATTTTAATGTATTATAAATATTTTTAAATAATATTTAATTAATACAATTCGATTATATTTTAATTGAAACTAATATTTTAAAGTGTGTTTAGGAAAATTATTGAATAAATTGATTTAAAGATGAAAAATTAGATAAAAATTTAAAATTGATAAACTATTTATTAAATTAAAATAATATTTGATAAAATTAAATGTTGAACTAGTTAATAAATATATAATGATAAAGAAAAATATAATTAATCAATAAATTAAAACATGATAGGGATTATATATTTTTTCAATAAAATATATTAAAATTTAATTTTTAAAAATATTTTTAAATTTTTACAGAAATAAATTTTAAATAAAATTTTTGAAATTAATTATTTTTATAGTTTTAATTTTTTATCACACAGGTCAAAATTTTTAATAAAATCAATTAATAAATAAAATGATAGTATATATTAAAATAATAATTTAAAATATAATATTTTATAATAATATGAAATATTCAAATAAATAATATTAAATTTATAAAAATAATAGATAAATAAAAATTTAATTTTAAAAATATATTAAAAGTAAAAATAAACAAAATATATTAGTTAAAAGTTAAAAAATATTAGTTATTTAAAAAAATATTATTAACTATATAAAAAATATAGTAATTGCTGAAATAAATTATTTTACAAAGAGTTGAAATATTTTAACAAACTTTTTATTTGGTAATTTATTGTTAGCTAAAATTAGAGCTATTAAATTGGTTTATAATTTTAGGACAAATCTATTTTTCTCTAAGTTTTACTTTTATATTATGTGATTCACTAAGTTTTACTTTTATATTATGTGATTCACTTAAAAGTAAGAATTTTTTAAATTCTAATTCATCTAACCTTTAATTTAAGTGGGTTTAATGTAGGTTAATTTAGGATCACCTCTAATACTATTTTAAATTTTTTTTTCTACTTAAAAGTAAGACTTTTGAAGCCTTAACCCACGTAACCTTAAATTAACTAAAATAAGTAGGGTTAACTCATTTATCTCTATTTTATAATAATTTATTTTATAATTTATCTAAAAATAATTTTTTTTAAACTTTGATCTTTATAATTATCAAAACAAGTAAGATAAATGTGGACTAATTTATGTAATCCTATTTTATATTTAACCTCATTTTATAAAATGTCATCATTTCTCTTAATTTTTTCTCATATTTTTATTATTATTATTTTTAAATATTTTTTATTATATTAAAATATTATTTAATTTATTTATCTTTATTTTTATATTTTCTATTTTTTTCTAAATATTTTTCATTTGTTTCTAAAAAAAATTTCTCTGTAATTTTCTTCTCTTTCTTTCTCAATTTTTTTATAATTTTATCCTTTATTTATTTATTTTTCTAATATATTTATCTCTTTTTGTTTAAAATTATCTTTTTTCCATATTTTTTGTTTCTTCTTTCTAAATTTATTTATTTATTTTAATTTTTTAAGAAAGAAAAATAAACTACAAAAGAAAAAATTTTATAGAAAAAAATGAATAAATAAAAAAATAAAAAGATATCCACGTAAATTAAAGTTAAATTAGATTGATGACTCAAATTAATACTTTGTACCAATAAGAACAATTCTATCATAGTAGAAAAAATAAATTTTAAATTAAAAATTTTTAATAAAAAAAATTTAAAATAAATATTTTTAAATAGATAAAAAGATAGAATAGGTAATATAATCATATAAAATTATAAAATTAACTAGATTTTACATAAACTAAACTTCAATAATAAAAGAATTGAAATGCGTATCTAATTATAACATTTCAATTATAAAAAATTGTTAAGAAAATATTGATCTGGTAATATTATTCATTACCAAAATTTATTTTGATTCTTCACATAAAGAAGTTATATAAGTATGATTATTTTAAAAAAAAAATTAGAATTTATTTTTTAATATTTAAAAAATAAAAAATATAACATTAACTTTAGTTTTTTACTTAATATAAATATTTTATTTTTTTAAAATTCATTATTATGTAAGAGTTGACTTGATCTTATAAATTTTTTATATTTAATTTTTTATTTTATTTTTTAAGTTCTTTCGGATCAATTATATTAAAGCTAAACAGGTTAGGTTCACTAATTTAACGGTTCGCGTGAAATGCCTTGTAAACACATTATTTCTTTTTACCGGTTCACCCTTGCGATTTTGAAAACGTTGGGTGACCGATAGTATGCATCAGTACTTACATAAATTCGTGTCATCTGTTGTCTTCAACAAGCACTAAAGACCACAAAGAATCTTTTCGTTTAGAGAGAAGAAGGAAATATGATTAATGGGGGAGTTGCAGCAAATGGTGGAGATGAAGGAAGACGTTACGAATAACACTAAGATGTCTGAAAGCAAAGCGAGACTTGCGATTTTGGAATTAGCCCACATAATGAGTGTACCAATGTCCCTCACTACTATCATCAAACTCAAAGTGGCCGAGGCCATATGGCAAGACGGTTCCAACACTCCCCTCTCTGCCGCCGACATTCTCGCCCGTATTCGCCCTCACGGTGGTGGCGACGCTGACAACCTTCAGCGCCTCCTCCGCATGCTCACCAGCTATGACATCTTTGATGAACATTTGAGTAACTGTGGCCAAAGGAAATATTCCCTCACCAACATTGGAAAAATTCTTGTTGACGATAACCAAGGTCTATCTTGTGCATACTACATGCTCCAACACCATCAGGTTATCTTTATCTTTATTCATAACTTTTCATCTTAATTTCTTAAATGCAATATAACAATAAAAACAAGACAACATTCCTTTGACATTCTTCTCAATTATGCCACTCTTATAATTGATTTTTAGTTCTTTATTACGTAAGCTATTTTTGAAGTATATATTTATTTTTTAAGAATTAATCAATAATAAAAAATGCATTAATTGAAGAATTTGTTTACAAGAATATATATATGTATATATAATTCCTTTTTTTTTAAAAAAATTATCTGAATATTATAAATAAATAAAAATTTTATATATACTAACTTAAAATTATTTAATAAAAATATATTTTTTATATAATTTTATAAATTTCTTCTGCATAATAAAAACTATTAACTTAAATGTTAAATTGATAAAAAGAGAAATTTTTTTTCTTCAATTAGTTAGTTAAATTTTTTTAAGAAAATACATAGGTCATGATAAAGTAATTTAATTTTTTTAAGGTAATCAATATTATTAAATTATACCTTTTCAACATTGGAAATAAGAAATATAAGAGTTACAACGATTATCTTTGTACAGATTTCATCATGTGCAATATATGTCACTCTATCTCTCTGGTTTATTGTTTTTGTAAAGTTTTGTTAGAACCTAATTTTGTTTGAATATTTTTTTATTTTATTTCACTTTATTTTCCTTCTTGTCTTAATCTTTTTATTTTATTTTTTGTAGCTTTCTTTTATTTTGTTTATCTGCTTAAAAGACTCAAAACAACAGCTTTTGAAAGCAAGCTTGCAGAAAAGCGAAGCATAGCATGAAAGAAGACGAAACTATTTAATGCAATACAACAAATCAAAACTGAATAAGGAAAGTAGATGAATCAGGGAGGCAAGAAAGCATGTGAAAAGGGCATTGCTCATAAACCCCCCACTAATTTGTGGGGTTAGAACTTAGAAAACCCCTTTCAACTTGACATTACTCAATCATGTGTAGTGGATTTATAATGACATCATGTTATTAAGTATACACAGAAAAATAATTATCCCACAAACATGTTATCTTTGGAATTTATGATTATATAATTAAGGACATCTCTCAAATACAAGGTGGGAAGTGTGTGAAAACAAACAGTACCTCCACAGAAACCTTATACAATTTCGGGAGTTTCCAAGAGAATCAAAATTATCAGCTTACTAAACTTGGCAGAAATGGAACTTATTCTATGAACGAAATAATATAACACATAGCATCCGGTGAAAAAGGTAAAAAAGAAATAGAAAACAAAAAGAAATAAAACTGAGTGAAAGTTCATCTCATCTTGAATAATCTGAACAAAACAGAAATACCCTAAATAATTAAGAAGAAGAAGAAATACATATTCTATATATAAAGAATTAATGAAATGAACGTAGAAACATTTTCTATACAGTTTGAATCTTCACTCTGAAGTAGAAGCACTGATTGGTAGAGATAATTGGCGAAAAGTAGGCCTCCATAGTGTCAAAATTAACAATTATTTATTAAAAATTATTAAATAAAACATAATGATTTAATATATATATATATATATATATAAATAAAAGGAAGAATTAAGTTATTTTACATTTTACTTAAAATTATTTCATTTAATAATTCTCATAAAGTTATTCCACTTAATAACTCTCATAGTTATATTTTATCAGTTTAACCGTTGAATAAATAAATTATATTATATAGATTATTCTTATAAAATTTTATAAAATTTAAAAAATATTTAATATTTTAAAAAATAAATTTAAATTAATAAATAATATAATTTTTATAATATCAGTTAATTTAAATTTATTTAATAAAATATTAAATATTTTTTAAATTTTATAAAATTTTACAATGATAATCTATATAATATAATTTATTCATTTAATGATTAGATTGATAAAATATAATTATGTATAAAAATTATTAAATATAATAACTTTAAATAAAATTAATTTTAAAATAGCTTGATCCGTATATATATATATATATATATATATATATATATATATATCAGTTCTTTAATAATATTTTCAAAACTCATATCTTATATCACCAGATAATAGAATTACACGGCATCACTTAATAGTTAATAGTGCCATGTTGGAACCTGTTTTCTAACCGTTCAATTAGCAAGGTATCGGAGGGAAAAGTCAAACACGCAAGTTTGATCTTCTGTTTGTTTTTGTTTAATTTATTTTTCTTCTATTTTATTAATTGGAATGCTTTTTCTCTTTTTTTTTATAAAAAAATTATGATTACTTTGAGCTTCAAACTTTATTTTGTACAAACTAAATTGTAAAATTGTTTTCTCTGTACCATTTTTATTTAATTTTCTTAACTTGTTTGTTAATTGAGTTTTATTATTTACTTGAAAATGTTCAGATAATGACATGCTAATATTTAACTGTTTTTATAATATTCAATTCCTTTCTTATTTTATTGTTTGTTAATATTGTGATTAATTTTGTTTATTATTATTATTTATTTTATTAAGTCAAATGAATATCTTCAAAATTATAATAAATTTTTTACAATTAATTAATTTGAAGCAACCATTTATAAATGAACAATGTTGGATCTTTATATCTTCCCTATATTCTACAAACCAGTTTTGAACTCGATTCTATTTCCACAAACCAGTTTCTAATTTTTTTTAAAGTGTTTTTCTTAAATTGAAATTTTTGTTTTTAAATATAATCTTCATTCATGATCCCATGCAACCAAGTCACAAAAGCAATAATATATTGGATGGTGGTTCTGAAGTGGGTTTAGTGTGTGTATTGCATTTGCATAGGATGCACTAATGCGAGCTTGGCCTTTGGTGGGGGAAGCAGTGGAGGATCCAACGATTGAACCATTTGTGAAGGCAAACAAAGAGTCAGCAGTGGAGTACTATTCAAAACGGGAAGATGAAATGACTTTACTTTCTAAGGCCTTATCTGGGATGTCTGTGCCCTTAATGAGGGATATGCTGCAAAAATATGATGGGTTTCATGGGGTAGAAATACTTGTTGATGTTGGTGGCAATTCTGGTATCTCTCTCCGTATGATAATGGACAAATATCCAAATGTGCGAAAGGGCATCAACTATGATTTGCCTGATATGGTGGCTTGTGCACCACCCATTCCAGGTGCATATTTTTATTTTTTTTTTAAAATGTTAAAGAACAGATTTTATGCATGTAAAACTAATCAGATTTTAATTAAAAAGTATTTATTATGGCAGAAATATAAAACATGGCATAATTTTTTAAAAACAATTATTATTTTTTGTTTAAAATCAGACTTTAAAATTGTATTAACAAAATCAGTTTTTAATATCGTGTACGTATCTATATTTTTGAAATAACAGAATTTATTTAATAATTTTTATACATGAAAATTTAGAAATAAAATAAAATAAATAGTATAAGAAAAAATAAATGCGTAACCATTGCTATTAAAATATATTATATGAACAATATTATTCTATATTTTGAGTTACAGTCATTTTTGAATATGTGACTTCGACTTTTCACTTATTTTAACCAGAGAATTATTTAGAAAATAATTTTAAATTAAATTTATCTTTTTATTAAAAATAAAAAATAATATTATATTATATTATATTTAATCTTACATGTATAAATTAAATTTAAAAACTTAAAATAATATGCAATTTTTTATTTTTAATTATGTAAAATTATAATATTATATATTATAAAATTTTTATAAATAATATTTTATTAATATTAATTCAACCAATTATAAATAATTAAATCTTGAAGGTATCTTAATTAATCCGATCAACCATTCGTTTTAAAAAAAATATGCTTGACATTTACTTGTGTGCTACATGTTATTTGTAGGTGTAATCCATGTTGGTGGTAATGCCCTTGAATCTGTTCCCCGAGGGGATGCTATCTTCATCAAGGTGCCTCCCTTAGTTAATTAATATCTCTAAAATAATTTTAAGTCAAATGCTAACCAATATATAAAAATTTAACATTTACTAATATATAAATATTAACAATTATAATTAACTTCATGTATTAACGAAAAATAAAATTATTAAAAATAGGTATTGTGAATTCATATTAATTGATATTATGACGTTTTATGTTAACACTTATATATTAATTTTCTATATATCAATAAAATTGTATTAAGACTATACTTTAATGATTTTAGTTCTCAAATTTTCTAAAATTAATTAACTCTTTTGATTGTTGATAACCATTAAATAATATTGTGGTTAATAAAAAGATTGTTCTATACCAATTATTTTTATGAGCACATTAATAAAAAAATTAAAATATGTAAATTATAGAATATATACATCAGGGATCAAAATTATAAAAATTTAAAAATTAGAAATATTTAAATTAGAAAATCATAAAAATATAATGACTTGAAAAAATATTTAAACCTTTGAATATATATTTGCAATATAATTTATAGTTTGGTTTTCATCAAACAATCAAATAATATGTGATTGAAAGGCAAAGCTAATCATCCGATCATTAAATTGTTAGTGTACAATAATATATATTTTTAGTATGAGCTGAAAAATAATAAAATTCAAATCTCATATAAAATCTTTCAGTTAAAACAATCTTAGTAGCTTGTCCACTAATCTGTTAAAAAATTGCATTGGAAAAAATATATTTTTATAAATGTTTTTTTAAGGTTCATTGATCAATAAATATTCTAGTGGATCAATTTTTAAAATTGAGGTTCTATAGTCGATAGAGGTTACACTACTACAAATTATATTTTTTGCAACATATATTAAATGCAATATTTTTTAAATATTATTAATAATATTTTGCGACATGAATCAGATGCAACATTTTTTAAAATGTTGTTAAAATTAATAGATAATATTTTTTATATTTTTATAACATTTTTTTAAATATTACAAAAAGTATAATATGACGTAGTGCCAAGCTTTAATACATGAACTTTTGTATCCAAAAATCCTACTACAACATTTTCTCATAAAATCTAACCTGAAAAATGTTAACAAGTCTATATTATATTATATTATATATATATATATATAGGTATATTTTTTAAATTATTAATAATTATATATATTTATATAATATTTAAGCTGTTAAAATAAATTTATAAGATGAGATATTTATAAATTTTTAAATTTTATATACATGATCTACTATATATTATAACATGATTTAATAATTAGATTAATAAATTTTATATTCTATATATAAGATTATTAAATTGGTATAAATCTAAAATTTGATTCTAAATAAATAATAATTTATTCAAAAAATTTATATTTATTAAAAAAAATTAAATTTTAAATGATTTCCATTATATATATCAAAATTAAAAATAAAATTTTTATTATACAATGATGTGGTTAAAATATATTTCAATATCTTCATATTTAAATAAATTTTTTATCTTTAAGATTATTTTTATTTCTCAATTAAACTGCACTATATATATATATATATATATATATATATATATATATATATTAAGTTATATATTATTTTACACGGTAACATGTTCAACAATATATTAAATTAAATTAAATTAGCTATAAATATAAGATGACACCAACGTTGAACCATTATTCTTATGAATGAAATTTAATCTCATTCTTTTATCTTTTTGTTGTAATAGTATTTATCTTATTAATTTAACTATTATTAAAAATTGATCACTCATAATAATTCACAATTAATTAGAAAATACAAGATTTTAACACAACCTACTATCTTAAATAATTTATACGCATTATCTTTTCTGAATTTTGCATAAAGAATAGATGAATTAACTAACCTTCTAGTTGAAATTCGGATGAACGGATCTGAGTCTATATATATTAATTTCGTTTTTGATTGAACTTGCAGTGGGTATTTTTGGGATTGAGAAACGAGGAAAGCAAGCTTGTGTTCCAGAATTGTTATAAGGCACTTCCGGTGGAAGGAAAATTGATAATATGCGAACCGGTGCTGCCCGAGCTGACCGATGAGAGTCACCGTACAAGAGCATTGCTGGGGGCAGACATATTCATGATGACAATGTATAAAACTAAAGCTAAGCACAGAACTGAACAACAATTCAAACACCTTGGCATGTCTACCGGTTTCTCTCATTTCCGTGCCTTCTACTTTGATCCTTATATGACTTTACTTGAGTTTCAGAAATAAGTATCAGCCTTTCAACTCTCATGTTAATAACCCTACTGAAATCATTATTTGCGTTAAAATAATTTGGAACAACACTACTCTCACACTTATTCGGATTGTTCCTTACAAATAAACCTTCCCCAAAAATTTGGAATTATGTATGTTCCTCACTTATCTTCTGCTTTAAATTGCCCACTAGAGAATTAATTTCTTCTCCTCTCTTGTGGAGTAAGTTTTCCATACTTATATAATATCTACTTTTTTGCATTTTTCTTTTTATATTCAGCAATTTTTTTTTAATTTTAGAAAAAAAAAATTAAATTAGGGGTAAAAAACCATATATGCCAGCTGATTTGCTTTAAAAGGAAAGAAATGCATACGACTATAGTACTAAAATTTCCTTGGATCTGCATGATTGTCATTTTCTTTTGGACACAATTGCTATACACTGGCTTCTATTACGTTGGACCAAGCCGAAGCCACAGTATCCTTCTAAGTGCCCATGTGTTGCACCAATATAAAATCTCATTAGAGAAGCTAGTAAACTAAATGAGAGTAACTTGTTTGCACGTTAATTAATTGAGAGAGGACCACTGTTTTTTTAGTTCTCTACACATTGGTCATTTAGGATCCGCCACCACTTTTTTACAAAATAAATTTTTATAAATTGGCTTCTAAACATCTCGGAATACGGAATGGCATTAGTTTTCATAACCTATCACATCCTTTCCTATAGTAGTTTGAAGATGAAGCATTAACGGACCCATTATTAATCTGTAATCAAATTCCATTACATATGTTCACCGTCAGTAGTTGCATGTCACATAAGGGTATCCTCCTTATTTGGACGACGTAAAGAAATCTCTTGTGTTTTTCAGAGAAAGTAGTTTGAATTAACTTTTCATTTCTCATTTTGTATACTGCATGCATGACATCACATTTCTCATATTTATCATTTTTCTCTTTCTTCTTCATTTTTCTCTCAACGTGTAGATCTATTTTTACTCTTCCTAAAAGCTTAGATGTCTACCACACTAGTGCAAAAATACGATATTATAACAAGATTTTATGTTAGTTCTTCAAAAACCGATATAAATAAAAACGCGGTGGTATTTTTGTAAATAAATGTAAACTTTCTACATCGGTTCTTTTCCCAACTGATGTAGAAAGTGAGTAGTTTTTCAAACTTTCTACATCAGTTACGAAACAAGCGATGTAGAAAGTGGATTTTTTTTAAAACTTTCTACATCGGTTTAGAAAATAACGGATGTAGAAAGTACTTTCTACATGGTTCTGAGAAATAACCGATGTAGAATGTCTTCTCCTGTCACTTATTTTTCGACGCTGTTCGTGTTTAACCTCATTTTCCAAAACTCCAGTTTCTCGTTTCAGCTTGTTCTCTCTATTTTCGTTTAAGTCTTAGCCATTGTCAACATCCTTGTTGTTCGTCGTTTCACTCCGTGCTTACGTTCGTGCTTATGTTCCTCACTTATCTTCTGCTTTAAGTTGCACGCTAGAGTATTAATTTCTTCTCCTCTTTTATGGAGTAAGTTTTCCATACTTATATAATATCTACTTTTTGCGTTTTTCTTTTTATATTCAGAATTTTTTTAATTTTAGAAAAAAAATTAAATTAGGGGTAAGAAACCATATATGCTAGCTGATTTTCTTTAAAAGGAAAGAAATGCATACGACTGTAGTACTAAAATTTTCTTAGATCTGCATGATCGTCATCTTTTCTTTTTTGACGCTATACACTGGCCTCTATTATGTTGGACCAAGACAAAGGCACAGTATCCTTCTAAATGCCTATGTGTTGCACCAATGTAAAATCTCATTAGAGAAGCTAGTAAACTAAATGAGAGTAACTTGTTTGCACGTTAATTAACTGAGAGAGGACCACTGTTTTTTTAGTTCTCTACACATTGGTCATTTAGAATCCGCCACCACTCTTTTACCAATCTAAAATTATCATTTTTCTCTTTCTTCTTCATTTTTCTCTCAGCATGTGGATCTATTTTTACTCTTCCTAAAAGCCCAAATGTCTACCACCTTCCGATTTGTTATACTATTGTCAATTTTGAAAAATAAATGTTGAACATGTATAGCTTATGTATAGCTTAAGTAGTGACTTCGTTTGGCCCCTCAAATTTTGGCCTTTGGAGTGTACCTAAGGTTCATATTTTTCACCAATATTGGTTATTTGTCACCCTTCACTGGTTTTTATTTTATTTTTAAAACTTACAAATTAAAAAACAGATTTTTTAACATTCATTCACAAAATTATGGAATTAATATTTCTAAAAAATCTTTTTTGATTTTCTAATTTTTAAAATAAAAGAATAGATTAATATGAATTTAATTTATTATTTAATTTTATAAATATTATATAACTCATGTTCATACTTCAAGTTGAAGGGTTAACAAAATCATTAAGACAAAAAAACCATTATATACCTATGAAAGTTTTGATTTTTTTAAAGGAAGAAGAGCAAAAGATCCAAACAAAGAACAGGAGCAGTGACATATCAGAGTATATATTAGAAACAGTGCATTGCTTTTGCATCTCCTTAAAATAAGAGGGATTTGGAGCTCTTACAAAATTATATTTATTTCTTTACATTTACTGTTTTTTATATTTTGAAATTAAAATTTTAGAATATATTTTCTGTATTTTAGAATGTCAATTGTGGAATGTTTATTTTATATTTTAAAATTAAAATTTTGAAATGTAAAAAATATATTTTAAAATTTTCATTTCAAATGTAAAAATTAGATTTTAAAATGTAAAAAATACATTTTTAAATTAAAATTCTTGAAAATATTTAAAAAAAAATTCAGAATTAAAATGTAAAAATATATTTTTAAATTAAAATTATAAAATTTTATTTTTACATATATAAAATTGCAAACAAAATTTAAAAAAAAAAAATGAAAGGGAGATGTGAATAAAAAAAAATGTAAAAAGTAATACCTTATAAACAACATATCCCCGTGCTCGTACCCCAGTTTCATTCTAAGATTCGAGATGTAGAAAAAAAATTTCAAAGTTGGAGATTTGTTGACAGTCTAACGTGGATGTTTAAGTGCCATTTGATTTAAAAAAATATTTATTATTATTATTTTATATTTTTATTTTTATTTATAAAAAATATTATATTGTTTTAATTTTATTTTTTATTTTTAAAATTTTATACTTAAAAATTAAATATAAAAAATAATTATTTTTTATTTTCATTATTTTCTATACAAAATGTTAAAAATAAAAACAAAAAATATTTTTTAAAACTAAATATCACCTTAAAATTTATTTAGATTTAGGTTAACGGACTGAATAGTTACTGTATTAGGCTGTAGCTGAAAAAAGACCAAGTGAAAAAGTAACCAAAAATAAAAATGAAAATTAGTGATTTTCATGATCCAACTAGAACATATGGCGATGGATTGCATGAGCAGGATAATAGCACTCCCAAAGAAATATCATATCCTCTTCTTACACAACATGAATATAACCTTCTTATGTCTCTATCATGGCAAATGAGAGGATGTTGAACTTAAAGAGCGGTTGAATTGAATTTGAAAAACATTTTCAAATTTTCATAAATTTTTTTAAATAAATTGTCAAACAATTGACTCATTTACTTATATGGTATTGAATTTACTTATATGGTATTGAAATTATTAAGGAGAAAATTTTTCTTGTGTATAACATTAGGTTACATCCGAATATGAATCTAATATGTTATTTTTTATAAATAAAAATTTAAACGTTCAGTTGTGGGTGTGAGAAGGTGTAGTGCACGGTCACGTGTATAGGTTAATCACGTCTTAATTTTATGAGAAAAATTATTATCATACACATCAATGATATTTACATTTAAATATATTTTAATTTTTTTTATCATGTTATATATTACATATAATTTCTCTATTTTTTTAACTTTTCTCATTTTTTTTCATTTTCTAAAATAGGATATATGAATATCACAACTCTTATGAGTATAATTATTTAGAAATAGAAAAATTAGCATAATAAATCATTAGATATAAAATAATTTAAAAGATGTAAAAAATTATTGAATAAAGGTAAAAAAATTGCAATATATCTTTTTTTACTCTAACCACTTCCACTTTCACTTTCACGTTAATTTTTTTTTTTTGTTAATTAATCAAATAAAAATATATATTTTTACAATGTTTTAGGATGTCTTACCAAAATACAAAACTTTAAAGATACCTTATCCAAATGTAAAAAGGATATTTCACTCTGCAGTTAAAGCCGAACACCTTATCCCAGTGTATACAACTACAAGGTACCTTACCCTAAAACTAAGAGTCACCTAATTAAACCAAAAAATATTTAGAACAGTGAAATAGTAGTTAGTTTGTAAAAAATATTGTTTACATTTTTATAAATAAAAAAATAGAAAAAAAATTTCTATATTTATTATTTTTATATAAATATTGAAAAATAAAAAAATAAAATATTTCACATATAAAATACCATTTAAACTTGAAAGACAAAATCACTTAAAAATAAATTTTGAGATTTTCAAAATTTTATTGTCTATTTGCTAAAGCTAAAAAGATAAGTTTTTATAATAGAAATATAATTATGATAAAAATAAAAAATAAAAAAATACTGAAAATAAAAAATGAAACAAATGATTCACTAAAAAATCATTCATTCCATTGATTTTATAAAATAAAAAAAAATTCAAATTCATTATCATCATTTACAGGTTAAGTAAAATTAATTTTTAAAATTTTATTGATATTTGAGTCGTAAAAGTAGTAATATGATAAAAAAAAACTAAGTTGACCAATTAATATGAAAAATAAAAAATAATATAAATATATTTTTATTATTTTTTTAAGTTTAGAAACTAATTTGATATGTCTTGAAAAAATTAAAATACAATATGGGTATGTTTAGTATCATTAACACTTAGAAGCTCAAAGCTAAAAATTTTATCTATTAGGATAAAAAGTGCTTGATAAAATTAATTAATAAATTATACAAATAAAAAAAATGATAAATAAAGATATAAGTTTTACACTATAATTTAAATATTATAATTTTTTATTAATTATAAGTTTTAAAAAAATAAATTTAATTATTATATTAAAAATAGAGATGATATTTTTAATTTATTATTATATATTAAAAATATTATATAAAATAAAACTTATAGTTATTTAAAAAATTATATATTATAAAAAACTTTCTGATTTTATTTATTTATTTATTTTATTATTTATGATATGTTTTTTAATAAAAATTATCTTCAAGTAAATTAATTTTTTTTAAATTTTATAAATAAATTTTAAATAATATTTTTATAAAAAGAGTATTTAATTTATCTTAAAAAATTATCAACAAAATAAAATATTTAATTATAAAAAAATAAGAAAATATATTTAATAATTAGACTATATATTATAACACTAAATAATGATATAATAAATAATATATTATCAAAATTTATCAAAAATAACAACGGAATAATATTTTATAACTTCCTGTTAGTAGTTAATATTATGTTAAAAAACCAAATAATTTTTTAAAAAATTCAACTAATTAAAATATAATGCATGTTTTATTGCTAATCCATTCAAAAGTTAAATGTCCAAAACATATAATCTATTAAATATTAAAAGTTATAAATTAAAGGGATTTTAATCTATTAAAATGCTAAAATTATATATGATTGAAATAATTTATTAAATTTGAAAATAATCCATTAAAAGTATAATTAATTAAAAATAAGATTAATTACTTAATAATCTTAAATAACTCATTTTGATTATTATTTTAAAGTAATAATTAAAAATGTTTTAATAAAAGATTTCATTAAACAATTTTGAGCTTTATAATTTATTTTTAAAAAATTTTAACAACATTATATCTAGTGTAAAATGGTTTGAGATTATCCTTCATAAATATATTTGTGATCTTATTTTGTATTTTTCCATCAAAATTTGAGATTCAAATATGAAAATCTTAATTTAAGTATTTTTTTAGAAGTTTCTATTTCTTTTCTTCAAACACATTATAAAATGTAATTTAATTTTTAATTTAAAAATTTATCATTGAGTGGGTAAAAGAATAATTATGTTTTGAATGATGAAAAAATAAAAATAAATATATTAATATGTAGATTTTAATTTATATAATTTAAAAAATAAAATTTAAATTTAAAATTTTATTTTTATTAATTTAATATTAATTTAATTTTTAATAATTTAAAATGAAAAAAGCTTCTTTTTCATTAATATTTAGGGTTTAAAAAAATATTTTATTTTATTCTATTTTTACATATAAACAAATAAATTTTTTTTATATATCTATTTTTCCTTTTTTCTCTTAACTAAACAAAGCAATAGATAAAAAAAGTGATAATATATTATACACTATTTAAATTCATTTTATCTAAAATCAATAATTATCATTATATATATAAACAGTATTTACATTTTAATATATTTTATATGTATTTTTTATATCTTCCATTTTGTTGCATTATATATCACATATAATCTTTTTTTATCTTTTATTTTCTATTTTTATCACTCTATATATTTTAGGAATGTAAAAATATCAAAATCCATTTAAAATTGATGCATATTCATACATATAATAAATATGAATTTAACTCATCATTTTTAAAATATATTTATTTCAGTTTATAATTTAATAAAACTGATCATTTTACCGTTATTTAAGTAACTTATTTAATATCATAATTTTTTATTTTAAATTAATTCAAAAATATTTTAACATTTTCTTCCTTTTTAAAGTAATTTATAATAATATTATTAAAATTAAAATTTTAAATTATATTAAAAGTTAAATTTAAATTTAACTCAACTAAAAAATTTAATTTATAAAATAATAATTATTTTCACATTATATAAATTTAATTTATTTTATTTTTAAATAGTGTGTACCATCCATAGAAGGTCCCTAAATCCAGTGGCTAAACAGAACATGTCGCAAGACATAGATCTTACTGAGAGATATAAAGCCTCTATGAACTAAAATTTAACCCCCCTACAGAAGGAAACAAGTCCTGGGTCGCTTCTTCAGCACCGGAGAGGTTGATATATAATATAAAAGCTTTTAATTTGATGTATTCAAGCTCACATAAATTAGGTTAAAATAGTTTATAAGTTTAAAAAATTTATATTTGTAAAGTTTATAAAATTAAAAATTTATTAAATATTATCGATTACAATCAATTTGGGAATTTAATATTTTTTCTTCAATTTTTTTAATTTGTTTATATTTTTTAAAAATAAATTTTATCTTCTAAAATAAAATAAAAATAATTAAAAATAGAAGAAGGAAAAGATGAAGAGAACAAATAATTATAGAGATAAAAAGATAAATATATTTAGAGATATAAAAATAAAAATATAGAAAAGTTTTAAAAAAAAAAAACTAAAAGAGAAATACAAAAATTTTAAGATAAATGAAAAAATATTTAAAAAAATTTAAAAATTTAAAAAATAAAAATAACAAATTAAAAAATATTTTAATATAATAAAAAATATTGTGGACTTTTTAAAAAAATAAAGAAATTAGATAAAAAGAAATTAAAAAAACTAAATATTGAATATAATCATAAATTAATTTATACTAATTTATTTCATTTTAAAATTACATGAATTAGAGTTTAAACCATTAGATGATTATATGAAACAGAATCATTAAACTATATTTATCTCATTTAATTTGAAAGTTACATAATTTAAAATTTAAAAAATTTTATTTTTAAATTTGTTATAAAATAAAATTAAATAAATTAATTCATATTCATTATACTAAATTTAAAATTTATGTAAATTTAAGCTTAAAAAATTTTTGTTTTTAAAAAAATTATAAAATAATACTAGATGAATTAACTTACCTTCAATTCACTTAATTTAAAACTTAAATAAAAATTTAAAATTTTAATTTTACATAAATTATAAAATATAAAAAAATAAAATAAATTCACTCTTAAACTAAACTACATAAATTAGAGTTATACGAGGTGTTATTTAAAATAATTTTATTTTTAAATAAACTAGATAATATTTAACTATAATTTATAGAATTTTATAACAAATGTGTTAGATCATACTCATCATCATTTTGATGGTTATATATATATAAATTAAAATAAAATAAAAATGAATAGTAATTTTGCCCCTTCATCCATGGTGTATAGAAAGAAGGAACAAAAAAAGCTTGATAGTTTGGCCTTTATCCATAATTACCGTTAAATTGTAAGACATGTTATGCATACAAAGAGTATAAAAAGTAGTGGAATAGGATCAAATACCTCCCATCATTACTATGTAATTTACTTGTCTACGAGGAACCAATTTGAAGTTTTTCGGACAGAAAGCAGAGCACTTCCAGGGGTCTTTCAAGAACTCAAAACTCACTTTAGATGGAATATTAATGCTGAATATTTTTATGGTCAGGGACCTTTGCTTAAACCACTATTTTTAGGAGTTTTTTTCCATCAAAAAACCATCCTCAATGTTTGTGGGCACATCATGGGTGTGAGGGAGGTTGAAAGAGGACCATTTTCTCATAAGGTAAGTGCTCCATGACCTTTAGTGGGCAGTTACCATGAATGTGCAAAAGTGCACATATAACCCACATTCTCCCACTTGGTCCGTATGCCTTCAATAAATACCCATGAAGTATCATGTACTTCAGAAACACAATATATAGATCATAACGACGTTTCCTTTTAAATTAAGTAGTATCTTCCATGTATCACACTATATCTTGTTTCTTAATTTTTTCCAAATTACTTAATGAATAAACCCAAAGTTTATTATAGGTCCATATTATAGTGACATTTCTCAATTAAGTGAATGTGTACACACAAATGCTAGATGTGCGAAATGATAGTATAGTTTCATAAATATTTGTTCTAATAACAACAATTTACAAAATGGAACCGAGTCCCATTGTGACCACTTAATCCTTAAATTTGTATGGTGGCATGTCCTTAGTTAAATGACCGGTTAACATTAGCTCAGTGTTAATGTGTTCAACTATTACTTTCATATCCTTGACACGCTTCCTAATGACTAAATACTTAATGTCGATATACTTACTTCAACTTTCACTTTTATTATTTTTAGCCATAAACACGGTAGTTGAATTGTCACAATATATCTTTATTGGCCTAGAAATGAAATCCAGAAGTCTAAGCCCAGAAATGAAACTCTTCAACCATATTCCATGTGAAGAAGCCTCAAAACATGAAATGAGCTCAGCGTCCATTGTAGAGGTAGCAATCAAGGTCTGCTTGGCTCTCCTCCAAGATATGACTCCACCGGCTAACAAAAAAATGTAACCAGATGTTGATTTTCGTGAATCAACATAGCCAGCAAAATCAGAGTCTGAGAACCCAATCACCTCCAAATTATCTAAGTGTCTATACATAAGAATGTAATCCTTCGTCCCTTAAAGGTACTTCATGACTTTCTTTGTAACTCTCCAGTGATCAATACCTGGATTACTTTGATATCTTCCTAACATTCCCACATCAAATGAAATGTCATGCCTTGTGCAAACCTAGGCATACATTAGGCTCCCAAAAACTGAAGCATATGGAATGTTCTTTATTTGTTCCTGCTCAAGGTCATTCTTAGGGCATTGATTCAAATTGAATCCATCACCTTTAACAACAGGTGCTACACTTGATGAACAATCCTTCATCTGAAACCTTTCCAAGACTTTATTGATATAGGTTTCCTGAGATAGACCTAGAATACCTTTATGTTTAACACGAGGAATCTTAATGTCAATGACATAAGATGCATCATCCATGTCTTTCATATCAAAATTTCATCCACATACAGAATAAGGAAACAAATTTCGCTCTTGCTAACCTTTTGGTATATACATGATCCATGATGTTCTCAACAAAACCAAATGACAAGATAACATCATTAAATCTCAAATACCATTGACAAGATGCTTGTTTCAAACCATATATAGATTTCTTTAACCTGCATACCAATTAGTCACCATTACTAGAGGAGAATCCTTCGGGTTGTTTCATATAAACCTCCTCTTCTAGATTTCCATTTAAGAAAGTTGTTTTAACATCCATTTCTTGTAACTTAAGATAAAAATGAGCCACCAATGCCAACATGATGCGTAAGGAATCTTTCTTAGATACAGGACTAAAAGTCTCTGTGTAATCAATTCCTTCTTGCTCAGTGAAACCTTTTGCAACAAGTCTAACCTTATACCTTTCTATGTTGCCTAATGAGTCCCTTTTGGTTTATAGACTCATTTACACTCAAGGGCTTTTACCCCTTCACGCAATAAGACAAGATTGAAAACATTGTTGCTTTCATATAGTTCATCTTTTCCTTCACGACATTATACCATAATTCTGACTCCTTGAAACTCATGGTTTGTGAAAAGGATTCAGGATCATTTTCAACTCAAACATTATACTCACATTCTTGTAGATACACTATATAGTCATTTGGAATAACTGATTTTCTTACTCTAGTAGATCTTCTTAATATTACATCAACATCTTCCTGAGGAACATGCTGTTCAATTGAATGTTCATCAATTTCTAACATTTGTTGAACAGGATCTACTATATCGTTATCAGCAATTTGCGGAGCTTCAGGAACAGGTTGTTCAACATGCACTCGAACTGAAGGAGTGTGATGAATAACTATAGTTCGACTATGACTTGAAGTAGAAGGTTGTAGGTTAGATTGCTCTAACTCGGATCTTTCACTTGATGATCTGACACTCCCACTAATCAAGTCATTTTCAAGAAACTTAGTATTTCTTGATTCCACAATCCTGGTACTATGAGATGGGTAATAGAATCTATACCCTTTAGACCTTTCATCATATCCAATGAAATGCTCGCTAATGGTTCTTGGATCTAGTTTATTTTCATGTGGCTTGTAAACTCTCACCTCAGATGGGCATCCTCGTACGTGCATATGTTGCAAACTTGGTTTCCAACCTTTAAATAACTCAAATGGTGTCTTAGAGACAACCTTAGTTGGAACTTGGTTCAATATATATACTTCCGTTTTAAGAGCTTCAACCTATAAGGATTTGGACAGTTTAGAATTGCTAATCATACTACGAACCATGTCAATTAAAGTTTAGTTTCTTCTTTCCACTACACCATTCTAATAAGGAGACCCTGACATGGTATATTGGGCAACTATCCCATTTTCTTGAAAAATAACTTCACAAATGAACTTGGTGCTTATCCATCTTCAATGTATCTACCATAATATTTGCCACCTCTATCAGTTCTCATAATCTTAATTTGTTTGCTGCATTGTTTATCTACTTCTGCCTTGAAAACCTTAAAGACATCTGGTGCTTCATTTTTTTTGTGAAGCATGTAGAGATACATATATCATGAGTAATCATCTATAAAAATGATGAAGTATTTTGGTCCATGAGCATCCATATCTGAGCAACAAATATCAGAGTGGATGATTTCTAGTATGGTTGAACTTCTTTTGGCATCTATTTTAAACTTGTTAGTTTGCTTTCCCTTTATGCAATATATACAAGTCTTAAAATCAGTAAAATCTAAAGTACTAAGTACTTCATCATTCACTAATCGCTTAATTCTCTCAATAGAAATATGTCCTAATCTCTGATGCCATAAGGTGGAAGAATCCTCATTAATAAGACATTGTTTAGTCCTAGTTTGAACATACAAAACATTATGAGTGACAGTATTTTTTAAATTAAGGGAATAAAGACCATCACATAAAACACCATTACTAATATGTTCAGATTTAAAATATAAACTGAAACTAATGTTCATAAAATTAAAATTATATCCCAAAGGAACAAGTCTTGAAATAGAAATTAAATTTCTAGAAAAATTAGGAATATAAAAGATCTTTTCTAAAATTAAAATAAAGTCACTCCTAAGTACTAGTTTGCAAGTTCTAATAGCTTCCACATGCAATTGCATCTTGTTTCCTGAATAGATAGATTGCTCAGCTCCTACTGGTTCCCTTAGGTTTTGCAAACCCTGTAAGGTATTTGTAACATGGATTATAGATCCAGAATCAATTTACCATGTGTTATTACAAACATCAACCATATTAGACTCATAATAGACAAGTGAGAATGAGTTACCTTTCTTTTTAAACCAGGATTGGAACTTGAGACAATCCTTT
The DNA here is from genome assembly GCA_037954105.1 of Canavalia gladiata. NCBI lineage: Eukaryota > Viridiplantae > Streptophyta > Magnoliopsida > Fabales > Fabaceae > Canavalia > Canavalia gladiata. The sequence continues at coordinate 55,706,959 of CM075659.1, read as the reverse complement.
TTCATGTGCCATTTCTTTTTGCAAAAGAAGCACTTGGATTCTTTCTTTGTGTCTCCTTTAGAAGATAATTTTTCCTTTCCTTTCTTTTTGACTTGGTCATTCCTGTTCCTTCCTTGAGTTATGAGATGCACACACTCATTTTTGTCCATAAGCAACCCCCATTCTTCTTGCACACACATGGTCATATAAGTTTATTAATAGACCATTTGTCCTAATGTGTTATAAGAAATCTTGAAATGTCCATATTATTGCAGCAGAGAATTCAATATATAGTGCACAAGGAAAGATTTTGACATAGTAACCTTAAGAGCTTTAAGTTGGGTTGTTATATCCTTTATATGCATGATGTGTTCACGCACTCCTTTAATATTGGTGAACTTCGCGTTAGAAAATTTCATTATTAAGGTGCTCGCTAAGACTTTATCTTAAGTTGCAAATTGTTCATCAATTTCCTTCAGTAGGACTCGGACATTGTCATATTGCTTAATAGGACCTCGAATGGTAAAAGAGATATTGGTCTTTATAAACATGACACAGACAATTAGATCGCTTCCACTTTTCATAGAGATCAACATCATCAAGCTCACTGACCTCGGTAATTGGAGGTGGTTCATATTTATGAATGACATAATCAATGTTCATCCAGCCTAAATGAAGGAGAATTCTCTCATTCTACACCTTATAATTATCAGCTTTAAGTTTGGGAATTTCATTGTAACATGAGAGAAGCAAGGAGGTCAACATTTTTCAAATATACAACATGGATTCTAGCAATGCAATGTGGTTGGACTCTCATGTCGATCTGAATGAATCATCCTTTCCACAGAGGTAAATTTTTTCCTGTTAGGAAACAGGATATCAAGTTACAAATTGTGTCTTGGTAAGACATGTATTTTCATTACTATGAAATCAAAGTAGTTAACGGTGGGTTTACGATTATCCTTTTTGTGGTGACGAATCTTGTATGTGTTCCTCAAAAAGGAATTTGTCTATTTTTCGGGATCTCGAAAGGGTATGGAAACACATAAGAACTCTTAAATTAAAATGGAAAAATAGATGTAACTTCAGTTACTTCGGAAATCGTAAGATCTTTGGTGCAAGAACACAAAAGGAGGGGTTGATCTGTATTATATCGACTTAGTTTTGATTTCTCTATTTTTTAGAAAACAGAATCAGGTTCTTCTCCTACCCGTATCGAATTGAACATGCTCAACCAAATCTTCTTAATATCAAATATATTCACATGTTGAAAAATTACATAAAAAATATCTTTTTTAACACACTTATAAAATGAGACAACTAAATAATTATATTTTTCCAATGCAAGTCATACAATAAAACATGACTTTTATGACATAGAAATTGTCTGTGAACTAAATTCCTAATTCAAATAAACTCATACAACCTTATTGATAAAACTATTAAATAATACTTCTTTCCTTAATTTTTATGGGTAATTAAATAAATAATTTAATATTTCATCCCAATTAATTCATAATATACTATAATAATATCCTGTAAAATAAATTTATTATATTAAAAATAAAATAATTATAAATAATATCTTTAATTATAGGTGACTTATATATAATTTTTCCTAATTTAAAGATGTTGTGACTACTCTTTAAAAATTATATTAATCACAAGATATTAATATTTAACATTTTATGTAATTATTTAAAATCTACCATTCTTTATATGATTTTAAAATAATTTTATTTAACTAAAACTGTTGTAACTAAATAATAATTAAATAAAATTATTTTAATTAATAGATATTAAATTAATATTTATTTCTAATTACTTTATGTAATAAATATACTTTCTAAAAATTTATAGGTATAATTTATCTAAATATATATATAATTATAATTTAATTATAAAAATTTTAAAAACAAATTTAAATTCTAAAAATTTATCTTTTATTATTTCAGGTAGTTAAACTTGAGACCTAATGAGACCATTAAATAATAACAACCATTTTGCCACAAAAATTTTTCTATTAAATATAAATAATTTTAATATATTTAAAAAAAATGTCAAGCTACTATTCACTATCTTCTTTTTACGGAATTAATTCAATATGATCCATTTAATCCGATTTTAACCCAAATAAAATTTTAATTTTTTCAACATAAAAATTACATTTTAATGTCCCTAAATTTTAGAAATTAATTTTTTAATAATTTAAACTTTAATTTTTATTTAAAATAGATAAAATTAAATTATCCAAAATTCACAAAAGTATTCATATAATAAGATAGAAGTTAATTATGCTATAGTACTAAATGTAAGACATGTTATGCATATAGAGAACATAAAAAACAATGAAATACAGTTAAATATCTGATACTATATAATCTACTTGTCTATGAAAAATCAATTTTATACTATTCATATAGGAATTAGAACACTTACAAAATCTTTTAAACATTCAAAACTCACTCTAAATCAATACCAAAAATATCCATTTAAACCACTGTTTATAGAAATTTCTTTCCATCTAAAAACCACAAAAATGCACGTACAACCCAACATAAACATCATGGCAGCAGCACTCATGTGATCCAAGCGTCCTTGTGTTTCTTTCTAACCGCACCCTAAGGACATCCTGTGGCTGCAATGCGGTCGTGCTAATAATCATAGTTTTGATATTTCATTTATACATATGTAATATATTTTATTTTACTTATAATTTTAACTATCGTATATTATAACTATACTTTTATATAATTTTTTATCATATTATATATTTTATCCCACGTATCTGTGCATTTGTGTCGTGTAGCTGTTGTCTTCAACAAGCACTAGAGACCACAAAAGAATCTTTGCATTTAGAGAGAAGAAGGAAATATAATTAAGGTGGGAGATGCAGCAAATGGTAGAGAAGAAGGAAGACGTTACGAATAACACTAAGATGTCTGAAAGCAAAGCGAGACTTGCGATTTTGGAATTAGCCCACATAATGAGTGTACCAATGTCCCTCACTACTATCATCAAACTCAAAGTGGCCGAGGCCATATGGCAAGACGGTTCCAACACTCCCCTCTCTGCCGCCGACATTCTCGCCCGTATTCGCCCTCACGGTGGTGGCGACGCTGACAACCTTCAGCGCCTCCTCCGCATGCTCACCAGCTATGACATCTTTGATGAACATTTGAGTAACTGTGGCCAAAGGAAATATTCCCTCACCAACATTGGAAAAATTCTTGTTGACGATAACCAAGGTCTATCTTATGCATACTACATGCTCCAACACCATCAGGTTATCTTTATCTTTATTCATAATTTTCATCTTAATTTCTTAAAAGATATATAACAATGAAAACCAAAGAACATTCCTATCGCATTCTTCTTAAGGATGCCACTCTTATAATTGATTTTTTTTAATTGTTTAATACGTAAGCTATTTTTTTAAAAGTATATATTCGTATTTTTAAGAATTAACTAACATAAAAAGTGCTGAGAATGTATAATAAATAAATTATATATATATATATATATATAAAGATATTAAGTTATTTAAAAGTAACTTTAATTAGAGTTATTTTGTTTAATAATTTTTATAAATACTTAAATTTTATTATTTTAATTATTAAATTAATAAATTATATAATATAAATTATTCTTATAATATTTTATATAAAGTTTAAAAAATATTTAATATTTTATTAAATAAATTTAAATCAACAGATATTATAAAAGATATTATTTATTAATTTAAATTTATTTTTTAAGTATCAATTTTTTAAAATTTTATAAAAATAATTTATATAATATAATTTATTAGTAAAATTTAATTATTTATAAAAATTATTAAACAAAATAATTTTAACTAAAACTCTTAATCAAATAATGTTACTCCAACGTTATAAGAGTTAAAAAATTAAACTATCTTTAATTTAAGTTAAGGATAACATCATGTAAAGTACAAAATAACTATTTCTTATGAATCCAACAATATTGACTCAAACTTTTCCTTTTCAACTATGACAAAATGACATTTTTTAGATATAATTTTAAGAAAAAAATCTCCTTTGCTAATAATCTAAACAGCGTTATTTCATATTTTAAGTTATCACAAAAAATACTAATAATTATTATTAAAATTAAAAAAAATCTTAAAACTTTCTGAACTCACAATCTTTGAAGATAAGAATATTGGATAAAAATATTTTTTTTCCATTGGAAAATTTTTATAAATAGGTAAAATAAGATTATAAAATAAAATAAAAATATGATATGGTAAAAATAAAATTATAAAAAATAAAATATATTAAAATAAAAATATTATTATATATAATAATCAATATTGTTTTATATCATATCATATTTTTTATTTTTTCTTCTTATTTTTCTTTTTATTTAATGGTATTCCTTTTATTTTTCCACATGTATAACAACCTATTTTTTCTTTTTTCAATTGGTTGTCTTAGTGATTTGCTGCTAACTTCTTCAGGTTTGGGATAAAAATTGTATTGACTAAGTTTTTAACAAAAACAATGGTTTATTGTTGTTGTTATTGTGTTTAATCCTGCAGGGCAGTGGGAAAATATAACATACAATAGTGTGAAATAATGAATAAAAAATATAAAAATCAAAGTTATTGATTTAATCAGAATTTTGTTTTGTTTTTTATTGATTTGATTAGAGTTTGATGTTCTGTTTTTTTTTTGTTTATTTTATCAATTGGAATGCTAATTTGTTTTATAACATTAAGTTTACTTTGAGTTACAATTTTATTGTATATAAACTATATTTGTAATTTTTTTTTCTCTCTTTCGGATTTATTTTATTCTCTCGACTTAATAGTTAATTGAGCTTTATTATTTAGTTGAAAATTTTATTTTATCAAATTTAGGATTGTAGGGTCTGGTTAAATAGTTGGATCATTTCCAGCTATGAGAACATATTTATTAAAAGTTTTTGTTTAGATAAAAAATGAAAAAATAATAATATATTGGAGTGTGGTTGTACTGTATAGGATGGACTGATGCGAGCTTGGCCGTTGATTGGGGAAGCAGTAGAGGATCCAACGATTCAACCATTTGTTAAGGCAAACAAAGAATCAGCATTCGAGTACTACTTAAAGAGGCCAGATGAAATGAATTTATTTTTGAAGTCCTTATCTGGGATATCTGTGCCCTTAATGAAGGACATGCTTAACAAGTACGATGGGTTCATTGGGGTGGAGACACTCGTTGATGTTGGTGGCAATTCTGGTATCACTCTCCGTATGATAATGGACAAATATCCAAATGTGCTAAAGGGTATCAACTATGATTTGCCTGGTATGGTAGCTTCTGCACCACCCATTTCAGGTACATATTTTTCTTTTTTTTAAAAAAATGTTAAAGAACAGATTTTATGCATGTAAAACTAATCATATTTTTTAATTAAGAAGTATTTATTATGGCAGAAATATAAAACATGGCATAATTTTTTAAAAATAATTATTATTTTTTGTTTAAAATCAGACTTTAAAATTGTATTAACAAAATCATTTTTTAATGTCATGTATGTATATATATTTTTGAAATAACAGAATTTATATAATAATTTTTATATATATAAAATTTAGAAATAAAATAACATAAATGCGTAACCATTGTTGTTAAAATATATTATATGAACAATTTTACTCTATATTTTGAGTTACAGTCATTTTGGAATATGTGACTTCGACTTTTTCACTTATTTTAACCAGAGAATTATTTAGAAAATAATTGGTATAGAAAATAATTGGTTTAAAAAAATTGTAAATTAAATATCTTTTTATTAAAAATAAAAAAAATAATATTATATTATATTTAATCTTACATGTATAAATTAAATTTAAAAACTTAAAATAATATGCAATTTTTTATTTTTAATTATGTAAAATTATAATATTATATATTTTTTAATATATTATATATTATAAAAATTTTATAAATAATATTTTATTGATATTAATTCAACCACTTATAAATAATTAAATCTTGAAAGTATCTTAATTAATCCGATCAACCATTCGTTTTAAAAAAATATGCTTGACATTTACTTGTGTGCTACATGTTATTTGTAGGTGTAATCCATGTTGGTGGTAATGCCCTTGAATCTGTTCCCCGAGGGGATGCTATCTTCATCAAGGTGCCTCCCTTAGTTAATTAATATCTCTAAAATAATTTTAAGCCAAATGCTAACCAATATATAAAAATTTAACATTTACTAATATATAAATATTAACAATTATAATTAACTTCATGTATTAACGAAAAATAAAATTATTAAAAATAGGTATTGTGAATTCATATTAATTAATATTATGACGTTTTATGTTAACACTTATATATTAATTTTCTATATATCAATAAAATTGTATTAAGACTATACTTTAAGGATTTTAGTTCTCAAATTTTCTAAAATTAATTAACTCTTTTGATTGTTAATAACCATTAAATAATAATGTGGTTAATTAAAAGATTGTTCTATACCAATTATTTTTATGAGCACATTAATAAAAAAATTAAAATATGTAAATTATAGAGTATATACATCAGGGATCAAAATTATAAAAATTTTAAAAATTAGAAATATTAATAATAGAAAATCATAAAAATATAATGACTTGAAAAAATATTTAAACCTTTTTAACATATACCTGCAATATAATTTATAGTTTAGTTTTCATCAAACAATCAAATAATATGTGATTGAAAGGCAAAGCTAATCATCCGAGCATTAAATTGTTAGTGTACAATAATAATTTTTTTTTAGTATAAGATGAAAAATAATGAAAAAATTTTCTTACAAAATCTTTCCGTTAAAGCAATTTTAGTAGCTTATCCACTAATCTGTTAAAAATTTGTATTGAAAAAGAAAGATGGTTATAAATGTTTTTTTAAAGTTCATGGATCGATAAATATTCTAGTGGATGAATTTGCGAAATTGAGATTCTGTCCAAGCTGCTTTAATACACGAATCTTTGTGTCCAAAAACCCTACTTCAACATTTTCTCATAAAATCTAACATGAGAAATGTTAACAAGTCAATATATATATATATATATATTAATTTCGTTCTTGATTGAACTTGCAGTGGGTATTTTTGGGATTGAGAAACGAGGAAAGCAAGCTTGTGTTCCAGAATTGTTATAAGGCACTTCCGGTGGAAGGAAAATTGATAATATGCGAACCGGTGCTGCCCGAGCTGACCGATGAGAGTCACCGTACAAGAGCATTGCTGGGGGCAGACATATTCATGATGACAATGTATAAAACTAAAGCTAAGCACAGAACTGAACAACAATTCAAACACCTTGGCATGTCTACCGGTTTCTCTCATTTCCGTGCCTTCTACTTTGATCCTTATATGACTTTACTTGAGTTTCAGAAATAAGTATCAGCCTTTCAACTCTCATGTTAATAACCCTACTGAAATCATTATTTGCGTTAAAATAATTTGGAACAACACTACTCTCACACTTATTCGGATTGTTCCTTACAAATAAACCTTCCCCAAAAATTTGGAATTATGTATGTTCCTCACTTATCTTCTGCTTTAAATTGCCCACTAGAGAATTAATTTCTTCTCCTCTCTTGTGGAGTAAGTTTTCCATACTTATATAATATCTACTTTTTTGCATTTTTCTTTTTATATTCAGCAATTTTTTTTTAATTTTAGAAAAAAAAAATTAAATTAGGGGTAAAAAACCATATATGCCAGCTGATTTGCTTTAAAAGGAAAGAAATGCATACGACTATAGTACTAAAATTTCCTTGGATCTGCATGATTGTCATTTTCTTTTGGACACAATTGCTATACACTGGCTTCTATTACGTTGGACCAAGCCGAAGCCACAGTATCCTTCTAAGTGCCCATGTGTTGCACCAATATAAAATCTCATTAGAGAAGCTAGTAAACTAAATGAGAGTAACTTGTTTGCACGTTAATTAATTGAGAGAGGACCACTGTTTTTTTAGTTCTCTACACATTGGTCATTTAGGATCCGCCACCACTTTTTTACAAAATAAATTTTTATAAATTGGCTTCTAAACATCTCGGAATACGGAATGGCATTAGTTTTCATAACCTATCACATCCTTTCCTATAGTAGTTTGAAGATGAAGCATTAACGGACCCATTATTAATCTGTAATCAAATTCCATTACATATGTTCACCGTCAGTAGTTGCATGTCACATAAGGGTATCCTCCTTATTTGGACGACGTAAAGAAATCTCTTGTGTTTTTCAGAGAAAGTAGTTTGAATTAACTTTTCATTTCTCATTTTGTATACTGCATGCATGACATCACATTTCTCATATTTATCATTTTTCTCTTTCTTCTTCATTTTTCTCTCAACGTGTAGATCTATTTTTACTCTTCCTAAAAGCTTAGATGTCTACCACACTAGTGCAAAAATACGATATTATAACAGGATTTTATGTTAGTTCTTCAAAAACCGATATAAATAAAAACGCGGTGGTATTTTTGTAAATAAATGTAAACTTTCTACATCGGTTCTTTTCCCAACTGATGTAGAAAGTGAGTAGTTTTTCAAACTTTCTACATCAGTTACGAAACAAGCGATGTAGAAAGTGGATTTTTTTTAAAACTTTCTACATCGGTTTAGAAAATAACGGATGTAGAAAGTACTTTCTACATGGTTCTGAGAAATAACCGATGTAGAATGTCTTCTCCTGTCACTTATTTTTCGACGCTGTTCGTGTTTAACCTCATTTTCCAAAACTCCAGTTTCTCGTTTCAGCTTGTTCTCTCTATTTTCGTTTAAGTCTTAGCCATTGTCAACATCCTTGTTGTTCGTCGTTTCACTCCGTGCTTACGTTCGTGCTTATGTTCCTCACTTATCTTCTGCTTTAAGTTGCACGCTAGAGTATTAATTTCTTCTCCTCTTTTATGGAGTAAGTTTTCCATACTTATATAATATCTACTTTTTGCGTTTTTCTTTTTATATTCAGAATTTTTTTAATTTTAGAAAAAAAATTAAATTAGGGGTAAGAAACCATATATGCTAGCTGATTTTCTTTAAAAGGAAAGAAATGCATACGACTGTAGTACTAAAATTTTCTTAGATCTGCATGATCGTCATCTTTTCTTTTTTGACGCTATACACTGGCCTCTATTATGTTGGACCAAGACAAAGGCACAGTATCCTTCTAAATGCCTATGTGTTGCACCAATGTAAAATCTCATTAGAGAAGCTAGTAAACTAAATGAGAGTAACTTGTTTGCACGTTAATTAACTGAGAGAGGACCACTGTTTTTTTAGTTCTCTACACATTGGTCATTTAGAATCCGCCACCACTCTTTTACCAATCTAAAATTATCATTTTTCTCTTTCTTCTTCATTTTTCTCTCAGCATGTGGATCTATTTTTACTCTTCCTAAAAGCCCAAATGTCTACCACCTTCCGATTTGTTATACTATTGTCAATTTTGAAAAATAAATGTTGAACATGTATAGCTTATGTATAGCTTAAGTAGTGACTTCGTTTGGCCCCTCAAATTTTGGCCTTTGGAGTGTACCTAAGGTTCATATTTTTCACCAATATTGGTTATTTGTCACCCTTCACTGGTTTTTATTTTATTTTTAAAACTTACAAATTAAAAAACAGATTTTTTAACATTCATTCACAAAATTATGGAATTAATATTTCTAAAAAATCTTTTTTGATTTTCTAATTTTTAAAATAAAAGAATAGATTAATATGAATTTAATTTATTATTTAATTTTATAAATATTATATAACTCATGTTCATACTTCAAGTTGAAGGGTTAACAAAATCATTAAGACAAAAAAACCATTATATACCTATGAAAGTTTTGATTTTTTTAAAGGAAGAAGAGCAAAAGATCCAAACAAAGAACAGGAGCAGTGACATATCAGAGTATATATTAGAAACAGTGCATTGCTTTTGCATCTCCTTAAAATAAGAGGGATTTGGAGCTCTTACAAAATTATATTTATTTCTTTACATTTACTGTTTTTTATATTTTGAAATTAAAATTTTAGAATATATTTTCTGTATTTTAGAATGTCAATTGTGGAATGTTTATTTTATATTTTAAAATTAAAATTTTGAAATGTAAAAAATATATTTTAAAATTTTCATTTCAAATGTAAAAATTAGATTTTAAAATGTAAAAAATACATTTTTAAATTAAAATTCTTGAAAATATTTAAAAAAAAATTCAGAATTAAAATGTAAAAATATATTTTTAAATTAAAATTATAAAATTTTATTTTTACATATATAAAATTGCAAACAAAATTTAAAAAAAAAAAATGAAAGGGAGATGTGAATAAAAAAAAATGTAAAAAGTAATACCTTATAAACAACATATCCCCGTGCTCGTACCCCAGTTTCATTCTAAGATTCGAGATGTAGAAAAAAAATTTCAAAGTTGGAGATTTGTTGACAGTCTAACGTGGATGTTTAAGTGCCATTTGATTTAAAAAAATATTTATTATTATTATTTTATATTTTTATTTTTATTTATAAAAAATATTATATTGTTTTAATTTTATTTTTTATTTTTAAAATTTTATACTTAAAAATTAAATATAAAAAATAATTATTTTTTATTTTCATTATTTTCTATACAAAATGTTAAAAATAAAAACAAAAAATATTTTTTAAAACTAAATATCACCTTAAAATTTATTTAGATTTAGGTTAACGGACTGAATAGTTACTGTATTAGGCTGTAGCTGAAAAAAGACCAAGTGAAAAAGTAACCAAAAATAAAAATGAAAATTAGTGATTTTCATGATCCAACTAGAACATATGGCGATGGATTGCATGAGCAGGATAATAGCACTCCCAAAGAAATATCATATCCTCTTCTTACACAACATGAATATAACCTTCTTATGTCTCTATCATGGCAAATGAGAGGATGTTGAACTTAAAGAGCGGTTGAATTGAATTTGAAAAACATTTTCAAATTTTCATAAATTTTTTTAAATAAATTGTCAAACAATTGACTCATTTACTTATATGGTATTGAATTTACTTATATGGTATTGAAATTATTAAGGAGAAAATTTTTCTTGTGTATAACATTAGGTTACATCCGAATATGAATCTAATATGTTATTTTTTATAAATAAAAATTTAAACGTTCAGTTGTGGGTGTGAGAAGGTGTAGTGCACGGTCACGTGTATAGGTTAATCACGTCTTAATTTTATGAGAAAAATTATTATCATACACATCAATGATATTTACATTTAAATATATTTTAATTTTTTTTATCATGTTATATATTACATATAATTTCTCTATTTTTTTAACTTTTCTCATTTTTTTTCATTTTCTAAAATAGGATATATGAATATCACAACTCTTATGAGTATAATTATTTAGAAATAGAAAAATTAGCATAATAAATCATTAGATATAAAATAATTTAAAAGATGTAAAAAATTATTGAATAAAGGTAAAAAAATTGCAATATATCTTTTTTTACTCTAACCACTTCCACTTTCACTTTCACGTTAATTTTTTTTTTTGTTAATTAATCAAATAAAAATATATATTTTTACAATGTTTTAGGATGTCTTACCAAAATACAAAACTTTAAAGATACCTTATCCAAATGTAAAAAGGATATTTCACTCTGCAGTTAAAGCCGAACACCTTATCCCAGTGTATACAACTACAAGGTACCTTACCCTAAAACTAAGAGTCACCTAATTAAACCAAAAAATATTTAGAACAGTGAAATAGTAGTTAGTTTGTAAAAAATATTGTTTACATTTTTATAAATAAAAAAATAGAAAAAAAATTTCTATATTTATTATTTTTATATAAATATTGAAAAATAAAAAAATAAAATATTTCACATATAAAATACCATTTAAACTTGAAAGACAAAATCACTTAAAAATAAATTTTGAGATTTTCAAAATTTTATTGTCTATTTGCTAAAGCTAAAAAGATAAGTTTTTATAATAGAAATATAATTATGATAAAAATAAAAAATAAAAAAATACTGAAAATAAAAAATGAAACAAATGATTCACTAAAAAATCATTCATTCCATTGATTTTATAAAATAAAAAAAAATTCAAATTCATTATCATCATTTACAGGTTAAGTAAAATTAATTTTTAAAATTTTATTGATATTTGAGTCGTAAAAGTAGTAATATGATAAAAAAAAACTAAGTTGACCAATTAATATGAAAAATAAAAAATAATATAAATATATTTTTATTATTTTTTTAAGTTTAGAAACTAATTTGATATGTCTTGAAAAAATTAAAATACAATATGGGTATGTTTAGTATCATTAACACTTAGAAGCTCAAAGCTAAAAATTTTATCTATTAGGATAAAAAGTGCTTGATAAAATTAATTAATAAATTATACAAATAAAAAAAATGATAAATAAAGATATAATTTTTACACTATAATTTAAATATTATAATTTTTTATTAATTATAAGTTTTAAAAAAATAAATTTAATTATTATATTAAAAATAGAGATGATATTTTTAATTTATTATTATATATTAAAAATATTATATAAAATAAAACTTATAGTTATTTAAAAAATTATATATTATAAAAAACTTTCTGATTTTATTTATTTATTTATTTTATTATTTATGATATGTTTTTTAATAAAAATTATCTTCAAGTAAATTAATTTTTTTTAAATTTTATAAATAAATTTTAAATAATATTTTTATAAAAAGAGTATTTAATTTATCTTAAAAAATTATCAACAAAATAAAATATTTAATTATAAAAAAATAAGAAAATATATTTAATAATTAGACTATATATTATAACACTAAATAATGATATAATAAATAATATATTATCAAAATTTATCAAAAATAACAACGGAATAATATTTTATAACTTCCTGTTAGTAGTTAATATTATGTTAAAAAACCAAATAATTTTTTAAAAAATTCAACTAATTAAAATATAATGCATGTTTTATTGCTAATCCATTCAAAAGTTAAATGTCCAAAACATATAATCTATTAAATATTAAAAGTTATAAATTAAAGGGATTTTAATCTATTAAAATGCTAAAATTATATATGATTGAAATAATTTATTAAATTTGAAAATAATCCATTAAAAGTATAATTAATTAAAAATAAGATTAATTACTTAATAATCTTAAATAACTCATTTTGATTATTATTTTAAAGTAATAATTAAAAATGTTTTAATAAAAGATTTCATTAAACAATTTTGAGCTTTATAATTTATTTTTAAAAAATTTTAACAACATTATATCTAGTGTAAAATGGTTTGAGATTATCCTTCATAAATATATTTGTGATCTTATTTTGTATTTTTCCATCAAAATTTGAGATTCAAATATGAAAATCTTAATTTAAGTATTTTTTTAGAAGTTTCTATTTCTTTTCTTCAAACACATTATAAAATGTAATTTAATTTTTAATTTAAAAATTTATCATTGAGTGGGTAAAAGAATAATTATGTTTTGAATGATGAAAAAATAAAAATAAATATATTAATATGTAGATTTTAATTTATATAATTTAAAAAATAAAATTTAAATTTAAAATTTTATTTTTATTAATTTAATATTAATTTAATTTTTAATAATTTAAAATGAAAAAAGCTTCTTTTTCATTAATATTTAGGGTTTAAAAAAATATTTTATTTTATTCTATTTTTACATATAAACAAATAAATTTTTTTTATATATCTATTTTTCCTTTTTTCTCTTAACTAAACAAAGCAATAGATAAAAAAAGTGATAATATATTATACACTATTTAAATTCATTTTATCTAAAATCAATAATTATCATTATATATATAAACAGTATTTACATTTTAATATATTTTATATGTATTTTTTATATCTTCCATTTTGTTGCATTATATATCACATATAATCTTTTTTTATCTTTTATTTTCTATTTTTATCACTCTATATATTTTAGGAATGTAAAAATATCAAAATCCATTTAAAATTGATGCATATTCATACATATAATAAATATGAATTTAACTCATCATTTTTAAAATATATTTATTTCAGTTTATAATTTAATAAAACTGATCATTTTACCGTTATTTAAGTAACTTATTTAATATCATAATTTTTTATTTTAAATTAATTCAAAAATATTTTAACATTTTCTTCCTTTTTAAAGTAATTTATAATAATATTATTAAAATTAAAATTTTAAATTATATTAAAAGTTAAATTTAAATTTAACTCAACTAAAAAATTTAATTTATAAAATAATAATTATTTTCACATTATATAAATTTAATTTATTTTATTTTTAAATAGTGTGTACCATCCATAGAAGGTCCCTAAATCCAGTGGCTAAACAGAACATGTCGCAAGACATAGATCTTACTGAGAGATATAAAGCCTCTATGAACTAAAATTTAACCCCCCCTACAGAAGGAAACAAGTCCTGGGTCGCTTCTTCAGCACCGGAGAGGTTGATATATAATATAAAAGCTTTTAATTTGATGTATTCAAGCTCACATAAATTAGGTTAAAATAGTTTATAAGTTTAAAAAATTTATATTTGTAAAGTTTATAAAATTAAAAATTTATTAAATATTATCGATTACAATCAATTTGGGAATTTAATATTTTTTCTTCAATTTTTTTAATTTGTTTATATTTTTTAAAAATAAATTTTATCTTCTAAAATAAAATAAAAATAATTAAAAATAGAAGAAGGAAAAGATGAAGAGAACAAATAATTATAGAGATAAAAAGATAAATATATTTAGAGATATAAAAATAAAAATATAGAAAAGTTTTAAAAAAAAAAAACTAAAAGAGAAATACAAAAATTTTAAGATAAATGAAAAAATATTTAAAAAAATTTAAAAATTTAAAAAATAAAAATAACAAATTAAAAAATATTTTAATATAATAAAAAATATTGTGGACTTTTTAAAAAAATAAAGAAATTAGATAAAAAGAAATTAAAAAAACTAAATATTGAATATAATCATAAATTAATTTATACTAATTTATTTCATTTTAAAATTACATGAATTAGAGTTTAAACCATTAGATGATTATATGAAACAGAATCATTAAACTATATTTATCTCATTTAATTTGAAAGTTACATAATTTAAAATTTAAAAAATTTTATTTTTAAATTTGTTATAAAATAAAATTAAATAAATTAATTCATATTCATTATACTAAATTTAAAATTTATGTAAATTTAAGCTTAAAAAATTTTTGTTTTTAAAAAAATTATAAAATAATACTAGATGAATTAACTTACCTTCAATTCACTTAATTTAAAACTTAAATAAAAATTTAAAATTTTAATTTTACATAAATTATAAAATATAAAAAAATAAAATAAATTCACTCTTAAACTAAACTACATAAATTAGAGTTATACGAGGTGTTATTTAAAATAATTTTATTTTTAAATAAACTAGATAATATTTAACTATAATTTATAGAATTTTATAACAAATGTGTTAGATCATACTCATCATCATTTTGATGGTTATATATATATAAATTAAAATAAAATAAAAATGAATAGTAATTTTGCCCCTTCATCCATGGTGTATAGAAAGAAGGAACAAAAAAAGCTTGATAGTTTGGCCTTTATCCATAATTACCGTTAAATTGTAAGACATGTTATGCATACAAAGAGTATAAAAAGTAGTGGAATAGGATCAAATACCTCCCATCATTACTATGTAATTTACTTGTCTACGAGGAACCAATTTGAAGTTTTTCGGACAGAAAGCAGAGCACTTCCAGGGGTCTTTCAAGAACTCAAAACTCACTTTAGATGGAATATTAATGCTGAATATTTTTATGGTCAGGGACCTTTGCTTAAACCACTATTTTTAGGAGTTTTTTTCCATCAAAAAACCATCCTCAATGTTTGTGGGCACATCATGGGTGTGAGGGAGGTTGAAAGAGGACCATTTTCTCATAAGGTAAGTGCTCCATGACCTTTAGTGGGCAGTTACCATGAATGTGCAAAAGTGCACATATAACCCACATTCTCCCACTTGGTCCGTATGCCTTCAATAAATACCCATGAAGTATCATGTACTTCAGAAACACAATATATAGATCATAACGACGTTTCCTTTTAAATTAAGTAGTATCTTCCATGTATCACACTATATCTTGTTTCTTAATTTTTTCCAAATTACTTAATGAATAAACCCAAAGTTTATTATAGGTCCATATTATAGTGACATTTCTCAATTAAGTGAATGTGTACACACAAATGCTAGATGTGCGAAATGATAGTATAGTTTCATAAATATTTGTTCTAATAACAACAATTTACAAAATGGAACCGAGTCCCATTGTGACCACTTAATCCTTAAATTTGTATGGTGGCATGTCCTTAGTTAAATGACCGGTTAACATTAGCTCAGTGTTAATGTGTTCAACTATTACTTTCATATCCTTGACACGCTTCCTAATGACTAAATACTTAATGTCGATATACTTACTTCAACTTTCACTTTTATTATTTTTAGCCATAAACACGGTAGTTGAATTGTCACAATATATCTTTATTGGCCTAGAAATGAAATCCAGAAGTCTAAGCCCAGAAATGAAACTCTTCAACCATATTCCATGTGAAGAAGCCTCAAAACATGAAATGAGCTCAGCGTCCATTGTAGAGGTAGCAATCAAGGTCTGCTTGGCTCTCCTCCAAGATATGACTCCACCGGCTAACAAAAAAATGTAACCAGATGTTGATTTTCGTGAATCAACATAGCCAGCAAAATCAGAGTCTGAGAACCCAATCACCTCCAAATTATCTAAGTGTCTATACATAAGAATGTAATCCTTCGTCCCTTAAAGGTACTTCATGACTTTCTTTGTAACTCTCCAGTGATCAATACCTGGATTACTTTGATATCTTCCTAACATTCCCACATCAAATGAAATGTCATGCCTTGTGCAAACCTAGGCATACATTAGGCTCCCAAAAACTGAAGCATATGGAATGTTCTTTATTTGTTCCTGCTCAAGGTCATTCTTAGGGCATTGATTCAAATTGAATCCATCACCTTTAACAACAGGTGCTACACTTGATGAACAATCCTTCATCTGAAACCTTTCCAAGACTTTATTGATATAGGTTTCCTGAGATAGACCTAGAATACCTTTATGTTTAACACGAGGAATCTTAATGTCAATGACATAAGATGCATCATCCATGTCTTTCATATCAAAATTTCATCCACATACAGAATAAGGAAACAAATTTCGCTCTTGCTAACCTTTTGGTATATACATGATCCATGATGTTCTCAACAAAACCAAATGACAAGATAACATCATTAAATCTCAAATACCATTGACAAGATGCTTGTTTCAAACCATATATAGATTTCTTTAACCTGCATACCAATTAGTCACCATTACTAGAGGAGAATCCTTCGGGTTGTTTCATATAAACCTCCTCTTCTAGATTTCCATTTAAGAAAGTTGTTTTAACATCCATTTCTTGTAACTTAAGATAAAAATGAGCCACCAATGCCAACATGATGCGTAAGGAATCTTTCTTAGATACAGGACTAAAAGTCTCTGTGTAATCAATTCCTTCTTGCTCAGTGAAACCTTTTGCAACAAGTCTAACCTTATACCTTTCTATGTTGCCTAATGAGTCCCTTTTGGTTTATAGACTCATTTACACTCAAGGGCTTTTACCCCTTCACGCAATAAGACAAGATTGAAAACATTGTTGCTTTCATATAGTTCATCTTTTCCTTCACGACATTATACCATAATTCTGACTCCTTGAAACTCATGGTTTGTGAAAAGGATTCAGGATCATTTTCAACTCAAACATTATACTCACATTCTTGTAGATACACTATATAGTCATTTGGAATAACTGATTTTCTTACTCTAGTAGATCTTCTTAATATTACATCAACATCTTCCTGAGGAACATGCTGTTCAATTGAATGTTCATCAATTTCTAACATTTGTTGAACAGGATCTACTATATCGTTATCAGCAATTTGCGGAGCTTCAGGAACAGGTTGTTCAACATGCACTCGAACTGAAGGAGTGTGATGAATAACTATAGTTCGACTATGACTTGAAGTAGAAGGTTGTAGGTTAGATTGCTCTAACTCGGATCTTTCACTTGATGATCTGACACTCCCACTAATCAAGTCATTTTCAAGAAACTTAGTATTTCTTGATTCCACAATCCTGGTACTATGAGATGGGTAATAGAATCTATACCCTTTAGACCTTTCATCATATCCAATGAAATGCTCGCTAATGGTTCTTGGATCTAGTTTATTTTCATGTGGCTTGTAAACTCTCACCTCAGATGGGCATCCTCGTACGTGCATATGTTGCAAACTTGGTTTCCAACCTTTAAATAACTCAAATGGTGTCTTAGAGACAACCTTAGTTGGAACTTGGTTCAATATATATACTTCCGTTTTAAGAGCTTCAACCTATAAGGATTTGGACAGTTTAGAATTGCTAATCATACTACGAACCATGTCAATTAAAGTTTAGTTTCTTCTTTCCACTACACCATTCTAATAAGGAGACCCTGACATGGTATATTGGGCAACTATCCCATTTTCTTGAAAAATAACTTCACAAATGAACTTGGTGCTTATCCATCTTCAATGTATCTACCATAATATTTGCCACCTCTATCAGTTCTCATAATCTTAATTTGTTTGCTGCATTGTTTATCTACTTCTGCCTTGAAAACCTTAAAGACATCTGGTGCTTCATTTTTTTTGTGAAGCATGTAGAGATACATATATCATGAGTAATCATCTATAAAAATGATGAAGTATTTTGGTCCATGAGCATCCATATCTGAGCAACAAATATCAGAGTGGATGATTTCTAGTATGGTTGAACTTCTTTTGGCATCTATTTTAAACTTGTTAGTTTGCTTTCCCTTTATGCAATATATACAAGTCTTAAAATCAGTAAAATCTAAAGTACTAAGTACTTCATCATTCACTAATCGCTTAATTCTCTCAATAGAAATATGTCCTAATCTCTGATGCCATAAGGTGGAAGAATCCTCATTAATAAGACATTGTTTAGTCCTAGTTTGAACATACAAAACATTATGAGTGACAGTATTTTTTAAATTAAGGGAATAAAGACCATCACATAAAACACCATTACTAATATGTTCAGATTTAAAATATAAACTGAAACTAATGTTCATAAAATTAAAATTATATCCCAAAGGAACAAGTCTTGAAATAGAAATTAAATTTCTAGAAAAATTAGGAATATAAAAGATCTTTTCTAAAATTAAAATAAAGTCACTCCTAAGTACTAGTTTGCAAGTTCTAATAGCTTCCACATGCAATTGCATCTTGTTTCCTGAATAGATAGATTGCTCAGCTCCTACTGGTTCCCTTAGGTTTTGCAAACCCTGTAAGGTATTTGTAACATGGATTATAGATCCAGAATCAATTTACCATGTGTTATTACAAACATCAACCATATTAGACTCATAATAGACAAGTGAGAATGAGTTACCTTTCTTTTTAAACCAGGATTGGAACTTGAGACAATCCTTTTTCATGTGCCATTTCTTTTTGCAAAAGAAGCACTTGGATTCTTTCTTTGTGTCTCCTTTAGAAGATAATTTTTCCTTTCCTTTCTTTTTGACTTGGTCATTCCTGTTCCTTCCTTGAGTTATGAGATGCACACACTCATTTTTGTCCATAAGCAACCCCCATTCTTCTTGCACACACATGGTCATATAAGTTTATTAATAGACCATTTGTCCTAATGTGTTATAAGAAATCTTGAAATGTCCATATTATTGCAGCAGAGAATTCAATATATAGTGCACAAGGAAAGATTTTGACATAGTAACCTTAAGAGCTTTAAGTTGGGTTGTTATATCCTTTATATGCATGATGTGTTCACGCACTCCTTTAATATTGGTGAACTTCGCGTTAGAAAATTTCATTATTAAGGTGCTCGCTAAGACTTTATCTTAAGTTGCAAATTGTTCATCAATTTCCTTCAGTAGGACTCGGACATTGTCATATTGCTTAATAGGACCTCGAATGGTAAAAGAGATATTGGTCTTTATAAACATGACACAGACAATTAGATCGCTTCCACTTTTCATAGAGATCAACATCATCAAGCTCACTGACCTCGGTAATTGGAGGTGGTTCATATTTATGAATGACATAATCAATGTTCATCCAGCCTAAATGAAGGAGAATTCTCTCATTCTACACCTTATAATTATCAGCTTTAAGTTTGGGAATTTCATTGTAACATGAGAGAAGCAAGGAGGTCAACATTTTTCAAATATACAACATGGATTCTAGCAATGCAATGTGGTTGGACTCTCATGTCGATCTGAATGAATCATCCTTTCCACAGAGGTAAATTTTTTCCTGTTAGGAAACAGGATATCAAGTTACAAATTGTGTCTTGGTAAGACATGTATTTTCATTACTATGAAATCAAAGTAGTTAACGGTGGGTTTACGATTATCCTTTTTGTGGTGACGAATCTTGTATGTGTTCCTCAAAAAGGAATTTGTCTATTTTTCGGGATCTCGAAAGGGTATGGAAACACATAAGAACTCTTAAATTAAAATGGAAAAATAGATGTAACTTCAGTTACTTCGGAAATCGTAAGATCTTTGGTGCAAGAACACAAAAGGAGGGGTTGATCTGTATTATATCGACTTAGTTTTGATTTCTCTATTTTTTAGAAAACAGAATCAGGTTCTTCTCCTACCCGTATCGAATTGAACATGCTCAACCAAATCTTCTTAATATCAAATATATTCACATGTTGAAAAATTACATAAAAAATATCTTTTTTAACACACTTATAAAATGAGACAACTAAATAATTATATTTTTCCAATGCAAGTCATACAATAAAACATGACTTTTATGACATAGAAATTGTCTGTGAACTAAATTCCTAATTCAAATAAACTCATACAACCTTATTGATAAAACTATTAAATAATACTTCTTTCCTTAATTTTTATGGGTAATTAAATAAATAATTTAATATTTCATCCCAATTAATTCATAATATACTATAATAATATCCTGTAAAATAAATTTATTATATTAAAAATAAAATAATTATAAATAATATCTTTAATTATAGGTGACTTATATATAATTTTTCCTAATTTAAAGATGTTGTGACTACTCTTTAAAAATTATATTAATCACAAGATATTAATATTTAACATTTTATGTAATTATTTAAAATCTACCATTCTTTATATGATTTTAAAATAATTTTATTTAACTAAAACTGTTGTAACTAAATAATAATTAAATAAAATTATTTTAATTAATAGATATTAAATTAATATTTATTTCTAATTACTTTATGTAATAAATATACTTTCTAAAAATTTATAGGTATAATTTATCTAAATATATATATAATTATAATTTAATTATAAAAATTTTAAAAACAAATTTAAATTCTAAAAATTTATCTTTTATTATTTCAGGTAGTTAAACTTGAGACCTAATGAGACCATTAAATAATAACAACCATTTTGCCACAAAAATTTTTCTATTAAATATAAATAATTTTAATATATTTAAAAAAAATGTCAAGCTACTATTCACTATCTTCTTTTTACGGAATTAATTCAATATGATCCATTTAATCCGATTTTAACCCAAATAAAATTTTAATTTTTTCAACATAAAAATTACATTTTAATGTCCCTAAATTTTAGAAATTAATTTTTTAATAATTTAAACTTTAATTTTTATTTAAAATAGATAAAATTAAATTATCCAAAATTCACAAAAGTATTCATATAATAAGATAGAAGTTAATTATGCTATAG
This sequence comes from Canavalia gladiata, assembly GCA_037954105.1. Lineage (NCBI taxonomy): Eukaryota > Viridiplantae > Streptophyta > Magnoliopsida > Fabales > Fabaceae > Canavalia > Canavalia gladiata. The sequence continues at coordinate 55,685,114 of CM075659.1, read as the reverse complement.
TACTAAATGTAAGACATGTTATGCATATAGAGAACATAAAAAACAATGAAATACAGTTAAATATCTGATACTATATAATCTACTTGTCTATGAAAAATCAATTTTATACTATTCATATAGGAATTAGAACACTTACAAAATCTTTTAAACATTCAAAACTCACTCTAAATCAATACCAAAAATATCCATTTAAACCACTGTTTATAGAAATTTCTTTCCATCTAAAAACCACAAAAATGCACGTACAACCCAACATAAACATCATGGCAGCAGCACTCATGTGATCCAAGCGTCCTTGTGTTTCTTTCTAACCGCACCCTAAGGACATCCTGTGGCTGCAATGCGGTCGTGCTAATAATCATAGTTTTGATATTTCATTTATACATATGTAATATATTTTATTTTACTTATAATTTTAACTATCGTATATTATAACTATACTTTTATATAATTTTTTATCATATTATATATTTTATCCCACGTATCTGTGCATTTGTGTCGTGTAGCTGTTGTCTTCAACAAGCACTAGAGACCACAAAAGAATCTTTGCATTTAGAGAGAAGAAGGAAATATAATTAAGGTGGGAGATGCAGCAAATGGTAGAGAAGAAGGAAGACGTTACGAATAACACTAAGATGTCTGAAAGCAAAGCGAGACTTGCGATTTTGGAATTAGCCCACATAATGAGTGTACCAATGTCCCTCACTACTATCATCAAACTCAAAGTGGCCGAGGCCATATGGCAAGACGGTTCCAACACTCCCCTCTCTGCCGCCGACATTCTCGCCCGTATTCGCCCTCACGGTGGTGGCGACGCTGACAACCTTCAGCGCCTCCTCCGCATGCTCACCAGCTATGACATCTTTGATGAACATTTGAGTAACTGTGGCCAAAGGAAATATTCCCTCACCAACATTGGAAAAATTCTTGTTGACGATAACCAAGGTCTATCTTATGCATACTACATGCTCCAACACCATCAGGTTATCTTTATCTTTATTCATAATTTTCATCTTAATTTCTTAAAAGATATATAACAATGAAAACCAAAGAACATTCCTATCGCATTCTTCTTAAGGATGCCACTCTTATAATTGATTTTTTTTAATTGTTTAATACGTAAGCTATTTTTTTAAAAGTATATATTCGTATTTTTAAGAATTAACTAACATAAAAAGTGCTGAGAATGTATAATAAATAAATTATATATATATATATATATATATAAAGATATTAAGTTATTTAAAAGTAACTTTAATTAGAGTTATTTTGTTTAATAATTTTTATAAATACTTAAATTTTATTATTTTAATTATTAAATTAATAAATTATATAATATAAATTATTCTTATAATATTTTATATAAAGTTTAAAAAATATTTAATATTTTATTAAATAAATTTAAATCAACAGATATTATAAAAGATATTATTTATTAATTTAAATTTATTTTTTAAGTATCAATTTTTTAAAATTTTATAAAAATAATTTATATAATATAATTTATTAGTAAAATTTAATTATTTATAAAAATTATTAAACAAAATAATTTTAACTAAAACTCTTAATCAAATAATGTTACTCCAACGTTATAAGAGTTAAAAAATTAAACTATCTTTAATTTAAGTTAAGGATAACATCATGTAAAGTACAAAATAACTATTTCTTATGAATCCAACAATATTGACTCAAACTTTTCCTTTTCAACTATGACAAAATGACATTTTTTAGATATAATTTTAAGAAAAAAATCTCCTTTGCTAATAATCTAAACAGCGTTATTTCATATTTTAAGTTATCACAAAAAATACTAATAATTATTATTAAAATTAAAAAAAATCTTAAAACTTTCTGAACTCACAATCTTTGAAGATAAGAATATTGGATAAAAATATTTTTTTTCCATTGGAAAATTTTTATAAATAGGTAAAATAAGATTATAAAATAAAATAAAAATATGATATGGTAAAAATAAAATTATAAAAAATAAAATATATTAAAATAAAAATATTATTATATATAATAATCAATATTGTTTTATATCATATCATATTTTTTATTTTTTCTTCTTATTTTTCTTTTTATTTAATGGTATTCCTTTTATTTTTCCACATGTATAACAACCTATTTTTTCTTTTTTCAATTGGTTGTCTTAGTGATTTGCTGCTAACTTCTTCAGGTTTGGGATAAAAATTGTATTGACTAAGTTTTTAACAAAAACAATGGTTTATTGTTGTTGTTATTGTGTTTAATCCTGCAGGGCAGTGGGAAAATATAACATACAATAGTGTGAAATAATGAATAAAAAATATAAAAATCAAAGTTATTGATTTAATCAGAATTTTGTTTTGTTTTTTATTGATTTGATTAGAGTTTGATGTTCTGTTTTTTTTTTGTTTATTTTATCAATTGGAATGCTAATTTGTTTTATAACATTAAGTTTACTTTGAGTTACAATTTTATTGTATATAAACTATATTTGTAATTTTTTTTTCTCTCTTTCGGATTTATTTTATTCTCTCGACTTAATAGTTAATTGAGCTTTATTATTTAGTTGAAAATTTTATTTTATCAAATTTAGGATTGTAGGGTCTGGTTAAATAGTTGGATCATTTCCAGCTATGAGAACATATTTATTAAAAGTTTTTGTTTAGATAAAAAATGAAAAAATAATAATATATTGGAGTGTGGTTGTACTGTATAGGATGGACTGATGCGAGCTTGGCCGTTGATTGGGGAAGCAGTAGAGGATCCAACGATTCAACCATTTGTTAAGGCAAACAAAGAATCAGCATTCGAGTACTACTTAAAGAGGCCAGATGAAATGAATTTATTTTTGAAGTCCTTATCTGGGATATCTGTGCCCTTAATGAAGGACATGCTTAACAAGTACGATGGGTTCATTGGGGTGGAGACACTCGTTGATGTTGGTGGCAATTCTGGTATCACTCTCCGTATGATAATGGACAAATATCCAAATGTGCTAAAGGGTATCAACTATGATTTGCCTGGTATGGTAGCTTCTGCACCACCCATTTCAGGTACATATTTTTCTTTTTTTTAAAAAAATGTTAAAGAACAGATTTTATGCATGTAAAACTAATCATATTTTTTAATTAAGAAGTATTTATTATGGCAGAAATATAAAACATGGCATAATTTTTTAAAAATAATTATTATTTTTTGTTTAAAATCAGACTTTAAAATTGTATTAACAAAATCATTTTTTAATGTCATGTATGTATATATATTTTTGAAATAACAGAATTTATATAATAATTTTTATATATATAAAATTTAGAAATAAAATAACATAAATGCGTAACCATTGTTGTTAAAATATATTATATGAACAATTTTACTCTATATTTTGAGTTACAGTCATTTTGGAATATGTGACTTCGACTTTTTCACTTATTTTAACCAGAGAATTATTTAGAAAATAATTGGTATAGAAAATAATTGGTTTAAAAAAATTGTAAATTAAATATCTTTTTATTAAAAATAAAAAAAATAATATTATATTATATTTAATCTTACATGTATAAATTAAATTTAAAAACTTAAAATAATATGCAATTTTTTATTTTTAATTATGTAAAATTATAATATTATATATTTTTTAATATATTATATATTATAAAAATTTTATAAATAATATTTTATTGATATTAATTCAACCACTTATAAATAATTAAATCTTGAAAGTATCTTAATTAATCCGATCAACCATTCGTTTTAAAAAAATATGCTTGACATTTACTTGTGTGCTACATGTTATTTGTAGGTGTAATCCATGTTGGTGGTAATGCCCTTGAATCTGTTCCCCGAGGGGATGCTATCTTCATCAAGGTGCCTCCCTTAGTTAATTAATATCTCTAAAATAATTTTAAGCCAAATGCTAACCAATATATAAAAATTTAACATTTACTAATATATAAATATTAACAATTATAATTAACTTCATGTATTAACGAAAAATAAAATTATTAAAAATAGGTATTGTGAATTCATATTAATTAATATTATGACGTTTTATGTTAACACTTATATATTAATTTTCTATATATCAATAAAATTGTATTAAGACTATACTTTAAGGATTTTAGTTCTCAAATTTTCTAAAATTAATTAACTCTTTTGATTGTTAATAACCATTAAATAATAATGTGGTTAATTAAAAGATTGTTCTATACCAATTATTTTTATGAGCACATTAATAAAAAAATTAAAATATGTAAATTATAGAGTATATACATCAGGGATCAAAATTATAAAAATTTTAAAAATTAGAAATATTAATAATAGAAAATCATAAAAATATAATGACTTGAAAAAATATTTAAACCTTTTTAACATATACCTGCAATATAATTTATAGTTTAGTTTTCATCAAACAATCAAATAATATGTGATTGAAAGGCAAAGCTAATCATCCGAGCATTAAATTGTTAGTGTACAATAATAATTTTTTTTTAGTATAAGATGAAAAATAATGAAAAAATTTTCTTACAAAATCTTTCCGTTAAAGCAATTTTAGTAGCTTATCCACTAATCTGTTAAAAATTTGTATTGAAAAAGAAAGATGGTTATAAATGTTTTTTTAAAGTTCATGGATCGATAAATATTCTAGTGGATGAATTTGCGAAATTGAGATTCTGTCCAAGCTGCTTTAATACACGAATCTTTGTGTCCAAAAACCCTACTTCAACATTTTCTCATAAAATCTAACATGAGAAATGTTAACAAGTCAATATATATATATATATATATTAATTTCGTTCTTGATTGAACTTGCAGTGGGTATTTTTGGGATTGAGAAACGAGGAAAGCAAGCTTGTGTTCCAGAATTGTTATAAGGCACTTCCGGTGGAAGGAAAATTGATAATATGCGAACCGGTGCTGCCCGAGCTGACCGATGAGAGTCACCGTACAAGAGCATTGCTGGGGGCAGACATATTCATGATGACAATGTATAAAACTAAAGCTAAGCACAGAACTGAACAACAATTCAAACACCTTGGCATGTCTACCGGTTTCTCTCATTTCCGTGCCTTCTACTTTGATCCTTATATGACTTTACTTGAGTTTCAGAAATAAGTATCAGCCTTTCAACTCTCATGTTAATAACCCTACTGAAATCATTATTTGCGTTAAAATAATTTGGAACAACACTACTCTCACACTTATTCGGATTGTTCCTTACAAATAAACCTTCCCCAAAAATTTGGAATTATGTATGTTCCTCACTTATCTTCTGCTTTAAATTGCCCACTAGAGAATTAATTTCTTCTCCTCTCTTGTGGAGTAAGTTTTCCATACTTATATAATATCTACTTTTTTGCATTTTTCTTTTTATATTCAGCAATTTTTTTTTAATTTTAGAAAAAAAAAATTAAATTAGGGGTAAAAAACCATATATGCCAGCTGATTTGCTTTAAAAGGAAAGAAATGCATACGACTATAGTACTAAAATTTCCTTGGATCTGCATGATTGTCATTTTCTTTTGGACACAATTGCTATACACTGGCTTCTATTACGTTGGACCAAGCCGAAGCCACAGTATCCTTCTAAGTGCCCATGTGTTGCACCAATATAAAATCTCATTAGAGAAGCTAGTAAACTAAATGAGAGTAACTTGTTTGCACGTTAATTAATTGAGAGAGGACCACTGTTTTTTTAGTTCTCTACACATTGGTCATTTAGGATCCGCCACCACTTTTTTACAAAATAAATTTTTATAAATTGGCTTCTAAACATCTCGGAATACGGAATGGCATTAGTTTTCATAACCTATCACATCCTTTCCTATAGTAGTTTGAAGATGAAGCATTAACGGACCCATTATTAATCTGTAATCAAATTCCATTACATATGTTCACCGTCAGTAGTTGCATGTCACATAAGGGTATCCTCCTTATTTGGACGACGTAAAGAAATCTCTTGTGTTTTTCAGAGAAAGTAGTTTGAATTAACTTTTCATTTCTCATTTTGTATACTGCATGCATGACATCACATTTCTCATATTTATCATTTTTCTCTTTCTTCTTCATTTTTCTCTCAACGTGTAGATCTATTTTTACTCTTCCTAAAAGCTTAGATGTCTACCACACTAGTGCAAAAATACGATATTATAACAGGATTTTATGTTAGTTCTTCAAAAACCGATATAAATAAAAACGCGGTGGTATTTTTGTAAATAAATGTAAACTTTCTACATCGGTTCTTTTCCCAACTGATGTAGAAAGTGAGTAGTTTTTCAAACTTTCTACATCAGTTACGAAACAAGCGATGTAGAAAGTGGATTTTTTTTAAAACTTTCTACATCGGTTTAGAAAATAACGGATGTAGAAAGTACTTTCTACATGGTTCTGAGAAATAACCGATGTAGAATGTCTTCTCCTGTCACTTATTTTTCGACGCTGTTCGTGTTTAACCTCATTTTCCAAAACTCCAGTTTCTCGTTTCAGCTTGTTCTCTCTATTTTCGTTTAAGTCTTAGCCATTGTCAACATCCTTGTTGTTCGTCGTTTCACTCCGTGCTTACGTTCGTGGTTGTCGTCGCCGTTGGAACGATTTCGTTCGTTCGAAGTCGTCTTTGTTGTTATTTATGCATCTCATTCTATTATTATGGTTGAAATATACGTTTATTTTGGTTGTATTCTGTAACTTTTAAGTTTCTTATTTGGCTACCGTGTTGTGTCGTCGTCCAACCACCGTTGTGCCTCCGTTTGGACACCACTTGGCCACCGCTCAACCATTTTGTGTTGACTGAGGTATGTTCTATGCACCTTTACTTTGTGATTGCAGATGTGAAAGTTTGCTTAGGGTTTATGTATGTTATAGTATTGATTTTGAGTTTAAATATGTTGGTTTGTTTTCTTGAGTTCAAATATGAGCATACCCTTAATTTCCTGTTCAAGGTTGAATATAATGGGTATATTACTAAATAAGTAAATCATTCATTATATTAAATCTTGAATTGTCCAAGTTGGACAGTTTGGGACTAAAGTTTTTTATTCAGTGGTTAACAATTTCTTCATAAATCTTGTAAATTGTTCTTGATGAAATTTTGGTTTAGTTCATTTTGCATTGTCTCTGGGTACATGCTTGATTATGGTAAATGAAACCATAATGAAGATATGTACTTGGAGACTGATGTGAAATGCTGCCGAAATTTCACCAAGTATGATATTCAAGATTTTAGAAGTATGTTAATCGATGAATAAAAAACTTTTTTCTCGAATGGGATAGGGTCTTACCAATAGTGAGGATAATAAATTAACAACAATGAGTGACAAGGTTAATCCTAAATCATGTGTTGATGATTCTTGTATAGTATGGATCATAGTTGGATAAATGTTAAACGAACGAGCGATGAGTACGAGAATGGGGTCGAAGAGTTTTTGAATTTTGCGCAGACAAATCTACCTCAGAGTCATGGACAATTTTACTGTCCGTGTGTTAATTGTCTAAATGAGAGACGTTTGGGTGTTGGTCAAATTAGAGAGCATATTCTTTGTGATACAAAATGGACATGGCATGGTGAGTTATTAGGCATGCCAAGTGTGTCACAGACGGTGGAGGTTGATATAAATATTGAAGATTGGGTGGAGGATATGATTCGTGATGTGGGGCATGCGTCATTTGAGCGGGCAAATATGTATGATAACTTGTCTACTGATTCAGATAAACCTTTGTATCCGGGATGTACTACCTTTACACGATTGTCAACAGTGTTAAGATTATTCACTTTAAAGGCAAGGAATGAGTGGAGTGATAAAAGTTTCACCGAATTACTTGAACTGTTGGTAGAGATGCTTCCGGAAGGTAACACATTACCAAAGCGTAATTATGAGGCGAAGAAGGTGTTATGTCTGATGGGTATGCAGTATAAGAAAATACATGTCTGCCCCAATGATTGCATACTATACAGAAATGAGTTTGAAGGATTACATGAATGTCTTGTGTGTCAAGTTTCACGTTATAAACTAAAGGATGGTGATTCTATTTGCAATTACAGCACAAAGCGGCCTCCAACCAAAGTGTTGTGGTATCTTCCAATAATTCCAAGGTTCAAACGATTGTTTTGTAATAAAGATGAAGCAAAGAACCTTAGATGGCATGTAGATGAAAGACTGATTGATGGAAAACTTTGTCATCCAGCTGATGGTTTGCAATGGAAGATGGTTGATCAACTATATCCCGATTTTGGGAATGAGCCAAGAAACCTAAGGCTTGGACTTGCAACAGATGGAATGAATCCGTATGGTAATTTAAGTAGTAAACATAGTTCATGGCCTGTACTTTTTACAATTTACAACCTTTCTCCGGAGTTGTGCATGAAACGTAAATACATCATGTTGTCCATGATGATTTCAAGTCCACAACAACCTGGAAATGACATAGACGTTTATCTTGCTCCTTTAATTGAAGACTTGCGAAATCTATGGGAAAAAGGTGTGGAGGTATTTGATGCGTATAGTAATGAAAATTTCAATATGCGGGCAATGCTTTTTTGCACTATTAGTGACTTTCCAGCATATGGAAATTTATGTGGATACAGCGTTAAGGGGCACAAAGCATGTCTCATATGTGAAGAAGGCACAAGTTACCATCAATTGCATCATGGAAGGAAGACAGTGTATCTTGGTCATCGGAAATTTCTCAGGACTAATCACCCTTATCGTAGATTAAGGAAAGCTTTTAATGGGTTGCCAGAAAATGATGTTGCTCTAAAAGCCTTAACTGGACAACAATTCTACGATCGAGTTAAAAACATCAAAACTGTTTTTGGAAAGACTCAAAAAAAGGTCACTGAGACAAGGATGTGGAAGAAAAGATCAATATTTTTTATCTTCCATATTGGTGCAAACTTGATGTTAGACATTGTATTGATGTGATGCATGTGGAAAAAAATGTGTGATAGCATCATTGGAACACTTCTCAATATACAGGGCAAGACTAAAGATAGAGTCAATTCTCGACTGGATTTGGTTCACATGGGTATACGACATCAGTTAGCTCCACAATCTGTAGGAAAACGAACATATTTGCCCCCGGCATGTCATACATTGTCAAAAAAAGAGAAAATTTCTTTTTGTGAGTGTCTACGTGGGGTTAAAGTGCCACAAGGGTATTCTTCAAATTTTAAAAGACTTGTCTCGATGAAAGATTTAAAGTTAGTTGGGTTAAAGTCTCATGATTGTCATGTGTTGATGCAACAACTACTTCCAGTGGTTATTCATGACATTTTACCTAAAAAAGTTAGACATACAATAAGTAGGTTATGCTTATTTTTCAATAAAATATGTAGTAAAGCCATTAACCCTTTAAAATTGGATGAGTTGGAAAATGAAGCTTTTACTATCTTATGCCAATTGGAGATGTATTTTTCTCCATCATTTTTTGACATTATGGTTCACTTGGTTGTTCATATAGTGAGGGAGATCAGATTATGTGGTCCAGTTTATCTGAGGTGGATGTATCCAATAGAACGATACGTGAAAAATATTAAAAGGGTATGTGAAGAATCTACACCGTCCCGAGACATCTATGATTGAAAGATACATTGCAGAAGAGGCCATTGAGTTTTGTACAGAGTATTTGTCAGAGGTGGAACCCATAGGAGTTCCTAAGTCTCGTCATGAGGGAAGACACGGAGGTAAGGGTACACGAGGCAAAACTGTGAAATGTCATGATAAGGGATGAGAATGTTCGAATGAACGAGAAATGGTTGTTGAATGAGCATAACAAAACGATCTTAAATTGGTTTCATGAAACAATTAAGAAGGATGATGGTGCCTCTGATACATTGAAGTGGTTAGCAAATGACCCAAACTTTGATGTCATATGTTGGACTGGATACGATATTAATCATTTTTCATTTTACACAAAGTCTCAGGATAATAAAAGTACCATGCAAAATAGTGGGGTTATGGTGGTGGCAGAGTCGATGCATTTTGAAAGTTCTAAAGATAAAAATCCTGTAAATGCTTCCATATCCTACTTTGGAATGATTGAAGAGATTTGGGAGATTGATTACACTAAATTTATAGTGTCTGTTTTCAAATGCAGATGGGTTGATAGTAACAATGGTGTGCAAGTCGATGAATTGAGATTTACATTAGTTGACCTTCAAAAAGTAGCTTACAAGGATGACCCTTTTATCATGACCCACCAAGCAAAACAAGTGTTTTATGTTCAAGATCCTTGCTCCAAAAGGTGGTCAGTTGTTCTTCAAGGAAAGACAACAATCGCTAGTGATAACACCAATGATCTTTCAAATATTGATATTTCTCAAACTCCCTTATCATCAAGGATATCTAGTATCAATGAAGAAAATGAAATAGATGATGTACATGCTATTCGAGATGATCATAATGAAGGAATATAGGAAAATGTTACTACATGATACAAGTTAGTCACATCGGTTAATTATTTTATCATTGTATGTTTATTTTTAACTTATTTTAAAATGTTTATTACGTTTTTTATGTTTAGTAGAGTTTTTAACATCTTTTGTCTTTGCTTTCAACAGGTACATGACTGATTACTACATTTCTTTTCAACTTTCAATACTTGTTTGATGTAATTTTAAGTTATTTCATTTGTAAATTAAAGTTTGATAATAAATAATGATGTATTTAGTTTAAATATATAGATTATGTGAATTCTATATGGTCTGTCTGGTGATTCTCTATTGTCTGCCTGGATTCTGTGTCTATATGCAGGTATGTGAATAAATAATACGGTTGTATGCCTAAACAAAATGAACATTAAAAAAAAAAGACTTTCTACATCGGTTACGACCATAACCGATGTACAAAGTACACTTTTTGCACTTTTTACATCGGTTAAAGCTATAACCGATGTAGAAAGTATACTTTTTACATCAGTTCTGCCCACAATCGATGTAAAAGTGTACTTTCTACATCGGTTTTTTTCCCAATCGATGTAGAAAGTATACTTTTTACATCGGTTTCAGAACCAATGTAAAAAATCTTATTTTCTATATCGCCCGCTTCAACACTGCCTGAATAACCGATGTAAAAAGTGCTTAACAACCGATGTAAAAAGCCTATTTTCCACTAGTGCCACCTTCCAATTCGTTATACTATTATCAATTCTGAAAAATAAATGTTGAACTTATATAGCTTAAGTAGTGACTTCATTTGGCCTGTCAAATTTTGGCATTTGGATTGTATCTAAGGTTCATATTTTTTACCAGTATTGGTTATTTGTCATCCTTCACTAGTTTTTATTTTATTTTTAAAACTTACAAATTAAAAAACAGATTTTTTAACATTCATTTACAAAATTATGGAATAAATATTTTTAAAAATACTTTTTTGATTTTCTAATTTTTAAAATAAAATAATAGATTAATATGAATTTAATGTATTAATTTATTATTTAATTTTATAAATATTATATAACTCATGTTCACAATTCAAGTTGAAGTGTTATATAAAATATATAGGACAAAATCATTAAGACAAAAAGAACAATTATATACCTCTCAAAAGTATTGATTTTTTTTCTTAAAAAAATAAAAGAAGAGCAAAAGATCCAAACAAAGAGTTGGAACAGTGACATATCAGAGTATAGATTAGAAACATTAGAAACGGGGAATTGCTTTTGCATCTCCTTAAAATAATAGGGATCACAAGCTCTTACAAAATTTATATTTATGTCTTTACATTTACTATTTTTTATATTTTGAAATTAAAATTTTAGAATATATTTTTTATATTTTAGAATTTTAATTAAGAAGTGTATCTTTTTATATTTTAAAATTAAAATTTTAAAATGTAAAAATATATTTTAAAACTTTCATTTCGAAATGTAAACATTATATTTTAAAATGTAAAAAATATATTTTTAAATGTAAATTCTGGAAAATATTTTAGAAAATTACATCAGAATTTTAATTTTAAAATGTAAAAATATACTTTTAAATGAAAATTCTAAAATTTTATTTTTACATATATAAAATTGAAAAAAAAAATTTAAAAATAATGAAAGAGAGATGTGAATAAAAAAAATGTAAAAAGTAATACCCTTATCAACAACATACTTGGACCTGCAATTCCAATTTAAAATTCGAAATTTTGAAAAAAAATAATTTAAAGTTCGGTACCTGTTGACAGTCTAACATCGATGTCGATGTTTAGGTGTCATTTGATTTAAAAAATATTTTTTATTATTATTTTATGTTTTTATTTTTATTTTTAAAAAAATCACATTGTTAAAATCAAATATCACCTTAAAATTTGTTTAGATTTAGGTTAACAGGCTGAATGGTCAGTGTATTACATTTAGGTTATTTGGTTGAATGGTCACTGTATTAGGCTGTAGGTAAAAGAAGACCAAGTGAAAAAAAAACCAAAAATAAAAATGAAAATAAGTGATTTGCATGATCCAACTAGTACATATGGCGATGGAATGCAGGAGAAGAGCACTCCCAAACAAATATCAGATCCTCTTTTTCCACAACATGAATATAACCTTACTATATCTCTATCATGGCAAGTGAGAGGACGTTGAACTTAAAGAGAGGTTGAATTGAATTTGAAAAATGTTTAAAATTTTTCATGAATTTTTGTAAACAAATTGCCAAACATTTGACTCATTTCACTAGTAGAAAAATAATCTTTTATAATAGGATTTTACGTCGATTATCTGTCAACCGATGTAGAAAAAAGGTGGTAGCATTTTTGTAAATAAATTTGACACTTTCTACATCGGTTACTTTACCATCGATGTAGAAAAATAGGCGATGACATTTTTGTAATAAAATTTAAACTTTCTACATCGGTTGATTTATAACTGACGTAGAAATTCTGACTTTCTACGTCGGTTGAGTAGTGTAACTGATGTAGAAAGTTCTTTTTACGTCGGTTCTTTGAAATAACCGACGTAAAATCTGTTTTCCCTCCTCTATACCTGATGCGACCGTTATCGTCCTCATAAGTGTAAACACTCAATTGTTGTCCTCCTGCCCTAACTGATTGCTCTAAGCCTCCATAAGTGTAAACACTCCATTCTATAAGCACGTCGTCGTTCTCAAAGCTGTCGTCGTCCAAATGCGAAGAACACCGTCGTTCTCAAAGCACGCCGTCGTCGTCGTCTACACCGGTATGTAGCATTCTGGCTCTCTGATTAGGTTTAGTTTAGGGTCTCTGTTTTTGTTTCTACATTACTTCTTAGCATGTTTTGTTAAATCACTCTGTTTCTCTGTTAGCCTATGTTTTGCCTTCTCTGTTTCTACCTGTTACTCTTAGCTTGTTTTGCCTTCAATAAATCAGGATGCCAATGCTTCATACTCCACGTTAGTATAGGATGAAAATGATTAATTTTTTCTTATTTGATTGAGAGAAAAAATATTGTATGTTTTCATATTCTTCTAATATCATAGCTAGTAGATAAGTATATGAATAAATTTATTAGTTTAATACCTTCAATGTTTGGTTTAAAAGATTTATTAGTTTAAAAGATTTGTTAGTTAACACTAAATAGTGGCTAGTTAATCACCTGCAAAAACAATACCCCCATTAAAGTAAATTGTTAGAAAATGAAGGTGTTGGTGACTATAATTTTGCTAAGGGGTTATTTTGCAGAAGCTCTAACTATATATGGACTAATGTCATGCAAACATAAGAACAAAATATGAAAATATTATATGAAGTGGATAGAGTAAGAGAGGAGGAAAAAGGTTCTATAAGATAAAAAAAAGTAATAACTTTTTTTTAGTCATTCTTGAAGTAAGAAGCATACCAGCCCTGTAGTTGTAGGTACTCAGAGATTGCTATTTTTTTATGGATAAAAAAATAAGTAATTATCATTAAGCTTGAATGCAAGTCCTAATCCATAGTTGCAAACTTGGAACAGTAGTTGTGTTTGACATCATTCCTTCCACAAATTCTTTAGTGCGTGCTCATCTTCTTTTCCTTATGCTTTGAAGGTTTCTTCTATTCTTAAACAGAAATTGTTCAGAAATATAGTCTTTTCAGGGGCTAGTGGCTTGGTTGATTTAGTGATGTTTAAATGAATCTATGTGACTTCTTTTTGTGGATCTGTGTACCCTATGGTGAATTTTAATGTTTACCAGGAATTGCTATTATCTAATGTTTAAAAGAATTGCTATTTAGCCTGTTAAGCATATGGCTCCCATGCATCTTAGAGACCAAATAATCAGATAGGATTTCAATGTTCAGTCTGGTGTGATTAAAGCTTTAAGAAAATTAATAGGTAGCTATTTGAGCACAATATAAATATGAATTGTATTTATTGATTCTATTCAATAATTTTTTCATATTTGTTTCCTCTGCTTTTAACAAATACATGGCTTACCCTTCAGAGGTTCCTCCTTCACAAAATGGGTCTGAGAACCCTTCTTCTCGACAAAAAAAGGGAAGACAAGCCACACGGTTAAGGGAGTTAACCCTTAGTCGGAGCGGCGAACAGAGGATTCCCATAGAGTTTGATAAGGTCACTGGAAATCCATTAGGGCCAAACAAGACAAAGTTTAAGAGTTATGTGACCCTCCTTGGACGAAGCAAAGTTAGTATTTTGAAGAAGGATTGGGATGATGTTGAGATGCAAGTGAAGGATCAAATTTGGGAGACTATCATGGTATTTAACTTTAAAGCTTTAAGTTTTTCCATAAATTTATCATTCACTAACCAATTACATCTTTTTTTATGTAGCTTACATATGATGTACCAAACACTAACTTCCTGAAGAGGAAGTGACTTTCATTTGCTGGTGAACGCTGGAGGGGCTTCAAGACACATCTCACTAGCAAATATATATATGGGTCACTCAAGGATGTGTCTCTTTGTGAGGAGTACCAGTTCCTTGATGAAGACACTTGGCAGAGATTTGTTGAGTCTCGAATGGATCCTGCATTCATTGTATGTATCTTTCTAATATTATATTTTTTAATTGACTAATATAAGCAATATTATGATTAATTAATTTTCTTTCTTATAAAAGGATAAAAGAAAGAAGGCTCAACAAATTTCTGCCAAGAACTATTACACATATTATCTCGTGGGGGTTATGAGTTGCTTCAAGAGAGGCTGATTGAGCAGAAGTTGAAAGATCGTCAGCAATCATCTGAAGCAGATCCCTTTACATTTCTCTCTCCACCCTCTCCACCTTCACGCCATGAGAAATGGAAGAGGGCACGCCAAAAGGCATCTGGAGAGTACACATCAGAGCCTTCTCGCATTGTTGCTGAGAAGATTGTAAGTAATCACACAATTTTGTAAATTTCCTTTTTATTTATCTTCAAACATTTACATTACTGATAATGGTCATTTTTTGTTTTGTAGGATTCTTTGGTTGAACAAAGCTCACAAGGAGTCTTTGTTCCAACTGGCCGGGATGATATCTTAAGTACTGTTATTGGCCAACCGGAGCATCCAGGGCGTGTTCGTGCAGTTGGCCGAGGTGTTGGCCTTAGACAGTACTTTGTATTGTCTTCTAGACAGACATCCAAAAAAGGTTTGGTGTCTAGAGATGAGTTGGACGCCATGTGCGAAGACATGAGGCACGCAATGCGGCAAGAACTTCGAGAAGAGCTCAGACAGGTGCTTAGGCAGGAGCTTAGGCAAGAGCTTAGGCAGGAGCTTGCATCTTTGGGACTTTCCCAAACATAGACACAGGGTCACCATCCATCACCTTTTCCTAGGCGCGTGAGCACAAAGGGAAGTTGTGCTCCGACGAAGGAGCAACTACAGGGAGAAGAGGATGTGGATGCAGCTACAGACGATTATGAGTTATATGTTGATGATCCATATCGTTTGGTAGCACTTGGGAAAGTCTACACCTTGGGTTCAACCATCCATCACCAACAAATTGATGATGATCATGTTAGAGTGGTGGTTGAACAGGTTGAAGATGCAGATGCTCTTGTTCCTATCCCTACTGAGGAGGTTTATGTCGTGGGGCAAGCCCCCAATCATTTCATTATACGGCCGAGGAGACTTGTGCAGTGAGCTTAACCTCAGGTATTAAATAATTTTAGCTTATGTTACCAATTTTTTAATATATATATTGTGTGTGTGTGTGCGCCTATATATATATATATATATATATATATATATATATATATATTTCTTACTATTTTGTGAATTTATCGTAGGTTTATAAGGAAGATCGTGGGAAGAAGATTGATTTAAGTGCTAAAGGAGATCTTCCTGAGCCTTCTGTTTTTTTGCTAATTTAAGTGCTAAAGCAAACTAAAACACTTTCCACAAATTAATTTATGCAATGCATCATTGTATTCTCTAAATTAATTTGCGCAATGTAATTTTTTTGTTTTCGCAAATTAATTTACGGAACATAAAAATGTAACTTTTTGTAAATTAATTTACGGAAAACAAAGAATTACATTCCGCAAATTAATTTATGAAATACGCTAATGCATTCTGTAAATTAATTTGCGGAATAGACGAATACATGTGGAAGAATAAAAAAAACTAAACTCCAGAACAGATGAGAAGGTGTTAAGGATAAAATAATAATAAAAAAATTAAAACGGATGAAAAAGAAAAAAAATGCAAAAAGCAAACCCCATTATTTGACATCACCTTATAAAGCAAGCCCATCATTATCGCAATAAACAAAACTCCATCATTTTCAATCATAATCAGATCATTTACAAAATCCATCCCTCTTAAAACTTTCACTAGAACTCAACCACAACCACCAAACTACCATTGTGATCAAGATTGAAACCACCTAGGGCTCCTTCCTTGCTGTTCAAAAATCGGTTAAAAAATTAAAATATTTTTACACAATTTAATCTAAATTTGGGTTTTCATATTTGAAATTGAGCTAAATTATAAATATATTAATTTTTATTTTATTCTTATAATTATATTAATGAAGATATATTCATATTTTTTAAAAAAAATAATTAATTTAACTTTCAATTTGTAATGTCGATTATTTTTGTAATTTATGATAATATCTGATATTTAAAAAAATTATTTATGATATATTTAATTATTAAAAATATCATATGAGGCTTTATTCAAATTTTAATTAATCAAATTTTATTATTTGTTAATAAAAAATTAATTATTTGCTTTAAAAATATATACATTAAAATAATTAATTTAATCTAAATTATAAAATATCATCTCATATGAATTTAATTTTTATATTATTTTTAAATTAAATTAAATCATACTTTTAAAAAAATATTTATTTCAAAACAAATATCAAAATCGACCTTTGTTTCGAAATATCAAAATCGATCTTATGTAATCTTATCAAAATCGAAATAACTAGTCTAGTGATAAGATGTTACAAATTAAAATAATTTTATATAAAAATATAAATTTGAATACATATTTTTCACATGAGAAAAAAAAATCTTCTGAAACAAAGCGTCATCTCTAGTGCGATGGAGTGGCCCACGTCAGGTAAGCTTTATGCATATGCGAAGAATGATTTGTGGTGTCCTGGAGCAACGTAGCTCATGTCCTCATCTAAACACTATTCGTCCTTCCATATGCAAATAATGAAAAAATAATACTTGAACACTGATTGATGATAAAGACTGATCATAATTTTCCCTGCGATAGTATGTATCAGTACTTAACATAAATTTGTGTCGTGTAGCTGTTGTCTTCAACAAGCACTAAAGACCACAAAAAATCTTTGCGTTTAGAGAGAAGAAGAAAATATAATTAATGGGGAGGTGCAGCAAATGGTGGAGATGAAGGAAGACGTAACGAATAACACTAAGATGTCTGAAAGCAAAGCGAGACTTGCGATTTTGGAATTAGCCCACATAATGAGTGTACCAATGTCCCTCACTACTATCATCAAACTCAAAGTGGCCGAGGCCATATGGCAAGACGGTTCCAACACTCCCCTCTCTGCCGCCGACATTCTCGCCCGTATTCGCCCTCACGGTGGTGGCGACGCTGACAACCTTCAGCGCCTCCTCCGCATGCTCACCAGCTATGACATCTTTGATGAACATTTGAGTAACTGTGGCCAAAGGAAATATTCCCTCACCAACATTGGAAAAATTCTTGTTGACGATAACCAAGGTCTATCTTGTGCATATTTCATGCTCCAACACCATCAGGTTATCTTTATCTTTATTCATAATTTTCATCTTAATTTCTTAAAAGATATATAACAATGAAAACCAAAGAACATTCCTATCGCATTCTCTTAAGGATGCCACTCTTAAAATTGATTTTTTTTAATTACTTAATACGTAAGCTATTTTTTTTAAAGTATATATTCGTATTTTTAAGAATTAACTAACATAAAAAGTGCTGAGAATGTATTATATATATAAAAGAAGATATTAAGTTATTTAAAAATAACTTTAATTAAAGTTATGTTATTTAATAATTTTATAAATATTAAATATTATTATTTTAATTATTAAATTAATAAATTATATACTATAAATTATTCTTATAAGATTTTATAAAAATTTTAAAAATATTTAATATTTTATTAAATAAATTTAAATTAATAGATATTATAAATTATATATTATTTATTAATTTAAATTTATTTTTTAAATATTAATTTTTTAAAAAATTTTATAAAAATTTGTAAAAATAATTTATATAATATAATTTATTAATTTAACGGTTAGATTAATAAAATTTAATTATTTATAAAAATTATTAAACAAAATAATTTTAACTAAAATTATTTATAGAGTAACTTTATTTATATATATACGAGCAATTAAATTATTTATAAATATTTTTAGTATAAAATTAATTTATTTATAATTTTTTAAATTATTAAATTTTATTAATATAAATATTAAATTAATAAATTTTATAATATATTATATTAATATTTCTAGATATTAATAAAAAAAAGCACACATTATTATTACATTTAAAATCCTTAATCAAATAATGTTACTCTAACAATATAGAGTCAAATTTTTCCTTTTCAACTATGACAAAATGACAATTTTTTAGATATATTTTTTTTAAAAAAATCTCCTTTACTAATAATCTAAACAGCGTTATTTCATATTTTAAGTTATCATAAAAAATACTAATAATTATTATTAAAATTAAAAAAAATCTTAAAACTTTCTGAACTCACAATCTTTGAAGATGAGAATATTGGATAAAAAAATTTTTTTTTCAAAATATTTTTTTTTCATTGGAAAATTTTAAAAACCTGATCTAGTAAGTGAAACCCAGAAGAAACTATGGTAAGTTCGTAACTGATTGCAATCACCATCAAATCGACCAAGTTTTACACAGTCAACAGATTCAACCTCCCCATTCTAAAATTTTTGATTCAAAGCACCACTTTGTTTTTATTGGATCTTATTTTCTCTAAGGTATTAATTTTCAAAATTGGTATCCTTTGTGTTTTTAAGCTCCAAAATATCCATTAAAGGTATTTTAAACCTATATTTCTCTTTATTATAGAAAAAAAAAGGATAATTTTAAAAAAATCATAATAATCATGTAAGGTGTTAAATGTTACAAAATTTTAAAAATAATTTATATTTTATTATATAATTTATTTTAATATATATTAGAATAGATATATTATTCACTAAAATATAATCATATAATGAAACATCAAATTTTATTAAATTATATAATATTTTGTAGACAGATTCTATTTAATAAAATTTATTAATTTAATAATTAAATTAATAAAAATTAATTATTTAAAAATATTATAAGCAAAATAATTTTGTTAATATTATTAATAAAGTAATTTGATTTCTTATTTTTTTTATCTATCTCTGCTTCACTTTTTTTCTCTTTCTATATATATAATTAATGCTTAAAAATTATCTGCCAATTTAAATTATTTTATATATAATTTATTTTATTTTATCAAATATAATGTTATTTTATTTATCTGCCAGTACGGTTTAATTTAATATTTAATAAAACTTTATTTATTTATTTTAAATATAAAATATCTAAATTATTTATAAAATAATTTGTTGTTTAGCTTAAAAGTTATTATTATTTATTACGAAGTAGATGCCTAATAAAATTAATAAAGCGGGCCAGGCAAAAAAGCCGACCGAGAAAGTAGATGCCTTTGCTTTGCATCTAGTGGTTTTACTTTTCGCATTTGTTTTCCTAACCACATTTTTTACTTTTTTAATTTTTAATTTAAATTTAAATTTTAGAAATATTATTTTATAGTAGATAATATGATTTCATAATTTAAATTTTAAAAGTAAATATATTTAATTTTAAATTTTAAATTCTGTATATATTATTTTATACTTATATAAAATATATTTACAAATTTTAAATTCTTAAAATATATTTATATAATTTTAAATTTTAAATTTTCAATATATATTTTTAAACTTTCAAATTTTAAATTTTGAAAGTATTGTTTCATATTTATATAAAATATACTTTTAAATTTTAATTTCTTAAATATATTTTTTATATTTAAATTTAAATTTTAAAAAATATTTTTATATTTTTATGAAATATAACTATAAAAACAAAATTTATAAAAATAGAAAGATACAAATATTAAAAAAGGGATGAGAATAGTAAAAGCCCGCATCTTGTCATCCTCTGTGGAATTTCAGCCTCGCAAATTGCAGAACTCGGTCTTACTGTCATTTAAGAAACCGGCATCGCTTCCTTTTTTTTCTACTTTATTATGCGTGACGATGTCTTCACTTTCCTACAATTTTTTTATATATTTTAAACAAATATTATTATATATAATTATATAAATAGGTAAATAAGATTATAAAATAAAATAAAAATATGATATGGTAAAAATAAAATTATAAAAAATAAAATATATTAAAATAAAAATATTATTATATATAATAATCAATATTGTTTTATATCATATCATATTTTTTATTTTTCTTCTTATATTTCTTTTTATTTAATGGTATTCCTTTTATTTTTCCAGATGTATAACAACCTATTTTTTCTTTTTCCAATTGGTTGTCTTAGTGTTTTGCTGCTAACTTCTTCAGGTTTGGGATAAAAGTTGTATTAACTAAGTTTTTAACAAAAAGAATGGTTTATTGTTGTTGTTATTGTGTTTTAATCCAGGCCAGTGGGAAAATATAACATAGTGTGAAACAATGAATAAAAAATATAAAAATCAAAGTTATTGATTTAATCAGAAATTTTTTTTTTTTTATTGATTTGATTAGAGTTTGATGTTCTGTTTTTTTTTTTATTTTATTAATTGGAATGCTAATTTGTTTTATATTTATAACATTACGTTTTGAGTTACAATTTTATGGATTAAATATGTTTTTAATCTTTCTAAAATATTCAAATTTTAGTTTTGGTCCCTTAAATTTAAAACATTTGGTTTAGGTCATTCGTTTTTTAAAATACATTGATTATAATTCCTGTATTAACTTAAGTTATATTAAACCAAAATTTAAATATTTTACAGAGACTAAAAACATATTTAACTTTTTATTTTATTATATAAAAAAATATATATGAAAGATTCCAATATAACTAATTCAGAATACTAACATAATTTAGTATTAATTTTTTTTATTTTAAAGCTAATTTATATTTAAATTGATTATAAAATTTAATAAATCAGTTTAATTTTGACTAATTTAAATTTGCAATAAAGCTTAAAAATTTTTATATATTAAATTTAATATCTAATAATATACTTTTATGAATTTTCTTGATTTATTTAACATTTAATTTAACATAAAATAATTGGAAATTATTAGAATTTAGAAAATATGTAATGCTTTTATATAAAAAATTATCTTCACTAATTAAAATTTATGATATACATAATTTAATATTAAAAATTTTAAAAACCTAAAATTAATTATACAATAATGTTAAATTATTTAAATTTTATATTTCATATAATTAAGATTATGGTGTTAATTTTAAATTGAAAATAATAGAATAAATTTTTGTTACTAAAATAATAAAAGAATCATTCTAAAATTGATATCCTTTAAAATTTATAAATAATTATTTAGATAATAATAATCATTAGAAAATCAATTTATAAATTATAATTTTAAAAGATTCTTAAAAATAAATATATCAAAATATAAAATATTCTTATTATATTAATTATATTTTGACAACATTAATTACAAATATGATACTTAATATAAATATATTGAACCGTATAATATATGAAATGTTTTGATTATAATTCTTAAATCGTAATTAATATATTTTGATTTAACATAACTTAAGTTAATATAGGGACTATAATCAATGTATTTTAAAAAATGAAGGACCTAACCCAAAGATTTTAAATATAAATGACCAAAACCAAAATTTGAATATTTTAGAAAGACTGAAAATATCCAATTTTATTGTATATAAACTATATTTGTAATTTTTTTTCTCTCCTTCGGTTTTATTTTATTCTCTCGACTTAATAGTTAATTGAGCTTTATTATTTACTTGAAATTTTGATTTTATCAAATTTAGGATTGTAGGGTCTGGTTAAATAGTTGGATCATTTCCAGCTATGAGAACATATTTATTAAAAGTTTTTGTTTAGATAAAAAATGAAAAAATAATAATATATTGGAGTGTGGTTGTACTGTATAGGATGGACTGATGCGAGCTTGGCCGTTGATTGGGGAAGCAGTAGAGGATCCAACGATTCAACCATTTGTTAAGGCAAACAAAGAATCAGCATTCGAGTACTACTTAAAGAGGCCAGATGAAATGAATTTATTTTTGAAGTCCTTATCTGGGATATCTGTGCCCTTAATGAAGGACATGCTTAACAAGTACGATGGGTTCATTGGGGTGGAGACACTCGTTGATGTTGGTGGCAATTCTGGTATCACTCTCCGTATGATAATGGACAAATATCCAAATGTGCTAAAGGGTATCAACTATGATTTGCCTGGTATGGTAGCTTCTGCACCACCCATTTCAGGTACATATTTTTCTTTTTTTTAAAAAAATGTTAAAGAACAGATTTTATGCATGTAAAACTAATCATATTTTTTAATTAAGAAGTATTTATTATGGCAGAAATATAAAACATGGCATAATTTTTTAAAAATAATTATTATTTTTTGTTTAAAATCAGACTTTAAAATTGTATTAACAAAATCATTTTTTAATGTCATGTATGTATATATATTTTTGAAATAACAGAATTTATATAATAATTTTTATATATATAAAATTTAGAAATAAAATAACATAAATGCGTAACCATTGTTGTTAAAATATATTATATGAACAATTTTACTCTATATTTTGAGTTACAGTCATTTTGGAATATGTGACTTCGACTTTTTCACTTATTTTAACCAGAGAATTATTTAGAAAATAATTGGTATAGAAAATAATTGGTTTAAAAAAATTGTAAATTAAATATCTTTTTATTAAAAATAAAAAAAATAATATTATATTATATTTAATCTTACATGTATAAATTAAATTTAAAAACTTAAAATAATATGCAATTTTTTATTTTTAATTATGTAAAATTATAATATTATATATTTTTTAATATATTATATATTATAAAAATTTTATAAATAATATTTTATTGATATTAATTCAACCACTTATAAATAATTAAATCTTGAAAGTATCTTAATTAATCCGATCAACCATTCGTTTTAAAAAAATATGCTTGACATTTACTTGTGTGCTACATGTTATTTGTAGGTGTAATCCATGTTGGTGGTAATGCCCTTGAATCTGTTCCCCGAGGGGATGCTATCTTCATCAAGGTGCCTCCCTTAGTTAATTAATATCTCTAAAATAATTTTAAGCCAAATGCTAACCAATATATAAAAATTTAACATTTACTAATATATAAATATTAACAATTATAATTAACTTCATGTATTAATAACGAAAAATAAAATTATTAAAAATAGGTATTGTGAATTCATATTAATTAATATTATGACGTTTTATGTTAACACTTATATATTAATTTTCTATATATCAATAAAATTGTATTAAGACTATACTTTAATGATTTTAGTTCTCAAATTTTCTAAAATTAATTAACTCTTTTGATTGTTGATAACCATTAAATAATAATGTGGTTAATAATTAAAAGATTGTTCTACCAATTATTTTTATGAGCACATTAACGAAAAAAATTAAAATATGTAAATTATAGAGTATATACATTAGGGATCAAAATTATAAAAATTTTAAAAGTTAAAATTATTAAAATTAAAAAAATCATAAAAATATAATGACTTGAAAAAATATTTAAACCTTTTGAATATATACTTGCAATATAATTTATAGTTTGGTTTTCATCAAACAATCAAATAATATGTGTGATTGAAAGGGGAAGCTAATCATCAGAGCATTAAATTGTTAGTGTACAATAATATATATTTTTTAGTATAAGATGAAAAATAATAAAATTCAAATCTCATATAAAATTTTTCAGTTAAAACAGTCTTCGTAGCTTGTTCATTAATATGTTAAAAAATTGTATTGGAAAAAAAAAGATTTTTATAAATGTTTTTTTAAGATTCATTGATGGATAAATATTCTAGTGGATCAATTTTTAAAATTGAGGTTATATTGTCGATAGAGTCCAAGGTTTAATAGACGAACTTTTGTATTCAAAAATCCTACTACAACATTTTCTCATAAAATTTAACATGAAAAATGTTAACAAAATTATATTATATATATATATTTAAAAAATTTTAGATATATTTTTCAAATTAGTAATAATTATATATATTTATATAATATTTAAGTCGTTAAAATAAACTTATAAGATAAAGTATTTATAAATTTTTAAATACTGTAAAATTTTATATACATGCTTTAATAATTAGATTGTTAAATTTTATATTTTATATATAAAATTATTAAATTAGTATAAATTTAAAGTTTAATTCTAAATAAATAATAATTTATTCAAAAAAATTATATTTATTAAAAAATTCTTAAATTTTAAATAATTTTTATTATATACATCAAAATTAAAAATAAATTTTTTATTATACTAATAATGTGGTTAAAATATATTTTAATATTCTCACATTTAAATAAATTTTCAATCTTTGAGATTATTTTTATTTTTTATAAAATTGCACTATATATATATATATATTTTAAATTATCTATCATTTTATATTGTAACATGTTGAACAATATATTAAATTAAATTAAATTAGCTATAAATATAAGATGACACTAACGTTGAACCTTATTCTTATAAATAAAATTTATTCTTTTATCTTTTTGTTGTAATAGTATTTATTTTATTAAAATTGATCACTCATAATAATCCATAATTAATTAAAAAATACAAGATTTTAACACAACCTAATATCTTAAATAATTTATACACATTATCTTTTCTGAATTTTGCATAAAGAATAGATGAATTAACTAACATTCTAGTTGAAATTTGGATGAACGGATCTGAGTCTATATATATTAATTTCGTTCTTGATTGAACTTGCAGTGGGTATTTTTGGGATTTACAAACGAGGAAAGCAAGCTTGTGTTCCAGAATTGTTATAAGGCACTTCCGGTGGAAGGAAAATTGATAGTATGCGAACCGGTGCTGCCCGAGCTGACCGATGAGAGTCACCGTACAAGAGCATTGCTGGGGGCAGACATATTCATAATGACAATGTATAAAACTAAGGGGAAGCACAGAACTGAGCAACAATTTAAACAGCTTGGCATTGCTACTGGTTTCCCTCATTTCCGTGCCTTCTACTTCGATCCTTATTTAACTTTACTTGAGTTTCAGAAATGAGTAAGTGTGATGTTAATTAAGTGTGCTGAAATCATGAATGTTGAGGAAAAATAATTAAGAACAACACTACTCTCAGATTGTTCCTTATGAATAAATCTTCCTCAAAAAATTTGGAATAATATAAGTTCCTCATTTTTTCTTCTGCTTTTGAATTGTACCGTGGAGTGATAACCCTCATCCCTTTTAATAGTCCCTTTTGAATTCAAACACCTTGGCATGTCTACCGGTTTCTCTCATTTCCGTGCCTTCTACTTTGATCCTTATATGACTTTACTTGAGTTTCAGAAATAAGTATCAGCCTTTCAACTCTCATGTTAATAACCCTACTGAAACCATGATTTGGGGAAAAATAATTTGGAACAACACTATTCTCACACTTATTGGGATTGTTCCTTAGAAATAAACCTTCCTCAAAAATTTGGAATTATGTATGTTCCTCACTTATCTTCTGCTTTAAATTGCCCGCTAGAGTATTAATTTCTTCTCCTCTCTTATGGAGTAAGTTTTCCATACTTAAATAATATCTACTTTTTGCGTTTTTCTTTTTATATTCAGCAATTTTTTTAATTTTAGAAAAAAATTAAATTAGGGGTAAGAAACCATATATGCTAGCTGATTTGCTTTAAAAGGAGAGAAATGCATACGATTGTAGTACTAAAATTTCCTTAGATCTGCATGATCGTCATTTTGTTTTTTTGACACAATTGCTATACACTGGCCTCTATTATGTTGGACCAAGCGAAAGCCACAGAATGTAAAATCCCATTAGAGAAGCTAGTAAACTAAATGAGAGTAACTTGTTTGCACGTTAATTAATTGAGAGAGGACCATTGGTCATTTAGAATCCGCCACCACTCTTTTACACAATAAATTTGTATAAATTGGCTTCTAAACATCACGGAATGGCATTAGTTTTTCATAAAGCATTAATGGACCCATTATTAATCTGTAATCAAATTCCATAGTACATATGTTCACCGTCAGTAGTTGCATGTCAAACAACGGTATCCTCCTTATCTGGACGACGTAAAGAAATCTCTTGTGTTTTTCAGAGAAAGTGGTTTGAATTAACTTTTCATTTCTCATTTTGTATACTGCATGCATGACATCACATCTCTCATATTTATCATTTTTCTCTTTCTTCTTCATTTTTTTCTCAACGTTTAGATCTATTTTTACTCTTCCTAAAAGCCCAGATGTCCACCACCTTCCGATTCGTTATACTATTATCAATTTTGAAAAACAAATGTTGAACATGTATAGCTTAAGTAGTGGCTTCATTTGGCCCCCTCAAATTTTTGCATTTGTATTGTACCTAAGGTTCATATTTTTCACCAATATTGGTTATTTGCCATCCTTCACTAGTTTTTATTTTATTTTTAAAACTTACAAATTAAAAAACAGATTTTTTAACATTCATTTACAAAATTATGGAATAAATATTTCTAAAAATATTTTTTGATTTTCTAATTTTTAAAATAAAATAATATATTAATATGAATTTAATGTATTAATTTATTATTTAATATATAGGACAAAATCATTAAGACAAAAGAACCATTATATACCTCTCAAAGTATTGATTTTTTTTTCTTAAAAAATAAATAAAAGAAGAGCAAGATCCAAACAAAGAGTAGGGACCAGTGACATATCAGATTAGAAACAGGGAATTGCTTTTGCATCTCCTTAAAATAATAGGGATCTGAAGCTCTTACAAAATTATATTTATGTCTTTACATTTACTATTTTTTATATTTTGAAATTAAAATTTTAGAATATATTTTTTGTATTTTAGAATGTTAATTAAGGAATGTATCTTTTTATATTTTAAAATTAAAATTTTGAAATATAAAAATATATTTTAAAACTTTCATTTCAAAATGTAAAAATTAGATTTTAAAATGTAAAAAATACATTTTTAAATTTAAATTCTGGAAAATATTTTAAAAAATTATATCAGAATTTTAATTTTAAAATGTAAAAATATACTTTTAAATGAAATTTCTAAAATTTTATTTTTACATATATAAAATTGCAAACAAAATTTAAAAAAAATGAAAGAGAGATGTGAATAAAAAAAAATGTTAAAAGTAATATCCTTATAAACAACATACTCGGACCCGCAATTCCATTCTAAGATTCGAGATTTCAAAAAATAAAAATAAAAAATTCAAAGTTTGGGACTTGTTGACAGTCTAACGTCGATGTTTAGGTGCCATTTGATTTAAAAAATATTTTTTTATTATTATTTTATGTTTTTATTTTTATTTCTAAAAAATCACATTGTTTTAATTTTATTTTTTATTTTCATTATTTTCTATATAATATGTTAAAAATAAAAACAAAAAATATTTTTCGAAATTAAATATCACCTTAAAATTTGTTTAGATTTAGGTTAATGGGCTGAATGGTCACTGTATTAGATTGAGGTTAATGGGCTGAATGGTCACTGTATTAGGCTGTAGCTAAAAGAAGACCAAGTGAAAAAGAAACCAAAAATAAAAATGAAAATAAGTGATTTGCATGATCCAACTAGTACATATGACATGGAATGCAGGAGAAGAGCACTCCCAAACAAATATCAGATCCTCTTCTTCCACAACATGAATATAACCTTCCTATATCTCTATCATGGCAAGTGAGAGGATGATGAACTTAAAGAGAGGTTGAATTGAATTTGAAAAACATTTAAAATTTTTCATGAATTTTTGTAAACAAATTGTCAAACACTTGACTCATTTACTTATATGGTATTGAAATTATTAAGGAGAAAATTTTCCCTGTGTATAACATTATGTTACATCTGAATATGAATGTAAGATGTTAAGTTCTTAAAAAAAAATTCAAACGTTCAGTTGTGGGTGTGAAAAGGTGTAATGAACGGTCATGTGTACGACAGTATAGGTTAATCACGTCTTAACTTTATAAGAAAAATTATTATTATACACACCAATCCAATATTTATATTTAAATACATCTTTATTTTATTTTATTTTATTTTATCATGTTATATTTTACATATAATCTCTCTATTTTTATTTTTCTTGTTTTTTCCATTCTATATATCTAAAATAGGATCTACGAGTATCACAACTCTTATATAAGTGTATCAATTATTTAGAAATAGAAAAATTAATATAATAAATCATTACATATAAAATAATTTAAAAGATGTAAAAAATTATTGAATAAGGATAAAAAAAATTGAGATATATCTTATTTTGACTCTAACCACTTCCATTTTTTTATTTTTTATTTCTGCTAATTATTCAAATAAAACATATATTTTTACAATGTTTTAGGATGTCTTACCAAAATACAAAACTTTAAAGATACCTTAACCAGGTGTAAAGAAGGGATATTTCACCCCAATACAATTAAAGCCCTTCGAATACCTTATCCTAGTGTATACAAGAGATACCTTACCCTAAAATTAAGAGTCACATAATTAAACCAAAAAGAATATTTAGGAGAGTGAAATATTAACGAGGCAGTTGGTTTGTAAAAATATTGTTTACATTTTTATAAATAAAGAAAATAGAAAATAATAACAAAAAAAATATTTTTCTATATTTATTTTTTATATAAATATTGAAAAATAAAAATAAAATAAATTAAAAATATTTTCACAGATAAAACACCAGCTAAACTTAAAAGACCAAATCACTTAAAATTAAAATTTGAGATTTTCATAATTTTGTTGTCTATTTGCTAAAGCTAAAAAGATAAGTTTTATAATAGAAATATCATTGTGATGAAAAAATAAAAAATAAAAATGTGCTGACAATAAAAAATGGAACAAATGGTTCATTAGAAAATCATTCATTCCATTAATTTTAGTCCGTAAAAGGATTAATATGATAAAAATAATAATAACTAAGTTGACGAATTAATATGACAAATAAAAAATAATATAAATATATTTTTACTATTTTTTTAAGTTTAGGAATTAATTTGATATCTCTTAAAAAAATTAAAATACAATATGGGTATGTTTGGTATCATTAACCCTTAGAAGCTCAAAGCTAAAAAATTTATCTATTAGAATAAAAAATATTTGTTAAAATTAATTAATAAATTAGAAAAATAAAATAAAATGACAAATAAAGATATAGGTTTTACATAATAATTTAAATATTATAATCTTTTATTAATTATAAATTTTTTAAAAATAAATTTAATTATTATATTAAAAATAGGGATGATATTTTTTAATTTATTATTATATATTAAAAATATTATATAAAATAAAACTTATAGTTATTTAAAAAATTATATATTATAAAAAAATTTTCTGGTTTTATTTATTTATTTATTTTATTATTTATGATATATTTTTAATAAAAATTATCTTCAAGTAAATTAAAATTAAAAAATATTTATTTTAAATTTTTATAAATAAATTTTAAATAATATTTCTATAAAAAGAGTATTTAATTAATCTTAAAAAATTTATCAACAAAATCAAATATTTAATTATAAAAATTTTAAAAAATATTTAATATTTAGACACTAAATAATGATATAAAAAATAATATTTTATAATAAATAATAGATTATCAAAATTTATAACTTCCCGTTAGTAGTTAGTAGTTGAAATCTACGTGGAAGTAGTGTTAAAAAATATATTAATAAAATATTTATTATGTTGAAAAACCAAAAAAAAATTTAAAAAAATTCAACTAATTAAAATATAATGTATGTTTTATAGCTAATCCATTTAAAAGTTAAATGTCCAAAAAAATATTATCTATTAGATATTAAAAGTTATAAAAATTAAAGGGATTTTAATCTATTAAAATGCTAAAATTATATATGATTGAAATAATTTATTAAATTTTAAAATAATCCATTAAAAATATAATTAATTAAAAATAAGATCAATTACTTAATAATTTTAAATAACTCATTTGGATTATAATTTTAAAGTAATAATAAAAAAATGTTTTAATAAAACATTTCATTAAACAATTTTGAGCTTTATAATCTATTTTTGAAAAATTTTAACAACATTATACCTAGTATAAAATGATTTGAACTTGATCCTTCATAAATATATTTGCATCTTATTTCGTTTCGTTTCATCAAAACTTGAAATTTAAATATGTAACCATTTTTATGTATATTAATGTCATGATGTTGTAGTAACATAATATAAATAAATAATATTTATATTTAACTTTAAAAATATAAATTAATTTATATCCTAAATATTCAAATAATTATATTATCGTAAAATTTTAAAGTAATCTTAACAGCATAAGTGAAAGCCTAAATTATACACAACGTTATTAACTCATGTCATCAATCAAGATTTTAGTTAGATTGCTTTCCTTTCTTCTAAATGATTATGATACTCATTATAATTATTTCTAATTTTTGATCAAAAGTAATTTGGCTTTTGATCATCCCTACAATTCTATTTTTTATATGTTGAACAATGTTTCAATGAAAATTTTATCCTCATTTATAGTAAATCTTAATTTAGGTATTTTTTAGAAGTTTCTATTTCTTTTCTTCAAACACATTATTTTTCAATTCAATTCAAATAAAAATGATAAAAGTTTAGTCTTGAACGCAAGTTTAATTGGTGTTGCAAGTTCTTTATTTGTGAATTGCACACTAACACCAACATTTATCAAATCCTATAAAATATGGTAGGGTTAGTTAGTGATAGTGGATGCATAAAAAATTGATATGAGAATGATAAGGTAAGAACTTTAAAAAATGTGAAATTTTGGATTTAATTGGTGTTGCAAGTTTTTCACTTGTGAATTGCACACTAGCACTCATCCAAGTCCTATAAAATATGGCAGGGTTAGTTGGTGGTGGTGGATATATAAAAAAGTTGTGAAATTTTGACTATTCTTTAATGGATTTTGATTGGTAGAAGATTGTTAATTTTGTATAAAATTTTAAAAATAAATAAAAATTAAATTAATAAAATCCATTTAGATAAAAAAAAATAAACGGTTGAAATTTTGAGAATATGTAAGTACATATTAAAGATGAGAGGAGATTGAGATTTTGATAATAAAAAAAGAGTTGTTTTGAGTTGTGATTTAATGATGAATTAATGGCAAATGGTTCCATAGGAAATTTTTTCAATGTTACAATTCAGATCCAACTAAATTTTAACACCCAAATTTGATTCAATCGATTTCAACGATCTCTCTTCCATCTTTGTACAGGTATCCAGAGAGTGTAATTTGTGGAAAACAGATACTCTTCCTTTTAATTTTTTTTATTTAAATGATTTATTATTAAAAATGTTAATTTAAAATTTAAATTATTTAATATCAATTCAAGAATCATAATTAACTCAATTAAATACCGAAAAAAAAAATTTCAACTGAAAAACAACCGGATCCGTCATTGTGCCCTTCTCTTCAATCACCTTATCTCTTCTATCAACCATTCATCTTTCATCTTTCCTAACCCATCATTTTTCATCATTATCGCAATAAACCAAACCCTATTATCTGACAGCACCTTATAAAGCAAGCCCATCATTATCGCAATAAACAAAACTCCATCATTTTCAATCATAATCAGATCATTTACAAAATCCATCCCTCTTAAAACTTCATTAAAACTTCATTAGAACTCAACCACAACCACCAAACTACCATCGTGATCAAGATTGGAACCACCCAGTGCCCTTCCCCTGCTGTTCAAAAATAGGTTAAAAAATTAAAAATATTTTTACACAATTTAGTTTAAATTTGGGTTTCCATATTTGAAATTGAGCTAAATTATAAATATATTAATTTTTTATTTTATTCTTATAATTATATTAATTAAGATATATTCATATTTTAAAAACAAAATAAAATTTAGTTTAACTTTCAATTTGTAATGTCGATTATTTTTGTAATTTATGATAATATCTGTTATTTAAAAAAAATTATTTATGATATATTTAATTATTAAAAATATCGGATGAGGCTTTATTCAAATTTTAATTAATGAAATTTTATTATTTGTTAATAAAAAATTAATTATTTGATTTAAAAATATATACATTAAAATAATTAATTTAATATAAATTATAAAATATCATCTCATATGAATTTAATTTTTATATTATTTTTAAATTAAATTAAATCAAATCATACTTTTAAAAAATATTTATTTCAAAACAAATATCAAAATCAATCTTTGTTTCAAAATATCAAAATCGATCTTATGTAATCTTATAAAAATCGAAATAACTAGTCTAGTGATAAGATGTTACAAATTAAAATAATTTTATATAAAAATATAAATTTGAATACATATTTTTTACATGAGAAAAACAAATCTTCTGAAACAGAGCGTGAAGTGTGAACATCACTAGTGGGTTGGAGTGGCCCACGTCATGTAAGCTTTATGCATATGCGAAGAATGATTTGTGGTGTCCTGTAGCAACGTACCTCATGTCCTCATCTAAACATTATTCGTCCTTCCATATGCAAACAATGAAAAAATAATACTTGAACACTGATTGATGATAAAGACTGATCATAATTTTTCCCTATAGAAATTTTTATTATTTTTTATTTTAATACAAAAATTTTTAGAATATTTTTTTAATTTTCTTTTGTCATATTTTACTTCTTTTAGATAGAATTAACTAAAAAATTAATTTTTCACCTTATCTATATATTGTAAATTTATTTTTTTAACCTTTAAAATAATATAAATTTATTTTTATAAATGATATACAAAACAAATGTAAAAACTAATGAAAATTTTTAAATAAATAACTTATTTACAAAATTTAAGAAAATTAAGACATGAATGTCAATACGCTACATCGGTGATCCTCCTTCTATTACTTCTAGCTGTATTGTCAAATTGCAACAGAAATCATTTGGGATACAGAAAGTAACATTGTACCAAATGTATATAAAAAATGATTATTCTCTATACGACCAACATCATCTACCATCGTATATTTGTGATTGAATGGTTGTTATTATTATTTTAAATAGACTCGATAACTTACGCTACAATATACACTACCTTCCCATATTTCTGATTGAATGATTGTAATTTTTTAAAAATAGATCCAGCTTATACGATTACATTATAATTACAATATAAAATACTATGAGTATTATTGAAAATAAATTCAGCATCAATATTAACTAACATTTATTATTATGATATTTTTTAAAGGTTAAATATGTTTTAAATTTTTTTAAAATATTTAAATTTAAATTTTTTATTTTCTAAAATATCATGATTATAGTATATTATTAAAGTATATTTTAACTATTTTATAAAATATTTTAATCATAGCTCTTTAATTTTAATTAATTTATTTTGATTTAATATAATTTAAATTAATATTAAAGATTATAATTAAGGTATTTTAAAAAATAAAGAATTTAAATTTAAGTAACAAAAATTAAAATTTAAATATTTTAAAAGAATTAAAAATATATGTAGTTCATCATTTAAAAATCCTCCAATTTGAATATATGTATCCGCAAGTTAAAATTAAATAGAAATATTTATAAAATTACATTTTAGGATTAATTTTAAATAATATATTTATTAAAAAAATACTATCAAAAAGAGAATACTACTTCTAATTATATCATTATCCATCTATTAAAATTAACTTAACGATTTATATAAGATTATATATAAAAAAAATATCATGTTAGTTGTATAATTGAACCTCATTCTTTAACTGGTAAAAATAAAATTAATTTTTTTACATAAAAATTAATAATTCAATTTTTTAAGATAAATTATAGTTTTTTCATTGGATTTTACCTTTTTATAATATACTTATTTTTATTTGTTTTTATATTATTTAATTATTCTTACTTTTAAATAAATATTTTAATTTTCATGCATATCATAAATATAAAATTTTTATATTATATCAAATAGAATTTATAATTGATAAGACTTTTAAAATAGTTATAATAAAATTTAATAGTTCTTGAATAACGATGTAAAATAATTTTACATACGTTTTAATATATCAATTAAATTTTCAAATTAAAAATCAAACTTTAAGTCTTTCATCAAAATTAACATATTTTTTATGCGCTACATTAAACTTCAATTTGTTGAAAGGAATTTGTTTTAATTGGTAAAAACACACATATATAATTTGAATGATTCTTAATGCATTTGGATCTTCTCAAGAAAGATACCATATTTTTGAAACATGTTACTTGAGAATTTAAAATGCAAGATGATGAAGGTGATAGAATACTCGAATTTTGGTGAGGATTCCATAGGGGAAGACTCTCCATTTTTATTTGTCCCACTTAATAAAATTGCTTTTATAACTGAATGAGGTAAACATTATATTAATTTATATTATAAATCAGAGTTTTTATTTTAAAAACTACTATTATTTTCATCTATATTATTTTTTTATATTAAGTATTTTTTAATATATAAAAATATAATTTATTAATTTAATTTAAAATTTAAATATAAATATACTGTATCAAATTTAAAATATTTTATAATAAAATAAATTTTAAACTTGCTCAAATATTTTTAATTTTAATTAAAGTTTCATTTTTGATAAATTATATCAATAAAGATGATGCGTTTAATAAATTCACAACATAAATGAATTTACATTTTAAAATAATTTGAAGCTAACTAACAAGAAAAGTGTAATTTTAACATAACATACTTTGAGTTTATAAATATATTTTTTCGAAGAAATAATTGTGAAATTGAATCATTTTATACTTGTTGAGTAATTATCGTTGAGTGTGTAAAAGAATAATTATGTTTTGAATGACGCAAAAAATAGAAAGACAAAAAAGATAAAGGTAAAAAATATAAAAAAATAAAAAGAAAAATGAATTATTTATATTGGTAAAAATAGGGGGAAAATAAATTTTCTTGTTTAAATGAATGACAAAAAAATATATTATAATGAATATTTTATTTTATATAATTTTAAAAATAAAATTTAACTTTAAAAATTTTATTTTTAATAATTTAAAATAAATAAAAAAGAAACAAAAAAAATTATTTTTCATTAATATTTAGGGTTTACAAAAAAAATATTTTATTTCATTCTATTTTTATATATAAACAAATAACAAAAAAAATTTATATATCTCTTTCTCCTTCTTTTTTTTTTTCAACTAAACAAACAATAGGATAAAAAACTGATAATCGTACACTATTCAAATTCATTTTAGAATCAATAATTATCATCATACATATTTACATCTTAATATACTTTATATATATATATATATATATATATATATATATATATATATATATATATATATATATATATTCCATTTTGCCACATTATATTATATATATATATATATATATATTATTTCTTATTTTTATCACTCTATACATTTCGAGAGCGTAAGAATATCAAAATTCATTTAAAATTTATGCATATTCATACCTCTAATAAATATTTAGATTCTTCAAATATTAAAATAAAATAATATTTATTTCAGTTTATAACTTAATAAAATTGACCATTTTACCGTTATTTAATTAACTTATTTAATATCATAATTTTTTATTTCAAAATTAATATTCAATAATATTTTAACATTTTTCCTTTTTAAAGTAATTTATAATAATATTATTAAAATTTAAAATTTAAAATTTAATATTATATTAAAAGTTAAATTTAAATTTAACTCAACTAAAAAATTTAATTTATAAAATGATGATTATTTTTACATTATATAGATTTAGTTTATTTTATTTCTAAATAGTGTGTACCATCATATAAGGTCCCTAAACCCACGGGCTAAAAAGAATATGCACGACAGAGATCAATTAACTACATGCCGATTGTGCCATGCAACACAAATCTCATGAGTATCTATCATATTTCATCTCTGCACTGAGAGATAAAAAACCTCTATGAACTGAAATTTAACCACTCTACAGAAGCAAACAAGTCCTGACCATTTCTTCAGTATTGGGGAGGTATATATATATATATATATTCAATTTATCTATTCAAGCTCACATAAATAGGTTAAAATAGTTTATAAGTTTAAACAATTTACGATTAATTTGGGAATTTAATTTTTTTTCCTTTAATTTTTTTTTAATTTGTTTATTTTTTAAAAAAAAATAATTTTTTTCTTTTAAAATAAAATAAAAATAATTAAAAATATTTAAAGATAGAAGAAGGAAAAGATGAGGGGAACAAATAATTAGAGATAAAAAGATAAATAAAAATTAAAAATATAGAAAAAATTGAAAAAAAAACTGAGAGAGAAATAGAAAAATTAGTGGTAGAAATTTTTTTTAAGACAAATGAAAATTTTTTAAAAAGATAAACAATTTAAAAAAATATAAAAATTAAAAATGTTTTAATATAATAAAAAATATTAAAGTTTTAAAAATAAAAATTTTAAAAATTTTAAAAATAATTAAATATTAAATATGATCATAAATCAACTTATATTAGTCTGATTTAATTTAAAAATTATATAAATTAAAATTTTAAATATTATATGATTATAAAGTACAAAAGTATTAAATTTCATTCATCTAATTTAATTTGAAGATTATATAAGTTAAAGTTTAAAAAATTTTATTTCTAAATTTGTTACAAAATAAAATTAAATAAATTAATTCATATTCATTATATTTAATTTAAAAGTTATATAAATTAAAAATTTTAAAAATTATTTTTAAAATAAATTATAAAATAATAATAAATGAACTAACTTAAATTTATTTCATTTGACTTGAAAATTTAAAAATTTTATTTTTACATAAATTATAAAATATAAAAAAATAAAATAAAATTAGGTAACTTCACTCCTAAATTAACCTGTATAAATTAGAGTTACGTGAGTTGTTACTTAAAAAAATTTTATTTTTAAATGATCTAGATAACATTTGACTAGAATTTATAGAATTTTATATGCGTTTGGTTATAGTCATTGATATATTTAAAACTAAATAAAAGTGAATAGTAATTTGACCCTTTCATCCATCCATATAGAAAAAAGGAACAAGAAAAGCCTGACGGTTTGGCCTGCAGCGCTCATGTGATCCAAGCGTCCTTGTGTTTCTTTCTAGCCTCACCGCAAGGACATCCTGTGCTGCAACGCGGTCCTGCTAATAATCATAGTTTTGATATTTCATTTATACATATGTAATATATTTTATTTTATTTATAATTTTAACTATCGTATGTTATAACTATACTTTTATATATATTTTTATCATATCATATATTTTATCCTGTGTATCTGAGCATTTGTCGTCTAGATGTTGTCTTCAACAAGCACTAGAGACACAAAAGAATCTTTGCATTTAGAGAGAAGAAGGAAATATAATTAACGTGGGAGGTGCAGCAAATGGTGGAGATGAAGGAAGACGTTACGAATAACACTAAGATGTCTGAAAGCAAAGCGAGACTTGCGATTTTGGAATTAGCCCACATAATGAGTGTACCAATGTCCCTCACTACTATCATCAAACTCAAAGTGGCCGAGGCCATATGGCAAGACGGTTCCAACACTCCCCTCTCTGCCGCCGACATTCTCGCCCGTATTCGCCCTCACGGTGGTGGCGACGCTGACAACCTTCAGCGCCTCCTCCGCATGCTCACCAGCTATGACATCTTTGATGAACATTTGAGTAACTGTGGCCAAAGGAAATATTCCCTCACCAACATTGGAAAAATTCTTGTTGACGATTACCAAGGTCTATCTTGTGCATATTTCATGCTCCAACACCATCAGGTTATCTTTATCTTTATTCATAATTTTCATCTTAATTTCTTAAAAGCAATATAACAATGAAAACAAAAGAACATTCCTATCGCACTCTTCTTAAGCATGCCACTCTTATAATTGATTTTTTTTAATTGCTTAATACGTAAGCTATTTTTAAAAGTATGTATTCGTATTTTTAAAAATTAACCAACCATAAAAAGTGCTCTGAAGGTATAAATAAATAAATTATATATATATATATATAGTTATTTTAAAAGTAACTTTAGTTAAAATAATTTTGTTTAATAATTTTTATAAATAATTAAATTTTATTTTTTAACTATTAAATTAATAAATTATATTATATAAATAATTTTTATAAAATTTAAAAATATTTGATATTTTATTAAATAAATTTAAATTAATAAATATTATAAAATATATATTATTTATTAATTTAAATTTATTTTTTCAAGTATCAATTTTTTAAAAAATTTTATAAAATTTTGTAAAAATAATTTATATAATATAATTTGTTAATTTAACAGTTAAATTAATAAAATTTATTTATTTATAAAAGTTATTAAATAGAATAATTTTAAATAAAGTTATTTTTACAATAACTTTATATATATATATACACGAACAATTAAATTATTTATGAATAATTTTAATATAAAATTAATTTATTTATAATTTTTTAAAATTATTAAATTTTATTTATTTATCCATTAAATAATAAATTTTATGATATATTATATTAATATTTCCATATATTAATAAAAAAAAGGACACAATAACGTTACATTTGAAACTTTTGGCCAAATGATGTTACTCTAACATTACAATTAAAGAGTTAAAAAATTAAACTATATGTAACCAGCCAAGTTAAGGATAATATCATGTGAATTATAAAATAACAACTATTTTTTGTGAACCCAACTACATAAGTCAAACTTTTCCTTTTTAACCTTGACAAAATGACATCTTTTCAGGTATCCATTTTTAAAAGAAAAATTCTCCTTTACTAATAATCCAAACAGCATTATCTCCCATTTTAAGTTACGACAAAAAATATTAATAATTATTATTAAAATTAAAAAAATCTTAAAACTTTCTAGATTCACAATCTTTGAAGATGAGAATATTGGATGAAAATATTTTTTTTTATTGAAAAAATTTTAAAAACCTGATCTAGTAAGTGAAGCCAAGAAATCACTATGGTAAATTGGTAACTGGTTACAAACACCATCAAATCAATCAAGTTTTACACCATTAACAAGTTCAACCTCTTCATTGTAAAATCTTTTGGTTAAAAGTACCATTTTGATTTTATTGGATCTTATTTTTTCTAACGTATCAATGTCCAAAATTGGCATTCTTTATGTTTTTAAGTTCCAAAGATGATCTTTAAACTTAAATTTCTCTTGATTAAAAAAAAACAAAAAGGGTAATTTTAAAAAGAAAAAAATTATAATAATCATGTAAGGTGTTAGTATATATTATAAAAAATATATTATCCACTAAAATATAATTATATAATGAAGCATCAAATTTTATTATATTTTATAATATTTTATAGTAGATCTATTTAATAAAATTTATTAATTTAACAGTTGAATTAATAAAAATTAATTATTTAAAAAATTATAAGTTAAATAATTTTATGTTAATATTATTAATAAAGTAACTTGATCTTTTACTTTTTTATCTATCTCTTTTATATATATATATATATATATATATAATTAATATTTAGAAATCATCTGTCAAGTTTGATTTATTTTGTATATAAATTTTTATTTTTATTTTATTTTTTTATCAACTATTCAATTTTGTTAACTATTAGATTTAATATTTACGATAAAAAAAAGCTATAA
Organism: Canavalia gladiata; assembly: GCA_037954105.1. Taxonomy (NCBI): domain Eukaryota; kingdom Viridiplantae; phylum Streptophyta; class Magnoliopsida; order Fabales; family Fabaceae; genus Canavalia; species Canavalia gladiata. The sequence goes on along the minus strand of CM075659.1, from coordinate 55,644,793 downwards.
AAAGAAACTGGAAAAAAATTATACAGAAGGGGATCTATTTCCGTTAATTGCCATGGTTCATCTACTGGGTTTTTGTATGCATGTAACAATGACACAGTTTGAGTAAATTGGAAATAAACTATTCATATGTTTATCTTAATTTTAACAAGCGAAAAAATTTTCCTTTAATTAGTTAGCTAAATTTTTATTTTTTTTAAAATATATAGGTCATGATCATGTAATTAAATTTTATAAGTTAATCAATAATATTAAATTATATATTTTCACACTAAAATTAAGAAATAAAAGCATTAAAATGATAGCAGTTGATATGTTTCACTCCAGTTTTTATTCTTTTATCTCTTATTTTTTTAAAAGGTTTTGTTAATACCTATTTTTTTCTGAATATATATATATATATACACTTTATTTTTACTTTATTTTATTCTACTTTTTTTTCTTCTCGTTATAATTTTTTTAACTCTCATTATATTTTGTTTTACATTTTAATTTTAAAAAATTAAATACTTGAAAATAAAAAATCAAAATTAAAATATTAAGGATTAAAATTCTGAAAATAAATTTAAAATATAAAAATTAGACAATAAAAAAAACAGCAGTAAGTGTGAGGGTGGGAATTGTTTCTTCGTTTAAAGACTCAAATTAACAGTTTTTGAAAGCAAGCTTGCAGAAAAGCCAAGCAAATTAAGCAATGCACTCATGGCATTAAAGAAGATAAAACTAATTACAAATTAGGAATGTTTCCAGTACGGTTTAATTTAATATTAAATAAAACTTTATTTATTTATTTTAAATATAAAATATCTAAATTATTTATAAAATAATTTGTTGTTTAGCTTAAAAGTTATTATTATTTATTACGAAGTAGATGCCTAATAAAATTAATAAAGCGGGCCAGGCAAAAAAGCCGACCGAGAAAGTAGATGCCTTTGCTTTGCATCTAGTGGTTTTACTTTTCGCATTTGTTTTCCTAACCACATTTTTTACTTTTTTAATTTTTAATTTAAATTTAAATTTTAGAAATATTATTTTATAGTAGATAATATGATTTCATAATTTAAATTTTAAAAGTAAATATATTTAATTTTAAATTTTAAATTCTGTATATATTATTTTATACTTATATAAAATATATTTACAAATTTTAAATTCTAAAAATATATTTATATAATTTTAAATTTTAAATTTTCAATATATATTTTTAAACTTTCAAAATTTAAATTTTGAAAGTATTGTTTCATATTTATATAAAATATACTTTTAAATTTTAATTTCTTAAATATTTTTTATTTTTAAATTTAAATTTTTAAAAAAAATATTTTATATTTTTACGAAATATAACTATAAAAACAAAATTGATAAAAATAGAAAGATACAAATATTGAAAAAGGGACGCGAATAGTAAAAGCCCGCATTGTCATCCTCTATGGAATTTCAGCCTCGCAAATTGCAGAACTCGGCCTTATCTGTTTATAATATTTGTTTTTTAACATTACGTTTACTTTGAGTTACAATTTTATTGTATATAAACTACATTTGTAATTTTTTTTTCTCTCTTTCGGTTTTATTTTATTCTCTCAACTTAATGGTTAATTGAGCTTTATTATTTACTTGAAAATTTGATTTTATCAAATTTAGGATTGTAGGGTCTGGTGAAATAGTTGGATCATTTCCAGCTATGAGAAGATATTTATTAAAAGTTTTTGTGTAGATAAAAAATGAAATAATAATAATATATTGGAGGGTGGTTGTACTGCATAGGATGCACTGATGCGAGCTTGGCCGTTGATTGGGGAAGCAGTAGAGGATCCAACGATTCAACCATTTGTTAAGGCAAACAAAGAGCCAGCGTTCGAGTACTACTCAAAGCGGCCAGATGAAATGAATTTATTTTTTAAGTCATTATCTGGGATGTCTGTGCCCTTAATGAAGGACATGCTTAACAAGTACGACGGGTTCCTTGGGGTGGAGACACTCGTTGATGTTGGTGGCAGTTCTGGTATCTCTCTCCGTATGATCATGGACAAATATCCAAATGTCCGTAACGGCATCAACTTTGATTTTCCTGATACAGTCTCTTCTGCCCCACCCATTCCAGGTACTATCTAAGCACATCTTTTTCTTTTTTCCTTTGTTAAAAATAAGTTATCAACGGATTTTAGATATTTTAATATATATTTTTTTTACTTTTGTATGCTTATTAATATTAACAAAATTGTTTTCTTTTTATTGCGCAAAACTTTTTGGAATAACATAATTTACTAATTTTTATAGAAAAAGAAAATAACAATTATTATATAAACATCATCACTCTATTTTGGGTCACTGTCATTTTGGAAAGCTTGACTTTCTGTTGGTAGCTTAACATTTACTTATGGGCTATACATTAATTGTAGGTGTAACCCATGTTGGTGGTGACGCCTTTGAATCTGTTCCCTCTGGTGATGCTATTTTCATCAAGGTGCCTCTCTCATCATATCTCAAACAATTTTAAGTTACATGCTAGCTAGCATTAAAACAAATATTACAAATTAACACATAAAAATATATTTAAAAATTCTATTTACTAACACATTACATAACAATTAAATGTTAATATAGACTTTAAAGTTTTCTATACTAACATTAAATTGTTGCTTATATACACTGATATTCTATACTAAAATTATTTATTAGTATAAAATATACTTTTCTATTTTATAAATACATAATATCTATACTGATATTTTAATTTTTGTTAGAATAAAATTATAGTAACAAAGACTGATATAGCATGAAATATAAATGATAAATTTTTCCATAAGTGATATTGTTATGTTATGTTATGTATGCCTTGCAGGTTTATTTTTAAATTTTAAAAATTAAAATTAAAAACTTTAACTAAAGATTTTTTATTATAATGAATATTATATTATATTAATAAAAATTAAAAAGTTCAAAAATTTTAAAATCATGAAACATAATCTTTATTGATAAATTTAAATTTAAATTCAAATTACAATAAATTAAAGATTTAATTTATTTTTAAAAAAATTAATACTTAAATAAAAAATAAAATTAAATATTTAATGTAAGAAAAGTGCTTAATGAGGATAACAAATGACATTTAAAATGTTCTTATTCAAGAATAAGAATTCAAATTTAATGCGGATTTATACTATTATAATTTTATCTATTAATTAAACTATTAGATTAGATAATGCGGATATATATTATGATTTTTAAAAAATATGTATTTAAATATACTTAATAAAAACTTAATAAATACTAACTTTTTATTAAAAATTGTAAATTTTAATATGATCAATATATTAAATTCTGCAATTTTTTATAAAATACAAAATTTTTTAATCTAAATATATTTTATAAGTTTTTATTGAATATTATATTATATTTATAAAAGTTCATATCTAATAAAAATTAATAAATATTTGAATATAAATTTTATGCAGTGGACAATCGTAAACTGGACGGACGAGGAATGCATATTAGTCTTCAATAATTGCTATAAGAGTCTCCCGGAGAACGGAAAATTGATTGTTTGCGAACCGGTGCTGCCCGAGCAGACCGATGAGAGTCACCGTACAAGAGCATTGCTGGGGGCAGACATATTCATAATGACAATGTATAAAACTAAGGGGAAGCACAGAACTGAACAACAATTTAAACAGCTTGGCATTGCTACTGGTTTCCCTCATTTCCGTGCCTTCTACTTCGATCCTTATTTAACTTTACTTGAGTTTCAGAAATGAGTAAGTGTGATGTTAATTAAGTGTGCTGAAATCATGAATGTTGAGGAAAAATAACTAAGAACAACATTACTCTCAGATTGTTCCTTATGAATAAATCTTCCTCAAAAAATTTGGAATAATATAAGTTCCTCATTTTTTCTTCTACTTTTGAATTGTACGGTGGAGTGATAATCCTCATCCCTTTTAGTAGATGTATGAGCAGCACAATTTAAAGGATATTTAAAATATCTACATCATTTTACTTAAGTATATATGGAAAACAAAATTAAAACGAGAGAACTCAGTACAAATTATGTTTGGCTAATTTATTTTATATTTTTAATTTTCGGTTAATATTAGTTTATCAATAGTTATGAAAAAGGTTATATTATTTTTATTTGCATTAGTAGTTACATAAATATCTTGTTGTTTTTATTTTATTTACCATTTCATTAACATTATGGAATGAAGAAACAATGAAATTAATTTGTAAGAATAAACGAAAAAAATTCAATCAAAATTAATGTAGCTTTAATTTTAAAATTATTTTTTTACTTATAATTCAGTTTATGAGTTTATGTATGATAAAATTAATTCTTAAGAACACTTTAGTTCCTAACAATTTTCTTCTGTTGATTTTGTTTCACCAAAACTAATAGCACAGCTAACATGAAATGAGTGTTTGAATTGAATTACTTTTAAAGATATATTTTCAAAACTGTCAGACGTATATTGATTGTTATTTTTAACTGACTGTGTAGAATAATTTTATATTATATGTTAAGTAAATAATAAATTTAAGATAATTTTAGTTAAAGAGTATTAATTTTTCTACACGCTAATTTATTATTTATTATTAAAGATAAAAAAAATTATCAACTTGATTACATAAATTTAAATTTTATGAATTCTATTAAGTTTAGGATGTGTTTGATAAATTAGCGAATAAGTGAAGTTAGATAAAAGTTTAAATAATAGTTGAGAATTAAAAATTAAAAATTGATAAGTTATTAATTAAATAAAAAATATTTGATAAAATTAGTTGATAAATGTAAAAATAAAAAATAAAGATATGGTTAAACAATAAATTATAACATGATAAGTATATTATAATTTTTTAACAAAAATATATTAAAATTTAATTAAATTAAATTTTTAAAATTTATTTTTAAAATAAAATATTATTTTTAATTGTTATATAAATAATTTTTTAAAATACCATTTTTATAATTTTAAATTTTTATCAAACTATTTAATATTTTTAATAAAATAAAATAAATAATACAATAATTAAAATAAATACTATTATTTAAAATATAATATTTTACAATAATATAAAAATAAATCTATCAAAATTAATAATGTTATTATGAAAACGATTAAATAATATTAAATTCATAAAATTAAATAGATAAATAAAAGATTAAATTATAAAAATATATTAAAGATAAAAATAAATAAAATATTTCAATTCAAGGATAAAAACATAAAAGCTACTCAAAATAGCTTTTAAAAAAATTATTAACTATTAAAATAAGCTACAAATATTTTAGCAATTATTTTAAACTTTCAACTAATTAAAATATTTTATCAAACACACTTGTAATGTTCAGTGAATATGTGAATATCCAATTTAAAAGAAAATAAAAAAGTATATAAAATAAAAAAACTAAAAAAATAGAAATCTCATACAGAATTTAAAATTTAAAATTCATTTTAATAGTCTAACATTCTTATACGAGAACAATTGAGCTACGAATACTTAAGGTGAGCTTATGTTTGGAATACACGTTTCTTATAAATACTTAAGCCCACAAAAGAAAGTTTGCGAGTCATTTCAGTTAGATGCAACTAACTTTTTCTTATTTATTATTATTACATTCTTTTCATATTTGTTTTTAGTTTATATTTCTATCTTTCTTTATTATTTCATTCTTTTTATATTATTTTTAGTTTGAATTTATCATTTTTTTTTTATATTTTTTATCATTTTTTTAAAAGGAAAATTAAAAAATATTCTAAGTTTGTGCAGTTATCAAATGAGATCAATTGAGTGATGGATCCACTTTCAATATTACTTGAAATATAAAAATTTATTAAGTAGTCATTTGCCACCTTAGATTATAAAAGCAAACTTTTTTTTTTATAAATTATTCCTTCCAAAGAATTTAAAAAATAGTTTTCTTCTCAAAAATTATAAATAAAATAAATAATTAGTTTTTCAAATTTAAGTTTTAATATTTTTAAAATTCTAAAAAATAAAAATCACAAAACTAATTTTCTTCTAATTTTTTAAAAAATACTTTTCATGAAAATCAATCATAATATTTCCTAAAAAATCCAAAAGTATCATAATCTTTTTTTATAAGCTTAAAATGCATTAAAAGTGTCTTTTAAGAACTATATAACTTTAATTTTCTCATCCGATTATACGTATTAGCGGGAGAGGATACGTATGAGTGGGAACTGTGTCTGTGAAGTCCAAATAAACTTTCAAATCATTTTTTTCCATTTATTTAATGAAACAAAAAATAAAAAAACTCTTTAAATAACTTATATAAAATAAAAAAAATTACTAAAAAATTTTTCCTTTAAAGTGAGATAAATATTTTTGAAAATTAATTATAATTTTGAACAATTAATTAAAATGCAATCGTTTTTTACATACGTTATAATATGCTAATACATTCCTTATGCGCAAATAACTTCTGAATTTGATTTCAAATTTTATAATTTTATAATTTTTTTAATTTTTTTTTAATAATTTTTGGTGGCGATTTCTCTATTTTTTTATTCGCCGTCCATCGTGATTTCGATTACGATAGAATATTTTTAAAGTATATATATATATATTTAAAAACAAATAAAATAATAAATAATATAAGAAAAATATATTAAATAGATATTAATATTATTAAAATATTAATAATTATTATATTTTGCTAGTGATATATGGTATGAATCATAATAATGTTTTGTTTATTTGAAGAAAACTGAAAAAAAAAAAGTAAGTAAAATATAGATTTTTTGTGATGAAAATAGAGGTAATATTTAAATATCTGTTTGACGAATGTTCTGTTTGTTTGTAATGGGAGTACATCAATTCTTCTTTTTCCAAAATATAGCAAGCAGTTATTTGAAGCAATTATGTCGAGATGTGACGTTGTTTGTCTCATAATTGCCTAACTGAAATATCATGTGGACGTTATAAAATTACAGTGCGTGATATTAAAAAGTAAACTTGATATGTGCTGCATAATTTTTTTGTGACGGAAGTACATCAATTCTTCTTTTCTAGACATGTAGCAACTAAGTTAATTATTTGAAATGACGAAGTACATCAATTCTTCTTTTCTGAAAATGTAGCAACCAGTTTAATTATTTGAAATGATGGGAGTACATCAATTCTTCTTTTCTAAAAATGTAGCAACCAACTTAATTGTTTGAAATGATGGGAGTACATCAATTCTTCTTTTCTAAAAATGTAACAACCAACTTAATTATTAGAAATAACGGGATTACATCAATTATTCTTTTCTCAAAATATAGCAACCAATTTAATTATTTGAAAGCAATTAAATGTGACATTGTTTATATCAAAATAGCGTAACTGAAATATCAGGTAGACATTATACTACATAATATTAAAAAAACTTGATAGGTGCTGCATAATGTTGATTAACCAATCAATATTACATTTTGACACAAGATTTCATGACAAAATTTTCACAATCACTTTAAAAGAGGTCTTTTTGTTTTGATGATCTTTCTACTTTATTTGGATAGAATGAAATAAAAATAAATAAAAATATTTTTTATTATTTATTTATGTATAAAAATAAAACAAAAAAATAAATTTTTGTAGATTTTTTATCAATTTTTTTAAATTGATAAAAAAATAAAAAAAGCTTGTATCTTGTATTTTTTTAATTTTAAATTATTAAAATTATTATATATTTATAAAAATATCAAAAATATAAAAATATAATTAAAAAAATTAAATTTTATACTACTAATATATTTATTTTTTCATATGTTCAATTAATAGAATTTTTTTTATTTTAATACATTTAAATAACTCATTTTTTATTTATATTTATATTTTATTTTTATTTTTTTTTATTTTTTATTTTTCGATAAGCCAAACAACATTAATAAAGTTGTAATGAGAGTTTTTTAAAATATTAAATAAAAAAAATCCAAAAATCCAAAAATCCAAAATAATTTAAGGAATACTTTAATAAAAAGATTTCAGTTATCATATATTAAATTTTAAAATTATTCTTCAAAAAGTTGTTTAGCAAACATATTCGTATATTATATAAAAATGAAATAAATATATATATATATAAATATTTTTTAATAATTATTTTAAATAATAGACAATAACTATTTTAACATTCATAATTTTTTTTTAATTTTTTTTTAAAAATTATTCATCAGATAACGACAATTTAAATAATGATAATTAAAATTTAATATATTTTAGATAAATTTATATAATAACTATAAAATATTTATAAAAATATTTTTTTTAATATATATTATAAATTTCATATGCAAAAAATAAGTTTATTATACTTAAAAGATATTCTACACGTGAGTACACTTTAGTTCTCAACTTGATTTGAATAGTGCATCATTTGGCCGACTTCCATGGTTTAATTTCTAACTTACTTGAATTGTATTTATAGAATTAGATAATTTGAATGTAAAAAAAAATAGCATTATAATCTAACGATTGCGGCTTATTATCAAGGAAGTCAGCTAAAGTTTTTTAATTATAAAAAAATTTATCTATTTTACATAACTATAATTAATTTATATATAAATTATATTAAATTTATAATATTATAATAGAATTTTATATTATATAACTATTTATAATAAAATATTATAATATATATTATTTTTTAATAAAATAAACACTAAATAATATATAAATATTATAATAATAACATACATAAAATTTTATATCTTAAATATTAATAATTAAATAATATATAAAATAATTTATATAATTAGATAATATTTTTTATATTATTATTATTATTTTATAAATATTATTTTTATTTTTATCATTATCAATATCATCATTATTAATATAATTCTTATTATATTATTATATTAATAATAATATTATTACTTTAAAATTAAAAGTTAAAATTATTTTAATATAATTTAATTTTTAAATTAATATTTTTATTTTTATATTTTTTTATAAAATTATAATAAAATAATTTAATTTATTTTTATAATAATTTAAAAATTAAAAACTAAAAGTAAAAATTGATTTTACCTTTAAATTTTTCTAAAACTACAAATCAACCAAACGATACTTAACTTTTCATAAATTTTTTTTATAAAAATATGTACTGTTGTACATATTAATGCATCCATACACACAGGTCATATATATACTAAAACACAACATTTAATGTTTGCCATCCATCCACAAGTTTACAACACTTAACAATAACATTTTGTATAGAAGACATTTTAAATATATAATAAAGAATAATTAATTAATTAAAAAGGTTATTTAACATTTTAAAAAATGTATATATTTATAATGTTTTAAATTTATATACAGTAACATTTAATAATTAAATTTTATTATATCTCTTATGTAAATAATAATAATAGTAATAATTAATATTAAAATTTGTTTGGATAAAAAATTAAAATAAAAATATGAATAATAATATATATTTTGTTTTGTTGATAAAAAATAGAGAAAAAAATATAAAAATATTTGATTATTTAGAAATTTATTTATTTTATTTTTTATTTAAAATAACACAGGTCATATATATATATATATATATATATATATATATATATATATATATATATATATATATATATATTAAACCACAACATTTAATGTTTGCTATCCATCCACAAATTTACAACAGTTAACAATAACGTCTTTGTATAGGAGACATTTTAAATATATAATAAAGAATAATTAATTAATTAAAAAGTTTATTTAACATTTTAAAAAATGTATATATTTATAATATTTTAATTTATATACAGTAACATTTAATAATTAAATTTTATTCTTTCATTTTTACATAAAATTTTATTATATCTCTTTATGCAAATAATAATAACAGCAATAATTAATATTAAGATTTGTTTGGATAAAAAATTAAAATAAAAAATATGAATAATAATATATATATTTTGTTTTATTGATAAAAAAATAGAGAAAAGATATAAAAATATTTGATTATTTAGAAATTTATTTATTTTATTTTTATTTAAAATTTACTTGTTCATTTTATATCTTTATAACTAATTAAAACATTAATTGATAAACAAATTTCTACCTATCAATTAGATAATAATCTTAACACGCATAAAAATTTAACCATATTAATTTTGTCGTAAAAAAAATTGAAAGATCAGATAAAAAAGTAAAATTAAAATATTAAAAATATATTTTTATGAAAATAAAAATAAAAAAGTTTAATAATTGTTTAAAATTTATTTTTTAAATATATATTTAATTTTTAAAATTTAAAAATAAAATAATTTTAAGTTATTTTAGTTTTTTCTCTTTTTTGTTATTTATGCCCTCATAAATATTATTTTTTTGTTCTACGTACTTTTTATTTTAAAATAATTTAAAAACTAGAATCTCAACTTAATCAAACATTTTCTAAATATCTTGATATATATGATTTTTTTTTCAGATTATGTAAACAAATAAAAGTGAATAGTATGACTGATTTTTGTTTGTTGATTGTCAATCGCTATTTCGCTAGAAAAATAAATGTTTATACAATTACCAAAATGGGGTGAAGAAACATAAATGATTGATTTCGGATTACTTTCTTTATGCAACAAGCCATTTATGTAGTTTAATATAAAATTTGTTAAATGTGTTTTCGAATCGGTGATAGGGAAAACAAATACAATGATTCGTTTACATAATCACGTTTATGTATATTTAAAATTTTAAAATATTAATTAATTATATTAAATGTATAATTAATTTTGTAACTTTTTTTTATAGAGGTAACAACAATATTTATTAGTAATTGATTATACGTTTTTTAATTTACTATTACTTATAAATCAAGTGTAATTGATTAAAAAATATAATTAATTATATATTATTATTAATCAATTAATTAAAATAAATTTTAAAATATACATGATGATATAAATAACATTTGAAACAAATATTATCGATAATGTACCGGGTGCGTGACGTATGTCTGACAACCAGCCAGTTTTGTTCGGTAGTTGGAGGAAACTAACTACCTTCAAGAATAAAAGGAAGTAAGTAAAAATTAATTGTTCCTGCTAACTGCCAATAGCGCGCTGAGTCAGGTTGCCCCACCTGACATATGCCTTATAGCATCTTTAACTAAGAAAACTTTATTAAATTGTTTAAAATTATTTTGTTTAGATTTTATTATGTTATTTTTATTAATATAATATTTTATTTTTAAGTTATTTTAAAATTTTAATAATTAAAAAATAAACGTATATATGAAATTTGCAAGCTCTTTTTTTATTTTTATTTTTTATTTTCTATGTTTCACAGAGAAAACAATAACATATGGTTTTTATGAAAATAAAATTCTTTTTTCCTCTCATACTAGTGTGAACGTTTTGAAAGATTCTTCACTAAGAATCTCTAGATTTAATAGCTAGATTCAATAACTAGAAATGGTATAAGTATATGAAAAAAAATTCAATGATTAAAAATGAAACTAAATGTAGTATTTTAGATTTTATTAAGAAAGTTTATGAAAGTGATTATATTGATTCAAACATTATTTAAAAATAGATTAATTTATGTAATTATATTATTAAAATTTTTAAATAAATAAAATTTAAGATTTATGATTGATTTGATATTGATTATGTTAAGATTTGATATTGATTTAAAAATTAAATTAAAATTTTTAAAAAATTATAATTTAATCAAAATTTTGTATTTTTTATTAATTTTTAATTTAGATCAATTAAATTTTTTATAAATTTTAATTTTATTTTTAATATAAATACAACTTTTATTAATATTTTTTTAAAATTTTCATTTCAATTTAAGTTGATTCTCTCTATTTTCAAAAAAAAAAAAAAATACCATTTCTCATCCACCATATTACGGTAATGATCGCTTTACTCTTTTATAATTAATTCTTACAATTATTCAGATTAATCTCATCACTTTTTAATAATACAAGAATCTTTTAAGATTCGCATGTTGGAGGAGGTGCTGTTAACGCTTAATAAGCAGAGTTGTTGTTGCATCCCATGTCAATGGGTCCCTTGACATGACCGAAAGTGGAATCAAAAGTTTTCATCCTCCTCAGAAATTTTAGTAGCGATTTTACGATTTTTTTTTACAGATTATGTTAAAAAACACTAAAAAATAAAAGAAGTTATTTTGTATTTTTAGTTTTTATTTGACTGTTTTTAAAAAAAATTCATTTTTTATACATAAAAATAATTTTCATTATTTAAACGCAACTTAAGTTCTGCAAACCATTCAGAAGAAAGGAACAAATATTTCTGGTTTGTTTTGTTTTTTTCTTTGCATACTTCTTTTTCTCTGCATATTAATTTTAAAATGTTATTTATTTAAATTTTGTACCATAGATTGCCTTATCTCTCAGGAGAAGGAAATAAGGTTGTGGTTATAGTGGAGAAGAAATTAAAAATCAATGGGAGAAAGGCATGAAAGGGTGGAGAGGAAGAAGGAGGTTACGAATAGGAGCACAATGTCTGAGAGCAAAGCTAGACTTGCAATATTGGAATTAGCTCATATGATGGGTGTCCCCATGTCTCTTACAGCTATCATCAATCTTAAAGTTCCAGACGCCATATGGCAAGACGGTTCCAACACTCCCCTCTCCGCCGCCCACATTCTTGCCCGCATTCGCCCCCATGGCGGTGGCGATGCCGAGAATCTTCAGCGCATTCTCCGCTTGCTTGCCAGCTATGACATCTTTAACGAGCACCTGAGCACCGGTGGCGAAAGGAGATATTCCCTCACTGACATCGGAAAAACTCTCATTGATGATGACCAGGGTTTATCCTATGCATATTACATGCTCCAGCACCATCAGGTTTTCTTTACCTCTAATCCTAAGTTTTTATGTGAATTTCTTAAATGCAAAATACCAATGAAAATAATAGAACATGCTACTATATTTTTTAAAATTATTCCGTTATTTTAATTAATTTGTTTTTAATTGTCTATGCAAGTGTTTTTCTTTTAAGTATTTATTTTTTTATGAATTAACCAATAGTAAAAGATGGACCATGAGTATGTTTACAAAACTATAATTTCTTTTGTATTAAAGTATGATGCGAGAGTATGTAAATGCATTTTAATTTTACAAAAATATAATGCATTTCACCTGACTAAAATTATTAGTAGACAAATTTGTTAAAATATTTTAATTTTATTGAATAAAATAATATTTTTAATAATTACTAATATTTTTTACACTTTTAAAAAAGTAATTTAATGTAAGTTTTATGCTTTTTATATCTTTAAAATATTTTTTAATTTTTATCTTTAATAAATTTTAAAATCCAATCTTTTATTTATTTATTATATTTAATATCATATAATTTTTTATAATAATATTATTAATTTTAGTATATTTATTTTTATATTATCATAAAATATTATTTTAATATATATTATTTATTTTAATTATTTTTATTAAAAATATAAATATTTAAAATTTATTTATATGAAATAAAAATATTTCTAAAAAATTATTTAATTAAATTTTGATATATTTTGTTAATATATATATATATATATATCATCTTTATTATATTTTAATTCATCATATCTTTATTTAAAATTTTATATTTTTAAGATAGTTGAACATTTTTTTAATTAAATTGCTAGCTTAAATTTTAGTTTTATTCTAATATTTTATTTTTAATTTTTAATTTTCAACTATTTAAAATATGTATAATTTTTGCATCGATATATTTTAAAAGTAAAAATTTAAAAGGACGAAAATAATGATAGAATTTGATTTCTTTTAACTATTTGTATGGAATAAAAATAGCTAATAATACTTTTTTTATTTTGTAAAATTTATTAAAATAAAAATCAGAGCAAGAATGGCGAAAAAAAACAAAGGAAAAGGACAGAGGTCATGATCAAATAATTTAGGCCTCAAAAGGAAGTTGTGAATTTTGATCTTCATATTAATTTTAAAAATAAATTTATTTAATAAAAATGATTTTAAAATAATTTTTAACATATTTTTAAAATAATTATAATTTTAATTTTAAAACCAAACAGAAGATTTATTATATACTATTTTTAGTTTTAAATTTTTTTATTATTAAATTTATTAAATTTCATTATCATTATACCATCATTTATAATATATATTAATTTAATTTAATATAAATATAAAATTATATAAAAATATTATAATAATATATAAAATTATTTATTCTAAATATTAATAATTAAATAATATTTTTATATTATAATTATTATTATCTTAAAAATATTATTTTATTTTTATTATTTTCAAAAAATTAATTATTTATCAATTTTTTATAAGATTAAAAATGAAAAATATAATTTGATATTTAAAAATTTATTTAATTTATAATATTATAATATAATTTTATATTATATAAACTTTTATAATATATATTATTTTTTTTCAAAATAAATATTTATAATATAAAAAATATTATAATAATATATAAAATTATTTAATTTATATTTTAATTATTAAATAATATATAAAATATAAATTTATAATATATTTTATATCAATCATCCTCATCAACATAATTATCATTACAAAAATGATAATAAATATTTTTTTTTATTATTTTAAATTTTTTTATTTTTATTTAATTTTTATATATTAAAAATAATATTATTTAATATATAAATTATATTTAATTTATAATTTTATAATATATTATTTTATAAAAACAATAAATATTAAATAATATAAAAAATATTATAATAATAATATACATAAAATTATTTATCTTAAATATTAATAATTTAATAATATATAAAATATAAATTTATATAATTATATAATATTTTCATATTATAATTATTATATTACTATCATTATTTTTAAAATATTATATTTATTTTATTATTATTATTATTATCATTACAATTATAACTATCATAATAATAATTAATTTTATTATTTTTTAAATTAATATTTTTATTTATATAAATTTATAATAAAATATATGATAGAATAATTTATTTTATTTTTTATAATAATTTTTAAACATTAAAATAAAAAATAAAAAATAAAAATTAATTTTAATTTTTAAAATTAGAAACTAAAAATCATCTGAATGAAAACTTAATTTATTTTTAAAAAAATTGGATTTATGTTATGGTTATGGACTTCCCTAATGATCCATGATTGGAAAAAAAATTGATCTCTGATATTTTAAGTACTGGGCCGACTCCGCTTAGTCTAAAAGAAACCATAAAAGGTAAAAATGGCATTGCTTTTGCCTTTTTTTTTTTTTTCTATTCACACTTCATTTATTTTTTTTCAAAAATTATATAAAAATATCCTTGTCACTAGTATATCTCATTTCAAAAACTTATTTTTAAAATTTAAATTTTTAATTTTGAAAATTTATTTTTCGAACGTTATTAATACATTTCGAAAATAAATTTTTAAAATTCTAATTATGAAAATAAATTTTAAAAATTTATTTTTGGAATTAACACTTTAAATTTTAGAAATATATTTCTGAAAGATATTGATTATATTCTAAAAATATATATTTTTAGAATTTAAAATGTAGATTTTAAAAATAAATTTTTAATCTTTTTAAAATATATTAATGACTTTTCAAAAATATATATTTGGAAGTATATTTATTTTTCTTTCAAAATTTATTTTAAAAAATAATATATGTTCTGAAAATAAACTTTTAAAATACATAAAGAAAAGGATATAAAAATATTTTTAAATAGAAGGTGCCAAACACTATTGATTTGGTCGAAAAGCAATTCCCAAGATAAGATTGGAAATGAATTTGTAAATATTTCTTACTTATTTTGGTATTATTGATTATTTGTTTATATCTTTAGTTTCTTATTTGTTTTGTTGATTTATTTTGTTTGTTGATTTGTTTTTAAAGATTTAAGCTTATCAATTATTACTAATTTATCATTCAAATTTTGCAAATCATTTCTATTTTATTTTATTATCTTGTAAATATTTAATTGTTTTTATTTTTTTTTAATTTTTTTGTTAATATTATGATTAAATTTCATTATTCATTTTATAAGATCAAATAAATATATTCAAAATTACGATAAATTTGTACAATTAATTAATTTGATATAATAATTTTTAAGTAAATGGGGGTAAGAAACTAAGATGTTCCTTACTTGATTTCCTAGCTTTTCTTAAATTAAGCAAAATTTGATGTCAACTTTCCCATTTTAAACTCATTTTTTTAAAAAAAAAAACTTGGCTCATCATCTGTTACTATTCCTGATAGGTTTATTATGAGTTTTTCCATACATAAAAAAATTAATATAATGTATGGTGGGTGTGAAGTGTGATGAGTGTTTGCCCTGCACAGGATGCACTAATGCGAACTTGGCCATTGGTGGGGGAAACAGTGGAGAATCCAACGGTGCAACCATTCGTGAAGGTAAACGGAGAGGCAACGTTTGAGTATTACTCAAAACGGCCAGATGAATTAAATTTGTATTGTAAGTCAGTATCATCAATGTCTGTGCCCTTAATGAGAGAAATATTAGGAGTTTATGAGTTTGAAGGTGTGGAAACACTTGTTGATGTTGGTGGCAATTCTGGTCTCTCTCTCCGTATGATCATGGACAAATATCCCAATGTGCGTAAGGGCATCAACTTTGATTTTCCTGATACTGTTGCTTGTGCACCACAAATTCCAGGTACAACCTATGCACATACTTTCAGTAACATTGTCGTTTTATTATGTTATGTATTAATATATTTTTGGACCAACATAATTTATATAATTTTTTATTATAAATGAAATAAAATAAGTAATGTAATAAAAATTGTGTAAAAACTATTATCAAAAGTTATTATCTAAACAATATTACTCTATATTTTGGATTGTGTGACTTTTTCGCTTTTGACCTACTGTTTGTAGCTTAACATTTACTTGTGGGGGAAATATATTGTTTGTAGGTGTAACCCATGTTGGTGGTGATGCCCTTGATTATGTTCCTTCTGGAGATGCTATATTCGCTAAGGTATCTCTCTCAACTCATTTCTCTAAAATAATTTTAAGTGAAATGCTAACCAACACCAAAAAAAAAAAAAATTGTTTGTTATCATATAAAAATATTAATCAATATAATTTTGTTTATTGAATATTGTTAATATTTAATATGCTGATTATATATATTGATTTTTAAATATATCAATATAAATGTTTGTTAATATAATATATTGTTATTAATAATGACTCGAAATATATTAATATGTTTAATTTTTGTTAAATAAAAATTGTTAATGAAAGCTAAATTAATGTTATATAAATCATTAATATTTGAAATTTTTATATATTATAAAGATAATAAAATTTGGACTTAAAATATTACATAAATTATCAAATCCTTTAATTTATATCAATTTTGTTAAATTTGTTCACTATTTATTTTGTAGCACAAAGTTTAATACAAACAAGATCATTTTGTTATAAATGTCTTTTTTTAAAGTTTCAATCATTAAATATTTTATTTATTATTTGATTTTTTAATCATTATCTTAATTCCATCTCTAATAATTACTAACATTCAAAAAGTAAACAATGGATGTGTCCCATATAATCATTTCATATACTAGTTGAAAGTGAAAAAATAGTTGGATGATATAAAAAAATTAAACATTAATTAAAAGTTTACAATTAAGAGATTAAGTTGAAAGTGTTTAATAAATTTGACTATTGAATTAAGTGATAAATATAAAAATAATAAATAAGAATATAATTAATTAATTAATAAAATAAAACTTAACAAAAACAGAATATTTTATTTTCATTTTACTAAAAGTTATTAAAATTTAATTAAATAATATTTTTAATTCTTTAAAAAATATTTTAATTATTACATAAATATACTTTTAAATAAAAAATTGAAAAATTAAATTTTTTTAATTATTTTATTTTTAAAAATAAATAAATAATATAATAATTAAAATAAATAGCATAATATTAAAATAGTAATCCATTATATAAGATTTTATAACAATATAAAAATAAATAAATATATCAAAGCAAGTAATATTATTGAAAAAAAAAAGATTATAAATGAGTTATTATACGAATATTAGCTTTAATTAAAAAATAAAAGGAATTGAGGGGTATGGGTATGGCTGAGAAATCATGAGTAGTGCTTGTCATGAATTTTTCGCGACCTTTACCTCTCATCATTTGTACATTTTAGTATTTTTCTTAAATATTTATACTTTTTATTTAATAGTTTCTACTTTGATTTATTAACATGTGTTTTAAGATTACACGTTAAAAGAAATCCGTTAAAATAATAGGTTGAAACCAAATTTAATTTTAACAATAAAATTTTACATATGCATAATTAAAATCAAAGAAATGCCAAACTAAATGAAAGTCTCATTTTATTACTTCTTAGTATGAAAAAACAAAAAAATAAAGTAAAAATCATCCACAAATGCTCTAATGAACATTTTAGAAATTTCAATACTTGTATAAAAAGCATGTATTATTTTTGCATCTAAACATTTGAAGTTGCAGTGGGTATTTGTACATTGGACCGACGAGGAATGCAAGATGGCCTTAGAGAATTGCTATAAGGCACTTCCGGTGGACGGAAAATTGATTGTTTGTGAACCTGTGGTGCCGGAGCTGACTGACGAGAGTCACCGAACAAGAACATTGCTGAGTGGTGACATATTCATAATGACAATGTATAGAACTAAAGGGAAGCACAGAACTGAACAACAATTTAAACAGCTCGGCATTTCCACTGGTTTCACCCGTCTCAGTGCCATCTATGTTGATCCTTATATGGCTTTACTTGAGTTTCAGAAATGAGTAACTAAGCCCTGTTCAAATCATCCATGTAGGGGAATAATAATTAGGAACAATGCTACTCAGACACTTATTCAGATTGTTCCTTCTCAATAAAACCTACCCAAAAAATTTGGAATTACACGTCTTCCTCCTCTGTTGTCTTTCGCTTTTAAATTGTACACCACACTATTATTTTATTATTTTATTTGCATTAATAATTGCAAAAAACATCATATAACTTTCTTTTATTTCTTATTTATAAAATTGTCAAAACAATTAAAATAAAAACATTTTATTTTCAACATTTCTTTTACAACATTACGGGAACAGGGTAAATTGTTTTTTTATACTGTTAATGTATTTTGTTACATTATTGAGTGTCAGCTAATTAGATAAAAACGTGGATGATTTTTAAAATAATAATTATTAAATTAATAAATTTTAATTATATGATAATTTATGATTGGATAACAGTATTAATTTTTAACATTCTCCGTGTATTTTTATTAAATTAAAAAATATAAAATTAATTTATGATTATAAAAATTTATCATTTACAAATATTTTAATATTATATTAGTATAAGTTTTTTTCAACAAAAACTAAATTCTTAGTATAAATTTATACTAATAAATAATTTTGTTAATATAAATATTAGTACATACTAGGTTGGGATAATATATTATTTGTTAATACACGCTTTCAAAGTCTATACTAACAAATAATGTAGTTATTACACATAATAATTTTTCAGGTTTCACATACTCTGACTAATTCTCATTGATGCAGTTATTTAGTTCGACCCTATTTGTGTCATTGTATCCAATAATTTTATCTCATGGTGGATTCCTTAAAATAGGCTTACTATTAAGTGTAATATGATTACTCCACATTTCTCATTGTATTCTCAAAAAATTATTAAAATTAATTTCTTTGCCTTATTCAATATAGTTATTATCAATTATTTCATCTAAACCACACTCTCAACACGGACTTATAATCTTGCGTTTATATATTTTACTATTTATCCTCGAATCTTTCACTTGGAGTTATTTTTTGAATTTTAATATCTTTCTATGCTACCTTATACTAGAAGTGTATTGCTGAACCCTCTGAGGTTCAATCCTTTAAATTTAAACTGAATGAGCTCAGTCCTTCACCGAAAGAGGTATTTATATGCCTTTTATGGGTTTCCAAGATTTTACAAATTCATCTACAGGAGCTTGATGACAAAGCAAGTAGCGTACCTAAAAAAATTAAGTTATTAAGAATACAATAAAATTTCTTAATTATATGTATATTAAATGTATTTATAATTTGAGAAAAATTATTTATAATTAAACAATATGTTTTTGGACTAAATTAAAATTTGTGTCCTTTACATTTAATTTTGATTTCAATTTGATCTTCTAGTTCCATTTTTATAAAAATTTAATCTTGCCTTTTAAGTTTAGTTTAAATTCTCCGCCGTTCTCTAACTTTTTTACAATTCAGTTGAATTCTTTAAATTATTTTTTTTTTATCAAAATTTGCTTCTAACTATGTTCAGAAACTAAATTGACTCTATAAAAAGTTTGAAAAAAAAAACTTCACTTTTTTCATTAAATTTTGATTTCCTTGCAAGTTAAATTTTTAATTTTGCAATAATAACAGAGTAGAAAGTAGTATTCATCAATAAGAATATGATTTGATTAAATTTTCAACAGACGTTTCCAACATAAGGAATTTAAACTTCAATCTCACCCAACAATGAAGTATGTATACCTGTATAGATAAAAAAGCACAACTGTACATGATGAGTACCTTGGTTTATTTGTTACAAATGCATGAGTTAATTACAAGAGATGAAAACAACAGCATCCCTGCAAAATTCAAAGCAAAACATATGAAAGTTGCTTTGTTGCAGTGACCACAGCTACATACATGCTTAAGTGAAGTTATTTTATTTTTTTCCAACACTGAAAGTAATTAATTTAAAGAAATTCTATGGTGTCATGCGGATTATACAACGCAGGCTCTCCCCTTTAAGCATGTATTCAAAGGCCTTGTTGATTTCTGAGAATGATACTTCGTGGGTGATGAATTTCTCCAGTTCAAGTTCCTGTCACATTTGAAATAATTCAGAAAAAATAGTGTGAGTAAGTTTTCAAGCGACGAGCAATAAGAAAAGGTTGATGCTCATTTAAGTGTTTAAATCCAACAAAAAAACCATTTAGTCAACAAACTCAACTTTTCACATAGAAATTGCAATCAATTTACAACTTTTTCACGTAAGTTAACAGCAACATGAAGCATGTTTTGACTAAAGTAATCATTTACTACAGGGACAAGGTACATATCCATGTGAAAATTTGAAATTATATTGAGATTGATCTGGTGACAACGTGGCATGTTACATGGTATCATGATTAAGATGGTTTCCAATCAATCTGCACTATGTGTGGATGCATATAAAGTAAATGTGAGACAGCAATTCCTAAGGGAAATACTAATTTCATTAATGATGAAACCAACTAACCTTGTTCATGTACATCTCCACTACCGATGGAAGGTGAGAACGTGGTTTATAGTTTCCAAAGAAAGTACCCTTGAGTGTCTTTTCATTCAACACATTAATCGGATGAGTTTTGAAAGCATCATCTTTATTTGGCACACCAACAAGTACAGCAACACCCCATCCCTGCAAAGTTATTCAAAGGAACTCACAATGGGAAAGGAGGATTATTTGAAGACATGCATTAATGCACCTTAATTAAAATCATGGAAAATCAAACAAATAGAGAAGAAGCTTGAGGAAATTTACATCATGCACGCATTCGAATGCAGAGATCATAGCATTGATATTTCCAGTACACTCAACACTTCGGTCAACTCCCCCACCGGTCATTTCAGCAATCACCTTAAATGAATTAAAGAGAAACAAGTAAGTGTAAAATGTATGCACAATTTCATGACTAGCCCAGTTGGTAATATTAGGTGACAAACCTCTTGAACGGGCTTGTCATAATCTTTTGGATTCACAAACTCAGTCACTCCAAACTTCTTAGCTGTAGACATGAACAGGCACATTCATAATAGAATTAGTGCAGAGTTATTTAATATTGCAGGATGCTATGGAGATAATGGATATATTTGGATAAATAAATGCTTAATTAAGTATTTATTTAATAATTTTTTATTAAATATGAATTTGTTAGTAAATTTGACCACGAAACTTGCTGACTAGAACAGATACTTAGAAAGAGCTTTTAGAGAGTTCATAAATCACTTCCACATATAAGTTCAAACAAACTCTTCCCTTCAAAATGTGACCCCCAATATATATATGGATATATAGATGGTCTTCCCTCACCTTCAATAAATCTCTTTGAATTCAAGTCAACTCCAATAATCCTGGAAGCACCAGCAAGTCTAGCTCCCTCAGCAGCCTGCAGAAAATATGAAAGTAAAAGAGAAAACAGTTAGATGCAGCAATAGATCATTGATGCATAAAAATATCGTTATATTTGGGAAGAGAGTACTCACAGCGAGACCCACAGCTCCCAATCCAAAAATAGCTACTGATGAACCCTTGGGTGGTTTTGCAACATTCAATGTAGCACCAAGACCTTGAAAATAAAACCATTAATATTGTTAATTAAAAGAGAAAGGGTTGAATTGAAAGAAGAGGAAAATAAAGGTAAAAATGATTGTAACCTGTTGAGATTCCACAGCTGAGAACACAAACTTTGTCAAGTGGGGCAGAAGGGTTAATGTTGGCAACACAACCAACATGGACTACAGTGTATTCACTGAAAGTAGAGGTTCCAACAAAGTGGTATATTGGTTGTCCATTGATTGAAAACCTTGATTTGCCATCATTCAACATTACTCCACGGTCAGTGTTAATCCTTAGGAGGTCACACATGTTGCTTTCCTCTGATTTGCAGTGTGAACACTCCTTACACTCTCCTGTGAACACTGGAAGCACATGATCACCAGGCTTCAGATCCGTCACACCTTCACCAACACTTTCCACAATTCTGAAAGGAAAAGTTGGTAATATGACATAAATACAAAGAACATAACAAGAATCTGTTTGTTTTTGAAATAGAAACTGTACATACCCGCCTGCTTCATGACCAAAAATGCGTGGAAATAGTGGTGTTTGTCCCTATAAAATATTGAATTTCAAAATCTGAGGATGTAGTTTAGAGAAATAGTAGATTGAGTTAGATGTATATAGAAGCATTGATTACCTTAGCTTCCCAGAAGTAGACATCAGTGTGGCAGAGGGAGGTGAACAAGATCTTGAGACGAACCTCATTTGCTTGTGGTGGAGCCACTTCTACTTCTTCTATCACCAGTGGCTTTCCCGCTTCCCATGCTACCGCAGCTACAGTGCATTCATTAACAATATTGTAACATTGATTAGTGAACTAACAAGTTATCAGAGGACTATTTATTATTCTTTATTTTTAAATTACAAGTTTAGCATATTACCTTTGCACCTTATGACCTTTCCAGCAGTGCTTGAACCCATTTTCTTTGCTTTTAAACTCCTTGATTAATTACTAATTACTCACAAATTAATTGAAACTCACAACTACTGTTCTGCTTTTTTGCTGTGCACAAATGGATTGGTTTGTGTGGAATATATATACTGCACGAAAGAAGAAGAATTGACATCTTTAATTATTTAAGCTATCAAATTTGATAGGAGCAAGAAATTAAAAACCATGGAATCCGCTGGTTTTTGTTTTCCTGACTCAAACTACAAACAGCGACGCCTTTGTTCTAAGTGTCTGGTTTCTGGGTAGTTGACTTTTTTGGAACATAATATATAATAATACACCAAATTGTAGATACGGTAACTTCAATTCCACATGCCTTAGCCGGATCGGAAATTCAGAATACAATAACTTAAACATTAAATACAACTTGTAAGGTCGAGTATATTATTAGTTGTTAGTTAATTTTATAATTCACTTTGACTAAATGATAGATATATACAAAATCAAAACAGTATTTAAGTTGAAATGGTGGTAGGAAATAATCACAAGATGACAATTTCACACTTTTGGGGCCAATTTCATCCTCTTTTACTTACTCCGAATAAGTCTCTCCTTGATAAAAAGGGTTAATCAATTCTCTTTGATAAAGTTATTTATAGTAGTTAGGATGAAAATTAACAAACTTTTGATAGGTATATGATTTGAGGAAGCTTTGTTAATTTTTTTTAAATAAAGAAGTTAGATTTAGATTTATTAAAAAGTTTGTTTAATTTAGTTAAAAAAAATTTATTTTAATATATTATATAATTATATTTATTTTAATATATTATATTTATATAATTTATTAAAAATTAAAAATTTAAATTTTAAATTAAAGAAATTCTATATTTATAAAATTTTTCAATATTTATTATAAGAATTATATATATTACTTTAATTTTAAAATAAGTGTTTTATATTTTATTTTAATTTTTATGTATATTTAAATTTGTATATGCATGTGTAATATGTGCATGTTTTATATTTTTTTATATTTTATTTATTTTTATATAGTCAATATTTAATATATATAATTTAAAATTTTTAAAACTTATATAGCTAAATTTTTTTTGTTTTGTTAGCTTTAAAATTTATACATTTTTTATCAATCATTTGTATATATTTTAAATTTATTTATTAATTTTTTTTGTATAGTAAAATTTTATATAACAGTACCAAACTAAGATTTTTAAATTTTTAAACAGATCAAACTTATACATATAAAATCTAATTTAGTTTAATTTATTCGTAATAGTTATTAATTTTTTCTTTAGATGATGATTAATATTATTGTAAAAATTATTTTAAATAACTTTTATGTAGTTCATAATTTTTTTTTCTATTTTTATCCTTCCTATATTCTTATGATATGATCTCTTATTTATTTATTTATTTATAAATTTAATTTTGTTTGATTCTTTTATAATAATATTATTAATTTTTTAATTTATTTTATATTATTATAAAATATTATATTTTAAAATATTATTCTAACATATATTATTTATTTTTAAAAAATATTAAATTGTTTGATAAAAAAATATAAAAATAATTTTAAAAAAATATTATTTGAAATTTTTTTATAAAGTTTTAAATATATATTCATTTTAAAAAAATAAAAATATTATTAAATTAAATTTTAATATATTTTTGTTAAAAAATAAATAAATCAGACTTATCATATTTTAATATATTATTTAATTATATCTTTATTTATCATTTTATATTTATCAATTAATTCAATTTCAACTTTTAATAAACATTTTTAATTTAATTAGTAATTTATTAACTTTTATCTTTTATCTATTTTTTATTTTTAGTTTTTATCTTTAATTTTTAATTTTTAATTTATTTATCTACTAATTTTACCAAACATATCATTTGTAAATATATTTTACAATATTTTAACTTGTAAATAAAATATAATATTACAATCTTATAAATAATTAAACTCGCTTTATTATATTTATCAATGAATCAAAAGTTTAAAAAAGAAAGTAAAAAGTTTATATTCTTGTAATATTTGTGAGATAATGCCTAATTCATGTAAAAGACAACTTTCACATCTGATGCTTATTAAAGACAGTTTTATAATTGAAAATGCAAATAATATTTAAAACCTGGTACATTAATGTTCATAGGATAGTATTAATTAATTAATTTTCTAATTTCAAAAGATCTTTTTTACATCGTTAGAATATATTAAAAAATATTATTATTAAAGATGCAATAAAACTTACTTATTTCTATACTTATACACGTTTCTATAATTAAAAATAAATTTAATATTTATAACTAATTAATATAAATTTTTAGGTTAAATTATCTTTTTTTTTCTAAGTTTAATTTAGGTATTAAATTGGTTTAAAAAAATTATTCAATATAATTCTTGAAGTTTAATTTAGATTTTAATTTAATTCTTTATTTTTTATAATTTAATTTATTAAATTATTTTTCATGTCTTTATTTTATTTTTCAACAAACTTTTCTAAATAAAAATATTTTAAACTGTTCTTTATTCAACAATTTAAAATAGATTCTGGTATTATATTAAATTTAAATTTAAATTTAACTTAACCTAAAAACTAACTTATAGGTTTTAGGTTTATATTCAGATTATATATTTATAGATTGTTTTACCATTTGATAATGGGAGACTTGCAATAAAATTTTTCTACAAATTAGATTTAATGGAAAATGAAACACAATGTTAAATGAAAACTTTGATAAAAAAAACTTAAAAAGTTAAATTAAATAAAAAATAATTCAGACTTAGAAATAAAATCCGTATAAAGAAAATACAGAGATTGTTGTTTTCAAATACAATAATTTGAATTTATTTACATAGATGAATGAATTAAATAAATCAAGTAATAAAGTGTGTAAAAAATGCACGAATAAAAATGGAACATACTTGTTTAAAAGAAATATAATTAAAACATAATTTTAGATTCCTTGTAACAGTTTGAATAAATTAATTTGTGTATTAAAGAAATCCACTTCACATCATAATATATCAGGTGATTGGATGAATTATTTAAAAAAAAAAAAGTAATTATTAAAAAATTAAAAATTAAAATATTGAAATATTATATTTGGATTATTTTTAAAAAAATTAAATTTTATAAATTTTAAAAAATATATTTTAATAAATTAAAATAAAAAATTTTAAAATTATTTTAAAATAGGTAAAATTTTACAAAATCGCTCAACTAATTTTTACATTCAAAAACTTCCTTCATAATTATCTTTTTATATTATTTTTTTTAAGGTGTGTTCTTGTATTTTTTTTACGGATAGACATAATATTTTTAATATCAAATAATATAATTATATTTTATTATTTTTTATTTATATAAATTTGTTTAATTATTATTATATTTAAATATATTATATAATAATTTTTTTTATATATTTAATTTTTTAAAAAAATTAAGAATAAAATTTATAAATTTTGTATATAGTAAAAATTAAATTATTTATTTCAAATAAAAATTTAAAATTGAATAAATTTAAAATCTATCATTCTAATAAAAAAATTTAAATATAGAAAATTTAAATTTATTTATTCAAATAAAAAAATATTTAAATATTTAAATTTATTAAATATTAAAATGTTCCATCTAAACATAAGGTGAAAATATCTTAAAAGAAAAAAATAATCTTTTATTAATTAAATATATAATTTTATGTACACAATTAAATTTATAATCACTACTAAATTAACTTTAATTATTTTAAAAAAATTATTGAATATATAATTATATTATTCAAATCAAAGATTATTCATAAAATTAAGAATTTAATTACTATATATTACCAATAAGAAATTATTTAATTATTAATTAATTAAAAATCATAAATATAATTTTTAAAATAATTATTTTAAAAATTAATATTTTTTAATAATATAAAAATTTATACTTAAGTGATAAAATAATAATTTTTATAGTGTTATTCTGTAATTAAATTGGAGTGGTGTCCATGCTCATACTGTATGATCCACGAATCACATACATTTAGGTCCTATTTTTCATATTTTAGGTTAAGGTTCTATAATTTTTATGATTGAACTAAAAATTAAGATAATATAAATTAATTTTAATAAATGGTTTTATGTTTGTGTATTAATATTAAATAAGGATTTTTAAGATATTCTTTTGTAAATAAGGATTAATATTAAACATGATCAATATTTTTAAGATAAACAAATGCTCGCAAAAAAGATTTAAGGCTACAACGTGGCCAACTAAGATATACAAATATTAATGGTGGAAAAAAATTTTTTTTTCATCATTTATTTCAGATTTTTTATATTGATTTCTTATAAATATATAGAAAGTTATATTTTTTTAATTCAATTACGTAATTTATGTAAAAAACCTTGTACAATGATTATGTTCTACATCGCTCACAAGCTATAAATCATATAAATATATATATATATATATATATATATAAATTTATTATTATATGTTTTAATTAACGTAAAAAGTATATATATATATTTTTAAATATTAAATTAATTTGGGTAGATCACAAAAAATATAATATCAAAATATTTACATTATATGATAATTACATAGAAATCATAATATATTTAATAATTATTTAAATTAAATATATTATATAATTCTAAATTTTTATACATAAATTTTATAAATAAATAATTAAAAATTATATAAAATATTAATTTAAATTATATGTTTATTATCTTTAATATATATATATATATATATATATATATATACAATATGATCCTGATAATATTATCTCTAACATCTTTATTTATTATTATTGAGTATTCACATTAACATTAATATATATAAAGCTTCGACATTTTTAAAATGTTAGAATGTTTTATTTTATTATTTACGAAAAGCTACCTGAATAATCTATCCAAAATAATCACGTTTAAATATATATAATGCTTCGACATTTTTAAGGTGTTAGAATGTTTTCTTTTATTATTTACGAAAAGCTACCTGAATAATCTATCCAAAATAATCACGTTTAAATATTTTCTCAACATTGAGATTATGTTTGATATCATAAAAACTACAAACTCTATAACCATAAATGGAGAACGTGAGAACATGAAAAATATTTATCCATTCATGCTCCTGACGAACGAATAATGAATATGAAGTTTCCGCAACTTCTCCACATTTATTTTTTCTGATTTATAATAACTATAAAGCATGAATTTGATTGGTTGGTCCCTACAAATAAACATTCATTGTCTCATTTATTTATGTATACCTAACACAAGTAAATGATTGATATTAAGACTCACAACTTTAGTTGTACATCCTTTTATCATATAAAATAGAAGCGCCTGTGTATAGTATTTCTGCCTAAATGCATCCACCATTGTCATTTACTCAATGCTCAACACATGTCCTTCATATGTTTTCAGGGTATATTTTTTCAATCCACTTATCCTTTATTATCTGCTAAACTTTAATATGGGTATTTTGGTTCATGCTAAAATGAAACAACCCAATAACTGGACTGTTAGACTACCTGTGGTGTTCAAAGTCTTCTTCCTGAACCAACTCATCACCCTTGACTATCGGACTCCCTGAAACATTCAGTCATTGGCGTAAGCATAAGACAAGTTTGTTTTTGTTAAACGATTCATTGACTTCCATATACTATATCTTTCTTTGCTTCCACTTTCTTATCTTTTTTTCATATAGATCAATTTGCTGGATATTCCGTTAGTTATTAAATTACGCTTAACTTTAAGGTTTTGTCAATCTGCCTCCACCTTAAAGTGTTCATACAATGTTATTGCTTTCTTATATTTTGTTATATTATATTGATGTTTTCCTGTTCATTTTGTACTTACTATTTGGACTTATTATGATGTGCACTCAGGAAGGTAAAATGTCAGGAAGATTATCACCATTCAAGATGATGCTTTGTTCGATTGGGGCTTATAAAGACGAGCAATCGAATCTTATGTTACCAACATTATGACTATCTAAGGTTAATATTTATAGATATTCTTTTGTTCATTGATTGTGGTGGTTGGTTCAATCTTGCCTTAACATTCTTCTGTTCATGCCTGTACCTGTGAGTTCGGCTTATTATGCTGAGGAGTTTAGAACCTTATGACCATCGAAGGTAAATATTATTTCACATCTTTTTGTTCATTTATTGTGGTGGTTGATTACTTTTTCTACATCCATTAATGAGATATTATTTTTTGTTAATTGATTGTGGTGGTTGATTTGTTTTCCTTCATTTAGGATGTTGTATTCAATCTTGCCTTAACATTCTTCTGTTCATGTTGTACTTATGAGTTCCTAGTATTATGTTTAGGAATTTGCAACATTATGACCATTGTAGGTAAATATTATTTCACATTTTTTGTTCATTAATTGTGGTGGTTGATTACTTTTTCTACATCCATTAATGTGACATCATTTTTTGTTAATTGATTGTGGTGATTGATTTGTTTTACTGCATATAGCCTTCATTTTATGTTGTATTCAATCTTGCCTTAATATTCTTCTATTCATGTTATACTTATTAGTTTTGCATATTATGCTGAGGAGTTTGCAACATTATGACCATTGGAGGAAAATATTATTTCACATCTTTTTGTTTATTGATTATGGTGGTTGATTTGTTTTGCTGAATATAGCCTTCATTTTAAGGTGTTGTATTCAATCTTGCCTTAACATTTTTTTGTTCATGTTCTACTTATGAGTTCCGCATATTATGGTAAGGAGTCTGCAACATTATGACCATTGGAGGTAAATATTATTCCACATCTTTTTTATATTGTATTCAATCTTCCTTAACATTCTTTTCTTAATTTGGTACCTATGACTTCCACTTATCATGTTGAGGGATGTGAAACATTATGCTGAAAGTGTTCAACATTATGATCATTTGAGGTAAATATTATTCCACATCTTTCTCTTTATTCATTATGGTGGTTGATTACTTTTTCTACATGCACTAATGAGTGATTATACTTCTGTAATATTTACTAAATGGATTTCTTTATACATGTGCATAGCGTGGGTACAATTATGCAATGTGGAATATTATCCTGATTTGGTTCATTATTTCTATTAAATAAATTAAAGATTCATTATTATATGTGCATCGTGCACGAGAAACTGAGATATTGGCTAAATTGGATTTCATATGAGTTTTCCTTTCCATGTTAGTAAAATTAGTGCCCATGTAATGCAAGTTTACCTTGCTTTTTCAACTACTTCTTGCTGTGGCAGCCTTTCATTATAGGGTTATCTATCCACCTGTACTTACATCTCATTTCTAAAATAGTATAAGTTATGATACAATTTACCGGTAAGGACATCAAAGATATAGAATGGCCAGAGATTGAATACATGGAGGTAACGTTCCAAATATAAAGTAACGAATAATAGGTGAAATGGGTCAAGATTGTAGAAGATATAATTTTCCTAACGCATAAGAGGTTGCAACACTTATTGTTTGCGATTTTGATGAAAATGAAATTAATAGAGATGTAATTGTTGAGACTCAAACACGGCCCTTAAACGTCTATCAATATTGAATGTCGTATATCTTCCTTTTTAGTATCCTCTTCTGTTCCCTCGAGGAGAAGATGGTTATTCAGAATGTATTCCATTGTGCACAAATAATGGAGACCTACCAAGACAAGGAAGAAAAACAATGTCTATGAGAGAGTTTCTTACATTTAGGTTGCAACAAAGAAATAATGAGAGTCTTATCCTCTTTCTTTCAAGAAGACTTTTACAACAGTTTTTGGTTGACACCTATACTATGATAGAGTCATCGCACCTCTCATATATTCGAACACATCAAAAATAGTTGAGGGTAGAATTGTATAACAGAATATCAGAGGCCATTCTAAGGGGAGAAAATAATGATGCTAGATTAGGTAGAAGAATTGTGCTACCTTCAACTTTTACTAGTAATGCTCGATACCTGTTCCAAAATTATCAAGATGCTATGACAATATATAGATGAACAAGTTATCCAGACTTATTTATTACCTTTACTTGCAATCAGAGATGACCTTAAAGTCTCAGGACATTAAAGCATCATAGGTTTAGAGCAGAGGACAGACCACACTTGCTCTGTCATGTTTTCAAGATTAAGCTTGATCACTTTATTATGAAAATAAAGTAAGGAAATGTTTTTGGCAAAGTTGTGTCAGGTACAGTATTGTTTTTTGCGTTATGCATCATTCCTTCATTATCTTAAACACATCACTGAAATCAGTTTTTGGATATACACTCACCCTTGAAATAGTCCTTTACACAATTGAGTTCCAAAATCGAGGACTTCCACATGCTCATATCTTGGTATTCCTACATCTAGAAAATAAGTATGTCACAATTGACGATATAGATAATATAATTACTGTAGAAATACGTGACAGCAAAACTTAAAAAGCTCCATTTAACATAGTTCAAACATAAATGGTACATGGTCCATGTGGTTAGCAAAATAAAACTTCTCCATGTATGCAAAATGAAAGATGCATAAGATATTTTTCTAAAAAAATTGTTGAAAGAATAATAATTGATAATTAGGGATATCTAATTTATAGAAGACGAGACAATGACCAAACAATTCAAAAGGGTAAATGTCATTGACAACAGATACATTGTTCCATATAATAAGTATCTTCTGTTAAAGTAGAATGCACACATTAATGTTGAGTGGTGCAATCAATCAAGGTCTATAAAGTATTTGTTTAAATATATCAACAAAGGCCATGGTTGAATCACAACAAGCTCTTACCATTGTAATAGCAATGTTCACAACAATAATACCGTTGATGAGATCAAGTTATATTATGACTGTAGATATTTATCGTCATGTGAAGCGGTTTGGAGGACATTGGCATTTAACATCCGCTTTAGTGAGCCAGCAATTGAGAGATTATCTTTCCATCTTCTTCAACAACATTTTGTTGTCTTTGAGGATGATGATTGCTTGCAACAAATATCAAATCGTCCATCATTTGAGACAACAAAGTTTTTAGTCTGGATGGAAGCTAATAAGAGATTTGAAGAAGTAATATCTTTAACATATTGAGTTTCTTACAAAGTTTGTTTGGAAACAAACTGATAATGAATGGACAATAAGGAAAAAAGGGTTCTCAATTGGTAGACTCTATTATGTTCCTTCACACACTGGTGAACTGTATTATATGCGGTTCTTTTAAATAAAGTTAAAGGTGTTTATTCATATGCAAATATACGTACTGTTAATAACAAAACATATCCTACATTTAAAGAGGCTTGCTACACATTGAGTTTGTTGGATGATGACAAAGAATATATAGATGCTATCAACCAAGCAAGTCAGTGGGGGACCACATATTTTTTTAGAAGATTATTTGTTACATTACTTTTATCTAATCACCTTGACAGCCCTGAGTTTGTTTGGAAGAATATGCGTACACATTTGACAGATGATATACTACATAATCAAAGGTGTATATTGCAACAACCAGGTACACATTATGCCTTTATCATCTTAAATTTTATTCTACTGTTAGTTATTATTGATTATAATATATATAAAATTTTTCCATGTACACAAATTTATATCTCCCAGAGGAAAACATTGATAAGTTACAATTGTATAAGATTCATAAATTATGGCAGAATAACAACAAAAACTTATCTGACTATCCAACAATGCCTCAAACTGATATATCTGTAATGTGTGACACTAATAATAGGCTTATACTGGATGAGTTACAGTATGATAAGGAACAGATAGCCAAAGGTAACAAAATATATTTATAAATCATGACGAAAGAGCAACACATCATTTACTGTAAAATAATGGAGGCAGTTTCCTTTGTAGAAGGTAAATTCTTTTTTCCTCTATGGATATAGAGGTACAAGAAAAGCATACATTTGGAAGTCTATCTTTGCTGCAATTAGGTCAAAAGGAGACATTGTCCTTACGGTAGCTTTCGGTGGAATTGCTGCATTATTACTACCTAGTGGAAGAACTGCACATTCAAGGTTCAACATTTCAATCAACGTTGACGAAGATTCCACTTGCAACATAAAGCAGGATACTCCTTTGGCAAACTTAATTGTTAAAGTTAAGCTAATGATCTGTGATGAAGCCCCTATGACCCACAAATATTATTTTGAGGCAGTGGATAAAACATTCAAGGATATATTAAGGTTTTCAAATCCTTATAGCATTCATAAACCATTTGGAGGAAAAGTAATTGTTTTTTATAATGATTTTAGGCAAATTCTTCATGTTATTTCAAAAGGTTCAAGGCAAGATGTTATTGTTGCAACAATTAACTCATCATATCTTTGGAAATTTTATGAAGTCTTAACCTTGATAAAGAATATGAGATTGCACGGAGGATCCTCATATATTGAACAGAATGAGATAAAAAATTTTCAATTGGATTTTGAGCATGGGTGAGGGGATCATTAGTGATGAGAATGATGACACAATTGATATAAATATTTTAAATGAATTACTCATACAAGAATGTGCTGATCCAATAGCATCCATTGTTGACCAGACATACCCAAATTTCTTAAACAATGTGAATGATCCAAATTTTTTTCCAAAACCGTGTAATATTGGCCCAAATGAGATAGTTAATAAGGTTAATGATCATATGTTACAACTAATGCCAGGAGAATGTCGGACATACTTAAGTTTTAATATTCCATTAAACATTAATGAGAATTCTGTTCAACCAAATGACATTCATACCTTTGAGTTCCTCGATACCATCAACTATTTTGGCTTACCAAACCATGAAATTAAGTTAAAGGTTGGGGTCCCAATAATTTTGTTGAGGAACATTGACCAGACTGCAAGAGTGTGTAATGACACCTGTTTGGTAATAACATATTTGGGTAACTACATTTTGGAAGAAAAAATCATTTCAGGAAGTAATGTAGGAGAAAAAAATTTATTCTCATATTGTCACTTACCTCATGATGCCAGGATTCCGTTCAAGTTTCAACGAAGACAGTTTCCTATTGCATTATCATTTGCAATGACAATTAACAAAAACCAATGTCAGTCACTCACGCGTGTTGGAATTTATATTCCAAAATTACTTTTTTCTTATGGTCAATTATATGTTTCCGTATCAAGAGTAACACATAAAAAAGCCTGAAATTATTGATAACAGATGAAAGTGGGATTCTTCATAATAGTATATCTAATGTAGTTTACAAAGAAGTTTTTTGAAATCTTTGATGTTGATTATGTTCATCTCATTATATAGTATATATAAAAACAAAATTTCCAATCACAGTTTATAAATATAGAATCCATTGTTCAGCTTAAGTTCAATAAATATGGTCAGTAATAAATGTTATATCTTAACCAACGACTCTACTTACAATATCTAAAATCATAAATCAGAAAAAATGTATAATTCATTCTTAGGTACAAAATATTTTATAGACCTTTGTGGTTATGTTTGCAGTACCTAATTTATATATTTTATTAAATACTTTGCAAGTACTGATGAGATCAATTTAATTTTTTCGACTACATTTCTCCTCACCTATCTCACACTAACTAATATTTCTTTATACTTAAATGAAGGATCTTTGGAATGAAAGAAAAAGGAACAGACACAGTACTTTTTTCGTGTCAATAACCAATCAATCCTTATTACTGAAACAAATCAATTCTTAATTGATATTTAGGCCTCCAATGATCCATTTGTAACTAGAATGATATTTAGGCATCTAATGTTCCATTTGTAACTAGAATTGAAATGCATTTAAATCATTTAAAAATAGAAATAGTAGCATGTACATGTAGCGGGCAAAACATTAAAGATACCGATTATCCATGAAATTTGCTATTTATATTCTGCATGATTTTTAATGCAGATGGCCATTAAATGCTATTGTAAACCCAAAGATATCTTTTCCTTTTATTTTAATTTTGAAAAATATCCAATGTAATATCTTGCAAAATAAATTGTAAAAATTTTTAGGTTTCTTGCAAAATATTACTTTGAAAACCTTTATTTTAATTTTGAAAAATATCCAATGTAATATCTTGCAAAATAAATTGTAAAAATTTTTAGGTTTCTTGCAAAATATTACTTTGAAAACCGCAATATACAGTTACTCAACCCCATTCAAAATCTATCAACTGTTGCAACCAACAACTTTCCACATTCTGCAACAAAGAACAAAATTACATAACACATCTGCAGGCTGCACATTCTGCACCACACAGTAGCACCTTCTGCAGATTTGACATTCAGACAAAAACAACTTATTTTTTTACTAAATCAAGGTACATGTAAGCATCTTTTACCCTCTGATTTTCAAAGGCTTTTCAGGCACTGAATGCAAACCATTTAACCGTATATGCATCGTCACTAATATTGGTATATATATATATATATATATATATTCCTAATCTTGTAAATTCCTCTTCATACTTATATTGTCGTTGTAACTTGTATCCAATTCTGATGTATCCTATGTACAACATATATTTGGTCTCTGTCCTTATGCTATTAAAATTTTAGGGTTCATTGTCGTTGTAGATTACTGTTTTTCAACAAAATAACAACGCTTTTAACATTTTTCCTTACTTGTGACCATACTGTGATGTTTACAGCAAAATATTCCATCACATATTCAATTTACATTCTTTAAAACTCTGTCAAAACTTCACATGTATATTCCATGAAAAACATAATTATTTAAAGCACATCTACAATACCATAACATAAAACATCTTCTCTTGGAACATATGAGTCACTTAATGCAAACCATTTTCATATTAGAACCTATTTTGAGCTTTTCAGCAGATATGGAACAAGGTAGCACATCACGGGTTCCAAAATGCATAGATGTAGTATGATCCAAATGAGGTGCGTATGTAGCAATTATTTTTTTATACATCTATCTTCGCAAATTCTTAACATTAATACAATGCTTCATATTGCATGCTTTTAGTTGTTGGAATCTCTGCCCTCGCTCTTCGTAAAAAGTTACATGGATGATATACTTGATATCATAACCTTTAGAGACCCTACCAATATTGAAATTATGTTTGACATCATTAAGAGCACTCAAAGAAAGTAATCAACAGAGAATGGGAGGACATGAAAGACATCTATCCCAAGTTGAAGCATGAAGGTTGGTTTCAACTTAAATACACAGGGAATGGAAAGTTCTCCTTGTTTTTAACTTTAAATAAAAAAAAAATATCCAAAAGAAATCAGAATTTTTCCATCTACTAGCATAAAACTAAAAGAAATGCTGAATAAATATTGTTATGAATCCATGTATGCACCCTACTTTGCAACTCCAAGAACATTCACCTTCCAATGTTCCAAGACACTTACCCATTACTAAATGACCAATAAATTGATACACCATTTAAAGTGTTATTATCATTTGTTATTTGCCACATATTTGTTCCACTTTTTATTGACATACTCATAATTTTATTATTCTTTTTTTATAACCTTTGCCAATCAATTTCACAAGAGCTGCACTCCTTCACATGCCTCAGGATATCAACATGCAGTGTGGTAATGTTACAACGATAAATGTCCAAATGATTTGGACGTAGAAACCAGGGACAACTGATTTCATAGGCTATCTGGCAGATGGATGACCAGAATATTATGATTTCTGTAACTTTAAAAAAGGCGACACTCTCACTTTTTCATCATACACACCAAAACCTAATGTTATCATTATTTTAAATGACAATTAGACAATTTTTTATGATTTTCTTTTGATCTTGTTAACATTAACTTTATCATCGTATATATCTTTATATTCATTTTTTTATAAACAATTATGAATTTATTATTTTTAAACTACATTCTTCTATTTCATATATTAATATATATTCTGTATATGAGTTAATAAGTTATAATGTATTTACACATATATTTTATTTAATAATTTATAACAATAATCAATCCATTTATAATTTTTATGTTACCATTAATATATTTTCATTATCATACATCAATATTTTTTTTTTTACTTTCATTCTTTATTTTTTTAATCATATATATATATATATATATATATATATATATATATTAAATTACAAAATTTATCTACACAAATCTTTAATCTATGTAATATTTTTTACAATAACTTAATATTAACATTTTTTAAATAACTTAATATTAACATTTTTTAAACTAAAAGAAAAATCGTGCAACTCACAGGTTAGGTAGCTAGTATCTTTAAAAGTTATTATTTCAAAATTTAAGTTACCATTTAAAATTATCTTTTGATTTTTATTTTTAATATATTTTAATAATTTTTATTTATTATAAAATATTAATTTTATACATCATTGTCTAATGTTATAGTATTTGATTTAGTTATTAAATATTTATTTAAATAATATATAATAAAATATTTATTTTTTTATAAAAATTTTAAAAAAATAATTTTTTATAAAAATAATTTAAAATTTACATCTCAAAATTAAAAATAAATATTTTTATTTTTTAACAAAAATTATTTATTTAAAAATATAATTTTATATTATAAATAATAAATAAATAAATAATAAAACTCTTTTTTATAATATATAAATATAAAAGTAATTATAAATTTATTTATATAATGTTTTTTAATAAAAATATATACATAAATAAGAAAGTTAAAAAATATTATTCTTATTTTTAATATAATAATTTGGTTTAAATAATAATATTAAATTTATAACTATTATAAAAAAATTATAATATTAAATGTTCAGTCTAATTATTATAATTTATTTTTTATTTTATTTTTATCAACTGATTTAACAATCAATTTTACTACCAACTTTTTAATTTAGCCAACAAATTTATTATTTTTTATTTTTTAGCTAATTTTTCAATTTTTATTTATCTTTTTAAATTTTAATTAATTTTTTAACTTTTAATTCATTTATTTTTTAATTTTATGGAACTCTCTTTAAATAATACATTTAAAAAATTACTCTAAATAATAAAATAAAAAAGATGAATCGAATCAAAATTAAAAAGATGAAACTATGACCAAAGGATCAAACAAGAAAGGGTAAAATGGTAGGTAAGAAATGAGGTTCATAAGAAATATTATTTAAAAAAATATATTTTCTTTTGTATAATATAAAAAGTATAAATCTAGTTTAGTTTTAAAAAATAAATTAATAGTAAAGTATCAAAAAGGAAAATAATTAATTTACATAAAATATAAAAAGTAAATAAAATATTAATTAAAATTATAATCACAGTATGCATATATAATTAATTCAAAAAAATTTAATTAAAAGTTAAAAAGGGAAAAGTAAGAATGTATTGTTTTTAAAGGGGGAATATTAACAAAATCGCATTTAAGAAATGTATCCTAATTTAATATATAAGATGAATAAAATGAGTCTTGAAGAGTTACCAAAATAGAAGACCATGCATATAAACTATCTTCTCCATGAAGCACAATATTTTCCAGTACAAAAAATGTGTTTAATTCGATCATACGTATTCAACTCTATAATCCAAATGGGTAAATTGTTAGCAAACAATTCCAAGACCAACCTGGTTCCAATGAATGAATCAAGCTCTATAGTCCAATTGCGGTTCATCTAATTAACCTTGTTATTTTTTTTCCACCAAACCTAACATATTAATTATGCATATTAGCATTTAGTGCAATTTTTATTTTTATTTTAAGTAAAAAGTCATATATAGAAATTCTTTTAACTTAGAATCAATCCGTAGATTGAATTGATACATGATCATCCCACACATGTACTATATATATAAAATCTGATAGAGAACTATATATTGCCAACCAAAAAACAAAAAAAAGAGGAAGAAAAAAGAATTATAGCCATTGGTAGGTTCTTGTGATTAACATGGAAGAAGTGACAGTGGTAATTGTAGGTGGCGGTCCTTCTGGCCTTGCAATTTCAGCATGTTTATCACAAAACTCTATTTCTCATATAGTACTTGAGAAAGAGGATTGTAATGCTTCACTTTGGAGGAAAAATTCTTATGATAGATTAAACCTTCATTTGGCTAATGAATTTTGCTATTTGCCCCTCATGCCTCACCCACCCTCAGCCCCAACCTTTCTAACCAAAGCCCATTTTCTTCAATACATAGACACATATGTTGCACATTTCAACATAAACCCACGCTATGGTCGTTTGGTTGAATCTGGTGTGTATGATGAAGTTGGAGACAAGTGGAAGGTTGAAGCAAGTAATATCCAAGAAGGCACAAAGGAAATTTACATGAGTAAATTTCTTGTGATTGCCACGGGTGAAAATAATGAAGGTTATGTTCCTGATGTACCTGGACTAGAGAGCTTTGAAGGAAAGATAGTGCACTCTAAACAATACAAATCTGGTTCAGAATATAAATCAAAAGAGGTGTTGGTAGTTGGGTGCGGTAACTCTGGAATGGAGATTGCTTATGATCTCCAAAATTGGGGTGCAAACACTTCTATTGTCATCAGAAATCCGGTAAATTTTTGTGACTCACTCTCCATTAAGGAACAATATTATTCAAACATGCAATTACAATTTTCTAGACTATGTATGTTTGAAAGGGCTGTATAAGTTAACTTTCTATAATATTTTAATTTTATTTTAGGTGAATTAATGAAAATAAAATATTATATTAAAAATTATATTATTTATTTACAGATAAAATTTTATTGATCCATTGTTTATTCTGTAGAATAAGTTAGATGATCCTATGTTTTTTTTCTACTATAGTTTTTTCTTTCTTTCTTTCTTTTTTCATAAAGTCCCTTAAAAAAATAGAATTTTTTTGAATATTTTTTTTATTTTGATTATAATTATAAAAGTTATTTTATTTTGAAAATTATTTATAATTATATTTCCTTTTAAACTCGAAGCAAATTTTTAAAATAATTATGCATTTTTCAAATTTTGATTATTATAAAAAAACTTAAATAACACACTAAAAGTTTTTAAAATGTTTTCGAGATATAAATTAAAATAAATGGGTTCCTAATCACAGAACTATTCGTTTCAAATTGATTATGAATTATTTAAAATAATTTAAAAATTCAAAAAATATTATTTAATAGTTATATATATATTATATAAACCATTAGAAATGGTAAAGGATTAAAAATTAGAATAATTTTATATAAAAATTTTAAATTTAAATTTTATTATTTTTCACATTATACCAATATTATATATTTTTTATCCATCAATCCAATATTACGTTTAAGACTTTTATTCCTCTAATAATGAATAATGAATAATGATGTTTATGGTCTCTTTATTATCCTAGGGAGGGTCTTCCCAAGAGAATGAGAAGGCATCTCTATTTTGAGGTTGAACTTTTTTAATTCTTAGTATGAGTGTCAATTCAAGTTGACTTGACCTATTTGAGTTACTGTGAATTGCTTCATAATTTATAATGAACTAAAATATAACTTATTCAGTATATCGTTGATCCAACTTAGACCTTGAAGTTATGAGTTATTCTAGCTTGTATGGTAATTTATATTTTCTTTACTTATTTATATAATTATGAGATAAAATTAATTTATAAAAAATATTTAGTTAGCTCTTTTTTTTTTAAAGTTTAAATTAATTTATATGAAGTAAAATTTAAAAAGAAAAGTAAAATAATTATAGTAATTTATTATAATAATTTTTGGATTATGGACTTGGCCCACTAGGGATCAGGCTAAATTAAGTTTAGTCAAAAGCTTTTTTTTCCTCGTCTTCTTCCTTTTGGAATTTTGTGCCTCAACATTTTTTGGGTTATCTGTGTTAGTCCTTGTTTTCAATTCATTTTAATATCTCTAATTCTTAAATGTGGAATTTATAATTTTTAGAGTGCTGATTGAAAATAGGCCCTCCTAATTAACTTATACTTTCATAAATTTGTTACATAAAATTAATATTTTTATTTATGAAAAGCTTCCAAATATAAAAATTAAAATTAATAAAACTAATTTAATTCCATAATCCAATGCTCTACATCAAAAGATACATAAATATTTATTGGATTGGGCTGATCATTTAACCACTAGCCCATAAAATATAGTTTGCGTTAATTTTAGTCCAACTTCACCCTATCAATATTTAGATATCAAATCTTGTGTTTCTTAATGTGATGAACACACACATGCATAAGCAGCAACAATTTACAACATATTTTGTTAATGAAAATTAAAAAAGAAAAGTGTTTTTGATTTGTAGGTTCATGTCCTCACCAAAGAATTGATCCATCAAGGTATGCGTATGCTGGAACATTTGCCGGTTCATGTTGTGGACACTGTTGTTACTTTTCTGGCACAAATGGAATATGGTGATCTATCTAAGTACGGTATTCAAAGGCCCAAAAAGGGACCTTTCTATCTTAAGAACGTTACTGGAAGATCTCCTGTTCTTGATGTCGGAACCATTGGAAAGATTAAGGAGGGAGCAATAAAGGTACTTACTACTATGTTAGCACTAAAGAAATTACTTGTCTCGTTAATGAAGCTAAAATGGTAAGAACTGAGGGAGTGACATTAAAATACAGTGAATTGATAATACCCCACCAATGCACCTACTCCATTCCTCCTTTAATTCTTCTCCTTTCTAAGACTAACATATATTTACATGTTTAGTTTAACTTATATGAAAAAAATGTTTATTTTTTATTAACTTTTTGAAAAAAATTAAATTATTATGTCATTAAATTAAAACATTTCCAAACATGCACAAGCGGATTAATTAATTTCAGTTTTTCTTTTTATTTCTATGGTCTACAGGTGGTTCCTTCTGGTATTAGAAAAATTGAGAACAAGAAGGTTGTTTTTGAAAACAACATAGAAAAAGAGTTTGATGCGATCATTTTTGCTACTGGCTATATAAACGTAGCTAATACATGGCTTAAGGTATGTGACAAGATAAAGGGAGAATATAACCTCTCAAACTTACAATTTAAGTGAAAATTGAACCGGTGACATTTATATTCCTTATCTATTTTCCGAAAAAAAAAGAATATATATCTATTTCTTGAAGCAAACAAATTAGTATAATTAAATGCAATCTAAACGGAGTCCATTAATTGATGTCTTATGCAGGATTTCAAATATGCTCTAAATGATAATGGGATGCCGAAAAATGATTTCCCAAACCATTGGAAGGGTGATCATGGGTTGTATTGTGCAGGACTATCAAGGAGAGGCTTATTCGGAGTAAAAGAGGATGCCAAGCTTATTGCTGAAGACATCAACCAAACTCTTAAGAGCTGATGGAGATTATTGTTTGCAAGAGCCTATGTCCTTTCAGTTCCAATAAATGGGGTTAGAATTTAGTAGGGAGTTTATTGCATGTTTGGATTGACAGTTTCCATATGCCTTTGATTTAGGGGTATTTACTCTAGATTTGATTCTTTTAGGTAACAAAGTTACCTGAATCATTTTTAAAAAGCATGTTTGCAATTTTGTTGGATTTGGTTAGAATATATTAAAAAAATAAAATTAATTTTGTACGGTTTGGTTTGGTTTGATTTGATTTCTTGATTTTGTTTTAAAAAATTTAACAACAAAAATAAATTAATAAAAAAGATAAAATAATAAATTTAACATTAATATTAACTAAATACAGAAATGTAATGACATTTATATTTAAATATATTTCAATACAAAATTGAAAAAGTATAGAATCTCATATGTTAAAACAAAATTAGAAAAAATATAATAAATAATAGTAAAAAATATCAATAAAGTATACAAATTTTAAGCATTATAAATAGATAATAAATAATAATAAAGATATAACAATTTAACAATATAAAATTAAAAATATATAAAATTATATATAGTTCATTTTGATTTGATTTAGTTTTACTTAGAGTAATCGTAAACTAAAACAAACTAAACTTAATTGTATAAAAAAATGTAATTTTTTAAAAATTTAAATTTTTTATTTTTGATGTAATTTAGTTCGAATTATGGTTTAGATCACATTAGTTTTATTTTTAAATATATTTATTCTTGTTTGTGCGTTTGGAGTAAAGACCGCCTTAAATTGGACATGACTCCGACCAAAATAAAAAAACAATCCAAACATGCATTTAGTATTAGATTGTTGTATTATTATAATTACATAAATATATATATATATATATTATTGATATTAAGATAAAATTTTTAATTGATCAAGTATATCTTATAGGAATATAAAATATTTAATTAAAAATTATTAACTTAAAATTTTAATTTAATAATAGTTAATAAAAAAATTATCTTAACATAGGTTAATTTTTATCCTTTTAAAAATCATTAATTTTGAGATTAGGATTATTAAAATTTGTTGAGTTAAATTTGATTAAAATAATTATCTTTAGTTAATTATTATTTAACTAACATTCTGAATTATTATTTTTAATTAAATAATTTATAATTCTACATCATTAAATCTGATATATTCAAGAAAATTACTATTATTAAATATTTACATCATATAATAGTGGAGTTGAGTAAGAAATATTGTGATTTTCTCTCGTAGAAGTAGTTGTTGGATGAAGCAACATCGGCCGAGAAAATCATGATTCCATTAATCACAAATCCGTTTTCCTCCAATAGGCTTAAAGTTCGAAAGAATGCATCTCCTTGAATTCCTCTTCCATTCACTTCATAACTAGGCAGCAATTTATTCTTATCAAACTGTGTGGCTCGAAGCTTGAAACCTTCTAAGTAGCTTTGAGGGGTCAAAACTTTATCAGTATAAAATTGATGATTAACATAGTCAATAACTTTTCCGTAATCGCTAAAGAGTTCCATATAGGGTTTGACAGTGAGATGATATGGAGCAATGGTTGCTACGGAAATGAGACTTTGGTTCTTCAAAAGGGTGATGAGTTCACCAATACAATATGCAAAAGAAGTAGAGTTGCCACGTTTTGGGAAGTTTTCATAGTCAATGTCTATGCCATCAAGATGGTAAGTGAATGCCAAGGATTTCAAAGATGAAAATGCGTTTGATATCCAAAGCTTAGGATCTATTGGATCATACCAACGAACGACATTGTCGTTTACACTCCACCCGGAGAGGCTTGCCAACACTTTCACATTGGAGTGACGCCCCTTAATGGCTGCTACTGAATCTGGGCTTAATGTTTCGGCCCAATATGGTGAGAACTTGCCGTTTTGGGCTTTACCAGAAGGGTCTGCATCAATAGCAAAACCGAGAATGAAATGGAAATCAATTCCTTTCTCTATTGGAACAGAATCGAATTTCACCGGGACACCCGTTGCTCC
Organism: Canavalia gladiata; assembly: GCA_037954105.1. Lineage (NCBI taxonomy): Eukaryota > Viridiplantae > Streptophyta > Magnoliopsida > Fabales > Fabaceae > Canavalia > Canavalia gladiata. The sequence continues at coordinate 55,600,207 of CM075659.1, read as the reverse complement.
TATGTACTCCATCATTACCTTTCCATCTGAAAAATTAAGTAAGGATGACAATGAAAATTAGACAGCTATATACAAACATGCGGCTAATTATTAAAAATTAAATGGAAGGACAATATGGATGTCCCTTGCATATACCACAAAATTGTTGATGGTGAGGTACAGTTACGACAACAACCACGATAAAGAGGAACAAATAATGATGCTTGGTCATATTGATAATGTTGTGGTGCAACACAGGTCTGAATGCTTTTTTACATATGCGGTAGATATATAGTCTACCAATTTAGCTGTCCTTTATTATTATTTTTAATTTAAATTATCGCCATGTTGATACTGACTAGGTAATTGATGATTATTTCAAGAACAAAGTCCCTATCTTAGTATCCTTGTTGTCCAAATGGAATGAATTGAAAAATACCGACAAGCTGATCTCTGTTTTTGGTGCAGCAAAACATTTGAAAATTTCCTTATAACTGTGATGTGTACTTGTCCCCAAACAATACAAAGATTCTGGTGGAAAAAAATAATTGACTTCTTGTGAACATGCAATAGCATAAATGGAAATGCGTTGGGCGGCAGCTAGAAATATTACGGGCATTTGGGATTTCATTTCAAAAGTCACGGATCTTGTCCGATTGATGAATATTCTCTCCACGGTTCCATTTGTATTATTTATAAATTTAAAATCATGTTACGATTGAAGTAGTTGCAATTTTAAAAGGGGAGTTATATTTGTACATTTATTTTTTATAATTTTTTCATATTTAATCCTTTTCTTTTTATTATATCAAATATTTATTAGATCTTTTATTTTTTTTCTTTTTTCTTTCTCTTTTGTTTTTATTTAGATGGATAAAAATAAAAAATATCTTCACTTGTCAATATGAATAAAAAAAATAAAAAACTAATTAATTAATGAGAAATGTTTTATAATAATAATAAATCTTAATTTATTGAATTAATATATTAAAATAAAAAATTGTTTAAATTATAAAAAATAAAAAATGTATATACACGTCTACTTAAAAATATTAAAATATTTATTAAACAATTTCAATAGGTTATTATTACATTAGAGATGCTTTTATAATATATTAACGAAAGTTGACTCGTTACATTAAGTGATATGTGAAAAATAATGTCATATCATCTTTTATTTATTTTTCACATCTACATTATTTTAATAATATATATTAATTTTTTTAAAAATATGATATATTAATTCTTGAAAAATAATATAAATATGAAAAGAATACGTAAAAATTAATATAATAACAACCAATGTATCATTTAACGTAAGATATTAGCCATCATTAACATATTACTAAGAGCAGTGGAAGAACTAAAATGATCAACCATGTACAGTCTCAACTTGTAATTTTGAAGAAGCAAAGGACAAATACGTCCGACGTGGAAATTTGGGAATTGGGGTTAATTTCGGATCCATTTCCTACAAACCCAACGTGTAAGGTTCGAACAACGGGTTCAGCAACAATGAACAGTCAATCGACTATTACATGCTTTTTGTCTTTTGTATTCTTCACCGCTCTATCCAAAATCAGATCTGAATGTATCTAACCCTGTCCAATTTCATTTATTCGTAATTACACTTCCTGTGATTTCTGAACCTGACCGCAAGATCCAAACCCTCTTACCTTGGTATTGTTTATGCCGTGAAGCCTTCGTTTTCCTCCTTCGTTCCTTCTTCCGTCGCCGAGACCACCTCGGTCAGGTCGGTGGCTTCTTCCATGCTTTCATCCTAACTTTACTTCTCAGGTGATTTCTTCGTCTTCTTTATTCTCCGACAGGACCCCATTGTTCATTTTATGCACTGTGTACTGATTTGTGATTACCGATTTTTTTTCTGTGTTTCAGGGTAAAGAACAAAACGAAATAAGCAGACGATCATCTCTGCCGCTGCCAACAAAATCAGTTGACAATCGGTGAGTATTCGTGTCTCTTATTTTACTGTATCATTTGATGTTATGTTATGTATTTGTATTTTGTTCATTTGTAGTTGCTATTTACTCTATGAAGTTACCGGTTTGAGTGTTCCCGATTTGTTTGACCCATGGTTCCTTCTTTACGAGTTTATCCTGTATGAGTGTTTCCAAATGCTATTAATCTGTTTAAGTTGGGGCGTGGACAATAGAGTGAATTCCATGTAGCTATGAGTTCCATTCAACTCGTGGTTTCCTGATTTAGCTTACTGAGTATTAATAATTGCCTAGGCTGTACTGTTTTGGGACTGCATATATGATAGGCTGAGTGCTAATTTGGTTGTGGAAATGATGATCCCTTTTACTCCTACGCTCTTTGTTCCTTGTAATCTGAAGATTGATGAGTATTTTTAGATTCCTGTGTGATCTGTTGGCAAGAGTAAATTGCTTCTAAGTATCTTCTTGATTCATTTGCTTTTCATTTTGCCTATAGGGTTTTCAACTTGTAGGGTTTATAGTGCATGGAACTTTTTAATGCTGATTTTTTGGTGAGTTAATTTTCTCATTTTAATTGTCTTCAAGATGTGAGTTCTTATTGTGTTTTGTATTAGGCAATTTGTATTTTTTCATAATTTTTCCTATATATTTTTCTTATTTTTTATGAAATTCGAAAAGAAAATAAGCCAAACCAACCCAATTTTGATCCGATTGGTTCAGTTGGGATTGAACAAGAAAAGTTTCCAGAAATGAGCCAAACAAAACTGCTGGGTTTTGATTAGTTTAGACATTTTTTTTCCCTCAACCTAACTTGTGCCCACGCTTATATAATTCCTTGACAACCATAAAATTTCACACCAACATTTAATGTGTCACATTGACTGGGTCATCAACTCAAATACATGAGCTAATGGATGAATCAATGTAGCTAACAGGCGGATAAGTTCAAGAATGTGCATGTAGCAATGTTAATTGTGAGCAAAATAACCATTTACACATGCATATTGATAGGAAAACTAATCTTTGACACTAAGTGATCATACTGCATTTTTAAGCAACCATTTACACATGCATATTGATAGGAAAACTAATCTTTGACACTAAGTGATCATACTGCATTTTTAAGCACGACATAGTTTTTATCTGTTTTTTTAGTGGACAGAGATAACACTGTCTTCATACAGATACAGAATTTATCACTTTGGGTAAAGAAGAAAAAGGCGAGGACTAAGATGGTAATCAGAGGATCATACAGCTCTACCAGCCTCTTGACTGGTCGATTTCATGCCAGAAAACTATCTCCCAGAGTCATCACTTTTTATACCTTGTTCATATTTGCTCTCTCCATCTTCGTCTTCTTGTTCTACATGAGGAACATCATTGTTGATGAAGATCCACCTCACACTCTGCTTTCTCAACAATCTCCATCTCACCAGGTATTCTGCTGTTCCCTTGTTTATTCTTTTCCATCACTTTCAACCGAATCAAATTGAATTAGATTTTAGGAATCTGGAAGGAATTCACAGGTTTCCTTGTTGATCCTCTGTTCTAATTCACTTCAATGTTAGAGATCCAAATTGGATGCTGATTTGTGCAAATTAAACTGGCTTTATTAACTTGTCTTAACTATTTTTTTACATCCAATGACTGAGAAAAAACCAAGATACTTTCTGTGTAGAGAAGAGAATTTTTGCATCTGTAGAATTAACAGTTCTGATAATAGATAGGCATGTGTGCTACTCATTTTCTTTGACTTTTATTCCTGTTTTTTATACAAATTTTCCAATATCTTTTTTGTCACTCAAAAGCACTGCAGGTGCATAAATGTATACAAATTGCCAAGTGGCTGTTTACTTACATATTTAAGATTATAGATTTTATTCTTGGAATGATATCAGCAAGGTTTGTTGGTACTAGCTAAATTAACTGGCATTCTTGCATTCCATGCTCTACTTTTGTTTTTTTCTTCCCTTGTTCACACTCAAGAACTGCTGCATTTTGTTGCATATTGCTACAGGTGCCAGAGGTACATGTGCACTATGAGAAACTTTGGGATTCTCCATTCAATCATGGCTTACACCAATGTGTCAAGCCGACTACTAAATATAAAGGTTTCAGATGCCTACATCTTTTCATGTAATAGATTGCTTGTTGAATTTTCTTCTTTCACATGTTTTACACTTTTACTGCATCAGGTGCCCGAGGATTTGATCGCTATCTAACTGTGAGAAGTAATGGTGGACTAAATCAAATGCGAACTGGTGTAAGCCATTTCTCCCTCTCTTGCACTGTCTTGTAACTCTTATATAATACCTAAATTTGTGCTCCTATGCAAGTAATTGCATGTATAGTCAAATATTTACACTCAATTACAGTTTAAAACTTCAGTACTTGAGTTACTATTTTAACTTTACTGTATCTGAATAGGCTTTGAAGTTACTTCTTTTGGTATCGAAGGCTGGGAGTTTGATGTTTACTTTCTTGTCTTTTTCATTTTTCTTTTCCTTTTGACAATTGGGAGCATTGACTTCTTTTCCCCCATTCCTGCAATACTTCAACAGTTCATTGCATTTGTTAACTATAATGCATTGGATATGGTTAGGTGCAGATAAGTTTAGAGGTTTCAGTTTGCATTGATGCCACCTTCTTTAAGATTGGGTAGTGACTTTGTGTGAAGCTAACTGTTGTACTTAATTTTTTTTATAATTTATTTTCATTGTACTTAATCAACCATTCCTTTTTATTATAGATATCAGATATGGTGGCTGTGGCACGTATAATGAATGCAACTTTAGTTATACCTCAATTGGATAAGCGTTCATTCTGGCAAGATTCAAGGTATTTCTGGGTATACTTTTGGCTCCTCAAATATGTATTATATCCTTTCCAATCTTATCTTCTCCTTATTGGGTATGTGCACAGTGTTTTTTCAGATGTATTTGATGAGCTTCATTTCATTGAATCCCTGAAAGGAGATATCAGGATTGTTAAGGAGCTTCCCAAAAATGTGGAAGGTGTCCCCCGGGCCAGGAAACACTTTACTTCCTGGTCTGGAGTTGGTTACTATGAAGAGATGACTAGGTTATGGAACGAATATCAGGTTATTTCCTATATGATCTACAACTTCCGGTTCTTATTTTCTGCAGAAGGCTCCATTGTAATACTTGCTAATTTTAACTTGCTTAATCTCAAATCAGCAACTTACGAAAATTAGTTTTAATGGGAAATGAACTGTAGGTATAACTCTGAGGGATTGATATTAATCTGAGAGTATTTAATGCAATTAACCAGGGAAATAGTAAATGGAGAAGTTACTGTCAATGATCAAATGCAAGATGCAGGTTTATGATTATGGAGAAATGAGAGAATTATGTGCTCTGGTAATTATACAATCTCCCTTTTTTTTAGGGATGTAACTGAAATTACAATCAAAAGAAAATGAGAAATAAAGTGATAAAAGTATCAACCATATCCACAACTTGTTCTGATACCTTGGAGATAGTGACCAACAAATACCTCTAACTGATTTTCCTATAACAAATCCTTTCCCTGAAGAGATGCCTTGCTCTCTATGGCCGAAAACTCCGAATCAGTTGGTTCTTAGTCAATAGAGTAAGACTTTCTTCACAGATTCCATCTAACAGCTTCCCTTGTTTTGGTCATCAATGCACATTGTCCCTGTTAGTTTGAGCAGTGTTCTTAATGTTTGGAGGCAAAATATATATTAGAAGCCCCACATAAACATTGTGTACAGGTATGGCCAACCATGCATATATATACTAAGAGCAATCCTTATCCTATGAACTAGCTTTTGGGATTGAGTTAGATCCAAGTCCAATTTTCAACAATATACACAAGTGGGATGCTTTCTGCAATGCACCAATGACATAACACATTATCAATATCCTTATTCCTAGAAGTATAAAAACATGCCTTTGGATTCAAATGGGTGTCAGCAATGTATAAGATGTCTACCATTTTCTCTATTGATAACCCCAACATCTATCCTTGATCTCTGCACTTAAGCCACACTTTTCATGAGGTTTGTTTTTTTGTCCAGATAACTATTTCCTAAGGGGATGAGATTAAGTCTGTAGCCTCTTTAAATTGATCAGCAACATCATTTCCAGCCCAAACGAGAAAAAAAAAATCTCCTGAAGAGTTCCCTCCCCTCCAACTGCAATGACAATGTCCTTCACTAAACACACTGACTTTGACTCAATAGAGTTGGTTCCATTACAGTTCACTAGTGTATGATGGCCCCATGCCAGCGTGATCTCATCTTTTCTCCATTTGTTCTGTTGCAATCATTCTGATTTTGTCCATTCCAAAAGATATTTGTGGGCTCACTTTCTGAAGCATTTGCATCAATACAACTCAAGGTGATAAATAAGTAAATAACACTTCAATGTAAAGATTCTCTCCCCCTTTTGTCACTGCATCAAGTTGCCCCAGGGAAAATGGCTAAACTAGATTTAGAGGTTCTTGCTAATAACGTGAGCAGTTTGTGGGCCAAATCTTTGTGACAATTTGCTACAATCATCTTGGGGATGTCTTGTATTTCATATTTTTAAATTTCCCTGAGAATTTTGGACCTGGCATCTTTTGTCCATCTCCTTTAGATAAATCAAGATGGAACAGCTTTTTTTATCATGTTGTAAAGAACTATTAGTTCCAGGGATAGGTACCAAAAAAAAAATTAAAAATAGCAGAACAGATGGGGTAAACACTGAATAGTGATGTGTATTATTGCTGATATCAAGCCTATATCAGGATGATTCAATACTTAGGTAGAAGAAAGAACACAATGTAGAAAAGAAAAAGAAGCTCTAAATAGTTTTGAGTGTTCTAGGATAAAAAATCAAGGTAATTTTAATTGTATCAAACCATGTCCTTAACTAATTGTGATGCCTTGGAGATTGTGACCAACAAAATACCTCAAACTAATTTTCCTATAACATTAGTACTTAAACTTTCTTGTATCTGATTATGAATATGGCTGTTTGTGAAAATTAGCAGTATGACTGAGCACTGAGCCACCTATATGGTCCAGTCCATTCCTTTCTTCTTTGTTATAACCAATACGAAAACCTAAAGAAAAGGAAATGGGGGATAGGATGGCAGCTCAATGTAGATATTTGTCACAAGTATGAGTATGGGCATTACAATTTGATTATAAGAATTCATATAGTTATGCCCAAGTAGTAAGTACAAAATCTAGGTGAGATTTTAGTAATATATGTTGTAAAATTTTAGTCAACGAATGCTGTGCTGCATATTTTATGGGGAAGTTTAACCATATTAGAAGGATATAGAATGCTTCACCCTTCACCATATTTTCAAAGGTGTATATTTTAGGTATTGAGGACCTCGGCAGGTATTTTGCTGACAACTTGTTGATTGGTTGCTTGTGGGCATGCACAAACTTAATGTCTCTTGTCAGTGAAGGGGATTTCTAATTTGTGTTAATGATGAGCTAGCGATCTATGATCTTTAATCTTTTTAACTGTGGACTGTATTTCATAGTCAAAATGTATTGAACAGATAATGATTTGATCTTCCAGGTGATACATGTTGCAAAATCAGATTCTCGACTTGCAAACAATGACCTTCCTCTAGACATCCAGAGGTTGAGATGCCGTGCAATGTATCATGCACTTCAATTTTCTCCTCCTATAGAGAATTTAGGAAAGGTTTGAATTTTTGTTTTGGTTCTTGTGATTCCTAGCATCCTAAATATCTCATAAAAACATTATCCGGAGCTCATATTGGGATTTAGTGACTGATAAAATGATAGAACAGTGATTAAAGAGGCAATAACTGATTCAATTTCCATGTGATTTTTTATTTAATTATTGTACTAACTAAATTGTAGCATATTTAATTAAGCAATTTAAAGAGCATGAAAAAAAAACTCTGAAAAGATACAAAATTGAAATGAAATGTGAATTTTCCATTCAGTTGTGCCCAAATAACTGAAAGATAGGGAGAGATAGGGTTCAATCTATTATTGTTTTCATCATTTTAAAAAAAAATTCAAATATTGTGGGAACAGCGAACAAACAGGAAAGTTTGAAGAGGTTTTGCTTGATGGCACATAGCATGCCAAATTAAATAGTTAGTTTAAGATTTTGAGGGAATTTGGTATATGGAGCTGAAGAGGTTTTGCTTGATGGCACATAGCATGCCAAATTAAATAGTTAGTTTAAGATTTTGAGGGAATTTGGTATATGGAGCTGACATATTTTGCCTCACCAGTGGATACTTCAACAATATATTATTAGAAAATTATAAACTTGAATTATTTAAATATTTTTGAATGTTGAAAAGTTGTTAGGTTCAAAACCTTGTGAATTTTGAGTCCAACTTTTCTGTACATCCATGCTAGAAAACAATGCCTATGATCCCAGGATTGCGATATCCCTCACTTTTGATGCATTTAAGATGTCTACATGGGGCTTCCTGTTAAATTAGGTTCTGAGCATACATGACGGTGACAAAACAGAGGTTGGTGGATCGGCTGAGATCGCATGGGGGAAGATATATTGCTCTCCATCTGAGATATGAGAAAGATATGCTGTCTTTTACTGGTTGTGCATATGGTCTGACTGACTCAGAATCTGAAGAGCTTAGAATTTTGAGGTGGGAATAGCTATTATGTATATGCTACCGTGTATTGAAATGTATATATAACTCACTATGATATATTTGAAATACATGTAACTCTAGGTACTTAATCAGTCTATTGATCTTTTTTCTTTTTAATAATTGTTTCAATTCTTCTAGGGAGAATACAAATTATTGGAAAGTGAAAAAGATAAATTCCACAGAACAAAGAATTGGAGGATTTTGTCCACTGACTCCAAAGGAGGTGGGCATTTTTCTTCATGCTCTTGGGTTTCCCCAATCAACACCGATATACATTGCAGCAGGAGAAATCTATGGTGGCAATACTCATCTTTCGGAGCTCTCTTCCCGTTTCCCTAATCTGATCTTTAAGGTTTGTGAATCATCTTGTTGTCTGTGTTAACAAGTAGTCCAATAGCAAATCTGTGAGTGAGGTGCAATGATGGCCTGATTAATTGATTGGTAAATGATAACAGGAATCCCTTGCAACTGCTGAAGAGCTGAAAGCTTTCGTCAATCATGCATCTCAAACTGCTGCACTTGATTACATAATCTGTGTAGAGAGCGATGTATTTGTTCCATCATATTCAGGAAATATGGCAAGAGCTGTTGAGGGACATCGCAGATTCTTAGGTCACCGCAAGACAATTAACCCAGATAGGTACCAAATTCAAGATTTTTTTTCTCGGGGCTGTTGATGCATTTCAATCACCACTATGTATCTAATCTTGTTTTTCTTTCTCCTATTTCCCTTGCTTGCCAACATTTTTAATTTTCCCTTCAACGTTCTGTATTTTGGAATCACTCATCCTAACAAAACAGAATGCTTGAGGATCATATTGAGATTTTCTCAAATTTTCATTATCTACTTGAATTATGATAGAAGTTGATAGGTGTCTCTCATTTCCTTTCAATTATATTGATTCAATGCTCAACCTGAATATTATTCAATCTAGTTGTAGCCAACAAGAGAATAAACTTGATGTTGTTGAGATGAGAATCTTGCATTGGATGAGTGGACGTACTAGGCTAGATAGGATTAGGAATAAATGCATTAGAGAGAAAGTTGGGGTAGCTCTTACTGTATAAAAAATGAATGATAGGATCTCACCTTTGGCGTGTGCAGAGAAAACCTGTAGAAGCTCAAGTGAACATAGATTGATTAGATGGAGGGTAGTCTTATTGCTAGAGGAAGACCGAGAAAAAACTATAAGTGAAACCATTAAAGAAGGATTTAGAGGTCAATGGTTTGTCTGTTAGATATGGTTCACAACAAAATATTTTGGCATTATTTGATTCATGTAGTTGACTCTACCTACTGGGAAAGGATTTGGTTGTTGTCATCTCTTTTTCTTTCAGTTGTTTTTTTCAGTTTCTTTTAATGCATGTTCATGTTCATATATATTAGGGTGGTCAGGTGCACCATGCAAACAAGATTACAATGTTTGATATGCTGTGGAAGTCTGAATGATCTACTGTCTCATTCTGGATGTTACTTGCTTCTGTAGTGAAATACTTCCCGAATTTCTGATAATCTGCAAACTGGATGACTGATAGAAAATGCCTTTTTACACTTTCGATTCTTCATTTTATCTCTTTTTTAATTTTCTTATTTATTTGATCTTAAGGAAAGGACTTGTTGGAATTTTTGATATGCTGGAAACTGGAGAGCTAGAAGAAGGAAGGGAACTGTCACAAATAGTGCAGCGGATGCACAAGAACAGGTGAGTTTCTTGCAAAACGTAAAGTCATGTTTATGCAAATAAACCATTAAGATGAGCAGCTTATGTCCTCATTAGATTCCTCTGCCTACGGTTCCTGATTGCGACCTTATTATCTAATTATCCCATCACATGATGGATATATGTTCAAATTGGTTACAAACCACATTTTTCTTGTAAAGTTTATTACTTTTTTTCCCTTTTACTATGTAATTATTTTTCTTTCCGTTTAATCTGCAATTACATGTTCTTTTCCCTTTCACCTCTTGTTGACTTCATTTTCCGCATTATCAAAATCGAAAGAAGTTACTTATTTTCATGATTATATACGTGTAGGCAAGGAGCTCCAAGGAAAAGGCATGGTTCCCTACCCGGAGTTAAAGGCCGAGCACGATTTAGGACCGAGGAGTCCTTCTATGAAAATCCATACCCTGAATGTATATGTGGTTCTAGAAGCAAACTAGAAATAACATGACGGCAAACCGAACTGCAGTTCCGATCCAAAATTTTTGGAGGGGCCGGTGTATCTGTAATATTTTTTATAAACTCCGTAATTGTAATTATTAGCCATTTCTGGCATGCTTTGTTTATCTGTGCCCTACAGCTATACCCTTGATCGTAAACACAACACATGATGTTGGCAGCTTACTAACAATTCTCCTTATTTAGCATTTCTTGCTTCACAAAATTCAAGAAGCGAATTATATGTTAACTCATTAATAGAATTGGATTGTGCAGATTTGTGTGACATTATATTTTAACTCATTAATAGAATAAATTTTCCCTGCTTACATTATGAACTGTAGTATCTAGGTGAGGCCAAGGATAGAAAAGAGAAAGGAAGGGAAGGTGGTTTTCTTTTTAATTTTTCAAATAAGAGTTTACAATGTTTATTAAAAAAGGATGGAGGAAGCCCTGGTCATGGTTGTTTGAGTCGTTTCGGGTTGTACGGGTAAAAGGGATGAAAGACAAAGTTAAAAATTTTGTAGTTTTGGGGAATATTTTTGCTTTTTAACTGGACTTGTTCACTAGGCAACATGCATGCGATTCTGACAGTCTACGCGAGTCTCGTTCAGTACGAGTTTGTAAGTAAATTGATTTTATTTTCTCTTTTAAAATTATAAACTCTTTCTTGTTAACCCACGAGTTTGACAACTAAGTGTAAAATTCACGTATTGCATTGCAAACCCTTTGCTAAGTAGTTTTGTATTTTTAAACTTAATTTTGCCTTAACTTACTTTAAAATTAGAATTAGCTTCGAGCCCACAGTTCTCTAATCTGGATCATTTGCTATTATCATGCTCATTAGGCTGAATGCTGTATGAACTATGAAATTCAATAAAATCTGTCTACTCTCAAGCATTTTCTATGCTTAGTAGCAGGAGATCATGCTTCTAGGCTCATACCATTCACCGTCTACTCTCAAACATTTCCTATGCTTAATAACAGGAGATCACACTTTAAGACATATACCATCCACGGTTGAGGTTCTAGAATGTTTAGTGACTATGGGTTGTTCGGTGGTTATGGGTTCTGTTGTCAAGCTAGATTGCATTTTATGGATGTGTTTCACAGCCAAGGCTAATGCATCCCCCTCGGAATCCTATATAAATTGTCTGTAGTTGCTTTATTGGTAAAATCTTTTTTCCGATATCATAATTTTGTTGGATTATACATTAACCGTTGAAAGGTCTTTGCAAATGTTTCCACCTTCTTTGCGTGAGACACTAACATTTCCATCATCTTCATCAATTCTTAAAAGCTTGGATATAGTCTTTGAACCTATTCTTTGATGGTATGCTTGGATACAAAGAACAAAAGAGGAATGAACAAAAAGGTGTAATAATTTTTTTTATTTGAATCAATTTGTTATATTTAGAAAAAAAATAATTTGTGCGGACCTAAATATTTATAATCTCCTCCCATGAGGTGAGAATTGAGAATTGAGGAGAGTTTTTTTTTTTTTTGAGATTTGTGATTTAATTGTGAACTTTATAAAAATAATAAAAAAATAAATTAAAATAATTATAATATTAATAAAAATTAGAATTTTTTAATAAATAAAAAATAAAATTTATACTATTAATATATTTTTTATTCATTCAAATAATTTTTTTTAATTTATTTTTATACATTTAAATAATTTTTTTTATATTTTTACTCTATTTTATTTTTATATTTCTTTTCGTTGTATTTCTTTCTTTCTTATTTATTTTCTTTCAATTCTTATATCTTCCAAACAAAATATAAAGATTCAACCGGATAATTATTACTTAAAAGTTAATTTATAATAAAATAATTTATGATAGTTAAATAATATTAATATAAATTATAATCCAGATAATTAGATATTTATGTTTAATTTATATTTTATAAAAAGTTAAAGAATTTTTATTTTCGTAAAATGGCACATGGACATGAATGTTTTAGCAACAACAAAAGTTTTTCACAATTTTGCAAGAAAGAAGTTTTAATATTTTAAACTATGTTTGGAAACTTAACCGTGGAAAGTTGGATTTTCAAAATCATTTCACATTTTAGAAAAAATAAACCCGTTTTTTAGCCTTAAAAAATTATTAAAATTAAAACATAGTTAATTTTTATTTAGAAAATATAATTTCGACTACATCTTTCATAACACAACAGTGAGGTAAAAAATTAACATAAATTATTATTGAAAAAAATAGTTTTTATTTTTACTATTTCAATAAAAAATAAAAATTTAAATGTTTTGATTTTATACTATATATTTTTATGTTTCTTTAAAAATTTTATAGAACTCTTTACATTTTTATTTATCTAATAAGATTAAAAGGGTTATATATGGAATAATCAGTCAAAAACATTCTCATGCATAGAATTCACATAAAAACATGTGCAAAACATGTTAACATATTTTGTTGATGATTATGATATTTAAAAGTTAGGTTTTTATAAAGAGAAAGGTTTTAAATCCAACTTAACAGAATAATACTTCTTTATATACAGAATAATATATATATATATATATATATATATATATATATATATGACATAACTTACATAAAAATCTATATATCACATTTTTTTAACAAAAATTTAGTATGATAATTATAATTTTTTTATATATTCACTCATATATATATATATATAACCACTTTTTTATTTGCAATATATATACCATATAAACTTTTTTTTTGTTTTTTGATAACTTTTTTCCTTACAAATTAAAAATATTTTTTAATTTTACATTAAATTTTAATTAGAAAGATTATGTTAACAGAATATGAATACTATTTTGAGTCAATAACTTTGTGAGTTAGTTCAGATCAAACTAATTTTTACTTGAAATATTAAATTAAGTTCTCCCAATAAGCGCTCTTATACAAACTAAAAATACTTGATATCACAAAATTCTTATAATGGAACCAATATGCTCTCAAATAAATGTTTAATATGATTATAAAAATATTTAATAATTACTATATGCTTTTAAATATAAATAAGCATTCTATGATTGAGATATAAAGAGATAAATTAATCTAATGATTTATCATTTTCGCTTATTATAAACCTTGAAAACAATTCATTGTGAAATGGGAACATATAGACAACAGAAATTTCTTAAATATACTAAATACATTAGACTTTTATAATCAAATTTGAAATAGGTATCTTATATTTTAATGTAATTAATCTTATAGTAAAAAAAACACCATCGTATATGTCGTTATTTTTCATGAAGAGACCCTTACTATACTACTAAGTACTAAAAAACAAAGAAAAAGAGATAATCTTCCCCTGTACAGGAACACGAACTTCAGAATGCAGAAAGCTGATAATCAAAATGCTATTGGGATATAGTTTACTGGACTGAGAAGTGAAATTGTAATAAGCGATGAGCGTAATGAAAAGCTGAAACTCTATCTCTATTCTTTATCGCCGCTAAACATGTATTCTCAAATCGCAAATACCGTCGATTTGTTTCAACTCCCAAAACCCTTCTTCCCTCTTAAAACCCCTTTACCCCATTCATTACCTCGCTTTCTGAGAACTACATTCCCGCGTCGTAACTTCACAAATCAATGGAAACTCAGAAAGTGTGCTTCCAATTCCCTTTCCAACACTGCGACTCCCAACCACGAAGAAGAAGAAGAAGAAGACGCCGAGTCCGCTCAGCTATTCGAGGTTCGTTACAAAACTAAAGAAAGAAAGAAAAAGAGAAGAATTTATTGAAATTCAAGAAACTGAGAATTCGGCATGTTCTATTTTGTAGGAAGTTGATTTTTCCTTTCCTTTTTCATGATGGTGCTCGCACGTGCACATAGGACGTGTTGGTTAAACAATTTGCTTAAATACTTATTGAATAATTTCTTCTAAAATGAGAGTTTATTGTTAAGTTTGATTGCTAAGCTTAGTGAAATAAGTTATAAAGAACTTAGGTTGATAAGCTTCTTGAAACTTCACTTCGCTGAGTTCAAATTAGCTCTTTCAGATGTCTCTATATTCTGTTTGTAACTTGGGAATTCATGAAAAAACTGTGTGCAGAAGCTGAAGGAAGCCGAAAGGAAACGGATGAATGAGTTGGAAGAACTCGACAAGAAGGCTAATATGCAGTTAGAGAGGCAGCTTGTCATGGCTTCTTCATGGAGCAGAGCTTTGTTGACCTTGCGTGGAAAACTCAAGGGAACTGAGTGGGATCCTGAAAATTCTCACAGGATAGAATTCAGCGATTTTTTGAGACTTCTTGACTCTAATAATGTCCAGTTTATGGAGTACTCTAATTATGGTCAAACAATATCAGGTGGCGAATTTTCTTTCCCTGGACTTTGTACTATACGCTTGATACAGAACCAGTTGGCTACTTGCTGTGTAGATGTTTTGTGAGCTTTAGTTTGATTCTTGGCTTGCTGATGTGAATATTTTCTTGGAGGATCGTATGATAGTTAAAATGGGTGCTAAGTTTAGAAGTATAACCAAAAGAGATTAGAAAAGACTCTGGTTTATATTATCTTTTCATTTTTGTCAATTCTGAGTTTGATTTGCTGTGTTATGTGAAGTTTTTAATGTTGGTTTGGTGCTAGTTGGTTGAAAAATTAATTCATGTTGATTGCACTTTTTGTGCTTTATTCATTGCTTTCTGTTTGAGAAAATCTAGCTCTATTTATCGTGATTAAGTAATGAATATGAAAGGATATGATTTTTCGATTACTATACCTAACAAAAAAAGAAGGTAGAAAAAGGAAAGGTCAAACAGAATAAACCCTAGAATGACATAATGATATCAATTGTCCCTCAATGTGGACTTTTCTTTTGGTGTCTGCAGTGACAAGAACTGGATAAAAGGAATGCTCAAGTGGCAGTGTATTTGTTTGTCATTACATGCAACCAAGGATTTTAAAATTTTAAATAACTCAAGAAGAGGAGGGGAAAAAGAAGATGAAATTCTTTTGAGCAATTTTGGCAGATTGTGGTTCACTGTTGTAGAATGTAGAGCATTTGTCTCCTTTAGGTAGACTCTTAAAATTCCATTTTGTTAGGGTTTGAAGGTTATATCAAATTTCATAATGGACAATCTAAACTTCTGAAAGCATGTGCTATCTGGCATTTTAGTCATTTTACAATATGTTCTCTTTATAGTCATACAGCAATTCACAAAATCATTGTATTGCTGTATCACACTGTGGTCCATACTATTGCTACTTTCAGCTGAGCTACATCAACTGGTCAGTCTGGTTAAAATGTATTGCGTTTGCTCAATATTTGTTGCAATGCTTCTGCAGTTATTCTACCACATTACAAAAATGGAAAACCATCAGGAACTGAAGGGGATCCTAAGGATATTGTTTTTCGGCGTCATTCAGTTAATCGAATGCCAATTGATAGTTGGAATGATGTTTGGAGAAAGCTACATCAGCAAATTGTAAATGTGGATGTCATTAATGTTGATACTGTACCGGCTGAAATATACTCAACTGTTGCAACTGCAGTCATATGGTCTATGCGTCTTGCCCTGGCTGTTGGATTTTATGTGTGGATTGATAGTTTGATGAGACCAATATATGCCAAGTTGATACCTTGTGATTTAGGAACTCCTACGCAACGAACTAGGCAGCCCCTCAAAGGAGGGGCCCTTGGATCTCTAGGCAAGAGTCGGTGAGTGGATAAATTTTCTGTTTCCTGTTCTATTTCCCATTGGTTGTCGGCAACTTCATTTATGTTGTGTATTGTGAGTTTTTAGCTGGTTCATAGGTATTATTCAACTTATAATTAAGATTTACTAGAGAATATTCTCATTCTTTGGCCTTAATGAAGCAGCTAATGCTTTCAGGTTAGGTGGTTCTTTATTAGAAATTTAGAATCAATTCATGGGGAAGGAAAATACAATATTCCTACATTTTCCTTTTTTTTAAAAAAAAAAATTGAAATTTCAGTAGAATCTGTCATCAATACCTTTATCTTTTAAGTTTTGGTAGATATAGAGAGGCTACTTACTATTTCTGTCAGAAAATTGTCTCCAACTTCTATGCTTGTTACATAGATCTAGTTCCGTTCAGATTAGTCTGGCAAATATGGTTACTCACTGTTTACATCCTAAATACTTTGCAACTACTTGCACTGTAAACTTGTGGACCTGCATTAGTCTACTTCATTGCATAAATTATTTATAAGAGATCTACTCTACAATTAAATTTTAAGGATTGAATTAGACCTTCTGAAATTTCTTTACATATTTGTGTGGGACACTGTGCCTCCCAGCTTGAATTTGCCAAACCATTTTTGTTTATTATTTCTTTTTCACTATTTAGACAGTTTTGCAAACCTTGTACATCATAAGAAATCTGGTTTTGTGGTGTCTGGTTCATGGCAATGGGTTAAGTATTGAATATTGTTGGAAAGTTTTAAGTGCAATTTCCTTACATAAAAAGAAAAGAAAAAGTTTTAACTACCAATCTCTTACACCCGCAATCTAATTATTATGTTTTCCCCTCAGGGCTAAATTTATATCTGCAGAAGAAAGAACTGGTGTTACATTTGATGATTTTGCTGGCCAGGAATATATAAAGAGGGAATTACAAGAGATTGTCCGAATTTTAAAGAATGATGACGAGTTTAAAGATAAAGGAATTTATTGTCCAAAAGGTGTACTTCTTCATGGGCCTCCTGGAACTGGTAAAACTCTACTAGCTAAAGCCATTGCAGGTGAAGCGGGGTTGCCCTTTTTTGCAGCTAATGGCACAGATTTTGTAGAGGTGCTGCCTTTTCTCCAAAGATGTTCATATGCATAAAAGTTAGCAAGTTGAACTTTGGAAATTTTTTTTGTTCAATATCTAAATCCAAAATCATTGAATTGTTTGGGATTGTAGGTAAAGCTTAGGGTAAACACCAAATTTGGACCTCCAAAAATACAAGTGTCACCATTTTTGTCCTTTAATAATAATTATGTCAAATTGGTCATTGTGTCCATTTCTTTACATCAAACTGGTCCTTCAAATTTAACTAATTTGATAGCTGAAATTGACATTAATGGACCATTTTGATGTATTTATTATTGAAGGGACAAATTGATGACACTTGTATCTTTAGGGGACCAAAATATAAAATTTAGCAAGGTTAAGTGGAGACTTCAACATTGTAATCATTGGCTAATCATATGGAATCTATAGCTAATCCCTCTTCAATCAACACACAGTTACACACGGATAATGAAATAAATGTGATGTTAATTGGAGTGTGCTAACTATTTGTATCCACATCATGTGTTCAGTAATATTCTTTTGTCTAAATGAATGAAATGTATGATGACATAATGTCATCATACACATTGATATATACCCATGAAATATGAAATATTGCTTGCATAAGACTTGTCTTAATTTTTGTTTTACTTGATTGATTTGGAACTTCAAAATTAAAATGAAATCAGCTCATTTAATCTGTCCTTTCTCCCCCAGATGTTTGTAGGAGTTGCTGCATCCCGTGTTAAAGACCTTTTTGCTAGTGCAAGATCATTCTCACCTTCTATAATCTTTATTGATGAGATAGATGCCATTGGTAGTAAGCGTGGAGGACCTGATATTGGTGGGGTAAGATATGAACAACTTCTGCATTGTTTTTGCACTCCCAACTCTACGTAAAAGTTATGGGAAAAAATGAACTACTTCAGATTTTATATTCCTGTGGCTTTAATGCCTAATTTTACTTAGAATTGTTGAAGTTCTATTTAAGATATTACCAATTTTCCTAAGGCTTTTCTTTTTGAATAAAAGAAGAAATTTATTGAGACAGAGAAGGAGAATACAAATGGGAAGAAGGAAAAGAATCCTCTTCAAAAAAGAAAAGAAAAGAAAGGTGAACAAGAAGGAATAAAACATCAATCTAGGAGCCAAGGTAGTTAAAATTAAGATTTTACCTTGAATTGGAAAGAGTGAAAATCATAAGTCATGACATTGTAAATCAAATTGTAAGATTTTACAAAATTCATAAATATGCATATAAATTAGGAAAAGAAAACCTTTAAATCACTAAAAAACTTGTCCTTATGAATCATAACCTGTATTCCATATGAATGTCATGCATAAGCTATTTTCATTCAAACTCAGCAGAATAGGGAAGATCCGAACAAGACGTTTATAGCAGTAGTTGCAGAATAGGGAAAAGAAAGACTTGAAGTTTCAAACAAGACAATGGTATCTGGAAGAGGCTGAAAGAGGCAGACAGATTCAATCACACAAAGCTTGGACTGAATCTTGGTGGTCAGGTTGCAGAAAGTCATGTCAGGGATCTGGGATTCAAAGGTGTCTGACTTAGCTGGGGCTTGGTAGTAAAGAGGCAGAATGTATCTAGGTCATACCCAAGTCCAACTGTGTAGCTGAGATCCAAGACCTGAAATCTACAGTAAAGTGAAATCCCACGATGGGAACAGTTTTAACAATGTTATAAGTTAAATCCAGATCACACAACAATTTCATCACATTGCAATTCTGTATGCAAGCTAAATCTCTAAGGGCTTACAAAATTATAAAATCCCATGATTTTATGATTCAATCCCCAATTTTGACTACCATGACTATGAGCTATTTCAACTAGATGTGGATTTCTCCTTTTGGCTGTTCCTTTCAATTGTGGGTTATGAGCCCATGATGATTACAGTAAAATGCTTGGGGAATAGAGCACTGAAACCACTGGTGAAAATCACATAGGTGTAAAGGATCATTAAACATGGATGCCATCTAGTATTAGAAGAGGGTTTGAAATTAAACTATATGTTAATCAGTCCATGCTACTGTGTACAATATTAATTACCAGAGGAACCATCTCCTCCTAAATTAGAGCTAGTAAGTACTAATCACTTATGAGTCATTTACCACCAATACATTAATACTACTCATTAAACATGGGCTTAAATCTAACATTTAATTCTCAACAGTATAAAAAACCATAACTTCTTGGGATCATCAGCATGATAATTGAAAAAGAAAAGAAAACTACATATTTTCACCTGTTCAGATTTGTGGCATATTTTTATTGGCTGGAGTGCAATGGATTTTGAATATAGACATGTTTTAGAAGATACTGAAAATTTTTTTATTTGCTAGCAAGTTTATGAAGTACAGTGATATTGAAATTTCATCCTATGTAATATTAAGACCTACATTTGGTCCTTTTAGGGCTATCATGATGAATTTACACATCTTGTCTGATTATTGGTAAAGATTCCCTCCAGATCTGTACTTGTATAGGCTAGGATGTGGCTATTTGCTTTTCTCACTTCTAGGTTCTCACTTGTTCATTCTAATGAAACGTCTCTAATTACATTATGCAGGGAGGTGCTGAAAGGGAACAAGGCTTGCTTCAGATATTGACTGAGATGGATGGATTCAAAGTTTTCACGGCACAAGTAAGCTTTTAATTTGTTACTGGGTTCATAAAAATGTTATTTGATATATATACTAAACTTGAATTTCAGGTGCTCGTGATAGGTGCTACAAATAGACTGGATATTCTTGATCCTGCTCTATTAAGGAAGGGTCGTTTTGACAAGATCATCAGAGTTGGTTTGCCATCAAAGGATGGAAGACTTGCAATTTTGAGGGTATTTTACCCCTGCAGCCATTTTTTGCTGAGATCGTAGCTTCCTCTACTATTTATCTTTACTTTTTTCTCTTTCTTTTTGATGCACACCAGGTGCATGCTAGGACTAAATTTTTTCGCTCAGAGGAGGAAAAAGAGAATTTGCTTACAGAAATTGCGGAACTGACAGAAGATTTTACTGGGGCAGAGCTACAAAATATACTGTAAATAATCTTTGATGGATATTGCTGCATCAATCTGTCATGAGAAATATAGGTTAATATTATCATGAATTAAATAACAGGAATGAAGCTGGAATTTTGACAGCCAGGAAGGATTTGGACTACATTGGACGAGATGAGCTGCTTGAGGCATTAAAAAGGGTTGGTGGTTTCTTAGCTTCTTTCTGGCTGGGCAATAACACTCTTTCTTATTACATCTGCAATAGTTTTCTGTGTAATTCTATGCTCTCTGATTAATCTTATGGATTTGCAGCAAAAGGGAACATTTGAAACAGGGCAAGAGGATAGCACTGAAATTCCTGAAGAATTGAAGCTGAGGTTGGCATACAGAGAAGCAGCTGTTGCTGTTCTTGCATGTTATTTCCCTGAACCCCACCGTCCTTTTGTTGAGGTTGCTGTTCTCTATGTTGTTTAGCAAGTTTATAGTGTGTCTACACTGGATACACGATTGTTTCATCTATGTCACTGTGTGTTTATTGTTTGCAGACTGATATAAATTCTATCCGCAGCCAGCCAAATATGCGTTATACTGAAATTTCTGGCCAGGTTTTTGCAAGGAAATCAGATTACATAAACTCCTTAGTCCGTGCTTGTGCTCGTAAGTTGTTTGAGTTTTTGTCATTTTGGAAAATCTTCTCTGAAATCTGATTTAATTTGAGATTTTCATTGTTTGGATATTGTTTTTTTAAATGATTTCTTGTTCCGTTTCTTGAATAATAACTATTTTAGATTAAATGACAAATCAATAGAATGAGGATTACATTGAGATAATTTTTATGTCATGTTATACAAATTAAGTCTCCTTTCCTTTTGGAATGTCTTTTTGCTTTTTATTATGTGAATCTTCAAAGTTATTGAATGGCACCCTATTTTCTATCATCTTAAATTTTAACCCCCTTTAACAAAAAAAAGGTGGTTTTGACAACTTTTCTCAAGGATCCTAGTAGTGGGTTTCAACATGTGAATTTTCCATGTAAAATAAATTATTTTTGTTTTGAAAACCAACAAAGGCAATCTTCTGTTATGTAAACTAAAGAGTATTTGCATACACTTCAGAAGAATACAAAAAACTCTGTAGCTAGCCACAGAGATGATTAACTAAGATTCTTAGTTCTGTTATTAAGCTGTTTGCTTATTGAAATTTGTTTATAGCTCGAGTAATTGAGGAGGAGATGTTTGGGATTGACAACTTGTGTTGGATCTCTGCGAAGGCAACATCAGAAGCTTCCAGGCGTGCAGAATTTTTAATTCTCCAAACAGGAATGACTGCTTTTGGGAAAGTGTATTACAGAAACCGAAGTGATCTTGTGCCTAATGTATGTGTGTGAGATCTAAAAACTTGTGCTTCAATGCATGTTCTTTCCCTTGACAGAAGTCTCTTATGAGTATAGTTGTATCATAACTTATGTTGAAGAGCTTTTTGCAGCTTGCAATGAAGCTTGAAGCACTTCGAGATGAGTATATGCGTTATGCTACAGAGAAGTGTTCAGCTGTGCTAAAAGAATACCATTCAGCGGTTGAGACAATCACAGGTCTGGTTCTCTTGTGAGTTGCATATTAACAAATGAACTCTCTTCTGGCAGCTATTTAGATTAGTTCATGATAACTAAAGCTGCTTTTAGGAATTACCATAGAAAGAGTTAACAATTATTGATAATTTTTCATTAAGAATTGCAAAGCAAAATAGCTACATGCTTACTTGTTATGCAGATGTTTTGCTTGAAAAGGGACAAATCAAAGCTGATGAGATTTGGGTCATTTATAAGAGTGCACCTCGTGTAGCTCAGGTTAGATCTTGAACTAAAGTGGAGCTTGTTGCCCTGTTTCATCAGCTGCCTGCCATTAGCATTATGTGCATGTGTCCTTTGTCTGTGATTTTGAGATTTTCTAATGACATATTTTTGGTATTTCATACCTGATTTAAAAGTATTCTCACATTTCAAGATAGTGATTTTGGAGGTGTTTATTATTTGTACAAGTCATTTTTTGAATTTTTTAAACGTTACAAACTTAATTTCAATATGGCAGGCTCTACATGCAATTTTTTTCTTTAAATATCATTCTTGGTTGAATAAATGGTAATATTTTGAGGTTCTATTTTTTTTTCCTGGGTCTTGTTTAGCCTCCCGTGATTCCAGTTGATGAATATGGAGCACTAATTTATGCTGGACGGTGGGGAATCCATGGGATCAGTCTTCCGGGAAGGGTTACGTTTGCGCCCGGCAATGTTGGGTTTTCGACCTTTGGTGCACCTCGCCCTACAGAGGTATATGTCAACCTTGTTTTATAGGCTGCCATTATTTGTCATACAACTGATTTTTCTTTCTTTTTTACTGCAGACACAAATTGTTAGTGATGAAACATGGAAACTAGTAGATGATATCTGGGATAAAAAGGTTCAAAACATTAGAGATGAAGCTTCAAGAGTGATTGAAGAAGAGAAGGAAAAGCCACAACTTTTGATGGCAAGTCATTTTCTTTGAGGGGAACTTACATTGACCTACAGGTTTGTGGACATTTTATTACATTCCAACTTCAATTGGTGACAACTGGAATAAGGTGACAATTGGAACATGCTTTATTTAACTTTAATTGCCATTGACAGGAGCCATCTTTTGGGGAGAAAGAGTACAAACATCAGTTAATTAGGTCTCAGAAATAGCAACAACGGGTGAAACTAATTACACATGTTTTTGCTCCTCTTATCTAATTTGCATTGTAAAATTTTATCCCACCCTTTTCTTTGGGAAGCTGCTCTATCGGGATGCTATCCTTCCCTTTGCCCTCAGCTCTTTATCGGCATGAATATAAACTTGGAATACATATTATCAAAATGAAGACTGACACTTACTCGAACAAGCCGAAGGTATTCAATTTTGTGAACGAGATCTTTTTTGCCACAGATGGAAGAGAGTTCTAGTCTGAGCTGTTAATTGAACTGCATTACCACCCATATTGTAATTTATCATAGGGATACGTTATTGAGACAATTGTAAATTTATCAGGTATCTCAAATGTTTCCATGTAGTTGTTACTTTGTGATCGTAAGTCTTCAATGATGAGTTAAAGAGTACAGATTGTTGCACTGATTTTCCTTTACATGCGTTTTTCATCTTCAATCCTGCACATCAAACCGCGGTAGACCCTCCATATATCTGATGTAAAAGTGATGGTGATGTACACTAAAGTGATGTGTCAATATTGGTACACTTAATTTTTATTTATCCAGTAGGCTTGATATAAAATATTCCTGATATAATTTATTCAGTATACATGTTACTCTTCGTTGAGTTGAGGATTGTGACCATTGTTTTCTCTACATTCTTGATTCTTGCAATGTCTTGTGTAATTGTATGCAAACTGATTAACTGTAGATGGTTAAAAATCAATATGATAAATGGTTAACACATCTATGAGGAAAAGTGTAAATTTGATCGTCAATTTGTTAATTGCTTTACAAAGTATGATTGATATCTGTCAAAATAACCAAATTTTAGAAAGGAGGATATTGGGACTTATGTTGGCTGAGACTTTAGTGCCTGTAATTCATATGTAGTTATATCTGAATAGGAATCTGTTCCCTCTTAACGTCTCAACTTGTTTAAAACAAACGAATATATTGTGGTTTCAAATCAGTATACACTTCCACTGAATTATTTTTTGTCAACAAGTAGGCAAATTACGGTTGTTTTCCCCGCAGCAGTTAGAACGAATTGTTTAAGCAAAATATTCAAGATATTGCATTTTTAACAACGTAGCCTTCTCAAATTGTAATGTTATGATGCGTTGAGATTTCAAACTTAGTGAGATATCCGTATCACACTTGTATCTGATTTTAAAGTAGTGTATTGATATATATATTATTTTAAGAGTAAATTTATTATGAGTTATTTTATTTATATATTTTTTAAATAGTTGAATTTTATCATTCTAATTATTAAATTAATAAATTTTATTATACAAATCATGTTTAATCAATTGATATTTTATTAAATAAATTTAAATTAATGAATATTTAAAATTTGTAAGTTTTTATTTTAATTTTAAATTAAATTTAAAAAGGAAATTTGTTTAACTGAAACAATTTTAAATTAATTTTTAACATATTTTTAAAAATAGATTTAACTCAATTTTAAAATTTAAAAACTAAATTTTTAATTTTAAAATATTTTCATTTTCAACTTTTAAAGTCACACCGAGCAAAATAATTAGCCTCAAAAATGTGAAATTCTTGCTACCATTTCAATTCAAATACAGTTTTGATTTTATATATATCTATCACTTAATAAAAGTCATTATAAGATTAACTAACAAGTAATAATATACTCAACCTTACAAGTTGAGTCCAATGTTAAGTTATTCTATTCCGAATTTCCGGTCCAGTTAAGGCCTGTGGTATTGAAGTTATGGTATCTACAATTTGGTGTATTATTATATATTATATCTTAGAAAGGTCAACTACCATAAACCAGACACTTAGAACAAAGGCGTCGCTGTATGTAGTTTGTGAGTCAGGAAAACAAAAACCAGCGGATTCCATGGTTTTTAATTTCTTGCCCCTATCAAATTTGATAGCTTAAATAATTAAAGATGACAATTCCTTTTCTTTGGTGCAGTATATATATTCCACACAAACCAATCCATTTGTGCACAGCAAAAAAGCAGAACAGTAGTTGTGAGTTTCAATTAATTTGTGAGTAATTAGTAATTAATCAAGGAGTTTAAAAGCAAAGAAAATGGGTTCAAGCACTGCTGGAAAGGTCATAAGGTGCAAAGGTAATATGCTAAACTTGTAATTTAAAAATAAAGAATAATAAATAGTCCTCTGATAACTTGTTAGTTCACTAATCAATGTTACAATATTGTTAATGAATGCACTGTAGCTGCGGTAGCATGGGAAGCGGGAAAGCCACTGGTGATAGAAGAAGTAGAAGTGGCTCCACCACAAGCAAATGAGGTTCGTCTCAAGATCTTGTTCACCTCCCTCTGCCACACTGATGTCTACTTCTGGGAAGCTAAGGTAATCAATGCTTCTATATACATCTAACTCAATCTACTATTTCTCTAAACTACATCCTCAGATTTTGAAATTCAATATTTTATAGGGACAAACACCACTATTTCCACGCATTTTTGGTCATGAAGCAGGCGGGTATGTACAGTTTCTATTTCAAAAACAAACAGATTCTTGTTATGTTCTTTGTATTTATGTCATATTACCAACTTTTCCTTTCAGAATTGTGGAAAGTGTTGGTGAAGGTGTGACGGATCTGAAGCCTGGTGATCATGTGCTTCCAGTGTTCACAGGAGAGTGTAAGGAGTGTTCACACTGCAAATCAGAGGAAAGCAACATGTGTGACCTCCTAAGGATTAACACTGACCGTGGAGTAATGTTGAATGATGGCAAATCAAGGTTTTCAATCAATGGACAACCAATATACCACTTTGTTGGAACCTCTACTTTCAGTGAATACACTGTAGTCCATGTTGGTTGTGTTGCCAACATTAACCCTTCTGCCCCACTTGACAAAGTTTGTGTTCTCAGCTGTGGAATCTCAACAGGTTACAATCATTTTTACCTTTATTTTCCTCTTCTTTCAATTCAACCCTTTCTCTTTTAATTAACAATATTAATGGTTTTATTTTCAAGGTCTTGGTGCTACATTGAATGTTGCAAAACCACCCAAGGGTTCATCAGTAGCTATTTTTGGATTGGGAGCTGTGGGTCTCGCTGTGAGTACTCTCTTCCCAAATATAACGATATTTTTATGCATCAATGATCTATTGCTGCATCTAACTGTTTTCTCTTTTACTTTCATATTTTCTGCAGGCTGCTGAGGGAGCTAGACTTGCTGGTGCTTCCAGGATTATTGGAGTTGACTTGAATTCAAAGAGATTTATTGAAGGTGAGGGAAGACCATCTATATATCCATATATATATTGGGGGTCACATTTTGAAGGGAAGAGTTTGTTTGAACTTATATGTGGAAGTGATTTATGAACTCTCTAAAAGCTCTTTCTAAGTATCTGTTCTAGTCAGCAAGTTTCGTGGTCAAATTTACTAACAAATTCATATTTAATAAAAAATTATTAAATAAATACTTAATTAAGCATTTATTTATCCAAATATATCCATTATCTCCATAGCATCCTGCAATATTAAATAACTCTGCACTAATTCTATTATGAATGTGCCTGTTCATGTCTACAGCTAAGAAGTTTGGAGTGACTGAGTTTGTGAATCCAAAAGATTATGACAAGCCCGTTCAAGAGGTTTGTCACCTAATATTACCAACTGGGCTAGTCATGAAATTGTGCATACATTTTACACTTACTTGTTTCTCTTTAATTCATTTAAGGTGATTGCTGAAATGACCGATGGGGGAGTTGACCGAAGTGTTGAGTGTACTGGAAATATCAATGCTATGATCTCTGCATTCGAATGCGTGCATGATGTAAATTTCCTCAAGCTTCTTCTCTATTTGTTTGATTTTCCATGATTTTAATTACGGTGCATTAATGCATGTCTTCAAATAATCCTCCTTTCCCATTGTGAGTTCCTTTGAATAACTTTGCAGGGATGGGGTGTTGCTGTACTTGTTGGTGTGCCAAATAAAGATGATGCTTTCAAAACTCATCCGATTAATGTGTTGAATGAAAAGACACTCAAGGGTACTTTCTTTGGAAACTATAAACCACGTTCTCACCTTCCATCGGTAGTGGAGATGTACATGAACAAGGTTAGTTGGTTTCATCATTAATGAAATTAGTATTTTACTTAGGAATTGCTGTCTCACATTTACTTTATATGCATCCACACATAGTGCAGATTGATTGGATACCATCTTAATCATGATACCATGTAACATGCCACGTTGTCACCAGATCAATCTCAATATAATTTCAAATTTTCACATGGATATGTACCTTGTCCCTGTAGTAAATGATTACAGATAAAAGTGTTTCTTTAGTCAAAACATGCTTCATGTTGCTGTTAACTTACATTAAAAAGTTGTAAATTGATTGCAATTTCTACGTGAAAAGTTGAGTTTGTTGACTAAATGGTTTTTTTTGGATTTAAATACTTAAATGAGCATCAACCTTTTCTTATTGCTCGTCGCTTGAAAACTTACTCACTCTATTTTTTCTGAATTATTTCAAATGTGACAGGAACTTGAACTGGAGAAATTCATCACCCACGAAGTACCATTCTCAGAAATCAACAAGGCCTTTGAATACATGCTTAAAGGGGAGAGCCTGCGTTGTATAATCCGCATGACACCATAGAAATTAATTATTTTCAGTGTTGGAAAAAATAAAATAAAATAAAATCTATTTAAGCATGTATGTGGATGTGGTCGCTGCAACAAAACAACTTTCATTTGTTTTGCTTTAAATTTCGTAGGGAAGTTATTGTTTACATCTCTTGTAATCAAATCTCTTGCGTTTGTACAAAAATAAACCAAGGTACTCATCATGTAAAGCTGTGTTTTTATACTTACAACAGTTATATATATTTCATAGCTGAGCGGGATTGAAGTTTAAAATCTTTATGTTGGAAAATTCTATTAAAATATAATCAAATCATATTCTTACTGGTTCATTAGTACTTTCTAGTTTCTACCCTGTTATTATTGCAATAAAATTTAACTTATAAGTAAATCGGAACGTTATGAGAGAAGTGGAGTTCTTTAACTTTTTTTTTATTGAATTTAGTTTTTAAAGTAAATTTAGAGGTAAATTTTGATAAAAAAAGAAGAAGATATAATTTAAAGGATTTAATTGAATTATAAAAAGGTTAAATAATTGACGTAAATTCTAAACTAAATTTAGAGGACTAGATTAAACTATAAAAAAGTAAAGGACCAAATTGAAATTTAAATTAAATGTAGGCTATAAAAAATATAATTCAGCCTAAAAATTTATATTAATTAGTCATAAATAATATTTTCTCAAATTATATTATATATTTAATCAACATTAAAAGTTTCATTAAAAAGCATAAGACTTAAAAAAGATAAGATTAAGTGGAAGTTTGACCAAGAGATTTATCCCAAAAGAAGGATGAAATGTTTAAAGTTATATGAGAAGCCAATAAGGAGTGAAGAAATTTGTATAATGCATGAGGATATAGTGAGGAGAGAAGCCTATGAGGGAGACATATCAAATTGGATTCTGCTTATTTTTCCGTGAAGGTCCTATAGAAGAGCATCATGGTGAAATTTCGAGAACACATGCCAGAGAGAAGGATTGAATCTCAACGCTTCACCAGCATAGCAAGATTTTGAGAGTAAAAAAAATAAGTAGAAGCAAAATATTTGAGAATAAATCGTAACATAAATAAACGTAAGATCATAAGTCTGCTTTGGGGAGGGTGGTTTAGATGAAATCAAGACAAGAAAAAAAGTTTAATAATGGATAATAACAAGATACTTTATATTGACTAAGGCAAAACAAATTAAATCTTAATAAAATTTGAGAAGTCATGAAGGAGGGTGAAGTAGTCCAATTATGCTTACTAGCAAATTTAGTGATCTAAATTTCCTCTACCTTCTTCTCTAGTGGTTTGATTTTCCATGATTTTAATTACAATGCATTATGACTTCCTCTGAATAACTTTGCAGAGATGGGGTGTTGCTGTACTTGTTGGTGTGCCAAATAAAGATGACACTTTCAAAACTCATTTGATTAATGTCTTGAATTAAAATATGCTCAAGGGCACTTTCCTTGAAAACTAATAACCACGTTCTGACCTCCCTTCAGTGGTGGAAATGTACATGAACTGGTTAGTTGGTTTCATTATTAATGAGATTAGTGTTTGACTTAGGAATTGGTGTCTCACTTTTATTTTATATGCATCCACACTCTAGTGGAGGTTGATTGGAAACCATGTTAATCATGACACCATGTTACATGTCACATTGTCACCTGATCAATCTCATTAATTTCAAATTTTCATGTGGATATGTACCTTGTCCTTGTGTTTAATGATTACATATAAGAGTGTTTCTTTAGTCAACATGCTTCATGTTGCTATTAACTAACATGAAAAAAATTGTAAATTGATTGTAATTTCTCTGTGAAAAGTTGCGTTTGTTGACTAAATGGTTGTGTTGTTGGATTCAAACACTTAAATGAGCATCAATCTTTTCTCATAGTTCATCACTTGGAAGCTTCTTTTTCCTTTTTTCTTTTTAATTATTTATTGTCAACCTTTTCTTTCCGCTCGTAGTCGTCACTTGGAAACTTACTCTTTTTCAAATGTGGCAGGAACTTGAATCGGAGAAATTCATTACCCACGAAGTACCTTTTGAAAACATGCTTAAACAAGAGAGCTTGCTTTGTATAATCCACATGACTGGATATAATTTCTTTAAATTAATTACTTTGAGTGTTGGAATAAAATAAAAATAAAAATTTCATAGGGGTGTTATTGTACAACTCCAAAATAAAACAAGGTACTCATGTACTGCTTTGTTTTTATATACAAGTATATATACTTGATTGTTGAGTGAGATTGAAGTTTAAAATCTTTATGTTGGGAAAGAGTAGCTAAAGTCTAATCTAATCATGCTCTTCTGAAGTGGTCACTGCTTTCTACCCTGTTGTTATTGCAGAATTGGACATTTAACTTTTAAGTAAATCAAAAACGTCATGAGAAAAGTGGAGTCACCAAACATAAAAGTTTTGTTACTTTTATGTCTATAAAATCTAGTAAATGACCCAATAATTGGAGGCTAATTAAAGCTTCTTCCAATGCACTATCCAAATGTTGGTCTTTTCCAATTGCCAAAGCAGGAATTTTCAGAGCATTACAGATATGGGATTGAGAATTTAGATTGTTGTTGGTATATGACCCGTGACTCTGCCCTCTAAGATGTTAGCTACAAGACAACCAAAGCCTTATGAGTAGCATGCTTGCTACCTTCCAAATAAAGCCCTGAATCTCTCACAAATGACTAAATACAAGAAGAAAAAACCAACTCATTTTGACAACTTAAGGCTAGCACCCCAAAAATCATATTTACAGCTAAAATTAATGCTCTAGTGGGATAGATTCTATGAACACAGTTTATCTCGTGACACTTGATCAAACTGTTATGTGCTAATCCCCCATAAAATATTACCACAATTTCACGTCCCAGTAAACTGCCAAATCAGTCATCAACATTTTTTTTTCATCGAATGAGTTTGTATGGTATGAAAAGTATCATAATAGTCTTCAACATAGAAAAAATCCATCGAGTTAATTAATCCTTAATAAGACTAATTTAATTGAAATTTTAAAATTATAGAAGTTAAGGAAATAAATTTTACATATGTTAGATACTAATATACTATTTTTTATATCATAGAAACTCATATGACTGAGCAAGTAAATATAGGGACGAAAATTAGGACTTGTCTTTAATCATGAAACAAAAGGCAAGGCAGACCCAAATAAGATCTTAAAAAGAAAAGTTAACCGCATAACTCTGCTTCTTCACTTCATTGCCCCACTTTTGTATTTATTTTTAACTCTCTAGTCTCTCCTTCCTTTAGAGGTTTCACAAATAAATCAGAGTCAGATACCGACACCCTCCTACACTCAATAATGGCTTCTAAGATCTTCTTCCTATTTCTCCTGTTTCTAGCACTCCCTCATCCTAATGTACTAGTGAATGGAGATGCCACTTTGATCAAGAGAACTTGCAAAAACACCAAGTACTACAATCTCTGCTTCTCTTCTTTGAAATCTGATCCTAGCAGCCCAAACGCAGACCCTAAGGGCCTAGCAGTGATCATGGTTGGGATAGGAATGACGAATGCCACCTCAACTTCTTCCTACTTGTCTTCCAAGTTGCTTAGCCCTTCCAACAACACAACCTTGAAAAGGGTCCTCAAGGAGTGTGCAGATAAGTATACATATGCTGGTGATGCCCTCCAAGCTTCAGTGCAGGATTTGGCTAATGAGGCTTATGACTATGCTTACATGCACATCACTGCTGCCAGAGATTACCCAAATGCTTGTCACAATGCATTCAAACGCTATCCTGGATTGGTTTATCCTCCTGATCTTGCTCGCAGAGAAGATGGTTTGAAGCATATCTGTGATGTGGCAATGGGAATCATTGATAATCTCGATTGGTAGGTGTATGCATTTTTAGTATAACTTCCATTCCACTTTGTTATGCAAACCATATTATATTTATGGTGCTAAACTTGGCTGCTATATATATCTTTTTATGTTCTTGGTCTAGTATATGAAACGTATATTCGTGTGCTTCTAAATGCCAGAGTTGTTCACTTAAATTTGATATAGCTACTCAGCTGCGCATAGTAACTCATGATTAAGGCACATTTCAGTGCAGATTAATTTGCATGTTGTTTATCTAACGCTTGCCCACTGGTCTGGCTAAAGTTAGTGCTGCTAAAAAGTGGATAAGGATGTGCAATAATTCATCTACCAATAATGGAAGTGTGTGAATTATTTGGGAGATCATTAACCAGTTCATAGGTCATAGTCAAGTTAAGAATTAAGAAAAGGTTCAATAATTGTTTCAAATTACTGTATCACTATAGATATCTTGGTGGAAAAACTGTCCTTATTCACTTTAAAAGATCTTTTAAGTGTTGACTAAAAGATGCATTAGAAATCGAATGGGCTTACTCAGCTCAAGTCTTATTTTAGCCATGTTAGTTGATGTAACAAATCTTAACATAAATTTGTAGGAGATTCGTGAAAGCCTCAACATATGGATTATGATATTATTATATTAAAAATGGATTACACCTAACTCAACTTAAAATTTGACTATAAGAAAGAGGGTTATCTAAGTTACATAAAGAATACTTTCATCATATTCTTAATTGAATTAGGACATCTTAACAAGATATAGTTTATTAAGATGGGGGTTTAGTTACGTGTGTGTATCTAAAAACTGTACATCTATAGATACTCATTAAATTTAAATATATATAATAAAATTTGCTATTCAGTTATTATTGTATTTTAACAAAAGGAACGTCCTTGCAGCGTGCATGAGTAGAAACCCGAAATAAACAAATAAATAAAAAAAACATGTGTGAAAAAAGTCAATCCGTTCAAATCAATTGCCATGATTTTAAAATAAAAGTACAAAAGTGCCTTTGTAACATTGACATTGTAGTATTGCTAGATTTTGTTATATATATATATATAGATTAACTGTTATAACTACATTTTATTCCTTAAATCATATAAGTTTCTCATTTTAAAAGCGTTAAATCCACTGGTCGTAATTTGTGCAAGGGTGGGATGCTGTTGGAAACTACATTCCATCTTAATTTGGTCGGGCAACACCATTTAATCTTACAAGATTGATTTGAGCAAAAGAATAGCTCCAAATGTTTCAAATCAAACAAATTTAGGTGTTGTAATGTTAAGAGGGAACGTTAGGATATGAACTTCTCTTATATTTTCTCCTCCGCTTTCCTCTAATTTCTAGGCATTTTTACGTGAGATTCCAGCACACACAAATTGGGAATCAAATTATAGCAGTGATTTGTTGGATTTTTTATTTTTAAGACAATAATTATTTTATAATGCAACATCCTTGTTTTTTCCAAGAATGTGCATGAAGGGTCTTTTGCTGGGAAGATGGGAAGGAAAAAAGGGTTGCTGAGTTGTTTGGTATGTTGTAATGTGGATATTCTGGATACATAGGAACAGTACTGCTTTCAGGGGGAAACGATTGATTTTCATAGTGTATGGGACCTCATTGTGCTGAAATTTTGGTTGTGGAAGAAAGCTAAGGTCAAAGAATTCTTCTTTTCCTTTTTTGAGTGGGTCAATGATCCTAGGCTTTGTAACTTGGGTGGGCAGTGTTAGTTTCCTTTTGCTGAAAAATAAACCTCCACCAAGGTCAACATTTGTTATTCAATATTTTACCTTAATGTTTATTTGGGAGCAATATAAAATATCAATCAATTTAATATTTATTAAATATTATATTAGACTTTGAATCCATGAAATTTATTTCTTCTTTTATGGTGATATTACTCTTCTCCAATGGCTGCTTATGATAGTGTGCAGAAGTGGATATCTATAAAGATACTATGATGTTTAAGTTGAGAGTTTGACAATGTAATAATAGGAGAATGAAAGTGTAGCTTGATCTAATTGAGAGTACACCATTGATAAAGTACAAACATGAGTGAGCTTAGTCTTGTAACACGAGTCCAATTTTATTGTCATCCTCAATTGTTCCAATTTTATTGTCTTGCTAAGGGTCTTAAGGGAAAATGCTAGAATATTTGAGGATCTGGCATGAGATATGTGATTGAATGTGGATTCTTATTCATGTCAACCTAATTTGGTTAAGGCTAAGTTAAAACAAACAACTTGGTTCAATAGGATGGATCTCACAAGTATAGCATGAATTAATGCAATTGGGTATTCAACTTGTTATCCTAAACATATATGATTCTATTAAAATATTTCATATTAGTTAGAAATGTAATTAGAATATTACTTTTAAAATTTTGAAGTACCAACCTTCTTAAAATTACTTTTTGAAGGTAAGTTAAATAACTTGATTTATTTTTAATATAATATTAAAGTTTACCAGTGGGAAGATTATTTCAAGAGTAAAATGAGTTAATTATATGTATTGGTGTGATTTACTAAAAAGAATTTATATAATTTTTTTATTTTTTGTTTTTAAAAATAAAAAAAAATTATTTGATAAGTGAATTTTTTAAAAACTATTTTTATAAACAATTCCTTTTTCAGTTTTCAAAATTAAAAAAATCAAAAAAGTTAATTTTTTATTTTGAATTTTCTGTTATTCATATTTTTTATATATTAATTTATCTTTTTTTCCATTACTTATTCCTTTTCATTTTTAAAAGATAATTTCTAAAATTTATTTTATAAAATAATTTTAAAAATTAGAAACCAAAACCACATACACCCACCCCAGCTGCAAGCATGAGAACAACAATTTCCTTCTACCTGTTGTACCTGAAGTTAGTTCTAACACTTTTTTTTTTTTTTTTTGAGAATTGCTATTCGCATCCCCGCAAATGAATAATATTTCACACTCCCATTCAAAAATACTTATATATATATATTATGTATTTCGAAAGTTTATTTTTGCAACACATATTATTTTTGAAAATAAAATTTTAAAGATAAAATAAATATACATCCAAAAATGTATTTTAAGAAATTTATTAATACATTCCAAAAATAAATTTCATAAATTTATATTTTGAATCTCAAAAATATGTTTTCAGAATATAATTAATGTTTTCTGAAATATATTTTTGAAATTTAAAGTTTGAATTCCGAAAATAAATTTTCAAAATTTATTTCCATAAATACAATTTCAAAAATTTATTTTCATAATATATTAATAACATTTTGAAAATAATTTTCTGAATTTAAAATTTGAATTCTGGAAATAAATTTTCAGAATGAAACATACTAATGAAAGGGTATTTTTGGTATAATTGTTTTTTAAAAAGAAGGGAGATGTGAATGAAAAACAAAAAAGGGTGAGAATAGCAAGGCCCATTAGTTTTTTGGAAGGACGGCCCATTATTTTTTTGGAAGGACGGCCCATAAATTTGGTACAAATAGTGGATTCGGTAAAGCATTATGGCCCAAATCCTGAACATAATATATTCATGAATTCTTCTATTTAAAGACCACATTTTATTTTATTTTCGTTTTGTTAGCACGAATTTGTAAACATATAAACTGAAAAGTAGTTTGGTTCTTATCCAATGAATTTTCAAGCTCAATTTTTGTCCATTTTATTCTTTCTCATAAAACGTTGCTTTACTAGGTACGTATTCACTTAAAACCTTACACTATGCCGTTAGTCACGATTGGCATAGATTGCCAACATGGCATATTCTTACTCAACCATACTCCCCCAATGAGATTATGAGAATATTATAGTATGTACTCAATATTCATCCTTGCCTCACATTTACAGATATTTTAAGTTAAAATTTTAAAGTAGTCAATTGCAATATTAACATTAATCTAATAATTATTTCATACCGATTAAATATATTTTCAAGCTAAATGTTAAATTTAACTAATCAATAAAAATCAATTAATAGAATAACTAATTAAGCAAATAAATTAGTAATAAGCATAAAACTTTTTTATTATCTTAATGGGTAATCTTGACTTTGATTCTTTGAAATGCAATTACATTAAAATTCAAAACGTAGAATTTTGTCATTTTTTTTAAACTCACTTAAGTCTGAGTTCTATGAATCAAATCACATAACTTAAAAATAATCTAATATATAATAATTTTATTGCTAGTTAAATTATTCATAATATTATTTAAGTAGATGAAAGAAACAAGGTTAATAGAATTCAAACCCCCTCGATCTCGCTCCAAGCGCGCTTATTATTAGTTAATGTTATGACTGCAGTGGTTACAGCTAGAGTCCTTCTCAAAATAATGATCACCAAAAATTTAAATACTTGACATCATAAGTAAAGTTCGCCTCGAAATAGAATCATGATCTGCTTTTATTGAAACCAATCACTGTTGAGTTTCTATGCATACACACACTAGTTGAAAGAGAGGACGCACATGCATTTCAATCAACAAAAAGAAATAGCTGAAAATCCGTAACAGCTACTTTGTATTTATATACTAATTAATATAAGCATATTGAAATGCCTAATAACTCAAACTATTGTCCATGTATGGCCATGTGAGTCTCAGTTTAAAGAAATGGATGAAAGTCATGTGATTTTAGTGGTCGAAAAGAAGCAATTAGTTGCATTCTGCATCAGATCAGCATTTTGGAGTTTCAGAATCGGAACGAAAGCAATTACATTGAGCTAACTGCTATTATTAAGACATAATTATAAGTCAATTTATTTTCGTCGCTAATGTTTAGGATCTGCATGTAAATTTGATCTTTGACTTTGATAACTACCAATTATTTTAATCCCTCACCTGGTATGCGTCAGTCAATCATTTAAGTTCAGTGTCAAATTTAAGGATCAAATTAATAATTATTGTCATATTTTGGGACTACATTAATTAATTTTGTAATGTTAGTGACCAAATTAGCAAATAATGTTAATTATATGGTCTAAAATTGGTGTAGAACTAGCATGAAAAGCCACTATGAACAGATTTATTTATTTTTTAACTTTTTATTCAACCAAAATCATTCTTTTAATAAAATTTTTATTTATTCGTAATGTTCACTTAAAAATTCTTATTCTTTAGCTTCTTATCATTGAATTTCATTTTATAGAATATATAAGCCATGATTATTTATATTAATTTAAAATTTTACTTAACATTATTTTTCAAAACTTTTGTGTTAGTTTATTACTTATAAAATTATACACTAGCTCTATTTATTTTCACCCGTGACTTCTGAAGAAATATTTTGTTTTTCTACTATATATTATTTTAAAATTCTAAGATAACTGTAATTATTAGTTTTTCAATTAGTAGGCCTAACTAAAAAGAGAGAAACATAATACATAATGAAATATTAAAGTAATACAAAGGAAACAAAAGCACACAATTTTAATATAAAAAATAATTAATTTTCTTAATCTTTCGATTATAACTTAAATAATAAAAAAACGGATGAAATAATATTAAAATTGTGCAAACTGATATTTATACTAAAAAAACTTACCAGTCATCACATGCATAAAAGAAAGACAAGGAAGAGTAATATAAAATACAAGAAATGATGTGATAAACAGAAACTCAAGCATTGTTAAAAGCGTAACTGGTGAATGGATGAGTATGTATGGTGGTCCAGAATTGAGAGTTAGTGTATTAAGAGAGAAGAATGGATAAGAGATGAAGGAAAATGAATAGGTTCTGGGTTCTGACGTCAGAGATGAAATTATTCCCTGAAGAGTTTGGGGGGAAGTAGGAAAGTGAACAAATATTATTCCATTCTATTCTATATACCTTTTAAATAAGGATATAAAATGTACGTAACCCAACCCAACCGTTATGATTATTCCTCAGCCACTTTAGTCAACAATATCCTAACAAACCTCACCCTCCCCTTAAAACATTACTCCACCTACCTCTTACACTCCAATCCCTTGTTTTTTCCCCAATTCCCATTAATACTCATCAACACACACACATATATATAAACATCAATTACTTATTTAGCTAGCTAGCCACTAATTAAAATATCATACATCTCTATTAATTATTCACTAATCACCGGCATGCCCACCGGTGGTGAATTCCGCTCCGGTCGCCATGTCCGTGGAGGAGGTGGTGGCGAAAGCATGCAATATATTTGGTGAAAAAGTCCAATCGGTGCGGTTGGGTAAGAATAAAGTATTATTATTGTTATTAGGAATAGGAGCGGTGGTGGTGGTGGTAGCAGCAGAAGCAATGCAATTAATATGTGATTGTTGATGAGAGTGATGAGAGTGTGTTGTTGTTGATGATGATGATGATTGAAGGAACCTGATTTGTCTCTTCAAGAACTTGACATAGCGAATGGCTTCATCGAGCATTGAAGCGGTGTCCATTTTGGTTCCACCAGGGACGAGTCGTTGGAGGATTCGGATTTTCTCACTGATCCTCTCTCTCCTGTGACGTGCAGCAACACTCTGTGGATCGTCGCTTATCCGAACATTTCTCCTCTTTGGTTTTCTTATGGTGGCTGGGTCTATGTCCACCGGTTGCATAGCAGCGATCTTGTACATCATTTCCTTCATTGCCCCTAACTCTTCTTCTTCCGTCTCTTCATCTTCTTCCAACTGGATTCCTAATATGTCATTCACAAAACCGGATGAAGAGGGTGCCACGCTGCTCTGAACAGGAGCCTCGTAATTGGGCCAAATTCCAGAGCCCATTGGGCTTTCCTCATCATGATCATGGAGGATGATGTTATGTTCATATGTTCCCATTTTGTCATCATTCCAACTCCTGTTTGTGAATGTAGTGGGACTTTTGTGGTTGCTATGATCCATGGCCACAATCAAAGTATGACACTACTTGATATATATATATATATATATTTTTTTTTTTGAAAAGTTAAAACTCTAAAACAAAAAGGGAAGAGTGAATTTCAATAAACTCTCTGTTCAGTACAAACATACATACACACCAATTAATAGCTAAACATCATAAAAGGGTGGTGGCTGTCTCATGAGAAAGTAAGTGCCACCTAGCTTTTGGTAGTTACCTTGTTTCAAGTTTTGTTTCTTCTCTTCAGCATAGACTTTGTCTTTGATGGTTCTTAAGGTGGCTGGAGGGGAAGATCCTGGACAGAATGAGAGAGGACAAAGTGGCTGCAAAAAGTGCATAGATGAATGAATCAAAAGAAAAGTACATAGATGAATTGGATGTTAAAGGGGTTGAATGCGGTTC
The DNA here is from genome assembly GCA_037954105.1 of Canavalia gladiata. NCBI lineage: Eukaryota > Viridiplantae > Streptophyta > Magnoliopsida > Fabales > Fabaceae > Canavalia > Canavalia gladiata. Next base: position 55,561,256 of record CM075659.1, on the reverse strand, counting down.
TTCAAATTAAATAAAATATCCATATCAATCCCTATATCAAGGGTTAAGGGAAGAAAAAGTTAAAAATAAATTAATAGACATATATAGGGGAACATTACTTGGCTTAGTCACATTCCAACACTTCTCTCTCCAATCTCTTCTTTTCTGCACTGAAATCCTAGGTAGGGCTACTTCTCTCTTTTACCATAGGGAAAACGAAGCATGTATATTTAAATGGGGGGTTGAATGTATATAATAAAAATAATAAAAAGTGAGAGATGTAATAAATAATAATAATAATAATAATGTATATTTTATTTAGGATGTATTAAAGTAAAAGAGAAAAAAATGATAATATATGATAAAAAGAGAAAGATCAAAAGAAAAATATGATATTAAAATAAAAATATCATTAAAATGATGATAATTAGGATTGTAGAAAGATTAGGAAAAAGAAAAGAAGAGAAATTCCATGAAAAAAAAGTATGTGTATTATCATTGCTGTTTAATTTTATTGCAATATGTTTTTAAACTATTTATTTTATGCGTTTAACTTTTAAATAGCATTGGTTTAAAAATATAATATGATAATTTATATTATTTTTTTCCTTTTAATACATTTTTAGTATTTTTTTATTTATGATAAGTGTATATTTTTTTAAAATTAAGCAAAAACAGGTTAAAAATAATAATTTAAGTAATAAACTAGAACAATTTCTTCCTAAAAATGTTAAAAAAAAAAATAACTAGAATTTCATTCTTCATCCTCTATATATAAAAAAAAATTAAAAGAAATTAAGCATATACTTCAATAATATCTATGTCTAAAAAAAATTAGTTTTCAATTATTGATTAAACATAAAATATATTTTTGGTGATAAAGAGAAAATTATACATTCACAAATATTATTTGCACACTTTTAATTGCACCAAAATTTAAAATATAAAAAATGAAATAAATAAAAAAGTTAATATTAAGAACATTTATCATTGTTTAATTTGAAGACTTTTCTCTATTTGTTATGACTCTACAATGTTTGAAATTTTTATTGTAATAATATTATAATAAATCTTTTGTTTAATAAAAATGAACAAAAATTATTGCACTATTAACTTCTTCCTACATCGAATGTTATATGTGGGTATTCTTTTTCTTAAATATATTATAATCTAAATGACCAATACAAATAAAAAATTGTTGAAAATTAACGTAGATTTAACTTAATTATAAAAGTTAATTTATAACATAAGAAATATTTCTATATTATATATAATATAGTTGATTTTTCCTTTATTCAATATAAAAATTTCTATAATTAAATCTCTTTTTTATATTACATTTTATTCTCACCTTTTTTATAAGAAAATGTTATTTTTTTATATTAAAAAAGAAGATATGAGAAGTAATGTAATGAAAAAAGTGTATATATATATATTAAAAAATTAAAAATATATTATATTAGTGAGTTAAAATTAAGTAATATTTAAAAGGGTATAAATAGACACGTAGGAAAAAGGAATTTCAAAAAAAGGGCTGTACGAAGAATTTTTTTCTATTATATATATATATATATAATATTTTTAAATTAATTCTAGAATTAAGTTCTCAAACTTTTATGACACAATTCATTTATTACATTAAATTAAATTTATAATTAAATTAGATAATATTTTATAACAAAAAAATAGATAATATTTATACCATAAATTTAATGATATATTTTGTTTAAGAAATTTTTTAATTTAAAAATTTTATTAGTCACATTAATCTTTTTTTAAAATTAAGGAAAATAAAATGAATTGACATTTTTATAATTATTCATAAAAATGAAACCTGAAAGGACAAAACGTATCTTTAAGAAAAGAAGAACGGATTTGTATTATTTTAAGATAAGGAAAATAGTTTTATAAGAAAATATTAATTTTGATATATTATTAGTTAAATATTTTTCATTGTTAATTAATTAAAAATTTATAATTAAATATAATTTTAAATTGATTATGGTACATTTTAATTATTTTTAATTATATAATAATGGTGTTAAATGATTATATTTCACTATATTTCTATTTTATAAAGATAAAACAAATGTCTTTATATTTTTTTCTTATGAAAGTTTTATCAAATTAAATCATTTGTTATGATTGGGTTTTATTTTTATACATAAACAATGGAATTAATTTATATATATATATATATATTATTTTATTGTTCAAAAATTTATTTTTAAATTACTAAAAAATATTTTATGAAATTCTGAATTTATTGAAAAAAAATAACTAAACACATTTTAATGTTTTCCAATCCTAAAAATAGAAACAGAATCCAAAGAAATGATATTTTTTAAAAATAAATATTAAATTAATGCTTGAAAAGTATTAGTTAAAAATTATAAATAAAAAAATATTTATTTTATTAAATTATAAAAATCATTCAATGTATACTTTTTAACAATTATTATTTTGTATTTTAAAAATATTAATTAAAAAATTAAAAGTATATTTTTTTATATTAAAAGCCTTTATTCATATATTCTCATTTTGATTTTTAATATATTTTTGTGTAATTTTCAATTAAACTTTATATTTATTAATTTCTTAATTAATAATCTTTGAGTACTAACTTAGCTAGACCTTAACTTTTTCAAGTGAATAAAAGTAATGTAATTAATTTTAAAAATAAATAAATCAGGAGAAATAAATATGGGAAATAAAAGTAAAGGTACCAAAATATAACCGTTTGTGCAAATCAATGATATGCCATACTTTTGTTATATATTTTTTGTTAATAAATTTAAATTTTCTACAATTTTACATGTTTTTCATTTTTTTAATTTTATGATTTTATTTTAAATTCTTTTAAATTATTAGTGTTAGTCTTAATCACTAAATGATAGACGTAACTAATAGAAAATTATCATAAAAATATAAATATTAAAACATAAACAGAATTTAAAAGTGTCAAATTTAATTTAAATAATTAAAAAACTTAAAAAATTAAATATAAATAATTCAATCTAAAATAATAAATTACATGTAAGTTAAAATATAAAAATACAATTAAGTCAAATATTTAATAAAATAATTTAATATTATTAACCAATAATAGTAAGATATTTTTAATAAACCCTCCTTCTAACGTATAAAAATAAAAAAAAATGAAAATATAAAATTATTCTTTCAATTTAAACTAACCCTAATGTATTAACGGTAATTATCTTTTAACAATTTTACAATATTTACATCTAATTACATTTAAATATAAATTATTAAATTTATTTTTTATAAAAAAATTATCAGTAGTAATAAATATAAATAAATGGTGGACATTATTGTATGTATCAGAATCATTTCTCATTTATTAATGTTCTCAAACAAGCTTTGTCTAATCCTGATTTTAAAACTTCATTCTTACACTATATGACTATTACTATAAATATGCATGCCTCTCTTTCGCATAAATTGGTAATTGGATACAGCCGTTGTCTTCAAAGTCAAAGCTGACACACTTGAAAAATAGGAAATTGTGCCATTATTTAATCAAGGAGCATTTTTTTTTAAAATCTAAGTACACATCTTTTCTATTAATTTTTTTATTTAAGTTAGATAGAATTATTATAAATGATAATTTTTTAATTTTTAATATAATTAAATATCTAAATTTGAATTATGCTAAAAAATATCATTTGAATATATAAACATATAAAACTGATCAAAGTAAATCCCTGAAATATGTTTTCTAACATTAATCTGAGATAATAAAAATTTATTTGATATTTTAAATTCTAAAGTATATTTTTTTTAAAAATGTATACAACATCACATGTACTGTTAATATACTTACAATAATATATATATATATAACCTAATTTTCATCAAATTAAATGCAATAATGATAAATGGTTTTATAGGACTCGGTAAAGTGTGTGAAGATAACTGTAAAGGGGATGTAAAATATAAATATTTGTGGGAAAAAAAAATAATTAATCATATATAATCCATTTATGTAAAATACATTCAAAATCTGAAGTTAAGCAATTTTCATTTTGTAGAGAATGATATATTAATTCGTCAATTGTTATCCGTGTAGTCTGTAAAGACTCTAACCTTTGAAAGAATGACACCATGTCACACATGTTTAACGAGAATTTGAGTTTACAAAAATAATTAAAAACCAACTTATGAAAAAAACAAGAAAATCAATTTCGTATAGAAAGGATGTGAAAAAACATTATAAGATAAATTTAGTAAAAATAAAAAATTCAAAGTGATCAAGCACTTCGAGTGTATTTGGTAGGATTTTTAAGTTAACCCCTAACTTATTTTAGTCATTTGAAAAATTGTTTAACCAAATTAATATTACCTTTTTTTTAATAAAAAAACTATTTTAATAGCTTGCATGTATACCATTTTTTAATATAATTTGAAACGCTAAAAGTTAATAAACAACAATTTTTTATCAAACTGTTTTATTAAATAATTTTATTATTTATAATAATTATATTTAATTAAAATTTGCTTCTCATAAAAAATGTGAATCTCATCTTAAAATTGTTTTATTTAAACTAAATAAATTTTTAAGCTAATAAAATAAGTTAAAATCCAACTTATTTATTCTTTACCTCTCCAAACATATTCTGAGGATTTTTTTTGGATAGTATCTTTCTTTTATATATATATATATAAAAGAATTGAGTATTATCATTGTACGTACCGAGTACTTTGCAGCACAGCTTTTGCTTTTATAGAATTGGAAGAATAAATTACATGTGTATTTACTAATTAATGATCAGACTCTTACTTTGTTTGTTAATCCCTGAAAAGTATTAAAATGTACCACCATTAATATGGAACACAGTTACCTTTGATTTTGTCGAACTTCTTTTTCTGTGTGCCAGACAATTAGGGTAATTTATTGATATATAAGAAGATATTTCCAAAGTCATTATTAGTTTGACATCAGCTGCCGCATGTATCATGCGTGCTCTTCTTTTTTTTTTTTAAATGATAAGCTATGGTATTTGTGTTAACTAAAATAAAAATAATTTCAAAATTACATTCCCAGACATTAGCCAGATTTTGGAGACTGCCCATTCAAGACTTGACTAATTCAAACGTACCCATTATACAAGAGGTTTGAAATATCTTATTGTTGATACTTGTATTTGATGAGAAATTAACTTCAAATAATTAATTAGGTGGTTAGTGAAGCCAACTCACTTTAAAATGCGGAAGCTGATGTTGTATTTACCAAAAGTAGAAGGTTTTCCCAATCAAAGAGCATTGTCAAACATAGGGAAAATTGAAGAAAAACAAACATAATTAATTCATGTACCTAGATTTTTCATGTTGTTTAGCTTAATAGATACACCTTTCGATTATAGAAAATATTTATAGACTTCCTCAATAAACCGATCAAACTAAAAATATATTTTAACAAAAGATTTAAATATACCAGGATCAATCACAAGATAAATCATTACATTTGATCTAATGATAAAAAACATCAAAAAATAAAATAATTTAGATAAAATTTTAAATTCAAATTTCTTCGTTTTTTCAAGTTAATATGAAAAAAATCACTCGACACTAATTAATAGTTAGCCTTGACCGGTCTATAAATTAAAAAACAGGTACATATATTGACTGAATACTATGGTTATGAAACAACAAAGCATTATCATCCATCATAAATTCATAATCAATTGCAGTTAGAGAGCATGGAGCAACACGTACTACTTCTACTATGGTGGAGAGAGAGAACACATTAAACTTGAAAATAGACGGAACAGTTTGGGTGAAGAAAAAGAGCTTCATTGGTATCTTTGTGGCAGACGCAGATTTGAGCATTTACTAGACATATGAAATGAAATACTTAGAAGATGTACTGTGAGAAACAACAAAATTGATATGAAAACCACATTACATCAGCCTGAGACTGGTGATCGTCAGACGGTGGGACAAGACACTACTGTGTGATCATTTCTTTTCCTTTTGCGTTCTTAATTTTGCGGAGTTCTCAAGTACAACACATTACACCCGCTCATCACTTTCACTGTGTCAATGTTATAATGCTATATTGTTCTACGCTTGCGCATGCACAAAACAATCATTCTGTGCTACCTAGGGTTTCCATTCTCCATTTTTGTTGCCTTCGCATACCATAACTCTTCTATTCTACATTAAATTTTTGTAAGAATGTGTACATCAGATTATAATTAAGTATATGTTTTAACAATACTTTTACACATTTCTCTGCCACATAAATTACTTGTAATGAGCAACACTTGTTTAACTAATTAAACTTTATTTTCTCTATCTGAATTCATGTTATTTCATTAACCTTTAACTTTTTTGTTCATGTTTTTTTTTTGGGATAATTAAGGAAAAAATGGCTAAGAAGAAGTACTAGGATACTTCAACCATTATACAAGAGGAAAGAAATAAAACACACAGCAAAAATTTCATCTAACAAAACAATAGGTGAAAAGAAAATTTTGTCTCAGACTAATCAAAGTGGACAAAGGAAGAAAATCATGGTAAGATATAATACCAAATATATTTAAAAGATTAAATAATCTTACAAAAGAATTACATATAATTTTTTATAATTATTTTTTAGTATATTTCAACATATTTTGTTCTCTACAATAAAAAAAAATGCATTGCCTCTGTTCAAAAATATATAACTCTATTTGAGTTTCCATTATAGTGCTTTTTTTTTATATATAAAGGTTTTGCAAGGAGGAGAAAGTGATCTTACACATGAGAAATCATATGCACATTTTACACCGGTACCGCATGGATAATTGGATCTATCATGATCAATTAATGTGTTATTTGTATGATATTTATCATAAATCCAAACATTCTCCTGTAGTGTGTCCCCAGTGATCATATGCTTAATAATAATAATAATAATAATAATAATAATAATAATAATAATAATAATAATAATAATAATAATTCATTAGTAATGTAGGTTACGCTTGATAAAACTAATAAATAAGATAGTTAAAAAATTAGTTAAAAATTAAAAAGATGAATAGAAATTAAATTTTTTATTAAAGTAAAATATTTGATAAAATTAAGTATTAAAATAGTTGATAAAGATAAAATAATAAATAAAGATGTGATCATTACACTAAAGTTTAAGTATTATAATTTTTATTAATTATAAATTTTAATATTTAAATTAAATTAATATATTAAAAATAAAGATAAATTTTTTAAAATTTTTATTTATTTATAAATATTTTATTAAAAATATATATATTTAAATTTACAGTTATCTTAACAATTACATATTATAAAAAAAAGTTTGATAATTTTGTTTCTTTATTTGTTTTATTAATTATAATGTATTTTTAATAAAAAAAATTAAACAAATAATTTTTGTTTGAAATTAAAAATATTTTTTAATTTTGATAAATAAATTTAAATAATATTCCTATAAAAGAATATTTATTTTATCTTTAAAATTTTTATCAATAAAAATTAAATATTTTGTTATAAAAAATTAAATAAAATATTTAATAACAAACTAAATAAATTAATATTAAAAAATAATATTTCATAATAAATAAGAGATTATCCAAATATATGATGGATAGAAATAGAATAATTGATGATTTTTAACTCGTAATTAAAATTTTGAGCACGAATGAGACTAATATTAAAAAAAATATTAGTAGTTAAAATTTTGAACGCAGATAGGATTAGCATTAAAAAAAATACTAGTAGTTATTAAAATAACTATCATGTTAAATAAAGTTAAAATAATTTTAAAAAATATTAATTAACTAATTTATGTTTTATTAAATTAAAATATATTGTTAAACACATTCCAAATTAAATTGAGTTTGAAGAAAAAATGATTATGGAGCATTTTAAAATGTTAAGTAAAGATAGGTTTTTATGTTTGAAAGTTTTGTGGAAAACCTACATTGAATTCAAGTTAACTCAAATCAGATCCTTTAAATAGGGATATGATTATGATTTTAAATAAATTTTAGTTAAAATTAATAAAAAAATAATACTCTAAAAAAAATGTCTAAGTGACTATATGAGTGGTGGTGGAATCTTTGGGTTTTGTGTTAGTGATCTGGTGGCTGATTTAGCAGGATTTATGTAATTGTATTCGGATGGGCTTTTAGAGGGTTGCATTTTCTCAAAGTGAATGGAATGCAAATGATTGCTAAGTTTTTGTGTGTGCGCGCGCTAGATGGTAGTTTTCTTGGGAGAATTAATATTTAAATTTTTTGCAGATAAAAAAATGCTTCAGGCTGTTACTTTTGTCTCTGTATAGCAGTATCGTCAAGTAGCTTTACCTTCGGGTGCTTTGTTCAGTTAAACACCTAGATCTTATATTTTTAGATTTTGTTTAATCTCAAATATTTTAATATTTTTATTTGACGGTGTTTTTTCTTAGGGTTTTTATTGTTTTAGATATTATTGTCACTACTTTTGGTGGAGGGGTGTGTGGTTTAGTGCTAGTTGAATGTGTGATTTCCTCTACTTTGATATTATTTTTTTAATTTTATTAGGTCTTGTTTACTTTTTCAACTTGAGAGGGTTATTCTCAAGTGTTTAATAATAAATTTTATTTTTCTTTCAAAAAATATGGCGAGCTTGATTAGTAAATTCCAAAATTTTTCAATTCAAGTTCCAACCTATCATTTATAAGTTTTTGGACGTTCCAACCTATCATATATTGTGTTTATTTTTCATGAGTCGATTAGTTAATAACCAAAGCAAATTTTCTTTTGGATCAAGTTAATTAAACCAAATTCATGGTTCAAGCTATATCCACTCTTACACCTTTAATCGGTGACACCTCGCTAGCCTTAGCTTTCGAACATTCCACTACCACTAAAAAAGAGGTTATATCGTTAATGCTGAGGCTAAGGAGGAGAGGGATTAGGGATAAAGGTTAGAGGAAAAAACATTCCTATCCTTTTATTTTCTAATCTAGCTATCTCATTATACAATGAATGTCAAACTATATAATGATCTAAATAACATAAGTTTCTATATCCTATCAAAAAAATGGACTAAAATAATAGAATATATATGTCCAATTCACGTATGTGGCTCTTATAATTCATACCATCAATGAACATCTTGCTAATATTTTTGGTTTTAACATCCATTATGAACATTAGAGTCCATGCAGTATAACAATGAAGGACTAAATTAAAGCTTAGCTTTCAGTGAAAAGAACGTTAAGATATATAAACCCTAACTTCATTGTAGAAAAGTTGAGTATGTATAAAGTCCACACCATTTTCTAGTTTAGAAGAATGCTAACAACATATTTTACTCTTTAACACACTTTTTTGTAATTGGTCAGTTTTTTTTAAAAGTTAAAGTATTTATCCTGTAAATTAATTATTTTAAAATTTACTTAATTTTTTAAAAAATAACCAATCACATAAAATGTTTTAAAAAAATATGTTACTAACTCTCCTCAATTAATTATTAAGACATTCATGTGGTCGGTGAATTGGTACGAGATAGATACCAACTTCTTCATGGAAATTGTTGCGCCATTAATAACATTAATTAATGTATGCATAATGCATGTGAATGTACATGTTCAGTTTCTTTGTTCTCCTTTTTTTTTATGTGAATATATATGTATTGTTTCTTTTTTTTCTTTTTTTTACATGTATTGTTTCTTTTTTTTTTATATTGACCTGAATTTTATACATAAAAATATTATATTATATTTTTTATAACATTTAAAAAAATATAAAAATATAAAAAATATTACCTATTAATTTTAGTGAATGTTCCATCAGATTTATATTGCAAAATATTATTAATAATATTTAAAAAATATTATTATTAATTTTAGTAATATTTTTAAAAAATATTATATTTAATATATATCGTAAAAAATATAATTTATAGCAGTGTGTTAATCTTTAATCATGTTGACGATGAGAAGAGAGTATCTTCCATTTTTTAGGGGTGGTGATTAAACACCAACTTGATCTTCCTTAACGTACTCTTGCGAAAATCAGTTTCGATAACTAAAAAGCAACAACCACATTGGACCTACCATACACGTCAAAACAATTTGATTGATTCCATTCATGCACAATTACAGAAATTTAGACTATTAGCTTAGCTTTATTAGATACATTCTAGGGGGAGAAAAAGAATGTTGAAAGAAAGTCTATGATAGTGAAACTGAAAGTAATTTAACTGTGAATATTCAAAGATGAGTACTTAAAAGTCTGCTATCTGTGGGTTTTTGCCAACTCGTTGCCCGAGTTTCGCTTTAACTTATAATCATTTAGGAAACAATCAAAGGCATTTCTTGAAAACAAAAGAGATATGCTTTTTATATTAAGTCTATCATCCTATAATAATATTTCTATTATTTTATAAAAAAAATATTAAATAAAAAATATACCTATATATTATTATTAATTTAAAATCATAAAAATTATTTAATATTTTTATTTAATAATTAAAAATATTTTCAGAAAACTTATAATTATTTATCCATGTTGTATATTTCATTTTACAATAATTCATAATATAGTATATTTTTTCTCTTGTTTTGTCACATTATTTTTTGTTTTTGTAAAAGAACTTATATAAATTAACAATAGAAATATTATTTCTCAAAATAAAATATATGTTGTCATATTAATTTAAAGGAATAATGAGACTTAGTTGAGTTGGAGAACAGAAGGAGGGGTTTCATGTATATATGTGGATAAAAGGGGTGGGAGGATTGGGTGATTTTGAAGAAGAATTAGTATATATGGAAGAAGATCTTTACAAGGAGGATTGGGTGACAGATCTGACACCAACCCATGCATTCACTTTACCACCACCATACTAAAGAGAGTTAAAAGATGTCATGGAATTCAACTCCATCTCTTCGAAATGGCCTCCTCAGAGTCAGGACTATAGTGACTTGCTTTAGAGTGAGGAATTTCAGACTTCCATTTCCGCAAAAAGTGAGGGAAAAGTGTTTCTATTCTTGTTGGGTCTTAGAATGGCCTTTGGAAAGCTCTTCCTTGGCGTTCTATCTTAACTACTTTTCTTTTGGTTTGGGATTCTTAATTCTTGTTTACTTTAGATGACATTCAAGGAGACTACCTAGGGGAAAGAGAAGAGGAAAAAAAAAAAACTAACAAATCATATAATCAAATGGTTAATAATAAATAATCAAAAGTATATTGAAAGGAAGTTATTAGAATTTTTTTTCTTTTATAAAAGCATGAATCCAAGTGTATCAAATTTTGTTAGTTTAAAATTTTATTTTATATGCATTAAAAATATTCTCTTCTTTTTTAAATATTTTATATTTTAATTATTTTGTTTTTTATTTTTTTTATTATTTAATAAGATGAATGAATGATTAATAATTTTATAGTTTTATTTAATCATTAATATATTTTAATATGTTAAATAATTAATGACATAAGAGCAAGATAACAAATTAAGTAATATTTTCAAAATTAGAATATCAATAGTTTTTCTTTATTTTTATGTATAACCTGTAAAAAAAAATTCAGATTAATTTCTTTTAACTTTTAAGCTTATAGATAACTAAAGTAAATTTTACTTCTTTCCATATAATCTATTTGTATACACAAACAAAAATTGAACATTACTTAGGATACTTAAAGAATTTATCTATTTACTAATTATACTGAATTTATTATTATTATTGTTATTATTATTATTATTAGAGTAAATTATTCTTCATTTTTTAAATATTATTTAAAGTATACTTTTCTTTTCTCGTATTTTAAAATACACATTTCTTCCCTGGAAAGAATAAGGAGTTACTTAAATAATTTTTAATAAATAAATCTTTTAACATTGATGAATAATTAAAATGTATATTTTAAAGATATTTTTATCTTTTCTTAATTTCTAGTTTCATTAATGACTAACTTGAACATCTAATATTAATTTGAACATTTTATAAGGTATAGAAATTTAAAATTTTAAAAAATATTTATTTTATATTTTAAGACTATAAAATTAATATTAGATATTTAAAACTAAATGTAAAAAATTATCACAATAGAATTTTTTTACAAAAATAACTTATTTTTATTCAAATGGACTAAAGTGTAATATATATATATATATATATATATATATATATATATATATATATATTAAGGAAAAAATATATTTTAAAGTAAAAGAGAAAAATAATGTATTATAAACATCTCCTAACGAAAGAAATTTTAATATATTCATTTTATTGTATAGAGGTAGACTTATTAACAAGTGTGCATAAACCAAAATATTTTGTATCAAAGAAAGCCTTGAAATATTAAAAGATGAAATATATTTTTAATTTTTATAAAGTTGATGGATTTTATTTTTAGTTTCCTATTTTTTAAAAAAATTAATTTAAATCCTTTTTTTAAAATAATTTACATTTAATTTATGCCATTAACTTCGTCTGTTATCTATTAGTAGAAATTCACGTCTATATACTTACATGATAAAATGGTTTGATATGAAATATTAATTAAAGGATAAAATATATTTTTAGTTTTTATAAAATTATTAATTTCTAATTTTACTCTCTTAACTTTTAAAAGATTAAATTTGATCCCTTATTAAAATAATTTAGTTTTTATTTTTATTTTTCTATAATATTTTAAAAGATTTATACCATCATATATATATATATATATATATATATATATATATATTCATATTTATTTTTTTTAATACATAAATATACGCTCAAATGCAAACAGAAATTCATTTTAATTATTGAGAATAAATGTGGACCAGTTAAAACAATAGTAATGTGTGAAAATTTTTGATCAAATTAATCCAATAAATACAACATAAATAAAATCAACAATATTACTATTATAATTAGGATATAATATATATATATATATATATATATATATATATCACCATCTTTAACTATCTTTTTTTATTAGGTGTTAATTATTTTAATAAACATAATAATAGATCTATATTTATTAATGGTTGTGGATAATTTGTAACATGTAAAATTAAGAGTTTGATTCTATAAAAATTATCCCTTTTTAAATAAAAGAGAATAATTCTGGTTAGGATTTGATATGAGATTTTACTTTAAATATATGATTCAATAATAAAATGGATGTTGATGATTCGATTTGGATAAAAAATATGATTAGAAAGAATAAATAATGACAGTGGTTGCATGCATCACTTTTTTTTACGTATCGTGACTATAATTTTAGTATTATTGATTTTTTTCTTGATTTTAATTAAAAAAATTTCTGTTTTGTTATTATTTTAATTACTTCTTAATTGTAATTGTACTTGGTGATCATAATGTGTCTTTATTTATATCTATGTATGAATTTATAACCTAAGAAAAGGAAACAAGAAGAGTGTATATATGTTGGTGTGAACTTTAATTTAAAATATTATAGAGAAACAGATTAAAATGAATCTTTTAGAAAATGAGGAATTAAAATAAAAATTAATAATTTCATGGAAATAAAAATATATATTTATCATTTAATTAATAATTCAATTTACTAGTTTTTCCATATAAACATGCTGCTATGAATTTCCATAAGTAGATAATTGATGGAGTTAATAACAAACTAAATGTGGATTATTTAAAAATTATTGACTAAATCTAATTATTTAATAATGAAATATTAAAATAAAAAATTTATAAAAAAATAAATTTTTTTTTCAATATTTAATATATTTTAAATTCAATAATATATATTTAACACTTTCTTCTTTACGTAATTAAAATGATTTATTCTAGTAAAAATTTATTTATCAATTAAATAGTTTTTCATTTTTTTGGGTTTTTAGTGAAAAATATATTAACTGGATATTCTTTAAAAACAACATCTTAAATTATTGATTTAATTAATTGAGATCTTCTCTTTTCGAAGGATCTTATTACTACAAAGAGATACTCAAACCCAAAGTGATCCAAAGGAAACCCCCTCTCCCCCACATGACAGGCCTGCATAATATGAGACCAACGGGATAGTTCGTAATTAGGGTCTATCAATTTGTGGACAGATCCATCACAAGTAACATTCTTGAATGAATGCGTAAAATTCTGTTCAAGCCAACAAAATATTTAAACCTAATTAAGGGGATAGACTACATAGGATTAAATTAAATTACTTGATATCATTCTCCTGCTATTTAGTTATTATCTTTCAAGAGCATGCCTATTGTTGAATTTTCGAGAGACCAACGTAACCCTACCCATTCATTGGTGTGTAGTGTATACCCCTGAAGGAGAAAACTTTCTTCCACCAATAATATACAAGAATTTCACCTTGGACTGTTAAGAACTAGCACAAAGTACTAGAGCTAAGATAACTGAATTGTTAATAGCCAAACAGGCATTGGCAATTTCCTACCGGTATAAGGTGATTGAATTGGTTTGATTTTAAAATTTTGGTGTTAAAAAGAATTATTTATATTTGTAAATGATGTTTCAAGAGGGAGTTTAAAAAACTGATTTTATTTAGAAACAGGATTTTCAGATCCTCAAAGTGGATAACACCTCAAAGCACCTAAACTTTTTCTGAACTGTTCAAAGTGAAAATTTCTTTACATTTGTTTATGTTCATTTTAAATTTTAAGAATTTGTTAAGGAATAACCTAGATTATTGATTAAGAAAAAAAATATAATACTCAAAAAACAACGTATTATAAATATATTGCAAAAATTATTTTTTACATATATAATTAATATTAAATTCATTTAATACGGTATTAAATATTCCGAAAGCAATGCCTTTAAAATGCATGCTAACAATATCCTAAATTTTGTTATTAATATTTTAAAGGTACCCTTAACTTTTTAGTCCTCTAATTTTATTTTAACTATTATCTATAATCCTCTATCTTCTCCATTTAAATTTGATCCTTCCACCCTATATCATGCGACAAGTTTTTCCATCTATTAGTTTTGCTCAATGGAGGGAATACCAGTAAACATGTTGCATAATGTAAATGAAGACCATATTTAATATATACTCCGCTAAGCTAAACGAAATTAGAAATATTAATAAAAAAAGATAAACTTGTTACACAGTAAGAAAGTTTGAAGGTTATATCTACCTTGAGTTTAATCCAACTGCATCCATATTCACCTTAAGAAAAAAAATCCTGATTTGAAGGTGATTATTAGATAATTTAAAGTAAAAACTATTTAATTATTCAATATTTATTAGCAATACCAATTTGTTCACACGAAAATTCGGGCCGCCTAATATTTATCGTTATATTTTGAGTAGAATGACTACCATACACAAACGCAAACTATAGTTCAAAATATGGACAGTGGACACCTTGTCAGTAAAGTTTGAAATAATCAAGCATTGAACTCTAGCATCTTTTGGTTCCATGTCTTGCAGTTTTGGAAAGGAAACACTTGTCTACTATGATTACAATAAACTGGTAAAATAAATCCCACATAACTGCCTAACATTGGAGCTGCGAACGAATGTCCGATGACACTAACACCCAATAATCTTTCCCCGACAAAACGAAGTAAACACCATTCAAGGCCTAGCAAAAAAAGCTCCAAGATTGTATGTACGCAAGAGCTGCAAAGGAACTTAAGTACCCAAACAAATGGTCAAGGGAAAGAGAAAAAATTCCAGAGGTAAGGAAGCAGATACATATTGAAGACAACAATGCCGAGTAAAATATATCGATAGAGTTGGCAGTCAAATTTCTATAATTGCACTAAGCCTTCTGAACCTTTTCCACATATGCCTGCAACAAGAAAGAGAATAATTGTAAGACAAGTTGAAAAAGCCATAGGTAATCATGTATCGTTAGTTACATAATCGAATTATGACAACAAAATGTCCCAAATGCAAATGTAGATTCAGAAGCTAGCATCGATCTCTACCAGCAGATAACTTCAATCTACGAAATAGTATGACTACACCTTCAGCAATAATTGAGGTCAAACGTTTCAGAATTTTACAGCAATCAATTAAGTGGCAACAGATTGATGGATTCAAGAAAGCTTTAACGAAAATTAGAATTTTAATTTGAAAACTTGTTCTTTATTAATAGAGAAAATAAAGTTCTATTAAATTTTGTTCAACTGACAAAAATAACTAAATTATGATATTAAAAAATTTAAGAAATTGGGTACACTTTTTAGCAAAAGAACAAAAAAACAGTTCAATTTTTTTTAAAAAAAGGTCTCTAGACTACTTTCGAGTTTATTATTTTGGGCAGTATCCTTAATGATAAAATTTAGCTACAGATAATATTGGGTAAGCACATTTCTCAGCTCAAAATTAATATTTTTGGGCAACTTCCTATAAACATCCAAGCTTTCTAGAAAATTCAATGGTTAGCTTCATCTAAGTTCACTTTCATCTATAAGAGTAAAATGGGGGAGGAGACTTGGAATCCTTTAAAAATATAATAGTATTGTGTAAGTTACCACCACTGACCTGTACAAGTTTGGTAAGCTTTGGTTTTGAAAATGACAAATAGTGGTCTATTTTCTCTTGTGTCTGAGGAATATGGGCCCCCTGCATGGTACCAGTTACTTTATCAACAACTTTCTTTACTATTGTTTTATAATCATCTTTGGTGATTTGACCTTCTTTCCATGTTGGTTTCAGAAGCTCCTTAACAAACTCAACCAATGCAAATTTAAATGCACGAATCCCCTTCATATCCTTTGTTTTCTTGGCCTCATCAGGACCACCATTTTGGTCCATGTTTTCCAAATCGTCTGTATTTTTATGATCATCTTGACAATTTTTCCTTTCCTCGGCTACCACTTCCTTGCTATCCTTATTAACCTCGGTGTTTTGACCCAGCTGCAACTGGGTTAGATGATTACTCGAGATGAGCTCTTCTGAGCCACAATTTTGTTTTCCTGAGTTGGACAACAGTGACAGAAATTCTACTTTATCTTCTGTTATTTTTTTACTTGGAGGAATGGCTGGGGGTACCCCACTTGCAACAGCACTCTTTGGCTCAATACTGTCACGCATTGCATCATACTGCTTGGGGAGTCCAACAGCGGGATCTGGCTTGATGAATGTATTGGAAACAGGCATAGCAGGCACTTCAGTTTTTGCTAGGGAGGGAATGTCCTTTGCATGGTGAGAATTTAAAGCAGAATAAAGTTGTGGCAGCTGCTGACCTGTCCCAAGGATATGAGCCAGAGAGGCTGAGAGATTGGTAAGTTGAGTAAGCTGTTCTTTGCCTACCACATTCTCATTTGGAGGAGGATTTCTTGAACCAACTTGTGATAAGCCTGAATCCATGATATTTGGTTCAGCAGTGTACTTTTTCTCAGAAGAGACTTCTTGGTTTGGCATACCATCAACAATTCCTCCTATTGAGGCAAGAACAGGAGCCGCCATTTGACTTTGTCCAACAGCTTGGCAGCTTGAAGAATGCAAAGGGTTTAAACTCTCTGCATTCTGATTAAAGCCTTGTCCTGGAAGAAACATCAGTAGAAAAGTTCGGATTTCACATTTATCACATCTCAATGCACTAACATCACACAATTTTAATTTTTGGGTTTGCACTTGCAGGGTAAAAGGTTTTTTAATTTACAAGGAATGCACAGCCAAAGGAACAACAAACAGATGATTACCTGGAGCAGTTTGTATTCTGTCATGTTCAGATGCAGCTAAATACATACCACCTTGTGTTATCCCATGTTTATGCTTATTTTGTTCATGCTCTTCTTCAATATGGCTGGAAGATCCCACCCTGTAATTCCAATCAGGAGACATTTTTGCATCACCCAACCAAATGTCTGTACCTATTGACTGGGAATTGTGCATGTTGGCACCAGTATTTCCTGCTATCCAATGGTCAGCTTCCTTCTTATCACTTGAAAATGGTGGTTCACCATGCACTCTGCTCTTATCCAAACTGTGACCCCATCCATCCCTCATAGGCCAAGCAGTGAATCCTGGTTCTGTGGTACCCACATTTCCACTTTTGTCCTCAACTAGCTTCGGTGTATCAGAAACAGCAAATGTATCATCCCGCTTTGGACTGTCCCAAACTTTATCTGCATCAGTTTTATTACCATCTGAACCCCACCTATCATCTCTTAGCTTTCCATTAGGACTAACTGAATCACTCAATTTTGGTCTATCCAGCATCTGATAATCTCCACCAGGATTGCCGGCCCACTTATCATCTCTTAATCTTCTATTAGGGCTTGTACACACTTGCTTATCATGAGAAAACCTACAATATTTACCATTACGACAATTTCCATTAGCAAAAAATTTGCAAGGAGTATCACCACTACGGTTTGGCCCATGTCCACTACCCTGCTCAAATGAATTATCTCTATGCCTTCTATCAATTTCTCTTTCTCTAGTTAACTCGTCCACTGGAACTTTACCATGTCCATCAGAATTGTTATGATGCACAAACTTGCATGATGCTCCCATTCTACACCTGCCTTTTGCAAAATTAATACAAGCTTCATTAGATCTGCCAATCTTATGAGAATGGTCTCTATTCTCATGCGGAGCAGAATATCTGGGAGCTCCATCTTCCCTGCGCTTATTTTCCCAACTATCCTCATGATCTTGATTATCTTGATGAAGAAAATGGCAATGGCTGCCTCTTCTGCATTTACCAGCAGCAAAATCTCTACATGGTTGTGTCGATCCTCCAGCCCTTATTCTATTCCTGTCATTGACTCCGGCATCCCACCTAAAACCATGAGGAGGGCTTCTGCTTCGACTACTCCTAGGAAATGGCATAATTCAGAAAAGGAAGATAATTAACAAAACCAACTGCTTCTAGAAATATTATACACCACCACAACAATGACCATAAAATTATCATCAATATCTTAATATAAAATTTACTAGGGGAAAGGATGGCATAATTTGAAAATAAAGACTATCTTTTTGACAATGATCTAAAAGAGAAAGTAGTCAGAAAGTTTTAGGATGAGCTGGAAATTAAAGCAAATACCCAAACTAAGAAACAAGCTCTTCAGCAAATACAAACACTGGATGCATCATCTGAAACAAAGGATGAAAGGAACATAACATGGCATAGATACATCTTAATAAGAAAAAGCCCAGAGTGCTATTAGTACAAACTCTAGAAGAAAAAATTTTTAATAGAGGATTGCTTGCATCAGTGTGTGTGTGTGTCATCTATAAAACATGAAGTATATGGGGGAAAATGAAGTATTTTTAAGATATGCTTAAAATGTCTTTGAACGAATAAAATGCAAGTGCTTCAGAGGAGAAGAGATGTATATATTTTAGGACTTTTTGAACATAGTATATTATAATATACATTATACACAACCAAGATTATTTACAACCATTCATGCACAACCTAAACCATCAGTTAAACGCTTAAATAACATGTTTCAATCAATGTTCAGAAAAATAGGATCAGCACAGACACAGTGAGTTGAGAAACAAACCTGACTGACCTGCTCCAATCATTTTTGGGGGACTGACTATGTCTCTTATGTTTCCATTCCTCAAATCCAGGAGACAATTTCTTGTTGTAACTTCCATCCGTGTCCCATTCCATTGTAGCATCTGAAACTCTATAGTCTTTATTCATAAGATCATCCTTATTTGAACCTCTGCCTCCAGAAGCAGAGGACCACCCAGACCGCGATTGCTTACCATCAGGTGCAAAATCAGGCTCATCTCTCAAATCCCACTTTGAAGAGCGCTTTCTACCGCTTCCACTCATCTCACTTGCCAAAACTGTAATGCCTCTCTTTGAATTATACAGTATGCTCTGAAATAACAAAATCAATTAAGTCACCAGAAACCTAAAATCAATCATCATTCAACTGCTATTTTTTTCTTCATTAAAGGACTACAACTCACTAGGGGACATAAAGAACCAAAAATAAAGTAAATGAAAAATTTATCTTGTATTGGAAACAAGAAGTATCAAACTAGAGAGCATAAGCTCAGTTGACAGGGCATATAATGTACCAATGTGCATAGTGGGAGGGGTTCAATCCACTCCCAATGCAGTTCTAACTCCCTTCTCGCCCCCCCCCCCAAAGACCCTTATGGCATTCCCTCTGGCCTCATCCAGTGGTGGGACCCCCCCAGACCCAAACAAAGAAAACAAAAGGTATCTGTGGAAGTAGTTCCACCAAAACTGCAAAGATTTAATAACAGACACTAATCTAAGTTCAAACCAACAGCTCAAGATACATATAATTGACCATTTTTCAACAGAAATGAATTAGTTAATAGAGAATAATAATATAGAACAGGAGGATCTAAAATCCTCCTAACAGCAAAAACAAGGAAAAAGGAGACATGAGAATCATCAATCAAAAGAAACAACATGTGCAAGAGAGCATGTAAAGAAAACTATCTATCCCAAAGAAGCTTTACAGGTAGAAACCACCAGCCAAAAATTTTAGCATTTCATTTGGACATAAGTCGCTGAAAGAAACATTTTCAGTTGTTGTATATTCAAGTTCTATGATACAATCAAATCCATTCAAAACAATTCAGATTAGGAAATTCTTCTTAGGTTGTTTCAATGTTTTCTTTCTACCTGCTTCCACATAAAGGTTATTGATAACATTTTTTGAGGATGTAGACATTGCATGTTAAGCATTGGGCCAAGCTTCCTAAAGTATAATGTACAAATTGGATGACTGAACCTAAGGAACAGCTACAGGATTTTCTACAAGCACCAAAAACAAAAGTTTAGCTGCTATTCAGACGATGTAATAGAATATGCTTGGATATAGGAAAAGGGGTGAAAATGATATATATACAATTTTTTTTGGAGGATAAATCAATATATATTACCTTAAGAGACACAGTCTATTCCAACCATTTTTTCACCTACAATTTAATACAAAAATCAGGTATTATGTTGATGCAAATGTCATGCCAATGGTCCAAACTCAATACCATTATAAATAGTAAATACAAAACCAAGTATAGATTTTGTTAAATATCCCCATCAGCTAGGAATATGGCCAAAGTAATTCTTATAAGACTTGGACAATCCCCCTTCCCCCTCCTTTAGTTGGCAGCTTTTTATTGAGATAGGCCTAGTCCATTTCTACTATAATTTGGTAACAGAGAGAGAAAGAGAGAGTAAGATAAACTGAACTGAATTTTATTGAATGGTGAAAATGATTACAAGATGTGAATCATGCAGGTGCTCTGTATTTATAGAGCATCCAGCTCACAAAGAAATGAACTGACAACTGTCAGTTAGTTACAACAGAAAAAATGGACTAACTTCCTAACATCTTAGTGAGAACTAATTATGAGATCTAGACTTATACTCTAGCATTCCCCTTTACAAACTCAGGGTGGATGAGTGACAATATAGGGGTCCTGAACTCTGAGCTTTTCTCTAAGAGCTGTGAACTTTTGAGCCCCAAGAGCCTTGGTTAGGACAACAGCATTTTGATCTTCAGCTGGTATGCTGCTAATGACTAGGCTTTTGTTGAGAACCTTTTCTCTAATAAAGAATATATACAATTCCATATGTCTGGTTCTGGAGCGTAGAATAGGATTGACATTCATGGAACAGCGGCAGTGAGTTTGAGCACCATTAGCAAGGACTGAATTCACAGTAATCCTGCAGCTGTTGAGGCCAAACTCCGGTATTCTGCTTCAACACTAGAGCTAGCCACAAGCTGTTGCTTTTTGGACCTCCAGGAAATGAGATTAAGTCCTAAATATACGCAGCAGCCTGAAGTTGAGCATCTATTATCTGGATCAGATGCCCAGTCAGCATCAAAGTAGGCAGTTAGAGAGATAGATTGATTAGGCAAGGCTGGTCTTAGTAGCAAACCATGCTGTAGTGACCCTTTTAGGTATCTTAATATACGCATAAGGTATATTGACACACTTTATTCACTGCATAGCTGATCTCAGGTCTGGTTAAAGTAGCTTACTGCAGTGTCCCAACAATAGATCTATACAAGGAGAGATTGATTGTGTTCAAAGCAAAATGGGTGAATGCTGGATCAGGAACCATAAATAGATCAAATTTATTGACTCAACAGATTCCTACAGATCCACCAGGGGGAAAAATTCCTACAGTAGCTCCATGACAGGATTTGAGTATAAGGACAGGATGCAGCTGGGCATAAAACCTGGCAATAAAAGTCAACAAGATAAGGCCTAATAGTATAAAAGTGCTTATACAATTGGTTAGTCATTACTAGAGATTTTAGGAGGGGATATTTGAGAGTGTTTGCAGGTCAAAATGCTTGAGGGAAATCAACACTCATTGCCGGAACACTATTTATATACAGGCTGATTATATAGGTAATAAATACAGAGAACAATTTACAAGAGAAAGAATAATGGGTTAATAATGCTAACCCTATTTTCAATGTTAAAATGCATCTAGGCTATTTGTAAGTGGGGATTATTCATGTAATTTCCAACAACTATATTAAATAAGTTATAGGTATGCAAAGATATTTAGTGTATATTAAAATTAAAACTAGCCTGTGACTTAGAAAATATATTAATAGGGTGCGAGGGGTGGAGAACCTTCTTCCATTGAAGAGGAGGAAATCCTCCTTCCATGGAACTTGAATGGAGGCTGCTAGCCTTCATCCATGGAGGCAAAATCAATAAAAAAAAAAAAGGTTATGCCTGACCTCTAATACAGCCCAGAGTATGGCTATATAAACCTATCTCATCTCCCCAAATCTTTCTTCATTTCCTCAATCCAATGAATTCATCTGAGGTATAAAGAGTTGGAAAAAATTTCAAAGAACCTTATAACAGCCAGTTGGGGAATTTGGGGATGTATGCATTCCCTGTCAACACCAAATTAACAAGGAAACAAAATTTAAAGGGTATAGCAATGGCAGTGGTGATCAAAGTCAGAAGGCAATGGTAATGGTAATAGAGATGCTCAAAAGCACAAAAGCCAAGTTGAGGATGAATGAATATCATTCTATCATGTCATATCAAGGCCTAAGGAGAGCATACATCTATATGACAGTATTGGGACAAAAAGCTTTGACCATATTCGACTTACTATCACTTGGATGTACCAAACAACTATAAGGCTTAATACTATTCGCTTATTATATCAGGTATTCCTTATGTGATGCACCGGACACAACCTAAGCATTCCTTAATGATGCATAAACCTTTTACCAATGACACCAGCCTGCAAGTCTCAAAAAAGATAGGGACTATTCTTGGTCCTCCATAACTAATTGGTCCAATAATTAAAGAGAGTATATGCCATGGTCTCAAAATTGGCGTCAAGTTTATTTCAACAGCAAGATAACAAAAATTGACTTTAATCTTAAAACAGACAAATACAAGATTCTAGCTCCTCCAAACAATCTTCCAATGCCAATGTATATTCTCCAAAAATCATGAAGATGGAACTTGTACAGCATTTTTACAACGGTTATAGGATTCGATGCATTTCATAAATTTATCAAAACACTTGACAATTGACCCCTCAAAAAGTAATTAAAAACTACAATGCATACTGCATTGATTTTCTTCAATGCTCGTTCTTGATGCACATTGGACACTAGTGTATCTGGAGAAACTCAATACATAAAATCACACATCCTTTCCCATTCTTGAACTAGCCAATGGTTTACTCTGCTATCTCAGAATATAATGAAAATTCCTCCACTCCAAAACTATCCAATATTGAATTGATTAGTGTGTTAAATATCCATATTGCTCTTGTGGAAGGATCAAATGCCATTGGAAACATATTTACACCAGCTACTTTGACTGAACTTGGTAACACCTCCACGCACTGATCACATGAAATTACTGCAGAAAAATTGTATCTAATATTAGCACTTGGAATAATCTAACCTTACTGAGATACATAGAACAAAAGCACATAGGATACTGCCCAACCCAACTACACTACTACTTAATGTCTTGGATCTTGGTAATCTAATCCAGCTAGTTCTATGGGTGAAAACCTAAAGAACAACTCCTGATTTTGGGACTTAAAAAAATCTAAAGACATAATGGTACTGTCAACAAGTAGGACTGACCAAATAAGTTTCCTTCCCTCAATTTCTTTACTTAAATAATTTTTGGGCAATTTTAGCATAAGAAATTGCTTTCAAACTATAGTCAAGGCAAGGCTAAAGTAGAAAATAAATATGATGATGAAAGTCTATAGCCCTATATAAAACCAAGCAGATTCCATCCAAAATTAAGCATCGGAATGGCCATTTCTGTGAATGAAACAGAGCAGGCACCAGGCCAGAAGATATTCAGACACGAGAAGTAAAGATGATGGGAAAGTGCTTTCTTAATCATTGTTATCTAAAACAAAGCACAGCAACAGCAATCAGAAAAGGAGAAGCTTTCAAGAATTTGCTGCCACCGCAACTTTAACGGTTCATCATTCTCATGTCTACAAAGTTCCCTTTCAGCACTGTCAAAGGGAAAAATCTTCAGTCGCTACCTAGGATACTCAGTAGGTTTCCTCATGAACGACATTGATAACCACTATGAATCTTCACGTATTAAAAATAAAAATAAAAGTAACATGTGCAAAGCTCCATCATTTTCAAATTCAAACACACAAGCTCAAAATCCAACAAAAAACAAGAAAAATTAGGTTTAAATTACAGGGAACAAAGTAAACCCTAGATAAGACATGGAAGGGCAGAAGCATAGAGAGTGAGGTTGAGGAAAGACTCACGAGTGAGTGATAAACAGAGCGTGGAGACAGAAACCCTAGAGTGCAGCATGTGATTTTGCCATGTCGAAGCTGTGAGAGAAACAAATTGAGCTTCGCTCGCTCCTATTTCCCCCAACAAATATCTCTGCTGGATTTGCCTTTTCTGTTTTTCCTCTCTTTGTTCTATTTTTCCAATCTATTCTTCCTTTATATTTTAAACTGATCACGACATTTTTCAGAGTGCGGACCATTTTCTTTCGTGTAGATACAACAAAATGCGATTTTACTAATGTTCCCCTTTCCTCTTATTATTTTTTTTTTCTTTAAAAATTAAAATTAAAAATATTTATGCTGGATTTTAAATTTTAATCTTCTTTTGGCATGGAATTCAATACTATATAAACTACTACGTATTCAGTTATGTGTTTTATTAGTAAGAATATTTATGAATTAAAATTGCAATGGTATTATCTAGTTTGTTTAGTTTTAAATTTAAATTCAATTAAAGTTTAAATGTTTTCTCCTTTGGTTTTTTGGTATTTTACTTAATACTTTATTTTTAATATGTAATAAATAAATATTAAAATATACAGATAAATATAATTAAAATAAATTTAAAATATTAAATATCTCATTTTAAAATTTAATTATTAAGATCTTATTTGAATAAAAATAGTTGTAAATTTTTAACTTTTAAATTAATTTTAAAAATAAATTATGTTAGATAAAAATAAATTTTAATATATTTTTAAAATAATTTAAATTTAAAAATATTTATTAAATATTATTTTTAATTTTAAAATATTTTTATTTTTAAATTTATCCAATCTCATTATCCCAATATTCAGTATCGTTAAACCAATTATTATTATAACTAATAATTACTTTCATCATCATCTTATTATTATCAATTATCATTATCATCATATTTATTATTTATTATTTAAAATAACTTAAATTTTATTTTTTATTTATTTATTTTTTATTTATTATTTAAAATAATTTAAATTTTATTTATTTAATTTTTATATTCAAAATAAATAAATAATATTATTTAATATATAAATATATTAAATTTATAAAATTATAATATATTTAATATTATATATTTATTTATAATATATAATTCTTATTTATAATAAATAATATACAAATTTTATAATATAAAATTATTTATTCTAAATACTGATAATCGTATAATATAGAAAATAAGAATTTATATAATTACATAATGTTTTTATATTATAATTATCATATCACTATTATTATTTAAAAAATATTATTTTTATTTTATCATTATCATTATATAATAATAATAATAATAAATATTATTTTTAAAATATTTTTTATTATTATTTTAAAAAATTAATTATTTATCTATTTTTTATTAATTTATAAATTAATAATACTACTTAATATTTAAAAACTTAATTTAATTTATATTATTATTATATAATTTTATATTATATTATTTTTATATTGTAATATATATTATTTTATTTAAAAAAATATTAAATAATATAAAAATTATAATAATATATAAAATTATTTATTTTATATATTAATTATCAAATATTATATAAAATATAAATAAATAAATTATTATCACCTTCACAACCAACATTATCAATATATTTATTATTATAATTATAATTATAATATTTTATTTTTTATTATTTTAAAAAAATTATTTATTTTTTTAATTTTTATATATTAAAATATAAATAATTTTATTTTTTTATATAAATTATATTTATTTTATAACTTTGTAATATATATTATTTTTATATAAAATAAATATTAAATAATATAATAATATAATAATAATATATATAATTATTGATTTAACTAATAATAATTAATCATATATAAAATATAAATTTATAAAATTATATATTTTTATATTATAACTATTATATTATTATTATTATCTTATAAATATTATTTTTATTTTTACCTCCTGTTATTATTATCATAACTATTATAATAATAATAATATTTAATTTTATTAATTTTATAATTTTAAATTTATATTATTTTGACATATTTTAATTTTTAATTAATATTTTATTTATATATTTTTTATAAATTTATTATAAAATAATATAATAAAATGATTTAATTTATTTTTCAATAATTTTTAAAAATTAAAAAAGAAAACTAATTTTAAATTTTTTAAAATTAAAAATTAAAAATCACTCCAAACAAATTTAAATGTTTAAAGTTAATATATCTCCTTTTATATTTAAACTATCCGAAAAACCGTAAAACAAAAACTATAAAATATTATAACCAACATTTTTAGGTTACAACTGATTGCCTTGTTTTTAATGAGATCTATTTCTTTTTGTTGTCGACATCTTAACTTATTTTATTAATTTTACTTATTTTTATTAAATTTAATTATCATTATAAAACATAACGTTGTATAATAACAAAAAGTAAAAAATAACTCATAATTAATAAAATTTTAAAATATTACAATATTAAGGTATAAATTCGATAATAAGACTTGATAAAATAAATTAATGTAATAATTTTATAATTATTTACTTATACAAATATAATTAGTGTAACAATTTTACAAATAAAATTATATAGATATACACATATAAGTTGAGAAGAAATTATAATATATATATTTATTGAGGAAAATGTTATTAATATATTATTATTGTTTAAAATAATAATATTCATATATCTTTAACTCTTTTTCATTTCACTTTTTTTTTATCTGCCATATCATATATATTACGTTTTTTTTTCAAAAAAAAAACACATAATATCATTTAATTATTACCTCTTCACTTTTTTTTTATCTCTTACTAAATATATGTTTTTATAAGTAATTTATTTTAGCTAATTAAATGTTAAATTTTTTAATTAATTTTTTTAATTAATTTAATAAAAAAACTACTAGAATTTTTTTAGATATTTTTTAATATTTTAAAAATTTATTCCAAGATAACGATTGAAGTTTGAAAAGTTACTCCAAAATAACATTCAAAATTTTCAGTTCCAAATTAAATTTTATTTTGTTTTCAATATATATTTATAATTTATTTTTAATTTTTAATTAATGTTACTTCTAATTTTATCAAACACATCTATCAAACGTAGAAATATCCTTTATCTATTATTTATCATTTATGTCCTTAAATAAATAATTTTATTTAGATGTATCGATAAAACTAAGATATTAAATTTAAAATTATATCTACATACTAATTATGTACTTATTGTTACTTTTATATAATTATTTTAAAAAAATACTATTAAATTCAATAAAAAATACATATATTAGATAGAAAAAAGAGTATTTAAAAAATAATAATAAACTTATAAAATTGACATTAAATACCCTTTTTTGTATGAATGTTATTAATTGGCATAAAATACAGCTATTTATCCGGTAAAGTAAACTTAACGAGTCCCTTATTTATTAGCCGCTATTGAATTGACAAAGGAAGTGAGGAGGAGAGACATGCATGGGATGGTGTACCGACAGTGCGTGTGTCGTTGTATGAAACTTGTGGTTCACATCACTTATCACTTGAGTGAGTGACTATCGTTTTCAGTTTTGAGAAACTCGCTGGCGTATCCCGCCATCGCATACAATCGAATCACCTCACTATGTCTCTCTGTCTGGGACCGTGTTAACCATCACTCACTCATGTCTTAACTCTTAAGCACTGCACAAACTAGTGGTAAATAATAAATAGGAAACCATTAATTGTGTCTTAATTTAAACCTGTGAGATAATTAAATTGTTAACTAACAATAGAAGGCATTACTATCCACCCAACAATAACTGAATAAATTCCTGAAATTGATCCCAACCTACCATGCCCCGACTCAGAAAACCCACTAAACCCATCACCACCTTCTTCTCAATCAGATCCACCATTCTCCTTCTCTCAATGGCATCCCTATGCTTCTTTCTCATATTTTCTCTCTTCCTCTTCCAATCTCATTCCTCCGCCACCGTTGAGATCCAACAAGCCTGCAATGCCACACGCTTCCCTCAACAATGTCACTCCTCACTCATCGACAACAATCTCCCACCCCACCCCAACCCGCTCCAAATAATCCAATCAGCAATGGCCGTTTCATCCACCAATCTCAACACCGCTCGATCCAGGGTGCAGTCCATTATGGACGCTTCCGCAGGCAACCAATCCCGCATCAACGTCGCCAAGATTTGCCTCAAGGTCCTCAACAACTCCAATTATCGCACCTCCCACGCCGCACAAGCACTCTCACGTGGCAACACCAAAGACGCACGTGCCTGGATGAGCGCTGCCTTGGCCTACCAGTACAACTGCTGGTCCGGCCTCAAATACGCCAACGACACCGCTTTGGTCGCTGAAACGATGTCGTTTCTCGACTCCCTCACCGTCCTCTCCAGCAACGCCCTCAGCATGATTCGCTCATATGACCTCTTCGGAAACGACACCGCTTCGTGGACGCCTCCCCTCACAGAACGCGACGGTTTCTGGGAGCCATCCAGGTCGGGTGGAATCGGGTCGGTACCCGAAATACCCGCCAAACTGACGACGGACTTTACGGTGTGTAAGGACGGGGGTGACGGATGTTATAAGACGGTGCAGGAAGCCGTTGACGCGGTGCCTAATGGCAACAAACGCAGGTATGTGATACACATAAAGGAAGGGGTTTATGAGGAGAGGGTTAGGGTTCCGTTAAGAAAGAGGAATGTGGTGTTTTTGGGTGATGGTATGGGGAAAACCGTGATCACGGGGTCCGCTAGCGTGGGGCTTCAGACCGGGATGACAACCTACGACTCAGCCACCGTAGGTGAGTTTTGTTCTTTTTAAGGAACCTTTTGATGTGTTATCTATTGTTTCGTTAAAGTGATTTTTTAGAAAGACCTCCAAAAGTTGACTTATATTTGATATTGGTTAGAAATTCTGTTGCTAGAATAATGAGCTAATATGTTATGTTGTTTATTTATATAGCTGTTAGATTTATTAGGAAATGTCAAAAACCAAAAAGAAAGAAATTGCAAGTCGTTATGATATGAGTTATGTGGGTTGCTTCTGCATGCTAAGCAAGATATGAATATGGGTCTAATTATTGAAAACAAGAAAGGGAAGTTTTGAACTTGTTTTGGAAATGGTTGGGAGAGTTGTATTCTTAATGATCTAATTATTTAACTTGGCAGGGATTGTCGGGGATGGATTCATGGCAAAGTATATCACATTCCAGAACACTGCTGGTGCCGATGCTCACCAAGCTGTGGCTTTCAGATCGGACAGTGATCTTTCTATCATTGAGAACTGTGAATTCGTAGGCAATCAAGATACTCTTTATACTCATTCCCTGCGTCAATTTTATAAATCTTGCCGAATCGTGGGTAATGTCGACTTCATCTTTGGGAACTCAGCATCAATCTTCCAGGACTGCGAAATCTTGGTCCAGCCCAGGCAAGCTAGGCCGGAGAAGGGTGACAATAATGCCATTACTGCACAGGGCAGGACGGACCCTGCTCAATCAACAGGCTTTGTTTTCCAGAACTGCTTGATTAATGGCACCCAGGAATATATGGCATTGTATAATAGCAAGCCTAATGCTCACAACAACTATCTGGGTAGACCATGGAAGGAGTATTCTAGAACAATTTTCATTCATTCATTCATGGAAGCCCTTATCACACCGCAGGGTTGGATGCCATGGAATGGGGATTTTGCGTTGAAAACGCTTTATTATGGGGAATTTCAGAACTCAGGACCTGGTTCTAATTTGACTCAGAGGGTGCCTTGGAGCAACCAGGTCCCAGCTGAGCATGCATTCACATATTCAGTGCAGAGTTTCATTCAAGGGAACGATTGGAGTCGTTTTTCCAGTTAATAGGCCATCCTAAGAGTGATCATGGAGCAAAGAATAGAAGGATCAGTAAATGGGGCCACCTTGAACTGTCAGTACCATGAAGCTGTAGAGCCGTTGGGTGAAATTCAAATGCTGTGTCAGCTGTGCTGCCAGATACTGAGGTTGATCCTGTTCATTTTATTGGATTAGCCCTCCATAAAAAAGATTTATATTCTTTCTTCCTGAAGGCTATGTTATAGAATCTTTTGATCTAATCAAGGAAAATATGTAGATTCCACAAACTTTTCCATTCAATATAAGTGGGCAAAGAGGATGGATATATGAAAGGAAAAAGCGTTATGGACACCATGACGTACATAATCTTTTATCGTTTTCAATTTCTAGAGCTGTTCACCCGAATGCTTTTCCGTGACACTAGCTACATAACAAAATGGCAATGATTTACTTACTTGAATATCAACACGGCCCCTTTCCTATTATTCCCATTTTTTTACAGGTATCCATGTTTCTCTTGGCTTAATGGACTAACTCGGCTTGCACTTAACTTGGGGCATTATGATAACTTGCTGGATTTTTGTGACAAAAATCGCTCCTTCCCATTTTTTACTTTTTGAACTAGTGCTAGAATTTGAGGTGAATTTAATATGGGTTTGTTTCTGGTGGATTTCATTAGTGTTTTTAACTGAGATGACAGATAAATCTTTATTCAGCTGAATGCGTGGCTGAGGTGGAAAAAAGCGTAATCAGAATTCAGAATGACCTTCATGTTTTTCAGAAAGTGGAAAAAATGGAGACGATTAGACTTGCTCTAGCCTTCTATAGTGTGGCTAAGGTTACCAGAGAGGTGAGAAAGGTTTAGGACTACGTAGGGAGAGGAACAAGGTGGCAAATGATGGACTAAAATACAATTTACAAATGGGCGCTAAAATATAAACTAGACAACAGACTATATTATATCATGTTATTTTAGAGCTGCACCGGCAACTAAAATCGCCACCTCATTTCGTATATGCATTTTATTGTAAGATCTACTTGCCGACATGATAATGGTGTACAACCATTATAGCAGGCATCAGTCACATGCTGCTGAAAGATCTTAGACGCTTTGAGAGCAAAAGCAATTAATTTGCAATTAAGCAAATTAATTGGTTCATGTGCTCTCCTTTCCTTGACTTGTGTTTCAAAGATTAAGTAGTTCGCACGCAGTCTTCAAGTTCAGTTCTCCATTGAAAAAAAAAATAAAAAATCAGTAGTTACATTCATTTCCACATGCTTTGGGTACACTTGCACTTGATTTTTTACCGCCTGTAGTCTTCAAATATGAAAGCACTAGTTACATTCGTCTCAGAGTAAATAGTTATTTTAATTTTCTTAAATTAGAAGTTGTATTAATCTTTAATGATAAAAATTTATTTTTATTTTGAAATATAAATAATTGATCATTTTACAGTTTTAAAAAATAAAATAAAAAATCATTTTAATATGATAAAAAGATTAAAAATAAACAATTTTTTATCTTTTTAAAACCATAATGATAATTTACATCTGTTAAAAAATAATATGACTTACTCCTAATCTTTCAGAATTAAAATGACTATTTTCTGCTCTTTATCATGTATATATTATGACCATGTAACCAAAGTCCAGCTTAGAACTATTGTACACATTATTGATTCATTTGGGTAAATTCCTTTAAAATTGATTTGAGGTGACATCTGTTACTATATGATCTGAATCAGACCATAGAATACACATTTTTATGCATAAAAAAAATATTTATGAGGAAAAAATATTTCTTTCACCCCTTTATCCTAACACTAGGAAACTTAAAACATATGCAAGGAAATTAGAGAGTGAAAGTGGAATCTCATAAAGCAGAAAGAGATGCTGTGGCAATGACAGGTGGTGTTGGAGTATAAGACTCATCATCTGTCCAATTTGTCTCTCCCCAATGCCTCAACATGCTTTTCCAATTGCACAAATTATCTATACATTTCTTCAAGCGCCTATCTTTAACCTTAATTCGCCAATGCCCATCTGTATAGTTTGCTATTTCAGCTTGTCTACGATCCCACTCCAACTGTGCCTTCTGCTTTGACTTCAACAAACAAAACTGTTGCAGTAATTCAGGCATTGCATCATGCACCTTCCACCACTTTGCATGTGCAACATCACTTGCAAACTCATGAAATATATCAGCATTCCAATTACAATCATAGTCCCGGAAGCATAGCCATGGCTTCACACCTAGATAGTGAAGGACATATAGAATTGGTGGCTCTGCACCAAACAACATAGTCTTCATTTGTTTCTTCTCTTCCTCATCACCAATCCAAAAATGTTTCAAGAAGTTCATGTGTCTTGGTATCCTATGCCACCATGTAAATATTTCATTTAAATAGCCTTGGTCCCCTCCATTGTAGGACTCAATCTCATTAATATGATCCATGAGGAGCTGGAATGTGCAATTTGATGGCTCAACCACCATGACACCTGAGTTAAAAAGAGTGGCATTATTTCCTGTGGCTGTGATTTCTGGCATTCCAAATAGGAAATCTATGTTTCTTAGTATGAGCAAATCTGCATCAATGAATATAATCTTGTCATAATCTGTAAGCTGCCACAACCGGAATTTGCTATAGTTCCATTCATTGTAAGCATCTTTTTCAGCTTTGGGGTTTCTAATCCTTTGTATTATTCTAACCTTCCACCCTGCTGCTTCCAAACCACTTCTGTGGTACCCGCTGATTGTCTCATCAACAAGAATTACAAGGTCTCGTGTTGAACCTGACATGCGTATACTTTGTGCTGCAGCTATGGCCCCACAAACATAAACATGGGCTGAATGCAGAATTGTTGCATAGGCTTCTCTTGGAGCATTTCCATTGTAAACTATTTCTGCTTCCAATAATTCAATTCCTTTTGGTGTCAACTTTATTGTAAGATAAATATAATGACAAAAAGATTATAGTACTATTACATGCAGTATTCCCATTGCAAATATGACATTCTTTTTCTCATGTTTATGGATGAGAATGTAAACTGTTTAAGTAGGAACAGAAAAGGTCTCTTTCGAGGTTCCTGAAATCTCCATTTCTGTTAGTTGTCTTTGGGGGTCTTTAGCAATGATCAAAATCACCGTTATTATGCAGTAAAAAATAGATCAGAATCATATGTTAAACAAGTGAAACCAGAATCACATACACTTATAAATTAGAAGTAAAACATTATTTTCCTTCTTAGAAAAAATTGTAGTTATAATAGTTCTTAAAAGATGCACAATATCATTTTTTGTTTTTGAAAAATGAAAACATTAATCTATTTTTTAGTTATAAATTTCATGAAGGCAAACGTTAATTTCCTTTTTTTTAATGGCTAATATGACTTATCAAAATAACATTTTAGTATATAAATTAAGCATGGTTTTGAAGGTATATAATTATGATGTTATGTCTAAAGAAAGTGAGGTACAAACCTTTGCCTCTCATGGGAAGTGCAAGTTCACAAGATCCAACTGGAAGCTGAACCTTTTCTCTCAAAACACTCAAGTTTGGTTTGTATAACCAAACATTCCCTTCACGGCCAACTAGTTCTTTGCAAGTAAACAAATTTGGTATTGGAAAGCATTTGGTAATGAAGAGCACATAAACTGGATAATTGCCTTTAAAAGAGGTTGCAAGTGCAGCAGCTGCAAGTTGCAAGTGCAAACGAGCAACATCTCTAGACCAATTTCCCCCATTCCTACAAGGAAGCTTCACAGCAATGAGGTTGAGTCTTATGCCAGGAGATCTAAGACTTGGTAGTGAGGGACAAACAGGAACCTCAGTTTCCTCTTCCTCATCAATCCATTCTGGATATAGGGACTCCCATGTCACATTTTTTTCAGCATACTCCAAAGGCAGAACAACATGTGTAGCATCAGGAATAAGATGCTCCCAATGGCCTATTTCACTCTTATTGAAATTCACAAGTCCAATCCCTTGAAGTTCATTTTTCCCTGCCAACCTCTCTGTGACTTTTAATATATCATCCCATTCAGTGTCTACATTTGACGTGTACCTAGGATCTGAGCCACCCCATATCCACCTGTTCCAAAAATTAGGACAGATATTACTCATATATTACACTACACTAAAAAAGTGGTAGGTATTGACCTAGTGATTTTTTTTTTTCCTGTGATGATTTTTTAAAAGGATATCAAACTAACCCTTTACTTTGATTCTTTAAATAAAAATTTAATCTTCTTTGTTATTAATATTATTATTTTGGTATGCAATATTCCTCATATTTTAATATTTAAGGGACACCAAGCCTATCCTCTCTTTTTAAGGACATTACGAAACTGTACATACAATTGGGTTAAAATAAAATATTATTAAATTAACTCTGAATAGCTGCTAAACTAAACTGAGTATTACACAAGGTACATATGAGTTTTTTTTCTCTCCAAAATTTGGCCTATATTATGCAAATTGGGCATTGTGATTTGGTTCAAAAGAAAATATTTGTTTCACAATTGTTGAAATCCACTTACCGAGAGATCAGACAATTGCATAATTTTTTTTCGAAATTATGAATCTCAATATTTTGTGGAATAAGAAGAGGTAGTAATAATATATAAATTTAACATTTAAAGGCAGTTCGATAAATTTGATGCCCAACTTTTCTTGTAATTTTTCCCTTTGATTTTAAGGGATACAAATTAGCCCTTAACAAATATTATGAAATTTTAATCATTACAAAATTAACTATACCAAATTTTGCACGTCTTAAATTAACTTTAGAAAAAAATGTGTAAATCAAATTTTTTGCGTCACTTACGGGTGATCTTTGCTTATAAAGAAAACAATAAATAAATAAATAAATCTGTTTTAAATCTCTACATTTTCATAAGTTTTTAGTTTTAACCCTTTAAAGTAATTTTAATCCTTATTTTTTTTAACGTCAACATTTTATCCTTAAAAATAATTAAATAATGATGTAAGTAATAAAGATATTTACATATATTAATTATTTGTATAATCATATTAGTGAGAAGAATTGAAACATATTAGTAACATAAATCTATAAAGAAGAATCATAAAAATAAATAAAATAAAAACGTAAAACATATTAAAACTATAATTTGATGAAGCGAAGATAATGTGTTGCATTTGGAAGTGTAATAGAGTAATACTTACCGAGAGCCAGAACTTGATAAATGATTGGTATTGTAAACCTCAGGTGAATAGAGGAGCGTTACAAAAGTGCCGCAAATAGTTATCAATAGGATAAGTTTTAAGAAAGAAAATTTGCATCTTGAGCTCCTATCTTGGATGGAAGATAAGTGGAAACCCTTCTCTGCATCTTTCACTTTGCTTCTTGCAACTCTTCGTTTGTATAAATCTTCACTGTACCACGTGATGATTCAAGAACAAATTTACTAGATATAACAAAATAAGTTACATAAGAAACATTTGAAAAATGAGTCTAATTGGTTTAATGGGCATGTCAACCTCATCAAAAGCCTTAATGTCACTGTCGGAAAAATTGTAATTTAAGTCCTTAAATGCTGCAGTTTGAATTTCTAATCAACCTCAACTCTAATATAGATTTTCCAGAGAACCTTTTTGTACGAAAATTTTGTGTCACCTTTCTTCATAGACACTTAAAGATTTTAAGTTAAATTAAATTAACTTAAATAATTCTTCCCTGTACTTAATACTATTTATCAGTTTGATTCCTATATAAAAAAAATTAATAAATTAGTCCGGGTTGTTTACCTTTGTTATAACACTGCCATGATGTTTTTTATTTGTCCAATGTTTGGACCCTCCATGTGGAATAAACATTAAACAAGTTACTAATACCTTAAAATCTACTCAAGTGCTGTGTAGACAAACATTATAACATTTGGAATTTATTTGGTAACATTTTTCTTATAAATTAAATAAAATGTAGAATTTTCATGCGGGAACCAAATTTAAATTGATGCCATTATTAGGTTAACCCAAGTTTATATAATTAAATAAAGAAATAGATATAAAATTTTCAAATAAGATCAAGTTAAAAATATCTAACATGAACGAATTCAGTCTCACACTATAATCATTCTTTCTGTAATGTAATGCAAATTATCTTTCTTTTCTTATCCGTCCATTATCATTCTTAAGCTCTACGCAAGGATAACTAATTCATTCTCGGGCCTACGTATGTGACTTACGGAACTTAGAAAGCACTACAGATTGAAAAATTTTACCTTCTACATACTACATATTCATACTAGAAAATACAACAAATGTATACTTATCATATCATCTAAGGTTTGAGGACGACTTGTAAGATTGAATATAACGGATAAAATATTAAAATGGATATACTTCTAATACAATATTAAAAAACTAAACCTAATTCACTTATTTAAATCTTATATAAGTTAATATAAAACATCTTAATATATTTGATAAATATGAGATATGATAAAATTGATCATTCTTCCTGTTGTCTCTTATTCAAAAATCACATGGATCCATGTAATTTTAAAATGTGTAAACCCTCCAAATTCTATATAAGATATAAATTTGATTATTGCACTTTTTCTTTCTGACTAAATTGTATAGAATTTGTTTCATTTGAAAGAGGGTATAAACTTAAATGAAATTTTAAAGAGTCAATAAAGGATATCTGTTCGTGTAAAATGATATTTTCTACTTTATTTTTACGTTACACTAATAAACCTAAAATCTTTGGTAAACTGTAACTAAAGAAAATGTGTTGGGGCTGTTGGCGTTACTGTTTTTTTCAGTTGGTTCATACGAATATTGCACCCCTACGTGACTAACAATTGATACAGACATGATAACGCTGATAAAGCTAAATAATTGGTCATATACATTTACATAAAAGCATGAAATAATTGACATAGAGGAAACATATGGAACTCAATTTCTTTGTTAGGTTCCTTCGATTGTCAACAAAGAAATATTTTGTGTTTAAATGTCATTTTCAGTTCCAGAAAGATATGAGGGTCGTACAGAATCACACAAAAATGTTAACTATACGCAGGTCCTTCCAGTTGTTTGAAAAGGATATGACAACACTACGAATGGGTACTTCAAATCCTACAATGTGCATGGATGAAACTAAGTTGTATAACACGCAATTCTCTGAATCAGAATTTTGTACTAATTTACCTTTGTGATTAGGAAACATAGATACTACATATAACGTGTATGCAATATGACAGATAAACCTAACATAAAAATAAGGATAAAATCAAACTCTAAACATAGAATTTTATGTCAATTATTTTAATTTCTAATTTTTCATTATTGGACGAATCTTGGTGGCTTAAAGATATGTACTTTAATCATGGTTTTGATTTTAAACATACTTTTTTATTTTCTATTTTCATAATCATATATTATTTTAACTATATTTCAAATATTTATATAGAAACGCATTCAAAGTGTTATTATTGTAATTATTAATATAAATAATAAAAACATAAAACGTACAAATTCAATATTTTAAAGTTAGCAATCACCATAAAAAAATTTAAAAAAGGTTAACATTAGTTAGTAAAATACCATTTGCCATTGAAAATTATATATATAACGTTGAAAATTAGAGTATTTGTGAAGTGTCTATTAATCTATTTCCATGCATATGTGCTTCCTAGCCAAACCGTAATCATATTAAAACAGCAAAAAATGATGGATCATAGCTATAAGGTGGAATGTAGGTAGCCTTTTTAACAATTGCCTTTTTAACATACTGCAGAAGTTTTAATGACATTCACTGCATTCCATAATCCTAGTAAGAAATTCCAATAGTTAATCAACCTGACTTGTCATCACATTATGATAAAAGGTCCCAAACTGGACACAATGATTATTTGGAGTAACTGTTCAAACTAGTGGGGCAAACTTTTTTGTTAAAAAGCACCTGATCTTATGATGCCCATAAAAGATAAAGGATAGTTTTAAGTTACCTTATAGGTAAATGATTCCATACTAGTTGGATTAATAGAATTAAAGAATTGAGTTGGAAATTATATTCACTTTTTATTTAACTTTTAAAAGATGAAATTTCATTGATCTATTTATAAGAAGTTTATTTATTTCATAGGATAACTTAAAAACAAATCTGAGAAAAGATGAAGAAGAGAAGAAGAAACTGACATGGATGCAGGCAAACGGTGTCGAGCTTCAACGGCGTGAGGAGAAGTTCCCATTGTTCCTCTCATATTAACTATTCAGCTACAGGGGCATGCAACATCTGATCTGCACCAAAAGAACCAACTTTAATGAATTGAACAAGAAGAGATGGATCAATCAACTATGAAAAACTAAAGTAGAACTCCTAAAAAACCATCTTTAAGTACATATTAAAAAACAGAAGCATAACAAAATATATGGAAAATAGTTATCATATTGAAGTGACAAATACATGGTGATGTATGTTTATGTGAAATGATTTTCATTGTACAGATATAGAGGAAGTAAAGAAGTTGATAGAAAGTGTCAAAAGAAGGAAAAGGCAATGGGTACATAGTTAATATATGGTGTGTAAATTTAGACCTGAAGGGGAAAAACACAATATTGAGGAGGGGAAAACGTGTGGTTATAATTATATACCAACCAAAACGCAGGAAGCAAGAAGGCAATGTTCTTGTGTGAAGCAGAGAGAGAGAGAGAGAGAAGGCAATGGAAGAAACACTCGATGGCATAGTTGGGGTGTTTGAGTCCAATATAGACAGAGTGACCGAGTAACGTCCTTCAGAATTTTTCCTTCATCTTTCGGTTTCATTCTAGTTCTTGGTACTCACCAACTATACCTCTTCTTTCATTTTCTTTTCTTTTATTATTCCCAAAATCTCTCTCTCTCTCTCTCCAGTTTCTTTGTCGGATAAAACTTTAAATTTAAATTAAAAATTTCAGCCTTACACATGACATCATTACAAGAAAATTTTATAGTGATGTTAGGATTCTATATACACACATATAGGAGTATCTATTATCATACATTAACTTTCTGTTTTATCTTATTTTTTATCATTTGTTTTTTTAACGTTTTTTTTTATTACACCATATATTATATTTATTTTTTTATAATTTATTTAAATGTATTCACACACTATAGGAATACATTACTCAATTTCATATAGATAAAAAAAATATATATATATCAAGTGTAAGAATCAAATTATGGAATAATTTTATAAAAGATCAAAACAAAGTGTATTTTAATGACTAAAATAAAAAAAAATGGCATCTGAAGATAATCTTTTAAATGTCAGAATTAATTCATCTGTAAATATTTTTTCATGTATGAATTAAAATACAAGATTTTTTTTAATTACGAATATAGGAACAAAATGTTAATTTAATCAAACTTTTACTTTACACTCATACTCATGTAATATCAACTAATAATTTTTAGTTGACAAGGCACAATAATACAAGGAGACATGGCATTGTGGCACTTGATTGGCTGTGGAAGTCAATAGCTAGCAAAGTATGCTTGGCCTTTGCTAAGATCTTTTAACTCCTTTCAAGTACAAATGACAATTAAAATTTATCAGAATTATTCATCCCAACTAATAGGAGTTTAATATTTAAAGTGTCTAATATGCAAACACTTTGCCCATTTTCTTCCTATTCCATACGTGAAAGATAAAAATGATTGATAACATTTATCTTTTGCATTATCAAACTTTTCATTAGTTGGTCTATGATATTATTAGAAGGATTATTTAAAAAGAAACTAAAATCAAAAAACAAAAATTGTCGTTATACTGAGAGTTGTTGTTACTCGCTAGGGATTAGGTTAATGAAAACAATAGTTCATTGGATTTAGAGTAAAGGTGACCACATGTCCCAATCCTATGTCAAACAGGGAAACCTAATATTTCTATTTTTTTTAACCATTATCGGGAAATGTCTTTAACCAAGGAAGAGTGTTAAAGCTTTTACTTTTATATATATCCTTCCCAGCCCCTGATCTTGAATTGTTATACATAGTTAGGGTTTGCATTCCCTCCCTAATTTTCTCTTTCTTAAAAAATGCCTTAGGTTAATTGCATATCCATAGTAGGTAAACATTCTTATCATTATTAAAATTTTCTCTTAATGTTTCATACTATTGAAGTTCATCTCCACTTGAAGAAATTGGGTGGCAACATCAAACACCTAATCAGCTGCCAAGACAACTACACATGCCCCTAGTTTATTATTTTTTTTGTTTTTTTCACTCTTATAACGCTATTATAATTAAATTATCCTTCAAATTGATGACATTCGTTTAAGTGTCCTTTCATAAACTATTTCACCAAACCCATGGTCTTGGCACCATCAAAATTCGTCAAAACTGCAATAAAAAGGTTAATAAACTGAAATAAAAAATTCTAAATAATAATAGTAATAAAGGAACATTACACCAGTTGACCACCCCTGTTCCCTTCTCTTTTGTATTTGTTTTACTTTGATCAGTCTTAGTCTTTACACTTAAGTTAAGACATACGAATTAGGAAAAACTGCTGGGCAAAGATTTCCTTTCATAAAGGGTTAGTAACTCACCTATATAATGTTATAAGGCAGAAATTTACTTTCATCAATCTTATTCAATGTTTTAAGCAATTTTGGTAGCGTCACCCACTTCATTTAAGGAAGAAAAAGATCAAACTATATGATAAAGGCCAAGGCTGGACACGTGGCAGTATTATAACTGAACAAACTTGTACGTTAATGGTTGGGAAGACTTGCTATAGTAATATGTAAGTAATATCCCATGCATTATATTTACGACACCTAAATAAATATATTAAGTTATTGAAGGATATAGAATTCTTTATACTCTATAGTAAGATGGTATGAGATAAGGAAAATGAAGGGAATATGGAGACGTGAGGTAATACGTATACTGTATTGGAAGCAAAGCAACTCAACGGTAAAGGATTTATTCTTGCACGCTTGTGGATTATGACGAAGCAGATATTATCCATTTGGTTTTCGTTATTGGGAAAGGTTGAGTTTTGACAACTGAGTGTGGAGGGAGGAGTAGGACCACTTTGAAAACTTTGTCCTCTTCATTACTTGTCCATAAGAAAGAATTTGAAACTTTATTCCAAGAAAGAAGACATAATTATGTTTGGGCATATGAGCATCACTGAGCTGTCTCTCTGCACTTACATAATACATATAACCTTACCAAGCCACCTCTAACTCAAGGTTCTCTTGTTGGAGTTTCCTCTTAATACACTAACAAAATAACACCAAACCCGCTGGCCGCTACTATGTCAAATGTTTAAACAATACGGGTTAGGTAAGGCCTTACAGTTTTCTTATTCTTCTTTTTATAGATATAGATATAGATATTCTTAATAAAAGTTATGATGCATAAATTCCTAATGCAGGTTCAATCATTCAAAAGTTATGGGACGTTGTTAAAAACAACAAAACATGTGTTACTGAGCATGCAAGCTTCTCTCTTTTCTCTTTTCCAATTTGACAAGCGTTGCTCACAACTGCTTCCAGCTACACGCATTGCCTTGCAAGGCATTTGGGATTATGGAAGTCTCATAAGCAAACAGCACCGAATCTACTGTACGAAATTCAACGGCTAAACGTAACAATTCAATTATTGAGATGTAGAATACCACTAGAATGTAGGTGTAATCAAACATCTTCGAGCATGGTCCTCTTCTTAAAAGGAGGAGAAAGGGGGAAACAGAATGAGGTTGCGTGACACGCTGTTGATTTGAGCTTACGATACCGAAAGGGGGAAATAAAGGGCAAAAAACACTTCAGAATTTAGTCAAGTTCTCGGTCAAATTTAAGGACAAGTTTTAACATTTTTCCCTTTTAAGCTGAATTCAATTCATTGCCTTTTGGGTTTACAATAAAAATTATTAAAGTTCCAATTAAAACAAAAAGTAAGCAAAATATGCATCGAAACTCGTGGAGAGAGGTGTTGAGTTTTTCTCTTTTCCTTTCTCAATTGCACTTTCAGTCGAATTATTTTACACAGCAGCTAACATTTACCTCTAGTAATAAGCAGAGAATTGTTTTTTTTTTTTTTCGCAAACGATGCTGAGATAGATAAAATAAGCAAGGCCAAAATTCGGATATATCCCATGGGGGGGAAAACACACTATCAGCATTACATTCGATTGAATCACAAATCAGATCCAGATTTTTCCTCTTTAGGAGGAGCAAATTGCCTGGTGAGACGAGAGCGTGTCCAGGGATCAAGGGGTGCTCTCTGTGGTGGTTGAGGAGTAGGTGGCTTTGACTGCCTAAGCTCATTTTCTCTGTCAATGAACCTGTTTCAAAGCATATAAACTTTTTACATAGTTTCGATTTCAACCACCTAATTCTAAGCAACCTGGAAGATTTGAAGGGTTAAACTATAAACATTAGGCAGACAGGCAATATCAAGAATAATATATTTTAGTTCAAACTAACGAGCATCAAAAAGTAGCAGTATACTCAATATAAGCCATTGGTGCAGCATCGCCCACTCGAATCCGGGTGCGAAGCAATCTGGTGTATCCACCAGCTCTATCCCTGCATAACATAATGTCTGTACGGTGTTACAATCTACAGTCATAGACCAACAACTGTAATTAGATCAGGTTTATCACTTACTTGTACCGATAAGCCAGTTCTGTAAACAGCTTATGAAGGACATCATCTCCTCGCACAAAACTAGAAGCACGCCTCGCAGCACATAGGGATCCCTAAAACAATTCATTATCTAAACTATAGCCCAATCAAAACAGTCAAGCTAAATAAATAAACAAACAAAATCGTTACCATGCCATCAACTTTATTCTCATGGACAAGGCGAAAAAAACCGTGCATATTTATCTCATTCTAGTGAACTGCATACTAGCAAGCACATTGACACAAGCAATCGGCAATGTGGAAAATGGAATATGGGTCGAAGGTAAAAATCAGCCATAGTTGTATGGCAATTGGCATGGCAATTAACAGTGAAAAAAGACAGCCTTGTCAGTCAAATGTAAACTATAACAAACAAGTTTGTGGAAAGTAAATAAAAATAGTTCATATCAAGAAAACACAATTTTTTGGATAAATTACACTTTTGGTCCCCTGTGTTTATTTCAAGTCTGAGTTTAATCCTTTTACCTTTTTTCCCCTCAATTTACTCCTACATCTCTTTGTTTCATTCCAACTTGATCCT
This sequence comes from Canavalia gladiata, assembly GCA_037954105.1. NCBI lineage: Eukaryota > Viridiplantae > Streptophyta > Magnoliopsida > Fabales > Fabaceae > Canavalia > Canavalia gladiata. Next base: position 55,517,582 of record CM075659.1, on the reverse strand, counting down.
TTCTATTAAGTTATAGATTTTACCGGTACCGTAAAATTTAAATAACTATTTTTGAAACCATCACAATTGACCAAAAAGGACCAAATAGAAACACACCGAGAGAAAGGGGGAGAGGACCAAATTGAGATAAATATAAAGGACTAAACAGAGACTTTTAAACAACAAAGATGAGGACACCCCCCCCCCCCCCAAAAAAAAACACAAGCCATATGCCCTGGGCTGAGTTGAAAAAATCATAGAATACTGATATGACGGGAAAAAAAGGCAAGGTAAGCACAAAGAAAAAACAAGAAAAAAAAAAGAGGTAGACCTAACTTGTTCTGAAAATTAGAAACATCATGTGTTTAAAAAGATAAGCATTTCTCATCTGTTGCTGCCAATTAATGGTCACAGCTGCAATAGCAGCCATTTGCTGTGGCACTTCAATGAGCAACCTGCCACACTCATGTGGGCGAAACTAATATTAAAATTTTTATTTTGCCCCTCCAACCCATATACTCTCGTTCCACCATCACCACCAAGTTGCATGGCAGAAGGACCAAAACCGGCCAAGCCATCCCTTGACGGTGGCAAGCGGCACGCATACTAGCACTTCAAAAGTTGCCATAACAAACACACAGCTTCAAAAAGCTTAAAAAGTGCACGTTTGAAATTAAGTATACGCACGAAGCACAATTTGAGCAAACACAAAAGGTATCATATTTCCACAATTCCGTGCATCAACCAACCCCCAGAATAGATTTATCCTTGTTTCAAAACAAATCATCTTCCATAATAAAACAAAAGAAGCTACACAATGTAACATAATCAGGAGCAATAGTTAACTCACTATGCAAATCAATTGAATCCAACACGAATTAGAATTAGAATTATAAAGAAAGGCATACAAACCTCCTTTCCAAGCTGAACCATATTATCCGCAAGTCTTCTGATCTCTTTCGCCTACAACCAAATAAAAAACATCTTATAATAGAGAGAAAATTTTGAAATTCACAAAGTGGTAAACGACGTCACTTTGATTTGTACCTTGGTAACTGTAGTTTCAATCCGCTCATGCTTCACCAACTGCGAGACCATGGTTCTACACAAGGAAAAGAAAATGAGTACCCGCGACTCAATCTTTGGGGAAAAAAAAGGTGAAGGAATTGGGAATTTGAATTGAAAATAATAACCTGAGCATGGACATGCGATGACCGGTGGGTCGACCCAATTTTCTGAACTTGGTCATTTTCCCAGACGCAGAGTAGAAACCCTAGCTAGCTTGTTTGCTTTCTCCCACTGCATACAGTCGAACACAGCAACGAAAGCTACGCTTCAATTACGCTGCTGGGCCGGTTAAACAGCCCAAAATTTTGTATCTTTTAAGTGTGATCCAACACTTTTTTTTCTATTAGGACTTGGGAGGTTAAATACCGGCTGTCCAAGAAGAAAAAAAAAATCCTTTTAATTTCGATATTACTCACAAGACTTTAATTTAATTTCTACAGATAAACAAAGTTTTAATTTAATATTTTTGTGTAAAACTATTAAAAATATTTTTACGTAACATTTTTTATTCATGTTATTAATAAGTATTAATATAAAAGTTATATATTTTTATTAAAAAAATATATTAATTCTTGTGTGTTATGTACTTTTAGAATGATTCTTATATAAAAATGTAATTTACTCCCTAATCATGAAAAATATTTTAGAACAGTCTGACAATTTGAAATAATTCATTGCAAGTATCAAAATTATTAGCCTGCTTTCCTCTTCTTTTTTAATTTTATTCTACAACTTTAAAATTTTACCCTAATTTTTAATAAAAAGAAACAATTTAAATTATGTTGGATTAATATAAAAATATGCAAGTTAAAATTAGATAAACTTACTCTTACACTTCAAAAGGGAGTAGGAATAATAATATGAAAATCTTATTTTTAGAAAAAAACTAGACAGACCTTGAAAGTTAATGGAAAAAATTAGAAAAAATTACAATTAACAAATTCAACTAAGCGGTGACATGCTTCAAATAAATGTGTGAAATATTATCAATACAGATATAATATCAAATTGTGTAGAATTTGACATGTTTATCTTGTACTTAGTAGAGATGTGAAGATATAATATAAAAGAGCAACCCACAAGTATAATATGCTAGTGGGAATAAGAAAAGGAAAAAATATTAATTTAGTCATTATTTTTAGTGTTTATTTACACATTTTTATTTTCATAAGACATGAAGCATCTTCAATTATTGTTAAGCTTGAAATAGTCATAAATAATGTGTTTATTTCTTAAATTTTAAATTGAAATAATTTAAAATTTTGTTTACATAAATACTAAATATTAGATGAGATAGTAGCTACTAGCATGTATTACATACACTATTAATTATTATAAACTTTTAAATGACTAGGATCTAAAATAACAATTGTTATATATAAAATTAAAATTAAAATTATGAGAAAATTAAAACATTTTAACGGTGTGCAAGGATGCAGCATCCGTGTGGGCGGAACAAAAAGTTAGTTTCAAGTGTGGACGTAAAATCTATCTAAAAGTTAGTTTCAAGTGTGGACGTAAAATCTATCTTGTGTATTAATATGTTTTGCACTGAATATATTACACCATTTACAACACCTGATTGATCAGTAGCTATGGGATCTGGATACACACAGGACAACGAATCAAATTGGCTAGCCACTGAAGCAGCGGCAAAACGCAACAAGACCACTGCTACAAAATAGCAGTTCCTAGACATTGAAATCTAATGGAGTTCTCATTGACATGGACTGATGTACCCATTTCAATTGGTTGATTCATTATCTTCCTATGCTTTTGTTCTAACTCTCACCCGTTCACCATTGAAGTGAATGTACTTCCATTTAAGCCCATACCGTTTTATAACCAATTTCCGTTTCTCTTCTTGGCTTAGTTTTCTAAAGGCTCTTGCCACTCTCCTGACTGTATCTTCATCAGGTTTTACCTGCAACTCCTCCATGTCTGCAAATATCTGAACTTACAGATAAGAAAGCAATAGTTTAAGGCATAGAAGAGTTAAAAGTCAGAATTGCATAGTAAACTCATGTAGTGCAGTTAGATTCATGGTACAGATAAAGCTACCTCTATAATCTTATCTGGCAGATTATGATGATCATACAATGCAATCATCCTGGAAAATAATCTTTTTGAGACAGAGCGCATGTGAGCATGTATGATCATATTCCACAATGATTCTGCCTCATCTACCCTCTGGTCCATATCAAATGCCAAGAGAAGGGTGTCGTATGTTCCCATTGTTGCTCCTTGACCTTTGCTTAACATCCACTTTGCTACCTGAGAATTACTGAGGATTGATAGTCAGTAAAATACTTTTCCATTCCTCATAGGTAACCAAACAAGAGATCATCAAGAAGGAAAAGAGAAACCATTCGCAGAACACCATAAGTTCATTTAGCTCATACTTATGTGCATAATTTGCTGATCCAGAGATGTCAAATACGACCTAAACAACCTGGATGGCATTCTCAAGCAAGACTAAATGTAAATATTGATGGATCAAACATTATTATGAAGAAAAGAGAAATAAATGGATGCGTATGGGTACATGAAATGTATAAAAATATATTCAAGATTCATATCTCGTCATAACTTGAATACATACTGTTATTTCAACAATCGAGTGAACCTTTTGATGAGCTGAAGACCATTCTTCATTTATGTATTACCTCAAACCATATGCTAAACTAAAACTTAGAGCACAATTGAGCATTTTCGGTGTTAGTACTGATCTTACTTGAATTACACGAACCCACTGACCCCTTTTTCTCAAGATTTTTAAAGCCTTCGCCACTGCAATCAATGGGAATTCTGTTTCCCAAGCTGTCCATTTGTCCAATGCTCCATATACAGCCATTTTCTCATTAGGGAGTTCAGAAACCTGCCATTTCAAGATTCAATGTACAAAAAAACCAAAATCAACATGATACAATAAGATTTTTAAAAAACCACACTCCCCTTTGTTACTTATATTTTTTTATCGACTTTGGTATTTAATAAATGGTTTATTTCATATCCTGTACTACCAAGTTCTCCACATTCATCAAGGCCTCCATGATCTGATACCACATATAAAATCAAGAATCAGTGGAGGAATTGAGGGAAAGCTTGAGAAAACTCCGGAAACAGGAAGAAAAATATGAGAAAAAAAAGGAGAGAAATCACTACTTGGATTGAAAGTTGATGTACTCAATCTACTAGCTGATAATAACAGAATGAGCAATGATACTCTTACATATCAAAAGTGGTTTACACCTCCCCACACCCCTAGAATGAGCAATGATACCCTTATATACCAAAAAGTGGTTTATACCTCCCTACACCCCTAGTCTAATGGCTGAGCATTTTTCAAAAGAAAGAAAATAAGAAAAAAGATCTGACAGCTTCCACTCGGGTGTAAGCCACTTTTGGTGCTTAAGATAAACTTTTTCCTAATAGAATGCTTTTTGTACTAGTGTAAGTTCCAGTATGAGAAACCAACAGAACAACAGAATCTAACTAATCCTAACTAACCAGAATAGACTTTTGACTAACTGACTGTTTTATTTTAAATACACATGGCAATAAAACATCAGATCATGGCAGAGCTGATGAATGTGGAGAATCAAGTAATACCCCAAAATCAAAGATTCTGAATCAAAAGAATATCAATGGATAGGTAAACATACAGTTCTCACAAGGTTGAGTGCCTTTTGGCCAGACTGAGAAGAATCTCTTCTTTTCCACAAGTGGTGCTCTCCCTTTCCCACTCTCTTCGTTCCTTTTCTGCATTCCATGAAAACAGATTATTCACATAACCAAGCATGCTTTAGAAGATTAAAAAAATGGAATCAATAACCTACTTTTCCTTTTGTATCGGATTAGCACCTTTGGGGCTAAATTTTGATTGGACAATCATGCAATGGATACAATTTGTCTGCAATCAAAAGCAGGATGTTCCAAATTTTCAAAACCATTTTAAAGAAATGCAATCATTGTGTCATTTTCTGGAGCTGTTAGTACTTATTACCTTGGGTGAGACAGTTATTGCAGTTGTTGAGAATTTATTCCCCAACAGAACAGCTCTTCTTGTGTCCATCTTAGCCTGAGACAAAGGAGAAGAATATGATTACAATATAATGCCTTCTTTCTCTGATGAAAAAAAGAAAGCATTACCTGACATATTTGTGATGAGAGAAGGGCAGAAACAATTGGACTTTCACATGTCATGGGCATCATGCTTTTCAAGTTCAGAGATATATTTGCTGTGTGTTTGATAGAATGAAAGGGATATAGAGATCCTCTAGAGTTATCAATAACTGCACTCCTGCAGTTTCCTCTGGAGTTATCAATTAACTGCACTCCCTGTAGTTCAACAAATCTCAGTCATTCCTTTTCATTAAACAAGATCTACTGTAAAAGCTCAGCCACCTCATTTATCAGTATCACTTCAGATTAACAACTACACTCCCTAAATTAATTCTTTGGTGATAAACTTATTAGAAACAGCAAAGAAACTTGTTTATGCTCCCTCAGACGGATGTGCATCCATTGCTGGTAAGTCTAAAGAACAAAGTTTTTCATATGTCAGATTTTTATTTTTTGCAGTTGTTTCTTTTCTTCTTCAGCAAAGCTAAAGATGGCTAAATCTTTAAGTGTATTTTATTGGACTACATTGTATATACATCTCATGTTCAAAAACTAAAAAATCACTTTAATTGTCTCAATGTACAGAAGAATTGATTCTAGAAAGGAAAAGAAAGCCTGAACTCAATAACCAAACTATTAAAATAGAAAATTGCTTTCCAATTTCGTTCATGCATTCCTTTGAACACTTCAAAGGCACAAGACAATTCGTATTGGACATCAAAATAGAAATGGCATAATAAGATTATGAAAGGAAACAAATCATATTAAAAGAGAACGCAATTAATTGCATAATAATACTAACTACTCCTTACCCAATTATAAAAAATAAAATAAAAACAATCTTCTCGTCTCGGTCAGTTTTTTCTACGCGTCATGGGCAAAGTGAGTTCGTGAGTTAGATCCAATCAGTGTGGCATACTGTTTTCGTCCCTAGCTATCTGCTTGTTTGGGTTTGGGCTTATGGGCTTTGGACTCCATTTGGTCCAGCCCTAATTATCAATTACCCAAAAAAAATACTAAAAGAGAAGCATTATTTTAAGAGAAATTATTTAACGTCTGCCGCCTACAATCTGTAGGGTAAACATCTTAAAATAGATCAATAAACAATCAGTGACAAGTCGAAATTGATTCATAATTTACACATGCATTTGTCAACAATTTAAATTGAGTAAAAAATATTGCTTTTCTTACTACATCAATTGTCAGAACTATATATTCTTACATATTAAAAGTGTCTTACACTTTTCTATATTTTTAATCTCACGGCTGAACATTTTTTAAAAGATAAAAAATGAATATCTAACTGTTTACAATCCAGGTATAATCGGATATAAACCACTTCTAGTGTGTAGGAGAAAAAATTTTCCTATTATATACTAGAGTAAAAGAAATAGGGTTGTTTGTATTACGTTTACTTCAGGAGCCAAAAAAATGGACAAAAAGTAATGCTCACTGAAAAAATTCTAGATACAGCTTTTTGATCTAATACATATATTTAACCCCAAATTAAAAGACAAGCACTTTTCATAATAGTGGAGCACTGGAGTTTATTTTTCCCAAGTGGTCTTTTATATATCTTATGGCCATGTATCACTCTCATTTAGACAACATATTTTAAAAATTCATTTAGCCACTCCCAAGTTTAGATGATAATTCGCACTATCATATCCTGTTTTTCTTCTCTCTTACCTTTTTAGGTTTGTTTAGTTCTTTTATTCATTATGTATATTAACTAAATTTCATACTCATGGGTATATATATATTTTATATTTATAATATCAATAATTTTAAAATATATTAACAATAATATTAGATATTTTTATTTATATTAACTATACCACAATAAAAAATTATTTTGAATTACATTAACAAATTATTAAAAAATTTATTTAATATTTAAAACTATCTAATACTGGTTTAAAAAGTATAAAATTATAATATTATGATATTATGATATTAATTAATTTTTCAAATGATATTAAAATAGTTGTTTTATTAAATTATAAATTAAATAAGAATTAATTTTTATATTTTTTAATATTTGAAAGATAAAAGCTATCAAGTTTAATAAATATTTTTGTAATTTTAGTTTCATTTATAAAAATTTAAAAATTATAGGAAATTGATTTTTTGTTATATTATATTATTAAATTTTAATTATTATTAAATAAAATATTTGTTCATAATAATTTTTTCTTCTCTTCATTAACTACTACTATTAAAATAATCAAATTTCTTATGAAATTAAAGCATATAACATTTTTTAACCATAATAATACAAATATATGATTTATAAAATTATACTATTTTATTAATTAAATATAAAAATTAAAACAAAAATTATTTTGATATTATTTTTATTAATATTTATATGGATAAATCTATATTTACATAATAAAGTATTAAATGAGTATTATATTTAATGTATATTTTCATTTTTCTATTTAATATATAACAAGAATTTTTTATTTTATAAAATTATTTTGTATTAATAATTTAAAAATTAATTACAAAAATGTTAGCAAATAGATAAAAAGTATAAAAATGGACTAAAAAAGACAGTAAAAAATAAATGCTATAATAAATTTTAGAAATTAAAAAATTAAAAAATATCATGAAAAATTTTTAGTAGGAGAAATGATGTGGCATTTTAGTAGAACTTTAGTAATTTGTATAAATGAGTGCAATATAACTTTATTTTCCCTTTTCAACCATTTTCAAATGAAACAAGCCATTATAAACTACAATCACTAACGATATATAAAATGAACACAAAATTCATTTCCACTTGGAAATAATCAATGAAGCTGTCCCTAGGGAACAAAAGTGCTAACATCTACCAAGGCCAGGATAATAATCTCTAGCAAGAGACCTAGGCAAATAATTGGCCCTCCAAAGGTTTAATATATCACAAGAGAGCTTAGATACATGACTACAGAATAACAAAAGCCTTAACAGATATGGATTTAGTTAGCAGCAAAACATAAAAGTAAGCATAACATCAGAACATATTTCAGCTATTCTATCTCATATATTTATACTTACACAATAGCATACTATCTAACTTCGGAAGGAAAATATTATAATTTGCCATCTCAAGGAGTAAACTAGCAGTGCCTGTATAGTATCTTAATTAACTCCATAAATAATAGTAACAAGGAGAATGAAACTTGAAACAGAACATAGATAAGAGTAGAGAGCAACGCAAACCTCTTAGCCGCAATTAACAGAGCATTCACTGCCAGAAATTTAATTGCAGACGGCGACCACCTGTCACGATCTCTCTTCAGCTGCACTTTTTCTTTCCCCTGTTATTAGGTTTTTCTTTGGATCGGTTTAGTTTTCTATTTTGATCAACTGAAATATGCACAAAAGACCCCAAAGGTCAAAGGCCCAACACCTAAAGAGCCATATCGCTGCACATCAAAAGGAAACCTTATGAATCAATTTTGATTTGTCTACTTTGTTAACCATACAGTGTAGGCCTTAGACTTTAAAAAATTTCTCTTAAAATAACGCTTCTCTTTTAGTATTTTTTTTTTGGGGTTAGCTAAGAATTAGGGCCAGAACAAACTAGCCCATAAGCTCCAAACAAGCAAACGGATAGGGATAAAACAATATAGCACGCTGATGGGATCTATTCGCAAACTCACTTTGCCCATGACACATGAAAACTTGACCAAGATGAAAAGATTTTGTTTTTATTTATTTTTTATAATTGGGTAAGGAGTAGTTAGTATTATTACTCAATTAATTGCATTCCCTTTTACTATGATTTGTTTGCTTTCACAATCTTATTGTGTCATTTCTGTTTTGATCTCCAATACTAATTGTCTTGTAATTTTGAAGTGTTTGAAGAAATGCATGAACGAAATTGAAAAGCGATTTTTTATTTTAATAGTTTGGTTGTTAAGTTCAAGCTTTCTTTTCTCTTCTAGAATCAGTTATGTACACTTGGACCATGCTTTCTTTTCCCTTCTACAATCAGTTATGTACACTTAGACCATGCTTTCTTTTCCCTTCTAGAATCAGTTATGTACACTTAGACCATTAAACTCCAGGGCGACTTTTTACTTTTGAACATGATATGTATATATAATGTAGTCCAATAAAAAATAAAAGATTCAACTGCAGAAACAACTGGAAAAAAATAAAAATCTGACATGAGAAAATTCGTTCTATAGACTTCCCAGCAATGGATGCACTTCCGTCTAAGGGAGTGTAAGCAAGTTTGTTTGCTGTTTCTAATAATTTTATCGCCAAAGAATTAGTTTAGGGTGTAGTTGTTTATCACCAATGACTTTGGACAGTTATATCTAATGTTTAACTGTTGAGTTACTCCAAGGCTACAAGTGTAAGGAACGTAGTCTGTACAGGAGGCATCATAAACCATATATAACTAGCAATCAAGTCATATGGAAATTACCCTCAGCATATTGGGATCAACTATATTTGGACCCCTGCTAGAGAAGGAGGCCATGGAGGGTGCTGATTTGGTTTTTATCACTGTTCTTCCTGGTAGAATTTGTGCCCTTGGATTAGGAATAGAATGGACATAGCTGGAATGAAATCAAGTTCAATGGGTACATCGTTCCCATAGGTTTGATTGTTCCAAAGGATAAAACTAACACCGCCTTAATACAAATGATGCATGAGATACAAGTGTGCAATATCAGAATTTCCATTTCTAGAATTAGCATATCTTAACGCTCAGCCCCAAAAGTTAAATATTGTAGCAGATTCGCTTGGTAAACATAGCACCTACAATTTGCCCCACCCGCACCCACAAAGCCATTTCAATCAGAGCAACCAATTACTAACATTTCATCGCACACAATGGGAAGGCAACTAAAGACTCATCAAAATCATAGAATAGTACCCAAATTGAAGTAATATAGCAAGTAACAAATGCAAAACCCTAATATCAGATCTCAGCACATATAAAAGAGGGGAACTTGAAAACAGTATCCATTTTGAAACTGTGCTTCGAATGTATAACCAGCAAAAATAATATTTTAGAAAATATTACCAGATGGGCAAAACTTCCACCACGCTAATCAAATGTATCCATTGTAGGGTCCAATATTGGTTGAGAAATTGGAAAAGGAATACGAGGTTCTTCGTGGAAAAGTGGAAAAGTGGAAAAGTTTGAAATTTTTAATTTTTAAAATTATTTTTAATTTAAAAATTAAAAAGCATTCAGGTGGGCTTTCTATGTGTGGGCTAAGCCCACCCTAATCCATTCATTAAAGAGCAGGCCTATAAAAGCCCTGTTTATTTGGTAAGTGAATTAGAAAGGGTCATTATAAATGGATCAATTCGTGGGTTAGAGAATTTAATTGATAACTTTAAAAATAAGTTTTTTTTAAAAAAAAAACTAAAACATATAAAAAATGATTTTTTGAAAATTTTCTTATTTTCTGCATCAAATTTTTAATATAATTAAAAAAAATTATTTTATTTTTTATTTTTTTCAATGCTGATAAGAATATTAACTATCATTTTAAAAAATGAGAGGGAAATTTAGTTATAACAGATAATTGGTTGGTATCAGTTTCTAAAATAATTAATGAATAAAACTCAACAGTTTTTTAACTCATTAATGATGTCTTTGGATCTGTGGCACATCCACTTCCCACTCAAACTCGCGAATAAATGCAGAAGGTACTCTCACATGCGTTAGCTTGAACATATGTCCAATTTCAGAGGAACGTGAAACCAGACACGTAATAAAAGAACTCCCCCAACATCAATCTGGTACGATTTTGAATTTCTTAAATGCTATTAAGATTTAAACCCAAATAGTTAAATAGAAAATATGCTTGTTAACTATATTTGCATTTAATACTCTCAGGTTTCAAAATTAATTACACATGCCTTCTAATCTTTCTTTTTTCAATTTCTATCTTTTACCTTATGTGATATTAATTCCCATAATTAATATATTAATTTAATTTTCATAAATTTTTATTGTTAAAATTAGGTTGCTAAATTCCGACTAATCTTCGACCGGAGTGTGGTCTGGATCAGTCCTATAACAATGATTTTATAACCTGGCAATTATAAATTATTTGTTTTGTTTTAAATAGAATGAAATGGAGTAACATTAGAAAAAGTGTGTTTTTTGCCCGTTCCATCTAATATATGTATCTCTCCTTCTTTCTAATTATCTAAATACTGAAATAATAACACTAAAATTTAATTTTGACATATTATAAATATTTTTAATTCCAGTTCACTTTTTCTTGTTTCATTTTAAATATTAATATATATTATCAAGATAAAATTTTAATTTTAGTTAAAAAAAAATAGTATTAAAAATATTTATAATATTACATCTAAATTTTATTTTTGTCTACAATGTTGTAATAGGCATCTAATGTTAATCTTATGCTGCCATTTGGATATGTAAACCATGATTTGTAAGAATTGTTTTACTCAAGCTGTCTGTATTATCTTATGGCAGAAATGAAAATCTAACTTAGTACTACTACTGATTATATATACAGTTTTTATTAGAATTTTTCTTTGTTTTTCAATAGTTCATATTTATTTATATGATCTATTTGTAAAGAATTTTTAAACCAACAATTACATTAATAAATTTCACATTTTATAAAAAATATATTATATATAAATATATTTTAATTATTAAATTTAATACTTATACTAACTTAATAATTTTTTATAAAATATAAAATTTATCAATTCAATTATCAATTTGAAAATTTTTCTCAAATAAATTATGTTTATAAAATTTTATATAAAAAAATTACTAGATATTTCATCATTTTATTTTAATGTATAATACATTATTTAAATATATATAACTATTTGAATATCATATTTATTAATATCTAAATTATTTAAAATTTAATATATATAATCATAAAAATATTATTACATGATTTAAAATTGATAAATTTTATTTTGTATAAAATGTTATTAAATAATGTAAAAATTTAAGTTTGATAATCAACAAATCTTATTCATATATATAATAATTTTTTATAAAATATAAGATTTACCAATTAAACTGTTAGTTTAAAATCAAATAGATCATATTTATTAAATTTTATATAAAATAAAAATTAATAGATATTTTATTACAAGATTTTATTTTAACATGTAAAATAATATTAACATATATATATTATTTATATATGTATGTATATAATACTATGCATGTATAGACATGCACTACCGACGACTTTGTTGGCAAGGACGTAGACACTAAACAATGCCCAAGTTACCAGGTTTTTCCAATGTATTAAGTAATTTGACTTCACACAATCTCTAACAATAGAGAGATGATTCAATATTTGTTTCGGAAGAAAAATAGTCCGAGCATACCCGAATTAGACAACCTCAGACAATCCACCAAATATAGCAGCAACTTAAGAATCTACTAATGAAGAGAGATATAAACCAAAGGACACCTAGAACTACAAATAAATTATTTTAAATCAAGCTAAAGGCCCTCAAAGGGGGGGGGGGGGGGGGGTAATTTACATCTCTATATAAAATAAACCACACGCAGTAATGACCAAAGAAGGATAAACATATATCCTATCCAAAAAAAAAAAAAAAGAACGTAGTCCTCAATGAATAATTTCAAAATCCTCAATTAAAAGTCCTTATAAACATCAAAATCCTAATCCAAACTAAGATCGTCATACTAAAAGAATTATTCTATTCTCTCTGACGTATAAACAAGAATCAAGTACAAGAACCAATGGAAACTACAACCCAATGTGGTATCCTCAATTAATGGAAGACTTGATATAGAGGTCACATTACAAATGACAAAATTATAATTTACCAAATGCATCCATATGCCCCATAAAGTCTACGAAATAGAACAACAAAGGCTTTAACCTCAGTATATCAATTACTGAATTTCCAACATGAAATTCATTTGAAAATTGAGATATCTGCAAGAGAATACTCATTCCATCTGAAAAAGATGGCCATGTATATACAATTATAACAAACACATGTCCAGCCTTCTTTTGAATGTAAGAAAATTACATTTAAGAGAGAAAGAGATCTCTAAAAATGCGTTTTCAAGTATATTCGTACCCGTTTCATTCGAAACCCATATTTAAAGGAAATAATAAATGATAGGGGAAAGAAAATAAAGATTGAATGCAATATTTTCTTAGTAAAATCTGAGAATCTTTTAAATTCCTTGAAACTGTATTGGAAAAAAATGTATCTCATCTAATCTTTTGAGATATGACCTAAATGAAGAAACATTTCCTAGGGTACACTATTCATCTCTAAGCCACATTATTGGGCCAGCTCTACAGCATAAATTACAATGAATTGCCCATGACAACAATTTAGGAAAAAAAATTTACCGAGTCTGTCTGCCAGAACAATGAGTTGAAATTTTCAAGAAAATGAATAAAATCCTTTCCCGAGAATCTAAAATTGGATCCCTGTTCAGTTGGACTTTTAGGAGGTATTTATGATTTTCAGACAAAATGATGAGTTGGGTATTCATGCTCATAGCCGTTATAATCATAATAAAGCCTCTCCCCTTTAGAAATATCACGAGTAGCAACCAAAAGGACCCTGCATTCACCATTAACACTGTATCTCACACATTTACAGTTCTGCTTCTTCTTACCTTCCCTGCATCAAAATTATATATGTTTCAAATACAAGAAACTTAAGAATTAGCAATATTATAGCACATATAAAAAAATTCAAATTCAAATCCTAGAAAGTTGAATTCTTTAAAGAGCATGCCAAAGCCAAACAACTTCTAATTTGGAGTGCAAAAAAATTGTCCACACGAAAGAAGGAAATTTAAGTAAAAGGATCCTTTTAATATTTTTCCCTATACTCATGTTCTATTCTTCTCATTTAAGATTTGGCATGAGAAAAATGAGATAGGCTTACTGCGTATGATTGTTGATGCCATTGATAAAGCGAGCAATGTTTCCACGTTTATCAGCACAGATCACAAGACTTTTAGAAGTATCGGATGCAAGAAGAAGGGTCATCATACTGTCACAGTCATCACATTCCCGGTTCTTAATGTAATCGACATCGCCAGTGTATTCAGCAATAAATGTCATATCCTTGATCGGGCCATCAGCCTCCACGGTATAGCTACATTACAATATCAAGAAAAGTCCACTAAATATCAAGGTACCATAAGTTGATTTCCTACTTCATGGGGATGAGTTCAAGATGGGTACCCTTCACGTGAATCGTAAACAACCATAAAGGGTGGGCATTCGCCTCTTTTAGACATAGCTCTGCAGTGTTCCAAGGTATCCATATCCTCCTTGGAAAGAACCTAAGAGGAAACAAAAAAAAAAATCCTATCAAATTAGAATACAATGATGAAGATGTGCATGCTAATTAATTAGCCTGTTTGCTACACGTCCATTTCTAGGGGTAAAAAATGTACAATAAAATTTATTAGTTGAAACCTGCATGCCACCATTTTCTAGTGTGGCTTGATTAGCAGACCTAGGAGCCATTCCAGGCAAGTATGTGAGGTGATCACTGAATTCCATATGTAACGCTGTCAAAGCAGAAGCAAGAGAACCCATCTGCTTCAATCTACAGGCAGGATCTTTTGTAGGAACAAATGGTAACAGTCTCCTCTTTTTCTTTTGTAATACCAGAGATCCTGAACGTTTCCGCCGCTTCTTAGAATCTAGAAATCCAGAACAGATAAATCAAGAAAAAAAGCTTCCAATCAGATCTAATATGTTTAGAATTATATAGACATCTCACAAAGTTGAGGCATAAGTATACTTAAGGGTACCATTACAAAGTATCTAAAAGTAACCTTTTTTGGCCTCCTTTACCAATAAAAAATTATCTAAAGATTCATGGTACTCTAGTGCTTGCCAGTCTAGGAAAACAAAAAGCATACAATAATATATTTCAACAAAAAACATGAAGGAATAAATATCCAAAGAGACATTAACATGCAACATCTATTGTGTTGCCTCAATACTAGTAATGAAGAGTACATGTAAATGTAGAGTGTATCAAACTTTTTTTAAAGTAAGCCAAAATCTTTATCGTTTCCATGAAAAGTTGCCATGGTAAATACACAGGTTGCTAAACCATAGATCACTTTCAAAATGATCTATCTACATTGATGTCAAATTTTCCTTTTTCTACTTTCAAAGTCTTCATATAAATCACAACTCCAACATCCACTTCAAATTTTCTTGTTCCCTGGAAACATCAACTTGACCACTTAGATATCATTAAGAATTGTTTACAGCCTTTTGATGTATCTCTTCCGAGCATCATTTCACTTTGACTTCTTTACCGGCTTGTACTTGAGTTATCTATGAAGGCAATATGCTGCAAACGAATCATATAATGGCATTAATTAAGAAAAAACAATTTAATACACTGAAATTTGACCTAACTGCTGCTAATTTTGTTTAGGGTTTAGGAGGTTCACGTATAATAGTAAGGAGGTTCACATAACTTCTGACATAATGGGGTATCAGTGCATTCTCATACAAAGTAAAGGGAGATTAGAGTTATTCATGAAAGGAAAATAGTAGGTCCAGGACACTTCTCTGCATGCTAAACAAGTGGATTTGAATAGCCACCTAGCCTTCATCCCCAGGAATTTGCAAAGACAGAATTGCAGACAAAGAAGACTATCATTTTTACTATTTGAAACCCCCCCCCCCCCCAATGAAAAAAATACCGTTACAGCAACTGCAAAGCAGTTAGACATTTGATTGGCCTCCTTTGCCTTTAAACAACTGATTAGGTTACAGAGAGCTAGTGAATGAGACAAATTGCACCAAAATCTGAAAGCTCATAAAATGTGACATAGCAGCTGCCTCACGTATCATTTTCAAATTGTCATGCAACAGAAATTAGAAGATGACTCTTTCCATTTAATACCATGTTTCTTCGATACAATCTTAAATGTCACTGTCACGAAAAAGAGAAGTATATATAAGGAATAAAACAAAAAATCTTTAGTAGCTATCTCTTCACTCAACTCACAACTGTGATATTTGGAGGTAGCTTTAATTAGTCTACTTATCATATCGTTATAGGCTCGGTGATTCAACTAAATTGTCCATTTCGTAATATCTATCAATAACCAAGACAATCTATAGCAAATCATGCTTAAAATTTGCTGAGCTTTGCAACAAAAACATCTGTACTCCCGTATCCTCCATAATTTGGAAAGAAACACTGCATTCCAAAAGGCTTGAGAACATTAAGCCCTCACCCATGCATGCTGCATTCATAAGAGGGTCAGTACAAAGTCCAAAATGTCATTACATGAACCCATTCATATCTCTAATAAAATTGAAAGACACAAGCTATAAAACATAAAAAATTCATGAGCCAGGCTCTGAATGATGTACAATTCATTTTCTCATATAATTCGGAGAAGCAATGGTAAATGAAGCCCTGAAACCAAATTCAATCCACATTACTTTGACAAAGCCAAACATAGATTGACATCTCGATTCAACTCAAATATTCAGACTCAATGTGAGTTCTCAAAATGGCTATTAAAACGATTCAGATAAACAGAAAAAAGAAGAAGTAAAACGTGTTGATAAAACAAACATGCCTGAATTTCATTACATTACCCTGAGAAGAGGAACCTTTGTCTTTTTCATCATCAGCACACTTCTGAATCCCGAAGAAATCAATTATCTTCTTCTGAGAGAAACCTGAAACACGCAGACACAATGCCACATTCATCGTCGCTCACGAGAAAAACATGTTGAGAGAAACAAACACGTTTCGAGAATATCCCTTACTCCGCACTCTCTTCTCTCCGGAACACTTAGGGCAAAGCCATGATCTAATCGGAACTCTGACGACGATTGGCCTCACGCATTTCATGTGGAAGCCTTTATCACATTTGTCGCACAGAAGCAGCTCCTCCGGCAGCTCCCCGGAGCCGCATTGCTCGCAGGTCAGGTCGCTGTAATCCTCGCGCTCCACCACCGCGTACGGCGCCCTCGCCATTATCTCCGTCAGCGACTTGTACTTCTTCGACGGCGGCGAATCCGGCGGACGGTGCGGGTGCCGCGGCGCCTGTGTGCGCCGGCTGAAGCCGATGAGCCTCTGAGCCGATGGGGATGAGGTGGAAGGAGCCATGGCAGATTGGAAAATTCGACAACGTGGGAGGGCAGAATTGGCAATTTTGGAGAAACGCTTTCCCGAGCTCTCGCTATAGAGGAAGACGAGAATGGTGTGAACTGTGGAGACGAAGGTAGAAAAAAAAATGGAAAAATAAAAATGGCTTTGTTTGTTTGTTTTTCTTTTTCATTTTTCTTTTTTCTTTATACTCGCGGGAGAGTGTGGCACATCTTTGTAGAAGAAGGTGAATGCTACGTCCGATGACGTGGCCGGTCATGATTGGTTGTACTATCGTGCGCCAGGCCTGCGCACTAACTTTTATGCGTGAACGATGCGCACTGTTTCGGGTTTTCTTACCGAGTCGTAGCCGTTTCTGCTTGATCAGACGAAAATGGCCTCGTTGATTGGTCAACGCTTTGACGTTTTGTTTTTATTTAGCTCTTTCAAAATTTTTGACTGAAAAAACAAAAATTCATGGTTTCAAATTTGAAACTACTTTACTGTCCATTAGATTATATTAAGAATAATTGTTAAACAATCAATAAATAAAATTATTTTATTAAAAATAATAGTAAAAATATATTGTTTTGAGAATAATAAATTTAATTTAATTTATCTATTTATATAAAAATTTAAGATAATAGTAATTTTTTGTTTTTAAATATATCTAAAAATATATAATATTTTTTATTAAAAATTATAGGATTTAATAAAATATTAATATTAAATATTATAATTGGTTAGTAAAAATTATTATTTTTTATTATGTTCTCTTAAATATATAAAAAATTCTGTTATTATTATTTTAGTAATGTCCTTAATCCAAGTAAGTAAATAAATAAATGAGAAAATAATAATGCTAAAATAAATTAAATAATTCATTCACAATTTTCAACAAAAATGATAAGATTCTCTATTTATATTTTCCTCCTTTTGAACAAACATATAATTACAAATGCGGTATTAATAATATTAAATGTTAGAATTTTTGGTGATTGTTTGTTTTAAACTTCTAACTATTGTACATAAAGAAATAATTCATAAATGAATTTGGAAATTATTAAATATTGGGTTCACATCAACAGTCCTGTTTTTCTTTTTTAACTATTTCGGTGAAATCAATCATAGCATATAAAATACCTACTGAAAATTAATCTTGTCCGTTGTCCATGTTGTTTTTTGTTTTTTTAAGGTGTAACTTCAGGATCGAAATATATGTAAGGACTAGTGATTTCTTTTTTACAAAACCGAGACCAACATTCCCACATTCTTTTAAAATGGGAAAGTTATATATATTAAATAATTAATACTATTGTTTGTGTCAAATTTGTTATTTAATTTTTTGTTATGTTCTCCATCTTTCTTGTTAATTAATATATTCATAAAGAGTAATAATATAATGGAAAAAAATTATAATCTTAAATTTCTAAAATAAGAATTAAAAATGAATAATATTTTAATGATAAAAAAATAAAGGAAGTAAATTTTTATTGTATAAAAATATATAAGTCTGATAAATGTTATTTTCTTAATAAAAATTAGAATTTTGTTAATCTCAATCATCTAGGTTGAGTTAATTTCAAATTTCAAATATGCAAAATAGTATATTTTTATTAAAAACCTATCTTTTATATTTTTATGTAATTAATATTTATTTTTAATAAAAACTCCCATTTAAAATGTTAAAATAAACCATAAGATCTAAGGTTACCATTCTTTAAAAAATAAAAACAATTACAAAAAAATTAATTAATCATAATCAATTATTAAATGATGGTTTTAGAAGTATTTACACTGGTAGTTTGTTTTAATTAAATTTTATTTAATCTTAATTCTAAAAGTGGAAGTTAATAAGTTTTTGTAGTTTAGTATTTTAAAAAATATATAATTACCAATCCTTCAAATCATTTAAAGCAAATAAAAATAATGATCACCAAACATGTGCGTGAATTGGTGAAGAAATGATCCATTTTAACTGTATTAATTATTTGAAGAACGAATTTTACTGTCCACGATAATTTTACCTAATTTGAATAGGATTACATTTAATACAAATATTTATATTGAAAACTGGAGGCATTTGTTATGTTGATGTCGTAAATACTTAAATTCGGTCGTAAATAGTTATGTTCACTGAACTGTTTGAAACATGCATGTCATTAATAAAAAATATAAGTTTAGATTCTTAGATAACTATAATTTCTTATGTTAACCAAATTATTTAAAAATAATATGTCATTAATAAAATTTAATTATTTATATTTTTATTAAATTTTTAATGATTACCTAATATCATGAAATGTTTTCATAGTGGTGATAAGAAAATATTTTAAAAAATAGAAGCATTTATTGCACTTTGATATATTGATGTAGTAAATACTTAAATTCTTCCATGAATAGTTATGTTCTGAAAACTATTTGAAACATGAATGTATACCATTAATTAAAAAAAAACGTATTTTTAGATGCTTAAGTTTAACTATAATTGCTTATGTTAACAAAATTGTTTGAAAATGTATGTAATTGATAATGTTTGAATTATTTACAATTTTATTAAATTTTAATGATTACCTAATTATGAAATGTTTTCATATCGATGATAAGAAGATATTTTTAAATTAAAAGAAGCATTTATCTCACATTGTTATGTTGATGTAATTAATAAATACTTAAATTAGCCATAAATAATTATATTCATAAAGCAGTTTGAAACATGTATATCATTGATGGAAATTGTATTTTCATATGCTTAAATTTAACTACAATTCCTTATGTTAACAAATGGTTTGAAATATATATGTCATGAAATTATGAAATGTTTTCATAGTGGTGATAAGAAAATATTTTTATTTTGCAGTCTATTTTCACTCAATTAATAAATTAGATTGGAGACTTATTCCATTTTTTTTTTACCAAAACAACTAACTCCCAACTCAAACCCTAATAACTCAAGTGCAGAGTATATTTTATATGAAGGCTTATGTCCATGTTAGAAACAAAAAAATATATTTACTTTTAGAATAAGAAACATTCCTTAATTTCAGTAAAAAAATTATATTAATTTATAAAATACAAATGTTAGATTTGTTTTAATATAAACGAGTAATTTAAGTTCAATTTTTTCTTTGTGTGACTTAATATCACCAGTGGTTATGTTTAAATTATTATTATCATTTTAGGATTTTAGAAGTTAACAAAATATTTTCACTAATGTTCTAAAACAATATTTAAAAAATCTTAAAATAGATAGCATTGTATTTAGAATTAACAATTTAGAACATTATAAGTTGTAGAGAAAGAAATGACTATGGAAGACATGTTTGAAGTTGCCACTAACAATTAACATGTTCGTTTAAAAAGTATAATAGGCTAATGCAGAATTCATTGCTTCTAAAATGAGATATGATTTTAAAAATAAAAAATGTAATGTAATGTAATTTTTTTTCCCAAAATAATAAAATTAATATTAAAGAAGCTTAGTTTAAGTGGTATTTTTTTTGTTTTTAAAATAAACATTTATATTTACAAATTATGTGAAAACAATTTATTAAAAAACATACTCAAGTAAAATTATTTTATAGAAAACATCAGTAACTTAAAAAAATAATCAAATTTAATTTTCCCTACCTTTTATCCTATCATTCAGTACGAATTGTTATTAAAGACACACAAATATGTTGATAGGTGAAGAGAAACGTGAAGCTTTCAAATTCAATATGTAACATTATCATCATTCTTCAATGAACTTTATTTTTTCTCATTTTGTTTTTAATTTATGATCATAAATTTATTTTATAAATTTTATTTATTAAAATTTTTAAATAATTTTTTATTAATTTTATTTTTTATATTATAAATAAATTAAGTCAAATTAATTTCAATTTGACTCCACTTATAAAAATTATTTGACTCAAAACTTGATTTAAGTTTTATATAATTTTTTTTATTTAACTTTATTTAATTCAAACTTATAAACAATTTGATTTGGTTCGTAAATTTAAATTATAAATTAAAAAATTAAAATATATTAAATGCATAATATTTAAAATTTATAATTTACTAGTATAAATTTGATAAAATAATTTTTTAATTAAAAAATATAAATATAATTATAGTTTATATATAAATAAATATTTAAATTTAAATTATTATTATTAATAATTAATAAATTAAATAATTAATCTGTACATTAAATATTTTAAATTAATATTTTATTATTAATTTTAAAATATATAATTTTTTATAATAATATATATTATAATTACGATACATATTTTATTTATTTTATATAAATAAAAGATTATATAAATTTAATTTATATATAATAAATTGGTTGATAAATTAAACAAATAAAATTATATATAACTTAGATTTAACTTGTTTAATTAATTAATTTAGTTTTTAATTTATGTTTAACTTATTTAATTTATAAACAAAATTTAATAAAATAAAGTAACTTATATTACTTATCTTTTTATGAAACCACCGGCAACAAATTAAAAAAACTTGTCAATATTTAGAATTTATAACAATTCTTATTCAAAGTCTATAAATTGTTTATGTATTTAAACGTCATATAGGAAAAAAATAAACTTAAGGTGTAAAAATCAAAATACTTTGGCATTACGTATATTCCGCTATTAACTAATGCTTTACTGAAATTATTTGTTAAGTTTCTATAAGTAAGAGAGAACGTTAATATAAATTAAATTATATCCTATTACAAAAGGATTTTTTCTATTTCAGGATGTAACTTTTGTTTTAAAATATTTTATTAATAATCACTGAGAAAATATCGATACATACCAAAAAAAAAGTAAAGTTACATACACATCTTATTAACAATTTCAACAGTTAAAATATATAAAAAATAAATTTGATTTTTGTACTCTTCCATTACAATTATCTGGAAACACCTTTTAACTTATCTTTTATGGTTACAAATCATTCAAAATATTTTTTTATTAATATTTAATGTTAAAAACTTTTATTATTAATAGTCTGTGTATTTAAACATAATATACAATAGGTCTAATTTTTTTCCTACAGTTTACATTAATTTTTATTTTGGACTTTATATTTTTAATTTTTAATTTTTAATTTTAAAGTTTCGATTTTGATTCTAATTTCCAACAATATATTAAAATACACATATCATAACGTGCAATTATATAAACCAATTTCTACGATAGTAAAAAATCAAGACCCAAATAAATAAAACTATAAAGATCAAAACCTATGAAATAACTTTAAAAACTAAAACCTGGACTTGTAAAATTATCAAAACTAAGATTAGAACTTTTAAAAAATAAGAATTAAATTAAAATTAAGATAAATCAAAATCAAGCTAAAGTTTTCTATACTTGTTACAAGATATTTTTCTAAATTTTTATTTTTAATTTTTAATAATATTTTTAATTATTTATATTATTACCTTTCACAGAGTTTCAATTCTTGATCTTTTAAATTTTTAGGCTTAATATTAAAAAAATTAAAACAAACAGCGTAATATGCATTTTAAAAAAATTGTTTTGCATGGAGCAACATCTAGTAGCATATTTTTTCGCTATGTACCCAAAAGAATGTTCTCCTTTTCCTTAAAAACAGTGTTGTGACATATACATTTATCTTAATATTATTCGTATATATTTCGAAATGAACTATACTACATATATATCAAAGTTTAACACATATATTAAAATATATTTATTAATATATTAATTTTGGTAAATAATTATCTTTATAAATATATTTTTATTAAAAATTATTCATTAATATATATATTTATAATGCCAAATTTGTATTTAAATTTAATATAAAAATTTTGATAAATTTATAATTTGGTGAAATTTAAAAATTTAAAAATATTTTCCTATTTTTTAAAAATAAGAAATAATACACTATAAAATTATATTTTCTATTTGCAAAAAAAAATGTAAAAATAAAAAAAGTTATAAAAAATAAAAATAAAAATAATTTATAAACCAAAAGGATTTTAGATTTTTATTTTCTATTATTTTTAATAATTTTCTTAAAATAACTTGGAATTTTCATAATAAAAATAAGAAAATTATTTTTAGAAACTTACTCATGAATGTTGGAACGACACTTGTTAAATAATCAATAAATAGAGGGTTTTAATTAAAAATCATGCTAAAAACATATTGAAAATCATAATAAGTAGAAGGGTTGGTAAAATCATTGTGATCCAATTTAAACAACTAAAATCAACCTGAAACCCCAGAAATGAAATAAGTTGAAAATTGATTAAATAAAAATGTAAACTTTTGTATAAGATTAAGTTATATTTGAAATATAAGTTTAAAATCAATCTAATATAATTTAAATTAAATGATATATAATTTCCATTTATAAAATTATCATCCAACTTACAGTTGTATAATTAAAAATTATAAAATTATTATAACAATTTAGTTTTTAATGATTTATTTATTTATTTATTAGATAAGCAATTTCTTTATCTTAATTGCTTGTTACAATCTGTAACAGTTTTTATTTTAGTATTTTATTAAAGAAATATTAAATTTATTTTATCTAATGTTTATAATGTAGATGAGATAGCAAAATTTTAATTTTATTATTTTTTACTATTATATATATTCTTAACCTGATTCAAATTACTTTTAATAATTTGAACTGATACACATTTAATATTATATGTAAATACATATAAATTAAATTAAATTACTGCTAATGATAAGAATACATTATCCTAATATTTAATAATTTTAAAATTTTCTATCAGTATTCTTATATCAACGAACTACCCTATTTTTTTTAAATATTAAATGAAATAATTTTTTTATCTAAATATATGTTTTTATAAATAGATAACCTTACATGAATTTAAAATATTTATACTCTAATAAAATGAATTTTTAAACAAAATTATATATATATATGATTAAACTCAAAATCTTTCATAAGAAGCACATACCGTTTTATTAATCAAATATTTAATCTATCTTATTAAATACTGTAATTAACCATAGACCCCTTTAGTAAAATGGTGGTACAAAACAGGAGCAACCCACAGGTGGTTTAGATCTTAATTACAATTCTTACAATGCAACACAAAATTATGGATGAAGTCAACAGCACCGTAGCCTCAAAGTCAACAAATGACCATATATCTATTTCTTTGGTGCCAATTGCCAAATAAGAAAATTATTTGGTCTCAAACTCTTCCTTTCGGTTTTTAATTTTTATTTTTGGGTCCAACTTCAATCTCTCCACCTCACCCTTTTCTACGCCTTCACCGCATCCAATTTTCTTCTCCCTCCTCCATGAATCCGCCGGAGTTTCCCGCCGGCGGAACCCCGCCGTCGAAGAAAGAAGTTCAACTCCAAGGACCACGCCCTCCTGCTCTCAAAGTCAGACAAGAATCACACCAGATCAAGAAACCGCCGCTTCCTCCGTCAGCACACCACCGGCCGCAGCAACAACAACGGGAACCGGTGATAATCTATTCCGTCTCTCCCAAGGTCATCCACGTCGCCCCCGGAGATTTCATGGACCTCGTCCAGCGCCTCACCGGAGTCTCCGCCGGAGAAGAACCACCGGCGGGACGTGGAGACGTGTCGCCGGCAGCAAGACTGGCCTCAATCGAGAAGACAAGTCCGTCGGAGAAGGAAAGAGAAAGGGAAAAGGTTTTTCAAAGTGGAGACGATGACATGATGTGGATGTTGGGAGAAGGAGTGGAAGTAGGTCAGTTTCCCGGCATATTGTCGCCGGAGCCGGGAACTTTGCCGCCGATACCGATGGAGGTGTTTTCGCCGGTGAGTGAAGCGCAAACGGTGTCGTATTTGAACGAGTTTTGGTCAGGAAGTAGCTTCTTAGCGAGTCCATCGAGTTTTCTGGCTCTGGTTTCTCCGCAGCCATCACCGAACCTTTTCAGCCTTTTCGATTAATAGGTTATTCAATTTCCACTTTGTTTTGATGATTGGGTATGAGAATTTAACAATAGTGGCTCTTCCTGTGCCACAGTTTTTTGTACAGTCTGTACAAATAAACAAAAAAGAAAAGAAAAGAAAAAAGACAACGACTTCTTTTCATTAGTAGGCTTTGGTCTCCTTCCTCACATTTAGCTTAATTATTGTTCATTGCTAGTTTCTGTCTTGGTTCATCTCTCTCTTCCTAATCTTGTTATAAATTTGTAATTTAGCATCAAGATCCAACAAATTGGATTACATGTTTTCTTGTATTTTTATTGTTGCAATGATTTTTTTTTTAAAAGTTATTGCTTCTCAAATATCTATTATTTAAAAATATATTATTTGTAAGATGTGATTATTTTATTGAAATTTTTACATGCTAAAAGCATTAACTGAAAATCAATTACAATTTTATGTTTTCTTTCCACTTTTTCGTTCACTGTCTAGTGCGAGTATATTTACACATGTTTTACTGAGTATTTTTCTTTGGTGCGTAATTTTTTTTATGTAAAATAATAAAAATAAAATTTAAATTTAGAATATTACGTGAACTATTACATTCTTTCACCACTAAATTAATGTTAGTGGTTTTCTTGTACATAAATTTGAATAAGTATGTTTAGTTTTAATTAAACTTAAAATTTTAATTGGAAATTTGTTTAAATTTAAACTTTACTAAAATTTAATACTACATCAAATAGGATCAGTTTAATCTAATTTTTGTACAATGTGTTTTAACTTAACATATTAGTAAATTTTTAAACCAGTTATCGATATTGTATAAGTTTAAATTATTTTGATTTTTTTGGTTAGTCTTTTTACAAAATAACATAGTTTAATCTTTTTTATACAAGATGATAGAAAAAAAATTAGATAAATAGTTTTTTTTTATAAAATTAGAAACTAACAATATTTTAAGAATAAAAAGATTTGATCCATAACTTATAGAATTAATTTAAAGATTTAATTGTTTATTTGTTTTTTTAGTTTGACCTAAAAGTAATTTTGGTTCCAAAATTATTTTTGAGTAATTTTAATTTTCATATTTTTAAATTTTAACAAATTTGATCCTTTATTAATTTTTTTATCTAAAACTTTGTAATTCTTTTTTCCTATTCAAAATCTTCACAAATGAAATTGACTAGATTATCTTATAATTAAAATTCATCAACTAAAATATTAAATTTTATTTAAAACAAAAAATTCTTAATTTTTTTTCAAATATTAATTTTATATATTATAAAATTATTCAAGTTTTATAAAATTTTTAGAAAATTATCACTTTTAATTTTTTAAAATTATTTCATGTTATAATATCATTATAAATCTTTTCAAAAACATGAATAAAAATAATAATTTAAACATTTTAATTTGAAAAAAAAATCAACACCTAAATTAAATTTTTTAAGTTTAAAAAGTATAATAACCATAATTACTTAAA
This sequence comes from Canavalia gladiata, assembly GCA_037954105.1. NCBI lineage: Eukaryota > Viridiplantae > Streptophyta > Magnoliopsida > Fabales > Fabaceae > Canavalia > Canavalia gladiata. The sequence goes on along the minus strand of CM075659.1, from coordinate 55,490,903 downwards.
AAATAAAAATAAGTTTTATGTAAATGAAATTGGAGAGAGAAAAATATAATTAAAGTCTAATTTAAATATTATCCTTATGTTTTGTTTGGATGAAATAGAAAAGAAGAAGAAAAGAATTAGAATGAACAAATAAGTTGTTTGGATAGAGTGAAAAATAAAAATAAAAATATTAGTAGTATTATTTTCTATTTATATAAATTTTAAAAAAAATAAATCTTAATTTAAAAAAATTTAATTTTATTACTATTTTTTATTAAAAAATATTTATTTTTTAATTTTTAAAAATTATTTAATAATTTAAAATAAATAAAAAATTAACCTCTCCTCACTTTCTTTTCTATTGGTGAAATAATTTCTGTCAATTCCATAAAATTTAATTCCTTCCTTTTATAACAGACAAATACAAAATAAATAAAGATAAGATAATAAAATGCATGTAAATCCTGAAAAAATTCTTTCCCTCCTAACTTTTTTTTTTACCAACAAAACATTAATATATTGATGGTACAAAATAACATAAAATAGCAAAATAAGGAAAAAAAAACTTTTGAAAGGGATAAAAAATTAAGATAAATATAAAAGAAATTTAATTAAAATACTTTATATTATACTATAATATAATTATCAATTATCAATAATTAAAAATATTAAATTTTATAATAATTATTCTAATAATCGTATGTATGATAATTTCTAATTGTTTAACAGTCATATTAAAATTAAACTCAAAAGAGATACTCCAACCAATGTATAACCCAGACGAAAGTAACGCACCTCAGGTCAAAACTAATGCATCCTACCAAATTTATGCACCAAGCATCTAACGGAATATTAGCTACATTTATCTTAGCACAATATCAAGACCAGCTCCTATCCAATAAACCCAAGAGATCAAACAAGTTATGGAAAATGGATCCGTTGTAATCTAATTTTTTTTTTTCTGGATTCAGTTTGGATTATTTACGTTAATTTAAATATTTTATTATTAAAAATATTAACTTCAAATCTAAATCATTTAATATCAATCCAACCATTATAATTAATTCAACCTGATATTAGAGAAAATTTAAACTGTTGAATATCTGGTTCGGAATTTGGAACTTATGAGCTGCATCCTATTTCTATACTCCAAGAGTAATAAATGATTAGCCACACTCCAATTGAGTAATAAATGATCTATTTTCTCGTGCTGATTGGAACATAAGATACAAAGTTTTTGTTGAGACTGAGAGTGAGAGGAGAGAAAATTTCCCTCAAAACAAATTCACTCTTCATGGAATTCAATCCATCTTAACATGCCATAAAAGCAAGAACTTTTCTAAGTTCCAAGCATTTCCAAACAGTTTTATAGATTGCAAAATTTGTAAATACATTATTGTTAGAGTTGTTAAATGGACGAGTCTATTCTATTTAGTTTTAACTTTATTAACTAGGACTTAAAATGTTCTAAACATAAAAAGTAAGTTTTTAGGATTAAGTTGGTTAGGCCAGCCTTTATATAAGTTGGTTCAAAAATTAAAAAGTTATCGGATAAAATTATTAACGTCTGTACTTTTGAAAATTATTTTAACTAGGGACGACAACAAATCGAACTAACTCGAAATTAGTTCGAAACTTGATTCAATAATTAATTTGTTGAACTTAGTTCATGAACCAAATAAGTTGAACTTGAGCTAAAAATTAAACTTGTTAATTAAACCAGCTGAACCTGAGCTATGTATAACTCTACTTTTTTGGTTTATGAATCAACTTGTTATATATAAATTAAATTCATATAATTTTTAATATTTTTGTATAAAATAGATAAAATATGTAACTTAATCATAATATATACTATTAGAAGTTATATATTTAGAAAATTTTTTAATTTTTAAATTGGTAACAAAATATAAATTTAAAATATCCAATGAAAAAATTAGTTATTTGATTTATTAATTATTAATAATAATTTAAATATAAAAATTTATATTTTATATAGACTATAATTATATTTATAATTTTCAATTAGACAACCATTTTATCAAGAATATATTAATAAATTACAAATTTTAAATATTTTACATTTATTAAGTTTTAGTTTATGTAACTTGAGTTAACGAGCTAGCAACTCAAACCAAGTCAGTTCACCAATTTGTATTAAATGAAAACAAATAATATAATTGATGTCATGTCCTTCACTTCATGAATATTAGGAAAAGTAAATTCCTAAAAACTACAAATGATAATAAATATACAACAAGTTCAAAACAATTTACAATCTTAAAAGAACATTATTACTTGCATAATTACATGTGAAGAATCAAAACAAGTTTATCATACGGAAACGACTAATGTTATAAGATCAACTCATCTTTAGCAATTTTCTCTAACCAAAATGTTATATCTAATGTAATGGTCACTCGTTTGGGTTTTCTTTAACAGTAGGTTCTGCTATATCAATAAGTTTATGTAAAGTTTTTTAACTTTATAAACTTATATAATTAAAAAAAATTATCCAATTCAATTAAAAAAATATTTTATAGTTTGGTTGGATCAGATTGAATACAATTTTAAAATTAATCAAATTATGTGAATAAAAATAATTTGAATTTGATAAATCATATTTTATACTATTCTATTTCTTTTAATTAAAAATGATAAAGAAAACTATTTTTAATAAAATTTAAAATTTATATATTAAAAATATAAGATAGAAGAACAACTTGAAGTTAATTAAAATAATAAAATTATATATATATATATAAAAGTTCAATTTGGATTGAATTGATTTTTAAAATTAAATCCAAAATCCAATTAAAAATTTTAATTTTTTAATTTTCAATTTTTTTCAGTTGAGTCAATTTTAAAATTTTTACGATTTTATATTACAGTTTATATTGGATTCGGTTGATTTATTAACACCCTTAATTATCTTTTTAATTATGAAACTCTCCGCGATTCCAGAAGGAATGTATATTTATTTACATTCATAACATCTAGCAAAATAATTTAATATATAAGCCAATGTCATGTCATTTAAAATACAGTACAGACATAAATGTTTTAAAAGGTTATTTGCTCACAAAATAATAATCAAAACATTGTAACATAGGAAGCTAAAATTATAAACAAGTCGAACCAAACACTAGAAATTCAGATTTGATTTAGTAAAAAGAAACTCAAACTAAATTCATTTATTTAAATAAACTAAATTTGAAAGTCGAACCTGACCTTATTAAAAGTTCTGAAACTTGAGTTTGATTCATTAGCATGTCTATACTTAATCTTTTTTTTATTATTATTAAATTTCACTTTAAATAATTTTTTATTTTTTAATTTAGTATTTAACAAGTAATTTTAAGCTTGAGGTGCGGATTGGTCCAACTTTGTAAAAACGTACATGAGACCTGTACATCACATTATAACATCCTCAAGTCTTCTTTTTTGTTCAGAAGTTTAGGTTCATCTCTATACAAGTCGAGACAACAAAGAAGGGAATCATCCAGATTTTGAAGTTTTCTCAACAAAAAAGAAGACAACAATATGAACAACCAAATAAAAAGAAAATCTAATTTCGATTCATCTGTTAACTTAATTCTTAAATTAATTTATTCATTTTAAATTTCTAACTTTAGGGCTCTAGCATAAAAAAAACACATCGTTCAATAGTTTTGGAAAAGTTCATTTCGATTCTTTTTAAACCTCGGATGTATAATATGTTACATTTTCATCCTAGAAAGGAAATGCAGAGCAGAAAAAATAAATCTAAAAGGAAATGATTTGATTTGGTAACTAAGCTATGATATACTGGATACCCATACCACTGCCACATTGCATATCATCCAAAGCTTGTATTGCCCCAAATTTTTATGAAATACAAGGTGCTCATTATATGATAAAAATAAAAAGCTAATCCGTACTTCTATAACCCTAGCTATTCCTTTTATAGATCAGACAAAGTAATTGAGGTTAAATCAAATCATGAACCATTAGTTTGATCTTTACATTGCATGCTCAGAAGTTCTCTTCCTTTGTCCCCAACACGAGGAAAAGATGTAAACTTACCTGATTAGAGATTTCATAAAGTTGACACGGCAGATTCAGAAGCCTACTATTATTTCGGTTAAGAGGATTGATTGAGCTGAACATTGCCAGTCCTTGGCTTTTGATTGAAAACACCCCACAAATAATACTTTGAGCAAATTCCTGGAAAATTAAATAATTCATTGAATCAAATACCTATTATACCAAATTCTGTAAATTTATAGCAAAAGCATAAGATTTCTAACTTACGCCTATCATTTGGAGGTAATAAATGGGAAGAAAAAATGAGGAGCTCAACGTTGTCAATGACTGCGTTGAGAGCAAGTTCTTGTTCAATTATATCATCCAGCACACCATCAAAAACCATCTCATCCCTAATTGAAGTAAGAGAACAGCGGAAATCAAGACAAGTCTAGAACATTACATGAACAATCAGTATGCACAATATAATCCATTGAAGAGGCATACCATTCATACTGGGGGAAGAAATAGAGACCAATGCTATCACCATTAGGTGGAAACATGTCAAAACTCTTGGGCCAAATAGCATGCCTCAATAATTTCCCTACATCAAGCAGTTTAGGAATCATTTTTACTGCCGAATGCACTTGTGAGCAAGCTTTACTTGATGCATACGCAACAAGACCCAAATCCGCTGCGTTGTTCAGCTTGAATATCCCCCTAATTAAAGATAAAAAGAAGAAATGTGTTATAAAGAAATAAGGTCCATAGTAACCCTTTAAAAGTAATTCAACAATATTACTTGAGAGCATTTCATCAACAATTAAGGATAGGGAATTTGCCTAAATTCTAAAAGCAACATCAACACAGAAAATAAAGTAAAAAATCTCACATCCAAACTGGATCAGGAAGTGGGTGAGCCTGGCTATGCCCGTCAAACTCTGGATAGTACAACTGCTGAGGCTTCAAGACTTCAGATTGAACATATTTTCCGTGCTCCAATGCCTGCTTGTCGGAGGAAGTACTCAAAGGAACTTTAGGTGAATCGAGTTCCTCATAAAGAATGTTCTTGTCTTCTAGGATCAACTGTCTCTTCTCAAAGTCATTTTTCTTGAGGCATTCAGCAATAAAACCTTCAGATGATCTGACAGATTTTGGTTTTCTAACAGCAACATTCTCCTTTTGCATTTTCATCCTGCTATATTTAGCTTCAGCTGCATGGCTTATGCGTTTGCTTTTCCTTAATTGTTTGGATCCACTTTTGGGATTTTTTGGAGCACAGTCCTCACATTTCCAGCTAACCGTTCCATCATCTTCTCTATGGAACTTCTCTAGACAATAACTAAACATATAAACTAGTTATTAAACATATTTTACACATATCAAGCCAGTAAAGGAAAAGAAAAAAAGAGTAGGCTGCAACAACATGGGCTCCAGTTTTATCAAGGCAATGGCCAATTTGGGAGCACGTTCATTTCTCCATTTCAAACTCCAAGAGTATGTAGCAATTGTTGGGTCTAATCAGACCACACATCAATATATAAACTGCTGCAGTGTAAATTAGAATCTTAATTACAATAATAGTAAGCTCCTTAATCAGAGTATTACTTAACCATACACATATAAATATAAAACATATATGTTGTATGCACCTAGTGAAATATCTCCTAGCAAGTTATTTGAATTTACAAATGCAGCAGCATTTTCTCTGCACTGAATCTTTTCCCTTATGAAGTAATAGTAAATGTCAATGATCTTAGTCCCTCAGCAAAAGAAATGATTGGAGGTTATATGTAGATAAGCTTGATGATCTCATATAAGTTTCCATGGTTGTGATCTGCGTATATTCACCTTTTTCAGCAACTGCCTTCACCATAAGAATTCATATGCTATAGCTCCCACTGTTTCATACTCAATGGAAACTGCAATATTTGAATTCATACAATTAAGCTAGCTATTAAAAAATGTGTAGCACCCATTGCCTGACATTCAATGAGAACAGCGACATTTGAACTCCTACAGTTAAAAATAGTTGTTCAAGAAAAAAATAGAAAATCTGAATCATAACCAATGAAAGTCATGTGATAATCTATAATTCAATACATATAACTTCTCATCCGGTCTTCATTAAAGGACCAAACAAATTGATCTTGAAGGTAAATTTATGGAGGAAAAAATAACTTGAGACTCGAAAAATTCCTTCTGCAATTGCAAAATCTGGCAATATTTTTGCTAACTCCTAAAAAATCAACTATATATGTTCCAAGATTAAAGTATAAAATATATGTGCTCCAACTTGAGTACATGTTAGGAAATATATTGTCTGTGAACAGTCAATTAGTTCATTAGTCATCTAATTAGTTCATTAGTTGTAGTTTTTACATTTTCTCTTATTTAATTTTACATTAACACATTCTACCACATACTAGAAAGTCAGCCTAGATATTTTTTTCTTTGTTTTTAAAAATTTGTTGGACAATAGAGAGTAAATGTTGAAAACTACACACTAACCATGACTTCCTATCATTTTGGATATAGAAATATTGGAGAGACAAATGAATCAAAGTCGAATTCTGTCATATTAGATAATGTCAAAGGTGATACACTAACAAATCATATTGTGTTAGGTAATAGGAAAGAGATTAAAAGTTTAGTTTTACAAATTTTTGTCGAACAATGATATAATACATTCTTGTTTAGTAATAGTATAAAGAGTTTTATCCCAACATTGGATCAAATTTAAATTTATTAATACATAGATATTTACTTTTTGATAAAATATAGACAACATATTTTAGGCTTAACAAATTATGTAGATCACAAAACAATAAGCAAATTAAATAGAATTCAATTAATTATCTAAACCCTAAATCAAAGAATTGCCAATGATTTATAAGTGCAAATAACAACTCACCACATACATACCTATGCTCAGCACAAGCTTTACATTGGACACAATATATGAGGCGCTTCAAATCTCCTTTATCACCACACATTTGACAAATATTTGTCTGTAAAGTTCATTGAAACAACTATGGACAGACATTCTAATACTAGGTCATAAAACAAGCTATAAGTTGAAATGTTCTTAAGACAAAGGGAAAATATTGCTAGCAATTACCATAGATAAATTCTCACTGGAGTGAAAGTCGAGATAAAAGAAACATGAAAGACACATAGCAAAGTGCATACATAGAAAGGGTCCTGTCAACATTTGGTCTTAAAGACCTTATGTTTGTTTATAATGAACTGCACAAAAATGACAACACAACAATCCCAAAATCTAGCATTCATTATTCTTTATCATATCTCCCTCATTGGAACATGTTAAGAAAATGGTGGCAACACAACAATCAGCAAAAATGTAAAATTAGTTATTTCTTAGCACATCTCCTATGGGAACACATTAGAAGTCATAAAATGAGTTAGCCTACCCGATTCAAGCTTCGGCCTACCTCAAGCTGAGCGAAAAAAAAAACTACTTTTTATTTGGACCACAAAATACAAACCCAAGCCCAATCCCAACATAATCAAAGAAAAGTCAGGACGAGTCATGCCAAACAAACCCGAAATTGATTTAGGCATAAAACTTAGAGCCCAAGCCCTATGTTTTAACGTGTTCAATTGCCTGGTTAGACTAACCCATTTTGCTACCTCTAAAACATGTTAAGAAATGAGAGCATTCTCAAATCTCACGTTTACCAAAAGTAACTCATGTGAGCTAATCACAAGTTACAACAATTTTCTATGATTTGTAACTTATAACTCACAAAAGAAATTAAAAGGATTTAGATAAAAAAATATTACAAACATTCAGAAGTCAAAATGATTGTAACTGCAGAATCTTTGTACGTTATTTTAACTACAAAATCCGAGGGTAACTTTGTTAAAAAATTACAACTCTATACAAAATTATTGTAACTTACACATCTGTATATCTGTATGTTGCTTTTTAGGGAACATACGTTAGAATGCCCCTAAAATTTACTATAAAAGAAAGTACAGAGTTATTATAGATTCGTTCAAGGGAAACCTAATACATGAATCCACCATTGGATTTTATAGTATGCACATATTTATAACTTAAAATTTTGTTTTCTTTCCTTATAAGCTTAGTATTTCATGATTTATTCAGTTATTCAATCAGGATTAAGAGTCTAGTATAGGTAAAAATAGGAATTAGTGTTTTGTCTTTTGAATTACATCATATCAAATTAATTTCAATTTAAAAAGATTCAATCTCTATTCTCTTGTTTTCCTTCTCTATTCCTAAGTCCCCAAATTTCAACAATCATAAAAGCATTCTTTTAGAAGCATATCCAAATAAATATTATATTAACACTACTATAAAAATAATAGGAGTGCGAGAATCAAGAAAGGGGGTGAAACTAGCCGCACAATCACTCTTCACAGTGTATCCTAGCAATTTTGAAGTTGTTTCATATTTGTTTTCTTCCAGTCAGTTTATACCTTGCAGCATGACACTGAACCAAACAAAAACTATATATCACATTTCTATTTATGTCATTGTTGAGGGAATTGGGATTAAATTGTAGGAAAGGATGATAGGAAGTGTTAGTGTTTGAAATTGTTGCATCACCAAAGGTTAGCTTGGTTGAGGTGTAGGTTTATCCCTATGATGATGGAAAAGTATTCCTACGTTAAAAGGGGAACAGAAATTTAAAGAAGTAAATGCCAAGTCTTAACAATTCTATAAGTTTATGTCTTCACAATTTTTTCTGTCCTGTGTAGAACAAATTGTTGTTTCTTATCTAAAAAATAGGTTGGAAAAAGATTCAAAGATAGGAAGAAAGGAAAATATAATATTAAATGTGAAGTGATAAAACTAAAGATTTAAAAAGAAAGAATGAGATATGTTAAGATGGAAATATTCTCGCTATAAACTAATGAGAATGCTTTATAAAAAAACAATATGGAATCGTTCAACTTTCACTGCGACTACTCCATCAAAACTCAAAGTAACCCTTTGCTGTTAAATTTGACCGAACAAGTTTCGGTCTTTCAGAAACTAATGACAAGTAAAATATTGTATAAAAAATTATGAAATTAAAGAAAAAAAAGTTCCGAGCGCACTGTGAAGAAATGGAATGTACCTTTTGGACGTCAATGAAGCGGTGCATAGGTGAATCGTGAACTCCAGAATCTTGAGGAATCATCGTCAAAATCCTTCAACCAATCACTCTCACCACCAAGAAACTTCGTCGAATCCGATTCTATGTTTCTTTTTTTTCTTTTTTCTTTTTTCTTTTAACGTGTTCAACGCCTTTCTTGTTTATTTATCGATTCCTTTTCAACGTGTACTTAACTGCACACACCAAAATTATATTGTTCATTAAAAAAATATGAAATAATATTCAATATTATATTTAAATTTTTTTTATCATTTATTAATTTTTTCAATATATCCTTAAATATATGTTAAAAAATGGTTTATTTATTTATCATGTTTTGTTATCTTAAAAAAAATGACGACCTTTTATTTAAATTTTTAAAGCTCTGTACTCACGCCACGTGGAAACAAACTGCATACGGCTTCCAACGAGTGGTCCCAACACTGCGGTTGATTTAGGGGCTTTCTCCACGTGTCCACTGTATCCCTTCTAGACTTAAATATATAATAATTTATGAAATATTCTGATTCTGATTTGTTTGTTATAAATGTATGAATCTCTACAGTGTCATCGGTTCAAATAATTTCAACCTTTTTTAACGAGAAAAGTTACAACAACCTTGATAGTTGTTCTCCCTTTTGATGAGAAGCTCAAAAGGATGAAAAAAAGAGAGATAAGATGATAAACAAAAAATAAAAATAATATATTATTTGAAATAATAAAATAATTTTTATTTATATGGATTATAATAAAAATTAATTTAATAAGATACTAAATTTTTATTATGATATTTTAAAATTAAATTTTATATAAATAAATTGTTATATCATATAAAATTAGATAATCAACTTATATAATATCTTTTTTAATATATAAATTTAGATATTCAAGTATTAAATTAAAAAAGTTAAACATACTAAATTTATATAAATAAAAATTTATTCACATTTCATTATACTATTTTATTTAATACATAATAAAAAAATTTAAATTTTCTAATTTCATTCAATCTTATATAAATAATCATGAAAATAATATCACATAACTTAAGGATTGAATTATCTAAACTTAGATATTAAAAATATTAAATAATGTAAATTTATAAAGTTAACATCTAATGATTGTTAATTCTATGTCCTATATATATAATATTAAAATAAGTAAATTATAATTAAAGTTAAAACTAAAATTTTAATTTTTTCTAACTAAAAGAAAAGCTGAATAATTAATCATTTTTTAAAAATCAATACACAGAATTGAATAGTATTTATATTTAGATTAAATTAATTATAAACAATAAAAATAATAATATAAAAATTAGTACTTTTTAAAATATAAAAACATGTACTATACTATTTTATTGAAACACTCCTGTGTTGTCATCCCTATGGATGCCTCCACCCCCTAGCCTCTCCATCCACATTCCCTCCCTCTCCTCAACTTCTCCCACCAAAATCTCTCAAAAGTGAAAATAAAGAATGAACCCTATTACACCATTTTTCTTTTCATTCATTATTAGACAAAAGTTTCAAATGAATGAAATTTCTGTTATCACTTGGTTTTCATTATTCCTTGTTTCTCTCTCCAGTCCACTCAATTTCCCATGTTCCAAACAATCGTCAAATGAATCATCAAAATACTTTTTAACTTTTACTCTTCTCATTATGAGTTCCAATAAAATAAAAAGTATATAAAAACTTGTTAAATTAGTCCCATTCATTTTTAAAAAGTTAATAAGATTAATCTTTAGTTAGACCAATTTACATGGATTTTTGTTTTTGTTTTACTTTTGCTATAAAATTATTTTCTCTAATTTTTTTATAAAATATTTAAAAAAAAAACTTTAGTGAATTTTTTTATAAAATTTTTTATAATCCTTATGAAATATATATTATTTTCTTTTATAGTTGCCCTTAATATAATTGAAATTGTTAAGAACTTCAATTAAAATTAATAAGAATAAATGTTGATAGTAAAACTAAGGAGCAAAATAATAAAGGAGGATAAAATTGATAAATTATAATAATTTTTAAAATATTAAAAAATTAACTAATTTTAACTATTTTTATTCATCTTTATAATTTTGTTAAAAATACCTTATAAAACGAATAAAGGAAGTAATATGTTATATTTATATTATAAAAACCCACATCAGTAAATGAATAAAAATTAAAAAGTGGTTTAGTAATTCACTCTAACAACCTTTTACTTTTATCATTAGCGTAAGTTCAGTTAGATTTATTATCACAAAAAGAAATGATATTTTCACAATAAATATATACTGCATTTTATATAACATAAAAAAATATAAAATATGATGGATTATATGATAAAAATAAATAAAAAATTGTAGTATAAATATACAATATAAATTTCATATCTCTCACCACAAAAGTTTTATTGTTTTGACATTTATTCGGGCTCGCTTTATTCTACTGAGGTAATGCAAGTACCTGTATTCGATTTGTCTGCAGAGGTACAACATTTCACAATTTCATCGTTTTAATTGGATGTATAAAATTTTCTTTTGGGCATATATGAAAGAAATTAATAAAATACATTAACTTTGAAAATTTTTTATATAGTTATCTAATTATTGATTATCATATAATTAAAATTTTTTTATTAATAATTATTTTAAAAATTAGATCTATGATATTTTTTATTTAATTAATAATATAAAAATTTATACTGAAAGCTCATGAAAATTAAAGTCTATAAAATCGTTATTAAAGTTCAGGAGAGTAAAATAATCCAAGTTCAAAGTTAGGGTATATCACAACGCACCAAAACAAAATCAGCACATTCACCAATAAAAAGTTACATATATTACGAGATTTAGGATTTACAAAGTGATTTGGAAGTAATGATTTTGAGTGAAAAAAGAAATGAGACTATTTTTTAATGACCTGGGTCAAATGCAAAAGAAAAAGGGAAACCTTTAGGGGGTCTTTTGACATGTGGTGTTCATACCTTCACATATTTAAACCTTTCCAAACAATAATAATAATGAGAAAGCCATTTTGTCTCAATTTCTTTTCACTTCTAACCCAAAAGAACATTTCATTTGTATAGAATAGTTTAAATTTTATCACATTTACTCGTGAACTTCAACTACCACACTTTTTATTTTATTTAATCCCCAAAAAATGGTCCATAAACGCTAGAAGCAAAGCTAACATGTCAACGTTAGTAAAGGCAACTCCGTAAACCAACAAAAAGTTCATATTGGAGCAAAATTTCAATTGGGTTGTTTTTTTAAATCTATATCTGTCGTATAAGTTAACTAATATTCACAAAAAAAATGTTACAAAAAAAAGATCAGGATTCTTGTGGCTTGACTCTACAAAGCAGGCCACTTTAAATCGGTGACATACTAAAAGTGTTGATGTACAAATTTGCAAAACATGTCAATAAGAATTGACATAATTTACCAATGAGCATATTCTAACACTCCATGCTTCCACTTTCTGCAGGTTATGCTAGGAATCCAAGGCCTTGAAACTCCTTTATGAATGTCCACATTTTACTATGCAAAACCCGGTTATTCTGCACCCACAAAGCCATGATAGTGTCCTAAAGCCTAATGGGCAATCCAAAGTTATGGAATGTTTTAATGGTTCCATCACAACCAGCTGCCACAATGGATACTCCCCATGTTTCTGCTACACATTTGTCAAGGCAAGGATCTTCGAGACATTGCTGTTGGTGATCAAATTCAATTTCAGTAAGAGGTAAATCCCAGCTGGGAAGCTTCTCCTCAGGCCATGTCATAGAACCTCGGCACGAGCCATCAATTGAAAACCAACTACCAAAAGAAAAACGTTCTGACTCTCTAACTCCATGAGAAGCTTCTAATTGGTGTTGCATTTCTGAAGAACAGTGGGCAAAATCATTGCAAGAGCCTCTTTGTTCTGCATTCATACCAGACCAAGGTATTGCCACGGTGACCCCCTCGGAACAAAAGTATTCGCAGGAATACTTGGATTTTGTCTGCTTGGAAGAAGCATTTCCAAAGTCATTGAAGTTCCAAATATACACACGAGAGTCCTCTCCAACTGAAATTATGTGTTTTCCACTTGATGTAAATGAACCAGACTTCTGACTTCCGGACTTTGGAAGGCCTGCAAATAGTAGCAGGATCAACCAATTTAGTATATTCCATGTAAAATAAGTATAAAGAATAGTGGAATATCTTAAATTTGACCAATGTTCCAGCGGGTTTTCCAATCATATAAAAACCACACATTAGTATTTCATAGGTAAACTCAGATTAGATAAGGAACACATGCAATCCATACATAAAACCTAAACCACACCTCTAAAGATTGTAGGTAAAGCATGCCATACTAAATTGACAGTTTAGGAAAATGGGAAGTATGCATAGGTAATAGGGATCAAATACATTGTTTTTAATTGGAGAAATTCTGTAATGTGCACGTGGCAACATCCAAAAGCCAAAAGTAATCAATCAAAGCCACAAGGCCCCTAACTGCAGATTGGTAAATCATGTTACCTAGTAGAACAGGTACAACGCCATACCAAGTAATTTAACTTCAAGAACGTGATAAAATAACCAATCTATGGAGTGAAATGGAAAGTCTAGATTTTCTACAATATTTGACATGCATATTACATTTCATTAAAGAGAAAGAGTAGCCATTAAAACTAAAGCTGATATGTTTTCCAGATTCCAAAAGAGTTGTTCGAGTCAAACAATAGCACTAAGCAGCCATGCAGAGCATCACACAGAAGATAATACTAGCAAATATGCAAGTGCTTAAAGATATTAAATAATTTAACAATTACATGCCTGACAATTTATTGCTACTGATTATTTTAAGGATAAAAAGAAAGATATATTAACAGAAACAAAGAGCCGGACTTCAAATAATAGAGACAAGATGACTATGAATTAATTTTAGAAAAGCCAAAAGGACAATATGAAGGGAATTCATCAGTCATCACTATGTCAAGGGCACACTTTAAAGAATATGCCAATATAAAACATATTTGTCATGCCAATTAAACAATCTAAAGTAATATAACAACATTCCATGATATCTCAGTTAAACAGCCTCCAAACAAAAGTGACAACTGACAAGTCATAAAATTAAAAACTCAAAGTGAACTTCAAAAAGAAATCCTAGAGTTCTCTCTCTTGCTAATGAATCAACTCTTAGTGCTCTACCTTTAAATGCCTGAACAAGTTCGTTGCCTTCCAATATTCTAACTTTGGAATCTTCTGATGTGATCATAACTCTCTGATGGTTTTTCTGGGAAAACTGCAATGGAATAGGGGTGTTAATTTGTTAACAAATGAAATAAATAGTATAACATTATATCAGTGAGGAAATTTCAAGAATAAAACCTGAATGCCAGTAATCCTGTTGCCAGATGTTCTCTTCTTTCCATTGACACGAATCTGCGCCTCAAGCTGGAAATGTTTGCCTAAACCATTAGAAATCCAATTTAGATACTTGTAATTCATGTCATTTTCCTTTTTCTCCCCGGCTGAAGGGAGTTCGTGACTATATTAATCAGGACATACCTGAGGCAGCGTAAAATCGGCAAGTGCCTGTGAGGGAACCAACGACAAACCCCTGCATGAGCAAATAGTCATAGATTAAATATCTTATGGAGAAAACTGGTAAGTTTCCACAATTGTGATTAGCAAAAAAGACATAAAACCAGAGTAACATACTTTTCCATCTGGCTGGTAACTTATAGCACTTATCACATCCCGTATGTCTGCCCAGTCAACAACTCGCTCTTCTTGTATCCCCCATATTCGGACTTTACCATCTATGGAGCCGCTGATGAAGTAATTTTCATCAACAGGGTTGAATTGAATACAAGTCACTGTTTACATGTGAAAACAAGGTACAATTATGATGATACTTCTTGGATAGAAACAAACTAATATTTCACATCATGCCACATTAAAAAAAAGAACAAAGCATATGCTGTAAATAATACTCACCATAGTCTTTGTGATGGAAAACACTTAGACATGGATCACAACCAATTTTCCACAGGCGAACAGTTTTATCCATTGAAGATGAAAGGAGAGTCTGAAACAGGTACTTCAGATCAGATACAAAAGAAAATTGCAAACAGAACAAATATGAATTATAGAATAATTGGGAGTGAAAAAAACAAGCTTCTCCAAGGAAAACTCACATCTGAGTTGGACCAAGCCAAATCCAAGACATCACCGGAGTGACCATAAAATTCTTGCATTGGAGATTCCTCAATTTTGAAAATCTTATTTGGAAGTGCAATGAAGGATTGACTTGAGTATTTCTTCCGAGAACAAGGGTCGTGTTTCACTTTGCTAACGACATTGTCTTCTGCAGCGAAGCAAACACTAGATGTACTCAGTGATGTTACCCACCATACACGTATAACACCATCTTCACCTCCACTAGCTAGATATTGGCCATTGGGACTAAATTTCATAGTCCAAATTAGGCCTTTGTGTGCTTTAATCTCCTGTCCTTTATACAGTGCACTGAACTCCATCCACCTCTTTTTATTCTGCTTTACATTCACTCTACGAGATTTATTTGTCCCTGAATTCAATTTTGATTTTACTTTTCCACCACCTCCTTTCCTGCGGTTCATGAAGTGCTCCCACCAGCTTTTCTTTTCCTTTTTCATGATATCAAAATCCCGAAATTCTTCTAGAGTCCCAGCTTCTCTATGCCTGAGCTCTTGATCTGAACAAGATACCTCATAAACCTTCCCTTCACAACTTGCATCAGGCTTATCTTCAGAGCACCTTTTCGGTTCATGGAACAAGACTTGTGCTTCAGAAGACTCTTCCCTTCCCAAGAGAGCCAACTCCTCAGGAACCTGCTCATGAGGCAAAATACAAGCATTTGAGACCGCTCCACTGCAGTCCCTGATCCTCTCCATTCCCAAGCTCATCGATGAGACATCAAAACTCATCATCTTCTCTTGAGGACAAACCTTAGAAGAAGCATCAACCAATCCCATCCCTTGCAAAAACCTTTCCCTCCTTTCCTTCACACTGAGAGGCTCATTCACCCAAATCTCATACCCAAACTCTTGTTCTGTCAAAAGAGACTCTTGAGTTGGTGACAAACAATCCACCGAGTCAAAGAACACATCATTATCTCCTTCATCAGAGATCAGCATATCTTGTGCTTAGAGACAAACGTCCCGCATGAAAAAGAAAAAAAAATTGTCACTTCCACCCCTTCTTCTTACTGTCAAATTCCTTGCTCTAAAACACCTTAAATACCAACTTGAACCCCACACCCCCAAAATCAACGGACCTTGTTTCTCTCGCTGATTGAACAAAACTCAACGGAATATAAAATGTCACCACCACAAGGAGGGACCATGTACGAGGAACCACTCACCAGCTCAACAAAACAACCAATGACAACACTTGTTTGCATGTTGGAAACCCTCACCAGGATCCCAATACTTTTTTAAAAGAATAATAACAACAATAATAAATTATTCCCCAAACCCCGATAACACTATAGAATAACCAAATTCAAAAATCAGAACCGAGAGGAAACGCAACAGCAAGGCAAGAACTTGGAAGTTGAAACACTATACCCGTCTTGAATAGCAAGCAACCGCACCAAAATTCAACATCAGCACCGACCCTCAAGTCTAAAGAGTGAAAAGGGTAACACACACAGAAAACAAGACCCCCTCAAGCAAAGTGCAGTGAACCGAACCAAAAGAACCAAGGTTGAAGAGAAACTGGCGGAGGAAGGAAAGTGTTGTCAGGGTGAAAACAAAACAGCTAGCTAAGGCACCTCGAGATTGAAGACAACAACTGAAAGAACCGCACGCACGAGCGACAAACACGAGCGGCGCGGCCCAGTAAACAAGACTATACTGTTCTCTGCTCTCTGCAACCACAACAACCACTCTACACCTCCATGTTTTGGTGTAATTCCCACCTATTATCTCTTTCTCTTTCTCTTTCTCTCTCTTTCATTATCTGTCATAACTAACCAAAAAGAAAGAGAAGTTGAGCATCAAGGTCATTAGTTTAATTAAATCATCAAATAGTTTCACATTGAGCATATTATATTAGTATGGTATATAGTATATAGTATTATTATTACATTAAAAGTGAAGAGACAAAAAGTACAGAATTTTTAAAAGCATTTCCCTTTCGAGGGAAAGGACCTGATACATGAAAGGAATATGCCTACATCAAGCATAAGTGTTGTGACAACGCTGAACCAGAACCACAGATCCAAATTCAGACATTTCAACCGCAACAGCAACTCCATCATCTTTTCATTATGAAATATGATTTTCCTTTTTATCTTTTTTTTTTTAAGGCGTGTTTGTTGGTGAATGAAGGGAGAATAATAGAGCATGGGGTGAATTAAAAAATGGCGTTAATGATATTAATTAAAACATGTACAGCAAGATAATTCCATGATTGATGATTCCCAGCATTGTTTTTAATTGGCATTAATGGCCATTACAGCACGCTCTAATTTTATTTAAAAAAAAAAAGATAATAACGGTGCTGTAATGTGGTTGTGGTTGTAGTACTAGAAATGGTAGGCACAAGTAGTACTGGAGCTATGGGAGTGGGCTTTTAGTGTTGCTAGAGAAAGCGATGAGTCGAAACTCTGAAGGCCTAAGAGGGATAGGTGTCCACTTTGAACCACCGTAGGGGTTCCTTATTACAGCAAAACATTATAACACCGACTATCTTCCTCTGCAACGCAGTTCAGATTTTAATTTCTTGGGCTCCGTGTGCTCTTTTGCTTGTCCCATTAATGACCGGTTGTTGCTATTCTTCTACCAAGCTCCACTACTTCCCAGCCACTACCCTCTCATCTCAACTTTTATGCTTTCCTTTCTTTCTTCTACACTTACAAAGGAAAAGGTTCTTCATTCTATAACAGACTAAACAATCATTAAATCACTTCCCAACATTTATTTATTCTATCATATCAATAGTTTATAGATAATATATTAATATCTTATTAAAAATTAATCCGATTAAAATTTTATAATTGTTTATATTAAAAGTTAATGTATTACTTTTTTATGTTATAAAAGTTTGTATAGTAAAATAAATTTCGAAGGTGTATTTGTATATAATTAAATAGATTGGTTTCAATGGCAATGAAATGGAAAGGAATTTTTTTCATTATCGATTTGTATGAGGTCAAGCTATCAGTTTTCTGAAGGCCAATTCCGATTTTCACCCCTCTTTCTGCAGAAGGAGGTTCGGGGTAAAAGGAAACTTCTTCGAAACTGAGCTTGTCCTTTTGGGTAGATTTTTGAGCAAGAAGCCACAACAAGAAACTCACGTGATTGAATTGAAACAAGTGAGGGAGAGGGAGAGGGAGAGGGAGGACCCATCATCTTTTTAAGATCTAAAACAGTTTTTTGTTCTCACAGTGTGTGATAGCCTTTGGAAGTAAGGACCTAAGGAGACTGTGCCCATGCCATGCAATATAATCTCTCTGTCCCAATACTTTATGAGAGGGTTTTGAATCCCTCTGTAAAATTGAACAGAAGAGAGTGCATGATGACATGCGTTTGAGGAAATAAAATCCTTGGAAAAAAAATATATAATATATGATAAGATGGATCATAGTATACATCATTATCACCACTTAGCATCCTTCGAACCTTCCAAAACCTCCCTCCACTGTCACCTGCTTTCATTCACCCATTTATTTTACATTTTTTTCCATATCTTCGGTAGAGTTTAATTTTAAAAAATTGCTTTCATAATTTTATTACATTCATACCATAATAAACTTTTACTATGTAGATATGAATTATTTTAATCAAGGGCATTATTATTAATTACAAGAATTAAAATATAATACTTTTAAATTATATATTTTATTTAAAATAATACCAAGACAGGTGAAAAACATTGGGGAAGATAAATTTGTTTGAGAAATATGAAGGGACCATGGTAGGTGTAAGGCACTAATAAGTGGGGAGCCACTGTCACTGGAGTGTACGGTGAGGAGCCCCTTTCAGTTCTTGAAATTTGCTTCATTATCTGTATAATGTTATCCCAAACCACACAAGCACTAGCTGTAATATAATGGATGTTTCAGAATCTTGCACTCGTGTATGGTGCTTCATGCCAAGTTGTTCTACGTGCGCTATCATGTGCCCATAATAATTAAAATGAATTCGTATAAAAAAAAATAGTGAAATACGGTGTATGAAGTCTGACACATATCTCTAATGCTATTATGTCAATAAAACAAGGATACATTATACATACACGAATCGTTCAGATGCTCAATCGGCTCCTTTAAAGTATACTTTTTATTGATTGGTTGAACTGTATTATATGTAACGTAAAATTGACGATAATTAAGTAAGAACTTTCGACAATAATTAAAGATAATTTTCTCTACCATTTAGTATTACTGGTATATGGTCCAATGTAGACAAACTTCTAAATAAAGGCTTGTCAGAGAGAGAAAATTAAAAAATAATTTTGATAAGTTAAAATTAATTATTTTAAAAAATATATTGACATTAATTAATGCAAATTATGAGAGTAATGACTAATGAGGGGGATTTGAGCGTTTGGAGGATTGGAAAAGGCAAATAAGGTGAAGCTTACTGGAAAAATGGCTGAAGCCAGAATGAAATGAAACATAGCCGCCACTGGCCAATTCCATGTTACTGTTTAGTTCAAAGACAAGAGAAATGAGAATTCTCTATTGCACTATTCTGACTGACAACACAAGAAGGCTTATTCAGTGTTATAAGACCAAAATTCACGTCGCATTTGGAAGATCAAAAAACAAAAAGATCAACGTACTATTACAGATTTGATACTTCAAGGACACCTTTTGGAATCATTAAAATGACCCTTATTGTACTAGCAGTGTATTATCTATATATATATATATATATATATATATATATATATATATATATATATATAGCATCATGATTTTCATGTGATTTTAATTTTACTCAAAGAAAAAAAAAAGGGATTGAGTAATTCTACTTGTCAAGCAAGTTGGTCACCAATTTCAATCGGAGACCAAGCATTGCATACCATGGAGCAGTATGATAATTAAATTATTAGGCGTTTGGCAATGCCAATCATGGTACTTGATTTCCCTACTATCTTGAGTCACATTCACTTTCTTATTTTGCTTTACAATAATGCTTCATAAATATCAGAAAGCAAAAGGAAAAATCAGAGAAAAAGATGAGGAAGAAAACAAGACGGGTGATACCGCTCCAGAAAAATAGTGGATTGCACTTTTAGAAATTTGCTTTCTATGTTTGCTTTTATCCCAGAAAACAATGAAGAATGAACACATCAAGGAAACAGAAGGAAACATAGTGAAAACAGGCACAGGAAACGCAACAGGATTCATGAAATTGACATAGAGGAAGCTTCACACATATATAATTGATGAAGCACAGAAACAGAGAAGGAAATAAAAAGCAGAATTAATTAATAAGAAGAAGAAATAGTTAGAGTTGAGGAGTGTAGTGAGCACTAACCTGTAGGGACCCAGCAGCACTCCACTCTTGGCTCTTGAATAGCTTTGCAGTAAGCAAATTGGCACAAAGACACACAAGGGAAAGCAGTATCATAATTGATATCTTTATATACATAATAGTTATGCACTGTCGGTATTTATATATAATTTGTGTTTGGTTCAGTTTTCTCATTAGTCATTCTCTCTCAAATTACATCCAAGGATTGAAAAAATTGGAATAAAATAATTGACAGTAACATTAAATTTATGAGGGAAATGTGAAGGCCACGGAGCCTGATAGGGTTCCAGCATCCCTAGCGGTTAGGGACAAATCTCTTTTCAATCTTCTCTCGATTTCTTCTCATTTAAAACACAAAAAGTTTCATACTAACCCCATTTTTATAATCCCCACCCCATGGACCATCCTATTATTTGTTCAAAATTCAAGGTAAATAAATTATGTCATCAGTAATCAAATCTCTTCATTTCCATACTAATAAATTATATATATTTTATTATTTTAATTTTAAATTCTGTGTATAAAAATATATATTTAATTAATG
This sequence comes from Canavalia gladiata, assembly GCA_037954105.1. Lineage (NCBI taxonomy): Eukaryota > Viridiplantae > Streptophyta > Magnoliopsida > Fabales > Fabaceae > Canavalia > Canavalia gladiata. The sequence goes on along the minus strand of CM075659.1, from coordinate 55,469,726 downwards.
ATTTTTAATTTAATAAGATTGTTTTCTGTTAAATGTAAAAAAAAAAATAAAAAATCATTTGCATCCAAATACTTAAACTTTATGCCTTTGTCTAACATAAACTATTTCAAAAGTGCTATAAATTTATACGACTATGTTTTAAAAATTCTTTTTTTTTTATGACAAAAATGGTCCAAATTTAAACAATTAAAAATTTAATAAAAAGCTAACAGTGTAAGTTGAACGTTGGTCGTCTTAATAATCAATTACATTTACATATCAAATTACACGTCACATTTATAAAGTTGTGCAAAAATCTTTCTTTTTAGTACAGTATGATTTTGATAAAATAATAAAATTTAACATAATTTTTTTAAGATATGAAGGTAATCTTTTGTTAGTAAATATACTTAGTATAAATAATTAATTTTTATAAATAATTTAAATAAATTAATGTTTCAATATATAAAAATGACTTAAATTAGTATTTAAAAATAATTTAATATAACTATCATTTACTTATTTTAATAAGTTGATTTGAAGAAATTTAATTTGAAGATTTTAATGACAGAAATATTTAATATAATATTAAAAAATATTTATTTAATTTTAATTTAAACATATTAATATTTTATAAATATAATTTATATTTTTAATTTAAACATTAATGTTATGGAATAAATAATTAGTAGTTTGTGCAATACATAAGTTTTAATTTTCAATTTTAATATTTATTTAATTATTTTTTATTTATCATATTTATGTAAAACTAATCGTTTAATATGATAGATTATTTTATTTATTTTAATAGTTTTAATTTAAGATTTAGTGTCAAAAATAATTTGTGAATAGTTTTAAAGATTTAAATATTAATTATTTTGTGAATAGAATTTTGATCTGCTAATCGTTGTATTTTAAGTGTCTAAGATATTGAATTATACATTTTATAGTTTAAATTTTTCTTATATGCTGAATCACAAATTAAGATTTAAAATATTCAAGTATAAAGTAATTAGAGTTGGTCTAATAACAAAAAATTTAAATTTATAACAGTTTAACATGAGAATCTCAATTCAAACCTCATAATTTTTCATAGTATATACTTAAAAAATACTTAGATATATGATTTAAAGTTTGAACATGTCTTATACATTAAATTAAGTTATGAGTCAAAATCTAAGTATCTAAGTGAAAAGTTTAGGATCCAAGTCATTCCATCATATTTATAGGGTGACAGATCAAAATTTATGATATTTAAGTATATGGTTTAGAATTGAAATCTATCTTATCCATTTGATAAGAGTAGGAGTTCAAAATATTAAAATATATATATATTTCAAAGTTAAAATACATCTTATTTATGAATTATAAGTTAAAGTTTTAAATTTTAAAATATATCATTCAAGAATATAATCCATCTTATCAAAAAGATCATCAACTAAAATCATGGATTGGATTTAAGGATATATATTCATACAAGTTCAATTCACTTAAATTGTTTATTTTGATAAAATAAGTTAAGAGTTTAGAAACCATCAAGCATACCTCAACAAACCTGCATTTGAAAAAACTTAGGCAGGATAAAGTGTTAAAATTGTTAAATAAATTTTTTAAATATTAGAATTAGTTGTATATATTTCTTTCCTTATATACAGAAATTTAATGAATATAAAAAATTAAACTTTAATATTAATGAAATTGCTCATTTATTTAAGATTTAGATAAGATTTTAATTTTGATAAATATGTATATATATATATATTATTTTTCTAACTTTTTATTTGATTTATATTATTTTTATTTTTTAATTTCTAAGCAAGTTAATTTACCAACCTATTATATAATTTTTAATAATGTAGATAATTACTACATGAAGTAATTTATTATAAAGACCTGATTGTTAACCAAGATAAGTTAAAAAAAACACAATATATGAAGTAAACAGTAATAGAATAAAGGTAAGATATAATATTTTTTATCTTATCATATATTTTATACATATCAAAATAATCAATTAGATAGTATTATTTTAATTGATTTTATATCTAAAATCAATAAATAATATTAAAATAAGATATAAATATATAAATAAATCAGTAAATATATTAAAATATTTTGTTTACTTACGTCTTTTTTACTTTCTTAAAAAATTATAAAATAATTTTTACAAACTAAAACATAAAAGCAAAACTAATAATTACTTTGTTTGAAAAAGATTTGAGCTAACTGAACATGATTACTAACAAAAGGTCAAGCACCGAGGCTGATTAGGAACAAATTTCAAAGCACGGTGGATGGCTAAGATTTTCTTCTTATTCTTCTTTTTTCTATGAAAGAAACTTCGTTTCCAATCAATACAACGGAGCCCAAGAAACCAGAAGTTGAACTTATTATGAAATAATAGTGGAGGAAGTCTAATTTTTTATGGATTTTAAAATATATGTTGTTTAAGATAATGTACAAAAAAATTAAAAATATTTGATAATTTTAATTTTAAAAATATTTGATAATTTTAATTTTAAAAATATTTATATTTAATTAAATTATATCTCATCAAATTTTTCATAACTATATTACTGTATATACGATCATTTTTGTTTTATTTAATAGTGATATTAATCTATAAAAAACACTTTTTCAATTTTTTAAGAGTACAAATGAATTAAAACAAAATGATTTTTCTAATGACGTATTTTTGAAACAGGAATGAATATACCTACGAAAGCTCACACATCTGGCTCTAAGTTTCAATTTAGAAATAATTTTTGGGTATCATAATTCAAATTATTCTTCGTTCATATGCTTAAGTTTGATAAATACAGAAAATTTTATTCAACTCTTTTTTGAAATATTTATTCCACTCCTCAGAAACATTGAAATGAGAAATTCTTAAAATACTAGTTAAAAAAATAAAAATAAGTTTTTATTAAAAATATTATTAACGTATATTCTTCCACAGTTTTCAACGTATTCTAATATTACTTTTAATAAAATATTTCCACTTTTAATTTTTGGATAAATATGATGTGAGAGCTCTTGAAATACCACAAAATATAAAGATTTTATGGCATGGCTATAATGGCATTCTTCAATTCCTACTATGTTGATAATTAGTTCAACGATGAGTTTATGATTCCTTCGTATTCTGGTTAAAGTTAGGGGTACGGTACGGTTTGGTTTATTATACCACCGTTTTTACGATCTCAATTAACTTTTACATTATCAGAGATAAAAAAAAAATTATTAAAAAGAATTCACAAAATTGTCAGGTGTCATACTGAAATTGGTCAAAACTGTAAAGATACAATGATTCAGAAATATAAAATAATTTATTGTAACATAGGCTTCTGAAAAGGATTCAAACCTATCTGTAGGAAATATGGTTCTTGGAATTGCTTAAGGAGCTATTGAAGTGGAGCATTTCTGCTCCAGCTTGTGTGGCTTGAAAGCAATGTGGGGATTTACGATCTAATTAGTAGAGTCAAGGAGGAATATATAGTTAATTAAGTCCTACTAGGCATGTGATGAGATGCATATATATATATATATATATATTATTAATAAGAAACTTTTTGGGTCTTCATGGCTCAATATTGACCAAGAAATAGGAGTAAATGGTGTCCCCTATCCCGAAACTACTTTAAAGCAAAAGTTGATGCCACGATAATGAAAGAATTAGGTAAGGATAGTATAGGTATAGTGTTAGAGATGATGATCAAAACTTGTTTGCCGTGGAATCAATAATGGTCTTGCCTAAATTATATATTACCCTCAACTATAGACCCACGGGGCTTTCAGAGAATTCATAAGTTTTGCAGCTAAGTTGGGTTTTAGAAATTATATCTCTGAACGTGATTGTCAATTCATTTTGGCACATCATCTTTCAACCAATAACTACTATTGCCGGGTTCAGGTGTTTCCTCTAGGATATATCACACCGTTCAAATATTATATACGATGGATGTATGTAGTGAGAATATTTATTTTGTATGAGAATCGGAATAGTTTATTTGGAGTATATAAAATTAATTTTTTTTAAAATTTTATAATTACTTAAAAATATATTATTTTTTAAAAATTATATAGTTTTAATATTTTAATTTTGATTTTTAAAATAAGATCTAATCATAAAAAAATTATTTTCATAATAATAATATTATTATTATATAAATCAGAATCTATTAGTATCAAAAGGTTAAATTCAATATTTATATCAGTTTAATAATTTTTTATAAAATATAATATTTATCAATTCAGTTATTAAATTATATTATAATATTTTTATGATTATATATATTATATTTTAAATAATTTAAATATTTATAAATACATTATTTAAATATAAATATTTTTATATATTTAAATAATTTATTAGATGTTAAAATAAAATTATATGATAAAATATCTATTTATTTTTATTTTATATAAAATTTCATAAACATAATCTACGTAATAAAAAATTTTAAATTAAAAATTAAATTAATGAATGTTATATTTTATAAAAAAATATTATGTTAATATATATGTTAAAATTTAACATTTAGAATTTTAATATATATATATATATATATATATATATATATATATTGTAAAGACAATATGATTTGTTTAACTACTGGGCTTCCTTCGATTGTGAAAGGAAATAGAAAAAAATATATTTTTTTTACTTATTTGATTAGATTAAAAAATATATATAATAATGTTAAATAACTTTTTTATACTTATAATATGATAAATAAAATTAAAATAAGAAATTTGATTAGTATCAAAAGCTCTACTTCCTTACCATTTTCTCTCCAAATCAAATAGATTAAATTAAATGTGCATGCATGCTCCCTGTTTTTTTTCCAAAGTTAATGAGATGATTTTTTAGAAGACAAGATCTTTTTCTATATCAGTTCTTTCTTCTTAAAGTTAACATCACCAAACGAAAGATTGGTATCTCATTAACTTGCATGCACAGGGGTTTGTTCACATATACCATTGTATAATAGTATTTTTTATTATTATAACTAATTGATAATATTTTGATTTTCAAAAAATTGGTTGATAGGATTCATATGAAAGGTAGGCTAGGTTGATAGTGATGGATTATTCATTTTGTTTTGGAATACATACATATTAAGATGATGTGTAAGACAACTTTGCAACTATTAGTGTAAAATTATTCCTGAATAGAACTCATGATTAGATGGTTTGCCAAGTTCCATGTGTATATAAAGGGTCCAGGGTATGTTAGGTTCCTGTAAATGCATGGGTGAGGTTCTCCCTTAATTTATTCCAACATGTGAGAACTTCACTGTTTCAAAGTCGCTTTCTAAACTTTTAATAAATAAAGAAAAGACCTATTCTCTCAAAGTGATCATAAAATCATTTGTTAACAATTTCAAACATTAGATTGGGTCTTTTGGTTAATTTGCAAATTTAGGTTGAATTTGTCTACTTAAATTTAAATCGTTAATAAAGAAATTTGCCAATTGAGTATTGACTCTCGATTTTAATAGAAACGATTCAACACTCCTCCAAGTCTCCAACGGTAGAACAATGGCTCCACTTCTTGAAAAATTGAGAGATTTTTAATAAAAAATTAAGGGTATATATAATTTTTCTTTTGTCATGGAAGTTTAAAATTTATGTTTAAATAAATAAAGTGTGTCAATGGGTTGAAATAAGCCCAATCTAAAAATGTGTTAGTCCACAATGGATCAATTCAAATGGGTTGAATTGATCTAAACTGACTATAGTAAATGAAAGTATATGTAAGTTTTTATACCAACAGAAACGATAAAATATTTGTAAAATAACGAAGGCCTATAACCTTAGATATATGTATATGATAAGATAAATAGTTTAGAAGTAGGAAGATGAGCATGCTTTAATTTTGAAGGGTGCTCAAATTATATGACATAAGATCTACTTCATCATTGACCTTTTTGTGCCAGTTGGTTATGCATATGGGCACACTTCGTGTTATCATATTCATTTATAAAATGATTTAGAACAATATTTTTCAATAGGCACATTCACAACAAGAATGGAGAGATTTTGCAGGTTTTTTCCTCAAACATTCAAATCATTATCACAAATATGCATAACGTCATGATATTAACAAAATGCAAGTCTAATTCTGCGTTTGGGTGAGGTTGGACATGCATTTTTCGTCAAGAACCTTGATATTGGAACGTTTTAAAATGGAGTATATTGGATTATAAGAAGATAAGGATAGAAAACAAAAGGTAAACAAAAATAGATGTAGTATATGTCGTGATAAAAAAATATGTATAAAAAATATATTGATATATATATATATATATATATATATATATATATTTGTTTATTATTTTTCTTTTATAACACTACAAAAGTTATTTAAACTTCAATCCATATATGATATATTATAATACATAAAAAATTATCAAAATAAATTTTTTCAACAACAAACTTGATGTTAAAAGATAGACTTATTCTAATATTAGTTAAAGTCATTGGAAATAGAATAATTATTTGCCAAGTAACATATTATAAAATCATTTGTTGGAAGTAATAAGCAGCGGTAGCTCATATATGGCTTTGTTAAATTTTGCCATTTTCAAATTTTTGCATAAGTTGTTGATTTTAAAACTCTGCAACATTGGAGGTTGCTCACCTTAAAAAAGAAATCTGTTATATTTCAATTATAAAATTGATATTTGTATATTAAAACAGAAATTATATTTTAATATATTTTTATTTTATTATATATTTTATCTTTTATTTTTTTTCCATCTCAAACCATTTATTTTCAAATGTGTGAGAATATATTTTTTTAACCTACATATCAAGATTTGAAAGTATTTGAATTACTGGCTATTATAGGCGACCTCTTTTTTATAAGAAAAAAATTTCTTACACGTACATATAATAATCAGTTTTTAATTTATTTTATTTTAAAAACCTGTTAATTATTGAACAAGATATAAATAAATAAATAATATTATATAATAATTACTGTTTTTTAATAATTATATAAATATGAGTTATTATTATTATAAGAGTTTCTTTTTTGTTATTAAAAAGTATCTTTTTGCATAATGATACTACATTATCACATTAATGAGTTTAGTTCATTCTATTAATGATACATGTTCGTGACCCTGATAGATATTATATCAATTAAAAGTGTAACTACTGCCATAATTAAACATTATCATCGTATGGCCTGAATCAAGTTCAAGGTATTATACAATAGTCGATAATTTTTTCAAATATCATGGATATGTTACATAAATTAGTTGTCAACTGAAAATGTCATTTTCAAAACTAATGATATTTCTAATAAATCATTCAATTGGTGTCATTAAAGTAAGGGAACATTTAAGAAAATTTCTATTGTAGGTCACCACTAATTGATAATGTTTGGATTTTGTAGAAACAAGTTGCAGGTGAGTATATATATATATATATATATATATATATATATATATATATCATATCATATGCCTTACTATCATATGATGGGAGACTTGGTAGGATTGGACGTATTCGACTGTTGATGTATATTTATATATTCCTTCAATCTGCAGAGCTTTATTAATTGAGAACCACATTACAGCTTTTAAAAACAGAGAGGGAGATCCGATGCCCATTTAATTTAAGTTTTAATAAATTTAACTGTAATAAATTAATTTTATATAAATAAATATAGTGGAAATATATTTATATATATTTACATTAATATAATCTATATATTTAAATCAAAACGTATGTTTTTCATATAAAAATACAAGACTTAATTTTCCAAGATCATTGAAGACACTAATGATTTAACTTCAAACAAATACAGTCAGTGAGTACTCTGCAGAGCTCTAATCACGAGGCTTTGCATTGTTTAATAAATGTCCAAACCAATTCACTCCATTTGAAGCCTAGAAGTTCTACTTCAATTATATGTACTATATAGAGGATTCAATAATTAAAGTGATCGTAAAACCAAACAGGATTGAATAAAGTGCAGTTGGTGGCTTGGTGCTTACATTACAGCCTTTTTTACCTCTAAATCTTGATCCTGCCTTTCTTGAAATGTAGAATGTTTTCATTATTTTATACTCTCAGTCACCCAGGATGCTTCCTTTTTCTTTTTCTTTTTTCCATCCTTAATACATCTGGGGAGAATAAATAATAAATTTAATTAGAATTTATTGATATGGTCATCCAATTATAAATTGTGATATTATTAAAAATTCATATTTATCATAATTTTTAATTAGTTGATAGTACAAATAATATATCAAAATTAACTTATAAATAATAGGAGAAATTTTGGGAAGTAAAAAATGGGCTAAGCAACAACGTAAATATATAAATAAATGCCATTCAAAAGGACAACGAAGCAAAAAGTTAATGTTTCGTGGATCAAAGATACAAGGAATTCTTGCTGGCTTACCAAATCTATGGGTTTTGTAGGCATTTTTTTTTTATTATTATTATTTATTACGTGACCAAAATCTAGACCCCACTCACATGCCTCTTGTTTTCTTTTGAGGATCACCTGATTGCATTTTTTTTTTTTGCTATATATATATATATATATATATATATATTGCATTAAAGTTTTGATTTGGAATGCAGATTAGACTGAATCCCAACCATCACTTGCCCCCGATCCGTTCGCTTATGTTTACTTCCTTTTCAGCTAAAAGGTGAAAGTGTTTCTCATACGTGTCCATTATTATATTTCTTTCTACCTGTGAATATTCCAATATTGAATTGCTTCACACTCATGTTCACTCTTTCATTTAGCTACCTTTGATTGGTTCATTTATATACCATTTCATGATACTACCCTGAAGATACGAAGATCCCCTCCTGCTTAATCTACTACCTAAGACTGAAAACGCATGTGGCCATGGATTTTCCCTACCAAATCACTGATATTTATCTCAAAAACTGTTCATAATCGTGGTTTTCCAAAGATAATGGGCAGATCAAGTAATCTTTTATACAACTTTTTTAAATTATTAATCTACCAAAATTAACTTTTAAAATGATTATGTAATGATTTCTTTCTATTAATAAAAAGCGCATATAATTATATCATTCAACCGATGATCTTTGTGGTCCATATGGTATATACATTATCTTATGGCGACATATCATTTTTCGTTTTTAACAAATCCAACTCAAACGTGCTGAATATATATATGTTCAATAGTTTAATTAAAATATACCAATAGAGTAATTGTTTTACATTGTCATTTAATTACGAATGGCTACATAACTAATTTTTATAATAATTATTTAAAAATCATACCTACAATATTTTTTAATCAATTAACAATACAATTTTTTTTACACTCATATTATGTTAAAAAAGGCAAAAAAAAAAAAAAAAAAAGTTGGTGTGGACAGATTATTCTTGAAAAAGGGTACGTAGTTTGGTGTTGCACGTCTGTGGATTGTGGTGTTTGTTCCATCATACATCAGAAAGAACAAAAACAGAAAAAAGGAAATGACATAGTGTTGGTTAGTTTTGAAATGTGGCCAATAGAAAGAACAAGGTTGGGGATGGTGGTTGAAACACATAGGAAGATTGTTTGGAAATAGTTATGGAATGTAACGTGAGGATTTTGGTTGAGAGGAAGAGGACATGAAGGGTAGGGAAGTTACAGTTGTAGTAGTAGCAGACTAGCACCCCCACCATAGTTGAGATGATGTGATTTGGTTGAAAAGAAGAAAAGTAGAATACCTGAGATAGCGAAATGTGTGTGTATAATCGTATAAATGTGGCATAAGGTCAATGGGTAGCTAAATATGACCCCACTGCAATATCCATACAATTGGCTATGTGTCGGTTCCAAGTAGAACATATAATATTTGGGTATCGAATGGAGAGCGTGGCACACAATACTCCACATTCTCGCACAGTATCTTTGCCACAAGAAGCGTATCACTCATGGTCAACTTTTATATGCCTCTTTTTTTAATAGGGAAACGTAGGAGGTAGGTTATGGATAAAACTTTGTGTTGACCCACTTACCATAATACTCTTTTCTTTTCCCCATCACCTTGCTTCTTCTTTCTCCAATCTTATCTAAATCATACTGCATGCTATATATACATCACCCCGGCAAATTTTTATTTTTCTTCATTTGATATGGAGTTGAGACATTGGTGAGGAAAACAAATAGAAAGTGATTGTTTCACATTTCTTGGATGTGTGTTGTATTTTAAACAAGAGAAAAGAAATGGAAAAAGGAGTTAGAGTAAGTTATCAATTTTTACAGGTGATATGATGAAAACAAACTGAGAAATAAAAAAAATAAATATATGGGTATTGGTATAAGTATAAGAATTTAGGTGTAAAAAATGTATCTATGAAAAAAATTATCCTGAATGAGATGTTCAAAAAGTGTTAAAATGAAAATTTTACAAATTTGCACACCTTAGCATTGCTATATTAAAAAAATTAAAATATTTAATATATTTTTATTTTTCTTTCTATTAAAATGTGAGAAAATTAAGAAAATTATTTTTTTATAATTATCTTTATTCATCCCTATAATACAAACAAAATTAAATTTTTACTTTATTTTTTATGTTTCTTCTACTTTTTCATTTTCTGCCACCATTCCAACAAAATATTAGTACAAGTATCGCATCATAATTTCTATCTCATTTTATACTTTTTATTTGAAAAATAAAAAGTATGCTTAAATGCATTTGTTTATTTTAAATTTTAAAAAAAATATGTAAGAATAATATAAAAAAAATGTATGTAAATAAGAATGTTATTAATTAATTGTAATAGGATTAAGTTAGTATTTCCAAGATTTTATATTCTTTTTTAATTTACTCAAAATACATTAACAATGTAAAAAAAATTATACTGTCGTTTAATTATAAATTTTTAAAGTATTAATTTTTATAATAATTACTTCAAAATTAGTATACTTACAATATTTTTAATCATTTAATAATATAAAAATTTATATTAAAAATATCAAAATTAAACTCTTATTCTTTTTAAACTCACATTTGCATTTAGTTATTCTCTCGTACGTCTATGCATCTTGTTTTTTTATTTTTTATAAAGGAAAAAAAGGTGAAAGACAAAATAATTTCAGATAAATATTTTTATTTTAAAAAGTATTATTAAATGAGATAAATTAGGTCAAGTGAAAGATGCCCTTCACATGTAGGTCATGAGTCACTTGTGGAGAACTGTTTCTTGTGCCACAGTGAAAACAATAAGGCTCGTATAGGATATGCAAGTAGCCATTGTTCCTGTCGGGCCCTACTGCAGTTAACTAGATGATCGTAGCCCAAATCAACGAAATGGGCTTTTGCTTTTCAACTTCAATTTATAAAGCTTGACAAAAAAAGACCTCAACTTATAAAGGGAGCAAAAATATTTACTACGAAAACAGTGTCATTAAAAAATTGTTTGTCGTAAAAAAAAAATGTCATTTGTATAATATTTTTCTAACAGATTGTTATTATAGATCTTGTAAATTTACATTAATATTTAATATATATTATATGTTATAAGAGCAAAGTCATGCTTATATTGTAAGTTTTTTTTAACAGAGATTAATTTAACACTAAATCATTAGTATCTGATTGTTTTTACCAACTCCAGTAGACTATAAACATATAATTTATGAGAAGAAATAGTAATAAAATATGAATTTAATTCAAACGTGTTAATTGTGTTATTTACATTGTCATCTAATCATAAATTTTTATATCATTAAATTTTGTAGTGACTTTTATAATAATTATTTTAAAAATTATGTTTATCATAATTTTTAATTGATTACAGTGTAGAAATATCTCCGTTTAGAGTGTATCAAAGTTAAACTTAAAATATATTTTACAAAACTTTAATAATCTACCTGTGATATTTTAAAAAAATGTTTTTAAAAATAGAAGTTAAATATATTTATTATTATTTTTTAAATTGAATTAAATATTTAAAAGTTAGTTTATAGGATGAGGTTTAGTTTTATATTATATATTCATCACCTTACTTTTTAGTTGATGTCTAATTGAACACATCTAAATTAGTTCATAGATCTAAAGTTAACTTTGATATTATATTAAAAATTAAATTTTAAATTAATTTAACTCTAAAATTTAGTTGATAGATTTATTTTTATATTATGTATATATAATTAACTTTATTTTTAACCAACGTAAAATGTTTAATACTAATGAAAAATAGATCAAACTGATATAAAATTTATAAAAATCAATAAAAATAATTGAACTGATTTGTATTAAAAAAAATGCTTTTTTAAAATTGTTCTACATTACTTAAAAATAAATAAAGACTCATATTTGAGATATACATATAAATTAACATTATTTAATTATTAATTATATTTTTTATCTTATATAATATATAATATGATTTTTTATATTCATTTTAAATTTTTTAACTTGTTTTATATAATTTTATATTAGTTTATTATTTAATATATTATATACTTATAAAATATATATTTAATTACCACTAATTTTATTTCAATTTAATTATAATTAAGTCATTAAATCATAAATCAATATCTTTATCGGTTTAATTACCAGGTTTTAAAAACACTGATATTCATAACCAAAAAAAAATGTAGCATCTTGAGGGCTACGATACTTGAACTTGAATAGCATAGTGATTTTTTAGACTTCTCAGAGCCCGGACCATATAAACGGGCTTGCAGTCCATCAGGTGGTATATAAGGTGCACATCTTTTTTTATATTCTGACAAAAAAAACTGATTTTATTTTCTTTCTAAAACTATAATTTTGAGTAGAATATAAAAAATTAGGTGCAAAAATATAAGATAAAAATAAATTGAACTACCCACTGTAGAGGATGTATTATAATTTAATATAAAAGTAACAAAACTAACCAAATCCGACCGATATTATTGTTAGATAACTGTGTTTCTTAATTTTGTTTACAAAACTTTGAATCTTATTTAGTTTAAAAATATATTGAGATATAAAAAAAAAATTCTACAATCAGTAAATGTATATATTACAAAAATTGTTGAATGATTAAAAGTAAAAAATATTTTATAGTTTTTAATATGTTAAAATACTATATTTTTCATTGATTTTTATTTTTAAATTTTTTAAATCCCTATTATACTCGTTAACCTAAGCTTTTAGTATGTAGGCCTGGAAAAATGGTTGAAATAAATGTTTACTCACAAGTGAGACATCTTTATTATGATTTGATTGTTTCAATGATTTTAAGTTGTGAAATAAATGTTTAATCACTTGTAAAATAAATTGGTTAAGTTTTATAAAAATTAAATAATAGTTAATATGTCTTATAAAAATTTATAATTTGATTTGATTTGTTGAATAGACAGATAGATTCAGGTTTATTAAATTTTGTTTTTAAATTTTATTTTCATATGAACAAGTCAGATTTAGACTTGTAAAAAAAAATTATTTAATCTATTTAAAAGTTTATTTATCTTTATATATTATGTATTTATATTTATTATATTATATTTATATAGTATTTATGTTAATATATTTTATTTACATAATATATATATATATATGTATATATTTTAGATCTATTTAATGATATTTTTATTTTGTAAATTTTAAGTTTGTAAGTTTTTTTAATCAATTGTTTTATATATAATTTATTTTTGTTGAGATATAAACTTTTAAACAGCTCGTAGATCTTGAAAACTTTAAATCAGATAGAATCTTTAATAAAAAAAAACCTTTATTAAATAATAGACTCAAACTTAGACCTTAAAATTTTTAAATCCACCAAACTTTTAACATTTGATATTTATAATATTTTCATTGCTATTAGATGTAGGAATTTAACTCATTAAATGTAAAATTAAAGCATATTTATAATTATTTATGTAAAAATTAATTATTAAAATTTTAATAATTTTATCATTTATTATGTATCTACTTATATTTTATTATAATCATAATTGTTAATAATTATATTTATATATGGTAAAAATTCTCATACCTACCCCACTTGACTGTGTCTCACTACAAGTTTGACAGGAACAAATTGAGTTAATCATGTTCGAAAATAAGTTTAAATAAAATCTGATTTTTAAAAACGGAACAAAGACAAGGATGTTGATATCCATCCTGTTTTGTCCTATTTCTAAAATTATAAAAATATTTTTATTATTTTAAAATATTATATAAAATTATAAAAATAATAAATTATATAAATTTTTAAGAAATATAATAATTAAAAAAATAAAAAATTAAACTAAAAATATAAAAAATACTAGAAATGGATGCGGACGGATTTCTCCAATTCAAATGAAGTTTAATGTGGTAAATTCAAGGAAAACAGAAGCAGAGTGTCAAGGACAGAAAACATAAAACCCATTCTAACCTGTTGTATTCTATTTTAATCAAATAAACTTCTTATTTTTGGAAAGCAAAATTTTAGATACTTTTAATTATGTAAAATGATTTTGGGCACGGATCAATGTAAACTATTACAAAATAAGCATTCGTGTGAAGTATATATAAAAATGACTACGTAGAGAGGCCGAGTAGTTCAATTTAAAAATTGTGCAAATTGGAATAGGATTTGTCATGCAGAGGGCTTGAGGCATGAAATAAAAGAGCGTTACAAAGTATAATATTCAACTAAATATATAAAGAAGCAATTTCAAAATAATATATAATTTAATACTGATATATTTTTATCTAACGTTAATTTTTATTTTATTGTAATATATGCATTTATATAATGATATAAATATTAATATTCTTGAGGATAAAAATATTAATTATGTATTTATTTGATACTTCATTATTTATGATATTCTTGAACATAAGTTGAGAGTTACTACTTTGTCGCTCAATAATTGAGCTTCTATATGCCATATTTCGTACTGAGTGTAACGCTAAAATTCCGCATTTGGAAATTTATGTTGCATGTCTAATAATTTCTTTAGGTTTGCAAATTCTGTTCTTAGATGGCTGAATTGACCTGCTTACTAATTAATTTTTCTTTTATAAACTATAATTTGAATGATCCTCATATTATTTACGCTTAATTTGAAGCAATTGCATCAGCTTACTTTTAGAAATATGAGATTGAAGTGCTAACCTGTCAAATTGTGTGCGATCTTATTGTCCAAATTAATACATATGCCTGACCCATTTTTGAATAAGCTACTTACTGTCTATGACGCTCGTTCCTGTAAATACGTACAGTGTTATATCCGAATATTTTTGAATGCAGACTATTTGATTATTATTTTAAATACAAATTCTGGACCATCAAATCATAAAATATAAATGGATATATGTTAGGTTGCGTATGTTTGATTACATTTTCTGTACATCTGAATATGACATATTCAGATTCTACTGTAAAAATAAGAATGGAATTAAGCTATTTGATCACAAAATTTGAGCCTTTTTGCTATTATAGATACAATTCCTTTCTTTTTCTGCATAAGAAATATTTAACCTGAATTAATTACTAACACACTATTTGTTTATTATGAATTCTATTTCCAATTTTGTTCCAACTAATGAGAACTACTTTAGTTTTAAAGCCAATTAGTGTGTAGTTTTAAACTTGAGCTTCAAATTTTAAAACTATTAAGTATCCTTTAAGCTTATCAAATTACAGACTAATTGGAAGGTTCAAAGTTACAATTGTCATAAGAATTCAAAGACTATGTATGGATAAAGAGATCCAACTCTCCAACGAGGAATAGTATCTACATAATGCATATAAAGGTCACGAGACTTAGTTCTAATAGGAAGAGTTCAGATAGCAAGACAGTAGTTTACTGCATATGATGTGGGATGCACCGAAATAATTTATTTGAGTTGAGCAACTAAAATCATTGGCCTCAAGTATACCCAATTTTGCATAAATTGAGTTTTCCATTATTAACTCCCAAATTTTGTGCGCAATTCTGCAATTTGTTATTCTGCAGAGACATGTCTTATGGTCCATATAAGCAAATATAAATAAATTGACAGTAATATTCAGACACACAAAAGCTCAAACTAAAACAAACTAAATAGACATAGTGGCCAACATACCAAAGTTAAGAATAATGAAGATCCCCCAACAGTGCAGGTCCCTTAATTACGACATCAAATCAAGTAAACTGTTAGAAGAAAATTTGTACCAATGTCTTTCCTTGATTCGTGGGATTAAACCAATCAATTGTCATAAAGTGCCCTCATATCTTTTCCATTTATATATTGTTACCATTGTCCAACATTTATATATTTGTACACATCCTCTTGTAAAATATACACATTCCCTAATTCAAACATAATATAAACTGACCAAATTCCTGTACTCAATTCTACCCAAACAACATTAAGAAAGGTCAATGTATCAATCGTCAAATACTTTTTTAAAAATGTTTTACTTATTCTCCTAAATTCGTTTTTATCTCCCCCCCCCCTCCATTTTTTTCACATCTATTACATCCCTCAATTCTTCATTTTTTAATTTTTTTTTCTTTCACTCTTGTCACATAAGATGTCAAACAAAATACAAACTCATTTAAGTTATGACTTTAATTAAAATACACTGTAAGTATAAAAATTTTACATTATCATTCAATCATATATTTCTATGTCATAAAATTATTAATTTTTATATTAGACATGAATTTTAATTAGTTGATAATGTAAATATTTTTAAATTAACAGTGATTTAAAATTAAATTCTTTTACCTTTATTTATTATTATTAACTTCAATTTTAGTATAACATTTGTCTTCATCAATTCTAATTTAAGTTTTCATCAATTTTTTATTATTATGAACAAATAAAAAATAATTAATACTTCGCGAAAATTATAAATTATCAGAAAAAACAATTAATAAATAAATAGGATGTGTTATGTTAACCCCACGAACTACCATAAACCATGGAGGGATTCTTCTTCATAAAATTACATAAACTGTCACGTGACTTGTCATACTCAACCAACATATCAGCAATAATTAAATATATTTTAAAATATATTTATTTAAATATAAAATATCAAGATTCAAAATTATAAATAAATAAATAATTAAAATAAAATCATTTACCTAATTTAAATAAAAAAAATTAAGTATTTAAATTCTTTCATAATCTGATAAAAAAATTCTTATTTTTTTTATGCAACATAAAAAAACTATATTCAAATTTAAAATCTCATATAAAACTATTATAATATAAACATTTTCATATTACATCCATTCTAATAACTTGCTAAAAGAATTTTATCTAAAAATAATAACTCAAATTTATATTATAAAAGTTATTCATTTACAACTCACAAGCCCACCACTCAGATATTGCACTAATTTCGCCACCTGGTTATACGTGTCAGTGATGCCGTAAAGAAAGAGGGAAAAAAGGGACACTTGAGTTGTGCACACGATAGGCATAGCATTATGCAGGATGCATTGCACACGAGGGTTACTAATTATACTTCCATTCTTCCCAGTGTTACCCACACGAGCCAGAGAAACTTATGAGAACTAATCCCTTGAGCGAGAGAGACCAAGATTCTCTACATATATCTTTAGTTATACTAGATTTCACATTCTATAATATACGGCTTTATATATTTTTAATTTTTATAATATTAATAATTTATTATATAAAATGAAGTTTATATTTATATTGCATTATATTACAATAAATAGCTAAAACTATCTTAAAAAATATTAAAATATTTTATATTAATTTAAGTATTATAAAATTATGATATCATATATATTTTTGTGAATATTAAAATGATCCTTTTATTTAGTTATAGAGTTTAAAAAAATTAATATTACTTCTATATTTTAAAATTATTTGAAGAGTTTCATAGTATAAACATTTAGAATACAAAATTAATGTATAACATAAATCTTACAAAATTTTAAAAATTAAAATATAATTTATATACTCATTTGCATCAAATTTTTCATATTATATTAATGGCTATATATATATATATATATATATATAACAATTTATTAATAAAATAACTTATGATGAAATTCAGTTAAAAATGTCAAAGTTAATATTCTTTTGTAATATCAGTTTCATATACAAAAGTAAAAGAGTTTGTATTGTAGGTAGACATTTTTCCTTTAGTCTATTCTATTACTAAATTTAAAATTTTAATTGAATAAAAATTTATAATAATGTTTCTTCTATTTACTGATTACTACTGTTAAGGTCAAAATTTACGAAAAATTAAGTTTCTAGCGTTTTTGAACATATAACAATACAATATTTAATTCCTAAGATCGTGTTTATTAATTAAGTACAGAAATTAAAACAATGTTTCAATATTTTTTTATTGAAAATTATAAAAAAATAAATTAATATTTAAGTAAAAAGCATTAATAAATATTTCTATTTTTAATTTAATATAATACACACACATATATATATATATATTATTTTGTATAAAAAATGTTATATTTTTATATTTTTAAGAATTTTAAAAGGTCACTATAAAAATATTAAAAGATGAATTTTAAAATATTAGAATATAATATATAAATAAAATAAATCAATATTTAATATAAAATAAATAAAGTAGCAAATTTTTTTTTTAAAATCATATGGGATTTATTGTTAAAAGAAGGTATCATGTGACATTTTCAGAGGAAAATTTAGTGTGTATATAATATATATATATATTAGTTTCTAATTTTTTTTTAAAAAGATGATTTTATAAATATCATTTTGATAAAATTAAAAATTAATAAAAGATTTATCGATCTCAAAATGAAAATATTTAATCGTACAATTTTAAAATTTAATTTAAAAGTTTACAGCAAATTTAAGATATGTGAATCTAATCAAATCAAACAAGAAGTAAATAATAAATAATGTTAATGGATGATAAATTAATGTACGAGTGTGTTTAATTATATGTTTACTTGAGTGAATGATAAATTACTTGAGTGAGTTATGCTTGATAAGTTAATATTTTTTAATAACTATTAATGTTTTTGAAATAGCTACTAACATTTTTAAAAATATTTATTCTAAATAGTTCTTAAGCTTGTTAGCTTATAGTGAAAGTATTTTTTTTTATCTTTAATATATTTTTACAATCTCATCTTTTATATATATATATATATATATATATATATATATTTATTTATTTATTTATTTATTTATTTTTATTTTATTTATTTCTTTCACAATAATATTATTAATTTTAATATTTTTATATTATAAATATTATATTTAAATTATTATTTTAATATATGCTATTTATTAAAATTATTATATTATTTATTTATTTTAAAGACAAAATATAAAACATTTTTGAAAATTTTTAAATTATAAAGAAAATAATTTTTTAAATTGTTATTTAAAATTAATTTATAGGAAAAGTACAAAAATTATTTTTATTTTAAAGAAACAAAATTTGACTTAATTAAATTTTATTTGTAATTTTATATTTATTAATTAGTTTAATAGTTAATTTTGATAAATATTTAATTCAGTTATTAACTTTTCAACTTTTAAATTTTACTTTTTTTATATGTTAACTTTATGGTAATGAATATTTGATAAAAGTAGTTATTAGATTAGTTAATAAATATAAAATAAATAATAATTTTATTAACTATTAAACTATAATTTGATAAGCGTGATATATATTTTAAAAGAAATAGAAATTTTTAATACATCTTTATTTTTAACAGTTTTTAAATTTTTTTATATTTTAAATTATTAATAATAAATATAAAAACTATTTAATAAATAATATAATTAAAATAAATAATATAAGATTTTAAAAAAATACAATTAAAAGTATTCTAAAAAAATAATACAACATTATAAAAAATAAATATATCATCTAGTATTTTGCAATAAATTTTTTAATATTATTTTGAAAAAAATAATATTTAGCTTATAAAAACAACAGATAAATACAAATTTAGATTATCCATTAAAATATTTAATTAAAAACAAAAAGATTTACATTAATAACAACTTAAAAATATTAATATCCACTGAAAGTTTTATTTTATCAAATAAAATTTAAATATCATATTAAATTTTTGCTTACTACCTTTTGATTTCAACAAATAAAATGTATCCTTAAACATACTCAAAATACATATATGGTTAATATCATTCAGTCTGTACAAGATCAAGTAAACAGAGATTGGATAATTAAGATCCCCCATGGTCTTAGAGAATGTAATTTTTTTGCAGATCGATCTGCTGGCTAAAACAGAGTCATCACTAAAAGTTGCCACCTGTAATTCAGAAAAATTATCATCAAGAGATCCATTAACTCTTGGTTAACCACTTATCTGCTGTTCTCAATTTCATGTTGTAGTTTTCTTCCATTCCTTCAAGTAAATAAATAAACAAAATCATCAAAATAGGAAGATGTATACTCAACGGAACGTGCAACGAGGTGATCGTTAACCTTTTTGTGCCTCGTTATGCCCCCGCGATTTGCAGAGTGAAGTTTCAATGTCGAAATTACAGAAGCAGAAGGGGCTAAAGAAACACAGTAAAGTTTCAATATTAAAATTAAAACTTAATTTAATAAAAATAAGTTTAGCAAACTGCTTACCTTTTAGGATAATATCGGTATCATGGTTTAGGGGAGAAACCAAATATCACGTTCAAAATTTGGTGAGAAACTTACGTATATGAAAATTTCTATCTATATATAACTTTTATATAACATTTTTTACAATTAAAAGAAAAATAAATAAATATGAAATTAAATAATATGGTAGAGATAGACAAGCAAAAAACATGTTATAAAAACGTTATTAAAAGAATATGTAAAAACTGCGTCACTCATTTGTGGAAATGGCTATCCAATGAGAAATAAAAATAGAAGGAAAATAAACAAAAAGGTATAATGAATGATGTGTTATGATAAAAATAATAATAAAATAGAAAAATATAAATAGTGTACAAGGTTACAAACATATAATGATTAGAATTCTTAATTTATGCACTACCAAAAGTCATTGGTTAAGAGCATTACAGTTTTTCAAAATGAGGTAATATAGGTGGGAAGGTTTATTTAATGCTTGCAATACATTAATCTGTGCTAGCCTAGGCTACATCAGCAGCGTGCATTTATATTTGGACGGACCAGAAGTAAAATTAAAGATAACTGAACAGGCAAACACAACTTTATCACAATAGTCATGATACTTTTATATGGATGGTAAAGAATAGAGATATAAAAAAATTGCAGAGAAATAGATTGTGATATATGATATAATATAAAAATAAAATATATTAAAATGTAAATATTATTGAGATGTAAAAAACTTTTTCATTATCATAACTGACAAACTAGTTTGATGCAGAATAGGGTACACTGTATGCCCCCCCCCCCCTTTTTTTTATCAAGATTATGAACCAGCTAATTATTTTATGAAGATTTAACAAATCTGATAAGATTATTTTAATTTTTATGATGGAGGGTGGGCATTGTTTAGGGCCCTAAAACCATTCCATTTTGCATGTACGCCGTAGGGATTGGAGTGGTCAAACCTATAATGTATCCCTCGCCACTCTTTTAACCCATTTCTTTTTCAACTGGGATTCCCATCCTTTTCGCTCCTTTCTTGCAAACAAACAATTTTAATTGAAAGAGAAAGTTCCCATTACAGTCAGCAAAGCGACCTTATTTCAGCATTTCGCGGCACTCTGTCTCTTTCTCTCTCAACAAATTGTTTTGCTTTAGGTGCACTAAATTAAATCCAAATACAAAGTCACTTCAGTTCCTCCCCTCTCCCGGAACTTCATACCCCTCGCCCCCTCTGGAATCTCGCAATTACATTATTCTATACTTAGAGATGCAAGTTCAATGTATTCACTTAAGCACCAAATAGGCTTCTTAGTATTATGAAAATGCGATGTTATGGGTCAAAAATTGACAAATGACACTCTTCTCGGGTCATTAAGTCAACTGCCTTGAAGTTCTTAAAACACTACCCAAAGCTTTGAGTGAAATTCAGACTTATTTAAAACAACGATCATGTTTGATCCCTTCCTGATATGATACAAATCGCATCCACCCATATCACAATTTTTTTTTGACAAACGAGGAAAAGCTATTCGGCCCACTGCGTTGGTTTCCATATAATGCTACTTTTTCTAAAGTAAGAAAAGATAAGGTGTAGGTTGGTGGTGGCCGCATTGTTGCCAAGCTTCATGCATAGCACACAGTAAAACCATTAAGCCTTTCCTTCTACACCAAAATTGACACAAAACGTTGTACTTACATAGAATCATCCATATATGGTGACGTTTTTGTTTATGAATTTAGCAACCTAACCTACAAATAAAAATCTGGAATTTTTCCTGGGTTTAAGAGAAGAGATTCTTTTGTATTTGATCATTTGAAATTTGAGCACACTTGGATTGACCGCGTAAGAAGGTGGGAAAAACAATAACCAGCTTCAAATGAATTTTCCCCCTTTTTAGTCTTTTTGATTTTTTTTTGTGTCTATGGACTAACAAAATTTGATTTGATTTACAAGCTTTTCAATCTAATTACGTGTCAGAGCGTCAGAAGGGCATGATATGCGTGGTCTTGGTGTCATACGAAGAAAGACATGACTTGAAGTTAACACGAAAAATCTTGAGTAAATCGGTGCACATTTGGCGCACTTGAGGCGAACAATTGCTCTGCATCAGCAACAGAATTTTGGTCAAGCCATTCGCCTGAGTAACCGCTTCCTGTGCCTTGTGATCACGAAACAGATAACACACACTCCACAGTGTCGTCATCGCGTGCTCCGTCGCTACGCTGGACACCTTCAGAACCTTGTTTAGTATCGCCGCCACACACGCTTCGTCCTCGCATATCTCCCTCCTCCCTTCCCTCGTCGATGAGGCCGTTTCCACCAGCTTCAGCACCTTCTCCACCATCGCCACGCCTAAACTTGGCTCCTTTAACAACTTCGCCAACGTCTTCACTGCTCCAAGATTCACCAGCTTCAACTTGTTCCGTTTCGGCGTTGCTATTGCCACCAAGCTTGCCAGAGCATTCTCGATCAGCGCCGGATCTTTCTCCGGCGTCGCCAATGTCAGCAATTCGGTCACCAGGCCTTCCTTATCTGCGATCAAAAGTTTTGACTCGGCGTCTACGGCAAAGAATTGCAGAACCCTAGCGGAAGCAATCTTGGAATCGGAGCTTCCTCGTCGCAGAACAAGAAGCAGAGAATCTAAGCTCTGCTTCTTTTCCTTCAACGTGGAGTTTTTCAATCCAGAGCGATCTTCGATATTATCGAGAACTAAACCTAACAACTTGACGACCTTCTCGAGAAATTCAACACCACAGGTTACTCCGGCGTCGACATTGTCGAGGAAACCAACGAGTTGGTTCAAGAAACCATCCATTTTGGCAAGAAAGAGTTTGTTTTCTTGCGAATATTCGGCAAATTGAAGCAGTTTTGTGATGGAAACGAAGCGGTTGCGAGTGTCCAAGTCAGCGATGGCTTGGAGGATTTGGTCCGGGGAAGGGAGCGGGTCCGAAACGGGTTGGTGACGAAGCGAATCAGACCAGATCTGGATGAGTCTTTGTAAGGTGCGGTTGGGAACTAATTCCTTGGTTTGGAGGACCTGCATGGTGGCGGGACAGGTGTTATTGCCAGTGTTGAGCCAGCGTTGGATGCTGGAACGGTCGTATGTGACTCCGGTGCAGAGGCTGACAGGGGATTTCATGACATCAAGCGAAATAGGGCACCTGAAGAAGGTGGGAACTGTGATGCATAGATCGTCTCTCACCATGGCTGGTCAGTAACCTACCCTTAGATGAAGTGGAGAGAAGTGGGAGATGGTGCGGAGAAGAGAAAGGGGTGTTTAAAGATGAGTACGGGATAGGGAGAGTCAAAGGTAAGTGACGTCAGATTCTTGCCTTTTTATTTTCAATAAGTATTTGCTTTGTTTTTGGTCTTTGGTCAATGAAGTGCGTTACTATTGGGTAATGGTGATGGAGATGAAGAAGAGCGTGGATGAGGTGGTAATGGGTCACACGTGGAGGGAGTGGAAATGATACTAATAAATGCGTGTGATGAGGAGTGAACGTGGGGTGGTGGGGTCCAGTGTCCACACAGCAATGAAAGGTTTTGTATTTTAACTTTCCCCTTCGAGTTGTGGTTGGGGACCCTCTTGGGGTTCCCTTGGTCGGCCCGATTTGATTTGCATCATTCCTAAGCTGGGGAAGTTCAACCCGGGACAGTGACCACCACTACCAAGTTCAACTGCAGTCTGCCCTTCACCAACAAAATTTTAAATTAACTTTAAAAGACACTCTGTCCGTTCATAACTTCATATAATCACTGCTCACCACACCTAAAATCAAGTTAGGACGAGGTCAATTTTATAACATCCACATACGTATTTTAAACTTCATTTTTTAATATAATACATTTATAATTTTCAAATATTATTATTTACTCAAATATATCAGTCTCTTAAATTTAAATTTTTTTTAGATAGTTTGAAGTTTGATTTTTTCAATTAAATAGGCCATTCAAATTTTTTAACCTAGTTAATTTAACAAATAGGCTCGATCTTTTCTGGTCCAATATAAATTAAGTTGTAAGTTTCGACAAACGATTTAATCTATTTTCATCTTTAACAATCAGGTTCTTCAATTTTTTGAACATATTTTTTTTATATATACAATGTTAATTAGTGTGTTAAAGATATTAATTAAAAATTTTAAAATATTATTAATATATTTAACATAAATTTAATAAAAATATTAATTGATTTTTAGATTAATATTCTTAGGACATTAATTAACAATTTTTTTGAATAATATTATTTTGACAAATCGAGTATTTTAAAAAGTTAGCAAAATAGTATTCATGCAATTTTTTGTAATATAAATTATCAAGAATAAGTTTATATTATTGTAACATTGAAAAATAATTTATATTATGTGCATGTATCCAATAAAATTTTTGCTTGTATTTCTTAACTAAATTAAAAACTCGTAGTTAATTCTTATGATAATTTACATTATTTTAAGCTTAAAAATTAGCAATGTAAATGTTATTTTAGTGGTTTTTAATTATAAATATTTTTCGTATTAATAATATTTTAAGTTAATAACTTTTTTAAAATATATTAATTTCATAAATTAATATTTTAAAATATTTGTTTTTTTAAAACTGTTATTAAAATATTATAATATAATTATAAAACAATTTAAATATTTAGTAAAATAATAATAAATGAAAATATTATTATAGAAATTATTTTATTGATTTGTTTTAAGTGAAAAAATATTTTAAGACTAATTAAATCATGCAAAGTAATATATAGGAGTAGCGTACAGATGGCCATTTTATGAACTTCTTGTAGACAACGACAAGCTAGTTAACTTTAAATTGCCCTCTGACAGCTTATAATTTTTGTGTTATTTTCATTTATCAATTTAAAAGTTTAAGGTAATTTTTTTATTATACCTTTATTATTAAACATAAAAAATTACATACATTACGTTAATATAATTGAAAATATTAATTAATATTTTCAATATATGTATGAAATAATCTTAAATAACATATAAATAAAAACAGAGGACATAAATAATACTGTTTTTCCATCTTATTTTACAGGTGTTTAAGATTTTGACACATAAATTAATAAATTTAATTAATATTTTTAAATTTTATAAAATGATATTATGTAATTTTATTATATATTTTTTTATTTTATGTACTAATTAGTTATTTTAAAATACAAACATCAATAATAATTAAGAATATAATAAATAATATTCAATATTTCAATTATATTATAAAATAAAAGATAAAATAAAATAAATATTAACGCGTCCAACGAAATGAAAGTTAAGATTGATGTAATAATAATAGATTTAGAATTGAAATAATTTATATAAGATTCTGAATCCGGATTTTAAATAAAAATAATGAAGTTTTTTAAGATATTAAATAAATTATTTTAATTCATAATTTTACTCTAGACGATGCGAATAACTTTCAGGTTATTCTGCTTTTTTATTTATAATATGTATTCATTTCTTAAATTTGGAAACAATTCACTCGTTAAATATATATATATATATATATATATATATATATATATATATATATATATATATATATATATATATATATATTACTATGCTTTCCACCATTTTATTTGATGCTATTATTTTTTATAATTTGCAGTAGTTGAGTGAAAAGATCACATGATCTCTAAGTACAAATTTCATTTAACAATTGATTTATATTAGATTAACCTTCATTGATACAACTTATATGACAGAATAAAATATTATAAATTTTCCTAATGATATAATGTATTATACTAATAAACAATTTTATAGATACATAAAATTTATAAACATTATCAATATATTAAATATTAATATAGTATATTGTTAATAAATTTATATTTATTTGTACCAATGGAGATTATTCTAGCGCTTGACATTTTCAGTATTTTCATTTGATACTTCAAAATTTTATATAATATGTATTATGTATTCCATGACTGCTTACAATTTTTTTTTACTTTATCTTTTTAAAAAATCATGGATACTGATGAGTTATATCCCATGTCTTCATGACTCATCATGTCTTTCTTTTTCTTTTTCGTTTGGGGGGGGGGGGGGGGGACTTCAATTTGACTCATTATGTTTTATAGCGTCATAATGGCACCGAAAGCAATCCTTAGGGATCACAGTTCTTACTCCCACAAGGAACTAGTCATTATCATTTTCCTTCTCATCATTTCTCTCCTCTCTTTTTTCATCTACTAGTATTTCTTTTGTGTTTTTTTTAGATAAAAACTCAGCTTGGAAAATTATTGATAACCCTACTTTCACGCAAGAAACTGTGAAGAAAGCACATTTCATATTGTCTGCATTTTTATTATCGTAACAAAACCCCCAAAATAATTCTCATAAAGTCACATAATAAAAACTTTTTTTGTGCAGAACAAAATAAAAGGTCACAGTCATAATTTTGAAATTCTCTTACATTATTAATTTTGGGATAACAATTCTTTAATTTTTCATATCAAAACACATAAATTACGTACATAATGAAGTGAGAAACATTGTGTTCGGTAGCGTAGCAGTTGATTCATGCGGCAAAGACCCAAAGTACGTATAGTTGCATGACAATGAGACGAACATTCTTGGGGCGCGTGCAAAAATTTGAACGAATGGGACTTGAGAAATATGGCCAAACCTAAACTTCCATTTCCAGCTTTAGAATCAATTTTTTTTGGTAGAATCATGAAAGAGATGCCATTCGAACGTAAAATTATTCTAATTCTTACTTCTTATTGTTAGGTTAATTTTAATAGTTTTATTCAGAA
Source organism: Canavalia gladiata (assembly GCA_037954105.1). NCBI lineage: Eukaryota > Viridiplantae > Streptophyta > Magnoliopsida > Fabales > Fabaceae > Canavalia > Canavalia gladiata. The sequence goes on along the minus strand of CM075659.1, from coordinate 55,442,420 downwards.
TCAATTTAACGTACTGCAACACGTTTAAATATTAAATTTATGATTTAAATTAATTTGGATAATCTAACAAAAAATAATTTAAACATATTTAATAGTTAAAAATTATTTTTAAAGATAATTAATTTTACCTAAACCTAAATCAATCACAAAGTCCAGGTCGGTGTCAACATAAAGCCCAAGAAGAAAGCAAACCTAAAGTCCAAGTTGGTGAATCTTCGCGCACCATACGGCACTAGTGCCTACCACTTCTTTCAATTCCAAGTCAGTCTTGGGAAGGGTCCAAGTTTCAACGTTGACGCTCAGATCAACTACTCTAATTGCAAATAAATACTATATGCTAAGATAACCCAAAAAACAAGTCTCGCTAAAACTTTATAATAAAAAATAAAAATGTATACTATGCCGCTAAACCCTAATTTTCCTCTATACCTCCTCCTTTGAGTTTAATTTAACCCGTTAATTAATTAGATTGAACATTTTTAAAAAAATTTCATTTATCTTTTCAAACTTACCAGTTTGTTAATTTACGAGATAAATATTTTATTTTTAAAAATCAATATGTAAAAAAATATCTTTAAATAAGTATTTTACTCATTTTTTCTTATCACGATTTTCTTTATAGGTACATGTTATGATATTTATTAGAATAAAATCTTTTATGTTCCATCTTTTCCTGTTTAATTAAATGATGCAACCTTTTCTATTTAAATGGGATTCTACTTTCATTATTTTATCGTTAGAATTCACTATATAAGGGCTACATCCCTAAATATGATAATCCAATCCTATATTTATATATTTACAAAAATTCTTTATTAATTTAAACATCGAAGTATTTTTCTACAAACATCTTCATAATAATGCCCCTTGCGGATCCTCTCATAATTTGGATTGACACGTGTCCTTTAATTATAACAAACTTTCTTTTTTCTTCATGTTCACCTTTTCATCTTTGTTCACCCGAGCCTCCCTACCATTATCTATTTTTGTCTTATGTGTTAAGTTCGATCGGATCCAAATGATCTCATTTAAAAAAGTAGAAAATTTTTATTAAAAAGTTACTCTAATTTTATATTTTTATGTAATAATATTTTTTTTTACTTTTAATAACTCAAAATGTGTCATAAGAATTTACGTTAGTAAAACTTAAAACAAAATCAAATATTAGTCTGGTCGTAGTTTTTTGTATATATAAAATATGTATAATACTAGTGTTTAATTAATTGCAAGATAATAAGTGAAATATATTAGCGGTCAAGATAACCACTTGTATTAAAAGATGAAGATACGCAAGTGCTGGAGTTACGACGAGAGTTCAAATTTGCTGAAAAATTGTAAACAAAATATCTAAAATTATTTATAAATTAAAAATGCTGAAACATCAGCACGATTATCTGTACTTTAATTATCATTATTGAAGATATTCTATTTCTAACCCTTTGAACATTCTAGACCAGTTCCGTTTCCTGTATATTTCGCCTAATTTCAAGCTAATTGTCATAAAAAAAATGAAATTAAAAACAAAAACAGAACAAAAATACGTTTTTCTGGTCACAGAAATCCTTGACGTCAAACCCAACTACTCCACTCCCGTAAGAGTGCACATACTGTTGATGCTATTCCCAGGTTCGTTAGTAGTCATCGTTCAAATTCAAAACGTGTAATTCTGCGTAGCTCATTTGACGGGGAGATCTATATTTATAGGAATAGAAAGTTGATTCTACAGCCTTCAATTTTGTCGACCGAAAGAAGAAAAGAAAAGAAAGAGAGATAAGAAAAAATTGTTAGTTGGGATTCAACAAATTGAATCATTGTATAATTAGTCAGCGCACGAAATTTAATACCAATTTAATATTTTTTATAGAATATAAAATTTATTAATGTAATGCTGATTTTAAATTTTTTATTAAATACATTATGTTTATAAAATTTTAAACAAAATATAAATTAATAAATATTTTATTATAATTTTATTTTAATAAATGATATTTTATTTAAATATATAAATATCAATAATTGAAAAACATATTTACAAATATATAAATTATTTAAAATTTAATATACATAATTATAAAAATATTATTATATCTAACAGTTAGATCATGAAATATAATAATATATTCTAATTTATATATAATTTCCTGCAAGTCACGAATGATCATCCCTAATTGCCTTATTTGTCTCACCTAACTAAATCAGTGAATTACTGAATTACCCTTTATTTCCTGAACCGTCTCCACCTCCCACCTCTCATAAATCTTTTATCTCCCTCTTTTTCATAATTAATATTTATCTATATTAAATTATTATTATTTATTTCTAAAATTATTTTATATTAAATCACATATTCTTGTGTATTAAATATTTAGTTATTTATTTTTTAAAGCTCATTTAATTTAAAATTTAAATATTAACATATATGATCAGAAGTTTAAAATAAATATTAAATATAAATTTAATTTTAAATTTTAAATATTGATTCAATCAAGATTTTATATTAAATTTTAATGATTTATTCTTTTAATTTATTATTAATAAAATATTATATTTATTATTATTTATAAATACATTTATTAATAATAAAATTATTTTTTTATTATTATTATTTATAAATTTTATTTGATCTTAAAAATATTCTTCTATTGCACAAATAATATGCTAGCTTCATGTTCATAAGAAAATGATCTCCTGTATTTCTACACAGTCCAGCAAAAAACAAAATGAAAAAGAGATAGGTTTGGATCATAATAGATATTTTTTTTATGTATTACACAAATATTTTTAAATTTAAACAAAATATATGGATAAAAAAATTCAATAATATAATAAATTATTTATTATTATAATAAATATTTTAGTATATTAAATAGGAATAAATTAAAAAATCAGGTTTTAAAAATGGAGAAAATTATGGGTATTATTTTTATTGATTTAATGTTTTAGAATTAAATTTAAATAAGAATTAATTGAGTTTAATATCATCTTAAAATATAGTTTGTTTACAAAGGAAATGTATTCTCAATTTAATGTAGTATATAAAGATATAAAATTAAGAAAATGGAACTGAAATTAGATTTAATTAATAATGTTTAGGTTTAATCGTAATTTTAGTGTTTTAATTTCATTTAGATATAATTTTAGTTTTTCAAAATTTTAATAAATTTAACCCTTTCACTTTTTAAAATTTTGCAAACTTGATTCCCTGTTGATTTTGTGTATCTATTGGAAATAAAGTATTGATATACATTATTAAATAATTTAAAAAAATATATTATTACAAATATTTATGTGAGTCCCATAAAAATAACCTAAATATTCTTAAACTTATTTGAGTCTCTCACAAAATTTATCTTGTAATATTAAAAATTGTCATATATAATGCGTATAACATTTTTCTGAAAAAAAAAAGTTTAGAACATACTCCATTTATTGTTTATCCATATTTAGGAGTGGGTTATTAGTAGTTAATTAATTATCAATGGAAATTGATACTCATTTAATAATATTTACCACACCAAGGTTACATCATTTTTTTGGTTATATTGGAAAATAATAAAGCACTATATACGCTGAAAGGAAATTCCTCATCTATTTGCTAAGAGGACTAATTGGATAAAATAAGGAGAATGTTGGAGCTGAACAAGGTGAGACTGTGAGGCTGTTGTCGTGCCCTGTGTTTTGCCAAGCAATCAGCACAACAAGCATTTCCTTCTCCGAAAATATGCTTGAGGATCACTTTCCAAGATTGTTACTGTAAATCTCTTATAGCCATTAGAATTGGCGCATATTGGCAAAATAATGAAGATGGTTGAAGTCAGCAGGTTGATGGCCTCTTTACGGTCAGAATAACAAACACTTTTTTGTTTCCCAACTTTCATGCTAACTTCAGTCCTTGAAACAATGCATGCATTTCAGCATGGATGTTATTTGAATAGCTTAGACTAGCAAATAGTCTACCAATCCAGTATGCAACAGTAATAACCTCAAAATCTTGATTTTTTTTTAATATTTAATATTTTTAATATAATTAAAAAAAAAATTAAATTCATGATCTCATCATATAAAACTATTATAATTTTCATCCTTCATTATTAGATTAGTTGTAAATTTCAATATTTAAATATAAAAGTTTAAAATTAATCATTGATAATGTTAAGAGCTTTAAAAATAGAAATATTTTCCTTAAAAGATTTATTTACAAAAAAAGTGTAAGATATATTAATATTTCATGAAAGAAAAACTTTTTTTAGAAAAAAATATATTGAGAAATGCTGCATATTTAACCGCAGATGGAAGAAAATATAATTTTATTTTAGAAATAATAAAGATACGGAATGGAACAAAATTAATTGTGCATTAATTTAAAAAAGCAGCATGTAAAGCTGGATCAGAATGGTTGGTGAGTCTGCGTTTAAAAGGGAACTTGGTCACCGACTCACCGCTTTAGTTGGGTTTGGTTAGGGCATAAGGATGCACATTTACTTCTAAGCCAAGTAAAGTTATTCTTCTAGGATTTGAGAACGAAAGATGAGTATCTGTATAGCTGACAACATAATATCAAAACTTTGGGGTGGAGGTTATTTTGAGTTAAAGGTTTCGAGGATCATAATATTATATTAATTTTTTTTTATAAACTAAATTAAATTTTATAAATTTTAATATAATTTTAAAACTAAGTGATACTTCATCATAATTATTTTATTTTATTTTATATTATATTATATACTATTTGCTGTAATTTCATACAAAAAAAACCCTATAACAATTATATACATTTACGATACCACGTGATATTAAATATTAAATTTTATAAATTATATATTTGATTGATAACGTTTCTTTTATGAAAATAAACTTTATCATTCTAAACCGTTATTTTCAACTAATAAGGTTTTGTTTGTTTGAAATATGAAATAAAAAATATAAAAAATAAAATAAAATAAAATATATTATTTGGATATATATATATATATATAAATAAATAAATTTTTTATAAAAAGGAATAATAATTATAAAAATTAGTTTAATAAAAAATTCAAATTTTATTTAATGTACAATTTTTTTATTTTCTATAAAACATAAAATATTTTTAGTTCTCAGTTCTCACACCTAATTTTCACCATAACTTCACCTCAGCTTTTTTTTGACTTCCTCAATCTTAATTCTCACCGTCCAATGCAGCTTGAGTGGTTGACAACTTTCTCTGTGTACACTTTTATTGCTTTTAAAAAACGACTAACAAATATATCTTTATATCTATAAAATTTATTTATGCTAATCAATTATTATAAAAAATCATGGTAAAAAATTATGATAAGTAGTTATGAAAAATTAGTTTGGTTACGGATTATTAAACTACAGAAATCGGATATATGGAGCTAATAATAGATTAATAATCAAATATTTATCTGAATTAATTATTATTTTATACGTAGTTAACTAAGTTTTGATAAATAATTATTAAATAAAAATAAATAAATTTACTATAATTAAATTTAAATATTATTATATTCCCTTTCTTGCTTCAGGATTGACTTAAGCGCCAACAAAACCCGGGAACGACCATAATGACGGGTGTTGAGGTCTAAGAGATGATCATCTGTATCTACCAAACCATCCTAACAAATAAAATTATCATTATATATATTAATAATATTTACATCTTAATATATTTTATTTATTTTTTAATTGTTTTTATCATATTATATATCATTTTTAATTTTTGTTAATTGTTTTTATTTTTTCTACCTTTCTTAACTATACACCCAAAATTAGATTTAAAAGTATCAAAACTCAATAATAATATAAACACAAAAATCATTTCTCTCTATGCTACAATAGTTTTATGAGTCCCTTATCCTTCAAATTATTTTTGTTAATATTAAACATTGAAATATGTCAATATAATAGACTCCTAAAAAGAATAGCTGAATTCGAAAATCAAAAGTAGAAATGGTAAAAATATATGCTCCTGAAAATGTTTATAATAGATATTTGCATATTCAAAAAATAGGTGGAGATAACCGACTGTCATGTGGGTATCTGTATGTTTATAAAAGATGTACTTTTATTAAATATATTTTATGATAACATAAATTTATTTTATATTATTTCTAATGATATTGTTAATATATTGATGTACAATGATATTATATAATGCTAATTTATATTAGAAAATAATAATATAATATGATATTATATAGTACATATTATATGATTTTCTCTTTATAATTTTTACTTTTTCAACTATTTTTGAATATTTATGATACTCATTATCTTTATGAATATGTGTTAGTTTTAATAAATATGGATACATGTAAGATATTATCCATCCTTGGCCCTCTCAGCTCAGTTGATATCCCTGATCATAGGTTAATACTCTTTGCCTCATATATATATATATATATATATATATATATATATATATATATATATATATATATATATATATATATATATATTTTAAAAGAATATTAATTATAATTTATTACTTTAATTGATCAAATTATTCTTGATAGAAATTACAATATAATAATAAATTTAATATTTAGGTGAGATATTAATAAATAAAAATATCGTTAAAATTAATATTTTTATTTTTTAAAATCACAAATATTTTGATGAGATAAATTAAAACATCCATATATATATATATATATATATATATATATATATATAAAATATAATATAATATAAGAAACAGGGGTAATTAGTTTACTTCTACATTATAATTTTAAATTAAAAGTGTTTTACTTCAGAAAAAAAAAGTATTTTAGTAAAAAAACGTTATTTATGTAATTAATATTTTTTAAAAGAAGTATATTATCTTGAAGACAAGAGACAAAAAGTGTTACCAAATATAGTTATATAATGAATCAATTTTCGTTGTTGGTTATTCTATGATGTACTAGTGACCTCCATAAATAGCTCTCCTTCTCATGATATAAAACGAGTCTTCGATACGACAGTAAATGAAACTCATTTTCATGTTCTACTTTCTTTTTTATCTCCTATTTTAACATGAAGACAATATCAGAGCTCAAATTTTGAGCTATTATTTGTCTCACCTTTCTTTCAAGATCTTGCTATGGCCAATTCATACCTCTATAACTATCTTAATTACCAATCCTTCCAACTTTCATCCTCATTCATTATCTACTATATTGTCTTATGTACATTGTTTTTCCATATACAAGAAGTTTTGTCTTTCTGTCACTACCACTGCCGAACCCAAAACTTGTGCACAAGCATCAGAGCATGCATGCTGGCAGCAAGCCTTGGCAGTTGAATTGGATCATAGGCTGAAAATGGGTATATAAAATAAAATATCATGAAGATGGCACAGTTGCAAAAGGCTACACACAGTTAGGAGGTGTTGATTATTTTGATACTTTCTTGCCTGAAGGAAAATTATCTACAATTTAAGTTCTCTAAACCTTAGTTGCTGTTAATTGTTGTTTTTTTTGGAACAATTGGATGTAAATAATATTTTCCTTCATGATGATCTACATGACTACATGAAGTTTACATGGTTTTACCCCTTGGCCTTCCCAAACATGATTCATCCAAAGTTTGTAAGCTGCATAAGTCACTATATGACCTTAAACATGCCGGCAAACGGTGATATTCTAAGCTATATCTGGCCCTAATTTCACTGATGAATTTCATTCAATCATCTGTTGACCACTCTCTTTTCATCAAATCTTCTAATAACAGTATCACCATTCTCCTAACTTACATTGATGATATTGTCCTGACAAGAAGTAACATGGCTAATATTGCTCAACTGAAACGCTTTTTGAATGATAAATTTAAAATAAAAGATCTTGGTTCATTGGATATTTCCTTGGTCTTGAATTGTTAGGTCTCAATCTGGTATTCTCCTCAACCAAAGGAAATACACATTGGAGTTATGAGAAGACGGTGGCTTATTGGGCGCCAAGCTTGTCAGCACCCCATCCATCAACTTATCGCAAACTTGTGGTAAGACTGTTACACCTCGTCACTATTCAACTCGGCATCGCCTTTTCTGTACAACAACTTAGCCAATTTATCTAAAATCCCATGCAAGCGCACATCGAGACAATTGTTGAATATTCAAATACCTCAAATCAACCCTAGCTACTGGTCTCTTTTCCTCTGTTGATTCATACACCAAACTCTCAAGCTTTGCTGACTCAGATTGGGCATGTTGCCTTGACTCTGGCAAATCCATGACCAGTTATTGTGTTTTTCTTGGATCTTCCTTAGTATCTTGGAAATCTAAGAAACAATCTATTGTTTCGTGATCTTCATATGTGAGGCCGAGTGTAGAGCATTGGATAATTTATCTTGTGACCTACAGTGGATCTCTTATCTTCTTCTCTAGGATATGCAAATTCCTCTTCAACTAGTTTTCATCTATTGTGATAACAGGTCAGTGATATATCTCGCTCACAATCTGGCTCATTCATTTGCTCCCTATTTCATCCTCAGGTCAATTAGCTGATGTCTTCACAGCGTTGTTGCGTGCTACCTCATTCAACAATCTTCCAAGTTGGATTTTTCAAACATTCATAACCCAATTTGAAAGGGGATGTTACCAAGTTAGCCGATTTTAACTATTAGTTATTCTGATTTGTAGTAAGAACTTCTACAAATAGCTTTCCTTTTCATGATGTAAAACAAGTCTTTGTTCCTACTACCTTCTTTCTATACCTTTCTCTTTCACCATTAAGAGAGAATAATAAACTATCATTATAAATGAAATTTTAGTATGATATGAATCAATTACCATTTAATGTGCGAAACATAATAGTAATTTCATTATAGTTTCGTAGCTTTAGCTATAATTAATTAAGAAGCAAATGCGATTAAGATTAAGATGAAATGTGACTGCCAATTTTCGGTGTTTTGATTGTCGTAAATTTCGCGTGTGTATGTGTTTTGCATGAAAGAATTATGTGGCGTGAGTATGATAACAGTAGCTTCGGGACGAGGATGCTGTGAATATTGTTTCTACCTATTATACGTCAATTTGAGGAGAAAGGTTCAAATGGAATTTGTATAAACTTCAGTGGTTTTTTGTCAAATCACTGCCATATGTCTCTATCAAAGTGGATGGTGTGGTTGTCTTCTATTGTCTTGGAGCTCAGGGAAAAGAGTGATTGGAAATTCAGGACAAAGATTGGATTTTAGAGATGGTACTTGACACCTGTTTGGTTAATCGTTGGATTCAGTAGAGGTAAAGAGTTTTTGTTTCTTTTTTCCCTTGCCCAAGCTCGATCGGTTTTAACATTTCAATGAGAAAGGAATTTTAACATTTATCAATAATGTTTGTGAGGCACAGTTTATGTACGAAATACTAAAATTCTTCCTCCCTTCAATTTTTTTTTTTCCATTTTGTCAATGAAAGCAAGATCTGAAACAAGATTATTTGTTGTGTTTATTCAACTCAGACCCACGTGTAAGAAGCTCTTTTGAATGGTATTTCTAGTGGCGTTGAACATTACCTCATAGTCTACACCTTGGACACATGATGCATTATTTTCGTGGAAAATGCTCCACAATATCCCATGACTTGACAGGGACAGGGTTACATTTTGCATATTTTTCCGTCCAAGTCACGGGGTATTTACCAATATGACCGTCTTAAAGTTGAAATCCATCGTATGATCGTAGGCTGTTTTTTCGATCACATATATAAAGCGAATAATTAATGATATATATATGTGGATGAACTCTAAAGGCAAGAAAATTGACAATGGCTCAGTTATTATCGTACAGTTCACCACGAGTCTTTGGCGCTTGATGTGTGATATCTTCCTTTACCAACTCAATCATCCCATCACAAACCGAATATATTAACAGGCAAAATAGTGAAATATCTGTTTAGCTCCACTACATTTTATAAATTAAATTAGTTTGGTTTAATTTAAAATCAACATCAAACCAGTTTTATTTCTTTCTTATTCTTTTTTGTTATACTTTTTCATTACTGAAATGCCTATTCAGTTCAAGAAATAAAGATAATGAAATTATCAATTAAAAATTGCAAGCATATATATATTTGGTATATATTTATGTACCATCTTAGGGTACATGTTGCTTTCACTTAATTTCGTCCAACAAAGCTACATACAACTACAAGAACAAACTATAATGTTATATATATATATATATTAAACTAAATGTTTTCCTCCCCTCAAAGGCATAGCACCTCTTTAAATATTCAAGTGATATTATGTTTGGCTCCCACAAACCTTTTCTACACGAAATCTGATTAAAGATGCTTCTCACATCCCAAATGTTTGGTCATATATGGGATGGAAATTTGACCCTAAAAAGCGCTGAGTACCACACAAATAGAAGCTGAGTTGTAACCAAAAGAAAAAAGAAGCTGGTTGATAATTAAAAGAGAAAAGGATGGGAGAAAATTAAGACATGGTCATACCGTGATCAGGCACCACATATTTTCGTTGGTATGGTTATATTTTCTCACTTTCTTGATGATCTTGACCCTTTGGCATGGTTCCGTTGTCAAGGGTAGATGAGGGTCTGAAACTTTTTCCCAGAAAATGTACCATTTCATGAATCATGGAAGCTAAAAAGGAAAGGGAAAACGTGAATGCAACAGGTTATAATTTTCTAAGGTAGGGTTGCAAGTTGCAACGCAGTTGGTGGGGTCCAATCTTGGAATTCCGTCAAATCAGTGGGACTATCTTTAATAGTTAATAGGACACTTTTGATGCATCCCTAGTTAATACCACGACCTTAAAATCTTCCACACCAATTCTCTTTCTTTCAACTAGTTTTTAGGAATTTATTTTATATGATGGGAGAGCCTATTCGGTTAAATAAACGTTCAATTTACAAATTTTAAGCAATATTAAATATGCGGTCCATTGTATAATTATTTTAAGTTCGTTGAAATAAAATTTTCATATTAATTAATTAGAATACTTCATGTAAGTATTGAGTCATTATTTTCCTTAAAAATTAATTTTTAAAAATAAGTTAAGTTTAGTCTATTCAATACACCTCAATCATCCTTGTTCAATTTTGGATGTTCTTTTTCAACTTTCAAGTAGGACCCCCAAATTAACTTGCGTTTGTTATTTGGTACTGTGATTGCTGGATTGGATCTAATGGTCAATTCGGTAACATCAAAAAATCAATAGTATGTAGACATTTGCTTGTAGCCTTATAGGCCAGCTTCAATTTGGTCGTCTATTATGGCAAATTAAATTTCAACTCCTTTGACGTCATGGGAAGAAAGATGGTGTGGTGAGAAAATAATAATACTATCAAATATGGTTAGAGTGATGTAACTAAAACAGTGACTACTGAAATGTAACACCTTTGCTCTCTCAACTATATTTGAATAATGAAGGGCAAAAATTTTAATTTGTGTCAAACTTAATCAAACAGATTGAAATGTAGATTTGGTATACACAGCCCAACCTAGAATATAAAGGGAATTATGACCACTTAAAAAGGAAGGAGCAGAAAGGCAATAGCTTGCATTTTGCATGTATTACTGGAGAAAGGAAGAGAATACCGAGGCAGTGAGCCCCAAGGCATGGCCATCACCTTAGAGGGGTTCAAGACCACTGCCACAGACACCACACAGTTGTTAATAAAGCGCTGGACTTAGATTTCTACAACTATGGGTCCACCTCAAAACTCTGCTGTAGCATTTATTTATTATCCCTTTTTTATTTTTTAAAAATTAAAATTGCTTAATTTATTTTTTTAGCAATTAAAATTCTGACTTGTTTATTTTTGAGAAGGAACATGATATTTTTTATTTTTAAGAAATTAATATAGTTGATGACTGATCTTTCTATACCCAAAATAATGATTTACTCTGTATGTTTGGGGGTTAGACCATACACTTTTCTCGTCCTTTTTTATTCGTGAAATCAGTGGAAGCCCACGTTCAGATCATGTATGCAAAAAGAGCTTCTCCCTGGACCCGTTAGTCTTCCAAAACAGCTTTCACAAAGAGAAAACCATGCATTGCAGTTTGTCTTCTTGTTTCGAGATTAGAATATGACAATCAATAATAAACTTTGGATATTTCATAATGGATGATGCTATTCCTACTTAAATTATCTATTATTATACTTCCTTACTACTGTCTTTTTTCTTTATGACTCCCACCTTTTCTTCTCTTTTTATCTAATCCCTGTTTGCATTATATGTTATAATAGGAAATATAAATAAGAATACTGTTATTCTTTCGAACTTGGACTTTGGACTTGTATATTCCCAAACAGAGAAGAAGAAACACCAAAGCACGGAGTGTGTGTGGTTACCTCTTGACAAACTAAGGTAAATTGGGACAAATGGAGCTCTTGTCCACTCTCTATATTTTTTGCTTAAAAAATATGAAAAATCTAATAGAATCAAATAGGTAAATATATCACCGTAAATTATGTTATACCAGGATATATCCAGATTTTTAAATTTTTATGATAGAACCGTCACAAAAGATAAAAAAATATAAATGTATAAAAATATATGGTACTGTTGAGTAATACAATAATCACGATTCACCACAAGTTACGAACATTGCTGGTTGAGAAACGTTAGGGGTCAGAATAATGTACGTAAGTTGGTAGTAGTTTACTTACTGTGGATGCTCATTGACAAGGCAAGGCAATGCGGTGTAGCCCCTTTGATTAGGGGAATGGGTTGATACACAGAATCAGAGAGAGAGGGCTTCAAAGTTCAAATCAATCAAAGGCTACAAAAAAGGTACGGTAAGTGGCATATCATATGGACAAGTTTTGCTGTATTAAAGGGGTCTAAATCAACAGTTCCTAGTTGCTTAGTCAGGCCATTCATTCGGAGTGGGTCCAAAACATTCACCTAACCACAATAAAGATGACATAACACAAAGCCCTTTTTCCTTTCCTCTCTTTGATTTCACCTACTGAACAAATCCAGTTTGTATTTGCTTTTTCTTAATTCTTATTGTACTACTTCTTTACAATTTAAATATTCAATTTTCTATAACCCTTGTTCTTTTCTTTTCATTATAACAATCACTCTACCCCATAAAAGACCCGTTCCAAAAAGCTCCTCTCAGCCTTTTCGACTTTCTGCTTCCAACATTACTACTACTAGTAGAAGCTTTTGACTCAATCTCTTTATTCTTTCCTCACTCCTTTTTCCCTCTGCCAAATTACACCCCACATGAACTCTCAAACAGAACCAACCCGCTCAACTCTGACAATCGCAGTTTTGCATTTAATTACCCATGTTTCATGCCATTTCCACCTCATTTTCCTCAAAACATAGTCATATCCCAACTTCATCTTCAGTCCTCAGTCTTCCGTTTCACCACCTTGTCACATAATGGTTCTACGTGGCACAAGACCTCAAATTTTATTACTCTGCCTGATCTTGTTCCTCTGCATATTGGGGCATAGTCAAGCCTCAAGAATCACTAAAGTCTTCAAAGTTAAGCCAAAATCTCAGCACACAGGTCACTTTTTTGGGTTCTTGCCTAGAAGGATGCCCATACCCTACTCCTCTCCTTCAAGGAAACATAATGACATTGGCTTGCAAAGTTGGAGATCACCTTAAAGACTCGGACTTAAATTAAGCAGTTTTTGGCAAAGGTGACTTTTGGGTTTTATTTCAATTCTCTTTTGAAGCTAATGTACATTGGGGCATGGGGCGTTTTTTTAATGGTTAATCCATTGTTCTTAAGCTTGATGACATGCTATTTTGTTTCAGGGGATGTAATGGGTATGATCTATTAGGCTACATATATTTCTTACTTAATCTCTCTCTTTTGGAGGGACTACTTTTGGAGTGTAAATCGGTTAAATATAGACAATGATGATGAATGATCAACATTGCAGAGTTGTTCTGCTGTATATGAGATGAAAATTTCCAGTACTTATACCTTAGTATCACTCCACATGCATGCATTTGCTGTCTTTGATTTCTTCCACAACTATTCCTCTAATTCAGTATTCTGCAATCTGTTCTTCAAACGAATTGGAACTTCTTCTCATTGTTTAAGCTAAAAATAATTAATTTTAAGTATAGTTAGTGATCAACCAACAACCGTTACAGTAATAGGTAGAACAAGTAGACTGACACTAAATACCTGCTCCGTTGAATTTTAGCTTTATGGAAGCAAGAATCTGATGCCACTGAATTCGGGCTAAGGTGATCTCAGTATCATGTGCTTCGGTTGCGTGTATCACATTCTTCTTCTACATTATTTCCTTTTTAATTTGGTACTCATTCATTTGTACGTATTAATTGTGTATTCTAGTTCAATAATTGATCTAATTAAACTTTCAACAAGGATTGATTGTTTAGGTGTCTCCCACACCAGTAGTCGACACTTTTTTGGTTTGAAAATAGCTACCAATATTTTTTGAAAAGACTGAATAAAAAGCGATGAAAATCGAATATTTATGTAATTCTATTTTAATTTCTTCAAACAAGGATTACTGTCCTTATTAAAACGTACATAACTTTCCTATGTGATAGATAAGTGCTACTATTTCATAGAGCAACTGAGATATAATATATTTACAACAAATTTATACAACTTGTATAATATTTTGTTTCTTTTTGTCAACGTTATATGACATTTTATTATCTATTTTTCATTTTTTATCTTAGTTTCTCTTGTTTGTTTGAATTATTTGTTGAAATAATTAAAATAGGAACATACATAATTAAATGTTTTATTTTGAATATAACAGAACATAGATGATTGGATTAAAATATGATAAAGAAGTCTCATAAATTATTTTTGTAAATAAAAATTCAAATTACCATTTGATCAAATGTATATGAAAATAAGATGTCATCATTCTTCTTTTAGTGTTTTTATTTGATCAATGTATAATTTTGGTTTAAGAATTTGTTTTTAGAAATTTTAGGCCATCTATTATTTAATTTAGTTTATTTTTCTATTTTTATTTGCTTAAAACTTTATAATTTTCATATTTTGTTCAAGGTTTCTATAAATTAAATTGATTAAATTATCTTCTACTCATAAAATTTATAAATAAAGATTAAATTTAAGCCATTAAAATTGATTAATAATGAAAAATTGGAATAGTTTATATGGAATTCTGAATTCAAATTCTATTGTTTTCATTATTGCAAATAAAAAAATTTAAGTTTCACCTAACATAAAAGATAAATATTAAAAAATTAAAATCCAATTTTACATCTTATAAATTTTTTTTTAAAAAAAATTGATCAAATTTATGAAACATCTAAACTTTTAAAATTTTGTTACAATACCATTAAAAACTCTTTAAAAAATTTTGATAAAAAATAATAATGTGAAAATTTTAATTTGAAAAAATACAATGGGGTCAACTTAGCTAAATTTTAAAAATAAAATATTAAAGTTACCCTAAAAAATTTAGAAAGCCAAAATTAAACATAAACTATACTATAAAAAATAAAAATACAATTAAGTCAAATAAAAACTAATGAAATCATAAAATAAAAGTTCTGTATGCATGTTGTATATAAAATAATACTCTATAAGAAAATGATTATGCTTGTGAAGATTCGTTCTTATAACCATAACTGTTAACTGACGTTAATTGAGAGTTTATACAAAAATCAGAGTGGTCTATACTTATTTACTGTTAGAGTTATTAATTAAAAATTTAGATAGCTATAGGAGTGACATAAACTCTTGATTTGATTTAATTATTAAATAAAGGATTAAATATATTTTTTATCTTTTAGTATAGGCAGTAAAAAATTATATATTTTAAGCATGTTAATTAAGGTTTAAATTTTGATAGTATGCTAAAACAAAATTCACACGTTGGAATATGTTTATCTTGCATTCTTCTTTGGTTGAAGACATCCAAATATAATCAGGGGAAAAGTATTATGGGCGTTATAAATACTTTGCTGAGATAATGACTATTGATTGGAGTTTCATTGGATTCCATCCATTAAAAAGACATTATGAGGAACATAAATGATAAATAATAATTCTTTTGCCCACAGTTGTATATGTTGCAGTATTTTCATCATTAGACTTCATTTGAATTTGTGTGGTTTTCACTAAGAAATAAATTTCCAATGATAAAGAACTTCATTCTAATGTGGCAGTCGACGGTTGGCTGAATTGAAATAATTATAAATCAATGAAATTAAGGGATAAGCACTTCGTGTCCCTCGTTAATGTTTTATAAATAACGAAGTCAGAACCCTAAATACACATGATTATTGAATCCTTGAAAGGTTATCTTCATAATATCATTTCTACAAGTAGAAAACAGATTCCATGAATTATCCCATACCCATTCCATACCTCAACTAATTTAGCTATGACGCAATTGTCTTCAAATAAAGTTACCTTTCTTCTAGAAATCTTTTTTTATTCACTATTCAATTTTTATTTCCAAAAACATCTTCCCTTTGTCAAAGACTTTAATGGCATGCTTACACATAAAATGGGTCATGTGCCACAACAAGAAAAAAGAAAATATCATTGTAGATCGCTTTCCTATATCGAGGTCAATTCTCTGTTAACTTAGAAGTAGAAATCAAAGAATAACATCTGCAATGGAATTGGGAAGGCTAAGGCCATACCTAATTTAATCTGTGATATTGAAATTACTATGGAATTTTTAATTTCAATTTAAAAAAAAATTCCGATATTTTGTTTGGATCATGTGAAAAATAAAAAGGAAAGAAAAAAGATAAAGAAATAAAAAAATAAATTATTTAAATAAATTAAAATAAAAAAAAGAAAGAATTTCTTATATTTGTATGAGTAAAAAAGAAATAAGAATATATATATTAATAGTATAAAAGTTAATTTTAAAAAATAAAATTTAATTTTTATTATAATTTTCTATTAATATAATATTTTTTTATATTTTAAATATATATAATAATTTAAAATAAAAAAATAAAAAATACAAGTTTCTTTCTCTATTTTTTTTCACCAACCAAACAAAATATAAAATTTGCTCCGAAATGTTTCACCCACTTTAGTTGATTAATTTTTTAAATAACGGTCTACATATATAGTGTATGAATTTAATTGAAATTTAGTGGTAACATAGAAATATTTTATATTATTATCTTATTAAAAAATTTATAATAATTATTCAAAAACTATACTTATTATAGTGAGTTAATTAATGAATGACAATAAAATTTATATTAAAAATATATTAAAATTAAACTCGTAATATATATTCTACTAATTTTGAGTACATGTCAAACTTTACTAAGCATAGTTATTTGCCAAAATCATTTTCACTTTGACATGTATTTTTATATTTTTATTTTATTTTAATTTTTAAATTGTTAGAAAAACATTCTTAACAATATTATTAAATTGGAAATTTTAATTTATATTATATATGTGATAATGGTACATGAAATATTTACTATTTAACTCTGTTGAGCATTGATTGTCAACTAGGAAATTAAACTGTTTGCAAGTTCAATGTCAAAAAGTATCATTATTATATTATAGATAAGTAATGTTAAAATGATGTTATTTTTACATTTTTAACAATTTTTAGTAATAATAAAATTTATATTTTGTCAAATTAATAAAAAATAAAAATCATTATAAATGGTCTAATGATAAAAAGTTAAAAATTAAAATAATTTTACATAAAAATTTTATATTTAAATTTTATCTTTTTCAACGTTATAAAAATAATAAAAAATTAACAAATGATTTTGAGATTTATGTAAAACTTCACTTAATAATGACGAAAACTATTTAAAAAGTTAGTAAACAGTATGTGAGAATTTAACGTATTGCTTAATTTCTAAAAATATTTTATTTTATATTTGTAAATAAAAATAAAAATTTGTTATTATTTTATTATTTACTATATAAAATGTTAAAAAAAAGAATTCATATTTATAAATAAAAATAAAATATATTTTTTTCACAGATAAAATGCCACATAAAATTTTCGCATACATCTTAATGACTTTATTAGGAAATTTTACACATCCTTAAATAGGTAACGTATTTAGTTTAGAAGAGCCCATAACGTTCATCCAAGAAAAAGAGCCCATAACTGCAACGATATATTTTAAGAAGCGATGCCGATTAGTAATTATGGCTTTCAAAACCTATGACGCATGCTTTTTCCACGTTTGTCGTTTAAAGGAAACGAATAATGAGCATTCAACTACTAATATAATATCTTTAATTGAGTATTTTCTTTAATCGTTTCCAAAAATGTTTGATTAGGGCATGAAGATGATGCATATCTTAATTCCAAGTCTTCTTTATATATTTGCTGTGAACCTTACTCGAGCCGCACTTAACCAGGATATTTAATAGGGTTAGGGTCTTAGAATGAATAAAAAAGAAAGTGTGAGACAGAATGATAATGGCCCAAATATAATGGGTAAAAGACATGGGGAAAAGGGCGATCATTGCTCAAGTTTGAAAAATAAATTTAATGGAAAGTAGGATGCGTGGTGGAAATATGAAAGATCAATGTTTAAATTATTTATTTAAAAAATTTTAAGGTTTAAATTTTATTTATTTTAAAATTTTTAAGGTTGAAGGAAGTTTATTACCTTATAATTTTTTTTAAAAGTCAGATCTATTTAAAGTTTATTATATCTATACATATGCTTAAAAATTTATAATATAAAAATATCAATAAATAGATAAAAAATATATATATAATAAAAAAGTTTTATAAATAGGTTAAACAGACTGTGCTATAAGTTTATATTTAATTTGTTTATTTAATTTTTTTAACAAATATAAACCTAAGCTTTTTATTAAATATATCAAATTAAATTAAACTTTAAATAAAACATATAATTTAAGAGTATACGATTCGGAAAGATCATATTATATTTTTTATAATTATAATCTGAATACTTGAATTAACCTATATTTTATTTATTTTTGTTTAGATGGTTGGATGAATTAAGTTTGAGATGGATTAGATCCATGTTTATTACTATTACAATCCTTTCCAACTCACTCAAGTTTGAATTCACATGAGTTATGGGTAGCGTGAATGGCGCAATTGTAATTCAATGTTAGTTTTAAACCAGATGTTTTTACTCTATATTTAAACCAGTTTAATGCCATGTTAATTTACATAAGATTATGTTTAAATTATAATGATCAATTAATCTGTATTAGGTTTTAAAATAAAATTTTGAATTAAAGATTTTAGAACTGTATATAATAATGTGAAAGACTCTCATTTATAAAAAGGAGATATTTAAACAAAATTGTGTTTACTTTCAACTAAATTACTTCTAATTACATAATTAATTATTTAAGATATAAATTTTATTTAATGTGAACGAAGGTGTCACATTCAAAATTATAAGATAAATTTATATTTAAGTAAAAAATATTAAATAAGCATTATATTATACTTAACTACATTTTTATCCACTAAATTTGATCATGTGCAATTTTAATATCTTAAATTTCTTTAGCAATTTTGATCGCTCCATTTTAAAATTTTAGTAAACTTGGTTTCCCGTTGCTTTTTTAAAAAAAAAAATAATTGAAACTATGTTGTATATTTTCACTCAAAACCTCTACAAATTAAATTGTCTTCTACTAAAAATCACAGACTAAACTATTAACTTTTATCCAAAATAATAAAGAAATTCAAAATTTTTCCTCTTCAATTTCTAATCTCACATTTTATAAAATCCTTAAAAATTTACAATTTTTTTTCTAAACTTTTAAAAATCATGTGCCATGCCGTTACAAACTCTTCAAAATTTTGTATAAAAAGATAATAATTTGAAGACTTTAATTTAAGAAAATCAAGGGAGAATCAAATTTGCTAAGTTTTAAAAGTAAAAGAATTAAAATTGCTTAGATAAAGCTTTGAAGATCAAAATTGCATATAGGTTAAATTAGAGGAGTCAAAAATATAATTAAACCATTATATTAATGTATTTTTTTATTTCCTTTATTTAATAATGTTTATTTTATAAAAAGTATTGTATTTATATATATATAATTTAAAAAATAACTAAAAAAATATTAAAAGATTGAAATAAAAAAAAGATAATAGATGAAACAAATGGAATAACAAATTTTAAAAATAGAAATTATGAAAAAAAAAATACCGTATAAAGTTTCTAATCCGGAATTGATGTCATGTGATATTTTGATGATAAAAATTAGATATGTATAGGATTTCAACCGAGCCATTTTTTTTCATAATCCTAACTCATGTCTTTTCACAATGAATCAAGTTGATTCACGAGTCATAACTCACTTTGATCATCACTTTACTCAAATAATGCGCCTTCTAATTACAGTAGGCCCTATCAATTCATGAAAGACATTTTTTCATGTCTACACGGGAGTTGTCAATTTAATTTCAAATAAACTCATTTATACACAAAAGAAGAAGCATTTTTTAAACAAATACACAAAATTACGTTAGATATTTAATTACTGAACATGCATTCTATATTTGCTTTGTATACGATTCTTTGATTTCATTTCATTACAAGTCAGCTTAGTTTAACTTAAGTTTATTTATTTCTTGTCCATGTTGATTGTAATGTTCAAATGACGGACTTTAGTCTTCCACTTGTCAATCAATTCTGGAATATATGTGCAGTTGAACCATATAACCTTTTCTAAGCTCTGGTCAATTTGTTACGTTCCTTTCGATTGGCAAAAGAGTAATGATATCCGTAGAATTAGAATATCGTCCACTAATATATCTCAATCCACCACCTACAAATTTTTATTTTATTTCTTTTTTAAAAAGTCAGCTGTTAAAAATCTAGGTGTATCTAGCTGGATGGATGCAATAAGCAGATATACAGATATGCGTCCATCATTTTTTTTATATCAAAATACAGAGAAGTCTACCAGG
Source organism: Canavalia gladiata (assembly GCA_037954105.1). Classification (NCBI taxonomy): domain Eukaryota; kingdom Viridiplantae; phylum Streptophyta; class Magnoliopsida; order Fabales; family Fabaceae; genus Canavalia; species Canavalia gladiata. The sequence goes on along the minus strand of CM075659.1, from coordinate 55,421,565 downwards.
ATTCATATAGCTTTTGCTTTCTTCTGCAGAAAGGCATTTGTCAATATCGATGATTGGATGCTCAAAGATGAAATATAGATGAGAGGCTTTAGGTTTCAGGTTTCAGATCCAAGCAATTGAAAAGAGACTCACAGTACTAAAAAAATCAGCTTAGATGTAAGAACAAAACGAGCATGGTGATGTTGAAGAGAGGAACGGGAGATGCAATCAATATACAACTTGGATAATGATTACTAAATAATTCAGCATAAATATTATATGGCTAATGGCATTAATAATTTTTGCTTTCTATAAATCGTGTACAAAATATTGATAATAATTTAATTGTGTATGCAAACTAATCCAAATGGAGAATTAGGATTTCTGCAATAGCCACATTCCGTTTCAAACGGAAGGTACTCGTGATGAGACATGATACTTTAAATCTTAAAAAAAAAATCTCTCAATCAGACCAAAAAAATACTAATCCTAGTGGCCTTGTAAATTTCTTCAGTTAAACTTAATAAAGCTACTTCATGCGCAAATCGATGAAAAATGGGGTGAAAGTGAAGCGGAAGTAGGTTACTGTCGTCACCGATATAGGCAACTTCAAAGGATAATGTTTTGCAGCAGATGATTGTAGAGTAGCTAAATCAATAAAAGAAAATGAACATTTAAATAATTCTTAGTCTACATTACACTGTTATAAAACTACAAAAAAGTTAGGAGAGATATAGTTCATATATGATACTTAACAAACAGAAGGTTAACATTCATTACATATAACCAGTATCAATCTACACTGCAAGAAAAACCAGCTAGCCTATATAGAAAGCAAATACCGGATTTACCATGCAGTACTACCAGAGCATTTGATAGTCTTCTAACAGGAAAACAGATAATAATCACATTTTCTGGCTTCACTTATTGTGGTATTAAACGGTAGCAACAGCAAGCACCAAGATGCCACCTCATCGATGAAAAACACGCTTTCGTTTTTCTCATCACTACTGCTTTGAGACTCTATCCAACGCGTCAAAAACACATTGCTGGGTTACATCTTCCACAATCACTGTCTTATCTCTTGACTTAGAACCAGTACCTATAGAGACTTGTCTTCGTTTCACACCTAAAACCTAGCACCAGTAGAAGAATGTTATACAACAAATTATTTGTATTAAAAAAATTAATAAAAAAAGAATGAAAATATTACTAACAGAAAAATCAGAACTTACAGAACTGATGTAATCGAGAAGAGCCGCATTAGCTTCCCCATCCCTGGCCGGCGCGTCAATTTGCACTCCTACCGCTTCATCGCTGATATCTGCTTATTAAGAGAAAAACCAAAACCATAACTGCATTTATTTATTTACGAAAATCGAACAAACGCAAGAAAGAGATAGATAAAGACGAAGACCTGTTACGGATGCGGATTTGGAACCAGGCTTGGCGTGGATAGTTATAGCGACGGAAGAAGGAGGCACGCACCGAATACAAGACGGAAAATTATTAGGTTTTTCCGACGGATTTGTTCTCTTAGGCTCCGCCTTTGCTTTTCCCCTCTTCGCCGGCGGCATATTTTAACCCTTGCCTTTGCGTACTCGGAACGCCGTCGTTCTCCTGTTATGTAGCATTCACTTTATGTGACGCGTGGGAGAACCGGAATTCGCATTAGTATTAAAAATTATCAACATTAATCGTGACCGTCAATTTGATCCAACGGTTCTGAACTTGCCATTTAAATGTAGAAGAGAAGCCAAGATTTCAGTTTATTAAACGAGAACCTGCCAGAAGACTGGGGAACCTATATCCGTTTTCTGCGACGCGACGCATTACCGACGATGGGAGCGTCCACTTCGGCGGAGCCGAGGATTTCGGTGGAACAGAAGGAGGCGGAAGCCGTTGCAGCCTCCACCGGAGCTCTTCCAATGCTTCAGAAAGCTTTCTCAAAGCTCGTCGACGACGAAAAAAACGCCATTCCCTTAGAGAATCTACAGGTACTAGTCAGAATCCTTAACAACTTTCTCATCCGCGATTATTTATCTTTATTTTCTTTATTGATTTTTATAAGTTGTAAACTCGTTATTTTCAGCGATGCTTCGGTTTCGCTCACGAAGGTCGAAGTTATTCCGGAAGCAACGTGCCGGATTCGTTTCCGGTGTTGCTGGACCACGTAGGTTCTTCCCTAGTAGATCAATTTTTCGTGCCTGATAAGGGAGGAATAAATTGGATTGAATTTGTGAGAGGTTATAACAAGTGCTGTGCTAGGGTGTCTGCGTCAGTTTCGCTGAACATGCTTGTTAGAGTGTTCCTCGCTATATCCAGAAAAGCGAATGTGCCTCTGCATTTGGAGTTTGAATCCGAGGATGATGATTGTAAGGTTAATGGGTACCTTCTTCCTAGCCATGTGTTTCTGCTTCTTTCCGTGTGTTGGGTTATGTCATGGGGTTTTAGAATTTTGAAAGGGGAAGGAAGTGTCAGTCTACCAGATCTGAATCATTTGGTATTACCAGCCATCACGTCGTGTGCCCAAGTTGAGGGTGGTTTTAATGTGTGGGATTGTGACTTCTCGACCTTGGAGGTTCAACTTTCTGCAGGCAAGTTTGTTACGTGGGTTATGAGCACGGTACCCTGCCTCCCGGATTGCTTAAGACAGTATTTTCATGCAAGACTGGAAATGGCAATAACTGCAAGGGTAATTTGTGTGTTTATATTCAATGGCACAAGTGATCATCATGATTCTTTTCAATGACCACTTTACTTTAGCATATTTCTTTACTCTTTATGTGACATGATTAGGATCTGGTATTCTTGATTACAATCTTAGTTGAAATGTGATTTATAGCAATGCAGTTGCATTTATTTTTTGTTTCTTTTGCCTTGCCCTCTGTGCTGAAATTATTGTGATTTGGAACTACATTCAAATGTGTCTTTCAAACATACAGTATTCACCCTGATCTTTTTATCCTGATGCTTGAAATATGAAGACTGCATCATTTATGAAAGAACAGATCCCAAGAATTTGTCTAGTTTCTTCTAAAATCAATCAACATGATATAATAGAATTGACCAATGATCTTTGCTTTAACATTCCTTTGGATGTTGGTGACCTGTTTAAGCTTCTTTTAGATTTCCTTATTGATTGTTGCTAGTAGGGAATGATAGTTGTTTTGAGGTTCTTTCAGCCTTAAACTTTATACATTCTTATATATACTTACCATTATAGGAAACCAATTCCCCAATATGGCCTTTTGGTGTTTGTGTTTGGATTTTCTAAAAATCCAAATATTTTGGTTTTACAGTAATTGAAAACTGAGGAGAAAATCCTCATTTCATACCAATCAGAAAGGCTAATTACATACAGCTCCCAATTTAAAGAGCTTTTCAAAATTTTCATCCATATTGTGTTTAAGTCATTTTTCATTTTGTTTTTTTTTTTAAAGTAATTGCTTCTGAGGCCATTAAATAATTTAACAAAATTAAGCATTTTTCGCTTATAACTGCGGTGCTGGTATTTCTTCTAATATGGCAAAAAATCCACTTATCACTTGAAGTAATTGTTTATTTCTAATTGATTTGTCATTTGTGTTTGGTAGCTTCAGTTATTAGTTGACTAATTATTGATACATGAGCATGAAGAATTATCATGACATTGTTTTTACTTTCTTACTGCTCAAAAATTCCTAGGATTATAGTCTCTACTCTAGTACTCTTACTATACATTTATCACCTGGAGAGAAAAACAATATACTTCTCAAGTTATTCTGCATATTTTTATTGCTATTGTTATATAGTTTTTTTGTCAGTGCCATGCTGTTTTTAGTTCACTAATATATTATATTTCTTTTATATTATCAATTAAAACAGTATAGCGGTGTAGCATCTCTTTTTCTCTAGTTACAGTCAGAGAAAAATATGTTGCATATGGTTCTTAGGTGTTGTAAGATCAAATAATTTCTTAACTGAATGGCAGGATGAACTGGCATCCTCTAATTCCTCCTCTGCTGGAGATATTTTGGCAACAGCTGCATGTGATTATCTTTTAACCCAAGGAAGGGCGTGGGCAATTTCTATCACACAGAAAAGTTCAGTAAATGAAGAGATTTCTAGAGCATTTATTAGCAATGGAGGTGGAATGGATGATAACCTTATATATCGGTCTGCATCTCATGCTCAATCACAGCTTCTCTATTGTGTTCTAATAGTCTTGCACACTTATCAATGCTCTTGTTTGTTTAAAATAATAGAAATTGTTTTCCTGTTTTTTTGTCCATTGACATTGAGTAGGTTCAATTCTTGCACAGACTCATTTTTAATTTTGTTTGAGACTACTTATCAATTGGAAAGGAAATACCTATTGACATTAAATGTCTACTGTGTTATAGGTCATCCGCCCATGGAAGAGGGCTCAACAGATTTTGGTCTTGTGTTGAAGGTTACAGAGGTCCTCTGCTAATTTTGGTTGCTGCAAGTTCAGGAGATGCTCATGATAGGAATTCCATCAATAGGAAATGGGTTGTAGGTGCCTTAACTGATCAAGGTTTTGAAAATAAAGATATCTTCTATGGAAACTCTGGATGTTTATATTCTATTAGCCTGGAGTTTCATGTATTTCCTCCTACTGGTAGGTAGTAGAGGTGACAGTGTTCCTTTTGTTATTTCTATTTTTCTCTCATTCTTGTGGGCAGCGATCAATTTTTGTGAAATCCCAAAACCAATTGTGTTACTATTGACAGGCAAGGAAAAGAATTTTGTTTATAGTCACTTGCATCCTGCTGGTAAAGTATATGAATCACATCCAAAGCCAGTTGGAGTTGCATTTGGAGGAAATCCAGGAAATGAGAGAATATTTATAGACGAAGATTTTAGTAAAGTGACGGTTCGCCATCATGCCATTGACAAAACTTACCACAGTGGTTCCCTCTTTCCAGATCAGGTATAACTATATTGATCAAAATCCTGGCAGGGTGAATATTGAACTTGTAACTTTATACTGATCAATGCATGCATCAAAAGTTGCTGATTCTGTATGTTCTTTGATTGGAGTTTTTTTTAATTATTATAAAAAAGACTAATTATCCAGTGAATCCTTCCATGCTGTGAAATTTCTCATCATTACATCATGATAAGGTATTCAATATTCGATTGATATTAAAAACTTTAGAAACATTGAGAGTTTTGGTTATGGCATCCATTGACCGTTAACAAACTACGCATGCCTCATTGACTCCATGTTTCTGAGCTGTTGTTGGCTTATGTTTCAGGGTTTCCTACCTATAGAAGGTCTGATCTCAGAAGTTGAAGTTTGGGGACTTGGTGGGAAAGTAGCAAAGGAAGTTCAGAACAAATATAAGAAGAGAGAAGAACTTTTCACTGACCAAAGAAGAAAAGTAACCCTACATTACCCTGTTATCCGATTAGTTCTTACAAATATTAAATTTGATAAATCGAAGAAACTCGGCAACATTTTGTTATCATTCTATTTTATAGGTTGACTTGAAGACATTTGCGAATTGGGAGGATTCAGCTGAGAAAATGATGATGGACATGATGTCTGATCCAAATACTGTTCGAAGGGAAGACCGCTGAGTTAGATCCCATAGTTTTGCATTGCTTAGTGCAATACTTAACAAGCATAAGCATGGAATGAATTTCATGCTTTATCTTGTGATTGGTCATTATTTTTCATCAGGCTTATGATCCTCAAGTAGCTGTACAGACTACAGAAAATTTGTATGTTTTCTGTAGTACACGATATGGGGTTTGTGTATGTTACACTATTGACGTCAGATGGATGATACGTGGGATCGAGGCATCGCATTAGGAATGAGTACATCCCTCTCTCTGATCGTTCCTTACTATTATGTGCATTACAAGGCTAATGAGGAACACGGCTGCACAGCGTGTCAACGAGGAATCGTCGATCGAGATAGCAGCCTTGTCTCTATTGTATATTAAGTGGAAAGCCTAGGTATACTGTGCTTCTATATTGCGACCATAATTAGTATTTATCATTTGTGCAGGTTTATCTGTAAGTTTCTATCATCACTTCAAAGTTTGTACATGACTACACTACAAATTTCATCACTTCATGCGTGCAAAAATTTTCCATTTTACTCGTGTCAGCAATGTTTTGTCCATAGCACTTAAGATCAGGATGATCCAAAATGGACAGTGTAAATGTGTGATTACATAAAATATTTAAGCAATTTTTAACAGTTGTTAAATTTATTAAAGTGGGCCTTTAATTAAAGTTTTCATTAAATAAAATATCATTTATATAACTTAAATAACTTATTATATCAAATAGTTCATTTAATATATGTTTCCAAAATATAAAGTGTATAAAACTATATTTTTATAAATATTTAATTTATTTAAAATTAACAGTTATTAAATGTTATAGCTTACTTTAAAAATCATTATATGAAATAAATATTTAAGACTCGAGACTTACTATTGGCATAAATTGGTCTCATGGGAAGTGATGCTTTATTGATATAATTGTATATATTACAATTTTTACCTTCCCTTTGTTTTTTAGAATGATTTTATATTAAAATTAATAGTTAATTTTGAACAATTTAATATAAATAAAAAGTCAAAAATAATCTTAATCATAAATATATACTAAAACATGTTTCTAAAAATTAACTTCAAAACGACAAATCAAACAGGTACTTAATCTATCCCATTCTCTCCCGCAATACCCCACTCCTATGGCAATTGTCCAACAAAATTTCTAACCACTGGATTGATGATTGCGCAGCAGTTTGAGAAGAAAGAGAATATAATATATGATTAAGATTTTAGCTTGGAGAGAAGTTATTGCTGAAGAGGATCTGGATTCCACAACAACTGCTGGGCACACGGTAGAATATTTTACATGGCACAAGTTACAGGGAACGAAGCAGGTTCAATATAAGCTTAAGTCCAATAACTAGACACCTCCAACCTTGGACGTGTTTTGAATCAGAACAAATTCGTCCTCATAATTCTTTCCAATAAATTTAGATCGGGTTGATTTCGGTAAAGTAGACAAAGTATACAGATATGAAATGTCGTAGAAAAATTCAATACAACGTAGCAAATTTTATAATAGTACACAACCACTAACAAAATTAGGTGTACACATTAACTTGATAGAAATCACACTAATCTTACATTTATCATTAAAACGGGGGATCAACAATTGAACTCCTCTGTAGCCGTTGGATCCATATCTACACCGTTAGATGATAGTTAAATATGGCTGTAACAAATTCTGTTATTTGGGTTTAAGACTTGATAGGATGCCCTGCAAGTCCATTGTTCATGGAGTATAGTCACACGTCCTATAAATACATTGATGTACTTCTGTATAATTTACAAGGAGATCATTCCTCCCTTAATGTTGGAGAGTTCCCTCACTGGTTCCTCCCCCCACTCTCAATCAAAATAATTATCTAATTGCTTATTATTAGATAATTATTTCATCTTGCTTTTCTTTTTCCAAACAGAATGAAAATGCTTTATTCTTCACTTTTCTCTCCATAATGCAACATAAAAAAGGATTAAAAACATCTCAATAGGTGTGGATAAACTCTAGGCACATGAGGAAGGTTGTCAGCTGTAGAATAATTTTTCCAAGTTGCTGAATTTGGAGGTAGTGGTCAATGAGAACAGTCAGATTTCCCCATAAGTAATACACTTATCCAACGTTCAGAGAGGAGAAATCAAAGATGGAAAAAGAAATGGAGATGGCATTAACTTCTATAGATTATTTTGATAGTTTTGAAGATGACCTGCTATGGAAGATCATCAACACTTAAAATCCTGGTTTTGCTGTTATGTTCCCATCAATGTTCTCTGTAGAAAGCTATGCCAATAAAATTCATCAAAAGATAGGCGCTCCACTGCAATAAGGTGCAACTACTTCAGAAATAATTAGATTTCCACAGGAAACTGAGTGAATGGAATAAAAAAATGTAAAATAAGAATGTTCTTAAGTCATAACCTGGATTTAAGCATAGTAATTTTGAACAAATATCAAGACAGTCAGGATCCAATCCTGAGAGAATCGTTTGAGAAAATGGAAGACATTTGCAGGATTTGATGTTTTTCAATAGCTGAAATCAGCATTTTTGTATTAGCAGCAATCACAGACATACATTTTTTAATATTAGTAGTTCAAAGTTATGGTGCTACCTGAACATTATTTCTGCCATTAAAAGGTGGGTATCCATTTAGAAGTTCAAAAAGAATGGCCCCAACACTCCACATATCTGCCTATATTAATTAAATAAATTTCAATAAATCCAATTAATTAATGTAGAAAGTAGGGAGAGTTGATACCTTGTTATCATAGCTCTGGAACTGAAGAACTTCTGGAGCCATGTATAGTGGAGAACCACAAACTGTCTCAGCATATTCACCAGGGTTTAAAGTTCTGCAGATAATGCAAGAGAAAGAAGTTGTCAAGTTAGTGAGACTAATAAAATGAAAAATTAAATAATAAATAAATAGTCTTCCTGTACATATTCAGTCTCCTAAATTACGAACTACCTTGCAAGACCAAAATCAGCTATCTTTAGCACAGCATCACCCCCATGGCTTGATAGCAAAATGTTCTGATTCAACAATAGCACCAAAGCAAACAAATTTGCTTTCTGGTCTCAAAATGATAGTCACCACAAATAGGTAATAAAAAAGAAAATGGTTTCCATGCAACTAAGACAAGCCATCATGGAAAAAGGGCAGCAATTTTTCCCTTTCCTTGTTTTCCTAAAGTTTGGGCACTTAATGGACTATCTGAAGATCATTTTGATGTCGGTTTAAACTAGAATATTTACAGCAATGCTATTTAGCAAAAAGCTTTTGTACAAAAATTTTGTTATGAATGCCTCATAATAAAACATAGCTGGATAGAGAAAATAGTAAGGTTTCAAAAGTAAATGGGTAACTAACAGAACACTTTTTTTCTCCCTACTTTCTCACTATTTGTTAGTTGTTTCATAAAAAAGCATTCGCACCATTTAGCATTTTTCAAAGAATTAACAGGCAAAGAAGTCTCAAGTTCTTAACTAGTCCTAAGTTTGCCTAGTTGCTACTTGCAAATAAAAATAAAAGGCCTAGACAGGAACCAGACATTTTAAAATTTGAAGTATCTGCCACATGGTAGTCAATTGGATAAACCTACAAATTCAAAACTCTAAGCATAAGCACATGATCAAAATTTCCAAGAACTTAACATTAGTGTGGACCTTCATCTTCTTTTATTCATGTTAAAGACTACACAGAAACTAAGATCACTCAGTATTTACCTAGAGATGAAATTAATTTCTAATAAAAAACCTCTTCATATAAATGCAACCGCATAAACCATTTTGCACTAAAGTTAGTAGTTACATAAACCACTCAAATCTTTCATTTTCAAAAGCGTAGCATGATTCATTCAATGTCCGGAAAACACATATTTTACTTTTACCTCTGGTTTCAAGTCTCTGTGAATGATGCCGTGAGAATGTAATACTTTAAGACCAGAGCCTGTATCACACATTTCAGTTTATTCTAATTGCTACTCCAAAAGTAATATTTCAACATAGTAGAAAATGGAATTAAAAGTCACCCAGCTGCTGCATGAATTTTCTAGCCGTTTGTTGGTGAACTCTCCCATGGCTTCGAATATAAGAAGCCAGATTCCCTCCAGCACAAAACTCAAGGACCAGGTATACACACCCATCACCCTAACCATGAAAAAACAAGGTTCAACTAACTTACAAGGTGGAAATCAACATGATCAAACCCCCCCCACCCACCCAAAAAAAAAAAAATTAAACCTTTCCAACATATTCCATTTGAAGATCAAAGTTAACAAAAAGGGTAGGAAAATAAAATGGAAAAGCATGGAGCACAAGAATGAGAGGAGAGAGAACCTGGAAGAAGTGAAAAAGGCGAATAATATTAGTATGGTTAACGGAGGACAAGAAATTGATCTCGCAGTCCAAGGAAGGTTTGAGGCGAGGGTGAAGTTTGGAGAGGAAAACCTGTTTGACCGCCACCTCAGCACCGCTTGTTCTCTGTTCTGCTCTCCACACTAAGGAGTATGAACCCTCTCCGATTTTCGATTTCAAAACGTAACACTCTTTTCCCACTCCTACCACCCTCTCCAATTTTCCCACACCTTTCTCTTCACATTCCATCGCTCTGAATTAAATCCAATATCATGTTCATATTCATTCTCAATTTGTTACTCCTCTTTCTCTCTTCCCTCTTCTGTCCGTCGACTGTTCTATAAGCATACACGTGGCGGCATCTCATGATTCAATCAAATTGGCATCTCATGTTTCTACCAAATTGGCATCTGAATCTGCAGTATATTTTTGGAAATAATCATGTTTATAAGAATTCCTTCGCCTGTTTCTTTCTTTTTATCTCTGATCTAATTACATCATATGGCTTATCTTATTTTTCACTCCTCCTTCTATTTCTTCTTAATTGTCATTCTTTCAAAAAAAAAATTATTTTTAATAATTACCTTAAAATTCCATACAACATTTATTAATTTTTCTTTATTACAATCTTATTTTTCAAAAATATTTTAATAATAAAAATTAGATAATAATTTTACACATCAATTTGAAAATTAATTAATTTTTTAATTTGCATGCGATAATTTTAAATAAAAATTAAAAAACTATAGTAGCAATTTTGAATAATTAAGTTTTTTATTTGACACTGTAACTTCTTAAAATCCTTTTTTTTTAGAAATTTAACATAATTTTTATTCTTTATTATGATGTGATAATTAGCGTATAATAAAAATATAAATAGTATTTCATTTTTTTTATCATTCATAAATAGTTCTTGCAAAATACTCACATATTCACTAATAAAAGTAATATTTTAAATAATTTAGCAATTTTACCTATTACCACGTACTAATTGCTGACTACCGTTAAAATGTTACCGTTTGGGTAATTTTCACAAAAAAAAAAAAAAAACCTTCACAAAAAACACTCGAATGTTCTTAAAGAGAATTATCTTTTAAATAACAAGTAATGTTACGCAGCAAGAAAATTTCAACACAATTAGTTTTTCTTTTTCAACATCTGTAGGTAGTTGATGAAAATAATTTTATGTTAACTCATTCATTAAAATAAACAAGTTAGTATCAATACAGAATCAATTCAATAAAAAAATTTACAAAAAAAAATAATCTAAACGCTAATTTTTTCCTCAAAAAATGTACACTCGAGAATAGTAAAAAAAATGAGTTGTATTGTCAATGAGATTAGACGAATTTTAATGTCGTATCATATACTTTTACTGAACTAATTAAATAAAATGTATATAATTCACCTCTCTTACGTGTCGTTTGACTTGCTTGCCCGTTCTTCAAAAGCCAACAAGTGCTGAATTTATAAATAATTTTGCCGTGTCTTTTAATCGCATCCAATATTGTAGCTTGATGATATGTGTTTTAAATCAAAGTATAATATCGATATAATGTTAAAGATTTTTAGACTGTTAATTAATTAAAATTAAGGGAAATGTAATTTTAAAATAATTATTGTAAAAGTGTAATAAGTTTTAATAATATGATAATTTATAATTAGATAATAGTATAGAAAATTATATTATCAATATATTTTAATTCATTTTTAAAAAATAGAAAAACTATTTTTCTCCGAATTGTACCTTCCACTCCCAGGTTCGTTTTGTTGTCGTACTACTATCAAGTCTTTTTTTTTTTTTCTTAAAAATGAAAAGGAAATCTTTTTTTTTTTATGAACAATGGAAAGCACATCTAAAGGCGTCTAAAAAACAGGTTTGGGCTTAATCGGAATTCAGGCCCACTCTATACTCAAGCTATCTTGACCAATGATCTGACCAACACGAGGCCTGATTTGAGAGAATTCAATTAGGCATGATCATTATTAAATGAGTACATTTTTATTTTTTGATCCTTGATAATATAAGCATCAATTAATTATATTTTTAAAATTATAATATTTTAATTTTAATTTTAAATTTATAAAAAAAACTTTTATCTTTATCATTTTTTACAGAATTTTTCACGGACATTTTGCAAAAAATAAAAATAAAAATTAACCCATATTTTATAGATCTTTAATTAATAAAATTGATAGTTACTACATTAAAATTAGAGAATTCATATGATGGGCCATCATCTCCTATATAGGGCGTAAAATAGCGAATAGAGGGTCTCCGTCACCCATTGTATACCTTTGAAACTGACTAATCCTTACAATTGAAGTTTAGGAAGCATGAGTGAACAAAAAGTTATATCAATTTAGGCTATAAGCATTCTTACACTAGAAAAACCATACATTTATAAATGTAGATTATTAATTAGGTACGGAGGGATTTGGCCTCTCTGAAATAAGTTATATTGAGCAAAGAGTAAAATTATAATTATGAATTAAAACTTTTACTGTTAAATTTTTATTATTTTCATAATTATTTATTTACATGCATATATTTTATTATAATTTTAATTTTAAAATTTCAATTAATTATTATAATTCATTCTTTATTTTCTAAATTCAATTTACACTAAAGTCTAATGGAACGTGAATATACTTCTTAGATCATCTTTAATAAAATAACTCTAACTTATTTTAAACAAATTAAAATATAATAAAATATTTAATCAACGTAACATTTTTGAATTGTTATATAAGTAATTATGACGTCAACATTTTGTTTATGTAAACAACTCAATTAGAAATATTCTTAATACACTTTTAAGGTGAGACACACTTTGCAAAATCAATGTTATTTTGCTAAGTGAAATGCATCTACGTATATATACTCTGTACGTATGTAAGCTAACCTCGAAAAGTGGGCACTCATGTAGTGGCTGATCATATCCCAACCAAGGTGTCAAGCACTGCAGTATGTAATTAAACATAAACCAGAGAAAGATACTAATGATTAATGAGATAAAGTTGGTGATGCATTATTGATGAAACTACTAAGCGGGTAAGAGAATTTGCAAAATTATAGACCAGTGAATATGCAGAGCAAGCTTTCACTTGTTAAATCAACCACTCTTGAGTGGTGAATTGTAATGGAGAGGGAGAATTGTATAAGCCAAAACCAAATTACACGCATCTTAGTCAGGTAATTTCTTGGATGAGATTGGGTACACGATACACTCATCATGTACTCCATTAATTATACTTGGCGTTCATCCCCCAATCCATTACACATGAATGCAACCCAGCTGGCTTCTTAATCTAAATCTCCAATTACTTACGTCTCTTTCTTTAATTCATTTTGGTTGCTTACAAAATTTCAAAATAGTACAAGTATGTGTTGTTTTTCAGATCAAAATCCATGTTTGATCTTAATATTAATCAATGTTAATTTCAGTTATTGAGATGAAAAAATAGTTATTGATGAGACTATATTGTTATTATTATTTTTTTAGAAATCAACATTAATAAAAGGCATTTTTGAATTAAATAATTCTATAATTAAAACTGTTTATAAAAATATAATTTTAAAATAAACTATTTATCTGGATAAAAGTGTCATGTTATATAAAACATTTTAATAATATATCGTTTACCATAATAAAAATACTAAGAAAAATAAATGTTTTAAACAGTTAAATACTAATAAAATTAACAAAAATTATGTAGCAAAATTCTAAGATGTTTTACTGATTTTCGTAATTCTATTAGCATTTTTTAATCTTATTTTAAAAAAATTAATTAATTTTCTAAATTATTTAGGATACCTTTATATTATTATGGATCACAAATCACGTAGTTAAATTTTTTTGTATAATTTATTATTATAGGATGTTATTTATGAGATAGTGATATATAACAAATATTTTTAAAATTTTTATTATAATTTATCATTACAGAACGTCACTAATTAAATAATGATATGTGACACAATATAATGTAACATTCTATTAAAATACTTTACATAATATATTTAATATTTTCATCTTAGATAAAAATTTTAATTTTAAAAAGATAATTATAACATTGTTTGAACGAAAATGTCAACTAATAAATTCATGTAGCATAGGTTTAGCTTTATTTTAATCTTTTCATCCTTTGGTAGCACTTATGTGTGTATGGATTAATAAAAAATGTTAAATATAAGTTAAAGTATTAAGAAATAACAATAAATATAAAAATTTTGAAATTGAGTTATTTAACATTTTGTGATTTAAAATTTTATTATATATAACCACTTCAAAATTACATTATATAATAGTGTAATTAAATTTTTTTAAGCGCGTTTAATAGTGGTTAAAAATAATTAAATAGTTTTTATTTTTTAATTAAACATAAACTAAACCATAGTGGGCCAGTGCTAGTCAATTCGAAGCCATTAAGATAATTTAAACAACGATTTGGCCATTTCATTTTCAATCACATCATTTACTAACTTTGCATTCCCCACCTTTCTTTCAATTTTCGTATTTATCATTCCTCTATCACACCTAGTCTCCGCAAATTGGGATCTTAAACTGTTTAATTTGTTGACTATGCTGTCTTTATTGATGGAAGTCACTTGCAACTAGTATTATAATAAAATGCAACCAAATAATAAACGTTGAGATTAGCCCCGACGCATATTTTATGCCAAAATAGATTGAAACAGACAAGGAATAGTATTTACACAGTTTAAATTCCCCCATCCTCCCTCAATAAAATACAAGGTGAATCCACTTAAATTAAAATTATTTTTTAGAGGAAGATACGTTTGCATTATATATTATTATACATGAGAAATAGGGATAGAAATCAACAAGTTCGTTTGAAAGAGGTTTACGGTTCGACTTGTTTAATAAATAGACAGATTCAGCTTTGTTAAAAAGTCTTTTTAGATAAACAAGTTAGATTTAAACTTATAAAAAAATTTATTTAACCTGTTCATAGGCCTATTTATATTTATATTTATTTTAATATATTATATTTATATAATATTTATTTTATATTTTATTTATATAATATTAATATATATATATATATATATATATTAGGCTTATTTAATCTCCTTTCTATCTTGAAAACTTTAAGTTTACAAATTTTTTTAATTAATTATTTATATAGATTTTAAGTTTATTTATTGATTTTTTTGTAATGTAGACTTTAAATCAGGTCAGACTTTGACAGAAAAAAAAAAAGCCTTTAACAGATAACAAGCTCAGGCTCAGACCTCAAAATCTTTAAACAAATAGACCATACTAACTAGACTAGAACACTCATAACCTAGTTGACCTACTTCCATCCCTAATGAGAAATAGTTAATAACAGCCAATAACTGCACGTTTAATATAGGAAAATGTTTAAATACTTTTACGAACTTTTTCTAATATTCTATTAAATTATTAAACATAGAAAAAATATTAATTCTGATGCTAGTATACGTAATTTTATTAAAATTTAAAGTTTTTATAAAATATCAAAATATTTTATAGCATATACATCTTCAAATATTGAATGTATTTTGTTAAAATATTTCAATTACTCATAAAAGTAAATACTATTTTTTAAGATATAACAAATTTTTTTATTAAATTTGTATTTTATTTTATTAATCAGCATGTTCAAGATTTTTATTAATGCGAACGAACAATCTTGAAGAATTGATTAGAAAGAAACATGAAAAGATATTGAATAAAACTATTTATTATATTAAAACAAAAAACTAACATAATACTTATTTTTTTTAGTTAAAATTATTTAATAAAATATATTATAAACCTTTAATTTGTATATAGTATTGACCTACTAATTAAAAGTTTATAAAAAAGGATAAATTATATTTTATATTATTTGAGATTTAATACATTTTTATTCAATATATTTTTAATTTTTTTATTCATATAATTGTATAAAAAATTAGGGTTAATTTGTATAATAACAAAGATACAAAATACTATACTTTTAAATAAATTAAAAAATTACGTTAAAGATAAAAAATATTAAAATAAATTATTAAATTTTAAAAATACTAAATATAATTCATTCTATAAAATATATATATATATAAAGTATCCTGTTTCCTAATCAAGGATAAAACACGTGCATAACATTTGTTTATGATTTACATAGAACGAAATGAATAAAAGATAATGTAATGAGTGATGAATGGGTGAATGCCCATGCTAAGTAAATAGTTGTTGTTTTGGTGCAGAAGTAATGAAGTGACCTCTTACCCTTATCTGAACAAGGGATGAATGTGGGTCCACTGCAACAATGATGGTAGTGAGATCCAACCCACCAAGATATGCATCAAGGTTGTACTATAAAGCCAGGGGTACTTCCCCAACAGCTAGAGCCAAAATGCAAAAGCATTCACATCTATGATCCCATGGAAAACCTCTCAATTCAGCTTTTCTCTTCTAGTTAGAATGGTCATCTTCTACATGCCAAAATAAAAGAATGTTGATTTCCTTTCCTTTTTTTCTTTCTTATGTTAATTTAATTCAACATTAAAATATAACGATTCTAATGATCCTATTTTTTTATATAAAAAAAATACCAAATAGTAAATTTGGAGGATCATACTCTTCTAAGATGTGGAGAGTATTTTAGATAACAAGAAATAATCCAAAATATATGTATTTCTTTTACAAATAGAATAAAATACCAAGAGAAATGTTGATAAAATAAATCTAATTAGAAGTAATAAAAAAATTGTAACAATTGTCGTATAAAATGTTTGTAAAAATATCATATTTAAAAAAAAAAAGTGATGATCATTAATAGAAAAACCAAAGATTTCAAATATGGTGAGTGGAGAGTATTTTAAATAATAAAATAAAAATATTGATCATAACTAAAAATTAATTACTACAGAAATGTAATAGAACATATGCGAGGACTTGCACAAAGATATGTTTGTGTAAAATACATTCTAAAATAATAGTTTATATGAAAAACTGAAAGTTAAAATTATTATTAACCAAAAACTACTAAACTAAGATAATTTATATTGAGTAAAATAGTTTCTAATAATTATTAATATTTTTATAATATTATCTGGAGTAGCTTTATTATTGTGAAACATTGAATTTTTATTATTTTTTTAATATTATACTATTTATTTTATTTTTATAATAAAATATTTCAGTCTTATTATCAAAAATTAAAATTAAAAAATTCATTTAAATTTAAAATTTATTTATTCAATTTTTAAAATAAATTATTTTTAAAAATTTAATTAATTAAATTTTGCTATACTTTTTGTTAAAAAGGAAAAATGTTATATTTATCAAATTCTAATCCAAAAATTAATGAAGTCTATTTATTATTTTATATTTATAAAAATTAATTATCAAATAATTCTAATTTAATTAACTAATTTATCAATTTTTAAATTTTATCATTCAACTAATATTTTAGTTTTCAATTTCTTTTATTTTTACCTATTTTTTATTTTTTATTTACGAATTTTGGCAAAAATATCCATTGATTGTTAACTTTTGTATTTATCAGTAGTTTAGAGGGATCAAATATTTATCAACTAATTATTACACAATAATGAATGGAAATTGTAATTTAATTTTTAGATTAAATTATATGGTGATTTGATCCTCATATTTTTGAATTTATTTCATGTTAATTAATTTTTTATTATCTAAAATAAAATATAAAATAAATTCAAATTATTTGAGAACTAAATTGCACAGATATATTAAATTGGGAGAATAAAAAATAAGACTAAATTATTTTTAAAAATTTTGATCTAAAGCATTTCAAGAAACATTATCATGTGACTAACTTCCGTACAGATAATGGACAGAGAGTCTAGAGTGATATTTAAACCGAAAAGAAGCTAACCAAAAAATAAAATAAGAAAAAAGGTGGAAGAAAGCAACCCCTGGACTTGTCTCCGCATACTTTTCTTCATGAATTTTATAAAATTCAATCCTTGAACGCTATTACTTTCCGCCTTCAATACGTGGTTTTGAAGCCAAAAAGTAGTTAGGGACAAACAAAATCAAATTCGGCTTATACATTCGGCCAATTTGATCAATTTCTATCATTAATCATTTTGCTTTATCCAGGAATCACAGCTCAGAAGTCCAAGAGATTGTGATCTAACCACTTGCACACGATGTAAAGATTGTAAAACAATTTCTTAATCCAACGGAAAAACATACGGGACCATTTTGGATATAAACATCTGTGTTGATAGAGATAGATCACTAACATATTGCAAACATATCATTATGTGCAATAAATTTGTGAATTTGAATTTTATGCACAAACTAGGCTAATCAAGTTTTTATCACCTAGCTGGTTGAGATTTTGTTTAATGTTTCTTATTATTCTGAATTACAAGTAAGTTGCCAGCTCACCAATCACCAACAAGCGATTCGTGGTGATTCTAATTATTAGAAAGTAGCATTTTGTACAACATAACGAAGATGCCACATGTGTAATGAAATATGTATTCCATCATTCTGTAGAGTTGACAGGATCAAATTACAAAACAAAGAAATTCCTATTCTACATTCTTCTCATTTATTTGTCTTTTGTTATGAGGAAGAAGGGAATAATCGGTTGATTATACGAAGGATGATGTTCAAGTTTAGAATCTCCATTTGTTGCATTGCAAGAATACTTGCTGGTTGCATTTGAGGCTCAACCAAAAGGAAAGTGGAAAGGAAAAGAAGATCCTTCACCGGAACCATTTCCTATGGGCAAGTTCGGATGAGGCCACTTGGCTCCTTCTTTTCATTTGGGCCCCCAAAAGATGGGACATAAATTAACATTGGCGCTCATCCTTTTAGTTGGGACCCAAAAGATTGGACATAAATGAACCTTGGAAACAAAAGCATATCTTTTTTTTCAATTTTGAACTCATCTCTATTAGGAAGCTTCCCAATTCCTTCATGTGCTAAGTGGGTCCCTTGGAAAACAGCATTATAGCATATCAACAAATATTAAAAAAGGAGCAGAGTGGGTTAGTTTTTTAAATAAATAAAAATATCCAAGCTTAAATTTTTAATAAATTCAAAATATAACACAGTCTATTATTTTTTATTTAAACTAAAAATATCTTCCATGCAAGATAATATTATTCTAATTAAAAAAATTTATAAGATGCTGTAGCTAATTCTTTCGTTAAGGATTTTTTCACCTAATAAAATCTTTAAAAATTTTATTAAATGAGGGTGAATGCTCTTAGTTAATGGATGAATTTTTAGAAGAAAAAAAGCTTATTCCTGGTATGTATAATGTTAAAGAAAGTAACACGTGGCACATCTTGCTGCGTGTAAGGTGGGATTGAGTGGACCCATGTTGATAGAGAAGCCAATCACAAAAGGGTGAGTGAGTGGAGGATCAATATGGTAAGAGTTGTATCTACAAGAGCCAACAACAAATGAAAGACAGATAAAAAACCTTCATACTGACCACAACCCTGAGGAATATTCTAATTACCAAGCAACCAATCTCCAAATTATAATACTCTTATATTCCAATGAAAAGGAGACACAAAATCTAAGCATGTAAAATTCCCTATATATAATCCCCTGAGGCAACCAACCACAAGAAGCTCTAATAACTCAACAATTCCTCAACCAAAAATGTATTCTGCATCTGCATCTGCTGCTGCTGCTGCTACTTCCTTTACTTCTTCACCACTCCTCCATGACCTTGTTGAGGAATTTCATTCAAGAAGGTTACTCATTCACTCCCCACTTAACCAATCAGCCAAATCCCCAACAGCTTCCAGCCACGATTCATCAGAATCATATCTTGGAGATGGAAATTTCGATGCAAATGTTGTGATGGTACTCTCAGTCCTTCTCTGTGCTCTTATCTGTTCACTGGGATTGAACTCCATCATAAGGTGTGCATTAAGGTGTTCCAATTTAGTGGCTACTGACTCAGCAAGCAATAATAACAATCCTCCAGCTAGAGTGGCCAACACAGGAGTGAAGAAGAAAGCCCTTAAGACCTTCCCCACAGTAACTTACTCAGCTGAACTAAACCTCCCAAGTTTGGACTCAGAGTGTGTGATATGCTTGTCAGAGTTCACTGGTGGAGACAGGGTGCGCATTTTGCCCAAGTGTAACCATGGCTTTCATGTTCGCTGCATTGATAAATGGCTAAGTTCACACTCTTCTTGCCCCAAATGCAGACAGTGCCTTATTGAGACTTGCCACAAGATTGTTGGCTGCAGACAACAGGCTAGTTCATCCCAACCACAACCAGAAACCATTGTAACCATACCGCCACTTGAGCCAGAAGGTTTGGTGCGTAACTATAGGGAAGTTATCTAATTCACTGCTTTTTAGTTTTACTTCTTATCAATTAATCACATAATGGTTGTTAGGTGGAATGGACCCTTGCCACACCTACCTCACAACCATAATCAATGTAGTGCTTAATGGCTAATGTCAATGTGTATAGCTTGGAATCTTTTTTGAGTTCTTTTAGTTTTAACCCTCCCTCCCCCTCCCTAAATGTATAAAACTAGCTCAAATTGTAATTACATTCTTTTCAATTTACTTTTATAGGGAACTTAGAAGCCCATATCGTTTGTTCAATATATTTATATGAACGCTGAACCGGCAAGCACTATAGCAATTTCATGTCTTTAAAGGGAATTAAGTGTTTCAAATTATGATCAAACAAATAATGGTTATTTTTAAAAACTTTGTTAAAAAATAATTCTCTAAATAAGTTGTTTAAAAGAGATACTAAGTTGGATTTTTTTTTATATCATGAGTCAGTGTCACTGTATTAAGTGTGTGACTTTTACCCTGTGAAACGTGTAATGCTAACCACATTATTAGTAAGGCTAAAATTCTTTCCCATGTTAACTATAAGTAAAATTCACTAATTTAAAATTGATTTGGATTATTTCTTATGTAGATATGAGTATGTTGAAAAAGACAATTTCAATTGGTGAATATTACTAGCAATCATGTTAGATTCTCCTTTAATAAAAAGTGTCCTTTTCAAACAAGACCATGTTGTATTTTTTATTTTATTTTTTAAAATTAGGAGAGGATCTAAATTTATTTAAAATTCACTTCGTCAATTGAGTCATTCCTGATAATTAAGTAAATTAGTGTTTTACTTATGCCTGCAAGGGATACGATATTTTTTAATTTGTTTTGACCAAAACTTCAAGTGCCATTATTTATTTAAATTTAAAGCTAAATATGAAATTGTGTTCCGACATCAGAAACATGAAGGAGTAAAATAAGTTAATTTGAAGGCTATTAATTTCTTGGAATCAAGTTCATGCATGACCACAAAGTTGTAGGATAAATATTTCAGAATTTGAAAAACCGCACAACTTAAACGTAATAAAATATCAATAGAAAAATATGATTGGTGTTATTGCTGCCCTTATCAAGTGTAATGTGAATAATGTATCCCAATTTCGCTCTTGATTGCTAACTAGACACCAAGAAAAGAAAATCTTAAGTGGTGTGCTTTATCCAGTCAATGAAGCATATAATGAATGGAAGCTGAGGCTGAAACCACTAATCACTGACAAATCAAATAAGTGTACTAAAAGGGAAACGTTGTAGCATAGTAGCTGACAAAGTGTTTCATTTCATTGCTAACACTGACTAACCACACTATCCCGGACGGTTGAAATTTTATTTGCTAAAGCTCAACGCATTAATTATACTATGTTTGCAACATAATATGATAAATGTGTGTGCATAGGACGCTGATAGGTGAAGCAGAGCATTATCGTTAAAGCAAAGCAAATTGTGAGGATATTATTGTACCAACCGCAAGAGCAAATCAGAGGGAAAGCTAGATAATTATAGCAATATAAATACATTCATAATACAAGAGAGAGATGCTAAAAGCAAATCAAAATTAAGTTCATCAATAATTCACCGCCTAATTTTTTTTTACAATATCCCTATTTTTCTGTAATTCGGTTTTCAAGGCTAGCTTAATTAATACCTAAAAAAAAACAGAGGCTAGCTAATTAACAATAGACACCCTACCCCTACACACCGAAAAAAGAGAAGCAAAGTTCCTATATAATAATGGCTTTGTTCAACTTTTGAGGGTAAAAAAAATATGAATCCTCGTCATTCAATTTATCCTAGGTGAGAGTGAGATAGGGTGAAGTAATGGCGGCAGGAACTAGCTCATGGTTGAGCCTTTTAGAATGGAAAATTGTATATGTACATCTAATTTAGATTTATTCATCCAAAAAATAATAAAATAGGTGATAGATGATGTGATGAAAAAATAAAAGAGGGAGAGACAAGGATAAAAAGGATGAGAAAAAGTTGTAAAAGTAAGTGAATATTTAAAAATTATTATTGTGTAGGATGGAATAGATATGCAGTGAAATAAAAGCTTCACATTAACGAAAAAAATCACTTTTACATGTGAACATCCCCTAGTCCGTTAATCACAGAATCTTTGTCCAGGTTAAAACGTCATATACATAGGTAAATGCATAAAATTATAATTATTAAAAACACAAGACCTGGGCAGTGGCTATGCATTTGGAATGTGGATATGGACTGTCATGTATGATGCATGCAGATTGACAATCTACGCAGTAGCACGAACAAAAAGTATCCTATAATAAAGGGAAAATCGATTATTCAATAAAAAAGGAAATTAAATACCCTCCAAAAAAAATGCATAAACAGAGATGAAAAGGAAAAATGATTAATCCGGGTTATATAGTCATTTTATTGATGCAAAGAGATTATCAATAACCATTTTCCTCATATCGTATGTGTCGCATCTATCTCTGGAAGTTGTCTGCATTATCGATCCTGGTAACATGAAAAATAATCCTTCCAGCCTCTTGATCCTGAAAATAGAAGATGCCAAAGCAGAATGTCCGAGAACAAATTTTAATTTGAGCACAGTCTCTTAACAACTTTTTTTTTTTTTTAATAAATAAATACAACTGATTCAGTTGTTGAATCAGTTGAAACATGCTCGGTTGTCAGCACCAAATCCAGACAGATTCAGCTTGGTCTGACTTAATTGTTTGTGGATGTTCACAAATTATGCAAACATAATTTGAACCCTGAAAAAAGATAATAAAATTAATTTAGTAACTTGTATAATAATATCATTAATATGTGATACAAAACTGTAACTCAGAGCAAGTATGGATTTGCTTTCTCTAAACTCTATCCAGAATCTAATCTAATAAGCCCAACTAAAATAACTGCTCCAGGAATTTGGGTCAATGAAGCAATCCACATATCAAACACCCAATCGCAAACTATAAGTTCATACAAAATGGACTCTGTGGCTCATCCCTCGGTTAGCTCTTGTTCTGTTGGTCAGAAGGCAACCATTATGAATTACAGAAAAAACTTTTCTCACATCTAAACAATAATTTACACTACGTTACATCAAAGATGAGGGTTCAATTTTACTCTTATTCTTATAAGGCTACCTTCCTAATCAGCTTGAGGGATTCTTAAAAGAGAAAAGGCAATCATGCCAAAAGAATCATCCTCAGCACACAAAATGAAAATTAATGGTAAAGAATGCACCCATGTTTAAAATGCTAACCGGAGAAATTAACTACTTCTTGCAAAGTCAACTTCCAGCATTCATTGATTTTCACTGGTATAACTCACACTCACTATTATACGATTTAATAATTTTTACTATATTTTTTATTTCAATACCTATCGTTAAATTATACATCATATTTATAAACTTATAAATTAATCCAACCCTGCATGACATATTTTTTAAGAAACTAGAAACCAAAAAAAAAATATATTGAGAAAATAGTTTATTTATATGAGAATAGACCATTAGCCTTTTTTTTTTTTTCATTTTCTTGTATGGTTGGTCATCGAAGTATCATCTGTAACTTGTAAGGTGGAAACACCAAAAATGAACAATATCATCAAAGGTGGTAAAACCAACTATTGACAAATTGGCGATGCAAGTTAAGATTTTCAGATTTTTTTAATGATTAAATTCAAAATCAAATTTAATCAAATTAAAATAAATTAAAAAAAATAAATCTAATTCAAATTTAAAATTTAAAATTGGAGTTCTTCTCTCTCCGTTCTTTTTTATTTGTATAAAAAGGAAAAAAAAATTATAAATATTAAGAAATCTAATTAATATTATTTTATTTTTTTATTTATTACAATTGATAATAACTAAATAAATATAAGAGTGCATATAAAAATAAAATAATTAGTACTTTTTTAAAAATTAAAAATAGACAAATAAATATAAATAATTTTTTTTTCTCTCTATCTGGACAGATAAAAAGAAACATAAGAATTACATTTTATTAGATAAAATAAAATTTTATTTTATCATCTCTAAATAGATATTGATTACAATCTACTAGAAAAATTTAAATTTCATTTATTTATTGTCTTTATTTTACTTTTATTATGTAAAGTTCTTCTATTTTTAATGTTGAACGCACTTCATATTTTACAATTAATTCATTTTTTGTGATTAATTTTTCGAATCCATGATCAAGTATTATGTTTTAGTAGAATTACACCCTTAATAATTATAAGTTTTAGTTTATTTTCTTAAAAGGCACTCAAGCCTGTTATGTTTCATAAGTGAAAATATAATTTTTTACCGTGAAAATTTGAAACTATTTAATAGTTAGACTAAAAAATAAATAAATAACATTACAGTAACACAATAATAAACAGAAGTGTTTAAATTTAACAAGTGGAAGCTTTACGTGATATTATATATATATATATATATAAAGAAAAAGAAAGAAATATTTATTTTAAAATTTATTTACTAACGATATATCAAAATTAAAATCTTTATAATATACTGTTTAGAATTAGCTATTGGTTAGCTTCTAAATTGAGGAATGAAGAATGATATTTCTAAGGGTAAGGTTCCTAATTGTTTAGTACCACTAATCTACTCATTTACCTTAAAATAAACTAAAGTATAAGTATCCCATACTATGTTTTTAAGAAAGAAGAATATAATTTATAAACCAAGAAAAGAAGGTAAGTAATATAATTTTTATAATTACCTTAGGAAAAGAAAATATAATTTACTCAAAACTTGAAAATCGTGAAATTGATTTTACATACGGATCAAATAAAAGTAATTTAGTAGGCTCAACTTTTCAAGATGTATTGAGAATTTGTAAACATTAAAATTTTTCTCAAATTTAAACTTATTTTTGTCATTAAATCTTTAAAAAAATATAGTCTTAATGAATAAATGTTGATCTTGATTAGAATAGGGTGATTAATTAAGTGTTTATGGAGTTTAACTTTACAATTTTTAAAAAAGTTTTCCTCTTTAATTTGAATGTATGAAATTATAACTTGTTTTGACGTTTATTACTCTCTTATATTAATCTAACGTTATTTTAAAAATCTCGGTGTCTAAATATTTAATAATTTTAATTTTTTTATTGTAGCAGAAGTGATTTAACTATAATAATTTGATGTTATTTTGAGTGAGTTTATAATAGGTTCAAGAAGTGCAGAAGTGATGTACAATGAATCAAATCCTGAAAATAGCGAGGAGACTTTTATGAATTTCACACGGACAAAAAAAGTTACCGATTGACCCACAATTTCGTGAAATGTATTAAAAAAAATATTTATAAAATTTGAAAAATTATGTATAAATTTTAAAATAAAAAATAGAGGGAGGTTAAAATAATTCATTTGAAAATTTTAACAATATTACTTAATGAGATAAAATAACTGTATGTTAAAGAAGTTATAGACAACCTCATAGATGATTATGGTTAATAAAGTGTCCATGGTATCCTAATTTAAAAAAAAATTGTGGAGGAAAATAAACGAAGCGCAGAGTGAAGTGGGTCTAACTAACTAAACGCACCATAGAAATGGAAGTGTCTGAAAATAGGTAAAATAGGAGTGAGTCAATCTCACCTTATCCACAAGCCACCACAAATCTTTAATTACATCCATCATCACATCATTCCATGTCATCCAAGAAAATAAAATTAAAATAATAAGCCACTAATATTGGTCCTTCAAAATTAAGTTTATTTTCCTTTTGACTCTGCCAAGCATCACATAATTACTTGCATCTATGGCTGCAATGAATTCTAGCGTATCGGGTGCAGCATGTTCTGAACTCAATGCAAAACTCACATCCATGCCCTCTATTGCATCCTCTGGTTACAAATTGCCAGTGATCAAGGCCCAGGAAGCTAGAGTTCCCAAAGCTTAAGAATCTCATGCAAGTGAAGGAAGGAGAAGTGCCCTTGTTCTCTTAGGCAGCCACCGTTTTCACCGCCGCAACTGCATCTTCCAATTCCTCTGCAAATGCTGGCCTTATTGAAGAATACCTTGAAAAGAGCAAGGCTAACAAGGTCTGATTAAATTATTTATTCTTAATTAATTAATTTTGTCACCATAACAATGTAGATTAATTTGATTATGTGCTGTAGGAATTGAATGACAAGAAGAGGTTAGCTACTACTTGAGCAAACTTTGCAAGAGCATATACTGTGGAATTCGGTAGTTGCAAGTTCCCTGAGAATTTCACTGGTTGCCAAGATCTTGCCAAACAAAGGGTCTAGTTCTATTCGTTGTTATTTCACTTATTTGCTTTCCCAAATCCCAATTATTGCATATCACCTTTTCTAATTCTCTTTCTGCTGTTTTATGTCCTGTTCTCTTTTTCCTGGGTTTTTTATTTAAGCAGAAAATGCCTTTCATTAGTGACGATTTGGAGCTTGAATGCGAAGGAAAGGACAAATACAATTGCGATTCTAATGTTTTCTGGAAATGGTGAAGAGGAGCAACATTTTCTTTCAAATGTTTCAACCTGCTCCTTGGAAATATGCCATATTTTTCTGCATTGCTTTTATAATTATATTGCTAATGTTGGTTTTTAGTTGGTCGGAAATTGTGTAAATTGGCCTTATTTCCTATTGATTCGTTGATATTACATCAAGCCTCTCTTATTGACGGGATTTAAAAAATAATAATTAAGGAGTTTGAACGTTACAGAACGTTCAAATCTAACTTCCCAGGTTCAAGCTCTTAGATAATTGCAAAATCATCAATCTACTATATATTATTGGCAAAATAAGTAGTACTTTTGACCACTGCAACTATTTAGTTCTATTCTGTTATAATTTGTTTTAGAATTGTTCGGAAAAAAAAAATTGTTTCTATATTAATTCCAAACAATAATTCAACAAATAAGGATTCATTATTTATAGGATCCAAACCGATCTTTTTCCCTCTGGTTTTTAATTTTATTCTTCTAGGCTTCGTATACCTTTATTACTTGTTCGATTCATTTTATGTTTGGGGCTTGCGTGCGTTCCAGAAATAATTTATTTGGCTTTTCATGTTAACTTTGGATGGATATGATGAGATGATTGGTAAGGTGGAATGATTTGGGATGAAACCCAGATAACTCTATCACTCAAACATCTATATTTATAATCTCGTAACTTGGGAGGATGAGACAGAACACCTATTTTTATTTTTATTTTTATAAAAGACTATTTACTTGTTCCCTTGTCTACTTCATAGTTGCTTACTTTTAAGACAAGTTACTTCATCTTAATCTTTGTCATAAAAACAGAGTTTGAATTTTAAATTAATTTTTCTTAACGTGAATTTAAAAGCACAGGCTTGTTTAGTACATATTTTCCACTTCAATGCAACGACTTTAAATAAAAATATTTCAATTTGTTTAATTTAAAAGATAAGTATTCATTTACTTTATTTTATATTAAAAATTTAGATTTTTATTAATTTTTAAGAAAATTAAAAAAATATTACTCTTTAAAATAATTAATATCCAACCAAAACAGCATTAGTTACTTGTTTTTAATAATGAACAAAAGGAATATCTTACTATGTTAGTTCTAAACTTTTAATTTTGAGATCTAACTGTCATTATTATTATTATTATTATTATTCAGAATGGTTGGCCCCCTGTATTTATCAGGCACAACAGAAGATTTAATCAAGCTTCCAAATCCGGTTTAAATAGCTATAATTGATCCAAATTAAACTTACGATCTCCCACTTTCATACTATTAATATAATTTTGTTACACTTGGAAGTGGGAGGCAGTTTCAGGTTTATAGGCTGACATAAATTTTATGCTGAGAGATATGAAGATCGGCCACGGGCCGGGCTAATGGTCCCATGCAAACATAAAGCCCAAGGATATCCAGCAGCAATAGTCCATAATCAAAAAGGCTTTACTTTTGGCACTCTTTGTTTTTTCATCGTCTTTTAATTTTTTTAAATTTTTTTATTATCATTTTACCTTTAATATTTTATTATCTCTTCCGCAACAAATTTTTCTCTTATGGAAGTATTTATTTATTCTGTAAATTAATTTACGGAATACATCAATATATTTCATAAATTAATTTACAAAATATAATTTTTTGTTTTCCGTAAATTAATTTACGGAATGTTATATTTTTATGTTGCGTAAGCTAATTTGCGGAGCCAAAAAAATTACATTTCGTAAATTAATTTACGAAATACATTAGTATATTCCGAAAATTAATTTGTGGATGTATTCTGTAAATTAATTTACAGTAAGTATTTAACATTTCGTAAATTATGTTGCAGAATACAAAGTTCCTTCGTTTTTTTTATGCTCCTCCAACATTTATTTTTTTAGTTTTTTCTTCTATCAAAATCAAAACCTAACATAAATTCAGTTAATAAAAAAGAAAATACAATAATGTCAAACAGAAAAAAATAAATAAAAAAAATTGTGAAGGATAAAAAGAAATTTTAAAATGCAAAAAACAATCCTCTTATCAAAATCTCACCTACTCATCAACCTTTATCATTGTTCATTACACATTTTTTGGATTTGTACGTGGACAGTTAGGTGTCCAATATCCACTGCCATGTTGACTTGCCAAGTGCCATACATTTCTCTTGAGAATTTGATTGTTGAGAAATTCCTAGCTTTTCATTTTAGACAAATCATATTTATTTAATACAGATTTAATCAAGTTTTCATTCCGTAAAAAAATCACAACTTTCTCATTTCATTCTTTATTTTTAATTTTTTGAACAAATTTTCCATAAAATATTTTTTGGTATAAATGATTTTCTTTTTTTATCCTTCCAATTAACATAATTTTTTATTTTAAATATTATTTAAAAATATTAAATAAAAATTTATAATATTTATAAAAATCAAACAGGAAACTCATATTATTTATAATGATCAAATTAAAATTTTTATAATAGTTAACAAAATCAAATAAAAAACAAAAATCATAAGAAATCATTTTTAATATGATTGAGTTAAGCTCAAATTCAAAAATTTTAATATAGTATTAAAATTTATCTTAAATTTATTAATTATCCATTTACAGATGTTGAATTATACAAATCTCATATTCAAAATATCTAGTAATGTGAGGAGGTATTTTGAAAATCTTGCATTATTACTTAGAAATAAGATCAATTATGAGTATAAAATATGAAAGAAATCATCATTTTACAAAACTATTTTTAGGATTAAATTAGATTTAAATTTAATTTTTAATAAGATTAAATAAGAAAATAATAATTTTTTAAGCATAAAAGATTTAATTAAATCATCAATAAATAAGTAAGGTATGTAATAAAAAAATAAAAATAAAAGAAAAGAAACAATGAAGAAAAATTTTGATTCCCTAAATTTCATACCTTTTATTTTTTTTTATAAGCAAAATATGCTATGAAAGTATAAAGGATGCTCCATGTAGCATATATAGTAATAGATGGTATTCTCTTGTCTAAGATTTGGAATTTGAGCCTTTAATATCAGAGAAAAAAAAATAAACAATCCCACGAAAATAAAATGTAGCCTAAACATGTTGTAGAAAACAAAAATTTATTTGCTTGGAGATAGAGATGTTTGTTACAACATTTTTATTTTCTAAGTTACTGATCTTTTATTAATTTATAATAATTGAATGATATTTTGATTTTTTTTTTAAACATCTATTCTGTGATCATTAAATGTTAAAAATTACACGATAAATACACATAAATTGTGTAATTTATAACTGAATATGTTATAATTGAATAAAAATTATTACCTTAAATTCTTCATAAAAATATATAATTTAAAATATTATATTTATTTATGAGAAGGTATAATATGAGTAATTATAACTATATAAAAGGATAGATCTCCTCTTTGTTTTTTTCTATAAAGAGCTATAATATGAATAACTATAACTATATGAATAATTATAAATTACTCATAATTTTTATTTTATTTTATCATAGTTTCAAGAGATATATATTCATAAATTATCTTTTTAAAATACTATTTTAAAGTCATTTAATTATAATTCATTATCTATCTTTTTATGATGTATAAATAAATTATAATAATATATTTAAATTATTAAAATTGGTTTAATAATAATAGATTAAAAGTTAGAACAGCTTCCATAAAATTCATTTTATGTATTTATTTTTAAATTTTAAGATAATATAAATTAATATTTTATTTTTAAAAATTCTACAAATTTCATACCCATGTAAATTATTTTAAAAAGATAAAATATTTTTTAAAAATAAATGATTAATTTATATTATTTTTAAAAAATTAAATTTACCATCCATACATAAAGTAAGAATGGAGAAGTTTGATCCATCATATCCTAATTATCTCCCATTAAGTCGGCTAAAAAAAAAAAAACCAATAAGTATATATGTGTGCATTTTCTTTAAATAAGTTACTATAGATGCTCCGCCTATACCCACCCAATGCCAATACATCTTTTCGCCCAACATGTACGCTACCATGTATGCAATGAGTTATTCTGAAGCCGGCAGTAATAATTAAATCTTTGCGTGGAATTTACTTCTTGTTTCACCTCCTAAGGAGTAACAACTATAATATTGATTATGTTCACATTATAAAATGCGTGATTATGTACAGAAACCCATTATTAACACTGACTATGATTTTTATTTCTTTAATAAATAGATTCACTATGCATTACTTTCTAAGGTGTTTCGGATTAGGAGTTAATGGGTAACATCTCAATACGGCATTATAGCATTTTTTTATATACTGTATTTAGAAAAAGGTATACAAATTTCTGTTCCTTATAAAATTTGACATTTAAATTAATCTCTGATAAAAAATTTGTTAGTATTAAATTCCTAACTTCTAACCATATGTAAAAATAATTTATCCTACTAACTTCTTTTTATTGAGAGCTGAATTAGATTAAAAAAAAAATAGAGTTTAGCTTTGCAATGTGTCATCTAACAAAAAAAAAGTTTATTTCCCAACTTAGTTTGTGAGATCTTTTATTAAATATTCTTCAACAAGTCTTTACTCCTTATAAAAGTTGGCAATACTCCGAAATTAGTTCCTTTTTTTTTTATTTGTATGAAGTCCATTTTTCAAATGTGTACAAAAATAGATCATAACATTAATCTTCTTCTATTAAGTGCTAAGTTAGATAACAAAGAGTGAACTAAACGTTATTAAGTACCATCAGTTAAAAGAGATTAATTTTAATCAACAAACAAGTGTTGTTTTATTTTTTATCTATTATTCTGGCTACCATTACCATTTGTTGATCACATGATGTATAGTTGCTCTAAAAATATCATATTACAAAATCTACTTTCATATTTTGTGTATCCTCCACCTATAGAGCAGAAAGTGCCAAAATTGTAAGAGTATGAGATCAAATCTTACAACAAAGAGCGGTGAGTGGATATATTTGAAGGATAACATGTGCAAGTGAATCAAATGTTACGTGAAATTTTCTTGTAATTTTTTTTTTACATTTAAATAATTAGGGTTGGCGACGAAAAGAATTGTAGGTGACAAAACCTTTGAGACATGTAATATGCTTTTTGCTGATCAGGACTCATATTTTTTTAACTAGATGACTCCTAGTGTGGTTGGGTTGGATTTTAATTATCCAATTTAGCATTTAATAAAAGAGAGTTTCACTTATTTGTTTTTTTATTTATAACAAATAGAATAATAAAGTTTAAATTTAAAATCTCATATAAAAGTTATTTTAATCTTTAATTTTTCATCATTAGATAATCTTAATAACTTTACTTTATTTGCTTGATAGGAAATAATAAAAATAAATAAATAAATAAATGTAAATATTTTTTATATTTAATGCACATGAAAATAGAAAGCAAAGAAATTATTTTTCTAGGTTCCATTAATTTTTTATTTCCTCCTCCAACAATCATGAAAATGGGAGAGTTTTTTTATTTTTACTTGTTAAAATTATTAAATATTTTAATATATATATATTAATAAACAAAAATATAATAAAAATTTAGACTTTTAAGTTTAATTTAATTTTATAAATTAATATTAAAAATTATAATATTAACTTATTTATTACACTAATCCAAAGATAATTTTTTTTCTCATATTTCTACTATAATTCAAATAACTCATTTTTTTCTTTTTTTTTTTACCTTTTTTTTCTTTTATTTTTAATACATCATCTATACAAAACATTAATCTCAAGGATTATTTTTACACGCGTTTAGAAAGTTAGAAACTAATTTTAAAATTGTCAACTTTATATGGATAAAAATAAATTTAGAATATTAATAAAAAAGTTCTATATGTTGAGTTAAAAAATGAACTTCTAAATAGATTTCTGTTATCTAACTCAACACTTATCGGATGGGAGTTAACCAGAGAGACTGTTTTTTTTATAGGATTAGAAAGATGAAAACTTGGTACCGACCAAATATTTGTCAAGGAACTAATTTTAAAATTAATGGTTCCAATTTAATATTGTCATATATATTTTTTTATCATTATTATATTATTATTTAAATATTTTTTAATTTGTATATATATTTCATAACTTAATAATTTTATTGTTTAAAAATATTTTTGTTTAGTTTGAATTTCTATAAATATTTCAATGGTATATATCTAGTTATACCGAGAATAACATGCCTGCTACTAGCATGTGGGTAAGCATGTGTAAGCATGTGTAAGCACGTGTAAGCTTTTCATTAAAAGTCAGCAAAATTTATCTTCTTTAGCATGATCTTTTCGTACCTCACCAATATAAGTACACAATTTGCACTCTAAAAGCCATATTTCTGAAACTTGAATATTGCGGGTTAAAAATGGTCTGCCTTTTATGAAGATTAAGGAATAACTTTATTCACATTAATCATTTGTGCAAGCATACATTAATTCCAGGATTTGTGACTCATTCTGCATTCACAGGTATTGCCAAATTTTATTTAAAATGATTTGGGGAAAAAATGAAAAGAGAATGCTAATGATGGAGACAACAAGCGTAATAGTAATGTATCTTAAAATATAGTGGTTCTTGTAGTGTTTATTTCATTTGCTTTGGGATCAATTTGGTATAAAAAAACGTATATCTTATATTTATAGCTTGCCCTTTTAATTTTTCCTTTCAAAAAATGAATAAAACGAAAATTAAAGAAGGCGCACCGTATCACTCCCTGATTCCAAGTAGGAGGAGTATCAATGGTTTAAAATATTCATATATTCATTGATATTAAATGATTTAAAATATAATTTTAAAATTTATGAATTAAAAAAGTAGTATCACACATTAAGTTTATATTTAATATTTAATATTTAATATTTAACCTACCCTAATTTATTCCATATTTAAATAATTTAAAAATACTCAAAACATCCATGCTCTAAGGATTTTAAATAAGTTTGACTGCTTTTTTATGTGCATTTTCAGAAGCTTTCATTGCCCAACTAATGTTTATCTAATACCCTTTATGTTATTTGTCCGAAGATAAGAACATGCTTAAACCTGGGTTTAACTAAAATTTGTCATGGATAGGATTCTAACAAAAATAAATTTTATAAAGGAGTGTATTCATGATTAGTAATCGTTCTTAAGTATTTTTTGTCACTCTTATTAGGAATTAAGTCTTCATTTATTTTGTTAGCTTACATGTTTCTTTTAATTGGTAATGGATTCTAACACTATCTTAGGTAATGAATCTCACAAATTTTGTCTATGGTTCTAGATCATCTTTAAAATAAGTTTGATTTTTATTTAGATTGATAGATTGATTATTAGATCCAGTATAATATTTGAAATAATTATTAAAAAATTTATTATAATTTATATTTTTATTGATGGATGATTTTAATTTTATAAGAACGGATTAAATGGATAATTTGATATTTTTATTCTAAGTTCATATAATTATAAGTAATCCATTTATGAGTTTTAGAAAACACCATGAATATGTGTTTATTGATTTTAAACTCAATTGACAAGTGTGCTAAAAATTTTGTGTAAGGCCTAATGAGCCTAATATCCATGATGGAGAAAAATTAAATTAGATTATATATATTTTCTATAAGAGGACGAGATCCTCATTTATCTTTATATACGCTTTGACAACTCAATGTTCCATCAAAATGAAGATCATAATAAAGGGAAAGTACGCATGTAAGACTCTGTTCCTGACATGTATATTTGAATATGAGAAAGACAATGTTTTTAAGATATCTTTAAAAGGTATGAAATTTCTATTTATTTCTATTACTTTAGATGTTCTAAATTTTAGTATAAATCTGGTCAAACATTATTAAATTTGCTTACATGTGGTATTAGAGTAAGGTTATATTAGGTTTAGAATTCTAAAATTTTAGTTTATAAAATTTTTTAAATTGGTTATGATTTAGAAAATTGGGATTAATAATTTTTACCCTAAACAAAATAGATTTGAGATTTATTCTGTTGTTGAGATTTATTTTGTTGTTGAAATTCAAATAAAAAAAAAGGATTGTTATATTAGGTTTAGAATCCTAAAATTTTAGTTTATAAAATTTTTTAAATTGGTTATGATTTAGAAAATTGGAATTAATAATTTTTACCCTAAACAAAATACATTTGAGATTTATTTTGTTGTTGAAATTCAAATAAAAAAAAAGGATTATATGTGACGTTGTCTTCATTAGATTTATTGTATACGTCATGGAAATTTATGTAAAGAAAGGTCTTCTATTTTTTGTACGTTAATATATATAATCAATTTTTTATGTTTTCATATGTGTTTGAAAAATTAAAGTTGAATGATAAATAAATAAATAAATAATTGGATAATTGTTTATCCCTGTTGAAAACTCTGTTAATTGAGTAATTGTACATCACCACAATGGATCATTTACTAAATTGATAAAGTTCTTGTTAAATATTAATTAATGGAATATTATGTTACTTGAATTGAATTTGGTTTTAACTCACTCAGACGAAGTTAATTCATTTATTGATATGTTGTGACATGTTAATTTTGAGATTTTTTAACAGTACAGTTTTTTTACCCATAAATGTTGAATTTTTATAACTGTTGTTCTTGTATGATATAATCTCTACCTACAAAAGAGTTTATATTATGTGTTAAATTCTAAATTTTAGAAAATATTTTTTTCTTGATTGCCCATGTTAAAACTCATATTATTGATTTGTGGATGATTTTGACAATAAAATTCTTCTATCCACAAGTGTTGAATTTTTGTAACTATTGTTTCATATGATATAAACTCTACCCACAAGAGAGTTTATGTTATATGTGTTAAATCCTAAATTTTGAAAGTCATTTTTTTATTCATTGCCCATATTATTAATAATTTACTATTATTTTCATATCTTGTTAAATTTTTCATGAATAACACTATAAATAATATCGAACTTTTGACTATGAATGATTATAAGGGTTAGTGAGTTTTATGATAAACATGATAAGGTCTATTCTAAAAAGGATATAAATTCTAC
The DNA here is from genome assembly GCA_037954105.1 of Canavalia gladiata. Taxonomy (NCBI): domain Eukaryota; kingdom Viridiplantae; phylum Streptophyta; class Magnoliopsida; order Fabales; family Fabaceae; genus Canavalia; species Canavalia gladiata. The sequence continues at coordinate 55,385,847 of CM075659.1, read as the reverse complement.
TATCCTATGTGTGAAGTAAGAATAATTGAGATCATCACTCCTAAAATTCTAGAAGATGACATAAGAGATTCTAACATCTCAGATGATGGTGATGAAAGATGATTTGATAAAAAGGATTTTATTATTCCAATCCATATATTGAAAAATATATTATTTATCAACTAGTTTATGAGGTGTCTAAGAAACTTTAGGAGATATGTCATCTTTGGAAGAACAAGTTGTATTTTTTTTAGATGATCATAAAAAAGAGGAATTCAATTATTATACTTTCCTCTGAGAGTTAGACTTGAACATTATTTATTTTCCAGATCTCTAGAAATATATGAAGACAATTTTTAGCATCTTATATGGTAAATATATATAAGTCATAGATGATTAAATACTCTTTATGAATCACAACGGTGTATGGAAGTCAGTGGATAATGGATGGTCATGTTAATATTTTACTTCATTGGATATTAATGAATATTTAAAAACTAAGAAAAACTCCAAGGAAAATGTAGAGCATTTTAAAGTAAGATTAATGACAAAATAGTTTATTCAAAGTAGGACATTGAATATAAACAAATATTTTCTCTGATTTTATTAAAGAATTCCTTTATGACTATTATTGTGCCAATAACACATTAAGATCTTGAGTTACATTATATGGATGTAAAAATGAACTTTTGAATAGAGCTCTTGATAAAGATATTTGTATGTAGTAACTTCATAGAGAGTAACAATGATCATCTGATGTGTAAATTGAAGAAATCAATTTATGATTTTAAAAAAACTTCTTAGAAGTGATATCTTAAACTTGATAGGTTAGTTACATTCATAAGATTTATGAAAAATAAGATGGGATATGACATAAATCTTAAGGTTTGTGAGAGTAAGTTTTGTCGTTTCTATTTTTTATGTAGATGACATCTTATTTGTTATTAATAATTGTGATTTATTCATTGAGACTAATAATATGTTCTCACTTTTGACATGAAATACCTTGGAGAATTTTTTTTTTTTGTCTGAGAACAAAGATCCATAGAAACAAGTTTTGGAAACTTTTGGGTTTATTAGAAAAAAGGGATTATATTGAACATGTTTTGAAATGATTCAATATAAAAATTTGTAAACTCAATGATGCTCTTATTTTCAAATATGATAAGTTATGGGAAAATCATCATCCTAAGAATGATATTGAAATAAGTTTTATATATAAGATTTCTTTTGTCAATGCAGTAGGAGGTTTCATGTATGCCCAGATATGCACTACAACTAATCTAGCTTTTGTTGCTAGTGTACTTGATAAGTTTCTATCAGACACAAGACATGCTAATTAAGTTGTTGCTAAGAAGGTCATGGTATATTTGCAAAAGAAAAATGAATACATACTTGCTTATAGGAAAGTTAACAACCTAGACGTTGTTAGATACCCTGATTTATATTTTGTTAGAAGTGTAAATGATGAGAAATCTATTTATGGATATACAATCATATTGGATGGGTGTTTGATAGTCTTCTCCACCATATGCTGAAGTTATTACTTGTTACAGTGCTATATCATATCATATGTGATTAGGAAATGTTGTTTTTACTCTAAGAATTATAGACTTTGTTTCTAAACCCTTGAGCACTTGTTGTGATAACATCTCAATGGTATTCTTAACTAAGAATAATAAAATCACTATAACTTCAAAACATATTAGAATTAAGTTATTGGTTATTAGAAAAATAGTTGAAAATGAATGTATTCTTGTTTAGCACATTTTCACTGAGAAGATAAAAAGATGTTTGCTGACCCCTAATTAAGGAACTTAAACCTATAGTGTTTATAAAACATGTTGAGAATATGAGTATTATAAGATCTTTTTAATGTATTTGGTTAGTGAGAGTTATCATTATTATTTTATATTTACTTTTATTACATTGGACTATGTAATTATCTTGATAATTTTATGCGCATGTTGATGTTTTATATTGTGGTTGTCTCGAGATGCTTTGGTTCCTTATAGGTATGGTGTTTCAAAATAAAACATGAATTATAATCTCCTTGAGAGATTAGTTACGTTGGTTCCTTATAGGAATGGTGTTTCATATAAAACATGAACTACGATCTCCTTAAGAGATTGATTGCATTAGTTCCTTATAGGAATAATTCTTCAAATGAAACATGGTTTATAATTTCTTTGAAAGATTGGTTGTATTTTCTTGAAAAAAAATACAATGTAGGATCCATGCACAACATGAAAGGGATCACAATTATGTTATAATATGTACCTACACTTGCACATTTTGTGGTATGATCATGACAACAAGATTGTTGGTTTGTGGTCATTGGTGAACTAAATTTGTAATAGTTTAACTTTTCTTGTGGCTCTTGACTAATAGTTTTATTGAATGAGATGATCATATTTTCATGGTAATTATGTACAGGTTATTTTTGTTGTCACAATTGTTTGACCCAAGAGTCATTTTCAAAATAAAATAAAACTCAATCAATATTATCTAAGTTGGGAAGTGTTGAAATTTTTATTATAATATGGACTTATACTTATTGGTGATTTTGATTTTATGAAAACGAGTTAAACAGATAACTTGATATCTTTCTTATAAGCTTGTATAATTATAAGTGATCCATTTATAGGTTTTGGAAAACACCATGTATATGTGTTTATTGGACTTAAACACACTTGAAAAATATGTTAAGAATTTTGTATAGGTCCTAATGGGCCTAATATCTATGATAGAAGAGAATTTGGTTACATGCATTTCTTATAAGAGAGCAGAATCATCATTCGTCTTTATACACACTCTGACGACTCGCAGTTCCATCAAAGTGAATGTTATAATAAAGGAAGAGTACAAGTGGAAATTTTTTTTCTAATGTGTACATTTGGACACAAAAAGACAACGTTTTCAAAATATTTTCAAGAGTTACCTAGTTCCTACTAATTCCTATTATTTTAGGTTTCTAAATTCTAGTTAGGGATGGAAGTAGGCCGAGTCGAGTTAGGCTTTGAGTGCTCAAGTCTGGTCTGTTTAAAAATTTTGAGGCCTGAGCCTGAGCTTGTTACCTGTTAAAAGTTTTTTTTTTTTCTGTCAAGGTCTGACCTGATTTAAAGCCAACAAGACCTGCAAGCTTGTTTAAAAGTCTACATTATAAAAAAAATCAATAAATAAACTTAAAGCCTGTATAAATAATTAATTAAAAAAGCTTGCAAACTTAAAGCCTACCAGATAAAAAGGTCATTAAATAGGCCTAAAATATATATATATATATATTAATATTATGTAAATAAAATAAAAAATAAATATTATATAAATATAATATATTAAAATAAATATAAATATTTAATATATAAATATAAATAGGTCCCTGAATAGATTAAATAAGTTTTTTTATAAGTTTAGGCCTGACTTGTTTATCTAGAAAAGCTTTTTAACAAGACTGAGTCTATCTGTTTATTAAACAAGCCGAACTTAACTAGGTTTTAAACGAGGCGAGTGGCAGGCCCATGTTGGACGGTCTTATTCACTTACATCCCTAATTCTAGTATAGATCTAATCAAACATTGTTAAATTTACTTACAACAATTTTGTTAAATTCAATTTATTTTTAACAAATTATCTCTTTTTATACACAGTTGATTTGAGTATTTTTATAATAAATTTATTTAGTAAACAAAAAATTTTAAAAAGCTTAAATATAAATTTATTTTTATTTAAAAATTCACTTATACAGTTGTTAGAAATCTCTATTTTACCAATAAACAGACATTTGATGAAAATTGAAAAAAAAATATAAATTTTGACAACAGAATTAAGCAATAGTATATATACTTTTTTTTTCAAATTAAAAATTTTCTTCATAATATACAAAAATTACTTAGATAATTGAAATAAAAAAAAAGTATTCGTAAGACATTACATAACTAAAAGAAATTATATTCTTATGTCATGTTTATTTGTGTTAGCTCTCTTTTCAAACCCTATTTCATCCATAATAATAACATTTTGTTTTTTTAGCAAAACCTCTGTCTCTCATTTCATAATTCAAAATTATACTTTTTGTGGGATAAAAATTCCGAGCTATACTTTCAAACCATGTATCAATTTGTACACAAATAGACTCTTATACTATAATTTAAAAGACCATTCTACTTTGTAATCTTAATGAAAGCATTAATAAGGCCTCTTAATCTTAGTTTATAGTGTTCGGATATTTATTTTCACTCGTCGAGTTATGCAGAACAAAATCATATGAAAATAAAGGATATTAAAAAAAATAAATTTTTTAAAATCCATGAGCAACAATAATTTACACATGTTTTTAGTTTCTTCATGTATAAATATTATAATTGTTTATTGAAATGGTTTTATTTTTAGTCCTTAACTTGTTAACATTCACGTAAACATTTATTAAACTTACATATAAAGCTTGGCTTTCAAGCAAGTAAATAATGGCTTGTTCATAAAAAATAATTAATAACTAATAAATATTAATTGAAGTTGTACATAATTATTTTTTATATGTAAATTTAAGTTTAAAGTTTTTGTATAAAAAAATCATTATTAAAAAATTTAAGCTTACTACAATATAAATGTTTTCGGTCCAAGTAAGATTCATTTATAAAAAATATTTATGGTCTAAAAGAATAAAATATTATATGAAGAATTTTTTTAAAAAAATATATAAAGTATGTTTAGATGAGATTAAGTTTTGTGATAAAAAATTATTATAAAAAAACTTCTTTCTAAATAAAGTTAGTATGATTGATAAATTTTATCATAAGTAATACAAAAATATATTAAATATTTTTATTATTATAAAATTAAGAAACCTATAATTAATGATATCTAATTATTTTTCATTTTATTTTTAAATATAATTATTTTAAATATAAAATAAGTATTACAAGTAATTTTCTATGTTTTAATTATTTATTATCAAAAAGTTAGACAGTTCAAACAAAATATATTATCTTAAAATTTTTTTTCTTAACATATCAAAACGTAAAATTTATTTATATAATTAATTGTAAAAATAATTAGTTATTGAATTTTTTCTCGTCAGCTTACTTTATTTTTCATCAACTTTGTGAAAGAGGTTAAAAGAGTGACTATATCCTAAAAATTAAATTATGCCAAATTTGAAATTATTTGCAAGTGAAAGAAAAAAAAAAAAGACAATGTACTAAAAGAAATAATAAAATGAAAATAACTTGCTTGGTGGTCATATGTTTTGAACTGTTTTGGTACTAAGTGAGGCAAAGTCCAAAATTGACGCCCCCCACTCTATGGCTATGACAATAAGTTTTGATGAGTTTGTTTCATGACTCAACCAACTACTAACTAAAGGTGGTAAAATGTAAAATAGGATATCTAATTCAATTCTGGCGAGCCTTTGATTTTTAATGGATTGAAAGAAAAAAAAACCACTCCTTTTTACGGGTTGTACTAGCTATCTAAATTTATTTATTTTTGTTGTACAATAATAAAATGAGAATTTAAATTTAAAAAGTTTATATAAATTATTTCAATTTATTATTATGAAACCTATTTTAAAATTTTTATCCAAATTTACTTAAATTTTAGTTTTATAATTAGTATAAGCAGATCAATTCAAACTCGGTCAAAGAGAAATTCAAAAAATATTGGATAAAAAATTTATAATTAATTCGAGTCTACAGTTTGATATCTAACTCTTGTATTTTAATGAGCGAAATAAAATAAGTTTGCATAACTATACCAACTCATTTTATCATCTTAACGGTTAATTATTCATGATTTTTTTTAGGAAATTTATATCCGGTTCCGTACAATACAGAATTTTTGTTAGAGAAAGAGATTATGAATCAAGGATTACTATAATTGTTGAAAGAATACAAAAATATCCAAATCCATTTAAGCTGAGAGACATAAGATCTCAGTACACGTTTAAATAAACAGCTTAATTATATATTTATTCAATAAAAAGTTATTACATTAGACTTTATTATTATATTGACTATAAAATCAATAAAATAAGTTAAAATTGTATCTAATAATTATTTAGATCTTATTTGATCTAATTTTGAGAAAATTAATTCTTATATTTTTAATAAAAATAGAATATTAAAATTAATTTATATATAAATTTTAATATCATTTAATGGTTCAAATTTTTTTTCAAAATTAGTTCTCCTTAATTTTAAATCAAAAGAACATGTAATAAAATTTTATTAGAAATTACAATATTTATGTTATCGATATATTAAATTTTATAGTTTTCAATAAATATTTATTATATATTTTTAGATACATATTAGAAAATATTTATAAAATTATTTTCATAAATTTAAACAATATATTTCGCACATCTGCGGAATAAAAATTATTTAGCATATAATAATAAATATTTAATAATGAGAGAAAAAAGGGGAGAAGTGTGAATTGAAAAAGAAAAGAAAAAACGAAGAAGAGGTAGAGAGAAAGGCTGTCAGCCAGGTCACCCTATCCATCTTTTCTCGTGGTGGAAATGATTCCGTCTCTCTCTCTCCTCCAATTTTTTCAATTTTGGTCCCAAACGAATTCCAATTTCAAATGCATTACACTCAGTTTCACAACGCCCACCCTCACCACACACACTCATTCTCACTCACACTCCGTATATATATACTCCTCTCCTTCTTCTTCCTCTTTCTCTATCACAGGAGAGAGAGTGAGAAAGTGCAAAGCCTCTTCTTCTTCGACCTCGGCTTTGTTGATTCTCCTTCTCTAATTCAAGGTATTCATTTCCCTTTCTTCACTCTAATCATTCTACTTAATTTCCCTTGCATTACAGTTTTGCTGCAAAGTACGTTTCCTTTTGCCGTTTGTTTCGATGCCTTTTTGCTGTATCGGATACTTATCCTTAGATTTGTTCGGCAATACTCCTCTTTTTTATTCTTTTTCTAATCCTACCTGCCTCATCAAAATATTTTATATCAATAATTTATATTCATCTTACTCGATCTATGTAAATGAATTGGAATAGACTATGTTGATCTGTGGTTTTCGTGATGCGTTTGCCATCTCACACTATCAGATTCTGATCATCCAGACTGAGATCTTGGATCTTTTTAAGCTATTTATCTTTAAATGCGAATAGCCATCGATTTCAAACTCTGGTGTTGCGTTCAAAATGATCATGGTTTTGTTGATTTGTTGGCTATGGTCTGATCTGATTTTTATGTGCGAATCTCGATCTTTTCCTTTTTCTTTTCTTTTCTTTTATTTTTACCATTGATCTTTCTGAATAGAGCATCATTTGGTATTTGGGAACTTAAGATATAGGCAGACTGTCATAGGAATTTAAGTTTTTAGTTTATATACTAGTTGAGAAGCTTGAGTTGCTAGCTGCGCACATGCTCTCGTCCCATGAATACTTGTTACTGTTTTCTATCTTTACAAACCTCAATTTAAGTGCCTTTTCTTTCTAAGTAATTGATGAAGCAGATTATATAATACTGAATTATTTCATTTCCCTGCCTTCTTCCCATCCATTTCGTGCCTGTCATGTACAATGTAATTTTGTTGTCTCCTTAGAAAATGATAGTGTTTGAGGTAAACTTAATCTTTAAAGTCTATAAGTGGCTTGGTTCTGCAGGTTATCCATTCAAACTTGTTAGTGTTGACAATATTTTTTATCCATGCTGTAGTTTGGTAAAATATGGCTGATGCTGAGGATATCCAACCCCTTGTTTGTGACAATGGAACTGGAATGGTGAAGGTTAGTATTTTGCTGTTCTTTTTTTCATGTGTATCTGCATTTGTCAGTGTTGGTTTCATCACTGAACAATCTATTTCTATAATCCGTGTACAGGCAGGATTTGCTGGTGACGATGCTCCTAGGGCCGTGTTTCCCAGTATTGTTGGCCGACCTCGTCACACTGGTGTTATGGTTGGGATGGGTCAAAAGGATGCCTATGTGGGTGATGAAGCCCAATCAAAAAGAGGTATTCTTACTCTGAAGTACCCAATTGAGCATGGTATAGTAAGTAACTGGGATGACATGGAAAAGATCTGGCATCACACATTTTACAATGAATTGCGTGTGGCTCCTGAGGAGCACCCGGTGCTTCTAACTGAGGCTCCGCTCAACCCAAAGGCCAACAGAGAAAAAATGACACAAATCATGTTTGAGACCTTCAATGTGCCTGCCATGTATGTGGCCATCCAGGCTGTCCTTTCCCTTTATGCAAGTGGTCGCACAACAGGTTTGTATTTGTTTCCATCTGGCTCAATTCATATGTTTATCTTTACATCGTTCTATCCTTGAATCAAATCCTTTCTGAAACAGGTATTGTTTTGGACTCTGGTGATGGTGTGAGTCACACCGTGCCAATCTATGAGGGATATGCACTTCCTCATGCCATCCTTCGTTTGGATCTTGCTGGCCGTGATCTAACTGACTCTTTGATGAAGATCCTCACTGAGAGAGGGTACATGTTCACCACCTCTGCTGAGCGGGAAATTGTCCGTGACATGAAGGAAAAGCTTGCATATGTTGCCTTGGATTATGAGCAAGAACTTGAGACTGCAAAGAGCAGTTCTTCAGTTGAGAAAAACTACGAGCTTCCTGATGGACAAGTTATCACAATTGGAGCTGAGAGATTCCGTTGCCCTGAAGTTCTTTTCCAACCTTCAATGATTGGAATGGAAGCTGCTGGAATCCACGAGACCACCTACAACTCTATCATGAAGTGTGATGTGGATATCAGAAAGGATCTGTACGGTAACATTGTTCTTAGTGGTGGCTCAACTATGTTCCCTGGTATTGCTGACCGAATGAGCAAGGAGATCACTGCACTTGCTCCTAGCAGCATGAAGATTAAGGTTGTGGCTCCACCAGAGAGAAAGTATAGTGTCTGGATTGGAGGATCAATCCTTGCATCCCTCAGCACCTTCCAGCAGGTGATTGTTTTATTACAATTAGCTCTTAACCATGTATGGCAATTAAATTGAACTCTAAAACATGTTTTGGTTTTTCAGATGTGGATATCCAAGGGTGAATATGATGAGTCTGGTCCATCCATTGTCCACAGGAAGTGCTTCTAAGTCCAAAAAATGCTTTAATGGTGAGCTATTTTTTTGCTGTGATTGCTTTTTTTGGTGTCTATGTCTTGTCATGCGAACTATGTTGCCATGGATAAGAGGTGGGATAGGATCATTGGAGGGTATTATTCCGAGCTTGATGTATCATATTTTGTCAAGAGGCATTTTTTGCCTTGTAATTCACCCGTGTCTTCGTAAGTAGGTTGCTGTAGTAAAGGAGTGATTGTGATGCTTATTTTGTTTCCTTTTTCCCCCCTTTTCAGAGTTTACATATTTTTTTTGGCCTATGGAACATTTATGCGAATGTCTATAGCTATATGTATCGAGAAATTTTATAATATTGTCAGTTCGCGCCCATAAATTATTACCATTGAGTTTATTCACGAATCCCTTGCCCGATAAATCGACTCTGCTATTGCAATGATGAGGCTTACAAGTTGTAATGACTGGTCTTCTGATTTTCAAGGCTGTACTGCCTGCCTGATCCCTAATATACCACGATTCCGTAGGGAATGAAAAGTATTTAAGTACCCCCTAATTTTGCTGCTTGTTGCTGTATGTTGAATATTTACCAAGGACTTATGAATGTGTTTTGAGCATGAAACATAGTGTGTTGATTACTATTGGTGGCAAACTCGGAGGGGACTGAAATTGGAAGGAATAAAAGTGGCAAACATAGTGTGTCATGTAAAATTTTGCTTTTGATAGGATTGAAATTGGGAGGTAAAAAGTTACTTCTACTTGGGTTTCTTTTTCTACTTTTATAATAATAAAATTAAAAATGAAATGAGAGGAAATGAGAACAATGTTCTTTTACGCCTGAATCAGTGAATACTTATCTTTTCGTTTGTGGTGTGAAAAGAAAAATATTGAATTCTCAATATTTTTATTTGTTTTAATCCATTCTTAAATCGATTTAAATTGACTGATATAGATGCTTAAGCTCCGCATTCAATTCAACCAAACATGGTGGAGGACAAAAGTGATCCGTATTTTGCTTTTTTCGGGTGTGGGATTGCAATATCACTTTTCTTTGAGGTATTCAAATATTATTGTTCCCGTGGCGAAAATTATATGTGCTAGAGTAAATTATTTGTAAGCTTAGTCATTGATTTATGATAATAAGTCTCATTCTTTGGTTCAAGTTTAAATTGCAACATACACCAGGAGAAAATCTGTTACTGTAACTAGCAAACAAACAGATTAGTTATTAAAAGAAAAGTTAGCATAGGTTGTTGCGCTTTACCTGACTGTAGTTTTTTATTAACCCAGTTCTGTAAATCTAAACTCGATCCTAGATCTGATTAATTAGTATATTTAATTTGAACCATCTCTTTAAAACAAGTTATGGTATATTACATTTTATACGTCAAAGGTGCTATTTTATCTTTAGCAGGTTGATTATATAAGGCTAGAGTTGTCAAAATGGCCATGGCCTAGGGTCAGTCCATTTAGTCCTAAATATAATTTTGCAAACTTAAAGCTTATAAGATAAAAAAAAATTATTAAATAAGCCTAAAACATATATATATATATTAATATTATGTAAATAAAATATAAAATAAATATTATATAAATAGAATATATTAAAATAAATATAAATAGATCCTTAAATAAGTTAAATAGACTTTTTTTATAAATCTGGGTCTGACTTGTTTATCTAAAAGGACTTTTTAACAAGTCTGAGTCTATCTATTTATTAAACGAGTCGAGCCGTGAGCCCCTGTCGGACATCTTTGTTCACTTCCATCCCTATATATTGTTTATCATTTGTAGTTCTTTAGAGTTTACTTTTCCTAAAATTTTCTAAACATATAACTTATAATAGTATATACTATGATTAAGTTACATATTTTATTTATTTTATATAAAAATAATAAAGATTATATGAATTTAATTTATATATAACAAGCTGGTTCATGGACCTAACAAGTAGAGTTATACATAGCTCAGGTTCAGCTGGTTTAGTTAACAAGTTTAATTTTTAGCTTATTTGGTTTATGAACTAAGTTTACAGAATTAATAATTGAATCAAGTTTCGAACTAATTTTGACTTGGTTTAGTCTATTGTCATCATTAGTTAGAATCATCTTCAAAAGCACAAACGTTCATAATTTTATTGGTAACCTTTTTATTTTTTAACCAAAATTTACAGTTAATAGTTTAAGATAATAATAATTTTTTATGTAAGGGCTGACCCTAGCCCACTTAGTCCTAAGGACTTTTTATATTTAGGATTTTTTGTCCTTAAGGGCTTTTTAGATTCTAACCCATAGGGTTAGGGCTAAGTAGGGTAGGGCTGACCCATTTGACGACTCTATATAATGCGATAGTACCTCTATAAGCATCTGCGTGCCGGTAATGTTAGGTAACACTAATGTGGACCCAAACTAATCGAGATACAAAGTCTTTAAATGATATATATGAATAAAGGGATAAATTAGTTTTTAACTCATTTATGATATTATAAATTTATTTTTTATTTAAAAAAATTTATTTGTTAGTCTTTCACTTAATATTTTGTCTTGCAAAGTCAACTTTAATGTAACGGTGGTTAAAGTTGATACATTAAATGTTACATGAATTACAAAAAGATGTTGTTTTAAATTTTATTCTTTAATTTCACTTTTTTCTTCTCCATCTTCAACAATGACAGTATTTATACATAATTTTTTCCCATCGTTTTTTTGACCGCTAAATAAGCAAGCAAATAATTTCTTTATTCTCTCTTCATCTAGCAAATTTACTCTCAAGTCATCTTTATCTCTTCCAACCTTTATTATTAGAATTAAAACAAGACATGTTCCTCCCACTCATTCTAACTATTTTTTTTTTTATTTTCAAATTTTGCAAGTTATTTAATCTTGTTTTATATGGTGAGATTCTTCGATTCATTCAAAGTTTTGATATTTTTGAAAAATCTTAATCTAGATTCTGGTGCAAAAAGAGATATAGATATTGGAGTTGAAGTAGATATTGGTTGATTGGATAGTGGTTAAAAATATGGTGGGAGATTTGAGATAGGTAGTGATGGAGGAGGAAGAGATGATTGTGAGTGTGTTAGGTATGGGGAGGGAGAAAGGATAAAAAAGTTTGCTTGCTTTCTTGTTGAGTGGATGAAAAAAATGACTTGGACAATGATATTGCTGAAAATGGAAAAGAAGAGGTTTAAAACAATGTTGTTTTACAGTTCACCTGCACTTAACGTGCCAACTCTAACTACCGTTGCGTCAAAGTTGATGGAAGGATCAATTTGTAAGAAGGAATATTAACTGCCAACTCTAACTACCGTTGCGTCAAAGTTGATGGAAGGATCAATTTGTAAGAAGGAATATTAAATGAAGACTAACAAATAAATTTTTTTTAAATGAGAAACCAATATGCAAGATCATAAATAAATTGGAAACTAATTTTTCCTTTTACTCAATGATATATTATTGTTTTTTTTTAATTTAAAATATGAAAAGAGACCATAATGAGTTTTGAACACCCTTGGTTAAAAATTTTATGAATCTCTTTATTTAAAAATAAATTTTATTTTTTTTGTGATACTTATTATTTATGATGCCAAAAATAAATTATAATAAATTTTAAAATAAAAAAATAAAGATTTAACTCTTTTAACATTTCCCTTAAAAGAAGAAAAGGGAGAATTCATGTTGATATGATTTCCTTTCCATTATTTTAGGTATGTATGTGGTATTATTTTTATGTATATATTTTTAATAAAATTAAATTAATATATATATATATATAATTTTTCTATGTTACTCTAATATAATTATATTATATATAAACTAATTTTTAAAGAAATATGTAAACATATTTATTATTTTGACCTCTCAAAATTTTATTCATGTGCCATAAAAAATATAACTAATATCGGAGTTTGTTATTCAAATACTTTATTTTTATCATAAAAATCAAATTATACTTATAGTTGCCAAAATTTAACAATGTTATATGTTACATATGTTTTTTTTTCTTTTTTTAACATAATGTTGACATTTCTCTTCCTTTAAAAAGAAGACATCTATTAATTAATATAACATTACACTAAATTAGGAGATATTTTGAAAAGGAGATAAAAAGTGTAATTTTAGTAAACCTATTAGAGTATAGTGCAATTTGTCTACGATAAATAATAGTGAAAAATCCCAGTTAATTATTGTTAATAAATATTCTAAAAATTATTAATACAAAGATCAATAAATAGTTTTTAAAATTATCATAAAACTAAAATTTGTTTATATCCGGTTTAAGTGGTAGATTCGGACAATGAAGAATAAGTTCAATGCTGACATTTTTTTTAAATCCTGATTTACACACTTGCTCATATCTGTAAGTAAGGATTCCTTAGTTAGATGAGTCCAGTCCACAATATTTATTTTAATAATAATAAAAAAAGATTTACCGTGTGGCAGTGCAAGCGCGAAGGAGGCAATCCGTGTGATGCAGGTGATAAGGCAACAGTGACCGTTAGATTGAGAGCACACGGATCGCACTAATCGAAAACTTGAAAGCGCAAAAGAGTCTCGCGCCACAGCAACCAAATCTGAGTCTCCACCCCGAACCCCTCCCCTTCTGTACTATAAATCCCTAATTTCATTCTCTCTTCTTCTCACATCACCACACTATCCTTCAGCATCAACACCAATTGAAATTCATCTCACCTTTGAGCAATGGCTCGTACTAAGCAAACAGCTCGCAAGTCAACCGGCGGGAAAGCCCCAAGGAAGCAGCTGGCGACGAAGGCGGCCAGGAAGTCGGCTCCGGCCACCGGTGGAGTGAAGAAGCCTCACAGGTTCAGACCAGGAACCGTGGCCTTGAGAGAGATAAGGAAGTACCAGAAGAGCACGGAACTGTTGATCCGGAAGCTTCCGTTTCAGCGTCTGGTTCGCGAGATCGCTCAGGACTTCAAAACTGATCTCAGATTCCAAAGCAGTGCCGTAGCGGCGCTTCAGGAGGCCGCCGAAGCCTACTTGGTAGGGTTGTTTGAGGACACAAACCTGTGCGCGATTCATGCTAAGAGGGTCACCATAATGCCGAAGGATATTCAGCTTGCTAGGCGTATTAGAGGAGAAAGGGCTTGATCTTGTTAATGTCGTTTTGAATAGGAGAATGCTCCTTCTTTTCTCATCTGTATCTAACTCTGCAATGAAGTTTAGTTTCCAAATATTAATGGTTGCCACCGTTTTGTTTTTCTATGTCTTTTAATAATTTTTTCTGTTGGTTTGCGAATTGGGTTGTACAGTTGCTTGTCTAATTCCCAGCACGTGTTGAACTTGAACCTAGGAAGCATGGTGTCACTCACGCGCGCGAGACTGCAGTTGGATCTTCGACGCGTATGAGACTGTTCTTGCAACAGCAGGAAAATGGCCACCAGTTTAAAGTTATGCAAGAAAGAAAAACTAAGTACTTCAAAATTTTGAAGGTGAATAATACGAATGTAGCAGGTTAAAAGGAAAATAACGACGAAACCCCTTTTGCAGGTGTTGTAAATGGGTTAATCTATCTTGTGGTTGTAATATTTCACAAACTTGCTAGAATGTGACTTAGGATAACATTTCTCCTTTTGATATTTCAGTTTTTTGGATTTAAAATTGGTTTAAATTTTTTATGTTTTACAGGTGTTCGTTAAATTTGCTTGAGATTGTTGATTCCAAACAAATGTCAATTTGTATATTTTTTATTAATGGGTATGTTAATTCATTTACAATTTATTTATATATGACATTTTTATGAAAAAAGACTAAAATGTAATCAAGGTTATTGTCCAATTGTAAGCGTCAACCATTTGGAGGCCAAGATTCTTTAATGCCTATTCCATAAAGAGTTCTAACCTTGAAACATGTAAGAAGGTAACTTACATATTGTATTTGTTACTTGGGAAATTCTTAAAGTTGAATGCATATAATAATTTATTCACGGGAAACAAAAGTTGTTTCACCCATAAAAGTCTTCCTAGAGTATCAAATTCATATGCGATATATCCATTTTAATAGTTAGTTTTTATTTAAGTTATTTTATAGTAATCTATAATTTTTAACTGGCTAAAAAACTTTAATTTAATAACATACCTTCAACTTATTTTAAAATTTTATTAATTTGTAAAAAACTTTTAAAATAAATTATTATTTATGGCAAAGATTAATTCAAACATGCACTATAACATATATCCCAAACTCAAATAGCATGCTGATTATTATGCATACTCGTCGCATACCACACACCAACTTAGCAGGTTGTGTACCGCATACCCATAGTCCCATACCAAGTACCACTGAGAAGGGCGAACTATGTGACTATTATGAAACACCAATCAGGTCAAATTCTAGTGTGACTTTCAAAATTCAAGTAAAATCAAATCCAAAGGCGTTAGCGTTCTGGGATTCAATAAAGTTGTATAACTACCTTTAGAAGTTTATTCTTATGAGTGCGTACAACAATGGCTATAATTTTAAAAAATCTGCATGAATAAGGTCACACTAATCCAACAATTTAGAATCCAATTCCAGATTTTCCTTTCTTCGTTGTTACTGATAAGTGAGAGACAATATTACGTTTTATTAACTTTTTTAAAAATTTAGATCTTGCTAATTAGTACTTTTTTAAAATTAATCAAACAATCCATAAATAATTTTTTTATAACATCACAATAAAGTTATATTAGAAATTAGAATAAAAATATGTTGGTAACACTTGACAGTTTTTCTGGTTTTTATTTAATTAGTATTTTAAAGGCAATTGTTTGTGCAAAATTCTTCATAAAAGAACAATTACCCTTAGAATTAGTAAGCCAGCAAGCAAAATTTGGTGCTCACAATGATGAGTGCATTAATCCTCACTGAGATTTATGATAATAATGACATGCCCTTGTACAGATAATGAACATTAGAAAATCTCAATGGACACCTACGAAACCTTGGTAAATTCATCTACAAAATCATTGAAAGAGACTAAATAACTTAAATTTTTAGCAGATGCTTTATTCTTTTTGCGCGGAGGTAGAATAGCTAGCTTCAAGCACTATGCATCCAAAGCATGTGCTGCTGATAGTTGGTGCAGACTCTCCTTCGGTGTTTTGGTTTTACCGTGCTTCATTAGCTCTACAAACTCCCTAAAAGCTGCATTGTCAACAATCACTTTAGATATTTATTAAACAAATCCAAATCGGATTTATATCAAGAAATGAAGAACAAGTTAATTGCATTAAATACATCCTAGATAACTCAGTTCTGCTCTTGAATGTAGCATTTCCCAGATAGATATGCGATCAAATCAAATGGTTTTTTGGGGTGGCCAGTTAACACTGCAAAATTTAGTAGCTCACCGTAGTCAGAATCATGAGGCCCAGGGGATGCTTCAGGGTGGTATTGAAGAGACATGAGTTTTTGAGCAGGGAAAGCAAGACCAGCACAACTTCCGTCATTAAGATTGATATGAGTAACCTCCACTCCTTCCGGCAGAGTGGCAGGGTCAACCGCATAGTTGTGGTTCTGCCAATTTATATGTCAATTCAGATGACACAAAGCCATGAATAAACAAAATACTTACAACAAATGAAAACACCTGATAAAATAAGATACATGGAAACCACCTTAAGTGACCTCAGTTTGTTTCAAAGACATGATTGACCAAACAAATATAGGAATATGAGTTGCTGCATATGTTGTATATTAAATCAATTTGCATGGTTTATTCTAACTTCAGTCACTATTACAAGCAGTTGTGGTTTAACTTTCTTAAGTCAAGGGACCAGGTTCCAACACCCCTTATTAGGCAAAAAATATATAGGTCTAAAACAAATATTCTGTTCTTCTCCCCTGGCACACCACCTAACTGATTCAACAGATTTAGGTATAATTATGGTGGAACACTAAGAAATAAAAAGTTACAGAAAAGAATCCTTTCGTTCACATACCTGAGCGCTAATTTCAACGTGGCCAGTTCGAAGGTTACGAACAGGATGATTTCCTCCATGATGACCAAATTTCATTTTGAAGGTTTTACCTCCTAAAGCCTGGCCTAGCAATTGATGGCCCATACAAATTCCAAAAACAGGCACCTTTCCAATAATAGTCTTTACTGTTTCAACAGCATAAGGAACAGCAGATGGATCACCAGGGCCGTTGCTAAAAAGGACTCCATCTGGCTTCATCTTTAAGGTTTCTGATGCCGACCATGTAGATGGCACAACAGTGATTTTACAGCCATATGATGCCAGGCGCCTAAGTATATTATGCTTGATTCCAAAATCATAAGCAACTACCTGCAATTTCATTCATCAGCATGTAGCATAAATTAAGTTACTCAATAGTTAACAAATAAGAGTCAGTACCAACAGCATACTGAATAACTTACATGGAAACTCTCTCCAGAGACTTTATTGGATGTAAAATCCCACTCTTGCTTCGACTTATCAACCCATTCATGTGGAGTTTTGCACGATACTCCACTTATTAGATCAATACCTGCAAAACAAAATAGCAGCCATGTAATTCCATTTTTAAAAACATTTGCATAACCTCAAACACTCGTATCCTTACCAACAATGTCCCATGACTTAGACATCTCAACTAGCTCCTTGTCTGTTTTGGAATTGTCAGTGGTCAAGACACCAATAAGGCTGCCATCTTCTCGCAATCTGCGTGTAATTGCACGAGTATCAACATCATCTGTTGCATCACAAACCACCATCAAAATCAAAAGCATCAGCTAAGTTATGCAGATGAGGAGAATAATGTTTCAAAAAAACTATTTATCTGAATTACTCACAAATTCCCATGATATTCCTCTCAGCCAAGTAATCACCTAGAGCTTTTGCACATCTCCAATTAGAGGTACTGAATAGATATTCATTGCACCGAGACAGAATATTAAGTAGACCAAGTAAAACTCAATCAAGGGAAAAATATTTCCAGAGCATGAGAATAGAACCTGATACTCAAACTTCTAATTACTAGACCAGCAAGGAAACACTCTCTTGATTCCTCATCATCTGGCAGGCAGCAAACCAAAGGATAATTTTTATATAGCTTCCAAGAACAAGAATTCGAGTCTCATGGGTATTAGAACATAAACCTCATTGGTTCAGCTTAATTTTAGGAAAATAATTGCTTATTTTTCAAAAATTCTCAGAGGAATCTAAACAAAATATGAGATTATTTCAAATAACGAAGTTGAACCAAAGAAACACTAAATACTAACCAAAATTTATGCCAGTATTCCCAATATGTGGGTTTGTCATGAGCACAAACTGGCCAGCATAACTAGGATCTGTCAAAATCTCTTGATACCTGAAGATCAAACACAACAAAGAAAACAGCCACTTATTCAGGTTGAAAACAAGCCATAAAAAGAGGAACATATTCTAAGATTTATATCTTGGCTCACCCAGTCAGTGATGTATTAAACACAACTTCACCAATTTGTGTTCCCGAAGCACCAAATGATTTTGCTTTCCAAATCGAACCATCTTCTAACACAAGTCTAGCATCCGAACTTTTCCAAGGTCTTTCTCCATTACCTATGTTTCATGTAACAGAACTGCATCAATTTATTCCAAATATGGATAACCATACACAACACTAAAGACAGACAGAGGACATTTACACCAAAGAGGCAAAAGAATTGTGATAAATGCATTAGAAGATAGGTCCATAAGATAAGAAAAATTTTCGGAAACTATTACATAAACACATAGAAAAGTTACCTGTGGAGCATCTAACAGAGAAAACAGAAAGTTTTGCGGTGGTGTGTGGCGACTTGGAAGCGAAACGGTTGGTGAGGTCGTTGAGAGTCACAGTGAAGGCCAAGGCTTTTGTTGCCATTGTCTTCTGTCTGAAGCCGACGGCACCGTTACGGATATGTTTGTGAAACTATCTCTCTTGCAGTACCCAGCTTTTCTTCCCCTAGGTTTTTATGTTGGAATCTCATCAACCTCTTTCTCTTTATAATCATTTTATTTTTTTTTTATTTTTTTTTTAATACTATTTCCTCCATGCAGGTAGTCACATTGGTTGTTTTTTCTAAAAAGCAACTTCTAATTCGTGGTTGATATTTTGTTTTGGGATTTAAATCAATGTTCTACAGTCAGTATTTTTTAAACAAGTAAAAAACTTCATTTATTTATTAAAATAATTATAATTAAATTGATTATATAACTGGCTACTCATTTATCAATTTGATTATTTATATATATGATGTGTAGTTTGAAAATAGTAGGAAAACAAAAGAAATTACATTAATGACTAAAATTTTATCCAAAAATATATTATTTGTATAACAGAAATCTCACTTATTATATTAAATTTTTAATTTTTAATTTTTAATAATCCACCACATGCATACTATAACAAAATTGTTCTTTCAAAAATATATGTGTGTATTTTTATAATATTAATAGATAATTAATTTTAAAATAATTATTATAATTTTTTAATAAATGTCTTGCTTAATATGAGATAATTTTTTTAGAGTAAATAATTATTTTAATTTTTTAAAGATTAAAAATTTGTTATATTGATTTTAAACCATAAAAATAATCATTTTATTTTTATAAAAAGATTGATATAATATTTTTTTATCTCTTTAAAAAGATAATATTAATTGTTATCTTTTAAAAATTAATATAAACTATTTGTAACTTTTGAGAAGTTAAAATAATTATTTATTTTTATTTTATTTAAAAAATAAAGTGAAAATATTATTAATTATTTATGGTATATCACTTTGTTTTCTTTGGATGATTGGAAATAAAAAACGGTAGAAATAAGATCTCACTTTAACAGAACCCTTTCTATATAGCATGAGATTTAAACCAATCAACTGAAGGGCATACACCAAGAAAGTGAAGTCTTCCACTCTTAGTTCTTCCTTGCTCCCTTCTGAACAAACCAATCATATATCATCATTGAAATGATAAGATTTTTTCTTTTTAATTTCATATTAATTAAAATTTATAAATTTTACTTCAATTTTATTGAATAAAAAATTATATTGATTTTTATAAAAATTCTAATCGTATAATTGTCGTTTTAAAAAGGTTAATTGCACTTTTTATTTCCATAGTTTATAAAATCATGATAAACGTACGTCTACATACATTTGACTCATATTTTCACTGTTTATTGCATGTTTATGCCACCATGCATTTAGTATTTTTTTGCTTTACATGTGTCATTTTATTTCTTCAATTTTAATTGTTTTTTATTAACTTTTATACTTTCTTGATTGTTAAAATTAAACTCTCCCCTCAATTTTTTTTAATAATTAACAGAAATATAGTAAAAGTGTAATGCAACATGAACTTGTATAAATTTGTAAAGATGTATAAATTTTAATTAATGAAAAATTTTCAAATTATTTTTTATATTAAAATAACTTCTATATAATTTTTAATTTAATTATAGCTTTAATCCTATTAGTTTTAAGATTTTGATATTTTAAATTTATTTTTTAGTATGTTAGTATTTGGACTTTTGAAATTTCATAATTTTGATATTTTTACTATTTTTTGTCAAAATATTAACAAATCAGTGAAATTAAATAAAAAAAATAAGTAATTAATAAAATTTACCTAAAATTAAGTTGCATTAGTAGTTGATTAATAAAATTGCATAAAACATTAAAAAAGGCTATTCATTATTAAATAAAAATTTATAAAAGGATCGAATTTGTTTAAACAAACTAGAGAAATAAAAAAAAATCAAATCTCAAAACTATAAAAGTTTCATTTGGTTGCATTACACTCTCATTGTATTCCTGGCCAATATTCTTATTTAGGGTTTACCTTAAGTGTACGACTAACATAGTGTTAAAAAAATTTACAAAAACCTTTTAAAATTAATAAAAGGATAACTAATTTTTAAAATACACAAAATAAAATAAAACAGATAGAAGGTAAAAAAACAATCAAAACAGAAAATAACGAATAAATATCGATTAGATAAAAAATGAAGAAAAAAAAGTTCCATCGCATATAATGAGATATATATTACTTATTTTCATGTTTCTAAAAAGAAATATATTATGTAAAAAAAAGTTCAATTATATGTGTATCTTAGATTAGTTAAAAATAATTTATCTTAACAGTTAATTGATCATGTAAAAAAAAATTTCTGTTTAGATATATTAAATGAAAAATAATTTTACAACAATTTATTTTATTTATATCATATAAAAGAATTGGTTTGTCTTTAATAAAATAACTAATATTTAACATACTTAATTATTAAAATAAAAAATTACCAGAAAATAAGATAATAACTTTGATGATCACTTAAAAAGAACTGTAAAAAGGCTGTTTAATTTCATTTGGTAG
Source organism: Canavalia gladiata (assembly GCA_037954105.1). Taxonomy (NCBI): domain Eukaryota; kingdom Viridiplantae; phylum Streptophyta; class Magnoliopsida; order Fabales; family Fabaceae; genus Canavalia; species Canavalia gladiata. Next base: position 55,364,465 of record CM075659.1, on the reverse strand, counting down.
CTGACTAGCCATAAAAAAATAGTTTAAATTAAAATAATTTATTTAAGATAATTTTTTTTTTAAATTTAAGATTAAAAGATATCAAATTAATTTTTATTTATTTATTTTTATATTTTTTTCATATTTAAGTTTTATTTTAAATATAAAACCAATGAATAGCTATAAAAAATTATTTCTTTTTATAATTTTAACAATATAAATTATTTTAAGATTATTTTTTATTTTGTATATCTAAATAAAAATTATTTGATATAATAAATTAAAATAATTTTTATTATAAATTATAATTAATTATTAAAATAATTTAAGTTTTCAAGTAATCCCAACACATATTTAGTCATAGGGTTTAATTTTTTATTATTTTTTAATTAAAATTAATCTGATTTATGTTTTTTATATAATAGAAGTATAGGATCCAAAGGTGTGTACGGTGATTTTTTTATTTTTTATTTTGGAAAATTAGCTTGTAATGAAGACAAATAATCTTAATCAATTGTAAATTAAGAATTTTAATTATAAAAATTTTAAAAAACTATTTTATTTTTACAAATCTCTAACTACTGAATAAAAAATTATATATTCTTTTTCATGTTAAGATAATAATTTAGTTTTTTTATTTAATACTTATTTTATAAAATACTTAAAATATTATCACAGGGATATTAGATATATGAGACAGTATTGTAAAACTCAGATTGATATCTCTCTCATTCTTCCATTTTTCTGTTCCATAAATGAGAAAATTTTGCACAAGAAATTAATATATATTTTTTTATCTTTTTACTATTTTTTATACTAAACAAACCATTGAACAACAAGAAAAAAATTAACCAAACCATTAAAAAACATGAAGTTTTGGCTATTTCTGTTGGCGTCTTCTTTCCTGATGATTTATTGGATTTGAAAAAAAAGCCAAAGAATTCAAGTAATTTTATAGGAAATTGCGACGTCTCTGTTGTATAAGACAAAGAGGTAGCATAGCGTGAACATTGCAAACGGGATAGATGGGATAGATACGCGAATGATGCCCATCAGTCATAGTCTAACACCAATTATATTGAAGTCCCCACACACAACTACTCATAAAATAATATTTAATTTGTTGATCATCAGTCATATATCCTCTGGCCTTTTTGAAAGAAACACGGAATATGATGTCCTGCTGCTAATTTGGATAAAATTAGGAAGTACGTTGTCTAAAGTACGAAAAATTAAATTTTTAGGTAAAATTAGAAAGTATAAAAAACTAACATATGTGTATTATTAATTTAGATAAAATTTTAAAATATATTAGAAAAGAACATATTAAATTATAAAGGTATTTATATAATTAATAAAAAAGATTTTAATTTTATATTTTATCAAAAGGAATTAATATTGACATATCTCATTCTTTAAAGAAAAGTATAATGCTATTAGATATGCATTCTAATTTAATATTAAATGTGACATAACTAAATTTTGATAGTGAAAAATATATTTAAAACTAATTAAATTGGAAATATCAACAGTTAGAATTGAAAAAAAATTAATATTAAAAATTTAAAATTATTATACTAACAAGCTGAAATTTTAAATGAGAAAAATATTAAATGTTAAAATAAAAAAACAAATAATTCATAATTTGATATTTTTAAAATTAGAAAGGATTCTGGACAGCATTAAAATGTCCATTGCAAAACTAATATAGTAAAAAATATTAAATTTACAAGAGTAAAATTTTATTTTATTTTTTTATAAAATGATGAGTATCTACTTTTATATATTATTAAATTTTAAAAAAAAGGTAGTCAGGGAAAAAATTATGTTTTTATATGGATTCATCTCTATTAAATATTTATTTTATTTTTTGTACTCAAAAAATCGTTTTTTTTATATTTTATAAAATTGTGTTTTTAAATACTATTATTTAAATTTAACTTATATTTTAATTCTTGATGTATTTTTCAAATTAAATAAGTTTTTTAAATACACTAAATTTTAAAAAAATGTGTATAATTTTTAAATAAACAATTTCTAATATTATTATAAATTAAACTAATCTTAATTTACATTTAATAAAGAAGATGCATTTTAAATTAATAATTTATATTTATATTTTTTATCTTAATTTCAAGAGTTTTAGACCTTTAATTTAATATATTTTTACACACTAAAAATATTTATATCTTAAAATTATTTTTATTCATTAATTTTACAAAATTTTAAATTCAATAATACAATCTATAAATAAATTGCTAGTTTGCATAATTTTTGTCTCAATTTTAAAATTTATATAATACCTTTTTAAGCAGTTTTTTTATTAATTATAAAATACAATATATTATTAATAATTAATAAAATTTATTTTTATTTGTTAGTCATAAACTTATCTAAATTTAAATATATAAAAATTAAATATATAAAAATTTAAAATTAAGATATATATTATTTAAATCATAAAATAAAATTTTTATTGATTTGATATATCCAAAGTTTAAAAAATAAAATTAAAACTAAATCAATTAGGAGTAATAATTTTAAATTTATTTTGTTTAAACATAAAAATATCTTAAAATTTATTATACATATTTTAAACTTAAATTAAATTATTATTGAAAATGAATGAATATTTTTAAAATTAAATATTTAATATAAAAGGGAGTCTATAAGAATTTTAAAAAATGTTTTGGTTAATAATAGATATTATATTAACATATTAAGATACATAAAAAATTAAACAACACACTTCGTAATGATCATATAAATACATGGTTTTTTTTTTAATTCAATATCATGAATTAAATAATTGAATAATATGGCAGTCTGCCAGCATCAATTTGGCCAGGGCAAAAATAGATATAACATTTTGTGAATGAGCTTTCAATATATTTTTATAAATTTTTTAGATTTGATATTTTATCATACCTGACCTGTCATTAATGAGGTAGCTACACGTGGAATCTCAACGACAACAACCGTTCAGGCACTTATTTATTTATTTTGTTATAGAAATAATTTTAAAAATCTCTATTTTATATTTTAAATCTTTCTAATTACCAAATCAAATAAATGAAATAATATATTTTTTATATAATAAATATATATATATATTATTTATGACTTATTTAATAGATAGTTAAAAAAATATATTAAAAATTTAGCAGAAAGGTATAACAAAATCTATAAATAAAGTAACGTTTTTATATTTTATAGAAAAAGATCGGTCTTTTAAAGAAAACATTTAAATTTAATTTTTTCAATTTTTTCGCTTCAGTTTTTCTTGATAATCCTTTTATCTCTTATTCGTAGACTATTTTTAAAATTTTTTTTTATTAACTTATCATCTTACGTCTGAACTACTTTTTTTTATCATCAGTTTAGAATTTAGATCTTATATTTTCTTGCATAATTTCACTCAAAAATAAAAACTACAAAAATGAAAAAAAAATCATTACTTTGTCTCACAAAAATTTTCAAATATTTTTTATTTAAGAATTATAAGCTCTAACTACTGAAGATCTTTCAAAAAAAATAATTTTCGTAATTTTAACTTTAATCCTGTCCAATAAATGCGATTCGATTATCATACCTCATATTTGAGTATCATAAAATTTATGTTAATATATGGTATTTATTTTGAACATATCAAAAATATGATAAATAAATTCATACTTATTTTATGTCCGTTTTGATAAAAAAAATACAAGATAACCAAATTTAAATAAAATTTAATTTTTAAAAAAATGTAAAAAAATATACCTTTTCCATTTGCATTTTAATTCTATTTCAAATATTAAATTACAATATATATTTAGATATATCATTATAAAAATTATATAAAATTAAATATATTAAAAAGTAAAAATAAAAATATATAATAATATAATAAATTATAAAATAATAATAATAATAGTAAATTACGTTGACCGTCTAAAATTTAATAAAAAAATATCTAATTTTTTATTTTTATATTATTTTAACATTATTTATTTATATAATATAATAAAAAATGAAGATAATTTTTATCTATCTTAATAAGGATAATAATAATATTTATTTTTTTAACCCATATAAAAGTAGAAATGGAGAACTTAAATTTTATTTTATTACCATATATATCATAATCACTAACTTTATTAGAGATATTTTTGCTAATTTTTTTTAACTTTAATTATAAATTACAGCTTGCTTTTGACTTGTTTTATGTTTCTCAAATTTTGTAAAAGAAAACAAAAATAATTTTTTATTATTTTTATACACAATTAAAAAAATATATATATTTAAAAATAAAAATATAAACATAAAACATTTTAACAAATTAAATGTTCCTTTAATTTCATCATTAGTGCTAAAAAATTTTAATTAATTAACATTTGGTAAAATCAATATCTACAAATCATCAGTAATTATCTGCTGTGATTCTTAGAAATCAAAAGCTTTAAATACATATGTTTTAATATTTTATTTTTTTTATCAACAAAATAAATATTTTCCTAAACAGTTTTAAACTTACGTTTGTTTACTTTTAAACATATCGGTATATAAATAGTTATTAAATATGATTAACTATATCGTATAAATATTTTTTATTACTTAAAAAATTAATATAAATTATTTGATATGTTATTTAATAAATATTTTTTAGCATTTTTCCAAATGTTATACATCTTCTATTTTTTATTTTAAAAAATAAAATATTTACTATTTTAATCATATAATTAAAGAAAGAATAAATTATTCAATAAGTAATTTTAATTAAAATTATTTCATTTAATAATTTTTATAAAAAATTAAATTTTATCAATTCAACTATATAATTAATAAATAATATTATATAAAGTATTTTTACAAAATTTTGTAAAATTTTTAAAAAATTAATATTTCAAAAAATAAATTTAAATTAACAAATAATATATTTTTATAATATTTATTAATTTAAATTTATTTAATAAAATATTAAATAACTTTAAAATTTATAACAAAATTTATATAATATAATTTATTAATTACATAATTAGATTAATAAAATTTAATTATTTATAAAAATATTAAATAAAATAATTTTGAATAAAATTATTTAAATAATTTATACTTGATTCTTCCTCTTATAATTATCATTCTCACCTCCCTTGGTCTCGGTTGAGCTTTTATTAACGCGACATCAAACCAACTGCAAGTGGATAATCTTCAAAAATATCTTGAACATTCTTTCTTGAGATTCTTTTATTAGAACAAAATTCTTTAATCAGAATTTGAATTGTTTGGAGGGGGCAGTAAATTATTTTTAAATTTTTTTTATTAAATATATTTCATTTAATAAATTTTCAAAAATGTTAAATTTCATTACACATGATTTTTTTTATAAAAATTAAGAATTAAATTGATTTACTTGTTGGAAAAAAAAATTAACATTTAGTTTTCCATTTTAAATTGTCTAAAATTCCCTCCAATCTTCTTTAAATACTTAAATGTATGCCTAAACTGGACCATCTCTAAATATTATTTTTCAAAAATAGTATTATCATTTTTAAGTTCAAGAAAAAATTTGATATTAATATTTAATTTTTTTATTTAACTTAGTATTCTATTTTTCATTTATTTTAAGTTAATCCCTTTGATATTAAATCTTATCGAAAATTTTTTAGAATTATTTTTTTAACAAAGTTGATTGAGAGATTATTCTAGATTTTGAATTTCAATTAACATATCAAAATTTTCTATACATAAAAAATGTGTTCATCAAAGTTTAATTTTGAATATCTATTTTTTCCCTCACTTATTATTAAAAGTAATTAAGAGGTTCATCTAAATATTATGATATATGAGAAACATATAATATTTTTGTGTAATTTTATTGATAAAAATAATATATCGAACTAAATCTTTACATATGATCTACTTTACTTTAAATATAAATTTTTATAACTTAAAAATAATTGATCAATTTTTTAATTTTTTTTTACTAACATGCAACCTTTATCATAAAATTTTGTAATATTTTATTTTTAAAAAATATATAACTATCTAAATAAGGTATTTATACCTTCAGTATCATTGTTACTCAGAACAAACATTAAATGAATCGCTTATTGGTTATTAATCTTATCCAAGAAAGAATTGGTTGCAATTTAGAATTTTAATTATAAAATTAAGATAAATAAAAATTTAAAGTAACAAGTATACATAAATAAAATTCAATTATAAGGAAATATAAGATTATAATTTTATTTATAATTTTAATATATACTCATTTTTAATTTTTTATAAGTATATTTTGATAAATTATGGACCACTTATTTTAATTTTATCATTATTTAATGATTATACAATAATATTATCTCAATCATCATGTAAATTGTGATAATAAATTGGGGAAGTATAAATTATCAATAAATTTGTAAAATTAATAATTAACTAAAAATTTTAAATTAAAATTTATATTACAAACCTTCAAATTAAGTTTATCATATAAATATGTTAACTAGTGAATAATATGATTATCCACTACATAATTTATAAACAAATTATTAAAAATGATCGATTCTAAATAGAAAGATAAAATAATTTATAAAAAAAATAAACATTCAGATCATTTTTCATTATAAGATCTACTATAATCCTCTGATTAAGAATTTGGTTATACATTATTAAAAAAATAAAAATAAATCATTCTTGTAGAAAAATTTATAACCATAAACTAGACATGTTGTAGAGTAGAAAGATTATTGTAGCTAGATGACCCTGACTCTAAATAGTGGAAAACCTGTGTTGTGAGATATTGAATGCTATAGATATGTCTGACTTTCCTACAGAGAAATCATTAAAAGAAAGAGCAATAAAATACGGTAGAAGAAAATTAAATCAGTAACCAAGTATGGAGATGTATAATGTATTGTCTATTGAACCTTTCCCCCTTTTATACCAATCTTCCTAATCCTCTTGCAATATTAGGATTTATAACTTGAAACTTGTGTTGTAAATCAAGAACGACCATGTTTGTTTGTGCATGATTATGTCAAAAATGTTTTTCTCGCTACAGGCACGATGATGATGGCATGAACATGGTCAATTATGCCCAAGCATGTGAGAATGAGCTTAACAGCTTTTGGTGGCACTAAACTTGCATAATCATGCTTCAAGAGCTAAGTGTGAGTGTGTTCAATTCCCACACAATTGCGTTACAGTAATCAAACTTCAACTCGGTACCTCTAAATGCTTCCAACATGGTAGTATATCATATTACATTTTTAATTTTGAGCTATAAAATATTTTTAAGAATCATTATATTTTAAAAGAAATTATGTAATTTCTTCCCCATTAAATATATTTTTTATAATTTATTTTTAAATTATCTTATTTTATTAAATCAACATGTGATGCATAACAAATAAATTATATTTGCATAACAAAATATATAAAATAAGAGATGCATAAAAATAAAATAAAAAACATGTGATGTAATAAATTATATAATAACATTTTTAAAAGAATTTTTGTATAAATTATCATAAAACATTTACAAATTTTAAAATAATAAGATACTTTTTGAATAAAATAAAAATGCAACTAATAATATATTTAGTTTAATTTAAATAAATAAAAATTTCTACAAAAATAATCTTTATATTTTCATTTAACTTTTACTTTTTCCCTTCTTTTCGCTTCCCTTATCAAACAAGAAGCATTGCTTGGTTCCCTCTCATCCATGTAGTATAAGGGTTAAATGCTAGCCGGACACGTGTCAACCAACCAACCAACCATCCAGCCACTCAAGTTTTTTTTTTTAAATGGGCCAATAATAACCATTCAAGCCCATATATAGATAAAACTGTGCTGCAATAGAGGATGAAGAAGAATCCGTGGGTGGACCCAAAAACAGAAAAAGGAAGAATCTGCAGGCAACTGAAGGTTATTACTAATCAATGACAAATCATCTTTTTCCCTTTTTAGAACAACATGGATGATAAATCTGACGTGTGCTCTTTATTAAAAAGTATGTTAGAGATATATTTAAAAAGGACGGAGTGGAATTATAAAGAAATTCCTCAAAGATTGAGTACCAAGGAGTTAATAATATGATCTCTACTCCCTTAATTAATAATTAAACTCTTTAAACAATGGGTAATATGTTCCACTCCGTTTTATTCTTTCCACTACAATCCATCATGTGAATTATTTTCTTTCTCCTAAAAAACTCTCAAACATAAATGAGCAGGAATTTCTGTGGCGTGCACTTTTTTAACGCTTTTTTTTTTTATCTTTAAAACTAGTCTACGTACTCCAAAGTTTTACAGGTTTATTTTATTTTCATCCAGTGTAGTTTTCTTCATTAAATTTACATTTTTATGACATATTTTTAATTAAATATTCTTTATACGTGTGTATGTATATGTGTTTGTATTACACTCCGTTTAATTCCAAGATTGATATTTGGCCCAAAAATAAAATAAAACAAGACATATATGTATAATTAACGTAGTATATCTGTACAATGTCATACGATATGAGCTGCTAATTTTTTCTTGATTTACTTCCCAAAGGCAAGGCCAAGTTCATCTTGTATTAATTACCAAGTAAAAACTATAACGTTAATTGTATTTATGAAATTACAATTAACGTTATAATCAAGCTAATCACCAATACTACCAGCTTGCTTAGATAGAGGTAAGTGAACTATTTCAAGGACTTTTCAAGTATTTATTCCCTTGGTCTTCCTTCCAATGATGGCCGTCGTCCCATGTTGTATGGCCCATATTTTTCGGCTGACCAAGAAATACACGAATAGTTTTTCAAAGTTCAATTAAGTTAAATGAAAATAATTTTATTGGCCAAGTTTTATGCCTAGTCCAATTGTGCATTATATGTCATGTAGTCCAACAAATAAAAAGTTGCGTTTTTCGTTTAATCAATGTATGTGCTGCATTAACATTGACATTCTTATTAACTAACATGCATATAGAAACCACTTGATTATTTATTTGAAAGGGAATTTTCAGAGTATATAGCCATATTATTGCCCAGACAAGAAAGTAAATTCAAGTCACTATACCATTTGTCTGAAAAAAGGAAAATATATGCAACAATGGAAAAAGAATGACGTAAATTGAAAAAAAAAAGTTTTTCTAAAGCTACGGCACCGAAATATGTGTAGTATTACGAGCTTCTTAATATTAATTATATTTTAATGTCAATATAAATTTCAAATAGCGACAATCCCTTAACATTGGGAGAGTTAATATCTTTAACAGGTAGGAAAGTAAGAAAACGTTTCTTGTCTCCATTGATCTTTAGATGTCACAGCCGATTATAACGTCGTCCTTCATAGTTATTTTTTGGTGATACACAAAATTCCTTTTTTTTTGTGTGTGTGTGTGTGGTGAAACACACAAAACTATGTAAAGGCTTTGGCGCAATATTATTTGACACAATAGATGCAAGTAAGACATTGTTGACTATGTACTCTGTTTTAATTTCTACAGTTTTCAATTTTTTCTTCTTCTTCTTTTGTTTTTCTTTGAGGGTTTCATCAATTCTCAATCTTACTCATTATAACAATTAGTAGATATCTTAAGTATTTTATAACTATTTTGTAATTTAATTTAAATTTAAAAATATTTAAGTAATGAAAAAAAAGTATTTATAATTAGGAGATATCAACTTAATTTAAAAGTAACTTATATTACAATTATTTCATTTAATATATAAGTTATATTTATAATTTTTTTTAAATTTAAAAAGCCATATCTTAAAGTTATCAGATAAAAAATTATGAAAGGAATAAAAATATGGAATCTTAAAATTAGAGGACCAAAACTACTAAAAGTAACCTAAGTGAACTAAAACTGTGAAATCTTAAAATTAAAAAGATTACATGGAAGAGAATAATGCATGAGAGAGTAGAAACTCCTCGTTAATGAATGCAGGGCAAGGTTTCTGACACACGTGCGATGCTGTTGCCAAATTTGAAAATCTTAGAAAAGGAATGAGTAAAAGAGGCAGAGGGTTGCCTAGACAAGTAGACATTATGCATTTTCATCTGACCCGAGGATTACACTGTAGGATTAATATATTTGAACAATCAATTGTAAATATTAAAAAGTGCATGAGAAACCTACAAGGCTACAACCATAGTTTCTTTTTTGGGTAGTGCATCACTAGACAACCACTTGTGTAAAGCAGTGATCCATGCTAAAAGCCACCAATAAAGATATATCCTTCGTTCATGAAGAGGCTGCAATGTCCCTGCAGGAATCATTAACTTTTAAATCTATCCTTTCTGCGTGGAAATGGATACGGCCTTCTTCATCAATAGCCTTTGAAATTCCAAAGAAAACGGTGACAAAACATTATATATCCATATTTATAAAGGGTTCAGTGATAGACCAAGAAACTTTCTGTCTGTAACGCTGTGTGTTGAGATACGAAGGGATTAAATAATAAATAGGATATAAAGAAATAAATAGTAAAAATAAGATGGATAAAATGAGTTATTTGAATAACTAAAATTAGGAGATTTTTTTTCTAAGTTAAATAAGTAAAAATAATAATAAAAAAGAAACAAATCAACCGTATAAATTTCATGTTATATTAATTAATTTTTTAAAAATTTAAATTTTTATTAATATAATATTTTTATTTTTTAAAATTTATTTAATAATTAAAAATATTAAAATATTATTTCTTTTATTTGAAGATAAAACTTATGAAAAATAATTTCATCCTCATATCAAATATTATTTTTATCTTTTTGTTCTTTTTCTCTATTTATTTTTTATATTTTCAAAAAATAAATAAATCATAAATGTTTTTTTTTATGTTTTATGGATATTTGTTATTAGATATTATAATAAGATTTATTTTATTTTTATGCTCAATAAATATGGAAATAAGTGTTATCATCCTTTTTGAGAAAAATAGAAGTGAAAAAAAAATATTTTAAGCATTGAATGAGATTTTTGAACAATTAAAAATAATGTCAAGTTTGTCGTAATATTATGAGGTAATTTAAATTATTGTTAAATGAAATATCAAATCTATTAATTTAAAAATTAAATAAAAATAATTATCTCCTCTCTCTCTCTTTTACTTTATATTTATTATAGATTATCAATAACTGATAAAATATTGTGGGGAATTGCCCCCCTAACATTATATATAGATCCGTTGGAACAAGTGTCTTGAAGATGGTACTCATAAAACAATATTAACAAATTGAAAAATTTTTTTAAAATTTTTTTAATAAAATTATATTAGAAATTAAAACGAGATGTGTTGGTTATTTATTTTCGAATTTTTTAAAATTTGATTAATTTTTTAATCAGTATTCTAAAATCACTTATTTACATTTTCTTATAATTAATTCAACGTCATCGTGAGTAAGTTGCAGGCGGCCACCCTAAATAAGAGACAAACATTGTTGGAATTTGAGTGTAAGGCTGGCCATCAACTGAGTTTATTGCAATGTTTGTTAGCAAATTCTTAGCAGTAAGGCACAAATTCAACAAAAGTGGTTCCAGACTTCCAGTTAATTAGTGTTGTCCTACTTGGGTTATTATTGCAGTCAAAGCCAATTTTGTTTGGATACACAGAAGACTTGGAAGAAAGAAAATGAAAAAAGAAACGTAGTATTAAATATAATTCTTGAAATAAAATTTAATATTTAATAAGATTTAATATTATAATATATATATATATATATATATATATATATATAATCTTATATATCCAGTGAAAATATATGTCAGGGCAGAGGATAAGCCCAACATAATGATTGCTATCATTTTAGTTTATGATACGTTTGATGAATTTTTATACCAAATCAAAAGTATATTCTTATTCAATAAGAATGTATCATACCAGAGATTATATATTGTAAACGCTGAATTTAATAAGGATATTGATTATTATATATTATAATATGTTTTATTTTTTTATATTAGTTATATTATATTATTTTTTATTTTTTATTTACCTATATTTAGATGAATAATAATTTTTTTTTATCCAATAATAGTCTGTTTGCTGTAAAGATGAGAACAAGATTATTAGAGCCCCTGTAAAGTTTTCTATATAAATTTATTTTAATCAATTTTACATCCAAGTTCAATGAAATAAATTATAAAGAGATTAAAAAAAATTAAAAGTCACTTGCATGAGCTTATAGAAACACATACAGCAAGTTCAATTAATTTTGCTGTGCGCGGGTACATACAAAATATAGAAGTTAGAAAATAACTAATAGGAAGTAAAATAATAATAATAATAATAATAATAATAATAATAATAATAATAATAATAAAAAAAGAAATTTTTTTAAAATGATGTTATCACTTTATGAAAGACCAAATCTGGAGTTTGTCGGTCTTTAAACTCTTTCTTATCTTCATCATATTACTCGTGGATAACTTGTGTTATGTTATTATTCTCTGTCAATCTTTAATGATTAAATAAAAAGGTACAATTAATACATTTGTTATTATTTTTCATGATATGCATCACCTGGCATCAATATAAACTAAGATCAAAATATATGTATATGGAGATATTTAATTAGTTAAATTATAGTCTAATGGTAAAAGATATATACAAATATGAAATAATGAATGTTAAGTATGATAATAAAATTGAAGTGAGTATTTTATTTTCCTTCAAATAAGGCTCCTGTTGAATGAAATTTTTGTGAGGAAAAGGAAAATAAAAACAAAAGTGATAAAGATAAAAAGGAAAAGAAAGAGAGGTTAAGAAAAGGACGAGACTGGACCTCGCGCGTGAGGAGTGTTGGAATGAGGAGTGTTGGAATGGTTTACGTAACTCAACTGCGATTTAAGCTGTCGTTTTCCACCGTAACAATGGATAGCATTTTCAAAATGAAACCCCAAAGTTATTCAACCAACCAAATAAGAACGGGTTAAAATAAAAAAGCATGCCACGGCCGATAAATTAGACTCATCAATGATAGATAAGGACAGTCCCAGTTTCCAATCTCATCCAAAATATCTCAGCCTGGTAAATTTGTGACCTACACTAGGCAATTACAAAACCAAAACCTTCACTCTCATCACATTTGATTGGGGTAGGCATTTATGTAATTTAATTTCAACTCCTCATCGCTTATTCTACTTTGCTTTGACTCCTTTTTTCTTTTTTTTTTCTCTCTATCAATATTCGAATTAGGATAGGAAAAATTGGCAAGCATCAAATTTGACTAGATGGGAGAAGTCGCCGCTTTAGCTATATACAGAATTCGTTACTTAACGAACTGTACCTTGTATGTAATCACTTTTTGTGTGTGTGAAATCATATAAATTGAGGGGGGGGAAAGAAGAAAAAAAGAAATTTGAACTAGAAAGAAACTGTTTTGTCTAACTAAAAGAAAATAAAAATATAGTGTAAAGTCATGCGTTTTACGTGAGACCCAGTTTTGCCCTAATTAGCGCAATAAAATGGAAAAGGGGGCGGATATTTTTGTTTTTCACCGACACGCAAAAATGCGCGAGGCGCAAATTTATGGCACACGTAATTGTGTGTGGTGTGGGGCAAAGCCAGCGGGGAGGCAGAAACGTACAGAGCAAGAATGTGGGCTCTGTGGGCCTTCCCTTACGAACCGGACTCCGCTACCACACGATAAAAGAAACCGACTTTTGCTTCGGCCCTAAGTGTCCTTTTCTAATTAATTCCCAATTTTACCCTTGAAGTTCAGGGCCTAGGGGAAACGCAAAAAAAAAAATGAAGAAGGGATTAAAAAAGCCCACTAATATTGACCGTAGCTGTCAAATTTTAATTTGGCTGGGTGCTTGCAAAAGGTCAAAGTTAGACAAGTGGGAAATATTGTAATGACGCATGAACCAATGGCAGGGGGCCGTGTTGATAGGTGTAGCTGGATGGAATCTATCTGATCATCCCATTTCACTTCTTTTTTTAAAAAAAAAAATAAATTAAATAATAATATAACCCCTCTCTCCCTTACCCTTATTATTCACCTCTCAAAATGCGCTCCGTTGTAACTTTGTTTAACTTGCGAATAACCATAATTGTATGGTAGAAGGTAGAAGTAGTCCTAGAATAGCACAAAGAGTACTACGAGCTAGCTAACTAGCTCTCCTCAAATCAAAACACACAACACAACACAACTCCAGTTATCCAAATTACCCTTTCTTTTACAAATTTCACCAACGTGTTTTTTTTTTTTTTTCTTTTGCCCCTACCACGAGAGTTTCTTAGCTGTAATTCGGTGAAACTGATGCTGGAAAACTCAAGTTTAGCGGAAAACCCTGCAGAGAACCCGGAGGGTGGTGGCGCCGGGGCAGTCTTGGATGGGTTGAAAGCGGAGCACGGCGAAGATGGTGACCGGAATTCCGCGGCGAACCGGTGGCCTCGGGAGGAGACAATGGCTTTGCTGAAGATAAGGTCTGAGATGGACGTCGCTTTCAGGGACACCAGCCCCAAAGCTCCTCTCTGGGAACAAGTCTCAAGGTCCGTTTCTTTTTTTCCCTCTCTTCCAATATTCCCTTCATATTCAACTAAACACCCCATAAATGCGACAATTTTTTTTTTCACTTTATTAGTACCGGTGTCACTTATAAATGTAACTAATAATATACAGTCCTTGCTAGTTATACTATAATAATATGGTTATAATGAGTAATGTAGTGATTGAATTTAGAATTGAGTACTATTCAGGAAATTAGCGGAAGTAGGATATCATAGGAGTGGGAAGAAGTGCAAGGAGAAATTTGAGAACATTTACAAGTACCATAGAAGGACGAAGGATGGTCGATGTGGGAAATCAAACGGAGGGAAGACTTATAGATTTTTCGAGCAATTGGAAGCTTTGGACGGCCACCACTCACTTCCTTCTCTACCTAATTCCTCGGAGGAACAAACTGCTAAATCTACACCCGACAACAACGTTAATGTTATCCAAGATGCGGTTCCTTGTTCCGTTAGCTTCCCCATTACAAACTCGGCACCGGAGCATTCTAGTTCAACCACTTCCTCTTCGGGCAAAGGTTCTAAGAAGAGAAAGCTAACTCAGTTTTTCGAGGGGCTGATGAGGGAAGTGATAGAGAAGCAAGAAACGCTACAGAGGAAGTTCATGGAGGTGTTGGACAAGTGCGAACAGGATCGAATAGCGAGGGAGGAAGCATGGAAGAACGAAGAGCTTGCTCGGATTAAGAGGGAACGCGAACTTCTGGCTCAGGAAAGGTCAATTGCTGCGGCTAAAGATGAAGCCGTTCTGGCTTTTTTGAAAAAGTTCTCAGAAAATACGGTGCAGTTACCCTTACCCGAGAAAATTCATGTTGAAAATGAGAGAGATAAGGAGATGGAAGAAAATGGTAATGGGAATGAAAAAGGAGAATGTGTTGGGAATTTGATACATATGAGTTCTTCGAGATGGCCTAAGGATGAAGTTGAGGCTTTGATAAGGTTGAGGACAGAGCTTGATGTGCAGTCGCAAGGGAATAATAAAGGACCTCTTTGGGAGGAAATATCTTTGGCAATGAAGAACCTTGGGTACGATCGCAGTGCAAAGAGGTGCAAAGAGAAGTGGGAGAATATTAACAAATACTTCAAGAGGATGAAGGAGAAGAACAAGAGAAAGCCTTTGGATTCCAAAACTTGTCCTTACTATCACCACCTCGAAGCTTTGTACAGTAAAAAACCTAAGAAACTGGATCACTCGGGTGCTAATAATTCTGGGAATAATAACGAGCTCAAGCCTGAGGAGCTTTTGATGCATATTATGGAGAGTCAACAGGAGACACAACAGCAGGAACACATGGAGTCATCATCTGAAGATGCTGATGCTGACAGAGACAACACGGATCAGAATCAGAGAGATAATGAACAACATCAAGATGCCTATCACATGCTTGCTAATAGTCCTTCCATACCAATCATGGGTTAAAAGCTTAATTAATTTCAACAAATTCTTTAATATTATTCAAACTTACCAACCTGGCCTTCCCTTCCTTTCGTTTTCCAATGATTTATCAAAATATATAGAGTCCTTGTATGTAGTAAACTCTATCTTTCAATTTTTCATCGTTTTTGTTGAGTGAACATGATACACGGAAAGCACGCACAGAGAAAGAGAGAGGATTTGTTTCTCTGTAAAAAATAAAGTCACTGGGCGTGTAATTTAATATTATAAAATTTTCCCTAGAAGTTTGTATACCCATGTGTGATCAGGTGGGAAATGGTTGGATTTGTTTGTTTGTGACAATAAAGAATGGCATAGAGAAGGTGAACATCAATGAAAGTGCATTTTTGTAATTAAAGTAGTGGAATGGATGATTACATCACGCATGGCCAAACCAATTGGCTATTATTGTGGATGGATGGATATGCATCCTACCTAGCCCTTTGCTTAAGTTATGCTTTTTTTTGGATAAATCTAATCACTCCGGTATGATTGTCTTTGGTAGAGTAATACGCAGCAATGATCATCTTTTTGTTTTTTTTTTTTTTTTGTTGCTTGCAGCAATGAACGTCTTTAAATTAACATAGATTTCCCTCTAATTTTTGTGAGAATATTCCAAATAATCTAAAGATTATACTCAGGTGTTGACTGAATTTCCTTGCCTTCGGTAGAAGCTGTGATCTGTGTTATCATGTTGACACGAATAAATTTTTTGAAATGAGTATTGACATGTAAGAAATAGTTGAATCTATATTTGGGATTTAAAATACCATAATAAATTTAACAAATTGCATGTTATTTTATGATACCTCCTTTATAGAATACAGTTTCATGAAATTTGCAGAGGCATATATGATTGTATATGTTAAAGATGGGATCGTTGTCTCCTTTTTTCTCTTTTGTAATTGAGCTCCTTGACGAGAAGAGTGCGACTGTTGAGAATGGAGAAAGCATCTCGACCTTATATAATAATAGTGATCCTAATTTTTACCCACGAAGCTTTAGATTATTTAACTTGGTATCATTATAGCTCCCTTATCAATTGAGATTTAATCTGATAAATATTTTTATTGTAATACATTCATAATAGATTAGATAACTTATATGAGCATCTAAAAAAAATACCAAAATTTTCAAATAACCTGTTTAATAAAATAAAATTTACTAACCAATAGAAGTTACAAAACTTAATTTGTTAATTGTCCTCTACATGAATTTGTTTGGGAGAAAAAAAAAAGAATATTTAAGTGTGTTATATCTGTACTGATACTATTTATAAATGAAATTGTGTAATAAAATAATAAAAATAAAAACAGTGTAATATAAATTGATAAATTTTTAATAATACTTTTGGCATTATTTCAACAATAATGCTATTTCTACACCTGTAGAATATAAAGTGTGTTGAGTATCTTTGCCCTTTACGAGTTTCTAATAGGAAGCTCAATGTTTCTTTTCGCTGCCTTTATTAATGATTCGTCAAATCACAAATGCTTGCTAAAACTATCTTTGAAAAATAATTTTTTTTTGTATTATTGATATTTAAAGAATATTATTTTCCAACACAATAATGCATTAAATAACATTGTAGTGATGCAAGCTCCCCTAAATCCTAGTAGGGTCGAGTACCAAAACAAAACCTCAGTAGGGCATAATAGAAATAATTAAGTTTAGTTAATTAAAAAAAATTGATGAGATTCAAATTTAAAATTTTATATATTATTTTAATATGTAATTTTTATAAATAGAATATATAAATATTATATTTTGATATTTATATTATTTCATATTTTTAATAGAATATGAATTTATAAATTTATGAATTTAATATTTAATTATATAATAATATTTTTATAATTATATATATATATATATATATATATTAAATTTTAAATAATTTAAATATTTATAAGTATGTTATATAATGATTTATATTTTTATATTTTGATAATACAGTATATATTAAAATGCAATTGTACGATAAAGTGTTTGATAATTTTTTATTAAAAAATTATCAATATGATTTATTTGATAAAAATTTTAAAATTACTTTAATTGATAAATATTATTTTTATAAAAAATTATTAAATAAAGTAAATATCTAAATTTAACATCTAATATTATATATATTTATATATATATATATATATATATATATATTAAAAGCAACATAAGTATTACTTTAAAATAAATGTTAACAACATACATTTTTAAATATATTTTGTAACATCTTTACTGAGACTTATAAGATTTTTAAAAGTCAAAATATTTATAATTATTTTTTAGCATGGCCAAACTTCTAGTAAACTGACTTGTGTTATCATTTATCGAAATTGTTAGATGGTTTGAGAGTATTATCTAATTCGATCATCTGATATAATTTTTTAAATTTAATAATACATATGATCATACCATATATATATATATGAGATTATATTGTTCAAGTATTTTCTTTATCATAATATTTACATCGTTTCGGCACAAGATTGTCGTTACTTTTTATGTTGAGTGTTTTTTTTATCTATCCTTTCACACATTGCATTTTAGTAAAACGGAAAAATTATTCAGCCATAAAAACATTAACTTATACATGGATCTAAGCCGTCGGATCCGATGCTCTTATGTTTTTGGTACCATTGTCTCGTGCAGTTCTGTTTGTTATTTTTCTTATATTTTGGGCCTAATGTCAACATGTCATGTACGGTGTGTAATAATTTGTTGTATTCTATATTATAAATGAAAAGTAAAAGCACTAAGTTTTCAATTTGATTATGTCAATGTGTGTGCAGATATGATGAGTGTCAGTATCATTTAAATAATAGAATTATTAATTGAATTTATGATTGATGATTAAAATTCTTAAAATATTGGGAAGGTCCACCATATATTGTTTCACCAAACTGTGTATAATAAGAGGAAGTGGAGGGTAGATAGGTAAATAAATTGGTCTGCCTGATTATTCCGCGGTCGCCAATCTCCACCAATGTGAGAGTCAGTGACTGGAGTTCCCATTACAGAGTTCCCACTACAGGTTTGATTTCGCCCTCTTGTGATATTTTTTATTGCTCTTTTAAATATGAGACAAGTAGGGACGGTTGGGTTCCGAGTTCCCACTCTATGAACCATCCTCCCAAAAAATATTTCATCAATATAAAATATATCATTATGTAATTTAATGAAAGAATTATTCATATTCAAAGATGAACCAAATTGGTTGATACTTAAGTTCTTAAAGTATATTATTTATAAAGTAGGTTATGCTTGTTTTGATTATATATCTATTTAAAATAAATCACTTCCTACTGATTAACTTAATAATTAACTGTAGCTATCCTTAATGCATTTTAATATATATAATATAATATAATATAATATAAGTTGTTTATTTTCGATTCCTTTCTTGGTAGTTTTTAGATGGTTTAATTAAAATTTTGGTATCTTATTTTATATTTAATTTTGATTTTATTTTATAAAAATTGTTGATTTTGGTTCTTCTCATTAAAATTGTTTATACTTGTTCCCGAGAATACGAGTGTGTGAAATTTGATTATTGAATTTGTTTATTTATACATGTTTTAACTTTTTAGAGGGATTATTTGCTGTTACAAAATAATTTATACGATTTCATCTATAAATGTGTTAATTTGTTCATGTTTTATCTACATATTATTTACATTTTTATAAAAAAAATCAAAACATTATCAAATTTATTTTTAATTATATATCCTACATTTTTTATGAATTTCTAGAAATTAAACTATATCTTTATTAAAATTACATTATCACTCAATAAAAATAATTAAAATATTATTTTTTGAAAAATAAACTTACTTGAGTCGGTTAATTACTGGTTTTTTATTTGAAGGAAGGAAATTAAAAAAAAATGTTATTTATTTAAGTGGATTTTAGGGGAGAAAATTGAAAGGTGGTGCAACTCACATCAAAAAATATCCCTGGCAGGTAGGGAGAATTGGAGGGGAGAGAGATGCGGTTTTCTTCTTGCTTTTGTTTAATTATAATTTTTTATTTAAAATAATATGTTATGAAATATAAGAAATTAATACAAATTTTATTTTTCTGTTAGATTTAGTTTTTTATAATTTTTATACAATTATCTATATCTTTGTTATTTATATATTCAAATGAGTAAAAAATATTATTTTTTAAAAAAAAAAATTCGTATTCTAATTTTTATCCAAACAAGATATATAGTTGAGTTCAAAGCTAACTCGGTCTAATCCAAATAGGGATCATATTGAATAAAGTTGTTCGGATCTATGATTCGATTTATTTAAAATCTAGTTAAACTCAATTTTTTTAATAAATAGATAAATTTAAGCTTGTTAAAAAATATTTTTAGATAAACAAGTCAAACGTAAACTTATAAAAAAGTCTATTTAATCTATTCAGAGCCTATTTATATTTATTTTAATATATTTTTTTTATATAATATTTATTTTATATTTTATTTACATAATATTAACATATATATATTGTAGGCCTATTTAATGGCTTTTTTATTTTATAGATTTTAAGTTTGCAAGTTTTTTTAATTAATTATTTATATAGACTTTAAGTTTATTTATTGATTTTTTTGTAATGTAGATTTTTAAACAGACTTGCAGATCTTGTAAACTTTAAATCATGTCATATTTTAACAGAAGAAATTGCAGGTCTTATAAATTTTAAATCATGTCAGATTTTAACAGCAGAAACAACCTTTGCAGGTCTTGTAGGCTTTAGATTATGTCAGATTTTAACAGAAGAAACAACCTTTAACAAGTAACATGTTCAAGTTCAGGATTTAAAATTCTTGTACAAACTAAATTTAAACACTCAAAACCTATTTCGGTTCAGTTTACTTCCATTCCTAAATCCAACTCACATTTAGATGAATTGATAAAGTGTCAACATCTTGTCTCAATGGTTCATTAAAGAATAACTAAAAGAAAAAAATTTAATTTTACAAAATAGACTGCATCGTTAAATTTTATTATCATTTAATATAATATTAAAAAAACTTAATAATAATAAAACTTTAAATATATATATATATATATATATATATATATAATGCACATGATCCAATTCTTCATAAATAAGATTGTTAAGTCAAAATCAACTTATAAAGAACCAATATATTTTTGGATTAATCAAGTTAAATAATGATTAAAGTTTTAATAGCCCAACCCACTATGGACAGCCAGGTGCCAGGTGGATTGGCAAGGTCATGGTGGACCCTTTTCTAAAAGAAGAAAACATTTTTTTCAAAAAAACAAAACAACTACATCAGCAACTAATAATATTTGACAAAAAGATACCAATAATATATATTTTAAGCAAAATGTTTTGTAGTTAAATTTTACTATTTTATTAATAATATTATTATACTCTTACATTTATATATTAATTATTAAACATTCGAGCTAGTTAGATGGCTCAGCCTATCACACGCTAACTTATTTTAGGTGAACAAATTTTTAATTCAGGTAAAAAAAATGTAACGTTAAATTTTATCAATTTCGCTATTTGTTAAAATCACTAAACTTGAATCATTTTCACACATCTGACTAAAGGTTGGTTAGCTTTAACTTGCAAATTAGATAAATTAAATATATGTATATATATATATATTATTCATAAATTAATATTATATATAATATTCATGAATTAATATTTTTTAAAAATTGAGTCATCCATAATCCGTGATGCGATGATTTGACTTACAAGTTGCAATCCATTTTCACCGTTATAAGTTTAATTCATTACAACTTTTATAACCAAGGTTTGTGAATAACTTTGATGCACCTGGCAAACAAAGTATAATCAGAAAATTGTATTTTATTTTAAAATTTATCATTAGTTAATTTTATATTTAAATATTCTTTTATTTTTAATTCATCTTTAAATATGAAAATAAAGAAGAACAAATACCTTAAATAATATAAAAAATATTAAATATTAAATATATATACATATATGTTTATATATATATATTAATTATTATATTATATATAGGTATTTTTTTATTTTTTTTCTTTTATTTTAATATATTCTAAATGAGATATACCATAACCCTAATATATATAAAAAGAGAAAAAAAGGTGATGGATAAATAAATAAATGATGTACATTTCAAACATTTATATATAATTTTTATACTGATAATAAAAAATAAATTATGATAGATAATGTGTTGAAAAAAATATAAAAACTGAAATAGATAAAAAATAGATGTACGATTGTTATTATTCATACTTTTATATATATATATATATATATTATGTAATAATATTAAAACTTAGTTAATGATTATATCACCACTTCAAAATGTTCTGTATATTTTGTTTTAACCATTCATAAATTATAATGATCTACATTGATTATTCTAATTTTTAATTACTACCAAGTGTGCTCATCGAGGACATGTTTACAAATATTTTCGCTGGAAAGCCTATATTTAGTATATTTTAACTGCAGATTAATATGTTTTATATGCACATATGTATCCAGTAAAAATATTAATTTTATATATAAATAAAAATAATAAATATAAATTATACTATATATAAAAGAAGGAATAAAATTATTATAGAAATAATTTTATTTAAAATTATTTTATTTAATAAATTTTATAAATAATTAAATTTTATTAATTCAATCAGTAAATTAATAAATTATATTATATAAATTATTTTTATAAAATTTTATAATTTTTTTATTT
This sequence comes from Canavalia gladiata, assembly GCA_037954105.1. Classification (NCBI taxonomy): domain Eukaryota; kingdom Viridiplantae; phylum Streptophyta; class Magnoliopsida; order Fabales; family Fabaceae; genus Canavalia; species Canavalia gladiata. The sequence goes on along the minus strand of CM075659.1, from coordinate 55,341,837 downwards.
TATTAAATAAATTTAAATTAATAAATATTATAAAAGATAAAATAATCGTTAATTTAAATTTATTTTTTAAAATATTAAATTTTATAAAAAAATTTATATAATATAATTTATTAACTAATTGAATTGATAAAATTTAATTATTTATATAAGTTACCAAACAAAATAATTTTAGATAAAATTATTTATGAAATAACTTCATTTTTTCTTTTATATATATATATATCACAATACGAAAATAATCTTTCAATAATATAAATTAATAAATGATTATATAATTATTTAAAATTGTTATATATATATTTTTAAATTTTAATAAAATTTAATAATCTATAATTATTAAATATATTTTACATAATATAAGTATTTTTACACAATATTTTATATGTTATATATATATATTAAAAATATAAAAAAAATAAATTTGAACCATAAATTATATATTAAAAATTAGCAAGTTGTTATATAATTATTTAAATTTGTCATGCGTATATCTATTTATTTAAGATTTGATTATTTAAATAAAATATATTAATTCATAATTTTTATTATAATAAAATATTTTATTATTTTAAAGTAAACATTCACACTTGAATATTATATATAAAAAAATCTGTAGAGAGTTAGCTTGATCAGTTTAAGATATTTTTGCTTGTAACATAAATATTTACAATCAAATGAATTATATATCGATATGTGTGTACTCCTTTACATCTTTATTTATTCAGTAGTGATAATGTGTTTTGTTTTTTTAGAATTTAGAATGATAGTTGGATATGTCCCATTGAATTGCAAGGCAGAAACGCCGAAAGGTGTGAACGCGCCCGTCTGTCCAATTTATTTTGAGCCCAATGCCCACTGGATCGCACTTTCCATCATATTTCCAGGCCTTTGCATATTTTGTGGACCATCTTCTTCTTTTATGATGAAATTAACTAATACCGGTGAAACGTTGAGGAGGAAATAAAAAGAATATAATGATAACATTTTCAAAATTTAAAGAAAGAAGCCTCTAGGCAAAAACTGAGACACCTAATTTCAAGAAACTAGATAAAGTATATGCTCTATGTCAGCTCTGCTCCTCTTCATTGTGCACTTATTGTCTGCCATCATCAATTATAAGTATCTCAAAATTCTGACATAAATGAATGTATTTAAATAGAAAATTGCTATTATGCTAGTATGCATTTATGCACTTAAAAAGTTCAAAAACTTCAAATTAAACTTTAAATCTCTGATTTCCCATTTAATTCACATGTCTCACACAGAATTCTGTTTAAGGATTGATTTCTCCTCCAATCCAAATTCCTAAGGAATGCAGACTGTATGATACCATGGTGGGTTGTTACTTACTCGCACTACCACAATTAATTCGGATCAGCTGTCGGTTTCAGTGTCAATGTCACCTATGAATTATGATTAATCATTTTTGTATAACAATCGATGAATAATACAAAATTTATTTTATTTAAATTTAAAAATAAATTTAATTACATTTTTAGTTTCCGTATTATAACTAATGTACAACTCTGTTTAAAAATATGATTGTACATTTAAAAATAATAAAATATAATAAAATTAAAAAATATGTTAAATAATTTTTTAGGATGTTTAATTTTAAAATTGATAAAAATAATAATTATTATTTATTTATCTATTCATATACAAATTTGAGATGATATTAATAATTGTTTTTTTAATAATTTTTGCCCACATAAAAATTAATGAAAGAAGAAAAATGAAGAGAGCTAATGTCGGAAAATAAATGAAGGATAAATTAAAGGAATTAATTAGAAAACATTAATAAAACCTTTAACAAACCACAATGCTAAGTTTGGAACAAATTTCATCATATTGCTCTCAGTTGCTATCATAGATTTGACACAATATCAAGATTTTAATTCTTCTCAAGATAGAAATATCTTGAATAACACACCAGGAAGAGCAAAGAAGGTTGAAGAATCAATTAGAAATAACACATCCATCTCAACTTTGATGGCTGTTCGAAAAACTTTGTATGAACCATGTTGGTACCCAAATTTTAAAGCAACAAATCACTTAACCTCAAAACCTATCAATCTCATGGAAAAGTCAACATGCAATGGTAAACCAAAATTTAAATGACAATAGGCAATACATTCATTTTATTGAAGCATACTCAATATATACATGGATCTGCTTAATTCATCATAAATCACAGTCCTTATACCGCCTTGTTCAATTCAAAACTATGAATACCCCAGTAGTTGTTGACCTTCAATTTTTAACTACAGAGACCGATGATGCTGAGAATCTATTGCGGCGGATTGTAATATGTCATTGCCACTCGTCTCCAATTGTTTTTTGTTATCAATTATTCTTATTGGTAGATTACCAAACGTATATTAAGATATCTAAGTGGAACTACTACATATGATCTCACCCTTCCAAAGTTTTTAAACTTAAAACTAATTAACCTTTTTGTGATGCTAATTAGAACTCTATGTTGAGTGGTAGACATTAAAAATTCTACAATTGAATATTCCTCAGCAAAACCCTTACTTCTTGGTCCTCCCAAAAGTAACTAATTGTTTCCAGATCTAGTGCAGAAACTAAATATCGCAATGTTACAGCAGTTGCAACTGAATAATTTGGATTTGGTCCCTATAATCCAAATTTTACATTTTCTTACTTCAAACTCCTGCTGTCTAATTGTGATAATTTGAGTGCTGTAATGTTAGTTGCCAATTCAATTTTTTACTCCCTAATAAAGCACATCGAGCTTGATCTCTATTTTGTTAGCGAAAGGATCTAAGAACAATAGGTAAGCGTAAAATTAAACTCAAGGTTCCTCACATTCCCTCCTATGAGCAGACAACACATATACTCACTAAGAATGTATCTCCAACTATTTTTAGTAAGCGTAAAATTAAACTCGAGGTTTAAAATGTTTTATAGGATGTAAAGGAATAATAAAGTTTGTACAGTTAGGATTAATTAAAAGGATTAAATATTATTGTTAATTATAACAGTAATTTGCTTACTATATCCTCTCTTATATAAAAAGTTTTTTTCTATCTTTTATGGTTTGTTTGATTGACAGAAAAAGAAAAAAAAGTATGAATTTCTTTTATCATTTATTTTTTATAAAATAGAAAAAAAGTATTTTTTGCAGATCAAGTATAAATATTAATTTCTTTTTTTATTATTTTAAATTGTTAAAATTATTATATATTTTTTAAAATATTAAAAATAAATATTATATTAACAAAAATATAATAAAAACAAATTTAATTAAAATAAAATTTATTTTTTTAAAATTATATAAAATAAAATTTATACTATTAATATATTATTTTTATATTTTTTCAATTATTTAAATAAAATAATATTATTTTATTTTATTTATATTTATCCCAACAATTTATTTTTATTTTTATTTTCTTCTCATTCCTATTTCTCATATAATTGAAACGGAGCAAGAAACATTGGGCCATTATCATCATATCTAACCCGGTGCCAAGTGCCCTCACAGCTCGCTCCTCATTCTGCCCTCCCTGCTTTAACGGCTGGATATTTTAATTGAAAATTTATTATTGCTAAAAAAATAATATATATATATATATTAATGTAAAATATTATCAAAATGTATAGAAATAATAATTATTTTAGTTGTAATATATATCGAGATAGCTACCACTCCATTGTTATTCCGGGCTACCATTCTTTAATGTTGCCTAACATTCTTTACACTAAATATAACAACCCCTGAATATAATTAAAATTAAACGAGATTCAAACAAAGTAAAATAATTATTTTATTACTGAATATTTTATGAAAAACAATTTTTTAATAAGTAAACAAAACTCTAAGAAATTAATTCTATTTTGTGTTATCAAATTAAAAAAAAATACAAACATTAGATAACTTATTTATTTATATTTATGATTTTTTAAATTTCATTTAGCTTTGCACTTAACTGAAGCTGGCATATAGACCGGTGAAGTCATTATGATCCAATGTTAAATAAAAGGGAGAGAATAAATTTTATAAAATTTGATTGTATTGGACGTTATGATAGCTAATATAATTTACCGACATAAGTTACTAACACTGGTGTTACTATCACCAACTCTACCTCCTCTCTCAATGACTAGGTTTTAACCTTTTGGATTTGAGAGCAATAAACTCTCAACGTTCTTCTTGGGACAAGGACAAAGACAACGCAGCACAACCAAGCCAGTTTTTGCGTGCTTCGATCCATGGCAGACTACGAAAACCATCATCAGCATCAGCATCAGCATCAGCATCAGCTTCATCACCAGCAACAAGCAGTGTCGAAAGAGACAGCTTTCCAAGCTCTGAACACCATCATTCAGCTGCATTTCGAGAAGACTCTAGAGAAGAAGCGTGCCATAGACCTTCAAAAGAAGGAGCTCCACAAGCTGTTTCAGATGTTCTTCATCTTCTTAGGCCTTCTATTTCTGGCCCAAGCCCAGTCACCGCGTCTCCAATGCCGCCACTGTTGGATCCCCATCACTCTCCTCTCCATGGCCCACCTCATCTTCTACGTCTCCGTGGCCCAGACCCTCCGTTGCATCAATGGCTTCAAGTACCAGAGGCGCTGCCACAAGCTCACACTTGCCTTGGCCACCGAGAAGCTGAGGGAGATGAAGATGAGGTTGAACGCTGAAGCGGGTGAGTACGATGGGGTTGGTGATGAGGAGTTTGAGATTCACTACCAGGAACCCCCTGAGAGCTATTTTGGCAAGTTCAAGAGGAATTGGGCTCTTCATTTTGGCTTCTTGATCTTGATCTATGGCTTTATGATTTCTTCCTCAGTCGTTCTCCTCTGTTTTTAGTTGCGGCCAAGGTACTCATAGCGAACAGGAGAGGTATTAGTTACCCAAGTATGTTTCTAGGATAGATATAACAAATTTGTATGATGTAATTTGTTTCCACTTCAGCGTCAATTCTGGAATCAAATCCATTCTCATGCCAATCTCTCATCATTCCTTCTGTGCAATTCTTTTTTTTTTTTGCCCTAACAGTCATTTTCCAAGAAAGGGCCAGATGGCTGAGGCCAGTCAAAAAGCCTATTATTACTGTCGCCTATTGCTAAGCCTATATAGTCAAAAAGTTCGCTTGTTTTATCCCTTCAATAATTTCTCTCTATGCCAAGTCGTAAAATCTGTGGCGGAAATTAATTTCAGAATGTATCTTAAATATGTTTAACAATTTTAGATGATGATTATTAAATTAAAATAATTTGACATTATGAGTATATTCTTTATGGGCCTATGTGGTGTTTGAAAAGATTGCATTTTGAAAGGGAGAACTGAGATGATATTCGTCAAAAAGGGAGCAAAAACCGTGAATCTAAGTAGATGTCATGGATAATAAGTTTCGGAGGGAAGTATGCTTGGTGCATTCCATTGATGAGAGAACATAATTCCAGACATGTACACAACTTTCATTAAAAAGGATGCGTACTCGTTGGAATTCTCAAGGTTGGAACCAGGAATGCCTTCTTTCCCCGATTAGTGGAACTCACAGTGATGGTGCAGACAGGAACCCCTACCCTCTACTGGGGGTCCAGTCCGCGATCCGAATCACTTTCTCTAGAAGATCTTGCGATCTCTCTTGTTGCCTTGAACCATCCTCAAAAACAGCTTTGATGTGCTTATTTTTTTTGGCAAACGAGTACAATGAAACAATCAATGGATTTTATGGTATAATCCTACCATGGGCATCCTTCTGTTTCTTTTAGCTGATTCTTCTATTTGAATTCTTTTCTTATGAGTGATGAAAAAGAGAGCATATAGAAAATCACATTTCTATAAAAGCTATGCATCACCTCACTTTCCATTATATGAAATATTTACCCCTTCTTTGTGAAAGGACGGGTAGAAGGATTTCTTTCCTAGTTAAATGAATTTTATTTTTCTTCTCTATGCTTACTTACATTTATTGAAGTTTACGGGAGGGACGAAATTAAATTTTGTGAAGTCGGGAGAAATTTTTTTTTATTAACCAATCGTGAAAATCAGCGAGGGCTTTGTTTCTTTTATTTTAAATAATTAAATACTTTTTCAAATAAAAATAATTCTTAACATATATAGTAAAATCTATTTTTAAAAAATTTATACTACAATTATTTTTTCATTTTCTTTTTTTCTGTTTATCTAAATAATAGAATTTTTTTATTTTCTTCCATCCAGACAATTTAATTTTTTGTTCTATTTTTTCTTCTTTTTTTTCCATTTTTCTTCATATTTCTTTCTTTTCTATTTTCTAAATCATTCAAGGATATAATACATAATTCTGTTTTATATTTAATGCATTTAAAAATAAAAAATTAGGCATAAAATTATAGAGCAATTCATTTTAATTTCACTAAAAATGATAAAACTGATGAGAGCAAAATAAAATTGTTCCGTTGCATTCCGTTTTGTTACACAACTCTGCATGAAATGCCTAATCTGGCGTCATACTTACTCTAAAAAAAATCATATCTAATGATTATCGCATCACAAAGTACGATGCAGTATTTCAAGGGAGCATCCCGTGGAAGAAGATAATTAAATTTTGCGTTTACTTTTTTTCCTGATTGGACAATACTTCGCTTCCTTTTCAAGTCAAAGTGAGCACTGAGCACTTCGGTAACATTCAAAATTGCAAAATCATGACTAATTTTAATTACAAACTTGACCTTACTGTGAATTAAATACAAACAAAAAAATAAACTTAATCGTACACCATTGATCAACTGTGATGGATATCATTTCCGATTTGGAAGCTGTAACAAGCCAGAAGCCCACCTATGATGGGGAGAGAGCATTGCATAATGTCTTGTATGCATTTACACACAGTTTGAATTTTTCTTCAGCCATTGCCTGCCATCACGAAAACGTAAAACGGAAACTTGAGACCAGATAGCAATATAACCAAAAAGACGAAGACAGAAAGGTATTTTTGTTGTGCACCTTAAAAATACCTGATGCAAATTTTTACAATTTAGAGTAAAACCTGTATTTCATTTGTCATTCATCCAACAAATACTGAAATTTTCATTTTTATATCGTAGCCAACATTGAAAACCATTGACCATCAAAACTGTCTAGAAATCAGTAAAAATGAACTACTCCTTTTTCATATTTTATGCTGCATTCAAACAGGATTCATATCTTCTTTTCGTTTTTTAATTAGACAGTGCACATATATACTTGCTTTAAACTCGTCATTGCATGAAACATACAAGCAGCTCTCTTAGTTCAGAAAAGGACATGACTGCTGTTCCAACCTCCTCATCACCAGAGAGGGCAAAAGAAGTTCTTGATCCAACCCAATAATCACTGTTACTAAATGGGCACAGTTTCGAGAATCCTAACCCATGGGTTATTCTGGACCAAACGAGGAATGGAGACATAGATACTATGTCTGTTGCCACCCATCGCCTCCCAAGCGCTATCTCACTGAAAACATTGTTAGAGTAACACCACCTACCTGTCCCTTCCCATTTTCATTTCTTCTTTTAAAAGGGATTGTAAACTGTTTCCATTTTTAGGGCAATTTTTATGAATCAATTTTTTTTTGAAAAAACTGTTTAACAAATTAAAGGCAGTGAATATTGACCACTGATGCAAAAGTCATTTTTTATCAATGGCAAATATTAGCAGGAGCCCAGCTGTGCCATAAAAGCCACCAGAGAGAAACGGCTGTTTATTCATTGTTCATAAATGCTGTAGATGGCATGTAATGCGAATTTCATTGTACTTGGCAACTACTTTTGTGCTTAAAATATATTCATCAAGAGGGCCGATAGAAATGGTAATTCAGAATGGTTCACACCAACTTCTAATGTAGCTAATACTGAGTTTTGAGTAGGGTGGGATTGCTGCCAACCTAATACATGAAGTTGTCATACATAATGTCCCTTTCAATTCTAAGTTTCTAACGTGTATTTAAGATGCAATTGATCAAATGAATATTTCAAACTCACCTGGGAAGGGCCTTGATGCTTATCAGGATGCCATTTTAAAGCTGATAATCGGAAACTACACAGGAAATAAAGAGATATCAGCAGTTTATAGAGAGTATATTGTCTTTTATGTCTGGTACAAGACTCTACAGAGAAAAGAAATTCCAATGCACTTACGCATTTTTAACATCTTCAATCTTTAATGGACCTGTTGAAGGCAGACCAAGAATAGTTCTATCAGAACTAGATCCTACACAACACATATCATCATCATCATTCTCAGCATCACTTGCAGTTTTCCACTTGTTTGTCCTATTTGAATGTTCCCTCCATTCAAACCCAGATGTGGAATGTTCAGAACCACCCCTCCAATTGTTAAAGGACCAGGTATACCATCTGTTACCAAATGTTGCATGGAATATTTGCTCATGATGCCCATCAAAATCCTCAGAGAAACTTTCTCTTCTGATTTTTCCTGAATATATAACAGAGATAAGTGGCTAGGAATGTTAACAAATGTTAATTTAAAGAAACATTCAATCCCCAGATGGCATAACAAAACATCTTCAATCTATGCTCAGATTATTTAGTGGTCTGCAATGAACAAATAATAAATTGCAATGACTACGTGTGTGCCAAAACATAATAAAATTTTAACAGTAATGCCTGTACTTTTAAAGCTACATAAATCGCTGGAAAAGTGCACCTTCCTACAAAAACATCCAATCAAAATAATTGAGTGAAATACATATATTTCCCAAGATTTGAAATGTTACAAATATAGATCAAAATGGGGTAAATTAGGAAATCTTTGACAATGAAATTAGGGGTGACCTTTTCATATTAAAATTTATAACGAGAGGTCCTAGTAAAGGGTTACCAGATCCTCAACTTATCTCCTGAACAAGAAATTCTAACCAGTACAGACATGTGAATGATGGGTCGGTAAGACAAAAAAGTGAAGGGAAAATTGAAAAAATAAAATAGAATGAAGGAACAAACTATAAATGAGAACTACAAGAACTCACGTTTAGTTTTCTTTTGTGGTTTTCCACCAGACTTTGATTGACCTTTGTTCGAATGCCTACCTTGGTCTCCATACCAGTTGTCCTAGGGGAATGTATGCCACAAAACATTACTATCATAAATTGTTCACAGTTAGCAATTCTAATACATACAAAGAGAACGCAATGTAAAATATTAAGCACAAGCAAAAACATCTTAGAAATGTGTGAAAAAAGAAAGAGTTGCATTTTTAGATAAAGGTGATTTAGTTCTTTAGCATCTCTATGACTGTTAGCTGGAAGGGGATAATTCTGAAGCCACTGCCCATGGCATCAGGGAGAGAGGTCTTACTCTACTTAATAATATCCAAATTGATTGACGGACTATACTCAGCATGTAGGTTTTTATTAGTTTTAACTGCAACTATGACCATTGGCCTATGCTGTGCGTGGAAACACCCACAAGTCATCTACTCAAAATACATCATTAATACAATAATCAAAATGTAATTTGGAGGAAAAACAGATCACAAAATGTTGACATGTGGCATCTTTTTGGATATTTTATTAGTTTTAACAGGTATGGATGAGTGTGTGTAGAGAGAGAAAGAGGTTTACACAAGTATAAATTACACCCAATCTTACATCCTTCAATAACTATTTATAAGATCATTTTATCTCAAAATCAACTATCACATTGAAAGTTTATCTTGTATCTACAAAATCTAATTTTAATCTGAAATTATTAATACCTCATTGATATACATTAAAATTAATAATATATATTTTTGAAATATATGAAAAAAGAACCTTTTAAGTATATTTTTATTGTGGTTCAGATATTGATAAAATTTGACAAACAATTAAGATAATATTTAGTTGGAAAAAACATTCCATGTATACAAATAGTAACATACATCCATTTAGACCTAACTGTAAGTTGTTGAATCTGTTTTATTTTTCTATTTTTTGTTTTAAAAAGTTGCCACCATTGGATGAGGGATGTGGATGGGTGGATGACATTGTTTGTATGTAGGAAAACCATTATTGTATTTAGTTATAATTCAATAGTTGGATTGATCAAAACTGCATACACTTGCAGCCCTACAACAACATCAACAATAATGAGAGAGAGAGAGAGAGAAAGGTAAGTTTACACTAGTATAAATAAGACTTGATGCTTTTGCACCAATAAAGAACTTTATAGTCAATGTGACTTTTATTGATCCATCTATTGGATTGTAACTATATATGACCTTGGTTGTTTATGACAAGTCTTGTAAACATTGAATAAAATAAATATTATTCTCATATATTTTTAAAAGTATATATTTCATTAATCTTGATGTATATCAATGAAATAGTTAATGGTCAACGAATGTGAGATTTTCTTAATATAATCTATATGATAAAAACTTTTCAATCCAATAATGGAGTTTGTGATCAAATTATATGAGTGATTTTGACTTGTACTAGCATAAATCAAGCCCTGCTTCCCCCACCCCTCAACCCTTCTCTCACACACGTGTGGTTCACTTTTATACTCCCACTTGCTTTTTAGGAGTTTGTCAGTAAACTACACACTCTCTTTTCCTTTTCATAATTTCCGATCCAACACCCATTATTGTCTAAGGGAAATACTTTTTCATGACCAATTCAAGAAGAAAGTCCCATCTAAATACTGAAAAAAAATAATTTCAAAAACAGCTAGTTCAAGCACTTATAGTCATCTTACTTTAATCCTCAGCCAGAAAAATTTAGGCAAACATATTTACACTAAACAATATAAAAATTATTAATAATGACATAAAATGACAAAGTTTTCCGACATGATCAAGAGCTTACAAAGCATACCTCAAATGAAAATTTAGAGGACCCACTGTTGTAAAGAAGACTATTCAGAGCTTTCTTTGCATCAGCTCGCTTTTGACGTGTAATGTATTTGATGTGATTCTGAAATTCACATTTCCATCATCAGTAAAGCAACTATGTTAATAATTATATAGATGTCAAACAAGCCAGGTTTTCCCCATAATAGTTGTATCATGTATGGCATAGCACACGAGAGACATAACTGTATCACTCCAAAATTACATTGCTAAACAAATTTTTCTCTACATTCCTTATGAGTCCCAACAGATATTACACGTCACTAAAAAATCCCATTGCAACTCATAGTTAAAAAATCCCTTGAGCTTGTCAAATGAAAATGAAACGTGACCATAGGATTTGTCCAGCAATAAAGGCAAGCTTGCACCTAATTTGAGTAATCAGCCATTGTTTGTTTATGCAAGAACTGGATTAGATTTAAGAAAGAAAATGCAAGAAACAAAGGAAGAGTAATTCTGTATTCTCCTCTTTGAATCTAAATCAGAAAACAGAATTAAGTGGTAATGAACCAGACTGTACAAAACTGATACAAGGAAATTTGAGAGTCCCTATCTCTCCTCTACCAAACTTCTTCTCAAATCAACAACTACTGGAGATCTAACAGTTTATAATATATATCAAGCACAAAAATATCAACCAGAACAGTAGAGCAATTGAAAGTCCAAGGATTCATAAAACAGAAACACATATAAAAGATGTCATGTGTTAACTAACCGCACTTAGTAAAACAAATATCAACAGGAAAAGATGAAGAATGATAGAACAAAATGTGCATACATCATTCTCTCATCCCTTCCCCCATTTTCTTTTCAATTTGGGCTTGAACCCATTATCTACAAAGGGAAACAGCAGTTTCATTGCATGCCTAATTTGAGGTGTAGAAAATCTTCACCAAACAGAAATGTCTTAACAACAGGTTCCAGTTAACTCAGGTATCATTATGTGTGAATGTGTACAAAAGGCAAGCAGCTGAAAGTTCCCAAATTGCTCTATTCATTTATAAATTGCAGCCCTCCATTTGTTTGTCCACACTTCAGATATTTTCATATCAGGAAATGCTGCAGAACATTAGATTCAGAACATTCACACATGCTATCTGTCTTGTCCTAAATACTGGCCACTAAGAAAATAACTTGAATGCTGTTCACAGGTGGATTTTTCAAAACAAGTCACCATAAGCAGCTGGAAGCCTAAACCAAACTGAATCTATGCATAGAAGCAAAACTTTTTCTCCACTTCAGAATTTATGAGGCTTCATGATAATTAATATATTAACATGACAATACTTTTCCTTGTATAAAACCAGTTTACATGATAATCGATATATTAACAGAGAAAAATTAAAATACCAACATTACATTGCATTATACAGCACTTTACAGTTTTACAACCCGTAAAATGCCCAGTTAAAAAAACTGCTTATATTTAACATGACCAAACATTTGCATACCTTAGATGGTTGTCGACCTTTTCTTACGTCATGCTCCTGCGAACAAAAAAATAAAACGTTGTATTAATTAATCCCTCGTCCAAGAAGTAAGGAGAGCGTAAACAACACATTGAAAAAGATGATAGCTAAACAAATAAGCATGAAAGGTAAGTCAGTTCATAATTGTAATTAGTCTTTACGTGAGCACACTGATTCGGTTTTAAAAGCGGAAACGATTACACAGGCAAATGTAGTAGTTCACTTTCTCAGCCAACAATACAAAACAAGTTGGTGCAATGCCAACAGAGTTAGCATATCAAATGTAAAAGTTCTATCATTTTGTAATCTTTTAAAAAACTAATCAATATACTCCTCCACCATTTCACTTACGCCACATTGTTACGCCACGAAAGCTATCGTTTTCCTCTTATTGTTTATTATATTGATTGGCATCTCAGACAATTGGGAACGAACTCAACACGCTAAGCAAATGACATTTTGAAATCGGAAAAATTAGAAAAAGAAAAACTCACAGAGAAGTTGAATTTGTTCTTCCATTTCTGACACGAACAAGGAGTGGAATGAAATGCAGAGCAATGCGTAGCGGAGGGAATCACGTGAGTCTTCAAAGACAAGAAGTTTCGCCATCGGGCTATCTGCATATCGAGGGAGGGAGATCGAAAGCGTTTCTTCTAGGGAGACCAAGTTGAAGGAATCTGCAGCGACGGCGTCGTTTAAAGGGGAATCGTTTTTTGTGGGGCATAAGGTAAGGCCACGGCCACGCCGAGTTTGTCTCGCTAGCGTACTCTCTCTTTCTGGCTCTCCTACATCATAGGAATTATGGGATAAGAAGACCCTCATGTCCACACACTTTGGGCCTCAATATTGTTTTTTACTAAAAGATTCAACTAGGCCCAGAACCATAAAGAAATGCAAAAAAAAAAAACACTACTGGGAAAAAAATTTAACACAACTGTTTGGTTTGTTAAAATGTTTTATTATTTTTACTGTTTTTTATATAAAATTTTAAAAATATAAATAATATTTTGTAATCAAAAAATAAATAAAATATGTTTTTTTACAAATCAAACAGTTTTTTATATTTTAACAATAGTAATCAATGAGATAGAATTCAACTTTACAGTATAAAAAAAATTTAAAAAAAAAAGAAGGCAAAAAAGAGAGAAAGAGGTGGAAAGTAAGATAGATTAATTATGCATATAATTATCTTGATTACAAAATGTTGTGAAAGATTAATGTGATGATATTGTAATATTTAAATGATCAATTAAAACATCTTTTCCTTTAGTTATCATTCCCAGGCCCTTTAAAAAAAAAAATAGAAGGAAGAAAAATCACCTAAGAAAGACATTTTGGAAAAGTTTTGTAGTTGGAGATTCATTTCTCCTCTTGCTAGGTAAATGGTCTTTCCATAGTTTGATGGAATAGTCTTTCCGTAGTTTGTAGTTGAAGATTAATTTCAAGGGTCCAAGTAGATGGTTGTAATTGTATGGGGCAGCTGGTGTAACGGTGTACCTCCATATAAGATTCTAGCACTCGCGTTAGTAGTACTCTTTTTTGTTAGAACTGACAGCTGAGAGTGCACAAATCCAGTTTGAAGTACTTTGCACAAAATTCAATGTTTACAACATCTTTTATTATATAAAATTGGAGTATTGGGTGCATTCACTTTTCTGTTCAAATATATGTATCCATTATGTCATTGTTAAATATATTTTTTAATAAAAATATTTTTATAATTTGTAATAGTAATTGAAAAGTCTCGTTTAAATAACTTAATTACGGTTAATTGAAATTTTTTCTTCATTTAAAGGTATATAAATTTTTTTATATAAAATTTTTGAAACGAATAAAATGAGTGTTATTAAATTCATACGGATAGAAGAATGTGAAGATTACAATATGTAGAAATTGGTAGATGTTAAAACTTAAACACATTAACCATGAAGGATAACTAGTAATTAAAATAAGTAATGCATGTTCATGTAAAAGAAATTTACATATCTTTAAACGATGGAAGAAATGAAAATGATATTGATGTTTGAGTGATAACAACGAACGTTTCATAGTTGATCTCCATTTTAGGCAGAACAATAATGACACCTATTATTATTTCTTCCATCATTTAAAGGTGCGTGAATTTCTTTTACACAAAACTGCATTACTTATTCTAACCATTAGTTGTAGTTCATTATCGACGTGTTTAAGTTTCAATGTATGTCCATTTCTATGTGTTGCAATCTTCATATAATTCTTCTATCTGTATAAGTTTGATAACATTCATTTTCTACGATTTAACAGTATTAAATTAATCTTTAGTTTGTTTTCATCCATTGTATTTGTTGCAGTTTCAAACAACGATGATGTATCACTTTGACAATATATTGGACCTAGACCTATAAGTTTGGCATTACTTTTGTATGATATTGTATTTTTTAAATTGAATTTTTTTAAATATTTTGTTTGTGTAGGTAGAGATTCCTACATGTGATGATTCTTGGGAGAAAATTTAGGATTACCCGTCGGGTGTCCCTTTTACTACCAGTGATAGAAGGGGAAGTGTCCACACCTGTTGGTGCTAAAGAGAGGGATAACAAAACTTATATCAAGTTTGGAATAGTAAGTCTAATGGACTTCTACCATTTAGAAGTTCTATGTAAACTTAAGTTTCATTGGATTTTTCTCATGTTTATTCTATATAAACTTCAACATCTGCTATCATATTTGTAAGTGTTCATTTTCTTCATCTTCTCTTAACTTGACGTCCAAAGTTTGCATTTTTTTAATTTTACAATGGTGGTTCCATATTATTATTTGTCTCTTTATGTTGGACAATGAATCTTTTTTGTTATTCTATTTATTTTGAAGAAGATATTGTATTATGATTTTTTTTTTATGTTTTGGTAATGGTGTTATATAAAACATGTACATTATTTCTCATTCTTTGTGTTCTTAAATAAAATATTTGTATTTCTCCAATTACATAACTTCAACATTTGCTATCATATTCATCAATTTTTTCTTGTTTTTCTTCCTTCTACTTTTGATATTAAAGGTTAGCATTTTTTAATTGTGTTTTATAATGTTGATTCTTTTTTTCTAGTTTTCTATTTTGTTTTCTTTGTTGGATGATGAATGTTTTGTTTTATTATTTTTTTCTATTATGATTCTTTCATTTATGATTTTTTATTTGTAAAAAAATCTTTCGTATTTGTATCTAAACTTTAACCATGTTATCATCTCTCTAAGTATTTCTCTTTTCTGTGTGCCTCCTAGCTTAATTGAAAATGTTTGCATTTTATCAGGCTTACAACAATGTTTCAATATTTTTATTTGTTTCATAGATTATTTTCATTTATTTATATAATCAAGGAAAAATAAAGTTAAGAAAAGTCAACAGGTGCAAGATGTTTGGGAGTATCAAGATTAATGTTTTACAGATGTCAAGAAGAAATTTTGATATATTACCATTTCTATCATTTCATTTACATATTTACCACAACATAAAATGTAAAAGAAAAATACATTTCATTAATCTATAATTTTTTGTATTATGATTAGCAGTTACACATCAAAAATATTGAATATCAACATTATTATTTTCATTTTATACATCAAAAATATTGAATATCAACATTATTATTTTCATTCTATTATTTTCAATGGTTTGCTATATCTCTTAATTAATTTTCACTTTGAAAAAATCAAAATGTAAATTAATAATTAATAATTTTCATATTTGTTGTTTAAAATAACAAAAGAAAAAATTTGATTATTTTATAATTTTTATATTAAAAATAAAGATTAAAATTATTGTTAACGTTTTAATTGTTCATTCAATTACATAAATATGATTTAGGAGTCATTAGTAGAAAGAGATTTCACACCCACCTCTAATAATATGAACTTTTGTTAACAATAATTTTGTATTTATATTTAATATCATAAATCATGTTGATATAATTTTTAATTATTATAACTTTAAACATACTTAAAAAATAATTATATATAAAATTTTATTCTAAATAAATAATAAAAAATTGTGAAATTAATAATAACATAGAATTATTTTAGTTATAAATTTTAAGATATAATTATAACTTTAGCATACAAAAAATTTAACTATAAAAAAATTAATATAAAGTAGTAATAACTAATCATATATGATTTTTATTTATTATCATTATGATTTTGATTTATCTTAATCAAAATTTTAATTTAATAAAATATAAATTTAAAAAAATGTATATTTGTGATTTATTCTTTATTATTTTATTATTTTTAATATTTTATTCTTTCTCTTAATAATTTTTCACTTCCAAGACACCATAAAGAAAATTGCTAAAATTTATAATAATTAATGATTCAAAGATAACGAAATTTTTTTTTGATAGATTATAATTACTACCATACTATTTATTTGCATGCTAAAAAAGAAAAATACAATTTATTACTTTTTAATTTTCATATTGAGATTAAAGATTATAATTAGGGTTGAGGTTTTATTTTTTCATTTAATAATATAAATATAATTTAAGAGTCATTGAAAGAGATCTCACATCTGCCTCTTATTTGTAAACTTTTGTTAACAACAAATTTTTTATTTGTATTATAAATTATGTTAATATAATTTACTCTATTATTATTATTATTTTCAACATATTTAAAAATTAATGTATTTAGAACCTTATTCTACAAAAATAATAATAATTATAAAATTTAAAAATAATATAAAATTCTTTTATTTAAATTTTTTTAGATAAAATTATAATTTTATTAACATACAAAAAATTTATATATTAAAAAAATTAATTTTACAATATAAATATAATTTTTACTATAATTTAAAGTAACAATAACTAATTAAATTATATAATATTATTTATATGAGTCAAACTTTTAAATTTATAAAATATTATATATTTAATATATATACGTGTTGATGTTTTATTTTTATCATTATTTTAATTATGATTTATAAATATATATATATATATATATATATATCATTATTTATTTGTATCTAATATTATAATAATATTTTCAAATAGTTGTACAAGATTTTTATTTTTAATTATTTTTAAAAATAAATGTATATTGATTTTTATTTTAAATAAATAATAATTAATCTAAAAATATTTTATTATATATAATAGAGAGTGAGCAATAAATTTATATAATTTTAAAAGTAATTTTTAGTCATTAATTTTTTTAAAATAAAATATATTTTCATTTTTTATGGTATATCTGCAAAATATTAAAAAAATATAACTTAAATATGCATATTGTACAACTTGAGTATCAAGATTGTTATTCTTATTTTATTCTTTTCAATATTGTATTCTCTCTCTTAATTAATTTCTATTTTAAAAATATTAAGAAAAAAATTACTAATAATTAATTTTTTGAAGGCATTAAAAAATAATTTTGTTAGACTATGATTATTACATTTTATTTAAATGTTTTTTTAAATAAAAAAATTAATTAATATATAATTTTTGTATTGAGTTTAACTATTACAATTGAGTTTAGAAATGATTAGTGGAAAGAAAGATAAGAATGATGTTTTATAATATAAATTTTTTTAATAATAATTATTTTTATATTGATGTCACAAATCATATCGGTATAATAATTATTATTATTATTATTTTAAAAAATTTTAAAAAATAATAATGTGTATATTTTTATTTTAAATAAATAATAACCAATCTAAAAATTAATAATATAAAATTTATTCATTAAAAAAAATTCTAGATATACTTGTAATTTTATTAACATTCAAAAAAATTTTAAAAATAAAAATTTGTTTTATAATATATATCTTTTTTTATTATTTTCTTTAAACATAAAATAGTAATAATTAATCAGATTATATAATATTTATTTATTTATTATTATTATTATTTTAATTTATATTAATCAAATTTTCAACTTAATTAAATATTATGTATTTAAAAAAAAATATTTATGATTTGTATTATTTTTTCATTATTCAATTGTAATTATTTTAAATGTAAATATATTTATCATTATCTATTTGTAAAAAATATTTATAAATAGTTGTATGAGATTTTATTTTAAAATTTTTAGAAAATAATTAAGTAAAGATTTTTATTTTGAATAAATAATAATAATCAAAAAATCATTTATTATACAAAGTAATAGTGTTTTACTTACAATTTTTCTATACAAATATTTCTACATACATGTTGTTTCATTCATTCATTAAGTAGCAAATGTTTATAATTTTTGAGTAATTTTGGATCATTAAATTTTAAAAATAAAGAATATCTTTTTTTTTATAATATATCTGCAAAGTATTAAAACATTCAATTTAAATATACACGGCGTAAATATTGAGAATCAAAATTATTATTTCAATACTATTTTTTAACATTTTGTTCTCTCTTTATTTTAATTTCTATTTTAAATACATTAAAAATAAAAAATATCAATAATTAATGATTGAGAGACATCAAGAAAAGTTTTTGATAAGCTATAATTATTACCATCTCATTTTGCATGTCTGTTGGTAAAAATGAAAAGAAAAAAGATATTTGATTAATTTATAATTTTTTATTGAGATTAACTATTCGAATTAATATTAATATTTTAATAATATTTTCAATGACATGAAATTTAAAAATTATTAGTGAAAAGACATTTGACATCTATATCTTATATTATGAATTTCTGTTGAAAATAAATTTTTATTTATATTTAATATTAAAAATTATGTTAATATATTTATGTTCCTTAGGCCAAGTATTACAAGTTTATTTAGGTATTGAATTTTAATATTTTTATAAGAAACAAATGAGGATGAAACATTTTTCATCATTTATTGGATTTTAATATATATATATTTTTATTTTTTTTTATTTTTCTTTCTTCACTTATTTTTTTAAAGTCTTATTTTGTTATATTTTAAGCTAAATTTTATTGTATTTTAAGTTTCATTTTAATAAATTTTTAAAATTATATTATTTAGCATATGTTTGTGTTGTATTTTAAAGAAATATCTCATTTTCAAATAATGAGAAAGCAAATTTGAAGAAGCTATGTATATGTATTTTCAATTGAAAGTGAAACACATATATTTTATAAGAGTTCTTATTTGTAGATTATAAGAAGTTTATCAAGAAATGCATCATTTTATGAGAAATTAAGTTAAAATAGAAGAACAAAAAAATTGAAATTGAGATTTTTAATAATGATAAATTGTAGAAATGTTCATGCAATGAATTTGTTGTTAAAAATAACAAGTAATCTTCATAAGAAGCTAATGCCAAAGATTTCAATAAAATTATGATTAAATTAAATAAATAATTTTTTAAAAACTATTATATGAAAATTAAAAAAGTTAAATAATGAAATTTAATACATGATTTATTCAATAATGTGATATTGTATCTTAAATTTAAATTGTCATATCATAGATTTGTTATTTTTTAAATTATTTAAATTTTTTTAAAGAAAATTGTTAAGCAATATTTATAGGATATTGATGAGAACCAAATTTTTGATGGTTTAATATCAAATCTTCCATTGATTTTAAAAAAAAAAAACTTTTTATAATATCTCCATAAAAATTTATAATTTAAGGCATAATGAAATTACTTATCCATCTAATAAAAGAAATATCACTGCCAACAATATTAGGCTACAAGAATTAATGTAGGACATTCTTAATTTGCCTCTAAGACCATGTAATTATATGTAAAAAAACTCTGATTACATTCTAATTCAACAACCAATTGGTAATAACATTAATTGTTATTTTATATTTGTTACTAAAATTATTACAATATTTTATTTGAATTAATTTCTAACATAATTTATATTAACAGACAATAACTCAGATATACAGTGGGATTGAGACTGTGTTGTCTGGTATATGCTTGTTATGTTGTCTGGTATATGCTTGTTTGATATACAACGACGAGATTTGTGAAAGAATACATATCTATATCTTGATTCATAGTGAAAGGAACAATAAATTACATTGGCCACCCCATTAATAAATAATTATGATTTTGCAAGTTCAGTAATTTTAAAGTTAGAAATACACTTATTTTTTCACCTTATACAACAAAACTCCATATCTTACATATAAATATTAAAAATGATTAAATAATGATTTTTATTTTAAATTTTGTCTACTATATAATTTTATCTTTTTTCATATATTAAATAATTATTCATTTACATAATTATTAATTTTATTTTTTATATAATACAATACATTGTTTAATACAATATTTAATAATATATACATATAATTTTAACAATAAAATTCAATACATAATATAAGCAAGGTTACCAGTATTTTTCAACCTAGTCAAGTAGAACTGATTTTTTTTTTTTAATTTTCTAAAACACTATTGACGATGTGATAACTACAATACAAATAAACCCTTAATTTACTTAACAAAAATTTTGTTTTTTAATTTACTTAACAAAAATCTAGTTCCATAGTATTTTGACCCGAAGACATTAATTTTTTTTTTCTAAATACACATGCATACATGTATGTGCATGATGAGGAGGCCTGTTATACATATATAAACATTTTTAATCTTTCTATTTTTTACAGTTTACAATATAATATAATATAATATATATAATATTTATATAAAACTAAAAAAAATAATTATATTTTATATATATTTTTATTAAATATTTTAAATTTTTTATAATAACAATATTCACCAAACTTCCATTATATCTTTTCATTAATTATTTGATAAAAATGTGAAAGTAAAAATTTAATTTAAACTATTAAAAAATTATAAAAACTAATAAAATATAAATAATATTAAAAGTAGGAGACCAAAATGTATAAAATTAAACCTATCAGCAAACACGCATGCTTGTTTGGTGGTAATCGACGAATCTAGAAATCCGATAAAAAAAGAAAGAAAGAAAGAGTTTGGAATTAGTGGTTTAACTTTAGTAGATTAGATGAGGAGAAACTGGATAATCTTGTATAAATTTTGATTTAATGACTATTGATATTATTTGGACTGGATTTTTATGTCATATAAATGGACACTTAACAATGACTTTATATCAATTTTTTTGTTTATATGATTTTGTGATGTTCAACCATTTTTTTTTTCTGTCAATAACTTGATATTTTTCTTTCTTTGAGAAATTTATCCGATACAATGAATCATGCGGTTTGTATTTATTTGACTTGATGACTATTGAAAATATTTGGACGAAATTTGTGTCACACAATTGGACATGAGTTACTTAATAATGATTTCATGTCAACTGTTTATGTGATTTTATGATGATTAGTTTTTTTTTTTCTACAACATGTAACTTACGTTATTTTTTTTCTTTAAACTGTAGCTTAAGATATTTTTTATTTGTAATCAGAGAGAATATTCTTGATGAATCTAATGTTTTGTGTTTATTTGATTTGATGACTATTAAAATCATTTGGATTGCACTTTTGTGTCACTTAGTTGGACCAAGTCGAGCAGGAAGGAAGGATATTAACATCAATTGTTTATACGATTTTGTGATAATTAGTTATTCTGTTTTTTCTTTAACGGTAGCTTGAGAAAATTATTTTTCTTTGCAATTAGACAAGGAATTTTTCTCATTTGATACGATGAATCATCCGTTTATCAAGAAGAATAAACACAAAATATGCATATATCTCATAAAATTTAAAAATGAAAGAATATATTTTCTTTTCTCATTATGTACTAATAATATATATACATTAAAAATTTATTATTTATTTTAATTTTTATAATCTTTATTATGATTTTAACTCTCAATTTTTTAAATTAATATTTTTATCCTTTAATAACCACGAAATAATGATATAGTTAATGATAAATCCATCACTTATTAATTATTAGTGTGATCATAATAATTAAAGAGAAGGAAGAAATACTTTAAATTTTATAAATATAAAAAATAAAAATTATAAAAAATTAAATTTAATAAATTGAAATAAAAAAGTCATAAAGCTATAAAGAATGAAAAGATATATATGTACATGTATCTTCAGGTGTCTTCTTTTCCCTTTTTGAGTGAAAAATCAAAGTCTATCACATTCTTTAGCAAGTCTTTTCCCCAACTTAGTAAGATAAGTTCCATATGCAATAAGGACTTTTTTGGTTTCCAATTACTTGTATAGTATGTTCTTTTCTTTGTCATTGTTTTAAAATCAGTTAAAAAAAAGTTCTCTTTATTGTGATTGACACATTTTACGTTCCAAGGAGAGGGCACAATTAGAAGCAAAAACCATAAATGAAAATGAAAAATTACACGGCTTGGGATGATCCCATGCCACTAGCCTCTGCTCTCTCCTGTGCACATTTTTTACATGCTTGAACTGGTCAAGAATTCTGATGAATCATTCACTCTTTGCTTTTTGCCCACAATACACTGTAGAGACTTAAAACCAGCAGAATCCCACCTAGAATGCTGAAAAAACATACCGTCAAAATTTAATAATTTATGAAATTAGTATATATACAGAGTTGTGTGGTTTGTTAACTTGTGACTAGAGATGTTAATTTACCTAATTTAATTTAATTTTAACTCATATAAATTAAAATTAAAATAATTAAAAGTTTACAATAACTCATACATGCAAAGTTTATAAAAATTTATTAAGCTATATGAATTAAGGTTAATCTATAAATTTTATTTTTTTAATTTTTTTTATCTTTTTTATATAATTTTTTTATTTTTTAAAATAAAATAAGGATAAAAAATTTAAATACATTAAAAAAATTAGAAAATAAATAAAAAATACAGGAAAATGATAATTTTAGGGATAGAGGAATAAATATATTATAAAAATATAAAAATATAAAAAAATGAAAAAACTTAAAAGAAAAAAAGAAAAATTAGAAAAAAAAATAAACAAAAAATATTTAGAGAAAGATAAAAATTTTAAAAAAATAAATTAAAAACTATTTTAGTATGATAAAAAATATTGAAGAGAATATTTAAAGATATAAATATAAAAATGAAAAAAAAGATTAAAAAAATATAAATTTTTTTAAAAAATAACTAAATATAAAATAGGATTATATAATAAGAACGAATGAATTAATCTACCATTTATTTCATTTAATTTAAGAAAATTTAAAAAATACATGAGTTAGGGTTTAAAAAATACAATTAACTACAAAACAAATAAGCATAGGATAAGATTAGATAAGTTAATTTATTTTCATCCTACTTAATTTGATATTTATATAAATTAACTTCTAAATTTTTAAAATTTTAAATGAATTATAAAATAAAAAATTATAAAATAAAATAAGATAAACTAATTCATATTTATTTTGTTTAATAAAATATGGTTAAATAAATTGGTTTATAAGTTAACTCTTATTTAATCTATTTAAATTGAGAATAATATAGATTAAAATTTAAAAAAAATTAACTTTTAAATGAGTTATGTAATATAAAATAAAATTAAAAACAAATGAATGAATCCATAAATGGTTGATAAAATTTACAACTTTATTTGTGATTTTAAAATTGCAACTCCTAACTGTTATTGATAAAATATAATAGTACGAATGTAGGGTTTAACTAGTTGTGGATTTATATTACTTGAAAAAAATATTAATTTTTATAATTAATTATATAAAATAAATTTTGCATTTAGATATATTAAATAAAAAGTAATTTTAAAATAATTTATTTTATTTGAATTGTATAAAATGTTTTTTATAATAAAATTATAAAAAATGAATATAAAATTATTCGTAATATTTGATTTTATATTTACCATAATTCATCATTAAAATAAAAAATAGTTAAAAATAAAGTAATAATTTTTAATCACAAGCTTTTAAATTTTACTTATATACTTTCTTAGTTGTTTTACTTAATCTGAAAAAATAATTCTTTCCCCCTCTTTTTAAAAAAAGGACAAACGAAATTAAACATATTACGCAGAAAGGTTTTTAAAAATGAAAAATAATCGTTTCTTTAAGAAACAGTATGTTAGAAAGTAGAACTTCCATAGAACTTTTATTTCCAAAGAAGATAAAACTTAAAGAATTAGGCTAAATACCACTTTATTTGCTTTAACAGGTGGTATGTCAAATCATTAACCCATGTAAGATAATGGTGCAGAACGTATAAGGGATTGAATTACAGCTACCTTTTTTTATTTTTGATAAATTTGTTTTAATTTTTGCAATTAATATTTTGAGAATTTATTGAATAATTTAATATTTTTTAGATAGAATGTAAGCTTGAAATTCCGAATAATTTCAAAACAATCAAAAAAGGGGCTGCTTACATGTAAATGTTGGATTTTAAAAAGAATATGTGAATTTTTAGGTAATTATATAATTTCAAATAACTTTAATTTTAACTACACACGTATTCCCTTTTACTTATATCAAACTGGTATTTTAACAAGATATATCATTCACACACATATATAATGTTTGCTTACTTATCATTTCTTTTTGCTTTTAGATCTCTGCACATATGTTTTATTTATAAATAAGTGCAGACATGCATGAATTCTTTTACACATGTAAGTTGTGTAGTTTTTCATATATATTTAATTGTTTTTATTTTTACATTTTATAAATATTTTAATTTCTTATCTCTGAAAGATGTTAATTTTTGAAATTATTATTATTAAATTTTTTAATATTTTTAGTCTTAAAAATATTCGTGTGAATGATTTTATTCTATATTTATTTATTTAATCGTATTTTAATTATTTTAGATAATTATTTGATTTAAAAATCATATTAGTTTATATATTTTAATCTTTAGAAATATTTATTTTGTTTATACTTTTATGAAAAATATTAAAATATAATGCTAATACCAATTATATATATCGACACTTTTTAGGAACAAAGATGTAATTTCTAAGAATTAAATTATATATTTAATTAAATAGTGTTATTATTTAATAAAAAATTTAATTATAAAAATTAAAATCAACAACCTTTATAAAATAAAAAATTAATATAAAAACTAAAAAAGGTTGAAGCATTAAAAGCTTCGTTAAACTAAAATTGTTGGTGATATAAAGAAAAAATGTCTAACAATCAAACTTGTTAATTTTGCACATGGAAAGAAACACATCACCTCGAATCACCGAGTGCAAGCTCAGATATAATTTCAAGGGATCCAGCCTTCAAGTATTCCGTTCGTCAAAATATAAAATCAAGTTTTCCAACTATTTATTTGTTTTGAGAGAAAAATTTCAATATCAGTCAAATATAATTATACATGCCGTGCTTTCAATGATTTTATTGTACTTTTTTACTTGGTGAATGGTGACATTTACGATTATAGTTATTTAAAATAATTTTAGACTACTATATATGGATTACGTGTTGCTAAAAATGTGTTAGGTGGTCAAAGCCACATCAGGTTTTTAATTGAAACCGCATTTCTTATTGATAACTTGAAAAATGTTGAAGTTGACTAAGATGACAATGACATATATAATCTGAATTTAAGATTGCTGGTTAAATTAAATCAATTTTTTAATTAAATTAAGTAATTAATGATGGCTTATATTTAAGAAAAAAATGTTATTAATAAAATAAAAATAAAAATAAAAATATTATACATACATATATGATTAAATAACATTCCGATAATAAATCTAATAAAATAATTATGTTGAAGTTGACTAAAATCGTAATGAGACATTTATACTTGAATTAAAGATTGTTGATTAAACTAAATTAATTTGTTGTTAGTTAATTCAAGCAATCGATGATGGTTAAAGTAGTCATATACTTTAAAAAATGTCATAAACAAGTGGAAATATAAATATTATATACATAATTAAATAATTTTAGATAAATGATATTTTTAATTATTTTTTACTAAAAATATATTTTATCAATTTGATCATTCTTTTAAAAGATATTATTATCATATATATATATATATATAATTTAAATATATTTATACATGTTTTCAAAAAATAGTCATTTATTTATGTTTAAAATTTTTATCATAGCTAAAATAACATGAGATGATAAAGTATCAATTAGTATAAAATTTTATAAATTTATCTTTTTATAAGAATTTTAAATTTAACATTAGACTGACAAAATTTACTTTTGATAAAAAAAATACAGTAGATATATTATTTTATTAAATTTGATACCTAGTATCATTTAATTTTCTTTCTTTATATATGTATATACTTTAAAAAAAATTATTATCTATCTATTTAATATTAAAAATTTAGAATTTTATTATGAAAGATAATAAGATAATTCGTAATGTGTTTTCTTTATCATACAAGCTCGTCCCCTTTTTTTATCTTGGAAAATATGTCATGTAGTTTTATAAAATTAACACCAATTATATTTTTTTTAATTAGTTTTCCAATCAAATGATTTTTTAATTATTTTAATCAATACTTAAATATCTCTAATCAAATCAAAAAACACAATATTTAAAATCATTATTAGATTAATATTATATTAATTAAACTAAAAGTCAAGATTTTTCAAATTTAAATTTTTTGAAACACATGTATTTCTTTATATATTAATATTTATTACTTTCTAAAAATAAAATAATTTTTCCTTAAAATTTTTTGAATTTATAATTTTTACATTATATATATATATACATTTATAAATATTCGTGCATTGCGGGATAGTTATTACTAGTTAAGGATAGATTCAGTATTGGAGTCCGAAACATGATAGTTTAAATGCAACTCACCTCCCTAAATATAGGGGCTCACCCAAGAGCAATATAGAGCCTGTGGTAGCGATTACAAAACTCAGTGGGTTCCACAGTGCTGCAAAAACTGGTCCTCTCTTTTCAATCACCCAAGCTAGCATGTAGTAGGTCATCCCAGTCACCAGTGTCCCCTGTTACATGTAGGATACGTATACACAACATTATCAATATACATTAAATGAAACATCTTTTAGGGTATATTAGAAAGAAAAAAAATCTTGGCGAATGGCGTTGAATTAAAATCTATTGCTTCTGTAGCATTAACAAACCATAATCAAAATCTGTTTCACCAGATTTCGGGGTCTAAAACAAGAACTAGCATAAGTAAAATCGCCAAAAGAACTCTGATGCTCTGGTATTCTAAGACAGTTGCAACTTGCAAGGTCTTTTTTATCTAGCGTGAATTTGTGACAAGGCACATCATTATTACAAAACTTTCTCCTTTTTAAGTAGTAGGTATCAGTTTTCCTTTCCAAAATCAATGCATCCCAAAAAAGAAATTGATTAATACAATGGCATCATTTTGATACTTACACAATAAACAACTGCAAGCAGTCTCATGTTCCAACCCAACTTCCACTGCTGAATATCTCTTTCAAAAGCTATAGCGATACCAAATGACTGAATTGAACTTGATAGGCACTGAAGGCTTGTGAACATTAGTTTTGAAGGGTAGCTTTTAAGAAATTGAACCTGTTATATTTTGGATCAGTGCGAGTACAGTCACAAATCATCATTTAAGCCATAACCAGAATTATGGGCGGAGCCCGGATTTTGGCTCAATAGGGTCAAGATCAAAGAGTTTAAGATTTATATGTAAAAAAACTCATACGCATAAAATGTATGTAACAAATTTGACAAAGCAGTAACCAACACTATTGGACTAAATGAAGTGAGAAACTGTTGTTGGCTTACTTATCTATTACTTTCTCCAATCTTATTTACTCTTTCAATCAAATCATACAAAATTAATAATATATTAGTTTTTGAAAAATTATTATCATATTTTAAATTTAGTCTTATTTAAAATTTATGTCTATTATCATATTAATTGCAGAAAAATTAAAATTTTTAATATTTATAAAAATAAATAAAAACAACAATAAATATTTTAAATTTTTTACAAATAATCTTATATTAAGATCCATAAAATATAGAATCCGATAAAGCAATTTCGGTATCTTTATTGTTTTTTTAGTATTACCTCTATAAATTTGCAAATTATTCTTTACTTAAAATCTACCTTATGATAACTTTTGCATTGCATCTACAAATTTATATCTATGGACGTTGCTGTCACAACTTAAAATTTTCTTGATTGTGTGATTTGATACCATTTAAACACTAAAAAATAATTAACAAGAAGTGGAGAATTCATAAGCTAACACCTAAATGTTTCCATCATTCTACGTCTCAGCACAACTTGGAATAGCCCAAACATAAAACATAAGTGGCTACCTGAATTATAAGGTAAAGACTCCAGAGGATGATGGATAAGAACAAGAGCAAAGAACCCAATATCCATCTTTTGCCGGATGAAAAATGATCTTCATGGTGTTGTTGATTGTTCTGATTTTGGTATCCTGATAAGCTGTGATGCACAGTCCTTAACTGAGGTCCCTTGTAAAATGCAAGGGTCGCTACACCAACCATGCACAGTGATACACTTCCTATCTTTGTAATTCCAGATTTGGTTCTTATATTTACCTTCTCCACTCTGCAACATATACCATGAGCAACTGAGAAGCAGATTTTCCACTCACTCTAATTAGTTAAGCACAGAACTCATGACTAACTTACTGGAATGTAATGGAAAGTGAGCTAAATTGGAATAATGATGCTATGGTGATACTTTAGAATACTACCGTTGTGTGAATGTTTGGACCATAGTTTCTACGTCCCAACCCTTAGTTTAGAGAGTGCAGACCGAGTTTCATCCACTAATCATATTTGGCAAAATTATAGCTGAATTGCTTCTGAATATGATTTTAACTCTCAACCCATGATCTCAGTAGATGTGAAAAAAAAAAAAAAGCTTTCCCCTTAAACCAAATCAGATTTGCCAATTATAATCCGAACACACCACTTTCTCCTAGAAGAAGGTCCCTTTTCTTTCATGATCTCCATGTATCTGTTTAATTTATTGTGTAAAAATGAATTCTCCAACTTTTCTATTAACAATATAAATTTAATAAAAAATTATGCTTTTAACAAAATTTACTCCATTTTAAAACAAACAAATTATCATTTATACATTCAAATTTAAGAGGAATAGATGATAAAAGAATGATATTCCAAAATTTACCTAAGCAACACAGCAAATAAGAACGTAGATACGGGGAGGGAATTAGGAATAGCGGCGGCCAGCATGGCAGACGTGTAATCAAGGGCAATTCCTTGCATATTTAGAGTTAAAGTGACCCTGAAAAGCAACGAAGTAATATTATGGACCTAAGGCTCTCTGTCAGAGTAACATCTGTTGAGAAATCACATAAAGAAAATAATACTATACCCAAAAATTGAATATATAAAAATCTTGCAGAAGGTCATAAAGGATAAGGGCACTGGCACTGCTCTTTTTCTGGACCACATAATAAAAATACATGTTAGTTGTATACCCTATATGGTAAATGAAGCAAAAACAATAGGTGAAAAATAATCAGATCCTTTACATACCTTTCTAGCACCAAGGCCAGAGGGACCAAAATAACGGCTCCAACAAGCTGTCTATAAAAGACAAACACATAGGTATTCATTCCCCCATTAAACGCGGCCTTGGACAACAAGGTCATCCCGGAATACATTAATTGTATTAAAAACATTGCCAAATATGGCTTTACTTCACCCATTTGACAATGAAAATGTATGGATTATTACACCTCTTTATTTTCATTAATCAGGCCCATATATAGTGTTAAATTGGTTGCTCGATCCCTTTCTCCAAAATGAAAACGGTGAATCAATTAACTGCAGTTCGATTAGAAATCTCAGTGGTGTATCTATTCTCCAAGCACTCTTATTTTTTAATAAATCTTTATTATAGCATCTTATCTTTCGGTTTTTCTACCGAAAAGTAATAATTTAGTGGGAACAACTTGCAACTTTCTCCAGAAAATGTCAGAATGGACTCTTTGGAAACACCTTGTGCGATTTTTGAAAATATATAAATTTACATATAGCACAATAACAAGCACTCTAATATATCCGGATTTTTTTTCTCCAAAAACCGCAAAATCTTTTTGAAAATCGTTTCAACTTCTTCTAAATTGCTAAAATAAAATTAAAAAATCAAGCTGTATAGATGCATATTCGTAAGTTTATCATTTCTATTTTTTAGAAATATATAAACACACATATCTCACCGTAACGAACACGGCATTACACCCGGATCTCTTTCTTTCTTTCTTTTTTTTTCACAAAAGCCGCCAAAACTTTTAGAACTGTGACTCTGCATGTAAGTTTATTATTTCTCGCAATTTTTTCAGGTATTCCGTCCGAACAATGATTGGATGATATTTGTAACTGAGAGTACTGGTGTGCGTATGTTTGGAAACACCTGGAATACATTTTTCTTACCACTTAAAATCACAGATATATTCTTTCATGGAGGTGGTTGCTATCATAATTTTTCAGTATTCAATACTCCTTCCATCTTTTTTATGTTTTGAAAGTTTAACACTTTTGTTTTATTCATTTTTTATTGCCATTTTATAAAATTTATGAACAATTCATATTTTTTAATTTTATCCTTAACAGTTAAAATATTTTTTTGTTAAATAATATGTTGAACAATTAATAAGATATCAATTAAGTAATGAAATTGAAAAGTAGTAAATTTTCTTAAAAATGTAAGATATTAATATATATTTTATTTTTGTACAATTTTAAACGTCAAAAAAATGGAAAAGGTAATTTTTATATGAAAATATAATTTTTTTTACAAAAAATCCTACTTAAACAAATATATTTACTTCTAAAAATAATAAATTTTTAATATTGATTAAATTGAATTAACTCTGTTAGCTAATCTATGCTCCCATTCCACAGGTGATACTTATTTGGTAGAATTTATTATGATTCATCTGGAATATTTTACCTAAGTATTTAATACTAATAATATTTTTAAAATGAAATATTATATATATATATATATATATATATATGTTCCAAGTTATAAAGTTTAAATACATAATTAAATTCTGAAAAGCAAGTTAAAAATTGAATGAAACTTTTTTTGTGCTATTCTTTTAAAATAGATGTTTAGGAGAATAGGTGGTTCTTATATAGATCATGGACGATGCTTTGGATAATAAAAACATAAATATTAAATATTTAAATGTGAATCAAGTAAATGGAGGGAAAAAATTCAATTATTAAATGGATAAATTATTGGGTGAATGCAAAGTTAAAGAAATAAATAAAAAAATATTTATGAAGCCTATATATTTCATTTAAAATATAAAATAATTTCATCCTTTTTTAAAATAATTAAAATTAATAAAAATATAGTAAATATTTATTTATCAGGACTCTTAAGTCACTCTTTATTATGAACTAAATTATCGATGGTTATTTTAGGCAATTAAAATTTGAAATTACTAAGAAACAGTATTAATAGGAAAATAAGAATGTTAATAATTTTACATTTAAATTACTGTCATTATTCATAAATAACAATTTAAATATGATATTTGGTTAATAAATAATAAAATACATGAGATAAACACAAATTATATATTATTTATTTAATATTGGTAAATAGCATGAGAAAATAAAAAAATTATTATAACTATCTGTATATAATATATATATATATATATATATATATATATATATAAAATAGTTATTAAGCTTCTTTTAGGAGGGTTGGAAATTTTTATTTTTGATTTTAAAGTTAAATTTTAAAATGAAATCTGTTCGTGAATTGAATTTATTATATTTTTAAAATAACTTAACTTAATCTTTTTTTAAAAATCATTATTATTTTAATTTTTAAATTTTTTTATTTTCAAATTTAAATATATTTTTTGAGATGCAAATGTTGTGACATTAATATAACCACAACCACTATTATCATAATTTAATAATATTTTAATTTTATTTTTAATCTCAATTTTTATTGTTTCATAACAATTTATTTTTTATTAATTTTTTTATTTACTTGATTTTGATATATTTATAGTAAATAACATACAAATAAAACAAGTTACTTTACTTTGATAATAAATTTTTGAAAATTCTACATTTAAAGTTAAAACTAAATTTAATTTTAAAATTTGTAAACACAAGAATTAAAAATCATCCCAAACACAATCTAAATTTTTTAAGTGACATTTTTTTATTTTTATCACTTAATATTTATAAATTTTTAAGCTTTTTATACTTTTTTTTTCTATTATGTTCAAACTGTTTAATCTTTCAATTTTTTTATTTGTCTAACTTCATCACATATATTATTCTTAGATGGATAAAAGTAAAGTATACTTAAATAAAATACTTTTAGATGACATCTTTATTTGTATATACATTATATTAATTTTTAATTTAGTATTACAAATTTTAATAATGATTGAATATTATTTGAATTTTTCTTTTGAATATTTCATTGATGATATATTTTAATTTGACCTATATTAATATTATTATAAATTAAAATGCATCAATTTTTTTTATAAATGTGTGTTTATAATAGCATATTAAGAAAAAGATTTTGTTTACTGTGATATGCCGCGGTATTTTTTAACAATTCAACAAAGGTTTATTTTATTGAATAGAATGATAATAAATTAATAAATTTAAAACTGTAGATTTAATTATATTATTAATTGGAGATATTTAAAATGGCCTAACTGTTGATGTTTGAAAAAAATATTGTTAATATTTTATTGTTTAGAAATATAAAAAAATATAATGAATTTTGAAATAAAA
The DNA here is from genome assembly GCA_037954105.1 of Canavalia gladiata. Classification (NCBI taxonomy): domain Eukaryota; kingdom Viridiplantae; phylum Streptophyta; class Magnoliopsida; order Fabales; family Fabaceae; genus Canavalia; species Canavalia gladiata. The sequence goes on along the minus strand of CM075659.1, from coordinate 55,308,868 downwards.
CTGCACTCTATTAATCTGGTTGATTTCACTTAACTATGAGAAATGAATTAATAACTTAATTTTAATATTTTAATTAATAATTATTTAATCAATCAATCTATAAATAAATATAGTCCTGAGATAAATAAAAATTATAAATTATTCCTCAAGTATCGTATTCATAATATTTGACTTGAAAATAGATTTATACTTGCCTCCTAAGTGAAATAATTCTAAGAATTAAATATTAGCATGAGGTATGAATTAAAAAATGATGCTAGACATTGTTAGTCTGTTTGCTTAACACCACTTACATCTAAATGAAGGTTTTTACAAAATAAAAAAAATAATTTTAGTTTGGTCTAACGGATGTTCTAAGGGTTGATACAAACAGAGACTTTATATCATAGAATCGAGAATATTTTTGTTTATGTAAGTAGTCATATTAATTTTTTTTACCGTTTTTAAACTTTTTTAAATATAAAATATTTTTATACATTATGGAATATTTATTTTACATAGTGATATAAACTTTATGTACCAAATTAATATGTAAATTAGGAAAAGTCCCGTGCAGAATAAAATGATCATACTTTCCAACAAAATAACAGGATAGTCATTCTGTATGTAATATCCGTGCATACAGAAATGACCATCGTTCATGCAAAAATAACAAAGATGCCATATAAATGGGAAAAAAGAAACGGCTAAGTAAGTGATACGCGGCAGGATGTTGGACAGATTTATAACAATAATATAAATTATATTTATAAACACTGACATTACTTAATATAAACTTTACATTAAAACATTAATTTATAAATTAAAAGGATAAATAGTTATATTACACATAAAAGAGAACTTTATGCAAAAAAATGTACTAATATCTAAATCGTATTTGGCATATTCAACAAGAATGAAAACTCTACATACAAGTTCTATTGACATTTGAATACACGTGGTTAAATATTTGAATCGCAATAGAATAAAGAAGTGCATTGATTTTTAAAACCATTAAAATAAATACTTACATCATTATAATAATTTAAAATCACTACATTTTATGTATTTAAATAATAATAAAATTTAAAAACACTACAAACTTGTATTTAAATAATTTTTGTATTTAATAATAAAAATTTCAAATGACACCTATTTAGCAAATTATTTTTTTTATATTATGTTAATTTTTTTTATTATCATTAATATTTTTTTCACAATTTAATTTTTTTAATTGATCATTAAATTTTAATTAGTAATTTATTAAAATTTTAAAAAATTTCATCCAAATAAAAAATAAAAAACATATAAAAATATATTAAGATATAATTATAGGAATAAAAATTTATAAAAAAAAATAATTTAAATTAAATTATTGAATATTTGACATTACATGAGATAGAAATTTTACATTAAAAATTATCAATTTCTAAATTACGAAGATAAAATATTTAGATTGTATGTAAAACAAAAATTATATTAAAACACCTAAATCATAACTAAACATATTAATCACACACGCATAAAATTTTTACTTTAAGATTAATGTTAACATTGAATTGGCATATATATAAGTAGATATCTGTATTATTTAATAATATTTTTTTCGTAAAGTTACATCAATATATGAATCTTAAGGACAAATATTAACATTAAATGGAGGTAAAATTATAAATAAAATTATATTATATTTAAATCACAAAATACATATTCACATTAAAAGAAGGTAATTTTTTTACATATAAATGACAAAATGAATACTTACATCACACATTAATAGAAAATTTATAGGAAAATAAATCAGTGTATGAATTATTTAGATAAAAATATTATAATACATGATAATAAAACATTTACATCAAATATAAATATATAAACTATAAAAAATATTTATACTTAATTACTTACCTCCAACATTATTTAAAAATGACTATCTTGATATACACATACAAATATAAGGTAAAAAAATAAAAAGATATTTTGTTTACGGAAAAATAAAAGATGTGGACTCATTACGAAAACGAGCCCAAGCCCAAAATGGAAAGAGCAAAGCATGCAAGGGTTTTAACTTGAGCACTCTTTTCATCTCCGAAAGTCCTCTAAAGTCTTAAACCCTTTCCCCTTGCATTTCTGTTCCAATCCACTGGCACTGCAACTGCAACCATTTCCTTTCTGATTCCGATTATTTCTGATCCCAGCGATGTGGCCACTTCTCCGAAAACACATATTGTTTTTGTCCTCTTACTCACTGTCTCCAGCTCGCACGCTTCTGGTTCGGCTTCACTCGTGTGAATTCTCATCATCTTCTCAACAGCGGAGACCTCAGGAGGAAGAGTCCCGAAACGTTAGGGTTTCGGTGTGGTGGGATTTTAAGTATTGCAGTGTGCCCGCGGGTATTGACACTTCCAAGGTTGCCCCTGCAATCACAGAGGCTGTGAGGGCCAATGGGATTAAAGGCCCTCTTCATATCACCGCTTTCGGCGACGTTCAGCAACTCTCCAAGCCCGACCAAGAAGCTCTTGCTTACACCGGCATTCATTTCATCCATGTTCCTTACGGTTTATTTTCGTTCCCTACCACTCATTCTCTCGTTAAACCTTTATCAGGGACTCGTTTATTGTAGGGCTTGTTTCTTATTGTTCTGCTAAAAATTCATCAATTCATAATGCTTGAAATGGACGTTCTACTAGTGAATCATCTTAAATGTTTTATAGTTCATGAACTAGTATATATGCTCCATATTGCTTTAGGACTTTCTGCTATGTTTCGTTCTTCTGCATTTTAGTTTTTCATATGGTAATGTTTGAAGTACTATGCTACAGGTGGACAGAATAGTGTCAATATTCTTGTTGATCTCATGTTTTGGGTATACCAAAATCCTCCGCCTGCTCATCTTTTTCTGATATCTGGTGATAGAGATTTTGCCGTCATATTACACCGGTTAAGAATGAATAATTACAATATCTTGCTTTGTAGCCCAGGGAAGGCTCCGGGTGTTCTCCGCAGTGCAGCAACAATAGTGTGGCAGTGGTCTTCATTGCTTAAGGGAGAAAATCTTATTGGAAAACATTTCAACCATCCTCCTGATGGTCAGTTTGATTCTTGGTATGGAAACTTTAAGGTGCCACTTGAAAATCCAGTCTCAGCTGCTGAGCAGTCAGCATCTCTGCAGAATTCGGAGATCTATGAACCTTCCTTAGACTCTAAGTTAGATGCAGTTCCAAAGTTGGTTGTAAAGCAGGTTAAACATATATTGAGTTTGCATCCAAAAGGGATCTCCATCAAGGATCTTCACGCAGAGTTAATAAAATGCGATATGCATTTGGAGAGGAGCATGTCTGGATTTAAAACATTTTCACACTTTCTATTATCCATCCCACATGTTCAGCTCCGGCCTTTAGAGGATGGTAATTTTTACGTATGTTTGGTGCCCTCAGAATCCCCTGAAGCTTTTGAGAGCAATGTTGTGCCATCAACAACATCTGCTGTTAACAATGAGGAGAGGGGAGATGCAGCAACTCTAAAGTTAAATGGTCAGGATAAAACTAAGGCTAGAGATGCAGATGAGACTCCCTCAATTGTCTCATTCCATGAAAGGAGTATGAATGATGATTCAAAATCATTCCAACCAGTCCCTCCACAAGGCAAAACCATTGGTGAGTATGTGGATGTTAAAACATCGTTTCCTTCATTGCTTGAAAAACATGAGTTTATATCCCAAAACGAGCTGCAGAAATCTCCGGCTAGTGAGAAGGTTGTGAACGTGGCTAATGCACAACTGCTGGAGATTCAATTGCCATCCAAGGACAACAAAGTTTCCAAAACTAAGATGGATTCCTTAAAAATAAGATCTAAAAAGTCTTCTGATGTAAGCAATGAAATTATTGAAAAACATACAACGTCTGGGAATCACTCTGTTGGAAATGATTACACAACAATGGAAAACAATGGTGTTGCAAATTATGAATCTGGAAATTTAAAAGCAAAGAAAAAATATAAAACTCCAACTAGAGAGGAGGTTGATGAAGTTTGCCACAGTCCAAATTCTTCACCAGTTGATGACTCTCTGGTTGACGGAAGACCCAGTGGAATTGCTGCAACTTATAGCCAAAGCCCAACACTCTTTAGCCGGATTAGAAGTTGGTGGCCATTTTGGAAAAGCAATGCAAAGTCTGATAATTCGGGTGCTCTTCAGAACAAGGTGGTTAGTCATTTGGAGGATTCTAAATTATCTGAACCGGACCAGAAGGTTAGTCATTTTGAAGAGCCCAAGTTATCAGGACTGGACCAGAATGTTACTTCTTCTAGAAAGCCTGAGTTGTTTTCCAGTGGTTCCTTTTGGAGTGACATGGAATCCTTTATTTTCACATCCAAAGGATCATTTCTTGTTTCCCAGTCAAAAAACAGGTTAGCGCCCATGGTAGTTTGTACATACCTTTTGAAAAATTTCCCTTTTGCTAACGTATAATAACCAACCTTTTCCCTCTGTCTTTATTCCTTGTTCTAATCTGAACTGCAACTACTGAAGAAAGGAAAACAGTGCAACAAACTAATTATATTATAAAGTTTCTATTGAAATTATGTGATCTTTTTGATATTTTATGAGGAATTGATGATCGTTGCTTAGCCACTGGTTGAATGAATAAGTTAATAACATTCTGCTGCATGTTACATGTACCAGGGAGGATATGGCACATAAATTACAAAATGATGGACCCCTGGTTCTTAGATCTCTGACTGAAAATGATATCTTTCAATTGGTGGAATTTTTAGTAGTAGAGAAAAAATGGTTGGTGGAGAGCTCCTCCAAAACATTTCCTTTTAGGCTATCTCAACCAGTTCAGAAGAACTCATTGATGGGTCAATCCCATGGTGCAAATGGCTTGAGATCTCTCTTTCTATGTAGAACATCACAGTCCAACTTGCAAAAATCATCTGAACATGATGTGGAGAAACACAATCAGAATATTCCTCATACTGGAGTTTCCACAACTGCCACTGAAATGAACTATACTGAGAGGTCTAGAAATGATATATTAGAAGACTGTCAGAAACTTGTGAGTGAGATATTAAGGGAACATCCAGAGGGATATAATATCTGTTCTTTCCGAAGACAATTTTTTGATAGGTATGGTTATCATCTTGATATACAGAAGCTTGGTCATCAAAAGTTGGCATCCTTACTACAGATAATGCCTGGAGTTAAATTAGAGTCCACTTATATTTTTCCTTCTGTTGCTTCTGTTTGTGCTTCTGACGAGGGAGCTTCTATCTTAAAAGAAATAACCAATGCTAGTCATGCAGTCTCGAACTCAGGTAGTGAATTATCTGATTCAGCCCCAAAATATAAAAACTTGGAATCTCCATCGGAGGAATTAGGTCCTAATTCTGTCAAGAATTCCAACCAGAGTGGTCTGGAATCAAAATTTAGTCAGAAAACCAAAAAACTGGATACATCAAAGCATCCTGATTATGAACCCATCATCCCAGATTATGATTCTTCTGAATCTGAAGGAGATTGCACTTGTCTAACTCAACAAGAAAAGCAAGGAAAACCAAAATGTAATGAACAAGACAGTTCGCTTTGGCAAGCTCTGGATTTGTGGCACAACAGCAAGAAAGGAGAGAATCGTGCCAAGAAGTTAGACAATGTTGACCTCTCTAGCAATTCTCTGGATGATGTTCTAAATTCATCCACTGAGTCGACCCAGGGCACCCTTTCCAAAATTCCTTCAGGGAATCGCAGGCAAAGATCTCAAAAAAATTATTCATTTGTTGCTGATCCACTCCTACCGGACAAGGATAGGGTGGTCGATGGGATATTAAACACGTTCAAGAAAGCAGACGGGTCAAAGATGCAGAGCTGAGGAGTTCCTGGTCTGAATTGGACCTGGGTTGGGGTCCTAGTCTCCTAGATTCCATTATATGTAATTTGGGATTCTCATTATTCAAGATTGCACAGAGACAACCATGGAATTGAATGGTGAATTTCATCATATGAATGAACTGCAGTTTTAGCTGGCCAAGTGGTCATGACACTGACATTTAGAGTGCTTAGTTTACTGTCAGTACAAATTTTCAAGCATGTAAACGAAAAAATAATAATTAATTATTTTTTGATAAATGTACGTTAGACTTTTTCTTAAGCAAAAATCAAACACCATGCACCATTGTGTTAACAATCAAACATGTTTTTTAATCATTTCCTCTTATTAGTGCTCATGTCAAATAAGACCAATTAGCAGTAAACTCGTGCTCTGCCCTGCTCATTGTAATGCTCATTGTAATTAAAATAAAAAAAATTAAATAGCTATGCACTTACAATTTATTTAATTTTTTTTTTGAATTTTTTTAAATATAATATTTTACTACAAATAATATTTGTTTTTCATTATTACAAATTAAAATTTCAAACAAACTTTCTTCTTAACATGCGAAGCAACAGCATATAACTAGTAAAAGTATAAGGTTGGACAAGAAAACATTAACATGAAATAAAATTTGATCTTGACATTTGTTCATCGTTATTGCAAAACAAAAACTTAGGAAAACTGTCGTCTTGAAATCTTGAATAAACTCATGATCAGATTGGATTATTTTACAAATACATAATTTTTAAATAAAATATTATTTAAATTAATGGTATTATATTATGTCGATAATAATGGTTTATTGTAGTGGGGGTAAACTATGATCCCAGTCTAAAATTCAAACACTCAAACACTGAAACCACCGAAATAAATAAGGTTTTGCTTAACTAACACCCAAACTTGAGGACAAAGAAATATAGTTGGAGGGATATTCAATCAAGAGAAAAAAAAAATTTCTTAGGAAGTTTCTCCTTCCATGTATGTAAATATAAATAATATACACGTTTTAACCTAAAACTTAATCCTCCTACGTCGCAAATTTAAGAATTTTTTTGGGTATATTTATGCAATGCATAAGGTAATATGTAAAGTTTTTTATGCATGCCATTGAAAAAATAATTTAACACTAAATAAACTAAATTTTAGTTAATTTTACCATATACTTGTGCAAAGTTTTTTTTTTCATCTTTCATATTGCTATTAATTAATGATATTTTTATATATGAAGTTATTGAAGTAAAGGTTAAAAAATTATTTTGTAGTAAATATATTACCTAAATTCACTCAAACTATTTTTTCAAATAAAAATTTCAACCCATTATTTAGATTACGTCTGTGTATGGACGGAAATAAATTTAATACAATCAAAGGTTTCATTAATGTAATTTTTTTGTTATATTTTAAAAGTAGTTCATATAAAATGAAGCATATATATATATATATATATATTAAGGTTTTTCTAATTTCACACTATACTTACTTTTAGAGATATTAAGAGAGAAAAATTCATATATAGAAAAATATAAAAACTTTTTATTTGTTTAGTGACTTTCATTTGAGGTTACGGGATTTAAAAATTGGGAAAAATAGATATTATTATCATAAAAAAATTTAAAAATATTATAATTCTCAATTAAAATTAATATGTATGCTATTTAATTAATTTAATTATAATAATGACGATTCAAAAGGTTATAATTTTTATTCTTATATTATTGTACAATATGTATTAATAATTTTTTTTAACTAAATACATTGATACTGTAAATATTTTTATGCAGTTATATAATTATTAATTGCTATATTATTAAAAAATTTTAATTTTTTAAATAATTATTTCAAAATTTATTCGTATTATGATTTTTAATCAGTTAATAATGTATTTTTTTTTATCCTGACAATGTATTAAAAATAAATTTTAATACTAATTAATATATTCAAAATTGAATAATATTATATATAAATTATGTAATATAATATTAAATTATTAAATAATATATAATGATAAAAAATATTATATTTATAGTAAGATAATATTAAAATTATAAACATATTGGAGTATAATAAAATTAGTAAAAATATTATTAATAAATTTTATATGATTATTTAATATTTTTAAGTTAAACCATCTTAATTAATGTATGTATATTTTATAATTATTTTTTAGGAGAGTTTTATGAATACTATTAATCTTGATAAAATTATTGCAACTACCCAATAATGTTTTTTTTTGGATGAATGAAAAGAAAAAAAAATAGTAAAACATTTTCCATTGTTTGTTTAAAGACAAAAGAAAGGGGAAAAGTGTAAAGATAGTTAACTTTCTAAAAACAAAAATTATCTAGAAAAGACTTATGTGAAAATAAAAATAAGACTTATATATTACGTTAAATTTTTTCGTTACAGTCCGCCTATTAAACAGATCAAGCGAAATCTTGGATTCCAAGATCTAAACAGCATCGCAGTCTAATTTAGAAAAATACAAAAAAAAAAGGTATGAATAGTCAATAATATAAAAGATGTTGCAATGTAAATTATAGATTTCTCATGTACTAATCCATTTAGAGCAATATGTATTGAGAAATGATTAATCTATATCCGTACAATAATCTCACGTCCTACCACATTCAGATTTAATGGTTGCAATTTTTTTTTAAAATATTCAACAATTTATACTTTAATGTTAGGTCATTATACAGATGTGAGAGAGTCGTTTTCAATATGTATTTGTTTTATGATTGAAAATACATGATTGAAAAGAAATCTCAACCATCCAACAAATTTTGAGATTCGCAAAACTACATTTTGAAATGTCAAAATTATAATTCAAACATGCACCAAGTCTATAATTAAAAAGAATAAATATCCAAATAAATTAAATCGTCAATCATAACTAACAAAAAAAAACACAGCATACTTAACCAATAGGTAAGTCTTTTATGCAGGTTTAATCAAGGTAAGATTCTAGACTATAAAATTGTTTTGTAAAAAAAATATAAAATTCATTAGGATAATTGTTACAAATTTAGAACATAATCTCGTACTGTCCCAATAGCATTGGTTTGTATATTCTCAAATGAAAAACGTGGAGCTTTGCTTCACCGGAAAGTGGTGGCCGTCGCTCATCTTTATGTAATAAAAGAATAAAAGTTTGGACCGTGGCATGAGCCCAAAAGCTTAGGAGTGGAGTTAGGCCCAAAAGGAAAATGGGAGCAAAGGAGAACGCAAGGATTTTAGTTGGAACAGTAGATAATGCTTTCACCTCGCATGACCTAAACAGTTCCTTCCCTCTCGTAATTCACATTGAACAATGGAATAACTACAATCGCAACCGTTTCTTTTTTTCGCACCAGTTATATCTGTGATTTCCATGAGGCCACTTCTCAGAAAAAACTACTTGTTCTTGTCGTACTGTTCATTTTCCGTTCGGGTTCAGGCACGTGAATTATCAACCTCTCCTCATAGGTGGAGATGTCCGGAGGAGGAGGAGTCCCGAAACGTGAAGGTTTCGGTGTGGTGGGATTTTGAGAACTGCCAGGTGCCCGCTGGCATTGATCTTTTGAAGGTGGCCCCTGCAATCACAGAAGCTTTGAGAACAAATGGTATCAAAGGTCCTCTTCGTATCAACGCTATAGGCGATGTTTTGCTATTCTCCAAAGCCTACCAGGAAGCCCTTACTTGCTCCGGCATTCATTTCAGCCACATTCCCGGTTCCCAGTCACTCCTTCACTTCTTTAACTCCTACTTATTTATATGCCATTTGCACACACTCCTATTAGAATCTTTCCAGAAGAAAAAAGAAATCTAGGTCAAGCATACAACTATTTTTCCCTTTTCAAATTAGAATATATTTAATTACTTTGTTGCAGGTGGAAAGAACAGCGCTGATAGATTTCTTCTTCTGGATCTTATGTGTTGGGTTTCGCAAAATCCTCCACCTGCGCATCTCTTTCTAATATCTGGTGATGGAGACTTTGCTGGTATACTACACCGTTTAAGAATGAACAATTACAATATCTTGTTGGCTAGCCCATGGAATGCTCCCGATGTTCTCTGCAGTGCAGCAACTATAATGTGGCAATGGCCTTCGTTGGTTAAGGGAGAAGATCTTTCTGGAAAACATCTTAACCATCCTCCTGATGGTTCCTTTCGTTCTTGGTATGGAAATTATAAGGTAACTCTCCAAACCTCTTCCTCTTCTGTTGAGCACTCTCCAGAATCGGTTGTAAAACAGGTTAGGCATGTATTGAGATCACATCCCAAAGGGATCTCAATTACTGATCTTCGTGCTGAGTTGATAAAATCTAATGTGCCTTTGGATAGAAGTTTTTATGGATATAGAAATTTTTCTAGCTTTCTATCGTCAATGCCGCATGTACACCTCCAGCCTTTAGGTGATGGTAAATTTTGCGTGCGGTTTGTCCCCTCGGAAACCCCCAAACCTATTGAGAATAATGATATGCAATCAGTAACATCTGGTGTGAAGATTGATGAGAGAAGAAATGCTGAAACTCCAGAGGTGAATGGTGAGGATAAAAATAAGGTTAGAGAAGCAAATGAGGCGCACTCAACTACCTCATTCCATGAAACAAGTGTGGATGATGATTCAAAGTCATTCCAATCAGTCCCTCCACCAGGAAAAGCCATTGTTAGGCCTGAGGATGCATGTCATAAAATTCAGGAAAAATGCACAACTTCAAGGAACCACTCCGCTGGAAATGATCAGACAATGTTGGAAAATGTTGATATTGCAAATTATGAATCTGGAAATTTTAGAGCAATGAACAAATATGATAATCCAACTAGAAAGGACATTAATGAAGTTTGTCAAGGTCCACGTTTTTCACCAGTTGGCTGGATCAGAAGCCGGTGGCCATTTTCAAAAAGCAATGCAAGGTCTGGTGATTCGACTGCTCATCAGAACATGGTGGTTAGTCATTTTGAGGATTCCAACTTATCTGAACTAGACCAGACAGTCCAGACTGTTAGTCATTTGAAAGAGCCCAAGTTATCTGAAATGAACCAGAATATTAATTGTTCTGAAATGCCTGAATTATTTTCTAGTGCTTGCTTTTGGAATGATATAGAATCTTGTCTTTTTACACACAAAGGATCACATCTTGTCTTGTCGTCGAGAAGCAGGTTAGTGTACACAATAGTTTTTGTACAGATATTTTAAAAATTTTCCCTTTTGCTGTGGGTAGGAAACAAGTTCTAGCCTCCACATGTTCTTTCCTTTCTTGCTCTAATCTGAACCTCAACTGCTAAAAAGGGATAACAATGCAACAAATATACCATAAAGTTTCTGATGGAAGTTATGTGCCGATTTGGATATTTTATGATGATCCTTATGTAGCTTCTCGTTGAAAGAGTATCTTAAGTCTTAACAACATTTTGCTACATGTTATTGCATCAGGGAGGATATGGCTCATAAATTACAGAAGGATGGACCCCTTGTTGTTAGATCTCTCACTGAAAAAGTTATCCTTCGATTGGTGGAATTGTTAATAGCAGAGAAAAAGTGGGTGCAGGAAATTCCCTCCCAAACATTTCCTTTTAGGCTAATTCAATCAGTTCAGACGAACTCATTGGTGGGCCAATCTCATGCTGCAAATGGCTTGAGATCTCTCTTTCTAAGCAGAACATCACAATCCAGCTTGCAAAAATCGGTTGAACATGATGTGGAGAAACACAATCAGAGTATTCCTCCAAGTACATCACTGTCCAACTTGCAAAAATTGTTTGAGCATGATGCGGAGGAATACAATCAGAGTATTCCTTATACTAGAGTTTCCACAACTTCCACTGAAATGAAATATACCAAGAGGTCTAGAAATGATAAACTAGAAGACTGTCAGAAACTTGTGAGTGAGATACTGAGGGAGCACCCAGAGGGATATAACATCAGTGCTTTCCAAAGACTATTTGCTGATAGGTATGGTTATCATCTTGATGTACAGAAGCTTGGTTACCAAAAGTTGACAGCATTACTACAGATAATTCCTGGTGTTAAAGTAGAGTCCACTTATATTTTTCCTTCTGTTTGTGCTTCTGATGGGGAAACTTCTATCCTCAGAACTCTAGTATGTTCAGCCCCCAAAGATGATGGCATGGAATCTCCATGGGAGGAATTAGGTCCTATTTCTGTTAACAATTCCAATCAGAGGGATCTGGAACCAAAATTAGGTCAGAAAGCCAAAGAGCTGGATACATCAAAGCATCCTGATTATAAATCCATTGTCTCAGATTGTTCTTCTGAATCTGAAGGGGGTTGCTGTTGTATAACTCAACCAGAAGGAAAGCCAAAATGTGATGAACAAGATAGTTCTTTATGGCAAGCTCGGGATTTGTTTCACGGCTACAAGGAAGGAGAGAATACTGTTAAGAAGTCAGACAATGTAGACGTCTCAGAAATTTTTGTGGCTCATATTTTAAATTCATCCACCGAGTCAACCCAGGATACGCATCCCAAAGTACCTTCAGGGAATTACATAGAAAAGCAAAGATCTCAAAAGAACTATTCATTTGTTGCTGACCCAGTTTTGTCTAACAACAATGGCAAGTTGATGATTGGTGGGTTATTAGATGACTCCACAAAAGCAGATGAGTCAAAGATGCAATCCTGAGGAGTTCCTGGTCCGAGAATTTCGTAATTGGAAATGTGGGATTCTCATCTCTTTAAGATTTTAAACAGCAAGAGATTGTGAGATGGTTCTTTATCAGGAATTGCAGTTTCAGCTAGCCTTACTTTATGTCCACAAGATGGTCGGAATTCTTCATAATTTTTTGTTAAGAGAATTATTATTATGTTTTAGTTTAGTTATTATTTGCCACCATTATTAAGTCTTTTAGTTGTAGTCTAAAAAATCTAGTTTCACTATTACATTTTAATATTATGAGTTAGTTTGAATAAACTTCTTAGAGTAAGTTTAACGGGTATTCCTTAACTGTTTCTTGCCTCGGTTTTTTTAAATTGTAAAACTACGTGTAGTATGAGCTGCTTGTAGAAGTAACCTTTTGTTGAAAATGAGAAGTGGGACCCCCTCTCTGAGACATTACACAATCGTGTACCAACAATTTTAATCTTTTATCCCTACTGATCGTGGGAACTTAGGAAGTATTTATTATCACTTCTGTGTCTATTGCTATTTATATTTAACTATTTTTATTTAAAATTTAAAATATTTTTTTTTTTGTTGATTAAATTAATAATAAAAATAATAATAATAATAATATATTTTTCTTAAAAAGAACTATTTGCAAGGAGTGACAATGGTCAATCTTTACAACTAACGGTCCCAAGAGCGAAGCTGCTTTAACTTGCAATGGTATGTCAAACAAAATCATTTAGTAGCGGAGATCAGATTACAAATTCAGAAAGTTAAAATGCATTTACCTATTTTACTGGTTACATATAACAATACTCATCCATCTAACCAAATATTAATCTATCTAATAGTTATGAATGGTGGTGCAATGATACACCTACTTGCTGAAGTGGTGAACATTAAACCGCTGATCGTGTCTTCCATTCAATATCATTTGATATCAAGCAATTGAAAGAAATATGTAATACAACACCCATAACACCTGCTAATGATACAACCGGGGAATAATTATTTAAATTATAAATATGATATATAGAATTTAAAAATAAATAAATTATGTGATCAAATAGTTAAAACTTTTCTTTGTTAAAAGTATATTACATACATTAATTAGGTTGTGAATCAATTTTAAATGAATTAATTATAATTAATAGTTAGAATTTTATTGAAATAATATTTCTTCTCTTAAAGGAAATAATACATATAATTTTAAGACATTGTTTGTTATAATTATTTTTTATATAATACAATAAATCATAATTTATATTTATAATTTTTCTACAAACAGTCAATTATTATTTTATTATTATATATTAGTATAAATTCACACCACATATTATGAGTTATTTTATATAATGATCAGTAAATATATTTTTCTTTAATACATATGTGTACATGGTAAGAAAATTTATACATGCCCGCTTCAATCTACCCAATTTTAATTGAAAAATTTTAAGTTGATTGATGTTAAGGTTTGTGTAAAATCTAATTTTTGAAAGGAATGAGGATAGGTACCGAATGTCAAGGATGGAGACAAGAAACATGAAATCCATGGTGACCTGGCTCGCTATCATGATTGAGTGTATGTTACTATTACTATTATCATAACTAGTAATCCTATCTGTGATGCACAAGTTTTATTGTTGAAATTGTATATATGTGTTATTAAATATTATATTAAACAATGTAATGTATTGCATTGTATTATATAAAAGATAAAGTTAATATATCATATAAATGAACTATTATTTAGTATACGAAAAAATTTAAAATTACATAGTAAACAGAACTTGAAATAAAAATCATTGTTCAATCACTCTTAACATTTAAATGCAAGATATGAGGTCTTATTGCATAAGATGTAAAAGTAAGTATATCTCCAACTTTAAAATTACAAAACTTGCAAAATTGTGACCATCCATCGGTAATGTGGTTAATGTAGTGTATTGTTTCTTTCACTTTGGATCAAGACATATCTATTTTCATTTCATCAATCTCAGCATATCTCAAACAAACATCAGAAAATATATCAGGCAACACAATCCTGGTATATGCCTGAGGCATTGCTTGTTAATATAAACTATGTTAGAAATTAATTCAAATACAATATTTTAATAATTTTAGTAACTCATTTAAAACAAATATTAATGTAGTAAGTGTTTTTTCACATATATAGTCATATGGTCTTGAAGGTATATCGGGATCAGCATACATCAATTTATATCGAAAATTTTGTAGCAATTTCTGTAGTCTAATCTTATTGGCACGGATGCTTATTTCCTCGAGTAGGTAACTAATTTTGTTATGTTTTAAATTAAAAAATTTCATGGAGGCATTATAAATATTTTTTTTTTACCATTTGAGTCCTTAGATCAGATGGAAGATTTGATATTAAACTATCAATAATTTGATTCTCATCAATATCCTACAAAGATTGGTTAACAATTTTCTTTAAAAAAATTATAATAATTTTAAAAGTAACATAATTTATGATACAAAAATTTAAATAAATTTAAATTTAACATACAATATAAAACTATTGAATAATTTATATATTAAATTCATTATTTAATTTTTGAATTTTCATATAATAATTTTAAAAAATTATTTATTTAATTTAGTCATAATTTTATTGAAGTCTTTGACATTAGCTTCTTATAAAGACCACTTCTTATTTTTAATAACAAAATTATTGCATGAATATTTTTGCAACTTATCACTATTGAATAATCTCAATTTTAATTTTCTGTATTTCTATTTTAACTTAATTTCTCATAAAATTATGCATTTCTTGATGAACTTCTTATAATCTATAAATAAAACCTCTTATAAAATATGTGTTTCACTTTTAATTGAAAACACAAAGGTTGTTCAAATTTTCTTTCTGATACTTTGAAAATGAGAAATACCTTTAAAATACAATACAAACCTATGTTAAATAATATAATTTAAAAGATTTATTAAAATTACAATAAAAATTAGTTTAAAATATTGCATCCTTATTTGTTTCTTATAAAAATGTTATAATTCAATATCTATAAAAGTTTGTAATACTTGGTCTAATGAACAAAAATGTATTAACATAACTTTTAACATTAAATATAAGTAAAAATTTATTTTCAACAGAAATCCATACCATAATATAAGATATGGATACTAAATCTCTTTCCATTAATAACTTCTAAATTTCATGTCATTAAAAGGACAATTAAAATATATTAATAAAAATATTAGCACTAATTTTAATCATTAATTTCAATACAAAAATTATAAATTAATCAAATACTTTTTTTATTTTCATTTTTACATGTAGATATGCAAATGAGATGGTAATAATTGTAGCTTGTCAAAAAAATATTTGATGCTTTCAAACCATTAATTATTAATATTTTTCTTTTCGATGTATTTAAAGTGGAAATTAAATAAAAGAAAGAACAAAACGTTAGAAAAATAGTATTGGAATAATAATCTTGATTCTTAATATTTACGACATGTATATTTAAGTTGAATTTTCTAATACTTCACATATGTATTATAAAGAAGAAGATATTCTTTACTTTTAAAAGTTAATGATCCAAAATTACTCAAAAAGTTACAAACATTTACTACTCAATGAATGAAATAACATGTAGAAATGTTTGCATAGAAAAATTATAAGCGAGACACTACTTTTTTGTATAATAAAATATTTTTAATTAATTATTATTTATTCAAAATAAAAATCTTTACTTAATTATTTTCTAAAACCATTTAAAAATATAATTCCTTATAACTATTTACAAATATTATTAGAATATTGTTTACAAATAAATAATTACAATTGAATAATAAAAAAAATGCATGAATCATAAATATATATATATATATATATATTATTGAAAATTTGATTAATATAAATAAAATAATAATAATAAAGAAAGATATATATTATAAAAATAAATCTTTGCTTCCATTTTTTTTAACTTTAATAAAATTACAACTATATCTAAAAAAAATTTAACAAATAAATTTTATATTATTAATTTTTAGATTAGTTATTATTTATTTAGAATAAAAATCTACACATCATTATTTTCTAAAGTTTCTTAAAATTATATTAATAGTAACAAAGTTATATTGACATGATTTGTAACACCAAATATAAAAAAAATATTATTTAAAAAAATTTATAAACCTTCTTTTCACTTAATAATTCTTAAATTCAATTGGAATCATTAAACTCAATATAAAAATTATATATTAATTAAATTTTTTATTTTTTATTTTAAAGAGAAAGCATATGCAAATGAAAAATAATAATTGTAGTTTATCAAAATTATTTTTTAATATTTTAAATAATTAATTATTAGTAATTTCGTTTTTTATATCTTTAGAATAGACATTAATTAAGAGAGGGAATACAATATTAGAAAAAATAAAAAAAGAATAATAATATTGATACTCAAGTTTTACAATATGCATATTTAAGTTATATTTTATAATACTTGGCCGATATATCATGAAAAATAAAAATAAATTTATTTTTAAAAAATTAATAACTCAAGATTACTCTTAAAATTGCATTAATTTGTTTCTCACCTTTTACTATATATAATAAAATATTTTTAAATTAGTTATTATTTATTTAAAATGAAAATTTATATGAAATTATTTTTAAATATATTTAAAAATAAAAATCTTGTACAACTATTTAAAAATATTATTATAATATTAGATACAAATAAATAATGATATATATTTATTTTAAAATTATAATTGAATAATATAAAAATAAAAACATGAATCGCATATATATATATATATATATATATATATATTATAAATACATAATATCTTATAAATTTAAAATTTTGATTGATATAAATAAAAATCAAAATAATAATAAATACAAATTATACAATCTAATTAATTATTACTACTTTAAATTATAGTGAAATGATATTTATATTGTGAATTTTTTTAATATTTGAATATTTTATATGTTAATAAAATTACAATTCTATTAAAAAATTAAATAAAATAATTTTATATTAGTATTGAATTTTATAATTTTTATTTATTTATAATAAGATTATAAATATCGTTATTTTCTAAAGATGTTTAAAATCATAATAGTAATAATAATAATTATTATATTAACATAATTTATGACTTCAAATATAAACAATAATTTATTGTTAACAAAAATCTACAAAGTAAGAGATAGATGTATGATTTCTGTCCATTAATGACACCTAAATCATATTTATGTTATTGAATAAATAATTAAAACTCAACACTAATTGTAATCTTTATTTTCAACATAAAATTACAAGTTAATTATTTGTATTTTTATTTTTCGTTTTGAATGGTAGACATGCAATGAATTGGTAGTAATTATAACCTCTTAAAATTCTTTTTCGGTATCTTCAAATTATTAATTATTAGTTATTTTGTTATGGTGTCTTCGGAGTGAAAATAGATTGAGAGAATAAAACATTAGAGAAAATGTGGTAATCCCAAATAGTAAAAAGGACACTCAACAGGTAATCCAGAATTTTCTTCCAAAAATCATCACATATAGGAATCTTAACCTACAAAAACAAGTTTGTTAGTAAAATAAAATATTAAAAAAAGGTTCAATTTGAAAAATACAATATCTTACCAAAGAATGTCAAACTTACAACTCAGTTCCTATATTACCATCAAAATAATACGTCATTATGGTTCGAAACTGCAACAAATACAATGGATAAAGATAAACCAAAGATTAACAGAACAATGCTAAATCGTAGAAAAAAGTGTTATTAAACTTATATGGATGAAAAAATTATGCAAAGACTGCAACACATAAATGGACGAACGTTGAAACTTAAATACGTCGACGATAACTAACGGTTAAAATAAATAATGTAGCTTCATGTAAAAGAAATTTACATACCTTTAAACAATGGAATAAATAAAAGTAATAGTCGTGTTTGAGTAATAACAACGAACATTCTAGAATTGATCTTCATTTTTAGAAACAAGAGGAAGGACATCCATTATTATTCATTCCAAGCATTTGAGTTACAATGGATCTGGATGTTTCAGACACATAAAATTAAACATTACTCAAATATGAAAGCTATGAAAGCTTTTCAATTACTTGTAACTGAGGCGTTTAAACGAAGCCTTTTCAATTACTATTGCAAGTTGCAAAAATATCCTCATTAAAGAGAACTCATTTGACGATAAAAGATTATAATGCACAAAAAATTAAATACTTCAAATACGACAACTTTATATAATAAAAGATAAAATTTAAAAATTATTAAAAATTTTACAAAAAATATCCGTATAATATAATAATTCATGTTTATCTATAAAATAATAAAAATATTTCAATAAATTAATAATCAAAGCAATAATTCTTATATAGGAAACATTTTGTAATAAAATTTTAATTTTTAGTTCTCCATCTTCTCATAAATAAATTAAAAAATATTTTTATAAAGTATTTTCTTAAGTTCATATCCTAATTTATTTTATGCTTGAAAACAATTACAATTGTCTTTGTACTTATTGCCGTTGGATATAATATAATAATAATAATAATAATAAATTATATTGTTAATCATTTAAAATTTATTATATGTATAAATTTTAAAGTAATTGTTATAAAAAAAAATTAATAATTTTTAATGATATAATAATTTATAATTAAATAATAATATAAAAATATTTACATTAATAGTGTATATTTATTAAATCATAATAAATAGTATATTTTACTGATTGTTGTCATGTTTTTAAAAATAAGTTACTTTATACATTTAACCTCCGATCATGATGAGCGAAAGACTAAGATAATTTTATTCTTTTATGCAAAGCAGACAATAATCTCTATAAAAATAAAATTCCTAAATTATAGTAAAATATATATTTGTTGAGGCAAAAGTAAACTTAATTAACATAGCTTAATTAATTTTAACTATATGCGAAAATTAAAATATTTCTATTAATATTCTAATTTTTTTGTTTTATTTTATTTTTATTTTTATTTATTTATTTCAAAAGCAGAAATTTCCTTTTACATATATTAGCCTTCTGTGATTCATCAAACTAAAATATTATTTTAAATGGTTTTATTTATTTTTTATTTAAAAAATTTAAATATTATTTTTAATGGTTTTATTTATTTTTATATACAAAGAATATAATTAATAGCTTATGCAAATTATCAAAATTTTGTCACTAGTTCAATTTTAATAGCTATTCTAAGAATTCATTTGAAAATATCTAGAATAAAGTAAAAAAAAATTATAATAATGTATATCATTCAAATTTTCAAAGATTAGTTATGTAAAAATTCTTTATAGTAGTTTGTCTTGAGTATTTTTTTAGAAAAATTATATAAAAAATGTAGCATGTATTATGTTATAATAAAAATTACAATAAAACTATTGTTCATTTAATTATTTTTTATGTAGGAGAGTAAACTTCTAACAATTTATTTCCTTCATATAATATCTTTGATACATTTTTGTGTTGTGATTCCAATTAGATGACAGGTGTTAAAACGAGGTATCAAATAATTACTGAATAAATATTTTTTTAATAAAATTACCAATAACGCTTATTTTATTCTAATATTGGTTTACATTATTTTTATTATTTTAAATAAAAAATTTATCTATCCATGCAAAAATTAAAAAAAATAGTAAATAAAGTAGTTGAAAGATAAAAGTTGATAAATTAGATAATCAAATTAAAAATATTTGATAAACCTACTATTAAATTATTTAATAAATATAAAATGAGAGATAAAAAATAATTACTCAACCAGATTTTAAATTAGGTAATTATCTATTTTTAAATAATAATGAATTTTATATTTTAATTTGTTTAAAATTAGTTATCATATTAAAGTGGTAAAATAATTGTTATTTTTATCAATAACGATAAAATAATTTATCAAAAATAAAGTATAATAATTAAAATAAAAATTATAATATGAAAAACAATACAAAAACAGTATTTACAATATATATATATATATATCATATATACTTTAAAATGAATTATTTGTATTATTTTGAATTCACACGAGAATGTTAAGCTTATAAAAATAAATAGATAAAAATATATAAAAAAAATTATTTCAATTAAAAGCTAAAAATTTTGAAAATTATTTAGAGTGACATATTCAAAAATCATTAATAACTTCTGGAAAAAGAAATACTTTGTCAAATAGATTGGTAAACAAATTATACAGACATTCCGAGGATATTAAAATTATGATCATACTGAGATAATTATCTTTAAAATAGTAGAGAATAGAATATGTAAAAAAAACTATTTACCAAATTTATTAATGAACTCTTAACATACCAATACTTTCCAATAGCCATCATACTTACTTTTGAACTCAAGTAACTGGAAGAAATACGCTGCTTATTAGCGGGTTAGTATTATCACACAATCCAGGTTCAGGAAAAAAAATAATTTATCTGATATTGAAAAGAATTTTTTTACAAAAAATGTTAAGCTAAAATGAAACACGCAACCATAAAGAAATTGATCAAATTTAAAACAACTAAATTGACCAATCACAATTTTTTTTAAATTCCTTAATACCCAACATTTAACTTCAATTTTTGACGTTAACATTTAACTTCAATTTTAAATTTGAAAATTGTTACTTAAAATAAAATTTATGTGAATTTGATGTATTCTACCTTTTCTGGTCAAAAGTTGATGAATTCAAAAGCCGAAATGACCATATAATAATACCAGGCCCAAAAAAAGCAGCCCAACTAGGAAAAACACAAAGAAAGATTTCCGAGTTGGACCAAAAAATATTTTTACAATTGAAATTGTCCAACAGGTGATGCAGTAAACGATGTATTTGATCCCTAAGAAGTAATTAACATGTACATCACGTTGAATTCAACTTTCTTACTACGAAAATAAAACTGTAAGGAAAGCCAATTTGGCGTAGTAAGACACATGTCATGTGACTCAACATGACCAAGTGCCTAATTGTATAACTAGTCAGTGCTTGACCACCGCCAGGAAAATTTCCTTTTTCACACAAATAACTCAGATTGTTAAGCCTTTCTTTCCACATTTGTTGTGTTTCAACTATGAAACAAACAGGCTGTAAATGATGTACTGTACTTATTTAAATACTACACATCTCAAGGCAACGGATCCGAACCCTAATATATAACCCAAGGCCAAGTTGGGTGAACGTGTCAACATCCTATAGGTAAGACCCAATGACCCCATAATTGCAAACAACAAATTCCCACCCACCCGGAGCGAATTCGTTAAGTATATGATCAGTTCTTGACTTCGTTTCCTGTTTTTCTTTAAGATAAAGGCTAGAATGCAGTTATGCATGGCATCCATAATCCATTAAGCCTAATGTACTAAAATTCAAACTTCGACCCCAAAAAACGATGTTTTATGTCTTTAAGGGAAAAAACCTTTTTAGCCCCCAAACCTCCCGTCCCATCTCTATCCTGATTCCTGAAATCACGTGCTCCTCAACAAACCGACAAAAGCGGGTTTGATGGGTACCCTTTCGAAAAGAAAAACTCCAAAAAAAAAATGAGTAGTGTTTTTCTTTCTTCAGTTATTATTAAGTAAATAAAAGCCACAAGAAAAAATAGGTTTATGACCCGGAGGAAAAAAACCACAGGGATTAACTGGGTTTAGGTCTTTATGACTTTATCCAGCACCCCCCACAAGCCTTTTTACACGTAAAATGGCACACGAACAATGGAACATGTATCACCAGTGCCTTCCCTGAGAACCACCACCACCTTTGTTCTTTCCAAAGAAGGGATTCTTGGGTTTTGACTTTGGTAACTCATGGATGTCCATCACCTGAATCGTTCTTTGCCTTTTTGCTATACACCGCACAAACAGACGAAATCACCGATCAGTTATATATAATAGTGTGAGAACTAGCAAGAAAATGAAAATTATGGAAAAACAAAAATTCCACCATTTTCAGCCTCTTTGTAGTTCTCGTGAAGCCGTCTTCTTGCCGAAGCAAGTCTCTCCGCGTCAAAATTGCCCTCTCTCTGTTCCCTCTGCCTCTGCAATCATTCAGCACTATGTGAGGACCACTCAACACTATGGAAAGATTAGCAACAACGTCCCAAGACGGTTACAATTAACCTCCACATTTATTGCATTTTATCTTGGTTTCTAACTTGAGGTGTCATATTTTAATCTACTATGGTTAGTTATCATAGGTCAGAGACACCAGAATGGTTGTTAAAATCTTATAGCCGTACGTTTTGAGAAACAGATGCAGGGGCGGGAACTGATGGTGATGGCGCGGGTTTTGGGCGAGCTTCTTTGCGGGGAACTACTTTAGGTTTGTGCTCTGCTTCTGAGTTGTTACGGTCAGACCCCGAGCTCCCATCTAAGTCAGCAGTGAGCATATATATCAACCAAGTGCAACAAATATGCAAAAGATTTGAATCAGATGCCTATACTCACTGTGTGGATTTGGCGAGTAAGCAAAATCAGGAATCTGCAAAAGGAATAGAAGAATATTAGCAAAACCTCCCTCAACTTTCCCTGGGAAAAGCACTATAGAAAAAGATTTCTTTGACTTGAACCTGATGATGCCCATTTCGGGTGGTTTTCTGCAGAGGCGAGTCTCCATCAGCTGCCAACATTATCATTAACTACCATTAATAATTTCACATGCAGATTCCAATCCTTTGTATTTCTCACAAAATCTCCCAATACTAAAAGCTAATAATTCAAATTACCCATGAGAGTGTTGGTTCCTCCCTGTGGATTCAACTTCACCCACTCATCCACAATTTCCTTCCACTTCCTGCAAATAACAAATTAACCATGTCATTCAACCTTCTCCAAAGGAATCCGCAATTGGCGTTCGTGAAATACGACAACATTAATTTCTGCAAAAAAATAAATAAATAAGGATTATATCCTCTTCCGAAACCTGACAAGCAGCTTCACCAATCGCCGAACGTCATTGGAAGGATGCTTCCGTAACCGATTCACGTGCCTCCCGATGTCAGTCTCCTAGAGGAATCACACACCGTAAAGTAATACCAACCAAACAATCAAAGAAAACCACACACAAAAAAAAAAAACGTTTCAAAACAAAATTTACCTTTAACGCTTGGAATGTAATATCCATGTCCGCGAGATTTTGCAGCAAGTCCAACAAAGAATCTTCAGACTGAAAACGCGGGGGAATAAATACATATATAAGCCTAATTGAGTTTCTAATCTTAATTCAAAGCAAAAATTAAATAATTCAATCAAAGTAGTCATTGAACAATACCTGGTCAGGGTCTTCGAGTTGTTCTTTAATTTCTAGAATCCTCTTCTGCTCGTCATCGAACAAGCCACCGTAAGGATCTAATTCGTCGTCGTTGTCGTTGCCGTTGCCTTTGTCGTTTTCAGGAGACTGCGGTGTTGCGGGAGAAGCGTCACGACGTTGGGGACGTTGCCGTTCAGGGCTAGGGCTAGGGCTGCTCTGTTTCTTCACCTCGTGGCCATTGGGCCTGAGGCGATGGTTGTCTTCGCAATTGCGGCACCTTGGAGGAGCCGCCGTAGCAGCGTAGAGGCGCTCGACGATTCCGTCGCGCCGGCGTTTCAATTCGCCTGCGCAATCCAAGGACGCGACGGCGATTGCCGTGTCGATAAACATCCACACGTCGACGCCCGCCGTCTCCAATATGGATCGGAAATCGTCCAAATCCATACCCGCAGCGCGTGCGTGGACCAGATAGGTTTCAAAAACCGATCAATCGGAGACTGATATGCTAAGGAAGATTTTCTTCTACTCCTTTTTTTTTTGTTTTTTGCAACTGGAGAAAACGCTAACGAACGCGGAAAAAGAGAATCACAGAAGATTCCCTGCTGTGTTCCGTTTCTTAGACAATAGGTTACATCACGGGATCTAAAAGGAAACAGGAAGCGGTAGATCGAAACGACGAGAAAGTAATAGCAATAAAAACGGCATAGATCTGAGATATGGATTTGGAGATCGAGGAAGGGGTGAAATATGTGGAATTAAGATTGATTCAGATTGTGGATAATGGAGAAGAGGATGGTACAGAAGAGATGAGGAGGGAGTATATTCGAGAAGAAAACCCTTAATTTTTTCTTATTTATTTTTAAAATTTATTTTGTTAATTGGAAGGCTGGTATGTATTGTACAGTGGTATGGTAAGGTCGCAGGGTGTACCTGGTGGTGACCAATACCACCACCTTACTTGCGCGTTTGGTTTGGTGCGAAACTGTTTTTTTATGTATGCTGTGGGCTATGGGAGATGAACGGACAAACACAAGCATTTGTATGTAAATATAAATTAGGGTTTAGGGTGGAATAAAATAAATAATATTATATTTTATTGTTTCAATTGCTTAAATTATAGTGGAATCTATTTTAATATTTTATCTTACTTTCCTTAATTTGTGATAAAATGAAACTAATTGCTTAGTTTACTGTAAAAATATTTAAATGTTGAAATTATAACTTTTTTAACTTAAAATCATAACTTTATTTGACTTGTCATTAAGTGCTTTTTTATTTTTTTTAATTTAATTTAAAGAAGGAAAAAGTGAAAATAAAACTATTCGGCGTGGCCTCCATTCTGCAAACTACTGTCTCCATAATAATTGCAGGAATGTTGACATGTGTGTTTTCTTGTATTTTTGGTATTGGGACTGTTAATGTTGCGAATTTGGCGATTGAGATAGAGCTAGCTATATAGGACTTGCTTCCTCTTGTCACAAACTGACTTTATTAACAGCAATGTTTATAAATTAATTGAATGCACATTGTAAAAGTTGAATTGAAAAATTAAATTAATTCAAAAAATAAAAGTTGTAGGAAAATGATTTTTTCATTAGTTGACTTCTATATTTAATTTAAAATTTGTTCCAATCCAGATGAAACTTAATATATATATATATATGAGTTAATTTTTAAATTTACCGCTGACATTGTTATGATAAAAAGAGATAGTTTTAATTTATTACAATATTTTCATTCATTGTTTATATTATTTGACGTTGATCAACTTAGTTTCAAATCCTGTTTTCCATTAACAAAAATATGAATTATCATATATAAATGATATGTGAACGCTTATTCCTCTAAAAACAATGTTACTTTAGACAAGGTAAATATTCATGTTATAAAAAATGGAATTTCAAACTAAAGCGATCGTCAAACAATCTCAAAGTTTAAAAGAAGTATTCTAAATAAGTTGAAAACTAGATTGCTTGACCCTAAAAATATCGAAAACGAATTTATAGTTACTCCTTCATATCTATTAATTTACTTTAATATTTAACATGTTATTTAAAATATAATTGATAGATTGATAAAAAAAAAATATTTATAAAATCGATTAAATATGTAATTTATCAATTTTGAGCTTTGACATCTAATTTCACTGTTATTTTTGTATTCAATAATGATTCTTATCCACCTTAATGATTTGCGCAGTCGACGAGGAACATTTGTATCATAAATATTATGAGATTGAAAAAGAAAAAATTCTTTTAAATTTAATTAATAAAAAATATATCTATTACGAATTTCTAAAATAAATTATAATGTCACTCTGTTGATTAGTGCGCTATAATAGATACATTATATTCACCTAATTTAAAATGATGTTTTCTTTTCGTATTATTGTGAAGTGGAGTAAAACAAAACTTTAACTGTCATAAATTTTTTTACAATGATATTTATCATATTTTAAATTTAATATTAATGCAGTTTAGTATAATAAAATTAATTTAAATTTTAATGCATTATTAATATAAAATTTGTTATATTATTAATCAATCAAAATTATGATAGGTATAATTTTTAAATAATTATTACTAAAATTTAATTATAATTCACTAAATTGTTTTTTTATGGTAATCCAGCTATATATTGTTAGATCATTAAAAAATGTGATTTTTAAAATGGTTGTTTTAATTGTCATATTTATTATGATTTTCAATTGATTGTTAGTGTAATTTTTTTTTATTTCCGTAAAATATTAAAATTTATCTTTTATTACAAAATTTATATTTTCAATGATATAATAATTTATTATTAAATAAATGTATAAAATCTATTACAAAAATCTAAATAAATTTAATAAATTTTAATTTTAATATATTGCAAATATAAATATTTTTATATTATCAATTAATTATAAATTATTCTACATATAAATTTTATATAATATTTAATTATACTACAGTTCATAATTGAGTGAAGTATAAAAATCCTTCCCATCACCATTGCTTTTCAATTAAATTATTTTCTCTTTCTGAGTGTCTCCGTGTATTTAATGCAGTTTTTATCTATTTCTATAACTTTATATACAGAGAAAAAAAAAGAAAAAAATTATATATATATATATATATATAATATTGTTTCGATCTATTTTTTCTTCTTTTACATAAAAAAATAAATTAAAAAAATTCATCAAATAATATTTAATAAAATAATATATTTAACAATTTTTTATAAAAAATAAATATATAAATTCAATTGTTAAAAAATATTTATATTATAGATTAAGTTTATAAAATTTTAAATAATTTAAATATAAAGTGATTTTACTATCTAATTTTTTATATATATAATACATTATTTTAAATATAAACAAATTATTACTATTAGAATATATATTATGATAGTATGATTTAAATAAATAAATAAGTTGATGAAATTAATTTTTTAAATTATTAAAAATATTATTTTTTAAATTTTAATATTTAATATCAATTTATTCTGATTATATATATATATATATATATATATATATATATAATTTAAGTGTACTGTATGCATACAACTAACGTATGATTAACTAGTAAAGATAAAATACTTAAATCTTAATTCTCCGCACAGTTCTGACCTTCGTCAATTTCTCGACAATTATTTAATGAAACTTTATATTATGTATCCACCGACATTGGATAATAAGTTAAACTATATACGTATAAAATTGTTAATGTTTAAGATATAAAAGTCATCTCATGCGTGATTTTTTAAGTAATTTAGGTATGCTTAGAGTAGGCTTTGGAAAATAAAAAAAAAGGAATTGGACAATCTTTTATTTTAAATTAAAATAGTTATATAATATTTATAAAAATAAACAAAAGATTAAAATATTAAATTTATGTGAATATATTAATTTTTGAATTTTTTAAAAAAATTGTCATGCTATAAATAGTATTTATTTAAAATGAAAATATCATTTTCTAAAATTTAAATCTTAAATATGTCCTTAAAATATATTTAATAATTTAATACGTTTTATTTATCAATATATAATAGAAAACCTTTATATAAATTCCTAACTATTAATCCAATGCCATTTTTTAAAAAATGCAAGATCACAGGAATCCTCTGCAAAATACAATCCTATTTTAGCTGCGTAGGTCTACATGTAATACTTTTTAAACTACTTAATATAGCTACATATTAAAGATTTAAATTTAAAATAATTATTTAAATTAAATTTTTTTACTAATTAATTTGTATACCCAGTGATCTAATTTCGATCATTTATCATTAGAAATGTATATTACAATTATAAATATTTTGTAGAATTGTCCATTTACATCACTGTTAATTTTTTTATTAATTTGATCAACTAGTATTTAATTTAAATAATATATGTTTGATGTCTTTTAAAGTAAGATCTTTTCGAACACTGTATATTAAAAAAATGTCAGAAAAATAATCCCACCACGATATAGATGTTTTCACGTCAAATAAGATTAGCTTTCGTAAAAAAAACACTTTCATTTATTTTTCCATAAGATTCTCTTGTAATTTAGATTATTTTAGGAATCTTATTAAACCTTAATTATAAATAATAACAACATGTTTTTTTCTTTGTTTTGATATCAAAGTTATTGATTTGACAACAGATAACTGATTTAAATAATATATGTTTAATTTTTAAATTAAAACATCATGTATAAAAATAATCTTTACTGAAATAATTAATCCACCGTAACTGTAAATATTTTTCTATTTAAAAAGATTACGTACCTAAAAAAGAAAACTGGATTTAAAAATCTCTTTTCCGTTGTTTCCAACCTGCATTCATTGCGAGATATTATTCTTTTTAGTAATCTATTGAGAGACGTAAAACCTCATTTGAGTCCATACCCAACGTGTGATCCCAATCAATACAATGTCCATAATACTGGGACCTGGTTACTCTATAGTTTCGGATTGGAAGCCGTATTTGAGTTAAGGTTGTGTTCAGGGTTAGAATTCTCTTCGCTCCTGTTTTTTAACTTCTTGTTCGTGGGCAAGCTTCAGTTCTATTTTCATTGCCTCTATTTTACTATGAGAAATCCTTTTTGTATAATAAATTTGTAAAACAAAATATACAATATCCCATAAAAATGTGAATATAAAATATAAAGATATATAATATAATATTATAAATGACATGATAGAAAATTTCCTGTATAAATTATTGCATGAATTAATTATATATAAATGACACAACTCTTTACTATAGTGGTTCTCAAATTATGCTGAACACTAAAAATACCCGAAACTTCTCACCATCAGTTCTCTTCCAAGAATAATCATATTCTTGATAAAGAATCATAGTCTCATATCATTTTAAACTTTTATCAGTTTTAGTTATTAAAAAGTAAATTAAATATTGGTTTTTTCTTAAAATGTGATCATTTTTCTTATGTGAGGTAAAAAAAAATGTTACATTGTACGAGGCAGTTGTTATGGATTACATTTTCCTCTATCAAAATATTTTGGGAATTACATATTTCAATCTTTCTCTCAATTCATGTGCTTATCTTCTTCCAGCTAATTGGTAATACTTTTCTCAAAAATATCGTACTCAACAATATTATTCTTTTTATTGCCAGCGAGGTAAAAGAATCGAAAGTTTCTATCCATGACATGCCATGAGCCCAGAACCCAGGGCTTCACTTTAAGGGAAATAAAGTAAGCCCATCAAGAGTTTGTAGTAAACCCAAAATGGGAGGAGTGAAAGAGGAAGGGCTTTAGAAGTGATTTGGTTAAGTGACCTTAAAAAGAGAACATTGTGCTTCGGTTTGGAAAAACCCAAAATGGTTAATCATTTTGAGGATCCCAAGTTATCTGAACTGGACTAGGCTGTTAGTCATTTGCAAGAGCCCAAGTTTTCAGAACTGGACACGAATTTAATCATCCTGGAGAGCCCGATTGGCCAATCACGTGCCGCAGATGGCTTGAGATGTATCATTCTGAGTAGAATGTCTAACTTGCAAGAGTTCAATTGAACATGATGTGGAGAAATACAATCAGAGTATTCCTCATACTAGAGTTTTCATACCTACTGGCTACCACTGAAACGAAATACAATCAGAGATGTCTTGAAGTGATAATTAGTACTATCAGAAACTTCTGATATTGAGGGAATACCCAAAGGGATGTATCATTGGTTTAGTGTCCATTTGGTATGGAGATAAGTAGAATTAATTTTTTAATAAAATCAATTTTAAACTGTTAATATATTTTTATATTTATGTATGAATTAATTTTAATTATAAATATTTTAGATATATATTTTTATTGAGGAAATAAAATTTAATTTTGTAACTGAGAAACAAATAATCCAGTGAGCTGGAAAGAAAGTGATTGCATTGAACAAAATGTCTAGGTGGATTTTACAATTTCACTTTATGTAAATTGAATTATCTTATTTTGTTTAACTTCTAAAAAATAAGATAGAAAAAATAGTTTCTTTGAATGAATAGAAATATAATTTTATAAAAAAATTAAAAATATAAATTTTATATTATTTTATTTAATAATTAAAATATTAAAAAATTAAGCTTTCATATTTTCTTTCCATGGATTTCAATCCTTCCGGCCACACAGACAAAGAATTAAGGAAACAACAAAATAATCTCCACCAGTGAAGCTGGCTGCACAATCTCAGCACCCGATTATAAGTAACCAACAATGTTGTCCTTGATGATGATGGTACTACAAAAATGGATTAGCGGTAATGAGTTTTTCCGAATGCCTTTTCACTTTTGCACAAAATTTATGCAGGCGGCTATTAGAAATCATGAATTATGTCACAGTCATGGTCATAAACACCACTGCTTGGCCTACCTGAGTTGAATGGGAAATTGGCTCCTGTAGCGTTGCCTAGTTGTGTCGTTAGTTGCAGTAAGCCATCAATTCTCTGCAATTGGGTTTAGTATGTAGCTATCAACAGCAGAAGACGAAAAAAGGACCTAGCTACTTTTACAATACATTATCCCCAACTAGTGGGAAGAACCTGAACTGCCATATTTTCCTAAGCAATACAATTGTTGAATTAATTCAAACCTACCCAAATACTGTCACATTTAAGTACAATACTAATTGGTTTTGTACAAATGTGATGTGTTCTAACTTAACAGTTACTTTTTCATTTTTCTCCCTTCGTTATTTAATGGTTGAAAGTTCAATTTTTTTGGTCTCATGTTTAGAACCCGGACTGTGCACCCAGCTCTGGACGTCTGAAATGAAACGTTTCTGGTAGCTTCTCAATATTTCAAACTTAATCCTTTGATTGTTTAGGCAAAATCAACGAACAAGAAAATAATAATAAAAAAAAGGAAATACCAAAAATGTAAGTATTTTTAGAGCTTTGATAATTATAAAAAATTGAAAGAAAGGGAAGTATTTTTTTATGAAATCTATTAAAATTATTAAAATTTCAACTGTCATGAAAATGGGAGAAAAAACTTGCTTTCTTTATTAAATAATTTTGTAGTTTAAATGATCTTAATAGGTGTTTGATTTCCGATTTTGATCAGTCTAATCTTTATAACCATGCTATATAGTGTCTACCAAACATTATTTTTACTAATTTTGAAACAGTCTTTTATTTTTATTTTTCCAATTTCTATAGTCTACCTTTAATAAAACACTATAAATTAAATTGCATGTAACCAAATTAACGCTATAAATTAAAAAAAAAAAAAAAAAAAAAAAACACTCCTTTTTTATTTAGCTTTTCTCAATATTTTTTTTCATAACTGATAAATATTCTAATTATGAGAACGACAAAATTAAATAGTCTCATTTTTGCTACACTCAGGTCTAAGCTGAGAAGGTGGCTGCTCCGCATTACAACACACACTTAAGATCAAAACATTGCATATAGAAGAAGCACATATATGCATGATTAGAAATTGTAACCCGAAACAAAAAATAAAAATAAAATGATGATGTTTTAGAGTTCTTTCAATGTCAAGAGGTAATTCAATTAGCAACTTGAAGTAATAATGTAGATTTCCTGTTGTAAAAGGCACAGATTAAATGAATGTCAAATGCTATGAATTAACTTTAATTTCTGAATCCATTGCATGATTGCTCAACGCATTTAGAACGTAAGTAGCCGCCTGCATAATTGATGGAAAAAATATTTAATTTGTATTCTAAATGGAATATATTAACGTGAAAGAAAGATAAAAATATATATAATATGATAAAAAAAGATAATTGATGAAAAAATATTTAATTTAAATTTTAAATGAGATATATTAGCGTGAAAGGAAAAAAGATAAAAGATATGAGATGAACAAAATAAAAAAATAAGACATATTTTAATAAAAATTTATGAAGATATATGATAATAAAATTTATGATTAATAACCTAAACAACAAAAACTGGATCTTATCAATTTATGAGTTGACCTCCGAATGTGTCTAAAATAGAATCTATAACCATGAATTTTAGGTTTGGCCAAATATTATAGATAAGGCTATTTATGTCGTGGAATCGATCAGTTGCCAAGATTGACGTTTACTTTGGTGTTTGATGAATGATTAATGACAAACTGAAGGACTAAACGACGAAGTCTTGTAAAGCTGCCGTGTGCTTCAGTCCAATGCACTTAGAATGAAGACACTCTCACCTATTCGTTGCACGAGTTTTCCCTTGAATTGCCCTCCTGTAAGTGTATGTGTAAGGAAGAGAGATAGAATAATCGGAGAACGTGATGGTATTGGCAATGGCATGAAACGGAGTAGAGGAAAAAAAAGTATATTCCCAAAATTGTCGTATAATTTTATAGTATAAATTATAGGTGTGATAATTTGCATTTAATCCCAGTATTAAGCATAACTTGTAGTATAAATTAAATAGACAAGCATACCTGAATTATTAGGATTAAAATTTTTAAACTAATTAAAAAATTCTATATGAATTTTATGTTTAATTTTAACTTTTTATATTAGTTAAAGTTTGATTTGATTTAAAAATTAATTTTTTTTATGTCAGTTTTTTATAAATGATGTAAAAAGTCAATTTTATCCATTGATTTAGATATAACTTATAAAAAATATATTTTTTATATTTGAATAAAAATAAATATAAAAAATAAAATTTTTATATCAATTGAATAATCAATATAAAAAATCATAACATTTTATATGAACTAATTTTATATCAATATTGGAATTGACGAAAATTTTTTTACCATTACTTGAATGGTTAAAATTTGTTGTTCTCAATTTTTTATATATAGAGAACATTGTTGTTTAATATTATATATATATATATATATATATATATATATATAGTATATCTTATGAGAATAATAAATTTTATTATATTTAAATTAAAAATATATTTATATAATATTTTTAAATGATCAAATGATATTACATGTTAAATTTAATTAAATGTCACATCAAATAATTTTTTATCATAAAAAAATTTATCAATTGAACAGTTAAATTTTAATTTTTCATATAATAGATCAAATCCACCAAAATACATACAATATAAAAATAATCAGTACATTATTACATATTTTAATTTTATGTATTTAATTATATATCTTTAAATATTTAAATTGTGTAATATTTTATATATTTAATTAATATATTTAATTTTATTTAATATTTTAATATATTTTCTCTCTCTATATATATGCATATATTTTTAATATTAATTGTTAATATCCTAATCAATGATTACAACTACATTTTATCTTGTAAAATAATTTTTTTATAAGAGCCAAAAGGATGTAGTATTAATATATTAAGATATAAGTAACGTTGACAACATATTATTTTGAAGATATTTTTTTGTAATAGGTTAGTTTTTAAAATGATTTTAAAAAATAATAATATTTTATTAAAATTAACCAACCATAAAATTTAATTCAAAAGCTTGATATTATCATTTATCGTTACGTCATATTCATAACTTTTGTAGAAAAAGTTTCGTACGTATGAGTCATAAATATAAAGATAAGAAGATATAACTATGATATACAAAGGAGATAAATAGTTTTGTCTGCATTGGTTCGCATATGAAAGTCGATTAATATAGCATTTGACATATATATATATATATATATATATATATATATATATATATATATATATTGGATTTATATTTATTATATTATTTAATAATTTTTTATTAGTTAATTTTTTAAAAAATTATTATTAAATTAAAAGTTTTGTTATATAAATTACATCTACAAAAAAATTTAATAATTCAAAAAAGTTTATTTCCCCCTAACAAAAATCAAAGCATAAAATTTTTATTATGAAACAAGTTAGCATGTAATGAGTTGCGCTTTGTTAGCTTGTATGTTGAATATTTAATTATTTATATTTAATATATTAACTTAAGAGTACGAGAATATTATAGTTAAGTTAATAGAATTGGATAAACAAAATGATTATTTTATTTTAAATATTATATTATTAATAATTTATCAAATATCATTAATTATTAATTATTGCTATATATATATATATGAGTGAAAAAAAATAATTCAAAATTATTTTACTTAATAATTCTTTTAAATGATTAAATTTTACTAATTTAACCGTGAAATTATAATTCTTTTTATTATATAGATAAAATTTTTAAAAAATTTAATATTTAATTACATAATTTTAAATTAAAAGTATAATATTTATCTCCTAACATATGTTAATTTAAAATTATTTAATAAAATATATTTTAAATTCTATAAAACTATAAATTTAATTTATATAATAAAAATTAATTAAATAATAAAATTAATAACAAAATTTCATTTTAAAAAATTATTGAGTATAATTCTACGATAAGTAAAAATCTCTAACCCATGTATATTTTGTTCCAGAACGTTTTTATGTAAAAATATGTTAGTCCACTATCAGAAAATTGACAATCCTAAAAAAATACAAAATATTTTTGGATAAAAAAAATTATACATATAAATAATAACATACATTTATAAAAATATGTTAATTCATTATTTCAATTGATAATTCTAAAACAATTCTAAAAAAATA
This sequence comes from Canavalia gladiata, assembly GCA_037954105.1. Lineage (NCBI taxonomy): Eukaryota > Viridiplantae > Streptophyta > Magnoliopsida > Fabales > Fabaceae > Canavalia > Canavalia gladiata. Next base: position 55,274,096 of record CM075659.1, on the reverse strand, counting down.
TAAAATATTTATGAATAAAAAAAATTACACGTATAAATAATAACATGTATTCATTGTATTTATATGTAAGTTATTGCTTCCTTTCCATTTTTCTATTTTTTATTTTAAAAAATATTAAGAAATTTAAGTTGATGGGTTGTTAATGATATATAATTGAAAGGTAAAAAAAATTACGAATTACTAATTTAAAAAATTTTACATATTTTTTCATGTTTTGAAAAAGTAAATAATAAAATAAGACATGTAGAAGAGGAAATCATGAAACATGCGGTATCACTCACCTTGTGAACCATTTGACTCTTCTATATATAGGCGTACAACCATGTAGTCCTAAACCTATGAAGCTTTCTTGTTAGCACTTAGTATTGTAGGAATATCTAATCATCCTCAATCTGTAACAATGGCACTGTTACCCATTTTGCACCTTACCCTTTTCCCATTAATCATCTATTTCACCACTTTTTCCTTAACCGCCGCCGATCCCACAGAAGGCTTTACCCGTCTTTCGTTAAGTAACTCAAATTTTCAAATCCAAAAGCCTTACGATGTTCCAGTTGACCAGCGTTACAGCTTTGCAAACGGAGTGCACAAATTTTGGGTATTCTCCTCAGACAAGCCTCACACAACCAGCAGCAATACAGCGCCACGAACTGAGATTCGTATCACTGTTAGACCCAACTCGTTGCTTATTTACTCATTCATTTTTTTTCATAGTTTTGTGAATGGTCCTTACAATATCTTCATAGATCATACTAAATTTTAAAATTAAAATTATTTTTTTAATTGGAATGGAAATGAGTCAACTCTTTAATAGAAGTTACCATGTACGGTATAATTTGATTAAAGTTTGATCTAACTTATTTATTTATTAAAAAGATATACGTAATTTTGAAAAAAAAAATTAAATAAAGAAGCTAATTTATAATCATAAAAGAATTTATTAAATTTATTAAAATATTTATATTTATATTTTTTTAATATTATAACCGACACTGATAAAATTTTAAGTCTAATAATATCTTTTATTATTTTTATATGTGTATATATAAAAAAATTAAATTTATTTACTAATTTTATTATATTGTAAATTCTCAAACACATTTACAACTTACCTTCTAAAAAATCTATAACAAATAACAAACACGTTTAAAAATAAAAAATAGTCTAATTTATCTTTATCTGTAATTTTTATTCTTAAAAAAATATTAAAATCATTTTTAACATTAAATGATTTTCTAAAAAAATTGAATGCTTTTACTTCCCTACTAAATTTGAATAAGACAAGCAAAGAGCTTCTTTAATATTATATATATATATATATATATATATATATATATATATATATATATATATATGATATGACTCTTAGTAATTTGTGTGGACAACCTAGGAGAATTACTATTTAAAAATACATTTCCTAATATCCTACCTACCTCACAGGTTTAGCCTGTGATTGGTTACCATCTTAATTAGGATGGAGTTACTCTTGTATTTGATTTTCTGTTTGATGGTGTGAAGTTCATAATATAATCCTTGCTAAAAGTAATAATCAATCTGTTACCCATAATTTCAAATGACTAATTGCCTTGCTTCTTCTCAATTATAATTTTTACAAGATAATGGCTACCTTTTTTTTTTAGTTAATAAAGCTCCAAATTATGGTAGCCATTAAAGATTTAACGTGAACTGAATTGAAATACAAAACAATGCTGACTGGTTTTTGGAGATGATGGTATTAAATATTAGTTTATATTCTTTGAGAGAAGACAAATTTTATAGCGCAAAAAGATGAAGCAGGGCAGGGAAATATAAACTATTTTTTTTGTCTAAATAAACTTCTCATAAACTCTCTTTAACCCTGTTACTAACAACGATAGGTGTTATAAAAATAAACTAAAAACGTATACCAAAAAAACTATAAACATGATTGTAAAATAGATAAGATAGCTTGTTCAGAAAATTGCACCTTTGATAACAAAGTAACTAAATAACTTCAGATATCCATCATGCATAAGATGTATGAAACAGAGCAAATAATTTAGAAGCGAAAACAAAGGAAAATTCATTTTTCTTCAACAGTTGATTTTCCTACATTAGATTGGATTGTGTACACTTCAGTTTTATCTTCCAGCCAATGTCATTCATCACAATTTCCCATTTAAAATAATGAGACATTAGATAATACCTGCATAAAAAAATCAATAACAATTTTTCTTCACTCAAAAATATTTAACGCACCATTAGTATAAAAAACTATGAGCAAATTAAACCTTCTTTTAGTGTAAAAACATCCAAACAAGTTCAAGACTATTTCTTAATTTATTTAGAGTAATATTATTTATTTCTTCTGGAGCGAAGAAATATAAATATTTATTTTTTTATTAATTTATTTAACAATCTCATGCATCCACCGATAATTTAACTAATATATTTATAAATTTTCTTGATATATGCTTGAGAGAGAAAAGGATGGATAAGATAGAATTAGAAATAGAGAAAATAGCTATTAAAAATGCTATTTATTTTTTCCATTTTAAGCAAAGTCATGTATAATAAATAAAGGTGTCAATTTGGGTTAAAAGTTATAGGTTCAGAACATCATGCAGGTCTCGAACCTGCGACCTTCGCGTTATTAGACGCTCTAACCAACTGAGCTAATAGGCCAGTCGTTCAAAAAGCAAATCTAATGGCTATATGATCTATTTAGTTTAAGAAGCCAACACCATACAAAAGCCAGGTGTTGAGATAAAAAGTGTTGATTTTGATGATATAATAACAAGTACTTTTGCATGTAATTACCTTTTATTATAGAAATAATAACATTTATCTATTTTTCCTTAAGTACAAATAAAAGACACGTGAAGAAAGTATATATATTTTTAATATGAATTATGAACTAACAATATGCAACATATGCAAAGGATGTAAAATGATGATAAAATAAAGAAGAGAATGATGGCTAAAGAAAACAGAATAAAAATGGGTATCATAATGGTTCCTAATAAGAGATGAAAGGAATAATATATATATATATATATATATATATATATATATATATATATATATATATATGGAAGCTTATTGGATTGATGGTGAATAAGATAACTAAATGGATCATATTTAAAGAAGATTAATGTTTTTTCACTAAAAAATTAAACCTAGATTTTAATGTCGTTAGTTGTAAAATAATAGTTTTTCTAAAATAAAATGTATAAAACCTGAGGTTATGAAATGAAAGGCACATAATTGCTTTCGATTTTAGCAAGAAAAAAAAATTATCCTTTACCTACCTTACTTTCATATAAAATTTATGAAATGAAAGTAACTTAATTGCTTTCAACTTTAGCAAGAAAAATTACCCCTTATCAATCTTAATTTTATAGAAAATATTTATCTCGACTTTTAAAACTGATTTAAAATATTTTAAAGTGGTCAATTTTTATTATAAAAGTAAATATTTATTACATTAAAAATACGAAAGTCTAATGAATTTTTACTTTTCTTAAATACAAATGTACTATTTTTAAATATTTGATATCAACTTTTAAGAGTTGACATTAACAAAATCATAGTTTTATATATGAAGATATTTTAAGTGTAAATTATTTTTTTAAATAAAATTCATCCTTGCTTTCTGAAAGGATACCACCTTCTTCTTTTAAAATTTATTTCAGCATCTCCTTTGCAGAAGCTCGGACATTTTTTTTGGGGTCGTAAAGATATCCATATAATGGTTTTTTTGTGAAGAATTTCGGGCTAAACTAATATAAGGGCATTCCATTTTTTGTTTTGTTTTGGGTCATAATGGTATGCAATTTCTAATTAAGAAGAACTTGATTATAGGCCAGAATTTGGGTTGGGCTCTTGTAGTATAGAGTTCTAATTTCTAATTTCTAATCGAGAGATATGACAACGGCCTCTCTCGTGCCATTTTGTTTTCTTTCATATTTTTTTTTTGTATATGGTTCAATACTAAATATAAATATATCTCTTAACAGTATTTTAAATCATACGCTTGGTCATTTTGTGAAAAAATGGATTTGCTTCTTTTAAATTGAGGAAAGTGTACTTTAGAAAATGTTACACTACTGACTTTTAATTAAAACTGATTAAAATTGTAATTAATTTATATTTTATATATCTCTATTTGATTTTTAACATAATATTAACTGTTATTTTTTTAATTAAGGGCTTCAAATACATTTTATCGTTTAAAATGTACCTCCTCATAATAAACGAGTTAGATCCATGAAAAAAATTATCCTTTGGTAAGTCTAATTTCCTTTGATGGTTTAGTTTGATGACTTCTTATACTAATCAATACGAGCTTAGGCAGCATGACTCTTTAAAGTGGGATCATATAGACCCGAAAAATGCATTAGTAGGAAACAGAACTTTATTTTTATTAATATTTTAATACATCATCGTTTTGTGTTTTTATTTTTGTTATGATTTTTTTTATGTGGATAAATAGAAAAAATATGATCATAAAATAATGGTATATCAAAACAATAATAAAAGTTATTACGGAGTAAATTAGGTTAATATTATATTCAATTTAAATTTCAATTGGAATCCCATAGAAAAATATGATGTGCCTTTTAAAATTTATTATGATTCCACCTAGATAATAACATCCTTGGATATTTGCATGGAAGAACTAAACCATGTCTCTAGAAAAGTAGAAATCACACTAATATTTTTGTCGCCGTGTGTGCTTCAATATAAATAAACTATACTTCTGACGGTAGTATGGACTATAGTGTTTGAAAACAATTATTTGAAAATTAAAATAGTATTTTCTAGATTTAAAATTAAATAAAATTAATTTAATTAAAATTAATTTTAATTTTAATTTGATAGGCAATTTTAAGATATATTGATTAATTGGAATTATATATTTTTAAAAAATATATTTTATATTAAAAATATGAGAATTAATTTTCTAATTTAAAAGTAAACTAGCCCATAATTCAGTTCATCATCGTTATGAATCGGAGATGCATCTGTGTTCCTAGTCAATGGGTAAATAAGATAAGATTTTCGATCTGTGGATTTTTCTGGTAGATTTGGTGATCCAACTTGGTTCCAACTTTGGTTAATGAGTCGACTCCAGCTCAAATGGTTTTATGGAGACAGTAGAAGATTTTTTTGGGGGTTGATTTATTATTAGTTTAACAGACATCAATTCAATCAGAAGTAAAAATAATTTATGCATGTTTATTTTGTTAATATTTACGTCAAAATATCACTAATATATTTTAAAAAATGTTTTTTTATATGTTTATGATTAAAAAGATTTTAACTAATATGTAAATTATTTGTAAAGGCTATGTTAACTTTATAAAATAGAATAATAATAATAATAAAATATATTTTGAAAATATGTTACTAACGTTCCTTTTTAGAGTTACATAACAACTTATAAAACTATACAATAACACGATATTCTCCTGTTTTTTTTACTTAAATTTGGATAACAGAGAATTTAAATGCTCGAAATTTTGGCTTAAAATATTTTTGAGTAAATACTCATTTTGTTTATAAAAAAATTATTCAACCCAAATTTAATCCTTAAATATTGTCAAAAAATAATTTCTCAAAATTATAAATATAAAATATTTTAATTTTTAAGATTTTTATTTTTAAATATAACTAATATATCATCCATATATTAAAAGATTAGATTAAATTATATATTTTTAAAAATTATAATATTTCCTAGTTGGTTTATCTGTTTTTATGTACAAATTATTTATATTTAATATTAAGCATGATTAATATTATATTTATTAAATATATAGATTTTAATTAATAATTTTAAAAATTATAATCAAAATATTTATAATTTTTTATCAGAAAATTTTATGTAAAAAATTGATTCAAACAAAGTTAAAATTTTAATGGGACATACTTAGGCTGATAAATTACATTAGAATGGAGAATGATTCCAGTTTTAAGGTTTGTTAAAATGACAAAGCTTACGGTAATTTTTGTTTAGATTATTGAATGTATAACAAATCGTTTCGAACTTATGATTCATTTCGAAAATATAGAATATAATCTTTAAGTACCTTAGTGATTTGATAACTAAAACACATGAAAATTATAAATTAGTATTAGTAAAAAAAATTGCATAATAAAGATTCATTTCTTATTTTTTACATTATTTTTTAAACTTTCATGTCCTTTTAAAATCTGAAAAATAAAAAAATTATAAAATAACGTTTCAAAACAAATTTTATATATTAAATACAAGAAAATATTAAAAAAATATATCTACACAAATTTTAAAAACGGAAGATAAAGATAATTAAAAAACTATGAAAATAAATAAAAAACTATAAACTAAACAACTTGTCCTATTGATTTTAAAGCAAAAATATTTTAAAACAGTTTTTTTTTTTCAAAACTTCTCCTTTAAGGTTTAAGTATTGATCTTTTCAAATAGGAGCAATACCATCTGTTGATAAATTTAAAAAAAATAGATCTAAACATTTACATTCAGATTCAAATGTATATTACTATGTATAATATTTTTTTATATAAATTTAAACCTTCATCATGATCTTAAATGTTGAAAGATATAAATACTGTATTCATATAGCAAATTCTATATTTCAAATATTAGAAGAATTAAAACATATATTAATATATATATATATATATATATATATATATATATATATATATATATAGAAACTTACTTAACGAAATAAGAGAAACATGTAATATATGTAATATGAAAATACAACATGAGTATAATATTTATAATAGAAAAAATGATTGTTCTTATAATATATAAAATTATAATCTATATAATATTTAATAAATTACTGTAATAATTTGTTTTTTTTTTATAAAATGGAAGGCAAAATTTTTGTACGAAAAACTAAATAATCACAGAATGACATCACAAAATTTATTATGAAAAACCATTTTTTATATATACCATAGATGAATTAGTTCCTAGGAACATTTATCAATTTAGTATGTTAAAGATATCAATTACCCAATTTAGTTCTAAAATTATTATAACTAAAATCAGTAAAAGACTCAAACATCTCTAGTTTTGTAATTTTAAATAAGTATTTAATATTTCTTTAAAAAAAAAACTGAATTAGATCGCCAATAACTTTTAAAAAAAAAATTGTAATTGCTTACTTACCGGGGCGGCGTTTCTCCACCCAATGTGCTACGTTTTCATGTTTGAATGTAAATTATAAAAGGTTGACCAAAAAAGGTTGGTTATGATGAATAAAGATGTAAAATTGCCCCTAGCTGGTTCAGTTTCCGCGTCAACCCTACCAATTACCATAGGGTAGCTGTAAGAGTTATAATTACCTTTTTCTGCAATATGGATTCGCTCTACTGTTTAAAAACAATAATAGTGGTAGTTATTGTCATTATCATCTTCATGATTATATCTTACACAGGTTTATCATCTATTGATATAAAAGTAGTTCACAGTGAACTCGTCAAATGAATTAGGTTAATGTATCAATTTCGTTCGGTCAAAGTTTATTGCCGTAAGGACACTACCAACTATATCGTGGAAATGAATTAGGTTACATAAACGCATGGATGGAAAAGTTTAATTATAAAAATAAATTTTTTTTCAAAAATAATCATGTTATTAAATAAGTTAATTTAAAAAAAGATTATTTTTATAATGGTTAGATTAAAAATTTCTAAATGTAGTCAAATGATATTTGCATGCAAAAGTAAGTTATAATAAAGTGATAATTCTGTGTTGCTGATAAAGTTAGGTATATGAATTCAAGACTTGCAAGTCAACTTACATAAGTTATTGATTTCATGAGTTAAGATTAATAAAATATATTTCTATTGAAAAAAAAAATGTTAATTTGTTTACCCTACAAGTTAAGTAGGTTAGGTTCGTGGATTAAATATTAACTTACCTGATAATTTTTTTAAAAATATAATCTATTATTTTTACATATTTTTAATTATTTTTTTAGTTTCAAATATTTAATATGTTTTAATGGTAGATGAGTTAAATACATCAATTTGTCAATCCTAAAATTATAATAGATCGAATGCAGATCTGAAAAATTTTTCAGCCTACTTATTCCATAGACTAAATTATTTTAATCTATTTGATGGTAGATCATTATAGGATAGATTTTATACCGGTTGGATTGACCTACATACCCACTTGTAATTACAAACAATAAATTATAAAAGATATCCACTTAAAAATAACTGAATAAAGCACCAATGAGTAACAAACAATTTCAAGATTTCATTATAAACAATTTTGATATTGGACTTGGACTACTAATTCTCGGTAAAAATTTGATATTTTTTGCTTTTCATCACTATTTTTCCCAACCTAGACTAAGCAAGGAAAAGTAAGAAACAAACTAATTACTCCAAAGTTCAATTGCAAGCAAATTTGACATTAAACCTGGATTGGTAATTCTTATCAAAATTTAGATATTTTATTTGTGATATTTTTTCATCCTATACATCTTTAGAGGTTCTTCAAATCTTCTTTTAGTTGGGTGAGGTTAAAAAAATGTCAAAGGTATAATATTTCTTTTTTAAAAAATCAATAATAAAATCTAAAAGTTAATTGTACAAATAAGTGAATAGGAAATTATAATAAATAAATAAGATAATGATTATCAAAATAGAGTGACGATGGAAAAAGAAAGATAAAATGTAGAGAAAAAAAAATAAAGATAAAATTTAACTATGAAAAGAAAAAGATATACTTAAAACTAGTAAGTACCTTCAATTTATGAATGTGAGATGTTTATTCAGTTGTTTGTGAATCTATGCAAAATAAAAGTAAAGTACAAATCAACAAACAATTCAAAATACCAGCTATCCATAGGGGATGATAATGTACACATAGTTAAGTTAATTATTTAATGAGTGTAGTTCATTATTTAATGAGTGAAATTTTCTATTTAGTTTCTCTTCTCTCATCAATACTTTTTGGCATTGGTTAACTATTTGATTCTTAGACATAGTATTTTTTATCCTATTATTTTTATAGAAAGAAAATTTTAAAATATTAAAAAAATAAAATAAAATATATTAAAATAATAAAATATATTTATATTCAATAAACTAATATTGAATTTGGTGGAAACAACATTGATTTCAAGGTTTACTTTGAAAAAAATGGCTGTAGAAGATAAAATAATCGACACTTTTTTAGATTGAGCATTAATAGTAAGTTAGTTTTTTTAAAATAAATTTACTTGACTTAAATTAGATACTATTTTTTGTAATTTTTTTATGGAATCACAACCTTTTATAAAAAGAGGATTAAGTTTAATTTGATTCAAAATCTGATCTATTAATTTATATTACAAGAGAGAAAAAAAAATAATTCAAACAATTTTTTTTTATAATTATAATTTTGATATGATGTTTAATGACAATGTTATTTTATAAAAAAATATATTATATTAATATATAATTAACAAATTATATAAATATTATAAATTTTTAATTATACCCCATAAATAAGTTATTCTGATAAGTAAAATATATTTGATTTCAAAAGATTTTATTCTGATTTACTTGCAAAATATAATAGGTTAAAACATGCCAAAAAATAAAGTAAGCTAGATGTCCTTATCAATGACTAATGTCTAATTTACAGTCATGTTTAATTTTTTATTGATAAAAACTATTTTTTTATATTTAGTCTGATATCTTTAAAAGTTTAAATTGGTCTATATACCTATCTAAAAACTTAAATTAAGCTATATGCAGTGCATAAAATTATGATTAAGAGTTTGATTTCTGTAAGATATTACATAGAGGAGAGAGAGAGGGGTTAGTACTGGGTTGTTCATATTATTATGTTAAATATCATATTTCAAGAAACAGTGATTCCCATATTATGTTAATGTAGCTTTTATTCATATAAATAATGAAAAGGCAAAGATACGTTATAAAGATAGAAAGAAAAAGACAATGAAAGATAGAATATAGCACCGACATTCTTGGGAGGGAAAATGAAAATAAACTCACTAGTAGATAATATCTGAAACAAAATTGACCAGCATGTCCCAATGAACGGAGGAACCAAAAGAAAATTCAACAAGCCTATTTTGTTTTAAAGAAAAATAAAAAAGAATTGCAGTTATTGTATCGGTGGCGCGTATTAATTTTAGCATTAGCTGAAAAAGGAGAGAAAAAAAGAAAGAAAAAAATGAATTAAAAAGTTTGCAGTGGTAATGAACTGGCATGAGGCTGTACTTTTTTTTTTTGGCACTAAATGGGTATTGATTCAACGTGTGAAATATCGCTGCCTCAATTATCTTTCTCAGGGTCTTTTTGAAGATTTGATGATGAGTTACTGTGGTGTGGCTCACAATTCCCTTTCTAGTTTGGACCAACACAACAATATTACTCACATCAACCCAATGGAACACATTCGCCAGCTGTTATTGCGGTCCCTACACTAATATGATGAATTCATTGGGTCAACAATGTGGACCCTTCCCTCCACCACTTGGAACTTGCTCGCTCTGATTGTTTGTGTACAGTGGACACCTCCCTCTCGCATGCATGCTTTCTCACGCGCCATCTTGTTATAAACTGCTTTCACTGTTACTTGTAGAACACAACACCTTGACCTCTCATTTGTTTATACTTCGCAAACGTCCAATATAACCAGCAAAATAGGTCCTTTGTTTTAAATGAATAACACAACACGGGTAGTGATTGTTTTTCGTGCGCAGACAGTGGTTATGCATTAGTGAATAAGTTTCAGAATGGATGATGAAGGACACCAAAATTAACAATCAACATAATATTAAGTACTTCTTTATCTATTAATCATTAATTACTTTGTTTAACTTTTTTCGCTAAAACAAAATTATGCTACTTTTAGAATATTTTATTTATTTATTATATCATTTTCTTTGATATAGTTTAACCTTTATATTTTGTTTGTTTGTAATGAATTAAAAAAATGGAAAATAAGAAAATAAAGTTGATAAAAATATTTTTGTTTATTTAATTATAAAAATAAGAATTTAAAAATTATTTTTTGATGAAACCTAAAAAAATAATTCCTCCAATATAGAAGAGAATTAAAAGAAAAAATTAATCTATTTTTTTACTTTAATGTTTAAAGTGTTAAAAAATAAAAAAATTAAGTTTAATTTATTTTTAATTAATATAAAATAAATTTTCTACAATAAATTTACTTATTTCCATTTTCATTTATTTAAATAAAAAATTATTATTTTTATTTTATTCATCCAAATAATTTAGTTTTTATTTTTAACATCATCCAAGTAAAACATTACAAATCAAAGATTCATTAAATTTTCTTCAGCTAAGTTATGCAGAAAATGATAATGTTAATTTAATAAGTGAAAGATAATATATTGTAATATTTAAACTAATGTGTATAATAATAATAAATGAATATGCACACCTCCATGATACATATCTTAATTTATTTTTTTAATTTTGTAACATGTTACCACAAAATTTTAAAAATATAATAAATTAGGATCTAAGAATGTGGAAAAATGTTATCCTAATAATAATGTTTATGGAATATGAGTTTACTTGATATATTAAGAGAATTTCCTATATATTTATAATATTCAAACATCCATAACATCTAACCATGATATGGGATAATTCATTTTAGCATAAAGTAGATTACTCTAACTGTTAATTATTCTAGAAGTCTTAATGTAGGGTATGGACGAGTGGCATGTTGAATCTCATACGACTCTAGATCCCATAGAAAAATTAGACAATGAAAATCATATTAAATAAAGCTCCGTTGGAATGAAAATCATATTAAATAAAGCTCCGTTGGAATGAAAATCATATTAAATAAAGCTCTGTTGGATTGGATTTCATTATCCAGACTCTTCAGGACACTCTTTGTGCTTTCTATATACATTCCTTGCTTTATAAAAACAAAATATATCTAAGATGTCTATTTCCAATGTTGTTTAGTATAGGGAAGAAAAAACTACTGCTAACCAGCACCCGCTAACCATGGGAATAATTATTTTGGTGTACAATTTTCAGAATAATTTTAAATACACATTAATTATTTTTTAAATAAACAAATGAATAGTGTTTTAAATTAATTATTATACACGATGAAAAAATTACTAAATATTTGTAGACAATTATAATTTGGGAGTAAAATATATTTATAAACATGTGCATTTAATGTTCACTTTTAATAAATAATAAGATGTATTTATAGTTTCTTCATTTTTTTTAATTTATAAATAAATAATCATCAATAGTATTTTTAAGAGAATAAAAACTTAAATCAAATTGAGTCATTCATAAAATAGTATAAATACGGCTTTTGATTTTTGAAATGTTTTTTTTTTTAAATATCTTGGCAAATAAACTTTAAATACAATATAAACTTATTTAAATATATCATAAATATAAATTGTATAAAAATGTTAAAATTATTAGGATTAACGATTTTTTTTACGTTTAATAAAATATGAGGTTTGAATTCAGATCTCACTTTTAATTATTTTAATTTTAATTTTTTATTATTGGAATAATTTAAATTTAAAACTTTTTTATTTTTATTATTGTACATAAAAATAAATTGTATAAAACATTAAAATAATTATTAAATATATATTTTTATTTAATATTTTGATACAAACTAAATAAATATAATATTAATTTAATGATATTATTAAGCAATAAAAAAATTTAACATATACCATCATAATATATCTTTATTTATTTTTAAATATAAATTATAATATTTATTTTATTTTTTATTTTAAAAAATTATTAATTATTAAATAAAATATATAAATAGATAAATTTTATTCGTTGCTTATCAATGAGTACCTTCTTATTCAACTTTTTCTTTTTTCCTTTTCCTCTGCAAGAAAGATGGCTGTTGGCTGTTGCTAACATTTGACAGACCCTTGCTTTACAGTTCATTTTAAAGACCGCCAAATATAATTTGTTTTCTTCCTCCGCCCGCCTTGTGCTTTTATTATAGGGGGAAATTGAAAATTTAATTGCTATTTATAAAATTTTATATATAAAAACAATACACCAGTTCCATTCTCTCTAAATAATTAATATGTTTAACAGTTTAAGGTATGAATAGTTTGAATATATATTTAATTTGTTTTTTAAAATAATTATTTATTTTTTATTATACTTAAATGCACTATTTATTATAAAGAAAGCCAACAACATATTTTTTAATAATTTTTTTAATATATTTTCATCATAATTTTAATTTTATGTAAATTCTACTAAATTATATGGATTTCACTTTTAAAATGATAAAATTTATATAAATATTGATTAATAAAAAAAATTATGCTGAAGAGTATTTTGCTAATATTTTTTAATTTTATTATTATTATTTCATTATTTTTATCATTGAAAATAAATATATGCCTCTAACTCACATAATTTACAGAAAGTTAAAATTAATAAAAATGTAGGTTTGTTTTAAAAAAAAATCCATATAATTTTTTTTATCTTAATCTATTTAATTTGTAAATTAGAAAATTAATCTAAAGGTCTAATTTTTTAATTATATATATTATATATGTTTATTTTTATTTTTTAATTTTAATATTTTAATGGTTAAATATTTTAGACAAGACATTTTTTCCATAAAAAACCAAAATTGGTTGAATGTAGATTAATAATCTTTATAGCTTATTTATTTTGTTAATCAAACCATTCCTACTTATTTATGGTGGATTATCGCAATGGTTAACTAAATTTATGCACAATCAAATTGATCTGTATAGTCACTTCTAGTTATTGTATTGTTATTGTTTCATTTTTTATTAATTTTTTTTATAGTACAAATTTTATTATTTTTTTAAAATGGCTGGAAAATATCAATTTGAAACATTTAAAAAATAAAAATAAACTACATGAGTAAATTTTTTGTAGAACTATTAATGTGAGCAAACCTTTATTAACAATTCACACTTAATGGTTAATAAAGATCCATTTTTTTAAGGATCTACTTTAGCAATTCGTTAAACATCTGTAAAAGTAGGTGCTACACTTTTATTTTATTATTATTGTTATCTATATAGTTAGCTATTGTAACTGTTAAGAACACAAGTTTTTTATAATCATTATGAAGGCCAGCTTTTTTGCCATATGCATGTAAATGAAAAATCGATAATTAGTTACTTCTTATCAAAGTATATTAAAGCTATTTTCCAATAAAAATATAACACATTAAAATTAATTCATCATTTTTAAAAATAAAATAATTGAAGAAAGAATTAATTGTAGATATTAAAAACTCGGTACCTCCCCTTATTTGTAACAACATAAAGCCTACTTCACCCTCTTACTAAGTAGAATTACAACATTAAAAGAAAAAAATTATTGAAAATGCCGATCAAATTGATAAAGATAGATGTATAGGCCAAAAAGGTTTTTTCTAAAAATTGGACCTCTAATTTAGTATGATCCACATACTTCATGACAATTCTATAAAAAAATATAATTTTACACACATAATAATTACATCTATTTATATTTTAAAATTTATCTTTATAATTAATTACTTAAAAAAATTATAGTTAATATGCAATATAAATTATGATTAATTTTGTTATTACATAATTATTTGAAATAAAATTATAATCAATTAATAAAAATGAGTAATTGATTACGAATTATAATAATAATTGATTAATATAAATAAATAAATTATTATTTTTTATATTATTAATCACAGTTTTTTATAATAATTTATTATTAAATAAAAAATTTAAATATATAGATAAATAAATTTACTATTGATATTTCTGAATATCGAAATTGTATAATGATCTTATAATTTGTGTCAGTGAATAGTCCTAATTACTTTAAATAAATTATAGGCAAATTTTAAGTTTTCAACATGTTGCTCCAATGAATCATTATTTGTAATTTTGGCAACACTCTTTCTTGCAAATAACAAATTGAAGAGAGAGTGAGTTGAAGCAAATGACAAAATTGAAAAAGGAAGAAGACTCCTCAGCGCCACGCTGTGCAATGATTTCATAGTGCTTAACATCAAAATTGAAAGGATACTTTGCCTATATAGTTCAAATTTGAGTCTAACTTTGTTATTTTTCACGACCCCAAACAACTAGTTTCACAGTTATAAAGATTGGTCAATGAAGATGAAAATGTTGGGGATTAGACTTTTATTTTGATTAAGAATGGAAGTTAATATATAAAATTATAATTTGATTTGTTTAAAATTATAATTTAATTTATTTAAAATTTAGTTTGATTTGATTTGTTTAATAAATAGAAAAGTTTAAATTTATTAAAAAATATTTTTAAATAAATAAATTAAATTTAAATTTATAAAAAATCTATTTATATTTATATTTATTTTAATATATTTTATTTAAATAATATATATATATATTAATTTATTTAATGACCATTTTATCTTATAGATTTTAAATTTATAAATTTTTTTAATTAATTATTTATATAGATTTTAAATTTACTTATTAACTTTTATTATAATATATCCTTTTAAATAAACTTATAAATCTTATAAACTTTAAATCTTTTAACATATAAGATATTTGCATTTCTCAACTCATTTGTGTAATTTTTATTCTTTTATCTTTCTTTTAAGATTTATCTCAATGGTATAAAAATATAATATTATTATAATTGTTTTCTTAGTTAATAATTGGTCATTAGTTTTTTTTTTTCATCAACTTCTTTCGAATACCTTTCTTCTACTTCACTTGTTCATCTTATGCTATTCTAGTATCAACTAATTTGCCTACAATGATCCTTATTTCGTGATAAGTAGAAATATATAAATTGTTAGGTTGTGAGTCACATGATTTTTTATTTATTAGATTAATGATTGTTAACAAGTTTTCCGTGCATGCATAAAATCATATAATAAATAGAAAAATAAATTCTTATAATTATTATTGAAAATTTTATTATATTGAAAAATAAACTAAAAATATAATTAATTATTAATTTTTTAATTAAGGCCCATAAATCAAAATTTAAATTCAATTTATATAAGATTGGAATGATTTTAAATGTTAATTTATAAATAATACTTTTAATTTTATAAATTTAATAAAAATTAAAAATTTAAATAAAATAAAGTTAAAATTTCAGGCATGAAATATTATTCTAAAATATAAAATATAAATAAAAAATTAAATATTCAAAGCAGAATAGATTTCATAACTTAACGAAAAAAATAAATAACTCTTTAAAATAATAAATCCACATTTTTGTGCTTAAAATCGTAAATGTTATTTACTTTAGTGATTAATTAATTTTATAAAAAATTTACTTGAATCCTTGGTTTTTAAAAAATATATCTATTATAGTCCCTTTAAATATAAAATAAATTAAAATGGAATGAAATAAAAAATTAATGATTAAAATAAATGTTTTATAAAATCAAATATTAAGTGAGGATTTATTTCTAAAAAATTCACATTTAAGACCGGGCTCGTATTTATATATAACATAGAAGTAGATATAAAGGTATATTATTGTTTGGAGCATCCATGATAACAAAAATAATGACCATTGAAAAATTTTCACATTCCAAGCTATAAATGCTAGTGGATATGAAAAAATAAAAATAAATAAAAGACAATTTAATTGTAACCTGATGTTAAGTAAATTGCAAAAGATTATTGTTATTGTTGTTTTGTTAATATATTTTTTAAAATTAATTATAAATATTTAGTAATGATAATTTTTAATTTGTTAAAAACACTGATTATAGTTTTATATTTTTAATAAATAAATACGATGGACATGCATGAATGCTTTGTAAGGATTTCATAGCATTTACTGGATTTTGGTACGAATGCATGTGTATTAAAGTTAAAACAGTAAATTTGGAAAGAGACGTCTTTGGATACAACAATAATATCCTCATTAACATAAAATTTGAAATCATGCTAACCAGTCTAGGGTTGATAACAACGTCTTTGTTTGTTTCAATGTTAATCAATGTCATTTTATAACAAAATCATATTGTTAATACCTCCATGCCTGTCTAGGAGTTATAGCTTTAAATCTTTCGATTCTAACTTAAGTGTGATATTTTGCATTAACATAATTTTTATAAAGCTATTAGAACACATGAAAACACAAATGCATAACTTTTATCATTAAACATAGTCAATTTGCCATCCACATTGAGAATGAGATGTTTTCTTTTAACAAAATATAATAACAACACTTGATTTTATTCAATGATAAAAAAAAAAGTTGATATATATGGAGTTACAATAATTTATGTCAAGGGTATCAATACAAAATTTAACTTGTTTTAGTGGTTAGACCAAAAGTTACAGTTACCTATATAATCAGTAAATTTAAGTGTTTAATGTTTTTTTTAATTATTCTAGGTTTACATAATTAGACCAAATTCCCAAGGTGATATTGATTGTCCAATTTCTCCTCGGATCAAGAAATCATCAAAGATCTAACAGATCATTTGATCTGCAACCTATGGTGATTTACATATCTAAAACATGCAATTTAAGTTCACACTTTCCATGTTAAGTAGAGATGATAAAATGAGCTATTTAATTTAATGTGGACTGCAAACTATAATAAATGGGGTATAAAAGAATAAATTTAATTGTTTTATAAAATAATGTTCAAACCTAGTAAACAAATGATAACATGATAATTTTTCAGAATTTGTTGAAACTAAATCTAGATCAGATAAAATAAAGTTCAAATTTAAGAAAATTTAAAATTTAACGACAAACCTTGTATTCTACTAGTCACGTTTTAATTAGATAATTTTGATTGACCTGTTTTACCACATCTAATACAATAGTTTTTAGAATATTAAACATTCAATGAATCTATCTCACACTGTAATTATTTCATGCTTGTACCTGAATGTTAAAACTGTTACTCATTTGCATACAAACTCTACAAAGAGAAATGTTATTTCATCACATCTAATGCCATAACTTTTATAATATTGAATTTTCAAGGAACTTATTTTCCATTAAGATTACCTCATGCCTGTACTCAAATGTTAGAAGTATGACTCACTTCCATACAAATTCTAAAAAAAAATAATACTAAAAACGCATTTTTTGATACATTTATTATGAGTAGTCATTAAAAAATTAAAACTGTTTTAATAAAATATAAATTTATGAAATAAATACTTCAACTTTTTAAAATTAATTAATCAGCATGATTTTCTGAAAAGCATGGTACTGGCATTCCTCATTTTACAAATGAGAAACTCTATAACTTTGTTGAAATAATCTTAGATGTTAAAATCATTTAATAGGTAATTTTTACAATTTTATATTCGTTGGACTAACATCTTTATACTTTTCTTTGATATAAAGCAGATTCAGTATATATTATTTGTTTTATTTATTTAAAAACAAGAAAACATTTTATTTATTTATTTATGTAGAAATTTAAGAAAGTAATAACAACAGTAATGTTTTATTAGTATTCTTTTATCCATAAAATAAATAAATAATAGTAAATATGTATTGTAGATTTAAATAAATAAATAAATAAATAAATTATTATAATGAATTTAATAATAAAATTTTAAAATATTTTATATTTTTTATATCTCTAGAAAGAGAGTAAAATATTTATTTTTATCTATTTATTTTCTTAAATTTTTAGAAGAGTATTTATTAATTTTCCTATATATACTTTTATATTTATATAATTATTATCAGCTATAATAAATGAATAAAGATAAAAATAAAGGATAAATTAATAAATACATGATTTTTTTTTAAAATTAATAACGTTAATTCTATTTTTAATATTTGTAAATTTTTAATCAAATAAAAAATAGAGAGAATATGATATTTTGAGATTAAATTTTATTGTTTTTATTATATATTAAAATAAATAAATAATTAAAAAATTAATAATAAAAATATTTTAATTTATATTTTTTATTTAAATAAATAATTAAGAATGAAGGCAGTAGACTAGTATATTAAAAATGTTAACGAATAAAAAAAAAAGAAAAAAATGGAGCAAGAAAATGGGTGGATCCATGGTAAAAATGGAGGATCCATAGTTTGTTCCCAGATCTTGAAAGAATTGAGGAGGGACCCAAAGAGGTGATTACTGGTTACAGCACACAGACACAGTCAACACTTATGATAACAGACCAGCAGGGACCGTACAGCTAAACGTTAGCATTTTTGGTTTCTAATTTCTTGGGCAGAATATCAAACAAAACGCGTAAAAGAGAAAAGTGAACTTTACATTCATGACATACGTTTCATTACACTCATCACTCAATACTTAATAGTTAATACTGATGTATTTGGTAAACTTTAAAACTTTTTTAAAAATTAAAACATAAAACTAAAAAAGCTAGTTAAAAATGATAAATTAATAATTAAATTAAAAATATTTAATAAAATTAATTGTTAAATTAATTAATTAATATAAAATAATAAATAATATATAATTAATTAATAAATAGATTAATAAAAAGATATTAAAATTTAAATAAATAAAATTTTATTTAAAAAAAAATATAATTTAATTTTTATATACATAAAATTTAAATAATAATTTTAAGAAAATAATTATTTTTAAAATTTTAATTTTTTTTAAATTTAATGTTTCATTAAAAAATAAATAATATAATAATTAAAATAAATAAGGTATATTAAATCTATATAGAGAAAGAAGATGTGTACTTTCAATTTTTAAGACATGATCTACGCCGCGCAAGCAGATTCTACTCGCGAGCCAGACCAAGTTCACTTTCTCAATCCCTTTCATGTGACTCTCTTTCATGTTAACCAGCTTGTACGCTCAACCAAACCTTGAACCTTGTCCTACACAGTGAAGGTTTTCCATTTCACTTTCGCACAACAACACCATACAAAACAAAATAAACCCTTCCCGTACCCACTCACAATCACAAAACACTGCCGACCAAAGAAAATAAAATTCACCCAATTTTGAATTTTAATTTTCATTTGCAGTAGAAAGACAGTATATACGTACTATCAAACAAAAGAATAAAAGTTTTCACCAAACTCCGGTGGGGGCACAGCCCAGCGCCACCACCTCCCTCTGGGCCCCACCCACCTCATTCATTCACTTTTCCTCTCTCTATTTTTTTTTAATTTTTATTTTATTTTTCACTCTATTCTTCTCTTTTTTTAATAATCTCACTTTCTCTCTCTTTCATTGATTCTCGATCTCTCTCTCTCTCTCTCTGCCTCCTTCTCTCTAACGCCTCCTCCTTTCCACACACACACTATCTTCTTTCTTTGTTCCACTCCCTCTCTTTCTCTCTCTAAACTTTCTTACAGATTAGGACCAGCCAGAGGACTAGACTTGGCTGGCTTGTGAAGGAATCAAAATCAAAACCAAAACCAAAACGCAAGCACGCCAAGTCCGAAGCCTCTTTTTTATTTTTTAAATATTTATTTTTTCTTGAATGTTAAAACCACAATCATTTTGGATCCGTTTTGGTCTCTGTGTATGAGTATTGTCCAGTGAAAAGGAGTGGATCTTCTTGGCGAGTGAGTGAAACAACAGCATTGGTTTTGAGTTGTTTCAGAGAGCGTGGTTGAAGGGGTTGTGAGTGATGCACACGGGAGGTAGACTCGTTGCTGGTTCTCACAACAGGAATGAGTTCGTGCTCATCAATGCCGACGAGAATGGAAGGGTAAGGCTCCATTTGGATATTCATTCCCTCTCCCTCTTCTTCTCATTTGCATCTCATCACTGTTTCCTTTTCTCGGTTTGTTTTGTTGCCAATGCCAAAAACAGGATCTGGAGCACTTAATCTCTGTGTAGTTTCTTCTGATCTCTAAGTGATTCACGGAGATTTCCAATTAATATTTCTTTTTTCTTTAAAAAAACTTTTCATTTTTTCACTGTCGGTGGTCTGTGACGTACATGCTTGTGTCTTTGTTTTTCTATTTTTTTTCGGCGGCAACAAATACCCTAAAAACAAAAATTTTGGTTTGATGGAGTTTCGGTGCTTCCTTGCTCATTTTGTCTTTATGCATTCGTTTAATAGTTGGGCATAAGGTTTGCTCCATTTTGATAACTAGCTGCTACCTTCCTCTTCCTCTCAATTTTTTTTTTGCATACAAAATACCCTGAAAAATTGGCCATACATAGGTGAAATTGCTTGCCAGCTTCGACTCTACGAAAGTAGACTTCAAAATTATGGTTTCTCTTGGAGTTAAAAAATTGGATTAAATTGAGTGTTAAGTGCTTTATTAGGCATAAACGTTCATGGGAATTATCTTGTGTTTTATCCGTAAATTTCAAGACTGCTTGACTTGGAAGGGTGATGATTTTCTCACATAAGAGGAGATTTTCGTGAATGTTTTGCTTAAGGGTTACAGAAGATTCGTAAGGAGTTTAAACATGAATTTGTCTTCTTCTCGGTCTTTCTGTAACGATCCTTTGTGTAACAACAACAAAGGGCAATGCTTTGAAAAACCTTTTTGTGGGACAATTTTTGCCGAATCTTATTGGCAAGTTGTATCATTTAGGAGGCATTTGGCAGCTCAGGCATCTAAAGATGCCTGCGCGTTAGATTTTGTACTCGGTTTGGTCGGCATCTTAGATGCGTAAACATGTGCGATGCGTTGGTTTGGTTTCACTGATCAAATTTAGAGTAACTATTGATATTTTAAAATCCCAATTTTTTTAGTATATGTAATTAACAAAAAGTATTAATGATAAAATTTATCAATGAAGATTAATTTTTAATAATTCATAGTTTAGTGTGAGGATAAAATTGTAGGTGTATTCATTTATAGAAAAGAAGGTAATTGATGAGGAGATAGTATTTGTAAATTTCTAGAAACATGGTTAAGCCACAGGATCAGAATTTTAAATTCTTCCGGGTTTGAAGGTCATCCCATTCCCCTACATTAAGCATATGAGATGAATAGTTGTCATTGAGATGTCTATGGTAACTTCATGCCCACATACCAAACATGCCATTGTCCTGATATCTAATGGCAGGGTAACGCTTGCACCCGAAAGTCAAATGCCTCATTTAGTTTTATTAAAAAGTTGTGCATGTAACCGCCGCGGAGTGCAATAACACTTTTTGTTTTGTTTTGGTTCTTATCAGATTAAGTCTGTCCAAGAATTGAGTGGACAGATATGTCAGATTTGTGGGGATGAGATAGAGATTACAGAGGATGGGGAACCCTTTGTTGCTTGCAATGAGTGTGCTTTCCCTGTTTGTCGGCCATGCTATGAGTATGAGAGACGAGAGGGAAATCAGGCGTGTCCACAATGTAAGACCAGATACAAACGCATCAAAGGTAAGATTGTTTCCATATTATTCTCTTTGACTTTTGTGACTTAAGTCAAGTGTTGGTGTGCACTAACAGATAAATGAAATTGCAGGTAGTCCCAGAGTTGAAGGTGATGAAGATGAGGATGGTACTGACGACTTGGACAATGAGTTTGATTATGGATATCCTGACGCTTTGGGCCTGCAGCCAACTTCTGGTTCACTGCTTTCTGGACATCTTCATACCGGTCGTGGTTACAATCCTAATATATCTGGTATCCCCACAAATTTGGAACATGACACATCTCCTCTCAATTCTGAAATCCCACTCTTGACTTATGGGGAGGAGGTATATTACAAATTATCTTTTTGATGTGTTTCTTGTTTTCTTTTATCCAGTGTGCATTACTGCAAGGTAGTGACGAAAATTCTTTCTTATATAATATTATTTTTATCCTTTACAGGATCCCGAGATATCTTCTGATCAACATGCTCTAATTGTTCCCCCATACATGAATAGTGGAAACAGAGTTCATCCCATGCCATACACTGATCCAGCCATTCCATGTAAGTGTTGAACCACTGTTTCATTATGCATTTCTATCCTTTATATTATCTGTGAGTTTATTGTCACACCGGTGTGTCTGTTGCTGTAGTGCAACCCAGGCCAATGGTTCCAAAGAAAGATATTGCAGTGTATGGGTATGGAAGTGTGGCTTGGAAAGACCGCATGGAAGACTGGAAGAAAAGGCAGAGTGACAAACTTCAGGTGGTGAAGCATGAAGGGAGTAACAATGGTGGAAATTTGGGTGATGAGTTGGAGGATGCCGATTTACCCATGTAAATCTCTTACTTGCATCTTGTCATATTTGTAAATTGTACTGTTCTCCATGATTGGAGAGGGTCTAATGTTAAGACAAACCATGTTTAAATAGTTGTCAGTGCATAAATGCCTATGCTTTTGCCGACCAATCTATTCTTGTTTTGTTAGTTGTAACTTGTAAGTGTGTAGAAATTTAGATAAAACAAAATCCCATATTTTTTCCATATATTTTTGTTTGTTTAATTTGGTTTTTGAACATTTTTCCCATCATATTCTATCAGGATGGATGAGGGCAGGCAGCCACTTTCACGGAAGCTACCTATCCCTTCAAGCAAGATAAATCCATACAGAATGATTATAGTACTCCGCCTTGTGATCCTTGGGCTTTTCTTTCATTATAGAATTCTCCACCCTGTTAATGATGCATATGGCTTGTGGTTGACGTCTGTCATCTGTGAAATATGGTTTGCTGTATCATGGATAATGGATCAATTTCCAAAATGGTACCCAATAGAGCGAGAAACATACCTTGATCGTCTTTCACTGAGGTAATTGAAGCTACCACATTGTGTGCTTTTGGTTTCATGATTTGCTTTGGGTTCTTGCTAGTTTATAAGCCTAATTTTAATACATTTTATTAAATTTTTCGTAGTCAAATTCCTACTATGTTGCCTTAATATTTTCTTCATAACATGGCTACAGATATGAAAAAGAAGGGAAGCCATCTGAGTTGTCTGGTGTAGACATCTTTGTCAGTACTGTTGATCCCATGAAAGAACCTCCGCTGATAACTGCAAATACTGTTCTATCTATCCTTGCGGTTGATTATCCAGTTGATAAAGTTGCTTGCTATGTCTCAGATGATGGTGCTGCTATGCTTACTTTTGAGGCACTATCGGAGACATCTGAATTTGCTAGGAGATGGGTGCCATTCTGTAAAAAATACAATATTGAGCCCCGAGCTCCAGAATGGTATTTCAATCAGAAGATGGATTACCTGAGAAATAAAGTACATCCAGCATTTGTCAGGGAAAGGAGAGCGATGAAGGTTTTGATTTTTTGTCTGCCTGCAATTTTTTCTTTACATACACATATAGGCTTAATCAAGTGTTTAGTGACAATTATTTCACCTTATATTAATTTAATCCCTACTTTTTCACTTTATTTATTTTAGTCCCTCTATTTACCTATTACATTTAATGCTGTTTATATGGTGTACCTTCATCCAAATTGTTTTGCAAAATGGTTTGAGTTGCTTGGAAATTTCTTTTGTCTAAAACTATTACACCATAACCATTTGACACTTTACCATTAACAATATAATTTGGATGGAAAATCACAAGGACAACATTGCATGCAATTGGTAGATTCAAGGAGACTAACAGATTGAAAATGTATGGATTGAAGTTTCAATTAAACCTTGTGTTTGTATACTTACAAAGTTGCAAACAAAAAATAAAACATGTGAAGCTACTAATGGTCTTTATGCCTTCGACTATTACAGAGAGATTATGAAGAATTTAAGGTGAGGATAAACAGTTTGGTGGCAACTGCGCAGAAGGTCCCTGAGGATGGATGGACAATGCAGGATGGGACTCCATGGCCTGGAAATAATGTGAGGGATCACCCTGGCATGATTCAGGTAAAATTCATCTGTTTAACAGACACCAAGTTCAGGATTTTGATCTTCTAAAATGCAGGGTTGATAACTTCAATTGAATATAATTACATAAATTACACTATATTGAACAATAAAGCACAATTATATGGCAAACTTGTACTTTAAAGGATCTTGGTCCAAATGTTTTACATTTCTCTTATTATGGTTTTTGTTTACTCATAAGGAATTTGTTTTATATAAAGGTTCCGAGAGATATCTGTTGGTTATTAAGGGTGCTTTGGTTTAAGTGAAAAATGGTTGACAGTTTACATTGCATTTATGTAAAGCATTCATGCTTCGCAAGTTGACTTGTTTTAGCCTCCTTCATGCTAAAGGATTTGGATTCTAGTATTCACATTGCACTGACTTTTGAAGTTGGAGGTCATAACATTTTTGCACTACAGGTCTTACTTGGTCAAGAGGGTGTTCGTGATATTGAAGGAAATAAGTTGCCTTGTTTAGTTTATGTTTCTCGAGAAAAGCGGCCGGGCTTTGATCACCACAAAAAGGCTGGGGCAATGAATGCTCTGGTAATCCTCGAGTTACTTTTATTTTGATTCAGATTCAAGTAAATTAATGATTTAGTGGTCTTAAATGACATGATCATGTAATAATAATAAAAAATAATATTTGAAGGTACGGGTGTCTGCAATAATCTCAAATGCGCCATATCTTCTGAATGTTGATTGTGATCACTACATTAACAATAGTAAGGCACTTAGAGAAGCTATGTGTTTCATGATGGACCCTCAAGTTGGGAAAAAAATCTGCTATGTACAATTTCCTCAAAGATTTGATGGGATTGATCGCCATGATAGATACTCAAACCGGAATGTTGTATTTTTTGATGTAAGTTCTATGTTTCACATTGCTTCGCATGTTCATAAATTTTTTCTTTCTATTACAATTATGATCAGTACTGACTCCCAAATTGAAAACAGATAAACATGAAAGGACTGGATGGCATACAAGGACCAATTTATGTTGGAACAGGATGTGTTTTTAGAAGGCAAGCACTTTATGGGTATGATGCACCTGCCAAGAAGAAGCCTCCTAGCAAAACCTGTAATTGTTGGCCAAAATGGTGCTGCTGTCTATGTTGTTGTCGCTCTCGAAAGAAGAAAAACACTAACACCAAGGAGAAAAGAAAGGTGAAGCACAGGGAGGCATCGAAGCAGATACATGCACTTGAAAATATTGAGGGGATTGAAGGTGTGAATTTTGAATGATATTGCTGTCCTTACAAACTAGAACATCAACAAAAATCCTGGATGGTAAAGTAACGCATAATAGCTTCTGTTGCAGGTTTGAATACTGAGAAGTCATCTAATTTGACTCAAATGAAGTTGGAGAAGAGGTTTGGGCAGTCTCCAGTGTTTGTAGCCTCCACACTATTGGAAAATGGTGGAATTCCTCATGATGCAAGTCCTGCATCACTTTTAAAAGAAGCCATCCAAGTCATCAGTTGTGGTTATGAAGACAAATCTGAATGGGGAAAAGAAGTAAGTGCTGGAGAAAGACTTTGCTTTCAAATTTTGAATGACTAGTGTCTCTTGTTCTCACATTTCTTCCTTCTTATCACCAGGTTGGGTGGATATATGGTTCCGTGACAGAGGATATCTTGACAGGATTTAAAATGCATTGTCATGGTTGGCGGTCTGTGTATTGCATCCCTAAGCGGCCTGCATTCAAGGGGTCAGCACCTATCAATCTTTCAGATCGTCTGCACCAGGTTCTTCGGTGGGCCCTGGGATCTGTTGAGATTTTTTTGAGTAAACATTGTCCAATCTGGTATGGATATGGCGGTGGGTTGAAGTGGTTGG
Source organism: Canavalia gladiata (assembly GCA_037954105.1). NCBI lineage: Eukaryota > Viridiplantae > Streptophyta > Magnoliopsida > Fabales > Fabaceae > Canavalia > Canavalia gladiata. The sequence goes on along the minus strand of CM075659.1, from coordinate 55,247,496 downwards.
AACGATTTTCGTACATAAATTCAGTTGTATATCCTTTGACTTCCATCCCATTGCTTGTCTATTGTACGCTGCCAGCTATATGTCTTCTGACTGGAAAGTTTATCGTACCTGAGGTATGCTTTTGTGCAATATCTGTCAGGTCTGAGAAAAAAAGATTCTCTTCTGAATTCCCTAGGAATTTAGAAACAAGAAAAATGTCGTACTTGTTTCTGTAGATTCATTTTTGACATATTAAATATATTTACTGTCTGAATGGTTGGAGTTTTGTGCATAAGCTTGTTTCACTTTCCTGGTCTCTGGGAGAATACTGTATTTAGAAACTGGTTAATGGTAATTAGATATTGCAAAGTCAATCTCCATCCCTAAACAAGATTGATTATCTTTTTGGATTTTCAAGAGGCTAAATGCTTGTATTTTTCATTTAATAGTTTCTATTTTTATTTCTTCACAAAATCATTTTTTAAACTTCAATGATATTGCATATCACTGGCATTTCTGAGTCCTTTAGCCAAGTGTAGGCATGGCTTCTAACATGCATTTTTCTATCTTAATTTGCAGATTAGCAACTATGCAAGTCTTGTGTTCATGGGCCTCTTCATATCCATTGCAGCAACTGGTATCCTTGAGATGCAGTGGGGTGGTGTTGGTATAGATGATTGGTGGAGGAATGAACAGTTTTGGGTGATTGGAGGTGTTTCTTCCCACCTCTTTGCTCTTTTTCAGGGTTTACTGAAGGTACTGGCTGGTGTTAACACTAATTTCACCGTTACCTCGAAAGCAGCCGATGATGGAGAGTTCTCAGAGCTGTATATCTTCAAATGGACATCACTCTTAATTCCTCCAACTACTCTACTAATCATAAACATTGTTGGGGTTGTGGTTGGGGTCTCAGATGCCATCAACAATGGATATGATTCATGGGGTCCTCTCTTTGGTAGATTATTCTTTGCCTTATGGGTCATAATACATCTTTACCCATTCCTCAAGGGGTTACTTGGAAAACAAGATAGGATGCCCACCATTGTGTTGGTTTGGTCAATCTTGCTAGCATCCATTTTGACTCTCATGTGGGTTAGAATTAACCCATTTGTGTCAAGAGATGGGCCTGTATTAGAGATTTGTGGATTGAATTGTGATGAGTCATGAACTACAAGGTGAAGGAGTTTTTCAGCATCGTTGAAGAAGCAATGCATTGGATATGTCACTCATGGCAATGTTGCACGAATTTTTGGATGGAAGTTTTATTTTTGGGATGTGTAGATAAAGAGAAGGGGAGCCGGGGCTGCGAACACTGTTACTTGTGTAATAGGAGTTTTTCATTTATTCTTTCATTACATTTCTGAGTCCAAGTGTTAATTCTTTTTCAAGTTATATGTATTCTTGTAAGGAAGAGAATTGAATGATAATCATCCCTCCTTGGAATGAGGGATTCGCAGGGTCAAGAATTAGATGTTAAGTCTTAAGGTGGTATGGTTCTTGCTTAAAACTATGGGAACATGGGCATGTAACTTCCTCATTTGTAATACCAAAAATTATGGATAATTTTGTTCCTTGGCTGTTTATTTTTATTTATCTCGCAAACTTTGGGGGTTAGATTCTATACTTATCCCTACAAGTTTGATCAGGAATATATTTTGTAGGGTGATAACGTAGTATGTTTGGTCATTGATAGTATCATTTGATTCTTAACGTAGTATGTTTGGTCATTGATAGTATCATTTGATTCTTTTTTAATTATCCGTTTGTATTTGGATTTGTAGCCGACAAGGGCCGTATTGTTTCAGTTTAAACCACCTCTTGTCAATTGTTATGTGCTCTTAACACTAATAGCAACGTATTCATCAAGAAGTTGCGGAAACGCGGTTCTTTAAAATTCATAATCCCTATTGCTAATTTCTCATGCTCTCGATGAAACAAATTTGCCTTATTCCGGTTTTAGGTTTTGGGACCTTTTGTAGCTTAAGGCTGAAAAAGGAACTGCCAAGATGAAAGATATAGAACTACACAAACCTAAGATGAAAGATATAGAACTACACAAACCTAAAATGACAACAATCGTAACCATGACGCTTTCCATTTTTTTGATTATTTCTATACAATTAGAATTCAGATGATATATTCCATATTATTTGCAATTCATTTTTTGTTAGGGAATTAATGTGTCTAAATTATTGTAGCATTCAATATTGGTTATTGCTTAATTATTTTGGTATTAATTTGATATTTTTTTTATGTGAAATAATCCTATTTGAATAAGATATATTTACGGTGACCTATCTCTCTCAACAATGTTTTTTTGCACATACACAATAATTAGCTACGCCAATCACTTATTGGTGATGATTACTTATATATTTGGCCAAATGAGGGAAATAAAAAGAAAGCAGAGCCAAAATTGTTGGGTCACAATGATTCTTCTGATTCTAAATTAATACGGCTGTTCCTTCCACCCTTTCAAAACATTGACAGGAAGAAACTCTGAAAATTGAAATTATTAATGAACTCATGTTCGGAGTTTGACCTGTTTCCCTTTATGTTGCCTTGTTTGAAGTCGGTTCATATTTCTACATTCTAAGCGCTTTTACAATATCGAATGAGGAAAAATTCGAATTTTGTTTTGACTGGTCAAACTGAATAATGCTTTATTCTTCCACAAATGTAGTAAATGAAGGAAAAGATTATTTTCCTTGTCTTTCTTTCTCTTAAATACACAGTATGATCCACATGTATATTTTTTGTCATCTTCTAAGGCATTGAACCTCTCCAAATACTATAGAAGATCCGTGCCCGTAAACGAAATACCTTTATGGAAGAGAAAAGAAAAAACATAAAAGTGAACATAGATTACTTCGCTTAGAAGTCATCAAGTTGTGATGTGAAATAACAATGTGGTTAAACACTTAGACATGCATTGCCATATTTGGATAATTTACAATTTTTTATTACAAATTTGGAATTAAATGAGATGAGGTGAAAAAAATAATTAAAATGTAATATGATGGAATGAAAGATATAAAATAAAAAATTAATATATATTAAAATTAAAATTCTGTTAAAAAGTATAATAACCAAAATTTTAATTTTTTATATTTATATTTTTTTTAGTACAAAAGATTGAATTCGAAATCTTTAAGCCACTCTAATCTTTAATCCTTCGTTATTAGATTAATTCTAGTGATTTATATTTATATTATTTGTTGTATTTAATTTTTATCTAAACTTTTTATATTAGCTTTCATATAATTTATCACGCAACATTAAATATTATTTTATATTTTTGAAATATGTGATATTGAATTTTTTTATTTTTTTAGAATTATTTTAAAAAATAATTACTAAAATATAACTGTACAAAAAATAATTTTCTATCTAAATTGAAACAATGCATTACACGTAATGAAAAAACGACATATATGTATTAATGAAAGATGATAGAATTGTATCTTGAAAATACAACTTGGTATACTCCATATTTTATAATTTTTTAGTTTAATTTTTTAAAAAAATTATATTTTGTTAAGTGAATTTTCTTTAATTTGAAAGTTTATTTTTGAACAATAATTTTGTATTCCTAAAATAAGTAATTTTTATTTATTTATTATAAATATAAAATAAAATAATTTTATTTATTTATTATTATTTATTATAAAAATAAAATAAAATAATTAAGATTAATTTTTTTATATTAAAGTAATTCACTAATTAAATACATGAATTACATATAAATTATGTTATATTTTTAAATAAAATTTTATGTTGATTCATTCAATTTTTATATATTTATTATAATTTTTAATCAATAATTAAAGTATTAATTAATAAAATTTTTTATTTAAAAAACAGAAAAATTTTATTTATTTTATCTTTATAATAAATAACAACAATAAAATTTTACTTATTTTATTTTTACAATAAATAATAATGATATATTTATATTAAAAATAAAATTATTTTTTAAAAATAAACCTTCAAGTAAAAAAAAATTCACTCAATAAAATATAACTTAATTTTTTAAAAAATTTAAATTAAAAAATTAATAAAAAATAAAATAAAAATGCACGACTAACAACATTCACTACTTATCGTCTTTCCACGATACATAACTTAGTATTTTTTTTTTATTATATAATACAATTATATTGCCTCTTCATCTAACAATTTTTTTTTTAAACAATCTGTTTTGATAATTTCTTTTTAAAATAACTTCAGAGATTAAAAGGGCTGTCATATCCGCATTTAAATTTCGTGTATCGATTTCAATTTCAAGACTTGATATGTTAAATTTTACTTTTGTGATTACAATCTTATGTTGCCACTTATTTTATTTCGTTTTAACTATGAAATTGGTAATTCTCGGGTCAACATTTAGACTCTTACCTTTTAGTTTCAAGATATGCAACTCACGGTTTAAGGCGTAAAAATGTTATTTACGATGAATCGTTTCTTAGAAAAATTGCCGAATTAAAAATTGATTAATGAAAATCTCGCATAAAAATACATGTAAAAAAATGTATGACAACTGTTTAAACATTTCATAGCTATCCACTAATTATGTAACTTAACTAAACTTGTATGAAAAAAAAATTATGTACTTCCATTCAAATCATAATACTTAATATGTATAATTAGTTTTTATTTATTTAATTTTTTAAAAATATAATAAAAAATTATGAAATTAAAAATACTAATTTTCAAAAAATAGAAACTGTAAAAATATTAAAATTTTTAATTCGACTTATTTAATAAATAGATAGGTTTAAATTTTTGTTAAAAAATCTTTTTAGATAAACAAATCAAAATTAAATTTATAAAAAAATTTATTTAACTTATTCAGATATCTATATATATTTATATATATATATATATATAATGTTTTAGATCTATTTAATGATTTTTTTTATTTTGTAAGTTTTAAATTTATAAACTTTTTTAATTAATTATTTATATAAATTTTAAATCTATTTATTAATAATTTTAAAATTTTAAACAAACTAACACTCAAAATCTAACTTAGGTTGACTTATTTCAATCTTCAAAAAGATAATCTAAAATCACAAAATTGTAATTGCATATTTTATCTTTATACTTTAATTTAGATGCGATTTTATTACAATAAAAGAATAAAATTTAAATACAAATTTTATATAAATTATTCTAATTTTTAAATTCTTACCTCACAAAATATAATGAAAGCATGACATAATTTTTTAATTATAATTTCTTATATTTAATTTTTATAAATTTTTAATTGTTAAAATTAAATGTTTTTTATTTAAAAATTTTATTTAATAATTAATAAAAATATATCCAAAGTATGAAAATATTTATTTATTTAAATAAAAAAAATATATGTATGAAGTATTTAAATAAAAATTAAAATATGAAATATAAAAAATTAATAAAATTCCTTTTTTTATTTAATTATATATATATATATATATATATATATATATATATATATATATTCTGTAAACTACGAACTAATGATATATTACACGTCAGACATCAGTTACATTTCTGTTATTTTTTTTTATGAATTTTGGAATGAAGGATTTAATTAAATAATTAAAAAATATGAGAACTAAATATGAATAGTTAAAATTAAGGATACTAAAATTACAAAATAAGACTAAAGTATAATAATTGAGTCTTAAAAATACAGAGTTTATTGTTTTAAAAATATTTTTAGTTTTATTTTATATTTTTATTAATAGTTATAAAAATATCATTATTTTTTATTTGTTCTTGTTTATATTGATTTGTATAAAAATGATATTATTTGTATAAGATATAATATTTTATAATTATAAAAAATATTAAAACACCAGTATATTATTTGTGCATTATATAAATATTTTTAAATTTTAAAAAAATTATAAATAAAACAAATTTAATATATAAGAAATATTTTTATTATTAATAATAAATAAATTATATTACATCAATAAAAACATAAAGGGAGAAAATTATAAAATTTAAGGAAACAAATCATTAAAATGTATGTGATATAATATAATAAGATTAAAAATTTAAAACTTATTTAAATTACGATTACTTCTTTGGTTTATATATTACATATTTTTATTTTCTGAAAAAATTAAATTAAGATTGTATAAAATTATAATAATTAATTTTAAGATATAATCTGTCTAAAAAATATTTTGAAATTACAGCATATTAATATTTAAAATATAAATGAATTTAATATTTAAAAAGAAAAAAATATAAATAACAATCAAATTGAATGTTTAATATAGAATAAGTCACGTAACTTAATAAAAATAAAAATAATTTTTAAAATGCTCTCATTTCAAAATTATAATTCAAATTGGATATATAAACATAGTCATGATTAAACTGCCTTTAAACCCATTGCACACAGAGCTCCGCAACTTAGAAGATCATACAGACACAGGTACCACACTTGTGCAGTAGTTTATCATTGCAATTTACTTACCGCTACTGCTTCTGAACCAAACACAGGTATGAAGTATTCCCTCCATCTTGTTCTAGATCTCTTATAACTGCACCATCTCTTCATTTTCTCTTAATTTTGTTTTATCCATCATTCACATTCTGAACCCAAGAATTATTGCCAGCTGTTAAGTTTGAACACTAGACTGAGGCCACGAAATATGAGCTTTGAGCTCTTGCACAAAATAATAATACTTGGATCCTTATTGAACTATCCCTTTGGAAAAGGTTCTTTTTGATCAAAATGGGTTTAAAAAATCAAATATAGATCAGATGGAAGTATAGAAACGTTCAAGGTCAGATTGATTGTCAAGGACTAAAATCAAACTAAGGGCTTAGAATGCTTTGATATCTTTGCCCTAGTAGTTAAGTTAACGGTTAGACTCCTTGTGATAACTACCTGACAGAATTGTGTTTTACATCAGTTAAACATAAACAATGCCTTCCTCCATGGTCATCTGGTTGAGGAAATTTATATATATGGAAGTTCCCAAGAGAGTCATTCACTGTAGGCCAAATTTGGTCTGCAAAGTTCATAAATCCCTTTATGGTTTTAAACAACCTGGGAGACAATGGTTTGAGAAACTATCAACTTTCCTTAAATCATTAACATACAACAAATCCCCTAATGATCATTCTCGTTTTTTAAAAGCTTCGCATGCTCACTTCACTGCCCTTTTGGTGTATGTTGATGATCTTATCTTAACAGGTACTGATGTTTTGGAAATCAACTTTGCTAAGAAACATCTAAAATGATCAATTTAAAATTAGAGATTTGAGAAATTTGAAATACCCTCTTGGTTTGGAGGTGGCTAGGTCTAAGCTTGGTCTCACTATTTTCCACAGAAAGTACACTTTACTCTTATTATCGGATACTGATTTTCTTGCTGCACAACCAGCCTCTGCACCTATGGTTAAGACCACCAGACATCATCTTGAGGATGATGCTCCATATGTCGATGCTGTATAGTATCAAAAATTAGGTGGGGGACTGTTGTATTTGAATCAATTTTGATACAATTTGACTGTAAAAATTTTAAATCAATTTTGATACAATTTTTTACTGTAAAATTGTGTTGCCCATATGACACTGGAATTTTATTTTTGTTAATTAGGGAATTACTTTTAAATATTAAGTTGGTTTAAGCACAAAATAATAAAATAAAATTAAAAGTTAGTTCTTGAAAATTGACAATGACCCTAAATACATTTTGTTTATTATTTATAATATATTACACTTCACATGCTATATATACGTCACACTCTAATTTATATCTTTTAGAGATCATCATAAAGTCAAACTAACTTATTCAATTCAAAGAAAATTTATGATAATAAAATCTTAATCATATGATACAAGAAGAGTCGGCTTCACTTGCAAGTTTATAGGACGATCAAGTTACTATGGGTTTAATTATGTGATTTTTATTTGACTTGAAATTTCAATAATTTATTTATTTGAACTTAACCTAATATTTAATTAAGATCCGCTAATATATGGGATGGAATCGAATAAACCTAATTTATAAACATAATATATAAAATTATAGAATTAAGGTAATTTAACAGAATATATTTCACAATAAATATATCAATATAAGATCATCATATGTAAACTGTTATATTTCAAAGATAATATTGTTGCATGTATATTATATAATTAAACAATAAAATCTTATATAAAATGACATTTTTAAGTTAATAAGTCTTATTATTAATATATAATTGTTAAAAATTATATGGAATCTAATTTTTAAAATTTAAATTTATTAAAATTAACTTCAGATCAGAACCTGTTACTAAAACGAGACAGGTCATAAACAATCTTAATGAGCAAGACAAAAAATTGACTTTGATATTCTCACATCTAGTTGTTATATTCATTTTGCATTTAATTGCTCTCTTTTTTTTTGTTATTATATCATTCATTATATTCATCTAATAAAAATGAACATGATCTAGCTTGAGAAGAGAAGATTGCCTATATATTCGAGTAGTTTATCATATTCCCACCAGAACATCTTAACTTTATATTGGAATTTGTGTACAGGACATATCCAAAAGTATAGAAGAGTGGGAGCATTTAACTTGACCATTTTACTTATATATATATATACTTCTTTGTTTGTTTTTAATTTATCAATATGGAACTTATTTTTTAATATCCTCCCTCAAATTCAGTTAGTTTGGCCCTATTGTGACTTTATTCTTTAGTCCACAGTTGTATTTCATGATTATGATTTAATCTAGAGGCTATGCATCACGTTTTTATTTATTACCTGAAACCCGTATTCCTCTTTCTTGTGTTTCAAAGATTTTAAGTTTGTTTCATTTACCAAGTCCTTTTTTCAATATTTTGACCTTGTTTTGTATTTTTTTTGTTAGGCCCTTCATTTTTTTTTTAATTTGAGCTTTATATATTTCCTTAAATATGAGTTGTATACCATAATAGAAATAAATCAGATTACCTTGTTCTAAAAAAATTAGGATAAAAATTATTTAAATCTTACTAATAATATTTTATCTATATTTTTTATTGATTCATCTTAATAATTTTCTTTACTTTTCTTTCTTTTCTTGTTATATCTTTTTACATTATTGAGATGTATACATATTTGATAAAGGAATCTTTTCCTTTTTGTACAAAAGAATATAGGTAAGAATCAAAAGTGTCAAACTTACTAAAATGATATATTTTATAAATTTCTATTAAATGAAAATTCACTTATCCAATAATTAATTCATGTTATATTATCAATGAATATGCATTTAAAATTTTATATAATTTGATATGTAATGTGATTTGATCTGAATCCAAAGAATATAGGAGCTTATAATTTAGTAAACAAATTTGTCCAACAAATTTGAAGGTTTCCACGAGTATAAAATGCGGACTAGACTCCCCTGATCAAACATTCAAACCCCACAACTTTAAACAGCAAAAAAAAAAAAGTTATTTATAATTAAAAGAAATTACCAATACAGGTCCACACATCTCACTCGGTCCAACATATGAGTAGCGTTCCAAATTTCCAAAGACTCAAATCATTGATTCCATGACTAAGGTCAAGATAATATACTATGACTGCCACCCGCTACGGATTCAACATCTCAACGTTTTTTTGGTACGAAGACTTAAAACATTTTTAGCAAAACATAAACAGAGGAAGCGAATCGCCCAAATGCGTTTACATTCATAATGTTTTTTAAAAAAGGAAATATTCAAAAGCACGTTCATAAAAATGACCCGATAGAGGGAAGAATAAAAGCATCCCTTAAGTCAAATTATAACTTTACAATTAATCACAGGTTAACAATGGATTCTATAATACAAAAAAAAAAAAATTGTATAAAATTCCAAAAAAATAAAACTAAAGAACAGAGGATGATTGAGATTGTTGCCTTAAATAGAGACAGGTTGCTCATCACACCTTCAAAGAACCAACCTCGCAGTTTCTTGCTCCTCTCATTCTCTCTCTCAAATCAAACTCACGCGTTTCACGCAGGACACGTACGTAATAATAAAACGGATTATAAAAGAGACACAGAGAGAGAAGAGAAGAGAAAGATTAACGAAGTGTTGGATATCCTCATCTATTTGTGATGGCAGAAGCGTCTCCTTCGCGTAAAAGCAAAGGCCACATCACCGAGTTGGAAATGGAAGCTGGTCAACGGCTTGTTCAACTCAGTGAAGAAGATAACAGCAGCGACAAGAGGAGCAGAAATTGTGACGAAGAAGAGGTTGATCAAAGGCTAAGTGACAGAATTATAGCGAACAAGATTCGAGAGATTTTCGGGGATGACGAGGTTTTTCAGCCTAAGAAGCAGAGAAGATATCGGTCCCTTGTGAATATTTACATGGCCACTGCTCCCATTTCAATGCTTCAAACGGGACAACCGTGAATGCCTTGAAACGAAGGGGGAAGATAAAACCCTAAGCCAATGTAGGATTAAGAAGTTAGGGAGGTAGTATTCTATATCTTAATTAATTAATTAATAATTCTCACTAGTCACTACTGGATTTTTCTTTGTATCTAGAATTTCGCTATTCAGAATCAAGTCTTTGATCTCCACTCAACTAAACACCGTGTTTGTAATTATTACTTACCTTGCCCATTCTCAATGTTTCCATGATAACTCCATGTGCATGCATGTCTTAAGTAAATTATATTCATATGTTACTTTTTTATAATTTTTTATTGCACTGCGCATCTTATTCTATATTTTCCTTTTTTTTTTATCTCTTTTACTTGTGGAAAAAAGATGTACAAAAGTGCTATACACATACAATTTTTCATCTTAATCTGCTAAGTATATTTGTATTCGTCACGAGTTTTCTCAAGTCACTGCCGGAAGAGGGGATATGATGGTTGTTTCGGAAGATTGAATGCGCAAAATCCTTAGAAGGACATGCGTTCTTGCGGAACAAGAATTACGTATGATAACTTCATAGTATATATAGTTAGATAAATAGAGTTGCTTTGAGGTTGTATGCACAAGCCTTAAGGCTTAAGCTATATATCAACGTACCATAAAAAAAGGAGGAAAGAGGATGGAATTTAGAACTAATTAAAGAAGATGATATAGAGAGTGGATTTACGGTACAGCTGTGAAGGATTAACTTGTTTGTAGAATCGAATTAAATCATTGTTAGATTGACATGTATATATAGGAATAGGATGTTCATTAATGTTAATTTGAAGTGTGCATAGATGGTGAGTGGCCGAGGAACATAAAAAAGAGAAGTGCATGATTAATATGAGGAAAAAAATGAAGAAGGAAACTGAAGAAAGAAAAAAAAAAATGAAATGAAGAAAGAGGGTCAGCTAGGGCAGTAGCTACACCCTTCTAGTTCCCGTCTAGTATGTCGGTGCCTACTATTGACAATGAACTGCATGAGGATAGGTTGGGCCGAAAATGAATTCAATTAATTCAAATTTAGTTTGAAATTTAATTTAATAACTATTTCATTTAATTTAATTTATAAATTAAATAAATTAAATTTGAGTTAAAAATTAAGTTTGTTAAATGGATATCAGTTTAACCTTGAATTATGTATAATTCAATTTTATGTGTTTCATAAACTTATTATATATACAAATTATATTTATATAATTAGTTTTAAAGTAATTTTATTTTTATATAAAATAGATAAGTATATAATATAATTATAGTATATATTATGACATGAAGTTATATTTTTTATTTAAATAATTTTTATTTTGAAATTAATAACAAAGTATAAATTTAAAATATTCAATATGCCAGTTACTTATTTAGTTTGTTGATTAGTAATAATAATTTAAATATAATTTTTATTTTTTAGATTTAAATTATAATTATGTTTAAATTTTTTAAATAAACAATATTTTTGTCTAAAAATTATTAATAAATTATAAACTTATAAATTTTTTAATATTCAAAATTTAAATTATTTTAATTTATAATTTATGTAGATCAAGCTAACAAGCTAAATCAAGTTGTTTATAAATTTAAATCAAATTAAATCTATTTTTTAAAAAATAATTTATACTAAAATTGAGTTAAATTTTTGAATGAAATAAATTATTAAGCTAATTTGATTCAATTTAATTTATTTCTAATTTAACTTGTAGATGAAATGAGATAGAAAAAAAAAATTAATATATATATATAATAAAATAAAATATATTAAAATAAAAATCCTGATACAATATTTAACTAATTATACGTAGTAAGGAGGTGTGGATAAATTAGATTGATGTCATATATACATTTGATGTCAAGAATGACGCACGACTTTGAAGCATGTTTTTGATAAATTAGATCGATGTAACATTTATAATATTTTTAATTATTATCTGTTCTAATAAAATTTTTATTTTAATATATTTTATTTTATTATGTTTTGTTTTTTATTTATATCAATTCTAATATATTTTATTATTTTTATCTTTATCTTTATGTTATATTATATTTTTTATTTCAATATATTTGAAAATAAAATATATATTTATATTTATTTTAAAAAATAATTTTTTACATAAATTAATACAAAATATATTAAATTCTAAAATTGTAGCGGAGCCTTTGGTTTGTATACTATCTTTGTAATTATTATGAAAGATGATATGCGGTTTGTTCATAGATTGCATACTCCGGGGAATAAAAAGCCATTGGCAACTTTTACTGCGGAGTGTGCAGAACCAAATAAATTTGGTGTTAAGACCTGCTTGAGAGATCGTTGCTATAACCGTTCTCCTATTCCTTTGGGCTTCCAAGTTAATTAGTTATCATCTTTCACCTAATTGTTTTACTTAAACACAACCCCCAAATTATTATATATTGTCAAGTTTTTTCGTGAATTCAATAAATAATAAATATCTGTATTATTAATGATAAATATTTTATTATATAAAATTTAATGTTCTATTATATATTAAACAAAATATTATATTGTATTAAATTAAAGATATTTAATATTATAAGAAAAAAATTTATTTAAAAAATTATTTCGGACATAAATGATAAATATTAATTAGTTTTTATTAAAAAAAAAAAATATATATATATATATATATTAAATTAAATATTTAAATTAAAATTTTGAAAATAACAATTATTTTAAAATTATGGAAACTCTTACTCTTATAATTTATCCGTGGAAGTTATATTTTATAATATATATATATATATATATATATATATATATATATATATATATATATATATAGAGGTATGGCAAGAGTCATTAAAAAATAAATATTTTTTATAAATATTTTTTTATGATTATATAAATTTACATAAAATATATTAAATTCTGATTGTATATAATTTGAACTTTCATTTAAATAATTTTTGATAAATATAAATTTATAAAAAATTAAGTAAAAAGTTAAAATCACCACTATTTATTTTTTATAATTTTTATTAAATTTGTTTTAGTAAGCTTAGCATATTTTATTTTTTAAAATAATGATTCTAATTTCTATTATACATATTGATAAATACATAAAACGCTACCAAAATATTATTCTAAAAAGTTGATATGTAAAGTATTTGTTGTTCAATGTAGACGAGTTTTTAAAATGAAAATATTATTCAATTTGATCATGAAGTATATGACAAATTATTTTAGATTATTTTGATAATATTAATTTTAATATAATTAAAATAAATTTAACTTGAATTGGATAATTTAATTTTATATCATTGTTCGTAATTTATTTTGAATGTGTTAAATACTAAATAAATCTTATTTTATTATTTTGAATTTTTATAACAAACAAAATTTATATAAAGAATGAAACATAATAATATTTTAAATTAATTCAATTTATATAAAATATTCTAAAAAATGAAATAATATATAGTTAAATATGAAGTAATTAAAATTATAATATATAATGAAATGAAACATAAAAAATGGTGTAATTTAAAGAATTATGTAATGAAAATAATAAATAAATAAATATTACAACTTTATAACTTTATAATTATATACGTATAAGTGAAAAATAAATTTAATAAATATAATTATATATGTATTTGGTATAGATTGAATTTCATCAATTTTAAAAGAGAATTCAAAATTTGATTCAATTCCGTAATAAAATTCAGTCTTTTATGATTTTTATTTTTGGAAAATTTGTTTAATTTTTATTTCTTAATTATTAATTAATTTTTACGATTAATATTAAATTTAGTTATGTACACATTCATAACCAGACAAATGGAATAGAGTGAAGTTTGGGTCCAATTGGTCATGGTGATTGTTAAAGGATCTCAGTATTTTTTTTAACGCGATTTATTTGATATTTAATATGCATTTTTTATTAATTTATATCATTATTTTTATTTTTAAATTTTTAATGTATCTATTTATATAAACAATTTTATATTTTTATATTTAATTTTATTTTTAAGAATCTATTAAATTTACTTATATTAAAATAGTATAATTACTTGTTTAACTCCAAATCATAATATATATTTCAAAATAAAAATTCAAATAAAATAATATCTAAATTAAATATATTATAAAAATTGTGAAAAATAAAATATTTAAATTAAAATATATAATAATTAATAAAATAATATTATAGTAATGTAAATAAATTTTAACAGTTAAAAATAATATATGCTAAAAAATAATATATTCAACTTAAAAAATATCTAAAAATTATAACAAAATAATATTATAAATATATAAGTAAGTTCTCAACAAATAAGATTAGAACAATTTATAGTTAATAATGTTATTACAAAAATTTAAGGTCATAAGATTTTAATATTCTAGAAAAGGAATACTATTATCTTAAAAATAAAACATAACTATCATTATTATAAAAGAAAAATATGAATTTATAGAAATATAATAAAAATTAAAAATAAAATAAAAAATATTTTTATTTTATTTTTAATTATTACAAAGTGTAAAATTAAAATTTTATAATAAAATATTTGTTATTGTCCACTTAAATTTTATTATTTTATAGATGTTTTATTATAAAATTATTGTAAAAATTATAAAATGAAATGATCATAAATAAAAAAAACAATACTAAAATGCTATTATAACTTTCAAATTTATAATAAAATACATTAATAAAATTATCATTAAATAAAAGGATATTTACTAATTATAAATAATAGTTATATAAATTTTTATCATAAAAAATTAGAAAAAAATAAAAATAAAAATAATAAATTATGTTTAAAATATTAATGAATGAAATTTAAAAAATGTATAAGGATATGTTTAATATGATAAAAAGTATAAAATGGTCATAAAATATTATTTAGTAATTAAAAATATTAATTTTTTTTATAATAAGTTGTACTATTAATTTTATAACATTTATGCGGAGCCTATTATAAGTACTATTGAAAGGAGTATACTGTTATATTTTTAATACTATTATTTTTATTATTATTTATTAATTTTTCATTTAATTTATAAATTAGTATTGCTCAATTATAAATATTCAATTCAATATACAATCTGAGTTATCATACATGTTATTTTTTAAAAGAAATGACAGTTCCTGTTAAGAGATATAAAGATACAATTTAAATAAATAAAAATTAATATTTTTTCTCTTTTATCAATTTTTTATATTTATTTTTCTTCCACCTACAAATATAAACGCTGAAAAAAAAAATCACAATTCTATTTTTTTTTAATCTTAATTCATCTCTTTTTTATATCTTTATTTTACCATATTACATCACATATCATGTTTTTTTTTCTATCTTATTCTATCTATTTTCATATTCTTAACATTTATTATTCGATATATAGAGCTTATTGGTGAGAACAATTGTCTCATAGCAAAGTTGACATTCTCCAATCGGTGGAAGCAGTCTAAAAGCCAATGTGGACCGTACCATCCATATTCCACATAAGGCCTGAAATCATGGTTGATTTCTTTGGTCATGACTTTGGTCAACTTGGTTGGAACGCATATAATATTAGGTGTTATTCCTAATACTGAGCTTTGGAATCTAGAGGTTTTGAAAACCAAATTATTTTTTGTAAATTGTTAAAATAATTTAAAAATAAAAAAAGAAATTGGTAAAAGTTATTTTTTTATTATAGTTTGGTTCAATTTTTTATTTTTATTGTTAAAATTAAACCAAACTGTACATATAATATATTTATATTACTTCTTATATTATATTTTTATATATAAATCTTTTTCCTCTTTTATTTACTTTCATATCTTTGTTTCTCTTCTCTTTTGTTTTCTATTTTTTAAAACAAAATTCACCTTTTTTTTCATAATTTCACTTTTCTAATTAATGTAGCTTTTTTAATTATTTGTTCTCTTAATAAAATTACTTGGATTTTTATCTCACCAAATTACTTCCCTATAGTTAAATTAAATTTCAAATTAAAAATTGTATAAAAATAAATGAATAAAATAAAGTAAAAAATCAGATAAACTAATCCAAATCGATTCATAAAATTTAGTTTGGTTTAATTTTAATACGACATTTAAAATAAATTAAACCGAATTATAAATTATTTTATCTTTAATTTGGATGATATGAAAGTTGTACCAAAATGAATTGAAAATATTCCTACTATAACCTGTTTGATATCTAGAAAAGTGTGAATAAAGAAATCGTGGATGCAATTGAAAATTGAGACTCAGAGAATGACAGATATACAAAGTAATCTCTTGATTTTATTTTTATTTTTATTTTTTAATTTTTATAATTTATGCTTCAAGACATATAATAAAATTTATATATAGTAAGGACCAATACATTAATAATATTAAAAATTATAATTTTTATAAAAAATTATTTATTTATTTTTATTAGACACATATTAGAAAAAAGTTATCTGTCATTATTTAAATAATTATTTATTTTTATTTATTATTTTAAAATTTTTAAAACAATATTTACTATTATTTTTATTATGATTTACAAGTATTCTAATTGATAAAAAAATTAATTAATAACATAAACTAAAAATATAATAAAAATTACATAACAATTTAATATAAATGTAGATATTAATTAGTAATTATATTTACTTAATTTATAAAATTAACCGTAAACTACAGATAAAAATAATAGAAGAAATGCAAAGTAAAGAGGATATGTCTATTGTATGTTGATAGCAATATATAAAAGAATTAAATATATCTTATTTAATATTTTGTTTTTTCAAAATTAAATATTGAATATTGTTGTTATTTTATATAAAAATAGTTTTTAATTAAAAATTATAATCTTAATATATTATCATATTTTTATGGATACATAATAAAAAATACATTATTTATTATTTTTGAAAGTTTAAAAATTACTCAATTTATTTTAGGGTATAATTTAATACTTCACTTATTTTTTAATTTTTATTTAAGATTAAAATTAATAAATTTCCCTATTTTTATTAACTCTTATGTATTATTTTAACATGTGATATGTTATAATTTTTATCTCTTTTTTTAATAATTATATTATCTTAAAATTTTAAAATAATAATAAACGAAATTATTTTTCATAAAAAATGACAAATAAAAATAGAAATAATAAATTTAATATTTGACTCAAATATTATTTATATTTGAAGATAATGAACATATTCTAGAAAATTTATTAATTATATCAATTATTGTGACAAAAATTTTGTTGGATTAAAATATCATTATTAATATAAATATAAGTAATTATAAATTATTTAAATATTTAAATAAAATATTAATAATAAATATATTATTAAAAACAATAAATATTTGTGTCTATAAGACAAGATAATAATTTTACGTATTTTTTATCTATTCAGATAAAGAGTAAAAAAATTCTTTTTACTTATTTGTCTATTTAAATATTTAAAAGAGTATTAATTAATTTTTATATATTGAATAATAAATAAACAATAAAAAATGAATTTTATAGTAAATAAATAATAATTTCAAAAAACATAACAATATTTATTCCATTTCTTAATAAATAAGCTACTTAGAAAACAGAAAACAAAAAAGTTATCAAAATGGATAAAAGGCAGGGGTTAGATAGTTGACGAAAACAGTGATGAATGTGTGGTGATAAGGTAAATCAAAGGTCAGCATTAACCATGTAATTAATATTAAAAAAAAAAAAAAGAGGAAAGAAGAAGCAGGACAAGGAGGATTGAAGCAAAAAGTGAAATTGAGAATATATAGTATTGGACTTCCTAACAAGTTCACAGAACCACCCTTGCACTTTCTCCCTTTCCAGTTTCCACTTTCCATTCATCCTTTTATCTCCAAAACCAATAAACTCATTCATCACGTACCCTAAATAAAAATAAAAACGCGCTCCCACTTCAAACAAACCCATTACACAAATAAGGAAATTACAAACACATCAATCATACCCTCAATATTGCAATGGCAGATGAAGAACCACCTTCTTATCGTTCAACCAAAACTCATCACTGTCATCATCCCTTGCCCGAGTCTTCTCATGACATTCTTGTGGCGGCTCAGAAGCTTATGCAACTCAGTGACGAAGACAACAACGATGGTGATGTTACCGGGAAGAGGAAGAGAGTCTCGTCCTCGAGTGAACAAGAGGTTGATCAAAGACCACCAAATAACGATAAAACTTCAGCCAAAATCAAAGAGATATTTGGAAATGATGTTGAGGTGATTGCACGGCCAAAGAAAATGAAGAAATATCGGTCTCTTGCGTTTCTATATAAGGTGACAACACCTATTTATGATGGGAAGGGGAAAAGGTGAACTAACTTAGCAGTTAGGGTTAATTAGTTTAATTATTCTATCAACCACGATGGTAGGAGGCTAGCAAAATCTTAACTCAACTCCCAGACTTTGCTGTGGAGAAGATTCCAAGTTTGGTTCTTGGTGAATGGAATCTTTCGTTTGTCTTATAAATTTATGATTTCTCATGGTTGCTCCCAAATGAAGTTTAGTGATAGGTAGATTACTAGAATTTCGTTATTTTGTGATTAAAATGGCAGACATCTTATGTGCTCAATTCAAATTTATACTAGGCAGAATTGTGGTAGCCATTGATTCTAAGTAGGCTCGTTGTTTTCTTCCTTTTACTTGATATATAGTTCATCTAGCTTTTCATGTTGATCTATTATATATGTTTTCTACTACGAACACACACCCGTATCCAATAAAGGGAGCCAGGAGATTTAAGTGTATAATTTTCTCGTTTGATATATATTTTTGTATCCGCATGCGTTCAATTGTATGCTGTTCTCTACTGAAGGGGGAACTTCAGTGTTGAAAAATGCTAAGCATAAGAAATTATGAAAAGGTGTTCATGGGTTATACCTTGTATCTATCCCTTTATGTACTTGAAATGTTTCAGTTTTTCACCATTGTTCCTGAAAACTGATGAGTCTCCTTCTTAGGCTTAGACTGGAGTAGAGTGATTCGGAATTTTGGTGAGAACTGTAATCATGAGAAATATTTTTAACTCCTATGGAGAAGTAATTCAGTAGGCTATTGATACTAAAGAGGTTCTTCTACTAGGAATGTGTTTCTATTTGTGCGTGCAATGCTAGCAACGAGATTTAAACTTATAATCTTGTACAAACTATCGAAATTCTTTATGACTAGATTTCATATGATTAGAGATGTGTTTGGTTTCTGTAGTTCGTAGTTCAGATTTTAAATTACAGAATATTCTCTTTTTTTTTATCACTGAACTTGGGGGGTAAAAGGCGACCACTTTCTTACTCATCAAGACTTGAACCAACCAGCTTCATAAGTGCCAAAATTTGGTATAATTCAACAATTTCCAGATCATTTGCTTTTAGGCCTGGTACCAGCTGCGTTAAGAATTTTAACAGTTTTTTCTTTTTTAAAGATTATGAAAGAAAGTAATGGTTTTATCTTTTTATGTTGGCTAACTTCCCACAAAGGTAAGCATGGGCTATGTATTCCTAATTTCATGCTTGTCTGCATATTGCCAATGGAAGAGAATATTCCTAACTGTCACCGTCAGTAACTAAATACAAGTAATGCTGCTGACCATATTTGCCCATTATCCTTCTCTCGATCAAACTTACATTGATTGTTATTTTATTGAACCCGTTAAGTGGCAGGCTCAGGTGTTTGATGCTAACAAAATGTGATGTTCCTGTATTTCTTTTTTATCCTAAAGACTAGGCGATAAACAAGTATGAAGAGTTCTTCCTTTTCGGGATTGAGTATATTGAAGAATCGATTCAAGAAAGCATTCTCAAAGTTAATCGTTAATGCATAGAAGAACTTTAAAAAATTTAAATTATATATTCATATTAAATATATTTCTAATCCCTATTAATATAATAAACTTTTTTTTAGTTCATGTAAATTATATTTTATTTTCATACTTTTACAACCTTTTATTTTCGGTAGATGTTCAATTAAACCTTATCGTATATATTAAAAAATTTAACATAGACAACATAAATTTATTAAATTATAAAATATTATTTTAATATCTCATCCAAATCAATTGTTCATGAATTTTTTTAATATATATGATAAATTGATACATTTAACAAAATTTAATCGAACATTTATTAATTAAATCTGCAGCTATTCAAGTACAAGTTAATAATAGGAACCAAAATATTAAACAGTCCAAGAATAAAATCACAGTTATAGGAGCTAAAAATAAAATATGGCATATTTATAAAAACTAAACATATTTAAACCTATATTTTATAGGCTATTAATTTTAAACTTACAAAAGAATTTAAACCTTTTTAATTTTCATTTTTAATTAACTTGCATAAATATTATAAATCTTATATATATATTTTTTTATTTAAAAACATTTATTACACAAACATATGAACCTTCCAATTTTTTTCCAACACAAAGACTCATTGGGTTGTCATGTGTCCAGTTGCTAAAGGTCAAAAGTCAACCGTGTAGAGAAAAGAAACTTATGAACATTAGAAAAATGTTTCAAAACAACAGGCCACAAGTACATAGAAACCCTCTCGTTGACCTCTGCGGCGTCAGAAATCCATGCAGTGTTTTCAGTACAACTATCTGCCAAAATAGAAGGTAGAAGTGGAGTCTTACTTTGGTTATTGTAATGAATTCATATGAAAAGTGATGCTAATAAACGGCGATGTCAAATTTTGTCAGCAGAATTTTCTTGAGGTGTTCAAGGAGGGGAGACTAATTTATTTATGACGCCATGATTCCAGCCCAAGATTTCTAGTACACAACATAGAAATTAAACATCCTCTTCAAACGTAGGGGAAAAGAAACTTGCTGCAATAATTCCTATTAAAAAATTTTACAATTTTGATTTTTATGAAAGTCTTCAAACAAAGGAAATATATCTAAATCAACCTACCGAACTTAGCAAAATTAGAGGTTACAAAGAACTACAAAAACAAAACTGCAGGAACATGGCTGCAACACTGAACGCTTTAAATAAACCAAAATATAAGCAAAATCTCACAAAGAACTAAACAGAGGCAACCATCTTCTAACTTAACATATACATGATAACCAACACCCACTTGATCAAACAGCTACTCCCCGGCCACGGCCACGTCCACGGCCTCTTCCCCTTCCACGTCCACGGCCTGAAAAAACAATCAAATAAAAATTATATAACAGAATCCACTCAAGTAGCTTAGTAGGATGACAGCCCCAAAAAGCTGAAACACAGGAAAAAAGGCACAGAGGAAATTAAGACAACAAGGAAAACAGCAGTGAATTCATATCAGTAATTTTCTTCTGTAGCCGGATTTAATAAGATCACCGTGTAATGTAAACAGCATAGCAAAATATGAGACTGTAAAATGCTTGCACATACCTGACTTTAATCAAAATGTCATCTGATAATACAATTACAATTTAAGGAACAACTTATCTTCATTATCACAAAATTTAAATTTTGTGGACTAGCATGCTTACCACGTGGAGCAGGTGGCGCATCATATTCACCATAGTCATAATACCCAACCGGCTGGGCACTATAGCCTCGTCCTCGTCCCCGAAATGCACGCCCCCTTGCACGGCCACGCCCTCTGCCCCCATAGCCACGTCCACCATCCCAACCATCACCATATTCCATACCCCCATTGTAAATTCCTAAGCGGAACAGATTGTGTTCTAATAAGCAACTTTCCATTTTAAAAGAGACCACAACAAGAAAAAAAGGAGTTCAAGAAAGCCAGTCATTCCAGAATCTATACTACAGCAATTCACAGTGAAAAAAGTACTTGGCAATACCTCTACCCCTGCCCCTTCCTCGACCACGCCCTCTTCCTCGCATCCTTGGTGAGCCTTCTGTATCAGATTGATCACAGTTAACATGCAATAACCACAAGACATTCACTCTCTTTGAAAAAATAAAAGTAAAAAGCTATTAATTCACCTCCATCCTCTTCATATTCATTTAAAGGTTTTACTTGATCAACTGGAAGAGGAGGTTGGTATCTGCAAGGGAAAAGAAAAGTTACCATCTTGCCTACAGTGGATATAATTAAAAACAACTCTATCAATCTAAACCAGAGGGAGGGGCCCTACACCCCCCTGCCCCAAAAGGAATAGTAGTATCCTAGTCCTATTTCACCCCAGTTAAAAAGTATAAACCATAGGCCTGCTGGTCTGGGTAGATATATAACAAACTAAAACAAAAGAAAATTCTTTTTGTCAAGTGTCACACAACCAAGCGCATGTACAAATATGCTCAGAACATAGATCTTGCAGTAGCTTTCAAAGTTCTTAAATAGAAGACAACCAGACTTGTAAACCATGACTAGACTTTAATATTATTAGGATTGGATGTTTAAAGGAATCCATTAGTAGGAGCCAAAAATTAGAAAAGCAAAAATGGAAAGTGCAATTTTATAAACACCACAAACTGATACATTATAAAGTTAATGAGGTTGAAGCCTTCCATCAGTCTACACAGGAGTCAGATAGATTAAGTACGACAACACAATAGACACTTCAGTACTTGAAATCAAGGATCTGACATGTTCCTGTGTCCTCAGCATAGTATTTGAAAAACTTAATAGTAGAAGTCAAATGCCAGCCAAACAAGAAAACATGTCAAGTCACATCCCAGGTTTGATGAAATTATACAGACTTGACTTGTTCTTAAAATAATACAAACAGTCCTTACTTTAGAAATTAATAAGAGTGAAAGTGATATTTATGAGACAAATTTTAAGACAAAGCCTTTAATTTATTTTTTTTAAAATAAGAGAGGTTAAACTTGAAGGGAGGTTTACGTAATTCACTTAAATGTGTTTAATAAAAAATACTTGGTCCTTTCCCATTCCCAATTTGACAAGCTATATAAAGCATGTCTGACAATAAAAGGTTGATGTTTTCCTGGACATCAGCAGTAAGATTTAACACAGTATCAGCTTAAAAAAAAAGCAACAGCATCACAATCACAACATATTCAGCACAAGTAGTGAATATAAAAATAAATGAACTTTGCACAAGTAATTTATCAGAAAATGAAAAGAAAGAACATTAAATTTACGGGTAAAACTCATCAGACTCATAAATGATCATGAATCCATGACAAATGAAAGAAACTAATAAAGCCAATTTTAACCAATGATCTAGTAGCTTGCCTCATAACTAACTAAACCCGTTATACAAGCCATCAAACAACTACATTCAGAGATACAGATGTCACATGTTATAACACAAGTTCTTACCCTGTGGAGGAAGTATCCAGTTCTTTCTTTGACAAGGTAATTGTGATCATTGAAACATGGCGAATAGTCTCCAAACTGGCCAAATAAAACATAACCAAACAATCACTTCCAAACACACAGAAATTAAGTATTTTGATAAGGTAGAATAGACAAAACAACAATCCATACGGAAGAAGGCCTTCTTCTAGTGGTTCCCATGTGTCAGTTATATCAGTTGATCCGATTAGAGTGTTTTGATGCAGACCAACAATTCTTCTCTGAAACAAGTAACAGAGCAGTCACAGAAGTAATATAAACAAATGCAGGATAACATACTACATAAAGATATGATCCTCCAACCTTGATCAGTTCAGCAATCATTACAGTCTTATTTATAGCACGTCCCATTGCTTTGAGAACAATTTCATCGGATCCTTTCTCCTATAGAATATACATGTAGAGCAAGATAAAGTTCAAAAAAATGGTAAAATATCAATTCATCCTAGATAATTGATGCTTAAGATGTATTGATTACACCAAAAATAATAAAAAGGCCAATTCCTAGAACCAACAGAAATTGATTTAAATGAAGTAAACAATGAATAGAAATATACAGAGAAATAGGCCAAAGCAACAATAAGAAAGTGATAAGAGGGAAGATGGTGATCCTAACAATAAGACAATTTACAAATTATAACTTCTTTATTCCACTGAACCTGTGTGAAAAGAAAGTAATCAAGCATAAAAAATGGAGAAGTAAAGGATTATTATCTTAAGGATTAGTTTGGTGTATGCTTTAAAACAGGTGAAATTTTCACAGACTATATTTCTGCAGAAAATTGTATTTCCAATTGCTTTGTCAGTTGACACTCACTGACCTGGCCAGCTCTACTTGCTTTTTCCATCACACATTAGACATGTTTGATTTATCAGAAACTTCTCTTCATTGATTTTGCAAAGTATTTGTTTTGTTACTGGTTTCTTCACCGATTTCGCCATTTGCCAAAATTTCTATGACCCCTTCTGTTATCACAGTTTTCAACTGATAATTGATTTTCAAACACTCTTTTCCAGCTTCATGATTTTCTCACATTTTTCTATGATTATATTTCAATTACCTGGTTTCAGATATATTTGAGTGATTGAGTCATCTAGCCACCCCATTCTGTGACTGCCGTGAGAGATTCTATTTGTGAACCAAGCACACCTGATTTTAAGGGTTTATTAAAACTTAAGCTTAAAGGTTACTTCTTTTATTAAAATACTAAACAAATTGAAAAAAAAAAAACAGCGTAAGTATCAATCCATTAGCATCTACATGATGAAAAGTTTCGTCCCTAAATTTATAAGATTGTAACAAAGGCACCCAAGGTAATATAGAACAAACAGCGTAAGTATTTACACAAGGCAAACGGAAACAAAATTTGCACCATTTAGTCTTTTGAAGTTAAGGAACACCTCAACGCAGTAGCATCACATGGCATTAATTTGATTCAACCGAATCACCAACAAAGGTATTGTGATAAAGAGTTAATTAAAGAAATGGTGGATTGAAATCCCTGTGAGTTTTGCCCAATTTTTTGGGTTAGAGAAAATTTTCAACAGTTATTACTTGGTAAAAATGAAGAGATGGGTATGGGAAAATAGTGATGTTAACCTGAAGGAGAGTGGTGGCGTAGGTGATGTAATTCCTCATCCTTCCCTGAGTAGTAATGCGTATCTCGTTCTCGTTTATAGGACTCTCTGCCTTGGGCTTCTCTACCCTCTGATACCTATCCATCTAGAAGAAAAGAAAAAGAAAATCAGTTATCATGCGGAGTTCCCGATAAACATGAAAACCGAGCATGTTAGGGTTTAAGAGTGATCTCGCATACCGTTGTGTTGTGCGTGAGAGTCTGGATGGCTCTGGGGGATATGCTAATGTTACCACCACTCACTCACTCACTCACTCGCGCTTCTTCTCAAGTAGGCAGGTTTTGGGGATATGGCTGGCTTTGTTTTGTGGTTTGAATTTTAGGCCTCGAAACAGAGTACGCGTACCTGCTGTGCTTGCACTATCTATGTATGGTATAATAAGCAGAGGAAAAAGGCTGATGAGTAGGGCTATGAGGTCGCGGTCTTATCGCCGAAGAGACCGCCAAACTCACCTTCCTCATAGCAATTACACAATGGGCTTTTTTGGGCCTGCCTACTTATTCATATTGTTTGCATACAATAAATATTCATACCATGTTACGGAGGAAATTATAACTTCAGTAATTACATGTTAACTTTATTATATAAATAGTAACTCTCGTCGTTTTAATGAAAAGCAAAGCTAGTAAATTTTTAATTTATGATTAGATTTATTTTAAATCCACCATCAACTTCTCCTAGTAACCGACATGTGTTAGTCTGAGTGAAAAATAGATATACAGATCCCATTAGCATGTGACATTAGATTCGATTCTCAAATTTATTATAGTAGACGAGTGGTTCCCGCTTCAATATTTAATTATATCATGAGAGATTAATCTTTTAACTTACAGAGTGAGGGATGTTCTAAGAAATTAAAAAAATTCAAAAATAAAACATTCCTCTAAATATTTTTCTTAATTATTAAATATTTTTCATATTTTTAACATAATAAATATATTTCTTTTAGAGTATTTAAATAAATATTAAAGAAAATCCATTGGAATATATTAAGAATCATTAAAGAATCACAATATTAGAAAATCATCCAACACATATCAATTGGAAACAAAGGTCATCTAATAGATCAACTGACAGAAATTAATCTAACTTAACTAAAGATCTTAGGTTCTAATTTTGATATGAAACTACTAGAACCCTAAAAAGAATAGTTCTATCACATAAATTGATCTTATCAAGCTTAAACAAAATTACATCCAATGGAAGATAATTGTGACATTAATATCTTTTAAAAAACTAAATATGAAATAATGCATTTTCCATATAAAATCTTTCGGAAAAAAAAAATGAGTTCTAGTCATCTGCTGAATAGTGTTTGTCTAATGTTACTAAAGTGGATTAACAGGTTTTAAGATTTAAAAAAAAAAACGTAGTTCTCTTGAAAATAATGAAAATCGCAATCATTACCCTGTGAATACCTTAAGATTTTCATACCGACTGAAGGTTACTCTTTTAATATTTGAGATGGTTGAACAACAAAGACAGCGTACACTCGGAACAACAAAAATTTGATTCAGATCAAATTTCATTTCAAATGCATCTATCTTGGAACAAAACCATTGCCATTTTAGATGGAAGCCACCCACTATTCTCAATCCCTCTTGTTCTTTAATCTTTCTCACTTTTCCTTCGATTGGCCATTAAGCCGTATTTCTATTTACTAAGAAAAGTTAAAAGCTAAAGTCGAATGCATGTTACCAAGCTTTGTATCGTACGATTCATTATTTACATTTTCCAGGACTGTTAAACTAGAATTCAACAATAGGACCCCCCATAC
This sequence comes from Canavalia gladiata, assembly GCA_037954105.1. Taxonomy (NCBI): domain Eukaryota; kingdom Viridiplantae; phylum Streptophyta; class Magnoliopsida; order Fabales; family Fabaceae; genus Canavalia; species Canavalia gladiata. The sequence goes on along the minus strand of CM075659.1, from coordinate 55,220,419 downwards.
CATTAGTCTACTAGTAACGAAGAATTTAAACAAGATAAAAGCCAAGGTACTGTGATTAAAAATACATTGGAGATGAAAGAAAGTAAATTACTGATCATGAATATCACCGCCTGGACAGTAGAATTTCTGTAATCATACATCTATTAGTACATGTCATGAATCAAAATTTATAGACTAAACTAAACATCTAACAACTAAAACGACAAAAAAATGCAGATTGCCTTCTTTGAGAGCCATTGGGTCTGTAAGCACTTCTTCAAGATTCCCCTTTAAACTTGGCCTCATATATCTGAGGTTGCTGCAAAACAAACAACTATTCTTAAAATACTCGTTTAAAAGACAAGGTGTACAGCAAAACCAAAAGCATGCTATTTAATGATAAATTTATGCCACCACTATTACATCTGCACATTGAATTTAACTTGACTCGTTGAAAATTTCCTGTGTAACTCAAGGTTTGCACTAACAAGGTAATGTGCACAAAGTACTATGCAACAAGGCACGGTAAATTATGCGCCCATTTACTAAATCATGCAAGCCATTGCCAATGAAACAAGCATCTCTATATATAGCATGATTTACTTCCTAGTTCATAGTCAAACGCCATGTAATTCGCTTGGCTGCTGCCATATATAAAAGCAGTGAAGGTAACAATGAATGTAGAAATATGCACTATCAATGAGCATATATGTTGCCAACAGGATTGTTTCAATTGAGAAGGATCAAATTCATCAAAGCATTTTGTTTGAAAGGATAGTGTTGATCCCACTGCTTATCAGGTTAATGATTCCACAACCACCCAATAAGCTAATCAATCGTTTATTCCATTTCACAGAAGATTACAATTCGTCCCATTAGATTGTTTTAATCACACTGCATTCCATTGTTTTGTAAATTAGTACATGTTTAGTTCAGTTTATTTTAAGGAGAAATAATCTCATTTATTTTTTCAACCTGTGTTTTCAAAAAATAAATAATTATTTTCCTAAAAAAGTTGTTCCCAAACATGCACTGACTTTGAAATTAACTTCCCCAGTTTAAATTTTTCATCAGACAGTGCCCAGTTTCCAGACCTTGAGCCTCCATCCGAGACAATGGAAATCAGCACAATTTTGACTGTAATTTACTTGAGTTAAATTTGCAAATCTGAAGAAACATAAGGTTATCAGGGTACTCAAGACAATAAACAATACCATGAAGATAGCTGAAATCAATCTGCGTGCAAACCACCTCATGTGCATTGCACGTTGAGCAGCACTTGCTGCTTCCACCGTTTCAAACTGCAAATAAACAAAACCTGCACTTCTTCTGTTCACAAGAAGAATCAATTATAGAATGGCACATATGCACAAAGTGAATGGGAAAAATACGATAACAGAAGAAATTCGGAATATTCATGGCCAAATTTTAATAAACTTACTTGTCAACATAGATATGCTTCACCCGTCCAAATTTAGAACACTCTTCTTCTACATCCTCTTTAATGTCTAGATCAAAATCTAGTTCCATCTGCATTGTCATATTTGACATTAGTACTTTGTTAAATGAAGCAGCAAAAAAGAAGATTGTAAACAAACAATGAATCCTCACCTCGGTGATTGGATCAAACATGTTCTTCAGCAGTAAACACTCACTGGGGTTTCCAACAGGTTCAGCCACTTGGGTAGACATAACTTGTGTTGGGAGAGTTAGTGCTGGTATTATACCTGAATTACCTATGGGCAAGCTAATCGCCTGCTGAGCAGGAGCTGACCCATTCACAACGGGTAGACCAATGCTGCAGCATTTGGAAACTGTTGAGATAATGGATAAGTTTATAGAATATACAAGAGAAAATCTTTAGACAAACCTTGCAGCAATGCCTGAGCGGTCCAGCTTCTGCATGAGCAAGGCTCTTGATTGAGCATTTAAAGCCTGTATATAGATTAAAGCATAATCCATGAGCAAGAAACCCACTGCCAAGAAAACTAGCATATCACCCAGTTCTTTTTAGGCTTCTTTTCTCCTGAAAGGAGAAACTCGGCCAAACATAATTTTAGAAATTCTTGAAAGCAAAAGTAGCTTTTTTCAATGAACAAAAAACAAAACCTCTATGCAAGAGCTTCTACTTTTGATGAGAAGATGCTTAAAAGCACCATCAAACTACCAAGGAAAAAAAAAGAAAGGGAGAAGAAAAACACCATAGCAGTTCCTTAGCTGCCACCACCCTGCCCCAGAACACCAGATAAAAAAATGCAGTTTCTGACTGCAGAATGGGTGGAAGAAAAAATAAAAACCTTCAGATCTTGAACCAGATCCGAGAATAGGGATAAGGGAATGTTGGAAGCACCTACTTCTAAGCCTAGTGAATATGGAAAAGGCAAACACAATAAAACATCCTTGGTAATTTTTTGTTTGACATCTTCAATTAATAATGGCATCTATTTACTCAATAAGTAATAAAGGTCAGCAATCAACTCAAGAGAACTAAAGATTCAATACAAGTATCTATCAAATTGTAACAAGTCAATCATCAATCTGCAAATATTTAAAGCTAGAATTAATAGTTATTAAAGTAATATTGAAATAAACAAAACTTCCACTTAATCAAGTCTGACATGCTGAATAAAAAAATCCACCTAAATAAAATTATTGTATGATGAAAAATAAATTTTAATGCACATTGTCTTGTGGGAACCATTTTTCAAATAAGGTTATATATGTAATCGCTTTACCAATCCGCCTTCATCATCATCAAAGTCTGCAGATTTTGCAGTTGGATCTTGGTTTCCAACATGATCTGTTACAGATGAAACCTGTGTTTCACAAACAAAATTAGTTACAGACTAAAGGACAGGCAAAGTGACAAAAACAAAGACCCATACAAATACATTTCTACCTTAATAGTCCTGCCAGCAATTTCCAATTTTCCATTTAAACTCTGAGCAGCCTTGGCATGCTCAAGATGGGCAAACTGTCCAAGAATTAATATATTAATATATGAAAGACATAAGTAATAGAAATATTATTGGTAACACTACTTTTTTAAGCTAAAAGTGCTAGTAACAAACTTGAACAAACCCAAAACCCTTGCAATGCCCCGTCTCCAAGTCAAGAGGCAGTTGCACAAGCTCCACTGGACCAAATGGCTCAAAAATCTAAAAGAAAAAAATGTCAAAAGTTAATAAATGACATATCATAAGATCATTTTAGTTAAAGTTTGGTTGCAGACTAGATGCACTACACCAGTTTAGACAATAACTATTTAGTTGTTTTTGAGGATACATTCTAATTAACTTATTGGTTCATTCTCTGCATTCCTATTCTGAACAATAAATGGAAGTAATGAAAACTCATGTCAAATGTATTCGGCAGACAACAAAAGCCAAAAGCCAAATACCTCTCTCAATTGACTCTCAGTCATGTTGAAGTGAAGATTCCCCACATACAGTTTTCTGTCCACAGCTCCGTATGGCCCTGCTACCCCAGCTGCTCCACTAGTAGCATTGGATTGAACAAGGTTCTTTTCAGCCTCAGAAGGTTTGACCATTACAGGTTGTCCCAGAAGAAGTTGGCCAGAGAGAGCAATTGCCATTGGCACTGACATTGCATCATAAAATTCAATATACCTGCAGCCTCATCAAAAACTTATATCAAGTTTCAGAGCTACAAAATGTAAACAGTTCAATCAAAACTTACAAAGCAGACAGCAAAGATGTAGGGAAACAAAAACTCTAGTGCAGACAGCTCAAGCTGAGAGTATCTTTTGATGCATCTGACTCATGTAAAGAAAATGTTAGCTTGACATAATAAAAATACAAAACTAAAGCATATATTTCAATCAAGATAGAATAAGATCATATTAGAAACGAGAGACAAAAGGGAACCACTAAGACAAGGAGGATTAGGCAACCAGCAACTCATCTTCACTTATTCATGTGCATGTAAGCAAATCAAATGCTATGAAACGGAACCCAACTTAAGGCTGGCCTAGTGCTGGAACCAACTCGTTGGACAATCCTAAAAGCCAAACAGCACCAAATCCATATGCATCTCATCTAGAGATGCACTAGCCACCACCACCACCCCCTCTTCAAAAAAAGAGAAAAAGGAATGTAGAAGAAATTCCCTTCATATCAACCCTACCAAGAAATATGTAATAACCAGTTCCAGTGATATAAACTGAAAAGGCTCAACAACAAAAGAAAGAAATCCTCACTGTATGTGTATGGCAAATGTAGAGGAAGAAAATTGGGAAAGGACCAGAAAGAAACCAGGATTATGTCATCTACCTTGAGTACGCAGCATGAATTGATTAAACATGAGTGCAAGGTATTCCCATCATCCCTCATCATTATCGCATTGCTAGTCCATTTAAGAATACAGTTAAACATGATTCTTGAAAGTTGATATCCTAATACCAGAATAATGCATGCATATGAACAATAAATTATTTTACAAGAAAGCACGTACCCAACTCCTTTAGATCGTCTTGAGTTCCTATCCATGATGAGACGGACATCCCTCACCTGAAAATGAGGAACATTAGAAGTAAGTAGAATTGAGGAACAATAGTAGAGAACTGGTTCAGGCAGCAAAGAAAAGGCAATAATTTGGGATATTTGAGAGACCCAAAACTCTCCAACAGTATTCAACTCAAAACAACTCAACGCATAATTTGGCCAGAAGGCTGCCCCTCCCCATTTCTATATACTATCACAGCCAACCTAACTCTAATTAAATTCAATTCTGTTACAAACAAGGGTTAGTTTTCTGTTTTTACAACTCAGCCCAACAACTACTCCCTATTTCTCCTTTTATTTAAAATAGGTCTATCAAATTGTCATATGATAGAGGAAGTCAGGAAGCTAAAGGGCATTACTCGAAGCATGCAAAGTTAAAAGTATTCATATAACCTCCTATTGAGCCACCAGACATACACACAATGTTAAACACAATAAAATCACTGAACTACCCAAAACTAAAGTCCCAGCGAAGAGTACAGATTATTAACAACTTATTACTCTACATAAGATATAGCAATGATTCCAATGGCAAAAAGGCATCTCCCACTTGTAAATGGTAAAATAAAACAAGATAGGAAATATACTGTATGAAAAAATTAAAAACCAACCTTGCCAGCTTTTGAGAAGAACTCATAAACATCCCTCTCTGTAGCCTTTAAGGGCATCTATAATCATCGCATAGTAAATCAGCAATCATCAGAAAAGGATGCCAAACGGGCTAACATACTAGATCTTATAATATTTATAAGAAATAAAAGGGCCAACCAATGAACCTGATAAGCAAAAACAGTTCTCTGATCCCTTTCTGGATCTGCCTCGGGCTCCACTGCCTCTTTCTTTTCCCTAAATCTCCTGTAATTAAATTAAAATTTAGCTATAAGAAAATAAGCATAGAGAAGTTCATCATATTTAAACCTGATACTCAGATTGTATAATTAGTAGCATAAGTAACCCAAAAGCGCTGCTAATATTAGAGTTCAAAACAGCAACTAATCTTGAGAGAGAGTATGTATCAAACTTTTCACAGTAGATATAATTCCAAATTATATTGTTAATATAACAGTCCAAAATAGCATTTAATGCTATAATATCCATACACACCAGTGCCCCAGTCATAACTCTTGCCAAGATCCTAACATTTAGAAGGCAATGTATCATCCTAGCAACTTATGTAGCTCAATACTTAACCCTAAAGGAGAAACCCCAATACTTACATTAGTGATGATATGAACAAAATTTACATCTAAGCCTAGAATGGGAGGCATTTAATGATGTGAACACCTCACTCAGGTAATACAAACAACAAGCAAAGATGAATTACATTGGTGCCCAAAAATTGTCAAACTCTACTTAGCTCTACAAAAAGGTTGTGTACTTCCTTAAACCAGTAGGGTCAGTTACCTATCTCAGCCCTCCTTGGGAAAGGAAAATGGATTGGATAAAACATCAAGAGAAGTTATGAAGTTAAGGTTAAGCACACCACCATGGAGAACAGAATATCATAAAATGATATTTATAGTGTGATTTAATTGCCTTATTGTCGATGTTATTATATTCTACATAATATATAATATATAATATTTCCTGCTACATGGGCATTTCCTTAATATGTAAAACCCAAAAAACATTGATATAATAAAATGTATAAAATCAGCTGTGTAAACATCCTGGCAGGTCATTTCCAAGGGTACGCTTGTATAAAACTAGTGAAATAGAATTGAACAAGCAGAGAGCAAATGGAACTGGGTAAGCTGAGCAAGGTAAAAAAGTGATAGCAACTCATTTTACTAAGAATACGCTAGAAATGAATCAATTGTAGTTAATGCAAATATGATGAGTAACAAATTCTTCTCCTATCAATCATAATAACTTCACCACGCGTTGACCAAGCCTGAGATGAAAACACTCGTCAAAGAACCCCATATAGCTCAGGCAAATAAAGCAAATCACTGGCACGACATATGAAGGACCCAGAATTGGGGCAAAAAAAATTAAACACAATTGGGAACAAGATGGAAGATTAAGTTTAGGGAAAGTGCATTACCGGCTATCTCTCATGTCGAAATCTCGTTCTCTATCTCTATCACGCTCAGAACGGCTCCTGCTTCTCCTGGACCTCTCTTTCTCCTCACGTTCCCGTTCCTTCTCCTTTCTGTCTCTATCCCTGTCCCTGTCTCTTTCTCTCCTCTCCCTCTCTTTGTCCCTGTCTCTACGATCCCTCTCTTTGTCTCTCTCCTTCTCCCTCTCCCCGTCTCTGCTACTTCTCTCACCGTCTCTGTCTCTGTCTCTGTCTCTATCTCTGCTACTCCTGTGGCGGTCCTTGTCGCGGTCATCGCGATTCTTATCCTTCTTGGAGCCATTCTCGTCTTCGCCCCTGGACCTCTTGCTCTTCCTTTCTTCGGCGCCCTCGTCGATCTCCTCGCGTTTCCGGTAGCTCCTTTCGGTCTTGTCGCCGCTTTCCTTTTTCTTCCTGCCCGAGTCTCTGTCTTCTGTCTCCTCCACTGTCTTCTCCAAGTAATCGTACTCGTCGAAGTCCATTGCTGCTTCTTCTCTCTCGAATTGAGAATTCTCAAATTCTAGGGTTTTGGGGGTTTCTCGAGCAAGTAGATAGGAAAAGAAAACAAAACGGGTTTGGTTGGTTCTTCCGGTCTCCCTGATCTAAAATGCTTTTAAATATTGAGAAAAATAAAATAAGGTGGAAAACTGGAAATTCATTTTCATATAAATATGCAAATTTAATCAGGTAAAACCGTAAAAGATCCCTCCTCTGTTTTTCATTTTGATTTATCTCTTCATAACAAATTTTGCACAGTGCGTAAAACTTTACACATAGAAGTAAAATGAAAAAATATATAAATTTGAAAAATAGAAGTTAAAAATGATAAAAATTATTTTACCAATATTAAAAATATAAATTAAATTATAAATATTTAAAAATAAATTAGATATTCAAACTTATTATAAGAACAATATATAAGTATTGATTAAAGAAATTTTACATATTAATTTCAAAAATTAAGATTTTTAGAATTTGAAAAAAAAAATCATTGGATGAAAATTATACATTAAGTTTTTTCAGCTTGCTATGAAAAAAATGAGATATAAATAGAAATTAGACTAAATAAATTATTAACAGTTGTAAGATTTTATTTTAACAATTTATCTGTTTTAAAGAAATTAAATATTCCCTTTTATAAATTTAAAATTTAAATCTGATTATTTTATTATTATTGTATATAAAAATAATAATTTATACTTATTGATTAGAAAAATTGTTTAGAAGATGTTGGAAAGAATTTTTTTTCTTATGAAGTATTTTAATATTTTAATAAATATGAAATATTTAAATATTTTCATTTTAAAAATATTTTGTTTGAAAAAAAAATATTATATTTAAAAAATTATTTAGATGATAAATTTTAAATTTATTAAATTTTAAAAATGTGTATCTTAATTGACTTTATACAAATTTTTATATTTGAATATTTATATATATTTTTTATTTTACTCATTTTTATTTTTTAACAAAATATTAGATATATAAAAAAATTTACTGTAAATATATTTTTATAGAATAATAATTTAATAAATATACATAATTAAAATAATTACAAAATATAATTATATTATTTAATATTAAAAATATTAAATTTATAAATGAGAAGGCAACAATTTTCTGAAAAAAAAAACAGCACAAACATATGACAAAAAAATTCAAATCTACAAACAAATTTAGTTACTCACAATCAATATTTTAAAACAAATTTTTTTAATTATTTAATCTAAATAAAAATATGGTGATTTAATGAAATTATTTTCTACCATCTTATTTTTTTATTATATTTAAAAAATAATTTATATGTATTTGATTATTGGAACAATTAATAAAGAGTTATAAGAATTTAACATTGTTAAACCTTTTAATTCAATAAATTAAAATTACTTTATTTAAACACATTAATTGAAATACAATAAATTAAAATTATTTTATTTTAAAAATAAAAAATTTATATATTTAAAAAAATTTATATTAAATTTTATCATTCAAGCATAAAATAAAGCCTCTTAATAATTTTAATAAAAATAATAATTTTTTATATTTGATATGAATGCTTTAAAAAATATTCTAAACTTACATTCATTCATAGGAACTTTTTTAATGATGTATAACATATGATGCTTTCTTAACACCTTTTTAAATTAAATTAAAAGGTAGCCAAATATTGATAATTATACATGCAAAATGTATATAATAACATTATTATTATCAATAAATAATTATAATATATAAATTGTTAATAAAAATCTAAAAAAATCTGTATTTACGAATAGATTTTTTTTTATAAACATATTTTTTTATTATAATTTTACAGAATTGTTATTATTTTTATTTATTCTTCAATTTAAATATATAAATATATAAAAAATATATAATATTAATCATCAATAATGATAAAAAAAATATTAAATTTAAAATTAATGTAGAAATAGAAATAATCTATTTTGTATTATAATTTTAATAAATTAATTATTTGTATATTAAGAAATAAGATAAAAAGATAAAATAATATATTTAAAAATATAATAACAATGAGATTAAAAATACTTTTATTAAAAAATAATTATATATTATAAATATTTATTGAAAAATTGTTAATTCTAATAAAAATATTTATTTTCTTTAAAAAATTTAAAATATATCATATTATGACAAAAAAAATAAATTAAAAATTTTATAATTTTAAAAACTGTATAATATAATTTGAAACTTTATATTAATATATTAATTTTTAATTTTTAATGCATTATATATTGCAAATAATATTTAAATTTATACTAATATACAGTAAATATTCATACCAATATATATTTTAAAAATCATTTATTTATTATAGAAAAATTTATTTTTAAGTATTTTTTACTTTAAGATTTTAAATTAAATTTAAAATTAGTATATAATATATAAATAAACTTTGTTTATTATAATTTTATCAATTTAATATTTAACTACTTTATTCTTTAATTTGAATATGTAAATTATTAAAATATATGTAATAATATCAATTAATACTCATTCATAATATGTAATAATATCAATTAATACTCATTCATAATGATAAAAAATTATTAAACTTAAATATAATATAAAAGTTAGAATTAATATATTTTCATTATAATTTTAATAAATTGATTTTTATTAAATTAAAAAAATTGAGACTGTTAGAGGAATTAAATTTTATATAAAATATTTTAAAAATATCCTATAAATAAATGATATTTAGAATATTTTTATAAAAAATAATTTTATATCATAAATATTTATTAAAACTATTTATTTTTATCAAAATATTTAATAACAGATTATAATAAAAAAATTTAAAATATTATATTATGATACAAAATTCTAAATTTAAAATATATATTAATATATTAATTTTAATTTTTTACGATATTATATATTTACGAAATATTTAAATTTATAATAATGTTAATTAAACTTTATTTTATAATAATTTTAATATATATATATATATATTCTCATATTGATACTAATATTATTGTTATTTTTATTTAATTTTCATGATATTATATATTAATTATATTTATTTATAATGATATAAATAATTTAATAATAATTGAAGTAATTTATTTTCTTCTATAAAAATAGATATAGATGTAAATATTTATTGTTGTGACTCTTATTAATAATAAAATTAAATAAAAATTTAGTATTAACCATATTAAATGAGATTAGACACATATTATTTTAATAATAATGAGAATTTAATACTTATGATTTTTAAAAATACATAAAAAAATACCATTATTATGAAAATCAAATTCATAATTGGTAAGTGAAAAAAATTCTAACCATATTTTTTATAATTTTTTTAATAATTTTTTTAAACATGTCAAACTTATTCATAAAAATTTTAACACAGTTGTAATTCTTATAAATTAAAATTGTTGTAAAACATTATTTTAAAAAATAAAATTATGTTAAAATTTGTTTGGAAAATTAGATATTGGAAGAAAAAGGAAAAAAATTTACTTTAAAAAACTACCTTTTAGTTTAATAAATGTTTAGAATAAAATATATAAAATAATAGTACATAAATTTAATGTATATCAATCATTTATTTGTTTATTATCATAAACAATATATATTTATCTTCATGGTTAAATTGGCCTCCCTTCCCCTCTTAAAAGCCCCTTCCGAATAACCTTGCAATCTATATCCAAAAGGATAAATAAACAAACACCGAAACTCATAAAACTTTATCATCCAACAACTGCTTCCATTTTTTTATATATATACCTCGTTGTAAAGATGAAAAAACAATACGAACTTGGTACAAATATTAAAGATGCAAGTACTTACATGCATTTAAAAAGTTTTAATAAGGATAATCCCAACAATTACAACATACAGAGATCCTTTCACAATTCTCATTTTTATAAATTAAGATGTTATTTGTATTTGTATCTATTTTGTAAGTCTTCAATTGGTAAATAGAACAAATCGAGTTTAATATACTTGTTTAAGATTGATTTCAGATGTTACACAGCGTTGCAAAGTTTTTAAAAAAAAAGTTTTAAGAGGTTAAATCATGATTTACACTATAAAAAAATATTTTACAATATTTTTTATTATTATTTTACCACATTTTTAAAAATTGTATAAATGAGTGTTGTAATAAATAAATAAATAAATATATTAAAGTATTTTATAAATATTGTAAAAAATCATATTTTAAAATATTTTATATTAAATACTGTCAAAAAATATATAAAATATATTTTAATATATTTTACAACGCTTAAAATAAAAAATACCATAATATATATATAAAAGCATTTTTTTTCAAGTATTTAAAGCATCTTATACTGAAATTATACTGAGAAAGGGAATATGGATTAAAAAAACTTACAATAGTCTATATAAGATCCACCAACCATCCAATTTTCACTGGCTCGTACTTCTTTCATTCCCGTATATAGACCAATTAGGGGGTGTGGATTACAAATATTTAAAATTCACTTATGTTGCACAACCATGACTATTTGGTTGAATTAAAATATGTCATCATCAGTTTTAAAATATCTAACAACACAAATATGTTGTCAATTTTAAAGTATTCGCTAATTTTAATACTCGTCAATTTTGAAGCATTTCTACATCAAATCAAAAAATGAAATCTCAAAATTTTGGTTTATCTAAAACATAATCCATTGAAATAGTTACTGGGTATGAAAATTTAAGCATCATAAAACACATCATGTTTCTGCGATGAATTAAATAGGAATCTCCCATCGACCCATTATCAAACGGATGGTGAGCAGGAAAAAAAAATGAAAATGTCACCAAAATAGAGTAGGAAACATATCAAACCAACTTAGAAGAGAGGATCTAAGGCCAAATCAATAACTCATAGATCTCCGCAAGAGCATAAACAGCAACCGTGAATATCATTACTCAAATGGACCACTCATTCTATTACCACTTTCCCATATCCAGATGGAAAAAGTTGCTAGGACCAAATGAGACATTTTTTGCTGCTAGCATGAACAACATTAGTAAAGGAGGTAGATATGGAAGTTGAAGCTACGCAAAATAATCTATATTTAATATTAACACTAAAATAAGGAGGTATGTGTTCACCACTACCTTTAGCAAAGTGCATGAACCTTTATTGCAATATATACCTTTAGTGCAATGAACTTCAGATGCGATGGATTTAGCATACATAGGAAATGTTCACCATCAATTTCACATTCCACGAAAACAAACTCAATTTGTTGTCATCACTATTTTTCGCCATTTTTGTTGTGCAACAGTTTAATAATTTTGTTCGAATGATGATGTAATGGAACTCTCAACCATGAGCAAATCGAGAAATTGCGCTAGAGCTGGATCATCCAAAACAGAGTTAAAGTTGAATGGCATACAACCCTGACTCTCAAAGTAAGAATGTAATGGAATTGATTGATGCAATGTCTGAAACTTGAAATACATAAATGTTTAAAGAGTAAGAAATAGAGAACGGGAAGGTAACTGGATGGACGTTAAGGAGGAGAGGGAAAGGTTAATTTCTTAAGGTCTTTCTTATTTTAAGTGTGTTAAAGATTAATTTTATTTAAAATGTCTCTTAATTTTAACGTTGTAACATGAAAATATTTTACAATATTTATTATTTTAAGCGTGATAAAACATATGTATGTATATGTTTTATTTTTTACATTAATATTTAAAGCATTTAATTTGTAAAACATTGTAATAATTATTTTATGTCGAGGTATTTTTTTATAAACGTTGTAAAAAAATCTATATAACTTATTAAAATATTTTATTTATAAAATACTTTAAAATATATGATATAATAGGTAAATTTTGGCATGGCATTGATAAAAGATAGTGATAACCAAATTAATTTGTTATCCAACTTGATACTTTGTTGAACAATGAATTTTTTCAAACACACGTCATTATGCGAGTTAAGCTCATCGATTACCAAGGTTTTTAATGGAATAAATTCTTTGAAAATAAACATGTGGCTTCCTATTGACCATTTATTTAATTATTAAGATATTGTAATTAATTAAAAGGACATTAAATGATTTTTATCATATATTTAGATGAGTTATTTGAATAAAGTAAAGTAATTTTTAAAAGAGTTTAAAATTTTAAATATTAAAATATTTTTGAAATAAATTTCAAAATTTATAAATGTTAAAAAATATTTTAATAGTTAAAAAATATTAAAATATTTCATCCAAATACAAAATTAACCAATTTTAAAAATACATTCAAATAATTTTCTAGAGTTGTTAATTAAATGTTTTTTATAATTAATTTTTAACCTGTTAAAACTAGTAGCAACAACTATTTAAAACAGCTGTACAATAATTAACTATGTTTTTTTATATCTTATATAAAAAAATCATAATATACACGACATCGTGCATGTATACCAACATTATAGATATATCACAAAATGACCCCAAATTAATAATAGAAGGTGATTTATAAATTTTATGTGCTTTATTTTAAAATATTTCTAGTACTTCATTAATATGTGTTATTAACTTGTAAAAAATATCAGAAAATGATGAAATTTGCTAGTAATGCAAAGGAAGAATGGGACTCCCTTACATTAAAATAATATAAATATAAAATGGGTCGATAAAGATTGTTTGAGGTGGATGTAAAATAATAATTGACTTAATAAAGCCAAATGTATATTTACCAACGCATAAATGGTAATAACCGCTGTGTGTCTCCACAAGTAGTGTATTTCTAAAGAAATATTAAAAAATTGATAAATGATTGCATCTTTGCGACCAATATTTAAAGATGGTCAATTGATAAAGTATCAATATTATTACCATGATACGAAAAAACAATCCAAAACATGTCTTTTATTGCATAGTAACCCTATTCGCTAAATTTTTTAAGTTGACAAATCCAAAATTAATTTGTATTAATATATTATCAATTTTATTTTACAAGCACCGTCATCATCCATTCAACATTTTCTATTATCAATTTATTTGAATGTTATTGTTGTTATTATAATTATCTTTTCTATCCTTATTAAATTGTTATAACCGAAAAAATTATTTTTTAATTCTTATTAATTACACAATTAAAGATTGCTATGATTCGCATAATTCTGTTAATTCTCAGCAGCAAATTTTATTTTCTATCCCATGTTGCTTAAGCAAAATGTTAATGTTTTAGTATGAAAATTGAAAAATTAAAAAGTTTTTCCTATAACTTAAGAAAGGATGATAAAGTCTGCATCACAACGCTGACTCATCAATTTGTATATCTTTTGTACTCATAGTAACTTAATATAAAAATACATGTAAAGCTCACAAAACAAAACAAAAGAATAAATATTATACACTTTCTAAAAAACTACTTAAAAAGATATTCTTTTTGCTACTGTAACGTTGCTAGCCACTCAGCCTATAATAGCATAATTACTCATCTTTATAAACTAAGCCCCTGCAAAAAAAAAAAAATTGCACTAAAATCCAATTAGAATTTGTTGTGCTCTAGAGAACATAGTTGGAGATATTGCAACATTGATATACTTGGATGCAGGGTATATATTTGCCTAACAGGGGCATTCACCTTGTGAAACATCATCCAGTCTAAGAAAGAGTGGCTCCCATCTACAGTGGAACACGGACACCAATAAAAAAACACACACACACACACAAAAGCTAACAATGTAACAAAATAGAGCTGTCGCTGTTAGGAGTAATTCATTTCATCTTAAAATTTAATTATATATTATGCAGCTTATTTATTTAAAGGTAATTATTTTTTAAATTTTAATTTATATAATTTTTAATTTAAAAAATTTAATGTGAATTAGCTTTAATTTTATTTTTAAATATAATTTTTAAATCTAAATTTATGTAATTTTTAAATTAAACATGATGAATGTGGGTTATTTTATCTGATTTTTTTAAAATATTTTATTTTTTAATTGGTTTAAAAATAATATTTTTAATATCTTAATTCACGTAATTTTTAATTTAAGTACATAATATAAGTAAATCTATCTAACTTTATTTTATAATATTTTATTTATTTATAACTAATTTAGAAGTATAATTTTTTAAGTTTTAATTATTTATTTTGTAATTTATTTAAAAATAATATTTTATAAACTCTAATCTATATAATTATCAAAATAAATGGGATAGTGGTGGATTAACTCATGTGATTCTAGTTTATATTTAACTTTTTTTGATAAATTTTTTTCCTCTCTCTTAATTTTTTTCTTATTTATTTACTTCTCTCATCAAGTAATTTCTATGATATTTTTTATTATACTAAAACATTTTTAATTTAATTATTATTTTTTAAAATTTTATATTTTTTAAAATTTCACTTATTTCTATAATTTTTTTATTCTCTGATTATTTCTCTTCTTTTTATCAACTTTGTAATACTTTTCTATTTTTTATTTATTTTTGAAATATATTTTTTCCATATTTTTTTCTTTCTCCTCTTTCTAAATTTTCTTATTCATTTTAATTTGTTATTACTATTTTATTTTAAGGGAGGAAAAAAATTACGGAAAAAAATTTATAAAAAAAAATTGAATAAAAAATTTGAAGCCTATGACTAACCTTACTTCATAAGATTTAATGGATTTTTCTTTCTACGAGTTTTATAATATGGGTTTGTGTGGACTTACGAGTCATTTTGACCTTAACACTAATTTTGATAAGCTAAATTGACACTTTTACTGAAAGAAACACTTCTCATTAAAATAACAAAGAAAAAATAACTTCAAGTAAAGTAGATAATATAATCATATATGTTTATAAAGTTAGACTTTACCTAAATTTAGTGATATAACAAAACTTGTATTATTAGATAAAACCACAGTGAGTGTTCACTTATATTAGATAATATTGATTGGAAAAAGTTATTAAAAATAAATTGACTTTATAACATTGGTTAATTATCTCTTTTATGATAAATTTATTTTAATATTTTACATACAATTATGTGAGTAGTGTTATTTTAGAATTATAAATTATTTTGAACTTATTGTACATTATTTATTATTTATAATTTTTTTCGATTTATTTTTCCTAATTTTCACCAGAATAAAAAATATGATATCAACCATATTTTACTCACTTAATATAAATTTTTTTTTTATTTGAAGTGTTTTTGTTGTTAGAATCGTATTAACATTTATGATTCAATCTGATTTAGAATAGTAATAATTATTTATATAAAAATTGATCCATAAACTAACTAGTTCTAACTCATTTAACTTTGAAAACTTTTTAATCTTAAAAATATTTTATATCTAAAGTTTTTTAACCTTAATTTTAATCCTCAGATTATTGACTAAATAAATTAGAACTTATCTATTTGATAGTTCTAACCAAAACTAAAATTTTCACCATAAAAAGAAATATTTTTAAAATTTTTTAAAATATATTTTAAATAAGTTAATTTTAAATTAATAACTTTTTAATTACGATAATAAACAATAATACATTTTCACTCAATATGATAAATCAATGGAAAAAAAACTATTAAATTAAACTTTTTGAGTTTATGTACTTTATTTTTATGTTTTAAATACGCAATATCTACATCAGGAAAAGAAATCTCATCCGTAACTTTTCATAAGAGAAAAATAATTATCAAAGGTCAGATAATTAAATGCAGAAATAAATTACTCTTCAAAAATTAAAATATCAACAAATTACTAAGATATTAAGTGGAAGTTGTTTTTCGCATCTCATATTTTATTTTTTTATATAAAAAGATAAAATTATTTTTATAGATTTAACTTTTGAAAATATAAATTTAAAAGATTTAAATTTCTTTTAAAAATTAGTATTTAAAAGAGAACAAATTAATATATTTTAAATAAAATCATTCTTTAAAAAGAGAACGAATTAAAAAAATAAAAAATTTAATATAAAAATCACATTATTTTTTAAAGATAATAATAGCTTACCATTTTTCAAGAACGAAGATTCTAAATTAATATATAAAAATAGATAATATATCATATGTTAAAATAAAATAATATTATTTTTAATTATGTTAAATTATATTTATTTTATAAAAACTTTAAATTATTGTAGATTGATAAAATTGTTTATAAATTTCAATTCAAAACATGTGATCTTTTTCTTCATATATTTTCTTAACTTTTACATTTTTCATATTATAAACTTTTCAATAGCATACATTAATTTGACCTAAACTATTAGATCTATTTTATTTTTTAGAAAAATCTATGAATTATTAAATTAAACAAGTGGACGATTCAAGTATCTCGAATAAATATTTCTGTGTTGGAAATAAATGTGTTGACATCATGTTTTCGTCCCACAAACTTGATTTGATCTACAAATTTTGATTTTTAAACATAGATTTGGTATATAATATGGATAAATTCAGATTATATTTTCGGTTGTTCCAATCTAACCTAATATCTTATAATTAAGTTTAGATTCAAAAAATCAATTCTATCGAAATTTAGATTGTACAAAGATTAAAACAACAAAACCATTACAAATGTAGGTTGTCCAAAGATTACCAGAAAACAATACAACTCTTCCTACCTATACCCTTAGTTGAAGATTCTTCATTTCTCATGCTTCGAAACTTTCTTTCTTTGAGGAGATCCTAATCTGTTCTCGAACTTACGAGAACGAATAATTTATTATCACCAACTAGATAAGTGCATTGATGTACAAAACGGGAATGGCACAATTTGAGAAAACAGATTCAATCAGTCAATTGCAATAAAATTTGTGAGAGTAGAAAATTTTCAACTCTCCACAGAATCATAAAAAGAAAAAAACTTTAAAACATTTAAAGTAATAAAAATCGGATTCAAATCTTAGATTTAAAACACGAAATGAATGACGCCCTATATTCATAAACGCCTTTGTCTTGGTGCAAATTTATTGACAAGTAACCCGGGCATCCCTTAAAGAAAAAATAAAGAATTAAAAAATTATTTTAAAAACAAGTTTCCTTATGTTTTAATTAATAATAAATTAATATTCTTATTTTTATTTATTTATATGACTTTGAGAGGATAACACCGAGAAAAGCCATAGAAGCGTGGTGAGGAAGTTTAGCAAAGAAAAGTGCTGAAGAAGCATTATCTGACAGCTGTGGGAACATTTGGGCCCACCAATCCAACGGTCCTAGCCAACAGAGCCAAGCCGCGCCAAGAGAGAGATGGCGCGTAGTTCGGCCTCTATTAACAAATTGAATTAAAGTATGGGCCCCGCAGACAGTTCCACCCACATCCCCAAATCAAAAATTGCAAGTGGAGCCACAATACCTCACACCATACCCTAATCAAAGGTGTTCAAAAATCAAAATTACAATCCAGGACCATCTGGCGGGAAATTTTCTCATTGAGAGGGAAGCCCAACCGAGCCTACAACCCTAATTTCAAAATTTCAACCCCCTCCAATTCTCAACCGCACTATATATTCACGCCACTGTCCCTTCTCTCATACGCGCCAAACCTGTTTAGTTCACTACCCATCAGAGACTGTGTTTCGACCTCAAAACAAACATGTATGTGGTGAAGAGAGATGGGCGGCAAGAGACGGTTCACTTCGACAAGATAACCGCGCGCCTTAAGAAGCTTAGTTATGGATTAAGTACCGATCACTGTGACCCCGTTCTCGTTTCTCAGAAAGTGTGTGCTGGCGTCTACAAAGGAGTCACCACTAGTCAACTCGATGAATTGGCTGCTGAAACTGCTGCTGCTATGACTGCTAACCATCCTGATTATGCTTGCGTTAGTTCATTCCTCTTCTCTTTCTTTAATTTGGTCCAATTCAGCGTCCATCCGTTATAATTAATGAATAATGTATGTTTTTAGGGTTTTTATATGTATCGGATGGATAGATCATTGTAAGTTATTTTGTTTGTTGCAGTTGGCTGCTAGGATTGCTGTTTCCAATCTGCACAAGAACACAAAAAAATCGTTTTCTGAGACGTAAGTATGCAGGAAATTGAAGTTGCGTTTTCAGTTTGTTCAGATTACCTTGAATTTGCGTTGATTGTGGTCAAATTTGTGGTGGGTTCAGGATCAAAGTTATGTACAATCATTTTAGTGAGAGATCTGGGCTGAAGGCTCCTCTGATTGCTGACGATGTATATGAAATAATTATGAAGGTGCCTCTCCTTATTATTGGCTTTTAGAAGGATGCGTAACATCTTTCGTAGTTATTCAGGAAATATGGGAATTGGCCATATATCAGAAGATTGGTTATTATTTTTTGTCGTTTATGATATGAAATGCTTAAAGTTTTGCTTGGCTGTTGTTCCTTTGTATGTGATGAATTCTGATTTCGTCATTTTTTGTTTGGTTGTAGAATGCTGCTCGTTTAGACAGTGAGATAATCTATGATAGGGACTTTGACTACGACTATTTTGGGTTCAAAACCCTTGAGAGGTCTTACCTCTTGAAGGTTCAAGGCAAGGTTGTGGAAAGGCCTCAGCATATGTTGATGAGGGTTGCTGTTGGGATTCACAAGGATGACATTGACTCTGCTGTCAAAACTTACCACATGATGTCACAAAGATGGTTCACCCATGCATCACCGACTCTTTTCAATGCAGGAACACCTAGGCCTCAAGTATGATTACAATTTATATTTCTCTTTTCACAAACATTTATTTGGAGTAATAAACTAGCAAATTGATATTTTGGGGTCTCATTTTAGTGAGTGTTTATGTGAATTGGCAGCTGAGTAGCTGCTTCCTTGTATGCATGAAAGATGATAGTATTGAGGGGATATTTGAAACATTAACGGAGTGTGCTGTCATCAGCAAATCGGCTGGAGGAATTGGTGTCTCTGTCCACAACATTCGAGCTACGGGCAGTTATATTCGTGGCACAAATGGGACATCCAATGGCATTATTCCAATGTTGCGTGTGTTCAATGATACTGCTCGCTATGTTGATCAGGGGGGAGGCAAGAGGAAGGGTAAATGATTCATACTTAATTCTTATATTTAATGGCTTGGTGAAGTTTGCTTTCCTTATCTGTTTGATTATGTGCTTCTTACAGGTGCATTTGCTGTGTACTTGGAGCCATGGCATGCTGATATAGTTGAATTCTTGGAGCTAAGAAAAAATCATGGAAAGGTATGGTTGAAACTGAAAGGTGGTGGTGGTGGCAACAATGTACTGACTGTCATCCATAAGTTGTTTAAGCATTATTTAGTCTTATTACCATGTATTGGTGATATGTTTGCAGGAAGAGCAACGTGCTCGAGATTTGTTTTATGCTTTGTGGGTGCCTGATCTCTTTATGGAAAGAGTTCAGAGTAATGGACAATGGTCTTTATTTTGCCCCAATGAAGCACCTAGTTTGGCAGATTGTTGGGGTGAGGAGTTTGAGAAGCTTTACCATCAGTATGAAAAAGAAGTAAGTTTAATTTTCTCATGCAGGCTCATTTTTACTTTTTTTGTACTGTACCTTTTCTCATTAGTACCTTGTTTTTAACAAACATCTTAATTTATGTTATAAATAGGGAAAGGCAAAGAAGGTTGTCCCGGCACAGAGCCTTTGGTTTGCAATTCTGACATCACAGATAGAAACAGGGACCCCTTACATGCTTTTTAAGGTGCCTTACTTGGACGTATTTGACTTTATATGTTTTTGTTGTTAGATTGTGTATTCTCTTATCTGTCAAATAAAACCTATGTTTTTGTTTTCTTAGGATACTTGCAACAGGAAAAGCAACCAACAGAATTTGGGTACAATTAAGTCGTCAAACTTGTGTACTGAGATAATTGAGTATTCAAGTCCAACTGAAACTGCTGTGTGCAATCTGGCATCAATTGCACTACCAAGATATGTGAGAGAAAAGGTGGGAGATCTCTTGCATGCTATATTTATTAGGCACAGCATGTTTTGATTGTTTGAGCATGTTTTACTGATCTGAATGTTTTTCTCCTTGCTGAAGGGTGTCCCAGTTGAGTCTCATCCATCCAAGCTTGTTGGGAGCATTGGCTCTGGAAATCGGTATTTTGACTTTGATAAATTAGCAGAGGTATTGTTCTTGTTAGCAATTGCCCGTGTTCTTAATTTGCTTCAATGTCTCTTTTACCTTGACTCTGTTGTTATGTATAGTTATGGTTTTCTTGTTATGACTAATTACAGATTACTTCAATAGTCACAACAAACCTGAACAAAGTGATTGATGTTAATTACTACCCAGTTGAAACTGCCAAACGATCAAACTTACGGCACAGACCCATTGGTATTGGAGTTCAGGGTCTTGCTGATACCTTCATACTTCTTGGCATGGCATTTGATTCACCTGAGGTAAATCTTGTTTTTGGGTTGGTGTTTGTATTCAATTCCATTGAAAGTTACCTGTGCTTTAGACTGATGGTTTACTTTGATATAAATGCAGGCTCAACAATTAAACAAGGAGATATTTGAGACTATATATTATCATGCTCTAAAAACTTCATCTGAGTTGGCTGCTAAAGAAGGCCCGTATGAGACATACAGTGGCAGTCCTTTAAGCAAGGTATATAAACTTTTGAGGCTTTTTCATGCTGTGCTTTCTAAAATCCTTAGCATAAGCTGTAATATATACTGCCCAGTTTTAAATGGATGCAGTGGCACATGTATGCACATGCATATTCAACTTAAATTTCAAGTTTTGAAGTTGAGAATCTGTATCCAAGATTTCTGCTTGCTTAGGTTATTTTTGTATTGTCCAGGGAATTCTTCAACCAGACATGTGGGGTGTGACACCATCAAATCGTTGGG
The DNA here is from genome assembly GCA_037954105.1 of Canavalia gladiata. Lineage (NCBI taxonomy): Eukaryota > Viridiplantae > Streptophyta > Magnoliopsida > Fabales > Fabaceae > Canavalia > Canavalia gladiata. The sequence continues at coordinate 55,198,592 of CM075659.1, read as the reverse complement.
ACTGGCTTGCACTTCGTGAAATGATATCAAGGGATGGTGTGAGAAATTCACTTCTTGTGGCCCCGATGCCAACTGCCTCAACTAGCCAGATTCTTGGAAATAATGAATGTTTTGAACCTTATACATCAAATATCTATAGTCGGAGAGTATTAAGGTTTGCTTTCCCATCCCATATCATTTTGTCTTGGTGTGTTGTAGTCCTTATTTACTAACTATTGTCTCTTAAACAGTGGTGAATTTGTTGTTGTAAACAAGCATCTTCTTAATGATTTGACTGAGATGGGACTGTGGTCTCCTAGAGTCAAGAATAAGATTATCAATGAGGATGGTTCAGTTCAAAAAATTTCAGAAGTACCTAATGAGCTGAAGGCTATATACAAGTATGTGATTTGTGAGTCCTTAACAAACTAAGATTTTGCTTTGATGTATTCTTTCTAACTGAATTTTTTTGAGTAGAACTGTTTGGGAGATCAAGCAAAGGACATTGGTTGATATGGCTGTTGATCGAGGATGCTACATAGATCAGAGTCAAAGCTTAAATATTCACATGGATCAACCAAATTTTGGAAAGTTGACTTCCTTGCATTTCTATGCATGGTCCAAGGTAGTAACTTTTTTATTGAAGTGACATTATACACATGATTGTATGCATCGTCAGTCAGTAAAGGATTTTTTTAATGAATAGGTTCCATTCTAATCATTCTATAATTTGGCCATTTAAGTGATAGTCAATGTTCCAAAGGGGAAAAAATGAGAGGAGATAAATCTATAACAAATAAGCAGTTAAGTTTAAATGTTTATGTTGCCTTCTTTTCTGCAAGCTTGATATAGTATTCATTGTTGCTTCCTTGTTGATTGACATTAATCTTTGGATGCGGAATAGCTTCAGAATTTTAATCTTTTTTATACTTCTCTCTTGAGCATAGACCAACTATTTTCTGATTGATCTTTTGCTTTCTGCTTTGTGCATAAAAGGGTCTAAAGACTGGGATGTATTATCTTCGAATTCGAGCTGCAGCAGATGCTATTAAGTTCACTGTTGATACCTCTGCTCTTAAAGTAATTAAAAATTCCTTGTGATAAATTTTTGTACTCATGTTTTGCATATGTTGACATGAAATATTCTTGTGAATGCAGGAAAAATCTAACGAGGAGAATGATGATAATACAAAGATGGCACAGATGGTGTGCTCTTTAACAAACCGTGAAGAATGCTTATCTTGTGGGAGTTGAAGTGTTGAAAAAATTGCTTTGTCTAGATCCCCCTCTGGCCTAGAGACAACAGAGATAAATAGTTTAAGATTTCAATGCTAAATCATGTGTTAATCTGTAGCTTTTTTACAAGTTATTGTGCCACCAATTTCATTTATATTTACTTATATGTTTATGTGCTCTGTAATTATATCAAGTAAATCAAAATGTTACACAGAAATTGAATCTGAATAGTCATTAAAAGTTCAGATCTATAATGTATTACTAAACCTCAAGTTGAATTGTGAGGACTAGTCACGACATGAGACAATCACCGAGTTACGGTAATGAGAAGTAGGGAGAAGTTAGCAGTAAGGTATTTGCATACACAATACTTATTTTCAGTTTTAATTTAATTTTCTTCTATCTTATTTTTTACTTTTTCCTTATCAAGCGATTGGATGAAATAAAAGAGAGGAAAGAAAGAATTAAGAGAGAAGAAAATAAAAATATAAAAATTGGAGTGAAAATAGAATAAAAATTAAGTTATTTGAATAAAATAGAAAAAAGAAGTAAAAATATATATTAATAATATAACTTTTTATTTATATAAGTTTTTAAAAAAATTTAATTTTATAAAATTTAATTTTGTTATTATATTTTTTATGCATTACAGTATTTATTTATTTTTATTTTTAAAAATTATTTAATAATTTAAAAAAATTAAAAAATTAATTTATTTTTACTTTTCCTTTTTATGAAAGGTGAAATATTTTTTGTAAATTTTATGAAATTTAATTTTTTCTTTTAATATAAGACTAATGCAAGTAAATATTGGTAGAGAAATTAAATTTATGCAAATTTTAGAAATAAATTCTCTCTTCTAAATTTTTTCTTATCAAACAAAGCATGATTGAACAGCCTATTCAACCTTGATAATTTTCCTTATGTTTTTTGCTGCCTTCTATATTGTAGCTCATCCGATGTCTTCTCGTCAGCTGCTGACTTGGCTTCTAGCGATACCAAAGAAGTTAGAATATATTTTTTCTATACCTATGGTTTGATATACAGATTAAGGAGATTAGGAAATGATAAGCGTAATTCAAATAGTTTCTCAGAAGAGTTCTCTGGTCGAATCAGGAGACAGGAACTATTCTACCCAAACTGATGCCAGTGATTGACTCTTTGAAGCAATCTAGTAGATCTGTGTGGCGGGCCGACAATTTTTGACAGTCTGATGCATTCTTCACATGATTTAAGCTCAAAATAATTGCATCAATGTTTCATTTCTCATTTTTCATTACTTTTTAATAAAATTAAAAGATAGTCAGATCTGGAAAATGTTAAGGTGGTAGTTGGTTTTAGAAAATAATATTTTTTATTTATCTATAAAAATGTTATTTTATTTTATTTTTATTTTTAAATTTTTATACTAAAAAGGAGAAAATAGAATATAATTTATTTATTGTACAAAATATTAAAAATATAAAATATTTTTAAAATCAAACTTTACCTTGATTTCCTTGATGATGTATCCATTGCCACCGAATGTCATTGCTTTACATACGTGCATGGCTTTTGTCCTTGAGATGAGATGGATTTTGAAATGAAAGCTTTACTAAATAAATTTGACTGACTTCTGGACAATTTTAAAAACTTCTCACTCAAATTTGGATATAATTATGTTTTTACTTGTTGGGAGACCAAGCCACTTGAATGGGTACCGTGAGAACTAAACTGACGAATGGACTTTAATGATCAAGTTGGTCAAGTTTAAATACAAAATGACATCGTACGATCCATTAAGAGATGGGATGTAACAATCCAACCGTTCAATATTCTTATGAGATTTCTCAAAGGAAAATTGTTAAGGTTGTTCATCTAAACTTTTAAGCATTTAAAAATGGTACATTTTTATAAAAAATACATATTACGTAAAAATACAAAGATGTACTGAGTGTTTACTTTTTCAATGAAATCTTTTTATTTTTAAATGTTTAAAATCACCTTTAAATACTGAGATTAACAACCGAATTATTATTATATTCTGCATGATTTGGTAAACGGGCAGAAGGAAGCATAAGCAAAACAGCATATTTATGTTTGCTTTTTATAAACTAGTATGTTTTATAAATATTTTAAAACATTCTTAAGCAACCCTTTTGCAAAATAAATGCACGTTGAGTATTTTCTGTTTTAATATATTATATAATTTTTTATGCAATATCTTTTATTAAACATTAATAAAATTGATTAAAAAAACATTTTAAGAGAACATAATAAAACTGTTTTAGTTCTACTAAAAGTCCGATTCTGTGACTATATTATGATCACGAGACATTATCAGAGAAATTCAAACCCTTATTATCTAAATTAAATAATAATGGTATTCAAGAGCAGAATTGTAAGACAAAGAGGCATTGTCATATTGCTATATTTTCAAATTTTCAGAACGCATGGTTGGGTCTGGTCGAGTAATTGCGATGACCCGGGGTAAATAAAAAAATAAAAAGGAAAACTTGCGTTGACATATATGGAATTAAATGATTTACAGTTGCTGATGCTCTTTCAAAGCTGCGCGCAATCAAAGGCCAACGGTTGAGTCAAATCCAGAATATTTATCGATCAATTTTCAAACTTGGCCTAGCCATAGTTCGTATGCACTGACCATGACCCGTTCTTCTTATATTTTTATTTAACAGTGCCTATTTAGGTGTTGACTTTTGCTAATTTCAAACAGGCTGAAAACATGTGCAAGTTGAGTAGGAGGTTTGCTGTCTAAATTTCAACCATGTTTTATTTTGTTTCAATAAAACATTATATCTTCGGAGCTCACCGGCACTTGACTTGAATGTAGAAACTACATAATTTTTTTTTTAATTTTTTGTTTAGATAAAAAAAAAATAGAGCGGTGAAAAATAATAAGAAATGAAATAAGAAGAAAAAAAAAATCATGGAATGAGAATGAAAATTTGGATTGTTGGACTAATATAAAATAGAATGGAAAGGGTATATTTTTTTTTCTTTATTGCTATTCTAATGCATTGTACATAAAATAGATAGAGAAGTATATATTTTTGTTTATTGACAAAAATACCTTCATTAACGTTTTCTTATAATTTAGATTAAAAATAGTGGGATAAACTTACTAGTACAACACATCTACCATCAAACTAGTACTAACACCAAGTGAACAAAAAATAGATGGTGTCTTAATAAAAGTTAAAAATGAATCAACATTAATAAAAAAAATGAATTAGAAGATGCAAAAATCATAATAGATATCTCACAAAATTTTGAGGTTGAAGCGGTTGAAGATGGAAGCCGTATGAATTGAAGAGGTTGAAGATACGAAGAAGAAAGTAAAGTGTGTATATTTTGTATATAGAAACAAAGACAAGGACACGATGATCACGTTATTTCAACTTTTTCATCTTTTTTATGGCATTTCGGATGGAATAATTTTATGTGGGGTCCATGAAAATAAAAATTTTTATTCTAATAAAACAGAATATACCAAACACAAACACACATAATGAATGAAATTTCTATCAATTTCTATCTTTTTCTTGCATATGCTTCTCTTTTTTCGTAATTTCATTTATCCAATCAGAAGATTAATGTTAATTAGATGTTGAAATATATTCTATTAGTTTTATTTAATAAAGTTGGATGTTCTAATATTTAAATTTGATTTATTTATCTAATGTAAGTAACAATTTGATATATTTTTTTTAAATTTATCCAATTTATTAGTCTATTTAAAAATTTATTTTACAATAAAATTATTTAAATAAATAATTTTTTTATCTTTAATAAATTTAAAATTATATAAGTTAATTAACTTAAACTTTTAAATAAAATAAATATATAGTTATAAAATATTATATTGATAATAATAATTTAACAATAACAATTATTGTTAGATTTTCACTGAAAATTTCACATGATATTCTCTTAATTAGAAGTCGCACATGTTATTTTTTTTTTTAATTTTAAATTTTGAAATATATTATCTTATGTATTTTAATTTATTATATTTATATATATTTTATATTTCAATATTTTAATATTTTAAATTATAATTTTATAGTTATTTTAAAAATAAACTATAATAAATAATAAATTTTGCGAAATGATTTTTATTATATATTAAATTGAAAAAAAATAATATTTTAACTATTTAATAATTTTTAATTAACAATAAATTCATTTCTAATAATTAAAAAAATATCAAAGTAAAATTTATTTATTTTATTTTATACATTTCATGAATAAAATGAAAAAAAATTATGAGCAAAATATTTATATCGTTACTCGTTGAAAAGTATTAGATGCTTCAATTTCATAAAAAATATTTTAATAATAGTAATTAATGAATAGCGGTATAAATAAATGCTTTAGTTAATTAAAATTCTAAAATTTATAAATATAAAATAATAAAATAAAAAGTGTTTACATTTCAATTTTTAAAATATTTTTATACAAGACGGAGATTATAAAAAAAATATTATAATTTATTTATTCTTTTTATTTAGACATTGGTATGAAATAGAAATACAGATTATGAATTAATTTTTTTTTTGTTAGAGTAGATAAATAAATTATTTTTTAACTAATTTTTATACAATTTAGTAATTACCATGATACGAGAAAAAAACATGATAAACATAAATAAATTATCAACTGAATTTTAAAATTTTAATTTTTTTAATCCTTCTTAATATTTTAATTTATTTTTCTTTACATATTTGTGATTTTCAGTTCTTTAAATATTTAATAATATAACATTTTAAATCATTATTAATATGAGAATAAAGAATTAATTTTACAAACTTATACATTATACAAATATAAAATTTAGTTATTATATTATTTATTTAAATAGTCAAATGTATTAAGTTTAAACGAAATTCTGAACGATTCAAAATTTGATTTTTTATTTAAATAATTTTTTTAAACAAAAGATACCGTATGTTTTAGAAAAAAAAAAACCTTTTTAACTAATCTATTTAAATATTAGTTTGGTTTTGTTGAACCTAAATCTTATAAACTAAACTGTAGGTTCTTAACAGACATTTCATTCTTAATCTTGTCATTACTAGCATATATTTAATATATTATTTTACATATAAATTTTATTATCTGATAAATTTATAAAATGATATAAATTTAAAGCTTTATTTAAATAATATCACTCATACTTTTATAATTTTTAATATATTTAATCAATAATAATGTGTTAAAAAGTATAGCCATAACCTCTTATTATCTAGATTATGTAATTTTGACAGCCTAATTCGAGTTTTTGCCGCCGAGAATTGGTCAAAAAGTAATATATAAATTTGTTATGATAATTTTAAAGAGTTGTAAAAATACAAATATTCTAAAATAGAAAATAAAATTTTTTAATTTCAGAATATTTTAACTTTTATTCTGAAGTTTTATAACTATTTTAAAAGAGATACTTTTATCAATTTTTTTAAAATAAATTTAAGTCTATGAAGACGATAATTTATAAGTTTAGATTTTAAAAAATAATTTGGTTTGGAATTTATCAAGTTAGGGGTATAAATAAATCGAATTATTTAAATACTTGAAGTTCATTATTAACTTGTAAAATAAATATTTTTTTAAGTTTGATTTATGTTTTAAATGACTCAAATTTAAAAATTTAAATTTGACTTAGTTGAAAAGTATGAATTTTAAATTTGACTAATTTAATTAACTTATTTAGAAATATGATTGTCTACTTTAACAAATTTTATTATAACAAAACGTTTTAAGCAAGTTCAAACTAATAACGAAGACATGTTAACATTGTTACTAATAGAGTTAGACCAAAATAATAAAATATATTTATTTGATTAATATTTAAAAGTTGAAAAACAAAAAAAAAATGAAAGGAGACCAAAATGAAAAAAATTTAGAAAATCAAAATACTAATTTTTTAGCTTAATTTAAATAACCTAAAAGTTTTTTTTCCTCTTCTACTTCTTTGGACCTGGTTGTATTAGTAATGAAAAGGAGTTTCATTAAAATTAAAAAAAAAAAAAAAGGGGAATTGTGTAACTCTTTGCATAGAGAAACAAACTGGCTCTTCTTGTAAGTAAACTCCTTCTTATTGAAAAAAAAAAAAAAAAGCGTATCATTTGACCAAGAGTTTAGGGACGGACCGAACTAAATTTGTAAACTCTTATTCAATAAATAGTATGTACTAGCGTCTTAGTCATAAAATTACGAGCATTTTTAAATTTAAATTAAATTTATAAATATAAATAAATTTAAAATAATAATGATTTTTAATAATAAATTAATTAATAAATAATTTTTAAAATTAAGATAAATTAAAGAAATAAATTATTAAAATTATGAAACATAATCTATATTGATATATATATTTAAAATTAATTAATATTATGATAACCTTAAATATTTAATTTATCTAAAAAATTTTCCAAATTTTTGTAAGATAATAATATTTAAAATTTAAATAAAAATAATATTTAAAAAGAATAAATACTTATGTAGAAAAACCATATAATGTTTACCAGAACGAATAAAAATAATTTTATTTGACAATAAAAGTATAATTTAATATATAATAATTAATGAAATATTTATTAAACTAATTTATTTTGACGTTAAAAAAATATTTAACTGAATATTTTTAATTTAAAAAATATATTACGTAGAACGATCATAAACAAAACGAAATACGGAATTAAAAAAAGAATATAATAAGTGGAGGGAAGTGGTCAACCTATGGCCGGCCGTACATCAGTTGTGATAATTTGTACTTAGTAGTAAAGTTATGTGCTGATATGGTTATTGAGTTAAACACAATTTTCTTTTTGCTGTAAAGCAAATCAAGCTTTATTTTGGGTATCAAATTAGCACGTAATTGAAGCTAACAATTCCTTCATTGACTTTTAAAAATATGACATTTAAAAAAGTAGAGATTATAACTGGGTGCTTCTCAAATAGATAATAATTATTCAAAGAAAGGAATATAATAAATGGGATCGTCCAAGTTATATTCAAAGAGACAAAGGTTCAAATATTCAGAAATGAATGAATCGATGAAAGAAAAGTAAAAATGTGGATCAAGGGGTGGTTGAAACAATTTCATTTTACTAAATTAAAAATTGTGGAATTTTTTAACCGTTATCTAATCAGAATGACTAGTTAATATTCTACAACATATTTTGTCAGCGAGACCAGGTATTGTAAAAGAGAGTAAAAGAGAATAAATTTATTATATAAATCACACGAAAGAAATTGAAATTAATTGCTTTGAATAACATGACAAAAATATTTTAATCAGTCCTAACTTGTCGTAAAAGTAATTTTATTGAGTAATGTTAGCTGTTCATGTACAACTCACATAACTTATGTAAGAAATTTTTAATGTTACTATTAATGAACTAAAGGAAGAGGACAAGGAAATGATGATGATGAAAGTTACGTGAACCGTTAAAAAATGTTAAGTAACTATTATATTATTAAGATAGTAATAAAACTACCTGTTAAGGTGACTTATTATGTACAAAATGTTAAGATGATAAATTCTAAACTGTGAGATTTTTCTTGTTAGAATTTTCAGAACAATAATTGAATTACATTTAAAATTCTGACAGTTGGTACGATATTAACAGTAATATAAAAGAACAATACAAGGGATATGCTTATTTGTTTTATTTTTCCGAAACCATGTGAAAGGTTTTTCTAGAACATAACCGAATCTGTGAAGGGTGTTTTGGTTGGCACAAGCCACACGTAGTTTTATCATTCCATGATTCAATCCATATCCGTTATGCCGCGTGCGCCAGTATCGTTTGACTGAAGGTGGCGTTGACCGCAATCTGTATTCTAATAAAAGCTACACAAAGCAAAGATACAAGTTATTCAACCAATTAACTAAGTCGAATAAGGACTACTGTTTAAATCGTTAATTATATAATTAAATTCGAAATAATATTAAATATATGTGAACTTAACTGGACTACCAATTTGACTCATTTAAATTGAAATGATGATTTATATTGGTAAAACGAGTTCATGAGTATATTTCTTCAAATTTAAACAGGGTAACAAAGAATAGAAAGAAATGATATTTTTATATTAAATATAAAATAACATTATATGTTTTAAACAATTTTATATCTTCAGAACTAGTTTATTGTTTTCTTTCTTAAATATAAAGTATCTAAATGTTTTTAATTTATATATACATAAAGTAGTCTGTTATGAACATTTATAAAATTTTTAATTTTATTAAAAATGTTTAGAATCCAATATCATTTTTATTAAGCTATATTTTTTTTTCTATATTAAATATATAATTTTTATTAATTTTTAAATATTTTTTTGGTTTCAATTTTTGATATTAATATATACTGTAATAATTTTCAAGGTATATATTTCTGTTTCAAGTAAACTGAATCTTAAAATTATTATAATTATAATTTCAAAATTTTAATATATTTAGATTATATGTTATGATCTTAATCATTTATTTTTAATTTTAAAAATTTTATTACTTTAGTTTATTATTAATATAATATAATGTTTACTATACTTTTAATATTTTAAAAAATGCTATTAGTCTAAAGTTAAAAGAATTTTTTATACCCAACAAAAATATTCATAGTACAGTACCAAAATTACCTTGTACATAAAAAAATTTAAAGAGGCTCAGAAAATATCAAATAGGGAAGACAATCCATTTTAATATATATATATATATATATATATATATATATATATATTATAATTTCTTACATAAGGGAGCTAGGACTGTTCCAATCCTCCTCTAATCCATACCTGACACTTGGCACGAGACCTATACCTCAAACCAAATTAAGCTGCTATACCATTGGATCTTAACAGCATTTCATATTTATTACGTTTAAATAATGTCAACAAGTGTGAAATATATGTAAAAAAAAAAAGATTTTAACAAAAGAAAAAGGTCAACATAAAAAAATTTCGGATCTTAAATTTAATAAAGTAATATTTTTAATAAATTTTTATATAAAAGAAGAATTTTATAATCAAACTATTAATTCATATCATTATTATAAGAATCATATATGTTAAATATTGTTCAATTTAAATATTTATAAATATATAATTTAATAATTATTTATATATATTTTAAATAACGTATCGTATATTTAAATAAAATAGAAGGATAAAATATTATTTAATTTTTTAATAATGTCAAATTTTATAAATTTAAAATAAAATAAATAAATTTTAATAATTAAATTGATAATTTTTATAAAAAATTATTAAATATGTTATTTTATTAAATTTAACTTGATTTTGGAATAAAAAAATATAAATATATAAAAATAAAAAATAAATACAAATAAAACGTAAGATCTAATGGAAAGTTAATCAGCTTAACTACAGATTTGGAATTTAAACCTAAATATGCAGTTAGGTCAAACGTTAGAAGGACAAATTTTATTACATTAAATAATCCTACATAATTTAAAAAAAAAAAACGTATGAAAAATATTTTAAAAATCAGTTTTTTAAGTTACTAAAAAAATCTTACACCAGTTTTATTGTTGAAAGTAACTTGGACGATTGTGCAAGAGCAATATAAGCTAATAATAAAACCAATTTAAGAATGAGTAATATAATAAATAACTGAATTTTATTTTTTAAATAAAAATAACTATATAAAAATAATTTTAATATTCTTTCATACAAATAAAACTTATTTATTTATATCATTTATCTAACGATTTATTTTTTCTATAAAAAATAAATCTAATTTTTTTAAATATAAATATATGTACAGTAATTCTCATGGGAAAAATCTTTTCCATATAAAGATTAGTCATACTATTTGTTTGGATTTGATGTCGGCTATGAGTGATGGCCGACTAACTCAACAAAAAAGTTGGCAAAGCTGCAAACCGCCAATTAAGGTTCTCTCCACACACAACATCAGCGCCGGCAACTTTCTGCTTTCACATCTACACCTTTTCCTTCCCCAACTTGTTCATCTACATCATTCTTATTCTCTTCTACCAAAATCAACTACCAGGGAGACACCTAAATTTCAGAAAAAAGGAAATTTTCAAACTTCCCTTTTACTTTTTATTTTTTATTTTTTTTGGGTTTTATTTCATTGAGTTACTTTGTGGCTGTGAGTAAGAAGTTTTAACACACTTGCTCATTAACACCGACTGACTCTTCTATGGCGGCGCCTGCAAACAAGTTGAACCTTTCCATATATATATGAGACACTCATTGGGTCATTGAAATTGAAAGGTATTTTTGCATGCAAAATCAAGGGAGTTAGCTTTGAATGCTTTTACATGTGTTTATTAAAGGTGGCGAATCATACAGAAAAAGGAAACAAGGTTGACAGGAGGGTAGAAGTTGGTGAAGGGATAAACAACAACCCCACATTGTCAACAATGCAAATGTTGTTTCCGGGTATGAATAGGGAGAGAGAGATGTCGGCTATGGTTTCAGCTTTGACCCACGTGGTATCCGGTGATGAACCAATCGGTGATTCTGAGGTTCTTTCTGTTGGAGGAGGTGATCACGCCGTTACATCAAACATGCGTCCTTCCTCTAGTTATGTTGCTACCTCCTCAATCAAAAGAAGTAGGGAAGATGATTCATCCTTCTCACATGCCGCTTCATCCCTTGCTATGCCAACAACAAGTAAGCACCAAATTCAAATCTTCACAATCTCTTTATACTTAAATTTTCTATCATCATTCTTTCATATGGTTGAATAGCATCATATGTATGGTCTTAAAGAGAGTAAAGTATAATTTTTATTAAATGATATGGTCATTTTAAGGAGAGGGACATGATTCTTTATCAAATAATAATTTGTTATGATTGAATATGGGGACTAGTAATTAAATTTAATTAGTACATCCTGATCCAGGAACTAATGAAGGTATGTTGTTGTGTCATAAAAATTATCTTTCCAACGTGATTATGAATTTGAAATAGAGACCTTATTATCGAGGTGAGACTAATTGAATATAAGGAATACAGTCGCAGAATGTTCAAACAATTGGAGAAGCAGCACAGGGAGAGAAACAAGTGAAATGTTGAATCCAGTGTACGAATACAGAACAACAGAGAATGTAGCGAGGGATGAAGGAAAGAGAAAATACAGAGGAGTGAGACAGAGGCCATGGGGGAAATGGGCTGCGGAAATAAGAGACCCATTCAAAGCAGCGAGGGTGTGGTTAGGAACATTTGACACAGCTGAAGCAGCAGCTAGAGCATACGATGAAGCTGCGTTGCGTTTCAGAGGAAACAAAGCTAAACTTAACTTTCCTGAGAATGTCACTCTCCGACAACCTCAATGGAACATTTCCAACTCTTCTACTTCTCTAGTGTCCATTACAACTTCCACCGACCCTGTTGTTCATACTGAACTTCTTCCTCCTCCCAATTCTCAACCTTCAGACAATTTTTATGACTATTTTCAGCTCTCCGGATACCCCATGAACCTTTACGATGATCACATGTTAATGACATCTACAATGGCTTCTCATATTCAATCTTCATCGTCGTCGCCACCACCCTCAACGTCTTCTTCTTCTTCTTCTTCTTCAGCGTTTGCTTCATCTATAACTTCTCCGCAGGCCACTTCCCTTTCTTCATATTATTCTACCCAGTTGCCACCATGGTCAGCTTCTGGTCATAGCTCTTCTTCCTCGGGGTGATCCTTTCTTCTAAATTTATTATTAAGTCTATATTTTTCTTCCTTTATTAAATCTCTCCCATTAATTCTTTTGTAATTGCATCTGCATGACCAGCTTATCAATCCACGATTTTAGAAGATGAATATGCTTACGAGGAAAAGTAATACAATCCAGGAACTATTTAGGTTGGGACTAAAAAGGCAATTTGAAAAGATTTTTCAATGAACATTTAAAACAAAACAAAATAAATCAAGGAGATAAAATGAATAAATTTTTAAGTAAGTGCGTGCTTGACATTATATAAGTTGCATACTTTAGTTTTTGAAACTTTTGAAATGTTTTATTAGGTAAAGATTATTTATTTTAATCTCTACATTTTTAATTTTTTATTATCATTTTGTATTAAATAAAATTAAAATGAAACATTGGTTTACAATGTTAGATTTTTAATTTTTTAGAAACTAAAATGTTAGATCCATATAATTTTAAGAATTAATTTAAGGATTATTCAAGATAAAAAAATCTAATCTCGTCAATTTGTGTATCTTAACATTTGAAAAAAATTAAATTTTTTTGAAATGTATAAATCAATTTGAAATGAAAAATAAATTTGATTTATTTTTAAAATTTTAATTTATATTTTTTTATAAATATTTGTTGAGAATTTATCTAATGGTCCTGAGTTGAGTGAAGTAGAATGAATACATTTGAGTAAACTTGACTCAACCTCCTTTAATCCTGAAACTAGATATTTGTCACTTCAATTCAATTTTATAAAATTCTCATCTTAGTTTATGATTTTGCAAAATATTTTAGTTTTTTAGTAATATTTTCCATTAAAACTAAGTATTATACTGAATATTAGAAAGGAATAAAGCAAATAATGTTTTGCAAAGTCAAAAAATAAAATAAAAAATTATAGAATCAGGAACTAAAAATGATACATTCAAAATCTTTCCAAAACTAAGTCAATATACAATCACAACCAATGGCTAACTACATGCTCCCAACACTGGCATGGCATGTTAGTGACGTGCCCAGAGAAAATGGCCGTTAACAATTTGTAATCACGGCACAGTTTAGTGGTCTTGTTTTGAATTTTTAACCAGAAAAAACAATGCTTACTCTTGCAAATTGTTTTCTTCCTTTTCTATTATCGAGAAGTTCTTATCACAACCAGAAATTCAAACATTCATTCGGCGCATTATTATTTAAGAATTGCATCTTGTTGAACTTAGAATCTTCATTCAAACCTCAGGGTGAAAGATGGTCCAAATGCCCCTTCGTAACACATGTATTATTAGTATTATATAAATTAAGTAGAAGATGTACCGTAAACTAAAATTTGAAGGACCAACCCATGAATTTGACTACAACGATCCTGAGGTTGACTACTCTTCGGGTATATTCAAAGTTGCTCGACTACGTAAGCAACAATTTATTCGTAAAAAGAAGTGAATTGTTCCAAGCAAACCACACTTACACCCAACACACGTGAAGTAAGACTACCGAAAACATCAAAAAACATTTGATTTCAGAAAATATTTACTATTTTCATTTTTCATTTTATATTTTTAATATTTTATACAAAACAAGTAAAAATAAAAAATAATTATTTTTTATTTTAGTATTTTAATAAATAAATGTAAAAACAGAAAATATTTTCTAAAAAAATAAATTACCTAAAGTACAAATAAAGAGATGTGGACCAAGGTTCGTAGAGCCTTACAATATAATTCTTCCTTGCGTCTGAGCAACGTAATTCGAAAGTCGGAAACAATCACTCTAAAGCTTCCGTTCGATCTTTACACATCCTCTTACAATCGAGGGAGAGAAAGTACACACTACACCTAAGCCACACGTTCACACGTAAGACCTCAGTGGCGTGCAAAACACCGAAAACAATCACAATAGTGCAAGTAACAGATAGTCGTTCAAGTAATAATAACTTCTATACAAGACTATTGACCAATCAAAGAAGTTTATTATTTGAAGAAATGACACTTGCTTTGATAATGAGTATTTGCTTAGTCATATTTTCAACCTCCAAATTATTTCCCATAATAACATTTCCCTTTAAGAAAAAATTCCATTTAACTCCGTCAGTACTCGTCGCACGAATCACCCCTATTCATCATTAAGGTCAAGCAAACAAAATAGCGACCAAACAGATTTTTGAAGGGTCAGGATCCCCATTCTTCCAAAGCCAGGAGCAACAGTCCTAAGACAAAGTAACAGCAAGGCTTAAAAGAATCATTATCTCCGGTAATGGATCAGGATTCAGCCACAGGTTCACGCTTAAACCCTGCCTAAGCTCCGCAATAATAAGTAACAAGACTTGAGAAACTCCGAGCTTCTGTACTCAAACAACAGAAAATGCGGCTCACAAAATGTAATGAAGGAAAATAATAAGACACCAGCGTGCCAAATGCACAAGAGCTGGAGAAGTGAGCCCAAGGAATACTGGGAAATTAAACAGAAAAGAATACCAGCACTCGATTTCTACTCACTGAGCTACAGACAAGACCGTTTAGAATCCTGCCATAAATCGGTGGGTAGGTATCTAGTATCTACTGTTAGTATACATCGTTACGAAGCATATATCCAGCTCTACCCTGATTGCATGATTGACGATATATAAAATGGAAAAAAAAGGCATCATCGTTTCATGCAATTCCTCACCAACCTAATCAGTGATAATTCGATGAAAATGCTGTTAAGGCACCTTCAGTCCAAAATCACATCAATTTCAGGGTTCAACTGCAGTACAGATAGAAGCATTGTGAACAAAAAGGAAAAACTTCACGAATAAACCATCATAATACTTCCATATATCACAAAATTTACTTCCGCTGTCTGTAACTCCCTCCTTAGAAAATTACTTATATAAGTAAAATTGAGGTGAAAAGGACAAATGCTGCACCTGTAACATTTAATAGTGATATGGACATTGTTAAACCTTCAAGACAGCTTTATGCACCATGGTTTCCTTGTGTATTTGATGACAGCTCTTCTCCATAGGATCAAGCAGTATCTCCAAGTTTCCAACCCACGAATTAAGAATGTCATTGCTATTCTTGACTGTTTGGAAATAAACTATTCCCATGGGTCTATCAATCTTTGCCACCAATGCCTTAGATACCACCATATCTGAAAGATGCTTCTCAGCTTCCTAAATTTTTGCAAGGAGAATTAGTTAGGATCTTCTTCATATTAAAAGATAAAGGTTTAAACAGTTTGCAACATCCATATTCACAGGTAGCTCATTAAGAAACAACAAAATGACCAGTTTGAGGTAGCAAATGAACTAAAGCCAGTGATAGACCCAGAAATTTTAAGCTGTGGGGACAACACACACACGCACACAGCTAATTGCTGAGGCAATTGCCACAACAGCTTCCCTTCCTGACCAAAGCAGAAAATAAAATGTAACTACCATCTACCAAACCAGGTCCCTCTTCTTTCCCACCGGCTACTATGAAAGAACATGGCTATTTATCTGACTCTAGAGGCAAGCCCAAACACATTAAAAACAATTATTTACCACAGTATAACGGTCAGCACATAATCATTACTAGCATCACAAACCTGAACATTGAGACACAAAAGCTCTGCAACTCTCTTCAAAGTAATCCTTGCATAGTATTTTGATACAAGAATATTCTGACAAAGTAATAGTAATAAGAAGACTTCACATTAAGGCTTACATCTGATATTAAAATGTGTGAAAAATAAGACATCCACAATACCTCCCAAGCAAATTGGAGGGAGGAAGGAGACAAAAGAAATACAACAATGTGAGCAAATTACATGTTCAATTATTCTTTCCCTTGGATCTTCTGCTGCTTTTTCACCCAAAGATTTTCCAAAGCTCCTCTCGTTCTCAAACTCACTTTTGTATGCATCCCAAAAAGTTGTCCATTGAATAACCTCCATAGTGACCAACTGTTTCAGCAGTAACCTATGGCCCCATATATAACAGGTCCATTAGATGACAAGAAAAGCATAATTAGAACATCTAAACATAGCAGGATGACATGCAAGAGCAAGAATAGGAAAAAATACTTGAAGTTTGAAAGCTCAGACAGATTCTTATCCTCCAAGGTGGAATTGAGCAGGCTTGACTGCATAGGATCATGTGGTGATAGAACCAACTACCAACATATTTTCCTCAGGATCTACATGTATGGAAAATTTTCAGAGAAAAAAGACACAATCTGACAATAACAGATACATCAAATAAAGAGAAAAGAAAGTGTACTGGAATCCACTCAGCAGGATTTTCTTTGACAGATGGAATCTGATAGGCCTCTAACCCATGTGTATCAACGAAAGGCTAGCCGTGAGTTGGATAATTTTGTTAGAGGAGAGAGAGAAGAGCCTAACTGAATGGACAGCTGTACAATGAGGATTGGAGGGGCAAAATATGGAATCTTGAAAAGAGCAAATAAAAGGAGTGAAGGGGGAGAGAGGGAGGCAGGATGGAATTGGACAAAGAGGGTGGTTAGGATATTCGATCAGGGATTTCTCTAAATTCCTTTGAGGGTCTCTTGTCTTGCTAGCAGCTATCTTGAGTGTTTCTTTTCTCTTCTTATTCCTTTTATCAGTCCACTTTTGAGTAATTGTCTTCTTTTTGACTACTGTGATTCAAAGCTTCTTATACTTTCATATAAATAAGCGGATTGTTGAGGCAAAGCTTGTGATTGTGTAATTTGGTGGACAGTCAAAGGTGGAAATCCACAACTGCTAATGTCAAATATATGACCATACTGGAAATAGCTTCTTCATGATCACCTTAAAATTTTTGTTGTCTTGTGATGGTTTCTGTTTTTCTTTGAAGGTATTATTCACATAAAACTGATTATCTTGAAATTTGCTGTTGCTACAAGGCGCTCCAACTCTATCTATCCTCAACAGAGTTTAAATTAGGTAGTGTTTGCCCAAATTTTTTTTATTTCTCCTATTAAAAATACAAGTGCATTTCTTTTTAATGAACAAAAACCCAAAAAATAGAGCTTTTATAGGATCTAATTAGAGGAGCTTCTACTTTTAAGCCAAAGAGAAGCCCAAAAACTGGTCCAAACACCTTGGTGTCCCGTTGAAAGTGAGGAGCTCTAAGTCTACTCTGTTCCCACCACAGTGGGATATCTAGACAGAGGCACTATTCAATGCTTCAGCCAATTCCTTTCCTTCCTAGACCATCAAACCAAGTACAGCATAAAAATTAAACACTTGGGAACAGCAAAGAAAGCCAGAGACTCCAATTTTCTTTTTGTCTATAATACAGAATCCAGATACCGGATCAACCAACAAATTATAGTTCCCTATGTCTAGTTAAAAAGAATGAGAAAGAATGATTGAAAAGCACTTATCCCAAATACATGGAAGCAAATCTGAACAAACAAGCAAGAGAGATGGAAAAAGTTTTTCTAAAGTTTGTCTCCAAAGTGCACAAATGAGTAAGGATGTATCCACCCTTGAATTTTAGAGGGTTTAGATTGAGATAGTGGCACTATGTGCTGCTATTGATAACTATGTTTGAAACAAAAAATGCCCAAATTTTAACAGCTGCCACCAGGTAGCAGATTGAACAAGCAGAACAAAACAACAGCAAGTAGGGAATCGGTTACTGAATTATCAGTTCATAATAGATCCGCTTCAACTCTGGTAAAGATAAGAAATTAGTGGTTGATAATTAATGTTATTACTATACTAAAGAGTAGAATCCTGTACTTGTTCAAGAATGAATGCAATTTTCTCAGTTTTTGCCATGGCACCAAAAGTTTCCACCTGTTAAGAAAACCAATTGCAAAAGTCAACTGACAGCTAATTGCACTAACTAGTTACATACAAACACCAAAGGGATATAATAAAAATCAACACACAACATTCAAAATCCACACTGACTGCAATTTCTTGCATCAAATCAGCAGCTTCAGCTATAAGCCCTTGTTCTTCCTTAATATTTGCAAGTTTCTTGATCAACCGAGCTCTCTCAATCTCAACATAGATCTAACAAAAGATACAATACAACATATTATACATCTTATAAGATACGCTACATCGGAGGATAATAAAACAGAATGGAGAGTGAAAACACCATATGCCCACCTTTCCTGTAGATACACTGTTCAAGGTTTTGATGAGCTCTATACGAGTTTCAAGATCTGGTGTCTCATCAATGTATTGCATAGCCTGCTGGACCATTGCTGTCACAGCCTGTGGACAAAGAACAGGTTCATGAATGAAGTCATGTATCTTGTACCGTTGGCAAGATAACAAGATAAAATCTCAACTCTGAGCAGTTTGATTATAAGTTGTCAAATGCAACAAATATGCAGATGTCCTAATAAAAACTATATCTATGTTTAATTTAGTATTGAAGTAAAAAATGATGGTGAAAAAATTGTGGATCAATTTATAGCTTATAGGAGTAAAAATGTGGGTAAGATAGAACAATTACCGGATCAATTTTATTAGGAACATGGTATTGCAAACTGAACCAAGAACTTTTGCCCTACAGAACCAACATCTAAAGGTAAGGGAACTAATACTCTTGTGTTCCAGCATGCCAATTCAGCATTTTATTTTCCAAATGAACCATAATAAATGAAATTATAAGTGGTGAAAGACAGATGTTCTACAGAATGTCTACTCTCCAATTGTCTAAGATAAATCTACAATGTTCTGGCATGCAGAATCATTGCCAAAAATGCAAACTATATTTCTTTTTTGTCAGTAAGATAAATTAAAACATATTTCAGATTAAATTGAATGAAATAAATAAAGATCACAGAATCTAAACTTTTTCTACTTGCGCATATGTCCAATTGATTTTTGCAACAATTTTTCTATACATGATCAACCCTATATTATTAGACATTGGTTAATACCAATACCTAGCAAGTAACAACACATTATATATTCTAAAGTATACAATTACCAACTTCAAAGCGAACTAAAAAAATCAAGGCTGCAACAACTAAATCCCTAGCACACCATAGGCAAAATGCACCTGCGCACTTCATCCAAAAAAAAACGGAAATCTAAATAGGTTGCTCTGCATGAAAAACAGAGAATAATCCCATACTTGCTTAAGCTGACCGCGTCGTTTGGACAAGAGAACAATCTGGTCACTGAGGGTTTTCCAGGCACGCGCTTCGAAGCATTATCGCAAAATTTCGGTGACGGCATTTCTGGTGGCGGCGACATCGCCGGCGAGCGTCGCGCTTGCGTCTCCCCATTTAACAATTGCTGTATGAGTCCCCGTGTTCTCCTATAAATTCAGAAGAATGGTATGATCAAAATCCAAATTTAAGCGTTCCATTTTAATTTTATTTATTCCTACTTTAAAAACTTACACAGTGCAGATTCGTAGGGAAACGTTTATAAAATGTTATTTTGCGATTTATAAAATGTTAAAAATAAAAAATAGAAATCGTTTTTTTATTTCAATCATCACCTAAAGTTTTTTTTAATTGTTTAAGCCACCTTTAAGAAAAGAAATTGGAGTTATAGAAAAGGAAGAAAATTATTTCGTAAATTAATTTATAAAATATATTTTTATTATTTATAAATTAATTTATAAAATACAATAAATTTTATTTTTTAAATTAATTTACATAAAATATATATTTTATAAATTAATTTATAAAATAAATTTTTTTATTTTAAACATTAATTTTTGAAATAAATATTTACTTATTGTTCAATTAAAAAATGTAATACTTAAATACTAATATTTTATAATATTATTATTTTATGTAAAAATAAGTGGGGAAGATTCTGTGCGCTGGTATACAATGTTTCGGATAAAATTTACATGTCTATATTTATGAAAAATAACAAAGAAGTAAAATTTTATTTAGATAAAATATTTTTTATTTTATAAAAATGTAATTATTTATGAACAAAGTACTCATAAAATTGTTCAGCTGAAATGAACATAATGCTAAAATAATATCCAAAATAGTTTGTATTAAAAAAATACTCATTAATCTATAAATACATAGAATATATAAATGTTAAATATATATATATATATATATAATATAAGAGAAGAGATTAAATTAATAATTAAATTTTATTAATTTAATTGTTAAATTAATAAATTATATTATATAAATTATTCTTATAAAATTTTTAAAAAATAATATTTTAAAAAATAAATTTAAATTAATAAATATATATTTTATAATATTTTTTAATTTAAATTTATTTAATAAAATATTTATAAAAATTTATAAAATAATTTATTAATTTGATGATTGAATTGATAAAAATTATTAAATAAAATAATTCTAGATAAAATTGTAAAAAATTATTAAATTTTTGTGTTAAATTAAAATTTAAAAATAACAATTTTGATTAAAAAATTTTAGTATATATTTATCAAAATAGTTTTGATTTATTTTTTTTGAAATAAAAAATTATTAATTGTTATATTTAATTTTTTATTTTAACTTTATCTTTTAAAATATAAAAATAATAATTCTGTTCTAACTATTTCAATATCTTCATCGTCATCAATTTTAATAATAATAATAATAATTTTATTTTATTTTTTTATTATTTTTTAAACATTTTTTTTATTTTAAAACAATTCAATTGTTGCTGATTAATAATTTTTTATTTATCTACTTTGTTTAAACTTACATGGAAGGGTAGTCTATAATAAATTAATTTATTTTTATAATTTTTGAACTTAAAAAATAAAAATTTAAAACAAAAATTAAATTAAATTAAAATTTTTAAAATTTTTAAAATTTAAAACTAAAAAATCCTAAATAGGATATTTGCTGCTATATTTTTAGGCCTCTTTTATAAAATAATTAAATATTAATCTATTAAAACATAAAAAATAATTTAGATAATGTATATTATAATTTTAATTTTTTATAATATTAAATATTTAAATTGCTAATATAAATATAATTAAATGAATCTCGTTAAGATATATATCAGAATAAAGTATATAAATATTAATTAATAATTAATTTACTAAAAAGGTAAAATTATGTTTCTTATATTTAAAATAAAAACATTAATAATTATTTTTGTAAAAATATTAAAAATAATAATATTTTAAATATTTTATTTTATTTGAAATATAAATTAAAAATAACTAAACAAAATCAGATGTATTTGCTATAATAGAAATGTGCAGTGTATGTATGAACTGAGTTTTTAGTTACATTCCACTAAAATTAAATCATTTTCAAAGCAGAAAACGTTATAAGTATACATTTTTACGGTCTATGGACTATGGTCATCGTATACTTTTGTTTCTTTTTTAAAATCACGTTGATATATTTTTGAAATTTATTAAAAAAGTACTCAATATTTTTTTATTTTTAATTTTTTTTATACATATAAAATTATAAAAAATTATAAAAATTTATGTATAATTAAAAAATATATACAATATTATTTTTTATATACATTGAAAAATTTTATATGAAGAAAAAATATATCATATATTTTTTGATAAATTTTAAAAAATATCAATATTATTCTTATTTTTTATCTATAGATTAAGATAATAATATACAAATTAAAAAATAAGTAGTATTTTTAATCGTACTTTATCCTTGGAAAATAGTAATAAATACTTACATGAAATTATATATATATATATATATTAAGATGCGGTACATATTTTCTTCCTAAATTATATTTATTACGTTACTGAAAATTAAAATAATTTTATATACAAATTTAAATTTAAATTTTATATTTTTTATATTATACCATAAAAAATTATATTTATTAATAACCTTGCTATGTTTCTTGTCGCTTACTTATTTGGCAAATTTTGCATAATGTTGCTACGAAGTATGCTGTGGGGGAAGTACACTATACAAAAAAAAAATATTTTCTATTTAAAATTTATGAGATAAAATATTAAACTTTACCTAACATAAGACAAATTAATCTTTTTTATTCTTCCAACGATAATATCACATCTTACAAAAATTTTATAGAACTTTTATAATTTTTTTATATTTTTAAATTTTTAACATTATTTCATTTTTCAACATCATTATAATCTTAAAAATTGATAACAAATAATAATTTTAAAAAGATAGTAAAAAATAAAAATTAATAAAAATAAAATAAAAATTTAATTTACTAAGATAAATTAAGCTTCGTTAAAGATAATTTTTAATTTTTAATTTTAAACAATTTTAAATTAAAATAAATTTTTATTTTTAATTTTTAATTTTTGTTAAAAAATAAATCAAATCATTCTATTATATCATTTTAATATAAATTTATACAAAATATATAAATAAAATATTAATTTAAAAATTTTAAATATATCAAAATAATATATTTATATTTTTAAAAATAAAAAAAATAAATATTATTATTATAATGATGATAATAATGATAATAATAAGAATAAAAATAATATTTTTAAGATAATAATACGATGGTTATAATATAAAAAATATTATATAATTATATAAATTTGTATTTTACATATTATTTAATTATTACTATTTAAAATAAATAATTTTTTATGCTATCTAGTATTTAATTTATATAAAAAATATATATTATAAATATTAATATAATATAAAATTATATTATAATATTATAAATTTAAATTATATTTAAATAAAATAATAATAAAAAAATTATTATTATTATATCGATAATAGTAAAGATGATAATAATGATATGTACAACAGTTATATTAAGATAACGATAGTGGAAGTAATAATGTGATAGTGATTTTAATGATGATTTGATGGTATTGTAATTTTGTAAATTTAAGAATAAAAATATTTTAATATTAAAAATATCATTTGATAAACTTCTTTTATTTTTTTGAAATTATAGTTAAAACTAAATTCTAAATCCTAAACCCTAAAACTTACCACCATTTTAAATAGTTTTTAACGAATTTGAAAACATTATTGATTCAAATCTTAAAAAAAACTGTTAAATACTATTTTTAATTTTAAAATATTTTTATTTCGAGATCTATCCAATTCCACCACCATTAAATTATCATTTTATAATAATAATAATATATTTTTTATTATTTTTTTTAAAATTATTTATTTAATTTTTACATAATAAAAATAAAATAAATAATATATAAATTATATTAAATAAATAATATTATAATATATATTATTTTTATATAAAATAAACATTGAATAATATAAAAATATTATAAAAATATATAAAATTATTTAGCTTAAATATTGATAATCAAATAATATGTAAAATAAAAATTTGTAAATTATATAATATTTTTATATTATCAACATTATACTATTATTATTATCTTATAATATTATTTTATTTTTACCACAACCAAAATTACTATTATCACTATAATAATAATAATAATAATAATAATAAATTTTATTTTTATAATTCTTTTATATTATTTTAAAATATATAATTATTTATATTTTTTTATAAATTTATAAATGAACAATACTGTTAGATATATTAAAATTATAGTTAATTTATAATATTATAATATAATTTTTTGTAATATAACATATATTAATAAAAAAATTATAATAATAATATATAAAAATATTTATCTTATATATTAATTATTAAATAATATATAAAATATAACACTATATAATTATATAATATTTTTTATATTATAACCATCATGACGACATAACTAGTATAATCAATGCA
This sequence comes from Canavalia gladiata, assembly GCA_037954105.1. Taxonomy (NCBI): domain Eukaryota; kingdom Viridiplantae; phylum Streptophyta; class Magnoliopsida; order Fabales; family Fabaceae; genus Canavalia; species Canavalia gladiata. The sequence goes on along the minus strand of CM075659.1, from coordinate 55,174,026 downwards.
ATAATAATAATAATAATAATAATAATATTTTATTTTTATTATTTTAAAATAAATTATTTAAAATTTGTTATTTATCTAATTTTTATATATTAAAAAATAAATAATATTATATGGTATATAAATTATATTTAATTTATAATCTTATAATATATATTATTATTATTATATAAAATAAATATTAAATAATATAAAAAATTATAATAATAACATATATAAAATTATTTATTTTAAATACTTATAATCAAATAATATATAAAATATAAATTTATAATTATATAATATCCTTTATATTATAACTATCACACTATTACTATTATTTCATAAATATAAATTTATTCTTACTTTTATTACGATCATCATTACGGTTATAATTATTACAGTAATAATAATAATATTTAATTTTATAATTTTTAAAAATTTTAATTTATATTATTTCAATATATTTTAATTTTTTAAATTAATATTTTTATATTATATATATTTTATAAATTTATAATAAAATTATATAATAGAATGTTTTAATTTTTTGCAACAACTTTTAAAAACTAAAATTAAAGACTGGTTTTTGTTTTTAAAATTTTTAAAATTAAAAAATACTTCAAATGGAATCTTAGATTTTGTTTGAGATTATTGTAAATTTTTATTTTTTGTTTTAAAAATAATTTTTAAAAAAATTATTGATAAAAAATGGATATACCTGGACAATAATATAATTTGATTTATTTACTTATACCAAAAATAATGTAAGATGATGTAAGAAATAAATTTGGTTATAGGATTCTGATTTTATGATATATTTTATGTAATAATATGATTAAGATTAATGGTTAAATTTATATATATATTTTTTAATTTTATAATAAAAATTTATGTATACATCATTTATACCTTTAAAGATTTAAAGTGCATGAAGATATGATATGATTATTTTAATTTTAATTTTAATTTTAATTTTTTAAAAATGATTAATGTAATGGTGTGATATTAACGAACTAATGCATTGAAAAATATTTTATAAGAAAATCAAATATTTATTTAAAAAATAATAATTGTTCATCCAAAAAACAAATTTAATTTTTTTCAAAAGTTTTTCTATAATAATGTTTTACTTTTTATTTTCAAATTTGTTGTTTAATTTATATGGGTCAAAAATTTAAATTATAAGATTGTGAATTTATGTTGGTAGCGAAATGATTGTTTTGAAAAGGTCTCTTTTTTTTCTATCAAAATTATGCAATTTAAAACTATTCAAATATGATCGGTTAACTGGTTAAGGAAAATTCAGTCAATTTTAAAATTAATATATTTTTTGTTAATAAGTATTTTTTTTTTCCTTTTTTTCTTTTGTTCAATGAAAATACAATTCAATAACTATTATAACAATGTGAAATTTTTTTTTTGAACGAATGCATTGAATAGATAGACAAATATATTAAGTTTTCTCATGAAAAAATGAAATTTGATGAAAAGAACAACAAAATGTTCATTTAAGATTTTTAAATGATTTAATAAGGTTTTTCTAGAGTTAGTTTTATTACCCTATTTATTTCAAATTTTAAAACTTTTCAAAGCTTATAACGTGACTAAGGTTCATGGATTTTTCAAAAAAAATAAATTATTCAACCCAAAATTTATTGGAAATTTCTGCTCAGTTTCTTTTAAGTATCTTCATTCCTAATTTTAACAAATTTCACATATTTAATTATCATAATGATTTTAAGGAATTAAAACATTAAAAGGTGGTTTATTTTTGAAATGATATAATGAATTAAAAACTATGTTGAGTCCGAACAATTTTGTTATTATTTATGATTTTGTTTTTAAATTTAATTAAGATAGTAGATATTATTTTCATTTTTCATTTTTATTTATTCATTTTATTTTTCTTTAACTTTGTAAAGATATTCATTATTTTTGTTTTTTTTTTTTTTATGATTTCCTTTTGTTCAATTTCTTTCTTTCTTTTTAATTTTCTTTCAACTTTCAACTTTCATTTTAACTATAATCATCTTTTTTATGTATAGAAAAATGAATATTTTTTATTTAAATTCTAATTGTTTCTTGATATCATTTTGATGAGTTGAGTTAGAAAATTTCATATTATTTTTTATTTCAAATAGTTTAGTAATGGATAAAAAGTATCTGAAAAATGAATTTTAATATTTAAATACAAAAAAAATTTGTTGACATCGGTTATAACATAAAAATATTTTTATTAATAATTTTTATATTCTTCTTTTACTAAAAAAATTTCAAAATTTTTATGTTCTGACATTAAATTTGTTTATATCATTTGCAAGCAGTGAAACATTCCATAATGTAACGAAGCTGTTTTTTAAGGGAAAAAAATGGAGGTGCAAAAGTAACTCTCATGATCATTAATAGTGGTCGGACAAAATCCAAATGCTACTGAATGACAATATAAATAATTTCGTGGTTAATATGGTATGGTCCCTGTGTTGTTTGCCTTAAGGGATTGTTTGCTATGGAGATTTATTTTTTCAGTTTTCTAAGTTGAGAATGTTATATTTTTATATTTGTTATAAATATTTTAACATTTTTTTTAAAAAATTAATTATATTTTTAATAAATTATTTTTAAAAGAAAGTAAAAATTCAATATTTCTAGTTAGGTGACAAATTTTTAATTACACTTAAGGTAATTTTTTTAAATAAATCAAATATATTTGTAGTATAGCTTACACGTATAATTTATAGGAAACATTATTTTTGTAAAATAATATAAAGAAAGAGATCAATTTATATTATCAATAACATTACATAAAATATAATTTATGTGGATTCAATTGTTGAAAATAATTATAAATATATAATAAAATATTATTTTTTATTATATTTTAAAAATATATATTATGTTAATGTTAATGTATTTGAATGTAATCACAAATAATTTTAAGATATGATATATATATATAATAAAAATATTTAAATTTAAGAATTAATTTGTCTATAAATTATCTAACAAAAGTTAACTCATTATATAATATTTGGTATTCCCTACCATTAAAATGAGAGATTTTCATACTAAACATTCCTAAACAAAAAGTGACTAATTAATTTACAATTATGTATTTCCGGCTAAGGTGAATTATATTCAGGATCTTATTAATTAATATTTTAAGAAATTTGATGAAGAGAGTAAATATAATTTCTTTTTACTATAAATAACACTGGATGGCATTGGAATTTATAGAAAAATTGTATTAATAATATTTTTGATAATTTTTTTAAAAATTTTAATTAATATTTTTAAAGTTCTGGTTAATATTTTTAAAAGTTAAACATTTATATACTAGTTAATAGTTAAAACAGAAAAAATGGGGAAAGGAAAAGAGGAATTTGCATTGTATATTTGTATTCAATGGGTGAGCGTTTAGTGTTGTTGATGGTTCATGTGAATTTTGGGGTTGGTATTTTTTCAACGTGAGTGGGTCATGTTGATGAGTGATTTGGAAACGTAGAAGTACCCATGGAACCAAAAGAAAAATGTAGACTTTTTTTAGAATTTTCTAGAAACGTGCAATTATTATTTTTTAGGAAAAAATTATTTTATCTACTAAAATATTGCAACAATATATATTATTTTGTCTAAAACTTAATATTATTACTTGTTTAGAGAAAAAGAAATATTTCACAGTATGTAAATTCTTATCTGACTATATATGAAGGTTATTCGTAGATAAAAACTTCAACGCGCGTTTTGTTTTTCGTAAATTATGTGCAACAATTATTCTAAACAAAGAAATGTGACATATGGGCCTTATGTAGAATAGCTATCTTGTGTAGTACACTGTTTACATGCATATGTCTGGCAACGAGTTTTATCTTTTGGTAATTTCTAAGTAATTAATAAATTATATAATGTTCATGAGGGTTTGATGTTATGAAGGACCAAGTTTAGCAAAAAATAATTGATGTAATTCCTCATAAATATCAATAATTATCCTTTTCTCTTTTTAACTTTTTATATAAGGATATCATTTCATTGATATTAGCTTCACGTAGTTGAGACCAAGAGTTTCATCGTAGCAAAAACAAAAATGTGATTTTATTACCTTATATTCTAGATCTAAATACTATCTTTGTTACAAAAATTAAAGCACAACTTATTCTTGCATATCATTACAAATTTCTACAGTGTATATACTTTCTTTTACCAAAAATTGCGAATTATTTAATTGTGAATCGGTGGTTTCCTGGAGGCTGGAGTGTAATCCATTGAGAACACGTCACCGCTAACATTAACCTCCTCTTCTTTCGGCTTAAATACTTCAGCATGTGCTTCCTTATGTTGTTGAGCCATGCTAGCATCCTCACTAGTTAGGTTGCTTCTTTCTTTCAATATCCTTGCTGCATATACAAAAAAAAAATAAAAGGAAATTAAACAATAGAAATATATAATTTTGAATCCAATATGTAATGAATTTTCTTGAGACAAAAAAAGTACCTCTAGATTGGATGCAGAAGAAGCAGAGGATGATGAAAAGCACAAGTAGAATGCGGTTGTTTTGTGTAGCAGCCATGTTATTTGTTAAAGCAATTAGAATTGAACTCAATGATTCGTTGTTTAACTGAATATGCCATAGATGTGGTCATTTGAGTCCTATATATAGACGAGTGAGAGTAGCTAGTTAACTGAGATGATTGGGTTGGGTACGTATCTATAGAACACACTACACAGTGGTAAATTGTACATGAGCCTAATGGTCTACGAGGGTCACGTCATCACTGTCTGGCTTGAAATAGATGGCTATCTGTGCTTTTGGGTAAAGATTTAAACGAGAAAAACAGGAATCCATCATCTCCATATGAATCTCAACCTATACTGTATACGTGTATTTGGGCCTTCTTGCTTTTCTTTTCATGCTCTTCTGCTTCCTATACATATCTATATATTAATATTGTTCCCCAACTGTTCCATGCATATTAGTTAGTGATAGCTTTTGTCCCTAAATCTACAACAAAACCTAAGGGTTTTATCTTTTCAAACCGTGTTCTGTCACATGCCAGAAACTCCCATATACCACTCTTGTCTTTGTCTTTCCAATTGGATTCAATTAAGTACAAATAATAAACTAAACCCACATTTTTTTTTATGTGTAAAAAATTATAATCCCTTGAAAATATTCAAGCCTTTATTTTTTCAAATTACCAATATTTATGAATTTTCAGCTACACTTACAATCTATGGAAGAGGCGAGAAAAGAATAAAAATGTTGTGTATGTAGAATTTAAATAATAGCTATTGATCAAACTGTAGATGTAGAGTCTGAGATTTCTCAAACTCATATTTTCCTTGATTTTGTGAACAAGTGCTAGCAATTTTTAAGAATTTATTTGGTAAATATACTTTTAGGGAAGGGGATAGTGTTTCGTTGGAAAATTAGAAAAATTTTCAAACTCAAAAAATACCTATAAACGACTTATATTTATTTTATTTTAAAAGAATATATGGAAATTGGAAAAATATACTCCTTGGAGTATGGAATTTTTAACTTAAGTTCAGTGGGTAAACTAGTTGAAAATGTGACTCAACCAAGGTCCAAGGCCATTAGATAATGACCTTAATGATTCATGCCGAGAAAATGTATGAAATTTTGAGTTGAGCCATTGGATATGTGTCAGAATATGCAGACAAGATAACACCTTGAAGGCTTTAACATTGATGAGGGGCCATATGTCAGGCCTGCAACCTGTTTAACCTGCCAACACTGAAGCATTGTACCTCACCTTGTAGTTGTCAATCCCTTAATTTACAAGGTGAAAAGATTTAGTGAAACATTAGTGTTATGCCACCACCTGCCAACATTTCTGGCCTTCGTATATCAACAAAATCCCCCTCTTTTATTGATTAATAATTGAATGTTTTACTTTTAAATATCTGTCCTCGGTCGATCAATTAAGGGCCCTTTGTGGAAATTATAATGAATTATTTAATTAATCAATTCTAAGTAATCATTCAAATGATTAAAACGAAGGCATGTATTTTGAGTGAGAAAAGGCAATAAATATTATAAAATACGTAATTTTCACTGTAGGAGTAGTTAATTAACAAACTAAAGTCTTCAAGTTCATGCATTATTTAAGAGGTAGTAGCAATCATTCAATTGCTAGGGTGTTGAAGGCGATGCCAAGTTTGATTAACGTACCACGCTATTGCTTTGTGACAGATAATGGTGGTTTTGTTTGTTGTGGTTGTTTTCTTCCCCTCGAGTTAGATTGCGAATATAGGAGATTTGATTAATTAATCATGGAAGATACATAGCATTAATGGATGAAGGGAGAAAATCCGACAGTGGTGAGACTAAGATCATTTTCAGATAAGACAGTGGACAATGTTTTTCTCCTTTGGAAGAGTAAGACAATAGACAGTGTTCGTATATATCACATGGGACGATTCCAGTGATCATCTACTTGGTAGGCCTGCTTTGTCCATTACAATTTGCCCATGGACCAAACATGATTTTCAGGCCTAATAAAAGCTATCATCCACAAAATCAACAATTAATAAATATAACCTTCTACAACTTTCACCGTATCCTTTATTTCGCCAAACCATTACCGTTGGTAAATAATTTAGTTCTTTAATTTCACACTAATGTCATCACTAAGGATATATATATATATATATATGATCCACAGCATATAGGAATGCAATATGGTATAGATATGGTGTATCTATAGTTCTTTAATTTCTCCTTTGAAGTTTTCTGGAAAAATTCAATTTTTTATAGTTTGTTTTTAAAAAATTGATATACTCACTAATTTTTTTAAAAATTTATTTTCATAAATTTTATGAAGAAATAAATTCTCATGTAATAAAAATTTATTAAATAATTGAATGTAAAAGTGGTTAGTTGTTTGTGCAGTTTATTGGTCTTGCATAAATCTGAGATGGAGGAAGTGAAGAAGGGTGAGTGGGCGATGCTATTCCTAATAATTAGTTCGTACTCTTTTTGGATGTACCTACTACCTAGCCTTAATTTTTCTTTGGAATCTAGGTACTATCTGTTTATCTTTCACACTTCCTTTTATTTTAATATTAACCCATCTTTTCTTTTCTATTTGTATCAATCTCAGATCATCAATTAAGATAAACAAATCATATTCTTCCTTGAACTACATATAATCAATTATATATCTAAAAGAATATGATAATTAATATAACATATATATAATATTGTATGAATTATAATATAAAATTATTATAATAATAACAATTTTGTTAGAATATTAGATTGGGAATTATGGATGAAGTTTGCATTTTAATTTTGTACGGGATTTTAATTTTTTGTTAGTTGAAAGGAGAAATTTGTTTGGCCATTTTTAAAATTTTCATTTTTTTTAAAAAGATAATAAAGCGTGCATGTGATAATAAATTAATATAATTAACACAAGACATAATTTGCCATGACAAATTATTAATTCAAATTTCATACACTTTTTCTTTAAAAATACATTTTATCAATTTAAAATAGTCAAATTCTACTTTAAAATTCACCAGCTAATGATTATTTATATAATTTTATTGTAAATTGATAATCTATATGGTAAATAAGGTCTATGAGCTTAAGCTTGAGAAACTCCAGAGTTCAAACAAATTCGTAGAAAGGGGAGAAAACTCGAATTTTGAATTCTTAAAATTTTATTTCACTTTAAAATAGTATTCTGAACATCTATGCCTTGCTCGTAGCTAACTACTAGATTTACACGCGTTTAAATAAAAACCTGAAATTAAACACTTTGCAATAGATTTTTATTTAATGAGGGTTTGTTTAAAACTTTGGCAATAATATTTATGAAAATAATTTAAAAATTATTTTGAAAGTTTATCTACAAAACTAATGAAAATAAGTTAAAGAAAGAAGAGCACAAGAAGGAAAATCAATTAAACCGAAAAATATGTTTTTTATTGTGTAAAAATATTGTTGTTTAAATACTTTCATTTAGATTTTATTTAAATACGGATGAAATAGAAAGGAAAAAAAATATAAAAAAAATAATTAAGCAAATAAGAAGTAGAAGAGGAATAAGATAGTAAATATGTATTGTTTAAATGGATAAAAATAGAAGAGAAAGAAGTGAAATAATTTTTCTTCATTTATTTGAATAAAAAAAAGAATGACAAAAATCAATAAATTCTATTTAAGAAATAATTATAATAATTATAAAAAAATTAATTTATAAAAACTTAATTTTTTTTATTACAATATTTTTGTTAATAAAAATGTATTTTTGATTTTTGATATTTTTAAAACAAAAATAAAATCTACAACGAGAATGTAAAATCCTTTTCTCTCATTTTCATCATTATAGATTAAATTGTTATCATAATGAATTTTTACTCTATCAAAAAAAAAAAAAAATAGAAGTAAATTTTATCACTTTTCTCACCCTCTTAAATCTCTCCCCCAAAATATATTAATCTAAACACAATGTAAAAGGAAGTTTTGGATCTCTACACTACTTTATGTTCAAACCTGTTGGTGATATTTCAAAAGGGGACCAAGTTCCACATTGCTTGGCAAAGAGTCCTTGGTAGGCTTTATATATGAGGGGACTCTTTGGTCTTGTAGACAAGCTAGTAAGAGACATTCCCTTGCGCACATGAGCTTGTGCCGTCATTATGTGGGTTTAATTATTCTTTATTGTTTTTATTCTGAAACTTAAAGCCTTTTAAATACTTTTGCCTTTTCGAAATCACCTCTCACTGTACTATACTCTGCTGGTCTCTATCTCTACCTTTGCAATTTTTTAAATTCAAATTCAAATTCGGCTTGATTATAATTTAAAGCCTTTTAAACTCCTTATGAAGTATCTCTTCTATAAATACAGACATTTTTTGCCTTTTCGAAATCACCTCTCACTGTACTATACTCTGCTGGTCTCTATCTCTTCTTTGCTAGTTCTGTACCTGCTACCTTTGCAGGCGAGTCTGTTGAAATACCGCACTCCGACGCAAATATCCTTGAGGACAGTGCTACCACACGCCTCAGACTACCACTTCAACTAACAAAACCAAGGTTATAATCATTTTTAAAGTAGACAATTCCTAACCAGCATGTTTATTAAAGTCATCTGACAACCTCTTTTGAGATCCAATAAAAGACTTCACCATGATTTGAATCTTATTCTTAGATTCATTATCCTTAAGACTTGACTAAATTATAAAATAAATTCAATTATTTTGAAATTAGTAATGCATAGGAACCATGAATTCTATTGCAAAAGGATTCAAAATTGCAACAGATTTCCTCCTTTGAATTTGAGATAGAAACATGATTTTTTCATTCTTCCCCTTTCCTTTCCCCAACAAAAGAATGACACAATTATTAAAAAAAATATTATCTCTCCCATTTTTTTTTAGGTGTTATTTTTCTATTTAGGGACAGAAAATTATACACAAAAAGAGGACTTGTGATTTGAACCCAGCCAATCGAAAATTGACCTCAAATCCTTTTGCAATCAAAGGGTGAAAACAATAAGAAATATCTTCAAAATTCCCTTCTTTTTGTTTCTCAAGCTCTCATCCTAGACTTAGACAACAGGGAAATTAATCAACAAAGCATATAGATTTCTCTAACTCATGGAAAATCAACAAAAAGCTGACCCAAAGTAACCCAGTATTAGACTCGATCGTAATGTCGCCGTCAAACGAGCTTATGCGGGTTTGAACAATCATAATTTATCAAATTTCATGTTTTAAGCCTAATTAAAAAGTTTCTTCATTATAAAGTCATTAACTCACAAGTTTTTACAACTAAAGTGAGTTAGAAAGTGGCTGCGCTTACACTTACTTTGAAGGAGATTATAACAGCTAATATGCTTTGCATGTTTTAAAGGATTTAATTAACATTAATATCCATTCACTCTATTATTTGTGAATAGGCTTATTTTATTTTATTTGTGTGGACGATTTAGTCAACATTGCGCCTACACCTACTTCTTTATTTTTTCAAGGACAACAAAACTTTAAGCCGAAACTTTATGAGAAGAATTAAAAAAAAAAACCGTTTCTTCAAACCAATTTAATCATTTAAATTGCGGGATATAAACTGTGATAGCACGAGTTTGATTTTTCGCAATGGGCCTCATCCCCTCTTTGTTGCATGGTTTATACGAGCAACTCCTTTTTTAAAAAAAGAAAAAGAAAAAATTGAAAAAGTAAGATTAAGAAAAATATATATTATAGACGTTTTCTTTATCTTAATTTAATGAAGAGGATTTAATATTATTTAATTAAGTCTGCTAGTTGTTATTTTCTCCATCTTATCGAATCAACACACTATCAAGAACAGTTATATGGAATGATTAAATTATAAGTGATCAAATAATCGGAATCTTGAGATTATTCATTGAATTTGCTCCTGTTTTTCTCACAAATCTTTATTGTCACGATAATTTCATATTTTTTTAATATTCTCTAATTATTTCCCTCACAATATTTAATTGAGTTTACAATTGTAGAACTTCTTCGCCAATAATCTGCTAGCTCTAACCGGTATATATTCATCTCGATTTAAATTGTTAATTTTCACCTGCATTCAATTTTACTCTTACCAATAAGCATAACAAAAGTTTTGCTAACATGGCTTCTTTAAAATTTTTATATATTTAATAATATTAGCAATCATTTAATCTATTTATTATATTACATCATTTATTATATTTCTTATTATTTTTTCTCCTCATTTTCCTCTCAAGGTGTAGAAACCTCTTAACATCTCTGCACAACATTTTCCATATTTGTTCATTTATTTGTCTGCATGTGTACTACTTGGTTACATAATGCAGAGTTTATGATGGCTGACGAGTGATCCACTCATTTGCATCTGCATATATAACTGTTTCATTTACCTTCATGCATTCCTACAGTTTCTTCTATGTTCTATGCAAGTTGACTTCCAGTATTCTCAGAAAGTTAAAATACTACAACAAAATAGCATATTATCAAAGTTTGAAGCTGATTAATTCTTCATCATGGTTAGCTCTTTCAAATTGTTTTCAGATATATACAGTTACACCAGCAACTGATCATACCACAAACTCTCTATCTTCTTTACATTACATACGCTTCAAGAAAAACTTCAGTTACTTGAGAATTGAGAAATACTCCATAGGGAAACGAATATAAAGAGATTCTGGAGAAGAAGTAGATGTTTGAGAAAATTAAATATATTAGGCTTCTGTTTATTTAATCTGTGACTGGTACATCGACAAACTCTTCTGAGTATAGTATATATGCCTATGCCCCTTCAGATTCTCTTAGCTGAAAAATCTTTACATATAAGTTCTAACTTCTAAATCTAAATATATTTGTAATGATGTAGCAGCTAGACTTGTGCTTGCTCAGAACAAGTAGATGATTTAAGTGTGGAACTTCCTGGCTTCAAAGTTCAGAAGTCCAGAATAAGCACTATGGATGGTGCTTTTTCTACCAAAAATGAAAATTAAAAAAAAAAGAAAGAAGAAAGAACTACTGAATTAATTATGAATTGGAGGATTCTTTTTTGCAGGAGTGTAGTCCATTGTAGCCAAGTCATCAACATCTTGTTCTCCTCCTTGGTTTGGCTTAAACTGATTCCCGTTTCTCTTCTCACCCAAAATTTGAGCTGATCCATCCTTACTCTCTCGCAAGCTTCTTGCTGCAAGGAAACACCAAAGAAGACATTAATTGTATACTTGAATTAAGTATGTATTATATCAATTATAATATGAAGGGGAAGATATGTTTTAATACTTATAAATATTGTTTAATATGGTTTAGTCTTAAATTTTAAAAATTTTAAAAATATTCTCTGCTACTACTGAATGATGATCAATTAGTCATACCATATCACATGCTATTTAAAAATGGTTCTAGATCATCATCACTCCAATTTTGGTAAGAACTATTTAAAAAATTAAATTTATGAATAGATTTTAAAAATAAAAAATATGATAAAACTATATTTATAAGGATAAGAAAACATATTTAATCCTGATTTGGAAAAACAAATTATGAAATATATATGGAGGAAAGTAAGCTCACCTCTAGCAGTAAAAGAAATGAAGCAAAACAAGAGAAAAAGAAGCAGAAGAAGGCGTTTGCTTGGTAACATGACCATCTTAGTTGAATGTATGGTATAACTGAGAAACCTTGAACTTACTTTAGAAATCTTCTAATTACCCTCTTTTTATAGGCAGGTAGAGGAGTAGTCCCAATAGGCTGCAAAGACATGGGGTGAAGTGCACTCTTCCAGGACAAGAAAAACAATTGTTACAATTTTGGTTCAAATCAATGTCTCCTGCTCTGTCCTGCCTGAAAATGACAACCCTTTGCTTTGAAAACAGGATCCAAGCTAAGACCTGAAAAATGGCTTCATTCCCTCTTTGTTATTCGGTATTGGCACCTTATGTCCCCGAACACTTCGCACTCCATCATTTGTGACTCAACAAAGATATCTGTTACCAAAGTATGGTGCTTAAGAGTCTAAGAACCCCATTTCCCTGTGGTCTAAAATAATAATAAAATATTTTATATAAACTAAAAGAAGAGGGAAGTTCAGCCCCTTTTTCTAGAATATACAAAGGACTTGTAAGGCCAAATGAATAGCAATGAAAAAAATGATTGAAGCTATTATTATCTGTTACCTTACCAATCTTTTAAGAATATGGAAGATTTTAATTTTCTTTACATATATATACTGTCAGCATGACGCAGGTTTATGAAACATCTCTTTCTGTTATTTGGCACATATATTGAGACACATTATATATCTCAATTACCGTGTGCACCAGTGTGAAAAATTAGCTAGAAAGTATCTCAAGAAATAATAATTCGACCATGCATTAACCTGTCATCTACATTTGAATTCTAAAATAAATCTAAATAATGTGGAGGAAGGGAAATTGTTATTTCCCTCTTGTCACTCATGGATACCTGAGAATTGAGTCTTCTCCCTTTTCAAAATTAGAAATTGTGAAAATTAAATTTCACACAACATATATAAAAATATATATACATATACAGTATGGAGTTGATACGATGAAAGGTGAAGTGCCTATGTACTTGTTTTTGTTTTTTTTTTATCTAATTTGCATTTGGAGATGCATTATGATCTCCATCACCGTGTATATAGAATTTTCTGAATTTCTCACTCAAGCTCAAAACCTGATATTGAATATTTTACCATGACTTGGCTGAACAACTTTCTCCCAAGTACATGACACTTTTCCTACGACACGCATAGATGTGCCTGATATGCATCCATGCATACACCATAGAAATAAATTACAACAAGATAGGAAGATTTGCGTCTTGTGCAGACACCCTCTTATTTTATTACTCTCTTTTTACAATATTATTCCCCTTTAATCATGCATAGTTTTTGACTAAACAAATTAACGAACCAAAACAGATAACCGACATTGATGGGGTTTCGATCATTTTCAAATAAGGCGATCAACAATGTAATGCATAGAAAAATCACGTGGGAGGGAGCGCTGATGAATATAATTGTGGGTCTGCATTGTCCCTTAATTGCCTATAAACTAAACATCAATTTATAATTGAATGCCAAGTATCAAAGACAAAATATTGATGGAAAAGAATGATAAGGAATAAATAAATTGATAAAAAAAATAGGTATTTTACCTAAGCAATTACGTACCAAGGAACAAATTAATCATACGGTAGATTTTGTACATAGCTTCTAGTGATTCTTTGAAACAAAAATACATCCATAGCTGTCCTAAACTAGGAAAGAGGAGTACTGACCAACAATCACTGTATTTTTGCTACCGTTTCTTCTGTTAGAATCGTTTAGGTTAGCTGTAATTAACAATACCTGGCCCAATCAGACATTGATTTACAGGAGCATTATTTTATATCAATGACCCTGCGGGAAGATGATTGATAATGCTTTCCCATGTGGCATCACTTATGGTGGAAATCTCGCACTGGATTATATTGATTTGTCCTTTGATCAATCTAAATATTAATCAATGTTATTTTGCCAAATTCCCTTTAAGAAAACTAGAAAAATACGTTTTTCAACTATTTATTTTTATATATGGAGATAAATAAATAGATCAACAAGTAAATAAATAAAGTATAATATAAAAGAAATTTTCATAAATTAAACAATAATTCATTATTCAAAGAAAAAAAGCTCTAAGACATATTAGAAAGAAAAACTCTTTAATGACTCCCCTTTCTTAATCTATATCTCATCACTTTAGTATAACATGTTTTATTTTAGTTTACATGTGAAAAACTTAAAAAATGACAAGAAAGGTTAAATTTATATCACAAATAAAGATGAAAGTGAATAAGGCTGTCCATGGGCTTACGGTTAGACTCGTTTAAAACCTATTTCGATTTGACTTGTTTAATAAATAGATAAGTTGACATGTTAGAAAGTCTTTTTAGATAAACAAGTCAAGCTTAGGCTTATAAAAAAGCTTATTTAACCTATTTAAGTGTCTATTTATATTTGTATATTATATATTTATATTATTTTAATATATTATATTTATATAATATTTATTTTATATTTTATTTACATAATATATATATATATATATATATATTTTAAGTCTATTCAAGGGTCTTTTATCTTGTAGGTTTTAAGTTTGCAAGTCTTTTTAATCAATTATTTATGCTTTAAGTTTATTTATTAATCTTTTTTTATTATGTAGACTTTTAAACAAGTATGCTTGGTAGGCTTTAAATTATGTATGTCAGGCCCTAGACATAAAAAAGAAGCTTTTAATAGGTATCACACCTAAACTCAGGCCTCAAAATTTTTAAACAGGTCAGACTTGAACACTCAAAGTCTACCTCAGTTCGGCCTACTTCCATCCCTAATCATAAATATCTCCAATTGAATGATCTATTTGAATATTTACATTAAATTACCATTTGGTCTTTTAAAAAAATTGGAATTGATTATTTTAGTCTCTAAAAAATAAAAATTATATTTTTATCTTTGAAAAATATAAAAAATGTATAATATAACAAGTAAATTAGTAGATGAAAATGATATTTTTTATTTTTAAAAATTAATTTAATTAGTTTTAAATATTTTAAAGATTAAGGATGTATTTGGTAAACTAGTTGAAAGCTGAAAATATAATTAAAAACTGATAAATTATTAATTTATTAGAATTTTTTTTTGGTAAGACTAGTTATTGAACTAGTTGATAAATGTAAAAATAAAAAATAAAATATAGTTAAATAATAAATTAAAATATGATAAATATGTTATATTTTTTTGATAAAAAATATATTAAAATTTAATTAAATAAATTTTATTTTTTAAAATAAAAATTTTTATTTTTTATTTACATAAATTAATTTCAAATAAAAAAAATTAAATTAATATTTTTATAATTTTAAATTTTTATCAAACAGTTTAATATTTTTAATTAAATAAAATAAATAATATATATTAAAAATTAATTTAAAGTATAATATTTATGATAATATAAAAATAAATCTATCATATTATTATAAAAAAAAAAAATATTAAATTTATAAAAATAAAATATTAGATTATAAAAGTATATTAAAAATAAGAATGAATAATACTACTAATTGAAGTAGCTTTTAAAAAAAAATGCTAGTAACTGTTTAAAAAATTAATAGCTACTAAAATAAGCTAATTTAATAAACAGAATTTAAATATTTAACAAATTTTTTATTTGATAATTTAAATGTTTAACTAGTTTTAAAATATTTTATTAAACATGTTCTAAAATGATATTTCACTCATATTTATTCTATCTTACATTATTGTTAAGTGAAATATAAAACTAGAGATAATATATCCATATGAAGTGCAATACGAAAATTTGGAAAAAAAAAAATTAAAAAACATTGAAGATAAATTAATCATTTTGTTTAATTTCTTCAAGGATAAGAATTAAAAGACTAGCAAAAAAAATATATCAAATAGATAAGGATTAAATTTGTATGTTATAAAATCATGGATTGAAATTTGATTATCAATGTAAGTACTTTGTTAGTAGATGATATGAATGTGCTTTTACAAATACTAATCAAGAAAATATGCTGACCATTCGCACATGTATAATTCAAGATGAATATTACTATATTTTTTAACCTTTTATTTTAATCATTTTTTAATTATTAAATTGAAAGAGTATAAAACATAACTTATTTTATAAAAAAATTTGCTAACCAATATTCTTAGAGCAGTAACTAAAGAATCAAAATTAAATTATTTTAAGAAAAATTATGTTATGATACATTAAAAATTATGAAGAGAGATACATTAATAATATTTTAAGAAAAATATTTTTAATTTTTTAACTAATGTTCCCATTTAATATTTTTCGTTATAAAATAAATTATATAAGAAAATTGATGCGTCATTATTACCATGGCTTGATGACTTTTATTGTTAGTTATTTCATTCTGTTATTGACAAGAAATCAAACGATAGTTCAGGAAAGTAGAGGACACCACTGAAACAGTTGTAGATTTTCAATCGGAAAGGTTGGCATGTCAGACAAAAATGACAATGGAAGGAGGGTGTTGTGACTATGAAGAAAAGCCAAGAAAGGGAAGGGAGTAACTTAATTGGGGTGGGTCGAGTGTGACCATGTCCCGAACCATTCTGAATTTGGATTTTGGGGGTAGGGCCCAGTGGGTCACATCCTTGGCCCAATTGAAACGCGTAGACTCGAGCCACGTCGTGATTGTCACATGCATACAAAAGAGAGTGGTCCCAACTCTTCGGACCTATGGCTCCTGCATGAGCCATCACGTGATGGCGTGCGACTTTGAATTGCATATAGTTTAGAGGATTAGGAAAATTATTATTTGGATTTTCTTGTGTCATGAATTGATGAATGAGACTAATAGCTTTAACTTGTTGGACAAAGGAGTAGGGATCAAGGGCACAAAATCACGTGCTTCTGTTGTTCCTCTACGTTGCTATGTGATTTGTACCAGCTTAACACTTTCTTCCGCATAACTCACAAGTATTAGCCTCGTCCTTTCCCTCCCCTATACTTTCCGACACGCATGCTTCCTCTTCAGAATGACACTGAGATATGCCGCAATCTTAATATACATAGACATTAGACACACAATTTTAAGTTTATTTTATGAAAAGTTTCGTCATTGTCAATTTTTATATGAAACACTTTTCCTGCACTCTTTTATTTTATTTTCATTGTCATTTTCTTCTAATATAAAATTTTGTTAATTTCTTTTTATTTAAAAATTTCAAGTACTTATTAAATTATGTTAATTACATTATTGGGCAATAATTAAGTACCAATTCCTACCCATTATGATTTGTCTTCATGGATGACGTTTTTCTGATGTGCCATTGACTCAATTTCTAAAGAAAAGTTTCTTCTGTACTTTTTTTCTTTACTTTTCCTGTAATAGAAAGTTTTGTTAATTCTATTTATTTAAAAATCTCAAGCCCCTTCTTAAATTATGTTAATTACATTGTTGGCTAATAAGTAATTACGATTTCCTACCTATTTTTTTATTTGCCTGCATATGTTATGCTTTATATCCCAAATGCTTTATACCGTTTTTAGTTACACCCAAATGTTTTATATCTAATTAGTACTGCGGAACTTAAATTTATTTATTTATACTAATTAGGTGTGCAAATTAGATGTGCACGAAAGATTTTCTCTCTGAGAATTTAAGTTTATATTACATCTCATTTGATATATATTATTAAGATAGTATTTAGTCTAACTATATTTTTTAAGAATCATTGTTTCTAAAAATGTTATAAATTAAATTAGTTGATATGCTTAAAAGTAACGGTAGACACTGGTTGGGTTCGATTGATTTTGTTCTTAAAAGGTATAAACCACAGTGAATTGAATCTTACATTTTGTGGTGCAGTTCTTACTGAGTTTTTCATTGGTTTAGTTGGAGTAAAAAACTTCTCAATTTTTTTTCTTCTTCAATTTTTTCCTATTTTTTCATCTTTTTTTTTCTTTAAATATATTTTGAGTTTCATGTATATATTTTTTATCTCTTTCTTTTTTAACTAAACCTCTTTAATACTAGAGAAGATTCTTACCCGTTTAGTTGAGTCTTTTGTAGGACGAATTTACATTTTTATCAAGTAGGCTGGTGCAATTTTTATCGCATAATCATAGATCAAAAAAGTTTGTGTGGATGAGAGATGAGAGAAAGATTAAAGAAGTCATTCTTTGATAACAATTATGTGAATCTAATTCTTAATTTATTTATATTTTGAATTATAATTTTATGTTTATTTTAATAATTAAATAATTTTAATTTTAATTTATTATGTTAGTGACCTTAGCTATATATTAATTAAAATTTTAAAATTATTTATTTATTTTTATTATATTAATGAGTTAAGTTCTAATGATTATCAATATTTATATACTATTTCAGATAGTTTTAATGATTATAAAGATGGAAGTTAGTATGTCTCTTTAAGTTATTGAAAAAAATAATTATTTTAATCTTATTATACCATTATAATTATTGTAAGTTAGGATTATTGTTTTTTTTTCTAAAAAATTAAGTACGTAATATTTTTTTTATATTTGATTTATAAAAAATTATAACTTTAATTTTGTTTATTTCATTTGTAATTTTAATTTTTTTATTTAAGTGAGTAAATTTATAAAAAAAAATTATTTAATTTATATCAATAACTGAACAAAATTAAATAAATTTAAAATTCTAAGTTGTTGACATAAGTAAGAAAGGTTTGAAAGTTAAAAAGATAAAAAAATTCTAAAGTAATTATTAAATTTCTTTTTTTTTCTATTTTTTAATTTAAAGTTTCAATGTTAAATTTATAGTTTATATCTTCTTTCCTAAGTTCTACCTATAACATCATAAATATATTTATATTAACTTAAATTTCACAATATATTAAAAAATTATAAGCTTATTATGACTTTGACTAATATTTTGGTTGATCTATAAATTTTAATATATATTAAAAAATAATTAACATTTAAATAGGGATATAAGTGAATAAGATTGTTTTAATATATTATATCTATTTTATATTTTATTTATATAATATTAATATATGTTTTACGCTTATTTAATGATCTTTTCATCTTTACAAATTTTAAGTTTATAAGTTTTTTAATCAATTATTTATATAAGCTTTAAGTTTATTTATTGATTTTATTTTTGTTAAGTAGATTTTTAAACAGACTTGTAGGCCTTATAAAAATCTAGCTCAATTCAACAAAAAAGTCACTTATAAAAAATTATTAATATAATGATTGATATGGATGGTTTTAATTTTTTTATCTCCAGTATTAAATAATATATATATTATTTTTTAATTAAGCCTAGAAGAATATATAATAAATGTCAACTAATATAATAAATAAAGTAGTTGCTAATATTAAGAGTGACCTATGTGACGCTATTAATATAAAGTTATTTCTCGTAGAAAAAAATATTTATTATTAGTATTATTTAAAAAATATTAACTAATATTTTAAGGATATTGATCAAAGGAAACCAAAGTAAAAAAAAAAAAAAATTAAAAATATTATTAACGCATCTCCTTCTATAAATTACAGAACACACAGTCTCAATGAAAAAAAAAATATCATCTAACGACATATCTTTACAAACTAAGAATTATGAAGTCATCCCTTTTATTCTGTAATGATACGAAAATCATACCTATTATTTTTAGCAAAAGAATGATTTAATTCTTCATTAATATGCTTAAAACATGGATTAATAAGTCTCATATTATTTATATAATAATATGGCAGTAATTAATAATCTTATTTTTAAGTAACATATTAGTGATTAATATTATTTTGGGAGTGGGGTTCCATAATTTTTTAAACCCTCAAACAATAGCTTGAATCAGCTTATGCTTTGGCCAACCTTGTATGTGTGGATGCGCAGGTGTCTTTTTGTCAGGGCCTTTTTGACCAATCTTATGTGCGTTGCTGTAGTCACTATGTTTTTTTGGATATGGGCTTTTTTATTTTTGGATAGAAATCTATTACGGGCTTAGTTTCAATCCTTGACACATTGTCAGTAAATTCAATCAGACTACAACAAATATTGGGTTTATAAAGAGTCGACCATAAGTTTCGAGGGTTACTGATTGCCGTTCAATTAATGTGTTTGGGCTACTGTTATTATTGTTTTATTATCATTGTCATCAAATTGGACAAAAAATTTTGGACGTTGAATTTCAAATTCAATTTAGGGTACTACTTCACCTTTTCTGTAAGCTTTATTTTGCCTTGTTACGTACAAATGTTTATTATTTCATCTGGAAATGCTACTCTGACTGGGATCTCAGGAATACTCAATCCAATAAAAGTGGTTTCCCTGGTGTTTATACTTTTTTAATTCTATATTCTTAATTTAATTTTCATTAATTAGAAAGGAAGATTTAAGTATATTTCGATATATTGATATATAACTTTTTTTGGTTAGCATAGATAAATATATAGCTCAGTACTTATATTATTCATGGTTTAACGTATACAAGCTCAACAAGAAAATGATATATAACGCATCCGCGAGAAAGATAATATATATAAGTAAAATTTTAAATTTTATAATTAAAAACTCCCAGTTCACTTTTTAATTAATTTTTTTATTTCATCTCTATTTCTATTATTTTATTATAAAAATGATTATTTTATACAATTCTAATTAAAATTATTCTTCATATAACATATTTAAAATATAAAATTAGAACAATAATAAATTAATAAAATAATTTATTTTTCTCAAGTAATATAAACAAATAGTAAATTTACTTAATTTTCCTCTGTGGGACAAAACATTGTGGAAGCTGTGGAGAATCTGAAACTATAGTTGGAAGCGTGATCACAAGAAGTGGGGGATGACTATTGCTTCTGTAAGCGTCAATTCGCATTCCCACTTAGGCTTATAGACCTCACCACCTTCCTTTGTCTCTTACTAATTCATACTCAATTTAATTTTGCTGGGGTATAACAAGTTAACAACCAATTTTTTCAACCAACAACTAAAGATTGATTTTCTCAACATGTAAAAATTATTAAAATAATGTTATTTTTTAAAATATATCTTTAATATATAATGTTAAAATTTAAATTTTTATTAATGTTTAAAAATATAACAATCTACAAACTGTATCAAATTTTGTTGATAGTTCATAATTAACTGTATACACCTCTCCTTTTAAACTATTTATCTTTAAGAAAAAATTAATAATATTTAGTAAAAATAATACAACGATACAATTGTGTACTATTATATGGTTCTTTTGCTATTGTACGTCTTGCGCTGTCTAGTCACGTTATCGCCTCATTGTGTACTGTATTCTTTCACTATTGTTATGTTACTGTCATCCCACTACTATTGTTTGATTGTTGAGTGTTGACAATCACCATTTTAGTTGATGTAATTGTCAGTTTCTCACAACCATCAATATCATTATTGTTGCATTCATAACCGAAATTATGGTGACAATTAAGATTAAAAGATTATTGAAACCTTTAATTGTCTATTTATACGTCTCATTAATAATTTTAAATTTTAAATTAATATAATATTCAATTTAGTTTTAATTAATAATAACTATGATTTTTAACTGTTCAGAGTATATACTCTTATGATCTAATCTTTGATTTTGAATAATTTATCATCAAATTTAAGATTTAAGAAGACAAATGAATTTTTACCAATATATGATTAATTTAGATGATATATTCTTTATATTTTTAATAAAATTTTATACTCAAATGTTATATATATATATATATATATATATATATATATATATATATATATATAACTGTTATTGTAACAATTAAATTTATTAATTATAATTTTTATTTAAATAAGATTATTTCTCCTAAAGAAACGTGTGATCTTAAATTAAAAACAAAATAAACACTCCTGTTAATTATATTTTTAAACCTCAAAATTCAACATCGGAAATTCAAACCAGCCAAGAGTTGTAATTTTTTTTAAAGTTCATTTATATTAAAATATAACATATTAATTTTTTTAGATAAAATAGTGTAGTTTTTAAAAATAGAGAAAAGAATAGTTTATTTAAATACTTATTGAGAAAAAAGAGAATTTAATTTACTTTATATATATTAGAAAATTGTATCATACATGTAATAGAATAAATTTAACTGAGCACGTCCCAGACTCCACTATCTGATATATTGGGCAAGAATGATGACATATATTTAGTTCATGTACACACACACCGCACTAAGTAACCATCAGAGAAATCATGGACCCCAAAAAAAAGGAAAATAAAAGAATGAATCTGAGAGCAAATCCAAATGGTTGTCTCTTTGAATTGGAATAATTTTTCTATATATGTGCCATGCATTTGTATGGTGGTTTAACATCTCCAAATAAAAGGCATGGAGAAAAGCAAATCCTTCTCTACCTATCATGACATAAGAGGTGGGTTTGAGGATGGATCCAAATCTTACAGCTTCAACGGTCCAACCACCACTAACGGTAACCCAGAGGTTAAAAGGAGAAAAAGGGTAGCATCCTACAACATGTACACAGTTGAAGCTAAGCTCAAATCCTCATTTCGTAGCAGTTTCAAATGGATCAAAAACAAGCTTGTAGATGACCATTACGACGATTGAAGTAAACCATATATAGTTTCCTTTTATTTCATTATGTCTCATCATTAATTACCCTTTCCACTCCTTTAACTTGCGCATGTTAGCCACCTTACAATTAAAAAGCATGTCATAATAGAAAATCGATCCATGCTTTTTACTTGGGGTGCCGGGGCTCTCCAATATATATAGGATTGTATTGAGAAAACATATATAATTCAATTTAGGCTTAGATTGTATTAACTTCAAGTGTTTTTTTTAATATTAACTTTCAATCGTTATAAATATTTTAGTTTTAACTTACAACAAAGTCCTTATAAGCCCTAGATGTGTGAAGTTTTAATTCTGAAATTAATTCTTTTCAAAATTTCAACATTTATTCATTAATTTCTCCTTAAATTCTATATACTTTATAGCTTAAATTAAAAAAAAAATCGATATAATTCATGGAATGCTTTGTTAGTTAATTCTCAATCTTACAATATATGTCTAAATGATAAAAAAATGGAATTATTAAGATTTCGAGATATTTCTCTTAGTCTATATATGAATAATATAAACATTTATTTGAGAAAATATTATTATAAAAAATATATGTATAAATTTATTATACAGTTTAACTTAGGGAAGTTCATGATTCAGTTTAGTTCAAAAAATTTTATAAAAAAAATAAATTAAGCTAATTATAAAAATAATGTGATTCAGTTTAAATAAAAAATCAAATCAAACTAACTCAAATTGATGTTACGTGATTTAGTTTGAATTAATTTGTTCACCTTTTTATTTTGTATATAACTTTTAATTTAAATTAGAGAGAGATAATTTAATAAGATTAAAAATTAAAGTGATTTTATTGAAAGAACAAATAAAAGCAAAAGTATACATTAATTAGAGGATAAACTTATATAAAAAAGAAGTAAATTCGTTGACTAAGAAAGAAAACTATAGAAGAAAAGAGATATAAGTATGAAAGTAGACAAATAAAAGAAAAATATAATATAAATATATTATAGATACGATTTTTGGTTTGGTTTGGTTTGTTTATAACATCCTAATTTAAATTCAACCATACTTGTCTAAAATATTTTCAATTTTATCACATATGCAAACATTTGCATAAACATAATCGTATCAAATATCAAGTAACTTGATGACTTGCTTGTTTGCCCTTGTTTCAGACAAATTTTGCTGGAGTTCAGTTCCGTTTTCCGGTCACAATCGTCACTGTAACATTGTTTCTTTAAAAAAAAAACCGTAAAATCTTCAACTTAATGTCCAAAACTTTTCCTTATATAGAACTTGCCGGTGCTTCAATCATAAAGGAAAGTATTTACAATAAATAGAAAATCTTTATTGAATTCAAAGGAGAATATAGTAAAAAAAAAAAATGTTCTCATTTAGCACGTCCTATAGATATGCCTCAAGCCCACAACTATTTATTTCACTCTCTCAAAATTACATCTATTGAATTGGTAAGTTACAATATGTCCAGAATATGGACTCATTTATTTATCACACAACTTCCTATAGGGAAGAGTGAGTAAAAAAAAATATAAATACTAAAATGATAAGAGAAATGCTAGTAATATTTTTTTAATATATTTTTCAACCAACTTATTGTGATTGATTAATTATTAAAAAAAGTAAAATATTTATAAGAAATTATCTTAATTTTTTTTTTAAAAACTGACTAATCACAAAAAATATACTAAAAATATATTACCAGCATTCCTTAAATGAAAATGTTCAAATCACATCAAACTATTTGAGCCAGAGATAGTCAAATTCTACAGCCCAACTTTTTATTTAGAATTTTACTTTTGATCCAGCGTTAAGAATTTTTAATATTACCATTTAACCATGTCACGAGGTTCACCAAAGAATTTGGGTAAAAAAGTAGTTGATAAAAGTAGGGCAAAGTTTTTTAATCAGGTGACAAAAAATAATTAAATGGTAATGTTAAGAAAATCATGTTTAGAATGGATCAAAATTCAATCCTTTCATGTAAGCCATAGAGGTTTGCTAGCTTCTCTGGATCAGGTCGAAAATCCAACGTAGAGAAGGATCTACGAAGCTGAGCAAATTCGTTACTTTCATTGCGGTTGATCATGTCTATCATAGAGGCCCGTAAGAGAGCACTGTAGTTCTTTATGTTCTTAAGAGCGTTGGGATGAGCATCTGTTTTTGGAAAATTTCTCCCACCAGAGAGGAAAACTGGGGATAAAGATGCATTCATGCTTCCTTCGTTCATAAACAGTCTTGACCCTGATGATGTGCTGCAAACACTATTATTGCCTGTTTCTTGACCTTGCTTCTGTACTTGTTCCATATTCTTCTGTCCATGTCAAGTCAAGATAGTACAAATTTATTTAATTTATTAGCTTGAGGTGGTAACAAAGGGATGCCACCATTGAAAATCCAAATTTTTTACATGTCTATTTGATTGTGAGAAAACTGAAGATGCATTATTATATATATATATATATATATATATATATATTACATGATACATACCACAAGGTTGTTTATAAAGGATTTTTTTACTAGTAAGTGTGGTGACTCACCTCTTTTGATGATTCTGCATCTCTACCAGGTTGTTCAGCAGTTTGGTTCTTTCCTGACTGACTAACTTCACTTCTCCTTGCTTGAGATACTTGCCCTCTTTTGGAAACCCTTTGCCTAATATAATTCAAAGCAATACACCTCAATATGAAAGCCAATTAATATGGACTCTGTTGTTATCAAAAATACACAACTTAGATCATACGGTGTTCAATGGTTAGAATTTTGTCCTCTATTTTCATCTCTTCAAGTACTCCAATTAATGGTGAAAAGAAAAATTAGTTCCTGTCTTCAACTAATTTATAGCATACCTTCTGCGCCTCTTAGTTTGTGAGCGTTCATCCTCGTCTTTGTGGATTACTGGTAAAGCTGAAGGGTCACATGCTAATGGACTACATTTGAAGAACTGTAAGCAGTAAAAAAAGGTTAGCACATTGAATTTGGGAACAATATACATAAATTTTCATACAATTTGTTGGGAAATTATATGAAATTTGAAATTTGAATCTAAATCCACCTCCTCCAAACACAATGTTAGCAATGTTCATTTTAGTATTCCCTTTGCTGTCCATATCACAAGGTATTGTAATGCCACATAACTCAACAGTCATTATTAATTAAGGCATTATAAAAAAATAGAGCATGAATAAAAATAAAATGAAGTGAACAGAGAATCAAGAAAATGCATAATTAGAAATAACAGAAAAACTCACATCACTTTGGAGAGCAGAGACAGCAGTGCCACGAAGGGCAGGGTCGAGATCAAGAAGTGTAGTCAAGAGACCCTGGGAAGATGAAGGAAACTTCTGGAAGTATTCTTGGTAACTTGGTTTGTAATGTTGTGGTGGCCGATAGCTTGTTATTAGCTTCAGTTTTCTGAAGTAATCCTCTGAAGGAGCACCACAAAGTTTGAAGATCATGTGAAGTTGTTCAACCTGTACACATGAAAAGCTTAGTAGCTGAATCAGAATCTCAAAGTTACTATTAACACCATCACCTAATAAATCCTTTCACAAGAGAGAAGAATTTTTTTTCCATTACATGGGTAAAAATTAGGTGGATAAATTTTCAATACAAATTTATAAATAAAATTTAAAATTATATTATACATATAATATATTTTATACCTTTTGTATAATATTATTTTTGTTATAGCTTCTTTTTTATGTTTATATCGCTCACATGATTATAAAAAAAAAATTGTACAAAAATTATTCCTCTCAAATTAAAACCTTTCTGTGAAATTTTCACTTTCATTTTACTAAACTGATCCTGATGAATACGAATGCCTGAAAAGAATACTTTTATAATAACAATGATGACGAGAAAAAGACGCATTAGATTCATAGAATACATAAGCCCTATCATGTATATAAGTTCACCAAGAAGAGAGAGAGGATAGAAAGACAAGAAACAAAGAATTCCTCTAACGTGCATGAGACATGTGTAACACTCTCTCTTGGAGTCCTAAAATGAAAGCATTTTCAACCATAATATAGAGTATCCAATTCAAGTGTTATATTTGGACGGCAAGGTATATTTATTTCAATTAATTATGATGTCCTCTACAAAACCTTTATTGTTATTTTCGTTTTTATTTCCACTAACTTTTTGGCTCTTCAAAAAATTCAAACAATAGATCCATCTCTAACTCACTACAAAATTAATTCTTTTCGATTTTAGATATCAATAAAGTACAATAGATTTGATTTAAGTTATTTTAGGGATTAAATAATTTTATCTGATTCGATAAATAAAATTTTGTCAATAAAAATAAATGTAACTTTTAATATAATGCTTTAATCTATAATTTTTTTTTAAAAAAAAACATATATTCCTTCATTGGTAAATTGAGATATGGACATAAAATTCTTTATCTCAATTCATTTTCAGTTAAGTTTTACTCTAACTTTAGAAGTTATTATTATTTTTTATAGTTCAATACATGTATCCTTTTTATTTGCTTATGTTATGTGTTTATAGCACAAAATTTCACTACTCAAATTACAATATATACTTATCATCCATATATTACAAAATATATTATGACAGATGCTTTTGCTTATGAAATTATATATATTTTTTTATTAAGAATTACAACCGTGAACAAAATAAGGATAACATTTTGGCAAAAATGTTAATGTTAAATGGTCCATCTACAGTAGGATTATTTCTCCCATTAAATAACTTAGATAAACATATTCTTATTAAAAATTTAATAAATACATTTCTACCATGATTTTTGATGTATTCTAATGTAATTTTAGTAAAAAAAAAATTCATTTTTAATTCCTTAGCTAATGCGCCTAGGACATTGATCCGCATGATTCAATTTTTTTAATCACTAAAGTGGACCTTGACAAATCTTTTAATAAAGATTTCAGTTAATTGCTATTTATTTGATAGTTAATAAAATAAAGGGTTAAAAGTATTTTTAATTTTTATAAATATAACAAGTTTTGTTATTGATTCTTGTAAAAAAAAATCATCCTCACCTTTTAAATTTTTAATTCCCGTTATTAACTTGTTAAATATTTGTTGACTTGACTAATAAATATATAATTAAATTTACCAATTTATCATAAATATTAAAAAAAATTATACAAATAGCATAAATTATAATTTTAATCATTTAGTCACATTAACAATCTTTTTTGATTTTATAACCAAGTTTAGTTAATTATCTATTAACCAAGTCTGCAAATATTTAACTATAAATTAATATAAGCATAAAAAAATAAAAATATAAAAACAAAATAAAATTTACTATATTTACATAAACTAAAAATATATTTAAGTTTATCATACATTAGCAATAATTTTTGGTATGATACCATAGAAGTAAATTTTAGTATATTTTAATTTAGTAGATAAGGTTAGATACATAGGATTAGATCCATTTCAATCTAAAACATAAAATAATAACAATAATAATAATTTATTTGTCGTATTTTCTTAAAAGCAAAACTAGCTTTAGAATTAACGTAAACATCTGAACATGTGAACTGGACATTTAGAAGTATTCTCCATTTTAAAAGTTAAAATCTTTTATGGATTTATTTAAGCTATTTCGCAAGGTAAACAATATCTTAGATTGACCAATATAATTAAGAGGTTGTATTAAAAATTATACCTACCCTCTATTTAATAATTTATAAGTAAAATCTGCACTTAAAAATGTGATTTATTTAGGCATGACTTAGAGTACATGCCCATGTTTCATCCTTTCGCTCCAATTGGACTAAACTCTTACCTCAGTTCTGCCGGGCATAATTGGTCTTCCAACAAACATCTCGGCAAACAGGCATCCAACACTCCAGAGATCAATGCCAAATCCATAATCAGTTGAACCTAAAAGAAGTTCTGGAGCTCTATACCAAAGTGTCACCACTCTATTTGTAAAAGGCCTTTCAGCTTCAATCGAATTTGCAAGCCCAAAATCTGCAATTTTCAGCACCCCTCTTTTGTCTATTAACAAGTTAGAAGCTTTAATATCTCTGTGCATAACTCCCCTCTCGTGACAGTGTTGGAGGCCAGAAAGCAGCTGCTGCATAAAGCATTTGACCTTTTCCAAAATAAAATTAAGAGAAAAAAAAAGTGTATTATATTTATATCACTAGTGCTGAACCAAAAATGAACAACTTAGAATGTGATGAGGTGAATTTAAATTCTTCAGTCATACACACTGTCATATTGTCCATCAATACATGATGTTAATAATCCTTTTTTAGAATTATGCATTATCCAAACAGAACTTGATAACTCAATCTTTTAACAAGAAATGCTATAGAAATATACTCCTAATGGATTCATTTTTTAAGGTGAAATAGATAATCATAAAAAATATGTTGAAAACAATGAATAACATATTGACAAACATCTCAAATCATAAGTTTGTAAGTGTAAGAAATCCAACCTGTGATTCGGTGAGTTTTTCCCCAGGTCGGGAGATAATTCGGGTGAGATCTGAGTGCATGAAATCAAAAACAAGATAAAGACTATACTGCATCCTTGATATTGCAAGTCCTTCAAGTTTGATGACATTGGGATGATCCAGCGTCTGGAGTATCATAATCTCTCTTGCCATAAACTTTATACTTTCAGAATCCGTTGTGTCAAACCGCACCTTCTTCATTGCAACAATCTTTCCTGTGCCTTTCTCTCTTGCTTTGTACACATTGCTATAAGTTCCACGCCCTATCTGTAACCGCAAATGAAATGCATGGGAAGTCAATTACGAAAATGTGATTAATTATGCAATGCAGCAATTAATATAAGTTGAATACATAGTACCTACCTTTGCTAGTTTTTCATAGGAATCAGCGCTCTTGGGAACCAAATTAGCCAAAACATTTTTGGGGATATTATCGACTAACCACATAGGCCAACCGTTCACAAATTCATATCTAGAAATCTTCTTCTCCCCAACATCCCAAATCTTACTCTTATTTTCTTTAACAACATCACTCTTCTCTTCTTTAGGAACCGCTTTTTCCTTTGCTCCTTCTCCTCTTACCACAGCATTTCCATCACTCTTAATAGTATGATGCCCACTCACTCTCTGTCTCTGAGTCCTTGAACCCTTATGGCTAACAACCCTCTTCACTTCCCTATTCTGTCGTTTCGACCTCTCAGCATGCCGAGGGGGAGACAACTTCCCACAAACGCTTCCCATCACAACTCGGAATGCCAGATATCTCTGCTTCGGTAACAGCCAGGTCACTCATATAACCCTCTACCTAAATTCATATTAATATTAATCAGGATTAAATTATTAATTAACTTTTTATTTCATCATTTTATATTTAGTTTTAATTTTTATAATTTTGGTTTCTCATTTTAATAAAAAAATTAATTTTAGTTTATATTATTAAATTTTTTATAATTTTAATCTTAAAAACTTTATTATGTATAATTTAATTTTTTTAATTTGTTTATTTGCTCATATTTTAATTTTTTAATTAAAAAACATTAATTTGTGAATATATTATTTTTATTTATATATTATTCATATTTATAAAAATTAAAATATAACTAAACTAATATTAAAGTAAATAATATAATATTAATATAATGATGAGAAGTTGAAAATTATATTAGTTTACTCTAAAAATTCAGAGTTTGATATTTGTTATTTTTCTACCTTGTACTAAAAAAATTAATAAATTATACATACTTTTTTAATTAAAGCATATATTATATATCTTTTAAAAGGTAAATTTTATATTTATTTAAATATCATCATTATTTAGTAGATATTTTTAAAAATAGATAAAAATTAATATTTTATTAATAAAAAATTAAAATTATTAAAAATAGAGAAATAAAAATAAAAATGAGGCACCTAAAACTTCATTCAACCTATTAATAATAATGGTAGAAAACTGAAAGGGTACGTGGAAGAAGGGAACATAAGACGACACCGTTTTATTCGCCAGCAAGGCATGTAAAAGAAGCTATGTGGAACCTTCCTAGTGAGCTGGCCTAGTTAGCAATTTATATTTCAATTTTTTTAATCAGATTAAATATGTTTTTGAATTTTAAAATATAATGAATTTTATTTTAAAATTTTATTATTATTTTTTAATTTTATAAAATTTGTATTTTCGTTGTTCATTTATTAAATACTTAATTTAATAGATAGATATTCAGCTACGTTTCATTATGTGCATCAACTGATCATATTTATAAAAATAATTATACAAAGAATATAAATTATAATTGTATTATTGAATCATATAAAAAATATTTTAATATTTCAATCAAATCAGTTGTTTGTGTAATTTTTAATATATAATAAAATGTAGTTAAATATCTATTAATTGAATAAGTAAATACTTAACTATAAATTATAAAAAATAAAACCAAAATTTTCTATTGTTACAATCAAACCTTTTTATTATATGATATAGAAGGAGAGGATTTCTCCGTCAATTGTGATTGAGAATGAGGCATGAAATCTAGTGATTGGATTATTGGCGAGACCAACAGCATAGCAACTCTTCTTTTTTATACATTACAACTTACCAACTCTGATTCTAACGAACCGGCAGCTTAGAAATGCTTCCTGACAACACTGGCGTTACACTACATAAGTCAAATTAATATTAAATTCCTTTTTTTTTTTCTTTTTAATGAGATTAGTCATATTACAAGTTAAAACATATGATTGCTACCTTCATTACTTCTTGAGCTCAGATTTGGTTAAACTGATGTAAAGCCATGAGTCAATCATGTATCTAATTGCAATGTTTTGAACTAAAAATAATATATTTTGTAAACACTAACTTATTTTCATGCACAATTTTTTAATACTTTTTATTTGATGGAATTCATACTGACCTTGTC
Source organism: Canavalia gladiata (assembly GCA_037954105.1). Taxonomy (NCBI): domain Eukaryota; kingdom Viridiplantae; phylum Streptophyta; class Magnoliopsida; order Fabales; family Fabaceae; genus Canavalia; species Canavalia gladiata. The sequence goes on along the minus strand of CM075659.1, from coordinate 55,142,491 downwards.
AATAGTAGGTTCAGGTTATTTAACGGAGTCAACATAAAATTTAACCTAATGATAAAAAGATGGATTTACTTGTAAAACATCAGTTTAAACGACTTACTCTTTCAGTTTCTTTTTATTTATCCATTTTTCCAAATTTATTTATTTAAAAATTTAAAATAATATTAATTGCTATTTTTTAATTATACTCTTTTTACTTAATTCTTAAATACTTTACACAATTATCATAAATGAATAAGAAATAATAATGAAGGTTAGATTAGAAAGTTTAAAGCATTTTAATCCATATAAAGAGATTAATTACATATTTTAAATCTATATTTTATTATCCCAAGTGAACAATAAAAAATGGAGGTAATAGAATTTAGCCATTTAAGTTGTTGAATTAAGATAAAGAGAATAATTATGCTTTTAAAGAGCAATCATTTTCTTCCTCCTGAAATTTCATACGCATGAATATTGTTATTGCATACATAAAATGAAAGGTTCAATAATAAACTTTCAAATAAGGAATGTTGAGGACAAGTAGATTTTCAAAATTGTAGGACAAAAGAAAAGACAGTGCAAAACACCTGAAGAGTAGACTCCTAAGTGGCTCTAAATTTTACACATGACAATTAGCAGTTACTACTGTTATTCTTTTTTTCTTTTATCTGGTGAATGTTACTAGTGTTATTTTATTTGCACTTTTCAATGGAAGCCCAGTAGTATGGCAGGCCGATTTACTTCTATTTTCATTTCTTTTTGTCTTTTCAGTATTTGTTTCTATTTGTAAAATTTCTGTTTTTCTTTAATAAGCAATTATCTCAGAACTCGTTCAATGCATCCATATGAGCTGCTATCAAACAAATCGACCGATGTTAACACTGTCTTTGCCAATTAATTTCGTAGCTGGCATACCAAAAATAAAACGTCCCGAAAAATCATTGTTTATTCATACAGTGCATTATTTAAAACAGTAATCTGCCAAAATAAAACACAATAACTACAGCAATAGTTTAATACAAAAAAGGAAGTGCACATTTAATTCCTGTTTAACCTAAGAGTCTAAGACCTTCAACATATGTAATATGAACAAAGCAATATACCTGTCAGAGTTTTGTCATGTGCGGTACCTTATGGTATTTCATTGTCATAGTTAATTTCTGTAATTAGGAATCAAAATGAGATAAATTATTTAATAAAAGTTTTCGGTCTGATCCATTTAAAATTTGATCTGATCTAAGTAGTTTATTAAAAAGATAGATCAATTAGATTTTTTAAAAACTTTTTTAAATAAATAAGCTAAATTTAAATTCATACAAAAATTTTGGTTAAGTATATAATTTATTATAATTTTATAAATTATTTAAATATAATATAATAATTAACCTTTATAAGATGTTAAACCTGCAAATTTTTTTAGTTATATATATACATGAATTTTAGATCTATTTACTAAATTTATTGTACTTTAGATTTTTAAATAAGTTGATTAGTTTAATAAATCATATATTAGCTTAAACCTAATTAAAATCGGTCTATTTTCACATTTATGTACATCTTAGTATATATAAACTAATATGCAGGAAAATGATGGATAATAAGATTTTTTTTTGTAAATTCTATTATGCAAATATAAAGAATGTTAATACTTCAAAAAATATTTTAAATGTTTGCATTACAAATAGCAACCATATGAAACATACATTAAAGGTTTTAAATTAGGGTTCTAATGGTGGTTATACATACCTTCAAAAATTTAATATTCTACAAGAATTATAAGTAAATACTATTAGAAATAATAAGGAAACAATATCATGTTAGTTAGTTAAGTTGAAACGTTGAGTTAGTGTGTATTAAGTCTTATTAGGTGAAGAGTCTTATGGCTATCATTTGATTTTATTTTCATTAAGTAAGGTGTTAATTGGCATTGAGTAGCAATAGTGTTTGACAAGGGTCATTTTATCATTAGTAGAAATAAAAGACTATACTCATAACTTAAGTTTGTAAGAATAATAGAAATTCTTATTTTCTATATTTCTCCTATTTCTATTTCTAATAAAGTTGTATTAGAGCTTGAATTTGATTATAGAGTTGAGAGATTTATCTTAATACTTTGTTAGAATTGATTTAGAAAAAAAAAATTTAAAATTAAAATAAACATTTTTATTATTCATATAAAAAGAAAAAAAATAGAGAATTAAAATAATATATAGATAAAGATCATATAAAATACTTCCCCCATGTGGGGAAAGGGGACATTCCTTTTATTTTTATTTTTATTTTTTCATTCAGATGTTTTAATTTCAATAATATTTATATAATATAAAAATGTTATGCAACAAAAAATGATTTATTATCATAAAATACTTTTATATTTAATATATTTATTTTCATTTAAACAACATATTTTATCATTTTATTTTATTTTATTTTTCACCATCATATTTTTTTTCTTATTTCTTTTCTACTGTTTATTTTTTATCCGAACAAAGGTTGAAAGTTAAGAGCAACATTTTAAAATTTTCAGCAATGGTAAGTAATAATTTAAATATGTTTCAATTTTCTTAATCCACGAAAGAAAATTATGATAATTAGAGGCAATGCTTGAGTGCTTTGTTAGATTCTCAAAAAGAGATTATTGAAAAAAGCTATACTGAACCTCAAAATGAAAGGGAGGCTTTGATGAAGTAAAAGAAGAAGGATCAACAAGCACTTGTCTTCGCGGACAGCCTGTAATCTCACTAACCCAATTGCGGTTTAGATTAAAGAATGACATTAACAAGCATAACAAGCTGTTGCCGTCTCTTGCAAATGATTCTCGTAGCGAATACCTTAAATACCCGGATGCCGCACACGCTACGAGAAAATCATAGTCAACCACGTTTTATTAGAGTTCTTTTTCGAAACTTTTTAATGAAAATATTATTTTTATTTTTAAAAAAATAATTTTGAAATCTTAAGCGAGTTTGTTTCAATTTTCGAAGGAAAGTTAGAATGCAAAACAAATAATAATGTTTTTATTATTTTAAATAATTGCATTAAATAATTTGTAAAAAAATCTCAAATATTATTATTATTTTTAAAAAAATTATATTTTAAAATTATAATAAAAACACAAAAGCTACTTCTACTTTACCTAAAATCTTTAAAACAATAAATTAAATTTTTACACAATTATTAAAATTTTCATAAAAAATTAAACAAGAATACCCTTAACGTATATTTATTTATTTATTTATATTAAACTGTTAAAATAGCCTTAATCTATCTGTGTTTGTAGTTCTACTAAATTAATCCGGAAACAAATCCTACGCTAATTGTTTTGCAAACTATATTTTAGATTTTGGTCCATGGTTGCAATTTGCAAACTAGATTGGACTTCCGAGGTAGGGACCAGCTACTTATTGGGTTTATTGGGTTTAGTTAATTCCCCCATCCTAAATCTCTCGGCCCATATTAGTTTTAACTCTCGATAAATGAGAGAAACATTCATTGGTTACGTAGGGTAGAATAGGGGTAGGGATAGAAGTAGGCTGAGTTGAGCTAGACTTTGAATGTTTAAGTTTGAATTTTAAAGTCTAAGTTTAGGTTTGTTAATTGTTAAAGAGGTTTTTTTTTTTTTTTTTTATCAAAGTTTGGTTCTTGATTTAAAGCTTACAAGGTCTACCAACCTATTTAAAAACCTATATAACAAAAATAATCAATAAATAGACTTAAAACTTATATAAATAATTGATTAAAAAAATTTGCAACTTAAAATGTATAAGATAAAAATGTCATTAAATAAATTTAAAATATATATATATATTAATATTATGTAAATAAAATTAAAATAAATATTATATAAATATAATATATTAAAATAAATATAAATATATAATATATAAATATAAACAGATCCTTAAATAGGTTAAATAAACTTTTTATAAGCCTAAGACTGATTTGTCCATCTAAAAAGGTTTTTATTTATTAAACGAGTCGAGTTAAGTTAAACTTTAAACGAGTTGAACTGTATATTCTATCGAACCTTATTCACTTTTATTTTTGGACTTAAACAGGGGTTGGAACATTTGCTCTTAGTTTGTTGAATAATAATTGTCAAAATAATAATATTTTGTATCTATATATTATATATATAATATATGTTTGTAAATTACTCTACATTATCATATGTCAAGACGTTAAAATATTCCTCTAGGATTTTGATGTCTCCTAGTCAATTTGAACAGGATTATAAAATACACTTTTGCTAGGACAAGCTAGGAACTTGACGAAAAGTGTGTTAATAGATCTAGAAGTTTATTGAAAATTATTAAAAATAGATATTGAAGCAGGCCTTAACTAAGCATTCATGTAGCCTTTGCGTCAAAAGGTGGAATCTCTCTCCCTCTCTCTCTGATCCTTCAACGAAGGTTCTGCATGTGCCTTTCCGTTAAAATATGTATGTGGGTTAAGAAAAATGCTATGCGGTATAGGGATGACTTAGAAAAATAAAAGTTTGGAGTATTTTAACAGTTACTCATTGAATTTGAGAGAATTGGAATAACTTTCATATAAGAATTCATCTAAATAACATTTCCCTAGTTAACATTAATTTATTTTATTATTAAGATTAATTTTAATACATTGTTGGTCTAAATATTTTTTATATTGTCAACCAGGTAAATTGTGAAGTAATTATTATAAAAATTGATAATTTTTAATAATATGATAATTTATGATTGAATAACAATAAAAAAAATTAAATTAGTGGTGCATTCTAGTTAATTTTTTTATTATCATGCAATGTTGTTGACTTTATCTATAACATTGAGTTAATATTATCAATGATTAAACTATGATCAAACCAATAATAATTAAATATATAATTTTGATATTTTATATTATATTTAATAATAAATTAACAAAAAAATATTAAGCAATTAAAATTTAAATTAATATATGATAATCATAGTATGTTTTATACAATAAAAAAATAATTATAAAAAAAATAGATGATAAAAATTCATGTCTTGTTAACAATTTTTAAAAAAAATCACTGGTTCAAACAGGTTTTGGACCAATTCTCGTTGATTTCAAGATCAGCCGATTTTTTAGATTGAATGGACTAGATATATGACAAGTTTCTAATTCGACTATTCCAATCAGTTTTGTTAGTTTGATTTTCAAAATAATGGATATTGTATTAAGAATTTTGTATGGTTATCATTTAAAATGTAATTATAAGAAGTATGTCAACAGCATGAAAAATAATTTCTCCCCCTTCCAAAATAAAATTGAATTGATGAATTTATAACCCTTCATTTTGTTGTGGGTTAAACAAGCACTTAATTTATTTTTTTTAAGTTCCAGTACGACAACTAATAATATTATAATATATTATATTTTTTTAACATTTTTAAAATATATTATTTATTAATTTTAACATTTTAAAAAATATACATATAATCTATATCATAAAATATTATTAATAATATTTAAAAATATTATAAAAATATAAAAAATATTATTTATTAATTTTAGTAATATTTTTACATTACTACTTTTTACAACAAATATAAGATATAATATTTTTAAAAAATATTATTAAAATTAATAAGTAATATTTTTTTAATATTTTTTAAATATTACTAATAATATTTTGCGACATAAATTAGATGTAATATTTTTTAAAATATTATTAAAATTAATAAATAATATTTTTAAAATGTTACAAAAAATATAATATAATGTAGTGTTAAAAAATATCACATCTGTTACAAAAATATGATATATTATTACATTATGACTACTTTAAAAATTTATTAATTGGCTTGAATTTAGAAAAAGTTAGAGCTGAATTGATTGAACGAATCACATTCAGAAATATATATATATATATATATATATATATATTTATAAATATCTACATAAATTATCCAGATAGATAAATATAGATATTATAATATTCATCTTATAAATATTTATTTTTTTATAAAATATTTTTATTAAATATTATATAAATGTTATAACTTATTATCATTGTGAAATAGGATAAAATTAATTTTTTATTATTTATAATGAATTTCATATAGTAAACATACACGTAACAACATTATATAATTTATGAAAAAAAATAATTAAAATAATTAATTTGTTATAAACTTATATTTTATTTTTAAAAAATTCATAATATTAAATATTTAAATTGATGGCATAGAAAACAGTAAGTGTATTATGAATACAAATATGAAAAATTAACAATTATTTTTTATAAAAATTTCTTCGAAATATATTTAAATATTTATAATAATAAATTTATATTTTTAATTACATCTTGAAAATATTTGTTGGAAACATTATTGAAAAAGAAAACTGGACTCATTTGAACTTACTTTTACAAGATACATTTTTCGTGAAGGATTTATTCATGGGATACTTGACGTGTTAAAAAGTGAAAGAGAATGATTATGCTTACACGATCCCTGAAAATTTGTCACTTACCAGAAAATGAACTCTTCACGTAAAAACATAAGCGATACTTTGATCCCAAGAAGACAGAACAATTTCTTGTTGATAATAAACACCAACTAAACAGAAAGAGGAAAGGCGTGCGAGAATAACCCAAAAATAAGCTTAATGCTGCTCATTCATGTCCACACCAACGCTGACAAAATCCCACTTAAAGAGGCGTAGCAAACCCACATTTATATTTCTGACGGGCTATCATTTTTCCCCTGATTAAACCTGGTAACAAGTAATTAATGAAATCATAATTTCCATTTAATATAATTGTTTGAATTTTCATTTTATTTTATATTTTGTAATTTAATGTGTGAAAATGATTAAATAATATATTTTTGTTAAAAAGTATAAAATAATATAAATTTATTGTATGTGCATTATTGCCGTTTTTTTAGGTAAGTAAAAAATTGGAAATACAAAATGGTGCAAAAATGTTATGTTTGACAGGTGTGAAGTTGACTTGATGTATTACCCTCGACGACATACCGTTTACTTTGGTGTAGTTGTTGCTGCTTTTCCCGCAACTCACCCTTCTTCGATCACTGAATCTGGACGTTACAAAAGCAGCCAGCCAGTAATTCTGATTTTAAAAGCCAACACAAACCCCAAATAGGAGAGAGATAGAGAGAGAAAAGCAAAGAATAATAAGCTTTTCAGCTTTGCTCATTATTTTCCCTCTCTCAAAACAATACCACGCCGCTCTTCAATATTTCCTTCCTTCCGCATCTTCCATTACATCAATTCGTGTTATGGTCGCCTTCCTTTAAACGGTGCGTCGTTTTACGTTTTCACGAATCACAACCTTTTTATCTAGTTGAAGAATATTTCCGTGAATTTGTTTCAGTCTTTCTTTTTATGACTTGTGTGTTTTAGGGATCGCGGATCCGTGTTTGGGATTCCGTTTGAGCTTTACTTTTTGCTCAAGTTATTTCTTCTGCTTTGAAAATTTTTGCTATTTCGGAGTTCCAATCTGATGTGAACTACTTTATATTATGGATCTGATGGGGATTGTGCTATTCTCTTTTTGATTTCGCTGGTTATTGGTTTTTACTAGCTGAATCGTGTATTTGAGGATGTTGGGATATGGTTGCAGTTAAATCAAAGTTCACTCGCTCGCTATATCGTGAACTTCAACACCCATGTCCCTCTTCTTATAATCCTGACCTTTTTTTTTGCCTTTTGTTTTACCCTCTTTTGAGATGTTTTGACCCATAAAATGAATGAGCTTCTCATAAGAAACTCAGAAATTAATTGTTTATGCACACACATACATAATGGAAGGTTCTCCTTTGCTGCAGACGTCAACTCTTGGGACGGAGATATCAATTCAGGGTGGATAAGATATTTCATATTTCTTGTTGTTTTCCTTTACTTATCAGTGTCCTTTGTGCATGAATATGAACTCATACTGTTTACTTGGCTATGATCGATTTTATCTGTCCCTAAAATTGTGCTTTCTAATTTTTTTAATAACTTGGTTCTATTTTTTGTTTTGTTATCCTCTTTGTGGAATGTGGACCAGCATGGGGATTTTATCCTATTTATAGGAATATTTTTTTCTTCTGATGATTTATTTTTCCATACAGATAAAGCCGTGGGATTTTGAAACCGGTGATACAGTTTATTGCATGAAGGCGGAACAGTGAAAAATTCAGTTTTGTATTGGAATCTCTAGTTCAATATGTCTACTGCAAGCAAGGGGGATAGGAAGGCTACCCTTGATGCTGCTTCATGGTTGTTCAATGTAGTCACATCTGTGGGAATAATCCTCGTGAATAAAGCCCTCATGGCTACATATGGTTTTAGTTTTGGTATGGTCTCATCATGACTCTCTCTGTTCCCTCTTTTGAATCTTCAATAGGTCATCATGTCTTTGATTTAAAAGATGCCATGTTTCTTATCTACTTGTTCTTTAGACACCCTACCAATCATGCGTAATCCTTTTTGATATAATACATGTGTGCGTGTTTGCACGTGAAGAGGAGTAAAGAAGGAAAAAGCTTTTTGGTATAATATACTTGATGATTTATTACTGTAATTTCACTCTGACATTATCTGTTAGCTTCATTCAGATTGTAAAACTTTAGTACCTTGGATTAGATCTACTTGAGGATGTGGTTCAATTGTGCTAACATATGACCTGATAGACTGGAAATGTGAGGTGGCATGGAAATGGACAAGAAAAAATCCTACAGAGTAGCATTTAACTGGGTGGGTGGCGAGAAACTATAATATAGAGACTTTAGATAGTTTACTTCTAACTTCAATTTTGTTCTCTAAATATAAATGATACTAAAACTTTAAGTTAATATGCGTTTATTGTTTCTGGCTTTTATTGATGGCGCACATTCTATAATATCCTAGCATGTGAAAGAAATATCCATTATGTCTCAGTGGTAGTTGAATAGGGGACAAGTTGGCATCCATTATGCTGTAAGCAATACCATGTCTAATGGAAAGGAGAGATATAAAGAAAATCTGAGCCAGAGGCATGCCTTCAGATGATAAGCTGAGGTTGTATTGTCCATAAACTTTTTGTATTTTTTTAGGCTCAATCCAAAAATTTGATCAAAATCTGCAATTTCTTTTGTTATCCAAAAAAATTGTTATGATCTCCAAGATAGGCATTCAAAGTTTTCACTTGGAAATCTTTTCTGAAACAACTTGTTCATTTGCATGATTTTGATTTTGAGATTGATAACAGAAATATTACCATTTATATATCCTACAACTACAATACTATTAAAGTACTGAGTAGCATTGGATGATCGATTAAAAATTTCTTCTGTAACTTGTCAATCAAAGCATAATGTGGTTCATGGTTTCTTCAAATGTAACTTGTTAGGCTATAGATTATTACTTCTGAAGTTCTGGACTATGGAATCCTGACATTTTATATCATATGCTATCATGCAGCTACAACTTTAACTGGTCTCCATTTTACAACGACGACCTTATTGACAGTCATTCTTAAATCACTGGGATATATCCAGACCTCTCATCTTCCATTATCTGATATAATGAAATTTGTTTTATTTGCAAATTTTTCCATTGTTGGAATGAACGTCAGTTTAATGTGGAACTCTGTTGGTTTCTATCAGGTAACTTTTGGGCTTTTGGTGAAGTATCACACTTTGAACTCTCCCTGTAACAAAGTACTTATAATAATTCTTTCCTTTGAAATAAAATTGTCAGATTGCTAAGCTGAGCATGATTCCAGTATCTTGTTTCCTGGAGGTTGTCTTGGACAACGTACGATATTCAAGGGATACAAAGCTTAGTATTGTTTTGGTTTTGCTTGGTGTTGCAGTCTGTACAGTCACTGATGTCAGTGTCAATACCAAGGGTTTTATAGCTGCTGTAATAGCAGTATGGAGCACAGCACTACAACAGTATGTAAGTAACATACACTAACATCAAACCCCTGAATCTTTAGTTGGGAGATAGAAACTGATCAATTGGAATTCCTTGTCATAAAGACAGTTCTAGATTGGTAAATGTTCCTGTCCAGGTTCATGGTGCTTGTTAGCAACATTCATGTATTTAACAAATAATCACCTTTGTTATAGATAATAGACAAATTGGGAAGCCTGGAATAAATTTTCTTTGTTTTCTGCATTTTTATCACAAGCAGTATTCTCAGGTGCATCTGCTTGAACAGACTTAAATAACTTGCTAATTTATTATACTGCTAATCATTCCTGTTTTATTTGGGTTTCACAGAATCTCAATGTTGATGGGCTGACTTAAACCTAACTTTTTGTGCAGTATGTGCATTTTCTTCAGAGAAAGTATTCTATTGGGTCATTTAACTTGTTGGGCCATACTGCACCAGCACAGGCAGCAAGTTTACTGCTAGTAGGGCCCTTTCTGGACTATTGGTTGACAAACAAACGAGTTGATGCCTACAGCTATGGTTTGACACCCACTGTAAGTTTCTCTATTTCTTTTCGAGTTTTCTTTTCTTTTAAATGTTTTGTTGTGAGGAAAGAGGTAAGCAGACACTTGTGGAATTTATTTATATATCAGGTTTAGGCTGCCTTATTTTTTGGGGGTGAGAAGTTTAGGTGCCGTTTGGTTTGAGAAAACATTTTCTGTTTTCACTTTTATTTACAAAATTGCCACCTTGTTTTCATTTTGTTTTCTGTTTTCAAATTTTGTGCTGAAAAGTGAAAACAAAAAACAAGTATTTATTTGTTTTCATTGTTTCCTGTACAAAATGTTAAAAATAGAAAACAGAAAATGAAAACAGGAAATGTTTTCTGAAACCAAACACCACCATAGATTTCTATTAAAATAACTTGCTACCATAAGGACTAATCTAGTACATTGTGTATCTCTTGCATGGTGAAGTTTGTATGTGATATAAAATTGGGTGCTGAATTCTACTGCCTACATTCAGTGTCAGGTTGCTTAGTGGCATTGAGAAAAAATCCTTTGGCTGACTAAAACTAAGCTCAAGTCTTAACTAATTCATATTGCTTTACAACCAAATCAATTCAATTTACAAGTCCTGTAAGTGTTTCATTCAGCCAGAAGTTCTAAAAGGTTCCCTCCTCTAAGGGTATTTCAACTTTCATAACTCCAAATTTGCTGGATGACAAAGTGCTTGTTTTGGTTCCCAGTTAGAAAATCAATTCTCTCATTTTCCAATAAAAAATACACATTCCGATAAAAATCTTAACTAAGATTAATTTTGACCATATCCTGATTTAGATTACTTCCATCCATGTTGATCATTCTTTTCAGAGTGAAAATACCTTTTCTGTCTCTTTGGAGGATGTGGAGTTTTGCTCTTAACTAATGCAATCTTCTTTACTATTCCCATTTTTTTACTCCCTATAGCACATATTTAGCTAGCTTTTGCTTAACAACTAATAGCATCTCCATTCAAAAAACCTCATGCACATTTTTATTGTTTTCTCCTATTCCAAAATGTTCAGACTTCAGAGTAGAAAAGAAAGTAATTCTGAAAAGTGGCACATGATTATTTCTGTATTTTGTGCAAATTTGTATAGCCTGGAACATTAACTAATCCTTTACATTTATTTAGATGCTGAATATTTGGTTCTTTTGTATTCTAAATGTGATCAATCTAGTTTAAAATATTAGGGCCTCTTTGGTTTTTGTTTTTGTTTCTGTTTCCTGTTTTCAGTTATAATTACAAAAATATCAACTTGTTTTCACTTTGTTTCCTGTTTTAAAGTTTTGTTTAAAAAACCAGTGAACCTTTTGACTGTTTTAACTATTTCATGTATAGAATTTTAGAAACAAGAAACAAAGTGAAAACAATATGATATTTTTATAATTAAAACTGAAAACAGAAAATGCAAGCAGAAACCACAAAGACCCTTAACATGTTATGAGCAATTTTCTGTTACGAAAGATTTATCATATTTGTTTATCATGTACAATCTGGGGGAGAAACTATTCTTTGAATCATTATATTATTTTTTTGAAGTTCCCTGTGAGTCTTCAAGATTTTAGATTTAATTATATTTATAAAGTCTTGTTTCTGTAGACCATTCCCCTATCTTTGTATGTATCTCTCATGCTCCCATATATGACTTATTGGAGATATGTATTTCTTGTGAGTCTTCAAGATTTTAGATTTATTTATATCTATAAAGTCTTGTTTCTGTAGACATTCCCCTATTTTTGTATGTATCTCATGCTCCCATATATGACTTATTGGAGATATGTATTTCATCCATCCTCATTTGCTAGTGATGCTTCTACAATAATTTCCTTGACCTATGATGTTGCTTGAACCTAATGCTAATATAATTAGCAGTGTGCCTGTCCATACAGTATCTGGAAAAGGCATGAAAGACTCACAGCCATGTAAATCTGCTTTTATTGCTATACTGCTTACATCCATATACATGTAAAAGGCATGAAAGATTCACTATCATCACCATGTATATTTGCTTGTATCTTTATACTGGTGGCATCCATACACATGCGAAGGTGTCAAAGACTTGCTATCATCCATGAAAATTTGCTTGTATTTCTGAACTGATGGGCGGCAGCATGCATATAACTTCTTTTTATTCTTAAAAGTAGTGTATTCTTGACTATCTGTACTCATGAATAACTAGTTGCTTGCAATACACAGAATTTGTGAGGATGACCATCCTTGGTCTACCTTAACCAAATCTGGTTCTAGTGGCCATTTTGTTTTTTATTGGATTTGGATCCTATCCCTTTTACTCAGGAAAATAGTGTCATTTTCTGAGAAACCCAATTTATTTTGTAGAGTGATCCCTGTGCATGGACTCATACCCTGCATGTTTTGTTTGTCTTTCTCTCTGAATGAAACTGGCATTTTGCAGAAGAGAATCCAAATATGTATACACTATATCAACTTTATAAATACTGTACAGCGTACCTTCAGTCAAAAAAACAGAACAAAACAAAACAAAAAAACAATTATGAATACTGTGATTACTGGAATACTATTATTAAACTGAGCTGCTCCTGCTGTCTGCAGTTGTTCATCATTCTGTCTTGCACTATCGCAGTAGGGACGAACCTCAGCCAGTTCATCTGCATTGGTAGATTTACGGCTGTATCATTCCAAGTCCTTGGCCATATGAAGACTATTCTGGTCCTGATCTTAGGATTCATTTTCTTTGGAAAAGAGGGTCTTAATCTACAAGTTGTACTAGGCATGATCATTGCAATTGCAGGAATGATCTGGTATGGCAATGCTTCTTCTAAGCCAGGGGGGAAGGAGCGTCGTAGCTTTTCCCTTCCCAAATCACAAGATTATAGTGCAGTACCTGTGTCGTCTGAACCAGATGGTAAAGTATAGAAAATAGTTTAAATTCACATGGGAGAGTGGTAAAACTTTTGGAGAAGTGCATGGAGAAATCAGGTGCCCTTTAGGCGAGCTGATTCATTTTCTTTATACCTAGAGTGAATTCCCAATTATTTATAGATCTTAGTCATATCTTTGCTTGTGTTAAGGAATTGTTTGGGAGGGAAGGGGGAGGACAACGCATTGTTAAAGGATGGGAAAATCTACATTATGTTCCATTTTTTTTTATAGTAGAAATGTTGCTGTTATAGTTAGATGTAATTCCATTTTTGCCATCAGGGTTGGTTAATTGTAAGTTGTAACCTTCTGCTCATGACAGCTACGTTATTTGGATTCTAATAAAGGAATATGTTGGATTGAAATATATGGTGGTAGATGATCTATAATCATAGCGTAAACCATTTTGCTAGTATTGCTCTGCCTTAGAATGGGATACAATTTTATCTCACCCTACGTTTTATTGTAAAAAATTAAATAAATAACATTATTGCAGTTTCGTTTTCAAAAGGGTTGCTGTGCTAAAACAAGCAACTAAACACTCGACAAAGAAACCGGACATCCAAGGTATTAAAAAAGGAAGTAAAAGGTGGTCATTGCCTTGAACGCCTGGGCCATGGGCATGCATAATAAATGGGCAGCGTTGCAGCCTATCGATTATTAGTGGATTAATTACTTTGTATTAACCATTAATAACTTGGAATCCAAACTCTAGATTTCAGTGGGGGGAATTTTTTATTATAAAATTAATAAAAATAATGAGATCTAAGTTTAGAACTTCATAAAATTATTTTAACTTTTTATTATTAGTTTAATTTTAATGGTTTAGTAGAAGGGATTTAGTTTATAGAATGAGGAAAATGTCATCCTTTTATATTTAATATTCTCTCATGTTAAAGTAAAATTATTATTTATGATAAATAAAAATGTTTTTCATATGCCTCTAAGAAAAAAATAAAGGTTCAAATAAGTTGTACCGGCGATGGGCAGATCATAGTAAATGCCTAACGTTATGTTAGGTGGGCTTCCCAGTAACGTAATCCTGAATAATTGAAGTTGCTTTCTGGAAGGTTTTTGTAGGATTCACTTGCTATGGTCCCAACAACAGCTAGATCTGCATATTTAACACAGCGCTTTTGAGACAATGGAAAGCAGGACCTGTAATAAAAGCCTGATTTTCTGAGACATGGGGAATGATGCATTCATGCAAAACAGTAAAAATTAGGTTAAAACTTGACATTTAAGGCGTCACGTACCCGCACTTCTGTAGCAGCAGGTCAGCACCTGGTTCTGTTCCAAGCTAAAATATTTTCCCTTTTCACTCAAAAATCTTTTTACCATTTTGTTTTCATACATATTTATGATGTAATTTTATCGCTTCCCACTTGCTAGTTTCAGATTCTCCGCACAGTGCGTTGTTGTTTAATTTCGGAGACTTAATTTTAGGACGTAAAATGCTTCAATACTGTCAATTTCACAGGAATAATTTGAGGTTTGGCTAAGATTTTCAAAATAAATTTCTGGCAGTAAAATGTATTTTGTTTCAATTCGTTAATTTATCTTATCAAATTGTATCTTCAAAATCATTTTCCTTAACTCATTCTCACAACTTAGCTTTTAGGTAATTTTTTATTTAAATACAACTTAATCTTCAAAAAACAAATCCCACAATTTTTTTAACATACATTTCTTTTGAAAAATTTCTACTAGTCACTTACAAACATTTTATACAAAAAAAAAATCTTGGAATTCGGTGTATTGACTTTTGTATTCTTTATTATCAAAGATGTCCGATGATGGAGAAATTTGTTGGTTGCTGAGGACAATAAGGAGGAATCCTTATAGTTGCAGAATGAGATCACCAATGAGAAGTCTATGGTTGCTGGGCTTATTATGTTTGTTGTTGAGATACTGCTACCACCTGACTCAATGAAAATTGCCACTATGTTCCTATGATGTCAATATCGAAAGAGAGACCTGCTTCCATAGCTGTGAGATTTTTTTATCTACTATTGTTCATTACTATTTTGGTGGTTTTTTATTTATATTTATAGAGATCAAATAATAATGATTAATGTAATATAAAGCAAACTTTTACTAAAATAAAAGACAAGGAATATCTTTTATTCCAATTTGTTCATGCTTAAAATAAAATGGTTCTGCAGTATAACCTTTTTCTAAAAGTTTTTCAGAAGTTAAAATTGATTTTTAATCCAGAAAATTATTAGAATACTACTCGAGATTTGTATTTTTTTAATTTTTACATGGTTCTTATTAGTTTTTGAAATACATTTCTTAGTTAAAAATCATTTTCTTTTAAAAAAATCAAATGCACCGATGTACTTAAGGATGAGGTTACTTCAATTTTTAAAAAATGACAATACAAAGAAAAGATCAAAATAAAACCTTTTAACCCCTCAAATTTACTACCATCCTCTCAAGAATCATGGAATTTAGAGGATAAATAAATAAAAATGTAGTCAAGTTTTTAGTTTTTTTATATTTAATTTTGATTTTAGTTTTTATCATATTCTTTTAAGATTTTGGTCTCACATTTTATGAAAGTTATTAACGTTGGTCCTAACCATTTTAGTTTTCAAAAGTGTTAATTTGGATAATTTGATTTTTGAATTTGTTTATTTACTCATATTTTAACCTTTCAAGGAACTATTTGGTTTATAAAAATATCAATTTATACCTTTTAATCCATGCTAATTTTATTCATATTCTATCCATATATTATTTACATTTTCATGAAGAAAGGACATAAATATAATCAAATTAATTAATTTAAACACATATACCTTTAGGAATTAAAAGTATGTAAGTACAACTTTTAGAACTAAATTGTATATTTATTCAAATAATATCATTATTTAATATAGATTTTTAACAATGGAAAATAAAATTAACAACTTTTATAAATTAAAAACCAAAATCATAAAAATATAAACTAAAACTAAAACTACGTATAAATTAAAAACTTCATTAAATCATAAATAAATAAGCAATTGAGGTCATTCTTTCATCTCAATCAAACAACCAACCGGTCCTATTCCCCTTGTATGATTTATTGCATTTTTTGGCTACTCACTCTCCCAAAATAGCAATTATAGGTTTTTCGCTAATTAGAGTAGCTGGTTAGATTCTTTTTAACGGTAGTCTGCTACATTATTTTCTCTGTCTTGTCGCTTTTGGAATTTTTTTATAATAAATTTTATAACATATCTAAAATATTGAGACTTATATATAGATTGATCTAAAGTTATTTGCTTTGTGTTTTTCTTGTCTATTTTATGGCGTCATAAAAGAAAGTCTAAGGAGGTGCGACAGGAAAAGGGAAGAATTGGATATCTTGATCATAACCCAAGAAAGAAAACCTGTTCATCTCTGATATTGCTTGCATGTTTTAACTAATTGATATAGCATAGCCTTTAGATATTTATTAAGAAAAATATTGCAAATATATATAATGAAATACGAAATGTAAGGCCTTATCACTTGGGACAGAGAATAAACCATGATATCAGTAATTAAGATGCATTAAGCTTAATTTTAAAGAAGACTAACGTATATTTTATTCCTCTTAATTTTAAGAAATCTTAAATTTTTAATTTAAAATATAAATTTAATTTAATATAAAAATTATCACAAAATAAGAAGAAGAAAATAACTCAAATAAAAAACTACGTATAGATTTTTTTAAAGAATAAAAACTTCTAACTTATAATATAAAGATGAATATAAAAATTGAACAATCCATTATTAAACACAAATAATTTGTGGTCTCAATATTAGTAAACATGGCTTATTGAGGAACAGAACTACAAGTATTGCTACAAATTTTATTTTGTTACAATGAATGGTTCTTAGTTATTGATATATTAGCGTGTATCAAACATCGTAGTTAAAATACATATTACTCATCAATAATTATTCAATCAATCGGTGAAATTATTTTAAAAATTGAGATAGCGCAATAAATCATACCAATTTTTTTTAATTAAAATGGTTGATTGTACTCTTAATTTTTAATTTTGGATTAGTGTATGTATAGGTGAAACTTAAAATTATTAATCGAAAACTTTGTTAAAATATTTTAATTTAGTAAAATTATTTATTTTAATAGCTAAATTAAAATTTTTTTGTATTTAAATTAATTGAATTACAAAATTATTTTAGTAAAAAATTGATTGCAGATCATTAAGATTGGTAAAAATTTGATTTACACATAAAATAATATTATTTTGATATTTAAAAAATAAAATTATATTATATTTTATATAATTTTATATGTATAATTTAAATTAAAAAATTAAAATATATGTAATTTTTTAATTATATAAAATTATGATATTAATATATTTTATTATTATATTTTTTTTTTATTTTTAGTATAATATATGTTATAAAATTTTAAAAATAATATTTAATTAATACTAATTTAACAACACTTTCATTATAATTAAATAATTTAATTTTAAATTAATATCTTGACCCATCCAATTTTAAAAATTTTGATTGTTAATATTTTTTATATAATTATTTATATTTTTTTTAAAAATTATTTAATTATATTTTAATATTTTTAAAAAATATATTTATTTCATCTATGAAATTTTAATCTATTATTTAACTATATATTTATTTATATTTTATATTTTATATTTATAATTATTTTAATAGTTAATTTTACAAAATATTTATAATTTAATTGATAGTTTAATAATTTTTAACTTGCATATAATTTTTTAATTAATTTTTTTATTAATTTTATCAAACATATTTTATATGTAATTTTTGTTTCTTTTAAAAAATTTAATCAATGAAATTTTTTTATTTTTTCTTAATCAGGATGACTTAACTTTTTTAATTTAATTTAATTTTTATCCAAAAATTTATGGATTAATATATATATATATATATATATATATATAATAGTTTCAAAATTTTAAAGGTTATAAGCTTTCATGAACTTTGAAAGATTTTATATAATGTGAAATTAAGATTAAAAAAATAAATTCTTCAATGTTTAATAATTATATTTTATGATTTATAATTATATTAAATATATATAATATTTTATTTTATTTTATTTATAATTTTAAGATGATTTATTATTTCTGATTTTCTGTTTTTTTATTATAATTTTTAAATATTCTAATATTTTTTCAGTATTATGTTTAAGTTGTGATCATTGTATTATTATTTTAATATTTATAATAAAATATTTTTTTTATATAACATATTATTTTATTATTTCTAATAAAAAATTATAAATAATTTTATATAAAATTTAATTAAAATTATTTTATTTAAATAATAATAGTAATGATTACTCTTCTATAATGATTTCACCAAATATATAATAGTAATTATTATTCTAATATGCTGTGAGGATATATTTTAATTTTTAATATTTAATATATTTCTATATAATTATGTTAAGTGAAATGTAGTAATTCTTATTTTTAAGATAAACATAGGTTTTGGAAAAATATTAAAATTTTATGAATTAAAATTTTTATAGCATACTATTTAGCTATAAATTATCCTAAACTTATTTTATCACTTGTTTTATATTTTACAATAATTTTGTTGTTATAGTTAGAAACTATTTTGTTGTTATTTTTAATTTTAATAAATTATTTGTTAGAATATTTTTTAGATGCTAAAATATTATTTTATATTATTATAATATTATTGCATTTAATTTTATATTTATTTTAATTTTTCATAATTTCTGTAATATTGAAAAATTTTATAGTTTTAATTTAATATCTTATTTTCAAATTATATATTTTACAATGATTTGAATTTTGACGGATAATTATATTATTTTGAATGTAATATACTTGTAAGAATAAATTTAAGATCGTGATAGAGAAAATGTATCTAAAAACTCTGCATCGGGTCTTATTTAAAATTTATAGTAAAAATAAAGTAGTAAATTAATGAAAAATACATATCAAATGTCAATTGAAACATGTTAAGAAGGTATTAAAATAATCATCTTACAAAAATTAAGAATTATTTGTTTTAGATAAAATTTAATATATATTTTTAAAATAGTAAAATTTAAATTTAGGATCTTGCCTAAATTACTACAATCTATCGCCATTAGGTTTAATTCTAATTTCTAGCGACTTTAACAAAAAAATATTTGATTAAATTATATAAAATTTTGAATATAAAATAAAAAAATTGAATGGACTAGAAAAAAATATTGTCAAAAGAACAAAACTTGCTTAAATTTTAAAATAAAAAATTTAACTAATTGAAAAAATAAATTTATACACAAAATACAAATTAAAGCAACTAAAATTAAAATCACACCTTATGAAGATGATAATCATCAATAAATTGGCAAGACATTGCCTTCCGCGTACATTTTATGTATTTACTTTTACATATTAAGAACATTCTTTAACCAACAATCAAACATTTTTATGGCACATTTAATTAAAAAAAAAACAAATTCAATTACTTGCCAACTACACTAAACTCTTTTCTTATGAGTTAACTATAGATATTAAATTTGTTAAAAGTGTTTGAGTTTTATTAAGCAGTAGCCTTACGATATTAATTAAAATAATAATAAAATATAAATTAATTTTTATTAGATATTATGTTAAAGTTATAATAATAATTTTGAAAGAGTTTAATTTTTAAACTTTATTAGCATAAAAATTTATATTTTTAATTGATAAAAAATTATGATAAGTATAATTTTTAAAATAATAATTATAAAATAATTATTTTAATAATATATTAATTTATAATTGGATGATAGGATATAATTTTGTTTTTAATATCAACACATTTTAATTAAAAAGTTGTTTTAAATAAATTTCTATAAATTTAATGAAATTAAATTAGTAGTCATTTAATCATAATTTATCATGTAATTTAAAATTATTAATATTTTTAATAAATATTTCTAATTAGTTGAAAATATATTAAAAATAAACTTTTTTTTTTAATTCCTGAACAATATTCTTGTTTGCCGAACTATTTGGGACAAAAATTAAGGTGACGTGAACGAAATCCTCCAAGTTGAAAAAAATAATCTGAAGAGTTACAATTTTCAACGTAACAGGTGACTTTTTTCATATTTAAATATATTTTTAATTTTTATAAATATGATAAGTTTTTATGTTTAATCTTTATAAATAAATGATTTTTATGTAATTTCCTTTGGTTTTTATTTTTAATCTGTTATTAATTTGTTATTAGATATTTATTGATTTAAATTATTGATGTTCAGTTAAACTGTATTTTTTTTACTAACTTATCATATATATTATAAAATTTACACAAGCAAGTGATTTAGGAAGATATTAAAAAGATCTTCTATGAAACTCAGTTGATAAAAATCATAGATATATAGCAAAATATAATCAAACATTTGTTAATTAAGTTAGAAATTATTTAATGATTAGATAAGAAAACAGAATTTTTTAAAAAAAAACTTGTTATATTTATAAAAATTAAAATATATTTAAGCTTTCAATATATATACTGTTTATTTTCATCCAATAACTACTATTGAACTTAATTGAATTTTGTAAAAAAATCTGTGACCCTTTTTTAGCTATAGACATTACAATAGGAAGAATGATGATAAAGAAATTTTTTCCGAGAAATCTGCTCATAAAATGCCAAAATTTAGGTTCTAATACAGCTGCTACAAGGTCCCACTTTAATGAATTTATCTGTGTAAGAGAGACCAAGCCATCCTGGCCTAACAATTCGGTGGGAAATGGAAATTATTAGATGATCTTATAATTGTACAGTGGCTATATATATATATATATGTGTGTGTGTGTTTGAGCAAATCTATTTCTACACACTATCAATTTCAGGTTTATAAAGTTGAATTTTTTCTACACGTGTTAAGATTTGCATTAAATAACTTGTGTAGAATGATGTGTTAATTCAAGGAAACACTGTTAAAAAGATAAAATTTCCAAAATTAAGATCAACGAAGACATAGTTACTTTTGTCATAACCTTCATCTTTGTTGGAAATGTTTTAAAGTTAGGCCTTCCCTATCCTCTATGCCTATGCAGGGGGACAAAAAGAATTTGGTCAGCTTGAAAACCCATTGCGGAAAAACCAAAATAAAAATTTTAAAAATAGTAAATCAGACATAAATATAATATGATAGTTGCTAATTGAGGTGGTAGCTTGGGTAATGTAAGGATCATCTTTCTCTCTCTCTCTCTCTCTCTGGCATTTACGTTGTTCATTGCCAAAATAATTGGGTAGGGTCGCTCTCAAAAGGTCATGGCTCTCGTGTGGCATTGATTTTCATTCTCATTTCTCTTTTGTACTTGTTATTATTTGATGCAAAGAAAGACCAAAAAGACGGCGAGACCCACCCTCCCTCCCTCCCCCCTTCCTTCCTTCCTTTCTTCCATATCTCTCTCTCTCTCTCTCTCTCTCTCTCTAGCGAAGCAGATAATAATCATAGAACTTTCATTAACATCCCTTTTTATTTATTTAACTTTAAAGGATTTAGACTCTCTCACCTTCATCCACTCCACTGCACTGCGCACGTCCTTAATCCCTTACCCCACCCACCACCCATTTCCTTTCCTTCAATGTTCTCGCACCTTGCTACCTTCATGCACTTACTACTTCTATTAACATAACCTATTTGGACCCACCTACTCCTTTCATGTAGGACCCTCCAACTCTTCAATTATTTTATGCGCGTGCTTGTGCACGTGTGGTGTCCTCTCTATCTCTATCTCACACATTCATCATTCATCCTTCTTTTCCTTCGCTTAATTGCCTCGTTGCACAAACACACCATACCACAATTAATTAACATCATCCATTACACTTATTATTATTATAATATAATATATTTTTGTCATTAATTTCACCGTGTGAATAGCAATGTTAGCTACTAACAGTGACAAGTTGGCCGACGTGTCGGTGACCGAGCAGTCAAAGCTACCTTTGGTGGATAGAATTCTGTTATTTTTGCCACGTAATCACATTGGACAGCAGCACGTGTTGATCGCAGCTTAAGGTCCCTCCACATCATAATCATCACCATCATCATCATCGTCTATTTTTTTTATTTTTTTAATTTTTATTACTAATATTTTGACTTTTTTATTTCTTTCTTTCATAAAACCACCCAAACCTTTTTTCCCCATTTTCAGTGCCCATTTATTCATGCTGAGGAGAAACCCATCAATGTTGGGTCCCACTTATGAAATCATACTTTATTTAGATTACGAGAGAGTGTGAGTAAAATTTTTTGTTTCTTTGGTTTATCTTCCTTTCATTTTTGCTGAGAGAGGAAAGAGAGAATGAGAGGCGGTCACAAATTGACACCCACGTCACCCTCGTTTAACAATAAACTTTCTCAGGTCACTTGTCTACACATCAATTTGTTAAACTATTATTCACCGATAAAAAGTATTAAAATATTATTCTTTTAGATTTTTTCACGGCACCTTTTAAGGACATTTGAAATAAAAATTAAGAAGGCAACAAAAATAAGTATTTATGAAATATTATTCACCAATAAAAGAAGTATTAAAATATTATTCTTTTAGAATATTTTCACGGCACTTTTTAAGGACCTTTGAATGAAAATTTAAGAAGGCAATAAAAATAAATAAAAAGAAACCCCTTACTGCTACTACACTACACAACTTCGATGAGTGCCACGTGGCAGGAATGTGGATTTTCGTGTTGGCAGAGAGGAAAAAGGTAAGACGAAATGCGAGTTGTTAGGTGGGTGAGGATAGTGAAACCCGGCGAGTACAGTATTGCGGAAGCGATGAGAGAGTGGCGAAAGTTTTAAAACTGAAGTGAAGGAGATAAATTTTGTTGTCGTTAGCAGAGATTCACTTTTCAATTTTCATTTGCTGATACAAGATATCCATGTAACTGTAAAAACTGATTACTATGCTTCTTTTCAGAAATTGCTACATCCTATCCTCCCTTTTCCTTCTGCCGCTACCGTTTATTTTTTAGTATATTAAAATAAAAAAAAAACAGTTAAATTTGGATGGAATAATAAAGATGTTATAATTATTAATAGTAAACTAAATTTACAAAAATAACCCCCACACACACATTGTTTAATTTATTATTTTATTATAAGTTTATTTTCCAAGGCATGCTTTTGATTTTTTAAATTTCAATATTTTGTTTTACATCATGCCTATTTGTGTAATAAATTCTTGTTGAATTTTTAAAAACTCGCTGACAGTGATATGTTTTGTAAATCAAGCAAAGTTATCTAGTATCATTGTTTTTTTTTTCTTTTGTTAATCAATTTTGGCTAAAAAAACGGACCTATAACCTGTTTTGAAAGTTAAGATGATAATAATAAATCACAAAAGATAAAATCAAATGCAAGGATAAAGGCTGATTAAACTAATTAATAAAAATAGAAAATAATTACGAATTTTTTTTATAATTATACATGTTTAAGATCTCAATGAGTCGATTTTCAAGTTAACTAAATTAAGTCCTCATTTATTATTTTAAGTACATACCGCTTACATTCGCAAGGTTAGTTGTGGAGCTTCTTTTTAGTAACTTAAATAATCAAATGCCTTGAAAAGGTATCACTAAAGAGAAATAATTTGTGTATTAGCCTAATATTAATCTTGTTCTAAAATATATATTATAAACTATATTTTAATTTTATTTTCTTACTCCTTTAGTTTATAATTTAACTTTTCATTATTTCAATTTCAAACTTATAAAATAGATCTACAAAATAAAGTTGGTCTAGTTTTGTCTCGTACATTGTCAAATCTTCACTAATTTAAGTCTAAGTAAATGATTCTACTAAAATTTTAGGTGAAATAAATAGCAAGCTAAATCCATTCCACCTCATCCCTATGAACACCCTTTTAAAAAGTTCTCATGTCATAATAAGTAGTTTTATTTTATACACATGAAGTATAGAATCAAATTCAAAATTACATATTTAAAACATTTAAACACCTTCCACCTATAGCCAATAAATTAAGCAATATTTAAGTCTCCATGATTTTAAATGTTTTTTTAAATATTTTTTCTATTACGTATTGAGATAGATTTTGAAAAGGATAAAACAAAGTTATGATGTGAATTAGGATAATAAAAAAAAATAGTTGTGATGGAATCTCCGTCCTTAATTTAAGATTTTAATATTTTCAATTTTATCGTAAATAAGTTGATCATTTTATTTCTTTATTACATTACATTCATGCAAAATATAATTATAATTTATGTAAATATTGTAAATATCTATATTGAAAAATTATTTTAAAAATAATGTTTTAAATTTTTCATATATATATATATATATATATATATTTAATTATATTAACGTTCATTCATAATAGATTTTGAAGAATACTTAATCAAATTAATCCTTAAAATTATTCTTTGTGGATTATGATTTCATAGGTTTAAATGTTGCTAAAGTTTTAAATATTTTTTAATAATAACATTAGAATAATTGATGAAACAACATTTTATTTTTCTCTCCATATCATACATACAGTTATTCAAAATTGTTTTCACATTTTTGAATTGTGTCTTTAATTACATGTTTCTTAAGATTTTTTGTTTTCTTAACTTCAATTATCAAGTTGAAGCCATTAAACAGTTCCTCATTCTTTGTTATGCTTTATAATTAATTTTTTTATTGAAAAACTCAACGAGCCTTTTGAAATTTAAGTTGTTTGTCATGTGTCTTTTTGGCTAACATTCAAAAATCAACAAGGATTGCTTTTCCTGACAATCATCTTAAGATTTAAGCATAACTAATTATAGAATGATTTTAGTATATTCACATGTTTGGATGATTTGATCTTTCAAAATTTTCATTCATGTAACATGTGTAATTTTGTTGGCTTGTTCTTCAATTGATACAAATAGTAACATGTAATCAACAATAAGTAGATCAAAATTTGTTCCAATAACATTTATTAAAAAATGAGATGATTTTTATCATATTTTTATAGAGATTTTACAATCAAATTAACAAACCAAGTTAATAAAAAATCTTGAGAAGGTTCATTTAATTAAGATATCAAATGTTAATAAATTGATAAACTGAAGACTATTAGACACTATCTTTAAATCTAATCTTATTTTTTATGTTTTTGAGTAGAATTATATTCATGTCCCTAACATGCGGTAATCTGTACATATATAAATGTTCTCACATCCTTAAATTGCTCTTCAGTTATTATCCCGCCTTTCAAAATTATTATATTTGAAAATAATAAATATTTATCTTTTTCTTTTTTTACCTTATGGTCATTTTATTATTTTTATTTCTTCCTTACTACTAAACTTATCGAGCCTTTTTGAATTTAGGATGTTTGTTATGCATTGTTTTCGCAGACATTTGAGAACCAATAAAAATTGTTTCCCCCGCGCAATCATTCAATGTTTAAATGTGAGTAACTACATAACGATTTATAATATCTTCCCTTATTTGGATGGTTCTATCTTTTTAAATTTTCATTCATGTATCACGTGCAATTTTGTTAACTTCTTCTTCGACAGATACAATAAATCTTCAAAAACATGTAACGGACGACAGGTAAAGCAGAATTCACTCAAATGTCCGTTTTTCATAAACGCTATATATATTTTTTTCAATTTTACGGAAATTTTAAATTTGATTTCTCTTGATAAATTAAAATCTTATAAAAATCTATTTAATCGGAAAATAGAACCTCAATTAATTAAGAAGCTAAAGAATTTCAAATAATTCTATTTAAATTTAATGGCGACCTTTATTTTTGTTCTTCTCACTTTCTTTTTACAAAGATAATATATTCACATAACTAAAATTGAAAATTTTCTACATTACAAATTTTTTATTCACCTATTTATTTATGTGTATTGGTTTGTCAATATTATTTTGAATAAATAAATGATCGATTTTTAAAATTTATTTTTCAGCAGTAGTTTTAATTTTGAAAAATTTATTATGTAGATAGTTTTTAAATACTTAATAAATGTTGTATCTTATTTTCATGTTCTATGAAAACAAAAAACTAAAAAAGTAATATAATAAATAAAGTTAAAGGAAATTATTATTTTTTATTTTTAATTAATTTATTATCCACATATCAATTTCATAATTTTAGAAAAATAATAAAATGACAAATTTTAAATTTTAGAAATTCCAAATATCGGTTTGGGCAAAAAGTAAAAGATAAAGGGAAGCGGAATAGGAGAAATGTTAAATCACATTAATGAATCATGGGAGCAATTATTTTAATTAGCCCGAATAAATGATGGAATGGTTTTGTGCTTTAATGATATTATTAAATGTGTTTGTGTTGTTATTTAATTGTTTGAACTAGGAAAGTAGAAAGAGGATGTAAAATTGAATTTAATTTGATCGGGGGGAAAATGAAGAACAGAGAATGGGAAAAAAAATAAAATGAAATAGTAAGAAGGTTAGAGGTTAAAGAGAATAGCAAAGAGAGAGTGTCACATGGCATGTGAGCAACAGCTGTGTCCACTCTTCAACTTGATAAATACCCTTCTTACCTTCCTTACTACGACTTTTGACTCTCTCTTTCTCTTTCTCTCTCTCTCTCTCTCTGCATCTCTAATATTCATTCATTCATACCTCATTTCATCATACTCTTTCTTTACCAGAGCTGGCTTCTGTGCTCTGAGCTCTCTCTCTCTCTCTCTCTCTCTCTCTCTCTCATGGCAGAGCTCACATCCTAAGCACAAACTACATCTGTGAAGTCATAAACAGAGATACCCACTTTCTCACTTACTCACACACTCACTCTCCTTGGCTTTCTATATCTCCAAAATGAAGAAACCTCTGTACAGCACCACTCTAGTGCTCTTCTTCTCCCTCACCTTCCTTTCTCTTGCTCGCACTTCATCTTCGCTTCCCTTCAGAGACCCAACGCAGCAGCTTCTCAACTTCAAAGCCTCTCTCACCAACCCATCCTTACTCCCTAACTGGCTTCCGAACCAAAACGCATGTTCATTCACAGGTATCACCTGCAACCAAACCCACCTCACTTCCATAGACCTCACCTCCATCCCCCTTGGCACAAACCTCTCCATCGTCGCCACTTACCTCCTCTCACTAGACCACCTCCAACTGCTCTCCCTTAAATCCACGAACCTCACCGGCCCCACCGCCATTCCCCTCTCCCACAGGTGTGCTTCCTCATTAACCACCATAGATCTTTCCCAAAACACCCTCTCCGGTTCCCTCTCCGACATGTCGTTTTTGGCCTCCTGCTCAAATCTTCAATCCCTTAACCTCTCTGACAACCTCCTCCAATTCGACTCGCCACGGTGGAGGTTCAACCACCTCCAGGTCCTGGACCTCTCTTACAACAAGATTCTCGGCCAGGGCTTTCTCCCTTGGATCCTCAACCCCGACCTCAAACACCTCGCTCTCAAAGGAAACAAAATCACCGGCCAAATAGACTTCTCCTCCTGCACTCTTCTCCGCCATCTCGACCTCTCCTCCAACAACTTCTCCGTCGCCATTCCTTCCTTCGGTGAGTGTTCCTCCCTCGAGTACCTCGACCTCTCTGCCAACAAGTACGTCGGCGACATTGCTCGCGCTCTTTCTCCTTGCTCTCGCCTCCTCTACCTCAACGTCTCCAGCAACCAGTTCTCCGGTCCGGTTCCCTCCCTCCCCTCCGGTTCCCTCCAGTTCGTCTACCTCGCTGCCAACCACTTCCACGGCCAGATTCCGGCAAGCCTGGCCGAGCTCTGCTCCACTCTCCTCCAGCTCGATCTCTCCTCCAACAACCTCACCGGCGACCTCCCACGCGCGTTTGGCGAGTGCACCTCGCTTACATCCTTTGACATATCGAGTAACCGCTTCACCGGTGAGTTGCCGATGGAGGTGTTGATGGAGATGAGTAGCCTGAAGGAACTGGCTGTGTCGTTCAACGAGTTCCTTGGTCATCTCCCGGAGTCAGTGTCGAAGCTGGTGAGTCTGGAATCGCTGGATCTGAGTTCGAACAACTTCACGGGGCCAATCCCTGCTACGCTGTGCGGAGATGCGAGGAATAATTTGCAGGAACTATACTTACAGAATAACCGTTTCACGGGTTTTATTCCTCCCACGCTCAGCAACTGTTCCAACCTCGTTGTGTTGGACTTAAGTTTCAACTACCTCACGGGTACCATCCCTCCGAGTTTAGGGTCTCTCTCGAAGCTTCGAGACTTAATTATATGGCTGAACCAGCTCCACGGGGAGATACCTGAGGAGCTGATGTATATCAAAACCCTTGAGAGCTTGATCCTGGATTTCAACGAGTTGACTGGGAACATTCCTTCTGGGCTTGTTAACTGCACCAGACTCAATTGGATCTCTTTGTCCAACAACAGGCTCGCAGGAGAAATTCCCCCGTGGATTGGGAAGCTATCCAATCTGGCTATTCTCAAGCTTAGCAACAACTCCTTTTACGGCAAGATTCCGCCCGAGCTTGGCAATTGCAACAGCTTGATATGGTTGGATCTGAATACTAATTTCCTCACCGGTACCATTCCCCCGGAGTTGTTCAAGCAATCCGGGAAGATGGCGGTTAATTTCATCAGTGGCAAGACCTATGTCTACATTAAGAATGATGGAAGCAAGGAGTGCCATGGAGCAGGGAACTTGCTGGAGTTTGCAGGGATTAGTCAGCAGCAGCTGAACAGGATTTCTACCAGAAACCCTTGCAATTTCACTCGAGTTTATGGAGGTAAGTTGCAGCCAACGTTTAAACACAATGGTTCTATGATCTTTTTGGATATCTCGCACAACATGTTGTCCGGGACTATTCCTAAGGAAGCTGGGGATATGTTCTATTTGTACATTTTGAATTTGGGCCACAATAATATATCTGGAAGCATTCCTCAAGAGCTTGGGAAGATGAAGAACCTCAACATCCTTGATCTTTCCAACAATAGGCTCGAAGGCCAAATTCCTCAAAGCTTGACGGGTCTTTCTTTGCTCACCGAGATTGACTTGTCAAACAACTATCTTTCTGGCCTCATTCCCGAATCGGGTCAATTTGATACTTTCCCTGCAGCGAGGTTTCAGAACAACTCTGGTCTCTGTGGAGTTCCTCTCACCCCATGTGGGACGGATGCCGGAACCAGTCCAAGTTCTCAACATTTGAGGTCTCATAGGAGGCAGGCATCGCTTGCAGGTAGTGTGGCCATGGGATTGCTATTCTCCCTCTTCTGCGTCTTTGGTTTGATCATAATTGCCATTGAGACCAGAAAGAGGAGGAAAAAGAAGGAAGCTGCCCTTGATGTCTACATTGATGGGAACTCTCATTCGGGTAATGCTAATGTCAGCTGGAAACTCACCAGTGCCCGGGAGGCATTAAGTATTAACCTTGCCGCCTTTGAGAAGCCTCTCCGGAAGCTTACTTTTGCGGATCTTCTTGAAGCCACCAATGGCTTTCACAATGACAGTCTTATTGGCTCTGGGGGATTTGGGGATGTGTACAAGGCTCAGCTGAAGGATGGAAGTGTTGTGGCCATCAAGAAGCTGATACATGTCAGTGGACAAGGGGACAGGGAATTCACTGCCGAAATGGAAACCATTGGGAAAATCAAGCACCGGAACCTTGTTCCCCTTCTGGGATACTGCAAGGTCGGGGAAGAAAGGCTCTTGGTGTACGAGTATATGAAATATGGAAGCTTAGAGGATGTTCTGCATGATCAGAAGAAAGCTGGGATCAAGCTGAACTGGGCAGTGAGGAGGAAAATTGCTATTGGAGCTGCCAGGGGATTGGCTTTTCTTCACCATAATTGTATCCCGCACATCATTCATAGAGACATGAAGTCAAGCAATGTGTTGCTTGATGAAAACCTGGAAGCCAGGGTCTCTGATTTTGGAATGGCCAGACTTATGAGTGCTATGGATACACATTTGAGTGTCAGCACACTGGCGGGCACTCCGGGGTATGTTCCCCCTGAGTACTATCAGAGCTTCAGATGCTCTACTAAAGGTGATGTCTATAGTTACGGCGTGGTTTTGCTGGAGCTGCTAACAGGGAAAAGGCCAACGGACTCGGCTGATTTTGGTGATAATAATCTGGTTGGATGGGTTAAACAGCATGCAAAACTGAAAATAAGTGATGTTTTTGACCCTGAGCTTATGAAGGAAGACCCCAATCTGGAGATTGAGCTTTTGCAGCACCTAAAGGTGGCGTGTGCCTGTTTGGATGATCGGCCGTGGCGGCGTCCGACAATGATTCAAGTCATGGCAATGTTCAAGGAAATCCAGGCGGGATCTGGCATTGATTCTCAGTCAACTATAGCCACTGAAGATGAAGGTTTCAATGCCGTTGAAATGGTAGAGATGAGTATTAAAGAAGCCCCTGAATTGAGCAAGCATTAGGCAACAAAATCCGGAAGTGTCAAGAGGATTCTTTGGGGAAAAAGACAAGAAGAATGAAGGAGGGGATGACGTTTTCAGCTCCCCCCAAAGTTTTTTCCTTCTTCTTTGCCGCTTCAAATTATTACAGACATAAGAGGAAACGGTTAAAAGGGGAATGAATGCTTGGGCCTTTGATGTATGTAGTCTTGTTATTTTTATACATAAGAAAAAAAAAGTTGTTTAACTTGTATATAAACAGCTTCAGTTGTTACCACCTGTGTTTTCCTAGAATTTTCAAAGTACTTTCTCATTCAGATATAAGCCTGAAAAGGTTCTGTTGAATCTGCGACCCCAGTGATGGCGACTAAGTGGAGGATCTTTTGGCCCTTTCTTTAGCCTGTTTGATTTGTTTTCCCCCATTTGATCAACTGTAACTTTTGCTCCGATTTGCGATATAATTTGTCAAAACATGCCCTCTAAAATGACTCTAACATCAATTTTCTTGAACAAGAAATTTATACCCTACAGTCCTCAAGTTGTTCTGAACCTTCTGACCCTTCTTGTTTTGTTTGCTAGCTTAGTTTAACCTCTAGGAAAGAATTCATCCATTCATAGTATTCATCTGGCTATCAATAATTTTGGCCTAATTGAGCACACATCAGGAGTCAATACGCTGTCTGTATTTATCATCTATCTCCGTGCTACTTTCACATCCGTTTTTCTTATGGATTTTTCCTGTTAAAAACAAAAGGAACAGGTAAGCCACTTGAATTTAGGACCAAAGTAGGTATCCCCCCATCCGTGTCTTCCTGTTGAGCGTGCACATTTATTGGATCTACTTAGAATTAAATGCTTGATAATACCCCTCTTTTGCAAGTTGAGAGAAAATTACAATAGACAAATCAAATTGTGCGGACTGTCATTTCCCAAAACACTTTGTGCGCGTGTGCGTGTGCGTGGTGGGGGTGGGGGTGTCATTAAAATTAAGATTGTTAAAAAGAACAGGGTGTGATAAGAGGTATGTCAAAAGATGAAAGCATCAAAGGAAGGGACCAAACCTTGACCTATGGAAACTGAGTGCTACGGTAATTATTGTCACAGGATTTAGGATGATTAATAATAGTTCGGACCACAAATAAACTGCTTTAAGAAGTTCAACTTTCTCCACAGATAGCAATTTTGGTTGGACCATCTTTGATCAAAGTCCCCAATCTCATAATTGCCAACCTTTTTTACGAAACTAGTATTTTCATAATTATCAAGAATCTTCAACTCATCAGTCATTGCTCATTTCTGATTAAAAAAAAAAGGAGTAAATGAATCCATTTTGTCTGTTCTCCATGGATGTCGTGCTTTGCACGTGATGGATCATAGATGCGGTAAATTATTACTTTCTCTGTGACTGGGACAATGTGCCCCTCCAGTGGCCACGTATTTGTAAACCTTATGCCAGTACATTTGTATTTATATAATAATCACTACTAAAAAAATGGCAACCATTAGACAAGGACAAACATTTTTTAATAAATTACCCGTACTAACCAGAAGGGTTTAATTTAAATTAATTTAATTTAATTTTACTAAACTTACATGTGAATTTTAACTTTTGTGCATGTCCCTTTGTGCGAGAAAAAAACATTTACGCCATTTCCTCATCAAGGGTAAACTTTGAAATATAATCACAGGTATATCTTAAAAAGAAAAAAAGTTTGAGAACAATGCATAGAGATGACATGAAACAAAAAAAATAAAATGCGTAAAGAAGACAATAACAGCTGGCCATACACCCTACTCGGTGATGAAAATTTAGAATAGAACCTGCGGGAAATAAGGTTGCATTTAATTTGGCTATATATTTTGAACCATAAAGTTAGTAATCTCTCAGCTATTAAATACTAGTACTCACCATGAGCATCCCATACAGTCCTTCAAAGCTCAGACTAATGTAATTGTATAATTAATGTTATGTTTCTTTCTTCTGTCTTAATAATTTCATTCTAATTTTAATTTATTGCGTGTTCGTCTCCTGTCGTTTCTTGTTCCATTGTCTGGGTTACAACTCTGAACGAATTGGAATCACTTTAGTCCGCTAATCTGTCATTAGATTTAGATAATTACAATGCTATTGTCGTTATGAAAGTACAAAAGGTGGTACGTACGGTTAAATTACCCACTAATTCTTATTATTGTGGATATTCCCCCTATGAATCTTTTATGCCTTTTTTTTTTTACCACCCCATGACCCATAAAGAAATAAGGTTAATTAAAACTAGTACTATGTCATGGTATTTATGGCATTTCCAATGAATTTGTTCCTTTCCTTCACTCAACTAACTACGCGGAAAAAAAATATAGACGCAAGCAGAAAAATGAATCACGGAAATTAGATGTTGGAAAATTCAAGAATTGAAACAGTGGGCGATTGATGCTTCATATAGTGTGGTTCATTGTTAGTTTCTACGTAACTGAACCGTATTGTTGATTGTTGAAAGTGTGACGGGCATGTACATTATGATGGAACTGTTTGACCCAAAACTGTAGTATTCGGTTTGAGGCATGTGGATGTAGCTTTTGCAACATCATAGATAGAAGTTCAAAGCCCAACATGGGTTTTAAGAATTAAAGATTCGTGTGGTTCGCACATTCCCAGCCACAGCTATCAGAATGACACGCGCAGGGTAAGTGACACGTGGGCCAATGGGTCATCTGGTTCTGTCGGAAATCTTACCCTGCAGCGTCGCCTTTGCGATACGATGCCATCGCTTTCGGGTCCCGCTTCAATTGACCCAAAAGTTTAAAATAATAATCACCATGTGATCATTCCTTAAAACGCTCATTAGTTTCGGGTTATTATTTAATACCGTAATGTGATTTGATACTTTCATATTAAAATAATGTCATTCAATAAATATTCTACCATCACCATTTAAGAAATCATTTCCATCTGGACTTGTAGCTTTCAAGCA
Organism: Canavalia gladiata; assembly: GCA_037954105.1. NCBI lineage: Eukaryota > Viridiplantae > Streptophyta > Magnoliopsida > Fabales > Fabaceae > Canavalia > Canavalia gladiata. The sequence continues at coordinate 55,108,863 of CM075659.1, read as the reverse complement.
AAACTAAAAGAATAATCCTGTATATTTAATGTGTGGAAATATATATATATATATTACAAATTTTCAGATATGATTTTGAAAAATGTGTAATTAATTTTTAAAATAATTTTAAATATATATTTAATAAATTGATTTGACTGTATTTTTAATCTTCTTAATTTAGACTGTGTATAATTTTAATTTTTGTAAATTTTTCCAGACCAATTATGATCCTCTATTTTTAAAACTAAACAAATCTAGTCCTGTTATCAATTTTTATATTTTTAATTTTTTTTATCTAATGACCAATTTAAAGTTAAAAAAATTTTAAAATAAAAAAATATTTGAGTAAAAATTTAAAATATTTATAATAAATAAGATTAGAATTTGAAGTATATATATATATTGAAAGAAATTCGATGTAGTGATTGATAACTTAAGTTTAAAAAGGTTGAAAATAATTTAATATATTCAATTTTAATATTTTTTATAAAAAAGTAAGAATTTTAGACTTTTAAATAGAAAACTAATGGTAAAACTAAATTTTATGTATTATTTTTAAAACATAAAAGAACACAGTTGACTAAAAAAAGTTAGAAAATCAAAATCGTATACAACCTAAAATAAAGGATTTAAAGTATTATTAAGTCTAATAAATTCATTATATATGAATGTTTAAATTAACTTATTTTATCTTGCAATTTTATTGAAGAGTATTCTTAAAGAGTAACATTTGCCGACAAAGTTAATTAAAATCAAATATTATGTTTAATTAACTTCTATTGTCATAAACAGGTATTCGAGTGAAAATAGAAATTTATGCTCGATAATTGGGGGTTGGCTCTAAAATATTAAAACTTCGAGCACACATGTAGGTATATAAAAGCATTTATGTAAACTGAACTTCCCAAAATCATGAGGAGGAGTTAACCTCATAGCTAGAGACTGTAGAGAAAACTCATACTATTAAGTATTGTTTGATTGACATAATTAATAATTTCGACGAGCTTTACTTTCACTATAATGTCTATCTGTGCGATACAAGGTTTTATAAAATATGTTTATTATTATATTATTATTGTTTTTCAAAGTTCACTAATAATAGTATTATATAAGTTATTAGTATTCAAATTAATATATTCCAATAAATAAATTATTATATTCTATTCAATAAAAGAGTTATAAATTTTATTTGTATATGTTATATTTTTATTATATCATGATAATCATATTAATAAATTAAAAAATGGATCAGAAAAAGGTAAGATAACTATAAATAATAAAATATGCCTCTTTGATTTATTGAAAATTAATTCCCTTTGATTTCTTTTTTTTTTTTCAAAATTTTATAAAAATAAATATAAAATGAGAGTTTAATTAATATATGGTTAGGTAACTAAGATTCTCTTCAATTGGTTTAAAACGAATACAACCGGTATCTTTTGCCAAATCAATCTGTTTGATACCTAAGTTAAAAAGATTATTTTTTTAAATACAATTTATTAAGCTGTCTTGTTGAATTAAATTTGTTCAATAAAGTTAGTTATTGAAGTAGTTAACAGATGGAAAGTAATATAAAAGATATGTTAATATGATTTTTAACATAAATTCTATTTTTATTTCATATTTTTTAAAATAATTGTAGTCTTTGTTTTTTCAGTTTATTTTGTATTCTTATTTTTTTATTTAAAAATAAAATATATAGTGAAAAGATGGAAAAGAGAAAATTTATTAAAAGAATGAGGGTAAGAATGAAAAAAAATAATATAAGCTCAAGTACTCGTCAAATAGTATTTAAAAACATGTTATGTAAGATTTTTATCAATATTTTAATCAAATAATTTTTTAAGCTAATTGAATAAGTTATAATTAATTGAAATGACAAACCAAAACATAGTCTTTGTTGATTACGGTTGTAACTTGTAAACTACTAAAGCTACATGTAGATGCTAACCAAAAAAAAAAACAAGACCATCCATGCAGTTAATTATAGATTACAGGACACCATATACATTCAATAGGTTGAAACTAGAAAGTGTATCATATCCATGTTTAGTAGCTATTGGCTTGCTTTCTTTTCCACTACAACAACATGTAGAGAGTAGAAAACGATCTAGAATAGCCACATTCATAAAGGACATAAAGATAACAATCTGGGGGAATGTAGGATCTACACCTTTGGAACCCTAGTATTGTGACTATTTAGAATAGCTACATTCATAGAGGTGACCAGGGATTGAATTTAGTAAAATTAAAATGTTTTTTAACACGTATTTAAAATATATAATAAAAATTGTATAAAATTAATATATTAATAATATTAAATAATATAATTTTTAATAAAAAATATTATTTATTTTTAATTATGTACATTTAATTACATGTTAAAAAAATCTATCCACATTCATTAAATGGGGTTCGCATTTCATCCAAATTTATGATCGCTATTCGCTCCATTGCTTAAATTTTTTTGGTACAAGCTCCATTACTTAAATTTAAATAGCTTGATTAGATATTTAGTGGGATAAAATAAGTTAATTATTAAAAAATTTCATTTATATAAAAAAAATAAAAAACATAGAAAAATTAAAGAAAAAAAATGAAATTCAAGTTGGGCTGGTTCAAAACCAGTTATCTTACTGGCAAAGTATACGATTTTTATTTTTTTTTAATTTCTAAATTTTTAAACATTTTTATCACTATAAAAAATTATTTACTTTGTTAAGTGGTAGAATAACTTTTGTCAATATAAATTTTATCTAATAAAAAATAAATTAGTAATATAAATTTTGAAAAAAAATTCAACAAATAATATATTATACGAACATTGAATGTATTTATAGTATATAATAATATTTTATATTAACAAAGTTATTTATTAATATAAAATAGTTATTATCACTGTAAACGCACAGTATTTAGACTAACAGTTAAATATTTATTAGAAAAAAAAATTAACAAATGTTTATATAATATTAAAGAGTTAATAAATAATTCTTTTATAGTGTATAATTTTTAAAACTTTTTATGCAAGGATTTAAAATTAAATTAAAATTTAAAATTTATAAAAAATACCGTGACCTAATTTAAAAAAATACTACATTTGAAATTAAGCCATTAATTTATTTAAATGCATGATTTAGTATAGTAAATTAACAAATATTTAGTCTCGATGTTATAAATTTAAGAATAGGATATATTGTGAGGTTAGACAATAGTTAGCTATAAATTAACACCAATAGGAATTTTAACGGCTAAAAAAATATCCGTGATGGGAAATTAAACTGAATAAATCCAACGAAAGTAGAAAGATAAGGAGACAAAAGGTTACGGTAGAGAGTGGTAGGAGAGGAAGGAAAGGAGTGCGTGAAATTCAGAGGTTGTGACGTTGGGTGCTATGTCCTCATGATTTTAAGAAAAGATTCTAATGTAAAACGTGTACGACAAGAAGTGTCGTTTATGCTCCCATGATTGGTCGCATATATAAGCTAAGATCTAATAGAAGTAGAGCACGCATTCTTTCCTGTTCTTGCCGTTTCCATTTTCGTTCTTCCAACAATTTCTTTTGCCTAATAATAATTGGTCTTTTACTCAAACCGTGAGATACAGAGTTTCAACACCATACACTCATCAATCCTACCTATATTTGCAGAATACCTGGATCATGTTTCTAATACAACAACACCACAACCTTCTCATTCTTTATTTCTTAAACTCTGTACATTGAAAATAAACCATGTCCTGCATACCAGCACAGGGCTCCGATTTGGTAATCTTCATTTCCTGAATTCTATGTTGAAAATGGACTAAATATTCTTTGATCTTTAGGGTATGCTTTTGGATCACAGGATATGATGATATAATACAATTATTTTCTCTATCCTATCTTATTCTTAATATTTATTTAATCAATAAGATATCAAGCATCTATCATATTTTTCTGTTTTATCTAATCATTTAATGTGATTTTTATTCTATAAAAAAATTAAGTTAGAAAATGATAGAATGATATAATATATTTGTGTTATTATTATTATAATGATAATAAAAATAATAATTTCAATAATAATATTATTAAAAATATTAATGATAACAATAATATTAGATTGATAGCCATTTAATACCATTTTAAAAGCACATGATTTAAATTATATAATAAATATATTTAATTTATAATTTATAATTTTAAATTATAAAATAATCATAAATTATATTAAAATTCTAAAATAATCATCCAAACTGATATTTGTTAAAATTTAAATTCTAACGCAACCATAAATTATACTATTACAATTATAACTTAAATGCTAAAAAAATCATATTTAAATACTAAAATTTTAAAATATTCCAAATAATATTAAACAATGTTTATACACCAAAAAAAAATTTTTTTACAATAAATATTTTTTGTGATTATATAAATTAATAAAAATATATCATTTAAATTTTTACTAAAACATCTCTTAATAAATATAAATTTATAAAAAAAATTGAATAAATATTTAAATTATGCTATTTTTTAAAAATTATTACTAAAGTAAAATTTTTATAATAGTAATATAAAAAATATTTAATCTAATTCCTCACAAGATTCTGATAAATTATCTGGAAGCAATATTGGTGTAGAACAAAAAGTAAAACCTTGAAATAGATGTTAAAGTGAAAAAAGAGAATGAAATAAGGTTAAGAAAAAGAGAGAAATGGGGAGAGGGTATATATGAGTGCCGCCATTATTGACAGCTTGGGCGTTGGAACTTCACAAGTCAGCTTCCTTCAAAAGTTCATCTTAGCAACCAATGTCAGCTTCCTTCAACGACTCTTCTATTGGATTAGTTCTCCCCATAAGTTTTGGATTTTCTTCTGCAACTACTTCTATGCTTCGTTTTCTAAACTTCTCAAACACTCATCCTTTTGTTTTTATACAATCAAAAAAAAAATTTAAAATCTCATACAAATTATTATAATTTTTAATATTTTATTATTAAATTAAATCTAATAACTTAAGCACATATTCTTTCGTGGGGATTTCTTTACTAACGTGGATAACAGTTATCGTGTGATAATTATATATTTTAGGTAAAAATACATATTAATTTTTATATATGTAACATAATTTTAATTTGGCCTATAAAAAATAAGTTAATCTCTAATTGTGAAAAAAGTTCTAAATAATTCTTAATGTTTTAGAAATTATTGTTGATGATGGATTTTATGAACCTTTTCTTCCTTTTTTTTATTTTGCTTCTTTTTTAAGTTTTAAATTCTCACAATAATTTTTTGTTGAAAAATAATAAGTTAAATCATGTTGGATTAATTAGAGAAAATATATGTAAATTAGAGTTAGATAAGATTGCTTTAATTTTTAGGTAAACTTTAATAGTTTTTACATGTATAAGAAAAAAAATATATTTTTATTTTGATAATATATAAAAACATTTATTATTGGTGAACTTGTAATATTTAGTTCAAATAATATTTACTTTATTTTTATTGAATTATACATGAAAATAGTTTAGGATCTGTGTGTTAATGTAAATATCAAATGTTTAATGGGATAATAATGGGTTAAATATATTTTTTATTGTAAAAATTAAATTAATGGTTTTTAAATTTTTTTATATGATTAAAAAATAAATTAACAATACTAATATTTGTAAGTTTCAACTTAAATTTTTATATTACATAAACTGGTTCAAATTGAGATTACATGAAATATGATCAAGATATAAACGTGTAACTATAATGTCGGTATCTGTTAGCCATGTCTAGGGATGGAAGTGAATAAGGTCGTTTGACATGGGTCTACAGCTCGGTTCGTTTAAAGCCTAGTTAAGTTTGGTTCGTTTAATAAATAGATAAGCTCAGACTTATTAAAAAGCATTTTTAGATAAACAAGTCAGGCCTAGGCTTATAAAAAAAGTCTATTTAACTTATTCAGGGGTCTATTTATATTTATATATTATATATTTATATTTATTTTAATATATTATATTTATTTTATATTTTATTTACATAATATTAATATATATATATATATATATGTTTTAGGTCTATTTAATGGTCTTTTTATTTTGTAAACTTTAAGTTTGCAAGCGTTTTTAATTAATTATTTATATAGATTTTAAGTTTATTTATTGATTTTTTTGTAATGTAGACTTTTAAACAGACTTGTAGGTCTTGTAGGCTTTGACAAGAAAAAAAAAAAAAAGCCTTTAACTGGTAACAGACTCAGGCATCAAAGTTTTTAAACAGAATCGACTTAAATACTCAAAGTCTAGCTCGGCTGGGCCTACTTTCATCCCTAGCAATAAGGAAAATAAAACTAAAAAAAAAATAGAAAGATAAAACTTAGATGTAACGCTATTGTTACTTTTTACAATTAAAATTAAATTTTATTTTTGATATTTAATATTAATTTTGTTGTAATCAATGCTGACTTTTGCTTAAGATATATTAAATTATATTTTTATAAGAAACCATAAAATAGGATGTAATAAAGGGCAGCCAACGCACTTTTTATTATTAAGTAGATTTTATATACTTATTTATTAAATTCTATTTATTGTCTAATTTTTGTAACATGTTTTCATTATTATATGATATAAAATATTAAATATATTCTATAATGTTTTGAATAATTAAAAATTAAGTATTAAATCTTTTTTATATTTTTATATAACAATTGTTAAGAATTTCATCTTTATGTACTTATCGTATGTTCATAAGCACATTTTATATTATACATTTTTCACTATGCATTATACTAAGTGCAATAGATAAAGATGCTTTAAATTATATTTTATCAGAAACCATGAAATATGATGTTGTAAAAAATGACAGCCAACGCACTTTTCTATTATTTAGTAAATTTTATATACATACTTATTAAATTCTATTTATTATCTAGTTTCTAACATGTTTTTATGATTATATGATATAAAATATTAAATACAATAGATAATGATTTGAATAATTAAAAAGTAAGTATTAAACATTTTTTATATTTTTATATAACAAGTTTTAAAAAATTAATTTCTGTGTACTTATCGTGTGTTTATAGGCACATATTATACAATTTTTTGCCATGCATTATACTAAGTGAAATAAATAAAGATACATTAAATTAATTTTTATCAGCTAGAAACCATGATAGACTTATATGGTAATATGCATTTATTTTGTAACAATTTTTTTATTTAATTTATTAATTATTACTTTAACGATAATGGTTAATAAAATTTATATTAAAAGATCTATTAGTATTTAATGAAATTCATATAAATGTTAACAAAAAGATTAATTAAGTTATTTAATGAAAATTTTTGTTCAAACATAAACTTAATTACACTTTATTTGTTTATAAATATAAATTAAGTTAATTTTAATGATTAAAATATTAATTTTATCATAAAATTTTTTAAATAATTTTTATTAAGCGGCGGTAAGATGTGCATTTACATATACCATCACTATTTTATATATATATTATCTAATAATCATAATTTTTAAAGTTTTAAATTTTATAAAATTAAAAAATAAAAATTAAATTGAATGATAAGTATAAAAAATAAAGATATAGTGTATGAGAGAAATAAGATATTGATTGTAGAGATTGGTGTAAATGAAATAATTAAGGGGTTGCGTTGAAAGGCAAAGGTTGGAAGGACCATGGTACTTCACACGTGGGACCTGAGGTAACAGACAGAAAAGGTGCAGCGAATGGGGGCAAGTGGGGCACATCAAATAATTGTAACCCTTTCCACTTACGACCAGCCCCTTCATCTTTCTCCTTATCCCACGTGCGTTCTCTCCCTGGGCCCCACCTTCCATCTCGATACTGGATAAACATCACGCCCACCATTTCATCATTCTTTTTTCTTTTTAATTTATTTCTTCACACCTCCCAATTTTTCTTTTCTTTTTCTTTGCTCGTTTATGCGCCGTGTTATTTTCATGCGCCCAACAACAACCTTTAAAAATCAATATTTAAAACATTCAACTTTTTAGTAACTTGCTATTTTCAAATATCTTTCTGTTATAAAATTGACCAAAAAAGTAAAAACTCACAGATGCCAAACACGGACCTCCTCATGCTCCGTTCCTTCCGATTCTCAGACTAATAATGACATATAGTAAGTAACTAATATGGATAGAGGTACTAATCTTGGTTCTTTACTTTAATTGAAGTACTTTAATTTATTAGGTTTTTTATCTCTTTACGATCGGCTATATAATAAATATTTTTAATTCGTGTCATGTAATAAAACTTCCAATTTATTGAATCTTGCATCTATATTTAAACATATCGGATCAGTTTAAATTTAATCAAAGAAACATTGGGATAAATCAAGTACAAAAATTCGATTTAATCCTAAATATGGGTAACCAAGATTGGTTGGGTCAAACAATATACCGCATCTCATGTAAAGCGGCAAATTAGCATTATATTTAGTCAAATTGTCTATCTATCATGTAAAATACTTGTTAGAGAAAAAAAAAACGCTCACAAATATGAGTACTATAAACTTAAAATAAACTATTTTAAATTGCACAAACATAATTAAATTAAAAGATTTAAAATTTTAGAAAATTAAAAATAATGTGTATTATCTCCGAGTAAATAATGAGCCAAAAATTTAATCACTGTATATAACAAAGTGGAACAGGGTTTTGAAGGTACGGACCGACCTTTACTTTTAAAACAAGTTGCATGAAATTCATTAACGCATATAAAAAATTTGTTGGTAGGATTTTAAAATATTTATTTAAAAAAAAGGCAATAGGCAATATTGCCGTTTTGTCTCTCTTGGTCTTGGGCCTGGGAGGAGTAAGTTTGTTTATTTTAGAAGGATTAGGTGATGATGATTAATAATAGGGAGAAAGAAGTAGTAGTAGCTAGTTGTAAGTAATTGTGCTTAGAAATGGTTGGGATGATGGGTGGAAAACGTAGGAGTGAGTAACTGAAAAAGTTTGGGCCAGAGTGAACACAACTCAATTATTTATTTGAAGAATTAATAATTCCACAATACGTGCTTGGGGTTCCTCATTCACCGGACAAACTTCAGCATACAACCTTTGGCTTGTCTACTAAAAGAGAAGTTGTTAGATTCAAATCTGGGCCATACACTCTTCCTATCTTAACGCGTTCAAACGCCATTTATTTTTTAAACTACTACTCTACTACCTTTCAAATAATTGGGACGTGAAATGTTTTAAATGTCCCTTTCTATTGCATTTATATAATCAAGCACGCATAAACATTTACAATATTTGGAGTGCTCAGATCTCAGTGGCCAGAGACCTTAATCAAGGTAAGGAAATATATTAGACACATGATAAGCATAGGAGATTCCGTGAGAGTGAGGAACACGGTAAAAAAAAAAAAAGTGTGGAACTAATTGGGAAAAGTTGTTATGCTAAATGACGAGGTAGTTGGATTAATATATGGTAAAGTGAGGCGTAACACTGGAAATAGTTGTAACAAAGAAGAAGGAAACCGATTGGAAAGGTAGGCAGAGATAGAGAAAGACGTAGGGTAGTACCTTGAAATAAGGGCTTGAACGTGCAGGACACGAGGGACCACGTGGGGGTCTCCGGTGACACCGGTATGTGCGTTCAACCAAGCTTTCTTTTGTTTTTGGGCTTCAATTTTATTTTCGAGGTCGACCCTGCTTTTTACGTATTTCTTTTACCAATAATAATTATTTGAATAACATCCATGTCATGCCTATTCTTTTCAAAGTAAGTTATTTTTAAATTTGTAATTGGGCTTAGTAAATAAATGTTAGGATAAACTTGGACTTTAGTAGGGCCTCACGTGCTTGTCTTATCCTTAAACAACGTGCTCTTTTCCTTTTCCCCAATTTTCTAATCCCCAAAGTTTGTGTCTCCAATTACAATTAATTATATCTTTATTTTTTGTTTTGGGTCAATGAGAATTAGCAATTCAAGGTAAACATAGTTTGAAGAATCAAAGCTAATGTCCGTGGGCTCTTCGAAAAGAAGGTTGGATTGCATAATGCCCTAAAATTTGGAATTCGATTGATGAGACAACTTGTTCGTGTGCGTATTAATTACACTGATTTTAGAAAATTGCATCTCATTCTAGACTATAATTATTTTTACTTTTAATTTGTTTATTCTTTAAATTGAGTCGAAGTCATGATTCTGCATGTTCTGTAGCTACAGGCCTATTCCAAAACATTGTGAATTGTATCTCTGTACTTAGAACTGTTACACATGCATGCTTGTACTGCAGAATCTATTTTAGAAATATTGCTTTTCCCATATATATACATATATATGTCACGTGCTGTTTGTATTCTTATTTTTTTTTTTTGGGAGAAGTTGTATTCCTAGCTTCGTAAAACTATCTTCCATATCTAATGTGTGCCAGTTCAGTTTGTATCTTATGGCCAGTTTTACTTATAAACTATATGGGCCCAATATCGTCAGCTCCTTCATTCTCCTTTTTTATTTTCGCTTCCTTATTTCTTCCCAGTTTATTGGTTGAAAATTTTGAAAATATAATATAATATATATATGGTACCAGTATTCAGTGAATTTACCAGCTTCCAAACATTTGTTATTTTCTGTGAACAGCAGTTTCCTATTGCGCATGCTGAGTTGTCTAAGATCGTTTCCTTGAATTATATTTTCTTATTTTTTTTATATACACTCCAGACACACGCATATTTGATTTATACACATAGGTATAACTCAGCTTGCAAAGAGATTCCTCAATCTGATTTTATTAAATAGACAGTAAGTAATCAGAAAATTCATTAGTGATTTTCTAGTTTCAGGTTGATTAGTGATTCATTAAGGATTTATCGTGTCTTCTCTTGTCAATCTAATGTTTAATTTTTTTTCCCAACATTCAATCAAACAAGTAAAAAAAGAAAGGTGAGAGAACATAGTCTTTTGACTTCCCTCTTCGAAACCATTACAAATTTACATGACAAGTATAAAGCTTAAACTGTAGTTAGTACCAATTTATAGTGTGTTTGGCTCTACGTTTTCCGACCAGATCCACGTTTGCTCAAACATTATCCAGAGTTGTTAGCTCAAAGCCCAAAGCCCAAAGCTCACGGCCATGAAGCCCATGCATAACATGTCTACCCAATCCATCCGAACAGAACTGAAAGGCCACTATCACGCAGTTAGGAATATGGGCCCGTGACAGAATAAAAAAGGGACTGAGTCCAAACTGTCGCCAGAGAATATCAAGGCCCAGTGGTCATTGGCTGCAGTCCAAATTTACAACCTCAGCAATATATTACCATTTGTCATATTAAAATTATATATATATATATATATATTAGAAATGTATAAAAAATTTATTTGATTATAATTTGATTTTTATTTATATTTTATAATTTTGATGCAAACAATCATAATAATGAGCAATTATAATACAATGGTTAAATCAATAAAATCATATTTCATGAGGGTTATGCGCTATGTATGATATCAATACAACTTAAGTAAATTCTATCATTCGATTTTTAGAAAAGATATCATATTAATGGTATGTATTTTTATTTGGGAGAAGCCCTTAAGTTTATTTGGTTTATTCACATTTTTAAATTTTAATTTTTAATATTGCTACTTCCGTTGTTCCAACCACAACGTAACTGTTGTTTACATTTCATAATTTTTAATTGATAAAAAACTGAACTGTAAATTCTATTTAATAATTAAAGAAAGTATAATAAAACTTGTGATATAACTTTTTAGTTTTGATTTGACAAAAAGAAGTTCAACTGTACTTTTTACTTTACATACTTTATTCTTTATATGATTTTAGTTTTCTTAATTTTATACAATTACTTGTATTTAATCTTTAAGATTTTCTGATTATTTTCAATTACACTTTCAAGTCAAGATATTTTTTGAAAACTTCCAACTAAAAAAAACACTCTTCAAATTAGGACCGTTTATGATCCACTCAATCTTACTATCTTGATTCAGATTCAAAGCTAACTTTGATAGATTCTATTTTTAAAATTAGATTTATTGTGTTTAGAAAATAAAATTAGGTTATACAGATTATCTCAAATTGGTTTGTTGTTATATAATTTTTAAAATTATATATTAATAATAAATATTTTTAATTTATTAGATAATATTCTGTGCACCATGATAAAAAATAAATTTAAATTAATAAATAATATATTTTTTATAATATTCATTAAATTAAATTTTTTTAAAATTTATAAAAAATTTAAAATTATCTATATAATATAATTTATTAATTTAATAATTAAATTAATAAAATTTAATTATTTATAAAAATTATTAAATAAAATAACTCTAAGTTCGATTCATATTTCTTTATTTTTCCAAGCAAAAAACATTGCAGCCCATGACCCAAACCTTAAGTCCCTTGGTCCAAAGAGAAGATGAAGAATTTAGCCCAGGCATAATTTGTATACGCCATCTATCCAACAGAAGTCAAATTAACAATAAAGAAAGGACCAAATCCAAACTATAGTCACTTCCTACTTCGTTTATAGATGACATACAATTGCATCATGGCCCAATGCACAGTAGCCTCACTCCAAATTGACGTTTAAAACTTGTTTGTTTCCTGTTTTTAAATTAATTTTTTTTAAAATAAATGGATTTTTAAAAAATAATGTTATTACATTTTTATAACTAAAATCAAAACAACTTAGGCTCTGTTTAGGATAATTATGAGTTTTGATTTTTATTTTTAAATTAAATTTAAAAATTAAATTTATTTGGATAAAATTGTTTTTGTTTTGATTAAAAAATATAATTTAAATTTAATTTTTAATACAGAAAAAGATTTATTAATTTTAATTTTAATTTTTTAATTTTTAAATTTATTTCTTAATACAGAAAAATCATAGCTTAACTAACAATACTATCATCACTGTTCCACTGCCGCCATCAAATCATCTTCACCCTCATCAGGTTTTTCCCATTAACATTACAACAACAATAATAATAATTATTATTCTTCCTATTTGTATTGAAATTATTATATAAATTTTTATTGCGCTCTTCATATTTTATTAAGTAAATTCTGTTGTTATTGATTAATGTCATTGTATTAGTAATGCTATAATAAAAGACAGTTTTTATAAAATAGTAACGGATAAAAAAAATTCGGAAAAATTACTTAATTTTTTGGAGAAATATATTATTTTTGTTACACTCTTTTCAATGTATTTTTTACACCACATCTTATTCTAGCATCACTTATCTTACACTTCATTGTTTATCTCTCTTTACAATAAGAATAAAAACAGAACTTATGCAATGTTATAAATATTTTTGGTATTATTTTTTAATTAAAATTAAAATTTTATCCTAATAACCTACCTAATCCTAATAAAGGTCGACGTTGATTGTTGAGGTGAATCTTTAATTTTAATTAAAAAAATATAAAAATATTTGCAGTTAAATTTTATTTAAAAAAAATTATAAAAAAGTTGTGAGAATATAAATTCACATTTTGGAAATTACATCAATGGTTGAAGAAACTGTTTGAGCACAAGGTATCAAGTTGAAGAATTATAAAGCATAATGGCGGGTTTGCAACTTACACAGTTATGAGTGGTGTGCCACTGGGTATTTTATGAAACACGGGGCAACGAAGACTATGAATTGGTGTAAAAGAAAAAGACAGAGGCAGAATGTTATAATGTTGTTTAGGATGGAAAAAGAGTGAAAATTGACAATGAATCAAAGCAAGCATGCATAATTTCCTAGATACACTGTCAATTTTGACTCATTCCTCTCTACTTATTATTCTGTCTTGGATCAATATCTCTACAAAACACACACCTCTACGATTAAAAATATACATATAGATGTAAATGTAAATGCATGTTATATATGTTGGTGTATACTACCACAAGAAATTGCTAAGTTCAGAAGGAGTTTGTGAATCTTCAAGATCATTTGATGGAGAGTGCACATGTCTTCCTTCATATGTTGTTATCACCATCCTTGGATCCTCAGCCAACCGCTCCACGCGTTTCTTCACTCGACAGTTATCTTGGGTGCAACGGTAGTAGCTTCTACACACACGCAGTGTATCCAAAACACATCCATCATTACCCAATTATATACTTTGCTTCTAATACAATATATACATTTAGAGATTCCCAGAAGCCCTCACCAAAAAGCTAGCTAGCTGCACCCCAATAATTAATGCCTTCTTATTTTTTTCAAATCAATCTTTTGCATTACCTGATACTTTGCAAATCCATGATTAGTTCCCGGAAAACAGCTTCTTATTATAAGAGATGTTTTGGTACGTAAATTGACAAAATTTTCAACCTCCCCGTTGTAATTTCAAACACCATGATTAAAAATGATAACCAAAAGTATGACTATTTGTGCGACAAATAATTGACAATGGCGTGGTATATCCCTTTGTTGTAATACCCCTCTCAAATAATTTACAACCTAATTGACTGCTAAATCATTGTTAAGCAAATATTAATGATAAAATCAGAATCCAAACATTAATATTGGAAAGAAAGGCACAATCAATCTTCCCTATCTCTATATTTTATGTTTCCACAGTAAAACATTTTTCAACACGAAAATCCTATAAAGAGATTTTGGTGGGGAAAAGTCTTGGCACACACCTACACTAGCAATGCTATATATATCATATATGTTCAACGGAAAAAAAAAAATTCTGAGAGAGTTCTATTGAGTTCTTTAACATTGGAAAATTTAATTTACATCCTCTCCTTTACTTACAGGAAAAAATATGGAATTTTTTTTTTCCGGATGACATAAAGTGAAATGTAGCTTTAATATGATCAATGATTAAAATCATGTCCATATTACGAACCAAAATTAAAAGCTTCCCAAAACCAGTAGTGAGCCAAATATTCAATTCTGATAAAAGTTTTGAAACAATAATGAGAGAGAGAGAGAGAGAGAAGATAAGGAATTTAAACAATTATGCTTTCAACTTTTATTGATGTGTGCAGTGAGTGACTGAGTGACTATACTAAAGGCAAACAGAAAAGAGCGAAAAAATTTGAATAGGAGAATATATACCTTGGGTGCTGCGTGTTCTTTACCACTTTCTGTCCGTACTTCCTCCACTTGTAGCCATCATCCAACACATCCACATCACTCATAGTCTTGAAGCAAAACCTAGGCTCCCTCACCTTCCTTCTTGCCTTCATTTTCTTCATCTTCATGGCAGAAACCCCTAAATGATTATCATTATCTCCTCCAATTCTTCTACTCATCAAGCAATCGCTTACTTCTCCCCATGCCCTAATAAATTCAATCATATGCAACCACAATTAAGACTTATCTCTTTATTAATCTTAACAAAAGATCATCTCCATCCTCTTCCATTGTTAACTAACATGATATAAACTTGTTAGAATGAGAAAAATATAACTAATGAAAAAAAACATATAATTAATTATGGTGGTTCATGTGTTTCTAACTTTTTATACTTTGAACTTTTTCAGATAACTAATTATTTATTTTTAATTTTTTTTTACAAAGCTGTAAAAAATATTTATTACTTTTTAAAAATAAGCTAAATCAAACATATAAAGAATAATATCTCTCCAATAATACCTATATAGAAGAGATCTAAATCTATTAGGAAATCAAAATGAGTAGCATGCATGGTGATATGTGAAAATTAAAGTACCCTTAATTTTCTCACCATGAATTCAGTCTCGATCTGTTCAAGGAAAATAGGTGGCCTGCTCCTCCTCCTTCGAAACTTGAAGTGAGATCTTGTCTCGGTCTTTGAACCGCGGTTGAGAGTAGGGTTTCAGCAAAATTGGCGTTATTGGAAGGTGCAGCTTCAGATGAAAGTGAAGGAGCTATTGCACCCATGGCTTTCAAAGATTGATGGCAACCCAAAAGAGGGAAGCTCAGGTTTGGTGGGAAAGGAGCGAACCCCATCTGCGTAGGATTCTCATCTTGCTCTTCCAACAAACTATGGTTAACAATAGTTTCGGACGTTGTTGATATCATTTCCTGATTATGATCTTTCTCTCTCGTTTTTCTTCTCCACTAACCTTTGTGATGATCCAAACACAATCTCTACCTATCTACCCTCTATCAAAAGTTAGAGAAGATCAAAAATAATATAAATAAAAAAGATAAATGGGGTGGTTACTTTACAGAAGAGGGTTTCTCTCGAACTTTGGTGACGAGGTTACACAATGATCTGGAAGTATATATATCTTATAACATCGTCGCTCAACCAACTTTCCCTTTTCTCTTTGGCTCTCTTTTTCTTTCTTCAGAGTATATAGGTTAAGGAAAATTGCTGCACATCTACAAATGAGTGAAATGAGATGAAAAGAAAGAAAAAGATAATATAAAATAGGCTGTAATTAAAAAGATATAAAATAATAGATATTAAAATAAAAATATTATTATAATATATGATAATCATAATCTATATATTATTCTTGAATTTGGTTCTTCTAAAATGAGAAAATATAATAAAAAATAAAGTACATTTATAATTATTAATATAAAAACAAAAATTAAGTATATATTTAATAAATTTAAAAATTCTAACCATTTATTTTTAAATTAATGACAACTAATGTATTTTATTCTCAAAAAATATTCCATCATTTTAGTGGAGGCTGATCCGTTAAATTTTAATTTCCATCTCCTGTGAAGGTTGAATAACCAAGATAGATTGAAATAGGAAAATAAAGAAATAAATAAAACAGGTGGGTAGGACAGAATGTTGAAAAAAGTAAGCGAGAATACGCTAAAAAGCTAAGACTATAAACAGACCTTGCGGTTTGTTCAAATGATCTCAATGTACTGTTTGTCCTGTAAAGCTTGGAAATTCCATGTCCTTCATGGTTAGTGGAACTTCACTGTGCCATCCAAGTCAAACAATACAAGACAAATAGTTCCACACAGAGGTTACTCTCTCTTACTTTCTTTGCCCAATTCTTTTTTTTTTTTTTAAAAGCTTAATTCTTTTATAATTACATTTTCATTTTTATGCTTATCTTATATATTTTTATTTTTATATTTATTTTTTAATTATATCACCCATCATATTTCTTTCTCTTTTCTTTTCAAAAGTATATAGTTATATGCATTCTAAGAGGTGTATTTTTTTTTTTTCAAAATTATGAAACTTTCATGCAGCAGCCCTGTTACTGTAGATATATAATAATTATAATATGGGCAAAAGCGAAACTTGTTGAGTGCACAATAATAGAACGAGAGATACATAATCAAGTATGAGTTAAAATTATCATTCACCAATTCACCATTGATTCCCTAAAAAATAAAGTAAAAAAGAGAGCAGGTGATACATATATCTTTTTCACTTTGTAGTGTTTCTTTTATATCTTTTTATCATAAAGATGATCTCTTTCGGGGCACCATATATTATAAAAGAAATATCAGAGGACAATGATGATGAATCTTGGGTGCAAATCTATCACACACTCTCTGCATCGGCTGAGAAGATATCATTATGATGGGTGAAAGAGGCCCTATTTGACTTTTAGCAACAAAAAAGCTAATTGCCTTTCTCATATGCCTTTTAATTATTTAACTTTCTAAAACTCAAACTAACCCACATCCACCTACCTTTTTTCTCAAATTCCTGCAGACCAACCTTATAATATTGTTATCATCCCCTTGAATTAATTGTGTAACATTCATGATTAACTTCATATTTGGTATGCCTAAACAATACGTGGACCAATCTTGCAATTGAGAGCATAGTTTCTCTACCGTTTGAAAATTTACCCATAATTCAATAATTATGTGTTCTTTTTGTACTTGATCTAGTTGCTTAACTAAGCATTAAATGATGAACTTCATTTGCACAAATTAATGAATGGAGTAAAAAGTTGCTGCTAAGTAACGATTTCTACAGTGAAACAAAGATTATATGATTAATGCAATCCATGAACAATTCATTATATGTGCGTAGATAGTGAAGGTCCTTTATTTGTTTTACTTGTCAGTTTTGCTAGATATCCATGTTATTCGACTGTAAGTTGGAAGATATATTAGGACAAATCATATCTTCCATGTTTGCTTTTATAAACTTACCATAATTTTGATGTGGAGTGTAAAAATGAGCTTTTCATAACAATTATCATATTAAATTATGTGGCTCAGTTTTATTTATTTATCTGTAAAAATATTTAATTAAATATATAATACAAAAAAAAATTTAATATATTTTTCATGAGGTAAATTTTTTAATTTTATTTAAAAATGGATAACTAACACTTGATAATATAATGATTACGCGTTATGATAAATATTACAGTTCACAATTTAATAATATTAATAATTGCTTGGAGGCAATTTTACTATATAAAAAGTGTTGATATATCAAATTTACCAACAAAGTTTGATATAATTAGTAAATAAATATGTTCTTTAAGCATGCTAGCATGATTCAAATTTTGATTATATGTTTAAAAAAATTATTGAAAAAGATAAAATTCACTTTGATGATCTGTATAGATCTAGAAGAGATCATTCTTCAACTTTTGACTGAAAAATATTCTTGGTATACAAAAATATTCTCCATCTCTCTCTCTCTGTCAAAAAAATATACCTGAGATTATTTGCATTCTATCTTTCGTCTCCTTAAGTATGTATACATTTAAAACACTTAATTACAACCCAAATTATGGACCAAAATGAGGCCAAAAAGATTGTGGACCAAAAGAAAATTATAACTTAATTTGCGTGTAATTTGTTAAAAGAAGATATATCATTATGAATTAATTTATAGAATAAGAATTCATTTATCTGTTTCGAAACTTTTTGTTCAAAAACCGCTTTACATATAATGGACATGCTAATAATGTTAAACGGAATGGACGTTTCGTCAGCTTATCATCACAGAATTGTTGCTGCTTGCAATAAACTATACACAACGGATTACTAATTAACAATTAATTATCAAGGGATACAATATAGTTTTATCTTAGACCCAAAAATATCAAACCAAATGATAAGAATGGAGAGACTTTTATAATATCAAAATTCGATCTCACTAAAAAATATGACACGAATTCGATACTACTAAACTAGGTTAAAATCACATAGCTAAAAATGAAGGTCAGTGAGGAAGTCTCATAAAAAATGAAAAAATTAATTTTCATTTGCAATAATCAAAATGTATAATCATTAACAAAAAAATCATCTACTAACAATTAAACATTGAATTAATTTAATTTTACAAACATAATTTTTATTAATAAAAATTAAATTATTTGAATAGATATTGTAGCTCCAAACTAAAATAATAATGCCATATTAATAGGCAATTTTATTAATATAAAAAATTAGTATATAGTACTGTCAATATAATATATTATTAATAAAATCCATTATATATATGTATATACGAATTGTTAATGTAAACTCATAGTATGTTTATATTAAGAAACTTTAATAAAATATAATAATATAATTTTATTAAAAAAATATTATACCAATAAAAATAATCCTAATACCTAATGGTTTTGTACGTTGGTATACGTTTT
The DNA here is from genome assembly GCA_037954105.1 of Canavalia gladiata. Lineage (NCBI taxonomy): Eukaryota > Viridiplantae > Streptophyta > Magnoliopsida > Fabales > Fabaceae > Canavalia > Canavalia gladiata. The sequence goes on along the minus strand of CM075659.1, from coordinate 55,089,358 downwards.
TTTTTCTTTCTTGTGTGTGGTGAATGATAATTACTTAAAGTGTAAAAGTTGTATATATCATTATACATATATTTTCTGATAAAAAAAAGTAATCATTATATATTTAGACGATAATGTCAAAAGTGACTTTCATGAGATCTTATGAAAATAAGTAAAACTACTATAAATTAATAATCGATGTTGCATGAGAAAGATGTTGTTGATATATACTTGATCATATATACAATAAATTATAGATTAAAAGAAAATCAATTTAGTTGAATTCGTTTTTCTTCCTTTGGTTAGGATTATAGCCATAAGCCCAGGTGAGCCAGAAATATGATTAAATTCAAAATATAAAATAAATCTCAGTTTTGTCTGAATATCAGTGTCATAAAATTGAAAAGATGCAAACTATATCATATCCTACTTAATTTCTGCATTTTAATATTCCTTTTTTTTATTAAAATATAAATTAATGAAATTTAATATTTTTAAATTACTTATAAATATATTTTTTTTAAAAAAAATTGAGAGTTTAAATAATTCTATTGATAATTTTTTATTTTAATTGATTTGGAGCAAGTTAAAGATAATTGTGAAGGAGATATAACATCAGCAATAGTAAACATGGAAAGAAATTAATTGTATACAAAATGGCATTTGCTAGCGTGAGGCTAACGTGGCGATGATGTCATAAGGAGTACGTACGGTGGTAATAATATGATTAATAATTTAATATCTTACATCTTCTACTCTCTACCACAAACCTTTCGTATTGTTAAATTATATATGAATTTTAAATGATCATGTTTTTTCTTTTTTTGATTTAAGCTCTAAGTAAGTTGGAGAAAAGGCATGCAGTGGCAAACATGCATCATTTCTTTATGCCATTGCTTATTGGTGGTCATTATGGCATTCGAACTACCTCTCTCTCTCTCTCTCTCTGTTTGCAGCCAATATATTATACAATATAGATTAATTTTATATCTTGCCTGAATTAAATACTAGTTTGCATCTTTGAACGTAATTGTAATCATGACATGTACAGGTATTGTAACAATTAATTGAGAGATATACGGCATATATATATATATATATATATATATATATATATATATTATATTTATAAAATCTACCTTGTACGTACCTGGTACGTGTACGTAGCCAATTTCTTTGTGAAACTAAGGTTATTGATTTGTTCTTTTATGTCGGCAAAGAAATAGTTTAATTAAGAAATAGAAAGGTCGAATCCTCAAACCCACAATATAAACGGATTATAAAAGGTACAAACTCAATACAAACCGGTTTTAAAACAATGAAAAGGATGTAAATCCATTGGGAGAACAAGATGTATAGATGTACTTCCCTAACTTTAAATAGCTATGATCAAATGGACTGAACTATCCCCAACAAAGTCATCATTTAAATCTTATTCCCAAGATTTTCCCCTTCTACTAATCTCAAAACAGATTAATGGACAAAGTAGATTAATAATATACTATTCAATATATTGTAGTCATGCATTTATCAAAACTCATGATTTGAATGATGAGAAAGAAGCTTACAGTCCAGGGAAAGCAGTATAGCCTGTACATAGATAAATAATAGGCCTTTATATCAATATATTATCATGTATTTTTTTTGTTTCTCATCCTGATTCTTTTTACAACATCTTATATTTTACAATTTCTTTTCAGTCTTTTCTCATCCTATCTCTCCTTTTCTTGAAAGAATAATTTAAAATTTTTCTTTTCATTTTTATACCTCCTAAATAAAGAAAAAAAAGGTTAGATGCATCTTATAATTTCAAACGATTAAATGCATTTATTTTTATTTAATTTATAAAATATTAGGAAGATTAATAAAGAAAGATACTAAGAAGATATACTTGTTTCCTTTATAATTATGCTAAGTTGTTTAATCTTTATTTATTTAATTTGTAAAATATATTAGGAGGATTGATAGTAAAAATATACTAAGATATATGTCAAATGATTTATTTTTCTTTTTCAATTTTTTAATAAAGGATACCAACAATCTAGATAATTTTTTTAATTAATACTATATTTACTTATAAATTTTTTTATTATTTTATAAAAAATTAAAATATTTGAATGATTTAAAAAACATTAAAACTTTCTTCAATTATTAATTATGAAAATTAATAAAAGATATTGTAAAAACTAAAATTATTTAATTAAAAAACTACTTTAATTAAGGAAACTAAAAATGACATAATCTATTTACACTTTTAAATTCTAATATAGTGCTAGTTCTTAAATTTCTTTTTAATCTTTCATATTATACATTTAGTCTTAAATTTTATAAAATATAATTTTTAATATAAAATGATAATAAAAATAGAATAAACAAAATGAATAACTTTTAAAAATTAAAAATTTTATAAAATTAAAGAAAACACAACATCTACAATTTTAAAAAATAAAATGAAGGTTTACTCCAAAATATTTTTTGAAAATATACATTAAAATACATAATAAAAACTTAAGAATAATATTTTATTAAAAATGATTATATTTAATGTTATCAATACATTAAACTCTAAATTTTTTAATAAAAAAACATTATATTATGCAGACAAGTTAAAAAAATGGACTCTGGAAATAAAAAATTGTGGTGGAGAAATGTGAATGTGAATGATGTGGAAGTGTAGTGAATGATTACCCCACGGCCATTGCGCTCTATTATCTGTGTGCGTGGGTTTGCAATTCTTGTCCGTATCTTTTCTCTTTATCTTTTTTTCTAACTCTAACAAACTGCGTTTGCCAGAGACAACCCATGCCCTACAGTAACATGCTCTTTGTGTCACAACTTACAACACACTGCGCTTTCGTTTATGCATATTTCTTATCTCAACTTTACCACATAAAGTCTGCAATTAAAATCAATGCATCTCATCTCCTTTTTATTTTAATAAATCTACTTCTATCTGTTGCTTCTTTTTTCCAATGCACTCCACAATAATTACTTTTTGGAGAACTAAACCACGCCTACTATAGGAAGGGATAACACAAAGGGCATAATTAACTACTACCTATAAATATTTTTTTTCTTAAAATAAATTTATACTCATTTACTTATCCTTTTGTATTAATTAAAAAATCACTCAACATTTTTTACAAAAAATTAGTCATTCATATACACATACTTGCATGCATTTTATAATGAGAAAGAGAGTATTCATGTGTTGCTTAGGTAATAAGTAAGTTGGGGGAGGGTGAGAAGAAGTATTGAAGTGAAGTCTGCACATTCCCTCTGCAAAAGAATAAAGTATCACATCAGCGAATCATGGTCGTGTAGGTGTCTGAAAATGACTGTTCAAGTAGAAGAATTAGGAAGGGCACATAATAAGGTGCTACTGCTGGCCAGGTGGGGTTTTCGTGGGTTCAATTCAATTCAATTTCAGAGCAGGTAAGGTAAGGTCGTCTTTCTCAACCCCTACCTAGCTTCACATGCCTCCACGCTCTACATCTTATTTCTACCATAACTTTTATTATAATTACACCAAGCTTAATCCTATTTATATAATTAATATTAAGAAATAAATAGAACTTTAAAATAAAATAAGTAATGTGATAAAAAAATTTAACAAGTAATTAAGTATATGAAGAATATTACAAGAAGTTGTTATATAAATAACATCACTCTTGTAAACAATGAAAATGATGTTATCTGAATCTGATATATATATAATATTATATATATCTGCAACTCCAAGACTCAAATCTTGTACATTTACTTGCTGCTCTCTCTCTCTCTCTCTTAATTTTTTGAAAACAAATTAGGTAGGTTCATTTTATTTTGTATTCTAAGCGCAATTAAAAGTTCATCATTTTAATAACTTATGTTATATTTATCAATTATTTAAGTAACTCTCTTATTATGATTAGAAATTAGGATAAATGAAATAATATTAAACCAAAATTTTATTCTTTAACTTTTTATATTACTGTACATAAGGAAAAGAAAATATTTTGCATTAGAAGGGGTCGAAACTAGGATCGAGTTCTTTTTTCTTTTTGTGATTTCATGGGAAAACGCTGTGTTGCACTAATTATGTCATGAAATTTGGAAATAAAACGAACTAACTTATGATACCTTGCAAAAAGGATGAAAAGAAATTGTGTTGGAGAACAAATTTAAATTTCTTGTGACAGAGAGAAATAGTGTATTTCTGCAGGGTTAGTTATAGTTCTTAGCCGAATAAGATATGTTGCTGACAGAGGTCGTTTTGCTGCTGTTCATGTGTGTGTGATGGAGTTTTCATCTTTCCACATACAGTGTCAATTTGTGTTAGAGTTTATATATATTTCAAAACTTAGTTTTATACATGTCAAAACCATGTTGAGTGGTTGTCATTTTTTTAATTTCTGCGCAAGTGGTTTAGGATGGTTTTAACCGGTTATTAACATAGCTATACATTGGTGTATGTATAGTATGCTATAGGTACATCTATACAAAGTGTAAATATTAATTGTAATACCGTTGCGAACAGAATTCCTAGTAAAATCGTTATTAGAATTGAGAACCAACTTGACATAATTTAATCGTAAAAAATTACACAAGTCTATAAAAAAGGTACTTCAGTCATATCATATGTCTAACTGATTTAAGATCTTAGGATTAATTAGATATTTAAAATATGAAACTTGCAAGAACTGAAACAGATTAATTCTAATTTTATTTCTCTTCGGGTTAATTGTTAGAATTGAGTGAGAGTATTCAATTGGTTCTCAATTTCAATAAGCATGGGCCTACTTCATCAACTCTGTCCTTGAAACTTATTCCACTGTCCTCGCAGTCATATCAAACTGCAATCATTGTCTGCTTGTTTCGTTCGGTTCTGGGTTCTGCTATATATATATATATATATGCCAATAGCTTTTGTTATGTTTCAACTTTCAACCACCCTTTGGCTTCTTTGTCTGGGCATGTCACGAACCTAGTAAGAATATGTTAAGATGGCTTCATGAAAAAAAAAAAATCACTAATAAAAATTAAATCCAAAAACATTCTCTCCATGTTGTGGATTAAGTTTAAGCCCATTGCCGTTGCCAACCATGTATATATCATACCATAAAGATAATAATAAAATTTTAATTTAAAATTTCATATAGACTATCTTAATTCCTATCTACACAAGGCTTTGACAATCTTTGTATTATACCAGAAAATGTTGTGCTTTCAAAATTGGGAATTAAAGCTGTAAAATCATCAACATTAAGTAAAATTTCACCAGCATATGTTACCACTAGAAGTTTGGATCCCTTAATTAGATTTGTGATTTTGGATTTGATCTCAAGATGTTTAAGTATATGTGATTTAAGAAATTAGCCTTATACTTATTAAATAAGAGGATATTTTAGAAAAAAAAAAACAAATTTTTTGTTAAATGCAATAGGAATCATAATTACTTCTTTAACTTTTACGTTATTTTCTCCTACGGGATTCGTTGGCCTATAAAGTGACATCCTAATGAAACAATGCTTTTCAATAGTAAGGTCTCCCTTTATAATGCTTTTTATGTCAATGCATATAAAATAGCCTGACAATTGTGAAATCTTCTATTCGTCCTCTTTTGGGGTTATTTAAATGTTATAAGAAAAAGGACCCTACCATAAAGGAGGATTATTATCCTTAAAGTCTTTGTTATTATTACTTTTGTTTGCCATTACAAGTTACCGGGTTTTAAAATTTTCTGACTAAGCAATTATATATGACATAATAAAGGCACAGTACACACAACAATATATATATATATATATATATATATATATATATATATATATATATATATATATATATATATATATATATATATATATATATAATCAGATCCGTTTATATGTTAAATTTTAATATTTATATTAATTTATTAATTTAAACATTAAATCATATTATAATATTTTTATAATCATATATTAAATTTTTAAAAATTTAAAAATATATTACTCAATTATTAATATTTATATATTTAAATAAATAAACATTATATATACCAATATAATAGATTTTTTTCCAATTTTTTTATTAATAATGTTTATATATATAAATATCTTTTTCTATCTTTTCTCACTTTAAAACATAAAACCTTGAATCACAATACAATATTATGAGGAGAAATACTAATAGCATATTCTTTATGTCAATCGTTTAAATATGTTCTTAATTTATTATTGGTTATAAATCTATTAAAAGTTATGAAATTATGAGTCTATTTGTTTTAATTTTTTATGAAAAATACTTTTAAAATTTTTTAGTATGTTTGGTTTAATATTTTAAAAAAATTCTTAATATATATATATATATATATATATTATTTTGGGAAGTTGTTTTGAATAGTTTGTGAGAGAAAAAAAAAATCAAATTCTGAAAAAATATATAATTTTTATTATTTTGAGATTTATTTTTAATATAATTTGAAAAGAATAAAAAAAAACATAAATTATTGCTAATATGTAACATGCGTATGTACCATTTTAAGAACCTCAAACCTGAACCACCTAACTTACTAGAACACCCGGACCATGAAGAATTTCAAAATATATATCCATTGCATAAAGTAAGTTATAAGTAGCAGTTCTAAAACATTACAGTTACAAAAACCAACCACATAGACCATACAACTGAATGTCATAGCCACTGTCGAATATAGTTGAAGTTTTAACTTCTAACCTCTTAATTAATAAACTTACTATCGTAATAATTTTCTATCATTGAAAATGCTAAAAATACGGAGAAATCCTCCTAAACCTAGAAGGAAATCTAAAACTAATAAAACAAGAAACAAGTTTATATTTTTCCTTTTCCTTTTTGCAGGGTAAAAGTAATTAAACTCAAAGGGAGCATATATGAATGAATTTTGTTATACCGTCTTACATATATATTTTTTATTAATCCTTATAAAAAGATTTAGAATTATTCTATATGAATGAATTTACCATTGCTTTTGATTGGACATTGATGTTTGCACATTCATTCACGTCTTCTAGACTTTTTCTTTTAAGAAAAAAACAAAAGTGTTAGAATATTTATTTTTATTGAATAAAAAATAGTAAATATAAATGTTTTAAAGTATGGTGTTTTTCTGAACTTTGGTATTTATACATTATGATTTATATATTTGTTTACACTTTTTCTATTGAAAAAAGGTAGAAAGAGACTATTTTATTTTTTTTACAAAGTTTTATAAAAATATTGTAATAACAATGACATGTAAATACCATTATCATCTAATTGTTAATTAGACACCCAAAATTGATCCCCACCATAGAGTACTTTCTATTTTTCTTTTATATCATACTATTTATTATTTATTTTTTCTTCTCTTCGTATCTCTCTTCTTCCAATCTCTCTTATACTTACGGGTGTTTACACCTTAAAGAATGTTCACAAATCTTTATCTTATTATTATGTTATCTTGCATATTATTTGCGTTGCAAATGTTCGCCATTGTTTGGTAAACAAGATTATGGAAATTACTTATTGAACACAGACAAATTTTTAAAGTTTAGATGAACAGATATATTAATTTGTAATTTTGTAAGAATATTTTTAATTTGTATTTGTTTCTGAGAATCTTCAATGTTGAGATGCTTAATTCAACGAATGATATGCTAGTTGAACGAGGAGAATTATTATATGTTCAACCGTTTACCGTTTACGTGTAAATATGGTATGAAGAGTGCTGTCTAATAACATATAAGTGGTTGTGTGCTATGTGCAGCGTGCATGCAGACGTCTCTTGTCTATTTTGGTACGTGTATCTTTGTGAAGGGGGCTCACGTTGCAGTGATCGAGAAAGTAGCTGTGATTCCAAGAATCACAATCTAGCTGGTTCATCAATGCTTTGCTAACAAGCATTCACAACTCACAAGATCGTGTTTGATGAAAGATTTGCCTTCCACGTCAGCATGAGAAATTGATTTTGATACCATGCTTCTGAAATTCAATTATCAGGCTCCATCAGTTACCTATTCATTGGTTTGGGCTATTAGTGGGGACACTATCATGTTAGAGAAAGTCCATGCTTTTCATAAAGCTCAAGGTTCAATGTGCATTACAAGTTCACTTTGGGCAAGCAGGTGGGGTGAACTGGGGCCTGTTTCTAAATCTGCTCAAACTATTGAAGTGCTTTACTGCTTCGTAGTCACCATGAAGTTGTTGGGTATGCTGAATCATGGAGAGGCTCTGATGCTTAGAGATACTTATAATTGATTTTTACTAAAGTTGAAAATATGGTGCCTCAGGGCAATGTTTGATGGAAAACTACTGCTAGACTATCTCCGAGAAGAAAAATCTGTTCAAAATGAGACTTGGCAGGAACAAGCTGATTTTCAGTATGATTTGTGTCTGATCACTTCAGTTTGAGTAGGATGTTTATCATTTGCATTCGAATCCTAGTAATGCAAAAAAGAGGCGAAGCAAAAATATAAGTTCTTCAGGATTGAAGGGAGGGGAAATTTCCTTATTCTAAGGTCCAGTCATAACATAACACATGCCGCAACAAAAGGCTTAATTATGATGACACTTATATATCACCCACCAACAATACCAGGAGCATTGTTGGCAACATGAAAAGAACACAAGCCTGACACACGCCACAACAAAGGTTTACAATATTTATATATCACTTATCAAGGAAGATTGTTGGCAATATGAATCAAACCCATTAACCCAAGCCTAACTAAAGTATTTTGATCCTTACTAGCTAAACCATCTTCAGTACACAAAAACACAGGGACATTATATTAATGTCATGCTACAGCGAAAACAAAAATATTAATGTTTAAGCGGTTGGTGGACAAATTGATGGGCAAGTGGCAACCATGAACGAAGCATGGACCCCACCCTTCAGTAAATATGCCAAGAAATGTTAACAGTGGACTATTTTCAGCACCTTATGATTTTAGTCGAAATCTCGTGGTATACCACTCAATAGCCCAGGCCCATTTTCTATTACGCGACCAATTTGAGATTTCACTTTTTAATAGAGAAAACATCAAATAGTGCATTACTAACATCCCTCAAATAACAAACAAGTAATGGAAAGGATTCCTTGCTAAGTGCCTGCAACTTGAAATATCTGTATATGGCACGCACATGCATGCAAACATATACTGCCGGATCCAATCCCAGGATATTTGCTTAAATATAAACGCAATATGCTTGGAGTAATGAAATTCACCATGGTGATCCACTCCTATAAATATATATTTTACAAGGGTAATTTATTTTAATTAAACCTTATTTTATGTGAAATGCAGTTGAACATAAACACGCGCGCGGTGTGACTTATAAGATATACCAAACACGAAAACCTCCAAGTCCAAACAACTTATATCCAATCATCTCATACCTAGAGACCTTAGAAGCTTGGACATCTTAGATATTTGTAAGCCAATCCCCACTAAAAAAGATTACGTTCCTCAATGATTTATCCAAGGATAGAGGTCCCTACTGCTTGAGCAAACATCTAATACAACTCAACCGTATAACATTTCAATGATATTTCAAAAAGTAAGTCGTGGCATCTTATTAATACCTCTCAAACAAAAGCATTAGACTTTTCAAGAAGATAAAATATCAAATGATAAAATTACTGAAGTCAAGAAGATATCCAAATAAGACTTTCTTATTTGAAAAAGTAAATGTGTCATACCTTTATCCAAGTTTTGCTCAATGCTTTTTCATATCAATAAATTCATCAACGATTGAATCCAAGTCAAACTTTTCAGCATTATTTCTTTCAATACAAGTAACTAAGTAGTCTGCTAGAGACCCATCTTCCATCTTATGTTTTAGCCTCTTTTTGATAAAATTCGTCGCTGAAAATGATCTGTCATTTATAACTCTGAAATTGTTGATAAGTGTTTCAACCTAGAATGTTGAGGCACAAGAAGTTCATATTGTTTTGCCTGTATTCTGAGATGTAGTTTCTCTTGTTCTGTGAAATCGTCAGGATAAAATCTAGTTTCCAATTCACAAATGTGGCCAACATTCAGTAATTTAAAATTATCCCTTGGATCCAAGGCGCCACCAAGAGTAAGCAACTCTATAGTATTCTCATTAAATCTGCTATTCATCTCTTGCAACTGGGTGTCTTTAGTACCTATAAAGAAATTGATACAATAGTAGTGTTCTGATGAAACATAATCAGCATTTGGGTGACATAAACCCCTTCCCACAACATAACCAGCATTCATATTAGAAACATTAACTTCATACTTCTCACAGAATGATATGACTTATTTTAGAAAATCCTCCCATCTGGATTTTTTTATTCTTTGAATCAAATTTTTTGTATTTGACACTAAAGTCCTGACATTTAAAATATCTTGACTTTTACATTCTAAAGCTTGACAAAGATCATGACTAATTTCCAAGAGATCTTTCATGAGATGTGAAAGAAAGATGAAATCAAATGAAATGATAAGCAGCAGCAGCATCACCACGAAGAGCGAAATTACCTTTTTCACAGGTCTTTTGAAGAACTTCACAAGTAGCCCTAACACACGCATAGTAAGCTTCGAATAGAATTCAAATGAGAGCCCTGTCTAGTGGCTGCAGCCTATTGCAAAGTACCCATCTCGTTAAGTTCACTTTTTATTTCCATCTCTTGATTGGCAATTTGATTTGCAATATTTGGAGCAAGAGCAATTCTTAACTGGTCATGTCTTTTGCAAGAAGCAGCCACAACATTAAAGATCAATTCTAGCTTAGCAATAATTGATGAACTGAGCTAACTTCTCTAGCTGCAGCAACTAATGCTAATTGATTGATGAACAGGGCATTGGATACAGTATGCATAAGGACAATCTTTTAGGAATAAAGCTTGTAATCTGTCCCATTCATCACACATATCACTTGCACCATCAAATCCCTGACCTCTAAGATTTTGAATATTAAGATTATGGCAAGAAAGAACATCATCTATTTCATGTTTCAAAGTCCATGATGAAGTATTTGAAATGTGAACAAGATCAAAGAATCTCTCTTGAAAATATCGATCATCACCCGCAAATTGCAAAACCCCAACTTTTTGTTCTTGTTTTGAATTATCTCTAGATTCACCAATTATAATACAAAATTTAGAATCAGCAATCTCTTCACAAAGTAGCACATACCCTTCTTGCAAAAATATACAAGATTTCTTTTGGAATGCTAGGTGAAATATGTTTTTAGCAGCATTTTGAAGAGCACTAGAAATGTCTTGACCACAAGATGCTAATAGCTTTATCAACTCAATAAAATTATCCCTATTCAGTGAGTTAATGCCTTCATCCTTACCTCTAAAAGCACATGCTTGAAATGTAAACCACCAAACAGCCATAACTGAAGACTTCATCCATAAACAGCTATTTGCAATAGTTTGTTCACTTTGCCTAAAGGCATTCTCTACATGTTGACATTGAACCATGAAATCATTAAAACGTTGTACACAAACATTATGCGGTGAGTTAGGAGAAGATCCCATATGGCTAAGGAAAGAACAATTCTTTCCGGTGACTTTTTCCATGCTCGAAATCTCTTATCTGTAAATGCATCTTTTCCATTATTTCGACTGCCAGAATTGTTACTAAACAAATAGCATGGTAGACAAAATGCAGCATCCTTTTCAAGTGGCTATTCCAACCAGCTATACAATTTTTGAAACCAACAAGAATATTGAAAGTGGCAAAGATGATTTTTGCCCGAAGCAGGATACTCTGTTAGATAAGGTTGATATGATCCATTTTTTATATAAGAGTTTCGAATTTCATCGCATTGATCAACAGGATGTTGCCAAATTTTGGGGGGGGGGGTGTTTTCCTGGATCTTTCTCTGGTGAAGAAATATCAACTGCCTTTTTCCATTCTTGACATTTTACATTGATGTGGTTATTATTGTTCAATTGTCTTGATGATGCTGAGACAAAGGAAGATTTGCCAACTTCAAGATTCCCAATGGCTTTTCTCTTAAAAAACGACTCAAGATTAGTAGACTTTCCCATACTAAATTCTTTCAAATTCTCTTCCACTATATAATTTACCTAAAAAATGTAAAAGGTAAAATAAAATTTGGTTATGGTGTCAAATAAATAAATTAGGCTAAATTTTAAAAGAAATCAACAAATAAAATATATTAAATAGTTTTAGCTGATTCTATTTTAAATATTCAAGAATCAAGCAAAATAATTGGAGTTAATTTTAAAAAAAAATAACTTACTAATATGTATGTAAACAGTGCAGAACACACAAAAATCAAATTAAAATCTAAGAACTTAATTATAAGTTGTAATACTTACCTTTGGTAACCTGTTATGAAATTAAATACTGTTCATTTCTTGAATTATATTAGTGGACAAATCCCATTAGCAAAACCTAAAAGATTGGGGGGAGGGGGGGAGGATGAAGAATGAGCAATGAGTAATAAAAGAGAAAATATATTAAAAGAGAGAAAGGTAGGGCGAGAGAGAGGGAGAGAGAGGAAGTTGTATGGTGTGTCCTTAATTTCTATTTTATTGTGTTTTGAATTAGGAGATAGAAGCTTCAAAGGATATTCAGAAAATGAAGATAAGAAAATAATTCAAACATGTAATACAGTTAAATAGATATATAAAAGGAGGGGGGAGGAAGAAACTATTTACAAGAGAAGAGATATAAAGCAAGCAAGATGAACCAAATGTTCCTAATAAGTTGGTGAAAGAGACTCTGTTACTAAAATACGAAACACATTATAGTATTTTTGCTTCATCAGCATGAAGGAAATAGAGTTGGGAGAAGAAGAAGAAGAAAGACTACGCGTGTGGGTGTGCATATGTGTTAGTCTGATAAAAGAAAATATAGCAGCACACTAGGGGACTCACCCCAACACACCCCCCCCCCCCTAAAAAAATGATGTACATATAATGTGTGGGGGGGAAGAATCCTAAACCTGTAGAAAATAGCTAGTTAAACTGTATGTGAGCATAGTAAACGAACTAATATATGAAGTTTCAGTTTTAGCAGAGATCTTTTTATGCAGAAATTAAGAACATCAACAACCAAGTAAGTAATAGCAAGAGATCATCATATGCATGGTTGTGCCCTTCCTCACGACAACTCACAGTTCCTACATTTAAATTAACATTTTTCCCAATTTATAGTGAGCATACTAAAATATGGCAAAAGTAAAACCATAACAAAACCTAAAGAAACTCAATGAGACTTCAGAACCATAATCATTCTAGTTAAAAATTCAGTTTCCAACATGTAACAGTAAGAATTATCCAATCATGACCGTAAGATACCAGAGGAGCAAGCAGCAAAACTTGGGAAACGATCAACACAAATTCCGCGGCCATAAATCAATTACAATGGCCAAAACAATTGAAATAACATAAAAAGGAAAAGGCAAAGATAGAGAGACACAAAAGGTAGTGCCTAGGAATGAAAGTGTGAACGGGCAAATAGAAAGATCGAGAAGTGACGGTGTTAGTTATGGAGTTTGTCTATAGCAATGAAAGTGACAGAACTTGGAGGGGTTTTCTTCCACCACATTCACTCAAGAGTATATACAGAGAGAAGGGTGCAGAGGGTCAGCCATGAGCTTTTCTTTTAACCTTGTCGCCCTCAATTGAATTGCCTTAAGTTAAGGAAATGAAAAATTGTAACAACTTTTGAACACATTCATTTCTAGTTTTTTTTTTTTTCAAGCAATTAAATATCTTTTTATTATCTCATTCTACAAGATAATCTCACTTCCAAATGACTTTTTTTTATGAATTAATGTATCACCTAGACGAAGAATTGATAGTAAGAAATCTGGTTTCGTACGAATTGATTTTGATTTATTTTTGGGAGAAGTCCTAAATTAAAACTTCAATTTACAGAAAAAAAAAATTGAAGCTTATAATATTCAATAATATGCATTTCTTGAAGTTATAGAATTTTAATTAAGGTGATTTTAAAAACAATTGAAAAAGGCAATTTAGATTGAAGGCAAGTAAAACATGACATATGAAATAAACAAAATTGCACCACACTTTTTTAAATATTTTAATTTTTAAAATTAAAAATTAAAAAAAATATAAAAAATGAAAAAGAAGATAACACATCTATAAAAATATAAGTTAAGTGAAGATTCGTCATAATAAATAAAAAAATATTAATAAAAATATAGTTATAAATTTTCTTTCAGTAATTCTATAAAAGAAAATTAATCTCTTCCATCCAAATTGAATATTTATTTGAACTAAAATTATGAAATGCTTGTATACAAGCTTTGTATAAGTTAAGAGAATAACACCTCAGTAAGGTTCAAAAATATCAACAGCTAGTACTTAAATCCAAAGCTTATAAGACTATCCTAATATCATATGTAAAACTTAATTACAATCATTACATGGAAATACTATTAAATGTAGGAAATTAAATTAAAGAAATTATAAATATCTTTAAAGCTTCAACACTTATTATTTTTTAAGATCACATAATTCGCCAATAATTCAATCGCAATTTTAATTTATTATTACATACAAAACAAACAAGATTATAAGCTATGCATGAAAAAATATATTAGATTCATTATTATTCATTCCTCGAAAATAAAAAAACAATTTTTTATTTTCCAAATATTTATAAAATCACATACTTTTTTACCAAAGAAGTCATTACAAATTATATATTCACTATGTATAAAATTATGTCAAGGATTTATCCGCTGACATTACAATTAGTTAAAAACAAATGTTACTTAATATTTAGAACATCAAGGTACAAGATGGAGATGAAAAAATTTATTGATTAAATAAATTAAGCTTGTAATTAAACCTAATTAAAAATATATACGTGGATAATAAACTGGGATGGGACCCGTGGGAGGGAAGGCGTATAAAAGAAAAGGGGGCATCTTCCATTCATAAACGGCAACGGCCTGCGGTGAGTGTTTTCCGGCGAGGACTTCAACATGAGTTCAACTTTAATCGCCACTTTCTCCATCTACTCGCAATCCAAATCAACGTTCCCCAATTTTGCGCAGCCACTGATTCTTATCCCCAACAAGCGCACATCAATGTCATTTCAGCGGACTATAGCTCGCTCCACCCTTTTCTCCGCGTTAACTTGTTCCCACACTCCTTGCTCACCCTCCTCAGCTTTTTCATCTCCAAGGGTTTTATCGAAGTTCCTGTCCGAAAAGATAGCATTTTTTCTCATTGGGTCGTTTATCTTCATGGGTTGCTTCAGCAAAAGAGTTGCCTTTGCAGAAACAGTGCCTTCTGCGGGTTCCAGTGCAGTGTTGGAGGGGAAGATGAAAGCCACGGAAGAGACAAATGAGGAGGAGGCGGAGGAAATGTGCGAGAAGATTTTAGAGAAGGATCCAAAGAACGTTGATGCTCTCAAGGTGGTTTTGTATGGGAAAATTAGGAGAGGGAAGTCCAATGAAGCTGTGAAGTTTGTGGAGAATTTGATTGCTGCTGAGCCAAATGAGGTTGAGTGGAGACTTTTGATGGCACTTTGTTATGAGACAATGGGGCACTTTAGTACTGCTAAGAGATTGTTCAAGGATATCTTACACCAAAGGCCTCTTCTCGTTAGAGCTCTGCATGTAATCTCTCTCTCTGATGGAATTTTGAATGTTACTGAAAAATTTGAATTTTGATTCTGATTAAAATGGTAGGTGGATTGATAGGAATGCTTTGGTTTGGTTAGTCATATGCTGAGAAAAAAAGTAGTCCAATTTACGTTATTTGAATGTTGATAACTATTCCGTTGTTAGTGATCATGCTTGTTAAGAGTGCACATCACAAATTGCTCCGCTGTGGAAAAGATAAATCATTTGTTATTCTGTACGCAAATGTGATGATGATTGCATGTTTGACATGCTAGTTAATTTAATATCTTCCCCAAATTCTTTAGTTTGTTTCATTCTGTTTTTCGCCATACAAAGTTGATGCCAATTTTTAATATTGCTTTCAGAGGTGATGTTTTAAAAGCATTACCATTATGCTTATATTTTTTTAAGTAATTGAAGCTGTGGTTGGGTAATGGATTCATATCAGCACTCAAAAGCTTTAGTATGTAAATTAAAAAGAGGATTTCTCTGGTGGTAGGTTTATGTGATGAATATTAGTGGCAGTTACGGTGATTTCTAGCCAATTGTTTAAATAACTACAATAACTATACTGTGATGTAACACTCCCTTGGAAGGGGTGACTGGACGGATTGATTTTGGGATTAATTCAAATTAGAGTTGAAAGTTACATAAACTTGTTTGGGAAGCAAAGGGGAATATGGAAAGAACTAAAATGAGAAGAAGTCCGATCCTAAGTTTCACCAAAATCAGTCTCCTACAAAAACACAAAATAAGAATATGCAGTCATGCATTCTAAATTACATAATGTTATTCTTAGAATACCCTCTAAACTAAAATCAGTTCTGGGAAACATATAACTCTTCATCTTCAATTCTTCTGCTGCTTATTTTTTCCCTAACACGAGTTTTGCATTTTGCCCAAAACAACAAAGACAAAAACAGGCCAAGCATTGAAGTGTTTAAATAGACTTGAAATAATTAATCAATATACCTACCAATGCACATTGGTTGTTTCATAGGAGAGATACTGATTGCTGTAAGCATGTTTATTGCTTATATATTGTCATGGTCCTGCAGCTTACCACGCTCTGTTCAATTATTGTGTTTAACTGTATTATTTTCGTTTTCATATTATGTTAACTGTGCTGGTATTATTATCTGTGCCATGTCTGCAAAAAAGGTATATTAGTAATTGTCTTTTGAACCTTGCTTCAACTGATCTTGTGTCTGCCTTGATGTTCCAAGAGTTTTTGGTATTATTTTGTACCACAAATAACATTGACTTTATTTAATTTATTTCTGTTGATTGAAATTTTTTGAATTTGGACTTTTCATTTTGTATACATTCTTTAGGTAGGATTTGATCAGGTTAGTTAGAAAATAAAAGTATTTCTTCATTCCAAGAGATGTGTTGCTTACTCTAGATTTAGCAGCGCAGGTGTTGTGTTAGATGCTTCTTTGACAACATTTTGTGGCTGATATATTGAAAGAAATATGGTTACCATATTCATGCGGCATTACAATTCCATATCATGTAATCAAGTTGACATGGCACTTCATTTGTTATTTTTTTTTTTCATTTATGACCTAAGACAAGTGAGTGATACTGATTTCCAGGGTTTGGCTATGGTGATGCACAAAAATCATGAAAGTCCTGCTATATTTGAAATGCTAGACAAAGCTCAAGAGTTAGCTTCTCGTGAAAACAGAGTTACCGAGGAAAGAAATATAAGAATCTTAATAGCACAAATGCATGTTGTACAGGTGAACCGTTGATGCATCAGTCTGGGGTGGGGCTGTTTTAATCTGTTCTAGTACAAGACAAGTTTCCTCTTTATCTGCTTATGTGCTGCTGGTTCAGGATAAAGCATGAACAATATCTTTTAGGATTAATAATTTAACATGCTTGCTTTGTAGGGTAATTTGGACGAGGGCTTGAAAAAATTTCAAGAATTGATTGATCAAAATCCTCGAGACTTTAGGCCTTATCTTTGCCAGGTGAGCTTGAGAACAAGCTAAGCACTATATATATGTGTGCGTGTGTATTATGCTATTATGATGTTATTGATATCAAACAAATAGGATTTTACTTTCATCAGTTTTACGAGTTAAGCATACAATACTACGCCGGTTAATCTATGGGACTTGTTCCAAATGCTTTCTATAGAAAAAAACACTACTGTCTTAACATGATGTTGCCAAAACTTGTGTTCATATGGTTTTTCTAACTTCAAAATAGGAATACTTTTATGAGCTCATTTACATACTAATCTGTTAAATTATATATAAGTGACAAAAATAAAAAATCTAGTGTGTGAAGAGAAGAAATCCTTGTAGACTAGATAAAATAAACAGTGAGGGCAATCTCCTTTAGCTAGTATTTTCCTCTAGTTTCATGGATGCTCTCTTTTAGAAAGATGGGTTTGTTGGATTGTTCTATTCTTATGCCGTGTGAAGAGTGGAGCTAATCACCTACACCCCCTTTGGCTTTTTTATATGTTCATTATTTATGTTAATGTAATTATTTTGTTAGTATAATTTTGTAAGAAAATTCACCATGAAGGGATACTTTCTGTGGAGATAGGGGTGAGTTTTTGATTGATTCCATTGATGAAATACTAAATTGATTTTAAGCAAAATTGCAGGGAATAATATACAGTCTCCTGAATAAAGAGGAGGAAGCTGCACGGCAGTTTGAAACATATCAAAGTCTTGTGCCAGAAGAATTTCCTCAGAGGGGATTTCTTGATGATGTTGCCTTAGCAGCAAAAGGAACAACCAGGGAACAGTTTCAGAAGGAATTTAGAAATCAATTTTAACCGGAAGTAGAAATAATATAGGATGTTTTCATCTTTGCTGTGTTGGCAATAATCATCAAAGCAATTCAGCAACAGGCTCTAGTAAAAGCAAAAAGTTAGACTACTTTCATGATGTACCACAGTGTATAGCTCAGTTTTGTTTGTTTTCAAGGGTTTATAGCACATGCTCTGGATAGGATTTTCTAGTTTTACCTTGTTTAGATCATGTATTTCAACTCTTAAATATGGTGCTTTATCTTGCCATAACCTTTGTTGCGCCTGCCGCTGAGCAAGTTCATTGAGGATAGACACCTCTTGATCAAATATGTTTATCCTCCTACCCAACTTGATGATTAAGAAATGATGTCTAACCATAATCTTTTGACGCTCTTCTTAACATATGAGCCCATTTAATAGGGACAAATGCAGGAGAATAGAGAGTATTGAAAAGAGTCTAAAAAATGTGTTAGTAAATTGTTATTTTGATTCATAAAAAATTGGAGATCATCTATATCAGAATGGAAGATGTAAATCAAATTTTAGTTCTTAAATAAATAATTGATTATTTTGATCCGTAAAAGATAAAAAATTTAATCATTTTAATTCATGCCAAATGATTAAAATAACTGATTTTTTTTTTATTTTTTAGAAATGGTAATGGTAATTTTTATCTTTCAAAAGATTGATATAGCTTATTTTAATCTTTCAAGATAAAATAATTATTTATTTTATTAATATTTTTTCTGTTGATTTTGTAATTTTTCCTTAAAATATTTGAGCCTGCGTAACTTAGATATTAAAAATTATTTTAAAAAATATTCTTATTATAATTTCTAATTAGTTGAGAGAATCTTTATAATTATAGTATATCAAAATTAAACTATGTTAGGTATGACATATTATCTTTTTTTGGGTAGTATGTCTTGTTCATTAACCATTATGATTACTAAAAATTTGCTTCGAGTTCGAGGTGTACGGGATTTGTCATGGCTTTTTTGCAGTCTCACACCCCTTTTGGCTATGTTATTGACGAATTGCTACATTAAATTAAAACGGAGATTTTTTACATCCCATGGATAGAAAAAGATAAAATTGTCTTTGTCTTTTTTTCTTTCTCTTTCCTCTCTCTTCCCGTCTTTCTTCTTCTTCTTTCTCTTCCTGTTTTTTTTTTTTTCTCATTTCTTCTTCCATTTCGTTATTGTTGTGCTTTTTTTCTTATTAACTAAATCTATATTAGGTTTCTGCTTTTGCTTTTGGTTGGAGAAAAAAATCAAGAAAATGAACGTGAGACATCGGAGGAATATCAGAGAAGACGAACGGCGAACTTATACTCCGCAAACTATTTTACGGAACTTTAAACACCTCCTGCAAATTAGTTTACGGAATACATCTATGCATTCCGTAAATTAATTTACGAAAAACATGAATATTTGCGGAAGAGAAAAAAAATTTCAAAAGAGATAAGGATATATAAAGGGTAAAATAGTAATAAAAAAATTTCAAAAAATTAAAGAGGTGCAAAAAGTAAAAAAAGGAGGTGCGAAAAGTAAAACCCTTTAAAACTTTGTAACAGTTTTGCGGATTCGTGTATTAACTGCGACTTCTTAAAAGGTAGGAATGGGCTAAAATGAAATTTAGAGTAGATTTAAGTTCTGATATGAATCTCGTCGTTTTTTATTGTATAAAAAAAATGTCCTCTTAAATCACTAGTCAGTCTCACTTTTTTTTTAGAAAAAAACCATTGAAATATGCTAAGTTTTATTAATTCTAATTGTTATATATTTTAATAATATTGATTTTATTACATCACATCATTTTTTTCAGTTTCTCTTTTTATTTTTAACCTCATTCCACCTTTTGGATGTACAACATTTATTCAAGTTTTATACTGGCGATATTCGATAGACTTATATTTGGACGAAAATTTAAAAAAAAATATATTAATAAGAAATGATGATAAAAATAAATAAATCTGAGAAGAATTGGGAATAATAATTTAAAAGAGATAAAGGTAGCAGAAAGATTTAATTTTTTTCTAAAAAGATGTTATTTAAAATTTCTTTAATTTAACAAAATTTATCCAATCAAAATTTTAAAATATTTCTAAAATTTCTTTCCTTTGTCATTTAAATATTTATGACAGGCGACTGGAATGATACCTTCTTTCAAGTTGAGTTTTGTATAATGAAATATATATATATATATATATATATATATATGGTGAATTCGCGGATTGCAAGAGCAACTCCAACTGAAATCTTAGAGTTAAGCAAACATATGTTTAATTAGTTGTTGGAATGGAGAGTGATTAAGTGAATAAAAATTTAAGTATCTGTTACTTGTGTAAGCGACTTATTTTAAGCTACTTTGGGTTCAATATTAAATATATTAGGGAAAAAATATACTAAAAATCAAAGATAATGCCAGAACACCAATAAAAAAATATCGAAACATAAGATAAATAAGAAAAGAATAGAAAAAAAAAAATTAGAGATTTGTGTCGAGATCTTCCACAAAAGAAAGCAAAACATGAAGGCACATCCGCCATACCTCAACTTGTTTAGCTACATTATTGAGAATTTGAGATCTTAATTCGTCCATAGAAAATCTGAGGTTCAGTGACAATTTAGGGGCAAAATAGAGCATGCTCAAAAAAGAAGAAAAAGTTCTAAGATGAGTACAAACCAAAATTACTGTTAAATATTCAACAAGCATCATCGACTAAAATTATTTCGGTTCTGTTTCTTTATTTAAACGTATAATCTTGGCTAATTATTAGTATGAGGAACAATTACTATTAGAAAATTGTTTAGCAATACATAAATAAATAACGAGCTTAGTTTTTGAAACTTTATTTAGACATTGTAACTAAAAACATCAAAGCAAACCCATATTTAGTTGTATATACTTGAAATGGTAAAAAACTATCTTGATTTCCCATACTCAATTTGTGTATATAAACCTCTTGCATTCTTACTCTCATGCATCTTCATTACCTCAACTAATTAATGTACCACATGTAATGGCTCCAATAACCATGGCTCGAACCGAGTTCTCCATATGGGTGCTATGTTTTGTATTGGTGGTAGCTCTTTACAAACTAGAAGGTGCTCAAGGGGCAGAGTCTGTATCAGGTCTTGGTATCAATTGGGGTGCACTAACATCAAACCCTTTGGAGCCTAGCATTGTGGTAAATATGTTAAAGGAGAATGGTATTAAGAAGGTTAAACTTTTCGACGCAGATTCTTGGACCGTGAGTGCTTTATCTGGCACAGACATTGATGTCATGGTTGGAATTCCTAACG
Source organism: Canavalia gladiata (assembly GCA_037954105.1). Lineage (NCBI taxonomy): Eukaryota > Viridiplantae > Streptophyta > Magnoliopsida > Fabales > Fabaceae > Canavalia > Canavalia gladiata. The sequence goes on along the minus strand of CM075659.1, from coordinate 55,067,698 downwards.
ATCAATTGAGTAAAATGGCTGGAAGTAGAGGTTCAGCAAAAGATTGGGTCAAACATAATATCACCAAACATCTTTATGATGGAGGCGTCAACATAAGGTATCATATTCAATTCCTCACTCAATTATTACATACATCCTTATATCACTGAATCAAATTACTTCTCCCTAATTTTTTAAAATATGATAAATAAAAGTGCAGAAATTCTGTCTAGTCCTTACTCATTCATTATATGTTATGTTATTGCAGATACATATCCGTTGGAAACGAGCCATTCTTGAAAAGTTACAAGGGTTCGTATGAAAAGATTACGCTACCGGCAATGCAAAATATTAAAATGGCTCTGGATGATGCTGGTTTTGGAGACAGAGTGAAGGTGACAACCGCTATGAATGCCGATGTTTACGAGTCTTTATCAAACAAGCCATCAGATGGAGATTTTCGAAGTGACACCAGCAACTCTATGAAACAAATACTCGCTTTTCTTCACGAAACCAATTCAGCATTTCTCGTTAACATATACCCTTTCCTAAGTCTATACCAAAGTGAAGGTTTTCCTGAAGATTTTGCATTCTTCGATAGTCAAGGCAAAACAATCGACGACAAGAACGAACAATACAGCAATGTGTTTGACGCAAATTTAGATACACTTGTTTGGTCATTGAGAAAAGCTGGTTACCCTGAGATGAGAATTATGATAGGTGAAGTTGGATGGCCAACGGATGGTAACATAAACGCTAATAACAAAAATGCAAAAAGGTTCTACAAAGGGTTCCTTAAGAAAATGGCAAATAAGAAAGGAACTCCACTTCGTCCAGGGCCCATGGAGGCGTATCTATTTTCCTTTTTTGATGAGAATTTAAAGAGTATTGAACCTGGCAATTTTGAGCGTCATTGGGGAATTTTTTATTATGATGGAAAACCTAAGTTTCCTTTAGATTTTTCTGGTCAGGAACAAGAAAAATGGCCTCAAGGAGCCAGAGGTGTTCTGTACCAAGAACATAAGTGGTGTGTCCTTAATGAAGATGTTAAGAACTTGAGTCTGGTACCTGCTGCATTAGATTTTGCTTGTGGTGGTGCTGATTGTACAAGCTTAGGATTTGGTTGTTCTTGTGATAATTTAGACCTTGCTGGCAATGCCTCCTATGCTTTTAACCAATACTTTCAGACAAGGGACCAAAGCGTTGAGGCATGTGATTTCAATGGATTGGCCCAAATTGTAACTGAGGATCCTTCAAGAGGAAGTTGCATATTCCCTCTAGAGCTTCAGCAGAGCAGTGGTTACATGCTCACACCAATGCATACAGTGGCAACCCTTTTAGTAGGATTCTCATTGTTTTTTATGACATTTACATAAAAACTCTGTGCCTGCTACTGGAACAGTATTTATCTTGGGGCATGCTTGATGTATAATGTTATTATGTCATGCCATTGTTTTCTGTTTTTTCCTCTTGGGGTTAATTTGTAAATATATGACTAGGAATAGATAGTCCAGACACAGATCATGTGTTAACAGCACTCTGCGGTTGTAATATAATGATTGCTATTTTCAGCTATATGGTTTATTATTATTATTATTATTAGGATCACAAAAATCAGATAACATAATTATAAACAACAAGTTATTTTACTTGAAGAGGCATTGTTATAAACATCATAATACTTTACAGTTGCGTATTTAAGACTTAAATCTAAAATTTCTAATTAAATTTTATTAATATATAATTGTTAAAAAAATATAGAACACCGAGTCAGATTAGAACAACTTAAACTATAATTTGAATCCGTCCTTTAAATGTATCGGATCTATTTTTTGAAAACTCAAACTCAAAATTTACTTTAAACTGAAGCAAATTTATAATTTGGATCAAATATTATAAACGCTCCTGCAAATTATCCATACCTAACTATTTGAAAGTTGTTTCAGGAGGTTTAATCCCACTTAATAAAGACAAGCAAGTTACTTAAAATTTCACAATAAGAAATGTTAGTAGAATATTCTTTGACACATTCTTTTATAACGTATCATCTATTATCAAGTAAATTTGATTCTAGCGTAATAAAATGGAGAGTGAAACAAGGTTATCTATTAAGATTTATAAAAAAATTATAATAATAAAAATATATTAAAAGGGTGTATTACGACATGTACTGTTAATGTTTCTTATCCATATTAATTTAGTATTTGAGTTATTGACATTCAATTTGTATTATTATTTTCTAAATTTGTTGTTTCAAAGATATTGATTAAATCAATTATACATAGCATTGTTGACATTCTATTTATGCGTTGAAAGGCACTATGTAACAGAGTGAGGATGAGGGAGTGGGAGTGGGAAGTGTGTGTGTGTGTATATATATATATATACGTGTGTGCATGCATGCAAAATCAATAATCCAGATTAATTCTGTGTTTCGATAAATTATTATTTAATTGATCGTTTGTTTAGTACATTTTTATAACAGGAGTGATTTAAAATAAATTAAAGATGTTCATACAATCTACTCATAATTAAACATGAATCCACCCATTAACGGGTGTCGTAAACTTATAAAAGTTGTACAATTTTTAAAGTTGGAAACTATTTACTAATGTTTCCTTGAAATATAAAATAATAAACAAATGAAATGTATAGAGATATGGAAAAACAATCATTGATACAATATGTAGAAACAACTCTTGAGTATTATTTGGAACTGTAAGCCTGGAAAAAACAATTGTGTTTGATTTTATCAGAGGAAACTCGAGAAATCAACTCGGTTATTCAGTTGTAACCATTATAACTGTTTTCATCAGTTCATTAGGTTAAGACGCTGCAAGCATATATAAAGCCATATGTACTATGTAATAAGCATTAAATGCATGGAGAACTCTCTCTATCTCTCTCTCTGTAGTTGACGCATATTCAGTAACAATGATTTCTCTCTGTTGTTTCCTTCGTCTTCGTTCTATGTTGATGGTTTTATATAAAATGTTTACAAACGGATATTTGTAATTTGATTTCAATAAATTTTTATTATAAAAATATATTATGATTTGATTGGATTGATTTAAATAGGATTTTAAATTTAATATGATTTGATTAAAAGTAGTTTCAATTAGATTGGATAATTTAATTTGTTTTATTTTTATTTTAGTTAAAAATAGTAAATACCATTATTTTCAATTCAATTTTTTATTAATATATATTTATATAATAAAAAATATGAGATACAATATTAAATTTAAATTAATTTAAAACTAATAAAGTTATAGATATATTAAAATAATAAGATATATTTTTCAAAATTAATAATAAGATATAATTTAAACAAAATAAGAAAAAATTAACTGTTACAATTTCATAAATATAAATGAGAAACTAATTTTATGAATAAAGTTGTATATATACATAAGTTTAATCTGAATTGCATTGGAGATTTTAAAATTAAATCAAATTCGATTCAATCAAATAAAAAATTAATTTTTACAATTTTTAATTTTTTTTGTAATCAATTTTTTGAATTCATTGTTGCAGTTTATATTAAGTTGATTAGTTGATGAACATCCCTAATATAAAGTGTCACAACAAAAGAATAAAAAAAAGTAATTAAAAAAAAAACTCTTCATTGTTGGAGCTAGGAATAAACTGAAAAAAGTTAACCAAATAATTTAAGTAACACTAGAAATCAAAGATTAATGTTTAAGTCAATATATGAAATTAATAGGATTGCATAAATGTTTAAAGTGAGGCAATTAAACATGATAAGGAGAGTTAGAAACAACTTTGAAGAAGTGCGGTGTATAACATTTCCACAACTCCTACTTCAACATAAAGTGAATTAAATGGAAGAGCGAAGAGAAGTTGAAATGATTTTATAACCTATATTTTAATATATATTTTTGTTACAATACAATATAAAAAATGTTAAGAGTCGATCTTCAACTCTCATGAGATATTACTCTAGTACTCAACATTTTAGTATTGGACCAATTTTAATGGTTTATCTATACTTTAAGATAGTATAATAAATATATGATTTTTATCTAAACCAAAATAATTGTAAGAAAAACTTGCAAATATAAATAGAATAATATCAACTTCAAAACATAATCCAATCTCTTTATAAGCCTTAAAAAATTAAAAATCGAAAGGCGATGGAGAAAATGATTAATGAATTAAAGAAGAAAGAAAAGGACGTTTAGAAGAAATGGGGACTAAGATGGCGTGCATAATCCAACTAGTATCTAATGTATTTATATTGGGCATTACTATTAATGTCTCCCATGACACAAAGTAGTTATCACTTTTGAGTCTCCTCAAAAAACATGAGTGCTTTGTCAGCACCCGTGACCGTGAGTCACCCGAGAGAGAGACTTCGCTCAGTGGTTTTTATTGGCGTCACTTGCGCCATGCTTATGGTTCGCCTTTTACACAAACACTATACCCTTGTTTTTAAATTATATTAACAACAAGTGTAAGTTTTCTTACATGTGTAATATATTTACTTTTTCACTCTTACATAAAGATTTTTTTAAATTTTATTTCTTTATTATTAGAACATATTTATAAGAAATATTTATAAATTGATCCAATTCAAGGTAAATCATAAAACTCAATTGAACAAAATAAAACTAAAAATATCAATTTTTTACATTAAATTAGAGAAAAATTTGGATTTAATTTTGAAAAATCCAATTTAATCCAAATTAAACTTATGTGTACATATATGTTTATTTATAAAAAAATTTAATTCATATATATAATTATATATTTATGAAATCAATACATACATATTTTTTAATAATTCTACTTCCAAAATTATATTTTACTATTAAATTTTTAGGGATACATCTTATAATTTTATTTATAAAATTACCAGTTTTAAATTAACTTGGAATTTATTTTTATGTTTCATATTTTTTACTATACAAATTTTGTTATATAAAAATTATTTTTAATGAAAAATAGTATTATTTATTTATTTTTAATTAAATTAAATATATGATATATATATATATATATAGAAGTTGAATTAGTCAATCTAATTTAAACCGTTTTTAATTAGATTAGATTAAATTTAAAATATTCATATTCAATCATAATATATTTATATAATCAAATTGAATGATTTTTTTAAAAATAATTAAAATCAAACCATAAATATATTTAATTGAATATCTAATTTTATTTTTATTTATAATTTTATATATATTTTAAATAAATAATAATATTATAATTTTAATTATTATTAATTTTAAAATTTTGACAAACTGTCAATAAATATAATATTTTTTAATTTAAATAATTTATTTTTTCATATTTATTTTAATTTTAAAAATTTTATCTCCTTAAATTATTATTATTATTGAATAAAATAAAATATTCACTATATATCTATTATTTTAAATTTATAAGATTTATTTAAATTTAAAAACATTCGTGCAATGCATAAAAAATTTACTATTTTTTATTTTATAAATTTAATAACCACTCTTAAATGATATAATTGTTTTAAGAATATTATTAAAACTATAATTTTTGGCATATTAATTATTTCGATTTTTTTATTTTCTACTACCCTCTTATAGTATTGCTTAAATTTAGTTATTCTAAGAGTACGTTTAATTGTGCCTTTATTTTATAAAATTTAGTGTAAACTAATTTTTGAAATTTATTTTTTAGAAAAAGTGGAAAAAAAATTAAGTGAGAAAAAATGGACTGGAACAAAAAAATATAATAATAAAAAATTAAAAGGAATAAATTAAAACTATCTAAAAAAAATTTTTTGTTTCTTTAATTTCAAAACAAAAGTAGATATTGTTTTTTAAAACGATTTTAAAAGTTATATTGATCAAATAAGTTTTTTATTTTAAAAAACCAAAAATCAAAAAATTAGGATTTATCCTTTTAAATTAATGGTACATATTGTTTTTAAAGATAAACTGTAATTACAATTATTTCTTAAAAATTAAAAATTAAATTTATGATAAAATATATAATTATATATGTAACAAACTTTGAAGTTATTACAATCTTTCAACCACTGATTTTCTTTCTAGTCCAGGTTGTAATACTTAGAAGTTTTAATTGTATTGTAATCAAAAGAAATTTATTTTATTAAATATAGTTGTTGGTGAATCCTCATTGTGTTTTTAATTTATTATATTATAATTTAATTTTTAATAAAAGATTTACTTTTAATTTATTAACTAGTATTTTGAAAGAAATAATTAGCAAAAATCTTGTTTTATAAAGTGCATCGATCTCCTCATATTAGGAGTCCAATGTTTAAATTTAAGTTTTAATTGAATTTTGATTAAAAATATTATGATACTAGTCAATTCAATTTAAATTTCGACAAATCATTTTAAATTTATCAATGTAAAGATAATATATCTTAACTCTAACAATTTATGTATAAATTGTTTCTTAATTTCAAATGTTTTATCTTCTAAAATTATTTTTTTCTGACAAAAATATTTATTATTACAAATAAAAATATTTTATTATTTTAATGTACTATAAAAATATTAATTAATAAAATTCAAATTTAAAATCTCGTACAAATTACTTAATTATTTATTATTAAACCAATTTTAATGGTTCTTATTATACTTTATTGTTCTTTAAGAAACATAATTTCGTCCACTATTTATTAAAAATGATATTATTTATATTCTTTTAAAATTTTACTTAAACTGTAGAATGTAAAAAAATGTTAATTTATTCAAAATATGATTTGTATGTTAGAAAAATATAGTTTATCTACAGATAATGTAAAATTTAAAATTTTTTTATTTACTCTAAAAAATTTAAATTTGAATCTAAATCTAAAATATTATATAAATTATTTAAATATTTTATAATTAGCAGGTTAATCTAATAGATAACTTTATTGTTTTCTAATGAGAAGGCGTATTTAAATTTCTTAACTACAACTTTAATAATTTTAAGACTGAATTACTTCATCTAGGTTTAAAAAATTAAAATGTGCACTATTTTTTATAATTTTTTTATATTCTACAGCCATTAATTTTTTTATTGATTTAAATTTCTTTGTGCACTGATATGTTACCTACAGATCCATTCCTCCCCCCCTAAAAACATCACTCGCCTGTTTTAAATTGATATGACCAGATCTGATAATTATACGTGTGGATGTAAGTGTTTTTAATTATAAAAAATATATTTTTCTATAAATATTTTTATCAGTTTATAAATTGATATAAAATATATTAAATTTTAACAACTATACCGTTTTAAACCATTATTAAAAAAAATTTACTAAAAAATAATTTTTGACAAATATAAATTTATCATAAAAAATTTAATTAAAATTTAAAATGATTATTTTTTATCTTTTAAAATTGTTATTAATTTTTTTAGCATGTGATTATCTGCTTAGTGAATTATATATTCACTGAAAGAAACTGATTACTAATTAACACTGATGGTCATTAGCTTGTCTTCCTTGTAAATGTGCTACCAAGGATTCGTAATAAATAAGGGTTAAAGCTGTATATAACTAGTAAGATTCTTTAAAATACAAAATATAAAAATAAACAATAAATATACAAAGATATATGTTATATATGCAACAAAATATGTAATTATAATACTATGTAATTAAAATTAAATTAATAATTAAATATTATTTATATAATATTATCAGGTTAAGACTATGAGAGCTCTTGCTAAGATTGACCAAATGAGTCAATGTTGATCTTATCCTTTTGAGTTCTTTCCTTGTACTAACATTTATAAGTGAAGTTTCTCAGCTGTTCACAGGTTCTGACTTAGCATAACATATTTACACATAGCTAAACTTTTTTTTTTTTAAGTTTTTTTAATCATGCCACCCCAAAAGCAAAATGTTAATTTCACGTCTGCTAAGTTTTTTTAAAGAAGGTATGCTTCTACGCTTTTGCATGATCAATTTGTCGTTATGTGGCCACATCTGCTAGGAATTCACTCATGATAGAATGATACATTGAACCTTTCCTCGGTTGAGATTTGTCCCTTTCGAGTTTGACTCCCAACTTTGGTGCTTCTCTTTGAATGATCATTAATTTGGTTGCTTTACATTTTTAAAAGTTGATAATTATGTGTTTAAAATTGAGAGAGAAATTAATAAGGTGTGTGTGTTTTTACATAAGAGAGAAACAAGTGTAGAAATTAGCTGAAAGTGTGATAAATAAATAAAAAATAGATAAGAGACATATTTAACATAAATTTAATTTATCTACAACTAGAAATTTATTCTTAGATTGAATTAATTAGATTAGATATTTAATTAGGTTTAACGTCTGCATTTTAGTATGCTACACTATGTACTAGGTGTATAGGTTAGAAAAATCATTTATATATAAATATCACTTTTAACCAATTAATTAGCAGATCATGTATACGCTCAGAAGAAATTTATTTCTATATGAAGAGACAATATATCATGTTTTTATTAATTTTTAAATAATACAACTGATATGAATCTGTATTTAAGATTTTGAAAGAGTTAAAGTGCATTAATTTTTAATACACTGTTACTCTAAAACTCGTATTTTTATTTTACGTTTTTTTACTTCATGTATTATGTACACATCACATATAAATAAATATTTAATAATTTGTGTATTGATTTAATAAATGAATTACCTCATGTTAATTAATTCTTAAAAACAAGAAAGTAGAGTAGATATTATTTCGAAAGCCCTCTATATGTCTATCTAAACGTTTTAAAATTTCATCTGTTCGAAAATCACGTATATGGTACAAAAGTATTTATTAATTTAAATAGAGAGTTAATGATGATTTTAGAGGTCCATAATAATAATAATAATAATAATAATAATAATAATAATTAATAAATAAATAAATAAAAGTTAACTAAGCTTTTCGCAACAAAAGTGAGTATCTGTTCTCTTTTGAACATAACATGAAACGATGGTTTTTAAAAAAGAAATAAATGTAAAACATAACGATGGCATATCCTTTTCTTTATTACTATTTTTAAGTTATAACAATCCAAAAAAATTTAAAAAAAATGTCAAAGAGCAGGAGAAAAAGAAGTGTGAACTGAACTTCTAATAATAGCGAAAGCTAAAATGACCTTTATGCTTAACATTAAAAATAAATATAGTTCGTATAAATATGGTTAAATTAATTACTCCTTTTTCTTAGAATATATTTTTCTTAAACGATAAATTAGTCCTTTCTTCTTTTCTTTTATATTTACAATCTAAATAGTAAACTTTAAATTTATAATTTTATATAAATCTGTTCGTTTGTATTTTTCAGCCATAAAAAATTTATTTACTAAAAACATTTTAAAAATAATAAATAAACAGTTTAAAATATTTACAATTATTATGCAATTTTTGTATATGCAATTCACAAATATATATATAAGGTGTTTTTCGTATTTTCTATTTTATTCCGAACGTATTTAAGCTCCTCTTATTTGCTATGAAATTTAAGATTAATTTAAATGCGAGTGAAATGTCTAAGAATATAGAATTTATTTAATATATATATCCAATATTTTTAACCATTTTACTGAATTAATCTTAAATTTTATAACAAAAAAATTAATCATGATTGATAGAGGCTGCATGAAGTATATATGTAACAACTAACAAGAGAGCATACAAACATACGTCCTCTTAAACTGAAACTTATATATTAATATCAATTATAAACGAGCATACATAAATTTGTAAATAAAAATTTTATAGTTATCGCTAAAGGAATTGATATGATGTGCTGAATACGGCATTCGGAGGTAATCATCAGTGGCTCAAAGAAGTTGCCTGGCGATGACCCACCAGCGCTAGCTGTCCACAGACAGCTACTATGTATTACATTCCAGCCCCAATTAATTATAATTTCTTTAATAAAAACAATATATCTCTTTAAACCAAGACAATGAAACCAGAAGGGATAATAATAAATATAAAAATATTCTAAATATAAATATAATAAATTCATTTTTACATTTTTAATTCTTTTATAATTAATTTAATTATATATGTAATTATAATTAATTAATTAATACAATTTAATAATTGATTACTGATAATTAGTTATCACATGTAACTAAATTAATCATATTTTGATGATAATTAATTTTTATAGATTTAGGTATATTAAGAATGAGGAAGTGTGGTAAATATGATATAATTTATGGACCAATAACGACTCTACAAGCATCGCCTATAAAACGGAATAATATAGCATCATTGTCTCTAGGCCCCTATTAACCTACAGTGCAAATCCTTATAGGGAGCCCCTACTGTACGTCATCATGATGACGTCACCTTTATGTCTATGATGTTGACACGTATTCAGTGAGGCGCCTTCGGTGCATCTCCCGGGAAAGTGTTTGGAAGGATCATTCTAATTCCAAACCAAGCATATTATAAAAAATAATAAAAAAATAAAAAATAACGATATTTTTTATACGGATATTATTTGAATATATATACTTGGAAGATGGTTTAGTCCTAGCATTGATAAAAGGCCAAATCGTCTTGGTCTTTCTTTCACTGACGCATCTATTCAGTGCCATTCACGACAATGGATTGCTATTTTGGAAACCCTAATCCTAACCCTTATAATTACTGTCACTCTCCCCTAGTAAACATGCCTTCTCCCTCCTCCGAATTCATGCTATCTGATTATCTCATGCTCGATCATGTTCAACAATCTTGGTCAGCAAGTACAGAAACTGAATCGTCGGACAAAGCAGCTTCTAGCGATGCAAGTCATGGATTTGGTGATACAACCTCCACCAACAATAACGTCCATATGCAAGTGCTTCTTAATAATCTCTTCTTTTTTTTATTATAAAAGAAAATGGCATACCGTGTATTATGTTCCATTTTTTGTATTATATTTAATTAAATTTTTAATTAATTGTTGATTCAGAAAATGCAAAGATAATGGAATAAAGCGAAAGAAGGTGGAACTGAGTCAAAGGATCACGTTTAGAACCAGATCGCAGCTTGAGGTTATGGATGATGGATATAAGTGGAGGAAATACGGAAAGAAGTCGGTGAAGAACAGTCCGAACCCAAGGTAATTAATTATAAATACTAACAAATAAAATGAACCAAATAATATAGTTGATTTAGTTATTGTATGATGAATATGATCGATGATGCAAATTACTAGAGCGATGTATTTTAATGATTATTTTAGGATCTAATTAGAAGCATGTAAATTAAACAAAATGAATGTGATTGGAGGGAGGAATCGGGGAATCATGTCGACCACTGTTAAATTAGGATAGGACAGTGGGCCTGAAAGGTAGATAGGAATGAAGAATATGATGGCGGCTGATATATTATTTATACTAATTAGAGGGAGACAGAAGTGGTGCTGGACCTTAATAATATACAAGATTGAGGAGTGCCCTCAATGGACCCATAGATTTGGGTATAGATGTATGCATTTTTGGCTGCTTAAGAAGCAAATGGTCTAGTATTCATTTTTCCTTGTGTTTCAATTAATAAAACTAGTTTTGTACTTTCATTTTCTGTTAAGACAATTAAGTAATGAACATGAGAGACCATGATGTATTCACTCACTACTTCCACCACTGGTCCCGGGTAAATAATTAACATCTTTTCAGACTCAACTTGCTACTTTGTCTGCCTCATAGCCCTTAGGAAAAAATAATACTAAACACAAAATAATTTATTGTATGGCAAGTAATTCATTAAGCTGCCTTTATATTAATAGAATTCAGTTATTTTAAAGGTTGTGGACTCCTGGCGTCCTGGTTAAAAATATTAAAATATTAATTTGTGAAATAAAAGTGGATCTCGTAACAAGCTGCCTAGTTTTAGCATTGTTGATAGAGACATATATATATATATATATATCCCCTCCATGTAGCTGTTAGACCGGTTGGTTTCCGCCATATAACTTTGTGCATGTGTGTAATAAAGAACCTGAGGAGATGAGGAGAGAAATTTTTTATTGAATTAGCTTCATGATTATGAAATCACCAATTAAATTTTGAAAAAGAATATGTAAATTATAATTCTTCAAAAGAAGTTTTTCTCTTTCCGGATGTAATTAGTTAAAAAAAATTAATTATCAAAATTTAATTAGATGGTACATGATAATTTAATCCATTTAAAAATTTGTTAAGATGAAGATGTGGAAAGAGTGAATCTCAATATATATTAAAATGAATCTTTATAACTTATTAAAATAATATTAATTGTTTATATATGACTGTATAGGTGAGATTAATTTTTCTTTTCCCTATAACATTCTTATTAGACATGATCAAATAATGAGGTATAAACTTAATAAAATGATATTTTTATAATTATTTTATCAATTAATTTATATGATAAAATTTTATATAAATTTAAAATTTTGTTGATATATAATTTAATATTAAATATTTATTTATATTTTAAATTTATATCATATATTAAAATAAAGTCATGAATGATAAAATTAATTAAATTTTACATTGTGTATAATTTTATAAACTTGATTTATTTTATAAAAAAATTAAATAAATATAAAAATTATTGAAAATTTTGTTTTATTAAAATTAAAATTTGATATGATTTGATTCTATTATATATATATATATATATATTATACCCATGTAATTAGAAATTCATTGAGTTTGAGTTAGAGTTAATAAATTATATAGTGTGGTATTGAAACGATTGATGATGACAGGAACTACTACAAGTGTTCAGGTGAAGGATGCGATGTGAAGAAAAGGGTGGAAAGGGATAGGGATGACTGGAACTATGTATTAACAACATATGAAGGTGTCCACACTCATGACTGTCCATGTACCCCCAACTACACCCAAACCTCCTTCCTGCATTCCAATGATTGGCCGCACGCTTCTGCAAAATCATCCTCTATTTCTTAGTCATATATATATATATATATATATATATATATATATATATATATATATATGTTTCCTTCTCTTCCTTCTCAATAACATATTGATTATGTATATATATGCACTAGTCCATGCTGCATGCCACACCCAATTCCAAGTGAAATCAACCATAAGCTCATTCCAGCTCCTTGCACCTCTCTTCTATATATGTATAGAACCTCGCAAAGGTCTAAGTTGGTAAGGGATTGGCTATATACATATATATATCATCCATCGCATTCTCTAATTAGTCATAATTATTTTTATAATCTAGTATGTTTAATTAATCATTGCATAGTCCAAGCCTTTGTAATTTGAAGTTTATGTATGCTTCGATCGATCCAGATTATTAAATTGCTATACTGGCGGCGGCACCAATATTTGTAACTATTTAGGTATATCATGACTACCAATTAATAAAGTTAGTTGCTTTTGTAATCTGAAATTTTAATGGCTTCGAAAAGGACAGAGAGGAAGGGATTGTGGATGGATAGATTCCAATTTGAACGCCCAATGATGAGTGTGACACAATCACTTGTTTGCATCATGTGACAATATTGCAATATATTTGGTTCGTTTTACCTGGATTAAAAAGAAATAGCAGAGGGGACGCTTATTGGTAATGTGCCGCAATGGACCCATATATATGACAAGTTCGGGCGATATATATATATATATAAATATTTGATGGCCTTTAGTTAATTGTTTACTTATTAGAAACGTGAAGCAACACGACCGATCAAGATAAAAATATGTATATGAAAATATAAGCAGATAAGCCTGTATGAAATGAAATGCAAATCAATTTGAAGCATGCAAAATGTGTTGAGATAAAGTCAAATAACCGGTGCCAAAAGTCCAATCACAAAAATCAATGGGTGCATAAGAGCATCTCCATCCAACAATATACATCATTTTTAAAATGAGAATTAATTATTTAAGCATTTGATACTTAAATAAGCAACCTAATAAACAATTTTTTAATCTAGAAATTTCTTAAATATTTAATATTTAACTTTAAAAATTCAATAAGCAATCTCTATTGAATCTGCTCTAGGAAATTTAAATAATAAATAAAGGATTTTTTTTTAAATTATCCAATGCGATAAATAATTTCATTCTAGATGGATTAGTAATTTTTATAAAAATTTAAATAAAAATATGTACAGTTTTTAATATCTTATCTTAATCTCATTAATCTATCTTGATTGAAATTGTTTATCCCATAAAATAATTTATACAACTCTATTAAAAAAAAACATGAACTTATCTTTATTAAACTCCACAAGAAAAAGGCTCAAATGTGAAATTGACTTATTCTTGAAAGGAAAATCCTCTTTCTCCCATCCAAAAAAAAGCATTCATCTATATACACCCCATACACGTTGGATTAAAAGTGGAGCAAGAAGCTCACGTTCAACAAGGACGTGAATGATTCAATTATAATGGCCTCCATAAGTAGAATATATTTAGATGGATAATATTGAATGTACGTACTGTAGTGGAAATTCTTCTAAAAACTATGTTGTGTCATTCAGATTATAGGTTTTGCGAAGGTGTGGCCAAGTATTTCCAACCACTTTTTGTGCGTTTTCCATCGTAGATTTTTATGAACGAAATTAAGGTAGTGCATGTTTGACCTTTTAACGAGAAAGATTGTAAGGTACGTTTACATGTTTGAAAATTTGTGCCAATAGAAAATCAAATTCACTGATAACTGTTTATAAAATAATTATATATAAAAATTATTTTCATGTGATAATATATTAAAATTGTAAAGTAGTTTAACGTTCACTCAATGTAAATAAGACCACATTAGTGTTTTCCGGGATAAAATCAAGTTTCAAGTTGGATTACTTCATTATTTCACCGGAAAAAGAGTTGGATTACTATCAGGTAGCTAGTGGTTAGTGTGGCATAAATGGCCCTTTTGAAGAGACATCATCAACCTAAAAGAATATTGATCCTCATTAAATACTATAAATATCCTAACTAAACCATATATATATATATATAGCCTTTTTCGTACAAGGAGGGATGCTAGTATTATATTTGTTTAAATATATTTTTAACATATTTTATGTAATTAATTAATTTTTAAAAATTAAAATAATAATGAGACTTAGAGAAAATTATATAGTATTGAGTAATAATGCTTTTAAATGTCAAAGATGGTTTACACCTCTTAACATCCATAATTCAACGGTTGAACATTAAAACAAAAAATCTAATGGCTTACATTTATATATAACTGAGTATAAACTAATTTTGGTACGTGGAAAAACTTTTTGCATGTAACACAACTTAACTCTTTTGTCTCTTTAATTAAGGTTATATATTTAATTCTAATTTTTGTTGAATAATTTCTAAATTAACAAATAAAAAATTGAAATAATAGAGAATTAATTAATTAATTCTTAAATTATGTAAAATTTTGTAAACTTGATTTATTATATGAAAAATTAAATTTTACTATTATATTGCTAAAATTTAATTTTAATAAAATATTATTGGAAGTATCATTTTATTAAAATTGATATCAAGAATAGTTCTTATCAAAATTAATCCACTCAATAATTTTTTGAAACATTAAATTTCATCCATCCAACTATTATATTAAAATTTTCTATTAGGTAAATTAAGTGTGCAAAGTTTTCTAAAATTTTAAAAATATTTTACCATTTATAGTTTCTTGCTTACTTTAGAGTATGATGTTTTAATCCAGATAATTTCTAGACTGGTGGACAGGAATTCATATTAATGATATTAGATTCCGTTCAATTGGGTTATGGTTTCTTTCCTTTGGTTTTTCAGATGACACTTCCTGTTTTTTTTTTTTTTTTTTTGGAGAATGTTCTCTCTATCCACAATCGCAATTCTTTGAGGTTTTTACTTTTTTTTCCCCGGTTTTAAGCTAAGAGTGGTTTGGCAGGCTGAATGTTGATAATCAAATCCTTCCTTTTGGTGAATTTTTTCCGGTGGTCATTAAATTATGCAGGGGCCTTTTACTTATGTGGGAGTCACCTTGTTAAGTAACCATTAAGCTTCTGTTTTTGGCACACTGCCATTCAAAAGAGTTTCAAAGCATTTAAATAAGTGTAATAGTGCTTAGGATTAAGATGTATATTATTCATCCAAATGCTACAAAGTAAACAACTTGAAGAAAGAAGAATTAAAAAATACTTATAAATATAAAGATTTTATATAAATTTTATTTTTGCAACAATAAAATTATTCAAATATACTTAGGATTTAGATAGTTATTTGTCAAAAATTATAAAAAAATGTTGTAATTTTTTTTATAATAAAATTGCAAGTAATAAAATTACTTTTGGTATTAGTGAATATAAGCTGAACTGTGTGAAACCATGTAAATTTTTTTATTTTTTTTTATTTCTCTCTTTTCTAGGAAAGCTTTGAAGGTAAAGAAGTAGAAAATCTTTTGTGCTTTATGTGTCTTTGGCTCATTCAGGTTTGTCTGTCAAGCATTCCCAGCAACTGTTGTACATTCCACTTTCTGGAATGTTATCTGTTTCACTTGATAATTAAAAAGTGGGAGTTTTATTTTTGCATTTTCTATTTCGTTTTTTGTATTTTTTTATATAAAAAGATAAAATTATTTTTAAAGATTTAACTTTTCGAAATGTAAATTCGAAGGATTTAGGTTTCTTTCTTAAAAGCACATATTCATAAGGTAAATTGTACATTGTTTATTAAATCCAAAAAGGTGTATCAAAATTGAGAATATAAATTTTTCAATATCTATTTTTAAAAAAAGACTAAATTAAACTCCAGATTAATTGTTTTAAAATGTTGTGTGGAAAGAGTATGAATATATGTTTCAAAAAATGTTTCTATAACACATTGGATGAATTTTCAAAAATGCATGTATTCGAAAGATTTGTTTTGAAATAGATTTAATTATTTTTCGGATAAGCATTTTTATATAAAAAAACATTTTCAGAAGCTTAATCCATTCCAAAGATTGAAAAAATATTTTCAGAAGCTTAATCCATTCTAAAGAATCACTTTCAAAAACTCATTGAATCCATCTCGAATAATAAAAATGAAAGATAGTTTTGATATTTAATTTTATAAAAATAAAAAGAGATATAAAAAAAAAGTGAAAAAACAACTTCCTTGTAACTCCTCA
The DNA here is from genome assembly GCA_037954105.1 of Canavalia gladiata. Lineage (NCBI taxonomy): Eukaryota > Viridiplantae > Streptophyta > Magnoliopsida > Fabales > Fabaceae > Canavalia > Canavalia gladiata. The sequence continues at coordinate 55,050,641 of CM075659.1, read as the reverse complement.
TTCTCTGTCACAATAGAAAAAAAAAATACTATTGTTGTTGTAGTTTGGCTTCAAGATTTCACAAATGTTCGATGTTGCCTTCTCCAGCACACCTCAAGGAACCTTAAAGGTGATTGTGAGAGATTTCTTCATTGAACTCGGGGATGGGGATATATCAGGACATGATTCATAAAAAGATTGCCGCTGTCTGTTTTATTCACAGATTAATGCCGAGTGCCAGAGCTTCTCGTTTATTTATAATTATTTTTAAATATTCAACCAAACAATGGAGAATTTTCTGATACTTAATGGTCAATATATATGATACATTTAAAAATATCCGATTAAAATTAGGGTGCATTGTTTTTTCAGCTTTGAAAAAAGGAATTTTAATAATATATCTTTTTTTTAGCTTCTTAGAAAAATATTAAAATTATCTTTTTTATATTTTTCATTATTTAAAACACTTACGTAATCAATATAAAATATTTAATTAATATTTTTTTAAATTATGTATCTTGTTTGAATTTCTTTTGCAGGTGTAATTTTTGTTCATGATCTTTCACAGAGAAGAACAAAGGCTAGCTTGCAGAAATGGGCAGCTGAGATTGCTGCAACCAGGACATTTTCTACTCCTTTAGGATCTGGAGGCTTGGAATGTCAAAATTGTAGGATCGGTTTGTTTCGAGATTGGATGAAATAATAAAATTGATTTTGAACTGTCAGAAGTATTTGGAATGTGTCTGCAGATTAATCTCAACCACATGTTTTACATGGGAACCATTATCACGGTGGGAGGAATTAATTGTTTGTCAAAAAGACACTTAGTTATACTTCTTTTCTGCTTCACTACAGGCATGAGCTTTAGCTAGAGAATGTTCAAATTTCAAAGTACGAAACCTGCAAAATACTTAATACAAGCAGGCCTCCTTTCTCTCCTTGAAGATTAATTACTTAATAGCTTGGAAAATTTCAGTGGAACCACCCGCAGTCTTCTCTTCTGCAGAGCCGAGACCTTCCAGTTAGGAGCACGTAAAGTAGATGCATGTTTAAGTACACAATCTCCCCCTCGTAACCCTCTTAATGTTTCACGTGTTCACCTCATATTTTCGAAAATCAAATCACGCTACCAATAAGTCAGTGCTTGCGAAAATCCAGACACTATTTCGTACATATCCAAACCTCTTTTTCTCAACAAGAATCACTTATCCCCAACAGATACTAACTGATTTTAAAACAAACTGTCATGGATAGAAATTTCATCACGAATTCCTTCCTATGCCGATGATCAATCAATTAGCTTTACAAATTCAAATGAATCAGATACCGAATTCATGAAGAATATTTCTCATGGACTTTCGTTTAGCTTTCACCAGCAATCATCTAAATTGAGACATTACATTTGTGACGAGATGAACATGGATGAGGGCTTTAACGGCAATTAACACAACTCACGAGTGAGAGCTCCCTGCAGGTTGCTTTTCACAATTTGAGAAGCCAGGGAAGCCTGCTACAAATTATAAACAAATGAACATATATTTGTTTAGAAAGACCTGGGAGAGCAGCGGATGCAACATCCATCTTGTTGCTCTCGGAGCTCAAGCCAGGAGTTTTGTAGCAGGTTAGGAGTTTAAGATAGTAAATCTTGACCTCACCCCACCAAAACTTCATGGTAAATACAATTCCTATGCTAAGTAACACATTCTTCTTATATTGCATTCAATGCTTTCAAAGTCATATATTGCATTCTCAAAACATCTCAACTTTTCTCTATGCATGAAATGTATTGCATTCTTTACATGCCACTGATCATGAGAAATAGCCAAGCTGAACTGGCATGGATTCCTCATTTTGAGCTAAAACTGCCTCCTCTGCTACAATCCAGCCCTTATTGTTGGACTTTGCTTGTTCAATCTCTTTATAGCAACTCTGAGAAAATCAAGACATAAGAACATAATGGGCACAAAAGGCAAGTTCACAGGATATACATTATTCTCTAAAAGACTTAAGCCTGCATCCTTGTTCTCTAAAGAACAAATCTAAGACATATAAACCTAATTGTCTACAGCTGTACATTGTTCAGACAAAACTTCAACTTATTCTCCCATTCAATGTTAACTAAAAGATAGTTGAACAAAAACCAGAAGATGCAAATGCTTAAATAAGGAAATATACCAACTAAGGCTAATATGAAGGGGTAACAAGGTTGCACAATCAGCCAGGATTTTAGAAATGGATGTATTTTTTAATGAGCAAGCATTTGGCTGATATAACAAGTTAACAACTGATACACTATACAAACACAAATTGCTAAGCATTTCTTACATAGTCAAACTTGTAAATGGGCAAGTAATAGTTATCAGCTGGCAATGGAAGAATACCAACCTCTGAAATGGGCAAGTAATAGTTATCAGCTGGCAATGGAAGAATACCAACCTCTGAACAAGTATATACAACAAGGGTCATCCAATCCCACTTTTCCACAATCTGTTTTTGGTCACCAAGTGCTTCTTGTAGAAAGTATAGTAATGGGGGCATTAGCTGCATCTCAAATTGCCTTGGTTTGCCACAGAGCCTGCAGCTACCGGGGTTTATTTCATCAGCTGCTGCTAAAATTGGCCTCCCACCATACAAATATCTACAAAGAAATGATAGGCAAAGCATGTTACTAAACCCAAAAAATAGGAAGGAAGAGAAAAACAGGGAGGGGAGGGAGTGAAGCAGAGAAAAGGAAAGATTTGACCAGTACAGTGATTAGGGAGAGAAATTAGACATATCTGGTAAACGGTCAGCAAATGAATTAATTTGACCAATAATTAACATTCTACATCAGAATCACACATTCCCCAATTGAAACTATAAGCCAACTTTATCATCATGGTGCTATTGCTCTAGTCCCTCCAATTCTCTCACTTTCAAGAAAGATAATGGACTGTTCTCAATCCAGCAGAAATTTAAACAGAAACAAGGGATTGAGATAATAATAAGTAATATGGTTCTGGCAGTGTCTTTAAGTCCATAGTCCACTCCAAATAATCATTTATTATATACCTGAAACATTGTTCAGGATATGCATCCAACCGTTTCTTGAACTTGAGGTATGTTCTATCAGCAGTCAAAGCTTTATCATACTCATAATGTTCCTTTTCCCAGGTTTCTTCTGCTTGTGAAGGATCCTCAACATCACTTCCATTCTCCTTAATAGAAAGTGATGAATAGTTAGAACATATAGAACCAAGATCCCCCGAACATTGCTCTTCCTGGGCATATATATAAAAGCAGGGCACCACTGTAAACAGGCAACACACCAACCAATTACAACAATTTCAATTTTAGCACAAAATTCATAATGCCACAAGGACAATTGTTCAGCTCCCCACCCCCACCCCCCCAATAAAAAAGACACTTTAAATGGAAACAGTGGAGAATGGTCACCTTGCACAATCATTCTATAAAAAAAACCAACAAACTTCGGGATTTAGCTACTCTAAAATGAGCAACTCTGTAAAGTGAGGTAGTACCTTTGATTTAATTAAAGAATCTTGTAATCATAACTAATTCTAAATTAATGGTGGATTCATCCTTAATTTCTCACTTTACATATTTGCTCGCTTTAAAAGAGTCAAATTCCCCATTCCATGCATGCTTGATTTAGATTATTTTTTCTAAAAAAAAAAATCACTTATCTTTCAAAAGCTCAGGAAGTTGAAAAAATAAGCAATTGTTTCTCTAAAATAAGTTAAACCAAACATGCACAAATCCCTTGTTTTGGTTTCCAGCTATAATTCATGTGACGTCTGCCATATTTGTGGACCATAAGAGGCATGCTAATAAGCAATTACACAAAAGCAGTATTTCTTTTTTACATCTTTATACCCGGCATATCATCATCATTACGAACTTCAGTTGTTGTTCTCGGACACGGAGATGATGAAGGGAGCTTATTCCGGCGCCTTCTCCGCGGTTTCTTGGTCTTAGCGGTAGAAGCCAAAGTGGCAGCATCAAAGAGAGCCTTGCTCAGTGCTTCCAAATCCATGTCACTTTCATGATCTTCGTCTTCCGACATGTTGGCACTTTTAACCTCATCGGAAGACCCGGCTTGTTTTTGCGGAGACATTTTGTCCTCATCACCAATGCTCTGAACTCGAAGAACTCGCCAACCGTTTCCGCATTGCGGAGAGACACAACCGAGAACGAAAAGAATGCGATGTTGAGTAAGAGGAGCATAAACTTGTGCAACAAGGCACAGCTTACTGCCACATGTAGCACAGCGAAGCAACTCGGAGTTTACGGCGTCCTTGGGGAAGGGCCAATCCTGCATTCATGAAGGATACGGCGTCGTTGCACCATCGCTCAAATTAGTCCGTGAAATCCTAAAACTAATTTGAAATTACAGATTAAAAAAAGTTGGACAGCGTTGAAAAAGTAATAGAGTTGTGTGTGATTGAAGAGAAGAGAAGAGTTACAGGAAGTCCTCCGATTTTAGTTGTATATGGATCAGATAGCTCGCGATAATGGTTGGCCCATGGCCCCGGCATGCCAAGTAAAGTTGCACCCATTCTGCTACCACTCTTTCACAACGCCAATGCTAAACGTTGCTTCCTTCTTCTTCCTTACAACCAAAACCGGCTCTTCTTGTAAATTGTACTAGGGTTTAAGCCGCGAATGGACTGGGTGACTCTGGGTTAGGTTACCTTCATAATTATTCCCTTTTCATGACTTTTTTAATTTAATTAAACTAAATAAAATAACTTGAAAAAAACATTCCTCTACAGCCATATAGTATATAAGGGCTTATGTTAATTAAATTGTATCATTAAATACCATTATTAACTTCTACAATAACTACTATTTTCCATCTATTTTATAAGAAACAAATAACTATTTCATCAAAATCAATAAAAATTTGTTAAAATAGTTAATTTATTATAAATTTAAAATTTTATTATTAAAACATCTATAATATTATTTTGTTATAATTTGTAAAAATTTCAATCATTTCCGTAAGAATAAAATATCCCCACCCGCATTCACTTTATGGATATAAAATGATGAGGATCTAAATATTTTTATACTTTCTATATAATAAATATTTTTTAATAAAACTTACTGCTTTTGAATATTAAAAAATAATCCTAAAAGTTAATGATAACATGCTTTTAAAATTAAAAGTTTAAATAGATTCATACAAGGTCTATTTATCTCAAACTTTTTTTAATCATAATTATGCTGAAAAAATATTAAGAATGTGTTTTTAACATTTTCATTATTTGAATAAAATTTATGTAAAAACTATAAACTGACCGTAAAAATATGTACTTTTACGGAAAAAGAAAAGAAAAAAAAAACTTGACAACAAAAGGTGGTTTGCTCATATTAGTTAAAAAAAACCTAAGCCCGTTAAGCCTAAATTTTTTTATAATAAAAAACTAAACCCAAAATAATGGGTATCATGGTAAGTCTGGGCCAGTTGCTTTTCATGAGCGAAATAGCATAAAGATGCAAAGTGGAGGCGAGGAAGGGCGAAACAAGTTGCAGTTGAGAATCACAAATGCTATAATCAAGCTTCTATATTCCCGTAAATAAGTTAGTCTATTGATACATGATGTATACAAAGGCTGTGTAGCTAATCCAATACGCTACTTCACCTTCAATCCTCGTCACGTGGTAAATTAGTCTAAAATGGAGCTCTCGTAATGTAATGGAATGGTTCACTCAATTCCATCTCTTAGCATTTTTCACACCTTTAGACTTCTGTTTTGCTGCCTGAAAGGCCTGCATTTTCTGCTTCTTCCGCGCTTCTTTCTCAGCCTGTAATTGCAAAGAATGAGAATTTACAAACTAGAACAGGAAGTTCTCCAATACTGTTAACCACCCATGTACATGGATTTAGCTAACAAAAGTTTACCTTGGACATCTTAGATTTGGCTTTCACTTTAGGAGCTTTGCTCTCAAGCTCTGCCTCACGTTCAAGTTCTCGTTCCCTAGCATCAAGATTCTTCTCCAAATAATACTGCAATTTTGAGATTCAAACATGTTAGAAACCTATGCTAAGCCATGCAATGGCTGGTGATGCAGCATTAATTATATACAAAACCGGATAAGATATAAAGGAGCTATAAAAGAAGCCAGAATATTACAATTCAATATGTCTATTAAATCAATTTCGATGAAAATATGGTTTCGGAAAATGATCCGCCAAGTCACCATAAATATAGCGCCTCAAAATTATTCAACCGTTATAGTGTGAAATTTAAATTATATAAACAGAAATTTTAAAGAACAAAACACTATTTTGGACCCTCTCAAATCAGATGTCAGCTATATTTTCTATTATTTTGATCCCGCATAGATATATTCTCAGCATCATTTTGGTCCAGTAAAGATATACTAACTTTATTTTGGTCCTGACATCTTTCCACTTGTGTGGTGAAAGACGGGAACAAAACGAGAGAAAACGATCAAGAATTTTATTATTTTATTTTACTTTTTGAAAACTTGTCAATTTAAAATCCAAATATGTCAGTGAAAATGATAAGTCCCTCTCACGGAGAAATCAAATTGACACAGAATACATCTAGAAAAGCACTGAAATGAAAATAATTTTGAGGGACCAAAAAGAAATGAGAAAATCTATGAGGGCTCAAGAGTGTTTTACAGTTTATGTGAGAAATGAGACTCGACATCTACGAAGCACTAGATCTGACATCGCCACCAGACATGACACGGACAATCCAACACTCCCTCAAACCAACAAGCTAAGTTTTATATTTTTTTTCTATAATAATGAGATGTCCGTAGAGGCACTGTTTTTAATATTTTATATATTTAAAGCTAACTTTTCTAAAAAAAAATTAAAATTTTTTTTTTAATAATACTAGTCTATGTCCATCCATACAGAAGTGTCAACCCAAGTGACCGAACCAAGTAGAGGTATCAGGCATCAGCTCAGTTGTCCGAACCAACAAAAAATAAAATTTTAATTGAACACCTATTGAGGAGTATCCGACCCGTGTCAAACAAGTGTTAGAGAAATGTGTGTTGGAAGCAAGTTCGACACTGCAACACTTCAAACAAGGTCCATGCTTCATGAGGACATATGACAAGATCATGTAGTAGGGAGAAACGGGAATAATAAAAGAGAATTGAGGATCTGCTGCGGTCAAGTAGGGATAATATAAGAAAATTGAGGGCCAACTGCAGTCAAGTATCCCAAAACATCCTAAGTGTCTAGGTAAATACTAAACACCAAAATACTGCCAATGATTCATTCAAGTCTGATCACGAAAGAAATGAAAAAAAAAAAAAAATCTAACTAATAAACCCATTGTACTAATGATCAAGGAGTTACTAGGACCAGCTGCATCATGAATAAAGTTCAGTTAACCCATTTTAACTAGCTCTGGTTTTAAAAACTAAAATCAAATTTTAAAAAAGAATTGTATACTATCTATCACATTCGGTGGGCCACAAAAAGGGAGGTGCAGAGAGGATCAATTAACTTACATTGTAACCGCCAGCAAAGTCCTGTAAAGTGCCATCTTTTATTTCTATCACTCTATTAACTATTTGCTTTATAAAGTATCGGTCATGTGATACTGTGATGACAGTGCCCTGGTACTCATTTATCGCCTCCTGGTAAAAGAAATAGAAACATTAGGCTGGTAGTGAACATTTAGTTTTAAATAAGGAGAAACATGAAAAGAGTGAGCCAAACCTCAAGCATTTCTTTAGAAGGTATATCCAAGTGATTGGTTGGTTCGTCCAACACGAGCAAAGTTGATGGTTTTACCATGAATTTGCAAAAAGCCAGCCGTGCCTAGTAAAAAAATGAGAACAAGTAAATCCAGATATTTATGCATCACCGGAGAGTGAGAAAGAGTAGAACATTGCAATGAAACTGGCAAATCTATCATTTCATTCAAACAGTACGATGAAAGCACATAACAAGTTTAACTAAAAAACTATGTGGAGGAGTAAACCAGGAACAACTAGTATTAGAACCATTCATGTGTATACTATTCTTTGATGCTACAGTGCATGATAATGACTAAAGGAATGCAAACATAAGAATAAATCCCAAGATTATTGAATATGTTTATGTGGGGGAGGGGGGCTCAAATGTCTAGTACAAGATTTTCAAAATTTCTATTACATTTAACAGAAAAATCATTTATATCTATTTAATGAAGTAATTTTCAGTTAACTAATATGAATTACAAACAAAATTCTGAAAAATGAACCATTGTCATAGAATTAAGCTGGAATTTGAATGTTGCATTGCTCACAGATGCTAAATAAATGTCAACTGAAGAGGAAAACACAAATCTTCAATTTACCTTCTCACCACCACTCAATAGTGAAACTTTTCGGTCAAGCATATCAGATTTAAAATTACAACGCCCAAGAAGTCCTTTAATATCATCAATCCTCCAGTCCTCTGCAGCTTCCTCTACTGTCTGAAGCACTGTCTTGTCCAAATCAAGCGCCTCCGCCTGTTAAATAAATCAAGTTAACACTAAAACTATATTAATGACACAAGTTTTGACATGAAAAACTACAACCAAGAGCATAATCATCAATTTAATTACAATTAGCATTCCCCTGGTTAAAGTGGCACACCTGATTTTGCTCAAAATAGTTGGGCAATACATTATGCTCCCCAAGCAAAACTTCACCCCCAGTTGGCTTCTCAAAGCCCATAATCAATTTCAGTAAAGTACTCTTGCCACATCCATTTGGACCAATGATGGCAATTTTTTCTCCCCTTTCAATTGTAAGATTTGCCTTTTTGAAAAGTATCTGGCATGGATAAACTTGATCAGTTGATGTCATATAAACCACATAAAGAATTTAACTTTCAGGTTTTCAATAATAAAATCATGCTAACTCACATCATCCTCAAAGCCAAATTCCAAATTCTTAATTGTTGCAACAGATCTTCCACTCCTTCCACGTTCAGGGAACCTGATTTTCATTTGTTTCCGTTCAAATGGCTTCTCTACTAGTTCCTCTTCCTGAAGTCTTTCCAGCTTCTGTTGTCATATAAACAAGGAAATTCTTTTAAGCAAATAACATAGAACAACAAAACATTAAAATTTGCAATGTGGAAGGATGCAGTGCATCTAATCTCAGTAATTAACACAAGCACCATATTTTTAAGTCATCTTAAGTGACTATTATTTAGGTTGCTTATACCTAGTTAGAACAAAATCATTTATGAACTCTCACCCAATAGCTTAAGTATTTGGAAGAGTTAATTATTGGAGCCTTTATAAATTATAACCAAGTAATTAGGAGTTCGACCCTTTGCCACTCTTATTCTTCTAAATAATTAAAAGTTGAATTTTAGACAGGTATGGCAGGCTTGTACACTTCAAACCCAAAGAGCTCTTGCATAGGTTTGTTGGATATGAAACCATACATAGACCTTCATCCTTCAAGCTTTCCGGAGAATAGGATTCTGAGAAAGTTACTTAATTAGTATCTTTGGCTCATTCACATTTTGTACAATTAGCATGCCTCTATCGACTGTCAGCTATTGGACCTATTAACCACATATACCTTTTCGGCAGATGAAGCACGGCCAGAATTTGCTCCAGCGCCTAACCTATTTATCAAGTCTTTTGTCTGTTCAATTTCTTTCTGCTGCTTCTCCCATGCTGCAAACTGTGCTTCAATCCAAGTTGCCTTCGAAACTACAAACTCAGAATAATTTCCCTCATATGTCCTGGATACACCCATCTCAGTTTCCACAATTTTTGTACACAGCTGATCAAGAAAAGCTCTGTCATGGGAAATGATAACCATCGGCACATCCTGTTTGTTAAGATAGTCTTCAAGCCACTCAATGGTGTCAAGATCAAGGTGATTTGTAGGCTCATCTAACAGTAATAAATCAGGCTCCTGCAAATGAGGACAAATTGCCATTATCATCAGCAACACTTGCACACACTAACCCCATCCACGTCAAAGATTCAGCAACATATATATTGCATAGCAAGATTGGTCATAAATGCACAAGGTTAATAACAAGCATGCATTATTATACAATACACATCGAAGAGAGAAGACAAGAACAAAGCAATTAAGTGTGTGTTATCGATATGCTAATACACTAGCGGGAATAAAATCGCCACAAAACAGTGCAGACAATGAGACATTTTTCATCTAGGAAGCAATAGTTCACAGAATTGAATTATTCCTTTTACTCGGTTCAAACTTCAAACCGAACAACGTGAAACCATAAACTGTGACAAAGTGCAAATAAAACACACATGATAGTATAATAGGTAACAGTGCAATACCATATAAACAATAACAGCATGTTGTTAAGCATAAAACGTATACCTGAAGTAGAATCTTGCCGAGACACATCCTCATTTGCCACCCGCCACTAAAAGAAGCGACCAACCTATCAGAATCCTCAGGAGTAAAACCAAGTTCAGGCATCAATTTACTTATCTTTGCATCAACCTCATCCAAGTTCACAGACTGTGCCCTCCTCTGAAGCAAATCAAACTCATCCAAAAGCCTTCCCATCAACTCCAAGTCGTTGACGGCACCCTCAAGCGCCTTCTGCACCTTCTCCAACTTTGCCGCCACCTCCATTTCCTCTTTGAACGCGTTCATAAACTCCTCTCTAACCGTCCTACTCAACGACACTTCAAACTCCTGGTTCAGAAACGCGATTTTCATGTTGGGCTTGGCCTTTATCACGTTCCCCGAATCCGGGTCCTCCAGGCCCGCAATAATCCTCATCTGGGTCGTCTTACCCGCACCGTTCACCCCAACCAAACCCACCTTCTCCCCCTTCTTCACTTCCCAACTAACGTCCTTCAACACCGTCACACCCTTGTAAGTTTTGCTCACGTTTTCTAACTTCACACCGGATGAAACGCTCGACGCGCCCGTGTTGGATTGCTTCTTCGCGCTTCGTTCATCATCGACCGAGGAAGATTTGGAGAAGAGAGACTCGATGTCGTCTTCGGGAAACGACGTGTCGTCGTCGATGGTGACGGTGGATAGGCCTGGTGAAGCATTAGAAATGGAATTGGGCCTTATTGGGCCTAAGAATCGATTGGTGTAAATTAATTTGGGGTTGGTGGTGTTGTTCCCTCTGGTGGTTTGAGTGAGCGTGCGTGGTGGAAGGTGTCGTAGAATGGAGGGCTTTCGTGCATCCAAAATGACCGCGCCGGTGAGGTCCAAGTGATGAAACTTCGCAGCTAAGTCCATTGGTGAAGATGGCAAAGCTGAATGGAATAGAATATAGGAGAGGCTCCTGAGGGAAGGGAATTGAGGAGCGAGAACAGATATGGTGAGTTCTCTCCCCCACAATTGCTCTCTGCAAAATTTCAACCCATAAACGAGTTTCGCAAGCTTTTTGCCGTTTTGCGTTTCCCTTCCTGTGTTCAGTGTTAAGTAGATGAACAAAGCAAACAAAAATATGGGGAAAAAAAGCCTTTATTTTGTGTTTTTAAAAGATAATTATTAATAATTTTTTATCGAATTTATAAAATATTAGTTATAGAATGTATTTAATTTATAAAATTATAAAGTTTATATATATAAAAGAAAGAACACCGGATTCCAAATCTTGCGCATTCCCTTGAATAAAAATATTTATTTCTCCCTTTAATTATTTGGACTAATTTATATTTTTAATTTTTAATATTTTAAATAGGATTATTTAATTATTTTTAATTTCTTTATAAAAACTATCAAATATCTTTTGTATAAGTTTCATTTTAACTATAGCTTAGTTATCCTTTTTATTTTGACTAAATTTAATATTATAAAAAAATCAGGAAAAGTTTGATTGTGAGAATATTATGAAATTAAAATAAGTAATCTAAATAAACATTAAATCAATAATTTTTCAATTAATTATTGTAAAAAAATGATACCGTTTTTTAGATATTGAGGTATGTATGTAATACGATTACTTTTTGTTAACACGCGTTTAATTTTGTTTATAATACATTTTCGGTTAATTTAAAATCCATAACATAAGTAAAATTTGGTTAGTTCAATTTGTTAATTAAGTAGCACTTCGGCACTTCCTAGCCAGGAAAATAAGTTAAAATAAAAATAAAATAATCCTATATTATCATTCATTTGCCTGTTCGTGTAGTATTTTTAAAATAAAAAGTTGTTTTCTAATCATCAATGAAGTGAAATAAACCCAGGGAAAATGAAAGGATTTTAAGCCTTTTGTCTTAAAACTAATTAACTAAGTAGATTAAAGAAAAGCTGAATTATTAAGTGTAGGAAAAAAAGAAGTTAACAAATAGTTCCCTTGAATTTATTGTGGCCACAACAAAATACAGAAATATGCAAAAAATGAGCCAACAGATAACGATCCTGGTAGAAAATGGGTTTTGTGTGGAGCAGACTAGCGCAATACTGCCCTCTCTTTCTATGCCACACGTGTCTTGATGCTCGGCGACTTGATCACCCTCTTCAGTCCATGTCGCACCACCGCAAACAACCAAAAGTTTTGATTTATATTTTTTGAGATTTTGGAGGGTTTAGATCAAAAAGGGTAATTTATTATTTTTACCTTTTTTTTTTCTTTGGCCCAATACTTTACGTTTTGAACGAGCCGCCCATAAAAAATAGAAAAACCTTGGGCAAAGTTTCTTTTTTTGTCATTGATTGATCATATCGATGTCGATTCTTGAGAGAGAAACCATCGTCCAAAAATAATCTTGTGAAATCTGTCTGTTGCGGACCAGAAAAGAGTCTGTGTGCTGAGAATCAGTGAATTCTAGAGGACCCTCGATCAGGTGAACCATCATTATCATACAAGTTTAAAGTTGTAAACAAGCCCAAGACGATATAACAAGCCCAACGTTATATTTTCTAGTAGACTCAAAAAAAAAACCCTAAACTCAATATGATTCTCCCAAATATTTACGGGTTTAAATATTCTTTATTTTTAAATATTAAAAAATTTTCATATTTTCATTATAATATATTATCTATAAATTACTTTAAAAATATTAAAATATTTATTTAATATTTTAAAAATTATTTATTAATTTAAATATTATAAAATTATGATATCAAATAAGAATTTCAAATAATTTTAAACTGGTAAGTTTATTAAATTTTATACTTAAAATGACAGTTATTATTTTATTTTATTTTTAAAAAAAAACTTAATATTATAAGTATTTAAACTAAAAATTAATATATAGTTTAAATATTTAAAGGACAAAAAAAACTGAAATATTAAAATTTAATATATAATATTATTTTCATATATCATATTTATTTCATATTATAAGGGTAGCTACATATACATAACAACTTGTTGACAAAGTAAATTATATTTACCTAAAGTTTCAAAATAATTAATTCATAATATGCACTCTAAATTCATATTGAAATTTTGTTAAAAATTATTAAATCTAATTTTTTATAATTTCAATCTCATGTAAATAAAATTAAAAAATATTTGTAGTCGATTACCTTTTTTAAGTCTCTTCTATTAATAGATTTCTTTAATCTTTTCTATTCACTAATTATTATTGTTAAAATTAATTTTTTATGAAGTTAAAATTTCTAACATTCTAACTCGCAATAATATAAATATTTGAATTATAAATGTTGTATAAATTTATTAAATAAATAAATAAAATTAAAATTAATATATTTTATATTGTTTTTATCAATATTTATGAAGTTAAATTTATATCTAAGTAAAAAAATATTAAATAAGTGTTGTATTATATATTTACATATTAAATATTACGATCATTATATGAGGAAGAAGAATCACCATACACAAGGTAAGAAAGCGTGCATTGACTTTCTTTGATATTTTTTGCTAAGTCTTAGATTTTGTGGTCTAAATATGACATGCACATCTTGCAATGTTGGTAATGATATTTTTTTTTTGTAATGTCTTAGATTTTTCGGTCTAAATATAGCATGCACATCTTGCAATGTTGGTACTTGCTTACTATCTATGAAAATAATATTCGAGACTTTGTTTTTATATAACTTTGTGTGCTAGGAAGCATTCACCTTTAGTGCGTTTTGCACATACATCAGTGTTGATTTTAATTTTAATTGGGTTAATTTGTATTAAAAATTTTATCATTTTAAATTTAACGGTATGTAAATTTAAAATTTTTTAGTTAATTAATTTTTTTATTTTTTTAAATTAAACAAATTTAGTATTATTGTTAATTTTCCTTAATCTAATATCTTTAAAATACTTTCTTTTGAAGAAAATATTAACAAATTAAAATTTTAAATTATTTTAAGCATCTTTAATATAAGTATATCAATCAAGATGTTAAATATCATCTAAAATAAAAAAGAATTCTCAATTATTGTCGTCTTCAAAAATCTTAACATCACAGTTTATAAAATACTTTCAATTTTTACAAAACTTCTTATGTTAAGAAATTTAAAATCATTATACTTTTTACATACATCATAAACATCAAAACATTAAGATAAAAAAAATAAGATTTGAGAATTTTACATAAAATAAAATTAACATAAAAGATTATATTAGTTTCATTTTAAAAATATATAAAAAAAAACTTAGCTAAAAACCTGAGACATAATTTTATATATAATTCAAATTAAATAAACTAAAAATATAATTAAACGGATAATTTTATTTTAGTAAGATGAGAATGAGATTTGCTACAATAAATGATGCTGGAGAAGCCAGTGTAGACCCTGATATTTGGGTACCTCTGGATGCACCTAATTTTCTTTCCTTGTGGCATCGAGGGTCTCTTTCAAATAAAAAAGTAAAATAAAATCTAATTGGCCTAGCTTTTGACCCAAAAATGAAGGCTAGATCACTAACTAACAAATTCCGTGGTCAAAGTCATGATTTGTTTCTTTCCTTTCTTTTTAAACGCCAAAGTCACAAATTTGATATAGACTAAACTTTATATAAAAAAAAAGTTTTAAAAAAGTTAAATTTGATATATTGAGTAATACAATATTTTTCTATAATTTTTTTATATTTATCCTTCTATTATTTTATAATGAAGTATTAAGTACAATAATAGATATATTTATTGTGTTGAAAACATAGAAACGCATTCAATTTTTCTTATTCAACAAATACGAAAATTAATAGAAGAATATTGTCAGTTTTAGAATTATTTCATTTGTTGATAGTAAATATTTGAACCACCGCTCTTACGTGAGAGAAGACCCAAAAACAGATAGACTGAAAAAAAAATAATAGTTTTTCTATCACGTGTTTACGAATAGACAATTAGAATTTATATATATATAATTTTAACTAAAGATTAAAAATCAATGCACATTAAAAAAGGTCAACATAACAATTAGATAAAAAAAAAACTTCGTTGATACAAAGTATATACTGAAACATTCTTAAATTTTGTTCTTTATTGAATTTTAGTTCAGATTTTATAATTAAAGTTATTTGTTGTTTTTTTAATGATAAATAAAAGAAATAAAAAACAATTTATACTAATTTAATCAATATATTTTTATAAAATTTTTTATAAATTTTAATTTTAAAAAACTAAAATTTAAAAGTTATTCATTCAACAATTTTAAATATATTAAAAATATAAAAAAAAATTATAAATAAAAATAGAAAAAATTTTAGGTAAATTTTTTTATAAAATTATTTATTTATAAATTTTATTTTTTTAAAAAAAATATTTCAAAAATCATTTATTCAACGTCAATTAAGATTTATAATTATAAGTGTTGATAAAATATTTATAGAAAATATATTAAAAAAAACTCTAAAAAAATTTGTATAGTATAGAAATAATTTTAGATTAATTAAAATATTTGTTATATAACTTATCTCATAATATTTCAATTTTTTTAAAAATAAGAGATTTAATTGAATCTAAAATAAATGTATGATTTGTTTTTTCTTCTAAATTATTTTTTAAATATTTTTTTATAAAAATTATCAATTCTAAATAATTTATTAATACTTTTAAAGTGATACAAAATTTTTTATTTTATAAAATACACAAATTTGATCCAACTTGAATAATTTAAAATAATATAAAATATATAATTATATAAATATAAGATAAATAGATGGGGTGTTCATCTTCTTCCTTCAGCTCAGAGGAAAGAAATCATAAGTTTACAACAAACCACAACCCTTTCATTAATGAAATTTTAACTTAAATTACCGATTGTTTTCAAATTTAACATGCTGTTTTACTTCATCCATTAGTAGGGAGTATTTAGACATCAATTTTTCTAAAAAAAATTCATTTTTTTTCTCCACTTCTTTCTTGTTGTTCGGATTTTATGCATGTGTAAAAAATTTATTTTCTTCCTCCAATTCTTGACTGTAATTGGTTTAACACTAATTTATATTAGTAATTATTGTTATGAATTATCCGGAGAATACTTCTGAAAATAAGGGTTCTGGATCTTTCCTTCTCTCCACCTCAAGGATACCCCATCTAAGCAAGAAAGAAGGGAGAAAAGATAATTTACACATATATTTGTGAAATTTAAGAATAGAATTAGAATTTTTCTAGCCAAATTTAGGTTTATTCGATTAAGATTTATCAAAATTTTAGGAAAATATATTTTGGGGGTAAAATTTAATCATTTTTATTTTAAAATTTAATTGTTAGACTAATTATGTTAGAATAATCCTTGATAATGATGTGGTTGATTATGAGTTGGAAGAATCAAGTAAAATATAGGTACTTATTCTTAAAAAATTGAATTTGAGTTAAAAATAACCTATGAATAGTTTGGATATTCTTTGGATTATATATATATATATATATATATATATATATTAATAATTAATTTTGAAGAGGCTTCAAGGATATCAATTGTATAGATAAATTATAAGAATAATGTATAATTAATATATTTAGTTATATGTGTTATACTTAAAATTTTTTATTAAGAGCAATTTGAAGTAATCCTGAATTTTTGAGTATATTAAATCTTATTTGTTGAGTTATTTTAAATTTTTGAGAATGTTGAATTATATAAAAAAAATATTTATTTTGATAAATCCGAATTGAAATGTTACATGTTTGACCACTTAAAGCTTAGTTGGATTATAGATATTAGGATAAGAGATCATTGATGAAATTTATAATCTTTTGAACAATAATATTCTATATTGTATGTAAATTGTGATAACTAAGAATTAATATATATATATATATAAAGAAAAAGAGAGAGCTACCATCCTTAAATGGTGAAAATGTATATGACAGTAAAATTGGTTGTATAAAATTATCTTGAATGGTATCTATGTTGATATGATATGTTATATAAGAAAATAAAGAAGTGTTCAAGTATAAATAGAGTCACCCAGAATTTATTTAGGAATCTCTAAAGGAAATTAACTTTAAGGTAAAAACATAATGGGTTATGAATATGTGAATGCATTGAATTTATTGTAAGCATGCACCATACATATTAAATGCATCAAAGTTGAAAAGTCATGGTTGTTTATGTTGAGAAATTGTAGGAACTGACTATTTAAGAGCCCAAACGTTAGTGACTAGGTATGATGACCTACAAGAGACCTAAGGTGTAGCTTTTCAGTGTCAAGTTTGTCACATTTTGCAAATTTAACCAACCTAACTTGTTTTGAGGATTATCATGGTAAAAAAAAATTATTTTTTGTTGATTTGTCAAACGAGCAATCTTTGGTCTCACAAGTCTAATAGATTTAATGAATTGAAATGAGAGATTGCATGGAAATTTGAAAATCTTAACAACTTTTTTGGATATTAGATACGGGTTCATATTCATAATATTTTAAATCTAAGATAGACTAAAGTTTTAAAGAGATTCAATGATAGTTGTTATGAAGTTGAGCTACATTTATGTATGGCATAAACATTGCATCAATTTCAATATATGTTAATTGTTAAATTAACTCTACTTTAATTATGTTTGAATAAGCACTTATGTCGGTATAATTATAAATACTGTAATCTTATATTCTACTGTTCATATATATGAATATTTAAGAATTCTTACTATTTTTGTTTGTTTGTTGTTTTTTTTATACTATTTAACAATTATCCACATTAAAAAACATGACTTGAAATTTAACTTTCATTCTATACCCAAGTAGATCCACGTGTTGATGATTGAATAATTTTCAAAAAATAAAATAAACTTTTGTTTTAAAAAAATTGAGTAATATATTTATGTATGTATGCATTTATGTGTGTATATATATATATATACATATATGCTATTTTGGTGGCCTTCAGTAATCAGTCATGTTTTTAAGATTTTACATTTTTTTTTAATACTGAAAAATTATATATATATAAGTAATGTGTTGAACACTCTTCACATATATTAACTAAGAATTATAAATAATAATGTAATGGATATGTATTAAAATGTCAATTTTAAACTTTTATATAAGGACACAAATAACCAACTATTAAGCTAATAATAAAGAGTATCAAAATTTTTTATTCTAATTTAAATTTCTACTCACTAATAATTTTAATTTTATAAAAATATATTAGATAATTTAATAATTTTTTTATAAATTTAAAATTTTTATTATAATTTTTTTAAAAAACATCATATATATCATGTTTATTACACTTAAATTTAACTAAGCTAAAAAAACTGTATAAAATCTAGTAAATCTAATATCTATTATAAAAAAAACGTTAAATTTCATATATATTTTTTATAACTAAGAAAGATCTTTATTCATCCTTATATGTTTTGATAATTACAATTTCATTAAAATGAAAATAATAAAAAATAACAAATATAAATAAAATATTTTGTTAAAATTACATCTTAAAGAATAATTTAAAAAAAACATAATTTCTATTAATTTATATTTTAAATATTCTAAATTATAGTATAAATTTAATTAAAACTATTTACATTAACTCTTTTAAAATAAAGTTATTTCAACATATTTTATATTTAAACTTGAATATATTTATATTATTAAATTTATGTTTACATAATATCACATAAAACTATTTACTTTATACACGGTGAAACATTTTAATATTTAAAAAATTTTAAATTTTAAATACTTTTAGTATGAAAATATTTTGTTTAGATAAAAAATTTTAAAATTTTATATTTAAAATATTTGTTTCGATAATTGATTTTAAAGTTTTTGAATTTAAAATTTTTGTATTT
Source organism: Canavalia gladiata (assembly GCA_037954105.1). NCBI lineage: Eukaryota > Viridiplantae > Streptophyta > Magnoliopsida > Fabales > Fabaceae > Canavalia > Canavalia gladiata. The sequence goes on along the minus strand of CM075659.1, from coordinate 55,031,510 downwards.
CAAAATTTTTATTTAAATAAAATAATTTAATTTATAATATATTATTTATTTTACTTTTAAATATTTACAAATTCTTAATTATTTTACTTTTAATATATTCACAAGAATTTTAGACATACAATTTTTTTTTATTGAAAATGTTATATAATATATTTAAATAAATGAATAACTTAATGATTAATAATTGTACATTATAAAAAATATATCAAAATATAATTAGACAATCTAATAGTTGAAATATTATATAATAAACAAAGATAAAAATATATATGAGAGAGTAATCAAAGTTAAAGATGAAAAAAATATCAAGAAAAAATAATGAAAGAAAATAATATAAAAGAAATGATAAGAAAAAATAATTAAAAATATATGCGAAAGAAAATAATATTAAAAAAATAAAATAATAATAAAATAATTAATATTCATAAAAAATATATTAGAAAGTTTGATAAATTTTAAATTTTATATATTTTTAAAAAATTGGAATTTTTAGTTTAGTTTATTAAAATATATTTTTTTAAAAATTTAAAATTTAAAAAATTCAAATAAAATATTTTTATATTTAAATTTTTAATTTTAAAAATTATTTTTATTAAAATAATTTATCCAAACACAAATTTAATATTATGTTAAATTAAAATTTGTATTTATAAATTTATACATATAATATAATAATTTAATTATTATTATTATTGTTATGTTAATTTTACGATAATGATTATTTGATAATAATAATAATAATAATTATAATAATATTATTATATTCATGTTTAAAGATATTAATTTAAAAAAAAAATATTTAAAATTTAATATAATAATTAAATTAAAATTATTTTAAAAATATATATATCAACTCAAATATTTCAATCAAATAAGTTTTATTTTTAAAATTTAATTAAAAATAAAAAATAAAAAACTCACTCACAAGTCACAACCGCTCCAAACAATCCTTTAATTAGTACTTTTAAAAGCATATTAACATTTTCTAGTTTTTTAAAATAATAGCAAAAAAAAAAAAAAAGGCAAGAACAATAACTATTTTCGTATTTGTGTATAATCGATTGTCTCGATCTCCAACACAAATGATCGATCAGGAGTCTTGTTTTGATATGTCAATATCACAACGGTCCTCGTTTCTTTTCAGATGAATGATGGTGTGATCATGCAAGGACATATCAACATCTAAATTAGTCAGTAATTTTAGCACGTTTGTGCTAGATAATAAGAAAATAATACCTAGATCATGTCTACATATATAAGCGTGATGAAATAAAATAAAGTCCATATTATCTTTATATTTACGTTAATGGCATCAATCTACTTACATTTCATTAACAAGGATATATAATGATTATATTATTTTTGTAATTTGTGAAAATTTCCTTTATAACATGAAGATCATCAAGATGTAGATACAGTAATTGTGCTGGTTTGGTTTACGTGCTTGAAATATTTGAAACTGTAATCTTTACCCCATAAAGTAATTTATCTCGTCAAATATGAGCTCAACACATATTTAGACCGAAAATGTGTTATCTGTATGTCGACGAACAAGACCGTAATTAAGATAATTATTCAACTTTTCTCAATCCTAAATTAATTCAGACAGTAGCTAATGTTCACCGAAAAACCTCAGCTGCATCTATTAAGTTTTCCATATCAATTGGATAATAATTGACCACTTCAAATAATTGAACATGAAGAAGTTGAAAGAAACTAAAAAACAATGGCGTATTATTAATGTTCTTTGCACTATTGTTCCCTTGCCTTTCTTGTTTGGGTAATAATTGTTCCTTTTTTCCTTTTTTTTTTTCGGAAAATAAGGATTGCACTTTTTTTATATTATCTGTCAATGTCATAGCAGACTTTATTGTTCATTTAATTTTGAAACAGAAGAAATAAATTAACTGGTCCCAATTAAATATCAAATATGCCAATCTCATTGACTAATTAATTCTATTTCATGTTCTTATTGATTCATCCTCAAAATATGAAAATTGATAATAATTTTGACTAGCTTAGGCAATTTTTCTTCTTTATCGAAAAGATAAGAATAGAAAAGGAGGAGGTGCATAATAAAAAGCAGCTGTGAGTTGCAAATTGGGGGAGAATATATAGTAATGGGAAGACAGCTAGAAAACCGAAAGAGGGCGCCACAACACGGAAAGAAGGTACAATAAATAAAAGTAAAATTAATAAATGAAATGAAGATAGCTGATACGTTTTGTATAGACAGTACTTGGTACTCCTTGCGGACAACTCCAACTAGGCTACCAACCATAATTTAGCACAAAAAACCACTGGCATTTTCGTGATCGAATTAAACAAAAATTAAAAATAAAAAATACGGTAGCTTTTATAAAAAATTGTTTTATGAGTTTTTCCATTATATTTATTAGCCGTATAAATTAAAAGATATTATATATATATAGGATGTTCATTTATTTAAAATGAGAAATTAAATATTTTCTTTTTTTTTTGTCTAGACTAATTTTTTTTTTACCTCAAATAGTTATATTTGAATCAGAAACAATCATAATTTGATGAAATTGATTTTTGCAGAATTTTTTATTTATAAATTTTAAATCTAGAATTTTACTTAAAAAGAATTAAACAATTATTCACTTGTTGATTTATTTTTGTTTGATTAAGCTGTATATTTATTATGTAAGATAAAATAAAGCATTTATATTTTAATAATTAAATTAAATGAAAATAAAAACATAGAAGAATCATTTACCTTTTAGATGCAAGATTAAAGTTGAATGAGCATACCATTTACATGTCAAAGATTAAAGTTGAATGACATTTATTTTAATGAGATTTTCTTTATATTCATGGAAGTAGCACAAAACAGTTTCTCTTCTTTTAAATTTTAATTGGTTGGTTTCATTAATATTATTATAACGTTATCTTTAATAAGTAAAGTAGAAATATTTTATTAACAATTATTATATATTTATATTTTTAATATAATAATTTTTTAAAAAAATATCTTTATTTTTAAAATATATTAATGATAAAATAAAATTATATATTGTCTTATCTCTTCTAAGATGATTATGTTATTTTTAAAAATAAAAATAAAAATAAATTTAAAGGAAAAATCTTGTTTGATTTCTCGTGTATATATTGAGAATATACATGTCGAAACAGCTATATGCCTACCATTGCATAAGTCTAGCAAAGTCTCTGCCATATCTCTCAACTCTCTCTCTCTCTCTCAACTTCTGAAAATCGCTCTCATGGAGCAAAGTAAGGAGGTAAGTTCAGATCTCTCTCTCTCTAAACGTATGCGTTTTCCCCTAAGACGATGTTATGTGTTTCGCGGCTAAGGAAAAATAATAAATGGAACCAAATGATTCTATTGTTTGCTTGGAATTGATGCTTCTGCTTGTTTGGTTGCAATTCCACTCCGAGAGAATCGCAACCTTCGATTTCTTCCACCTGAACACAGAAACAAAGAACAGAGTTGTCTTATTGAAAATTTCAAGCTATTCATGTTTCCGTTGAAATCTTAGTAGCACGCGTTTCCTGGCGCGTTTCATTTTCGTCATTGAAAACATGCATCTTCTGATTTAGTTGTATCTGTGGCTCTTCTTGCTCGTGCTGCTAAAACTTTTGTTTTATGATGATAATAATCTTTCTTTTCCAGCTCCGTTTCCATTAATTTAATTAATCGATTTGTTTTTATTCAACTCTGATATCAGTGTTGCAATCGCACAAGTAATCGTAAATCCCTTTCTACAGAAAATTGATGGTCAGATGGTAATGGACCAGGGGGTTTTGAATTTCTTTAGAAGCCATAAATACTTATCGACTATACTGTTTTTCATTATTTGTCTCCTGTATGAATATAATGAGGATTTTTTTCTATCTTATAAATTCTGTTAAATGAACTCCAAAGTCTATAATTAAAGATTAACTAGAGTGTGTCTTAATGCAATTGAAAGATTGCTGTCCTGTGACTTGGTGATCATGCTCAGAAACAGATTTCTGCTGACTGGGCAAGGCCTCTCTCCTGACCCCACAATGGTGAACATCGTGCATTTACCAGCCCTTTTTCAAAAGATATTATTTAGTACTAATTTTTTTTCTTTTCTGAAAATATAAGTCAAAGTTCATGAACCTTGCCTGCATATTGGCATTAGCAGATGCTGGTAATAGTTCTGCTGGGTAGGAGTCAAAATTTTCGATAATTAATCATTAGGTTTGTGAAAATTTATATGCAGTCTAACAACTTTTATTCATTTCATAATGGGAAATAGCGCACATTTACATTATTTTTACTATTACAAGTTTATAACGGAAGATAGTTTTGTTATGGTGATCAGCTGTCTAACGTATAAATTTCACTGTAGAAAAATGCTCCTTGGTTATCGGTGCCACAGTTTGGGGACTGGGATCAGAAGGGACAAGTGCCAGATTACTCACTGGATTTCTCAAAAATTCGGGAAATGAGGAAGCAAAACAAGACAAATATTTCAAGGGCGAGTCTTGGTAATGAAGAGGAACTGATGGCTTCTACCACTAATAATACAAACGCTGACCAAAGTGAACCCCAGCACCCTCACTACCACCAAACCAATTCTCCTACTGTAAGATTCCTGGGCAACTTTATTATTCTTTATTTTGTTAGCTACTTTTCAAAGCCACTCAAGAATGCTATTATAATTGGTGCAAAAAAAAAAAAATTGTCACTGAACATGGTGGGGTGGTCAGCACTGATTTTTTTTTTTTTGGAGGGTGGGGGGAGCTTGCTATTATGGGAAAAGTAATTTGAATTGATTCCTATAATAATTAACAGCTGAGATGATGAGTATGTCGTGCATCTTTCACCTAATAGGTGCAGGTAGACTGTGACATGAAGTCTCCCCCTCCCCCCACATCTTTCTCTTCTTGAGCATTTTTGCAACAATGAAGTGAAAAAACAACTTTCGAACAATGCTAATCACCTTAGTGAGGACTCCTTATGAAGTTTTCAGTGTTCTTTTATTAAAAATCATCCATACCATCTCTCTTTCTTTTTTCTCATTTCCCCTCCCTCGAGTTTAATTCATTTTTTCTTCTTTAAACTTCACATATACAATCGTCTGTCTGCCCTCTTCGATACTAAAAATGCTTTGAAAGAAAGGAGGCAAAACAAAAAATTGAATAAACTAAATGATATCACAAGCAAGTAATGCCCATAAACCTGTAGTTTAGACATTTCGAGCTACCGTACCATATATTTTTTTAATAATGACATGATTTGAAGAAATAGTGTGTCAAGAATAATGTGGCGGAAACTTTTTTTTTTTCTTTTGAGAGAAGTAGAAAACAAAGACAAATACAACCCGTCAAGACATCTCTGGGCAAGGAGGTTCTAGTAGCATAAAAAAACAAGAGAGTCAAACTAAGGTTGGCGGCCTGCTGGTTAATGACAAATTCACATAGTAGTCCATCTGCTTCTTTGGCCTAGCGGAAGCTTATACTAATGTTTTTCAACCCAAAAACAAAAAAGGATATATTAAATTACACATACATTGCAGGGAATTATACTGTGGGACCCATGATAAGCTTCTTCCATTTATTTATACTATTGCTCACACAAATTTGAGCTGGGGCGGTGGTTAGGTTTAAGGATGTAAATATTAATGTTTATATATGAAGATTATACTATGTGCCAAGACAACACGCAATTCTAGTTGGCTAGTTGCTGCACATGGGATGAATGTTGGGGGCAGTTACATTCATTTCATTGGTAAGAGGGCTATAAAATATGGTGATCGGTTGTATTGATTAAAAAAAGAGAAAACCCCTAGTGGAACTTCGATGTCATATTCATTCTCTAGATCCACAAAATATTGGACAAGGATATTTTTGGTGCCTGAATTATTGTTTTTGTTTGATTTTTTCTCCTAACAGACAAGGAGGAGCTTCCTGAGCTACTTCAACTGTTGTGTAAAGGCCTGATACTCAAGGGAATCTACCATCTTTTCTTGTCTGCCGAGTGCCGTGGACGGGGACAATTATGCTTTGCGCTTGGTGATAATTACTTCGCACTTGTTTTTTATTTAGGAAAACAAACCTTTCCTTAAGCCCTAATCTTCAATAGGTGATTCTATATTACTTGCATTGTAGTTTAAAATTTGTGTATCTAATTTAAGGTAGAGATGGTAAGCATGTAAATGGCGCTCAGGACTCGTGAACTTGTACCACTAGCTCCAAATTATGATATGACTTAATCCGGCACAGCAATGCTCTTGAGTCTTGACCTTGAAAATTCCTTTTCTTTTGTTCCCCAATTAATTAATCAGTCTGGTGTTGAATGCTTACAGATTAGGGTGTACTTGTAATTATCTTTCAGCGGTTTCGTTCTCTTACAGTTCGAGGTAATTCATTAATGCTCCAAGAGTAACATGCAATCACTTCATAAAAAGATGAATTGCGTTTAGTGTTAAGTTTTTCTCCCAGTTAGTTTCGTTTACCTGCCTTTCTCACGTTCCAAACCGTTCTCATTTCCATTTGCTCATTTCCCATCTGTTACAACCAAAATCATTTTTATGGAAATAGAATTGTCAGGAGTAAGATTCCTGAAAACAGTTATAAATGTGTTTGGTTATCATTCAACTTCCTTAAAAATATTTTGATTAAGATTAATTATAATGGAAAAAATTAATAATTTCATAGTTAATTGTTACGAGAAAGTTCTAATTCAATCTATTAACATATTAACGTTTTCAGGAATATTTTATACCATTTTTTTTAATAGCAAATACAAACTTTTATCTCATGCTATTCTTGCTAAATTAGAAACATTTTTTATACCAATTCGTTTAACAAGTTGTGGATGACAAATCCATTTGATTATTTGCAAAAAGGGATAGAGAGGAGGTTGAAGAAATAATAAAATCTTGTAAATTTCCTATGAGAAGGGGCTGGCCATTTCAATGGCATGCATGGTGATATTGGTGCTTGTGAGTGAGGAGGGAGTATTTCTAAATTTAGAAATGTTCACAAATTGATTTGATGGAGATATTAGTGTCAGCGAGTTGGGTGGGAGTGTTTCTAAAGTTAGAAATATTCACAAACTGATTCCTAAACCCTAAAGTGCAAAAAATCAAACTCAAAAATTGACGATTGAAATTTTTTTTTATATTAAATTAGATTTTGGATTAATTTTAAAAATTGATCTAAATCAATTTAAACTAGACTTGTATGTGTGCACACATGTATACGAATATATGATTTATGAAATTATACCACTCGTTTATTTAAATATATGCTTATGATCTAATTTATTTATTATTTTAAAATTTGATTCTAAATTATGTGTTATTATTTTAATATGTTTATAATTTTATTACTTTTTAATTAATTAGAATTTGTTAGCCTATAATGTTTTTTATTATATTATTTGCTTTATATTAGAAAATAAATTTCAATAAAAAAAGTAAAAGAAATAAAATATAACCAAAAACTGACTTAATCCAAATCACTTAAATTAGACTAGATTGGATCAAATATGAATTTAGAATGAGATCATTTGAATGATAAAAAAAAAAAACAATACTATTGGATGATGCATATTTTTCAATTGGATGTAGTCCTTCTTGATTACCTATGCATCATGACGTCATGTGCTAGTTTTAACCTTTGACAATAAAATCAGAAAAAAGGTGGGTTAAATATGTTTTAAATTCCTCTAAAATATTTAAATTTTGGTTTTGGTCTCTTATATTTAAAATTTTTGGTTTAGGTCATTCATTTTTTAAAATATATTGATTATAGTCCCTATATTAACTTAAGTTATATTAAATCAAAATATATTAATCATGAAGATTATAATCAAGACATTCCATATATTATATGGTTCAATATATTTATATTAAGTATCATATTTGTAATTAATGTTGTCAAAAGATAATTAATATAATAAGAACATTCCATATTTTGATATATTTATTTTTAAGAATCTTCTAAAATTATAATTTATAAATTGATTTTCTAATAATTATTATTATCTAAATAATTATTTATAAATTTTAAATGATATCAATTTTAGAATGATTCTTTTATTATTTTAGTAACAAAAGTTTATTCTATTGTTTTCAATTTAAAATTAACACCATAATCTTAATTATATGAGATATAAAATTTAAATATTTTAATATTATTGTATAATTAATTTTAGATTTTTAAAATTTTTAATATTAAATTATGTATATCATAAATTTTAATTAGTGAAAATAATTTTTTATATAAAAACATTACATATTTTCTAAATTCTAATAATTTCCAATTATTTTATGTTAAATTAAATGTTAAATAAATCAAGAAAATTCATAAAAGTATATTATTAGATATTAAATTTAATATATAAAAAATTTTAAAGTTTATTATAAATTTAAATTAGTCAAAATTAAACTAAATTATTAAATTTTATAATCAATTTAAATATAAATTAGCTTTAAAAATAATAAAAACAAATTAATACTAAATTATGTTAGTATTCTAAATTAGTTGTATTGCAATCTTTCATATATTTTTTTCATATAATAAAATAAAGGGTTAAATATGTTTTTAATCCCTTTAAAATATAATTTAAGTTAGTATAGAAACTATAATCAATGTATTTTAAAAAATGAAGGACCTAAACCAAATGTTTTAAATTTAAGAGACCAAAACCAAAATTTAAATATTTTAGAAAAACTAAAAACATATTTAACCGAAAAAAGGTTTATCCAAATATTCTTATTTAAAAGAGATGCTTAACTATTAAAAAAATTAAACCTAACTTACTTTCAAAAGTAATTTAAAAAAATTAAAAAAATTGTTCATATCTTATAAACATGTTTTAACTTTATTTCTAACAAATATAAAACATTTTGACATACTCCCTTTATGTTTAGGATAGACATTTAATAAGTAAAATTTATAAAATGCAATACTACAAAATTAAATCAACTTACTCCTAAACACTAGTTCAAAAAAATAATACCATAAACTTTATAAGAAATATTTTAACTCTATTCTTAATCAACGTAAAATATCTTAACATCAACAAAGTTAGTAACATCAAGAAGGTAAGGATGAACATCTCTAAGCTAGCACCCAATAAGCACAAAAATGAACAGTATCGGTCAAGGCAGCAAACTTGCAGTAGAGGGTAAAGATTATGTTTCTTGAAGCTTTGCCTTCAAAAAGATCATAAGATTAAGAGAGCCAACGAAAAGATGGAGGTGCAATACCGGCGAAGCTAATCTTTCTTTTTTTGTTTAGTCGAGTTAACCAGTTTAATCCACCAACACTGGTCGGTCAAGTTGAGTTAACTATTTTTAACTCACCAATATAGTGAAACTGGATTGGATAGTCTCTTGAACTTGACCCAAGCATGCCAACCCAAGGGAGCTGAATTGGCTCATTTTGTGACAGTTTCAAGTTTTGGCAACCAAACAATAGTGGTCCAGGCTGCCAAGTCGGACTGGACTGTTAGAACCGCCCATGGAGATATCCAGCTGAATTTTCCTCAAGGGGTAATTTTGGTATAAATAAACTGTTATGTAGATGCATGACCAAAAAAAGTTATGCAGATGCTGTACCAAACTCATGTCGTCACTTTGTTAAAAATGTCCTACAACATGGGCATACTACCATATCCACTTGAATTACATCTATCCAGCAAACCCTATCAATGTTTACAAGAACACCATTATTTCACCCACTGATTGTTTTAGACACGAATAATTCCACAAGACACATCATTTCCAAAACTAACGTGACAAACGGTACCCCTGATATAACTAATAATTTAACTACGCATCAAACTTCAATATATTCTAACCTAACCCCCAACTGACAAAAGTAAAGCAATTGGGAGGTAATCTAACTATCCTGGAGAAAGTCTCACGAAGGGATCATTGATTCTGCTCAGAACATCGTCTAATATCTCATGCAGGCAGTCTGACCGATTTTCAGAAAATGTTGTCCTGTATTCCTTTTGATTATTACAAATTATACTTTCTTGATAATCTGAACCACATCTTCATCTTCAAGTTCATGCTCCTGATAAGTAACATATTCCACTTAATACAGCCATCTTCACAAATGGGGGAGGAAAAAAATAGAAACACAGTACGAGGAAAGAGAATGAAGCAGAAAATACAGTAAATTGAGTATTGTACCAACCTTGCCAACTCTTTGAGGCTTGTGTTTCGCACTTGAACCCCAGACCAGAGCACTGCATCATTTGGTAGATGTAAGTATTGACTGTGGAGGGGGATTCATCGACTCTACTTTTATTTTTTCAAAGAACAAAATGCAATTCCCCGCTCCCCCTCTCCCAACCTTCAAACTAGTTCATTCATCAAACTAAAGATCCATTCTAAGTTTATGAAGTCAGTTGACAATAGACTAAATGACTGAGTCGTATATATTAATGAAAAGTTTTCTAATAAAAGTATAAGAAACTTACTACAATCAAGACCTTCTAGTTGAAAACCCAAGTTAATCTTCACATATATTGTCCGACATTAATGCAAGATGGAGAAATTGCTCAACAATATGAAGGAATGAAGCTTAAGATAATAAGTTTCAGGAGAAGGTACTCACTACTTAAACTGTTTAAGCATGTCCTTGTGAATGCGATTGCAGAAGTCCTCAATTGTCCTCCTCTTAGACGATAATATTACAGGATCTTCATAGTCAGGATTCATCCCTTTAGGTTTAGTATAAATACGAGTTAAACTGAGATACTCCCAGATTTTGTCCAAAAGACCATCAAGGTTCCACTCCAGGTGGGCACTGAAGAATAGATAGAAAATTACACAAATTTTTACAAAAGAAAATAAGCTTGTGAATCAATTGTTGCAAAGATCACAACAATGGAAATGAGAAACATAGATACTAAAATAGACAATTGCCAATCATAGAAAGATAGATACTAAACCCTAAACATAGACAGTTGTCAATCATATCTTTCCCCTTTTCTTTGCTCTCAAACATAGATACTTTGTATGGCAATCTGTGTAAATATTTTTAACTAGAATATATAGATGCCATGCAAGAGGGAGACTACCTAACATCAAACAAAGGCATAAACAAGAAAGAAAAAATAATTTAGACAATCTAAAGAGTTTCTGGGAGGAGTATGAAAGATATAAGTGGCAAAGCAACTATAGTCAGCAGAACCAAATCAAAGGCAATAAAAGGGAGATCCTACTTTTCATTAAGTGTGAGAAAACCACAAGAGAATACTCTGAAATGAAATCCCAAAAAACTACCGATAAACAAGAAATAAAAGCTTCCCAGCGCCTTCCCATAAGGATGTACAAAAACTTATAGTTTTATTATTCAAATAAGACCAATGATTCAAAGAATTACCTGATTGGGCAGTAATGAGGTAGCTTATCCAAGATCTCCAGTTCCTCAAGTGTGATCTGATCAATCTTGTTCACAACATAGATGCAAGGGATATATACTCTACTGCCCTCAATGACATCTATAAGGTCATCGGCAGTGGCATCATACCTGAGGGTAATATCCGCATTGTGAATTCTGTACTCACTACATATAGCCTTTACAGTCTCAAGATCAAGAAGTGTGGTGGTGGCAGTTGAAGTGAGATTGATTCCACCCTTATCTTTCTTCCTAAAAGTCAGATTCGGTGGTTCTTTGTTTAACCTACAGTCAGAAAATAAATTTATTTAAAACAAAAGAGGAAAAATTGGTATGAAGAAAAGAAAATAAAAAAACTAGAAAACCTTCAATCAAAATTTTAATTGAAACACATCAAAATATCTACATAAGATTTTGGTCATCTGAATGGCATAACAGCAAAAGACAATAAAGTCCATGACATTTAATATAATCAAATTCTCTCCTTTAACCAAATCCCTAGCCCAGCAGATCCAGGCCCACCTGCCACATGTACAGTTGGTTACACGTAGTCCCACTTCCCTCATTGCTTATTCTGATGTATGACCCCCAGCTACTTTTCCATCCCTCCTTGTTTGGACCAAAGCCAAAGTAGGATGCCCAATAGAAATTTATAAGACTACTACCAAAATCACTAGTGCAACAGTACACCTTTTTGTTAATATGTAAATAAAATAGGCAAGGTTGCTGAAATTTGAAATAATAGAGCCAACTCATAAGGGGCTGCTTCCATAATGATCTAATAGGAAGCAAGCCTCCACAAGATCCAATTATTATCTCTCAAAACCATACTTCACTGCATGATCCACACTGCACTGAAACATCAAATCATAGTTGCTTAAGGGCTACAGATGCAACAGGTGACCTCAACCAATAAGCAGAAATACTGGCTTTCTGAGTCAAAAACCTAACCACTATAATAGTATAATCTTCATTCATCATATCCATGCTATATTAAGAAATATATTTTAAAAAGAGCAAAAAAAAAAAAAAAGAACAGTTCTTTCAAGTATAGGCTGCTGCACACAGTGGGAAAAATGCATGTGGAGACCCAAACATTGGCCAGACAATTGGTGACATAACATAAACAGAGTATATAAACAATATTACATGTTACCTTATACCAAATCCTTCCAGCTCTTTTTCTATAAGACGCTTATGAGTTATTGGCTTTATTGCATCAAGGACAATTAAAATACAATTGCATGTCCTTGCAGTACTGATGACCTGCGTTAGTAAAACACTATAAAAAACAAAATATGGGTGTTTATCTGTGTGTAAAAAAAAGAAAGGAATATTGTAAACGTAGCCCTTAGTTGCTGCAAATGAAATATTTTGTATGCAGAACTTGAAAGCTACATCATTTACATGTAATATTCGTTGTATGCTCTTAACGGAAACTTAATTGAACAAAATCAAGTTTCCAGGAACCCCCCCCTCCCCAAAAAAAAGTTCATATTATGACAAAACATAAAACCATACTTTCTCTACATATGCCATGGATCTCACCTCAACATAAGATCAATAAAACAAAATTTTAAAAAATTATGAGGAACATTGCTCTCTTATTCTTTAAAAAAACACTTGATAAAAGATATTCTCAAGGAAATTTGACTACATGGCAGACTTTACTTACAAAACATATGCTTGGTTAATTGAAATTATCTAATTATCTTGTCACAGATCATATCAAATGTAGTTAAACCAAAACAAGGGCATAATATAGTCTATCTTTTTATCTTTTACCTGTCTTCCTCTACCCTTTCCATCTTTAGCACCCTCAATAATTCCTGGGAGATCCAACAACTGCCACAGAAAATTGGATACAGTTTAAATATGAATCAAAATCATATTATTATAAACTCTGATGATTAGATCTGAGTAATAAAAAAATTTTATGAAGCCTTAAGTCCAAACTAATTGACGATAAAATTTCAGGGTTGAAAATTTTATTTTGAAGTAAATAATATTAATGGGACCATCTTGGTTCTCAAGAGATAGATTTAGAGAAAGAGTTAACATTAACCATTCGTGTGTGAGTGTGCCCATGCATGTGCCTATGAATAGAGAGAGAGAGAGAGAGGGATGTATTTAGTGAGAAATTTTACATGAGTGAGAAAAGTAAATGAGCCATGCAACTATAATGGTTAAGATTAAAAGTTTTTTTAAAGTAATTTGATCAATCAAAAAAGTCAAGACATTTTAAAAATACATAACTTAAGTGTTTTTAGTCTTAACCATTTGTAATAAAATTACATGGTCAATATCTATTCCTCCCATTCTCACATAAAAAGTACCCTCTCATGCAAAAGACACACATATAGGCCCAATCAAAAATAAAACCAAGATGTGCATTTGTATTTTGTAATATGGATAAAAATATCAATAGAAACAATCAAGTGACACGACAAATGATAGAGATCCAACCAGCCAACCTAAAGATCCTTAGCATGGAATTGAAAGTCCCATGGCTATAGCAAAGACTAAGGCAATGCAAGCTTTACAAGGCCTAACAATGGAGATCAAAGGAAATGAAATTCAATGTGGGTTGGATGCTGCACCTGAATGGATCACTTTCCAACAAGCCATATTGAAGACAAATTTGGAGAGCCCAATTCAAGATGCATTCAGGAGCTACAATTTGTTCAAATAAGTGGGTTATTATTACCTGATTGGATATAAATAAGTCCAAATTTTCTATTTTTCTTTTAATTTTTGCATGTATTTTTGGGTTAATTTTAGGCATTCATCTTTTTGTTTAAAGTCATCTAGGGGTAGCTGGTCCAACAACAAACAAAAGCAAAATGAACAAGAGGATGAAAAATAAAAACCAAAATTCAAATGTTGATTTCCAAAAGATGTACTATTACTTAGGATTCAATTGCAAGATATGAGACTTGAGTCCCATGTTGGAAGTATGAGATTCTAGTGTGAGGTTTATAAGGCTTTGGGCTCTCCAACTACAACAACTAGCTTTTATGATATGTTTTTCCAAAGGTTCTTATCAATTGATATCAAAGCCTCCCCATGTCTCTCAGCTGCAAATGAGTGATGTGAGTGGTGACGCTAGCAATGCAGTGCTCATCCAAGACTAGTCAAGGGGTTAGTGTACAGCCAGCTTGCATGGGTGATGGAACTACAAAAGTGTAGTAGGATGTTAGGATCCAATGACAAGGTATGGAACCTGATTCCCATATTGGAAGTATGGGATTCTAATGTGGAATTTATAAGGCCTTGAGCTCTCCAACTGCAACAGCTAGCTTTTGTGGAGTGGTTCTCTCAAAGTTCTTATCATGCTCCTTAAAAACTGAGCACACATGCAGGCATCACAAGTTTTTTAACCCACAAGCAGAATATCGTGCACATGGTAAGAAGGCGATAAATTTATCAACATATAACTTGCTTATGTGGAGATACCTGAATTTTAGCTCCACGATATGTGATCACACCTGGGATGCAAGTTAAGGTAGTAAACTCATAGGAAGCAACCTACAAACCAAAACAAGTAAAACCTTCAGAAAATTCTTTAATACAAGACATACTTATAGATAATTTGGAAATTGTAATGCTGCCTACCACCCAAATCCAATACAAAGAGAAAACTATCCTGCATGCACATGATGGTTGATTACTTAATGAACCAACTGCACCTCTGTTGCATTATAGGGGAAAATAGAGTACTTGAACTACGGTTTCTAATTCCCCCTTAGTGCTCTGGAGTCTGGATAACAGAAATTATTAGAGGAGTAGAACTTCTAAGGGAGGTCTGTGCTTTAGACTGCTCACCAGGTTTAGAAGAAGATGATCAATCCTAAGACAGCTTAAGCATCATAGTATTTTAAATCTGTTATTCTAGCCATGTGTCCAATGGGCTTGTCTAATTTCATAAAAGCTCCATTCCTATGATGAGATATTTTTATTCTCTTTCTCTCTTTAGGTTATCATTTTCTTTTTCTTGTCAAAAGATTCTACTTCCTTGGGCTTCACAGAATCAAACTCGCATTCTAAAACTCAAAAAAGAAATAAAAGATTGACCAATAATATACCTACATTAAAGACGAAAATGTATAACACCTGGAATACTTCCATACCTCTGAAAATGTCCCAGTCAACTTATTCAACAGAGTAGATTTGCCAACTGAAGGGAATCCCACAAGACCAACTCTTGAATCCCCACTTTTAGTAACATCAAACCCTTCACCAGCACCTCCACCTCCTTTTGATGTTGGTGTAAGGAGTTCCCTCCGCAGCTTTGCAAGTTTAGCCTAGCACCAGACAATTACTAATAATGAATCAATTCCTCAAAAAAAAAAACAGCAATAGAAAAGAAGAACTGCAAAAGCTCAAAAAAAGGGGTAATTAGGAATAAAATTCTAATAATATTTATGGAAGACTAACTCCATATAGAAGCAGAGTACAGAAACCCCCATTGTGCCTTTAATATCACATCTCATAAGAAATTGGCATCAAGGGATCCATGAGGGCCATAGAAAGAAAAACATAAACAGTATGACCATATTTTCAGAGTTTTATTTATGTATATTTTAGTATTCTTTTATCCAAAGGGACATAATCAAACTAGCATCATGTACCTAAAATTATAAATAAAACAATATACAAATCAGTATGAATTCCTATAAGAGATAGAGAGTGGAGACAAAGAAGGCCAACAGCATAGGCAAAAATTGGTATGCTATGCCTACAAAATACAAATATAATTTCCACTGTGAATATAAGAATGGGAATAGAAAAAAATCACTATACAAATCAACAAGAACCCTTATGATGTATAGACTATAGAGACAAACTAGGCCAAATGCACGGGCAAAATGTGCTATATGGCTTATGCCTACAACTTCCAATATGAAATGTAGGAAAAACAATATTGTCAAGAACAGGATACACTTCCAAATGCAATCCCTCTAACAATTATCCATGTCAACCAACTCATACAAGATCATGCCAATATTTCAGTACTTGAAAGAAACATTTTCTACAAGTTTAAAATAAAAAGATATCCCAATGTCTTCAATAATTAACCTTAACTAAAGCTAAAACACACGCAATCAACCACCAAAAAAATAAAATTCAGAACGGCAAACAGGTCATTAACATAAATGATCTCGGTTTTTTTCTCCATATGCCATTTAAAAATCAAATAAAATGCAATTATGTGCTTACCTTCAGCAAGCCCAGATGATGAGCAGTAGCCTTGTTCTTCTGGGTTCTTGCCATCTGAAAGATACAATTGACCAATGATCATACTAAAAATAATAAATAAATGACAGAATAAATTTGCAGCTACTACATTGAAATAGGATCAGTGTATTTCATCTAGTGCTTTGGCTAGATATCATATGCCGTATGCCCAGATTCCTGAAGAAGAATTGCACAAAATGTAATTGGAGTCGGAGTACTAAGGAATTGATTACCACCCCCTGCTTACTTAACGTGTAAACATTTGAAAATGTAAACTGTCGTGATTACAACACGAACTCCAAAGAAAACATAATACTTCTGGCGAGAAAAAGAAAAATCCAATTGAGGAACATCAACCAGATCTAATTAGCCACTAATTGGCTTCAATTCCTGCGTTGGAAATTCACTGTTCTAAAAAATGAAGCTTTTTACCAATCAAATGAAGGAAAAAGTATATACATTTATCTGCAAATAAAAAATGAAGGATAAACTCTGAATCTCAAATTAGGTTCATAAGAAATAGTTGTTTTAAAATTTTTCTATTTGTAATCAAGTGACATTAAATTGAGAAGTAAGGGGGGGGGGGGGGAAATCCTACTGCGATAGAGACAAATTTATCTCAACATTTTATGAATTATTTTGAAGTGTTAAATCAACACTGAGGCCGATAAGGTTAATGCTTCACTTGAATAAATCGCATGACTACAACCAAACCGTTCCCCCTGTGTTCCACTCAGAATAGGTACCTCATCTTCGATGTCCTTGATTTTCTGCATCACTGTTGCCATTGTTTAAGGAAGGTAATATCGCAAAAGAGATTCAGATTACTCCTGACAGGAAGTGAAGTGAGATTGAACTTGGACAATTTTGCTGTTGGCGAATTGTTGCAGCAAAGCGTAGTGTTGCGCCGGGGAAGAGAAGAGGGAAGAAGGTGCTAGAACAAATATGCAGAAATGCTTACGATAGGACCTAGGGTAGAGAATTCGATTCTCGAATCGAAATCGAAATTACAACAAACATGGGTCGTTTCGCGTACGTGTTGGATAGACCCAAAATCATCCAGCTTGAAATTTATTTGGGCTTGACTTCCTTTTTTACCCAAATTCGGTCCAGTTTTCTGTCGACAAAAAACAAAATCAGAACCTATAAAACAAGAACAAATACAAAACAAAGAACGACAGGGAGTCGGTTTTTTCATATTTTTTTCTTTTTTATATTTCTTTTATTTTTAATAAAATTAAATATCAAAATTATTTTTATGTTTATTTTATTGAAATAAATTTAATAAATTTTAAAATATATTAAATCTTTAAAAATATTTTTTAGAATGAATTGTTCAAATTAAAATAATAATTAAATTTATTTAAAAAAATCTTTTTAATACATAACTTTTAAATTTATTTTTTACATTATGAAAAATATTTTTTATTTTATTTTTTTTAAAAACATACATCATCTATTTAAAAAAAATTTGTTTTTGAAAATTCATCCGCTCCAAATATTTTTCTAAAACACATATTCATATTTATTTTTTATAGAATTTATTTTAATATTTTTTTAAAAAACATATATTCAAAAGTTTATATTTTTATTTTGAATATATTTTTTTAAATTTAATGAATATGGTATAATTTATCTCTTAAATATATACATCTAAAAATATATAAATTTTTATAATTTACATTTAATTTTATTTTTTAAATAAAAATAAAAAATAAAGGTAAAAAAAAAAAAACAAAATAAAAGGTACAAAATAACTATCAAAACTATATCTTTATGATATGATATAATTTTTTTTTCTTCTTTAGAGTTATGGCACAAAATATAATTTTTTTTCTTCTTTAGAGTTATGGCACAAAATAGTAGTATTTTAAGATTATGGTATAAAAATTTAAAATAGATTAATAAAAAATAAGTAAAAATATAATTAATATTTTTTTTTTCTTAAATTTGTTATGTAATTTTTTGTTATATTTTATAATTAATTTTTCTTTTTGTCTTCATTTTTAATTTAATTTTTTA
Organism: Canavalia gladiata; assembly: GCA_037954105.1. Classification (NCBI taxonomy): domain Eukaryota; kingdom Viridiplantae; phylum Streptophyta; class Magnoliopsida; order Fabales; family Fabaceae; genus Canavalia; species Canavalia gladiata. The sequence goes on along the minus strand of CM075659.1, from coordinate 55,012,871 downwards.
TTTATTTATAATTATTTAAGTATAAAATTGGTAAAAGTTTATTTTAATTGGAATTCTAAGGTAATAAATAAATTAAAAAAAAATTGTTAAAATAATTACTATTAAAAATACAAAATAATACACATTTATTGGTTGATATTATTAGTAATTTTTTAAATGTTGATAAATAGTTAAACAAAATTTAAATCTAATAACTCTTCATTAGTATTTTGTCATTAAATATACTTTTTGAAGTTTTTTTCGTTTTTATTTGTTAAAATATCTACAAATATATGTAGATTTAATGATTTATTAAACTAATTAAGTACGTGTTTGAATTTATGTTTATTTCCATTGAATTCATGTCCAAACCAAAGCTACACAAATTAGTTTATTTCACTTACCCATTAAATACACTCATTTACACTTATAATTTGTTTTTATTTTCTTCAACATACCAAAAACAAAAATGCTGCACAATGTAACTTCTGAATTTACGCTGTGTGTATGATATTCCACACACAAATCTAGACATGTCTTAAATACATTAAAAATAAGTCATGTAGAAATAAAGTGGGATAGGAGCGGGATTGAAATTCCATCCACCACTTGTTCTCGACACTATCTACTAATTACTAGAATTCTTTATAGTTATTTTCCTAATATAAAAATATATTATAAGTATCCTTATATTTTCAATGGTAGTTCTTTGTTCCTGCGAACCATTAAAAAGTAAAAATAAAGAAATTTGGTTTGACTTTATTAATGACTATAAAAAGTTCATTTTATTTTTTTCTAATTATTTTTAAGAATTTATAAATAGAGTAAAGACACATATTAGTATTCTTAATGATTCTTACAATTTATAAATAAATTTTTAATGTGGATTGAAGAATTTAAAATAATAAATAACAAATGATATTTTTTTATTAAAATATAATATTAATATTATTAATATATTCTTTTAATAAAATTTATTGTATATAAATTTTTATATATTGAAACAGATAGAAAATTATTTTATATTATAAAATATATTAAAAACGAACTATTATAAATATATAATAAAATTAAGTACAATTTTACATCAACGTAAAAGATTAATATTACATCTTTTACAAGCAAAAAATATAATGTAGTTAAAGTATAACAATCTATATGTATATATTGTATATGAATCTTTGTTTATTTTAAAATTAAAAAATGAGAAAAAAAAATCAATCTTTGTTTTTCTAAATAATATCGACCTATTTATCAGCACTAATTCTTATTCAGTTAGAGTTTTTTTTTTTTTTCGATTCTTCAATAATTTTTATTTTACCAATTTTATAGATTATCTAATTTAGTAACTTGAGCGATTCTCGATCCAATGGATGGACCTGGTCGGTTTGGTATGGTTTTTTTTTTTAAATATATGGGTAATTAACAAGGCTTTGGTTTAGTTGGTAAAAAAATTATAAAAAATATGAATTAATATGTTTTTAAATATTTATTTTTAAATTGATTAATTTTAATTTTCATTAATACGAATACGTTTCAAACAATAGTTCCTCGATTAATTTTAAAACCAGTCTATTTATAAAAATAAAGAATCAAAATTATTAGTTTTTTAAAAAAATTAAAATTTTAAAATTTTATAAAAATGAAAAAATATGTCATTAATTTTTTAACTATAAAAAATTAACAGTTGATTTCACAATAACATTAGGATCCAGTTCCACTCGTCGGAAATGTTTCCTAATCCGATATAAACTTTATTGAAATATTCAACCAACCGAGTTTAATCCACCAAATTCATCACAGCACAATTTAAACTTATTTGATCAAATCAGATTAAAAAATATTTAAATTGAATTAATTATTTAATTTTGTAATAATATTTTAATATTTAATTTTATCAAATTTACTATAATATGAAAATATAATTTCATCAAAGTACATTAAATGTATACATATAATTTATTGAAAGAGAATATATATATATATATATATATTAAAAATAATCCCAAATATAAATATCAATCTTTAAAACTAATTTTATTATCAAGTTTATAATACATGTCAAAACTAAAATAATTTTAACATAAAATATACTAGAAAGTTTTTAAATAAATATGAATATTAAGAAATTTTTTAAGCAACGTAAGATTTTAAAATCATATCAAATTGACTCGGCTACAATTTATTTAAGTTTTAAATCTTGAGTTACAATTATCTATTTAAATGATTTTTTTTGTTTGTGTCTGTCTTTTTTTTTTTTTTCGAATTTAGTTTTCTCTTCGCTATTATATTGAGTTGTAATTTATGTCAATCATGAAATACTTGCAAAGGGTTTGCGTGCATATGTGTATACTATTTTTCTTCTTCTCAAAATTCATTTTTTATTTGATAAATGAATGTATTTAATTTCTCATCTTATAATATTCACGGTGATTTTTTCCCCGAAAACCACATTGAAAGAATATTAAATATCGTAAAACAATTTTATAATATACAATTAGACACTATGATTTATTTGGATGGGAAATGGGTTAAAGAAGAAAAAAATTAAAGGAAAAAAATAAAAAGATAAAAAATATATTCATTGGATTAGTAAAAATAAAAAAGTATTTATTTAAATTAGTAAATAATTTTTAAAAAATTATTTATAAAAATAATTATTTATAATAATTATAAAAATTTAATAATTTTTTTATAAAACGATACTTTTATATTATTTAAATTAAAACATAAAAAAAAATCACATTTTCTCCTCTCATTTTTCCTACATTTAAAAAAATATTTTTTCTTGTAAATTTTATATAAACAATTTTTTTCTCTTCCAATTTTACTTAAATAAACAATTTAAATTAACTTTATCCTTTTTTTAATTTTGTCATTTTATTTTCATTAAAACAAACAAATATCAAAATGTTTAAATATTCCTCAGTCAAACTAACATTTTTGGACAGATGTGCGTGATTATACGCTTACTTTATGTATTTAAAATGTACCCTCGAGTCTCAAATTGTTGTTAATACAATACTATACACACACACACACACACATATATATATATATATATATATATATATATATATATATATAAATAAGATCGTATATATTTTAATAAATATAATTTGCTTAAATGTATTACTTAATGAGAAATATATATAATTTAAACTTAGTGTTTTCAGTATAAATGAAATATATTACTTAACTTAATTATTTATAAGTTTAATAGATACAATTTGAGTATATTTTTAGTTTTTATAATTTTTCCATTTTTATTTCAATTTTTAAAATTTTTTTAGTATTAATTTATATTTTTTCATTAAATATTTTCTGCCTTAACTGGTAAATATTTAGATAAACTTTACTACATGTATCAAATTTGTTATATATTAAAAAGAATACACAAAAAATAGTTGATTTAGAAAATGAATTGAAATAATTTTTTATATGATTCAATGATAAAATTATAATTTGTATTATTTGTGTGATATTTTTTAAATACATAAATTGGGTCAACATTCATAAGAATATAGCAAACCTATACATAAAAATAAAAAATAAAACTTACTATATTTTATTAATTAAAATATATTTAAACTAATAATAAATGTATAATATAATCAATATAATATTTTTATCTGTGTAAAAGATGCTTATTTTTAATTAAATTCTATACTTTACGTTAATTTTATAATAGTGTAAGACAGCACGTGAAAAAGAAACCATGACTAGCATCTTACAAATAAAATAATAAACTTTGTTCTCAAGTAAGATAAACTAAGAATGTATCGGTTTCATCTAGCTAAAAAGATTGATATTTTAGTATTTTTGGGTAAAGTAGCTACTAGCAAAAAGTTTTTGAAACAGTTATTTATATTTTTGAAAAAATTATTTGAAGTAGTTTTTATATTTTTAGCCTTTAACTAAAATATTTCATTTATATATATATATATATATATAGTTTAAAATTTTATTTATTTACTTATTTTTATAATTTTAATATTATTTATTTTTTATAATAATATTATTAATTTTGATAGATTTGTTTTTATATTATTATTAAATTATATATTTTAATATATATTATTTATTTTAATTATTATATTATTTATTTTATTTTATTAAAATATTAAATAATTTGATAAAAATTATAATTATAAGAAAAAAATTAAATATTTTTATTTAAAATTTAGTATATAAGAAATAAAAATAAATATGTTTATTTTAAAAAATAAAATTTTATTTAGTTAAATGTTAATATATTTTTTTTATTAAAAATATCATTTTATTATATTTTAATTAATCATTTAATTTTATATTATTAATATAAAATTTATTATTTAATTATATCTTTATATATTATTTTATAAAATACTTTTAATTTAAGCTTCTATACTCTGTTTCGTGAGTGGCATCAACAATTTTGATTACATTCTGTATTTTTTTTTTGTCCGGCGTTTGTTTCTGCCGACCGGTTAAACCGCTGGAACAGGTTTTTCATTTCTTTAGGTGCGAAAATCTTTCTTCGAGGTGAGATTCCGACCTAAAAAATAATTTTAAAAAAAGGATGAAGTGGGATTCAAGGATTCAAAATTCCTCTGTTTTTCATTTTATTTTAAACATTTAAATGAACTAATTCAAGATTTTAAGTCAAAGCGATACGATAATGAGATATCGAATTTCGTAATCTATATGTATATGTATTTGTTCGAGCTTCATTCTTGATTCACTCACTCTATTTTTATCCATTAATTTGTCGTCTTGCTCCATTTTTATTCATCAACTTGGATACATGAATTTTAAAACGAGTCTGCGTAATCGCTAATCAAGCTGAAACCATTGCTCACTATACTATTGATTATTAGTTTGTTGGCGAATTCTGCAGTTTCGAGTTGAAGCGCCATGGAAGCTAAAGCGGCTCAAGGCTTGCAGTTTTCAACTATGGTATATCGCGAGAAGCTTGGGAGAAGAGAGCCAAATGGTTCTTTGAGAATATCTCATGGATTTAAGGAGCCGAAGAAGAAACTACAGGTTTTTGTTTCGGCTATGGTGCAGCCAGCAAGAGCTTCAACGAGGAGACCGCGAAGGACGGTACCTTTGGGGGTTGCTTGTTCCTATAACAATGTTCAAGGTCGCTATTAAAACTATTCATAATTTGACAATGTGCAAATTATGGATTTTTTCCCCCCTTTTGCTTTCAAACATATTATATTCGCTATACATCCTATTTTGACTTTTTCTATAGAAAAAATAGTATAGTAAATAGTAACAAAATCTTATTTGTGACTGTTAATTTATTATGGTCTCAGAAGGCAATGGTGGATTGCGTTCTTGATCTTCTCGACTTTAATTATTTAGAGTGTGATTGTTCACCCTAGGAATACTATTTTTGAACTAGCTTTCTTGCAAACCAAAAGTTGTGTTACTCCTACTTACTGGGGGAAGAAGGTGCTATCACTGTAAGTTGCAAGTGAATTAGGATGAAAGAAACTATAATTGGTAACCGTATGGAAATTGCAAATCTGCCCCGCAAAGTACCTTCCCATTAGTCCTCACCCCCCTCCTCCCTTTTGAATGAATGTGTAATTGGCTGCTTCCCCCACTGATTTGTTTGCCAACTATGGTTTTTTGTACGCCCAAAAAGTACCAACACTCATGTAATACTTCTCATGCATTATTGTTTTTTTCTTCTCTTTCTTTCTCTTTCAAGATAGACACACCTACAATGTCTACAAAACATTTTACTTAATTTGCATGAATGACAAATAAATTTTCATCAGAGTTTTAACACTCTTGAAATTAGTAAAATGTTCCAAAATAAGGATAGAATTTTTTAAAAATTAAGTTATTTTGAAATAATTGGGTACAGTTATTGGAGATTAAGTATGGTGGATTATATATATTTAAAGTCATTGCATGGCCTATAAGAAAGGGTAGTGCTCTTACTAGCTGCATCCTTGAGTCAACTTCTATGAAGGTGAGCTAGATGGCTACATGACTCAACTCAGAGATACCTTTACTTATATGCACTTCGGTCACAATTCCCTCTGCTAACTAGTTGGAAAAATCAACTTGGTATTTAAAGAAGGGTATGTGTTTGAACAAATGTAGTAAATAAGTATGCTTGGATGAGATATAGTTTGTTAATGACTGCAATAAGTGCTCCCATTTTTAGTATTGACATATTTTTTTTCAAATGTCACTCTTGTAGCATCGATGTTGGAAGCTGGAAGACTTCATACTCTTCTTGATGAAAAGTTGATCTTGAAGGTATAGCATGATGCCCTTTTCCACTTTTAATTGATTTAAGCCCATTGAATGTTGTGATGCTATACCCTTCAGTTATAATACGCATCCAGACCATGTAATCTGAGCTCAGTTGTTGCTGGTCTCAGCATCTATGTGCCATAATCTTACTTGAATGAATAAAATTGCAGAGTAAAGCACAGGAGATCGAGCCATATTTAAATGGACGCTGTATATATCTTGTTGGTCAGTTTCTTGGTAGAAGTATTAGTGCTTACATACGGCAAGTATAATTACTTCGGGTATTCATAATGTTTTGAATTTGACATGTAGGAATGATGGGCTCTGGGAAGACAACAGTGGGAAGGATTTTATCCCGAGTGCTCTCTTATTCGTTTTTTGATAGGTTAGTGTGGTAATTGCCCTACCTGTCTTCTTTTCAAAGTGGAAATTAGAGTTTTGAGGGGAAGTGAAGCATGCATCATTTGAATACCCAACAGACTCCCACGAAATAGAAAGAATGAGTTTCAACTAGTGATCATGTTCAAATTGATATCATCTGACTTTAAAAAGATGCAACAAACTTATTGTGTCAATAGATTAAGGCCAGGTCTTACTTTGGTATACAAGATTCCTTGTTTAAATGTGAGTATCACAATAGAAATACCCTATTTCATGTGCACATTGAAGTTGCTGCTGAGCATTTTCTTTTTTGCATTAATGGGAACAGTGATGCATTGGTGGAGGAGGAGGTTGATGGAACTTCTGTAGCTGATATATTCAAGCACTATGGAGAGGCTTTTTTTCGTGATAAAGAGGTCAGTTAAAAAACACAGTTTCCAGTTTACATTCTCCTCATTCCTCTGTATATGGAAAATTTTAGCTCATACGTTTCTTGAATTTTTAGGTTTCCTATTTCTTCTATCGGTCCAATTCCCTCATTTTCATCTATCCAAATTCAATTGGCAGAGAATGTGCACCTTTATGTTGTAAGCTGAACAATGTTTTCTACAATCCCAATTAATGATCCTGCGTAGCTTCTTTTAAATAAGGAAAATATTAACCTTGGTTCTTGGGCTGATTTTAAACATCCAAAAATGATAGGTTTTTATATGGAATGTAAATATTTATTACATCAAAATATAAAAGTGTAATAAATACTTTTTTTCCCAGTTAAAATCTATCACTTTTGAATATCTAAAATCAATATTAGTAGCTGAAGATAACAAAACTGTTTAAATAATTCAATGGCATGTCTATCCCGCATTTTAGTGTCCTTTCTTAATAAATTAAGAACATTACTCTAGGAAATTTGTAAATTTGTAAATAAATTGGTTGGGTATGGTATGTGAAGAAATTAAATATAAATTGATGCAGGAGCATGAATCCTGGATTAAACCTGTGTAAGACATAAATGCGTGCCTTCCCCTTTTACAGCTCAGGCTTTTTTATGAGTGGGATCTCCTCTTCCTTTACATTGTGTTGCGTCAGAGCTTGGCTTGTCCACCTGTCGGTGTGGATGAAACATTCTGTCTATCTTAACAGGGTTGGAACAGGAGTGAATCCTATATTGGCCTTCGACAGCCTGGCTTCAAGGAGTTGATTCTGCTCTACATTACCTACTTGGTTTGGAATAGTTTTTTAATAGAAAAATGCTAAACTTCATGAAATTTTCCAAAATATTCCATGCAAATCAAAGAGCATGAAATTTTAGAAAACTACTTTTCAACCTTATCATGCGTTTATCCTTCTTGGAGGTGATTGGTCTGCACTTCATTTGGATGGGAAAAATTCATGATAATAGCATTGCTCTTTTAAATAAATCTCCGCGGTTGATTCTCCTCTATTCCCCAAATAAATCTCTCCCTCTCCAAAAAAGGTTGATGAGACAGTCACCAGTTATGGATCACATTGCGCGGATCTTGTCTGAATTCTTAAGAGCCCTTCATGTGTCAGGAAATCAATGTTATTTCCTGCCCCAGACAACACCATATTTATTGCTCTGCCTTTCCTTAGGGTTAGTGGCATACTGGCTGGGGACGTATGTGACCACAGCTTTATCAAGAAAGGGACGTATGTGTTTACTCTTTATTCTTTAAGTTGTACATTTAGTTTGATCTCATACTAGGTGCTTGATAAGACATGTAACTGTTAGATTGATATCAGCTTACCTAAGTTAAACTTTGGTTAATCTGTTAAATAGCTAATGGTAAGGTGCATGAATATGATGTTAGATAAAAGTAATAGCTTAATATTTAAAGATGACGTATGCTAACAAGCCACCACAAAAATCTCCCAATTACTATGATTCTTACTTACAATAAAAACAATTGGGATATTGTGAATTGTCCAGTTCTTCCTCCAGGTTCTATTATCATATTATCACATTCACTGTTCATTTTCCGTGCTTATTTTATTGTTGCAGACGGAGGTACTGCAGAAGCTGTCAATGATGCATAGACATGTTATTTCTACTGGTGGAGGTGCTGTTGTCAGGCCAATCAATTGGTTGGTATAATAATTAACATACGAATAAGAAAAGTTTTACCTCTACTTTTACGATTAACTTTTAATACTTGGTATATGGATTGCCAGGAAATATATGCACCAGGGTGTTAGTGTTTGGTTGGATGTACCAGTAGAAGCCTTGGCACAGAGAATAACAGCTATGGGAACAAATTCTCGCCCTCTTCTACATGATGAAGCGGGAGATGCATACACAAAGGTAAATGATTTCTCTTCCATGACACGTGTATTTTTCTTCGCAAAATGTAAGAAAGTATTTATTAAGAATCTAAGTCACAAAGTTGGAGATAGTGATCCTAGTAGAGAATCAGCATCAAAATTATTTTTTTACACTAAATAATTTTACCTTTTGGAATTGACCTGCAGACTTTCATGCGTTTGTCTGCCCTTTTTGACGAAAGAAGTGAAGCATATGCAAACGCCAATGCCAGAGTCTCCTTGGAAAGTACGGCTACAAATGTCATTTCAATTTTTTTTAAAATAAGAATTGTGGTTCTTTCCAGAATGTGTGAAAATACAACAGGAAAGGGAATTACTCTATAGACTCTCGTAACTTCTGCAGCTTAACTTTTTGGGTCTTGAGTTCTATAGAGTCTTTAAAGATAGTCAAATCATAAAGCATGATTATTCAGATTTTTGCTTTATTTTTTACATTTCGGTGAAGCTCAGAAGAGTACTATTCATGCATGATATTCATTCTAGATCACATCCATTTATTATTGTGTTATGTTCTTTTTTGCCAACTGTGGTTATGTTCTTTTGTACAGATATGGCAGCAAAACTGGGCCAAAAAGTCGTGTCAGATTTATCTCCAACTGCCATTGCAATGGAGGTCTGCCACTTTCTGCTCCATCCCCTTCCGAATTTCATTTTAGTTTGCTCTTGACCAAATAACATTCCTGAGAGCTATAATCGGATCTACATTTTGTGTCATTGATACTTATTTGTGCCTATGTATTTCTCAGGCGCTAGAACAAATCAGAGGCTTTCTTAAAGGTGAAGATAGCTGTTAAGCATGATGCTAGTTGCACCAATTTCGACATAAGCAGATTTGGCTTGTTTTTATTTTTCTCTTCAAATTAGAATTAGATCATGGCAATGTGCTGTATATTTTTGTTTGGAAAAGGAATGTTGTACTCAACTTGACACATATTTTGTGTTTATGCGTAATTTGTATGAGCATAATTTGACGGGGCATTTAATTTCTATATACTTTTGTTTGTTTCTGTTTATGTACGGGAAGATCTGACGTTTGTTGTATCCGAACTGGATAAATCAGTTTATAAATGCCTAACTTATTTTCAATATTTTATCTAACATAGTCGTTTCCAATCTCCATGCATGTAACTGATGTTTCCTTTGTTTTTAGTAATTATCTCTCATTTAGTGCCTCTTCCAAAATGAAAAATGTTTCCTTGAAACAAATTATGCAATTAATATATTTTTCCTTATCAAAGCACTTATCTCATTTTGATGGTCATTACAACCGTTAAGTCTAACTAAATTATTAAGATGAAATGGTTTTTTATACTTGCTTGTTCATCAGCTTATAATATATTAGTTCCCTCTACCAATCTAAAAATTATTTATATTCAACATCCTCAAAAACTTTGGTGATAGGTATGTATCGTAAACATTTTAAGTAAACAAACGGTTGTTCTTGACGCATAAAAAAAAAAAAGCTTAAAATAAATTACGTTTTTGGAATGATTGTCATCAGATATGAAAAGGATACATCCATGATAAATGCTATAAACTTTTAAGTTTCATAAAAATAAAACATTTGTCAATTTGTTTTAATATTTTTTTATTATCGGTAAGTTCTTATATTTTTACATGATTATATCCGAAAAAATTACTCACACACATGTAGAGTATTTACATCCGCATACATCCAGGTGTACGCCGTGCATTCTTTCCTCTTTTTTTTAACAATCCTCCAACCATTTTCAGTTGTTAATTTAAGAAGAGTAGATGGGGTGTATGCACGAGAGATGTGTCTACTGTTTGTATGTTTGTGTATCAACTAATTTTTTTTAAAACTATGAATGGTGCAAAACTAACTTTTGTTTAGTATGGAGAAGAGAAGTGAGACAGAAAATACTCTACTGTTTTTTCCTCTACAATACTTCCCTTCCTTGAGCTCTCATTTGGCAACCATTTTATTTTTCATTCTTAATTGGATTTTTTAAAAAATGATCATCTACTTTTAAGGACCATCTATAATATCTACGATTAAGATGAAAACCAGTTATTCATTAAAAATATAGAAAATTGCAGAATCATCCTCTTAATACTTTATTTAAAAATCAATAGAAGTGTGTTATCAACTTCAATAAGGTGAAAATGACTAAATTATAAATCCAAAAATAATAGAGTTTGAGAAAGTTCTAATAACTCAAAATTTTAATACGACCAAATTATATATACCAGTAAAATCAGCAAATAAAGATCATAAATTTATTTTGACAAGATATCATGGAATGGGAATTACATTTTTAATTTGTGTACAAAGAAGCGATACTTTCTTAAGGTAGTGCTGGTTTTAATTAACCCTTTCTTCTTTGATTTGTAACTCATTGAATGAATATTTATAACCTGTTGAACTTTAAATTGTAACCCAATGATGTAAGATGATTTATCAGTTTATAACATGACAAATAAGACTCTATACCTGTTCAGTTTTTTCTTATAACCAAATAATTAGTTATAATCTTTATTCATCTAAAGTTCCTAAGTTATAAACCTTATTTTACTTCGTTAGGAAGTCAGAATGAATAGATTATAAAAATCATAAGCTATTTCAATAAGCTCTTCGAAACACACCCTTGATCCTGCTCACCACATGATCGGATAATAAATGTGAGACGTCACTTTATGAAAGCCTGGCTTCTTAAACCCTACCCAAGCTGTTCTACACTCCGATAGTGATTTCTGAGATCACCATTTAAAAATATTTACATTATTTTTTTAATCCAATAGTAAACATGGGGAAAAATTGATGCTAAACTCCGACTCTCAAGAATATTATTATACGTCTTGAACCAGATGTTGCTGATATTCGACATGGACTGTTGGACACCAATCAGAGTACAACTGTCCCTAGAGAAATGAGGGTAGACCGGAGGTATTATTGGACCTTGTTGGTTTACTTTCTCACAACCTCTTGTAAGATTTCAAGAATGTCTAAAAAGATGATATATAATTCACTTGCCAAATCTCTTTGCGCCAATTGTGAGTGAGAAAAATGTCAATGTAGATACAAATATCAAAGAATATTTTATTCAGATATAAATAGGTATAAATATACATTTCCTAGGATTATTCGAATAACTGAGTAATGGATGTCATGTTATGGATGAACATGTAATAAGAGTATTGTTCAGGTTCAGTAATGTTGAATTTCAAAGGAGTCGAAGATACTTATGTACTAACTTTCATTCCACAAACACAAGAAGAACAGAGTAATGCTTATTACACATTACTTGATCAGATTCCAGCTGATCCTACCATGACCTCTATATGCAACTAGACTGATACCGATGCTCATGCATGTAGGAAGCAATGTGGTGGGAAGTGATGAGCATCAAGCATTGCTCCATAGAGCGACCGTGTCCTTATCAACGGTTAATACTGATTAGTCCGATGAAACAAGTACAGATCTCACATGACATTACCTTCAACTAAACACAGTTCTACACACATTCACCATGCATAGTGTAGCAGCATCTGATCGATAATGCCTGTTGTAACAACAAACAATTTTTGATAGTAACAAGCTCACATTTGCCGTGAGGTCTTGTCCACTCTGTCTGAATGAATAAAGCATATCACAATCGGGAATAATACAAACCTCAAAACCAACAGCACTGTAAGAGCGTTTGACATTTGGCACTACTACACACTGTGCAAGCTACAAACTCCCTCAGATAAAAACCATAAAACACGGGACAGAAGACGCGATGGAATTATTGAAGTGGTAAACTATAAACGCTGCTTACTAACTATACAGTTGGAAACGAGCAATACTATTTGAACAACACCACCTGTTTATTTATTTACATTTAACATTGGAGCTGCAAATGTCACCTGATCAAACTCGAGGGCATCAATTTAATGTAAAATCAAGGAATGCTTACATCATTTCCAGAATCTGGATCCTCCTGGAGATGCGCTGCTGAAAGAAACAAGTGACCTGATATGAAGCAGAAAGAACATTACCACAACAACCAAAAACTGGAACATCTTGGTCAAATAAAGAGAGAAAAAAAAGGGTATAAATCTTGCAATTAGAATGACTGTGAAGGATATAATAGTATAAGTGTGAATACCTGATCATGAATGTCACAAGGAAACAGAAGAACAATGCACAATGGAGGAGCCTTTTGGAACAGAAAGAACCTTACTGAACCATCCAACTTGACCCCACAATTCCCCATCGGGATTGTTCTTCACATGAATCTCCGCACACCAAATCTCCATTTCTTTCCCACTCCCTTGGCACTCCCAAACCACAACCAAATTTCCACCCAAATCAGCCATGGTAGCACCACACAGAAACCTCGGCAAACCCTTATCCAACCCCTTCAACTCCTTCCACATCCCTCGCTTCACATCGAACCCTTTGATTTTCCCCAAATAATCATAGCAATACAGAATCCCATCCACCACGCACGCCCTCCCCCGCCAACCGAGATCCAACTCTCCCCCCACGCTCTCCCACGCGCCGCTGCGAGGGTCGAACGCGATGCCGCCGCGGTCTGCCATGGCGTAGACCTTGTCGTCGACGACGGCGCTGGCGTGCATCCACTTCTCCCGCACCTCCACGGGGCTCGCCACCCTCTCCCACCGTCCCACAGCGGGGTCCAGCACCTCCGCCCAGTTGGCGGAGCGGGCCCACGTGTCGGCCACGCAGCCGCCGATGACGTAAATTTTTCCGTCTACAACGCCGGCGGCGGCAAATTCACGGCCGACGCGCATGGAGGGACCGGGGAGCCAGCGGTGGAAGCGGCAGTCGAGGAGCCAGACGTGAGGGGAGGGGACGTCGTTGATGGATCCGCCAAGGACGTAGATGGTGGGGCCTAGGACGGCGTAAGCGGAGCCGATGGCGGGAGAGGGGATGGGAGGGAGAGGGGCGAGGAGATTGTGGTGGAGCGTGAACCATTGGAGGGTGGGGGCGCGTGAGCGGAGAGAGAGGTAGAGGAGGGGCTGGGTAGAGTGTAGGAGGGAGCGGGCGTTGAAGAAGAAAGGGGATGAGAGGAGGGAGCGAATGGGTTTGGAAACGAGTGATAGTTTTGGGTGATGAGAGCGAGGAACGCGTGCTAAGCAGTTCACAGCGACGTCGTCTGGGAGTGAGGGGATGAGGTTGTTATTCTGTATCGTCGATTCTGTTTCCGCCTCTGAAGAAGATGACCACACCATCCCTTCCTTTCCATTCCTGGGAATCTCATCACAACCCATCTACTCCCAGCTAGATACTCTTTTGTTTTTCACTCCCCAACCCATAAACCTCCCACTACTGCGTTTTCTTCCAAAGTCGTTTATTTATTTTAATAATATATATATATATATTACTTTTTTATCTTTTATAATTTAAGTAAAATTTTATTTGAACAGAAAAATTTAAGGAACGTTTTTAAATAGATACTGTAAATTATATTATATTTATTATTTTAAATTTTTTTATTTGAAATATTATTTAATTTTAATTAGTATCTAGTTGATTGTCTGGTAAACTTTTGTTTTTATAAAATTTTGAAGAAATATATTTTTAATGATTAGAAATTAGGATCATTGAAATTTAAATATTAGTAATTTTATAAATAAGAATGTAAGTAAATAAAATTATTTTAAATTTAAGTTTTTTTTAAATTTGATTTGATTTAGATTATTTAATAAATAAATATATTTAAATTTATTTTAAAAAAATTTAATAAATAAATTAAATTATATCTATAAAAATAATTAATTAAATTATTTAGTAATTTATTTATTATTATATATTTATATTTATTATAATATATATTTTTATATAATATTAATATTAATATATATACATATATATTAAACTTATTTAACGATATTTTTATTTTATAAAATTTAAGTTTATAAATTTTTTTAATTAAATTATTTATATAAATTTTAAGTTTATTTATTAATTTTTAAATAAATTTTAAAAAAAATTAATATATTAAATTTAAATTTAAATTTTAAAATTTAACAGAATTCAATCTATTTCATCCATATTTATAAATATTTTTTATAAAATTAATCTTATTATATATATTTTTATTTTTTAAAAATGTAATTATATATTTTAATAAAAATTTTATTCTAATATAATATATATATATTTCTTTTAATATTATATTATATTTTTTTATCTTTTTTTAATCTTATTTTATCCATTTTTATATATGCAATAATAATTTTTTAGTTTCAAACATACACTTTCTTTTAATAAAAAAATTAAAAATAGTTTCAGTGGATTTTTTATGAACACATTTTATGGTTAATCTAAATTTAACTACAATTATAAAATACCTTAACTTATTTTTAATTTTACAAATGGGAGAAGCTCGCATACTCAATTTTCAGTTTAATAGAATATATTTTTATTTAAATTATATAAACTTATTATAAATGTAAAACTTTTCCTACATATTTAAGAACTACACTTTAGTTTTTGGTATAATCAGGAAAGGTAAAAGATTTGAATTCTGATCTCAATCCTTTATCATTTTATCAATCCTAAAAATTTTAATAATTATAATTTAAATTCATTATAAGATAATCCATACATTTGATTTTAAATTAAATAAAAATTAAAGTTTTAAATAATTTTAAATTATTAAATATAATTAATAAATTTAATATAATAATTTTATTTTAATTTATTAAAAATCTGAGATAAAAATAATTATATTTACACATTTATTTTTTATATAAATTTTTTTCATATTTATTTATTATTTCTTTTTATATTATATTATCTATCAAGTATTTTATTTATTTTTTTCTTCTTATCTCTCATTAACTGTATATATAATGTATATCCATTATTTTTATTGACATAAATACATAAACAATCTTTCTAATTAATAATAATACTACTTTAAAATTTTAAAAATCGTTAAAAAAACACATCTACATATATAAGAAAATATGATAGAAGTAAATTAATAACTTTTATAATTAAAAAAATACATTTTTAATTTCTTAAAAATAATAACTAATAATTAATATACATAAATTAATTTAAATTATAAAATTATACTAAAACGTAATTTTTAATAAAAATATAAAGTTTAGCTTTTAATTGTAAAAAAAACAATCCTTTACTCTTTATTTTTATAAGCAGTAATGCCCCAAAATAAATAAAAAAAGTTAAAAATTTGATAAGATTTAAGGCTGATTGTTGAATAGAATAAAATAGAAGGAATTTTTATTTTACAAATCTTAACCATTTAAGTTTTCTTATACGTGTGATCTGTTCTTTTTGATAGTATTACGTACATTAATTCATATGCGGAGTTTGTTTATATTTGAGAAGAAGAAAAAAAAAATAAATCAAACTTAAGGGGTAGTTGAGTGTGCTTTTTACATTTTAATTTTTTAAAATATCTTAAAAAATAATTTTTAGAAACTATTTTTTTAGTAAAAATTTGAAAAAAAGAAGAGAAGTAAAAAGATAAAGCAATCCATGAAAAGTAAAAATAAATAGAAAACTATATAAAAAGACTAAGCTAACTTTAAGTTAATTTAATTTTTAAATTTAAAATATTTTTTAAAATATTTTTACAAAAAGTTTTTTGTTAAATATTTTTTAAATATCAAATAAACAAAATATTCTTCAAATTATTTTTCACTAAATTCATTAGAGTTGATCTAACGGATTGTAGTAATTACATCAAGTTATAAATTTAAAGCAAATTGGTTTTATTTTACACTAAAAACATTTTTTTCACTTTCAATAATTTTTAATTTTTAATATAAGCAAAATACTGATTTTCTTATCGTTACACTTCCTTATACTCAGTGTCCAACAGTTTAATATTTTTAAAAAATTTAACAATTTACAGTCAAACGTAATCAGAGACGCAGTTATAGTTTTTTTTAGTAAAAATGTATCATATATAACTTTTTATTATATGTCATTTAGCATACATAAAAGAGTATTACTATAAAATTTATTAATTTCAATAATATAATAATTTATATTTGAAACAATATATATTAAAGTTGTCATTTAAAGAATTAATAATTTTAGTAATATAATAATTCATAATTAAAAATGAGAAACTTAAACACCTTTACATATTAAATTCAAGAACCAAAATGTCATTATAGAATAACACCACAAGAAAAGTTGACCTGCACAAAAACCGTTCACACACTTTGGAGTGAAAAAATTCGCAATTTTCAATTTGGGCCACACTCCAGAAAGTATTTTTTTTTTTTTCAACTAAGCTCGTTTTCATCAAATTATGACACTGACATAAAATTATATATATGCCATATTACTTGTGAAAATTCATTACATACGCTGTAACATAAATATTTATAATATTATTATTTAAGTTCATTATTTTTTTAGCTAAAAAAACCTCATCATCATTATTTTTTAATATTTTTGTTGGAAAGGAAATACTTTGCTGCATATATGTGCGCTATAAATAAATTTTAATTCTTGCTGACATCTACTTGGGGAGATTAAAATATAAATCCACCAGTGCAAATAAAAATATCAGGTTCAGGCCGATAAACTATATATATATATATACATATATATATATATTAAAAGAGTTATAGTCATTGATAAGTTGTGACGAATTTGTCTTTCATTAAAGTATCAAAACTTATTATAGACTTTTAAACAACTAACATCAATGTTGAGATGGCCGAGTTGGTCTAAGGCGCCAGATTAAGGTTCTGGTCCGAAAGGGCGTGGGTTCAAATCCCACTCTCAACAATGACTCAAAATTTGTAATTTTTTTTTAAAAATATAATATTATTTAATGTAAATATATATATATATATATATTTAAAATTTAATTTCAAGTAATTATTTATAAACTTTTAAATGACCAACATCTGCGTTGAGATGGCCGAGTTGGTCTAAGGCGCCAGATTAAGGTTCTGGTCCGAAAGGGCGTGGGTTCAAATCCCACTCTCAACATATAATTTACGTACATGAGATCTTAAGGTCTTACATTTGAAAATTTTTTATTTATAAAGTTTTTTTAAAATTATAATATTATTTAATATGATATAAAAAATTTATATTTTAAATTTAAATGCTAAGATAATTGCTATCATTGAATACTTAATTAACTTAGCATCGATAAAAAATTTGTTAAAAAATATATTAAAAATGAATTTAAAATATAATTAAATAATCAAAATTTTGTATGATGTACATATATCGGGATAAAGTATTATCATAAAAATGTAATTATCAAATTCTTTCTAAGTTCAATCTCTTATAATAAAAATATTATATATATATATATATATATATATATATATATATATATATATATATATATATTTGCTCTTATTTTTTTAAATGGTTGAATTTCATTATTTCAACTATTAAATTAATAAATTTTGTTATATAAAATATAATCTATAAAATAACAATAAAGTTTATTCATTTAACATTTAAATTATAAGATTGAACTATTTAAACGAATCATAAATAAAATAATTTTATATTAGAATTATTTATAAAATAACTTCATCATCTCTTATATATATATATATATATATATATATATATATATATATATATATATATATGATCAAACTTTTTAATTGGGTTGCAGGGAACTGAAAATGTGTAACATGACAGCAACTTTAACATGGGAAAGGAAAAGTTCCATAGGTCCACACTGCTAAACATAATTTTAGATAAAAAAGAATTCTTTTTAAAAATAGTTCCTCTTATTGACTTAACGTATCACTGCTTTTGGTGGAAATCCACGACTCATACCGATTTTGGTTCAAACCGAATCTGTAACATTGCTGATCTGAAATGGCTTGAACTAGTTAGATGACCGGTTCTGATAAATGGCTCGAACTTGTTAGATGATCGGCTTCCCGTTTAAACAGCCTATTCAAAACGACTTTTTTTTAATAAAAAATATTGATATGAATACCACCATTTAATTTTAAAATAAAACCGAAAAGAAATGCTCTTACTGATTGCAGAAGAAAGAAGTCTGACTAATTGTAAGTTCAAGTACCTAGATAGCAAGATGCATACGATTTATAAAAATAAGCATTTGGAAGGCTAAAGAGTGTAAAAATAGCTCAAGTTGTAAGTTCCATTTTTCTAATTGGCTGTTGTGGCAAACCCAAATTACGCAAATGATTATACTCTTTTGACTTTTGCGTTACATTCGCCTTGTAACCCTCAAATCATCTTTGCAATATTTTTTGTAATAGCATTTCTACTGACTGGTAATATATAGCATTGCGAGTTAGGAGCTTTGCTTTGTCACTTCGTGAACGACGCTCAAGTGCAGATGTTTTGGGGTCTTGGCCTTCGAAGTTCGAATCAATGCTTGAATTTATAAAATAATTTGAGAAAATCGATCCAAACCATTATTCTGAACATTTCATGCATACAATTACAAGTTCACTCTGAACCTTCAGGAATCAGGACTCCAATTTTGTGTGAATGGCAGGGCTGCTTCTTTCTGTAACCTAAAACGGTTCAGGGATGGTGACATATCACCGC
This sequence comes from Canavalia gladiata, assembly GCA_037954105.1. Classification (NCBI taxonomy): domain Eukaryota; kingdom Viridiplantae; phylum Streptophyta; class Magnoliopsida; order Fabales; family Fabaceae; genus Canavalia; species Canavalia gladiata. The sequence continues at coordinate 54,993,382 of CM075659.1, read as the reverse complement.
GGGTTAATCATACAATTACAAGCAAGCCCTATAAATTTGCATTGTCGTTTACAAATTCCCATTGAAGCATACAACTTTCTCAAATGACTTGACCAAACAAGGCACCTAACTTCGATTTATCAACATCAAGCATACTCTTGCTTATTCCACTTAAGGTGCGGTTACAAAGCAAAATCTTCAACCTTACACTAAAAAAAAGATCACATATAATCTTCTACTTTACACCGAAAAAAAGATCCCATATTCAAAGCCGGCCGTACATCGAAAGCATCTCTTTGAGTCTGACTGCCTCTCTCTCCAAGCCATCAAAGCTCACAGAACTTGAAATTCTCCAACCCCAGTTTCCAAACTACATTGGTCAAAGAGACAAACAATTCATGATTGTATTTATTTATTTGGGGGCGGGGGGCTAAAAATTTCTCGTTAAGTTATAATTCATCTAACGTATTCTTATTTTCTTTGGTCAGGTAGAATAAACTAAAATGTAGCCAGAACAAACTCTGAACATCATGCATAAAATTTCACCTGAGTTGCAGGAATATTCATCCGGGCAGAACTCCCCAGTCCAAGAACATCTTGCATAGGAATTATAGCTGTTTGAGCAACAGAAGCCAGTAATCTCTGGATTAGCGCCCATGAAAAGTCATCTTCCTGATTTAATGAAAGATAACTTAATACCTGAAACATGAAAATGAAGGAGATGAACTCTCATCCAACCTGGTTTAGAAAATAACATTTCACTACTACATATCTGATATAGAACCTACATTCGATTTCTCTTTTTGGTTCAAAGCTTCCCACCAACCTACAATCTGTAGCAGAAGGACATTTCTTGTCAAGATTTATAACTGTTAGGTAATATTTTTTAAGACATGATGAAAGTACAGAAATAAAACAACTATCATATGCTATACCTGTCGGGTACATGCATCAATTTCAATAGGTAAAACATTTTACAAAAAGGAGTGGATGCCCATCTAGCAAATCTACTTTGCTGAATTGGCAATCTTTTAACAGATTTCTACAGTGCATACTTGGTTCCTTCCTAACAAGATAGCTATGCAACATTGGCAAATGTATGGCAGAAGAAATTCCTACCGTGTCATTGTCATGAGTCCCAGTATAGACAACTTGATTGCACTCATGATTATGAGGCAAATGAGGGTTATCAGCATTACTTCCAAACCCTGGAACAAGTGAAATAAATAGATAAGAAAAAATTCAGGCACTCTGGATCACAATTAGAATATTATACTGAAGGATAGTAAACGAAATTAGCAATTAATCATTACCAAACTGGAGAACAGCCATTCCCGGTGCTCCAATGGATTTTCTTAGTTGGACCACATCCTCGGTGATAACTCCCTGCCATAAATCACAAACCCAAAAATTAGAAGGGCTTGCTTCGTGAGCATGAGTCAGGTACAAATGAAATGTAATGGTGCTCATGAAACCAATTGTGGGAAAATGCTAAAAACATTTTAGAATTTGTTTTAATAATGCATACCAAATCTTCTGCTATAATATTAATCCTTCCAACAGCTCTGAAAATGGCATCAAATAAGGACATTCCAGGTCCTACCTATCATTTATATGGTAGGAAGTATATTACAGTTTGACCAAATAGATCAAAAGTAGAACAAAATGAGGGGATCTGACCTTCCACTTTCCAACCATAGCTATTTTTGCTTCTGCACATTTATAGAGCACTTACATGTTACAAAAACATCACCCCCAAGCAAAAAGGTGAAAAAAGCTTAGTGCAGACTTACCAGAGGGAACGGCCCAATATCCAGCAAATCCTCTAAAGTGATCAATCCTAAATTCATCAAATAAGTTCTGTGCACGTCGTATACGACGTAGCCACCACGAGTATCCATCTTTCTCCATGGCTTTCCAATCATACAGGGGGCTTTTCATTAAAATTAGAAAATATTAAAAATGAGAAATCAGTAGTCTAAATGAGACAGGAGATATACAACAATTGCTACAGTATAATATGTTAGCAATTAGTAGAATAATCAAAAAAGATAAAGATTGGGTAGGGAAAAGGTGAAAAGGGGTTTATAGAAATAATCATGCTGGATATAAGATAATACACAGGCATAGATGGCTAAAGCATGGAAAGATGAAAGGAACACAATCGATACAAGCAATGGGATGAATTTCTGACCATGATCACAGAATAAGAAGATATGTTGAAGACAAATGAAATATCATTTTAAGTTGAAATCAGGACAAGAATTGAATAAAGAACATGGAAAATTAAGATTTATCACAACAATTATCGTGGGATTAACTTCAAACCTGCCCCACAGTTGACCAGTTTCACTGAATGCATCAGGAGGAACACCACTAACTAAAAGAGGGAAGCCTTTCCTGTTCTGCCGGATAAAATTGAGATTATTTTATGATCAAAAGGTACAATATGCTCGGAAAAAAATGTCAGATCAGACTTCAGAGACATATACTTTAGGGACCACTAACCAGTAAAAAATGTTTTTTATTTGCCCAAACATCTGCACTATGGTAACCAACATATATGGGCATGTCTCCCATTATGCTGATTCCCCTACTCTGTGCATAGTTGCGAACTTTCTGCCATTGCCTTTGGAACAAGAACTGTTGGGCAATAAACACGTTTATCTGCATGCAAAGGTATAAATGACTCATCAAGACCTTTTGGCTATAAACAAACATACAGTGAGAAAGTGTTAATGATAATTATAGATATAAGGATTCCTTTTGTTCTTACAAAATCTTGCTTTTGTTGGTAAATATCTTCTAGAGCTACAAGATGGCGATTTCTTAAAGGTTCAGGCCAATTGTACCAGCTGAATGTGTTTAAATTGTCGTCAATAGCAGCAAAATAAGCTGCATCTTCAAGCCAGCCTACAAACATTGAAAGATATTACTGCCATACAAGAGAAAATCCTCTAATGAGTTTTGACAAACATTGCAAGGAAAGCCTTAGAAACAAAGAATGTAGGTAATGTTCAGACAGATGCATGTATACTCTTGAGAAAAGAAATGTATAAACAATTTCTCAATGTTTCAAGTCTTATGTCCCACAGCATTTCACTTATTACTGCTGTAAGACATAATCCTAAACTCCTTAAGCCATCTATACCCCACAAGCATCCAAAATAAATATATGTAAGTATTCATGTATATACTTGTTTCTAGCTTGAATTGATTATTTCTTGGTCCAATTATTGAATAGAAATTAAGGAGAATTTCTAGATTTTATTGAATTGTGCTTGATTGGATTTTCCCATCACAACAAGTTCCTAGATATTATTTATTTTCCCAGCAGAATAATTTCTAGATAAACGAAAAGTGCATTAAGAGAGGAAATAGCACAAAATAGGATTATCACGAATGCCCCCAAAAGCTGCTAAAAGAAGGCCAAAGAAATGAGAAAAGTGGTATATAAACTTACTTTACACTTACATGTAACATTAATCAATTTTATTCTATTACTATCTCTAACGTGAAAAACTGAAGCTAACAAGCATCCATATATACAAAATTAGAATTGTAACTAAAAGAGTGTCTCACTTGATATGTTAGGGTCCCTTTTAAAATTCTCAAGCTGTGTTTTCAGTTCTCCTTCACTTGAAATGAGCCTCTCCGCAGCCTACAGATAGGAATTTCAGCAGTAGAAACCTTCATATAAACTATAGAGTACCAGACCCACAAAGGACCTAAAGTGTCCAATGAAGTAAAGAAAATAGAGTAATGCCTGTGCAGAAAGGAAGAACCACAAAAAATCGCCAAAAGGAATTTAAGGTGTACAACAGTACTAGCAATAAGGACGCTCTAAACACCTTACTTTAGTTATCAAAGGATCCTTAAGGTCAGCAACAACTGAAAAATTCACGCGCTCTGCATCACTGCATTCATTTAGCAATAACTATGAGATAGTCAAACAGGAAACACTGGAAAGAACAGAGCAGAAAATTGCGAGGTTTACATAATTGTTTCTTTAAATAATAAAAAAAAAAAAAACTCACATTGGTTCAGGAAGCTCGTGTTTTTCCAACAATCCATCCTCAACAAGCTCTTCCAGAGAGATCAAGAGTGTGTTGCCACAATTAGCATCCTGAAAAGCAAAATGTCAAACCGTGTTGGCTCGAAGGAGTTTGGCCTTAACCAAAACGCCAAATGAAGAAAATACTAACGTGTCAATTTGGTTTATAACTGCAACAAAATTTTGTTGATCAAATTGATTTTTAATTGTTTAACATTTTTTAAATAGGTGCATAAATTAACTAGAGTCATATATATTTTTTAGAACATGTATTATTCTGCATTGGAAATTTTTTACGAAGATTGATTGTGGAACGCAGAAATTGATAACCTGGCCAGAGTAAGGGGATCCCTCTTCGTTAGCTTTTCTGCCAGGAGGCACAAGAGGGAGAACCTGCCAAACGGAACAACCAGCGTGATGGAGCCAGTCAATGAAGTGGAAGGCCTCACGACCGAGATCGCCGATGCCATGGGGTCCACGAAACGACGTCGGATGGAGAAGAATGCCAGCTCTTCTGCGAAGGTGAGGGAGGGGCTTGGGAAGCCATTCACCGTAGTTGAGCGGTAAATCTTCGCCGACAGTGAGTTGGGCTAAGGAAATGGAATTGGAAGCAGTGGGAAAGGGAAGAGTTGGTTTGAAGAGAGAGGAGGACCGCTGTTGTTGTAGTCGTGGGAAAGAGAGTGGGATGGTGAGAGCGAGAGACATCTGTTATCTATCTCTCTATCTATTTCCAGTTACTTGTGGGAAATTAAAGTATTTTTTTCTTCTTTTCTTTTCAGCACTTCAACTGAGGAAGAGGCATGGGAGTGAGCCAAGATTTGAGTAGTGGCAAGAAACTCGTGAGCACATAACTACAACCACTCTGTCATGACTGTTCGATCCGAGACAAACCAGATAATAATGTAACCTCGCTTTGTGAGCCACCGCAACCGCATTGCCAATCTTGAGTGCATTCCATTTCTTGATGATATTCATATGCTACGGGAAAATGTTATTATTAAAGTTAATCACCGATTTTAAGTAATTAGAAATAATTAAATTTTATTGAAAAAGGAAATATATGTTATAATTTTATATTTTTAATATAACAAATACTTTTAATTACTTCTATTATATTTCAATGTAATTTTTTTTGTTACAAAATATGTACTATATATTATGTTTCGTCTTATTGATAATTTTTTTAATTAAATCGTGTACATTAAAAAAGTTATTAAAATTATTTAATATTTTTTTAGAAAAAATAGTTTGTTATTACTGAGCGATCATAAATGATATGATAAATTTAATTATAAAATTAGTTTAGTAAAGATAAAAATAGATTAAATTATTTGTAGGACTAGGACGTAATTTGGATAGATTCATATTAAATCAAGCTGATTTATTAAATAAAATTATTTAGTTAAAAGGTAAAATTATAAGATATTTTAAAAAAATTAGAATCAATAGATCAACATATTTAAATAATAATAATAATTTTAAATTATATATTTGTTTTAATAAAAAATTTAAATTTATCAATTTAAACTTATTAATTTATTTAAAAATAAAACTTTAAATTATTTGAAAATTATATAAAATAGATTTATGGATCAATTTTTTTTAAAAAAAGGTTCATATTAAATCTAAGAAAATTCCTATATCTAATAAATAAATTAAGTTCAACTCTTAAATTTAAAATTCAGGTCAGACTCAAATTTTATAAAGTAAAAGAGTTAAATATAAATAACTAAATTAAAATATAAAAATAATTAAGTGATCTTGATATCTTTAATTTAAACCGTTCGTATAAGATGTAAAGGGTATATAATATTTCCATTCGGATAAAGATAGTCATATGATTTTCCTGTATAATTGTTAGTTATTTAGTTAATTAATTTGAAAGGTATGATTACAGAATTTTAATTAAAATAAAATATATTCCTTCTAGCATTTTCTTTCCTGCAGTCGCATCACTGTTTCTTTTTAATTTTTATCTCAAATCATTCTTTTCTCGTTTAGACTTTAGCTCTTCTTCTCTCTTACTTTCCTAGTCATACTGATAATAATTTGTCACAATATTTCATCGCACCAATTGATGAATTCATAGAGCAAATTATCAATGCGGTGATCAATCATGGAATCAATGAATGTCCTGTATTACTGATGGATTTGGATCCTTTCAAGTAGAGAGGTGTGTCAGAACAGCTGAACATGCACCTCCAGCTTCAGCAAAACTTTTAAAATCTGTTTTGCTCTAGAATTTCTGGTCACCAACTCAGTTGTCGCTGTCTATAAACGCGATCAGCAAGCAAACCCAATATAATTTACATTTGAAAGCAATGCTACACAGCTAAAATACAATTGACAAATTTAGATTTTAGTAAAATAATTAGAGAAGATGGAACACAAACTCTCTTGCCTTTTGCTTGGTACGAACCAATGATTGGAACACGCAAATATATCTGTGGGGATAGATCACTATAGAACATTAGAGAATACGTAAATCCGTCCCCGGTAGGATTTTTCAACCCACGAAATTCACCTATATTATTTTCATGTCAATCAAGTGCAAGGTGATTTCAAGTCAAATTTGTAACCTTATCAATTCACCTATATTTCTTCTTAACATTTATTTCGAGACAAAAAAGCTAATCAAAGCTACCAAAAAATCCAAACATTAGTCATGCACGATGAAACAACATAAATGATATATATACATACGAACATTATCTATACATTTCACTACATCTGAATTGGATGATTGAGAAATTTAAAAAAAAAAAAAATTAAACAACTTACATCGAAATGCATCCGAGATGTAAGTTTATCTTTTCGAATGAAAAGGTTGGGCAAAAGAAGAAGAAGTCATATAACATGAACGCATAAGTACAGAATAGTTTTTACTACCCTAGTCGTGGATCAGCAATCCTAAGTGACCCAGCCACAAACCTCATGAAAGTTACAAGACCATTAATCCATTCTACATGAATTGATTGGATTCTTAATTAAACCCTGACAAAAAATATAGTTAGATCAGGCCCAGTATTTCCCTCTGGGCTTAACATATAGAGAGTCTCGGAATCCTTGGAGCCCACAACATGGTCGAAAGTGGCCCGCATATAAGCCAATTCTCCTCCATCCACGTCATCAACATCAGATCTTAATGGAAGCACACCAGCACCCATGGACACAGCCTTGAGAAGTTCCATCACATAAAGGTCCTCATCCGTGGCTTCCCTCCTCACACCGTACCCACTTTTCTTGCCATTACAATACATCGTCCATAGCGGTTCGTTAATCATCTTCGTCTTGTCCTTATCTGGCCGTTTTTCGCACTCAAGCGCAATCCTAACCATTCCCCCAGACAACTCCTTCTGCAGCATGTTTGTTTGCATGGATAGCTCAACCACCAAGGAAGGGAGGCACCTGGGGTTTTCCTGAACGGAGAGGCTAACTCGTCCTTTGTGGTAACCGAACAAGGTGCCGGAGATTTTATGGCCGTTATTGACGCTGTTAACGTTCTTGTGGTTAGCGTCTGGAGGGAGCAATGGGAATTTGCATACGGAGGGGGTAATGATGGGAAAGGATCGAAAGACGGAACGGAAGACGCGAATGACTTTGGGTTTGTGTTTCTTTTTTTGAGAGGGTTGGACGAGGGAGATGGTTTGGGTAGGTGGGGGAGGTGGTGGGGTTGGAGCTAGGGTTGGTGAAGAAGCTTCTTCGGATGTTCTTGATGAGGGGGTGGGTGATGTAGATCCTGGCTCCCCCATTGGTCGATTTTCATGAACCTGCAGGAACAGAAGATCAGTGCCATCAGAGAGAGAGAAAGAGCAGGTTTCAAGTTTGTGAGCGTCCAACTTTTACGCCTTAAGATCGATCTTCGGACCTTCTAAATTCTTTATGCTCCTATTTCTCTGCCTTCTTTTCCATACTGCTATACATTCAACATGCTTTAAATAGCTCATATCACTTTTTTTCTTTGCTTTATCTTAACCATTTCTCATAGGTTGTGCCGAAGATTCATGCAACGGAATTCTATAAATAAAACACAGACGAGACGCGAGAAAAGGGACACAAGTCTTAATATGTTTTGTTTATAAAAATTGTTATTGAAATAATATATTTCTTTAGTTAATGTCTTGAATCTAACTTTTTTTACATATTTAATATTTATATTATGTTTTTTTTATCTTTTTATAATATTATTTATATTTTTTTCTTGGTTGCCAAAATTTAAAACTTAGAAATAACAAAATATTGAATTAAACATATTTGATAAAATTTACGTTCAAACTAATAAAATAATATAAAAATACCTTTATTTGTTTGACCTTAAAGTAAAATTTGATAATTATATATTTTAAAAAATTATTATTTTTATGTTTAATTTCTTTAAATATTTTATTATCTTATAAAATAAGATAATATTTTTTATTCTAATTTTAAATATTTTAAAATATAATAGGATAATAAAAATAGATCTATATGATAATTTTATAAATATTAAAAAATAAAAAGGTGATAAATCATGTATATCCAAAGGTTTATAAAATTTAAAACAAAAAATAAATTGTGATAAAATAATAACATAAAAATTATAAGTTCAAAAATACTATATAAACTAGTATTTTTAAAATATTATAAACTACTCAAATATAAAGTTCTTTACTAAATATATCTAACCCGACAAACATTTTGGTTAACCTATTTATCTTACCAAATACATTATTTCTTTTTTCTCCACACGTGCCCACACTCTTTCGTGGAATAATGTCTGAGAATCATTATCATTAAAATTAGTAACTAAAATATTTTTATTGTGAAAATTATATCATTAAATATTACCTATATATTATAAAAATGAAATTTTAATTGATATGATTAAATTCATTTTTTAATATATATATATATATATATATAATGAAATGGGAGAAATTAGCTTTTATATAAGTTATACCCCAATATTACGATTGTTTATAAATTTAAATAAAATATAATTTTTATCTATTCAACTGGTGAATTTTTTTAATTATTATTATTATTATCAAGTTGTGTTAAAATTAAATAACCATATATATAAAAAAATTATTTTTATACATTTCAAATATATATATTTGATTTATTTTGATAATTTTAAATAAAATAATTTTAATTTTACATAATATTTCCATTAAAAGTGTTAGCTATGCTAATTAATATGCACATTTTAAAATAATATTGAATCGTTGATCATGACGACTAGGATAAATCCAGTAAAATTCGTTGTCAAGCATCACAAACATCTTTGGAGACCATTCCGACACTTTCCCTCATCTCTTTTTCTTTTACTTCTTGCATGTTGTTCAAATAATATTCTTTCTTTTTTCTATTTTCTAACAAATCAATAAAGGTGAACCCAATTTATAAGATTCCTTATAATAGGTGTCGAACAGTTGTCTATTGCGAATGCATGCCTCGTAATCCCAAGCCGAGTCCAAGGTCTATGACACAGCCACCATGATCAAATCTACCTATGGAACTGAGGGATTTTCAGATCAATTTGGAGTGATAACCATTGATCGCACCAACCAATTCAATTCCATTTTCAGAACAAATTACTTGTAGTTCAGAGATAACAACAAGAGGGTAGCTCAACACATTACATGCCATTCATATAAAAATTTAATAACAGATATTCATAATAATTTAAATACTATATTATCAATTTTCATAATTGATATGATAATAATTGAATATCGTTAATCCACAAAATAAAATAAAAACAAATCTCACATTTTTATTATCTTGTTTTATTCGTTTTTGGAATTTATATATCAATGTTTAATGTTATTTTTCAGTTATTTATACGGTCAAAAAATGATAATTAAAAAAAATGTACACATAATTTTTTTTTCAATTAACATTAAATATATTATAGTTTATATTATTAAAATATTTTATTAATTTTAAAATTCTAAGTTTTCAAAACCCATTTTTATAGTGTAAATTTCTTGTGAACTAAATTTATTATATCTCAAATATATTTTTTTCATATTTTATCTATATTTTTTTATACTTCGGTCCATTATGTAACTAGTATATTACAATTTTCAAGACATCACGTAATTTTTATTGTTGAATGAGTAACTACAAGCAGTGCAACTTTTGAAGATCTTTAAAACAATCGCAACGATAATGACTAACACCGTAAAAGATCTTACTAACTTTATAAAGAATTAATCCATAAATTTTGTTCTTTATTTTTTAAAATGTTTGCTAGTTTTTAACATTTATAAACATTATACAATTTATGCTTTGTTTATTTGATATAAAATGAAAATAAATAGAAAAAAAACGAATGGAAATAAAAAAAATATTTGCATATACATAAAAATAAAAGAGACAAAATATTATTATTTGATTTCCATCATAATTTTATTCCTCCTCCCCTTTAATAGTCATAAAAATGGGGGAGAAGTTTTTTTTATGTTAATTATTAAAATTATTAAATATTTTAAAAAATAAAAATTTAAAAAATATTATCTTAATAAAAAATAATAAAAATCATATTTTAATTTCAAATTTTTAAATTAATATAAAATAAAATTTATATTATTAATTTATTTATTTTTAATCTTTTCTTACTTTTTTTTATATATTTATTCATTCAAACAACTATTTTTTTCCTTTTATTTTTCACTTTCATATTTCTTTTCATTCTATTTTTTCCTTCCCATTTCATATATCATCCATTCATATCTCTTTCCATTCTACTTTTTATTTCCCATTTCATATATCATCCGAACAAATTATTAACCTTTACATTCAATTATCGTCAACTATGAGATGACATGTAACCTGCTATAAGCATGTGACATGACACCATTAAACAACATTTTGTGTGTTATGGAAGTCAATATTTCCAAACTCATTCACTCCCTCCTGTCTTATTTTCTCTTCTTCAACACTCATTCATTCCTTTACTTCACCTAAATCCTCCACAAACACTTCACCCTTCTTCCTCCCAATTCTTTCCCCACCATTGGTTCCTATCCTCGAAAAAGATGTTGCATGAGTGGAGAAACACAATCTCAAAAACATCAAAATTTGCATCACTAGTTTCATCGTTCATGGCATATGACTTTTGAGACTTAAAGGTTGGAAAATTTGAAAGGAATCATGTGATGATATGTTTTCTTCTTCATGAACCATGTCTACACATTTAGAAGAACCTGAGATTTTGTGTTAGAGTTTGTTGTTAAGAACGAAGAAAGAGTAAAACCTTCAATTAAGGACTTAGAACTTGCTTCATGGAATTTGAAATTGAAAAAAATCCTTGAGGGCTCACTTCTTTGTTGGAAGTTATTTTATCTTACACAGAATATTAACGATCTTGGTTATGTGAAGAAAGGTTTTAAAGTTGGGGTGATGGAGTTTGTGTAATTCAAATTTTGGATTTTAGTATATTTTTCTTAACTTGCGCAGACTTTTTATTATTGTGAGGGCAATTTCTCCTTGAAAACCTAATATAGAAGGGGATGCGAGGGAGAAGTGGATGCATGCGAGTATCATCAATGACAACAAGGTCTACAATATGATATATCGTGGATGAAACGCATTCAACACTTGCAACGACATATGAAAGAGCATGGGGGAGAGCTCGATCTCAAGTGGCAGGTGAGAGCATGCATGATGGATGAAATTATGTATTGCTATGATTATTTGGGAAAAATAAAAATGTTCAATGTAAAGTGAGAGGTGTGAAAGAAGTTGGATAGGAGAGTTTATTAAGGTTTCGTGCGGTGCTATCATGGTTGTTACCATTCTACGTAGAATGACACCATTTTTTTATGACATGACAATTCACATTACATATTAGCATGTCATTAACAACACTTGACATAAAAAATTATATGTCGTTCATGAATGTTGGAAATTAATGAATGAATTTTAGAGCTAAGAAATTTTTTTCAAAACGTTAAATGAATAATGGATGAATTTTAATTCGTTTAACATTTTTCTGTTGACAAAAAAAAATATATGATGAAGTAATAAGTTTTAGATCTCATCTTATAAAATTGGGAGGTGTACTTTTTTTTAAGAAAAAAATATATAAAATTCGAATTCAAAATTTCAATTAAATTACTTTAATCTCAAAATTTTCACCGTTAAACAAATTCAAGTAGGTTAAATCAAAAGTTCATTTTAAAGATAAATTATATTATTGATTATAATTTAAGAGTTGAAAAATTATGATAGTTAAATATTCGTATGAACATATTGTAGGGGTCAATGATAAGTCTGGTTCAGTCTGGTTCTTTCCCAAATAATATTTTACAAAAATTATGTATGTAAAATAAATTGATGTAAAAAAATATAATTGTATAATTTATTAATATATGATAATTAATAAGGTTGATATAATTAGTAGATATATTTTTTAAAAATATATTAATTATAAAAGAAACTGTATTTGTTTAAATAATATTTTTTCAAAAAGATTAACTAACAATTAATTAAATATACCTTTAGTGTATGGCAATATATATATATATATATATATATATATATATATATATATATATATTCATATATATATTTACCCTGTTCCATCTCCAATTTCTGAATTTATCCCCGAGCATATGTATGATAAATTTAAAATTAATTATAATTTCAACTATTAAATTTTAATCATGATTTTATTAGTTTATTTTAATCTTTAAAATATAATTTTCTTACTTTATAAAAATTAAAATATTAAATTCCAATATCCTGTTTAATGATTGTAAAAGGATAAGAGCAAAATTAATTTTAAGTGAATTAAATTCTTGATATTTGATCATAATTTTAACTATCAATTTTATAATTAAAAATTACTTCTTTATATTTTTTATAAATAAAAATATATATCAAATATTTTTTATAAGATTCAATTTATAATTTTTACTGAATTAATTAATTTTTGTAAAAATATTTTTAATTAGATGAGGAGAAAATAATTAATTAAATAAAATGAAAGCAATATCTCCCTAATATTAAAATAGTTATTTACCTAAAAAATAGTTATGAAAAGCCATATAAATTTATAATAATTTTAATATCACTATATAATAAAATAATTTAGTTTTTAATTATTATAATTTAACTAAAAATCTTACCTAAAAGTTAGAGAAAATATTATTTCAAATAAGTTAAAACCAAACAATCCTCTAACTTGATAAATTTGATTATTCACTTCACGATTAAGGCTCGTCAATTTTATTTGACATATATTTTTCAAATATTAAATTTTTTAAATCAAATCACTAACTTAAAAATTGATTAAATATATCAAATTTAGTTAAAATTACATATTTCAAAAATAATTAATATTTTATTAATTAAATTTATTTTAATATATAATTTTTAAAATATAAATAAATATCAATTAATTATATATTTATATATATACTTTATCTAAATTTTAATATATAATTATTGAAATAATATGATATAGTTTAATAATTAAATTATTTATTTATTCAAATTATGAAATTTTTATAAACATCTAAAATTTAAATATAAAAAAAATATTTTTTATATATATAATAAACCGTTAGATCTATTTTTTATTTTTAAAAAAATTATTAACTGTTAAATAAAAAATATAAATAATACTTTTTTACATGAAAATATCATGATAAAGAATGAATGCATCTGTTTTATTTTACGGGCATAAAAATTAAAAGAAAAAGAAAGTTGACATTCAGTTTGAAAAATATAGATTTCATTAGATAAGAGAGAAAAAAATAAGTAAAGTAAAAGATGCGATGAAAGAAAATAAGGAATGTGATCAATAACATGATAGAAAAGAAAAAAAATGGAATTGTATATACATTATTTTAAGAAATTAAAATTTGATTGAGAAAGTGGAAGAAGGAGAAGGCGTGAAGGCGAGAAAAGTGTTGCATTATTGGAAGGACGCGTCGAGCAGCGCGTGACGCATCTTGTAGGCAGCACCTTTTTAGTTTTTTACCATTTGCTTGGAAGCACCCGTGTGTCCTTCCTTCCACTCCTTATTCTGCCCTCTGTCTGTGCCGTTTATCACACTTCATCTTTCCCTCTTTCTCTTCCTCTCTTCATCTCTTCCTTATTCTCTCCCATGTCCTCAGATTGACATGTTCCACACAGGTGACCAGTTCATGCTACAGAGCTATAAAATTCCATGGCTGATTTGGATTCAACTCCTCGTTCTCCTTCTCCTCCTTGCACTCCTCTTTTTCTTCGCTTTATTTCCTTCAGATCCCGATGACCACCACGTCACCGTCACCGTCACCGCTCCTTCTACCTCTTCCAATGTCTTCCTTCTCCATGATGTGAACCGGATTCAGAAACCGCTCGCCAACCATCATTCAACGCCCACTCTTCTAACCAACCGTCAACAACGTGCGCTGCAGGTCATCCACTTTTACTTTCTCTCAAATTAATTTTACTATTTTTTTTACATAACTGTTTGCTTTCATGTTTTCCCCCTTCTAATAGCTAATAGGCACTCATCACTGATTGCCTTTACTCGAACAAATTCAAGTATTTGGCTTGTTTTCATTGTTATATATCTGGTTGATTGCTTGCTGAAGTTCAAAATATCAGAGTTTTCAAAACTGGACTCTATTTCTTTTCTTTTCTTTTTTCTTTGTTCATTTCTGACAAATTAGGTTGGTTATACCGAGCTTTGATTATATATATATTTGTGTTTTTTTCTTCTTATTATTATTATTGAAAGTTAACTGGGAAAAAGGTGATTAATTACTGGTTTAATTTGTGCTCAAGTTATGCCAAATTGGTGTGTTTTGAATTAAATTAAATCTTAATATTCCTTCGATTGGATTTCTCTGAATTGGAAAATGGATATGGAGTGACCGGAGTGGCTCTCTTGTCCCGAGCATGCTGCATTTGCTATTGCTTGTTTGGGTATGTATGTTTGATTTGGGGTCTACTGAATCTGAGGAAATTCCGTGTCTGGTTTGGAATAAATATTTCTAATAATAAAAAAGAAAGAAGCGTGGGATAACATTAGGTGTTACCTATTTAGCTGGTATTTTTGGTGAAGCCTGATATGCTTTTATCACAATCAACATTGGTCTTCAATCTCTTCTCTTTACTTGCCTTGATCGCTTCGAAGGTGGGGTACGCGCTGAACTGCGGTGTGAGGAGTGCAAGTGTGAACATATTGTATTGTTCTTTTATTTTTTTCTTCCGGTGATTCATCTTAATTTATAAGTTTTATTCTTGCTGTGGACGAAAGAGGATATCATTGATCAATTCTTGCTAATATGAATACTTAAATCCAAAGAAAGCTATGACAACTGGTCATTAACTCTGGTTCGTACAAGCATAAAGGAAATTCTATTTGAAAAATTTATATATTTAAAGTTTATGCATTATAATTCGAAGTAGGTGAATTAACAAGGCATTTGCACTGACTTAAAGCATGTAAACAGGGTGGGCAGAACCTATTAATAAAAGGCGAGAAAACGACGGGTCCAAGCATGAGAAGGGAAGAAATTGAGGAAGAGGATGAGGAGGAAGAGTTGGAGGCATCTTCATCACTGTATTCCCACCCTTGCCATTATTTTCAATTAGCCACGGTAGCATTTCTCAAATGTTTCGGCTTGGATTCTACATCTGATAGCCCTTCAACACGAAAACACATAAAGAGAAAAGAAAGCTGATAATGAAAATTATGTTGTTGTAACTTCTGTAAAAAGGAAAGAAAAGAAGGCTAATATCATCATTCTGAGCCGTTTCCTCATCAATTGTCCTGTAGCCCAATATTCTCCACAATTTGGTGGCACAGAAGAAAGCTTCTGTCCTTTAGCATGTTGATGCTTGGATGATTTAACAAATTAACACAGCAGCAACTGTGTAGGAAAGCAAAGAAACTAAATTGCCAGAGGACGCATGATATGATTTAGACACCGCCCCTTCATTTATTTATTTATTTATTTTTATAAAATTCAATTATATCATGTCCAGCATATAAGTTGGTGATAGAGATGGTTTTGTTTCCTTTTTAAATATTTTAAAAATGATGAAGGTTGGGGTGAGATAACCGCCCAATAGAGACCTACTTGATATCGAGGAAAATGCTTGAAAAAAAATTCTTCTAACTAATGATATAATTTATAAATCCATCGCATTCTCGTTTGTAAATTACAAACTATTGGTGTCTATCAAATGGGATTTAGACATTCCTTTTTATTCTTTTTATTTAATTTTATTTCCAGATATAAGATGTCGACATGATATAGTGGGGCAGATTGTTTTGTTTCACTTTTAATATTTTGAATGATGAAATATAGACCCAGCCTTCCAATAGACCCTACCACTTGGTATCGAGTAAAATATATAATACTTGAAAAAGGCTTCAACAAGCTAATCATATTTATAAAACATTAGCATTCGCATTTCTAAACTACAGACTGTTGTTTGGTTTATAATGAATTATGGTGTTCTATTTAACAATTCGGTTAAAGAATTAGTCTAACAAAATAAATAAATATGATAACTCAATTAAGTGGCATATTCAACCGAACATGGTTGTACCATAAGTTTTTTAAATAGCATTGCGCATTTTTGTTATTCAACTGAGGCATTGAATTTATAAGGATGGAATTCAACAAAGGTTGAGTGAGTTAGTAACGATTAAATTCGTATTTTATGATATTATGAATTCAAAATTTATATTGAGCCGACATATCCTGAATCCGCATGTCCCGGGGGACAAAATGAGACACGAAGAGAAAAAGGTTAAATCAAAGTACAAGCTGCCATCATTGATTGAGTGCCAATAAACTTATTCTTTTTAGTAAAGAAAAAAATGTAACTAGAATATCTAATTTCTAGTTCAGAGTGCTATGAACTAGTGGAGCTGTGAACTCGTTAGTCATGAGAGGAAGTAGGGGCATATCTTGACCTGACATGGGTTCCCTGAAGTGCAGGGGATATTCATTTAGGGAACAACGGATTACCCGTGGACTCATAGTTATGACAACGCGGCTGCACATTCGATTGGTCCAATTTGCAACTCGTCACGCACTCCCAACCCAAGCTCAAGCGTTTGGGTTTTTAATCTCTCAAGGATTCTTAAAAGAAGTGTTGAACAAGGATTTATCCTTGATAAAGTAAATGGGTTGATGGCGACTAGGGTCTCCATACAGTATTGTTTTTTTCTTTTTTATTTTTATTTTTTATGTTTACATTTTAAATTTTTTATTTATATTTGAGTGGATAGTAATTCTAATGTGTGCTCATACTTAATTGGATATTATGTAAAAAAAGTAATCCAATCCAAAACTACATTTTACTGAATCTAAATATAACAAACGAAAAAAATGGTCTCTTGTAATATATTTGTTTGATAAATTAAATAATTTTTCTAATACATATTAAGGATATATAATAAAAATAATATAATAAATTTTATTATAAATTATAGTAATTAATATTATTTATTTATTTTTAATAAAAAATCACTATATATAAAATAGCATAATTAAAAAATAATCAATAAAATGTAAAATTTATTAGAAGACTATTTTTTTTCTTTTAATATGTTCAAATAGAGAGAAAATATATATTAAGAAATATAATTAATATTTTATTGTTTACAAATTATTATTTACTTTTTCAATTGATCATTTATAAAGTTTATTTCTATTTTTCTTGTTTATTATAATTTCAACTTCTTTCTAATTTATTATTGAGTATATATATACTATAGCTAAACAAATAAATGAATAAACATAAAATTTTGATTCTTATTAGGAGAAAAAAAATGGAGAAAGTAATAATTATGAAAAATGAATAAAAAAGAGTATTAATTATATGTAATCATATATAATCATATAATTTAATGAAAAATATTTAAAGATAGTTAAATTCCTAACTATGAATTATTACATCCATAATTATTTAACTTAATTAAAATATTAATAATCATTATAATTTTAAAATAAAATATAATTAATATATTATGCGAGTATGAATATAATTAAAAGACATCTATACGCACAATTTCTTGTGAGTAATTACCTATATTCAGATTTGTGCCTATATTACAATTGAGAATGTTACCTTTATTCTAGTAATTTTTACGGGCACTCATTAAGCATGAATTCAATGGTCATTCCTAAAAGAGATAATGCGTTGTCACTCATCATTCATTAGATTGGTTAGCAATGATGCATGGTTAGGAATGACAATATGTAATGTTTGGATAGCATAATGTATTACCCATCCTATATTTTATGCTTAGACATTCATATTTAGAACTATTACATGCACATTAGTTAAAATCAAATGTTTTTACATATTATAACATAATAAACCAGTTAATTCTAAAACATAACATGAATGTAGTGCTTGTAATGAATAAATAGTTTAACTAAATTTAAATTTAAGACAACAAATATTTCTCTTGAATATTTATATAAAAATAGTTAGATATATACAATAATTTGTAAAATTGAAATAGTTTTTATTATACAATAATTTGTATAACATTAATTGAAATTTGCAATTAGTTATATATAGTAATTTGAATAATGACTGTTAGTGGCTAGAATAATTTGAAGAATGTTTGTCTAAACTAGCTTTGCCCAATAGTAAAGAGAGTGAAGATGCCTTTTCTACTTGATCCGCATCAATCCACGTTAATAAAAAGAATCATACATTGGAATTAAGTGCTAAATTTAGTATTGATATGAATGCTAAGACTTTGATTATGAGCCTAATTCAGGGGAGAGAGGAGAAGAGGGGAGAGTTTTTTGAAAATTTATTCTTGTTTGAGTGTTACTAAAAAAGGAGGGGAATGACTGCTATGATGGAAAGGTTTCTAAAATATTAGGAGAATTTTTAAAATCCTTCTTATGTGTAAATTTTGAATTCCCTTAGATAGGAGGGTTTTTTGACATCTAAACAACGAACGTGTTTACTCTTCATTTCTACTCCTAAATCTTTCTTTTCCTACCCTTTCAAATTATTTCCCTCCCTTTCCTCCAAAGTCCATATTGGGGGAGAGATGATGGCCAAAGGATCCATAGGATTACTATAATTTAGCTTATGTGTTTATTGGCAATGGCTAACTTTTTGAGGCAACTAGTCACTAGGCAATCTTTGTTCAATGTGGGATGGACCATTCAAGCCTTGGTAAGGTGTGAGGATAGAATAACGTTTTTTCATTGGCCTGGCCAAGATATATCTAGAATATGATGCATATACTACATTAAATCTTAATAATCACCATTTTAGAAAGGACTTGCCTAACCACGCACTTTGATTTAAGTTATTACTCCAAATTAACTATATATATATATATGGAGATAGTCACCCAAAACTAAATAAATAAAGCTATACATATGGTGACAAATCGAAAGCAAAAATTATGAAATAGTTACACCAATTACTTTGAATATTTATTTTATGTCATGTTAGCAAATGTTCATGATGAAAACTTAGAGCTCCGATCGAAGGGAAATAGGTCCCCTGCTAAAGCCAAAGTTAAGAAAATCTTACACCAATTCCTTTCAATTCTCATTTTATGATTTTCTTCTCTATATAAAGTATTTTTTTTTTTGGGTCTTAATTACCCTGATTATGATTCAATTTATGAGCTTTTATGGCGACATTTGTGGTTTTGGAGGGAAGTGTAACTATCTTAATTTAAGGAATCCATTACCTTTATTTTTGCATACTAGCCTTTTAAGTTATTAAAAGCATGTCAGCTGTTATAGAAGCCGATCGGTTTGGCTCTTGTTACTAAACCATAAGTTTAGGAAGCTACGGGATTGGTTTAGCCGTAGATATTTGGAAATATAGTAGTTTAAATGAAAATCTGCATTTTAAGGGTATTGTTTTATTTTTAAAAAAAAAATCCTTAAATTTTAAGATAAATTACATTGTCAATTTAAAATTTATTAAAAAAATCTAATACATCTTATTTTTTAAATTATTTTAATTTTTTATTTATAAAATTTTATAATAAATTAAAAAATATTTGTATACAGTTATATGATTTACAATGATATATATTATTATATTTCTATATAAATTAAGAAAAAATTATATATAATAAAAAATTAAAAAATTATTTATATTTTTTTAATAAATTTTATGAAATATAAGTATAATTTTCCTAAATTTTATAAATAAAATAGCCTTAAAAGAGTATTTTGAACAATCTTTAGTTAACCTTCATTAATTTTTCCAGCTCTCCTGGCTGTAGTTGGTGTAGCATTTTTGTGCAAATTTATTGGGTTTCTTCTTCTTCTTTTTTTCAGTGCAAATTTGATTTTATAATTCTTAATGTTGGTAGTTACGCAAGTATTTATTTGTCATTTAAGGGGCATTAAATGACCTTTTGTTTTTTACCTTTTCAATTTTCATTTGTCTGCCTTTTTCGTTTTTTTTTTCTTTATTTATTTATGGTTTGGTTAGATCGCATAAAAATAGAAAAAAAATAGATTGTTTAAATGAGTAAAAAAAATTTATCTAAAGGAATGAAAAAGATAATAGAAATAAATATACTATTAATATAAATTTAATTTTTATAAATTTTAAAAAAAATTAATTTAAAAAAAATAATTTTTTACTATATTTTTATAATAACTTTTATTTATTTTTATTTTTTAAATATATAATAATTTTATCCTTCCTCCCCTTTCTTACATCTCCCAACTAAACATAACTTTAATATCCCTAATAAATATCTGCTTTTCATGCATCCCTTTCCTTTTCTTTTCTTACTTCTTATAACTTTTGCTAAATGTTAGAATTTTAAGTAGCCTTTCCCGTTTCAGAATCATTGGGTTAACCTTGCATTATTTGTGAATCCGTGGTTACAGTGATCCGGGATGGTGCCAAAGAAGCATTTTCTGAAAGATGGTCGATCGCTAAGCTTCTTTTGATATTTATTGCTTTCTCGACCTGATTTCTCACCTTTCTTTTTTGCTTGTTATTAAATCTCCTTATGTATTGTTTGAGAGCCTCACCCTTCTTCTGAAGTAGATTGATTAAACTGGATGAGATTTTTCTATGCATCCTGCTGGCTGTGAATTGGACAAAAGATGTTGCTAAATTGCTAATTAAATTCGTTGATGAATTAAGGTTCTAAAGTCGAAAACCACAACATCATTGATTGTTTAAGAGTACTAAGGAAGGCTTTGCATTTTATGAAATCTATTATGCCACTTAATAACATATCGGTGTTAAAGGAAGTGAAATGTTCTTTTTGGTCACTTACTCCTTCGTAAAGATCAATGGCTGGGATTTTAAAGTTGTCTGAAAGCAGTGCTAACATGTTGATAACTTCCTCTTCTACCTTGCAGTTCTTGTTCTCTGGGTTTACTTCCTCCCACATTTTCCTCCCTTTTGTTGTTTTGCACTCTCCTAGAAAATTTGGTTTTCCTCCTAAGCTCCTCCAATTGCTCTCTTAATCCCCTTAATGAATTTTCGCTTTGAGTACTGATGCTGTGTTGCGACATTGTCTCCTTGCTCTTACAAAGAATCAACCGCATCTTGAATTCTCCAAATTACTTTTAGGGTCGGAAATTTTTTTACCGAGCCTCCATAGCGAGGGCCAAATGTTCAGGTTGAAAACTTGGAACTTCGATCATAGAAAAATGTACTTTGCATAAGTTGAAGCTAAGAAAACCTTACTTGGCACTTAACTAATGATTATGTCATGCTTGTAATTTTTATCAAGTTATTGATTGTAGCAAGGGTTAAAAACTATCTTAACTAATACAAATTATCACTGATAAAAAATTTAAATTATAAATAAATTAAAATAAAATCAAAAATAGAAGATGAGTTCAAAATAAGAAAATGTTTAAAATTATAAAAAATAATTTGAAGTTAAAAATATAGACTAAGAAGTTATAAAAAAAATTATTATGATTATTGTCAAACATTTATAAGAAATACAGTATAAACAAAAGATGCATTTATTGTTAAGAATAAAAAATTTATTTTATAATATAAGAATAAAAAACATTTTTACATTAAATAATATAAAAAATTATAAAAATTAACAATTAAAGTAACATGATATCTACAAATTAATTATAAATGTATAGATATTAAAAATTTTGGACTAATAAAACTTAAAATTTGATTTTGAATAATAATATTTAAAAATATAGAAAATAAAATAAAATATAAGATCCTTGATATGAAAGAAATTATATAGTATATTAAAATAAAAAATTAAATTTAATATAAAATAATTGATAATTAAATTAATAAATTATAAAACTAATATTTTTATATAAAATATCTATATATTTAATTCTTAAAAGAAAATGTGTAGAGATAATTTTTTTTATTTCATCTGTGTTTACAATTTTTTTTTGAAAAATTTATTATCAAATAATTTTAATTAAATTAAGTTATATATATATTACGAGGGAAAAATTGAATTTATTAGTATAAGTTATACTAAATTTTATATTTTTTAACAATTAATTATATTTTTATAATTATTTAATTTTAATAAAAATTGATACAAAATAAAAAATATATAATTATAATTTTTTGATTAAATTAGTAAAAAATAAAATTTATATTAAATTACTATCAGTAAAAAAAATTAATTTATACTATATAAATTAATAATCTATAGCGATACAAGTTACTTGTATTGCTATCGTCATTATATTCATTAAAAGCATATTCACTATTACTTTGATCAATTTAAGTTTGATTATTATAGTATAATAAATTAATAATTTTAAAAAAATTCAATTAGAGTACATTTCCATCTTTTTTGGACCATTTAACTTCGATTCTAATTAATGGAAAATTTTATTTGAGAGAAATAAAAAAAATATAAAAAATAAATTTATGAGATTTAATATATATATATATATATGTAAATATAAAAAATGAAAAAAAAAATACAGAGATTTTTATTTGTGAGTAATCACTATTTTCCTTATTTCTTCAATTTTAAACTTCCTTATACCCTTCAATGTTATTCGAGTATCTCCAACAAATAGATGTTTAAGGAGCTTTTAAAATTAAACAAGTGTTTAACTAGATGATGCTTATTTCAACTGTCATGACAAAATGAAAAAAATAATCAGCAACAACGAAAATCCATCCTTTGGCAAAAAATATAGAGAGAGAAAAAAAAACATAAAATATAAAATATCAAAGTAAAAAAAAAACTTTAAAAAAATGTTGAAAAGTTAAAAAAAATAAAAATTAAACATATTTAATAGTTATTTTCAATATTTTTAAAATAAATGTTTATTTTAAAAAATTTATTTTATTATTTTCAAAACAAATAAAATTTTAGTTTATTTTATTATTTAATAATGTATTTCAAATATAAATAATATTTATATTAAATAAAATTTATATAAAATAATTTATGTTTTGAGTATAAATGATATTTATTTTAAATGTTTTATTTTATAATTTGTTTTATTTTATTTTTAAATATTTTACTTATTTTTAAATACCTAAATAATTTATTTATTTTAAAATTATCTTTAAAATAAATATAAATATTTTAAAAATGTAATAAATTGTTTTAAAAAATAAATTTTAAATAATTATATTTTTTATATTTTAAAATATTTATTAATTTTAAATAAATAAAATAAAAAATTATAAATATCAAATATACGGTAACATATGAAGTCCATTAAGAAATTATTATAAAGTCAATTCTTGAATTAAAAAATTACTTGAAATTATAAAAAAAATGATGTGTATATATAAAATTTAAAAAAAAATTCAAAAATTATTAATCAACTCTTATCCAAATTTCTCATTGAAGATACTCTTAAGCATTTCACATATTTTCATTTTCACTTACAATATTGTTAATTTTATTCTTTTATTTATTTTTTATAATTTTATTATTTAATAAATGAGCATAATTTATTCTTCACTATCTTCACCAATTAATCATATTATTTTTTATTAGAGATGCTCTTAAACATTTCACATGTTTTCATTTCTATTCACAATATTGTTGATTGTCTTCTTTTATTTATTTTTCATAATTTTATTATGTAATAAATGAATATAATTTATTTTTCATTATATTCACCAATTAATCAAATTAATAAACATTAACCATTTTAATAATCAACTCTTGGTTGTGGCAATTTTCTATTCTTTCTTCAATCTTTTGTTGTTACTTTTCATAACCTATTCTTTAATTTGATAATAACGATAAATGGAGTATTTGTTATGATAACCCATCACTTAAAATATTGTTACTACAGATAATGCTCGTCAGTGAAAAGTAATAAAAAGGGTAATATCTTCCAATAAAATTTAAATTTTCTAATGTTTTTAATTTTTCTTTGAAAAGGTTGATGCAAATTCAAAATTCTATAAACTTTTTATGTATTTTTATTCAATTAAAAATATTTAAATGCTAGATTCATTATGAATTTTGATAGAATCTACATAGTATGTGTTTAAAATTTTCTAATGTTCACAATTATTCGTTGAAAAAGTTAATCAAACTTTTAAAAAGTTTTTGTATGTTTTTTTCTTCAATAAAAAATATTTGAATGTTAAATTCATTAACTTGTGTTTGAATGAAAATTTTTGATATTTTAATAATTTATAAATAAAAATAAAGTAGGAGATAAATTATAAATAATATTTAAAAAATAATAATATAACTGAAGATTTTAAAAAGTTCTCACTAAATAAGTATTATTTGAAATTTTGTCTATTTAATATAAAGATTAATAAAAAAATGAATAGTAATTTTAAAAAAAAATCTAAACATCTGAATACATCAAATTAAAAAAATTTAAATTCCTTTATTCAGTAATAATTTTAATAAAATGTACATAGTGCTCGTTTTTTAGAGTAGAAAGACTATTTCAATAATTCATTATTACTATCATAATTAATTGGGTGCCTATTGAGTTACATATGAAAGAGGACTCACATCTAGCTATACCAGAATGTAAGTCATCCAATTTCTTTTTATTGAAAACTTTTCCAATCGTTGATCATGCGTAAATATGTTGATATTTTTTTAATCAATTATCGGAAGTTGGGTTATATTTTTAAACAAGAAATATATAGAATTATTTATAGTGTAGCTAATTTTATGCGTAAAATAAGTAATGGTTCAAACAAGAAGAAAAAGTAAAATTTAATTAAAATATAAAAATTTTACCTTTTAATTACAGATTTAAAAATTTTTCTCATGATAAAAATTCTTTTTCTTTTGCATTAATTTTTTTTTTATTTTTCTTGTTTTACGAAGCATTCACACTTAAAAAAAATCGTTTTCCCAAAAAGTTAAATTCCTCAAATTTAATCACCTCAAATGTGCTTATCATCTCATTTAATTGAAATAAAAAATATTTTAGTATAAATAATAAATCAAAAAACAGTTATATAATATTATTTTTACAAACCTTACGTTAGAGACGGACTCAGGGGACAAGGATGGCACCAACTCCACTCTCAAACATATTTTTGTAAGAATTATAAACATTTTTAATATAAAATAATATATAATTACATAATTTAATAATATAATTAAAATAGATATATTCTATATATAAAAATAAAATAACTAATCTAAATTATTAATCTTATTTAAATGATTAAAATTTAAATATATAATATTTTAAATATAATAATATAATTCTTAACCAAATTTTAATTTAACCAAGTAAATGTTTATTATTTTCGTTTTTATTATTACTAAATATTTTTACAGAAATATTTCCTAATTATACGTATTAATTAGCATAATTAACAAATAATTAAATTATTTAAATATATCAACTATAATAAAAAAAAAGTATACTACTTGGATAACATTTTAAAAAAAAATATTTTCAAAAAATTAACATGATATATTTTTTATGAATACTAAAACAAGTATAATTATATGTATTAAAATTCATTTTCAATCCCCCTTTTTGCTAATTCATGAACTCATCCCTATTTACATATTAAGAATTAATTCACATATGTTATCTTGCAAATGAATTTAATATATAAAATTATATTATTCATATAATAAATTTATACATATTTTTTATAAAAAATTTATTATTATACACTATAATATATTTTATTTTATTATCATATATTTTTTTATTTTTTATCTTCTATTTCATTTAATCTAATGTTTTTTATAATTTTTTCTATTTTTTCTTCCATCCCATATCAAATTTTCTTTTTTTTATTGCAATTTTTTCATATCAAACTCCTGTACAAACACAATTTTTCTAGTACATAACTACATATCATAGTGCGTGTGCATATGTTACACGAATTATAATGTCTGTCAGCACTGTGTATATTGTGTTGTGGACACGCGTATGTGACTCTGTACAGGTGTCGATTTATAAAGTTTGAAATTCCAGACTTTGTTGTTACTTGCTCTTATCCACATACAAGGTAATACAATCCATTTGATGCAAATAAATTTACAAAATAAACTTTGGGGCCTTGCGGAAGACCTCAAACGGGTAAAGGCCATGGGAAACAACTCTACAAAAGAAAAACTCTCCCTCATTAACATATATCAATTTCCACCCAGACATATAAACATTTTCACCTACACGTATAAATTGTAATATTCATTTATTTATATTACTTAAATCGTTATTTATTTTTATTTTAATTTTAAAAATTATTGTTCGTTATTTTTACGTATAAGAAGAATAATTAGTGCTTTACAAATGCTTTGTAGCAGGGATCTCTTTGTTGTGATATTTTTGAAAACCAAAGTGGCATGCATGCTAACCACTCACTAAACTAGTGAAATCAGAGAGAGAGAGAGAGAAATATGGAGATGCCAACAGAGGTGGAGAGAGAAAGAGAAGTAGCATGGAATTCATACAGCCCATGCCATTTCATAGAACAAGTTGTGAAAGCTTTCTCCAAATGCCTCAGTCTTGATCCAGCTTCCGGAGATGGAGAAGTAACAGCAACAACATCACGAGCACTAAGGAGGCCCCCAAGACCACCCTTAAGTGCAGGACGTGGAGGCCAAATCAACCGTTCTGCGTCTTAAAAATTGCAAGAATATGCACATATATATCTCGTCAATGTGTAACACGCCGTAGGTACGTGCCTCATCTTCCCCTTGTATCATCGTCTCAAATTTCCCTATAATAAATTTTGAACTTATCAGTTCCACTGAATATGGAGATTGGGATAAGAGACTTCCTTGTTTTTGTAAAGACCGGCACCTGGCCTTCCTTGCCAGATAAGCAAGGTGTTAATTCTTTATTTCTTTATATCTGATCACTTTGATTTTGTATATTATCTTTGAAAATTGCATAATAAGGTGATAAGGTCATTCTCATACATTATTGAAAATTTTAAATTCAACTCAAGATGTTTAGAGATCAATTTGTGTTAATATAATAACAACGATAGCGATCCAATTAAATGAAGTTGACTACAATAATTACAAAAACGCCATTAAGGTTACTAGGTCAAGGTTATTTCACACATTAAGAAAGAAAGTTAATTAATGTTTTGATTTTAAAATTATTATATTGTTAGAATTTTTTATTAATTAAAAATAAAGATATAATAAAAAATAATAAATATTAGCTTAAATTTTTTAAAAAATAATTAAAAAAATTAAAATGATGATAGATAATAAAAAACGGAGAAAGTATGCGTTCATAATAAATCGAAAGTAACGACCTTAAAGAGGATGCCGGAAATAACGCAAGCTTTGTTTTGTACTTGCAAAGTGCACAAACAAGATGAGTGCAACCACCTGTGTCATTTAGCCTGCAAAGCATTCATGAACGCTTGCACCCTTCCCTAGGCATTGCTAATTTTTATCTTTTTTATGTTTTATTTTCTTGGCTAAATACTTTTTTTTTTAATTTACCGCATGGTCATATGTGCCAGAATGACCGACAAAATTAAATGGATTCGGTGCTGTATTTTTGTGATTGTTTCTGGTAAGTTGAGTGCTCATTTTGTGGAAGGACACTGAACGAGGAACAATAATCAGCACAATGGACAATGAATGGTTAGTCAGTCATGACCCCCATATTTGTCACAATGAGGCAGCGACGCAGCTAAGTTGCCACAATTCTAATCACGGAATTCTGCCCTACATATCCCTTCTCATCTTGTCTATTGGAGTATGGTGAAAAAACACAAAAACCTAAACAAAACTTTCGATTCTTGATGATCCCCTAAAAAAAGCAAACCCAATAGTTCAATGTAAACCCCGACACCGATTGCTTCTCTACGTCGAATACAATCAATTCAGTTCTCTACAGTCTATACAAGCTCACGCCTATACCAATTGTTGGTCGGGCATCTAGATCATTCACAGCAATCAAAGGAAAAGGCCCGACCCAATTATACACATAAAAAACGAAATAGATTGGTTGAATGTGAACCAAGATAAAAATGTCTCCATTGATGAGAATGGGTCATAACCAATTTCAATGTCCGTGCAACATATATAAACAAAATTTTCAACAATCAAATGTAAATAATGATGGAAATCAATAAAATGATTTTAATTTTTTTGTTCAATATATTTAAACCCTAAACCCTAAATGTCAAACGGCTAAAAAATAATTTTTTGACAATTAACAAGAACACAATGGTTAAATATCAACTCTCTAACAATCAAATAATAATAATATATAATTAAAAAATAAAGATCAATTAAAGATATAAGATAAACTATTATTGTAGATTGTTATCGCTGAATATTTACCAACAATAACTCATAAATGATTCTGCAAATTGAAAGATTCTGAGTAAAAAATGTTATTAAATATTAATATCTTAAAATTTGATTAAGACGTAATAAAATGTAAAATGAAATAACAAATTTATTCATTAAATAAATTATTCTAAACTTTTCGTTAAAGTAAGTTAACATCTTCATTACGTATTGTAAACAAAAATAAAAAAAATGCATAATAAATTTTTAAATTAAAATTATTCTCAAATTATCTTAGATTTTATGTGAATATTTTAAAAACTATATAATATTTAATTATAGCAATAAAAAAAATCTATTCCAAATTCATAATTCTAACAATGATGTAAAATTACACATTCATTTTTTAATACGTGATCGTTTACCATATAAACAAGTCAACACTGCTAACCACCAATTATATTATTTATATTTATCTAAATAAATTAGCCAAATATGAAAAGTACGGTACTTGAAGTTTGAATGGTAAAAAAATCACTCCCTCACTAGACAAGAATACATTGAATTTCATCATCCGTACGATCCTCTGTATCAGAGAAATGATGGAGCAACCAAATAATCTTTACCAATGCTTCTTACACTTATTTTTAGCTGGAAACATTCTTAATAATTACATCACAATGGCTTCCAAACTGGAGATAGGGTGCTCCTAAACATCTTGAAGACCGATTATGCATTAATCAGGTGGCATATAGAATGTATATGTTCTGGCCTCCACATTTCCAATAAAGCTCCAATTAAAGTAGACTCGTTTTGAAAGAAAAAAATGTACTATGCAATTCAAAGAAAAATTGCTCTACTTAAATGATCAACGATTTGTTTCGAAACCTGTGAAATACTACCCCTCCCATGAGATAAGTTCGTTTTTCAATTTTTTAACCCTGAATTTGAAACTCCAGTCCAAATCTGTTTGAATACGTGTATATTTTGACGTTTAAAAAATGTGAGATTATAAATCTCAAACTAATATCACATGTAAATTGTGAAATGTAACTTGTGAAGACGATGCTATTAACTTAAACATTAATAATTTTGTAAAGCTCATTTAATTAAATAATAATAATATTATAAAAAATTCAATACATCATTCACATTATTTTAAATATAATACTTCATTTAAAAATATAAACACTAATTAAGCTTAATAATATTATATTTAAAACAAGAATGATGTAGTTAAAAAAAAACTTATTATTATATTAAATTTGCAAGAAAAAATTTAAGGGTATTATCTTTGCAATTTACATGAGATATTAAATTAGGACTTGATAATTCCACATTTTAAAATTGCAAAACGTAGATATATATAAACATATTTAAATGGAATTCTGAATTAAAAGCTAAAAAATCTGATGAGAAAAGTATTGCATAAATTTCAAAACAAATCGTTAACTAATTAAGAAAAATTAATTTGTTAAAAATTACATTATCACAGATCTTTCAAAATAAGTTCGTTATATTTAGGACTTTGATGAAAAGGTGAAGGCTAAAAACACATACGTTCCATATATCACGAGATGAACGTAGAATTGATAAACAAATGAAAAGTGATGTTATCAAAATTAGTCCAACTCGAATTTAAAAGTAATTTTAATATAATTGCTACGAATATTTACATCTAAAAATAAGTTACATGAAGAATTGAAAAAAATTATTTGATTGCTATATCTAGGGATGGAAGGGAACAAAGTTATATAAGAGGGGCTATGACTTGACTCATTTAAAGTTTAATTAAACACAACTCGTTCAATAAATAGATAGACTCAGGAATATTAAAAAGTCTTTTTAAATAAACAAATCAGTTCTATGCTTATAAAAAAGTCTATTTAACGTCTATTTATATTTATATATTATATATTTATATTTATATTTATTTTAATATATTATATTATATAATATTTATTTTATATCTTATTTACATAATATTAATATATATATATATATATATATTTTAGGCCTATTTAATAATCTTTTTATCTTGTAAGTTTTAAGTTTGCAAGTTTTTTTAATTATTTATTTATATAGGTTTTAAGTTTATTTATTAATTTTTTTGTAATGTAGACTTTTAAAGGTCTTATAGGCTTTAAATCAGGTCACGACAGAAAAAAAGTTTTTAACAGGTAACAGGATCAGGTTCAGGCTTCAAAATTTTTAAACAGATCAGACTCGAACATTCAAAACCTAACTCGGTTCAGCCTACTTCCATGACTATATATCATTTATCTAATGAATAGATGAAGCTTCGTTAAAAAAATACGTTCATGTCTATATTTTTTTATCTAATTAAGAATGTAATTTTTTAACCATTTAAATACTTTTCATTTTTGGCTTAGGCTAACTTAGTGTACAATCATGAAAGAAATGTGCGTTTTATATTACTATTACGATTATGAGTTTGAGAAAGATTTTCATTTATCGTTCCTACTAATCCTGAAATAACAAACTACACACTCCCATATGAAACTTGGTAAATATATAATTTATTTTCATTATTTATTAATTTTAAATAGGTATTGAACATTATTCCAATGTAGTATATTTGTGTTACATTTGGCGAGGTTCATTTAAAACGATTCAACGGGATTTAACCTTTTTTATGCATACATTTGAAAGCACGAAAGAAATCATGTAAGGTTTTTATTTTTAATGATTAACATTTCTTGATTATTTTATTTGTAGATTAAGTGAAAATCATATACGGATATAATTAAATTGTTGCCTTAAACAAACAAAAAAAATGGAATTGATTGTTTATTGTGCCACTTGTTTTTGCTTTCACATTATATAATGGCACCAAATGGATCATGTCGTAAGATAATTTAGGATGTGTCAACATTTCCACATCCCAAATCAATTAGAAGATATTCATGAATAGATACTAAAAAAAAATGGCACCAAATGGATCATGTCGTAAGATAATTTAGGATGTGTCAACATTTCCACATCCCAAATCAATTAGAAGATATTCATGAATAGATACTAAAAAAAAAGCTAATGATAAATAGATTTTGGGTTTATGTTTTGTTCTTGGTTGTATGAAATAACAAGCATCAACATGTTTTGTTCAGGGTTGCAGCCCAACAATGCTATGTTAAGGATTAACTCTAAATATATGAGATGATATATTCATCATACAGATAGATAGATAGATCATGAAGAAGTGAAGTATGTAGTATACTATTAATGATCGAGCAATAAGTCACGAATGCCTAAAATATTCCAAAATTAAAATTTTTGTAATTATCAACATTGTGTTCTTGTGATAATGGAGATGACTCATTTCTTGGCTACAAAGGTTACACCGTGGAAAACTTATCTTTAGCATTTGTCATTAATCACATTCGTCAACATTTAAAAAATTTATTGATAATATACGAAGAGAAGAATTGTGTCGAGCGAATGTATGCACCAACTTGTTAATTGTTTTAACCAAATATGCCAAAGAATAAGATTGAACGTCATTGCCTTTAACGTCGTTAGAAGTGTGAAACATCAAACACATACCATTCCTTTGCCTCCAAAAAAATAGTTCTAACAAATGTATATCCATCACAACATTTCAATGAAGATGCAACTCAGTCATTTGCGGAATTGTTGGATCGAAGTCCCTTTTATGGACCCACTTCATTCAAGAAGGAGAAGCCTAGCTCGTTTCACGTTGAAGATTTTCCATCTCCTAAGGCATTTTTTGATGTCTGTCGTCCATCACCTCCTACTAACTAGATGTGATTAGACATACAAGTGTGACGCATGCTCAAGTGAAGTGACATCAAATGTATCACATCTTTAAGTAGTGTCACACGTTGTAATGCAGCCTAGAATCTAGATGCTTTGTTTGGAGCGAAGGAAAAATAAAAGAAAAAAAATATGAACTTTTTTTTTGTCGTTTATTTAAACATTGCATAAAAATAAAAAGACAAAAACCAATTTTTGTATATCCCATCAAATTTTATTTTTCTCTTCCCTTTTTTATCTTCCTATTTTTCATATGATCCAAACAAAATCCATGGCAGGAAAGGCAAAACGTTCTGATGCATCACGAAATAAAGTAACTTCTGTTGTGGCAACCTTGTACATACTTAACATATGGGATGATTCGTCAGCATCTGGAACATTTACTTACTGTTTCACATCCAAACAAATAGTTTATTTTAAAACAACCCCAAATAGGTATTTTATTTTTAAAAGATCAAATTCCCCATACAGTCATTGTTACATATCTAAACAAACAATTTATTTTAATACAACCTTAAATGGGTATTTTGTTTCTAAAAGAATCCCATTTAGGTCAAATTCCCCCCATTTATTTTAGGTTTCTAACTTCATGTAAAGATCCATGACTCATAATTATATCTTTCTATTTTACTCGTATAACCAGGGTGATTTAACATATATGAGCAAGAATGAAGTCAATATTAGAAATTGCTAAAATGTAAAAACATTGTTACATTGGAATTAGACCCTGTTGCGTCATCATTCTAAAAGGGAAATGTCTCTATTGCAACCTAATAAGAAAAAATTGCCACAGAACCAAACAACCCATCCATGAACAACTAGAAGATCAATACACAAGTAGAGAGGTGGGGCAAGGGAATAGTGGTTCATTCTGTATCAAAAATCCCAATAACAAAAACGTAAAATCTATAACTAACAGAGAAGAGGACGTTGTAGATGTTGCTTTGCAACAAGAGAGATGCCTGCTTTATCTACGTCGAGTGATATAGTTGAGAACAAACCTTAAAAACCGGGTGAGGGTGAAAAACATTTGCAGGATAGCACGACCCTTAACAATGCCCTCTCTCACGCCCCTTGCGGTTCTGGCTACCGCAGGGTCATCCTCAGCTCTCAGAGCCGCCATCCCCTGCAACGAAGCTATATCAAAGTGAAGAGCATGAATTAACCCTTTTAAGTCAGTCTTATAAGTCGAATATTTCAATTCTCAAACCCTTCGTTAGTTTTTTGTAAAAAGCTATTCATTTTTTTTAAATCACAATTTTTTTTATTGCCATTTAACGTTGAAAAAACCTAAACGAAGGTCGCTTTGAAAGGTGAGGAAACAGAGGGTTTTTAATATTTAAAGTAAAATTTTCTACTTAAACAATTAGGACTAGGGTTTATTATGAATAACACGGAGTAAACTTGTTTGCCCCAACTACAAACTCAAATTATAGGAATCTATATAAAATAGCCATGGTTGATAAGTAACCTGAAGGAGGAGGAGGAGGAACGTTAGTCAAGCGTCGAAGCCTCTGCTCCGCCAAGCGAACTGCACGAGTGGAACTTCTAACACCTTGGGTAATCTCTTGGCTACATCACAGAAGTGAAAGAGAAAGTAAAATCAACATTATAGGAAGAACACAGAATTAAACAAGAGCAAAAGCCAAAAATTAAAGTAAAAATAAAAATGCAACCCAAGATCACTGAGTTCGGTGGTTAAGTCACTGATTTCCATGCCGGATAACCGGACTGCGGCCATGGTATTGGGAAGCTCCTCCCTCGTGGCATCCATGAGCTTCTCCAGTGATTCCGCTGCCTTCTTGAAAGCCTTCACAGCACGCACATTCTCACAATCAAAATTAGGCACTCCCAAAAACAAACACCGATTCCATTACTAAACAGAGAACACAAACCAGAAGCGCCGGAATCGCAGAACAAAACAGCCACGTAGCACATATCGCGGTCTGAACAAAACAATAAGCACGGGTTTCGTGATCTAGAAAACCTAAAATGAATTGAAGAATGATAGAGACAAATGGAGGGTACCGCGCAGGCTAAGAAGTTGAGAACTGTGAGATGGCGTTGGGTGAGGTTCCAATGTTGAAGCGATGCAGATCCAACGGTGGAGGTGTGGTGAGAGGGTTGGCGTGATTGTACGGTCAAAGAGCATAAGGGTGGGCATTTTGTACACGAGACGAAACGGACAGAGTTACTGTTGATGGCAAAAGTGTTTTTCGTGCACAGAACAACGCCTGGCTTTGAACCTTGAAATCGCAGGGCATTAAGCATTTCTCTCTTCCCCTCTATCTATCTATCTTTCTTGTGCGTGCGTGTGTGATGCATACAGCGATACAGACGCAGAACACAAGGAGTGTTCCACCTCGCACTCTCCGACCCTAATTGATCAGAACTAGACCGGCTCTCTGGGAAAATACTTAGTTAGGCCTGGGTTTTCCAAAATTAGACTCCATTTCGGGCTGAAAATTTGACATTATGTCTGGGATAAGCCCACCTGGAAATGGAAAATATCAACACATCGAAAGGGAACAAAAATTTAAGGAGGATTCTTTATTACATATATAAAAAGACATCAAAGCAAAAAAAATTAAGGAGGATTTTTATTATATAAAAATAAACTTCTTAAAATTAAAAAATGATAAAAATGCATTACATAAATCAACTACTAACTTTATATCATATGTCAAAAGTTAAATTTATAAACTCTAAACTTCTGTACACTGTTTTTTTATGCTAACAATAGAATAAATTAAAATTGACAAAAAGTAATAAACCAAATAACTCGTTGAGAGGGGAGAGAGGGAGTAGATTAAGAAAAATCTTTACTCTCACGAATGAAAAATTAAATTTACTATATATGAGTTGGTATTTAAAAAAATAAAATTAATCATTAAACCATTAAAGGTATTAATTGCTTGTTTATTGTTCCAAATGTAGTTAAACAATGGTTGAAACGCTTGAACTAGTGATAACTAAATATATTTTTATTATTGTGTAATTTAAATAATAAAACTAACATAAACTTGAAAGAATAGTTATAATGACCTCATTTGATATTGGCACTAATTACACTTACACTTTTCTTGGTTGAAAAATTACACCTACCTTCATTACTACATGATTATCTCACGTTGACACTCATGGGTTTTAAAACTTAGATGTATCTTATTTGTATGCATAAACCATTTACGCACCCTTAAAAATAATAAAACAAAGACTCTGCATCCTGCAAGAAAAACAAGTCTAATTTTATAATATAAAAAAGTGTCAACGTAATTAATACTATTTTCATAGGTCAGCGTGAATCTAAAATTATAAAATGTTGAATTAAATAGAATTTTAAATTAACATAAAAATTCATGTCTTACAAAAATAAATAAAATTAACAATAAAAAACTATATAACTGCAATGTAATCATGGGCATTATAAAATGCCTTGATCTGTCTAAAAAATGTTTTTTAATTAAATAAAATCCAGTTCAAAATGATTTTCTACCATTGACTTTTATCAATTTTCTCCATCGTTAGACCATTATGACATAATTTTGTATTGATGTTATGCTTTTTTAGCCTCCTGGATATTCCTAACATAATAAGAAGAAACTTTCTAAGGAATGGAAATTTATTAAGAAGAAACTTTCTCCAGAGTCACTAAAGTCGGACTAATGATACAAAAGGTTTAGATAATTTGCATGAAATTTAAAATTCAAATTTCATTAACAAAAAAACAAAAACATCGTTGGCCTTCCACCAAAACGTACAGATTTCAGAACATATTTTCCCCCGTGACCATAAAAAATGAACATATTTTCGCCGACAAATTCCTGACGCAACACCTTTCAACAGCGCTTTTTGTCACTAAATTCTCCAATCAAACTGTCATGTAAATATTTTTTAGCATCAAATACCAGTTATTAAAAGAATTCAAGTCAGATTTAATTTAAAACCTATAATTCTGAATTCTCGCGTTATAAATATAATCGATTTATTTTATTATTTTGAATATGACAAATAGCCATGGAATCCGCACTAATTTAAGTTAGCCTTGCACACTCACATCACAGATGTCAAGGAATCCCCCCACCCACCGCGTAAGAACTGTGCTAGCTCTTTAAACATCAATCCTCGCTTATCTAAATACTTTTGCTCTACTACGGAGTTTAACGTTACGGCCTTCAACGCCCGTCTAGTGGATAATGCGAGTTATCAAGCTGAGAGAAAGAAACTTTGACGATTTTGCTTTGCCATTTACATCGCATATTTACAGCATAATACCCTCTAACATAGCCTACAAAATTCTTAATTCAACGATGGCGACTTCCCAGCCTATACGAAGAAGCACTTCACCATCTCGAACAGTATTAACCCGTACCCGACTACCCCACCCCCTCATTTTTTCTTCTCCCCATCTTTTCCTCTACAGTTTTTGTCATTTTTCATATACGAAGTCCATAAATAAGCAAATAATCAGTTGCTGGCTTCCACCAGGAACCAAGCAACCACAAAATAGAAGCTCCTTATCTCGTCTTCTCACCAATTCTGCTAACATCTGTTACCGTTGCGTTGCAAAAGAAACATCTCTGGCAGTTCAAAAGGTGCCTGGTTATACAGCCATAGCAACACCTGTGTGAACAAGGAGTAATCTGAGCATCTGCTTCACATGCATAACATATGCAGCACAAGCCATCATCAAGATCTGCATCTCCCACACTATCCACTTTATCGTGTTGTAACATAGTACGGCAAGTAAGGAGGCTCAGAAAGTTTTCTAGCTGCTCATATTTTGCCACATGAGCCTCGCCCCGAAAAGATCCATCCTGGGAAACATGAAAGAGCAAAAGATAGTAAAAACATGAGGAATCCCAAAGAAAATCCCTCACTCCAACAAATTAATACTAAGAACTCAGAACAGGGGAAAACTGTAATCATATGTCCAAGAACAGCCAATTTTTCTACAGCTCTGTTTCCATTTGAAAAATGTTCAAATTGTTAAAATGAAACTGACATGGTGAAATTTTTGAGGTAAAAGATATCAATTTTTAATATGCAAGTGTGCAAAAGTGTGAGGGATTATAGCCTACTGTTCTCAGAACTAATATCTCCTCAATAATTTTTTGGTATGAATGTTAAACTTTCCAGGTTGAGTTCATTGCTGATTTAGCACTAGATAACACCAAGTTGGAAATAAACCAATTAATGAACTGAATCAATTGGAATTTCAAAAGGTTTGACATAGAGTGCATTAGGAACAAAAGGCAATCGGAATATTTGGGAATCAAGAACATAGAATAAGGGTGACAACAACTAACCCAGTTATAATCCAGAAGATACTGGAATCCGTAATGAACAGTATCTGGACAGTCCATGCTTGCAAAAACATCTAAAAGATCATTGTTTTCTTGATATTCTGCCAAATTAGTAGCATTCAGTAAATTTAAGATGATCCCTACAAGAGGTGCCAATATCATGCCTCGATTTACTTTCTCTGAAGATTGGCTATGCCGTCTAAGGGACCTGAAAAAGAATAAGAGGGTAACCTCAAAAAAACAATAGATAAAAAACTTTTTTCAACGAACCCACATGTTCCAAATTCTCAACGAGCCAAGGACTGAGGCCTCTCAGCAAGTAATATTCATATATAGTAGATGGATGAGCAAATTTTCAATAAACACACACATACACATTTTCATTTCTGGTCTATAAATCCAAGTTTAAATCACAGACTTGGAACTTACAAGTCAAAGAATTCAGCATCAGCTGCAGAAGTAATGTGATTTAAGATAAATACAATCAACTCAGTTAACCTCCGTAGGTTTGTGTCTGGTCCAGACAGGAATGCTTGAGGAATCTCGCGAGTGCAGAACTCTAGAATCCTTGCAAGATTACATGAAAGATCAAATATGACACAGCATTTTCTTTGCTGAAACTCTATCACCTGTGAAAGAAACGTTGCACCAATAAATTAATGGAATGAAGTACCGGATATATCAAACTCTGAATAAGCCAAGCAATGATTATAATAATAGAAACAACTCCAATCGTATACATGCAATACGTCTTGGAGAAAAACAGATCAGCTACAGAAGTACAGAAAAAACTGAAACCCAAATCCCAAATAGATCAGCTACTGCTACAGAGCTCTAATTTAAGCAACCAGGACAGAAAACAAACCAAGATGCAAATTCAATTGAGTGCAGAAAAAGATGAACACCTGGTACTTTTCTTGCATTTCGCGAACAGAAACCGAAAATTCAGTCATGGTCCAGCTAAGTGTATTAAACAGACGGTTTAGAAAAGATGAAAACAATCCTTCTTCATTAATGCAAGCTTCTTTTAGCAACCTCTGCATTGCATCAAGAGTCAAAGGGGAAAAACCTTTACAGTGAGAAATTGATCCAAGCAAAAACTACTTAGTAACAAATAGAGGTTGTTGCATACTTGGAAAAGAACTGATGATGAAGATGATTCTCCATTCTTCGAAAAACTAAAACCAGAACCCTTGCATAATCGTAGGAGTATGTTCGTCACTGGAATCCAAGATCTGTTGTCAAATGCTGATAATAAGGCTTTTGGCATCCTTTGGGTGGCTGCTCCATTGCTCTCAAAAGCAGCCAAATACTCCCTGTACTGCACCAGAACAGATATAGACTGAAGAAGAAGATCTTTAAGATCTGCACTTGATATTCTTGGATCGTTGAAATGGGTAACTACAAAGGTGACCTAGTGAAAAAGATTTCCAACCGTAACTTAGAACCAATGGGAAGAACACTCAATACACTTTAATAAAGCAAGGGTTACAAGCATCAAGCATGCTGTATCAAATGACAGATTCATTTGTAATCTTCAGGTGTATGTAAGACAGAAAATTCCATCACCACAGCATGTGCTAATCAGCTCTTCAACAAGCATAGTTTTTTTTTGGGGGGGGGGGGGGGGGGGGGGCGAGAATACCAGCATTTCTTTATAGTTATTTATTACTACAGAAAAAAGATAACTTGATAAATTCATGAGGCACAAAAAAATGATCATCAATTCTTACCATTATGCTAGAAAGTCACACAAACATGTTAAACCAGTCAAGAAAAACTAGTAAAGGCTGTAAAAGAAAAGAAAAGGATGTGTGTAGAGAAAATGAGAATATGGTTATTTGGAAAAGTTAATATAGTTTCTATATTGATTTTATATTTACTTTTGTACACACAAGTCATATATTAGTTCAATTAATAAATGAGGATACAGATACTTTTGAAACATTTGAGACCAAAAATTATCTAAATTCTTCTCAGGTAATCAATGGCCTAAAATAATTTCCACATATTCAAATCTCATTCACTCATAATCCAGAAACAAA
Organism: Canavalia gladiata; assembly: GCA_037954105.1. Taxonomy (NCBI): domain Eukaryota; kingdom Viridiplantae; phylum Streptophyta; class Magnoliopsida; order Fabales; family Fabaceae; genus Canavalia; species Canavalia gladiata. Next base: position 54,953,551 of record CM075659.1, on the reverse strand, counting down.
TACCAGGTATAGTTTACATCTAGCACAAGTCAAATATCAAAAAGGAAAAAATGGAGAAATAGAGATTTAAAGGGCAATACATACAAATGAAGCAAGTCCTCGCTTGATGAAAATTGTGGATGGAACAAATGGAGGATCACTTTTTCGTAACACATGAAAGCAATCAACCTGTATGAGAAGAAAATATTAATGCCAAGAGATTGTTTATACAATTATAAGAAATGAAAGAGGACTTTTTATGAATATATCAATGTATGCTTCAGCAAATTAACTAAGTTACATTAATGTGAAACTCCAAACCCAGATTCATATCAAATATTATACTTTTCTATTATGACCCTTTCTCTCAGTCTCACCACAATGTGTCAGATACCCAGTCCAATATGTTTGACAGATAAGAAACAGGAAAACCCAAAAAGAAATATGTATTATAGTGAATAAATAATGAAGATGTTTTGTACTCTGTAACTGGGCGAGTCAAAACTGCTGTAAAAGTTAAACCAATGATAAATGCTTATTTACCAAAGCTTCCAAATAATATTCAGGAATGTAGATAAACACTGAATCCATATTGCTAAGAACCAGTAGCAACTGGACAACCCACATGCACATTGCATACATTCCTCTCTGCTTCCAGCGAGAAAATAGAGAGATGCGGTACCTGTAGAGTAAGACACGAAACCGAATAGTGAGAATGTAGGGAAAGAAAACATCAATATGCATCCCAATGTCAAGACTTACAATGCTAGGATTTTTTTTTATAGGATATTAGTATCTGAGAAGCATCCAGAAAGCTAGACTGGAACAAAACATGATGAAGTCTAATATAAATTCCTAAATTCTAATAGGTTGACTTCATATGAGGGGTACACAAGTACAAAAGTCCAATCAGAAGTAAAATTCCAAAGTCACAGGCACGCAAGTGTATAGGAATGATAATTTCATTAAGGTTAAATTAATCTATAAGTCCCAGATCTATTTGGAAGTTTTACATAGGTCCCTATACTTCAAAAGTTTGTAACTAGGTCCTTGAGCTTAAATTATTTTTACTTGGGTCCTTGATTAGGGTTACATTAAGGTTTTGTCAAATAGGACCTAACTGAAAATTCTCAAATAGTTCAAAAGTAAACTAGCAAATTGGTTCCTGAACTTATTCAAAATTATGTCCTTGTAATTGATAAAACCTTAGCTATAGGACCATGTAGAAATGATTTGTAAGTTCCGGACCATAGTTATGGATTTTTAAAAGATAGGAACTTACTTAAAAATCCCCAAATAGTTCAGGGAATTGTGGATTAATTTAGCCTTTTATTAATAATTAACAACAGATCTAACTCTAGATCTCAAAAAACAATTATTAAAACTTAAAGCATATTATAATGAGAGTTTCTCAAAGTAAACATCAAACGGACGGCTTAGAACCTTCAGTATAGCATGAGACTTATGAATATATATATATATATATATGCAAATATTAAATAGAGAAAAGAAACACAAACATTTTGAAAGCATACTTCTGCTGTTTCCAAAATATGAATATATTATATTTCTTACAAACTATTTTCAACAACTTTCTTGTTTATTTTAGCTCAGTAATCTAAGTAGAGTCCAATAAACAAAAAAAATTGAAAATCAAATGAGAAGGGAATGATTTAACAGACATTTATTAAGTTAATCAAACAGAGAGCTCCTAATCAACTGTAGCCAAAGCGAGCACCACCAAAATTTAAAAAAAGTGAAAAGCACTAAAAACTTGTGAGGGAAAGAATAAACAGAGAAGACAAATTAGCTTAAGTGCCTCTTCTTATGGTTATCTTACCATGCACAATGCCTAACACAATCAATAACCTCTTCTCTATATTCATTACGAGCTTCTTTCAAATGCTTCAATTGCTCACTGCAAGCACGTTCTCTTATTTGCTTATCAGTTTCCTCCAAAAGGGAAATTGATTGTGCCTGATGAGTCATGTAGTATGATGCCTGCAAAAACATGAAGAATAACATTCATATATCTTTTTCATCTTTCCCTAAAATTTAAATGATATTCAAGATCAGTAAAGTCATAAATTCCAAAATTACACCAGCTAAAAATGAGGATGAGCAGACTAACAGTCCAGGGCAGGGCACTAGAGAAAGATTATCTTGCTACTGAGTTGGGGTGAATTGGCATCAGTGTAAAGCAAAATCAAATTCATACTACTAAATAACTTTTTAGTAGGATGCCTATTTCAAAAAATTGACTATTGGATGGAAATTTCGTTTCAAGCAAATCATGTGCATAAATACCTATCATTTGATTGCATAGTTACTATTGTTCGGATTTTTTTAAAAATCTAATGTATAAGATCTGCATAATGATTAGTTGAGACTCAATGCTTAGGTTGATAAAAACTTATCTTAATTCATCCCTACTGTGTGTGTATTGGTTTTCTTTCCCCCTCCCATAAAATTTTACAAAAGAAAATGGTTTTTCTAGCTCATGCCCTAGAAATCATTTCTCATCATACTCACCATAATCAAGTTATGGAGATGATAGTTATAAAATAATAAGATTAAAGTACACAGATATTGTTGCATGCTTGTGACTTTCACTAACCTCTCCTCTTATTGCAGAAATCGCATGGACTGACCTCTATCACGAATTCTCATCAAACAACTATCCCATTTAAATTCTTTCCAGATATATCATTCCATACAGGCGAAAAACCAAAGACAAAGGAAAAGTGAATGAGTGTAATTTAAGTAAACATCTAGTTAGGTTAATTTGAACAGATCATCCATAAAAGTAAATCTGAATTAAAACTTCAAAAGCATGTTTGGTTTTGAAACAAAATAAGCCAATACAATCACGCACCAAGGAAGGAATTTAGTATTAGATTCATTTTGAAAATTTTGAATGCTATCAAGTGTGAGCATTGACCTTAAAAAAGAAGAAATTGAGCTTAGCAGAGTGTAACTAGTGTCTAGTTATTCCTGATTTGGGGATGGACTGAAGTGTATGAGTCTTGCCAACCACCACAACTCCTTTACAGTTTTCTTTCTCAATTTTTAGAATAAGGTCAGGCATTTGAGAGAAAATCAAACCATTCACCATCAAAACCAGCTAGCTATATTACAATTAATTTTGTCAACATGATCTCACCTGCTTAAAATTTGGAGCAAGACCTACATGATACAACCACAGCAATGTGTCAAGTAGCTCTTCTTCTTGAAGCATAGCTGTAGACATAGTAGTATCCTTTTGTACAGACTTCATGTGGTGCACCTGCCGGTAACCATACTCTGGTTCAGATTGATCACTGGTGCTAGGTTTATCTGTTATCTCATCGTTCAAACTCCCATCACTGCATTCAGCAGCAACATGAGCAGGTCTTTCTGGAATAGAGCTACAATGACCACGAGAACCTTTGGCCAGGTATTTAGATGGAACCTTGAAGTTTCGTGTAAAGTCAGAATCATAACTAGAACAACAGCATGGCTTCTGCCTGGTTGAATGAGTGATCCTGGTTTCTTCACTATCCATGCAACCTTCATCCCATCGAATTTCTTCCATTTCATGATCAGTTGCAGGGTGTATCTTTGATAAATGGCTATAGGATCCTCCAAGCCTGGAAATATCAGTCTTATGTGGATCATTTTTTAGAAACAAATGTGCAGGAAAACTTTGTTCACCACCTCTATGAAGGAAACCAACGTCTGCTTTGCAACTCTTTAACCAGCCACAGATGTCACCCAAGGCAAATCCTTCAGATAGAAAATGGAGAACAACTGTGTAAATTGAAACGAGAACTGAGTTGCTAGAAACTCCAGGAGGTGGGACATTTCGTTCTGCTCCTCTGTTCTTCAGTAGAAGGTTCTGTAAAAATGTCCTAAATACTGCACCAGGTAACTGAGGAGGGTTCGTAGGTGGTATAAATTGTATTACTAAGCGACAAAGGTCTCTATGCTTCTCCTCAATCTACATGTAGATGAGGTATACTCAGAAATTAACAAAAATATGAAAGGAGTAACCAATAGCACAACAGTTCATCAAATTTTACCCCCAGATAAGAAAGAAGTATTATTCATAAAATTCACAGAAACAACCTTATCTTTTGCATTATATTGTTAATTAAATAACAAGCATGATGTTTATAAGATAAAAATAAGAGGGTAAATAGAAAATTTTCTTCTACTTATTAGAAATTCAGATAGCATAAGTTTACCACAACCTGAATCCTTGGTCCCAAGCCTCCCCGTGGAAATATGATGGGGAAGAAGATTATGAAATGAAAGTGAAAAATGAAAATGACTTCAAAATCAACATAAATAAGTAAAGATTCAGCTGCTCAACCATGTATCTTGAGAAATAAGAGAAAATACTTATATCACTAATTAGATCACATTATTGGTTAAGAAAGGAATGTGTTGAGTTGATAAGATTAGGCAGCATAGTCATAGGTAAACTTATCTAAGTTTCTCTCATTTTCATTCAGCTTCATGCATAAATGACAGGTCACTGCATGTTTCTGTCATTCCCTTACACCCATTTGACCAGTACAGGACATAGGATTTAGAAAAAAAATCCTTCATCTAGGCAGAGAAAAATAGAATAAACCATGTCATTCTTTCTATGCACCTTGAACACTCTTCTTTACTTTTTAGTACTATCCCACTTCATCAATCATAATAATACAATAGATCATTTTATTTTACACACAAAGTAACAATTCAATTAATCATTGAAAATATATATAACTATTGCATACAAAAACTTATCAGTATAATTGTTTGCTTGTATCTTCTTCAAAGTTCAAATAGCAACAATGAGGCAAAATGTATTCAATTCAGATATAATAACCAAAAATGAAGTTAGGTCAAGGAGAGAAAGAATTTACCTTGCTGATTGATTCAGATAAAGCGGTGGTTGTCAACATCATGTTACCTTCATAAGATGCATCTTCACATGAACCAGGCCACCAAACAGTTGGTATCATGGAGTCAAGATCCTGCTTGTTTGGAGTCTTTTGTGACAGAAAACCTTCAAACAAGAATTCAAAATCTGCTGACTTCCACCAAAGCACCATAAGTTCCTCTCGTCTTAGTAGATGACAAGCCAATGCAAGGTGAGAATATGATCCAGAGTAAGGGCATTCAGTTAGTACTAAGGAGGCTATTTTACAACCGCATGAAAGGGCATTAAGGATGTGTTCAAACAGCAAATGTGATCGTTGAAATTGTAGCAGAACCTCAACTAATTTATCCAAGCTTGAGTAATCATGGGGTGCATGCAAACCAAAAACTTCAAACATGAAAGACAACAGTGGACCCCAAACCATATACTCGGTGATCCCAACATCTGCTTCAAGTATAGAGAATAATTCCTCACATATAGCATGAGAGGCTGGATGGAAAATTTCTTCCAATGAAACAAACCTCTTCACTCTTCTCAATTTCTGAACGAAAGAATGCTCAGCTCGTTCCACTGAATGCATGTCCAGCAATCTCGACCAGCATTGCAGCAATTGGGTGACAAAGTGGTTCTTAGAGGGAGGAGCCTGAAGAGGAAGGTAGCCTTCAATCGGATATTTAAAAGGTCGGGCACCAAAGTTCAATTCACATCTTTCACCCTGGGAGAGAGAAACTGCTGGGTAATAACCAAAACCAGGACCCATTTTCCGAATTCCTCGGAATGCCACCCCAAGTGAAATGCCATTCCTGTAGAATAGTATTTCATCTTGATCTAAATCTATGCAACATCCAATGATATCACCAACAACCCATGACTGACCATACGTCTCAGCATCCTTGTTCCACTTGCTAACTCGTCTTCCATCATAAGCATACGAATCATCGGCATCACCAACACCTTTATGGTCGGTGAAAGGGCAAGAAAGAGTGGCCCAACCAAGCTGCTGTATGCCAGATGTTTCTAACATAACTTCATACATCCATTTTCCTTTCCAAACACAAGCACTAGCCCTGGCACTACTGAACATCGCCATGCTCTCTATTAGAAAAGGTGACTTTATGACTTTAATATCACCACAGATGCTGGATTCTTCTAGGCCTACAACATCAGGCCCATTGTTGTTTTTACTATTAATACAAATCCCATCTCTTTCACTGTAAGAATCAACCAATTTTACATTATATGTTGAGAAATCATTCCTAATGACAGAACGAATAAAATTGCGGTCAACCGGACCAGTTAATGAATTGAGTGATCTGTTGAGTGATCTGTTGGGGAGGCCAAACACATACTCAAGGGTTCGCTCCACAGACTGTTGACCCAAATCATCACAGCAGGAAAAAAGTCGAGCTTTTGGCAAATTTTTCTTACTGTCCTCACCATTCAATATCACAGCCAGACCAGCTGAAAACCCACCAACTCGCGGGCTATCTTCACCCATCTGTGACAGACAGACTGCACTATTCCTCAACTAGCCCGAAGCCAGCTGAAAGCTTTTCCAATTTGAAATCCCCGTCAACTGTCACAAAGTCAATTGAGCTCACTAAGTATTCATGATCCGCGCTAAAACAAAATTATGAAATCTCTAACATGTCGTATAAAGAGTTTGGACCCTAAATCCACAACACACAACAACAATAGATAAAACTGCAAAGAAGCGTACAATAATATGCTCAAATATTACCATGAACGAACGACAATTCAACAATAAACAAACAAGTCTACTTGTTACTCGTGTCTAACAAAAACAACAAATCTCAACAAGTTTACACAATTCAAAAGAAAAAAAAACATATCACTTACCTGTTTCCCGGAAAATAAACAAAACAAAAAGGGAGGGAGTTATATGGAAGGTTGAAGACTTGTTTACAACGAGAAATTATTAAAAAAAAAAATGTTGCAAATTGTATGTCGCCCCTTAAATTAAACCAAAAAGCGCTAGCACCTTAATAATATGAAAAGGCTTTGAAATTGATATTATTAATTAAAGAATTAATTAATTTATAACAGATACTTACAGATAAAGTTCATGCTTTGGACAAAGAAAAGGCGGCGGAAGGGTTGCTAGGGTTTTGCAGGCTCCATTGCTTGAGATTCGATTACAGTAACACTGTTAATAGTAATTTGAGAGAAAGAGAAGGTGGAACTTTCCGAGGGAGAAATCGGGATTTGGTTTTTTTATATTTGTTTTGTAATAGTTATGATTCTGTTTGTTGCTAATAATTTTCGCCAAAAAGTTTGGGGACAAAGGCAAAGTGAGAGAAGCAGAAGCTCAAAGCCCGTGCGCGCTGACTCGAATCGAACCGTAGCGAACGGAGATGTGACTGACACGTGTCTGAGAAAACACCGGTTGGGCTGGTGACTTGGCTGCTGACTTGACGGGTAGTGGTACTGGCAACTGGGACGATAGGGGCCACCCGTTCTAGGAATCGCAATGGTGGACAGCGTTTGCTCTTTCCTGTTGCTGGGTCAATTATACGTTTCACTGCGCTTCGGTTGAGGGGACATATTCGGTTTTGGAGAAAAAATATGCCCACCTATTTGTTTTCCTTCTTTCTTTCCTTTTAATCTAATAATTGTATTTTTATTTCATTAATTAATCTTCTTAATAAGAATAATATTTAGTTATTCAATAAAAATGTTAATACCTTCTAAAAATACATATTTTATTTTTGGTTTATTATGTCGTTATTTCTTATTAAGAAATAAAAATAAATCGCGGTGTGTTTGTGTGTTTTAAAATAGTAGCATTCGGTAAAGTTATTAATCACAACCCTCGTATTTATAGTTTTATTTGCTTATCAGTTTTCATACAAAAATTGTAGAACTTAACATCTTAAAAAATAATAATGTTTCCGGTGAAATTTCTTTGAAGTTTTTTTTTCAAATAATCATCGTGTCTTTCTCAATTTCACATCATCTATAAATGATTAATAAATGCATCTTTTATGAAAGTCAATGATCAATGTGTTTGATTTTTACAAAAATCATTATCAATATGTTTCATTCTGTTAAAAAAAATTGTCAAAGTTAAAAAATTATAAAACTATGATCAAAATGTTTTTATTTTTATATATTTTAAATATGTATATTTTGCTAATATTAGTGTATATGACCAAGACATCAAATACTTGTTAAATTATATAAAAAAATTGTAAACATAATTTATATAATGTGAAATTTTAATCTAATGATTGATTTTAGGATAAACTTATATTAGAAAGTTATTTAATAAGGTTTTGTAATTTGTTTGTTTGATCATTAATTTTTGTAATGAAAAAACATGTTTACCGTGACATTTTATTTAAGATATTAATCTTATGTAAATATATTTTGATATTAGACTAAATAATTACTAAAAGTTTGTTTCACAGTGGTTATCAATATGCTTGATTCAAATAATAATAATAATAATAATAATAATAATAATAATAATAATAATAATAATAATAGTAATAATAAACAGATTAATTATTTAATTTAGTTGAAAGTAAATATATAAATAAATCAGATTAGGTCAATTTTTATAAAAATGGTAATCTATTTTAATTTTTGAAATCTATATATGGATTTTTTAGCTAATATAAATTTTTAACAACATTTGACTTATTATAATGTTCATATATATATATATATATATATATATATATATATATATATATACTTAAAATAATATCATTAAGTGGTTGAATAAAAAAATTATTAAATAATATAATATAAATATAATGTATTAAAATAAATTATAATATATATATATGTATATTATTTATGTACGTGCAAATCACTCGATAGATTTAATATGTTTTTATAAATTCGAGTCTAACTTGTATAATTAACATTATCTTTTAAAAAATCTATGCATGTTATTTTAATTAACAAGCTAAAGTGACCAGTTTTGTAAATGGATCAAGCTGTATATTTTAATCAGACCACTCAACTTATTCTCATTCCGACTTGAATGAAAAAGAAAATATACAATAAATACACCTTTTTATTTGTTACTACAAAAATCCTGTCTATGTTTTTTTATATAAAATTTGGTTTTATTTTTCTATTACATCTTATATTTATCAGTATTTTATATTGAACCATTTTTTTAATTTGTTACTTTCTAAAATTGTAATAAGATACAATTTTTTACAAAGTACATGTTTTTATTATACACATGTTAAATAAAAAATAAAAATATACAATAACATAATACTTATTTAATATATTTAAAAAATTTATATAGATTTGCTCTTACTAATACTGATGAAAATATAAAAAAAAATTATTTTTGTATACTTAACCAATAAAATGAAAATTTTATGAATAAAAAAATTGTAATATCATGAATAAAAATATTATATATTTAAAATTAACAAAAAATAATTATTTAATAATAATAATTAGAAAACAGAATGAAATTTATGATAAATAAATATCATTAATTAAATTTAAATTTTAATATTAAAATACAAAATGTCTAGAAACAATTTTAATTTTCTCCATATGAAGCTGAAATTATAAAAATATATTTTATATTTTTAACTAAATTTTAACATGAACTTAAAATATATTATGAATTTATTATTTTAAAATATTTAGTGATTGTTATCAAATAAATTTATGTATATTTTAAGATTCTAACTTTTTATAGCTCTTTAAATATTCATACTATACATTAATCTTCTAAATATTTATTATTAACTACTTTAAATATTAAAATATAAAAAATATAATTTATATTTTATCATCTAATAGAATGATTTTTTAATTTATTTTTTTACAATATAAAAAATAACTAAGATCAAACATCAAATTTTTATATTAAATTATTTTAATTTTCAAATTTTTACTACTTATATCAATGTTAATGATTTTTTTAATATCATTTAGAAATCTTATTTAATATTATACTTTTATAATATCGAAATTAATATTAAATATTTTTCAATAAAAAAATATTTTAATATTTTAAAAATAATTTTTTTATTATAGTATAAATAAAGAACACGTTTAAAATTATTATTAGCTTATTGTAAATTATCAAAACTATAAATAATATCTTATAGTAATGACATGTACCAAATAATAGAGATATATAAATAAAAAATGTATATTAAAAAAATTATAAGTTAAATATTTTTTTAATTTATTTAAAATATTTAAATTTTATTTTTATTTTTTATTTTTTATTTTTTAAAATATATTGATTATGATCTGTAATATTAATTTAAATTATAATAAATCAATCATAATTAAATAATTATAATCAAAATATTTTATAAAATTAATAATAATTAATCTGAGTTGATTTAATGTCATTTAATTAATATTAAAAATCATAATTAAAATATTTTAAAAATATAAATTTAAATACTTTAATGATATTAAAATTATATTTAATCTAAAATTTATAAATTATTTGTCATTTTTTAAATTATCAATGTTAAAAAAAGATACCAATGAAAAAAAAAACAAAAATTTAAATTTATTTTTAATTAAACCAAACAAGATCAAATAAAATAAAATACTTTCGAGCTTTACCTCATCCGACCAAAAAATGCACTTCGAACATAAAAATATAATGCAATAATAAGTATAAATTCAGCATGGTCATAGGAGATATTGGTGCATTTTAGTTTAATTAAAAAAACAGTTTTTTATCAATTTCATGGTAGAAATTTAAGAAAAAAAAAGAAAATTTCGTTAAAATATATACTATTTTTCATATATAGATAATTTTTATTTAAGTTAATATTTAAAATTGTACTAAATTTGCTCAAACACAATATTTCATGCACATTCGTTACGTTAAAAGTTCATGCCATCCATTTTTTTTCCCCAAAACATTCAACAATTAGGATTCTACCATCGCATTGAAGACATGATATAGTGATGCTCTTTAACATTAATGATTATAACTCACTTGCATTTAACTCTTATATAAAGGGCAAACAAACTCCACCATTTAAAAAAGATTTTTATTTCTTATACTCTTACTTTACCATATATTAGTTAAAGATTTCAATGTTAAAATATTATTTCAAATACTTCATCTCTGCTTCTTACAATTTTAGCGAGCTACAACATCTACCTTTTACTTATCTTAAATTTAATTTGTTGGCCTCATTAAAACTATACCATATCATTTTAAAATTACATTTAAATTGTTGAATAGAAAATAACTAAATATAAACTTGCTTAAGAAATTTAAATATAGATGAATTCCTTTTTTAATACTTTTTTAGAAACTGACACTCTAATTTTTAATATTATCATAGGATTTTTTAGTAGATTTTATTTAAAACTAAAACTTTAAAATGATATTATAGTATATTTTTTAAAATTTAAATGCATGAAATATTAAATATAAATATATTGTAATAAATTTATATAGAGAGAGATAAATAAACAGTTTTAAACTATTATAATCTTAATTAATTTTAATTATTTTTAAAATTTCAACATATCATATCAACAAACATTATGAGTTATGATTTTATTATAAGTTATTTTATTAAATTCATTTTCAATCTTAAAAATTCGTCTCTTTAATTTTTTATTATAATATAATATTTAATATCAAAATACTAGTTTTATTTTTATCTAAATTTCATACTCATATGATACAAGAAAATATGCTAGTTGAAATAAACTGAAAAAAGTCACGAACGTATAACTCATAAAAAAAATTATAAGCTCTTCCATTTATTTTAAAAATCTGAATTTTGTTTTCTCTTTTAATTATATAATTCGTATAAGTCATAAAACAAGGACGGAAAGGGAAAATCTTCCTGACTTTTGGAAGAACAAATTGCGGTGTAAATAAAACACCACAGTGTGGTGGTACCATTAACTACTATATTAGGACCTTCAACTTTAGCACTCATGAGCATGATATGAAGTGCATGGCGCGCACTTTGCTTGGCTGCACAAAATTTGATAATTCTTTTTTTTTAATTAAATTTTCTTTTCCCTAATATTTTTAGGAGTTCAACTTTATATTATTTATACAGGTTTTTACTAAAGTAACCAAATTAAAATAGTAATAGGTATAGTTTTTAAAACAGTTGTTTTAAAAATTAATAAATTTTCAAAACATAATAATTTATAACTAAATGATAATATAAAACATTTTTAATAATATAAATATATTTCAATTAAATTTTATATATTATAAAATATATATTTAAATTATATTATTTTTATTTATTTATTTATTTTATATTTTAATAATATTACAATTCTTAACATTAATATATATTATTATATTTTAGTCTATTTTCATATGAGCGTGTTTCTCACCAAGGATAGAACAAATTTTGGTTGGAAGAGTGAAATCAAGACAGAGTAATAGAAGAATAAAAATAATTTTGGTTTATGGTTTTTGGATTATCCATGAATCATAATTTAATAAAGGGAATTGTTTTTTATACTTTTAAAATTTTTTTTTACCCCTATAAGTGAAAAAACAAAAATATCCTTATGATTATATCTCATCATCACCTTCCCTTTTCATTTTTTACTTTCCTTTTCGTTCTCGGCTATCATTGTTCAATGAATAGAACTCCAACCAAAATTTGTTAATTGAGTATAAATTGAGCTGCTGTTCTTAGTCGAAAGAGGAGTTGATCTGAACACCGTCAGAGAAGACGAAGGTGAGCTGAATATCGAACTGCACTTTCTGTTCCGCAAATTAATTTGTGGAATGTTAAAAACCTTTCATAAATTAATTTGCGAAATTCACTAGTGCATTCCATAAATTAATTTACGGAATGCACTAGTGAATTTCGCAAATTAATTTGCGGCATACACTTATGTATTCTGTAAATTAGTTTACGGAATGTAATTTTTTTACTATTCCGTAAATTAATTTTCAGAATAGTAAAAAAATTACATTCCGTAAACTAATTTACTGAATACATAAGTGTATTCTGTAAATTAATTTGCGGAATGTAATTTTACTATTCCACAAATTAGTTTGCGAAAGGTTAATTAAATTAATTAAATAAAAAGGTTGAAAATTAAATGTTTATGGTATGTGATATTTTTTTTCTTTTTTTTTATGCAGAGATAATTATGGAAGATTCGTTGAGGTGGAGCAACCATGTTTCAGACGAAGTGGACATGGCCATTTCGTTAGAAGATGATGATGTAGTAATATTATTTTGGAGAAATTTATTTTTTTGTTTTTATAAAAGTGCCTAATGTGATTTAATTTTTGTATGTGTGATCTCAGAATAATTTAAGTATTGAAGAAAATAAGTTGGCTCTGATAAAGAACAATGATGATTATACGAACGCATTCTTGACTGATATGATAAATGTTTTTTAGATTGAAAAGTTTAATTGTTATGTTGTTTATGATTTAGTAAAATTTGGTTGTTTGTATGTTATAATTAGGTTTTTCCTTCACGTGATGATTTATTAACTTTGACTAGAGCAGTGGGTAACACGCATGAATTTGTTGTGGTTATTATTAAATCTGATAGCGGTAGAATTGGACGGAAAACAATGTTAATATTAGGTTGTGAAAGAAGTGAAAAATATAGACAATATAAGAATGAATTGGCACAGAAGGTGAGTGGAATAAGAAAATGTAAGTATCCCTTCAGATTAAGAGGAAGGTCATTAAGAAGTAGTGAATGGTGGAAGCTTAACATTGTATGTGAGTTATAGGTGTCAATTTGACTCATCCGACCCAACCCAACCTTAATCCATGTGGGTTAGGGCCAAAATGGTCCACAAGCCCATAAAAGTCCACATTTATAAAGTCCATAGGGTTAAAAGCTCATTAAGCCCTAAGGGTTAGGGTCAATCCATGAGCTTAATTTTTCTCTTTTAATTTTTTTAATCTTTTTATATAATTTATTTCCTCTCTACTTTCTTTTTCTCTCTCAAGATAAAAGAGAGATGAAAAATTAAAATTAGTAATAAAGTTTAGAATAGGGATGGAGGTGAACAAGGTTGGCCGACAATACTTGTTTAAAGTCTAGTTTGGCTATGCCTGTTTAATAAATAGATAGGTTTAGACTTATTAACCTATTGAAAAACCTATTTATCTTTATATATTATATATTTATTTTAAGGTATTATATTTGTAAAGTATTTATTTTAATATATATATATATATATATATATATTAGACTTATTTAATGACTTTATAACTTGTAGGTTTTAAACCTATAAGCTTTTTTAATCAATTATTTATATAGATTTTAAGCCTATTTATTGGGTTTTTTTGAAATGTACGCTTTTAAATAAGTTTGTAGGCCTGGTAAGTTTTTTATCCAGCCAAACCTTGACAAAAAAAGAAGAAGAAGACATTTTTAACAGGTAATAGGCCCACACTTAAACCTTAAAATTTTTAAACAAGCCAAACTTAAATAGTCAAAGCTTGACTCGGTTCAGCCTACTTCTATCCCTAGTTTAGAGAAATGATGGTAACATATAAAGAAAATATAATTTTAAGAAAGAACAAAATTGAGAGGAAGAAATTTAAAAAAAAATAAAGAGCTAAATATAAGATAGGATTGTAAAAGTTAATTTACACGCGTCTTACTTAATTTGAGAATTACGTGGGTTAAAATTTTAAAAAAATAATTAGACGAGCTACAAAAATAGGTGTGCTAGTCCACACCCATTCCACTTAGTTTGAAGGTTACGTAAATTAGGGTTTAAAAGTCTTATTTATAACTTAGCTACAAAATAGAAGGTTATAAGATGAATTAGCTCATATTTATTTCACTTAATTTAAGAATTATATAAATTAAGGTATATAAAATATTATTTTTAAACAAGTTATAAAACAAAGGAGGTAGATAGAGTTATATGAGTTAACTCACGTTCATTTCACATAATTTAAGGATTACGTGAGTTAAGATTTAAAAATTTTACTTTTAAATAAGTTTTAAATAAAATAAAATAAAATAGAGTTATATAAGTTAGTCCATGGGTTAACCCACACTAAGCCCCCTTAAATTAAGGGTTATGTGGGTTAGGGCTTAAAAAAGCCCTACTTCTATGTGGGTCATATAACCTAAGGCCAAAACTCAGGGTCATGGGCCAAGGGCCAAGGGCCAGCTTGTTTGTATGTTATAATTAGGTTTTTCCTTCACGTGATGATTTATTAACTTAGACTAGAGCAGTGGGTAAAGCTCATGAATTTGTTTTGGTTATTATTAGATTTGATAGCGGTGGAATTGGACGGAAAACAATGTTAATATTAGGTTGTGAACGAAGTGAAAAATATAGACAATATAAGAATGAATTGGCGCGGAAGGTGAGTGGAATAAGAAAATGTAAGTATCCCTTCAGATTAAGAGGAAGGTCATTAAGAAGTGGTGAATGGTGGAAGCTTAACATTGTATGTGAGTTTCACAACCATGATGTAGCTGAAATATTAGAAGGTCATGCGTATGCTGGAAGACAAAGTGGTGAAAATAAGTCTTTACTATGTGATATGACAAAGAATATGATTAAGCCACCAAATATTTTGTTGACATTAAGAGGTCATGATGATCATAATGTGACTAACATCAAGCAAATCTATAATGCTCGCCATAAATATCGAAAATTAGAAAGGGATCCTTGAACAGAACTTCAGCACTTGATGAAATTAATGAAACGTGACAAGTATGTGTATTGGTATAGAAAGATTGAAATGTCTAATGTTGTTCGAGATACTTTTTGGACACATCGAGATGCCATTAAATTGTTGAATGCATTCCATATTGTGTTGATCATTGACATCACATACAAAATAAACAAATATCGGTTGTCATTACTTGAGATTGTTAGAATAACCTCGACAGAATTAACATTTTTCTGTGGGTTTTGCTTATTTGAAGTCTGAACGAGAAGATAATTTCACCTGGGCATTAGAAAAAGTTAGAGGTTTGTTTATTGGAGATGAATTAATACCCCAAGTGATTGTGACGGATATAGATATCGCCTTAATGAATGCTGTTGAAATAATGTTTCCATCTGCAACACACTTGTTTTGTCAATTTCATGTTTCTAAAAATGTGAAGTCAAAGTGCAAGTTACTAGTATCTTCAGTAGTTGAATAGGATTGTGTAATGGATGCATGAGTTATTCTGATGGATTCGTCAACTAAAATTGAATTTGAAGAGTGTTTTCTTAAATTTGAAACTAAGTGTTCAAAATTTCCTATTTTTTTGGATTATGTGAACAAAACTGGTTGAATCCTTAGAAGGAAAGATTTGTCAATTTCTGGATTAATAGGGTGATGCATCTTGGAAATACAACCACAAACAGGTATCTTTATAATTAAAATGAATTTTTCCAAAAGATTTTTGAATGATATAAAGGGCTCACGACATGTATCCAATAGCACACTGCCCTGGAGTGGTAGTAACAAGACTTCTAACCTCCTCTGCCACCAATGATAGTTCATAGTTTAAAAAACTATTATCAATGGACCGATGACTTCCAACCATACCCAACCTATCAATAGTAGGCATGGGGATCCCCTGAACATGTCCAAACTAACGCAAAACTCTATCTAGTGAATGAGGGTACACCAAATCACCACATCTGATCAAACCTCTATACCAGCAAACGTCAGCCAAGGGTCGACGACCTCTGAACTCATCATATGGTGTCCAAATGATGTCATCCATTTGTATGTGATCAAAAGCCGCCCTGTATGGTCTCACATCCCCCGAACCACGTGGCATCTTCAACTGCATCGCCACACGCATATATGGGGTAAAGTTATCCTTAAGCTCATGTCCCTCAATCCGTGGGAAATGTTCAACAATCTATGTCTACGGTTATATTATAAACAAATAAGTAACAGTATACCGGTTCAAAACCCTAAAATAATGTACAATAAGTGACATTTACCTGTAATAATGTCAAATAACCGTCCAAGCATTTAGTGTTGCAAAAACTCGCATTATTAAGCTGATCGTAGAGGTATGCCAGTGCAATAGCACCCCAAGCATACCTCCCGATGATGTGAACATCCCTAAATAACTCCAAATACGACGCACTAATAAGGGTGTCATTCTTGTCAGCAAAAATAGTGCATCCAACCAATCGGAGCAGGTAGGCACGAGCAGCTGCATCCAATTAACCTTCCCGAATGCACAAATCACTCACACATCCTACAGCCAACTGAACCTCACATACGCACATCGGGTGTGATCTGTCTCTATGTTTGCCTCTGAAGCAGAAACACCAAGAAGATCTGTCAGCAGGTGGCAAACGGAATCTCGTGTCATCGACCGAACAGAACAAAGCTCCCCTGCGATCGGTAGATGCAGCAATGAAGACACATCATCCAGTGTGATGGTCATCTCTCCGCAAAAGCAGACAGTAAGTCATTGTCTGCTATCGAATGACTGCATCATACTAAGTCAGCTAATTCATCTTCTTGTACGATACTCTGGATGTAAGGCTGATTTATAATAGTGACCTTTCGTCCATGGGTAAAGACCTTTAGAGCAGGACGATCCTGAAATAACATTCAGAGAAACCAAAACAATAAATTAAATAAACAAATATTTCTTATAATGTCATATACATATACAGTGATGACACTCACATCTCCAGTCCATATGTAATATGTTACATGCTGCCTATATGATCTAAGTACAGAGACATCTGTTGGACTATCTGGAAATGTCTCTTCTTCATGATGAATATCAGCTCCAACATCAACATGTTCCTCATCATGGGCTTGCCGAACATGTTGACTACGAGTAAAGGCAGTTGGTCGAACGCGTGCGTCCTCTGTATGCGAACTACCACTTCTGCTATGTGAACCTCTAGTCCTGGCCATATCTAAAATTCACCAAACAAAACACAGTTGATTAATTACTTTCCCTTAACCACAAATTTTCACCTTAACTTAAAATGTAAACTTAAATCAATTAACCAACAAATTAACATAAAACATGTTTTTATATTTTGTAAACCTTTAAAATAAACCTAAATAATGAATCCTTAAACCTTAAAAAATATAAATTAAATAAATAGATAAACTTAAAAGGTAAATATACAAAATTAATTTTGAAACTGATGTATTCCGTAAACTAATTTGTGAAATGCATCTAATGTATTCTGTAAACCAATTTGAGGAATACATTTGATGCATTTCGTAAACTAATTTGTGGAATACATCAGTTATATTCCGTAAACAAGTTTGCGGAATGTATTCTGCAAACTAATTGCGGAATGCATCTAATACATTCCGTAAACTAATTTGTGGTTTGTATAATGATACAATTCTGTAAATTAGTTTACGGAATGTATCAGATACATTCCGCAAACTAGTTTACGGAATACGTCTGATACATTTCGCAAACTAATTTGCGAAATGCATGAGGTCGTCTTTTACCTTAAGATTCAATAGACGTTCAACACTGAAACCTACATCTACCCTACCTAATGGACTACCAATAGCAAACGAGTTTAGGATTGAGGGGTGCTACTAACCTGAAAGTGGAAGCTTGGAGCTTGGGTTGATAGTCTTCGTTTGGCTTGAGTGCAAACTTGTGGAATTGAAAGGGAGAGCTGGGAGCTGGTTGTGAAATAGAAAAAGGCTTGCGAAAGAAAGGTTTTTTTTTTTGCAAAAAAATAAGTAGGATGAGGAAGATGTTCAAAGGTAAATTTATAATAAAAATTTACCAAAAAATTTAAAGAGGATGTAAAAGAAAAAAAATGCAGAAAATAAGGCTCTTAAGAAAAGGATCGTTGGCCAGCCAGTTCAGTTAGGTTGTTTAAGACTTGATCCAATCCAACCTTATGATTCGGCCCACTCGTAATTCATTGGCCCAATTCGGATTTTAAATAAATAGACTTTTTATTTTGAGTTGAATTCTGAATAAATTATTAAAAATAAACCAATATTTCATGCATGTGTACTTCTCATTTGCTGCACATCATGCTCCCGCTTATTGTATGGATCGTATTCGATATCCATTTTTAATATTGGACGAAACATTTTGTTCAACCGAACATATAATTACATAATAACACGAAGAAAATGAGATATATTTCAAATTATTTAAATATAAAAAAAAAATTACAGTAACAATATATATCTTATAAAAAAAATAACGTCTTCAATTGAATTTGTATGTGTAACATAAAACGAAAAAAAAAAAAAAAAGAAAAAGAGAAATGATGCCTATTGGTAATCTAAAAAATGAACAACGGTATGCATGTATGAATTTAAAAGAGTTAAAATTTGAATTTTAACAAAAGTTGATTACCTCTGTCTTTATAAAATATCAAGACTCCTAATAAATTTAATAGTTTTAAAGTTGTATTGAAAATAACTAATTTCAATAAAGAAATCTCGTGTATGATAAAATTATTTTAGCCTGTTGAGATATTTAAATTTAAGATAGTTATATCTAAAACATGAATGTGATTAATTTTAATGGGTCAACTTCTATATTTTTTCAACTGTCGCGTATGTTTAATTATGTAGTATATTTGATGACACATTTTTTGTCTAAGGTCGATTATGTGTACATCTTTGTTCACTATCTACTATTCACTGCTAGTTAATTCTATAATTCCAAAATCACAAGTGACACATATGTCCTGTTACCTAAAAATGATAGTCACAACTACATCATTAAATTTTTATTATTTTCTAAATAGCGCAGTTTATTCATGGCTATATAGTATCACATGTATCCAACAAATAATGATTAAACTTTAAGTATAAACTAACACACATTTAACCACATAATATATATATATATATATAATATATATATATATAATTCTTCAATTTGTCCTTACTACAGTATTTAAGAGTATGAAAAATTTATTTTGTTTTAATTATTTAAAATAAATAAATAAAATTTTTAAAAAATAATAGATAAATTTTATAAATTATATTTATACTTAATTCAATTATTGTAAATTTAATTTAATCTCAAATGATAATTTTCATATTTTTAGTGAATATAAAATTTTTGTACCTATCTCTTATATTTAAGATTGAACATATAAAATATAAAGTTTGTAAAATTGGACATAATAAATAATCTTTATTATAATACTAAAAATTCATATACATTGTAATAACATATTTATATTCATTTTTAACTTCAATTTATAAGTTTAATTTATTTTTAATTCATTCAAAAAATTAATATTTGTAATAAATATTACCCATCTTTTATATATATATATATATTTAGTTGATTGTATTTATAATCAATATTAAATCCTAACGAATAAAAAAAAGTTTTATATAAAAAAATTAAAACCAAAATATTCTTAAGTTCTACATTTAACTGATTAAAAAATTTTTGCTTTTTTTTTCTTTTATATGAGAAACAATTTTCACAAGTTTTGATAAAAAAAATAATAATTTGTAAGCTTAATAAAAAGTTTAAAACCTTAGTTATCTGTGTATCTGTTTTTTAAGAATAACCACATGTTATTTCTAAAGTTTTGAGTTGAAAATACCATCAAAACAAGTAAAAATAATAATATTTATTTTATCACAAATATTTGTGGTTGTATTTTAAGTTTAAAAATGCATACAAAATATGTGAAAATCCATCAAAACAGTGTATTTAACTTTTTTAAGTTATTTTTATTTTAATTTAAATATTTATTTATTTATTATATATCATTTTACTTTTATTCTATTTTTCCATACATTTTTAGATACTTGATTTTTGATTTTTTTTTCTTAAAGTTAAACTTACCTTTTCAAAAACAAGAAGGAAAACAAAATAATAAATATTATTTAAATTTTTTAAATTCATACCATGCCTAATTGGCATTAATTGACCAATAAATTTATATTTAAAGTTAAACTTACCTTCTTAAAAATAAAAAATAAAATGATAAACATTATTTAGATTTTTTAGATCCATACAATAATTATTTGGTATTAATTCACCAATAAATTTACCTTTAATTTTATTTAGATTATTTTTTTTATAAATAACTATATATTAACTTAAACTCCTTTAAACATGTCCCTTACCAAACAATGTTAATTGAGTCTTTGATATTATTTTAATAGCTTGTTAAGTAATCAAGTCAAACTTTAATCTTGGTTAGAAGTGAATTAATAATGTCTTTAATATTCTTAAAAGTTTTAAAGATAACCTAATAATTTTTTTAAAATTTAAATTTATTATTAAAATATTTTCCTTTTATATAATACAAAAATTAAAAATGCAAAAGAAAATATTTTATTTATAAAGTTGAAGTAAATATATATATATATATATATATATATATATATATATATATATATATAAAGTTAAAACCAAAATATTCTTAAGTTCTACAATTAACTAGTTACAAATCTTTTGCCTTTTTTTCTCCTATATGAGAAACAACTTTTCACAAGTTTTGAAAGAAAAATAAATAAATGCTTACAACCTTTGGTTATTTGTACGTGTTTTTTTAAGAATAACCATGTGTTATTTTCAAAATTTTGAGTTGAAAATACTATCAAAACAAGTATACATAATAAATATTTATTTTATCACAAATATTTGTGGTTGTATTTTAAGTTTAAAAATGCATACAAAATATGTGAAAATCTATCAAAACAGTGTATTTAACTTTTCTTGGCTGTTTTTATTTTAATTTAAACATTTATCTTTCATTATATATTATTTTACTTTTATTTATTTTTATTTTATTCTATTTTTCCTTTTTTTTTAGATACTTGGTTTTTGATTTTTTTCCCCTTAAAGTTAAACTTACCTTTTTAAAAACAAGAATGAAAACAAAATAATAAACATTATTTAATTTTTAAAATTCATACAATGGCTAAATGGAAACCAATAAATTTACCTTTAAAGTTAAATTTATCTTTTTTAAAAATAAAAAATATAAATATAAATATTATTTAAAATTTTTAAATCCATATAATGATTAATTGGTATTACTGTACCAATAAATTTACCTTTAATCTTATTTGGATTAAAAAAAAATATAAATAACTATGTATTAACTTAAACTTCTTTAGTCCTATCAATTACTAAATAATGTAATTGATTCTTTGATATTATTTCAATAGTTTATTAAGTAACCAACTCAAACTTTAATTCTGGTTAGAAATGAATTTGTATCTTTAATATTTTTAAAAGTTTTAAAGATAAACTAATAATTTTTCTTCCAAATTTAAATTTAATATTTTAAACATATTTTTATTTTATATGATAAAAAAATTTAAAAATGCTTTCTTTCTAAATATAAAATGCAAAAGAAAATATTTTATTTATGAAGTTGAAGTGAAAAAAAATCTGATATTTTCAAAGGAACGAAAAATATTCTCAAAGTTTACTTCAAAGTTAAATTTAATCTCTTTAAAATTTCAAAAAATATGTTTTCAAAATTCATTTAAAAACACCAAATCATTCAAACTTGTCATTTTTCTTAAGAAATAAAGTAATTTTAATTTTCTTGTTGTATGTAGAAAAATACAAGAGCAGGAATAAAAAGACGGCGTTGAAAATAAAAGAAAAAATAAAAAACTCATAAACTAAATATCACCAAAGAAAATATAATTTTGAAATCAGCCTTAGTTAAACCATAAAAGATTTTTTCAAGGTAAACTTTGGAAGAAATTATAAGATATGATTCTTAAATTCGACTTGAGTTTTAGAATCATTAATACGGAAGACGTTAGTTAGCACCTTGTAACGTAAATAATTATTCTCCATTTGGTTCTGAAAAAATTAATTAGAATATGAAAATAATTATTTCATTTAAAAAATACTATTTTTAACCTTAATTTTAAACAAAAATATTACCTAATTTTTTTTTGTATTTTTAATGTTTTGGTAAAGAAAAATCATTTTAAAAGAAACCTTTATGTCGTTTTAAAGAATGAAAATTTTATTTTAGTTTGACGACCTGTCTTTCAACTCTCATGTGTTCTTGAATGTGATAAAAAAATTAAAGTTACGTGGTATTAAAAAACTTAAAAATTTATTATAGATTATTGGTCAAAGTAATTTAAAAGATGTTTTAATTTGTCAATGGAAATAACTAAACAAGAATGAAGAGAGTTAAAAAAACTTAAAACAATAACATGACTTAAAAATGATTTGACGTTGACATCAAGGGATGTTGATTTTAGCAAGGAAACATTTTAACCTTTTTAAATTTTTGATAGAGAAATATTTAATTTTAACAAGTTTGATTATAAAATAAGAGTAAAAATCACTTTTTAATGTTTTTTTTGGAATATATAACGAGGAATTATTTTAAATTTAAAAATATTCTTGAATTTTGAGAATATTTTATTTGGAAATTGACCTTGAAAAGTAGTATCTTTTGAAATTTTAGAATCTTATAAACAAAATACTTTTTAAATTTTAGAAAGATAAATTTAATATAAAAATATATTTATATTCTTTAAAAAGGATTTTAATAATAAAATATTTATATTGCATAAGATAATTCAATATACTTTTGTGGTTGTGTAACAGTAAGGGAAATATAAAATTTATATAACTATTATTTATTATATAATTTTAAAAGATAATTTTTTATTTATTTATAAAAGATAATTTAATTAGAAAAAAACAAACAAATCAAGAAATAGAATTTAAATAATACATATAACATGCATACAAAAATAAAAACATAGAAAGATGATTGACAATCAGTTTCATATAATTCTGGATTAAATCCAACTATGTCATGGAAGAACAATATTTAAACATTTAAACTATCAAACTATACGGGTTATGAGTTGAGCAAGTTATGAATTGATCGAATGGATTCAATTTCGTAAAAATTGTGTTTCACCTTACACATTAGGAAGAGATTTTTTCAAGACCTTAAACAAATTAAGTTTTAAATTTATATTATAATTTTTTATTTTAAAAATAAAAAATAAAAAATAAAAAATGTAATTTTATATTTATTTTCTTATTTTTTTATGTATTTAAAAATATTTTATTTACTTTGATATTTTTGTCCATATAAATAATGTATTTATTTTATTTTATTTATTTCAACCATTCATTTTTTTTTTCTATTTTATTCATCATCCAAACTTATCATTAATTTTTTATGCGAGTGGCAACGTTGAAAAGTATTTTTCACCAAACCTTGCCCGCCTATTCTAGAGCATGTGTTTTGTCTTCTTCCGCGTCTTCAAATTTCGACCCGCCCCGCGTTCATGTCACGCACCCTCTCCTTTTATCTGCATTTTGAATTGAATCCGATCCATCGCTCATTCACCCTCCAATCTCTCTATCTGTAGATTCACAATGGGCAAAGGAGCTAAGAGGAAAGCGAGGCACGACCAAGAGCCCAAACAAAATAAGAAGCACTCCACTAAACCACTTAAACCCTCCAAGTTCGACGAGTACTTCGAAGACAAACGCAACTTGGTACTGCACCCTATTTTTCAATTTCAACATGCTTTTCACTTTGATCACGCCTCTCTGTTAATTGTTTTAGTTCTTGATCCAAATTGTGTGTAGCTTATGGCTGTTGTTGGCAGTGTCATGATTTATCCTATAAAACTAATTCGTGCAGTGTGTGACTAATAATTTTTGCTTTTACTGATAAATATTTGTAGGAAGACTTGTGGAGGGAAACATTCCCTGTTGGAACAGAGGTTTGTTTAGTTATTTGCTAGGTTTTTCTTCTTCTGTAACTTGGTTGCCGTCTCGTTCTTTTCTTACTGCTTCTTATTGTGTTGCCAGTGGGATCAATTGGATTCTGTCTATCAATACAAGTGGAATTTCTCTAACCTGGAAGTGAGTATTGTGTGGTCAACTACAAGTTTCCTCTTATATTTTATTTGATGATCAATGGTGAAGTTATGGTTTTCATCTTAACTGTTTAATTTGATTGACAAACCATGGCCAGAATGCATTTGAAGAGGGTGGTGTACTGCATGGGAAAAAGGTTTACCTTTTTGGTTGCACCGAACGTAAGTAGCTTGCACATTTCAGTGTGTTGTTATTTTGCAAAGACAGGACTTGGAATTTCTTAGGTAGCCTGCCGTTTCCTTTATTTGGGTATTCATCTTACATCTTATCTTTCTTGACATCTTCAGCTCAATTGGTCTGGTTCAGAGATGAAAGTAAAGTTATCTGCATACCTGTTGTTGTGGCTGTAAGTTGTTAAACTTGTCTCTGTCAATATTTAAATGTGTTGGCTAAATTGATTAGTGCATATGGGCTTTTTTGGATGAAAAATAGATTATCTGTTCTTACAAATTATGATAGCCAACTGTGCTTTCCCTAGGTATATTAAAATGCTTATGATTACCCTATTGGTTGGTAATGCCTTTATCTGTAAAATTCCAATTCTTAGATTGTCAGGTGTAAATGTTGGAAATAGCATGGTAATTGTATTAATTTTGATGATTGTAAAGGCTTAATCTTTTTCAAGTGTTTTAACTTCCTTTTGTGAACAGGTTGTATCACCTTTCCCACCATCTGATAAAATTGGGATTAACTCTGTTCAGAGAGAGGCTGAAGAGATAATTCCCATGAAGCAAATGAAAATGGACTGGGTTCCTTATATCCCCTTGGAGGACCGGTATTCTTCTCAGCTTGTCTATTTTTGGTGGTGTCCTTAAAGCATTGCTTTACGATCATCTCTGAACTTGTTTTTGATATAATCTGTTGTCTTCAACAGAGAAAGCCAAGTTGATAGACTGAAGTCTCAAATATTTATCTTAAGTTGCACCCAGAGAAGGTATTGCTTTCCCTTCACCCTTCCCCATTCCCCTCACCGTCTGTATCAGTATTCGCTAGCCTGTTTCAGACTTTTAATGTTTCAAGATGAATAATGCATTGCTATTGAGGATGTTTGATTGTTAGAAGCTCTGATTTACTAGATGTATTCTGACAAGTAATCTTTCGTAGAGAGGACATTATCTCTTGCAATTTGCAATTTGATATGTTATTTTCTGTGCCTGAATCCCCCTCCCTCCTTTTCTGCTTCTGCCTCTTTCTATTTATTTTTTAGTCACTGTTGTTTTTCATTTTCAAGGAAAAATTTGTGAGCTATAAACTGATATTAGTTTTTGCTTGGTTTTGCATTGATTACATTTACCCTTTTCCTTCATATCAGATATTGCTAAATGATCATAGTTTTTCAACTTTTTGCATGACACTATGGTTTTCATATTTATTTTATTTATTGTTGTGATAAATGATAATACTTTTTCAAGAAGTTACTTGGTGATATGGGCTACAAGTACTCTGGAACCTACACAGTTCTCTGCTGTCTATCATGTTATACCTTCTTCCATTTCCTTTCTTTTTTAACTGACTGGTGTAGAGCAGAGCCCACTCTCAAAAGTCAAGCTATCATGAACTCAAGAGGAGCATCTCTACTTTAAATGAGAGTCTTGTGTCTCACTCCCATCTGATACTGGATACATACTTGTGTGTCAATCCTGCTGGGTTGGAAAGAGTGGTCATCCTCACTGGAGGGTGGTTAATCCAGGATCATATACCAGTTAATGTAGAGGAGAGGAGATACCACTCCTTAAAGCCAGGCCTTTAAGATGGGTGAGCTTCTGCTTAAAATAGGAGTTCTGCATCTTAAACAGTGAACATGGAAATCATGCTCTCTTACTGATGATGCAAATAATCTTGTGTGACAATACCATTATTTAAATTTTGTCCTTGATAGGTTCCATTAACATGGTTTTCACTTTTTGGCCCTTATATATGGAAATGGATTGAGCCCTTTTAGATTTGATTATACATACAATGTTTACTTCTCTTGATCTCTTGAGAGTAAATATTATGAAATAGATAAATGAGTATTTGATATCAATTTTTTGGACTGTTAAATAAAATGTTAATTGGGAAATCTGAAAGTCTAATGCTTTGATATTTAATGCAATTTTAAGTGTTTAGAAGATGATTTCTATATGCAATTGGATGAGTTGACTGTTTACTGTATTAGCTGTTGGTAGTTGCTTGTTAAGATTTTTGATTCATATACTTTGGCACTTTTATGTAGCTTGTTGATGAATGGCTTTTATCTTACTTGTGATATGAATTTGTGTCTTACAGGGCTGCATTAAAACATCTGAAGTTGGATCGTGTAAAGAAATACGAGTATTGCTTGCCTTGTAAGTTTCTAGCTTTAGAGTGGGTTTGTTGCTTTGGAGAGTTTGTTTCAGGATATCTAGACTAGAATCATTCCCATGAAAGTGACTTTGGAATATATCATTCCCATTCCCATTCCCATTCCCTTTCTTCTGTATAATTTCAAAAAAACATTCCTAGGAATTATTGATTCCCTAGAAATAATATACCCTTGATTTCTTTGGATTTTATTCCCATGATGAGATATGCGTTTCTTACTTTCCCATGGGCTCGGAAGTTACTATCCCATAATCCCTACTTCCACTTCATTCTACCACATTATTTCTCCTTTCCTGTAAATTTCATTGGTGCTGACCAAACATTTTTATGAATTTACTCAAGGATATTATTCATCGTTAGTGTTCCCATGAATATCATTCCAGGGAATACAATAATACGCCTAGAAACAAACTCTCCCTTACAGTACCATTGATCGCATGAATATGCATATTAGTTGAATAATACTTAAATAACATTTGGTGAGAAGATATAATGTCATCTGTTATTGCTTGATTTTGTTATATCCTTATTTCATTATTCTTATGTCAGACTTCTACCAGCCATTCAAGGAAGATGAACTTGAACAGAGCACTGAAGTTCAAGTAATATTTCCAGCAGAGGCAAAGCCGGTAATTATGATTAAGAGAAGTTTTGTAAATAGATTGACAATCTTTGGATTGCTTGGGGATCCTTTCTTATCTGACATGTTTCCATATATATCTTCTGAGTAACTTTCTATTGAGGTTGGTGCCCTGTTAGGTTTTTTTGTGTTTACTTATCTATCTCTTTTTCTCTCTTTTTTGCAGATCTTCTGTGAATTTGACTGGGAATTAGATGAACTTGAGGTAGTGAATTAACTTTCTATTGTTTGTAGTTTAAAATATGTCAGATTAAACATACTCGAGGTTATATTTTATTAACTAGAAAGTATGGTTTTATTTATTTATTTTATTATTTAAAACTTAAAATCATACACCAGCAAATTATCATCTTCCTTGAGATTATTATTCGGAAACTTTATTTTCAATTACTGTTATCTTACAATAAGCACTTAAGCAGCATGTTAATTATGCTATTGAGTTCTTAAAAATCTTCACATATCTTCATTTAGAGATGGGAAGTGCATGAACATGACAGGTTTTTGTTTGTCAGTGCTTTATCTGTGCTGTATTGTTTCTCCACATTGAACCTCCTGAGAGAGGATAAATTAAAAGATATCTGAAAAGAATATAAAATAGACAAAGTGCTCATGTTCCAAAGTGTTATACATTCCACAGGAGTTCACTGATAACCTCATACAGGAGGAAGAGTTGTCGGAAGATCAGAAAGATGCCTTTAAGGTACGAAGTAATGGGAAAAGTTGATTCATGCTTTCCTACTCTTTCTAGCAGTGGTTAGACTGATTACTTTTATGTTGTAGGAATTTGTCAAGGAAAAAGTACGTGAAGCAAAGAAAGCTAATAGAGAGGTACTTTGCTTTTGGACCTGCACATAATGTTGTTGCTTTCTGCATTTATACCTATTTTATCTTGTGCAGGCAAGGGAAGCTCGAAAAAAAGCCATTGAAGAAATGAATGAGGAAACTAAAGCTGCATTCGAAAATATGAGATTTTATAAGTTCTACCCTGTGCAAAGTCCAGATGCACCTGACGTGTCAAATGTTAAGGTATGTGTTTGGACATCCTAACAGCTTTTAGAAGTTTCAAAATTATGTTGACTTAATGAATTTCTAGGAAGAGTGGCAGGCAAACTTGCATGTGTCTATATATATATATGCCTAATATTGGTAGGAGGTGCCAAATAACACTGACGGGAAGAAATATTTGATTTCTCTTTCATCTTTGGATTTTGAAAGCAAAGTAAGTAGGTCGGCAAAGGCTATGCTTGATGTAATAAATGCTGCTAGCTAGTCCAAATCAGAAGTGCAAAATCTTATAACTGTTATCCTCTCTACTTCAGTCACCTATTCTATCAATTAAAAACAGTCTAATCATTTTAGAAGAGTTAACCATTATCATCACATTTAATATTATCTGAGTCTGCTCTAATCAATTATCTAGAGAAACAAATTTTTGAAATTATTTTCTTTTTATATTTTTTGGTCAAACCTATAATCAATTATCTTTCATTGAATGAGATACTGCTTACGATCAATGTAGGGAAAAGAAGTGATTGTAGCAATATTTATGAAAAGAACCATTTCCTTTCCCAAAACCTGTAGCCCTTTTAAGCTGGCGTAGCACAAAGTTGACTTCTTTTTTTGGCATGAAGCCGTGATTAAATGCTACTAAAATTATTGTAGTTATGTAATGAATTTCTAGTTGATTACTTGACATTCAGAATAACTTTTCTTCTTTTGCACATTTAATGTACACTACATTCTTTGTATTGGCAGTCTCCATTCATAAACAGGTATTACGGAAAGGCTCACGAGGTTCTATGATTGAACTCGACGAACGATAGTAACCTGAAAATTTGCAGGCATGTTTTGCCTGCCACTGTAGAGACTTAGTTATTTATGACGTTCAGGAGTAAAATATTAAATTTTATTTAGCAGTGTAGGTGTCTGAAGGAAAATACAATGTAAAATGTAGCGCAGAAATCCCAGAGAAGTAAGCTAGATGTAAAGATAGGAGGAATATGAGACATGTTCTGATTTCTAACTTGTAGAGAATTGTTGAGATTCAGGAGCTTCAATTTGCGCGGCTTTTGCTTGTCTTGGATTCGTTGTCAACTGGAAAGGTGTATGGCAGAGTTTTGATTAGTAGCTAAATGAAGAAATGAATTCGTTGTTTCCTTTTTGCATTATTTGTTTGGATGGAATATACTATAGAGTAAGGAAATAGAAAGATAAGATGCTATTTTTGTTATTTGTTTAAATTGAAATTCAAAATAATTTCTGAATTGGGTTTCTTTGCAAAAAAAAAAAAAATCCCTCCCCTTACCCATGAAAATGGAGGGAGGGGAAAGTTATTCTTCTTAAATCTTGAATAAATAAATTTTAAAATTTATATTAAATATATTTTATAATAAAAAAGTTAATTTTTTTTTATAAACAAAGATAATATAATAAAAATAACTTTTAAGTTTATAATTTTTTATTTCTATTCATTCAAATAATATATCATTTTAATTTTTTTAATTTTTAATTTTTAATTTTTTTTTTCTATCTCTCTCGTTGTCAAGCAATTTAAGGTCTGTGCTTCGAGTATGCTGTTCTTTCAACATCAAAGTGTGAAAAGGCATTTCATCGTTGAGAGAAATATTTGTAGGAATTCTGGAATGAAATATTCAAGTTATTTCTGTTGTGGTTGTGTTATGACAGGAGTTTCGTTTTTCCTGTTTCAGAATATAGAATTAATAAGAAGGTATGTTTCCATTGGATCTTGTCCTCAAGTCCAGAGGCCAAGGAGGCCGAACTGAAGGGTTGCGGCTGTGATATGCGGGTGGCCCATGATATTTGCAACCCGCTAAAATAACAGTCTTTTGCACCCCTTTCTTTCAAGTCGTTCACTTTCCAGGATTGTCGAATTTAAATTTCGAAATTGAATTTTTTACGTTTTTAAGATTAATTTTTGAAAATATAAAAATATATTTCTGAATATCAGTGTAAAAATATATTTTCAGAAGTTAAATTTTAAAAATGTATTTTTACACTTCCAAAAAATAAATTTCGAAAGTATTTTTATAAAATATTTCTGAAATTTAATTTTTGAAAGTGTATTTTTACACTTTCAAAAGTTAACTTCGGAAGCATTATTATAAATATTCTTTTAGAATTTAAATTTCATTGTAAATAAGCTTCTAGAATTTAAATTTCAAAATACTTTATTAATAGAAGGAAATTATAATTTTGGAATACAAAATAAATGGAAAAATTCTTCATTTCACATCAGGAATACAAAATACTGTGAACTTAAGGGGTGTAAATAGCAACAATCCATATGGTCTATCACCAAAGGGCCCAAGGCTTTGGAACACAGGAACTATGAGGTGAAGGTGATTTCAATGGTTTGTTAAAAATTGGGTTCGTGATGGTTGAATAGAAAAATTGCGAAAATACAGCGCAAATTAGAGAGGGAAAAAATGACAAGTAATAAATTGTAACTGTAGACTTTACTTACGAACTTATTGAACAGGTTTGTCAATATTTATTTACATTAATTTTGGGTCGGATCCATGAGGATGCATTTTTTTTTTACAACAAAAAAAGTGATGCAATTTAAATTAAGAATCTTATGTTAAACTACTCAAATTCCCATTTTTCATCATTAAACTAATTTCAATAACTTAGAAGATGTACTTTAAACGTTTCCTACAAAATTTGTAAATATGTTAAATAAAAAAATAAAGTGAATATTTTTTTTTCAATTTTTAATATAAAATGAGTTGAAACTGAAATAAGAGAGAGAAGATATTTACACAAATTTTTATATTCAAATCCTATTACCTTTCTTATTGTAAAAAAAATTCAAACATATTGCGTGAGCTTGAAAATAAATTCTTGTCCATTAGGTCAAAGTGAATAGGATCCATCCTCTGCAGTTTAAATTCTTTCCAGCATTGTTGAATTAATCATAGTCATTGGATTAATATTAAACAGTTTAGATTTTAAGTTAATATTTTTAATAATAAAAAACCTAAATAATTATATATCATTGGATCTTCATTTAACGGATGTAATTTGTTAGGTTGAATATTAAAAAGAATTTAGATAGTTAGGGATCCATTATCCATTTCCAAATGAATACCAATGATATGGAAACTCGATCCAAACTTTTCTCACCATTTTTTGCTAAATCTATTACTTTCCTTTTTTTTAAAAATTGATTTTCAAAAATATGTTTTTCTTAACAGCATCCCCTTCTTTTCTGCATATTTTAAAATCAAATTTTCAAAAATATATACAATTTTTTTTCCAAAAATTAGTTTCTGCAAAAATTATCTACACATTTTTTTATCAAGACATATATAAAGCATGTTTTCAAAGACTAATTTTCATGAGTATATAAAATATTATTTTTTTTGAAAATGTATAGAATACACTTAAAAATTAGTTTCTGAAGTAAGTTTTACATTTTTGTCAATAATACTTTCTGAAATTAATTTTTAGAAATGTGCAAATGAAATTTTTGAAAATCAAATTTATTTAAAAAAAGTGTAAAAAGTAAAAATGAGGGGTATGAAGTAGTTTAAATTCTTTCGGGCATTCAGTTGAATATATATCGTTGGATGTGGTTTGTTAAGTTGAATATTGGAAAGAATTTAGATAACAGGGGATCCATGATCCATTTCCAAATGAATACCTAATGATATGGGAACTCGATCCAAACTTTTCTGACCTTTTTTGCTAAACCGATTACGTTCCTTTTTTAAAAATAAATTGATTTCCAAAAAAATCTTTTTCTTGGCAGCGGCATCTTCTTTTCTGCGTAGTTTAAAATAGAATTTTCAAAAATATATATGATATTTTTTTCAAAAATTAGTTTCTGCAAAAATTATTTACACATTTTTTTTATCAAGACATAAAACATGTTTTCAAAAACTAATTTTCATGAGTATATAAAATATATTTTTGAAAATGTATAGAATACATTTTTAAAAATTAGTTTCTGAAGTTTTACATTTTTTAAATAATACTTTCTGAAATTAATTTTTAGAAATGTGCAAAAGAAACTTTTGAAATTCAAATTAATTTAAAAAAAAAGTGTAAGTAAAAATGAGGGGTATGAAGTAGTCTCATCTGAAGCGATAGCGCAACTGTAATCCGGCGTGTACAAAATGATCTTTACCCCTTTTGATTTTTTTATATACAAATAGAAAATGTGCCACGGTCTATCAAGAATCCAATTTCTCTTATTAGAAAAGTTCGTTTCAAAGAAAGAAAAAAATAAAAAATGGGTGCGCACAATACAATCCTCATTACATAACGTTCAATATCATATTCATAGAAGAAAATAATTAGCTAAAAATAAACCAAATAAATCTTGATGTGGGCAAAATACAATTGATGGCACTTGGTTAGGGGCTAACCACAAGGCAAAGCAGCCCATAGTCAGCAAGGGGTGTGTTATAAATATAAGGATTTCCACAACCAAACAGTATTTTACAGTTCAGATCCGCTGAAATCCGACACCTTCAACATAAAATGGTCTTTCCATTGACCAAGGCTAGCAAAAGGCATAAGACCACAAATCAATGGTAGAAACACAAGCAAAGTAGCATAGAACAGAAATCGCCGAATCCAATAACGAAAAATGGTATTCTCTTTCGTTGTTGGCAAAGCATCGACTGGTCCATGAAGGACTATGTGCAAAGCGGATGTCCAGCCAATAGATAAGAAATGCAGCAAGCACAGAATCTCCCAATATAAGAGCCACATGTTGCCACTCCCTCCCAGTGTGTCTATACACAGCTTGCCACAATATCCACAACCAATTCCTAACATTAAAAGGATGAAAGTAACCGGCATAGTCTGTGATGATGTTGTGGACCTCTGCATGAGCAAATATGCAACTGCAAAAATCATTAAAATGCCAAATGCCATTCGGCTCATGACTTGAACTTGGCACCACAAAACATGCAACCTAAAATTGAATGAGAACAATGATTTGGGAGCCCACCAGGAAGAAGATTCCTAAAATAAAAAAGAAAAACACCATTAGTACCTCCATTTCAGCAAAGGCAATGCTGGAGTAAAATGCAGATGAAAAGACTGAAGTACTGTCATAATTGCATCTTATTTTACATAATTTCCATCTTAATTCTTAAATTAGAGTTCAATAAAAGAAAGATGATAAGCAGAATCTTTGATCATGATAGAGACAAAACATGGAATCTTAAACAGAAAACTGATTTCTTCTCAAAATAAAACTTCAACAATATGCTCCCCATTACTTATTTGTCACCAAGCAAGTTTAGAAGAAAGCTACTCTAACTCTAAAGATTACAGAAGGCCATCATTACTAGCCAGTCCATGTCACATGAAAAGGATTTTGCAACATTCAAGAAAAGGCTATGGGTAAAGTCATTAGAGTACTTTGTCAATATGATATAAGTTATAGAACTAACTAAAGGCAAAATTTTGATTAACTTTTCCAACAACTGTTAAACCAATGCATAATGTAGTGGCTTCTCGTGCAGCAAACAAATTGAACCGGAAAAAAAATTATACTTGCCTGGCTTGATGGTGTACATGATTCGGTAGCTTCAGTAATCCGTTCATAGGAATAAACATAAGCACCATACAAAAGTGAGAATGACATAATAAGCAAACCAGCAATAAGACAGTCTATGCACTTCTTCTTGAGTTCACCATGCCTTGTATCTTCTAACTCACTCTTAAACTTTTCAGCTTCGAAAGATGCCTTTGATTCTCCCATGGCTATTTCTAATCTCTTTAGATCATTCAAATCAAAGTTAAGACCCAGTTCAGTCTCTTTCAATTTCAATTTTTTCATCTTGAGGCCGAGTGCAACTGTCTTGAGGTCATTAGATCGACATTGCTCCACAATAGACTTCTCAAAAGTACTAATCATAGGATTCTTAATTCCAGATCCAGAGTTTTGAGAAAAACTAACCAATTGGTTAGGTTGCCAATGCAAAGTAAGATCATGACTAGCTGAATCCATATGAAAATTATCCCTGACCTCTTCAGGACAAATTGATCGCTCTTGGATTTCCACCTGTGATGGTGATCCTGAATGACCATCACCCACAACAGTATCACTTGAACATTCTCCTTTATAAAGAGACAATTTAGACCCTCGAATTCCCATCTTCATATTATTAAATTTACTTCCTTCACTGCCCTTAGATGATTCATAAAGTAATTGAAGAGTACTCAAAGTGCTGCTAAAAGACTGTTCAAAGTTCCTCGTCAAACCATCTAGCTTGTCTCCAAATACCTGTGGCCGGATAGGCAGAAGTCAAAACAAGTAGCAGGCAGACATTACTTCAGCAAAACGGACTTCGCTTAATGTTGACATGAACTGCTAAAGAAATGCAGTAAAACCACAATCAAAGACGAATCAACAATTGAATCTGGCTTACGCTGGTTAAAGATTCTTTGACAGCTAACGTGCACATCTACAAGGTAATCAAATAGGATAATGGTCAAGGCTTAAATATAAATCAAATTATAAGCACATGTCAAAGGCATATAAGGTTAGAACAATAATTCCCGTGTGATATTGGCTAGAAAGCTAGATAATATCAGTAATGGATTTGGCTGTATTTTTAATTTTCCCAAACATCAAAATTATAACAAATAATCCAACAAAATGTCTCTGGAAATGCTTTATAAAAGGCATACGATGCCAAGTGAGTGCATAAATCAGAACCCAATTTTATTGAAGTTTGCATTGGAAAAAGGGAAGGGAAGAAAGTAACCATCGAAAGATGACCGGGAGACATACTCTGAGCTGATGTATCTCTTCTATACAACACCTGAAAGCAATAAATAAGCAAATAAATAAATAAAACTCAAGCACGATATTATGCATTAACTGTAAAAGCTGAACACAAACTATGATTGATTGTTTTAGAGTCATCCTCTCGTTAAAGAAAATGCACTAGACATATAATTTCATTGAGATTATTCAAGGCTTTAAGTCGGTGAACGAGAAAGCCAACATTCATCATCCAACGCAAAAAATTAGAATCAAGAAATTAAAAATCAGCAAGAAGAAGCAGGATACTTAAAGATAGAATAATAGCGAACAGTTATTAAGTGGAAACGAGCTTTCAACGGCAGCCTTTACCTGCGCTATAATGGCGGCGAATGACATTCCAAGAGGAAGTCCGATAGTGTCTACATTGGCCCTGTTCCGGCGAGCAAGGACTCTAGGGTTCCGTCGTTTGCACGATATCCCCTTACCTTTATATTTTCCCTTTCGTGATGTACACGACGATGTCGTTTCGGAAGCTTCTTTGCTTTCCTTTCTGTTGTTCATCAAAGCCTTACTCTTCTTGCATCTGTTGATTGGTTCTGCATCTGGTTCTGAGGGACAATACTCACTCTCAGCCATGTGAGTGCCCTTTTCCCCTTCAGTCGTACTTTCAATAAAGAGACCAAGCGTCCATGAGATTTGACATGAAACGACGCCGAAACGAGGAGACACCTCAAATTTCAAGCGCCCAAGGGAGTGTTTTATTCTGAAACGTAGTCTATCTTTCTTAGGCTACCTTTCCTTATTTTACTTTGCCGCGTTGTCCCCACGCACCTTACACTGTACTTTCTCTTCTTCGGGGTCGATATATTTCTCAATCATTTTATCTGCTTAAATAAATATATATATATATTAAAATATAATTAATATTATTAATTTTATAACAAAAATATTATTTAATTTATTTTTTATCAAGTTTATTATTATCTCTCTTTTGTTTATTATAATTCTAACTTCTCTCATTTATTATTAAAGATATATAAAAATAATAATTTTTTTTTAAAATAACAGATAAAATCTATATTTAATTATTTTTAATAAAAATTATAATAGGCAAACTTTTGTTATGTGTTTTTTAGTACATATTAAAAAATCCATATGTATATTCTAATATAGGTTTAAGGACATGAAATAAGAAAATAAATAATAAAATTTTATAAGAATAATTCAATATATTGATAGCATTAAAAATTATAACTTTAAAAAATTACCATATAAAGACAAGAATAAGTCAGGTTATTTAATAAATAGTAAATTTTTGTATATATAATCCAATACATTGATAATATTAAAAATTATAATATTATATAAAAATTCTTATATACGTGTATGAATAGAAAAAAAAGGTTTCACATTCAATAGTAAAGTAGTTTAAATAGGTGTTCGACCCAAGATCTAAGTAACAAGTTTGAGATAAAAAAAAAATGTTTGAGATACGTTTGATTCTTGAAAATAACAATCCTGACCAAGGCTATGCCGGATGGGGCCAACTTGCATAAAAATCATTTTTCTAGATTATAATCTCACAAAAAAAAAGTTGGTTTTTTTATACAAATTACTTGGAATCAAGCAAAATTTTGACATACAATTGTTACCCAAAGCAAGAAAAATTGTGCGTATAAATAAAAAATAAACCTAAAAAATACTAATTATTATAGTAGAATTTATAATTAATAACGTCAATAGAAGAAGTTAATAACTGGCAGTGGTAGGGATTAAGAGAAAATATATATTTTTTATCTATCTAAAAAATTAAAAAATTTATTTATATGTGTTATTTTAATTTTTAAAAAATATTAATTATTTTTTATATATGCACTTATATTTATCAAATATAATAAATCAATAAAGATTGAAGTTAAGTTTGCATATAAAGAATAAAATATATAAATAAATAAATAAAATTTTAAAAAATTAATCATATTAATTAAATTTCTTAATATATATATCTATTATTTGATTAAAATAAATAAATATAATTTTTAAAAAAAATTATCTTATTAATTAACATTTATACATCTTTTATTTTAGAACACATAAAAAGAAGAAAGTATCATCTAATAATTTAAAAAATAATAATGTGAGAGATTTGATCTATGTTGAACCCAACTATAAATAATAAACTAAAAAATATATTATATTAATATATTAAAAAATATTCTATATCCTTTCGTACCATTTTGTTTTTAATATTTTATATTTTTATATAAATAAAAAATAAACTTAAATATATTAATTATTATATTAGAATTAATAACGTCAATAGTAGAAGTTAATAATTAGCAGTTGCGGGGTTTGAGACAAAAAAAATACTTGTTTATCTATTTAAAAAACTAAAAAATCACTTTTTATTTATATGTTTTACTTTAATTTTTTAAAAATGTTAATATTTTTTCATATATACACTTATATATATTAATTATAATAAATAGATAAAGATAAAAGTTAAATTTACATATAAATAATAAATTAAAAAATAATTTTAAAAAACATTAATTATATTAATTAAATTTCTTAATATTTATACATCTTTTATTTAAAGACATATAAAAGAAAAAAAATAGTATTATTTAACTATTTTTAAAAAAATGTGAGAGGCTTGATAAGTCCAGCTAAATAATAAACTAAAAGATAAATTACATTCATATTCTTAAAATATATAAAAAATATTTTATATCATTATGTTTTTAACATTTTATATTTTTACATAAATTAAGAAAGGTTTGTGAATGATAAAAAAATGTTAAATGTTTTTTTAATAAATTTTAAAAGATATAAATATAATTTGTTCTAATTTAAAATATGTTAGATGAAAAAAATTGTTTGGATCTTAAAATTGAATGGTGAGATTCTTAAAAATTATGAACCTTCTTAAGTTAGTCTATTTTATTTATTATACCTAATAATTAAAACCTTTTTTATACTCATAATTGAATACGGTAATAAATTAATGTTTGTAATTTTTGATAAAAAAATAGTATATATAATTTTTAAATGATCTATAACTTAGCTTATACAAAATGTAGTTATAATTTTTCCAACTTTTTTACCACTCTGATGCAAATAAAAAAATAATTATTCAAATGATATAGGTTAAAATTATTTTTTTATAGGATGTAGTAACAATATTTATAATCTATAAATTCGTGAATCACAAATAAAATGTACAATAAAATATATCATATAATTGATAAGATATATTTTAGTATACATTATATGTTAATATTTAAAATGTTAAAAAATTAGTAAAATTGAAAATGTAACACATTTAATCATATAATAATATATACATAATATAATGAATTGGAATGATTACAGTATATTTTTATAAGAAAGTTAAAAAAAAAAGTTGAAGATGATAGATAAGGGAAAATGCGAGACCTTGCATAAACGAGCAGTACATTCAAATTGTTTCTCTATACATTGACCAATGACCAATTAGTGGGATGCTATATGCCTTCTATTTTTCTATATTTTTTCATAAAAATTCTAACAATAGGTGATTTTTAAAATGAAAAAGTATTTTTATAAAATAATATAAAATAAAAAACAATAAAAAATATTATTTTATATTATTTCTATTTATATAAATTAGCTATAATTTTTATATAATTATATAAATAAAATAATGTTAAAAATAAAAAGATATAAAAAAATTTATTAAATATTTTTAAAATTAATTTAATTTATCCATAACTTTTTTTTATTAATAAGCATTAATTTTTAAA
This sequence comes from Canavalia gladiata, assembly GCA_037954105.1. Lineage (NCBI taxonomy): Eukaryota > Viridiplantae > Streptophyta > Magnoliopsida > Fabales > Fabaceae > Canavalia > Canavalia gladiata. The sequence goes on along the minus strand of CM075659.1, from coordinate 54,914,334 downwards.
TATTAAGTTAATTTTTATTAGTGTAATCTTAACTAATACAAGTTAAATTATTAATATAAATTTTAAAATTTTATACCAATAATAATATATTATATGAATATTTGGTATATTCAAATATTAATAATATAAATTAATAAATTTATTCAGTAAAATAATATATTTATTATGATACTAATAAAAATGGTTTGATGTTAAATTGATAATAAATGATTAAAAAGGGAGGGGCATGCTTCTCGGAACAAGATATAAGGATTCCAATCACGAGAGCCACATTACAAATGAGCAAGTTTATTTTATTAACAGGAATTAGTTTTAACGACTTGTAATATATAATATGTATTTTTATATGAGGTATAATATTGTGTGTTTTATTATTATTTAACATATAATTAAATATTTTACACTTTTAATATTAATAGTTTTTTTATGATATTTTAAATATTAATATATAATTTATTATAAAATATATTTTATTTATTATGATACATTTTATTATACATTTCATATATGATGCACAAATTACAAACATTGTTACTACATTGAAAACATTTTTTAACTTGCACCATTAAAAAAATTATGATTTTTATTTATACTAAAATAAGTAAAAAACTAAATTTTTACTTTAAAGTTTAATTAGTTAAATGTATCAAACTTAAGACTAATTAAAAATCTTAGTTTCAATAAATTCACCTATTCATTCAAACATAAATAATATAATAATATAATTATTATATAAAAATATATGTTTTTTATTTTTAATATATTATTTTGATATTATATATTTTGCTCTATTCAAATTTTTAGTTTATTTTCCACATATATATTTAGGTCAATGGTTTTATTTGTTTTATATTTCGGCACGACCGATTAATTTATTTAAGTGTAGGTTTTTACTTCATTTAAAATATTTTTTAATCAAGCCAAATAGACTTTTCAAAAGGTCGATTCAGGCCTTAAATGTTGTCTATATTAAATCATACTTCAACTTTAAATTTGAAAGTCAAACTAACCTCAAACCATGCACAATTTAGTTATCGTTTATTCCCCAATTTTTGAAAATCGTTTCATGTTTTTTAAAATGAAAACAGAAAGAATATTGTTTGGTGAGTAGAGTTTTTAAAAATTCTTTTAAAAAAACAATATTCATTGTCAGTTTTTAAAATAAAAAAAACCAAAACAATTTCAAGCTATTTTTTTATTGTCCATGTTGTTTCATGCATTACCCTGTATTTTTTTTTCATTTATTTCTTTTTATTTACTATTGTTTAAAAAAAAATCTGTATGATTTTTTTTTTAAAATTTAAAATTTAAAACAAATCAAACCCCTTTAGTGTGTATTTGGTATAATTAATAAAATGGACTATTATATTGATTTTTATTTATCTGATTAAAGAAAAAATTATATCTATTTATTTTTTCATATAAAAGTTAAAAAAACATTGAAACTTTGTTTGAATGAGAAATAAAATAAAAAATTTGAAAAATAAAATATAAATAGAATGAAACATTACATTATTTAAATGAATACGAACGAAAGAAAATAAAAAATATATTTTTTAATTTAAATAAATAAAAATAAGTAAATCATATAAGATTTTTTATAATAATAACAAAATATTTCAAGTATTTTAATTATTTAACTATAATATTATTTAAAATTAAAAAGATGTTTTTAAATATTTTATATTTTTCATGTTGTATATTATTAAATAATAGCAACTATTAAAATAAAATAAATCACATATTCTTTCATATACCATTCTCACCCATTTGTATAACAAATTTAAAAATGAATCTCGCCATTTTTTTCCAAATTTTTTATCATCATCTTTTGGTTTCCCATCAAAATAAACAATTATTAATTATTAATTTTTTGTTAATGTTATTTAAAGAATACATTTAGAGTTTATTAAATAATTTTAATAAAAAAATTATTTTTATATATTTATACAGTATAAAAAATAATAAAATTAAAATTAAGAATTTTCATATAAAATTATTCTATTTTTTTATTTATCATAAGATTAATTTTAATAACTTTATTTTTTAAAAAAGATAAATAATTATATTTTCTTTAATTTTAAAAGTTATTTAACAATCTAAGTAGGCATATTTGGGGGATTGGGCTGGGCCTTGATGAGTGGTTTTTATGACTTCTTTTTAACTTTTTGCACCGCCTTTATTTTTAAAGTATTATTCTAACATTATTCATAAACTCTCATCCGTATTGTTGTTTAAGTGAATTTTTAAAAATATTTTTTATATCTTAAAATTAAATTTGTTAACATATATTATGGAACTAAATATTTGAAATGTATTTTTTAATTTTAGGTTTGAAATATGTGTTAAAAGTTTATTTACAAATTTTAATTTTAAAATGTAAAAAATACATTTAAAATTAAAATTTTAATTTAAGAATATATTTTTATATAATAAAGTTTTAGTTTCAAATATATGTTAAATTTAATAATTTAGAAGTTCAGTTTTGAAATATAAAATCAAAATGTATTTTATATTTTTTAAAATTAAATTTTTGGAATGTATTATTAATAGAATTTTCAAATACAAAATAAACAGGATAAAATTGCTATTTCTAAAAAAATAATAAAATAGAGATCTCCTTCGGACAATTCACGTAAGCGCCAGTCTCTGCTAACCAAGGACACTGTACACCTATGTTTTCCTTGGATATAGCTAGAAAAATAGAAGAAGAGAAAGTTTAAAATAAAAAGTAAATTATTTAAATATGTAAAAATAAAAAAATAAAATTATAAATATAACAGAGAAATATGATAATTTAAAATAAATAAAATAAAACAAAAAACTTTCTTTTGCGCATTTTTTGTCTAAATCAAAAGATTAAAATTTTGATAGATATTTAGAAAATGGTTTTTTTTATTTTTTATTTCTTTGTACAAATAAATTTATGTTGTATGAACTGAAAATTAGGTAATAAAAATATAGGAAAAATAATTAAGAGATTGTAAAATTAAATAAAAAAATGAAAAAAATAAATTGTTGAAATAAATATAAATAAGAAAGAAAGATAGAAAATTTCTCCCATAATTTTGATGGATAGAAAAATATAATGATAATATAAATTTTGGTTTATATAAATTAAAAAAACTAACTTGAAATTTTTAAAAAATTTAATCTCCGATTTTTACGATAAATAAGGGGAAAATTAATTTTTGTGGATCAAAGGAAATTTAATTATATTATTTTATATAAAATAAATATAAACAATAAAAATAAAAAAAAATAAAATATATCAAACTTTTGAAAATAATTTTTTTTTATTTTTTATCTAACCAAACAAACATTATAATAAAGTAAAAAAGATGATATATTTGAATAAAAAAATAAAAAATAATTATAAATAAAAAAAATATATTAGGATGAATAATAATAGAAGAAAAATAAAAAAATTGTAACATTTAATTTTAAAAATATATTTTGTTTTTATTTTTATTTTTATTCTTACTTACAAGAATGTCATCTTTTTTCATTACAATTTTTAAAGTTGTGTATTACAAATAGAAAAAATAGAAAATAATTATTTTGTATTTCCAGAATTTTTTTTATAAAATGTTAAAAACATAACATAAAAAAAAATTCCTGAAATTAAATGCTATACTTTTTTTGAATAGATGAAAGAAAAAAAATAATTGTATAATTTTTATTTTATATAATTTTTAAACAAATTAACTTTAAAAACATTGATTTTTATTATATTGGTTATGAATGTAATATTTAATTTTTTATTTTAAAAATAAATACTAATTTTAATAATTTAAAATATAAAAAATAAAAAACCTTTATTCTTATTATTTTTATTTTTTATATATTTATAAAATTATTGATAATTAATATTTTAGTTGAATTAAAATTAAATAAAAATAAATACAAAAATACAGCTTAAGACATAATCTTAATCGTCTCTCAATAATTTTGTTAAACAATTTTATTAAATTTAAATTTAGAATAAAAAGAATTTGTTTTACTTTGGCTAAAAGTAAAAATTTAATAAAATAATAATATTAAATTTTGATTAACTTACTAACTCAATTCATAAATGAAATTAACATAAGTTTAACAAAAAATAAAAAAAAAATTAATTTTTATTTGGTTCGAGTTCAATCGATCAAATATAAAAATTTATAATTTTCTACTATAATAATATATGAATTTTGAATTAATTCATGTTCAGAATTAAACATCATCCAATATTTTTAAATTAATTTTTAAGAATTGAAATAACAAAATATATAAAAAACTCTCGTAATTTTTTTTAATTTTTACCTATAAATTAAAGAATTAAACAGATTATTATTTTAAACCTGCAAGATGCAGGATAGAATTAAATTAAGTATATAGTTTCATAATTACACTTATTAATTGCAATATATAAAAGGAATGAAAAAAATAATAATTACAAACAAACCTCAAATTCTTTATTTACAAAATTAAAACTAATAAATTAACCAACAAATTAATTTTTTATTAGGCTCATGAACCAATAAAAAGAATAAAAATAAAAATAAAAACAAAAAATTTATTAAAAACTATGAATAAATTTCGATATATTTCCAATATTTAATAATTTTTTTATACATCTAATTTGCTTATTTAAATTAAAAATTTAAAATAAATATATAAATTGAATTAGTTTTTTATCCTTCTAAGTTTATACTTGAATTCTTGTTTTGTTATATAAGCTTTTATCTTATGTCTTTTTTATGAGTGTATTGACACATGAATTAGAATTTTTCCGTAAAAATAAATATAGTAAACAACTATATCCTTTAACTTCATAAATTAATCCTATATAAAAAAATTAACTTTTATAACTTTAGATAACATGTGTATAGATAAAAGTTATAAATTATGTATTGATTCAAATATTTTTTAAATAAAAATTCATATTATTTTAGAGTTTTATTTTAAATTTTTAATGATTTTAAAATTATTTTAATATTAATTATATAACTTAATATATATATATTGTACAATAAAAGAATGATAAAAAGATATTAAAATTTAAAAAGTAATCAATTTTATTATTTAAATTTAAAAAATTTCAATAACATACAAATTATTTAAAATAATTAAATTAAACATAATTAAAATTTAATTAAACCTAATATAAAATAAAAATAAATATAAAAAAAGTATTTTTCAGTTAATTTACATTTTTATATTTAAATAAATAATAAAAAATATTTTTATATCTTTTAATTTTAGATCAACCAAACAAAACATAAATATTCTCGTTGATTATTTTTTTCTTTCATTTTGCCTCGTGAAAATAGAGCAACATAAATAAATTTTTATGGCTCATCTTCGCTAATGCCACGTGTCCCATTCATCTCCACCCCCTTCCCTCCTTTCTTTTTGTTCCACTCCACTAGCCCATGCCTTCTTGTATTTCTGTTCTTCACTATCAGATTGGGCCCTCCCTCTCAACGCCATGAAAATACTGTCCGATACTTAATTAATCTCTCTCGCTCTAGGAACTTCGGATTCATGGCTGCGTCATCTCCTCTGCCCTTACCCGAACTCCATTTTCTTTCTCCACAAATCACGCCTAAACGCCGTCTTTCACTGTCCAAACTTCCCTCCTTTGCGTGTTCTATCTCCCGTCACTCCAGCTCCAGTGTTTCTCTTCGCACCGCGCGAATCCGCGCCATCAGAGAAGAATCTGCGTTGGCGGAGCGAGTAAACGACGTGGAATGGAGCGGAAACGGAGTTGCTGCCGTTAGCGGAAAAGACCAAGGCGGAACCAACGGCAATGGTGCGGTAGAAGGATACGTTAATGGTGCCCCAAACGGAAGCTTGGTGAAATATGGTTACGAAAATGGAGATGGTGTAGCTGCTGCGGAGGTGGTGGAAGTCGAATCCTCCAAGCTGAGCGAGGATGGGAGGAAGAAAAGGTTGGAGGAGATTGGAAAAGAAGATGCGTGGTTCAAACAAACCGGGAATGAACAGGTTGAGGTACGGGTTCGTCGTTTTGATTATTTCTGATTGCGTTCGAGTAGGTTCTACAAGTCAAATAAAGAATGAGCATGTGATTTTTTGCAGGTAGCGGTTGCACCTGGAGGTCGTTGGAGCCGGTTCAAGACTTACTCCACAATCCAGAGGACCTTGGAAATTTGGGGATTCGTTGTGACGTTCATCTTTAAGTCTTGGCTGAACAACCAGAAATTCTCTTACAAAGGTTCGTCCGCTGAAGATTTTAATAATTGTTTCGATCCATTGAAGTGTGTTAGAATCATTAATCACGTGGCTTATGACCTTTGTTGTATTTTTCATGCTGGAGCAACTAATTGAAGATGCTTTTCTTCAGTGAACTCATTACCTCATACTTCCTCCTTTTTATAAGAACCAAAAATGAAATTTGTCTTGCTCAGCCCAGTTCACATTGTTTGCATTAATTATTTTTTTCACAAAAACACTCCTAATTAAGTGGTGAGAGATTATTTCGAATGGATACAATTATTAATTAGATGAGGAGAAGTTAAAAAAATGTAATTCATTAATGTTAAGGGTAACTTTGAAAAGATCATACCCCCTTGTTCCTTTTTATGTTAGAAAAGAGAAGACGTGCAAATTTTAAGAAATGTAACTAAAGCTGTTAATTCTTTAAAATTTTTTATTTACTTTCCTAATTTATCCTTTATATATAAACTTTTATCTTTTTTTCATTTGTTACCGTTGATAAATATAAGAGTATATTTGTTTACTTTTATCTTTTTTTCATTTGTTACCGTTGATAAATATAAGAGTATATTTGGAAAAAAAAATTAATATTTTCTTGAAAACTAAAGTGGATAGATAAATAGCATCATATTTTTTACTCTTTTTCTGGACAAATGAAATGGAATGGAGGAAGTATAAATCCACGATAAATTTAATGTTACTACCTAAATTAATTAAATTTTATTAAGTCTTTTCAATTATTTAATTGGTTATTATAAAAAAGACCAAATGGATAACAATGATGTGTAATTGGGTATGAAGTTCTCAAGAATCTGCAAAGGTGGTGCTGAATGATTTAGATTACTTATTTTGGATGTTGACTTTACCAATAAACAGACTCGTGGTTTATCAGGAACCATGCTGAGGTCAGATCAGGATTATCTGCCGTAATTACACTATGCAGTTTATCATCCAACCATTCAATTATATATATTGTAATTTCCATTTTAAAATTATCAATGTTTTGGATGTGGACAGAAATTTTAAATAATTCAAAAAACAGATGCAACCAAGCATAGCTCCTGATGGTTGAATTTCTAATATTATGTTAACCGAGCTAGCTTTTGAGTGATTGTAATAATAAACCAGTCTGTCTAATGTTATAGCTGGAACGTTTTCAGTTTGATGTGGAAACTAAAATCAATCACTTAAGTAGGAAATACGGAGGTCTGTGTGACTTACTGTGTTCTTTTTCACCATCTAACAGCATGAAAGGTATCATTTTTTTGTGATACTGTGGTGTTATTGTCTTCATGCCACTTGGCGCTAATATGTTATGATCATAATGTGCTTACTTAGGTATGTTTTCTCTTGAGTTTTTGAATATTGGTGTGATACTATATGCCTTTGAAACTACTTTATATCAGAAAACTATGAACTTGAAGTCTAGAAATTGGTGTGAATATTATGGTAGGTTAATTGTATTAGCCAGAGTTGACTATTTTTACATGAAAAGTGCTATATATACATTCTCTAACACACTTTCAAACATACTCTTTCTATTTAGTGAAATTCATATGGGTCCCATTAAATTGCAAGTCTCACCCCTTATTTAATGAGTCTCAGTTTATTATTTAGCAGGACCCACATGAATTTAATTTAACAAAAGATGTGTTGTTAGCATTCTCTTACTATGTTATCAAGTATCAACTCTTGAGTCCCTAGAATTGGCTAAGCTTAAAAAATTAATCTCATTGGTGTTATGAATTTATATTACCATATTTTTCTGAATGATTGTTTACAATTTTCTTTTATGACATTTATGGTCATCATCTGTTTTAAAACCTATTCCTAACTACAACCGAAAAACCTGTGATATTATTTAGCCTTTCTTTATTGAATTTTGAAGAATTTGCAGCATGCCAGTTCCTTGTTTGCTTTTTATTTGATTTGAAGATATTGTTTGCAGGAGGTATGACTGAGGAAAAAAAAACCTTAAGGCAGAAGGCCCTTGCCAAGTGGCTGAAGGAAAACATTCTGCGATTAGGTCCTACATTCATCAAAATTGGCCAGCAATTCTCCACCAGGGTAGACATTCTTCCTCAAGAATATGTTGACCAGTTGTCTGAACTTCAGGTAAATTGGAGCTTTGAATTGAACATTATTTATAAGATTATTTCCCTGCATTGAGATATTTTGAACTTGCTTCTGTTGCTTCTCGTATCTCTCCTAAAAAAGTCTTACATGTAGATTTGTTTTCCATTTGTTTCTTTATGCATCTAGTTATATTATTGAATTCCATTGGCTATTTCTTATTCTATTATGATCTCCTTTTATGCTTTAGAGAGTATAAGATTATCTTTTAAGTTCAGGGTAGTTACACTGACCTCCCTTGAGGTTAATGCTAATTACACTTACACCCTTCTTAATTGAAAATTGCTCCCACCTCTCTTGTGTGTTCCTTGATATGCTATTTCTAAAGGTACTATGTTATGGTTCACAAATAAAAATAAGGAGGTAGGTGTAATTTTTCAATTAAGAAGAGTGTAAGTGTAATTACTAATTAGTGCTAAACTCAAGGAAGGTCAGAGTAATCACCTCTTAAAGTTTTTAATTCTGTTAATCTCTAAATGGTATTGCCAATCTAGTCATGACTAAGGCTGGATGAAAGATACATGCACACTTCATTACGGAAGAATACATTTTCGTTTCCCTTCTCAATTTGCACCTGCTCCACCTCTGTCCATGAACATGATAACAAATGATCTAGACACATATGTGATGTAGTTTGTTATATGAGAAACGAACTTTCTTGTTTTAATGTTGACTGGAGTCATTTGTAATCCTTGTGTTCTTGAATTTATAGCTGTCCATCTTACCTATCTATTTTGGCAGCAAGTGATCAAAAAGCTATTCAGAATGTTTCCCTTTGATTTCAAAAGCTGATGACAAGATCATCTTGACATAAAATAAAACTGTGAAAGAAACGTAAAACAGAAAAACTATTAATATTGGATTTCTTTGGTGCCTAAGTCACCTCTTATTCTGGGTTCAGGATCAAGTTCCTCCGTTTCCCTCAGAGACTGCTATAGCTATTGTTGAAGAAGAGCTTGGAGCTCCTTTAGGTGATATCTTTGATCAGTTTGACTATGAACCAATAGCTGCTGCAAGTCTTGGTAATCAATATTTTACTTTGCATATCTTTGTAATAGAAATTATGCTCAATCATTCAAGGAACCAAAATCTAACGTTCCATGATTCTAGGTGTCATATTTGATGAGAAGACTGGAATAGTGAACTCTCTAATTTTTCCTTATGCAGGTCAGGTTCATCGTGCAAGGTTAAAGGGACAGGAGGTTGTTGTTAAAGTACAAAGGCCTGGTCTGAAGGATCTTTTTGATATTGATCTTAAAAACCTGAGGGTCAGTGTTATAACTTAAGGCTTTTCCTACAATGCTTATGCTTATGGTGCTGTATGCAAATGTGATATTACTTTTTGATAGTTATTTTATTTTCTCTCAAATTTATCTTCTAACTTTTATTAACCATCCAAACTTGACAAGTCCTCATAAAAAACTATACATTATTAAATTCCTTCCCTTGCATATGTGACATTCTTGTTAGCTTGGATAGGCACCAATATATTTATTTGCATTTTATGTGAAGGATTTTTGGTAGCAGGACTTCAGTCCTTTGAAGATTTTATATCACTGCATGAAACATTGACACCATGTCTTTTCTATAACTCCAGGTTATTGCTGAATATCTTCAAAAAATAGATCCAAAATCAGATGGTGCAAAGAGGGATTGGGTTGCTATTTATGATGAATGTGCCTCTGTCTTATATCAGGTAATTTCTAAAGTTGTTTCATTCTAATGTTGCTTGAGATAACTGAAGTAAGTCATTTCTTTAGTTCATCATCATTTTGGTTTGATTCTGTTTAAGTGAAGTCCAATAATAAAGATTGTAGAGAAATACTACCTGCTTAGAGTTTAGTTTATGGAGTGGGCCAGGAGGCTAGCTAAATTGCTTTGTTCTGTGGAATTGCATGTGAGGAAACCTCGGAAGTTTCTCTGGTTCATGGGAGACTTTTATAACAAAGATCCTATTAAAGATTTCTGCAGATTGATTGGAGTATTTTATTCAAACACAAATTAGATAACTATAGTTTAGTTGTTCGGAGAGAAGGGATAAGGTGGCTTGCATTAGTACTTCTTTATGACCTGGCTAGACAATGAAGTATACTGACAAAAGAGGATTTATAATAAATTGTGCAGCTGTAATACTTCAAAAAGAGGCATGCTTGTTGGGTGTTCCAGATTTCATATTTTATGAGATGTTTTTTTAAACCTCAAGCAGTAAAGTTAATTTGCTAGTGAGATTCTAGGCATTTATAACTAAAGAGATTCTTATGGCAATGTTGCTAAGATTGGGAAGATAGACGTCTCAGAATTTTTTGCAGGCATGCATTACTAGCAGCAACATCATAGTTTTTTTGCTGTCATAGATTGTTTACTTATCGGATACCTAGATGTAATAAACACTTTCCAAATAATAATAGACTTAGATCATGCATAAGAGTGGTCATTCAAGTATCAATCCCTGCTTGAGTTGTGAATCTTATTCTTGTTTTGGTACGATGTGTGCATGTGTTTTATGTAAATAATTTGCTCTGATCCTGTTACTGCTACATAAATTAATAATTTTCAGGAGATTGATTACACCAAGGAGGCTGCTAATGCAGAATTGTTTGCAAGTAACTTTAAGAACATGGATTACGTGAAAGTTCCTACAATCTACTGGGATTATACAACGCCACAGGTTTAACCTTCATTGCTCTTAGATATATGCCAAATGTTGTAATGTACATATTTCTAATTTTATGTCTGATCACTTGTTTATCTATAATTTAACAATGTTTCCAATGCAGATTTTGACAATGGAGTATGTTCCAGGGATTAAAATAAACAAAATACAAGCTTTAGATCAGCTGGGTGTTGACCGCAAAAGGTTAATAGAATCATTATTTATTTGCTTGGCAAAATTACTATGGACATGTTAGATTTTTGATATTTAGATTTGTGCATCTCTGTTTAGGATGGCATCTAACTTGATTCAAATTATTATAATATTTGTGCTATGTTCTACATACAGGTTAGGGAGATATGCTGTTGAGTCATATTTGGAACAAATTCTATCACATGGTTTCTTCCATGCTGACCCTGTGAGTTTGCACTTTTAGAATTGATATAAGATGTTATGCTAACTGTCTTTGAACTTGCTCTTGTGCTGCAGCATTAGTATCTATTGTCTGAGGTACAAAAAATATGCTGCTTAAGTTTTACAATTGTTATTCTTTTGCAAGTATGTTTGGTGTGGGACTTGTATTTTTACATTCTCAGGGTATCCTGTTGCGCTAGAATAAGTCTTAATTGTCAAGCAATGCCCCTCCCCCATGTGGCACCACTAAATCACTATTGCTGACTTTTGCCTTTGATTGATGGGTGGGTATTGTTATCAAGATCCTTGATGACTTTGCATTATTGGGTGAGACAATATCAATTTGGTGTTTAAATAGCTTTTTCACTTTTACTACCTTGGGAGGTCAATACCTTGTATAAACTACCTCCATGTCCAGGTATTGCAGGTACTGTAATTGTGAGGTTAGTTAGTGTCACCATTCTGGTAGAATGGTATCTAACTAGGGTTGGGTGATCCAGGGTTGGAGCTGAAAAGATGAATAGTTTTAAATGCTTGACAATCTCTTTTTTTATCAATCCTTGACAGAAGTTTCTAAAGATGTTTTGATACATCAAACTTATGATGTATCAATTCACTCTTCAATTGAAATTTTCATAGAAAGATACATAAGATAAAATTTCAAAACAAGAGTAGATATATCATCATTAGTCATTACTAAAGGGCTTGTAGAAATATATAGAATCTAAGTTATGCTCAATGTAAATTTATTATTAAATCTTTCAATTAGTAATATAACAATGAAAAATATATCTATCCAATAAAATGGCTTCTCACTCAACTATCTTCTCCCAAGAAGTCCACTTTCTCCTCAAAAGTTAGCTCAAGAGAGAAGGACTACTCAAGCAAGCCTTATAAAGAGTATTTTGGCTCTATTCCTAGCCATTGTGGGACATCTTAACAAGCATAGACATTGTATATTCAGCTTAGCAGCTAGCTATAATATTATTTATCTTTGAAGACTTATGATGTTTCTATTAAGTTATAGAAAATCATACTCTACAAGTTACCAGTGTTATGTTTGTGTCTTATTTACCATTCTCTGAGCTGATGTGGGACTACGGGTTTTGCATAAACATTGTATATGCTTCTAGTCATATAATATTATCTATGAAGACTTCTCTCATGATGCTATGTAAAGTTTTAGAAAATCATACCCTACAAGTTACTGTCCTAGATTCTTAGTGAAAAATATTTTTGTAGAAGTTTCTGCATCCCAGGATGTTGCATTCCCTAGGTATTGACCACAATAGCATTAACAACTCTCTGTAACTTCATTTTCATGGTTTTCAGCACCCCGAAAAGACCCATGATGAAGATTTGGAAAAATAATTCCTTTTGGTTCCTGAGAGCAACTCTTGCCTATCTATGCTAACTTAGCTTGAAGGTTCTATTTTCCTCATGAAATTTGATGCCTGCCTAGGGGAAAGTTTAAGTTTGAGGATTAGTGATTGCGAAACACCTGAAACTATTGCCCTAGGGACTGATTGTGATCTTAGGGTTTGATGAGAAATAAGTGTTTACATTTCCTGAGCATAATTTTAAAAGTTTGATGTTTGATGCTCTTGTATGTAACCAGTATGTGTTTACACTGTTTCTGCAGCATCCTGGAAATATTGCAGTTGATGATGTCAATGGTGGAAGATTGATCTTTTATGATTTTGGAATGATGGGGAGGTATGTCTCCTGTCTTTTATGGCTAATTCAAATATGATTCACCAGTAGCACATCCTTTAAGCTTTTTGAGATGGTTCGCCTTTTCAAATATGTTCGGTATTGCATGTTACAGTATCAGTCCAAACATCCGGGAAGGTTTGCTTGAAGCATTTTATGGAGTTTATGAGAAAAATCCAGATAAGGTAGTTTCTTCTCATGAATAATGTCTCATAATACTATGTATACACTATCATAATATCGCATTCTTAACTTTCAAATACTTACCAAATGAAGCTTGTATTTGGGTATTAGGTTCTTCAATCAATGATTCAAATGGGTGTTCTTGTCCCTACTGGAGATATGACTGCTGTTAGACGAACAGCGCAATTCTTCCTTAACAGGTATTTATGTACCAATTTGGTGGGAATATATCATAAATAGAAACACCTTCAGTTCTCAAACCTGTGATATTTCTACTTGTTAATATTATTATTTCGAAAAGTGTAAGGGCTGTATGTAACTAGTAAATTGTTGATTGCACTACCGATTACAATTCAGAAGCCACTTAAAAGTGTTCTAAATAGGGGAATCTAAAATCAAAACGTTTCATATTGAAAAAGACAGGTTTTGCAAATTCTTTACCTTTGAGCAGGAGTTTCTTCAGTTTGTTTTGTTTATATTTGTCATGTCAAATGGCTGAAATGTATTGCTTGTTGACCGGGGTTTATGCAAAAGCACCATCCTGATTTTTTTTGATGTTAGAAATATACCAATATCTATCTGAACTTTTTTAGTGCATATTTCTGACCAGTTTAGGACAGAGAGGAAGGGAAAGTTAGTTAGTGACTGTCTAGAGTAATTAGTTTGGGACAGTTAGAAGTAATTAGAGGGGGTTAGATAAATAAATAAGAGGATGTAAGGGAAGAGGTTTCATTCTGTTTTGTTATTGTTTGGGAAACTGAGCATTAGCTGTCTTAGAAAGGGGAAACCCTCGGGAGGAGAATCTTTGTAATAGGTTTGTTTGCAATTCAATAAACACTGCCAAAACACTCTTTTTCCTTTGTTTTTCTCGTCTTTTTCTCCTTGAAAACTCAGAGCCCATTTTCCTAACAATTTTTTAATAGAACTTCTTTGGGTGCTGATCAGTATGTTTTAAGCCTACTGAAATCTCTCACCTTGAATTAATTTTTATCTTCTACAGTTTTGAAGAGCGTTTGGCTGCGCAAAGAAAAGAGAGAGAGGAAGCAACAGCTGAACTTGGATTCAAAAAACCGTTAAGCAAGGAGGAAAAAATAAGGAAGAAGAAACAACGTCTAGCTGCTATTGGTAATGCACCTGGTGCAACTGAATGCCTATTTTAGGTTTAGGTAATATAAGTGTGCATAAAAAAAATTGTTGATTTATCAGCCAATTGTGTGGATATAAATGAGTACTTGGGAAGAATATGTGCAGGTCATCTCCCACACGGCTCCAATATTTTATCTGTCATTAAAATTTTAGGGCCATTGACTCAAATAATACTAGTGGATTATTAACAATTGTTTGCGCTAGTATACAAATAAACATCATAAGCCTTATCCCCTCTAGATGAGATTGGTTTCATGGATCACACAACGTCATTGAGCTTTGTCAAAAATCAAAATTTTTAAAATATTATTTACCATCTGGTATCTTTTAATAATTTGTTCTAGAGTCCTCGGCCTTGCTCCATCCCTTTTCACAATATTAAGAACCATGTTATTAACTCTTCTCATTGGTACCTCCAATAGTTTTCTTTGTACATGTTCAAACTGTTTTAACCATTTTTTCTTGTTATCTTCTCCTTGATAGGTACCACATTAATATTTCCTTGTATACGATCATTTCATATCATGTCCTTTCTAGTGTATCTACATATCCGTCTTAACATTCTCATTTCTGTTATATTTGCATTTTTCTCCTGTTGTTTTTTTAAAACCCAATATTCATTACCATAAAGGTTAATTGATTGATATTAGTTCAATAAAACTTTCTTTTAAGCATGGTAAGTACTTTGCAGTCACAAATAATTTTCAATGCTTTCTTCACTTCAACCATCCAACCTATATTTTGTGTCTAACATCTTCATTAATTTCTCTATCCTTTTGTAGAATATATTCCAAATACTTAAACTATGAAACTTGTGGTATTGTGTCATTTATAATTTTTAATTCCAAATCACTTCTATCTTGTTTCTTACTAAAACGTAATGCATATACTTTATCTTACTCCTACTCAACCAAAAACCTTTAGATTTCAAAATCTGTCTCCAAAGCTTGAAATTTAAAGTTAAATTGTTTCTTCAATTCTTCAACTAGAGATATATCATCCGCAAACAACATGCATTTAGGAATAGTCTTTTGTATGTTCTTGGCAAGCATGTTTAAGACCAGATTAAACAAACAAGAATTCAAGATTGAGCCTTTATGTAAACCTATCCTTGTAGAAAAATCTTTAAACCACTCTCGGAGTTCTCACACTTGTAATTATCTCATCATTCATGTCTTGAATAAACCAGATATAAGCCACACAAGCACCTTTCTTTTTCATAACCTTCCCCAACACTTCTCTTGGCACATGATCATATGCTTTTTCTAAGTCAATATAATCATATGTAAGTCTTAGTATCTTTCCATCAGCCTTCGTAGAAGATATAGATAGGTTTTGTTGTAAACCTTCCATGCATAAATTCAAATTGATTCTCCGCTATCCCAATCTCTTCCCTAAGTCTATGCTCAATCACCTTTTCCTATAATTTTTGTAATTTGGCTCATAAGTTTTATCTCTTTGTAGTTACCATAATTTTAAATATCTCCCTTATTATCATATATAGGAACCAGAGTGCTTTTCCTTCACTCATTTGACATTTTGAGCCAAATGATATCTTATTTCTCTACATAATTCCAACTTTCAATTAGAATATCTATCAGGACCCATCACTCTTAAGAGCTTTTTATTTACCTCTCCAACCTGAATTCTGTGATAGTAAGCCAAATTCTGCTGCTCATCCTCTTGCATTTCTAATTCTTCCATGTTACAGTTCGATTCTTGTCCATCACTGAAAAGTTTATTGAAGTACTTCTCCCATCTCTCTTGATACTTTGATCTGTAACCAAAACTTTTCCCTCTTCATCCTTGATACATCTTACATGGTCCAAATCTCTTGTTTTTTTTTGGTTTGGGGCAAGCTTATATATCTATCTTTGTTCTTTATCCCAAGATCTTTGTAAAACTCTTTAAAACCTTTGAATTGTGCCTCAACTACTTTCTTTGTCTTATTTCTAGCATTTTGGTATCTTAACAATTTTTAACATTGTTGCCTCGTGTAAAGCCTTAAAACACTCCTTTTTGTTTCTTACTTTATCTTGCACACTTTCATTTCACCATTAAAATTCCTTATCTCTTGACCCAAAACATTTAGATTCCTCCAAGACTGCTTTAACAATCCTCTCAACCTTCTCAGACATCTCATCCCAAATGAGGTTAGTACTACATTGTGCTTCCCAATTACTACCTTCCTCCAATAATTTCCTCTTAAAAGTCAAAAGTTTATCACTCTTAAGCTGCCACCACTTGATTCTTGGATTTGTAACTTGAGTTCTATTTACAACTCTTAAAATGAGCATCAAGGACCAAGACCTTTAGTTGTGTAGTAAGGCTTTCCCTTGCTATTGTTGAAAATAGTAGAACAATTATGTTAGTAGAATAGTTAATTAAACTTGATTTATTTAGTTCATGTATTTTAAGGTTCATAGTATTTTTCTTATGCATATATCTTGTATTTAATACCTTAGTTTCCAAGAGTTGTATTGTTTCAAAGTATGTCCATTATATCAAGAGGTGTCTTATGCATCTATGAACATTCATGTATTATTCCATTTGCTACCAAGCCAAGAAATACTAAGTCAAGTGAGTTCCTTAGATTGTTTGAGTGTTTCTTTCCTCTCTCTATCTCCCTTATTTCCTTCAAAGTGGTATCAAGAACCTAGTTATTTTGAAGATGTCTAATTCCATTGTTTCAATCCTCACTCACAAAAGAAAATCATGATAAGTGGTGTGTGCATATAAAGCAATTCATGGCTCCCAAGATGCATGGGAAAAGGATATGATTATAGAAAAATAAAGGAGCTTTGATTCAACAATAAAGAAACACATCACAAAAGAATCGTAGATTGAATAAATATGCTTTTAGCATGATTCTTGTGGCATTGGATGATTAAATATTTGAGAAAATATCAAATGCAACAAAGGCAAAGGAAGCTTGGGTGGTTTTTCTAAAAGACACATGGAGGAGTTTATAAGGTGAAGAAGGTGCCTCTTCAAACATTGAGGGGTGAATTTGAATCCTTACACATGAAGGAGACCGAATACATCCATGACTATTTCACAAGAGTCTTGACAATTACCAATCAAATATGGAAATGTGGTGAGAATTTGGAAGGTGTTTGTGTTGTGGAGAAAATTATTCGTACACTTGATTCAAAATTTGACCTTGTTGACATAGCTACTGAACAATCTCAAGATTTAGCAGCCATGACCATTGATGAACTACAAGGATTCTTACAAGCTTATGAAGAAAGAGTGAAGGAGACATTGGTTCAAACCTTTCAAGCAAAGGTTTCTTTGAAAGATGAGATGCAAGAATCCACTAGCTTCCAAGGAAGAAATCAAGGTGATCATGGTCGTGGGCATAGTGTACATGGAAGAAACTCACATCAATAGTGAAGGGTAAGCCAACAATCTCAACTCTTAAGAGGTCATGGAAGCTATGACGATAGGAGAGGAGGAGAAGGAAGGTATGATAAATCTAATATTCAACGCCATAATTGTCAAATATGACCATTATGCTCATGAATGTTGGAATGTTACTAGCAACCAAGGAGAGATTCATCTTGTGGAGATAGAAGAAGAGGAAGGCTAACAAAAAAGATTAAAATAAATTCTTAATAGTATTTTGACACCGATGCTAACAACCATATGAGTGACAATAAGGAGCTATTTTTGGATCTTGATGAGAAGGAAAAAAGAAAAATTGATTTTGGCAGTGATTCAAAAGTTTTCATTGAATACAAAGATGATGTTCTTGTTCTTACAGAAAATGGCTGTCAAACTTATTTCTCAGGTCTTTATATTCCTTCTTTGAAAGCAAATATTTTGAGTATGAGATAATTGCTAGAAAATGAGTATGATATCCATTCAAATGATGCTTGTTGCAATTTGAGAGACAAAACACACAATTTAATAGCAAGGATGACCATGTTAAAGAATCGAATCTTCAAGCTCAATGTCAATGTTAATCACCTAAGATGCTTGAAGATGTGTGTCGAAGATTTCTCTTGGGTTTGACTTTGAGATTTGGCGATTGAAATTTGGGAGGATTAAAATTATTAGCAAAGGAAAATGTGAATAGGTTGCCCTCCTCAAGAACCATCGAACCACTTCAACTTTCATGTATGACATTTGTGGTCCAGTAAAACTATCTTATGGTAAAAAAAACTATTTTTTACTCTTCATTCATGATTTTTCTTGCAAAACTTGGGTTTATTTTTTGAATAGGAAGGATAAAGATTTTGAAGTTTACCAAATGTTTAAGGTCCATGTTGAAAATGAAAGGGAATTTACCATCAAATCTTTGAGAACGAACAGAGGAGGAGAGTTCACTTTCTTGGACTTCAACAAATTTTGTGAAGCGGGCATTCTTCGTTTTCTTACTGTTTCATAGTCTCCACAACAAAATGGAGTTGTGGAATTAAGAATAGATCTATCCTCAACGTGTAAGGAGTATGCTAAAGCAAGAATATGCCCAAGGAGTTTGGGCCAAAGTTGTTGCTTGTGCTGTGTATTTGTCCAGCTTGTTCCCTATTAGACATGTTCATGGAATGACTCCTTAAGAAGCTTAAAGTGGTAAAAAGTCTAGTGTTTCTCATTAAAGTGAATTGTTTGTTTTCATTGGCTATAGCCTAAATTCCAAGGGCCATAAGTTGTTTAATCTACCTTTGGAAAGATTGTAATTAGTAGAGATGTTGATTTTAATGAAAAAAGTTCATGAAAGTGGGATGTCTCTGAAAAACTAAAAACTGTTTCAATTCTTGTGCTTGAAGATTATCACCAAGATAGATATGAAGATATTCATACTCTTTGTCGATCACCTAAACAGAAATGGAAGTCTTCATCAAAGATCATCTGAGGATCCTAAAGTAAAAAGAAGTTGAAGAGATCTTTATGTGTCTATGGAGATGGTAGAAATTACAACATTATTTTGTCTATTTTCCGATTCCAAGCCACTACAGAGCTGCACTTTGAAGAAGCTATACAAGAAGAGAAATGAAGATCTGCAATAGATGAAGAGATTCAAGCAATTTAAAAGAATGACACATGGGAGATTTCTACTCTTCCAAAGGATTGAAGTTTGAAAGTTTTGCTAAGTTGTGTGCATGAATTAGAATCACCAAGAAGAATCATGTTTAAGGTGGATATTGAAAATAGTAAAGCAATTATGTTCATGTATTTTTAGATTTATATTATTTTTTTATACATGTATCTTATATATAATACCTTATAGTTTCCAAGAATTGTGTTGTTTCAAAGTATGTCCACAATATCAAGAGGTGCCCATTTGCTACCAAGCCAAGAAATAAAAAGTCAATTGAGTTCCTTAAATTGTTTGAGTGTTCCTCTCCTTTCTCTATCTCTCTTATTTCCTTTAGGTATCATCTTGCAATCTGTGAAAGCTCCTATATCTTGGCTCCTTACCAAAAAGAAATCAATTTGTGGTCTTGAGGTTTTGCTCATATTGGTCATTAGAGATTCCTTTTACTTCTTAAAACAGGTGTTCATAATCTTTAGATCATATGCTTTAGAGGACTGCATAATAGATTATCCTTTGTCATTTAGCTCTCCAAAGTCCAAACCCAAAACTGCCATTAGCTCTTGTAAAGTGCCTTGCCTTCCTACCAGCATGTCCGTTGAGATCCCCACCTATGAAAATCTTCTCTTCCTGTAGTAGCATACAAATAAGTAAAAAATTACATATACTGGGATTCTATATTTTTTTTATCTTTTATTTGTTTTGACTTTTATTTGTTTGCCTTGATTGGTTAAAATGATTTTGTTTATGAAGTTTGGCTTCACCTGCCTCAACTATAAGGACCCTGCCCTGTATCCAAACATCCTGTACTCAAACTAATTGAATATTTTGATCAGATTATGCCTCCCATTTATTCCTTGTTTAATTTGAAAAAGAGGCGTTTGGTATTCATTGGTCTCCTGCTTTAAACAGGTGAAGATTTATTATCTATTGCAGCAGACCAGCCTTTCCGATTTCCTGCTACATTCACATTTGTTGTTAGGGCCTTCTCAGGTAAATGTAACTACGTTTAATGCGTCAATCCTATGTATGCGGTTGTAAAGCAACAAGTCAGTCTTGTCTTGCAGTGTTGGATGGCATTGGGAAGGGCCTTGACCCACGTTTTGACATTACTGAGATTGCCAAACCGTAAGTATTTCCTTCATAGTTTTTAACTTCTGAATTATTTTTAATTATTCACACTTATTTTATACACTTTACACATCTGACGCAACTAGCCTTCCTGGCCTCGTAGTTATGCCCTGGAATTGCTAAGGTTCCGTGAAGCAGGGGTTGAAGTTATCCTGAAGGTAGCCACAAAACATGTTCTACTCTGCTTGAATTCAGTCAATATTATGAATTTTTTTCCCATATCTATCTTATGATGTACAGGACTTCAGGATGAGATGGGATAGACAATCTCAAGCATTTTACAACTTATTTAGACAGGCTGACAGGGTTGACAAGCTTGCTGAAGTTATCCAAAGACTGGTATTTCCCTGATTTTCAGAGATAATTCGAGTTATTTATTTGATTTATACCTTTTTATTGTTCTGGACTTTTGGTATTCTAGTGCACTGCTTATTGCACTTAATTTTTCCACAGGAGCAAGGTGATCTAAAGCTCCGAGTTCGAACTTTGGAATCTGAGAGGGCATTCCAACGTGTTGCTGTAGTCCAGAAGACTATAGGAAATGTAAGTCAAGCTGACATCTGACTTATTGAGTTATAAAGTCAATTTGTTTCTTCAAATTTGGTTCAAGTTTGTTTGACTGCCCGTAAAACATGAATTTGCCATTCTTTTGGGGGTATGCTTGGCCTTCTACTTGATTATCTACTGAAAGTCCTTGGCTATTGCATGATCACTCTTGCAATGTCAACAACCCATTTGGTTATGGAAATGAGAATGCATACATTATTTCATTTTAAGGCAACGCAGTACTATATTAAATAAACTTATAGATGAATGTAGTTCACGTTTACCAGTTTTATTTTATTTTATTTTTAACATTTTGCATGCATCCCGGTGTATGTTCACAGATTGCAATGGCTTGACTATGTGAGGTCCAACTTTTAAGATACTTATAATCACAATCTCACCTCTTTTTTCTATAATTTCTTCCATATCTTTTAAATGTCTCGATGGATCTGTCTGTATAAATAGTTGTTGACTCTTGATAGGATTCCATGCTTTTATCCATGCATCCATTGCAAGCCATATTGTTGGTATTGAGGTAGAGAATAGAGATAAAAGAGACTAAATAATATTTACTCATGTATTGTGATGGGTTACAATAAGATATGATGATAAAACCTAAAGCGCTCACCCCTATTTATACCTGTAATCCTAACTAAATAAGGATATAAATCATAAAATATTAGAAAACATGGAAGCTAGTCTTCTTGACTAATAATTTCTAAGATACTTTAAAATGTTCTAAGATATAGTATTCATATTATGAGATATTTGAATGCATGCATTTTTTTAATCTTTGTTCAGTCAGTGGATGATACTATTATAGGAGAGACTTGGAAACCCTATTGGGATGATACAAATTCATTTACCTTTTGTCAATTAACAGGCAGTAGCTGTTGGGAGCCTAATAAATCTTGCAACAATTTTATATCTCAATTCAATTCGTGTAAGTTGTTTCCATTCTTCATCCCCTTTTTTACTGGCGGTGATTATAAAGCCAATTGGTTGATTACTTGGCATCTCCTTGCTCAGATGCCTGCCGTTGTAGCATATATCTTCTGTGCATTCTTTGGTCTTCAAGTGCTCTTGGGCATTATAAAGGTCAAGAAACTAGATGAGCAGGAACGATTGATAACAGGGACAACATAAGCAGCTACTCGGTAAATATTGCTTTATTTTTTTATAAAAATGTTTTATACTTAATATGTTCAAGTTATGATGTCATGCAAGAATGTTTCCATGATGGTGAAAAAATTTATCTTTTTTCTGGCTTGAAGGTTCTTTTCCCCATAAATTGCTATATGGTTTTTGAAACTAAGCATGCATGTTGTAACCTTTTAGAGCTGAGAAAATGTCACACGATGGCATCACCCAAGTATTAAGTGTAATGTTCTGTCCTCCAACAGGGCCTGCGTCTTTCGCTAGTATGATCAATTTCTTGTGGGTACTCTTCTGGTATTTTTCAAAATAAGAACGAAGAAAAGGAAGTAACTAGTAATAACTCTCTTACCTGTTCCTCCATACATTTTTTTTTTCTAAATTTTAGTGTCCTGAGAGTCCTTGGGATAATTGTTGTCATGGAATCAGGTTCTCTATGCCACCCTGGAGAGAAACGAAATGGTGTATATTTAAATGAATGTTGGATATAATTAAATTAGTATGAAAATGCAAATTCGGATGTACATCACTTTTTTGTCCAGGTATATTATTAATATGGTAGCGTCCATTTCAGTGCCTGCATCATAATATATTAGGAAGCTTTTGGTATGTTGGTACTTTCTCCTTGGTATGTACGATAGTGATCATCTCAGACAGGCTAATTTTAAGAAACCTTGTGTTTGGTGTGATGATTAAAATAATTTCCCGTACAGTGTGAAAAACCTTTGTTTCCTAGTTATCGTATATTTTGTGTTCTATGAAGCTTGCATACCAATTGTAAGCATCCAAGTCAGTGGGAATCTTACATGCATAAGAATACTGGTGTGAAGAGTCAATTATATATACAACCAGAGGGTGTCAATAGATACTCTGCAGATGATTTGGTATTTAAAAATAATATTTAGTTGTGCCTGTAGGTCCTTGACATGTCCCTTTCTTTTTGGTTGGTCATGGTTACAAGTCAACCTTCAGAGCATGAAAAGGATTTTATGACTTCGGGAGCTGATAAAAAGCAGTACCCAACATTTCGGAAAACTTACAGCAAGTACAAAAACATTCAATTAGCAAATGGTGGAGGCTTTTTCGGTTCACCCCTGTTAGTGAAAAGATTGGGTCTGTGATAGCCAATTGGTTTAGCCACATTTTTGTCATTAATCGTCCCTCACAAAAAAAGGAAAAAAAAACTGAGTAATTATTGCATATTAACTTATATAGGCATGGTGCAGGGTTTGTATATATATATATATATATATATACATTCACAATTATATTCCACGCTTGTATTGAATTCTGTTAAAATTTTAGCTCGTTTTTTCTGACCATGTATCATGACTCTTGTTTTTATGGTATGGTGCAACTTCCAACAAAAAAATGTCCAACAAAAAAATGAAGAGAAAGCTTTGCCTAAAATTAATTTTCATAGATTTGTTTAATTAAAGTGTCTGTATATGCCATCAATATGAGTGTGGGATTTAAATTGCAGATCAAACGACATGTTTTTCTAGATTATGCGAGTAATTTGTGATTTTCATATCCTAAACACCATACTGCATGGCATCATTGTGCGCACAGTCATTGAATTCCCGTTGTCTGTTTCTTTGCCTCCAATAACTCTGTCCGTCTTTAATTTCTCCTGTCGGTTGTTGGCACTCTGGCTCTTGTGGAAAAGAAATTATTTTCTTTTGTTTAGCCTGGTGCTTTTCATCTACACGCTTTTCCAAAATGTCAATGTATTAATGCATACACCATTAACGTAGCTATATAATATGAGAAACGTAATACGTCAATAATAGCATAGAAGTGATAAGGATGGAGTAGAATGTGTGAAGGGAATCCCATAGTTATTTCCATGTGTCTTTATAAACTAGAATCTTAGAGTGACATTCTTAACTTATTTAACGTGGTATCTGAAATTTTGTTTGGACTAAGGGTGGTCATTCTTCTTAAATATCATTTTCAAATTAAGATTCTCCAAATATATTGATTTTCCTTTTGTAAGCAGAAGCTAAGTGAGAAGGAAGTCTGAGACTTGTCCTATTATTATAAATCAAATAAATCTTAACTTCAAGAAATATGTGACAACTGATTAAGACAAATTCCTTTTTCCTATCATATTCATTGAAAATGTAAAAGTACCTTCTATGAATTGAGAAGACAAGCAGTAAGAAGTCAAAGGGACAAATTTATTACTTTAAAAATATTCACATATATGTATAAGTTAAAAAAAGAAACAGGTCAGGATGAAAAAATATACTAAGAAATAAAAAATATATTTGTAGGGAAGAAAATTTGTGAAGGATTCAATGGTTGGAATGCAACCCTTGTAGTGCTCCTCTAATCAATAATCTTTGTTGTAAGGATAAGCAGAGTTGTTAACTAAGGCATCTTCGCAAGGGTCATTAAGAAAAAATTTATTCGTGAAACTTATATTATATGGTAACATATGAAACTTAAATTTTTTTTATTTTTATTTTTTCTACATTGCCTTAAAGTTTGAGGGGTATTGATTTCCTTTCCTTCAAAACCTTTGCCCATCATAAACATGCAATACAAATTAATTACAAGCCATAAGCCAGGGGCGATAAAATGAACGAATTAGAAGCGAAACGTTACAATAGTGGCTCAAGCTAATCCTTATCAATGAAAGATAAGATGTCAATACAGTACTCCGGTCTAACCAAAGGTAAAACAATGGCGTGATTTTCATCGTGAATTCTAAGGTTACCAACGCTCATAAAGGAACCCTAAGGTCATCTAACTTGGATATGTCTTTCTTGATCTTTTTCTCTTAAGCCTTAAAATGCTCTTAGTTTGTCAAGAACTCCTCCTCCATCATCGGGTAGTCTTTTACTCACTCTTGCTTCAAAACCCTCAGTTTGCATTTCGACAATGAAGTCACCATGAGCAACCCTGTCCCCATCTTTCTCTATTTCCTTTCCTCTCTCTCTGAACTTGACCTCCGGTATTGGAGAGGATCCCTGTCCTAGTGGCATCATTGGCTCAAAATTTGTCTCCTTGTTCCCGGCATCAAGTTTTCGATGCCTCGGAAGACCTTGCTAGTCTAGATTGGTTAGTGTTTTCTTACCCATGCTTTCTTTCGGGGATCACGAGTGAAACGAAAATGAAAAAAAAAAATTAGAATAATTTCTCTTTATATTACAAAAAGAAACAAAATACCTAAAACATGGTGTCATATAAGGAAGAAAAATCAAATTCCCTTTACCAACTTTTTCAAATGTTAGATACTATCCTTCTTGTGATATCAACACTACCGGAGACACAGAGGTCAAGGAGGAGATAAAAGACAATTCTTAAACACTGCACCAACGGTACTGAATAGGCATAACACAACGTTGTTCCCTGCCATAAGTCAAAAGGGTTGAAGGTAGAGATGCGGGTTAAGTGGATTTTCACTCGAACGGTGCATATTAGAAACCATACTATCGAGATTGTGTAGGTTGAAAAATATTTTTGATTTAAAGAGTACCTGCATAATTTATTTATTTTTTAGATTTTACGATGAATTTAATACTATATTTTATGCATTGTATTTATATATGGAATGTTGTCACAGTTGCATGGAAAATAGAAAAATAAAAAAAAATTAAGAACATTTACTAATTTATTAAGTTGATAAATGTATTTATAAAATTTTAAATTTAAATGAAAATTATAATGAATAATAAAAGAAAAATATATGATAAATGAAAAAAAAAAGAAGCTAACATTAATAACATAAGGCTCCCGTTTGAGATGTTTATATTTTCAAAATAATTTTTAATGTTATTTTAGTTTTAAAATATTTTTATTTTTAAATTTATTCAATTTTATCATCATTAAATTATTATCATATAATAATAATAAATTTTATTATTTTAAAAAATTTAATTTTTAATTTTATCTAATTTTTATATAATAAAAATAAAAATAAATAATATTATTTAATATATAAATTATATTAAATTATAATATAATAATATAATTTTATATTATATTAATATTTCTGGTATAATATTATAATATATTTTATTTTATATAAAATAAATATTAAATAATATAAAAATATTATAATAATATATATAATTATTTATTTTAAATATTAATAATCAAATAATATATAAAATAAAAATTTGTATAATTATATAATATTTATTTATATTATAACCATGTATCATTATTATTATTTTATAAATATTTTTTTATTTTTTATCATTATTAGTATTATAATAATAATAATAATTTTTTTAATTTTTTATTTTAATATTTTTAAATATTTTTAATTAATTAATTATTTTTATAAATTTACAAATAAATAATATTATTTAATATATAAAAATTATATTTAATCTATAATATTATAACATAATTTTATGTTATATTAATTTTTATAATATAATATATATTATTTTACATAAAATAAATATTAAATAATATAAAAAATTATAATATATATATATAATTATTTATTTTATATATTAATGATCAAATAATATATAAAATATAAAATTATATAATTATATAATATTATTTATATTATAACTACTATCATCATAATTATTATCATAATCATAATAATAATAATAATTTATTTATCATTATTTAAAAAAATTAATTTTTATATATTAAAAAATAAATAATATTAATTTATATAAGTTATATTAAATTTATAATATTAAATATAATTTTATATTATTTAATTATTTATAATATAATATTATAATATATATTATTTTTATATAAAATAAATACTAAATAATATATAAATATTATAATAATAATCTACATAAAATAATTATATATAAAATTTTATATTTTAAATATTAATAATTAAATAATATATAAATATAAATTTATATAATATTTTTATATTATAACCATCATATCATTATCATTATTTAATAAATATTATTTTTATTTTTATTATTTTTACTACTATTATTATCCTAATTATTATTATTATAATAATAAAAATAATAATAATTTATTATTTTTAAAATTTAAAATTTATGTTATTTTGATATAATTTAATTTTTTATTTAATATTTTTATTTATATATTTTTTATAAATCTATATTAAAATAATATAATAGAATAATTTAATTTCTTTTTATAATATTTTTTAAAAATTAAAAATTAATTTTATTTTTTAAAAATTAAAAATTAATTTTATTTTTTAAAATTAAAAACTAAAAATCACTTCAAATATAATCTAAAATATTAAAAATTAGTAAAAATAATTTTAAAAGATACGTTATTTATTTTATCTACTTAACAAAACAGCTAACATATCAAACAAAAGTAAAATCATCTCAAAAAAGTTTAAGTGATTATTTCATCTCAGATAAAAATATCTTATTAACTAGACTTTTAATAGGATTTGTTTAACATGAGTTAAAATATTCCTTTTACTAAAACCCATTCAAACTTTTAAAATACTAAATTAACTTTTGAATGATAATCTTTCAAGTGTAATATTTTTCACAATATTAATTTAACAAATAAAATAAATTAATTCATAATTTATAGGTGTCAAATTAGTAAAGGAGCACCTTCAAATTTCATAGCACCGAAGAAAAAGCTATACTTTTTTAGAAACATTTTGTCTTTTTTTTTTGACCGGTAGAAATATTTATAATTTGTTTGTTTCCATGTTATGTTCAACGGAGGTTAAAAGATTAACGATAAAAGATGAGTTATATACGATATTTCATACAAGTTGAATGATAACAAATATTTTTTATTTTTGCGAGAGTTGAAGACCTACTAATGTTAATTACAAATAAGTTTTAATTGATAGAAAAACTATAGTTTCCCACTCCCCTCCACCTTCTAAACTGATTGTCTAATAAAAAAATATATACAATGCAATTCTTAGTCATATGGCTATGGTGTATGTCAAGATTTTCTTCTATGGACTAAATTGTATGTATACATAAAAAAATCTTACATGTTGAATATTAATTAAACAAAGAAAAATATTAATTAAGAGAAAGAAAGGGAAAAAAAGAAAAATATAAGATATAATAGATAATTATATGATAGAAAAAATATATTATATAAATTTAGAACACAAATAATATATTTATTAAACAAAATTGTCCTCTTGCCATTCTCCTGTGTTTTTACATATAGTCAACGAAGTACCATAATTTCAAGGAAGTTTTAGAGAAACAAAAGCGTTCCGTGCGCTATACTATGAGTAAACTTTATTTAGAATTGTAATAAGTAATCTAAAAAAGACTTACATCTAAAGTCTTGGTAATAGACAGCATAATTTAACCAAAGAAATTGCAGTAAACAGTAAGCGAAATTAGCTTAGAGATCCATCCTTTACAATTACGAATATTGCTAGCTTTCTAAACAAAGCATGAATGATTACGGTTTACAACTACAACTTCATAATACAAGCAATGAAGCAAAGTGTTTCATCTAAGGCAAAGAGTTAGTGTAGATGTAGTCTTCATTCTCCAAAACTGTCTTCCCATCCCCAATTTCCTTCTTTGCACTCAACCCCTTGTTTTTCACAGCCATCTCTTCTCTGCATTATATAATAAATAACCCAGTTACTCCAAAACCTTTGGAATTAATCCAATTCGTTTCTTATTTTGTGGAACAATGTATAATAATTATACAGAAAAACACAAGCAGAAGAATCCAGAGTTAAAACTCACAACAGTGGCAGAACTCCCAGAACCACCACCTACACCTCGTTCGTTGGTAACTGCTTCCCCTTGAACAACAGTGAAGATGAGATTGAAAACCAGAAAGAGAAACAATGTTGGTTTCAAGAGTCTCATTTTATGTTACCTGCACCTGGCCACAAACTTTGGAACCTTTTTAAGTATATATGATTGTAAATGATCGATGTTTAATTCAACAAACAAACTATAAAGGACTTGCTAGCGTCCGTTGTATAACATACAATAAAGGTCTGCCATATTGATATTTATAATTGTTATCACTAATATTATTTAATTAGAGAGTTTGAGCTTCTTTTTGGACCTGTCTCCAGATTCCTCAGCATGAAGCTCGACCCTCAAAGACCTGGGTTGGCTAATCTTGGTCTTTTCTGATTCTCACTCTTTAATATATATCAATTTTATTTTAATACAATGCATTTACATCATAATTTAATTAAAAATTATGATAAATATGATTTTTAAAATAATTATTATAAAAAGCAATAATTTTTAATAATATAATGATTTATAATTAAATAGTATTGTAAAAATATTTTTTTTATTAAATTTCAATAGAGAGAGGGAGAGAGAATGAGGGGGGGGGGGGGGGGTATGTATGTAGATAGTTTAAAACAAGCAATCAGAGAAATTTTCCAAAGGCCCTGCGAATTCAAACTTTAGTGATAAATTTATACTTTTATAATATCAAATTAGGAGACATGCTTACATACACAGCAATAATCCTCTCAATGTTTGAATCCTTTCAATAAATTGAACAAAATTGGATAGCTTAACTTATATAAGTTAAACTAACAAATGCCTTATGTATTATTATATATGTTGAGTATTTGTAAAATTGTAAATATAGGTAAAATATAAAATATATGTATGAATCTAAAAAAATTATAAGAATAGGTTAGTTGTTGATACAAGATTATTTTATTGGTAATTAAAATATAAAAAAATATAAATATAAACATCTAAAACTTTTAATTTTAAAAATGTTAAAAGTTAGTTTATTTAATATAACATTATTTTAATGGTGGGTTGCAAATATCCTAATATGTTTAAGGTTGATTGAATAAAATTATATAAAGAAATTAAGAAAATTGATATTTTTATTAAATTAAAAAAGAAAAATATTGATTTAATTTAATATAAATAAATATTTTTATTTTAGAGAAGTCAAAGAAGAGTATGAAGAGAAGTTATTTATTTTTTACAATAAAAACAAATTTATAATATATGAGTAAATATAAATACAATAAAATAAAAATTACAATCCTAAAATTTATACAAAGATTGCTTTGTATTACATAAACCCCTAAAATGAGATGTAGATTTAACTCGGAGACTAGGAGTTTCCCACGTGCGTATCACATACAAGTAATATGTTAAAATTTTAATATAAATTTATATACTAAATGTAAAGATTGACTAATTTTCAAAGATGCAACCAACCGGTAAAGGTTTGTGAACTTCTCTACTATAACATACAACCAAAATATTATTGACACTGCACATAAAAATGAACCAAACTTCATATATATAATAATAGGTATTTTATCTACAAAATAAAAATGTAATCAGAATGGGTATCGATGTCAATTTGTTTACCTTTAAATGCCAACGTGGGCCTCAATCCATATTTGGACATCATGAGGACCAATTATTGTAGGCTGGTAAACTGGTAGAATGCAGGAACTGAAATTTTGACCACAGAGCACTCACCAAATTTGGGTCAATCTAGTACTAAAAGGCAATACACTCTGGTCTCTTTTTGCTATTCACTCTGTTTCAATATAGGTTTTTGAAAAAAAATAAAAAATTGTTAGGGTTATACCTTGTTCTCAGCACTGTAATCTTTTTCTATTTTAAAAAATCTACTATGTGAGTTTTATATAAGATACTTTTATTTGAATAGAATAAAATAATTTAGACAAGAAAGTTACTTTTAAATATTTAATATAACTGCATATTTAAGATTTGGATTTGATTCCTTACCAACCTTTTTTTATATACAATAATAAAATAATAAATTTGAAAATAAAATCTTATAACAACTATCTTGATTTCCATCAGGACATCATTCATATTTTAGAAAAATGAAGAAAATAATATGAAATCTTTGTAAATATAAAAAAAAACTCTAAATAAATTTAGAAATATACAAAGACATTTGGAGAGTTTTAGGAAATATAAAAATAACCTCTTTTTTTCATAAATAAAATTTTAAAGTATAGTTCTAATATCTTTTTCTTCCTAGATTATTTTAAGTGAAAATGCAATTTTTTTAATCGTAATATTATTACATTTAACTAATATACACAAGTTAGAAATTTTATGTCTATGATTTAAAATAATTAATTCCAGAATATCTCTAAATATTTAATACTAAAATTCTTATTCTCTTACAAAATTTTTATTTTTTATTTCTCTTAATTTTAAATAATATCTTAATTAAACAATAATGATAAATATTTCAAAAATATAAATTCAATTTCTAAAATTAAAGTATGCATATATACAATAAAATACATTAAATATAATAACTAATTATACATAAAAAAAAATGGATATTACAGTATCTATTTTTTAAAAAAATGCAAATAAATACTCATATCTAAACTTGCATTTATTTAACCGTTGATTTTCATTTCTATCGAATGTATCTATTATAAATATCCATTAAATATGGACTCAATTATCGTCGAATCCCTAACTATCATTCTCGTCAAAGAATTAATTTTACATGTATACATGTAGAAATACCCAGTTAAAGACAAAAAAAAAAGAAGAAGCGAAGTAAACATAAATAAACCAACTAGGTAGAAATAATTGATTTGTAGATGCAGCAGATTTAGAGGGCAAAAGTTTAGAGTTGAAAAAAAAAAAAACGTTAGGACGACTTTTAGTAATGATTATCTTTTTGATTTTGTTATATCATATGTATTTTTTTATTAGAAAAAAATAATAATCATAATTATTCCGAAGTTAATATTATCATAACATTAATGGGAATATTTTAATTTGTTTAATGAGTTTGTTATATATATATATATATATATATATATATATATATATATATATATATATATAATTCATAAAATAATCCTTCTGTATTCTATTTTTATGTGATCTACATTTTCTTTTATTTTGCTACACATCTCTTTTGAACTTTTATATCAAATTAAGCTAGTATTTTCAATTAATCATTTAATTAAAAATTTCTATAATTTTAAAAAATACTTTTAATCATTATTAACTATAATCTCTATCAATTATATCAATTTTAAAATTTCCAAAAGTGAAACTTTACAATATCCATATTATATATATATATTTCAATTTAATTTTTATTATTAGTGAAATAATATTTTATCAATTAAATCAATTTTTTAAAATATTTTAAAATTTATACTTCTGTATTTCATTTAAACTTGGCATGTATGAGACATAAGTTAATAATTATTAATAAAAGAAACGTCTATACGTAGCACCAAAAAGGCAAAAACAGACACTGACATATACATTGTTACATGTATCGGAACAAGGAATATCCGAAGGTTTTGTTTGGTTAAAAAGGCTTGACAGAATCTCATTTTTGTTGTTGACAATCAGAGCATGATTAGCGGCCGTAAAAATCCTCCCCCTGACGACTGTGGAAAAGTCAAGCAAGTAACACTGATGAGTTATGTTAAGGTCCGATTCTGTTAATGATTTTCTACCTAAATAAAATTTGTAAAATTGTTGATTCTAGTAGTTGGCCACTATTTGGAATAAAAAAAAATTCATCCTCTCTTCTTCAAAAGTGAAAGTAATAGCATCTTTAAAATCCTACCAAAACAAAATCAGCAATAATTGTGAATAAAATTTTGATGATAAATTCTATTTTTATTTTTTAATATTTTGTTTAGATGTAAAAAAAATAAGAAAGAAAAAAATGTATAAATTTTTTTATTCATAAAAATATATACTAACAGTACAAATTTTATTTTATATAAATTTAAAAAAAGAAAGTTAACTTTAAAAAATTAATTTTTTTACTATATTTTTATTAATATTTTTTATTTTTAAAATTTTTAATATATAAAAATTTTAACAATTTAACCTAAATAACAAAAATTTCCCCTCCACTTTCTAGCCTACATGAGAAATTATTTTTTTTATGAATCATTTAAAAATATTTTCTTCTCTCCTAATTTTATAAATAAATAAAAATATATATATTTTTCTTATCGTTCCGTAAAAATTCTATCAAAATAATGTCAATA
The DNA here is from genome assembly GCA_037954105.1 of Canavalia gladiata. Taxonomy (NCBI): domain Eukaryota; kingdom Viridiplantae; phylum Streptophyta; class Magnoliopsida; order Fabales; family Fabaceae; genus Canavalia; species Canavalia gladiata. The sequence continues at coordinate 54,881,049 of CM075659.1, read as the reverse complement.
ATTACTAACAAATTTTAATGATAATGTTTTTTTTAGGTTTGCAACGGTAGAACTTTAAATTGAGTGAAAGTTTATAACTCTTGATTTATGGATGATTATTATTTTAAGATTCAAGAATTTTTCTTAATGCATGATTAAAATTAAACTTAATTTGAAATTTGTTTTCATGTTTACATATTTATTTATATTATTTATATTTATTTATTTATTATCTATCTATTTATCTATCCGATAATTATCTATATATTTATCCATTTATTTATATATTATTTTTATATAATGCTTTAAGATTTTGAGTTGTTGACATTTCATTTAAATTGTAATAATAGATATAAATGTGTTTGAAGAATATTTTAAAATGACTTAAATAATTTTTATCTTTATGATTTGATTTATATATAATTTTAGTTATTCAGTTTTTTTAACAATTTTGATATTTATTTTTAAAATATAAATTTTAATTCTTTTCAAAAAAAATTATTTAAACCCTATAATTCTGATTTTTCTACAAATCAAATTGATTAAATTAACTTTTAAAGACTATAAACTAAAGTATTAAATTCTACTTAAGATAAAAGAAAGTTTTCATCTTTTTTCTTTGTTCAATTTCTTAAATATATTTTATAAAATACTTCAATTTTGTTAAAATTATACAATATTTTTCACTTTCAATCTTTTAAAAATTGTTTCATGTTCCAATACAAATACGTCCTCTTCCAAAAAGTTGGATAAAAATAATAATTTAAAAGTTTAATTTTTTAAAATTTAACAAGGGTTAAAATTGATAACGAGATCAAGATTGTTTAAAAAAACTTGAACGACTAAAATTATTCATTAGTCAAACTAGAGTGATCAAAAGTGAATAGTTTGAGGTATGTGCAATTTTAATTTTTTAGATTTTTAACAATTTTGGTCATGTTATTTTTAAAATTTAGCAAATTTCATCTTTCATTTTATTTTCTTTAGATTAGAATTTTAATAATATTATTTTTTATTCAAATTTCTAAAGAAGTTTATTATGATATTGGAAGTTGAAATAATTTTAAAATTTTAAAATAATAAAATTTCTGAATATTTAAAAGATTTTATAAGATATGCAATTAAGATTTGGAGGGGGAGAATTTTTTTGTAAAATTTTATATTTTAGTTAACAGGTTTTGAATAAAAGATAATTATTCAATTTATTTTGAAAAGTTTTAAGTAAGAAATTAATAAAATATCAAATTTATTAAATTTTAAAATTAGAAAAATTAAAATTTCTTGAATTTTTTTTTTAAACTAATCTTGCACACGTATTAAACTAAAAAGATAAAATGCAATTCAACTTAATAAAAAAACATTGAAATAGAATATTTAGAAATTTATTTTGTGATATTTATCTAATTTGTATGTATTATAATTAATTACTTTGATTTCATTTAAGGAAAAAGTTTGTATCACAGTTATGGAAATATATAATAACAACTTTATAACTTAATTCAAAAGAATTAACATATACAATAGTGTTTGTTCAACACATATACATTACATTTTTATTTTATTTTAATTTAGTTTATATTACAATTATATTTTTAAGAAAAATAAATCTTTTCAGACCGAAAATATTTATAATATAATAGAAAATTTTCAATAATTTTTTTTCTACTCACAATATAATAAGAATAGCTATGCTGGATTAACATTCTTGAAGGTCAAACTTATATTTTTTATTTTCTATTAAAGTAATTAAAAATATTATTCCATTAAATTTTTTACTAAGTATTATTTAACATTTGTCTATTATTAAATTGAATTTTGACAAGGTTTTTTTTTTCTCTAATGACAATATCAATATTATTATTTACATTTTGATATGAATTCTTGAATTTTAGTATTGATTTCTTATGCTCTTGTTTTTTTGTCCTTTGTACCAGAGGAGATGCATTGACGAAATACGCTCCAATCTTTAAGTTAGAAAAAAAAAGAAATCATGTAATCTCATACTTAGAATGTTTATCTTTTATAATGTAAATGTGCCCTTATTAGTAAACGAACCTAGAATTATGTAATTTAATAAATTGTATAATTGATATAAAATAGTGGTTAAGTAGAATTAGTCATTAACTAATGTTATAATCCAATAGAAAATATCTTGAAAGATTACGGTCCCCAACAAGAATCAAATACAAATTACATGTTTTACCTTTTGTATTTGAACATCTAAATTTTCTTTGAGTTTAAAATCATTTTTAGTTATAGAATACAAAATGATATTGATAAATATTTTTAAAATATTAGTTAATATTAAGTAAAATTTGTTTATATTATAAAATTCATTAAATTTTATGGATTAGGATTAGCTTATAAATTTAATATTTAATCTTTAATTTTTTTATATAATTTTTTTGTTTATCTACTTTATTTTTTTCTTCAAATAAAATAATAATAATAATTTAAAATGAATAAAAAATCTAGAAAAAATATAGAAAAATAAATATAATGGAAAAAATAAATTAAAAAAATCAAAGTATAAAAAAATTGAGAAAATTTTTAAGAAAGAAAAAAGAAAAATTAGAAACAAATGAAAAATATTTAGAGAAAAATAGAAAATATAAAAAATATAAATAAATTAAAAAATATTTTAATACAATAAAAAATTTAAAAAAATATTTAAAGAAAAAAACAAATAAATAAAAAAAATAAAAAAAAATTAAAAGAAATAAATTTTATAAGTTAAATATTAAATATAAATTAGGTACGTGAGTTAGTCTACATTCATCCCACTTAATTTGATAATTATATAGATTGATGTTTAAAAGATCTTACTTTAATATGAACGAAAAATAAAATGTTATAAAATAAGAATAGAAAAGATAACATACATCCATTACACTAAATTTAAAGAATTCATGGGTTATTCCACTAAATTTAAAGAATTCATGGGTTAAAGCTTAAAAGACACGGCTTCTACATTAGTTAAAAATTGGTTAATTTATACTTATTTTATTTAATTTAAAAATTATATAAATTTAAATTTAAAAATTATATTTTAAAATAAATTATAAAATAGGGTTAGATAGAGTCATAAGATAGCTCACACTAAGTTTAAAAATTATATTTAAAGATAAATTATAAACAAGGTTAGATAAAATCATAAGATAGTTCACACTAAGTCTGATTAAATTAAGAATTATGTAAGTTAGATCTTAAAAAAAAATTCTTAATTCTAAATGAGTTATATAATGTAAAGTCAAAATTTAGAGTTAAACAAACCGAATCATAAATTAAGATCCAATTTGACAACTATATAATTAACAATTTAAAATATTGTTTAATAATTTTTAAATAATAAATTAAAATATGTTTAGTTTTATTGTAAATTTTTATTATGTATAAAGAAAAATAATAATGTTTAAACTAAAAAATTCATATAAATAAACTCAACTTTCATTATTACATTAATTATAATTATAATAAAATAAAAGTTTATAAATTTTGAATGTTTAAATATATATATTAATTTTTTTTTTGTTTTAAAAATAATTTATTTAATTTTTTAATTTATTTTATAATTTTTATATATTATAATTATTACAATAATTATTATTTATTATTATTATTATTATATTGATCCATCATTAAACTGTTATTTTAATTTTTATTATTATTACTATTAAAATTATCATTATTAATTATTATTTTCATAATTATTTTTTATTAATTTAAATTCAATTAATAATAAATTTTTTTCTAAATAATTATAAAAAATAATTTTATTAATTAATTCTCTTAAATCCATTAAATACTTCTAATTATTTTAAAATACATATATAAAATAATTTGAAACAATATAATAAATATCTTTCCAATTAAAATTTTCTCTTATGTTTTTTTAGTCAATGTACTAGGATTTGACTAAAAGACAATATTAAAGACATATTTAAATAATCTTTAATAAAACGTTACTATAGAATTTTTTATTAACTACTTTAAAATTATATCTTAATTTTTTTAATTTTTTTTGGTTTAATCTTTTAACTTTTTTTTAATTTTACTTTGATCTTTTATTTCCTTTCTAGATTTTAATTTAATATTATTTGTCAAGGCGTAAAAACTTATCACAATTGACGGAAAACCCACAATTTTTTTTGGCAGTAAAAAGTCGTAATAAATGAGAATTCAAATTTTAAAAAAATTAAAATTAATAACAAAAAAGTTACACACAAAGTTAAACAAAACCAATAAAAATATATTACTTAATTTACCTTATTTTTACATAAATTTTAAATAATGAGTCTTGTTAATTATTATTGTAAGATATTAACTAATTTTTGTATATATTTAATTACTATTAAAAATTACTCTAAAATAACAATATATAAATAAATTTTGAGTTATTAATGTAATAAACACTTTTCATTAAATATTACATTTTTTTCTAATAGAAATTTTCTTAAATAATTTTAAAAATATTATTTATTTTAAAACTCTTAATATTTAAATAAATTTTAAATTTTATTTTTAGAAACTAATTTAAATATTAATTAGTTAAATTCAAATTGGTTGCAGATAAAATTTCGTAGTATATATATATATATATATATATATGTATATATATATAAATTTTGAATCTAAAACTTGTTTATAAATATCAAACTCTTTATTATTTTTATCTTTTTTTTTACAAAATTTTAAGTGAATAAATTTAGAGTTGATTAAGATTGGAGCATGTTGAAATGAAAAATATTTAAAAATCATTTATTTACAAGGTTATCATGAGATTTAAATTCATGATTAATCTTTATCAATTAAATATTTTTTAAAAATTTGTTTATTATTTAGATCTATAAATATGAATAAACAACTAATCATGCTTAATAAAATTATGTTAAATACTTATGTCCAAATTGTATTCCTTAAAGTTGTAGCAATGAATGGGGAAGATAATACTAGTAATGACTCATGGGATTCATGGAAGGAGAATAGATGATTGATCCTTCAAAAGAATAAAATAAAATAAAATAAAGTAATGGTCAAAGTAAGAAATCCCATGTGATAATGGAAAATGGAAATTGGGGTTGGAGTTGGAAGTTGAAGAGTAGTGGGTGCATCATTCTATTTGCACCCTCCCACTCCTTCTCCTCTCTCCTTGTCCACTCTATCATCATCTATCCCAAATCTGCTCCTTGACGCCGTTTCTTTTTATTTTTTCTTCCCGTCAAATCTATCTATATTTAACACAGTTGTTTGCCCCTTAATCCATTTAGCCCTTTCTATATTAGTTAATAAAAAATATAATCTTTTTAATACATGATTTTGATGATTTAATATTTTCTCCAATAAATTTTTTTGTTATACTGCCAATGAACTTGACATTTTTAAATATGATCTGTGTCATATTTGCTTTTTTTATTTAATAATTTACCTTTTTAGAAACACGACAATGTCATTTTCTAAACGAAAGGAACGTAAATAAATAAAATATCTTGTAATGATCTGTAATTAATTAATTATCTGTACGGGACCATCATGATTAAACTAATTATAAAAATAATAATATTTTTTTTATCAACAATACAATTATATTTTATAATTCTAGATAATAAATAAACCAAATACGATGGCAGACTAATCATTAATGTTTTTTATTAAAAAAATTAAAGATTCTTAAAGATATACTAATTTATAATTGAATAATAATGTAAATTTTTTATATAATTATTATATTTGACTTAAATTTTTAATATATATATTTATTTATGAATGAAAATTAGTTTATTCTAAAGATAACTTATAATAAAATTAATTTATTTAAATTAATATTTATAAAAATAATACCTTTTGAGATAAATTGATTTCACCTTTTAATTATAATTTAATGAAATTTTTATTTTTATTTAATATTCAATTTTTATTTTATTTTGTAATTTTGTTCTTATCATTAAAAATTGTTTTATTCTTTTAATCTTTAAAAGTATTAATGTATAATTTAATTTTTTATTTATATATTTACCTTTTTAATACTATTTAAGTGTAAAAATATTAATTTATAATTTTTGAATATAATTTTATTCATATTTTAGTAAAAAAGTTAAAATAGGACTAATTTATTAGCATACTTTATATATTTTTGTTTTTATGTATTTATTTAATAGAAATTTTTAACAATAAAAAAATAAAAAATTATTAAACCATTAATTTATAAATTTTTTAAAAAGAAGAAAAGTTTGCATAATGGTTGAAGTTGAATGGGAAAAGCTGTAACTGTAACTGTAACTGGTGGCAACATGGCGATGAAGATGAGCAGTGATGATGAGGTTTTATTTAACGATGATTAGAGGTGGCAGGCTGCTAATCACGACAGAAATAGACACTGTAAAGTATATGTGTGTACACACACTCACATACAGAAAACAACAAATTATTATTAAGTTTAGTAAGGGTGACGGCGTTAGATAAACAGATAGATGCATGTGCGTGTAGGGCTGGATAGATGGAAAGAGAGAGAAACGGAAGCCTAAAAAGTTGCCGTTGCTGTCTCTCACAACTCACAACTGACTCACTTATTCACTCGCTCACTCACTAGTCACATATACACACAGAGAGAAAGAGAGAGAATAGTATGAAATATGAATAGCACACAACAATAACACAAACAAACACAGTACAGAGAGTGAATGAATGAAGGGAGAGGACGAAGAGGTTGTCCTTTACAGACTGTAGTTACTCGCCCCCACCAACCAACACTCTCCACCTGACCCCTCCCATTTCCCATTCTCTATCCATCATCTATTCTATTATATACTTTATTATTCAAAAACAAACACACAAATAAAAAAACACTTCAAAACCAAACCCTACACTCTTTCTCTCTCTTCCTCCATCCAATGTTAATGTCAATGTTAACCTCCTAGTCCTAGGGTTCCTCTCTCCTCTCTCTCCTCTCTCTCTGTAGATGAATGAATAATTAAGGTGTCTCTGTCTGTGTTTCCATCTACATTGACTCCGATGAATTCTCCACCCAACTTCTTCTTCTTCTTCTTCTCCGTGTTGTTTCTCATTCTTCTCTCGTTGGTTTCTTCTGCTTCTCAACCGGAGCTCCGATCTCTTATCGAATTCAAGAAAGGGATAACCCGAGATCCGCTGAAGCTTCTAGAATCATGGAACTCTTCTTCGATCGCCGACTTATCCGCCACGTGTCCCCGTTCCTGGGAGGGCGTTATCTGCGACGGCGCCACCGGCAACGTCACCGGAATTGTGCTCGACCGGCTCCGCCTCGGCGGCGAATTGAAGTTCCACACTCTCCTGGACCTCAAGATGCTGAAAAACCTAAGCCTCTCCGGCAACGAGTTAACCGGCCGGTTACCCCCTTCCCTGGGCTCACTCACCTCTCTCCAGCATTTGGATCTTTCGGACAACAAATTCTACGGACCCATCCCTGCTCGGATCAACGACCTTTGGGGACTCAATTACCTCAATTTGTCAAATAACCAATTCAAAGGTGGCTTCCCCAGTGGCCTCAACAACCTTCAGCAACTCAGGGTTCTCGATTTGCACTCAAACCAACTCTGGGCTGAAATTGGAGACCTTCTCTCCACGTTGAGGAATGTGGAGCATGTTGATTTGAGTCTCAACCAGTTCTTCGGTGGTCTTTCGCTCACAGTGGAGAATATTTCGGGTTTGGCTAACACCGTGCATTTTTTGAACTTGAGTTACAATAACTTGAATGGTGGCTTCTTTGAAAGCGATGCCGTTGGGTTGTTTCGGAACTTGCAAGTTTTGGACTTGACTAACAACTCCATCAAGGGAGAGCTTCCTTCTTTTGGCTCCTTGCTCACCCTTCGGGTTCTGCGTCTTCGCCAAAATCTCTTGTCCGGCACCGTACCCGAAGAGCTGCTGCAAACATCAGTGCCGTTGGAAGAATTGGATCTTAGCGCCAATGGTTTTACCGGTGAGTATTATCCATTTTTTTTCCTTATTGGCTTGTCTCTTTCAAGTTTTGTCAAGGCAGAATTGCCACTATTTAAACCTCTGGTTATGGACATAGCTTGGTTTTTGGAATGTGCTTGTTGAAGTTTGATAAAAAAATTTAGTTCCTAAATGAAAAGCAAGGAAGCTAAAAGTTGCGTGCATGTGCATTTGGTTGAGTGTTGTGTGCATGCACATGCAATTTTGTAATGTTAGATATAGAAAAGGTGCATGCCTGAAAAACGTGAACCTTTTTGATCCTGGAATTTTATTGTACCAAAAAGGTCACTGGCTGTGACTAGAGGGGGGAAATTGTTTCAATGGATGTTCTTAAATTCCATCTTGCATGTGCTTGAATGGAAACCTTGAGCCATGCAACTAAAATGAACATATGTTTGAGAATAGAGAGAGACAGAAATAGGGGGTGGGGGGGTAGGATGGTGTCCAATCTCTGTTATGCTTTACTTCTAATGGAGCTGTCTTTATTGAAGGTCTTCGGTACCTTGAGTCAGGCATTGTTGGTTTGGTGTCTCTGTGTCTTGTGCGGTTTGGTATTTGACTCATTTGTTTATCCTATTTTCTAGTGTAGCGGTGACGTATGAGATCTTTCCTTCAAGTTGTAGACTTAGTGTGTTGTATTTTTTTCTCTAGTACCAATTTCTTTTTGCTGTTTGCATTTGCTAGTGGCTTTATTTTACTCACTATCATTTAAAGGTTCTTCTTTGCAATTGAATATGCTTGTTTCAAGTGGATACACCAATTTGGTTTTACAGTTGCCAAGCAAACTGTCATGAGGCTCTTTTAATTAGGTATATAAATGATAATTGCATAATGATATATGAAGAATTTCAGATTATTTAGAGAAAGAAGATAGTAAATTCAGTGCCCTGTTAATTAATTTACATGTCTTTGCTTATGTACAGGCTCAATCGCTGTAATCAACTCTACAACTTTAAATATTTTGAATCTTTCATCAAATAGTTTGTCAGGCTCCTTGCCGACTTCTTCGGGAAGATGTATGGTCATAGACTTGAGCAGGAACATGTTATCTGGTGACATTTCTATTGTACAGAACTGGGAAGCCACATTGGAGGTTATTGATCTGAGTTCAAACAAGCTGTCAGGATCCTTGCCTCCTATTTTAGGAACCTATTCAAAACTGTCTACTGTTGACCTAAGTTTAAATGAACTTAATGGATCCATTCCTCATAGTTTAGTTACCTCATCGTCAGTGACAAGACTAAATCTTTCTGGAAATAAGCTTACAGGGCCACTTTTGCTTGAAGGTTCAGGGGCAAATGAATTGCTACTTATGCCTCCTTATCAGCCAATGGAATATCTTGATGTGTCTAATAACTCCTTAGAAGGTGTCTTGCCTTCTGATATAGGTAGGATGGGTGGGCTCAAACTGCTGAATGTGGCAAGGAATGGCTTTTCTGGACAGCTGCCAAATGAATTGAACAAACTTATTTATCTGGAGTACCTTGACTTGTCTAACAACAAATTTACTGGAACTATTCCTGATAAGCTTTCATCCAGCTTAACTGTATTTAATGTGTCCAATAATGATTTATCTGGTCGTGTTCCTGAAAATTTGAGGAAGTTCTCTCCTTCATCCTTTCACCCTGGAAATGAAAAGCTAATGTTACCAACTGATTCTCCTGAAACTTCAGTGCCCGGGAATATTCCTGATAATGGTAGGCATCATAGTTCGAAGGGTAATATCAGGATAGCAATTATTGTTGCCTCAGTGGGTGCTGCTGTGATGATTGCTTTTGTTTTATTGGTTTATCATCGAACACAATTAAAAGAATTTCATGGAAGAAGTGAGTTCACTGGTCAAAATACTAGAAGAGATGTCAAGTTAGGAGGACTGACGAAGTCTTCCCTCTTCAAGTTCCATACAAATGTTCAGCCCCCGCCAGCTTCATTGAGCTTTTCGAATGATCACTTGTTGACTTCCAATTCAAGGTCACTCTCTGGACAGTCAGAGTTTATAACTGAAATTTCTGAGCATGGTCCACCTCAGGGAATGGTAGCAACTAGTTCAGCATCTGTAAATCCTAATTTGATGGATAACCCTCTTACTTCATCTGGAAGGAAGTCTTCTCCCGGTTCCCCATTGTCGTCCTCACCACGTTTTATAGAGGCTTGTGAAAAACCGGTGATGTTGGATGTTTACTCACCGGATCGGCTGGCTGGGGAACTGTTCTTCCTGGATTCTTCATTAGGATTCACTGCAGAGGAATTATCTCGAGCTCCAGCTGAAGTTCTTGGCAGAAGTAGCCATGGAACTTTATATAAAGCAACTCTGGACAGTGGTCATATGTTGACTGTAAAATGGTTACGGGTAGGATTGGTCAAACATAAAAAGGAATTTGCTAGAGAAGTTAAAAGAATTGGTTCTATGAGGCATCCAAACATTGTCCCATTACTAGCATACTATTGGGGGCCTAGAGAACAAGAGAGGCTTCTTTTAGCTGACTATATACATGGAGACAGCCTGGCCCTTCATCTCTATGGTAATGGTTAACTTTTCTGTCAGGCATATCTCACCTTCATCCCCTACATTTCCAATCCTGTGATTTTTTAAAAAATATTTTTTTATTGTTTGCATTTATTATGTACTGTAGTTATCTAATGCATTGTGCCATACCCTTTACATATGAACATGAATTTTACTTTTAGAAATTAGAATTTCCTTGTGGACAAAACTTGAGTACAGTACTTTATGGCAATTTTGGTGTTCTCTAATCAAGATTGGAGTTTTGTAGTGGTAACCCACACAATAACAGTTGGCATTACAGGCTGGTCCTGATTATCTTGGTGAAACTCTAACTTTAATTAGAAAACAACATTAAAAGCACTTAAAACTTAGAAGTACTGCACCTAAGTTTTGTTCTTCCCTTCTACTTAAGCATCCAACAAAGAGACTGTAGCTGCTGGGCAACTCATTGCTAAAATATTAGATGTGTAATTCCTTGAGGGGGTGTTATGTTTCAGGGGTCTGCTTTTAATTTTCTTTTAAAAAAATTATTCATTTCTAGTTCCATCTTTTAACAGTTTACATTTTCTATTTATGTTTTGAAAGGAAAAAATTGGGGGGCAGGGGGGGGGCGTTCGGAGAGCACTTGTATAGCTTGGAAAATCTCTTCAACCCTTGATGCCAAAAACAAACTGCATTATTAATAACTGCAACTCACTCGGCACTGTTTAAGGGTAATTTGACACGAAACATTGCATGTATTCTGGGGTGCCTGAAGTGGGAATAGCCTGTTCAAATTTGATTTGACTCTGAATTCTTGTTTCTTTCTGATTTGAAAGAGGGGAGGAGGGGGGGGGGGGAGGTTAAATAGCTGGATTCTATGATCTATCCTGTCTGCCACTATCAATTTTCACTGCTTCCTCCCCAAAGCTGGCAAGCGAGGACTCATTTTGTGTCTGAAACTCCTGCAGTTGTGCAAGCTGCATGGCTGTTTCTGAGTCTTTTAGAGTTTCAAGGGCTGTGTGTGTCCAAATGTTGGGCCTATTCTTTGTCATAGTATTCCTAAGGTACAGCTTGTCAAACAGTTCGCTTGAAAAATGTTTAGAGCTCTTGAATTATCTATTTAACACTGCTTGTTCACGCAGGAATGTTTGACACGATATGAGCATTTTATTAGTTGAGTATGTAATATCAATGTATCTGTTTGCGCAGAGACCACACCCCGGAGGCACTCTCCATTATCATTCAGCCAGAGATTAAGAGTTGCTGTTGAGGTTGCTCGATGTCTTTTATACCTTCACGATCGAGGACTTCCCCATGGAAACCTAAAGCCAACAAATATTTTGTTACCCAGCCCTGATTACAGTGCTCGTCTGACAGACTATGGTCTGCACAGGCTGATGACGCCGGCTGGAATTGCGGAGCAGATACTAAATCTAGGAGCACTTGGATACCGTGCTCCAGAACTTGCTACTGCATCCAAACCAGTTCCATCCTTTAAGGCTGATGTGTATGCACTTGGTGTGATCTTAATGGAATTGTTAACCAGAAAAAGTGCAGGTGATATAATATCAGGGCAATCAGGTGCTGTTGATCTTACAGATTGGGTTAGGCTGTGTGAGCGAGAAGGAAGGGTAATGGACTGTATTGACAGGGACATTGCAGGTGGGGAAGACTCCTCCAAAGCGATGGATGAACTGCTTGCAATATCTCTCAGGTGTATTCTCCCTGTACATGAGAGGCCTAACATCAGACAAGTTTTTGACGATCTCTGTTCAATATCTGTTTGAAATTTTTGTACATGCGTCTGGGAATTAGTTTTTTATTTTTGGTTCCTCGACCCATTGTTATTTTCTCATTCTTTGTACCCATCTTTTCTCCTCCTTAATTGGTTTCTGGCCTTATTTTGGGCTAATCATCATATTCTTTTCTTCTGTTATTCTCACTTTTTTCTTTCACTAGAAAAAGAAACAGTATTTCTTGTAAAGCGACAATCATTGATTAATCGACAGTGTTTGTGTTTTGATTTGAAATGGGCGTCTCAATTCTTTTAAGTTTAAAATTTTAGTTTTTTTGTATAGTTTTGGTTTACTTTTTAAAATTGTTTTTATTTTGTTGATCTTATTAAATTTTTTATACTTTTAGTTAAAAAATTATCCGTGTATATAATTTAATTTTTAAATTTATTTATTCATCTTGTTTTTTAAGAGATTATTTGGTTTTAAAAAAGGTTAATTGTAAATTTTAATTTTAAAAATGTTAATTTTATTATAAAAAGAAAGTAAAAAAAATTAATATATGATCAAATTAACATCAAATATAAATACCGGTTTTTTTTAATTAAGAGTATATATAAGATGCAACTTCTAAAAATTAAAATGTATGTTTATTCAAATAGCAAATTTATTTGATAGAAATTTTAACAGTGCGGATAAAAATTAATTTTTATAAAATGAAAATTTAAAATTATAAAAAAAGATTTTAAGGATAAATAAAATAAATGTAAATTAAGATATTAACACTTTTATCAAGTTTTTCTTGCTGAAGTCTTCAAAAATAACCTTTATTAAAATAAAATCCCTAGTCGGATTCGATGAACAAGTTATCAATCCGGGTATATATATATATATATATATATATATATTGTGGGTGTGTGTGGTATTTGATAACAATTTTAATAGTCGAATTTTTAATATTAGAGACCCCACCGGTGAATATGTGAATTCCTAATCCAATGACATGGGAGTAATTTAAATGTTCATGAATACAATTTCCTATTATTATTGATTAAAAATAGTAGTCTAACTCAACTATCTCAGTTAGTTACAACAGCCTTATTTTAATTAAGAGTGAAATTTCTTCATCTAAAGGCTTGACATTGTTGGGCTCAAATCAGGCTCCTTTAATCATAATCACATGTATAGCTTCGCCTCACAACCTCAATTGATGAATTATGGTAGCAAATTCACAAGTCTTTGACATCATCGACGTTCCTTTAGAGTTCCTTCTCATAAACTCTGTTGGGTCAATGATGCCTACTAGACTTACAGTGTGAGTCATATCGTGAAACAATTGTACTCCAATATTATTTCAAGCACCGAAAGTGGTCCAAATGGTCGGGGACAACTTGGGAAGTAATTCCAATCGTTTTGGCTAAACTAGCCAGCACCAAATTGTCATATAGTAATCTATTAGCCTATTAGATCCAGGTACGTTGTGTCTATTTTGGGGACTTACGTTCAAGCTAGGGATAGAGGATAGGTGATATTTATTTATCTTTTTGAGGGAGTGGGGTTGGTAGAGCAAAGGAACACCTAATTGCTGCTCTATTCTAATACTTAACTTATGAGTAAATGCTCAATTTCATCCTTGGAAAAAGTTTCTTAGCATAATTTAATCTCCAAAGAAAAAAAATCATCGAATAATCTCCAAAGATTATAAATGTAGGATAGTTTAGTTCTTTATCCATTTTAGTTAATATTTTTTGTGATAATTAATGATTTTTTTCAGGGATAAAATTGGTACATATTCACTTTTTTAGGAACTAATTATGTGCTAAAAAGTAGAAGAAAAATTCCTGAAGGAATAAAGTGTCTAAGATCTGTAATTTTGTGGGACTATTTGGGGTTTCTCTTTGGGATTGAATTGGATATTTATTCTTAATTTATACATCTAGCAGTCAAATAATGTTGAAAATAAATAAATAAAGTTGTAAAGAAATCTCATTTTTTTTGTTTAAATTTTAAATTTATCCCTCTTTGCATTATGGGGTCATAAATGATTACATGATAATAATTTTTTTTTTTGTGAAAGAAAAATTGCAATACTGCGAATCAAATAATATAATATTATTTTTGTGGGCTTATCTTATTAGTCGGACTCGTTAACATATCCATTTCATCAAGGACATTTCGTCTGGACCCAAAATAATCAAGTCCAATTCTTACTAGGCCCAACATTGTAGTCTATCCCCTATTCCCCTAGCTTGGATCCAAGTTGCATAATAATAATAATAGTAATATACTAAAATTACAATATTCTAAATGCTTTTGGTCATTCCCAATATAATATAATGGTTTTATTAATTAAAATATACATATATAGTTTACATGGACTTGCGATTTTGGTTAATTTCTTTCGGTAAATAAAAGAAAATAAAAAGAAGTTGTCCCAATTAAATATTAAAAATGAAGAATCATTGGGAAAAATAAAAAAGATTTATTCACTGCAAGTCTTGATTTTTATCATAATAAATTATAGTATTCTCCTTTAATTTTTTTTAAATTATACTATCATCCCTTTTATTTTAAAAGTTATACACCCATCCTTTGATATATTAGTATATTTTATAGTTTAATTTATTTTAAAGTGTACAAATTTATAAGTTGCAATAAGTAATTATTTTTTTAACCTTGTTAACTTATTAAAATTAAACCATTTGATAAAAATTTAAAATTATAAAAATATTATTTTACAAAGTTTTTATTTAAAATTTATTTATGTAAAATTAAATTAAAATTAAAATAAAATTTTATTTAATTAAATTTTAATATATTTTATATTAAAAATATAAATATTTATCATGTTTTAATTTATTTTTAACACCAAACATTTTTTATTTAATTAATAGCTTATAACTTTTAACTTTCAGTTTTTAACTATATTTTTTATTTTTAATTAATTTATTTGTTAGTTTACCAAATACATTCTAACGTTTAACTTTCATCTTTTTAATCTTTAACTAACTTTTTAATTTACTAATTTTTTAGTTTTAGTATATCCATTCTTAAACTATTAGCTCACTCATTTTTTTTTATAAAATTTTAAAGTTAATAATAAAATTTTAAAATTAGTTATATATTGATAGAAACTAATTAAATACTCGTTCATTCTAAACTAAGATAAATGTAACACATATTAATACTTAAAAAAGGATAATATAATTTTTAAAATAAGATAAAATAAAATAATTTAAGTATTTTTAAGAAAGAAAAATGTAATTACCCTTTTAATATTGTAATGTTTTTAACTCTTTTTTATCTGTTAGATGTGAAATCAATTTGTTGAAGTGTTGATTTGACTTTGATTAAAATAAATTAGCGAGTTTCTTACTCTTGTTATACAACTCATAATTTGTTATATTTCCCGTAAGATTCATGACTCAAGAAAAGCTTTGCCGATTGATATATTGCTCAATCTTTAAGTATTTGATTATTATGATACAATCACACATATATAAATTGTGAACTAAATTGGTTAAGAATATTTTAAAATTTTCACATAAAATATGTTATCTAATACAATTATTTCCTAAAATTTTTACTGAAGATAACAATCCAGATTATGAGATGTGATCCCAAATTATTAAAGAAAAGTCATCCACTATATAAGAGGAGGCTCTCACCCCCTTAATTCACATACATCTCTTCCTACTCTTATTAAGTATCAAAGTACTTCTACGGGTACTATCTCTTGAACAATCAATGTTTTTGATTGAGATAAAAAAAAAATTGTTTTCATTGTTAAGGTTTATCTTCTAGGACTAGGTAATATATATATATATATATATATATAATATGAGTTGTATATAATTAGACTATAATTAATTTAAGAAAGTGAAAATTATAAATTTAGATATACAAACTATGCATATGATTAAAATTGAAAAGCTAATTAGAGAGAGTGACACAATAACTTAAAAAAATCATGTACATTCATCTTCAAATTTTGAACATTGAAATTAAATTTAATAATTTAGATTTATTCTTCATAATAATTAATTATTCTCACCAGTGGTGTATATATCCCTAACTATATTGATATGCTCCGTCTGGTTGCCCCATTGCTGAAGCAATTAACAGAGACAGAGGGAGAAAAAGAAAAGGCATTAGTAGCAGAATGTCCTTAGACTCAAGTTGTTGATAGTGACACTAAAAGTAAGAAGACCTTCAGGGTCATGGCCAGTATTCCTTTGACAAGACTTTCGTGTGTGTATTAATATTGACTCTTTTAAGTTTTGAATTTTAAAACGAATGTTCTATTGTTTGCCATGTACTTGAAAAATTGGAAATGATATATACATTTATTAACATCATTTAAGCAAAGAGAATCCATGAGTCCCCCAACCAATGCACGAGTTGGCCAACCTGAATGTGAATGTAGTAGAAATGGTGGGGTGGTGGTGGGTATGTTCTGGGTTTTGGTGCACTCATACAGAAGAATGAGAGATTGAGTTTTTTAGTATTGTGAAGTTAGGTTGGCAGTGAGAAGACAACGGGGCGAATTGTAAGCCTCAAAATACGGGTCAAACAAGAATGGATGGTGCCACTCCCTTAGAATCTAAGCATTCCCTTTTACGTAATTTAATACCACCCCTCCAAATACACTCTTCTCTTCTGTCCTTCCCCTCTCTTTCACCACCCACTTTGATAGAACACTTCTCAAAATCCTAGCCCAAATAATGATAATAATAATAATAATAATAAAATAAATAAGAATAGTCTTTACCTTACCTCATTGGTAATCCTAATATGGTCTCACTCCAACAAGGAGAGATACACTCATTGATTTGTACTAATCTCTGCGTAATCTAATTTAGGTTTCTTTTCTTTGATAAAGTACAATATTAATTAGTGCTAGGTGGACTAAATAGCTCTTCCATCTCACATGATTATCTCAAGTTAAATGATTCTAGACTTTACATCATATGTGTGGAATTGAAAGGTGAGTTTTTGGTTTCTTTGTATTAAGTTAAGGTGTGCTTCAAGGGAAAATGCATATATGTCATTTGGGTGAAGGACAAATATAGTTAAGCAGTTAACTGTCTTAGTCATCCTCAAGGAATTAAAATGTGAAATTATAGTTGTTGAAATCAAGCAACTGTGTTAGATTCTTAAATGCGAAAATGATTTTCCCATATGAAAGCTTGGGTGAAATGTCCCAAATCATCATACCTCTATCCTCACACAATGTTGACAAAAGTCATTTTCTTCTAAAGATTATCAACTTATCTTGAAAGGTGTCCAATCTTTTTCCTTATTTCAGTGACATAATGTTAATTAAGGAGGAATCGTTTTCAGCTGGCTTAAAAGTTTGGAAGCAATTTCATAATCATGAACTTGAAGAATGAGTGTGAGTTTCTTAATATATGCTGATGATTACTATGTTTCCTTTCAAATTTACCCTCAGTTTCTTCATGTTGGATGTGGTGTAGGTACTCGTCTGAGGACTATAAACACTTTATCAATTTACTAATAAGAGCAGCAAATTAAAGACATACAAATAGTTATAAAATAGAAAAAAGATCGTTAAGAAGAAATTATATTTGTTTATATATATGGTATAAATCGTCAGTAATAAGAATATCTAGCTAGAGTTGGTGTTGTTGAGGACTACTATAACGGAGTCACTGAGTCCGTGATGGAGTCTGCATTTTGTCATGTTAATTTTAAGGGTCAGCTTGCGGTTTCTACACGGTGATTGGTTGCACGCTATAATAAAAATAATACTGATTTTTCTTCAAAAGAAGATCAACTCTATATATATATATATATATATATTTATATATAAGGGCTATTTTGAATTTGACAATATAAGGACATTTTTAAATTGTGGAAGTGCAACTAACTGGTTAACGTTTGTTTAATGGCTAATCAGTTGAATAAATAATCTATATATGAAGTTTTTTCCCTAGTCAATTAGATGATACTAATTAACACAAACATACTCAATTTGTTGATAATATATGTGAGCATAAAAAGACTGCCAATTTGGTAGACCTGCCCTTAATAAGAAGCAAGAACCACATGCATGGCGGCAATTGAATCAGAAAGTTGATTAAGAAAGTCAAACACATTTAAGAACTCACACGTGAGCAAGCAGTCATTGAGCTGGCATTTGTACAACATAAACAATATTTCTCTCTCTCTCTCTCTCTCTTTTTCTTTTGATAAACTATTTTTTAATGATATTTTAACAACTAAAAAGTTGATATTATATATGTATATAACTTTTTTATTTTATATATTTAGGCATCTTAAAAATACACAAATATAAATAAAAGAGAATTAAAATTGTTCCTCGGATTTGTTCAAGATATAAGATATATATATATATATATATTGTTTATATTTTTTTATGAGAGTGAAACTATTCAGCATTCCTAATAGTAGTCTATAATTCCTGAAATCCTCGTACATAAACCGGAGAGGTTTAGCAACAAACAAAAACAGCTAGCTTCTTCTGCAATATATATATATATATATGTAAGACTCTTTCTCTCACGCTTTCTTTCTAATATTTCTCTCTCCATATAACCCTTTTTGTTTATTTCTTTAAATTAAATATAGCTGGACTGCTTCGGCCTTGTGTATACCTTGCCTTTTAAGCACACACAGTTTCTACCCCTATTTTCCTTTCTTCTTTCCTTTGGACTATCTAGCTAGCACCTCTCTCTCTCTCTGTCTCTCTCTATTCTCTCCCTAAGTGACTCCTACTTCATACTCAGAGGGCATGCCTGAATGTCCAGAGAAAGGTAACACACACAATTCTCTTCTCCATCTCTGAACTCTCAGCTATATATCTTCTTATACAGTGATCTTTAGATATATTATATATATAGTGCTTCCCAGCCAGCTAGCCTGAAAATTTTCCTATTATGTTAAATCTTATTTTTCTAATAATATAGTGGATCGATGCTCTATGACAAAGTTTTAGTCCTTAAACTTTTGTATTCATTTAGTGATCAAATTTTAAATTAATAAGCATTTCATCTCTTAAAAAAAATTATGTTTGATAATTAATTTGTTGTGAATGAGGTCAGTTAATAAATTTCATGCTTCTAGGGAGAGATTTGATGAGATAGGGAAGAAGATCAAGAGAGAAGGAGATGTTTCTTCTCAAATGAGAAGAAGACACATGTTGGGCCCTCCTGGAACCCTAAATACTATCACCCCTTGTGCAGCATGTAAGCTTTTGAGAAGAAGATGTGCCCAAGAATGTCCTTTTTCTCCATATTTCTCTCCCCATGAACCCCAAAAGTTTGCTTCTGTTCACAAAGTTTTTGGTGCCAGCAACGTCTCAAAGATGCTAATGGTAAATATTATGATATATATGTACACACTCTACATATATGACACTGTCTATATATCTATTAACCATATTATATGTATCAATTGCACTAATAGCATATAGATTTTAATCATATCACATAATATTTCTTTTACCAATGTGTTTTAGGAAGTACCAGAGTGTCAAAGAGCTGATGCTGCAAATAGTCTAGTTTATGAGGCTAATGTGAGGCTAAGAGACCCTGTGTATGGATGCATGGGTGCAATTTCTGCTTTGCAACAACAAGTTCAATCTTTACAAGCCGAACTTAATGCAGTGAGGGCTGAAATACTTAAATACAAACTCAGGGAAGCTAACATGATACCTTCCTCTCATCATGTTGCAATGCTTCCTTCCTCTGGGGCTGTTTCAATTGCTGCTCCACCACCACCACCACCACCACCGCCTCCTCCTCCTCCTCCTCCTCTTTCTCTTCCTCCAACTTCTTCCCATTCTTCCATGTACATCCAACAGAGGGATCCCACCAATTATAGCACAATTTCAAGTGATAATATTTCCTATTTTGGTTAAATTTGCAGCCTACAAAACAATTATTCCATTTATTTCTCTCTTAAGATCCAAAAGGTGGAATAAATTAGTAAGCAAAGAAAAGGAGAGTATTGACACTGAATGTTGTTATGGCCGGGCTGTATGTTTTCCCCCCTTTTTTATTGTCTCTTAATCCATATTTTATTGTCGTAATCCATAAGATCAATTCCCGCTTGATATGGTTGATTAAACGTTAATTTCTTCAATTCATTTCATGCTGAAGTTACTGCTACCATATTTGAAATTAATTGCTCCTTGATCCTATGATAAACTGTATTTCTTCCCCAGCCTCATGTACAACCGATGTAGACACAATGCCAACTTGGTATATAGCTATGCAATTTCTCTCTCTCTCTCTCTCTCTCTCTCTCTCTCTCTCTCTCTCTCTCTCTCTCTCTCTCTCTCTCTTTTATTAAGCAAAGGACAACAAAAGGGATAAAAAAACCTTCCTTTATATTCCATATTGATGATATTTCAATTTGGTTGCAAAGGGTGGTGGGAGGAGGGAATCCCTGGTATTGTTGGTTAGAATTAATTTTGCACGTGACAGCTCTGGTTCGTGACTATGTTATAACATTTCTTAGACATGTTAATCTGTGCCACTGAAGAATCTGAGTTTGCTGTCTGAAGTTGCGGGAGACAAAAGGTATGCTTGTGATCTTCACCATGTTGAGTCAGAATTAACTTCTCAGAAATCTCTTAATATATATATATATGTATATGGAAATTTGGATGCATAATTTCACGTTAAATTATACTCATATCATTTGTATTATATAGCCAAACTATATTAATCATTACTATCCCTTGTAGCAGATATTGCTATATATAGCTAGCATGAGAATTGAATCTTCTACTGTAGATGTTATTACTTTTTTTTTTTATGTTTTCCTTTTGGCTTGAATGGTTAATGGATGATATTGTAATATTATTATAAGATTTTAATATATAAATAACTACCTCACGTCACCAAAGAACTAATATATATATACACACACTTTGGAGAAGGAAAGATGAATGCGGATTTAATGTCAGATAGCTGAACGAGTTTAAGTTAAGACATTCTCATTTTCTGCTTTATGGTTTTGGAATATATGATGTGACTCATCATCAGTAATGTGTCTCTCATCTTCAGTTCCTTTAAATGTTAGTTGAACTTGGTAGTTTCAAATTAATTATACATATGTTATCAAAAAATGTTAATTGATCACGCCGACACATTCTAGATTTTCGTTTACCTCATTAATTCACTGAATTGATCGATTTTATAATTGGCTCTGAAGTAAAGGGACCGAATTTTGATCCCAAAGGACCTACATATTAAATCACAGCCATGAAGAATGAAGTATATATATTTGATGACGAGTGAGAGAAACTTAAAAATTTAGGTTTAGTTTTAGAAAACGATCATTCTAATAAGTGATTTAAGAATATTTGTTAAAAATAAAAAATAAACAAATTTTATTAAAAGTTACGTTGAATGTACTAGAAATTATTTGTAAAGGTGTGTTATTATCATTTTAAATAAAAAATTATTTTAATTATTTAATTAATATCTTAAATGCATGTGTTAGTGTTGTTTTTAGAAAATGATTTTTTATTATTTTATTAATAATTATAAAATTGGTATTTTTTTCATTCTTTCTTTGTTTAAAAATTACAATATTCATAAAAATAGTTAAAAATACTAAATTTTGTTTTTATTATTCGTATATATTTAAAAATTAATAACATAAAGTGATATTTTTGTAATTATTAATGAAACTATAAAATATAAATAAAAACGTTTTCTTTATTTCGTGAAACATGTGGAAAAAATAAAAACAGAAAAGAACAAACTTTTTTGGTACAATTTGTAAGGAAAACAAATCTGTAATTTTAAACGACCTTTTTCTCATGCATTTTATTAAACAGCATCTTCTGATCGAGAAATAAGCGTTTCATATATTGACACATGGATTTATATTTTGTCCTATATATGTTGAAGCTGCATGCTTCAATAATTCTCTAGAAATTACATATGGCAAATTTTGGTGTGTAATTGAGAGCACATCAACGGAGGAGGCAGAGAGTGTGATGTGATGTGAAAGTTGAAAACATACTTAAAAAGAAAAAAAGAAGAAAAAGAAAAAAAGGAACAAGGTGTGTAATAGGTGAAAATAAAGTAGATATTTTGTTACGTATTTGTTGGATTGTCATACTCGATTGACAACTATTTAATTTCTCAAGAGTGGGTTTCCTTGGCGTGAGGATTTCAGTTAGTCGAAAAGGGAGCGAAGAGGAAGTCTTAGTCGTATAAGCAAGAAATATGAAGAAAAAGACTTTCACTTTCTTCTATATATTTTATTTTAGACCTTTCTTTTTCTGCATGATGCGCAAAACCATAATATACTCGTGTACATATATTGTTGCTTTTCAATCTCATCAAAAACTTAAAACCCTTTATATATATATATAATAAAATAAGATGTGACATGTATTGGTCCCATGTCATGATTGCTTCAACCCGTGGCATCTTCCTGGTGTTGACATAACCCAAATCATCACTACTTTTATTTGAACCAATTTGTATAAACCATAATTAAGACAATTTTTGGCCTTTGAAATTATGATTGAAGTCATCAAGTATACTGTATGATTAATTTAATCATATATATATATATGTATGTTGGATGGGTTTGATCCTGGATTGAGTAAGGCTTCGCCGCATCATTTATTTCTGTGTTATCGAACTAATAATCGGTGCATGTGAGAAGAGGGGACTCCAAGACTAAGCTATTCACTGACCATTCTTACTTGGATCTAACTCAACTCTTCTTGCTATTACCAATATTATAGCTTCACTAGTAATATTATTTTTATTTTATCAATGCTGATTGGGCGACCAGATTTTTCAGTCCATTCTGTGGAAGCTTGTTTTGGAGCTTTACTTTTCTTTTTAAATAGAAGAAAATTTAGGGGAAGGAGCAAGAGTAAACATTTTTTAAGGGTACATGTTATTTGAGTATGTTAATATTCAATGCTTTTATTAGGTTTCTAAAACTAATATTATATTCTTGCATATTTATATGATACATACATACATTATTAACTGACATGTAATTATGAGGCTAAAGCATGAGCATGGAAGATAAAAGAAATATACTTGGCTCGAATATCGTATTTTTAGCACTCAGTCAACACTTGAGCTTTAGCTAATCTTTATCTAAAGCATTATGATTTTATTGACGATGATTAAGAAAAAATACATATATTGTTACATTGATTAGAAATTGATTTTAAATAATTGGTACTATGATTATTAATTTAGCGAAGACGGGTAACGTCCTAAGAAGATAACAACCCGGCATACACTCACGTAGCACCTGAATGTAGCATTGAGTATATGGGCTTTGGTCCATATAAGCCCCAAGTTTACAAGCCCGAGTTGGAAAAAAATGATCCATTTAACCAATGCTTTATCATTTAAAGATAAATATAGTTATTTATGTATGTCATTATAGTGTGAGTTGTGTTTAAATTTACAAAATATGCTTAAGTTAAAATAATTACTAGAATGTGTTGGGTAAAATTAACGGATAAATGAGTTAAAAATTAAAAATTTTATTATTTTAAAAAAAATATTTAGTAAAAATAACTATTAAATTAATTGATAAAAATAAAATATAATTATTTGACTTGAATTTAAATATTATAATTTTATTTATTGTAATCTTAATATTTTATAATTTAAATTAAATTATTATATTAAAAATAAAAATAATATTTTTTAATTTAATTTTATTTATATATATTTTTTATTTAAAAGATTATAAATAAATTTATAGTTATTGTAATGATGATATATTATAAAAATATTTTTAAAGAAATAAATTTTTGTTTAAAATTAAAAATATTTAATTTTTTATAAATAAGTTTAAAATAATATTTTATAAGAGTATTTATTTTATTTTTAAAATTTTTACAAAAATTAAATATTTTTATTTAAATAATTTAAATAAAATATTTAATAAATAAATTAAATATTTTAATATAAAAAATAATATTTTGTAATAAATGATAGATTATCAAATATCTCAAAAATAAAAAATAAAAATATGACTTTTAGCTAGTAATTTAAATTTTAAAAACTAATAAAAATAACGTTAAAATTTTTTTAATTATCTTATTTAGTTAAAATATTGAAAATTAATAGGAATAGAATTTTAAAAAAATATTAATTATTTAATTTTATTATTAAAATGATTATCATATTAAAAAATTAAAAATTATTTTAAAAAATAATAAATACTTTTAACATCAATATAAAAATAAAATTTATTAAATAATATTAATATTTTAAAAAAATTAAATGTGTTTAAGTTGTTACAAATATTTTTTGCCGCAAATTTTATCATTAAAAAGTATATTAGATACAATGTATATTGTTGATAAAAGTAGCTTACAAGAGCGACTGCAGTATTTTCTCAAAAACAATTGTTCTGTAATTAAAATAAAATAAAATTAACCTTTTTATATAGAAATAATAAAAATATTTGTTCCTATAAAAGTTCACATTACTCACATTAATTTATCTATTTATTTATAAAATTTATTTTTATTAAATATTAAATATTTATTTTATTTTAAGATAAGATAAACTATTTTTTATCATAGAACATAATCCACTGATATTAGATTTGAATTTTATAAATTTATTTTATTTAATAATATTTTTAACATGTAAATTTATATTATTAAAACTGTTAATTATGATATTATTTTGACGAATATCTGTATAAAATTTTATGTAATTAAAAAATTATAAATATGTTATATAATTATAAATATATTTGTAATAGTATGATAAAATATTAACTAATTTTTTATTTATATGAAATTTAATAAATTTAATCTATTTTAAAAAAATTTTAACGTAACCATTAAATTATCTAAATTAACATATATTAAATAAATTAATAAATAATATAAATTGACATGTTTAAAGCATATAATATCAATTGAATTTATTTTTATTAATTTATAACGAATATTTCAATGAATAAATACGTAATGGAAAATTTTGTTATATATGTCCTAGTTATTTATGTAAACTGATTATTGTAAGATATATAAATAAATTTTGTAATTATTTTAATTCTACACAAATTTAAATTATTAAATAGGATATTATATTACATTATGTGAATTATTTATTTTTTATTTTTTAATTTGATAAATAGTTATAAATATCTACAAATATGAACTATTCACATTAATGAATATCCTCCTTATATAAATAGAGATCAACACAAGGAAAATTCAATCCGAGATAATACTCAAATAAAAATAATTAAACATTGAGCCATCTTGTGGAGTTGTGGTCTAGATGTAAAGTTAATTCAAATCAAATTAGATAAAGGAAAGTCAAAATATATTTGAGATTTAATGTTTGCCTAACTCACCTATATTTTCGGAAGAAAAATAGCTCACGTTTTTTCATTTTCAAACTATTAGATTTGATTGATTTTGACACTTCAAACTATTGTGACACTCGGTGTTAAAAATTTGAATCTGTGCCAATTGACTCATGATTTAATGATTTAATAGAGTAAAATACTTTGTTAGTTTCATTTGATTCATGATAGTTTGTATTCTTTTTGCTTTTGGTTATCTTACTCGATGTTTCTACATACAAATTCATTTTGGGCATTAGATGACATGGCTCTCGTTACAAGGCAATATTAGTGGGATCTTAACCCCTATATTACACGTAAATTTTATGCACACAACTGTGATCAAATTATTAATTATACGTAATTCCTAATGAGGTAACCTTGGGTCTAATGTTTCTTTTATTTCTCTTTCTTGAATGTAGAATTATTTTTAATTAACTTCTGAAAAATATTTAGATTATATTTGATTTTAAAAAATATTTTTTATTTTTATTTATAAAAATATGATTTTATTTTATTTTAAAATTTTATTCTAGAAATAGTTAAAACAAAAATAATTATATTTTAATTTTCATTATTTTCTATCTAAAATGTTAAAAAAAGAAAATGTTTTTACAAATCAAATGCCATTTTTTTATATTTATTTTCAAAAAATATTTTTTTAATATTTTTATATTTTTATTTTTATTATTTTCAAAACAAAATTTTAAAAATAGAAGATAAAAATTATATTTTTATAAATAAAAATAAAAATAAAATTTATTTTTTGAAATCAAAGGTCGAAAATATTTTTTAGCTTTTCTTTTATCAACTTTTAGTTTTTATCTCCATAATTACGTTTGATTCATCAGCTTCTCCTTTAAGGAGATGAAAAGCCTTAAAAAACTGAATCAAAGATTTCCTTAATATAAGATTGATCAAAATTATACTTGAAAATAAAGTAACTTTTTCAAATTAAAATTGAGATTTATGTCCAAATATTTTTAGCTAAACTAATGTTAATATGTTGACTGTTGATAATGTCCAAGCTGCAATCCCACTAAATTGTCCGCAGTAATGTTTTGTTCAAAGTCTTTTTGTGTAATAATACAATTAAGAACTTAACATGTGAAAATTGTAAATTGTTCACGTTAGAATGGAATTATTAACATGAATTAAAATAAAACTAATGCAAAGAACTGGTTAAGGAAGAACAAAAATTATACTTTAAATTTTGCACAAAGTTACAAGGCAATCACATGTGGATGTAGAAACCATAACAGAGGGAGCTTCTAATAAAGTGTTTCAAAATTACACAGCCACATGACCTCCAAGAAATTTGAGCTTTTCCTACTTTCATGTCATTTACGTGGGACCGGGTTGACTACTGCTGCAGAGCTAGAAAGCTTGAAGATAAGGTTGTCAGACATTAGCATATGAACAATGTTGATTTTCCTATACTGCCAATGTTTGCTTAAACAAAATAAGATAAAGATTTACTGATTACAAAGCATATAACATGAGTTTCCCATCCCCAAATGAGTCATTTTTTAATCTCCTCTAAAATAGTAAATTGAAAACAAATTTATGTGCATCATAAAGTAAAAAAAATGATTGTTGATCTGTGTCTAATTAGGACATGAAAGGTGTAAATGATCTGAATTGTAAAAGAGTGACTTCCTTTTCTGGAAATATTTATTTTGGAGGAAAGAATGAGATGGTTGAGCAGAAATAAAATTATATATAATTTCAGGTTATTGTTTAACTCAACGAAATAGCAATTCTTTTTCACTTCTATACAAATATAATTTGCGACTTAGAAAGAGTTTTCTGTAATTTAAAAACAGAGTGAGCTTTATGTAAAAATGTAAAATAGAAAAAAACAATTCATTCTTAAAATTATGTTAATATATGAATAAAACTCAACTTGCACTTGTCAAATTGGATTTTAGTTTGGAGTGTGCTAACAATAATGCAAACATGCTAAAAGTAAAGTCTTCAAATTTTTTTCCTTTATTTTTTTTAATTCAGACAAATTTTCTCCTAAATACAATATTAAACGTTTTAATGCCCTGTCATGGGCTCTGTAATGGCCTAGTGGCCTTCACCTTCTTGTCCGGAAAGTCCACAACTAAGTATCAAAGCCCAAATTATTTGGGCTAAAGGAGGTCCAATTCCAGTTATGTGGGTAGTTATGTGGACTGCTTAATTGACCATGCCACAGAAAGTAAACCCCTCTCCCAAAAAAAGATCACTAATATGCATTATCATATACGGCGAAATTCATCCTCTATAGTTGTGATTGCACGGCTGAATTTTTTTTTTAAAAAATCATATTTAAAAATTTATATTCAAATATAATCAAATATAAATTATTCATATACAAATATATCATTTTCTTAAAAAAAATAATAAATTACGAAGTCATGTAGCAGTTGCATGACGATAAGCCGCTGTTTTCATCCAACGGTTGCATATTACTTGAAATAAATCATGAAAGGTCTCTAAAAAATGATCTACCATTAAAAACCTACCTGTGACCAGAAAAAGAAGGTAGTACTGCGAATAGATAAAACAGAACAGAATGGATTTATTTTATTTTTATATAATTAAAAATTGAGCTGTTTTTAATATCATGTTTTGTTATTTCTTGTACAAAATTTTGAAACAAGAAAAAAGTAAAGATAATATTTTTTATAATTAAAAAGAAATTATTTTCGACACCTTGCATTTGGTTTTTTCCGCAATTACTTTTTATTTTGGTCATACTGTTCATTTACTATCTTATAAAGAAGGTCCAGAACAATGCTTTGATATTCATCTGGACATTAATGGATAAGGCTTGGGCCCAACTGTGTTTTATTATAAGTAAATAGTATTAATTTTACGATTAGTTGTCTGGATTCTAAAAAATAAACTATTTTTATCTTTTTCTTTTATATTTATTTAATTTAAATTTGAGTATAACTAATTTTAATAAAATTGATCTTAAAATTCGAATCATCGAATGAAATTGATATCTGTATATAAATTTTATATTATCTCCTCTCTTTTTTTAAGAAATAAAATGAATTTTTTTCCTAATTATGAAAATACAGAGACCCATTTTCCGCATTTAAAATGGGAAGGATTATTTGGTTTTAATATTTTAATTTATTATAATATTTATATTAATGAAATATTCATCCATTTTCTATATTACTGATTCATCATTTAATATTATAAATATTATTAGAATAAATTTTAAATTTATAATATATTAATTGATTCAAATATTTTTATTAATTTTCATGAATTAATTATATTTATTAAAAAGTACTATATATTTTAATAAAATATTTATTTTTTATTAAAATATAAAAAAATGTTATTGTTTTAACTGTTAAACAAATAATATTGAAGGAAATAATTTTTTTATTTTTTTTATATTATTTTATTTTATTTATATCAAAACAAATATAGTGAACTTATAATTTATTAAGTTTTTTTTTTTTATTAAAGTTTATACAAGTAATAAGTATAAGTAGGGACGAAATTGAATACGGTTCTTCAACAAAAGTTTATGATTTTATTTATTTAAAATTTAACTTAATTTAATTTATTTAATAAATAGATAGATTTAAATTTATTAAAAAAATTTATATAAACAAATTTAACTTAAATTTATAAAAAATTTGTTTAATCTATTCAAAACATATTTATCTTTATATATTTATTTTAATATATTATATTTAATAATATTAATATATTTATATAATTTTTTAAAAATTTTAATTTTTAATTTCAAACAAAAGAAATTCTATACAATTTTTTCTTTATCCTTAAAACACAATCATTTCTATCCATTTTTTGTACGAAACTATAATTTATTTTTAATTTTTCTTGATGTAATATTGCATAATAATACATCATATATAATACATCATTTAGTGTAATATCTTAAAATAAGTATTTATAAAAAATTTTAATATTAAATAATTTTGATTTAATTTTTTTACAAATGGTATTAGTAAAAAATTGATTGATAGATTTTGTAATTTAAAAAATATTAAAAAAATATTTTAATATAAAGATATATGCATGCATACTCTTTACCCCTAATTAAGATTTTTTTATTTTATATATTTTAAGTTTACAAAATTTTGTACTCAATTATTTATACAAATTTTATATTTATTTAATAATTTTTTTGTAATATAAATTTTTAAATAAATTTAAAGATTTTGAAGGCTTTAAATCAAGATAAATTTTTTTAAAAAAATATTTAATAAATAATATATCCAAATTAAAAATTTAAATAATTATTTGTTAATTCAACTTAATTTATTTTTATCTCTACATACACGTTTAAAAAAAATAAATCAATTAATTAATTTAATATCAAATTATTCTTGGTTAATAAATAACAATATTTTAATATATTTTTTATTTTTTATTTTTTATTTTTTATACATGTGAATTATTATTATGGTTGTTATTGAAGTAGTAGCGAAAAGTGAAAAAATAATGTAAAAAAAAAAAGTCCTCCACAGTATGCAAACAGCTCGATACAAATGTTAAAGTCCACTTCAACTTTCTTTATTTTTAAATTATAAGTTTTGTATACCCAATAATATTAATATCGTTTTAATGTATTCTATATATGTTTTTGGTATATCATCTATCATATTTATCAATTTTTTCTATTTTTTTCCTTTTTCAAGACGTAACCTTGGGGTATCTATAAATCATTTTTCTTATCTTTTGGTGAATCATTTCACCTTCTTTATCTTTTCTCTTTCCGCGTGAGATATTTTGTGTACTTCGCTTTATGACCCATTTGGGATGGGCTCCTTCGTTGACCAAAATGATACATGAGAAATAAATAATGCACGGAGTATTTTAATATTTTAAAAATAAAATATTTTTAATTTAAAAATATTTTATTTAAATAATTTAAATTTTATATTTAAATTAAATAATTTAATTTTTATTATATATAAATTTTATTTTTACTTTTTTATTTATAAAAAATTAAATATATAAATATTTTGATTATGTAATATATTTAAACAAAATATAATCCAACAGTTATAAATAAATAGATGGATAGAGATATAAGAGAACAATAAAAAATCTTAAAAAAAACAATGAAATAAAAACGTGAGATTTTGTACTGATTGTTTAAAAGAATAAATTGAAAAATTTTAAATTTTATTTATTTTAGATAAATTTAAAATTTTTTAATTTTTTTAAAAAATTCAAATAAAATATTTTAAATTTGAAATTTATTTTCCTTTGTAAAATACCTAATCCAAAAGATAAAATTAAAGAAAACTCAAACATTTAATTGCTCTTGACACCGATAAAAGAAAAAAAAGGAACATTAACATAATTAAGAAATTAAGAAGCAAAAAGAAAACAAAATCCGAATGGAAAAATCGCAAGTGAATTAGTATATGAATTAAACCACCCTCTTTAGCCTTGACAAAGGCTTTTTTCTTACAATATCGTAAAGGAAAAGGTTAAAATAGTACAACTAATACTAAGAAGCACACAGAATCCTAAAGAAATTGAAAACATGTTTGAACAAACTTATTATACACATATCCCAAACAAAATTAAATTGCATCCCTATATGTAATATGAGTCTTAATATATTTAGACTTAATTAGTTGATCCTTCTACAATTCTTCCTGATTTCTCCATTGGAGCCAGTAAGAGGACTAATGTTTCCCATCTTGATCATGGCGGTGACGAAGTCAGAGGAGAAGGAGCTAGGGTTAGTGGTGTAGCCACGCACTATGGAATCGGTGGAGCCACCATTGAATAGTTGCTGGTCAGAGTGGAGGAGACCCTTCTTCTGAACCAGGTTCTTGAAGTAGTAGTTGTCAAAGGTAGTTGGAGTCTGAAGATCAAGGGGTGCCAAATTGTTATCCCCTGACCCTGATGCCCTGGGGCAATTTGATTGTCTGGTTTTAGCAAATGTGCTATCTATGTTCGTCTCGTTGTAGATACGTGCTCTGAAATTGGTGCACCTTGCTTGCCCAATTGTGTGCCCACCTAATAAATAAACATGTCTCCCCAAATTATTGAACGGAAAACCATCCATTCCTAATTAATTCACCTTTGACCATATGAAATGCAATTTATTAGCAAAACACTATAACATATTAAACATATGTCAAAATTGCCTATCCGGCCCCGTATTGGATTAATGCGATTTGAGTTTTGGACTATACACTTAAAAAAAATTGACCTAAATCTGATCAAGAAAAATTTAGATAAGCCAAGCTAAAATAATCCAAAATTGATTAAGACTTAAAAATTGAAAACGCATCTTCTATATTTGAGTGATTGTAAATTGTTTGTACCTGACAATGCGACCAGGTCCTTGGTGGAAAGGCCAAGAGCGCTGAACCTAGAGATGAGTTGGTTAAGGTTAGAAGTGGGTGGAGGGATGCCATTATTGGCAGCAGATAGGCTAGCCGTCTTAGAGTCTCTTCTTCCAAGTTTAACATCCCAACCAGGGCCTCCAAGCTAGTATCATCATCAAAATCAACAAAATATTTTCAATTTAATTACTAAACATGGCATTAATTAATTCAGATATAAATATGATTAATGCTTTAATTTAATGTGGTTTTATTTATTGAATGATTGACACTTACGATCTGAACTGAGTCTCTGGAAGCAATTGCAAGGATGTCAGCACAAGAGACAACTCCGGGGCACACTTTTTCCACGGCTGATTTGATGTTGTCAATGACTTCGAATCCGCGGGCAGAGTTCCTGTTTGGGTTTGCATTCTTCTCTCCCGTGAAGCTTGATGTGTCATCAAGTAGAATTGAACCATCACATCCCTGCAATTTGTAATCTTTTCTCGTTAATTAATCACTAATTATATCTATAATAAAATAATATATAATATAATTTGCTGTATAATTTTATAATGTAAAAAACATATATCTCACTTAGTATTTTGACCATCTCTTCTTTTTTTAAACAAATAATTTGAATACAGTGGAAAAAGTGCCCGCCATATACAGTTAATTAAGATGAAAGATATTGATTAATCATTCCTCACCAAGGTTAGTAGTACTTTTTCTAAAATATTATTTTTACCTTGTTAGTATAAAAGTAGATGGATTTAAATTTTCTCAACAAGTTCATTCACAAGGAATATTGGTTATGTATGGAAATTGCAAGATTAAAAAAAATGAGAGAGAATGAATACTCATGATCCGCTGCTAATATAAACAAAAGTTAAAAGATATATATTTGATAAAATAATATTCATTATATTAGAAATATTAAATTATTTAATACTTATATTTTTAGTAATTAAAATGATTTCATAAAATGTATCAGACATTCTTTAACTAATAATTTTTATTTTTTTTATTTATTCAGAGACTAATAATTAATTTCTATTTATCCATATATTTAGATATTTAAAAGAGTATAACTTATTTTTTAATATATATCTTTAATAATAAATGAAAAGGCTTGAAATTATAATAAAGGGAAAAGAAAAGTAAATCTTATATATTAAATTAAAAAATAAATAATAATTTTAAAAACTAATAATATTAATTATATTTTTAATATATGTACTTTTTTCTAGGTGAACATATAAAAAGAAATAGAAAAAAGTATTATTTAGAGAACTAGTTAACACTAAAAAGGTTATACCACACAAAATTTTGTGATATGATATGTGTAAAAGGTAATGATGATGTTGTCTTGTTTTAAATAAAATTAGTTGAAAAAATGTTCCTGTACATTCGAAAACAGGTAAAATGAAATGGGAAGAAGAGAGGGAAAAAGGATGTAATGTAATAAAAAAAAAGTTATATGTATTGAGATATATAATAATTAGAATTGAATTAGTTGATGTTGGGAGGAAGCAAAAGCAAAAGCAGAGTAAGCGCATATAAATTACATTGACAAAGCAATCATGGAAGAACAAGCGGAGCAGAGAAGCGCCCATGCGGGTCTCCTTTGATATGGCAGATTGCACCGTGGATTTCACGGTGGAGAAGAGTTTTGGACAAGAACTTGAGTAGAAGTTTGTAGAAAGTTGTGCATTGGCACTCCCCACTATGAGGACAAACAGAGCCAAACTAATCATTGATCTACAGCAGAACAAAGCCATTGCTTAGCTCAAACACACTAACTTCCAAGTCTTTGTCTTTGTGCCTCAAAGAAGGTGTGGTTTTTGGGTTAATGGAACTTCCATATTTATAATGGTCCCTGGCGACGCTTCTCAATGTCCCCAAATGTTTCTCAACACTCTCTAGGCAATTTGGCCCGGCAGGTAACATCCTAACCTAACACGTAGACTATACATAGTGCATGGCGATTATTCGAGTTTTCAAAAAAGTATGATGGAAACTTCATATTTTCAATTATGATTTGTGATTATGATGTATTAGAAAATTGGGATTTATCGGTGAAATATTTGATTTTATCAATTCAAACATGATAAAGTGAAAACCCGCGTCATTGTCCTGTGAATCCAACGACTTGTGCCTCCCTGCTTTGATTTGTCAAAATGTTAACAATTGTTCGGTAAACTATTTTCCGCTGTAAGGGTCCCATCATGTAACGCTTTTGATGCGTGACATTTTTCATGCTATCCATGTATAAAGCAACGGAACAAAGTCAAAGACAAATTTGACTGCTTAATTTAAAAATTAATGATTCCAAAAACCAAAACAAGTAAGGCATAATCTTATTTAGTCACGAGTAATTGACTTCGATTTTAACAGAATAAGTACAGCTGAGAATATTTGTTTGGTGAGGTTACTTTTGCAAATTGCAAGTTTACTCAACCAAAATAATACTTACAATATACAGCTTTTGCAAATTAGTTATCTTATCTAGAGAACTAGCCAGGCTAAGTACGTCTCAACGCGGGTTTTACCTTCTCGTGTGAATGACACCCCACAAGTTTCGTGGCTCGTTTTTCAGCTTTTGCTGGCTGAATGTTGCCTATAGCAATCAATCATATAATTGCGTTCAAGACAAGTAAGGAAGTAAGAAAGTAAGAAACTTCTTCGCTTGTCTGATTTCAGTGAGATCAAATTCTTCAACTCTTTACTTAACTAAAGCTATAATAATAGTATCATAGTAAAACCTAAATGACTAATAATCACACCTTAATCTTAGACAAATCTCTAGCACTATAACACTCAACTCATTTACTACTTACAACATCAGAAAAAGCAATATTTTGCAGTTCTGTTTTACTTAACTCTGCGATTTGAACCGAAAACAAATAATGTGCAGAGAAAATGACGTCAAAATATCAGCTATGTTTTAATTTTTGGTCGCAAACCTATATTACTTTTTCTTTCTTTCTTCACTGTTTCAAGCGAAATCATAAAAAGTTCAGCGTGGACACTTTCCCATTTTGGTGTAGCGATTGACTATTTAAGACACTTAAATTGTATATCTTGAATAAATCAAATTCCTTATATTTTTAATACTGAAATCTCTAATCGAGTTTACAGTGATGTCACCAAAAAAATGTCATATGCTAATAACAAATATTGATGTTGAAAACAAAAAATCGCATACCAAGTGTTTGGTTTCAAAACGTAGTGGTGAAAACATAAAACCAACATGATGTATATTTTTTTTTTATTAAATTCTTGCGTTAATGATTAAGCATCGTTATTCTATACTGGTCGCTGTCTTGTGTCCCAAAGTTCGTCAACATTCTTAATTAAATGCCAAATTTACCTGCGTTTGCTTTTGCTTAGTATCTAAGGTTCATATTACTTTCTCCGTCGTCTTCTTTTTTAGAAAACATTCAACCTCAATTGGAGCAATTCTTTTTATTCTTTTTTAAATATTTTGTTCAACAAAGTAGCGAATCGAGTTTACTGATAAGTAATATCGCATTAAAAAAATTCATACAACTAATGTTTAATTAATTAGATGTTATATTAACTTCTATTCTAATAAAAATTAAAATGTCACTTTACAGGTTTATATGAACAATTGACATATCGATCATACTAACATATAATTTTGTTGGTATGGAAATTTTACAAATACTATTAGTGTATCTTTGATATAATGCATTATATTATAAATATAAATCCATAATATTTACAATAATATTTTAATTCTTATTAAATCAAGATATATCAACGGAGACAAATGTAATGCTTAATATTTTAGAGTGTTACTATTTTATCTATTAATCTTAATCTATTATTAAGGATGTGATTAGGATCTAGCGATGAGAATAGGCCAAATAAATTATCTAAGAATTTATGACCTAAATCACATTAGATCTAAGTTAAACTTGACTTATTTAATTTTTTAAAAACATTACTTACTTTTATACTATAAATTTGGACATTCATTTCTAAAATAAAGGTTTTTTAAAATTATATTTTAAAAAATCACTTAATTTCTGTTCTATTAAGCATTTTATGTTATTTTTATTTATTCCTTTTAAACATTATTGTTAAATTTTAGTTAATCCTAATTTAAATTTGAATTGAATTTTAAATTATTAATCGTGATATACGCCATATCAAATTAAAAAATCGGTAAATTTAATTACATTTTTAATCCTCATACTTAGTACATGGTCTTGGTTTTTCTTCTTCTAATTGATCACTTTCAGTTCTCACAATTTTGTAATTGTTAAAATCAAGTCTTTTTATAATAAATTATATCCAGTAATTTATAAGAATACAATAAAAATATGTTATGGTATTAATTTGAAAGAAAAGAGGTATAATTAGATATTTAAATTAAACCTAATTTTATTACCTTTACATAAAAATCAACATGCTATCATGTCTTTGTTATATTGTCGTTATTTATTGAACAAAATTTTGGAGGGAAAACTTAATTTTAAAGAATGTGTTAAACTTGATTTTTAGAATTGTTTTTAAATATTTAAAATAATATCATTTTATTAAGATATTAAATATATATTATATTAAAAACTACATATATTTTAATAAAAAATTCTATTTTTAAATATTTAAAATTATTGGTAAGGGTTAATATTAATAAAACCGTAATTTTAATACTTAGGAAAGGTTTAGAGTAATTACAAGTAAATAAAAGTAAAATAACCAAAATTGAAGAAACTGAAAAAGTTCAATCAGTTTGTTTTTTTTAAATGGTAATAAGAGATATCATACAAATACGAAAATAATTTAAAAAAAAAAAAGGATTTTCAAAGTTTGTTGACTAAGTTTGGTTTTTGTCTTGTCCCTTTATTTTGTCGGTTGGCAATAGTGGACTTCCATATGCGGGTCCCGGCCCGTATAATGGCCCGTTCAATGTGGCATGTAGAACCTGAGAAACTAGATGCCTCATTCCCTGTTCTTTTGACCTTCACAACTTGAAACCCTTGCTGCTACAATATTTCCCAAGTTTGATCAAGTGTGTAACGAATCCCCCACCCTCCCACACTACTTTAAAGGATAATAATCATTAAGCTTTTTTATAGACTCTTTTTCTTAAGCTTATAAATTATTGGAATACATTTTTCTTCCTCAAATTAAGTCTTTTTTTATGTGCACAATCAAAAATAGAAGGGAAATTATATTCTTACAATCGTTTTTTTATATTTTACAAATATGAAGATAGAAAAAAGATTTTTTAAAAAAAGGACGATGAATGTTTACCGATCATAATACATTTTTAAAATACATTATTTATAACATGCAAGTGAGTGTGCGAGATATTTCAATTAGTATCTTTTTTGTTATATATAAATTGGAAGTGAATATGAGAGATATTTCGTTTATTGAATTATATTTAAGCTTAATTTATGTATAAAGTGAATATCAGAGATATTTCATTTGTTAAGTCAGGTTTAAATCTAATTTTTCACAAGTATAATTAACTTAAGTATACAAAACAAAAAATTAATTATCATATATTTTAACAGTATTTTTAATATTTTTATATTTTTTATATCATATTATATTTTTCTATTTTTTTATTACTTTCTTCATTTTACCTTATTTTACTGTTTTAAATAGATAAATAACATTTTTTCATAATAAAATATGGACAATTCCGCGGTAGTATTTCCACACACCATTCTTATATATATAAAAAGTAGTCAATGATTAATTTTATTTTAGCTGCATGCTATTTTAAAATAAAATATTTTTATAAATATAATTTAAAATTTAAACCTTTGTTAATATATTTTAAAAAATATTACTATTTACATGACTACATCGAACTTTGTTGACACTGTAATGTTTCTATATATGTGTGATTATAATTATAAATTTTATAATATTATATCAATAATATATATTCATATTTAATTATAATAATAAATGAGAATAGTGAATTATAAAGATGTTATCTATTTTCATTTTATTTTTATATTTTGTATAAAAAATAGTAAAAATAAAAAAATATAACATTTAATTTTAAAAATATTTTTTATTTTAAATTTTTGTACTAAAAGTAGATTATTTTTTTATTTCCACTCTGAAACAAAATGTTAAAAAAATAAAAATAAAAATAAAATAACATATATATAAATAAAAATAAAAACAGAAAATATTTTTAAAATTAAATATTACCTTATTTTATAGTTTCATTATTTTTTATAAAATTTTAAAATAAAAAATAAGATATATACATAATAACAAAAATCAAACATTTTTTAAAATCAAACCTCATCCATAAAATGGGTAGATCATCGAACTTTGTTGACAGTACATGTGCGTAATTATAATTATAAATATATAATATTTTACTATTAATATATATATATATATATATATATATATATGTATATTTAAAATTTAATAATATTTTAACTCATTTTAATAAAGATTATGATTTTTCTTCTTAAAAAAAATAGCGTTCCAGGCAATTTCGTTGTGCAGACTAAATTTCAAAGCAATATTATTAATACATTATTTATTTCCTTTCAGGAACCTCAGGGCACGTAACCTACTGGCCCCACAAATCATGGGCTTTTATTAGAAAGATTCTGCTTTGGTCAAACATCAATTTAATGAACACTGTCTTCCTTTTATAATAATTTTTTCGGTAAATTTTGTATTTAAAATTTTTTGTTTTATATTTTTATTTAATTATGTATTATTAAAAATTACTAATTTTTATAATAATTATTTCAAATATTATATATATATATATATATCATAATATTTAATTAATTTAAAAATATAAAAATATTTACACTAATAGTATATTAAAATTAGATTTTTATCTTAATATATTTTGAAAATTGAAAAACTACATTTATCGAAGTAGATATAGATAAAGAAAAAGTTGTAATCATAATCCCACGCCAAATTAAATAAGTAGTTTGAATATTCTAGGTTGGTCAAATTAATGATGGGTTTAATTTCCATATGTTAATTTAAATTTACTTAAGTATTCTTTGAAAAAAAAATGAAAATTAATAGTATGGTCAAGTTTGGTTTAATTTTTAAATTTTTTTAAAGTGTAAAAGTTCATAAAATAAGTTAATGTAAATATGGACTGTTAGAAAAGATTCTTAAACATTAAAAAGCACAAAATATTTTCTTTAGTATATATTTATTCTTATAGAAAGCGACATTGTCATTATTTATTTATTTTTATACAAGAATATTTTTTATAACATGAAAACATACGTCTAAAATGTTACAAAGAATTATTTTTTGAATTCATAAATAATAAGTATTTTTTACTCTCTTAAAAAAAGTTAAAAAAAATAAAATATGGAACATTCACATCTCAACAAACAAATGTGCCACGGTGCTTTTGTGAAATTGTTGTTGAAGTTCGTTTGTTGAAAGGCACTTTGCAAGAGTTTTATTTTTAACAATAATGCGGATAATAGGTCTGTGTGTGGAGATTTAGCTTCCTATATATAAATATCCCATATGGATCTACGTTGGGGATGAATAAATATCCTCAAACTCATACAAATACCATCATGGCACTATATCAAAAATAAACAAATAAGAATTTTTTAATTTAAATTATAAATAAAAATAAATGAATAATTGAAATTATACAATAATACTCTCTAATTTTCTTCAATCCATTTATCAAATCAAAATAAATAAAATATTTACCATAAAATAGAAGTTATCTTTTTCTCTTATTTTTAGTTTGACAAATGCTGATTAGTGTTGAAACACGAATTTGTAGTTAATTTGGAATACTCGGTCCAGTTCAATTAGATACTAAGTTTATGTGGATTTGGATAAAAGAATCCAAAATTGTTTAAATATCTAAAGTGATAATTTATGCTCACTCCTATACGGGTAGTGAGATAACCTGCATTACAATCAATTTTTACTTCTTCTTTTTTTGTAAATCATGCTGATTATTTAATTTAAAACAATGTTAGATATGTTTAAAACGTGAAACTGGTAGGACCAAAGTTGTTGAGAATAGGAAAGCAATAGTAATAAAGGGTCAAATTTTAGTATAAACTTTTCTCATGTATACTGTATGCATAAAAAAAATGTTATTTGTGTTGCAAGTACTATAATCCAATCTATTGATTTTGTACAAATTACACTCAAGAGTGAAAAAATTGTAGATTTTCCGAATCTGTGTGACCAAACAATATCGAATATGGATGCAAGAAAAAGATAATATATATAACAATTTAAAAGATTGCGATGAAGAGAGTGAAATATTATTTTAAATTTTAAAATTTTAAAATTCATCATATTATTTGTTAAAATATAACAATTTATATTTTTTATTTTAAAATAATAATACTGATCAATTTAATTTTTGTAACAAACTAAATTAATACTAAAAATATATTAAATTAAAAAATTATAAAAAATAATAAATTTTATATTTCAGTAACTAATATGACTGTTAAATTTTTTAAAGATCAAATTTGCAATTTATTATGATGAAGTTGAAGATTTCAACCCCTACTTTCCTAATTTCATTTTCGAGCCTGTTTATTTTATTACTGAAAATTTTAATTTTTATATATTATTAATATAAAATACACATTAAAAAAATATAACTCAAATTATTACATATTTAAAATATTCAAAATTTAAAAATAATTTTATCATAATTAATTATTTTTTAATTTTTAATCAAACGAGCATCCGTGATAATAAGGATACGAGATCGACAAACAAGCTTACTCTAACCGGGGTTAAGGCCTATGTCTGAACAATTTTTATTTTCAACTTCTTTTATATATATATATATATATTCGAATTATCTGAACTATATAACTAAGCATATGTCTCTTATAATTTTAAATATTTTTCTTTTAGTTTATTCTTATAGAAATATTTTTGACAATAAAGTAAATTCACTATTAAGAGTGAGTTTCATTACACATTATTCCTTTTAAAGACCCATGTTTTACATGGTTGTTTATCATCATTTTATTTTTGTAGTTTTAAATTATTGATTACCTTTAAATTTTCCTTTTTATTGACTTTTTTCTTTCAATCTTAGTTTCTCATTCAAATTTTTTAAAGTAAAACTATACATAATCTTTAAATTTTTAAATACTTTTATACCACATGTAGATTAATTATACATGTATCTCTTATATTTTAAATATTTTTGAATTACTTCATTCTAAATTTAAAAGCATCATGTATATAATATGTAATATTTTCTAAATTTCTATATAAATTTAAAATACGCAACTTTGGACATACTGATTATTTACATAAGAGTTATAAGATAACAAATACATACAGTACATACATTTTATTTCTATCTTTTTCATTATGTTACATGCTTCTTACTTTTTTATTAATTTATATCTCTTATGTTATGTAGTATTTGTTTATTTTACAAAAGGAATTTCTCTTTATCTAATTGAGCTGAAGTTCAAAGTAGCATCTCGCCTAATTGATTGGGTTCACATTGCCATATAGGAACTTAGAAACCGTCAAAGTTCACAATGATCACGCTGCATGTTAAAGCAGAAAGATGCTTTGCTCCTTCCACGCTGTTCATTTTATAAAAACTTAAAAACTTAAAAAGTCAAAAGATAGTTATTGCCTTTTTCTAGAACCAGAGTTACTTAAAACTTATCTAAACTATTTTGTTGCGTTAGCTTGACTTCTTTTTTGAGCTGACGAGGATTAGAATATTATGATTAACCCAAGTAGTGTTGTATCATTTTCTAACTAAAATATGGCATCACTAGTTTTACGCATTATATAACGAAATTGAGTGGCTAAGGCCTAAGAAGGTAAAAACGACATATCTGGATAATGAAAAGAAATGCATGCTCGAAAATTTAAGCATGTTTAGTTGGCAATCTAGAATGGATTACGTAAATGCATTGTTTAAAATGACTTTTCGCGAGATTTAATGATTAACTCGTGTAAAAGTTTATTGGTTTGTACATAAAACGCAATGCTTGGTAGTTTCGTACTTTTTTCTTTATATAAAATATTTTTAAATTTATAAATATAGAAAAATGAATGATACAAGATTAATCTTGTGATATTATATAAAAAGAAACAAAAACATCAATATTTATATGCTAAAGTATTTTTTTTTTCATTTTAAACATAGGATAGGCTAAGAGTTTATCATACTCTTATCCTATATTATTTTATCCTTCTGTGAGTATATATTAATAAATTTAAGTACTCGTGTTTTTAAATTAATTATTGATCAATATATTTGATAAATAATTAGTCAGATTTCACTAATGGTAAGTTATTAAATATAAATAATTGTGTATTTAAATTATTTTATCAATTAGTTAAAAAAGCGTATGTGAAGAATTTGTGGAGATAATAACTAAATACAAGGTTCTAAGTTTGATTATCCTGCTTCAAAATAATTTTGGTTTTTCAATTTTGATTTTTCTAACGTGTGCAAGATAACACATAAATGGAAAGTTTTGAATAAAAGAGTATATTTATTATATTAAAAATGTAAATGTATAAAATAAATATTTTATTTTTAATTAAAAACTTCCAATGTTGGCCATTATTATCTTATACAATACTATAAAAAATTATTATAGTACATGTTCATCTTTATTTATTTTTTAAATTTTTATGATAGTTTTAATTCCTATAAGAAAATAATAAAATCTAAATAAATAAATAATTATGACTTAAAATTATTGTAAAATTTTAAAAACAGAATGGATCAAGATTCAAGATATACACACTATACAATATTATATAGGTTAGAAAAATCGTTCTATTTATATATATAAAAAAATCAGTGAAAGTTTGACTAGGCCCACTGAAGAAATTAGGCTTCTTGCAAATTCCTGTGACTTATTTACCATACTCTCGTGATATAGAGTTGCGTTATTTCGTTTTTGGTCCATTCGAAATGAATAATTTTTTTTAAAATTTTTTTCAAGAAAATAAAAGAAAAGGCTCACAACTGGGCAAGATTTTTAAAAAATTGAAAGCCCAAGCCCAGGAAAGTTCGTACCGGAATTAGCCCCGAAGGAAAGAAGTGAAGATGTATACATACATCAATACCCTCCATAGGACATTAAAATACTGATTTATTTGTCAGTTAGATTTACATGAAATTAAGTTTCATCAATCATAAAACAAGTTATGTGACCTTGATTTATTTCAATTCCTCTAAAACAAAATTGAGCAAACTCAACAAAGAAACATAGTCTAAAAGTGTTAAGAAACCAATTCGGTCCCTCCTACGTTTATTTTCTAGATTTGTCCCTACACTGTAGAACGGAGTTTTCTACGTTGATTCATTTGGCCACAACATGACC
Source organism: Canavalia gladiata (assembly GCA_037954105.1). NCBI lineage: Eukaryota > Viridiplantae > Streptophyta > Magnoliopsida > Fabales > Fabaceae > Canavalia > Canavalia gladiata. The sequence continues at coordinate 54,837,827 of CM075659.1, read as the reverse complement.
CACAGAGTTTTGCTATCTTTTTCGTATCAACGTAATGTGTGTATTATATCACTATTCTCAAATTAAATAAATAAAAATAAATTTTATTATTATTAATAATAATATTTTGTTTAATATTTTTAATATATTAAATTTTATTAATTTAACTATAAAATTATGTAATATTATTTTACCAATTCTAAAAAAATTAAAATTACAGGACTCAAATTTTATCGTTTTTCTAATTATACCAAAAAATTTAATTACACTCAACATTCATAAATATAAGAATTTATAATTAATAATTATTTATATTTCAAAATATGTTATACATTAATTTTTACATTATGTAAAAAATAAACACTTAATTTATTTAATATAATTTTTTAATTTAATAATTAATTTAATATAAAAACATGTTATTAAATAGAATAAGTTACGCAATACTTAATTTTTAAAGGAAGTGGATCTTTTCAATTCTTATATTATATTAATAATAATTAAAAACATAACATCTTATAATTAAAGATTAAGTAAAAAATAAATTATTCAAATAATATATTTTTATTTATTTATATGTTAAAATTTAAAATTTAAATTCTAATTAAGATTATAATAAATTCATAATTTAATTTATCTAAAAATAAAAATATATTAATATTTAAAATTTTAATTATTTTTAAAAGATTAAATAGTTAATGTATGATTTAAAAAATTAATAATAAATATAAGATATTTTAAAAAAAATTATTAAAAGATAAGAATTCTAATGTAATATAGAAAGGTAGATATTTATATAATAAATATATATATGTAATTTTTATTTTATTAAATTATTCAACATATTTACTTCTTTATTTTATTTTATTTTTGCAAATAAAAATTATGTACTTATGTGCTGGAAACAACATTTTTCTTAACGTTCAATTATACTTTTAGATTTTTTTTACTATGATTAAAATGAGATTTTAGTTTTTAATAATTTTTTGAAATATAATTTTTAATCAATACAATTAAATTATTTTGTTATTTTTTTAATCTTAAATCTGCAAATTCATTTTTTAACCCAATCTCCACAAATTCATTCAAGTGCTTTAATATCTTTTCCATTCAAAATCTATAAATAAAAACATAATATTCCATTTAAAATAAGAACATTATAAATTTGTTCCCTCTTCAAAATTCTAACACCATTCTTTCATAAAATCTTTTATATTTTATAAAATGTCATCAAATTTTATAATCCATTCAAATCATTTCATATGTAAAATTATTTTAAACCTTCAATTATTTGAGTGGAAAATGAAGATTTTATGTAAAAAAAAACTATCAAAAAGATTTAATTCTAATAATAATATTAAAATTAAGAAATTAAATTTAAAAAAAATATTGAAAAAAAAAATTACGCATTAACCATGAGAAAGTATAATCATTTTTTTAAAGTAGCAATACTAATATATTCCCATATCTAAGTTTGATGAGTGGGTGGTGGAATGGACGTTTTTATGTCTTGTGAGTAAATGGGTTAATAAAAAAAGTTATTAATCTTTTAGAATTATACTTTCAATAAAATGTAAGAAAGCTTTAGTTGTAATGTTAGATTACAAATCCTCAAATTATTAGCTTAGAAAAGAGTTTATTTAATCAGCCGATTTTGATGTTCAAATACATGCACAGTGTTCACATTACATGTAACAACATTTGTATATATTTCAAAAATGTTAATTGATTTATAAATATTTGTAATCAATTATGTAATTTAGTTTTATAATTAAATTGACCGTTATTTTATATAAAAATAATTATAATATGTTTTATTAATTGATTATATATATTTTAATCGATTACCGATTTATTAAAAAAATAATTAATTATAAATATATATAATTAATTAATTTTTTTTTATTTTTATATAAAATAATGATTAACTTAATTATATAACTAGTTATATAATCACATATTTATACATATATAACATAATTTTAAAGATATAGTCTTTTATGAATGATTTAGGATACAAAATTAGAAAGAAATTTATGTAGTTCAATCCAATAGAAAATAGCTATATAGATTTAGGATACAAAATTAGAAAGAAATTTATGTAGTTCAATCCAATAAATAATAGTTATATATATAAAAAAATTTGAATGCAACCAAAAATTAAAATTACAATAATAAAAAATTAAATCCATAACGGTAAGAAATAAAATCGTAATAATTTTTTAACGATCAAAATTTAAATTTATAATAAACCTTCAATGAAAAAATAAATAAATAGTTCATAAATTAAATTTTAAATAATTAGTAATAAATTCTAAATATTTTAAAATTATAATAATAATTATTTAAATTAATTTAAATATTTAAACTTAAATTAATAACATTAATTATTATATTTAATATCTTTTGAAATATCCAATTTTTACAACTATCTTCCATATAGGAGTGTAAATGCATCAAATTCAATGTATTTTGGACTATCAAGAAAATCCTAAACAAATAAACTTAATTGATAGTATTATGATGAAACAAAAATTATATGAACAAAAAACATTTAGGTATTTGCTAGAGGCTTATGCATCACATTATACCCCACAAATTTTTCCCACCAGTTAAGTCATGTGTTTCATAAGTGCTATAAAGATTGTACCTCAATCTCATACAATCAGTCTCACTTAAAACTTTCGTTCCATATACCACGCATAAGAGATATGATAGTTATTAAAAATTTTAGACTTAATCACTTGTTCAATGTCTAACACTGTTCACATCGTAAGAATGAATATTAATAGTATTAGAATGATTAACAATAACGTGTTATCCATATGAACCTTTTTCATGGATTCTCCCATTACAAAGGTTGGTTTCCATCATTAATGATTAAAATCTCATTCTTCTTAATGTCATTTACTAAGTTTTTACCTATGAGAAATATTGTGAGATTAATAATAATTTTTTTTCATACGATCGCATCATTAATCATTTCATAAAATTTTTGACGTATATGTATGTATAAGTTTCATTCGTATAAAATGTTTAGCAAAAATTTCTTAATCATTATCTTCAAACTTTTTCTTAAGTAGATAATAATAATTTGGTCTTCATAATATATTTTATTATATATTTGGATAATCCAAATAATAATATCTTTTTTAAAATTAAAATAAATCAAATTTTGATTTATTCTCGTACAAATAAATTTTATCATCACTATATTATTTTAATATAGTAAACAATATTTTTATACCATAATTAATGATATCTCTTGAATATTTTAAATATCATAGGTACAATAAAATATTTTACAATAAATTTAAAATATTTTTAATAATAATCACTTTTGTAATAATTTGAATATACTTAACAAAATCACTTATATAATTTATTTTATTGAGTGTTAATATCATAAGACATTATCAATGATATAATTTTAGGTATTAATTTTTTTTAATATTTTCTTCAATATTATGATTTTGTAATATTTTTATATTTATCACTTTTCATATGATCCATGATTGCTTCTCTTTCAAATATAATTAATCAATAATATCTTAATTTTTTAATAAAAAGCCAACATTATTATAAAGATCCAATCTTCATCACATACATATAAAATATATTATAAAAAATCATACAAAAAATAGAAATACTTATAAAACATATAAATGTAATCTTTCAAAAGCTTATATTTTTAACTTTAAAGAAATTAACAAAGCATTCAAATAATCATGATTGGTTATGCAAATATATTAGTGATCATCTCTATATTAGAAAACAAATTAAATAACATTAGAGACGATATTTACCTCATGCAGATTTTTTTTTTCAGTCAACATATAGAACAATTGTTTTTATTTTGAAGGAAACGTTAGAGTAGATATACTTCCCTACCCATAAAATTATAAAATTTCAACTTCTTAAATTGTTTTAATTTTAAAAGAAACGTTAGAGTAAAATACTTCCTTACCCATGGAATTATAAAATTTCAACTTCTTAATAGGTTCTAATATTCTGCTGGTTGGACAATAAAATTATCGTATAATTCACACTGTAACATAAGTATTTCATTGATGGAGATCATAGGTAGAATCGGTCTTTCAAGTGGAATATCTGAACTGTAACATAAGTATTTCATTGATGGAGATCATAGGTAGAATCGGTCTTTCAAGTGGAATATCTGAAACTTTCAAAAAGAAAATTAATGCAGCATATAAGAATTGAAAAAAATGTATGCAAAAAATGTATGCGCTTTTACAAAAAGAAATTTCTAATGCATTATAAAGACAATATTGAATAAACCTTTGAGATTGTTAGAATATTTGATGACTCGTAGACTGAGGCGTGTAATAACACCACCCTCAAGGATTTATGCGCATATGACGTGATCCCTCAAGATATAATAGCATCTTTTGAATGATTCAGGAAACAGAACTAGCAAGAAATTTTTGTATCTCAACCGGTCAGAAAACAACTATCTATATAGAAAATTTGGGTGCAACCAAAAATTAAAACTTTAATAACTAAAAATTAAATTCATAACGATAAGAAATAAAACAGTTATCATTTCTCAATGGTCAAAATTTAAAGTCATAATAAACTTTCAACGGATAAATAAATAAATAATTTATAAATTAAATTTGAAATAATTAGTAATAAATTCTAAATATATTAAAATTATAATGATAATTATTTAAGTTAATTTGAATATTTAAAATTAAATTAATAATATTAATTATTATATTTAAGATATTTTGAAATATCCAATTTTTACAACAATTTGGGTTCCCATTATCGTGGACATGCAAACTGTTAGAAATTCTTCTTTCAACAAACCTTGTGGAGTGTAAGTAAACTCTCCACCAATTTTTTGAGCACATGTACAAGGAAACGATAAGGAAAGATATTCGCGAGTATAATCGGCACATCAACCCTCGTGGACAATACGAGCAAGTGAAATGTTTACATTAGCACTTTGATATATTATATTATAAGGTATGTAATTAAACTTTGGTAACTCCTCACTCCCAATGTCCTCTAGTAATGGTATTTTAACTTCTCTAAACCTTTTGTTATGTCACTGAGAAAGCAAAAAGAATTGTTTTCATCATCAACAATATTTTGTTGTGGTAGACAACTTTCATTGTGTGAATTGGCATACTTGCGATTTGATAGCTTTTGATTTGAATTCAAACCCAAATTCAAATAAATTTCACATAAATCATCTAATAGTTTCACCATAAGGGCTGAAAAGTCCTGTAAAACCTTGTGTTTCTCCTCTATGAACTTCATAACAAGATCCATGTGAGGAACACAAAAGTTTGATTGTCCCATGACAGTGTCATAGTTTAAAGAAATTTTAACTTCTCCTAAGAAGAAGAAGCAATATCAATATTACCTTTACAAGCTTTGGTGTTATTATTACATGCTGAGCTATCATCTTCTTTGTGCATATTTTGATATGGAGTTGACAGGGATTTGGTACAAAAATTTCCATTTGGAGCATCGAATGAGCCATTGGAACTTGTTGAAACAAGTCCAAGATGTAACTTAAGTTTCTTAGTTCTTGGTTTCATAAGTTCCTTTTGAAAATGATCACTTGATATATTTTTTCTCTGGATGTGAGGATTGCAAGGTTCAACATATGGATCTTCACAATACCCTCAGTCAACCTTGTTTGTAATGCTTGTGAAGTGGTTGTGGGCTTCATATCTTCCATGGAATTTTGAGATGATTTAATCATTTCCTATCTAAAAGTCTTGGGAGGAATTTCAATGTCTTCTATAGACAACTCTTGTCTTGAGTTGTCAGTTGATGAAACTTGGCCATCTCCATCTACCAAGTGCAGTTTTTGTATCGATCGTTTCCCATCATGATACTTAATTGGAGTTTTTCTCTTACTTTTTGCTTGCTTATCTTCCTTTAACTCAGTATGCATCTATAAGTGTTCGATAATTTTCTTCTTCAATTAGCTCCTACTTTCCATCATACAATTTTAACAATTTTTTCAACACCAAATTCACCTCTTCATCATAAATTCCTAATGACCTCAGAGCAATATAAGCCTTACTAACTTTTCAATTAGGAGCCATGATAGTCCCAAAAGTAATTAACATGCAATTGCACACTAGTATGCTAAGACTTTGTGCTCCTCCAAATGTCTAAAATCAATCCACTCTAACCTTGTTGTAACAATTAACCTTTTTTCATTAATTTCTCTAAAATCCTCGAACAAGACTAGCATTAATGCATCGGATTCCAACAGAACTCTACAGTTAAGTGTGCTTGGGCCAAAGTAGTATTGAGATGGGTGATCTCCTAAGAAGTCCTCATATTTGCACCTCCTAAAGATAGTTGTAAAAAAGGATATTTCAAAAGACTTTAAAATTTAAAATATAATTATAATTTGTTAATTACCCATTTAAATTATGATAATCAAATCAATAGTATTGCTAGGTTTCCCAATTTATCACTTATTACTAGGTCTATTTCTTGTTTTATTGCAGAGGGGATCGCACAATTACCGCACGTCCTTGAGAACAATGTTGTCACACACCTCAACCTCCAATATGATATCCAATCATTTCCAACAATGTTGATTGTTGGAAAAGAATTGGATATCATCTCTTAAATTTAGGCGTGTGACAACATTGTCTTTAAGGATTTGTACGCTTAGGATTCAAGAACCCCTTTTGTAATAAAACAAGAAAAAAATCTAGCAAAAAGTGATAAATTAGGAAGCTCAGCAATACTAGTGATTTTTTTATATATATTTCGAGTATGTTTGAAATGAAAAAATTAGTCTCCTTTATATAAGGGTGAAACTTTCCAAAAATTAATTTGCCAATAAATATAATTAAATACCGTTTAAAACTTTTAATTAAATTGATTTAAATTCAAACAAAATTTTAAATGGAAATTTAAAATCAGTATTAATTTGATTCAATGTATGTAGTCATGTTTAAAAGGAATACAAATTCAATCCAGCAATAAAAAGGATGGTTACAAAGTCTATAATTGAAGGTTTAATTTAAACGGATAATTAATAAATCATAATTATATTTTAAATTTTAAAGTCTTTTGACATATTTATTTTTGACAACAATCCCTCATATATTTCAAAAGTCTTTAAGAAAAATTTAATAAAATAGAATATATGAAATAAATTTTGCTGGATTCGCATTTGAATGTAATGCATCAAATTTGGTGCCTTTTAGACTATGAAGCAGATCTACACACATAAACTTAATTTACAGTGTTTTGATGAAGCAAAAATCTTATGAACCAAAAACAATTTGATGTAAGTTAGAAGCCCACCTATCACATTACAACACCACAATTTTTACCGTTTTTGCTAACTTTACGCATAATAGGTCATGCACATGCGTGGTTGATTCATGAGTGTTTTAGAGATCGTGTTTCAATTCTATACAAGCGGTCCCACTTGACACTCAAATAGGTAACTTCATCAAATGATTTCTACATTTTATACACCACCTATAAAGAATATGATAGGAATTAAAAGGTTTAGACTTATTGATATGAATCTCGATACCACCTTACATGATCAAGCCCACCTAGAAAATGATGTAACTCAGAAAAAAGATTCGTTGAAAAGAGAAAGGTTAAACAAAATATAAAACATGTAAATGCACTTAAAAAAAAAGAGATATAATCGTGATTTTTATGAATGTAAGTCAGAAAGATCTTCACGAAAGGACTACAAATTTGAAGATGATATTTTATTTATTTTATTAGATTTAGTTTTCAATTTGTTAGGATTTAATTAAATTATTTGACTATAGTTTGTTAAGATTTAATTAGAAATGTGTTGAAGATTTGAATCATATTGTAGATAGATTTTATTAGGATTGATCATTAATTTCCTCAAATTAGAGATAGAGAAATTCTATTAAGATTTATTTATAGTTTCCTTATATTAGTAATTGTACAAATATAAATAATTCTTCTATGATTAATGAAATAGAGATCGGATATCAAAATTTCTATTAACCTAAATAAAGATTTTTCTTTATCATGAGAATTATAGCTTTTCTTTACTCTTGTAAAACATTGTCTTGTCAATCTTTCCTGTAAGGTTGGTGATTCAAGTTCATAAAGTACCCGGTTCGTGTTTCAACCTAGGTGCATTGCTGTGTAGATTAGTTATCTCATGTTTGTGGTTGAGCAAGAGGTCTAAATAGTATGTCACATTTCTTGTAACGTAAGTTTGCTATTTGCTCATGTCAAGTTATTTAATCATTTATCTTTATCGTTTTCTATTTTCTTTTATTTTTTTTAATTAACCTAAGTCGTGAAGATCAGGACCATACCTCCTCGATTCATATCGGTTAGTATCAAAACTATTGGTCAACATGGTAGGTATTGAATATATTTTTTATATTTATCCATAAAAAAATAAAAAAATATATTGAAAAAAAGTTAAGAAAAAAAGGTTAAGAAAAAAAAATAGTGAAAATAAAAGTGGGGAAAAGTTTGATAAAAAAAAAAGGAAAAAAAAAGTTTACTAACATGGCAAGAAATCAACATAGTCAACAAGGATTCAATGCTTTCCAAGTACAAGCATTTATGAGCCAAATTAAAAAGTTGCTTGATAAGAAGATAATAGGATTTCTCCAACGTTTGGATCATATGACAGACAAAGTTACACAACAAAAAAAAAACAGTCAGGATACAAAAAAAAAGCTAAATGCAAGAGAGTTCAATGATGAAGAAAGAACTAAACAAGAAGCCAAAACAAATCCTATAGATAACATGGAACAAAAGGATGAAACTAAAGGAAAAGAAAAAAATAAGAATGTTTGAGAAGATAAATAATAAAAAGAAGTATGAAGATATTTTATCTAATATGGTTCCACCAAGTTTACCTCCAGCTAAAAGGATAAAACATCAAGTTGGTTTTATATTAGGAGCATCATTACCAAATCATCTAAGATACTATGCCAAATCAGAAGATACTAAAGAAATTCAAAGACAAGTTCAAGATTTGATGGATAAAGAATATGCATGAGAAAATCTAATTTCTTGTACAATTCCAATATTACTTATCCTCGGAAAAGATAATAATGTAAAGTCGAGGACTTTATTCAAGAAGGGGAAAATTATATGAATCTTGAAACCATCTTACATGGTCAAGCTCATCTAGAAAATGACGTAACTCGAAGAGAAGACTCATTGAAAAGAGAAAGGTTAAAAAAATATAAAATAGCTAATTGGAATCCATGTAAATGCACTTTCAATAAAAAGAGACAGATATGAGAGTAATTTTTATGGTTGCAAATCAGGAAGATCTTTATGGAAGGACTACAAAATTTAATATGATATTTTATTTATTTTATTAGATTTAGTTTTCAATTTGTTAGGATCTGGTTAAATTATTTGACTAAGATTTGTTAAGATTTAATTAGGATTATGTTGAAGATTTGAATCATATTATAGATAGATTCTAGTAGGACTGATAATTAATTTCCTTAAATTAAAGATAAAGGAATTCTATTAAGATTTATTTATAATTTTATTATATTAGTAATTGTATAAATATAAATAGCTCTTTTATGAGTAATGAAATGAGGATTGGATATAAGAATTTCTATTAACCTAAATAAAAGTTTTTCTTTATTGTGAGAATTATATTTTTTCTTTACTCTTATGAAACGTTATCTTGTTGATTTCCTTGTAAGGTTGGTGATTTAAGTTCATTAAAGCCCTCAATTCATGCTTTAATCCAGGTGCATTGCTGTGTGAATAGGTTATCTCATGTTTGTGGTATGGTAAGAGGTCTAAGTAATAGGTCACGTTCCTTGTAACGTTGGTTGGTTATTTGCTCATGTCAAGTTATTAAACTATTTATCTTCATCGTTTTCTATTTTCTTATAATTTTTTTATTTAACTTACACCGTGAAGATCGGGACCATATCCCTTTGATTCATATCACTTAACCTCTTATTCAATGCAGTCCAACACTCCTAACAGCATAAGAATGAATATTAAATATGTTAGAATGATCAATAATAACTTGTCGTTTGAATAGTTGGTGACTCGTAGGCTGATGTGTATCATGATACCGCCCTCAAGGATTTGTCCGTCCATAGGTTACAACAACCTCTTCTAAATAATTTAGGAAACTGAACTAGTAAGGAAATTCTATATCTCAACCTAGCAGAAATAGTTATGTACATAGATAACTTAGAGAAACTAAAGATCAAAAATTAAATCCATAACAACAAGAAATAAAGGCATAATAATTTTTCAACAGTCAAAATTTAACTTCATAATAAACCTTAAACAGATAAATAATTAATTAATTCATAAATTAAATTTGAAATAATTAATAATAAATTATAAATAATTTAAAATTATAATGATAATTATTTAAATTTATTTAAATATTTAAACTTAAATTAGTAATATTAATTATCATATTTAATGCTTTTTTGAAATACCTATTTTTTTTTCACAGCAATTGTTACCTATATGAACATTCTCCCATAATAAAAGTTGGGTTCTCATCATTATTGATTTTATTTTGGCTAAAATCTCATTTTTTTTCGATGTTATTCACTAAGCTTTTACTTGTGAAAAATACGGTAAAATTAATAATTATTATTTTTTTGACATGATCTTATCATTAATCATCTTACAAATTTTCTAAGATATATGTACATATCTCGAGTTATTTTGTAAATGACTGTTCATAGTTGCTTCTTAATAATCTCAATGTATGTATACAAGAAATGAGTTTCATTCGTATAAAATGTTTAGTGAAAATTTCTTGATCATCATCTTAAAACTCTTTTCTAAGTAACTAATAATTACTTGGTCTTCATAATATATTTTATTGTATATTTGAATAACCAAATCATAGAATCTTTTTTAAAATTAACATAAATCTAATTTTAATTTATTCTCGTAAAAATCAATTTTATCATCACCATATTATTTTAATATAATGAAAAATCTTTTCATATCATAATTAATGACATCTTTCGAATATTTTAAATATCACAAGCACAATAAAATATTTTACAAGTTCAAAATATTTTTAATAATAATCACTTTCTTAATAATTTGAATATACTCAACAAAATTACTTATATAATTTAGTTCACTGAGTGTCAACATCATAAGAAATTATCAATAATATAATTTTAAATTATTTAAACTTCTTAATATTTTTTCCTAATATTATGATTTTATGATATTTTTATATTTATTATTTTTTGTATGATCCAAAATTTCTTGTTACATCTCTTTTTCAAATATAATTAATCAATAGCATCTTTATTTTTTTTAATAAAAACAACCAATATTTTGTTATAAAGATGCAATCTGCACTATATACATATAAAATATGTGATAAAAAATTATACATAAAATAAAAATACTTAGAAAATATATAAATGTAATCTCTCAAAAAATTATACTTTTAACTTTATAGAAATTAACAAAGAATTTATATAATCACAATTGGTTACATAATTATATTAGTAATTATCTCTACTTATAAAACACATTAAACAGTACTAGATATGACACTTATCTCAAGTAAAAAAAAATTCTGTTAACATATAGAATAATTGTTTTAATTTTGAAGGAAACGTTAAACTAAAAATTACTTCGTTACCCGTGAAATTACAAAATTCCAACTTTTCAATAGGTTCCAATACTAAGCTGATTAGACACTAAATCTATCTCATCACTCACATTGTAGCATAAGTGTTTCATGGATAGAGATCGTAAATAAAACTGGGCTTTCAAGCAAAAATTAATGTAGCATATAAAAATTGAAAAATATACGTGCTCTTCCAAAAGAGAAAATTTCTAATGTAAAAATATTGAATAAATATTGTTGGAATATTTGGTGATTCTGAGGTGTATGAGAACTCTGCTCTTAATGACTTATGTGCTAATTCCCAATATACGACAGTCTCTTTTAAATGATTTGGAAAATAGAATTAGCAAAAAAAATTTATATACTAAGCATAATATATATATATATATATATATATATATATATAATTTAGATGCAACAAAAAATTAAAATTGCAGTGATAAAAAATTAAATTTATAACAGAAAGAAAATGTCGTAATAATTTTTCAACGATTAAAATTTAAAATAATAATAAACTTTCAACAGAAAAATAAATAAATAATTTTTAATTAAATAAAATAATTAATAATAAATTCTAAATATCTTAAAATTATAATAATAATTATTTAAATTAATTTAAATATTTAAACTTAAATTAATATATTAATTATTATATTTAATATCTTTTAAAATGCCCGATTGTTACAATAATTATGCGTCCATATTAATCAATTTATACTCTAAATCTTGGATATATATATATATATATATATATATATATATATATATATATGTTTGATAATTATTTTTATTTAATAAGTTCGAATACGTTAGTCTCACGGCTTAACTAAAAATTAGGAATCGATAAAATTAACTTGAGAAATTGGGAAAATAAGGAGGAGGAATTCTAATAAAAAATTAACAAATTTGAGCATCAAGTCGATGTATTCTGATCTCATGATAAAGTATTCCTCTTGAGCGGAGTGCACCTTCAGCTCAACTTTCATGCACTTTTAATGTTAACAATAAATAGATAAATAAACAAATAATCATGCATTCAAAAAGATCTGCATTGCATAAGATACTTAAGGAGCATTTATAATTTAAAGATAATAAAGATCTGAGATAAATCCTAATTAAACACAAAATCCTAATAAAATACAGAATCTTAGATAGATACTAATTAAATATCAAATCTTTCATAAATTCTAATTAAAAATCATAATTCTAAAAAATAATTTTTAAAATTAAATATCTGATCAAAGATAATGTCCCTAAAAAAATAAGATATCGATATCCCAAATAACATAGTCATCATCAAATTCAAATATAAATTACAACATAAATAACTTTAATTCTTCTGTATCTTTTTCCTAATCCACTCTGCATGATCTTATCAAATGGTAAAGAAGGGAAAATCCGACGAAGAGAATATGATTCTAGATGCATGGATAGTTTTGTGATCAGGCACATTTAGCCTGAGATGCCAATTACAGGCTGGATTTCCATATTTTCCATGTCTGAGTCTGATTTGATATTTATCTGTACGAAATGGTAGTGTTCAACTTTTTGGTATCTGAGCTTCACTCTGCTCTGCTCTCAAAATCTCAACATCATTCACCTCTGCTGTATTTTCTTGCTTGTAAATGTACCCACTTGAAACCCACAAAAAGACCCCAAAATTAAGTGCAGATATCACAAAAACAAAGGCATAAAAGTAATCCAAGTGGCAGTTATTGAGGTTGTTGCCTATCCAGCTCTTACCACTAGTCTTCATTGTAAATTTATCTATGATAGTCACTAGAAAGCTGTTAAAGTAGTTGCCAGCAGCTATTGTGCTTGTGAAGAAGGTTGTGCCAAGGACTTTCATTTCTTCAGGGGATTGGTCATAAAAGAATTCTAGCAATCCAGTGATGAGGAATGTGTTTGAAACACCAAGCAGAACATGTTGAGGCAACAGCCAGAATATGGTCATGGGAACTGTGTCTTCAGTACCAACAATGTGTTTCTTCTTTATGACATCCATTCTTCTAATTTCTACAGCATAAGTGATTGCCATAGCTATGACTTGGATGGCAACTCCTATGCCAACCCTCTGAAGCAATTTGATTCCTCTATCATTGCCGGTTCTTCGACGCATGAATGGTACAAAGTAGCGGTCATAAATGGGGAGAGAAATAAGCATGGTGACCACAACAAAGCTCCAGAGAGAGGCTGCTGGAACATGGAAGTTGGGGCCTATACTCCTCTCCATAGTTGTACCTTGCTTGATAAACATGGTTACTTCTATTGCCCAGAAGTTGCTAGGAATTAGCATTAGTAACCATATCTGAAGCATTCCTAATACAAGTTTTGTTCCCTCTACTTGCGTCACTGTGCATGAGGGGTTTGAGACATCTCTTCTGCTTTCTTTTATTGCAGCCTTGTCTAAGAACCTTGAGACACGGATTTGGCTATTTCAGTATGAGGTAGTAATATTGAAAAAATGTATCATTTTGGTATTTCATGTCTGTCATAAGCATTTCCTAAAACTGAAATCCAATTTATCAACTACAAGAATTACTTCAACATAGTTATTATTTTTGTGAGTATTCCAGGCCCAACCAACACAGACTAATATTATTCTCCAATCAAACTCTTATCGTATGCTTAATGCTTCTAATTAGATTTCAACATTAGATATATATCCTAACAAATACTATATGCTCAACCAGTCTAATATTCTCTGCAATTCTTTTTTTATGATAGTATCTTTTTGAAAAAAAATTCATTAATTTTATTGAATTATGTGATCATCTATAGTGCATTAAAATTAACCACTGATAAATAATAATAAGATAAAAGTTTAATTTAGATTTGTTTCAATAACCTATCAATCGGATTACTAAATAATAGTTTTTAAAAATTGAAAAATAATCTCTGATGAAAATTTTATGTAGAAGATAGATTCATAATTAATTATAATAAAATTTACTATTAATAAATGTTTTAATTTAAAACTTATTCTTGGTCTCTTCCTTCCTCTCTCTCTCTCTCTCCCCCCTTCTCTTCCTCTTTAACTATTTTTATTAATAATGATATATTGTATTTTATTTTAGAAATAAGAACTAAAGTGTAAAAACATCTTAGATGTGCTTCTTATATTAAACAAAACAAAAATGGAAAAAAAAAAATTTACAGGTCATTTTCATGGACCATCAATATGGTCACAACACTCAATGGACCATTAAATAAGATTCCAACTTTTTGTGCAGTGTATTCCACTCCCAAGTGTTACATAGGGAAATTTTGAGCATCCAAAATCCATTCATTATGGTGTTTGTTCCAACTTACCTGTGCTAGAAAAAACTAGAATCATAATTTCCTTGTGCAATTATAATGGTTCTGTGCAATTCTAGTGTAAAATGCAATACTAACTGCACAAGAATATAGATACCTTGTGTTTATCAGTTTGTGTTTTCCCTTCAAATGATGCATTATTTGAGCCATTTTTAATCATGTAATCAATTATCAAGATAGGATTATAGTAAACTTTTGAGAGAAGAAACTAAAACAACCCCTGACTTCGAATTTGGAAGCTAAAACGAGTAAAAGCAAGAAGTGAATAGCCAATAGCGAACCTGAAACGAGGAGTGTGATGAATTTGTCGTTTTCCACGATTACTGTAATGCTTTAACTCAAACTCATGCAGTTGTGAAGGGCAACTAGGAAGCTGGAGCTTCCTATTTCTGAAAGCAACAAACAGGACTTTGATAAAACCCATTGCATGGCTCTTGCCCTTTCTGGCTTTATGCCTATATATTGGGGTGCCCATAAAGAAGGCAACAGAAGCAAGTAGAAAACCAATTGCTGATATGCTATACCCCAATCCCCATCCAAATCTCTCTTGAATGTACACCACAAACAAAGTGGCCGCTAAAGTGCCACAGGCAGTGTTAAACGACCACCAGTTGAAGAATGAAACTTTAAGCACTTTTTCTCTGGGTCTGAAGTCATCAAATTGGTCAGCACCAAAAGTTGACATGTTGGGCTTCACTGATCCACTACCAATTGCAATAATGTATATTGCTAAATAGAATAATGTTAACTGTAAGTTAGACGCTTTTCTGCAAATTGCATTTGCACATGGTGGTCTCAAGCACTCCAGTGAAGTTGTAAGGACCAGAAGCGCAAAACCCTGTGAAAATGAATGGTAATTTATGTCAAAAAATAGCATACAATAATTAATAAAGAGAAAATGAAAACTGCAACTTACTGTGGCATATACAAGCAACGAAACAGTGATTGTCCAAAAACGACCAAAGTAAGAATCTGCAATGTAAGCACCAAGTAATGGAGCTATCCATGATGCACCTGACCAGTTATTCACACTGGTTATTGATGGTACCAAGTCTTTGTGGAGTTCCATTGTCATATAATTCACCAAATTGGCACCTATCCCATAATAGGCAAATCTTTCCAATGCTTGGTAAACTACCATCAATACACGCAGACACGTCCGTCATAATAGAGTAATAATATTGAAATTAAAGGACCAAATTCTCTCCGGTAGAAAAAACTATAAAGTGTGCATGGAAGACTTCAAATTTATTTTTTAGTTACTATAATGATAATAAACGATTAGATAAATTTGAACCGTTCAATTTTTATCCAACCACTGTAATTCAATGACTGCACACTCTTAAATTTGTTCAACCGAAGAGGATCCTGCCACAAAATTAAATATATTTTAATATTGTATATCATATAATTAGAATTAGCTTAAATTTAATTTATTCTAAATAGCTAGTTTAAAAAAATTTATCTAAATTTTATAAAAATATTCTTATCATATTTTTAATGAAGGTAAGACAATTTAACAATAATAATGCATCAATACCGTAATATGTGATAACATTCCAATATTTGATGACACTAATGCCAACCTTCTATATACTTTGTTCAATTAACATTTTATCTAAAACTTGAAATTGCAAAACTCATATGTAATTTACCAAGAATGAAATTGCAAGCTTTCCGTTTCCCAGTTGTAGAAGAAAGCATAGGCTGGCCACCAAGATCCACCGTGCCATCTAGAGTGTAACCATTGTCTTCCATGGCAGCCAAATTATAGCGGAGGTAATAAAGAAAGGTCGAAGATGAAGCTATACTTTTGTTACGAGTGTTGAATAAATATACGGATAAAAATACTCCCTTGTATGCACCAAAACGTAATAAAAATGATAGCAAAGTAGTTCTATGGAGTCAGCAACAGGCACATTAAATGCTTATTTTATTTATTTATTTTTGTCCGCATGTGTATTGTATTTTTAAATTCACCGTGAAACATATACGAATTGAACAAAAGGCCAATGCGAGGCTGGACCCGCTAGCCACAAGCCCAAACTCTAAAATGCTGTATGTGACTTTTCGGGTGCATTATGTACCGGTATCAAGGTAATTTTTCTTTTATTTTTTCAAAAATATGTATCAGTTACGTTTCCAACTTCATGATAAAAATCTGACTATGGCTATTACTCATAGGCCACATAAATTTGAAATTTTGATTTCTTTCTTCTTTTTTTTTTTGGTCAATGATTTCTTTATTTGTTAAGGAGAAAAAACTTGACAATGACCCGCATGGCAGCCTGGAAGTTCTAACACGGTATCATTTATTACTCAATAAGCAGATATAGTTGGAAGAAAAAGTAGGAGTGTTGAATTTAGTTATTGGCAATACATAAATAAATAAATTAGAACCAGGTAATTGGGATCTAATTGGAGTAATTTCAAGTTTTAAGATTTTTAAATATAAATTTTAGAATACATATGTTTGATTAAATTGAAGTTCAAGTGATTTTTAATTTAATTTTAAAATATTTTTAATTCAAATTTCAAACTATAAAAAATAACTTTTAATTGTAAAAAATATATTAATTTTTCTTCGTATATTTTAAAACTTTATTTATTAATTTTTTTTAAGTTCTTATCCATATAGTCTTTACTTTAAGAGAGTTAATTAATGAATTAATTTATCTAACATTTTTTTATTTTTTTATTTTATAATTTATATAAAAATAAAAATTTTAAATATTAAATTAAGTGAGATGAATTTGGGTTAGTTCATCCAGTCTTATTTTATAACCATCTGTAATTCATTTTAAAGTAGGATTTTTTCAGATAAATTCATATAACCCTCTAATTAATTGAAATAAATATAGACTAACTCATTTAATTAAATTATCTTGTAACTCTTTGTTTTATAAATGATTTAGAAATATAACTTTTAAGCTTAATCCACATAATCCTAAGATTAAGTGGAATGCACATATATTTTGCAGCTTGTCAAAAAGTAAACTTTTTAAAACTTTAACTCAAATAATTTTTAAATTAAGTGAAATATATATGAATTAATTAATACGATATTATATTATATTTTTTTAAAAAAAATTCATCTCATAATTTTTTCTCTTAATTTTTTTTAATTTTTTATCGTAACAAAATATTGTTTAATTTATTTATGTTTTGTTTTAGATTTTTTTATTTATTTTAATTTTTTTTATTTATCTCTATAATTTTTTTAAAATTTTTATCTCTATTTCTTTTAACTTTTTCAATTTTTTTATATTTTAAATTTTTTATTTTTATGTTATTTTTTTATCTATCTTTAAATTATTTTTTATTCATTTTTGTCCTCCCTTTTTAAATTTTCTTTTTTATTTTTATTTTATTTAGTAAAAAAAACCAAAAAAAAACTTTAATATAATACTTACTAATAATAAAGTTATTAAAATTCATTAAAATAAAATAATCATACAATTTACCACATATTAATAGAACTTTCAAATTGATCTATTTGGTTAAATCCAACTTAATCCACATATTAAAATTATGATAACTCATAGTGTTAAAAAACTCAAATATAAAAATTTTATAGGATAAAATAGTTCACTAAATTTTATGGATTAAACAATTTAAAAATTATTAAAAAAATATTAATATTTATATAGTTAATCAAACTCATTTTATGAATTAGCTTTTTTATAAATTGATTATCTCGTTTTAATTAATATGGTTAGAAGTATCGAACAAGTTCATTTAATTTAATATATTCTTGTTGGCCAAAACAATTCATAGGAACCAATGAATACACACATTAAAAAAAATTATTAAACTTGTAAGTTAAAATCAAGTCATAAGCTTAAAACTTTAAAATAATGGACATTGAAACAAGTTAGCTAGATCTATCATATATGTTATTCTATTTTTATGTGTTGGTTGATTTGATTTTTTTTTCCTAAAGTTTTATTTTTTTCTTTTTTTTTTTATAAATTTTTTATTTTTTCTCCCTCTCTAAATATTTTTTTTATCTATCTCTTTACATTCTTTATATTTTTTTCTTTAATTTTTTTTTATATTTTTTTTTAATTTTTATTTCTCTCTCTAATTTTTTCCTGTCGCTTTAATCTCTCTGCATTTTCTCACATTCTATCTAAATTTTTTTTGTCTTTGTTTATAAACTCTAATTTTTTCTCTAAAATTTCTTTTTCTTTAAATATTTAATTTTTTATTTGTCAAACTTCTTTCTTTTAAATTTACTCTCCAATTCTTTCTTTTTCTCTTTAAAAATTTATTTATTTATTTTATTTATCTATAAAAGTTCTTCTCTGTTTTATTTTCTTTTCTCCTCTTTAAATAAATTAGAGACAAAAAATTTTAAAAATTTAAGAAAAAATTAAAAAAATAAATAAATTAAAGAAAAAAAATAAATTTAAAGATAGAGAAACAAATATATTTATAAAAAGATAAAAATTAAAAATTATTTTAGAGAAATAAATAAAATTAATTAGAGAAAAAAAATAATTTAATAAATTGAAATAAATTTTATAGAAAAATATTAAAGTATTTAGAGAGAATTTAAAAAGAGAAAAATTTAACAAAAAGAAATAAACAAAAATAATTACAAAGAAAAAAAGGATAAAGGATAATAAATTTCAAAAACAGGTAAACAAAATATCGAAAAAAGGATAAAAATATATATAAAAAAAAGATAAATAAAATTTTGAGAATATTCTAGAGAGGTAATTAATATGAAATAAAACTTAAAGGAAGAAAAAAATTTGAGAGAGAAATTTTTTTTAAAAAAATATAGAATTTTTTTTAAACATATCTATAAACAAAGAAATTTTTAATAAATAATATATATTATTTAATTTATGAATTAATCTTACCTAATCTATTTAATTTAAGAACCATGTGAATTAAAATTTTAAAAAAATAATTTTTGGATGAACTATAAAATAAAAAATTAAAAGATAAAATAAGATTAATTGATTCATCAACTATAGGCTATTTTGACTGTTGTATACTTCCGTTATCTTGTAAACATCTTATCAGAAGTATAAGAAGTAAAGAAAAATATTTTGCATTAGACCTAATACACATTTAATATCCC
Organism: Canavalia gladiata; assembly: GCA_037954105.1. NCBI lineage: Eukaryota > Viridiplantae > Streptophyta > Magnoliopsida > Fabales > Fabaceae > Canavalia > Canavalia gladiata. The sequence goes on along the minus strand of CM075659.1, from coordinate 54,817,806 downwards.
AACCAACCCGTTTTTCCTTATCCAATTTCCAAGTGCTAAACTTCCACCGATTTAAAGACCAAGCTATCTGTCATGTGAATTGAAGTCTAGTCACCAAACATGAAAGTGTGGGGCTTTTCTCCACAAGCTCCCATTAAATATATAGGAGAAGGATCAGTAGCATAATTTGCTTTTGAAGCAGACATCTATGGTTTTTCCATTTGTAGGAGTTTGCTTCAACCTTTCAACTGAAGTTAGCCCTATGTGAACACCATTTTAGTCCTTATATAGTTAAATATAATGTGCGTATTTATATATTGTGCGTATAAAACTTTTTATGTAGACAAACAATTAAAAATAGGTTTAAATATAATTTTAAATAATTATTACAAAAACAAAAATATTATAATTATAAAACAGTTTAGAATTAGATGATAGTAAAACTATATTTACATTATTATTAGATTCTAATTTTTACGCATTATTTGGACAGGCAAAACCAAAGGATAAGGAAAGCTCATGTAAAGATTATAGTTGGATTAATTTTTCTTGATGTTTGGTACATTTAGTCTTATCTAGATAAAAAATTTAATTTTTTATGAGATCTACTTTTAAATGTTTCTATCTAATGATGAGATGTGAAAAGGGTGAGAAAGCTAAAAAAAATCTGTGAATTATTATGTTTTGAAAGATTTTTATGTGAACTAAACACAATAATATATTTATAAAAATATATATTAATAAAAATTTTATTTTTTTAATTTTAAATTGTTAAAATTATTATATATTTATAAAAATATAAAAAGTATAATAATATATTAATAAAAAATACAATAAAAAAATTAATTTTTTTTAAATTAAATTTTATACTACTCATATATTTTTTTCCTTTTCTTTTTCATCCATCTAAATAATAGAAATTCTTCTCTTCCCTCATATCTCAACACATACAAACAATTTTTTTTTTATTTTTAATTTTTTTTCTTTCTTTCCTTTCTATTTTTTTATTTTCCAAACAAAACCTTAATATACATATAAAAAATTTTAATTTATAAAAAAAATAAAAAAGTTATATTAGTGGTAAATAAGTCAATATTCTTATTATTTTCGTTGTGAATAATAAATTAATAATGTTAGATTTTTTCTTAAAATCAACTATGAAAATCATAAAAAATATTATATTATAAATAAACTAAATTTAACTTAATTTTAAAAATTATTTTAAAATAAGATAATAAAATATTGAAAAATAAATTATTATATACATACTAAAAATATATTATATCTATTTTTATATTATTTATAATTGTACGATTATTTTTATATTTATTTAAAAAATAAAACAATATTCATCATTAAATTTAAAATATAGATGGATAAAAATAATTTTGTTATACAAGTGAATGATTAATTTTCTCAAGCATTGTGATCCTTTTGATATGTAAACAGTGAAACAGACTTGATGGTCCTCTAAGTGGATGACTAATGAAAAACCTTTAATTTGTTTTCTTGGCCATTTACAAGCTTATTTCCTTCCAAACTTTGTAGCAAGCACTTATACTGGGCATAGTACAAAGATTGGCTATTAGATCATAAACGCAGGCTACAAAACACGTCCACTAATATATTTTCTCTGTTCGTTTACAGCTAATCGATCAAAATAGGGATGGATTCCTTACCAAAAATAACGTAGAATAAATACTTCACGGAAAACACTTTTTGACGCATTATATTATGTAGATATGGGCATTTTAATTTTTCAAAAAAAAAAAATGATCGAATTTTATCTGGGTATGTGACATATGAAAATTGAAAATAATTGTTTTACAGAATAAGGGTGGTTCGCCATTTTATAGAACTGAAAAAAATTATCCTAAATACATACAGTTTTTACATCTTACATCCAACTAAAAATATTCTAATATTCGATTATTTATGGTTAATAGCATATAAAAATATATCTAACTATTTAATATAAATAATAAAATATATAATCATTAATAATTACTGATATAATTAATGTGGTTAATTGATTATAAGCTATTAATGAAAAAATTGAGACATCTTTTATACATAAAGTTTCAACTAATTCAAAGTGCCGTGGCCCGTTGAAACCGAGAATGGCTCTTCGTACAGTGGAACGTCAACTGCAATCATGAATAAAGGTTTTTTCTTTTTCTTCCATATGACAACTCTATTTGAGACAATGATATTTATAAAGTTAACTTCTTTAATATTTTTATGGATAAAACTCAAATATGAAGTTTTAATTAAGAATAATTAAAGAGTATTTAATTGTATTTTTAGTTTTTTAAAATTTTATAAAATAATTTTGAGAAATTATTTTTAAAAGGAGAGTAAAAGAAAGTAGATAAAAATGTAAATAATATGAAATTAAAAATTAAAATTAAAAAAAATTGTTATTTAAATAAACAAATATTATTTTTAAAATAAATTTTAAAAAATATAATTCATTAAATAATTTATTTCATTTCAAAAAATTAAAATATTTTAAAATATAAAATTCAATTATAAATCCTAAACATATACCACTGAATTGTTTCATTGTGATGTTTTTTGACTTGTGAGAGAGAACATAAAATGTAATATTGAGCTAACCTCTTTTTTTTTTTTAACTATGGAAATGGTTGGTTAGTAAGGAATCAGGAGAAATGTAATAACGAAGAGTCAAATATACTAATTTTTGAAGAACTCACAAGCCACTTCAGAGGAGCAATATCTTGTTTCTATTATATTACAAGTTTCAACGTTAGGAAGGAAACCATGCGAAATATAAATTAAAGATAATTTTTATTTTACAAGTTAATTTTTGAAATTGAATTAAGTTTGTGTTTAATTTTTAATATATTATGCAATTTGTCAATATCAGAATATTTTAAATGGCACAATAGTAACTTAAGCATATTATAAAATGAGTTTTGTTTTAATTTACTGTCATCTAAATTTGTTGTTATTATTATTACTTAAGTATGAATGGTCTCATTGTTTATTTAATAATATAATTTATATTATAATCATTTTTTTTTATAATTAGATTTTGTATGTGTATAATTTACAAATTTATTAAGTCTCATGGGTCATATACTTCAAGCCAAAATTATGGTTGTAGTCCTTCTCAAATTGGATTAACTTATGGTCAACATATCTACTGAATTAGTAGGCATTATTCGCGATCCATTCAACAGTAAGATTAAACAGTTAGATCTACTTGCATCAAATATCTTATATCCTAAGCCATTCATATCAGAACTTTCAAAACAATTAACGATTACATGTTCTTTTTATATATTGAATTGTACTTCATTAGAATGCTCTACAGCCAAAATTTCTCATATATATTATTATTTTATTGAAGTTCATACTTAACTTAAGTTGTTTCATTAAGAATTTTATTATTATACTGAATAAAATAGGTATGATACTAAACAAGATTCCTATTCAAAATGTTGTGTATTTATACATTAAAAAAAATTATGACAGTTATTTTTGTAATTATATAAATTGATAAAAAAATATTAAATTGACAAAATTTATATTTAATTTTAACGGTTCTATTGTTTAAATTATCATTAAAATATTTTTTATTAGATAATTTTTATAAATATAAATTTAGTAAAAAATATAATAAAATTAAAATTGTTACTATTTATTTTTTAAATTATTATTAAAAAATTTTTAATAATAAACTTTTGGACTTGCTTTTTGTTAATATAATTCGTATGAATAAAAATTTAAATGCATTGACAATGAAACAAAAAACTAATATAGTAAAATAAAATGGTAAATATTAAAATATTCTGTAAAAATTTGGACTCACCTTACATTAATATTATTCAGAAATAAATTTGAGTTATTAATAAAAATATACAAGTTAAATTAAATAATTATTATTAAAACTTATAAATATAAATTAACATGTATTTAAATAGAACGGAATGTATAATCTATTAACACATTTTTATTTATTTAATATTTATATTTAATAAAATAAGAAATTTTTATTTATTAAAAATTATTATTTTTATTATCTGTTTGAAAAAAAATTAAAAATAGTAACTATAAATATAAAAACATAAATTTAAAAGGTTAGAAATACAAAAGGTTAAAAAAAATATACAGATGAAAGAAATAAAATGATAAATTTAAAAAATAAAAAAAATGTTATATAACAATTATAGTAAAAAAAATTACAACCATGCATGTATAAACTAGATATTCTTGATTTAGAGTACAGGTTAAGTTATGAATTTTTTTAAGATAATCCTACTTAAACCATATAAGAATATTATAAACAGTGATTTTTTTAAAAATTTTTAATAGAACTATATATTTAAATTTAAATTTAAAATATTTTGTAAAATTGGACCAATTTTTCACTAATTAATTCATATATTCAATAATATATATATATATATAAATTATATGTGACAATATATGAACACTAATGTAAAATCCAAACATCATCAAAGCCTCTCTCCCTCCCCAAAAAAAAAATTTAAAAAGAAAACTCGTATTATGACCTGTTTCTGAAATACTGTGTTGTGATTTAATGCATAAACATCTGTTGAAAAATAATAATAATAATAATAATAATAATAATAATAATAATAATAATCCATAGATGCACATTTATAATGTTTTAGTTTATAAACAAATTTTAGGGGTGAAAACATTCCAAACTTTCTTCCATTACTACTTTATTTCAATTTTTGGTGGCTGAGTTGTTCATCTGCAAGGTTGCACAGGAAGTAAAAATTCTTATCTGTTCATGACTTCATGTAAACCAAACAGTCATCTCAAACAAGTGGTTCGTTTGAATTAAGGTTATTTCAGCGTTATCAAGTTTATCTGAATGTCTGTGCAACTGCAAGACCAGTTAGTGTAATCATTTCTGAAATTGATCAAAAGCACCATGTGGAAAAATTGGTCGCGGGCATAATTCTTGGCACAGCTAGTGTTTCACCGTAAAAGCGATGAAAAGACAAAAGAGGAACATTAATTTATTAAGTTAAAACAAAATAAGGGGGTAATTAGTCATTGTTGTTCACTTTCTCACATCCTAGGAAGCTACGAGCCGCAAGGACACCACAAATCTTAAACGAGGTTACAAATTCTCATATAAAAGAGATTATTATATTGCATATACAAACACATTGCAAGGAATTGGCAGAGGGACCAATCAATATTTTGTCATTTAATGTTTTGCCCTATGTTTGAACTTTCAACTTTGAAGTAAATGCAAATGAGAAAACATTGAAAGTAATGATGAGCCCACATGTCCCCAAATGATAAGAAATACCTGAAGAATAATAAATGAAAAGGAAAAAGATGTTCTCTTCCTGTCCCATTCAAGACAAATATGAGGCACACAGAATGAGATATGATCCTCAATTGTATCCCACAAAGAAGAGGGCTCCCACTACTCAAGAGCATCATAAACCCTTCCAACTCCTACTTCCAAACTCTGAAGTGACAACTCTCTGTTATCTCTTGTTCAACGCATTTCAATAATATTTTATTTTCAAAATATACCAGAAATTCATATTCTCTTTATTAAGTAATTTTTAAATGATTTCAGTCAATAATAATATTGAATACTTTTTTTCTCAAATATTCTTATTAACTATTTACAAATATCTTACGACAATATAGGATTACCTACTAAAAAATTCTCTATAGTTTAACCTAAAATTAAAATTTTTAATAACTTTATTATTGTCTTCATATGTGTATTTCTTTTTCATATATACACACTTAAACTAATTAAAGAGAAAAATAAAATAAAAGGCTCTTAAAAAATTGTCACTGTTTGTGAAATATTTCCACTTGTCAAGTTACAATTTGAAGTTGTGGCTTTTGTGGGACCTTCTTCTAAAGGGACCATACGTTTTAATGTGTAAATCCTACTTATCCGCTTTATCTATTTGATGCCATCATGTTATATTGTCCATTTACTGGTTTTGCGAGTCTGAAGCACTCAACATATTCCATCATTTGTTTGATTGAAACTGTCTATTACTTGTATTGATGTCATTCAACATCTGTGAACGGCTAACACTCACTTTTCGATAGCAAGAGACTGTGGATTATCCTAATCACTATTTTTATCTTTTATTATAGTATACTTTATTTGTTAATAACTATTAGACATTATTTATCAAAATCAAAAGTTAAAATATCTCATTAATTAAACGTATGATAAGAATATTCTTTATAAAAGTTAAGAGAATTTTTTAAAATATTTTTTAATATAACACAAGAAGTTGTCCAATCTTAATGTTCGTTTATTTATAGCTGTTTAATTAGGCTTATATTTTTGCTCATTAAATATTTAATTTTAAACATGAAAGTGTGAGAGAATCTTTCTTCAACTAACTTTTAAATATAAATTGTTAAATTTTTTTAATAAAAACGTTATTAGTTCAAGAAATACAGCTAAAAATCGATTTTTTTTGCGCTCATACTCTAATAGAAAAGTAAAATCATAGGTGGTTGATGACATTTATGATCGGTGGGGAATAAAAGAAAGAGATAAAAAAAAAAAACAGGTACTTGTTATTGTGTGAGGGAAAATATGTGATTTGTTTTCATATGGGGGCTAGTAACGTAGCATATTAGGTGAGGAAGCACTCACAAGCGTAGCTCTAACGTGTAAGAAAAGAGCGAAAAGTGATCGAACTTCACATGATGCGTGTCAAGTGTGGAAGAGAAGCGGTGAAAGTGCCCAATTTATGTTACATCCACAACCACAAGGAAAGAAAGAAAGGATTTTTGGATGCCTCGAACCAAGAAAATATGATAGAGATAGATATAAGGCTAAATTGAAGCGACTTGAAGCCAACTTGTACTTTGACGCCAACATCACCTTTCACTAGCAATGCCAGAAAAATTAGTTTAAGCCAAACAAATCAAAAAAGAAAAGGAAGAAGTAGCCTTTTTTTCTGCTTCCAATCCATTATAGTGAAGGGCTTCAAAAAGGACCTCCCATTTGCTTCAGGACCATTCAAACACTCACACCATGGGACAATGGGACCCAAGAATTAGAATAAATTATTAATTTATCTTCTAATTGGATTTTGATTTGAAGTGCATACTTTTCTGCTTTGTCTAGAGTTGGTAGGGATTCAGTGAAACCCTTATGATTAAGGAATAAGAAATGTCTCGAGATATTAAAGATCCTGCTTAATCATACCATAAAGCAGTCAATTAAAGTGTGACAACTTAATCATTAAGTTCTTAGAAACTTATGAAAAACATCTATACGTCCATATTAGCATCATTACTAACATTACTAGCATGACTATTAACAAGTTGGCAAGAACTAATCACATCTCCTATTTGTTGCCTTCTAAAACCCTTTCTTGATTCTAATACTATCAATCGCTATCATAGAATTTTCATCAGAATGAAGATTTTTGTCTGAAGCATACCCTATTCTGAAAATCATTCTTAACTTCAACCTTTATTATGTTATAGGAGAACTTTAGTGGTCACATGTGGGTAGCCAAATTATTTTAATAGAAAAAGGAAAAATAATGATAAAACATTCAACTCCTTCTTTTAGCCCAAATCCCTTGAGATTTATTCGCTTGTGCTTGTCATAATCGTTCAAATTAGAGAAATTTTTTTTGTTTAATTTCTTACTATGCTATTTGCTGCTGCCATAATTACAGTTGCTATAATTAAATCTACAGCTACATGAAGACACGCACATACAATAACAAAAGGTTTAGATTTGGTATTATTGAATAATAGGATATGATCATATTAAAAAGATAAAAGATAAAAATTATTAAATATAAGTAATGAATCTTACTACTAATCATGATTGGCTAGATCTTTATTAAAAATGAAAATGGACTAGACTTTAGAAGATATAAATTTGACCTAAATTTTAAATTTTAACTTATTTATCTATATAATTTTTATTTTAAAATCTAACATAATCTTTTTAAAAATTTAATTAGCTCTAAAATTTGTTTAAAATTCTACTTGGTGATAAAGTAAGATTATAAACACAATTTTATATGGACTATCGAACCTACACTTATATCTAAGCTAACAAATCTAAACCTTTAACAAATTAATAAGTATATAATCTACAAATATTATTATAAAAATTAATATAATAATAACTATAATATTATTATAATTAGTAATTATACTATAAATATTAATATTATACTATTTTATATGTATTTAGATAGATCAGCTTATTAAACGTAAACTTTTTTTATTAACAGCTTGAAGCTTCCTTTTTAATTAAACATAATTTTTGACAAATTTTGATCTGACTTAATTAACAAATAAGATTGATTTAAGTTTGATATAAGTTAGATCATAGATTTTTAATAAATAATTTAATATATTTTTTAATCTTCAATAAAAAAAAAACTTGTTTCTTCTCCGGCATATATATTGTTATTCAACATTAAAAAAATTTCAAACTCGTGACAAAATTGCATGGTATGAAAGGCTTGGAACAAACAATTAAACATAAACCAAACAAAAATACGGCGGGTGATTTTTGCCAAGTATAACTTTTTTTTTCTTTTTTTAATTGATCATTAAACTAAATGAAAAGCAAGCCTGTTGTTTTGTAACTTGTGATGATAAAGATATTAACACCCACGAGTCCCCACATTAATTATTCACAACAAGAAAAAAGATTGATATCTATTGGGTGGAAACACATATCATAATACCTGTCTAGCAAATGCCCTTTAATTCATAACTTACTTTTTTATTAAATATTATATATATATAAATTTTAAATAATCAGATGATCATTAATTAATCTATAATTTTAACTATTTATATATAATTATATAATTAAAATTTTATCATTTTATTTTTAATATAATAGAAAATTTTCATATAATACATTAATTTTACACATATGTGTAATTTTATATACTAATAAAGTTTAGCCTAGTAAATAAAAAAAATTATAATTTACAATTATTTAGGTTATGCGTTCATATTTTGTTATCAATGTCAAAAATTTTATCAATAGATTATTACTATTTGAACATTGAGGTATGCCAAATATTTTTGTTATAAAAAACAAATATCTACTTAAAAATTGATGATTACAAAATGTATTAAAATTTTGATGCATTGTAATAATATTTTAATTTTATAAAAAATATTAATAGATAAATTTATATCATATGATGTTATTTTGATATGATTTTTTTAAATTTCCAAAAATAAAATGCATAAACACTCCTAATATAAATGAAGATGGATGTGGAAAATTGATCCCGACTCTTACTTCCATCCCACTACCATCCTTATATTTAACCCATACAGTCAATTTTTTTTTTCTTATTATTAACATTTTCGTTAAAAAATATATTTAGAAACCTTATTTTATATGCACGTGATCACACCCTAACCTATGCATGTAATAAAAAAAATATTGTATAAAATTTTTTTTCTATGCACAAGAATCTAGAATTACCCTTTATTGAAATTTAAAAATTAATATCTCTCAATTTATAAAAATTGAAAATTAGCAAAAATTAATATTTGTACACAAACAGAAATGAAATACCTGTCAGCTTGTAAAAATTGATTATTTAACTATTGTGTGGGACATTATTGAGTAAAAGTTTGTTTTTTTTAATATATGAATTAAATACGGAAGGAAAAAAAGGTAAAAGTGAGAAAGTTTTATTATAAAAATAATATATAAATTTAATTAATATATGTTGATAGAATAAAATATTTTATATTATAATTTTATGAATTATTATATTACAAAAAATTGTTAGTTGTAATAATAATTATATTTTTATATTTTAAATTAGTTATCAGTATAAATTTTTTATTATGACAATATCAAAATAAAATTTACAATTTATTATATAAAAATGTAATTTATTGAATAATTTTCTTAACAAATTAAAAATATTTAATGCCTCTTGTCGTATACAATATAAGATAGAAAACTTGCTAAATTCAAATTTTAATGAGATAAAATGAAATCTAGTAATGAAATTTAAAGTAAAGTGAATTTCAACGTAATCCACACCCACATATGTCTATTTGATCCTAAGGTATTTACTTACGAAAAAGAGTGTGATACATACATATAATAATATATATTTATTTATATTAAGGTATAAATTGTTGGGTTTATTTTTTTTAAAATAAATTATCAGCTTTGATGAGGAATATAAATAAATGGTGGCAAAATTTGTATGTAAAAATATTATAATTCAGTGATGAATATAAAAAAAAATTAAACAGTAAATATTTAAATATTAACTATATAACCTACTTGTATACAAATTTTTTTTTTAAGATAAAAAGATTTATTAAGATTAAAAAAATTTACAATTAAATATGGTCAGGGGAAAAATTCCACCAAAAATTATTTGGAAACATACGAGCACTGACACCTAACGTATGACTAAAAACATTAAACTCCTGTTGCACAGAGATATGAAATTGAAGGAAATAACTAACTCTTTACAACTTAATTATCATTTATTAAAAATTTGGCATACTTATCAATAAAATCTTATTACACCATTGGTAAGTAGATATATTTTTTAAATATGATTGGTGAGAATTTGATTTTTTACATAAAAATTATTAAAAAAAGATAAAATTTACTTTAATAATTTTTATGTATAAAAAATTTAATCTTTAATTGTTAAAAAATAATGTTTAATATAAAAGTATAATATATTTATTTTTAATAAAATAAGGAAGTTTAAGATTGACTTAGACTCAATTATGTAAATGAGGTTAATTTAAATTTAATAAACTTGACAATAAAAATATAAATAAATTTATGGATATTCCCTTTATATATATAATTTATTTTAATAAATAAAAAGGTTTAATCTTGTTTTAGACTCAATTATATAAATGAAATTAGTTGAAATTTTATAGGTTCCACAATAAAAGTTTATAAATAATCTTGCTCTATATATATGATGATAAAACATATTGTATATGAAAAAATATATTTAATATATTATAATTTTATCTTAAAAAGTCATCGTTCCATAATTTTGTATTTTCAAATTTATTCTTTTATTTTTTTTCCTTTCTTACTTATATATCATCTTGTAAGATGAAAATGTTTATGAAATACAAAAATAAAAAATTTTAAAAAACATTTTAAGAATATATTTGATAAATAAAATAATTAAATTATATATAAGTCAATAAAACAAACTCAAATTTCATAATTTTTAACAATTAAGTTCAAACTTTAAGTTTATATCATTTAAATAAACGAATCCTACTTAAATACCATTTTTAATGCAAACTAAAATCTTTAATGCTTTGTTTGGGTTAAAATAAAATAAGAAAAGAAAAAATAAAAGAAAAAAGTTCCCCCTTATTTGATAGAAGAAAAAATAATAATAAAGTTAATATTTTTCTCTTTACCTTCTTGTATAATAAAGAGAAGAAAAAAAATATGCATTTTTAAAATCTCCTTCTCTCTGTCTATGTCTGATTATTGTTTATAAAAAATTAATCTTTTCCTCTTAAATTTTTATATTTCTCTCCTATCAAACATTCTTAAAAATTATTATTCTTCAATATTTTCCTTTTTATTTCTCAGATCAAGTTAAGCATATAAACAAGTGTTAATTTGTTGGATACATGTGCACCATGCATCCTTCCATGTGCCACTTGACCAGAATATAATAAAAAGATGAACAATTAACCCCACTTTACACTGGCTTGAATCGGTGGCAGATTAGATACAGAGTGCAATAGTTGCAATGCTGTGAGTTGAATGGAATACGACTGGTTACTTATTAGGCCATTCCTGCTACTGTACATGTCATTGAATTAGTAGGCAAAAGTAAGTGCATAGACCAATGTTTCCCTTTGTTGGCCACCCTTAGAACACGAGTAGCTGAGGTATTCAATTCAATGTCTGTCCAACAAGAGCACTTCTGTTCTGTCCTCAAGTTGCTACCCAACCTCAATAATTGGATCACTTCAAGTGGTAATTTTAGAATTTAGATCCTCTTTAACCAATGAACCTATTGCCTGCCCTACACTAGAAGCTTCAAAAGATCCAAGATCCAAGACTAATCGATGCCTCCTTTTCACTTTTCAGAAACATTTGCAGATGAGACAAATTATCAACTTGTTATTAATTTATAAAAAACGTTAACAATTGTTCAAAAATATTGTTTAAGAAGGTAAAAATAAAAAATTATTAGAAAATATTATTAATATATAATTATTATAGTTTTAAATATTATTTTTACTTTCATTATCAGTGTTTTAAGACAAATAAGATAATTATTTTATTAATGATTGGCAATTTTTTATCATTTTATTTAACAAAAACATTACTCATGCACTCAATAAAAGTATATAGTTAATAAAATAAAATAAAAATAAGAGAAAAATAAAAAATGTGACAATGAATATGTTGTAATTAAGAAAATAAATAAACAAATAAAGAAAAATAAAAATACTATATAAGTATATAAATAGATTAAATTAAGTTTTTGATCATTATAACTTTTTATTTAATTCAGTTTTATACTTAAAAAATTAATTTAATTTTTGTAATTTTATAATTAAATTTTTAATAAGTAATAATGTTAAATTTTTATTAAATAATAATAATATGATTTTTTATTTAATAATTTTTTCTGCTATTAACTATTATTTCTTAATTAATATTTTGTTTATTTTTCCACATTATTACCTTGAATGTCCTATTACACATTATCTTCACATTAAATACAACAATGTGCTCCTATGAATTGACTTCTTCCATTAAATAAACAAATGTTATGTACAAATTTTGAAATTATACATAATTTTAAAGTTAACAATCTTTTTAGTGGACGGATGATTAATAATAACTTCTCATCTTGGAACAATAAATTGATAGTTATTTGAGGGATAGATTGGTGACCTTGATCGTGATGTTGGTGGGAGTATGTCTATACTATTAAACACTCTACCTTTCACTCACTCATCACTTTAGGTCCATCATTTGTGGATAAATGTAAGAATCTCTCTTACTCCTTCATTTTTCTCCAGAAAATAAATGTGATCCTCCTCCGGATCCAAGGTTGATAGTTAACAAAATCTTCTTAAAAGAGAAGACATTTGTCTTGGCATAACAGTGATTACTACTCATTTCTATAAGATCCAAGGTTGATAATCAATAAATCCTTTACGAAGTCAGAGGTGGTCTTGTGAGTAACACTGGTAGGTTGTCGACAAATATTTACCATTGTTACAAAAAAACAATAACAAAAATATGGATGAGATTGAATTTATCATTTTTTAGATATGGCACCAAAATGATCCAGTATAAATAAAGGGAATTCACATACAAGATCATCATGTTACACGAACGATAGATTGTAACATCGTCCTTAAACTTAAATTATAGGATAGTGATACTCGTACTGACACTCAAATGCATAAGTTAGTCTTAATATCATCAAAATAACAACATAAAATTATATATACATTTACTTGTATCATGAATTATTTACATTGAAAATAAAGATGCAGGTAGTATCATTGACTAAGGGCATGATCTCTTTCTACCGTTATTACTTTGGAAAGTTTCTTTAACTATTATAATTATCAAATATTTCACTCATCTCTTTTTGTGGCATTGGAGGTGTATGTGATCCAGTTTGGTTCTGGGAATGAAAAACTCTCTCTTAATTACCTAAGAATTCCCTATTAATTAAGCTTTAACCCAGAAGATCCAACTACTTAACCTAACCATATTATTCTATTAAGACTATAGACCTGATTTAATGTTTTTTTTATCCAAAACATAAAATCTACCTTCACATAGTATCATATGCATTAATTCCTAGATATCGATGCCTAGCACTGGTGGTTAATTAATGTGAATTCACTTAACCATCTCCACCACAAACTATAGGTCGTAGCTATTTGAAACTAGCAACTAGCAAGAGCAACCTACCATCCAAATGTTGAAATTTTCAACCCACAACCCATTAGAGTTTCCGATTCGTAGTTCATATGAACAAATAGAGCAGGGTAAAGACCATGTCGAACGTACTCACCATCGATCATCTGCATGAACAAATGGTATTTTGCTTGTACTCTGTTAATTATCATTAAGAGTATAAATGTTAAGTGATATTTTTATTTTTTTACTTTAAAGCTTAGTAAATTTCTTAGGATTTTGGTTCTTGTTTTATTTTTATGTTTATTTTTAATTTTAAGTAAATTTTAATGGGTTTCTATATCACATTTTGGGAGAAAAGTACTCGCGTATGGGCGCTGGCTTCTGGGCACCTAGGTGCTGGGTAGTTGACATGGAAAAAATTGCATTTTATAAGAAAAAACGCACAATAGAAAAAGGATATGCAGGTAACGAAAATAAAGCTTGAGAACACGAATTTGAAAGAAAATAGCAGCACCAGCACCCATATACTTGGTTTGAGGAATAAGGATTGAGAAAGGTTTCCAGATTCATTTTCTTATTTGGAGGATGATGAAGGAGTTCTTTGTATTTTCTACCTCTGTAATAGATTGCTAAAGTTGTTAAGCTTTGATGGAATCTACAGAATTATAATATATTTAGTTTTTTTTATTCTAGTTTAAGCTCTCTTTTTTTTTCATTTTTAGTTTGTAAATCCATTTTTAATGTTTGATACAAATTAATTATTTATATTTTGTTTTGATGAATCTTCTTAATGTTAAAAAATATAATATGTTATGCTTCTTCATTTACAAGCCTTGTATATATATTTTTTTATAGGAATAAAGATCATTGAATGTGTGATTGTTTGTTTTTCTAATGTATTAATGTTTGTGTTGATACATTGGAATTTGTATCCCCGTGGATTAGGTATAAATTATTTTAGTGAAATTTTATTTTAAGCATGAAAATATATTGGATAAATCTCTTTGCTTGAAATTTAAATTGTCCTTATTTTTATTGTTTGCACGCTTTAATTTTGAATAAAACTTCCTTCAATCTGAATAGCATCCGTTTAGTTTGATTTGCTTAATCAATACTTTATGAAACAAAATTTTACCATCATCCTTTTACTCTCTTGACTTGGTGTACTTGTAGGAAATTGTTGTCATACTCCTTCAGATTTTTTTATAAGACTATTCCAATAAAATTATGAAAAATAATAAAATATTTAAAATTAATTATTTTTTATCTTTTATAAATTATCAACTTTATCTTTATTAAATATTATTGAAGAATTTAGTTCTACTACCAATATTTACTCCTGTATTAACTTAGTTTAAATTCTTACCCTATTCCTATTTACTAAAGGAAAATAAAAAATTAATATATTTTTTAAAATTATAAATTATCTTATAATAAAAATCTCAAAATTTTCTAAATATCATTTATAAAAGATATTAGAGAAAATAAATCTTATATTAAAACGTGTATTATTAATTTACATTAATGAGAAGGAAAGAAAAACATTAGAGAAAAAAAAATGATGATAGCAATGAAAAAGGAAGAACAAGGCTGAGAAAAGAAAGGATGATTGCTTTGATATCTTTATATTTAGTTAGATATTAATATTTTTTAATATGATTTAATCAATATCTAACATATATTTATTAATTTAAATTATTAGTTTTTTGAATTTTAATATATTATTGTAAAATTTTATTTATATAATAATTATATAAATATTTTATATTTTAAAATTTTAAAACTATTTTTACAAATCTATTATAAATATAAAATTATCAAAATTTGCTCCAAATCTTTCATGATATATAATTTAAAATAAAATATTATGAAAACTTACAATATTATATATATATATATAAATAATTTAATTTTATAACAGTATTAAATAATAATTGAATAGTTAAAATAAAATATGCTAGCAAATAATTTATTCAAATTAAAAGCAATAACCACAGTTAAATAATGTTATTATGAAAATCAAAGTAATAAAATTTTAATATTCTATACAGAAAATTTATTATCTTAATGAAAAATAATTTATTCAAATCTTATTATTATTGAATAATGATTTCATATACATATACTACAAATTTAAAAAAATATTATCTCTAATAAAAATTACTATTATGAATTTTCTAAAATTATTATAAACACTTAATAGTACTTATTATTATTTAATAAAATAAAATAAAAAACTATTAATGAGAATTTAGATTAAATTAATTTTTATAATTACATTATAAAATATTTATGATCATATATGCAGATTTTATTATTTTCATAGATGTTTGTTATAGTTTATAAAATAATCTATTGTTATCTAAAATAATATACGCATATTTTATTATATAAAACTATCTATTATTAAAATAAATATTATAAAAAGAATATAATGATAATAAATTTTTGAAAAAATCATCAAAAAATATTTTAATATATAAATATTATATAAATAATTTAAGAAAATGATATATGATGAGAAATAATATTTACTAATTCTGAATAATTGTTATATAACTTGAAAATTTTGAAATAATAAATCATTTTAAAAATATTAATAAGTAAAAAGTATCTTAGAAAATATAAATAAAATATATTTAACATAATTGTAAATTATAAAATCTAATTGTTAAATATCATAAAAATGATAAGTATAAAATTCTCATAATTAAAATTTATTAAAATATTAAACAACAAATTATATTGTTAATTTTATATTATTTATGAGTTGACTATTATAAATACACGAATTATTATCTGTTAATCTATATAAAAAGGTTATCGATATCCCTTCAAATATAGATTTCGTAGAATTTACCAAAATAAAATAGTTGAAAACAATGCTATTTTGGATTCAATTAATGAAGTTAAATGATAAAGTAATAAATCACACTTTATTCGTACCATTTTAAACTTATTTAAATTATTATAATATTGAATTTGAATGGTTTATTTAAGTCTTATGACATAAGGTTGAATTGAAAAGTTATATATATTTATGATAATTTTTAAATTTTAAGCTTTTTTTAACCTTTCTACGTTCTGTAGGTCATAGTCTGAATTATAACCTGTACGTATTGAAGCAAGATTTTCTTTTATATAAATAGAAAATTAAAAGAATTATAAACAACTTTTATATTTATCTTGAGAGCTAAATGACATTAATTTGTGTGAAATGTAGTTGCATCTATCTTGAGTTAAATCGTTTATTGATCTACGTAAATTATATTTGAATATTTTATAGAGGGCATATTTTAGGATAAATATACTTTTTTTGGGGTGTTCTTGTGTATGTAGTTGAAACGTGAAGATTGAGATTTATAACTTATATGCTTAGTCCAAATTTTGTCTCTAACTCGGTGGAATTAATTATCCCAAAAATGAACTGCTTATTTAATAGTCTTTTCTTGTTTAGATTTTTTACCTTTGCATTATTGAAACCAATATCTAGAGTTGTAGACATGTTAAATGAGTAGGACCAAAGCTAATCAGAACAAACATTTAGGGATATAACTCTGGTGAGTACTTAGAACTCAAATTCAATTATTTGGAGCACCAAAACTGAGATAGACAATGTATAATATTACTCCTTAAATTAAAACTTCCGAAAATAATTTTGAGAAGACCACAACTGTTATTTTAAATCTCATTTTCATGAGGCTTAAGCTACGTTCTTATTTTGTATTTATTATTGTCTTAAATATATAATTGTTAGAAAAAAATTATTTTTTAAAAATTTTGAAGTTTCATATTTTTTGGAATTAGAATATTTGTAGCATTTAAATTAATAGATGTGTTATATATTTATAAACAAAAGCAAGTAAAAGAAAACATTTCGTGGACATGAAATTGTGTTGGTAATTTATATGAATGGTTTTGTAGATTTATATTAATTGAATTTATTTTAATTTTGAGTTATTTTTTTAATTAATTTTTGGTAATTAACCAATTCAATTTCTCTTATTAATAAAGTTTTCTGTTTTAAATAAAATATTTCAATAATAAGTTATAGCACATGTACTTGAACGTTGTAAGTTGATACTTTTATTATTTGATTTTTCTTTACATTACATTTATTTTTGAGGAGGTTACGGCACTGATTTTATCATTAAATATTTAAAAAACAGTATAAAGTTAAAAAAATATTAACATAAAAAATAATTTATAAAACTATTTTTTTTAAAAAAATTGTCAAAATACTTTCAAAATGAAGTTAAATAAAAAAATACAAGATAAAACTAAAATTTAAAAATTAAAATTCTATTTTTTTAATTTTTATTCTTTTTTTTATTTTGATTTTAAATATATTTATTATTTATAGATTATCAATTTTAAGATGTGTTTATTATCTAATAATTACCATTTTTAATTATATTTATCAATTGCCATATTTAAATGTATTTATTACTAATTACCAATTTTAAATATAGTTCTTGTTAATTTCATGTTTTAAAATAATTGATAATTTATATTATTAAATTTAATTACTAATAAGTATTATTTTTTAAATTTAAAATTAATTAAATATATTTAAACATGTAATTAAATTATCATTTAATTAGATAATTGTTTTTTCAATTAATTTTTATCATTAGCATCTAAAAATTTAAATAAATAAAATGTTAAACTTTTACTATATATATATATATATATATATATATATATATAATTCTTTTTATTTTGAGATACTACTATTTTTAACTATTTTATTTTCAGAATTTATTTACTTTTCTATTCTAATAGTTATATTTTCCTAATTTATTTATAAGAGGCTTGGATGCTTAAACATGTTATATGCATATAATTGTTTAAAAATATTGTTATTAAACACTTAAATATCGAGATGTCAAAATTTTCAACAAATTAAATTTTTTTAATCAAATTAATTAATAATTTATTAATTTAATAAGTGATCAATTAATTAAAATTTTAAAATTAATTCAAAACTTATAATATTATATATTCTACTTTAATAATAAATTTTGTTAGGACTTAAGTTTAGAAAAGGATAAAAATATGTTAGGACTTAAATTTACAAAAGGATAAAAATAGATTAAGTTGAACTAAATTTAAGTGTTCAAATTTAATATACGAAGATCTGATTTATTTTAAAATTTATAAATTATTTAAAAATAATTTAAAATTTATATAAAATGATTAATTAAAAAGATTTATAAATTCAAAATTTATAAAATAAAAAGATTAATAAATAAATTTAAAATTTATATATACTAAAAATTTATATACAAATAAAAATTAAAATAAAATATAAAATTTTTATTTAAAAGTTAAAATAATATACACAACACATATAATAAACATATAGATAAATATGATAACAAAATTTTTTTTACAACTATCTATTTTTGGATATTATATAAAATAATATATCACATGTAACATATATTTTTTTCACAAAATCACATATAATATATCTTATCTTAATCATATCTTACTTAAAATTAAAATTTTATTAAGTGAAATTTTAGCAACATAAAAATAAACCAACATAGGATAATTTTATTTTGAGGATAAAAATAAAGTTATCTTTAATTTTTTTATTTAAAATTAAAAAATTTAATTTTTAAGAATTTATGTAACTATATTAATGTTACATAAATATAATAAACTTAAATATATATAATATATAAAATAAATAAATATTTAATGGATTAAATAAATTTTTTATAAGTCTAATCTAATTTTTTTAATAAATTTAAATTTATCTATTTATTAAATAAATTAAATTAAACTAAATTTTAAATAAAATTAATCTATTTTACTATTAATAAACTTATCATTACTCTAACCTCAATATCTTATTTTTTCTTTTCAACGTCTATATATAATCGCCGATCTTTGCTCCCTCTTTAGTTTTTTTTTTACTAACTTGACCATCACAAAATTTTTGTATGTATTACACCCATTTTTCATTGGTGGACCTCTATAGTTGACCGATAAAAAACCTCAAAACACATTTATCCACTTAGGTAGTTAAGTACGTTGACCGCAAAAAAAAAGTAGTTAAGTACAAGCAAAATTATCTGCTCTCAATAAAAACCATCCCGTTATCGTAACCTACTACTTTCATAGGTACGTGGTGGTTAACCAACTAATAATAAATATTTATTATATAAAAATTATTCAATGTTTACTTTTAAATAATTGATAATATTTGATAGAATATATTTAATACCCTCTAACTTATATTCATGAGTACGTACTAAAATTTTAAAAAGCAGAAAAAGCATTCAGCATCATATCATAGTAAAAATCAAATTTTAATATGTAATTATGTGTGACAGCTGGATTAATTTAGGGATCGATGTTGGAACTAAAGTTGAAAGGAACCATTATATTTGAATGAAAAGTGGATAAACATACTTTTTTTAAAAACATGTTAACATCAATTTTTAAGTAATTAACGGTGAAATATTTTATAAAAAATATTTATTATATCAATAATTTAAAATTATAATAAATATTTTAAATAAACATGTACTGATTTTATATATTTAAAATTAATATTCATAAAAAAAATATCCTAAATTAACTAAAATTGGGCATGCTCAACGTCCATGCTTCAGTGCTTCCCCATCTATTATATTATTGTATTTATTATTTAACATAAAACAATATTTCAACTTTAATTCAACACTACGTACGTGCTGAGTTGTTTTTGTTTCTCCATTATAGGTAGCAGAGTGGTTGAATCAGAGAAACAAAATGAGGCTAATCTGAAAGCATGTGCTTAAATTTGACCGGTGAAAATTTAAGCCAATAAATATACAAATATAAGTGTGAAACCATGCTATATTCATCAAGCACATGGTGACAGATTAGAATTGTTTTCTTGATTATGTCACTGATCGCCACCAGTTGAAATAGAAGACTTCAAAATCCAAAATGTGTCTTCGAATTTGTAACACCGTTTTAATTTATGGAAGAAACAAGGGCACTCCCACGATACACAAAACCCAAGTTGACATTATTAAAAGGGGAAAAAATTGAAATCGGACCAAAGGAAAACCAACTAACTAAGCACACGACTCAAAACATCTTTTATGCTAGTGGATGAATTTTGTAGCCAACAATTATATATGTAAGCTTATACAGCTAAGTTAGTCAATAATGCTAAAGCATTTCCACATAGTCGTCTTAGGTGAGATTTATCAAGAAAGTAATGGCTTCGACAAGGAAATTTTTTTTAATGGCGTTCATATTAATATAATAACATTAATGTAAAATATGTATGTTGATTTTTATGATATTTATTTTTATATTATTTCAGTAATTTTAAGGGTTTTATTTTAGATACATTTTCTTAATTTTAGATAGTTTATTTGTAATAAGTTATATATTTTTGAAAAAAAATAATTCAAAGCACTCTTATTTAGTTTAAGATTTTGAAAATTATTATTTTATTATTTATATTTTCTTTAGATTCATCTAAAATTGTTTGTCAAATTTCATGTATATTAAATAAAATAAAATTATTGTTTGAAATTTGTTATTTTATTGTATATTAAATAAGTCTTGTTGTTTTCACTTAGCCGATATGTATATATGTCCAAAGTCAAATTCACCCAACTGAAGCAGCTGTACAAGGAACGCAGTCTTCCCACACTAGCCACTAGCCGTTTAAATTTAATATTTTGACTTTGGATCTATATAGACCATGTGTAACAGAACAGGAGCATATCTATTATTTCGTATTCCAACCATTTCCTTAAAAAAAAATTCAATTAATGAATATTGTTAGTACATAGGTAATAACATGAATAAGGTTCAGAAATTTAAAAAGCTAAAAAAAAATTGCTAAAATTAGAAAAAGAGGGCATGTTGGGGAAAGGGTTGATGGAGTAATATATTAAAGAAAAAGTGGATGTGAAAATATGTGCTAATAAAATAAGGGCAATTGAATGAAACATAATAATAACAGGGACGGCTAATGAGAAAAATGATAAGGATTGTGAGGGGGTTCATACTGTTCTCACCCCAAATGAGAGGGTATGATTTTGATTTTATTAATTAATAAAAGGATAGGAAAAAAACTTGATATGATGAGGGTGAGTGGGGAGTATTGGGTATATTAGAAAGATCCCCAGAGCTTGGAATCTATCCTTTGGAAAAACAAATAGAGAAGAGCACAAATGAGAGTTAGTCACAGCTCTGTTTCTGTGTTGTGCTCTGCGTCCCTGAGAGAACACAAAAGAAGCTTCACACGGAGGCAACAAAATCCAATAATCATATCATAAGTATCCTAATCCAAATCCTGATCCGATATAAACCTCACCAAAGAACCCTCACTCCCAAGTAATAATCCAATGGAAATGGAGGGTTCAAGGCCCCCACTTCCACAACAAAACTCACACACCAAACCCCTCTCTCGCCTCAACCACCACGTAGCCAACTCCAGATTAGGCAAATGGTTCAAGCTCTCTCAACGCAACTCCACCTTCACCACCGAGCTCCGCGCCGGCACCACCACCTTCCTCACCATGGCCTACATCCTCGCCGTCAACGCCTCCATCCTCTCCGACTCCGGTGGCACATGCTCTGTCTCCGACTGCCTCCCTCTCTGTTCCGACCCCTCCATCCCTCTCTCCGCCTGCACTGGTTCCTCCCTCCGCGTCCTCCAACCCGACGAGTCCTGCAAATTCAACCCGGTTAACCAGGGTTACGCTGCCTGCCTCGAGAAAACCCGCAAAGACTTGATCGTCGCCACCGTAGTCTCTTCCCTCATTGGCTGCTTCATCATGGGCATTTTCGCCAACCTCCCTCTGGGCCTCGCCCCGGGCATGGGCTCCAACGCCTATTTCGCTTACACCGTCGTGGGCTTCCATGGGTCCGGTAACGTCTCCTACCAAAGCGCCCTTGCTGCTGTCTTCATCGAAGGCATGGTCTTCTTACTCGTTTCCGCAATCGGTCTACGCGCCAAACTAGCCAAACTGGTACCCAAGCCCGTCAGGATCAGCTCATCCGCGGGAATTGGGCTTTTTCTCGCTTTCATCGGACTTCAGAACAACCAAGGAATTGGGCTCATCGGATATAGTTCATCCACGCTGGTTACCCTCGGGGCCTGCCCAAGCTCTTCTCGGGCTTCCCTCGCGCCGGTTGTAACGGCCGTGAACGGCACAGTCAGTCTGTTACCAGGTGGAACCGTTTCGGGCGATATATTATGCCTTCGCGATAGAATGGAAAGCCCGACATTTTGGCTGGGCCTGGTGGGCTTTGTGATCATCGCTTACTGTCTCGTGAAGAACATTAAAGGCGCTATGATATACGGTATCGTTTTTGTGACCGTGGTGTCGTGGTTCCGGAGCACTAAAGTGACGGCGTTTCCGAACACGGATTCGGGTAACTCGGCCCACGAGTATTTCAAGAAGGTGGTGGACATACACACGATAAAGAGCACAGCGGGGGCGTTGAGCTTTAAGAGCATAGGGAAGGGGTATTTTTGGGAAGCTGTGGTTACGTTCTTGTACGTTGACATTCTCGACACCACAGGAACGTTATACTCCATGGCGCGGTTCGCAGGCTTCACCGACGAGAAAGGGGATTTCGAGGGTCAATATTTCGCGTTCATGTCAGATGCCACGTCGATTGTTGTGGGATCCTTGCTTGGGACGTCGCCGGTGACGGCGTTCATCGAGTCGTCGACGGGGATCCGGGAGGGGGGACGGACGGGGATCACGGCGTTAACGGTTGCGGCATATTTTTTGTTGGCATTTTTCTTCACGCCGTTGCTGGCGTCGATACCGGCATGGGCTGTGGGCCCGCCGTTGATATTGGTGGGGGTTTTGATGATGAGATCGGTGGTGGAGATTGATTGGGAGGACATGAGACAGGCAATTCCGGCGTTTGTGACACTCATTCTGATGCCGTTGACCTATTCCATTGCCTATGGACTAATTGGTGGTATTGGGACTTACATTGTGTTGAACCTTTGGGATTGGGGTTGGGAGCTTTTGGGTCACTTTGGATTTGTCAAAACAACTCAGCTGCCTCACACTGATAGTGAATATGATTCCCATCATCCTGGGGTCAATGGAGTACTTCAAAATCAACATTCTCCGCAAAATCCAAATGTTAAAGCACTTCAACTACAAGTTTAGTTTAGGATACCTGCTACTTCTGTAATAATCTCCCTTTTTCTTATTCATACATCAATTTCACAACCTTCAATTCTTTTCTGTACGGATTCTTTTACGCCACTCCATCTCTTATTTTAATACTTTTTTTTTTTAAGTTGGTAGAAAATAAATCCGAAACTTGGATGAAGTTGGTTTTCTAACATGTCTCAAATCATTCGCCCATACTATGCAAAATTGTTTCCAAGTTTTGTGCCTCGGATTCGGCTCAAGTGCATCTAAAGTTTTTAGATCACATATTCCATAACCTCTTCTGTTCCTTCTTTATTTCTGTTGTATACACCTCAAAGAAATAACAGAGATCAGGCAATTTATGAATAAGACAAAGTTATGGGCTTGTTTCTGCATCATATCTTTACAAAAGAAGTCAAGTACGAATCAATTTTTTTCTTTCAAATAAATTGTCGCTGAAATGTGATATTTTATAACGGAAATCATCATGTAAACTTCATTTTCTTTTTTAACCAAACCTGCTTTAAATATTGTAATTGAAGAGGAATTGCATAATTTTTTCCCACTTTAATAGATAATCTATTCGTGTTCGACTGTAGAATCTTGTTACCAGATGATCTATAAATATTTTTATAGATGATCGTTAAGTCTTAAAGTCTGTTTTTTTACCTTGAAAAGCTTTCATGATTCAACTCATTTAAATTTTTTTTAAAAGAAATAATTCATTTTATTGATGAAATTATTTTTATCTCTCTTCTATGTTAACAATGTTAACTTTATAATATGAATACAATAATTTTTAGTAAGTAAGCAAGTTGCCATGAGTTCAGAATCATCCAAGATTAAAAAAAAAAAAAAAAGAACTCAACATGATAGAAAGATTTTGAGCACCCAATATTCAAGGTTTTTTTTTTTTTACAAAATTCAATTTAATAGTTAAATGATCACTTTAATTTTAAATTTTATAACTTAATTTTGATAGTATTAATTTTACTTATTGAATATTTTTGAAATGTATATACCAATTAATCTTAAATAAAAAGTGTAAAAATTGATTTTCTATGTATAAAATATCATTGTCAACGTCCATTGAGCTTATTATGTTAGAACTCTTACCGGTTGATGGTTTTGATTTTCCAGAGAGGCAAAGCTCTTAAAGATTTTAAAGGAAAGAAACATTTAGAAGCAAGAAAATGTTTGCAATCTTTTTCAATTTTCATCCGTTCTAAAGATTTTCAAGTGATGCAAAGTCAATACACGTTTAAATTAAACCATCCAACACACAGTTATATGTAGTTGTAACAGATATAGCTGTTAGCTAGAGTTGTTGAATTTAAAAGTATGATATATGAAAATGTCCTTATTTCAAAATATGATAATATACAAGCTTCTACTCTCTTCAATAAATCGTTGATTTTTATTTATTGAAATGAAATTATTATTTTCTGATTCATCGTTGATTTTTATTTATTGAAATGAAATTATTATTTTCTGATTCATTCTTGTGTCATCAATGCTTGAGATTTCAGATTTCAGATTTCTTATTCGTAAGGTCTTAGAAATTAGGTAAGAGATTAAGAAATGGTCCAATTATTGGACTTGAACTTAAGAAATACTTATATCAGTTAAATATCTCAGTGGAATATGGTGCATCACATTGTTCAGTAAGCTTAGCATCCGTAGATCTATAACCATAGGAATGAGGCTACTTCAACCTTAACACGTTATTTTGGGCCCAAGCACCAGAAGGGAATTAGCATTACAGAGGGATAGATCACTTTCTGACAAAAAATATTTAAAAAAATAATAAAATATTGTTAGAATATACTCTCAAATTAATTTTTAAAAATATATATCAAATTTTTTAGTTTCAAAATTTAAAACTTTACTAGTTTAATCTTTAATTTTATAAAATATTTCTTATTTTAATAAAATATAATAAAAATAAAAATAACTAAAAGAAATATATTTATAAAGTTAAAGAATGACATAGAATTTTCAAAGTCTTGAATATTAAATGTGCAAACCTTTCAATTTTAATGTTTTAAAAATATATACGAGCATATTTACTTTTAATTCTTGTGCATCGCTCAAGATTTTCTGCACGTAAGATAAATATTTAAAAAATATAATTTTTAAAAGTTTAATAAAAATTAATTTAATTAATAAAATTTATGTTACTAAAAACAACGACAGATGCAATATAAATATAAAAGTTTAAAATTTTATAAATTTATAAAATTTAAAATTTAGTTTAATCGATAACATATAATTTTAATAATGATTTTCAAAGTTATGTTACCGTGTTAGATACACAGACAACCTTTATTTATATGGTAAAAAAGGGAAGAGAAAAAAGGTAAAAATTAGGAAAGAGGAAATTAATTTAAATTATTTAATTGAACAGACTTGTGAAAAAATAAGATAAAATTAAACCCATGTACGAGGTGTGTTTTATTTTTTGGTTTTAATATTTTTATTTTAAATAATAATTTACACATTAAAAAATATAAAATATTTTTTTAAAATATTCTAATAAAAATAAATTTTTTATTAAATTAATTTTTATATTTACTATAATTTTTTAAATTCTTATTCATTTAAATAAATAAATAAAATATTTTTAAAAATTTTATCTATTCAGACTTTTATTTCATTTTTTATCTTTTTATATTTTTTCTTATTTTATCGATAACGCGTGAAACAAATTTTTCGGACTCCTGCAATGAAAATATCTTAAAACAAAATCTCGTTCACATAAATATTTTCTGACAAAAAATAAAATAAACTTTAAACATGAATATAAATATTAAATAGACCTTATTCACGTATAAATCCGCATTTAAACTGACCCACCTTCCACGCTTACGTCTGCATTGTGTCTGCATATTGACTTGCATGTTTACACTCTGCATATTTAATATTAATTAATTAATTAATTTAGCTACAAGTTGACTCAAATGGCATGTAAAAAAAGAAAGAATAACTCTAAAGTACAAGGAAAAAGAACACAAGTTTAAAAACAAAGAACAACAGTTTAAGAATATAAGTAACCGTGAAAATTTTAACATAAAAAAATATTTTGATAAAGTTGAGATTTTAAAAAATTAATATACCAAAAATTGTTGTAACAATTAAAAATTTGAAAAGAAAATTAAAATGTAAAAAAGTATTCTGGAAAAAAAATGATAGAACACAATTTTAATCTTTAGAATGAGAATTTTATTCTATTATATAGAACACATTTAGTAATATATTTATAATATCAAATGCTAGATTATAATGCTTAAATCATTTTTCAATCTCTATAATTTTGTTTTTAGCTCCTGTTTCTAAACTTCACTGCACAAATTAAAATATATATAGAATAAAAATAAATTGTTAATATAATTTTTTTACACTATTGTTTAATAATTTATTTATATATAATAAAATATTAATTTTTATAATAATTGCTTTAAATTTATATTTATAATAATTCTTAATCGGTTAACAATACAAACAATTTTATATTAATAATATGTTAGTATAATTTTTACTTAAAATCTTAAGTACCTTCAGCTAACCCTAACCCAATTCTTACCTGGATGGAATTAGGGATGGAAGTGAACAATGATGTTCGACAGAAGCCTACGGTTCGGTTCGTTTAAAGTCTAGTTAAGCTCAGCTGTTTAATAAATAAACAGGTTCAAGTTAAAAAGTCTTTTTAGATAAACAAAACAGACCTAGACTTATAAAAAAGCCTATTTAACCTATTCAGAAGTCTATTTATATTTATATTTATTTTAATATATTATATTTATATAATATTTATTTTATATTTTATTTACATAATATTAACATATATATGTTTTAGGCCTATTTAATGATCTTTTTATTTTGTAGGCTTTAAGTTTATAAGTTTTTTTAATTAATTATTTATATAGGCTTTAAGTTTATTTATTAATTTTTTATAATGTAGGCTTTTAAACATGCTTGCAGACCTTGTAGGCTTTAAATCAGATCTTGACAGAAAAAACAAAAAAGTCTTTAACAGGTAACAGTTCGAGACTCATGTCTCGAAATTTTTAAACAAGCCAAACTTAAACACTCAAAGTTTAACTCAGTTCGACCTACTTCCATCCCTGCTGGAGATGTTGAATGAATTTTTAAATTAGTCCTTCAAATTTAATAAAAAAATTAGTCCTTCAAAGTATATAATTATGCATTTTAATTTATAATATTTTTTAAAAAAAATTAATTTTTAACTTTATAAATCATTTGGTTTAATTTTTTCATACAATAAAAATATAGTTTAAACAGATTAAAATAAATATTTTTTTACAAAATTAAAAACTAAGAAATTTTTTTTTAAAACTTAATAACTAAAATAACTTGAACCATGTAACTTCGAAGGACTCAGAAAAAGTTATAATGCAAGTCATTGTATCTTTAATAATTTGTTGCATCAAATTAGTAAAAGGTTATTGCAAAATGCAGTACTTTCATAAACTATTTTGTATATATTTTTTCAAAGATTTTATTTAAATTTTTTATGTGAAAAATGTGAATTATTTTAATCTTACGTTTTCTGTCTCAAATATTTTATATGCACTAAAAATTATAATTAAGTAAAAAATAAAAATTATTAAATATTAAAATAACATTTATTATAAATTCACATACATCATGTCTACGTATATATATATATATATATATATATATATAATTATATCAAGTATACATAATTTATCATGTTTACATATATATACATACATGTAATCATCTCATCTATACATAACTTCACGTGCAAAGTATGCATATTTTCTTTTAGGTCAATATAGCTACGGTTTGACTATATAGAGAATTTTATTTAAACTACTTAAGAATTTCATGACAGGATCTGTCATCAAACTGCTACAAACTTTTTGTTCAAACTATTTAAAAATTGCAACAAACAAGGTTGTAGTATGAAACTAGTTTGTAGATATCTAAATACTTTGCAAGAATTTTCAATTCTGTAAAATAATTTCAAAGTATATAATTTAACAGATATAAGTATTTGTTAAGTTCAACTCCAAATATTTTTACGCTTCAGATTTTGGATCAAAATTCATAGTTTTGATGTTGATGAGAAATTTGTAATTATTTTTGGAAAGAAGCACTTTTTTATCAACTTCATTAGAGAATGATAATTACTTTCTGTTAGAAAACATTATCATCATTAAACTTGATAGATTTTGTCATAATAATTCAGTTGTATTCGATGATAACTCCATCGCAATCTATTTCTATCGCATTTGAGTTTTATTGTTACATTATATTTTTTACCATAAACATAATCAATGATACCATAAAAAAGGTTCTAATACTTACAAAATTGATCAAGAAAACAAATATCTCTTTCATTGACCAATTGGACCGTACAAGCGATTAGCTATTTGTACAATTGAATGCAACTTCATCGAATAATCCTATATATATGCTAGCATTGCTTCATGCAATCCCGTGCTAGTTACAAGACATAACCAAAAACTATGTGGCATATGTGTGTTGTACACATAAAATCATGGAAGATGAGATGGTTGCATACATGTATAGAAATTTTGTATGTCAACTTTCAATAGCATTTATTTTAAAAGATTTATACTAACAAATGATATTTTATTTCCTTTATTCTTTCTATAAGACATTTTTAATTAAATTTTCTAATCAACAAAAGTAGTTAAAATTAGTTGTTTTTTTATATATATTTTAAAATTATTACAATCCGTCAATTTTATCCTTTTAATATTATTAATTTTTATTTAGGTTTCAAATAAATTTAATTATTAAGGAAAATTAGAAAAAAAAATCAATATTTATTAAAAGTGGTAAAATATCTTTAAAAAATTATTAAAACTATAATTTTTAAATTAAACCAATCATTAAATTAGTTAAAATACTTAGTTTAAAGTTCAATTATTTAATCATAATCAAACTGGTATTATTTAAATATTATTTTTAAAAATATTTATAATATATGATATTAATATATATATATATATATATATATATATTAATAAAATATGTTAATATCATAATTTCATTTAATTAAAACTAAAAAATTACATATACTTAATTTTTTAAAAATTTAAATTATACATATAAAATTAAATATAATATAATACAATATTTTTAAAAATATAAAAATAATATTATTTATATATAGAATGTTATTTTACCAGTTTTTGTTAAAAAAATTTCATGATTTAATTAGTTTTAAAAAAACCTAATTCGACTAGTTGGTTCAATCTAAATTTTATAACCATAATTAAATATATTAAAAAATATTATAAATAATTCAAAATAAGTATGATAATATTTAAGATATTATTAAAAATTTAATTTTGATAGATTATGAATTTTTTTTTATATAATTAACCAATTAAAAAGTATGGTAGGTATAATTTTTAAATAATTATTATAAAATTAATAATTTTTAATAGAATAATAAGTTATTATCAAATAATAATATAAAATTATTGTTGATGTATTTTAATCAATTATTAGTTGTTATGGAATCTGATATCAAATCTTTCAAATCTATTGAAATCAACCTGGCCTAACATAAAATTTTTAATTTTTCAAAATTAATTTTATCTTTTATGAATATTTTAAATATATAATCTGAATATTTATTTATTTTTATTTTAGTTTATACATTTGATCCCCAAATTTAATTAAGTTGGTGTTGGTTTGGATATTTGTTATTTATTTTGTTAGATCAAATCTAACTCAGCTCAAACTCAATTAATTGATGTGAACCATTCTTTCTTCGAAACCCAAACTATGAGTTGGCCTATCAGTTAATCATTGTATTGCATAGATTTGATTCTTCCAAACCAAGTGTTTATTTTATGAAATAAAAAGTAAAATAATAATTATTAGTTAAAAGTAATAACAAAAAAATTTATAATTTATTTTATCCAATATATGTATATTATTATAAGCTTAATTATTATTTTTTAATTAACAAAAAAATTTATATTTTATTTTTTACAATATAAACAATATGAGATTTAAGCCTAACTATTCTAATGTCTAATCTCTCTAGAAAATACAATCTTCCTCTATTTTCTTATATGCACTGTACACCTCATATTTGTTACTTAAAAAACAATTCTACCGAAGAGAGTTCGAACATAACAGTGAACAGAAATCAGAACGTGCAAGGTGCAGATGAATGTGCCTTTGAATATAAGGATCACGCATGATCTTATTTAAAATTCCAAGCAATGGAATCAATCCGAATATAGTTTTATTTTCAAGATGCAATTTAATTTAAAAAATTACTTTTATTATTTATTTTAAAATTTAATTACAGCATAAATTTTTACACTATTATCTAATAATAAATTATTATATCATTAAAAATTGTTAATTTTTATAACAATCATTTTAAAAAAATAAATTTTTTACTTTTTATAAACTAATTCTCAACAGAACAAACTTGGATAGTTACTTTAGTAAGATAAACTTATTAACAATTAATAATCTAAAAAATTAATTTAGGTAAATAAAAAACCAAAATATCAGAAATTAAATAATATATTTGAAGAACCAAATTATAGAGTTATTATTCTATTTTTCTTGGGCACTGCAGTATGAGGAGGCACACTTTGGAGTGGGGAATTAATAAAAGCTAACACAGAGACCATCCACCTGTCTGGGACCTCTCTTATTTATTATGCAAAGCAAGCTTTAGGAAACAAAATAAGAAAAATTAACAGTTTAACACGTACCAATGTACGGGTACACAGCTTGATTCTCTTTGTTAAATTATGAAAATGATTGGCTTAATTAAAAGTTTTATTGACAAACTAATTGTGGTTAATTAGATTGTTATTCCATTTGATGATTGCTTGATAGATGTTATAAATTAGGTGAGTGAACATATTCTTGGTAGTTGATGATCTGATATGCAACATGATTTTGTGTCAAAGTCTCAATAGACTGAAAAAGGCCCTCTTCGAACTTCCCTTCCTAATACGTACCCTAATGTTTATGTTGGGGTCTTGTTTGCCATAGGAACAGCCAGCTGGTGGGATTCTCATCTGAAATGACACCCAATCACCATTGTTAAATAGACACGTGATCCTCATCAAATGCAACCACATACCAAACCCCACCTCAACTATAAAAATAAATAAACAAATCCACATTTTCTAAATGCACCTTCGAATCGTACGTATGGATTTATATATCTAGAAAGGATTTTTTTTTCTCCTTTTGAGTATGAAGTTGAGAGTGTATTCTATTAGTTACCATTTTTTTATTATTATTGTAGTTCTCCTGTAAACTGCTTCTTTGACGAACCCCACCTTAACACCATAGTTTCCTTGTTTTGCTACATGAATCTCCATGTAGATAGGTGGAGGCACTGAAAAAGGAAGTAGGTTTTGTGTCACTGTTGCTAAAGATCATGGAAAGCTGTGACAAAATTGCTTGGAACTTCTTCCGCGGAGACTTGTTTATTACTAGCAAAATTCTTAATTATCCCTTTTGAGAGAAAAAGAGTATTATTGATTGAATGAAAGGGAAAAAGATGTGTAATAATAACGTGTATTTTACTTTATTTGATTGAAGAGAAAATAAAGAAGAAAATTTGAGAAAAGATAACTTTAAAAGATAAAATTTTAGATTTTGTTATTTTACTTTCTCTCCAATTCTTTTATTTTTTAATTTTCTTTTCAATTCAAATTTTAAACCTTTTCTCATCATTTCCTTTCTTTTCTTTATACAAAACATTTTATCAAACATTTTAGTAAAGAGAAAAGCTCATAACGATTCTTATTCTCATTCATTTATGGCTTACCCTAATACTCTTTCTTTTAGATAAAAAAAAATGTAACTAGTTATTTAAATTAATTTAATTTATGATATTATGGACGATTTGTTATCGTATTAAATATTTATTAAAATAAACATGTATTAGACAGAATACATCATCCAAAAAGAGATTTATCATGATTCTGTTAAAAAATTTAATTTCAAAACTCGTTCTATTACATGTTAAAGTCCACCAATTTTGCATATGAAAATTAATTAATACAAAAAAATATTTACCAATAATATTAAAATTATTGTAATTGAAATATAGTATTATTTTAAAAATTATATTATCATTAAATTACGAATCTATTATAATTAAATTTTTTATAATATTTATTTTAAAAAATATATTTAAAATTAATAATTTTTAATTTATTGAAGGTGTAAATATTTTTACAATAATGATATATTAAAATTAAACTCATAATATTGCCTTAACATCACAAATAACACCAAGAAGTGAATACACAAATTAATAATGAGAAAGAAACTCGTATAAATGAGTAGGAAAAAAATTTAAAAATCATTCAAATTAACAATATACACGTACAAATGGGAGAAAAAATGACAAAAAATTAAACAGAATAAATTTCGTAAATGGACGACAAAAAGAATGGAGAATATTAACCAAAACTGTTACAATCGTATCACACTGAAAGGTGAATGCTTTAAGAACTTCTCTGTCTGTAGAGTCATACTGTTAAGAACAACCATAATTAAAACTGTGTTATGCAATCATGATTTTTGCTTTTTTACGTTTATTTT
Source organism: Canavalia gladiata (assembly GCA_037954105.1). Taxonomy (NCBI): domain Eukaryota; kingdom Viridiplantae; phylum Streptophyta; class Magnoliopsida; order Fabales; family Fabaceae; genus Canavalia; species Canavalia gladiata. The sequence continues at coordinate 54,784,140 of CM075659.1, read as the reverse complement.
ACACTTTTTATTTTCTGTTTTCCTTTTCTTTTCTAATCATATTATTACCTATCATGTTTCTGTTTTTTTTGCTGTTAAGAAATAAGAATTGCGCTTCGTCTGTTTTTATGGATAAAATGTCATTCATGAACAAGTGAGATTGATAACGATGTGAATTATTATGAATTGAGGAAAACAGGGTGCTGCTAGCATCAAATAGGAAAGGTTTTTGGCGCACATTGGTGTAAACATCAATTGAAGAGTTAAGAGTGGGGTTAGGTGCAAAAGTTTTGAAGATCTATGTTGCTTACCTTATCTGCCACTATGAAAGGGACAGAGTGGGATTAGGATTAGGATTAGGATTAGGAATCCTATAAATTATAAACGTCAAATTGCTGGATTTCAGGTCTGTCAAAATCTTCAGTGAATGAGAGAGCGCATGACACACACATGGTTTCTGTGTTCAACCGCCAAATACAAGCAATTAATGACTTGTCCTTCATGTTCTTGTGGGTCAGGGGAAGCAATATATAGCATATGATACTCAAACGGATAAACAAGGCTTATTGATGAAAGTAGGCTTTAAAATAAAAATATATAGTAAGTGGGGCTGGAAAAAAAAAATATTTATTTGATGTGGGATCAGAACAGTAAACGCATAAATTTATACGCTACATCCTATGACATATAAATTTATGCGTCACAGGTTTTAAAAAAATATTATTTTAATCGACGAAGGTTGTGACGCATAAATTTATGCGTTACATGTTTAAAAAAAATATTATTTTAATCGACGAAGACTGTGACGCATAAATTTATGCGTCATAGCCATTGTTTAATTTAAAAATATATATAACGTAATTAAAAATGCGTAATAATGATATATAAATTGGTATGTGATGAGTGATTTTGCTACGGAGAGAAATTGAAGAAATTTAGGAAGTGGTGTTTTGAAAGGTTTAATTTTTGCATCTCGAAGGTATTTTTTTACTACTTTAATTTGTTTTAAAATTTGTGAAATTTATTTTTAAATTAGTATTGTGACTCATATTATTTTATTTTTAGTTTATATTTGTAATTTAGTAATTATGGATGAAATTATTATTATTATATATTTTAATGGAAAAATATTTGAAGGTGAGGAGGGCTTAACATTTGAGGGAAAAAAAAACCAATTCAAGTTTTTAAAAATGTTAGTTTTATTGAATTAAAAGAAAAAATTAAAAAAAAAATTAAAGTTGTCAGATACCCATATTATCTCAAAGTTAATAGGAAGATTCTTGGTGTCATCTAAAAGTGTAGAATATAGAGGATTTGAAATTAGGGAAAACGAAGATGTAAAATGCATGATTAATGCATTTGAGCAACAACGTTTGATGCGTGTGCTGGAAGTGTATGTGGACATTGAAGTCGTCAACGAAGAGACTGAATCTGCACTAAGTGGTAAGCAAACGATGCTTAACATTAAGTTATTTGTTTACTTTATTAAATATGTAAATAAATGTTTGATATAAATTTTTGTGTAGGTGGTATAAATGTTTGTAATGATGATGATGAAGGTTATTTGTTATCCCCCATGATGAGTTAAGTGAAGAAGAAAATGATGATTTAAATGTCAATGAATTAGAATGGCAAAATTTAGATGACAGTGGTGATGATAGTGATGGTGATGATGATAATGATGTTGATGGTGATGAACATCGTACGGTGAGCCATATTGGAGGTGATGGTAGAAGTTCATTTCAAGTTCCGTCTTCATCACATGGAACATCCGTTCAACGAATAGATCAATCAGGTTAAAAAGATGGTGTTAATGTTGTTAAAGAAATTAAGTTTTTATATCTAACATTATATTAATTTGTTGATTTTTTTTGAAAATAGAGGTTGCATTCTGGAGTAGCAGTTCTCATTACAGCAACATTAATTGGGATTATCCAGATGAAGATGCTAACTTTTCAACAAATGTCGGACATGATAAATGGGTGGTTGGTGATGAGTTGTACGTCGATTTACAGTTTGAAAGCAAAGAACATGTACAAACTGCATTGAGACATTATGCGATGAAGGTACACCAAAGTTTTGTCGTTGTTGAATCAAAGCGAACTCATCTTTCTGTTCGTTGTCCTAATTACAGTAGTGGTTGTCCATGGAGAATGAGAGCTTCTCTATCTAAACGATCCAATGAATGGAGTGTTAGTAAATGGGGTGGTCAACATAGTTGCGTGAATTCGCATATATCTCAAGACCATAAAAAGTTAGACTCTCGTTTCATTGCTTCGTGCATATTGGGTATGTGGTTATCATGAAACAAATATCTTATTTTCTATGTTGTATTTCATTTTCAAAGTTTCTGACATTATTCTGGTTGTTTTTTTAGGTATGATAAATGAACAACCATCGATACCAATTTCGTTGATTCAAGAAAGAATAATGAGTCAATATGGGTTCAAAGTATCATATAGGAAAACATGGATTGCAAAGCAGAAAGCAATTGTCTGTGTCTTTGGTGATTGGGATAATTCTTATGCTTTATTGCCAAGATGGTTACATAAAATGATTCAATATGCTCCTGGTTCTAGATACAAGCTTGAGACAGAAGATGTCATTATTGGTGATCAGGTTCAACATGGAGTAAGAAAATTCTTTCAAGTTTTCTGGTGTTTTAGACAATGTTGTGAGGCATTCAACTTTTGCAAACCGCTTATTCAAATTGATGGCACATTCCTTTATGGGAAATATAGAGGTACCTTGCTGATAGCCGCAACTCAAGATGGAAACAACTCTGTACTACCTATTGCTTTTGCTATTGTTGAGGGTGAGACATTGGATGCATGGAGTTGGTTTTTAGCTTTGTTAAGAGAGTATGTTACTCAGAAGAGTGGAATATGTTTGATATCAGACAGACATCAAAGCATTAAATCAACAGTTAATAACCTCTATTTGGGATGGCAACCTCCATATGCATATCATGTTTATTGCATCAGGCATATTGCAAGCAATTTTAATCATCGATTTAAAAACAAAAAACTCAAACAAGAATTGCTTAAATTAGGTAAAGTGATTTGATACTTTATATTTAGTTAAGGACACCTGTATTATTATTTTGCTCATGGTTATGTGTTTTCAATGATCTGTGCAGGTTACACAACATGTAAAGAGATTTTTGACCACAAGTTAGAAGAGTTTAGAGCAACTAATGCAGACGTGGCTAGGTGGATTGATAGCATATCAAAGGAGAAATGGAGTATTGCGTATGATGAAAATGGTAGACGATTTGGTCACATGACAACCAATCTAGCCGAGGCAGTTAACAAAGTATTAAAAGGTGCACGAAATCTTCCAATCACGACTCTCGTTAAATGTACTTATAGCCGTTTGGTTGAATATTTTGTGCAAAAGGGTGCAAGTGCTAAAGCTGAAATTGAAAGTGGTCAACGTTTCTGTAAAAAATTGCTGGATGCAATTAGGAAAAATCAAGAAGCAGCATGTTCTCATCAGGTTAGAAGATATGACATACATTCTTCGCGATTTGAGGTCGAGGAAGCTTTTAATCTAATAAGTCAACGAGGTGGGAATAAATGGTCGGTAAGGTTATCTGATCGTTATTGTCAATGTGGTAAATTTCAACTGCTAAGGTTTCCTTGTTCTCATGTAATAGCTGCTTGTGCGACCGTTAGTATTGACTTCTATCAATACGTTGATAATGTCAATTCAATTGAAAATCTCTTTGGAGCTTACTCTTTTGATTGGTGGCCAATTGGGAATGAAAGTGATCTTCCTGATGTTGCGAACTGGGTTCTCATTCCAGATGAAGATAAGTTGAGAGGAAAGGGTAGACCAAAATCAACTCGAATAAGAAATGAAATGGATTGGGTTGAATCACAATCAAGAATCAGATGCAGCAAGTGTAAGGAGTTAGGTCATAATCATTCTCGGTGTCCTCAAACAGAGCAAGGTTAATTATGTATGACAGCGATTCATGCCTTGTATGAAGTTAATATATTTTAAGATTGCTAATGATATGTATTGGAGACACATTATTACATTTTTGTGTAACTGTGTACGTTATATTGAACTATTTAATTTCATAAATACGTCATTCCAATTTTAAAATAAGTTCTTAAACAATTTAATAAGTCAATCTCAAATGTAATTATATATGTTCATCTAACATTATTGAGGAGTATAAAAGCCCTGTGATATATGTTCATCGTCATAGTTGAGGAGTAAAAACCCTGTAATATATTATCATCCTCAAAATTCAGGAGTAAGATCCATGTAACTACATATTTACATCGTCATAGTTCAGAAGAAAAAGCCCTGTAATATATGTTCATCATCATAATTCAGGCGTAAAAACCCTGTAATATATTATCATCATCATAATTCAAGAGTAAAAACCCTGTAATAACATATTTACATTCTCATAATTCAAGAGTAAAAGCCCTGTAATATATGATATATGTTCATCCTCGTATCTCAGTAGTATAAGCGATCTCATATATGCTAAGTAAATTGATTAAACAGTCAATAAAATCTATATAAAGTGAAGTAGAGTCCATAAATACCATGAAGTAAAATATAAAGTCTTCCTTCTCTGAATATAAAGTCAAATATAAAGTGTCATATAGTGCATATACAATGAATAAAATCAAAATACAATGATAATACATAAAAATAATCAAACGCCTCGTCCCCTGGTAGTCCTCCTACTCTGACGACGAGGAATCTGCTGTACATCCTGAGCAGCCTGATCTAACTGGGGTCCCATATGAAATGCAGCTGACAAATCTGCATTCAGATCAATGCCTTGTCCATCAAACTGGTCATGCAGGTGTGGAGGATGGACATAGGCATGCATGAGAGGATTTGGCGTGACCAACGGTGCCTGGAAAGGTGAGGGAGTGTGAAAATACGTGTCAGCATGGGATGATGATGCTCCCTCTGTGCCCTGAAAGGCCGGTGGTACTCCAAGCTCAACGTGGTCAAAAAATGTCGGCGATGGCAAGTCCGGTGAGTTAAACAGCCAAAAAGTAGCGTCAAACTATAACTCACCTGAAGTACCTACATGACCTACATTTATTAACATCACATGAGTCAAATGTTATTAAATTTACAACAAAAAATATCATAAATTGGTTAATAATGATAATATAGAGAGAAAGTAACAAACCAGATGCATCATGATATCTCTGGGATGGAAATGAGTACATCGGATACGATGAGTGTGACACATCCTTAGTGGGGACAAAATATTGACCCTCCTGTCTAGGTGGAAGCTGGGGAATGGGGGGTGCGACAGCAGCTGACCTCCGTCGACATCGCTGCAAACCCTGTCTCTCGACTCTCGTGGGGTCCATATCCGCCCTCGCGTCAGATGAAGGAGCTTGTTGAGTTGGTTCAGGTGCACCAAACCTAGCCTCAACAAGGCGATCCTCAATCCTCTTCAAGAGCATGATCCTCTCCACACGACCACGAACCCTGTCTATGATATCAGCATGTGATATAGACCCATCCGCAACAACCTCCGTAGTCAAATAGTGTACGATCTCCAACTCATCAGCCTAAGTTTAAAGTAAACATTAAATAATTATTAAGTATAAGTTAAGTGTTATAACTAAATAATTTAAGAATTTCAAAATTTACCACGCGTCCCTTAATCGTAGCTTCTTGTGTGATCCATCGACGTGTATGTCGAATGTACCACCTCATATAATCAGAGTTGTGACTAAGCAACTCGTGTGATGGTACACCCAGACACACACGTTGATGTCTCTGATCCCAGATGGCTAAGAAAGGGGCAAAAACTCTCCACCAGTTCTCGTCAGTCATCCCTTTCAGTGTCATGCCATGTACATCCTCTAGCTGAGAGGGAGGTCGAGGAATATGCTGAGCCATACCAAACTGCCTCATGCATCGATCAGGTTGGTGCCATTCTAATATGTTAAAACACATTAGAGGCACCACAGCTGTCCACATGTCAGAGCCAGCTCTACAGGAATAGGGCAAATCATCCATGACCGCCTGATATGGCTCTCATGTGATCTGTATATAACAGAAGTTAACTTCAATTCAGTTGAACATTGAGCAGAAAAAATGAAGAAGTTAGTTCATAAGAAGCATGAGTCCAACCTCCTGTCGATCCAATGAATCGAAGATATGCCTATAATACGTGATATCATGGTGTCGTCCTGGCCTGAGGCATCCTCGTATCCATCTATAAAAGGATTGAGAATTAATTAAGACTCGTCTCATAAATGTCTAAAGAGTTAATTCATAACTGTTGAAGATGTTTGTTGCATGCCTTGCACCTAAAGGTACACTATGATCATCATACTCAAAACATCCAGGAGATAACTTGGGAAAACGTTCCCAAGTCCATAACTGCAGCAAAGAGGTGAATCCGCATATCTCCTTCTTATCATAATCTGTGCAACCACATAGCTCACGATAAAGATATGCAAGTACTGCTCCGTCCCAACTGTACTCACCACATCTATCGAAGTCCGCAATGAATGGGAGGTATCTCAAGGGAACTCTCGAACTAGAGTGGTCGCAGAGAATAACGCCACCAAGCAGTCGCAGGATGTAAGCACGTGTATATCTATCAAGCTGCTCATCACTGCCCATGTGGTCATCTATGCTGGAAAAGTGCTGAAGCAGCCAACTCATCTTCAAGGAACCTCCAACAAGCTCCCGTTCAGAAGGTGAAGCCCCAAGTAACTCCTGCACAATGGGCTCCCAAACCCTCGCAGATGTAGCACCAATAAGAGGTTGACCATCGATATGCAACCCCGACAGAACCGCAACATCCTGAAAGTGATCGTGCACTCCCCAGGCAACATATGAAAGGTGTGTGTCTCTGGCCTCCACCTCTCAACCAATGCTTCAACTAACGAAGCATCGCCATGTAAGAAGGGTAGCTGCGCTACACCTAAGAAGCCTGCTCTACGTAACCTATCAGTGATGATAGCAGGCACCACAGGAATATCATCACGCTCGTGGTGAAACTTCGCCCTCCGTATCTTCAACTCTCTGTCGGGCTCTCTGTTCCATATCCGCTCGGATATATGAATGTTCTGAAGTGTCAGAAGAGACGCATCATCTGGTCCTGGTCGGATGATGCGTGACTCGGATGACTGACTCGAAGATGCCATACTCTACGATAAATCTGTAATTAAGTTATGTTGCTAAATGTATATGTAATTACAAGTTTAATTTTATAGTTAAATTTATATTTAACATTTGATGTAAACCTAACCTATTTAGCATAATTGAATCTAATTGAAATTTGAAAATTTTACCTTTTTAATTTTTTACTTGTATTTATTAATTTAATTAATTATATAGGATTTCTTTTAAATTTTTAAAGTGTAATTCCTAATTTACTATTAATTAATGTAATTTAAATATGAATTTTTAAATTTTAAAATCTCTTAAGTGTATTTACTAATTTAATAAAATATATACTACTTGTTTTAAATTTTTAAAGTTTAATTCCTATTTTGCCTTAATTAATCTAATTTAAATATAATTTTTTAAAATTTTTAACCAATTTTTTACTTGTATTTACTAATTTAATTAATTATATAGGATTTCTTTTAAATTTTTAAAGTGTAATTCCTAACTTACTATTAATTAATCTAATTTAAATCTGAATTTTTAAATTTTAAAATTTTTTAAATGTATTTACTAATTTCATAAAATATATACTACTTTTTTTTAAATTTCCAAAGTGTAATTCCTATTTACTATTAATTAATGTAATTTACATATAATTTTTTAAAATTTTTAAATTTTTTAAGTGTATTTACTAATCTAATTAATTTTATAGGATTTCTTTTAAATTTCTAAAGTTTATTTCCTATTTTGGCTAAATTAATTTAATTTAAATAAGATTTTTAAATTACTAATTTAATAAATTATATAGTATTTGTTTTGAATTTCTAATCTTAAATTTATATTTAAAATTTTATGTAATCCTAAACCTATTAACACTAGATTAATTTATCTTAAACTTTTATATTTTTAAATTTTAACTTTACTTAATAATTTTATTCAATCTATATTCTTTTACATTAAGTTTTTATAATTAAAATTAATATTTATCTTTTTTATTTTTTATTCATTATTTACTTATATTTTTTAAAAATTTTATGAACTCTATAAATTTAATCCTATCACAAGGCTAAGTAAATAAGGCTAACTAAATAAATTCAATATACAATTTATACAAATAAGGCTAACTAAATAATTAAACCATAAGCATAATTAATTAAACAATTTAACAAATTACATAAATAAATAAATAAACAAATAAACAAATAAATAAATTATTCATCACAAATCACATAACATATCCTCTCACACTAAATTAAACTAAATAAATCATATTTAAATAACATAAAATTAACAATTATATTGTTTTATTAAATTTATTTATTATTAATTATAATTTAAACTTAACTTAAATTTTTTAATTTGTATTGAAAAATAATTACAGTTTCTTTTTATTATATATAAATATAAATAAATACATAATAATATCTAAATATATTTTTTAAATAAATAATGTTACAAATTTTTTTCAATTATTTTTACAAATACTTATTTATAGTATTTTAATTTTTTTTTGTCTATTTCTTATTCTGTTTTAAAAAAATTAAAAAATTCAAATTATATTAATAAATATTATATTTCAAACAGTTTTTAATAACATATTTAAAAATTCTCATTAACAAAAATTTTTACATTTTTATTTTAAAATAATAATATCATAAATTTTGTGTAGCAAATTTATTGCATTATTTAATATTATAATTATTCAATTTTTTAAAAACATATTTAACATTTTTGTCTTAAAAATTTTGTTTATATTTTGACGTTAAATTTTTTAAAATAATTAATATTAAATTTCAAACAAAATATTGATAATATATTATTACATTCTTTTTATTAATTTTTTTTTTCATATTCTCTGTTTGTTGAAAAATAAAATTGGCAGACTCATATTAATATATTTTTTTACTTTAAATTTTTGAAATTATTTAATATTAAATTTAAAACAAATTGTTAATAATATATTTTTACCTTCTTATTATTATATTTTTTTTTCACATTATGATATTCAGAAAAAACAAAATATTAATTTTTCTTTTTTTTTTTACTTTATTAATATATATAACGCTGCACTTTTATAAAAAATAAAATATTTATACTTTTTCCATATTATTAATATTGTAATTTTTACATTTAAATTTTAAAAATTTTCAAAACAGTTTTTTAAATTTCAAACTTTTACGAAGGCAGTCTTAAATTAATTTTATATTTTTATTTTAATTTTCAAATTTTTATTTTTTCTATTACACATATTCTTTTCTGTAGGAAAAAAAATTATTTTTTATTTTTTAATATATTTTGATTGTTTTTTTTAATTTTTTAAAAATCTGTTCTTCTTCTCTTCTTCCTTATTTTTTATCCTTCTTCTTTCTCCCACCCACGCTCCACACTTTTACTCTAGCATCAAAATCCTACACTAAAATTTTCTAAACCTATCTTAACCGCATTATCTCTAAACCATTTTAATATCACTAACCTCGTTTCCTTTTCAATATTAAACTCAAACAACAGCAGTGGTCCCCCAACTTGCAGAAACTTCCAAACGAACACCTTTCTCAGCAACAAAATGGGCAGAATAACAGCAGCAGGAACATGTGGACCACAAAACTGGTCCCGGGAAGTAATTTAAAAAGGTTGTGACGCATAAATTTATGCGTCACACATCTCAACGGCTTTTTTTAAACATGTGACGCATAAATTTATGCGTCACAGCCTTCGTCGATTAAAATATTATTTTTTTTAAACCTGTAACGCATAAATTTATGCGTCACAGGATCCGCCCATTAAAATATATTGTTTTCAAAAAGGTGTGACGCATAAATTTATGCGTCACAAGTGTCTTAGATGAAAACCCCTAACCTGTGTCGCATAAATTTATGTGCTACACCCTGTGACGCATAAATTTATGCGTCACAGTTACTGTTCAGACCCCATATCGGTTTGGTCAATCAGCCGATAAATAAACTATCTATAATAAATACCAAAATTTGAATTCGGATTCCTACTTTATCACTTACAATGTTATGCATTAACACTTATCATTAACTTTTCGGTGAAATACTATTTTTTTTTTCTTTTACAGATGTTTAAATTATGAAGTCTTGGGAAATACTATTTTATGTACTATAATTTGATATTTTATACTTCAAACAAATAATTTATTTTATTAAAATTTTTTAATTATTACATTTAAATCCTAAAAAATAAAAATAACATATTTCTATCGAAAATGTCATTTATTTCTATTTAAAATTAAAAAGAATTTAATGTTTGCACATGACATGATGCCTGGCAAGGGGTACGTTGCTGACACCTGGTGATGCAGTGATGGCATGATACCATGGCATGATATAGGAGTAGACTAACCATAGACCGTAGCGTATGATTAACTGTTGAAGTAGTAAGGACAGGGTGAAGAAGTTAGAAGCTAGAAGCTAGAAAGAGATAGCTTGACAAAGCAAAATCTCTATATTTTAGATCACGATTTCGACTGCAAGGTACGAAACAAAATCTCAGCTTCAACCATATTTCTTTTGTAACAAAAATTAAATATAAAATTTTACAATCACAGGATAAGAATTGGGCGTTCATACTATACTGCAAACGATCACTATCTACGTACTGTGTTGTTGCAAAAAAACAATATGACACATAATTCACACGAGGCCCAAATTTCAATTGGGTCGGTGCGACATTCACATAGTTATCGGGCCGAAGCAGTCAGTTGGCCCATTAGGTCATCTTCAATTCACCGTGCCTATTCGATTCTTGTGCTCGGAAGAGCTAATGAATTCAACTAATTTTAAAAAAAATAATTGATGATTAATTCGGTGGATTTAGTTGATAAATCAGATAGGCTGAGATAACTCAAATTTTTGAGATGAAATTTGAATTTGTTAGCTAACATTAAATAATGCTGTTCAGTTTATTTAATTCATGAACTAATTATTAAATTAATTTATGTGCGTACTAGAAAAATATTATAGAATTTTTTATACACATGAGATTTTAAATTAAATGATATATTTTTGAATTTTTGTTGAATTTATATTATTAATTATTGAATTAAACTCATGTGATTATTATGGTGTTATTTTAAATATATATATATATATATAATTATACAGTATCTTAAATCATAATGTTTAAATTTTTATATTTAGATTATATTAACACTTTTTGTCTAAAAATTACATAATAGAGGTTGGGTTTAAAGTGTTTTTACATCTAATTTATTTTGATTATTGATTATTGACTCATACAATTTAAAAATTTTACGTTAAGACTACGCAGGCCATCAAAAAATTCATAGACATAAATTAGGCAACACTGAATGTTAAGATTTGTTAGCACTGCTGTACAAAAAAAAAAATATTTTCGCTACCATTTTATGCTAAGATAAAAAAAGAAAAGAAAACAGTACATGACTGAGTCGTCATTAATCTTCCATCACAAAATTTCAATTAAATAATTTTTAATCTATACTGAATAGCCGATCATATGAAATAACCATTATTAAATCGCTACAGCACCATCAGATTTTCAAAGACAAAAATTATAAGTTACCTTTTTTTTTGGCTGTAATAAATGTACATTAATTGTCCACATAAGTTCCTTGAAAAGTTGTCCCCTAATATCGACCTTACATGAGGATTAGCTCCAATAATGAGCAAGATTATCGGTCAATTATACCATATCCCATGAACAAAGAGGAGTTCTTCAACACCTAAAGTAATAGTTAATATGAGATGCAGAATCCGAAAGTTACGCTAGGATTCTTATGACAACATGTTCTGTTTCATTTTTTTTAATGGATGAACAGTCATTTATTCTCTGTTTTTTTTATTTGTTACTTTATAAAAAATCAATTTTATTTATTATTAAAAATTCAAGATAAGATAAATTATACATTCTTTTTCTTGGATTAAAATCTTGAAGTAACGATGTAGAAACGAATGGAAGAAGACCTTTGTTTGGATTGAAGAAACACGACAAGCTGTGGTTTTCACGGATCTTCGAGGTATCAAAACTCAAGTTGATTTTTTTCAATAGATTGCTCCTCTTTCAAAAAAAAAAAAGAAGAAGAAGAAGAAAAAGAAAGGGTTAATATCTAAGGGCATTTTGGTGAAAAGAGCATGATGAAGAATTGATGAAGTGATGTAATGACGATAATAAATACAACAGAAGGAAGGGTGAGATAGCCAGATAGAGACAAAGGAGAGAGAGGAAAGGAAAGATGGGAAGTGTCAGTAACATTGGGTTTCCTTCAGTATTAAGAACTCCTTTGGATACGAAACTATTTTCAAAGCAGATCAAGAATAATTCCTCAGCATGCAGTTTTATGGTTAGGCGGAGCCAAATCTGTTGTAAACTATCAGAAAGTGGGATTGAGGATAACCCCATCATCAAGAAGAAGGACAGAATGGAGGACTACAATTTAACTATGAAGAGAATGATGAGGAACCCTTATGAGTATCACCATGATCTCGGTCAGTTTCATCTATAATATTGATACCTACCTAGTACTTTTCTATTCTTTGCTCTATGAAATATTATCTCCGTTTCATGTCATCATGGAAAATATGTGAGGATTATGAATGGCCTCGCAGATGGGTTTCTCTTAATTACCGTTGCATTGCTAGATGGTGCTAAATACACCTATGGTTGTTAGATGATTCTTCTTTTTTTTTTTTCCTTCGTTGTGTTGGTTTATACCTAATACTTGCTCTCTTCAATGATTGTATTAATTTGTGCCTTTTGAAGGAGTTGTCTACTGTTCATGGTAGAGATTCTTAAAATGCAAAACCTATGTCATATGATTACTGTGTAAACTTTATTTTTTTAATAGTGAAAAGTCTACGGAGTTGAGTTTTGCAATTGATATAAATGGCCCTTATAAATAACTTTTTTTTTTCATCATTTTTTCCTTTATTTGTGGTAAGACCTACTATATCAAATTATTGATCTGCTGATGCAACCGGCAATTACTGATTTCAGGTATGAATTACACACTTATAACTGATAATTTGATTGTGGGCTCCCAACCACAGAAACCTGAAGACGTTGATCACCTTAAGAAGGAAGAGGGTGTGGCATGCATTCTGAATTTGCAACAGGATAAGGATGTCGAATATTGGGGAATAGACTTGCAGTCAATAATAAGAAGGTGTCATGAGCTTGAAATCAACCACACAAGAAGACCGGTAAGCTAGTCCATTTTGATGAAAATTGATGGCCAAGAAAAAAACTCAGCCATTTTGTGATTATCTAGAAAACATACTAACTTGACTGAAGTAGAGTTTTGAGTTGTCATGCTCAAGATTAATCTCTAACCCACCTCAAGGATCCATATTCTTTTAATGCACTTGGCAATATACCTTGTCACATAAAAGCTACCATGACTCTTAAATTTAATTTCCAGAATGCTTTGCTTAGTAGCTCCTAAATTACATTATCATTCATATTTTGGTATTCTTATCTACTTTGTCAGGCAAAAGACTTTGATCCAGACTCCTTGAGAAGTGAATTACCAAAAGCAGTCTCATCCTTAGAGTGGGCAATTTCTGAAGGAAAAGGAAGAGTTTACGTGCACTGTACTGCTGGACTTGGAAGAGCTCCAGCTGTGGCAATTGCTTATTTGTTCTGGTTTTGTGACATGAATGTGAGTCACAAACCTTCACCTTACACTTGAATCCAGAAACAATTTCCCTACTACTTTTTTTTGCGTGTTATGATTGTACATCATCATCTTGGTGGTGTTGGATTGACTCAGTTTTCTTAATTGAGAAGTATTAATTTTTTCACAAATGAATGTGGTATTTTTCTTTGGACAGCTAAATACAGCGTATGATATGCTAACTTCAAAGAGACCTTGTGGACCAAATAAAAGGGCAATACGCGGAGCTACTTATGATTTAGCTAAGAATGACCCATGGAAGGAGCCATTTGACAGTCTTCCAGAATATGCATTTGAGGATATAGCAGACTGGGAGAGGAACTTGATTCAAAACCGTGTCCGTTCCCTTCATGCAACTTGACAGCTTAGGTAAGTGTTTCTATAGAAAAAAATGATTGTGTTGGTTTTTGAGGATCTGCATTACAACAAATCTATAGAGGCTAGATATAATAGTTTTTGCACTTTGTTGGCTCTTGCCATCAATCTGTTGAACCAAACCATCCCCTTCTTAAGATGCACAAAGTCATTTCAAGCCTGATATGCGTTTCATGTAACATTGTATGATGATGAGATGCAACGATATATTTTTGATTGACAGGTCTCTACATATTGAAATTACTGCATAGATTGGCAACCTGGCAGGCTGTGAGGTGCCATGATACTCCTCAAAACTGGATGCTTTTTCAAGCATACTCATACGGATATGGGCATATAGCTGGTAAGGGAAACATAAGTTTCGGGGTAGTACTGAATGATAAATAAATCAATTTTGCTAATAATGCATCATAGTCGTTGGCTTCTTAATAATATCCGAGAATTCAAAGTACTTGATCTATTGGACAATCAGCAAGCAGTAAACTTGCTCATTTTGCTGAAACACCTTAATTTTTTAGCTAAGTTGTACTACTCACAGCATTGTATTTCAGGTCTCCTTCTAAAAAAGACATGTTCCTATTAAAAACAAGGATCTTACCAAGTTGTTGCTCAAGAAATCAAATTTTTGAGCAATGAGCACCGTTCTTTCTTTGAGGGGGTGGCATCATTCTTTCACCCTAAAACTTCTGTTCCAAAAAAAAAGAAGATAATTGAATTGCTTTAGAACAATCATTAAAGAATCTTTATGACTCGTATTAAGCTCTCTCAAATATCATAATTCTGAGCTCTGAGCAAGTCTTGCAATAACTTAACCACCAGCTGTATTATAATCGATGACTCAAACACCCTTTTTCGTAGTAGTAATAGTGTATGGCTAGCAAGATAAACTTACATTTGTCCCTATATATGCTTTATTTACGAAGAACTTTAACAATGAATCTAGCCTTTATTATGACCGAGGCATCCCAATGTCACACTAACTCTTTATCATCACGAGGGGGACATTATGGTAAAGAATCATAATAGGACGAACACAATATAAGTTTTGTATTATGCGCATTTCAAAAATAGAATATAACTCAATACAATAAACTAGTTCGTTCCATTTTGTGTCAAATCAAATGCTACCTTGATGTCATTTCACTTCTCTTGGTCTTCTCTTAACAAGATTCCAATATTGAGAACCACAAATGTTGCATACATGGAAAAGCTAAACTACTCACATGGTAAGCGTGGTAGATGGCTAGAAACAAGCACGGATCTCAAATCTTTTTTATGTTCCCTTTGCCCAATTATCATATTTTATGTCTGTGGCCAGCCCTTATTAGCAACATAATTCACGGGTCAATATCCCTATACCGCAGTAAGTTATATGAAGAGGAGGTTTTGCAAGTTGCACCTAGAAGTTGGTAATGACCCAAATCGATCGAGGTGACCATCCACAATAAACACATGTTTTTCTACAAAAAGTTTAGATAAATTGGGTTCTAGAACTTCACCAGGGTCAGGTATGTCTCAAGGTTTAACGATTGCAGAGACACTTATAGGTCATTTATTAATGAGGATACAAATCTAATCTTTATTAATTGGATTAACCTTTGTTGGCCATTAAACACCTGTTTTAGCATCCTATCTAAGTGCCGTTAGGCATTATCCTTTCATAACAATAATAATAACAAAGCAGTTTTGGTTTAGTGTGAACAATAAGTTCTATAGCATCAGAGAAATCCAAGGTAACAAAAGATAAAAGAAACCAAGTTATAAGCATGAAGTGTCGTTTAATGGGTGAGGAGAATTATTATTGTAAGGGGAAAAAAAGAACATTCAACATAAAAGAAAATCATTTTTAGAATTGCTTATTTTTAAGGTTAGTTATACTTCAAGAATATGAACAGTTATAAAGCTAATAAGCAATTTATCCATGCTTATTTTAGGAAGCTTAGGCAGAAATATAGTGTACATATATGTGGTGCGGGCACAAAAAGTTTTGAAACAATTAGCAATACAGATCAATTTGAAGACAAATTATTTTAAAATATACCGCCAATTTATTTCCAAAGAAAAGGAAATAAATCCTCCATCCTCCCCCAAACTAATTTGTTTTTATGCTTGAATTTGATTTTAATTCTTCAATTTTTTATTACTTTTAATCTCTATAATTTTTTTAAAGGAATAATCCCTATTATCACATGAATGTGATGTATCAAACATCTAAACATCCAATCACGTACTATTTTTATATGATGGCTAATGCAGCATAGCTAGAAGCTTGTCAAGTAGCAACAGAGATCATTTTCAAATATTTTAAAATTTATAAAAGACATACCAAAAATTGAAAGACTGAAATTAGTTTTAATTATATTTACATTCATTAAAATGGTATTTAGATCAATGTTTTAAATAGAAACAAATCGAATGCACGGGGGTGACATGAAACAGAAAACTAGGCCTAGCA
The DNA here is from genome assembly GCA_037954105.1 of Canavalia gladiata. NCBI lineage: Eukaryota > Viridiplantae > Streptophyta > Magnoliopsida > Fabales > Fabaceae > Canavalia > Canavalia gladiata. The sequence continues at coordinate 54,767,536 of CM075659.1, read as the reverse complement.
AATTAAACTCAAAACACTTTTTAAAAAAACAAATCTACAAATTAAGCACCACGAAAACAGGTACCCGGAATCAATTGCATGGAGAAGGTATTCATAAATTGATTCAATCTAATTTAAAATGTAATATTCAAACTAAAAAATCAAAACTAAATTTTTTATAGCATTAGATTTCGTATTCAATTTTGAAAATAAATCCAATCCAATTTAAACTGAACTTATGGATTTATGAAATTAACTTCTTCCTCGTACTTATACAACTACATATTTATAAAATTACAATATCTAACTAATTTTTATAATTAATTATTCTTAAAGTTATACATTATTATATGTATTTTTAGAAATACATATTTTTTTAACATATTTGTAAGTTTATTAGTTTTAGAATAATTTAAAGTTGTTCTTGTATCTTATTTTTTAATATAATTTTTTATTTAAAAAATAAACTAATTAAAAATACCGTAAAAGAAATAATAAAATAATTTATTTACCACCTCTTAACTAAAAAATAAAAGTATAAAATTGAATCAATAATATCAATCTAAATTATTTTTAATCCAATCAGATTGAGTTAGATTTGAAATTTATTTAAAACAATCCAAATCTAACTATTATATTTTTATTATGTGAAAATAGTTTTTAATGTAAATTTTTCAGGCAAATAATATTACATCAATAAAATTCTCATACCAACCATGAGATTTGAACCATAATCTTGTAATAGCAAAGTCAAACCTTACCTTAATGGATCAACCTTCATCAACAATTGGATAAGACTCCATCATCTAGGCATGTTATCAGATTTTGGAGAGAAATTTTGAAAAAAATAAAAATAAACGACTATGTATACATTATTTAAACCATGTCTGATCCCCGTCATTCCAGAAGGCAACTATAACTATTAACTACTACATATGAGGAGGAAAAATGTTTCTTTTGGACCATGTTCTTTTGAGGTCTTTCATGTTTCAAAATAAATGTCTTTTCTTTCTTCTTTTTATTCCAAAATCACTCTATTCAAAGTAAAGAGTTAATGCTTTGAAGTTTTATTTATTTTGTTTTCAAATTCACTTATATAGACATGGCTGAATTATGTCAAGAACACGTTAATATAGGACTACTTTAGCTTGTATTTTGTTGTTTCAATATCTTATTGAATCTTTTTTGCCATACACGAACAACTTCTCATTTGAATCTTTTTTAAGGTGGGAAAATAAAGAAGAGCTAAGACAACAAAATATAAAGCAGAAACCAAGAGGGAACAAAATCCCTGCTTTATCCGCCTCAAGATGCAAACTTGGTCCAGGTGGAGGGTGATTAAGAATCACAGAACAAGCCACATTGGAAGCTCCAAGCTTTGCAAGTAAATCAGCACTGAAATAAGCTCTACATGGAGACTTGCTTATCTCTTGGCAAAATATAACTAATGTCAGCAATGGTTACTCCCTAAAGATGATGACAGTTGGATTCTGTTGCAGTAAGAAGTTGAACAGATTGTAGAAAGTCAGAGTCGTAGCTAAGCTTCTTAATATCATGTGGCCAAGCTAGTGCAAGGCCTGTTTTGATTGCCATCAATTCAAGAAACGAGATGTCAAAAGTTTGGTAAGAGCCATAAAAACCAAAACCAACGAATCAGATTGCATTGGATTTACGGATAAGTCCACCTTAGCAGAAGGAGAATTTAAGCTACCATATGCATTAAATTCGAAACTATCCTCGGTAGGACAAGTCCAGCTATCTTGTCTAACATCTGACATTATTTGTCGGGGAGAATGGAAAATAGTGTTATGCTCATAAATAGAAAGGTGAATTCTTCTCTGCACCTCCAAGACATTCCATGATCCATCTCCCAAATTGGCATTATTCTCCAACACCAAAGTCATAACAGAATATATGAAGAAAGGATTTGCTCCTATCAGAATTAATGAACTGAGTCTACCAGTCCATCAAGTTTAAGAAGAAATCTAAAAAAAATATATCAGATTTTATAAAGAAGAAATATGATATAATTCTCTGTGTTTTATTAGACAAATTGTCACAAAAATATATATATATATATATATATATAGGAATAATTACCATGATATCTTAAAAAATATTTACAGAATAATCTTCCTAAACAAATACCAAATCAAATATTAAAAAAGAAAATCCAGATCTCTCAATATCTCAATACCCTCCTTCAACAGCTCATCATGAACAAAGTGTCAATCTATTTCGATATGTTTGGTAACCTCATGAAAAATTGTATCAGTAGCAATGTGCAGTTTAATAGGTTGATTTCGATATGTTTGGTAACCTCATGAAAAATTGTATCAGTAGCAATGTGCAGTTTAATAGGTTGAGAATGAGCAATGCCAAAACATGATAAAAGTAAACCAGCCGGCCAAAGATCTCCTATTCAAAGGACAATCAGCCCAATCTGAATCACACCAAGCAGAAAGTTGCAAATTACAGTCTGTTCGCAACACAATTCCTTGGTCAGGTGTAACGTACAACACGTAGAGCAGCATCCCAACGTTCTTGTCTTGGTTGCTACATGAATTGGGAAAGTATATGTACACAATAAGACAAGTCTGGTCTGGTAACAGATAGATAGATTAATCTGACTACTAACAGTTGGTAGCGTTTCGGATTTGTAAGGATATTGTCATTCGCTAGAGACAGACGATGATTGGGATCAATCGTAACACTAGTAAGCTTAGCTCCCAACAATCCTACTTCAGATATGATATCCAATGCATATTTGCATTGACACATGAAAATTCCAATTGAGTTTCGAGCCACCTCAATTCTCAAAAAATATTTCAGCACTCCAAGATCTTTCGTATGAAAACATTCACTCAAGTATGCTTTGAAGTTCTGATGGCATCTCTATCATTTCCTAAAATCCCAATATCATTCACATAAACCAGCACATGAAGCTCTACCTTCGCACGACGTAAGACAAAGAGTGAATGATCGAAAGAGGATTGTGCAAATCTATACTGTTTCAAAGCACCCGCTAATTTGGCGAACTAACATCGTGGAGCTTGTTTCAAGTCATATAATCACTTGTGTAATCGGCACATTTTTTTGCTTTGTGATCGAAATCCTGGAGGAGGTTTCATATACATCTCTTCTTCAAGATCCCCATCCAAAAAGGCATTATGAACGTTCATTTGATGAAGCTCCCAATTTTTAGTAGCGGCTACAGCAAGAAATGTTCGCATAATCACCATTTTAGCTACAGGACCAAAGTTTCATTTTAATCAATACCTTAAACTTGATGGTTTCCCAAGATCACAAGTCGGGCTTTAAAACGATTAACAGAACCATCCGAGTTATACTTGATTCGATAAACCCACTTGTACCCGATAGCTTTCTTTCCAAGTGGCAGGGACTCCAAAGTCCAAGTCACACTGTTTTCCAACGCCTCTAGTTCAGTTTGCATGGCTTGATGCCATCTTTCATTTGTCATGGCCTACACAAAGGATCGTGGTTCAGTACCTGCATTAACAACTGCCAATAAAATGCCGGTGTTGCACGGAGAAGTTATCATAATTCACGTAATGTATTACAGAATAGGGCGTACCTGAGAAGTGAGAGGCAACAGGAGAACTTGGATAAGGGTCTATATTCCGGACGGTATTTGTCACAAAATCTTTCAGCTAGGTGGATGGCTACTTAGCACGATGTCCACGTCCCAAGGACTCCTTATCAACGTTAGACCCCTCCCTTTCATGTCCACGTCCCAAGGACTCCTTATCAACGTTAGACCCCTCCCTTTCATCTACAGTATTAGTATTCCCAGGCAAAGAAACACCACTCTCCACGTGTTCAAAATTATCCATATTTTCAGTGTTGGCTTTATTCTCTGAATTTGATTGTACAATATTTATTTCTAGATCATCATAAATACTATCTGATGGCGAAAGATCCACATGTTGGGTGCTAACAATTGAGCATAAGGAAATTCATTTTCACAAAACACTACATCTCTTGACTCTTGACACCATGAACTTTTCTGATTCCAAATCATATACACGCCAACCCTTTTTACCATACAGATATCCTAAGAAAACACATCGTCGATTGCGACTTGCAAATTTATCCCCTTTGTTGTCTTGAGTGTGAGCATAACATAAGCTCCAAAAAACACGAAGATGATTGAAAGGTGGCGGCTTGTTGTAGAGCATCTCATATGAAGTTTTCCCAATCAACACAATTGAAGGTGTACGATTGATTAAGTATCCAGTAGTTAAAACACATTTCCAAAAATTTAATAGGTAGATGAGATTCAAAACGCAATGCACGAGCAATATTAAGAATATGTCTGTGTTTCCGCTCTACTCGTCCATTTTGATGAGGAGTCCCTGTACAAGAAGTTTTATGAACAATTCCATGATTTTGAAAATAGTCACCCATGCATGTAAATTCTGTACCATTGTAACTACGTACAACTTTTACTTGTTTTCCAAATAAACGCTCTACCATAGCAAAGAACAAAGAACTGGTACGTACGTGTAAAAACTTCTTTATTTTCTTCCAACAAATTAATTCACACAGCCTGTGAATAATCATTCACAGTGGTCAAAAAATACCTAGCACCACAATGAGCCATGATTCGATAGGATCTTCAAAGGTCACAATGAATTAATTGAAAAACATCCATGGTTTTATTAATGCTAATAAGAAATCTTTCTCTACATTGTTTAGCTCTAAAAGAAACATCGCAGGCTTTGTTACACAATGCATTATTTTTGTTAAACCCAATATTTGGAATCAACTCCACAATCTTAGAAGATGGGTGTCCCAGTCGGCTATGTCACAGACCAAATGCGTTTTCATCATAATGTTTCACAGCACCAGCAATGGTCATTCCACCGAGATAGTAGAGCCCTATCTTCGTTCACATGCTCCAATCACCTTCCTCGAGACACAGTCCTGTACAACATAAAATTTATCGTGAACAAAACCATGCAATTCAATTCATCAATAAATTATGATACTGAAATTAGATTGCATTTTAAATTAGACACATAGAGAACATTGTTTAGTTTAAGAGCATCACTAAGCACTACCACTCCTTCTTTGGTGATAAAGACTCGGTTTCCATCAAGAAGTCACATTTTAAGTCATTTTTTATGTCGGTCAAACATTTCAACTTCGATGTCATATGGTGAGAAACACCTCAGTATATTACCCATTTAACAAGATTAGGCTGACCAGTCAATTTCTCTATGGTTCCTAACTTGACATTATTCAAGAGATTCAACATTGTTTTCCACTGCTCACCATTCAGCCTAGTAGCAATAGATTTTTTTTAATCTGTCATCGCGTTGGCTAATTCCGATGCTAGTGCAGAGGCTTGCGCCACATTTGCCTTTCCCACTCCACCAAGTCCTCTAACATTAGACGTCATCCCTTGTTGTTTGACTTTGTCGTACCCAGCTACTTGTCCAGTTTCTTTAGGTCGTTCGCCCCACCTCTCTGGGTGTCCGATCAATTGAAAACATTCTTCAATTGAATGTTCAGAATGATTGCAATTGCTGCAAATTATGTTTCGGTCCTTCCCTTCAGTTTTTCCTTGAGATTTTCTTATAGTCTGCGCAGCAAAACTCATCACTTCATTGCGTTCTTCCTTACCGTAATCATTCTCACACGTTCCTCTTACACCAAGGTCGAATAAATTTTATTTAAACATGGCAATGGGTCTTGGGCAAGCAGATTTGATCTTACGGTGCCATAGACACCATGAGAAACTGATGGAATTTTTCCTCTTCACGCTTCTTCTTCATCTTGCGTGCTAGATTATAGGTACATTCACCACATGTGGAGGAAGATGCCTGCTCATGGTTTGCTAACTCCTCCCACAACTTTTTCAACCTTCTGTAATAATTGATAATAGTCATACCTTTTTGTTTGCATTCAGCCAACTCCATTTTGAGCTGCTGGATGCGTGGCCCATTTGCAACATAAAATCGTTGATATGCGTGCCACTTCCATGTGTGATATGGTTGAACGAAGAGTGTGTTCAATGGTGTTCATTATCCATGACACCAACAATGATGATGGCTGGTCGAATGATGGCTCCATCTACAAACTCAAATTTCTTTCTAGCTCTCAGCGCGATTTTTATATAGCGAGCCCACTCATCATAATTCTCTCCTTTCATTTGAACTTGCGTCAAAAGGATTCCTGGGTTGTCGTTTGCAGTGATGTCACAAGCTGAGATTGTCTTTCTTAGCTTCACATCATTGGCAGCAGTGTCTTTTCTGTTAGCCATGATAACAATGGCAAACCTACCAAACTATGCTCTAATACCATAAAGAGAAAGAAATCTAGTGTAATTCTTTTTGTTTCATTGGACAAATTGTCACAAATATATATAGGAATAGTTACAATGATATCTCAACAAATATTTACAGAATAATCTTTCTAAAAGAATACCAAATCAGATAATAACAAGAAAAAGATCTTCCAGAAATCTCAATATCTCAATATTTCATGGAATGTGGACAGTCCCATAGACAGTGAATAGCATCTTTCCACCCATGAGAGGGAAATAACTCCCATTATCAACTAGAACCCAAGCATTCCTGAGTGCATTAGTTGGCAGAGTTATGTAAAATGAGCCATAGCATGAATTTCATCTTTTCAGGTACTTTGCAGTTTAGGATCATCATCCAATTATGATTAGTAGTAACAGGTCTCATAGAAAGCAACCACTTGACTGCTGAAACTGTGGAGTAAATTCCAGAGATATTTTTAGATCAATACCAGACATCTTCACATCAACCCAACAAGCTTAAGGGCATTGTATCAATGTTCCTTCTTACATCATTTGGGATATTGGAACATAAAGCATTCAGGTCCCAAGCCCCATCCCTCCAAATATCCTTTAGTTGTAAATGCATATAAAAAATGTGAACCCAAAGTCCACCATGTTACAAAGTGGCCCCTCTTTCATCCAAGCATCAAGCCATAAAGATACATCCTCCTAACCAAACCGAAAGGTAAATCCCTCTCTAAGAAAGGTTGGCTGCTCTACAAATACCCTTCCAGTAATAAGAACCATGGCTAGAATGTTGAGAAGGATTATCTTTCAAGTATTTGTGACCCAGTATCTGAATCCAAAGACAATTCTTCTTTACTAAAATCTGCCACACTAGTATACCAAGCAGAACAACATGGAAGGTCCAGGTATCTTTAATGCTCATTCCTCCATACTTTTTTTAGGTCTAATGATTTTCTTCTATTTCACTAGATGCCCGCTTTTAATATTGCCAAAGCCTCCCCAAATGAAATTTCTGGTGATGCTGTCAATTTCCATACAAATGTACTTAGGAAACCAGCAAGTATTCATGCTATAAACAGGTATAGAAGTAGGAACCAATTTAGCTAGAGCAACTTCTGCCAGCTTTGTTCAAGAGATTACATATCCAAGTTGCAAGTCTTCTATGTGTCTTCTATCCGGAAAATGATCCTGTTATACACAGCCTTTCACAAGAGGAAACCGAAAATGGTGACTCAGATCATTAACAAAGTTTACAGATGCCACTCCTGAAAAGTCATCTATTTTCTGCCTTGGTATGCCTCTGGAGCACATGCCTTTAGATTTTTCCATATCAATTTTCATCCCTGACAGAGCAGAATTCTTCTAAAACAACAAATACCATGCAAGCTTGAGATTTCTTGCCCTTGCAAAAATGTAAAACATCATCGACAAAAAGATGGAAGATAGTGGGACCACCTCTAGAAACGGAAATAGGCAGCACCTTCCCTAGTCCACTCTCTGTTGGACCATGGTGGACAACTTCTCCATTCACAAAACGAAGAGGTAAGGGGACATTGGATCCCCTGCTGAAGACCCTTCGTGCGAGCAAATTCTTTCAGTTTCGATCCATTGCACAAAATGTTTAAATTGGGTGAGGCCATACAGCTCATAATCTTGATCAATGAAAATTCCAGTCACTTTTATCATATGCTTTTTAGGTCAAGTTTAAAAGCTAGGATACCTTTCTTCATTTTTATTACCAAAATACATCCATAAATTACAATCTATTAAAAAGTTAAAACGTGAATTGTGAAACTATCATGTTAGTTTCTTCATCTAAATTATAGAGATAAATGTTTACCTCACACAAAAATGAAATTTTTATACTAAATGAAACTATATTAGTATCTAATTTGTAAGGTAAATATTTATAACACAAGAAGAAAATTTTACTTGGAAGTATAATAGTATTCAAATTATGAAAGTAAATATCTACATCAAACATGAATAAACTTTATATAAAAAATATTAATATATAATTACATTTAAATAGCCTTACTTTTAGGTGTTAACATTATAAAAGTATGGCTTAAAAAGGAAAAGATGAGCCACAATATGGCTTAACTCTACTTGCTGAACTTTTCAATATTGAGTTATTGACACTATCTGCTTTAACTTCTGGAAAAGTTTTTTTTTTTTATAAAAATTGCTTTTATTTTTGAGATTTTATAATTTTATTTAATTTAACTTCTCTAAAATCAGATTAAACACTACCTTATTATAATTCTATTATTACTAGTTTTATTATCAATTAGAAAATTTTAAAATTAGTTAGATGTTTGAATTTTAATTAATAATAGAGCTATTTTTAAAGCAAAGGCATGAATTTAAAATAATTTCGTGCTGACACAGGTTTTACACTAGTCAGGCTATTAAATAAAGGGTAACCTAGTGCGCAAGGCTCTAACCTGGTGGGGTCTGGGAAGGAACTGTATGGTTGCATTATTCGTGCGGAGGCTGATTCCAAGATTTGTACCAGTGATTTCCGGGTGACTAGATAGCAACCTCACTATTGCGTCAAAGTTCAATCTCATGATAAGACCAAGAAGTAGTAATAATAATAATAATAATAAAAGGTAAATTGAAACACTAGTGCAACAAATCATGTAGTTTCTGATCTATATCAGGCACAGAAGAGAAATCTTGAGTTAAGCTCCAAATTAGTCTTCATCAGCTCCTAACTTTACAAAACAACATTCATTTAATTCCTTTTTAATGCAAAATGACAATAAAAAATCAAGTGAAAAAAAAAACTAAAATGAATGACTTTTTACAAAGCTAGAAACTAATAAAGGACTTTTAAAAATTTTCAGAAACTAAAATGCTTGATTCACAGTTTCATACAACTTCAAGGACAAACTTCAGGGTTTACTCAGAAATCTTCGTAAACAGCCACAAGTTGAACATCGTATACTGAGACTGCAAAACAAGAATCAAATCAGTATTCAAGAATTCAGTATACAATATGGCTTGTATAAATAGACCACACAGCAGTAAATAGTTGTGCCGGACATTGATTTAAATTAGAGCTTTATTAAATATACATATTTTTCCAAAAGCTCTATCAACCAACATGAAATGAAATGAAAATGTAAGCTTGTAACCCAGGACCGAGAATTGACTAACCTGAATAATGAAGACTGAAGATACAACTGCACTCCAACAAAGGAACAACACTTGCCACAGTCAACAGGGCAAGTAGATGGTTAGAATCATTTCTCAAATTGAAATTAAATTATAAATTAATAAATAATTATAATCTTAACCCTCGTGTTGCTTTGCCGCATTACATAAAACCACATTCTATCATTTCAAGTTACACAAGTAATCAACTATGGGAGGCATAGAATCCATTTACAAAAGGAATCATTATCAATGGTAAGCAATCTAGTAATATACAACTAAACCTCGCATTTTGACATTTGTTAATCTGAACAAATAATAAACTGTCTTTTTTGGGATAAAAACAAGTAATGATGTCTAATCTCACTAAATTTTGATCATTGTATGTCAGAAAATGTGAAAAGACATGGAGTCTGATTGAAAACCCATGAAATTTATTATTACCAAGAACTTCTCATTCAGAATCAGATTGTGACTATCCTTATGAAATACACCTTTGCCTGCTAGTGTACATTATGAGATATCACCATAAAGAATGCCCAGATTGACAATGGCAGTTTTCTTTCCCTCTTCCATGCCAATGTTTTCCCCAGAAACATCAGTCCTGCAATAAGTTAAGGAAATTGTCAATGATCCCCACCTGAGATAATGATCCCACAACCCCACACAAATTCAAGTTTGTATTTTAAGAGGAAATCTAATTGTCAGTGTCTATATATTCCCTTTATATAATAGTAATCAATTCTAAACAGAGCACTTCAATATAGACGGATTACCAAAAAAAGGCAGTTTAAAACCACATTACCAACTACAGCATATGCACTAATATTTATAATCTAATTTACTGAATAAAAATGTCATACTAAAGGGTTGAAGAAACAATAATATCATTTTCGAATGCATAAGAATTCAATATGGCCAAAATAAAACAAGACAAGCATACAAACCGAAATCAAGATGGAAACTCACCCGCTGCACTTTTAGAATTTTTCAGTAACCCATTTGCAGAAAAGCAACCATTTTAAATGTCAGAAACTCAGAATATAAAGAAGGGAAACTTAAAAAAATTGAAATAAGATTTTTCAAATCCTTTAATCTCAGGAGCAAAAGAAAGCATCTTTTCCCCTATAATAAAAATACCTACAGAACTTACAGACTCCTATCTACAATTATCTTGACACAATAAAACAGACAAAAACTCCCCAGATTAGAAAGAAAACATCATTAGGTGGAGAAGCGCCAAAAAACAGACAAGGAAACAGCACAAAAAACAAGAAACTAGAAGTAAATTATTAACTAAAAACAATAAGATCAAAATGCATAAGTCTTCCATTCACAAATTCCAAAAAACAGCAACTGAAACACCTTAAGTCCTCTGAGGAAAACAAGGGAGTCAAAGAGGTGAAATAATAAAGGGAAGAAAGGAAAAGATGAATGACTTCAAGTTGTCCGTGCAAAGCAGCACAAAGTAGTGATGGCTGGATATTGGTGGTAGGACTCCTCATCACCAGCATAATCAGAAAATCTTATTTTCAGTCTATTCAAGTCATTCTAAATTTAAAATAAACCCATCAAGTTATTGCTACATACATTCAAATGCCACAACAGGTCATGCATAAATGAACCATAAGGTTCCGAAAAACAGATGCCAACTAGGGAAGAGGGGTGGGAAAATTTACAAAATCCAAAGATAAATGTAAATAAGAAATGGGTATTCCAGGTCAAAGAGAGACCAAAAGACCAAATGACATTGGGTGTCTCTATTTCATCATACCAGCTAAGCTTCAGTAGATCTAAAACTCATCACAACTCTCCTACTTGGTCTTCAAATTCTTGTAGCAATGAGGAAAATTCATAGATACAAAGTGTCTATTTAAGTCCTAGACAACACAGTTCTTAGTGTAAAGTAAAACCCCAAAAGAGAATACAAGAATATACATTTCAAATGATCCCTATAATTTCTCTATTGCAACTGTGGAAAGACATGCAATTCAACATTCAACATATACATAAGTATTAAAGGGCACCTTTGGTTCATCAGAAAGTGGAGTGAGTCTCCTGGTTCATAACCACCTTCCTTGCTGGGGATAAACAAAAGAGCTGAATAAAGAAATCCATTCATATTGACCAGTCAGTGTTATTTATTCTTGTCAGAATCAATTGTTATTGTGTGTGCTTCTTTGTCTGTATCTGATATAAAAGGGACAATGTTTTATGAAAATGCTGGCTATTTAATCTGTATCCAGCAGACTTCATTCTAATAATAAGATCAATAGCATACTTCCTTTTATCTTGGGAAAGAAGAAGATGCTCAAGGAGCTGACTACAAATTTTTGATTGCAACCCAAAACCTTTGTCAAGAGTGTAAAGAAAGATGTCTACTGCATCATCCAGCCTCCCTTCCGCACAGAGAACACTGATCAAATGTACACAGCTTGTAGGATTGATATTGATATTGAACTTGTCAAGAACAGAAAATATGATTAATGCTTTATCTACATTTTCTGCCTGACAAAATCCAATAAGTAGAATCGTATATGGAGCTAAATTAAAATCTCTAAACCTGAAGTCCAGTTCTAGTAAACCTTGAATTGCTTGTTCCACTTCTCCTTTGACAAAATATTCTTTCAAAGCATTGATTGAGTCATCTTCCTGACCACGAAGGTTCTTCAAATATTCCAAATAAAAAATGAAAGCCTGTGAGACCTTCTTCTTTCTACACAACCAAGTCATAAGCGTTGTACAAACTGAAAATCTAGGTTCACAACCATGTCTCAACATATGCTCATGAATCTTAAAGGCATCCTCTTCTCTGCCAACCCTGTAAAGCCCATCAATTAGTGTTCCATAAGTAACAGAGTTAGGTGAGAGTCCCCTGAGTTGCAGATCCTTGAAAAGCTTCAAAGCACCATTGATGTTACCAGCCTTGCAAAAACCATTGATTAGAGTGTTGTACGTAGTTATGTCAGGCATAACCACACTATCAGCAAGTTGTATGAGAAACTTGTAAGCATTCAAAATTTGTCCAGCCTCACACATTTGCTCCACCTTTTTCTGGAGACTAACACCATCAGAAACCCGATCAGAACCCTGAGAAAGCTGGAAGAATAGTGAAGGATTTCTCCCAATCTCCATCTTGTGAAATAAAAGGCATGCCTCCTCAAGTTGACCAGCTTTGCACAGTCCATTTATAAGAGCATTGAAGGTCACAACTGAAGGAAAGCATCCAAGCTTCTCCATCTGATTAAATATTTCCCGTGCCTCACTAATCATTCCTCTCCTACACATGGCACAGATGAGAATGGTATGGGTGCCAGCATTATGAAACTGATTATGCTTAGAAATCTCAAGGTGGAGAAATCGTGCACGATCAAAAAGACCAACCTTGCAGAGACCTTCAATGACTGCATTGTAACAATAAGCATCAGGAACCAAGCCTCTCTGTGTCATCTCATCTAACATCTTGAGAGCTTCGCCAAGCCGGCCCTCCTTCGACAAACCACTTATCATAATGGTGTAACAAACAACATCGGGCATAATACCCGCCTTAAACATCCTAGCATACCACGAATGTGCTTCATTGTATCTCCTTGCCCTGAAAAGGCCATCAATCAGAGAACTATAGCTGATTTGTGAAGGGACAAATCCATCTCTCTCTATCAATTGCAGAATTGAAATGGCTTCTTCTATCCTCGCCAACTTGCAAAAGCCATTAATCAAAACATTATACAAAATTAAACCAGGCTGGCACCCTCTTTCTTTCATAATGTTAAGCAACCTGTATGCCTCATCTACCTTCTTCCCATCACACAAACCGGAAATAATAGCTGTAAACGTAAAAGTATCCGGCAATATATTCCTTTGGTCCATCTCATCAAGCATCCCAAGCGCAGCCTTAACGTTATTACTTTTACAAAACCCATCAATCAAGAGGTTATAAGTATGCTCATTAGGACAACAATTGGATTTAAGCATCATCTTATACACCGCAAGAGCCAAAACAAACAACTCTTTCCTCGACGCAATAGCCAAAATGATGTTATAGGCATGAGAATCAGGCTTACAACCCAACTCACTCATTCTATCAAATGACTCTATAGCTTTTTCGGCAAGACCCATCTGCCAATAAGCCCTAATCAAAGCTGTAACAGAATCAGAAGTTATCAAAACCCCAGATTTCTTAAGCAGCTCAAGAGCCTCCCAGTAAAGGGAAAACAAGTTGTTAGTGCAAAGGATCTCACTCACCAAGTCACAGGAATGTTGGGTGCAAAGGTTCTCGAACTTGAGAGCCACCCAGATGCAGAAACGAAGCGCCGATTGAGGGTTTGAAGAGACACGTTCCTCGGACGGAATCGAAAACCTTCGGAAGTGTCGCCGGAATCTGCAGGGGATCTGCAATGTTTTCCTGAACTTGGAGAAGACCAACATCGTAGGGCTAGATCCTCTGCGTGCCCTGCATCAATCACGACCCAGATTCAAATTCCACAAAACAAATCCAAGGGCTTATTGGTTGTCCATTGCTCTGTGCCACAAAAAGCCTTGGTTGTGTTGTGGTAATGGTGCGGGGTTTAAGGATTTTCGCTTGGGTTTTGTTTTTTACTCAGTCTTTGTTTCTTTAACTGAAGTCAAACATGGGTAACTATTCTACTCGATACTCTCTCTTTTTCATCATAAAACTAACAATTTTCAACGTGGAAACTATCCTAACTCCTTGTTATTAAGGCAATCTAGTAGCTTGCATCATCCTCCCAATGCTAATGCAACGCCATTTTTTAATAATAATAAATATTTTTGGTATGATTTATTAATTTAATTACAATATTATATTTATTATGTAATATAAATGATATTACATGCACGGAATATCATACTATACATATCTTACCAAACTAACATTTTGAAATATTTTTTATAAATAATAATTTTTTCAGCTATTATTAATTAATAAAATATTATCATTATTACTGTAAGAAATATTATGTTGACCACATTTTTAATATGTTCGTTATCATTGATCAGTTTTTTAAAAATTAAGATATTTATTTTATAAATTAATTAATTTAAAAAATTGCTTTACCTTTTAAAAATGTTGATAAAACATGAAAAAAATAGATTAAAAAAACATGTTATTAACATTTTTTTTATTATTACTATATCAACAAAATTTCACATAACTAATATATAACTGGATCTTTTAAGCTTGTTTGACACGTTTATTTTTTTATTGTATGTATAGAAAAATATTGTTAGTGAAAGTAAAATATATTTAATTTATTTTTACAGCTACAAATGGATTAACTTATCATTGCTATAATTTAGTACAATCAAATAATATTATGATCATATTATCATTGTAATTATATATGTATAGTTTTTAATAAAATGTACATATTTTAATATATAGAATGATAATAATTATTCAAAATAATGTAATAAAATATTAAATTTTTAAAAAAAATCAAAGTTATCAACTTAACATGAAAATGCAGAATTTGATTATTATTATTTTTTATATTGTACAAACAAAATAAATGATTAAATTGTTAAATTTGAATATTTTTTAAAAATTATATTACAAGTATGTATTTATTACAAATTTTACATAATATCAAATATTATTATTGTTATCCACTGTCATTATTTTTATTAATTATTATATTTATTAGCATTATTTATATTTATTTTTAATTATAATTATAATTTATTATTATTTTATTATTGATCATTATTATCATCAATATAATTAGTATTTAATTGTTATTGTTATTTTTATTGATTTTTTTACTGTTACTATTATTATTATTGGCTAAATTCATTAACCATAAATCATTTATTTTTATTATTGATATCATTCTTATTTAATTTATTGTCACTTGCTTTATTTTTCTCTTTACTTATTATCTTATTATTATATTATAACTATTGTTTTTATTAACATTATTATTATTTATAGCAAAAATTTATAAAAGAAATAAAGATATTAAAATGAAAAATAATTTTACTTTTTAGAAAAAAAAACTTTTAATTTAAACTACATAAAAAGAAAACCCTGATAGGTTGAATGTAAAAATTAGTAAAATTCATCAAATCTAAGATAATGGAAGATAAATTTCACTTATAACCTAACTTGTTGAAAATCTTACAATGAATTTTGTTCTCGTGAGTAATTCGTCATGCTATGTTTGGTTATCAATGAATGACTTTGGTCTAATTTGTTATTTTGTTAAACGCTTTTTAATTTATATTTTAAAAATACACACAATGTTAATATATAGTTTATTAAATTCAAAAATTTGTGAGACAAACTTTTATTTGATAAATATCTAATAAATAGATGCTTAATTAAAATATCTATCCAAATAATATTTACTATCTAAAGTATGTACGTGTCAACTATTAATAATTCATGATAATATTCTGATAATTTTTTAAATAAACTGTTGTAAAACTGGAGAAATTATAATATATTATATTTTTATTCCAAAACATAAAAACAGTATGTTGATATAAGATTATAAAAATTAATTTGACTTCAAATTTCAATCAACGTATAAATTTATTGTACATCGTGCGAGTTAAAAACTAGAATAAAATATTAAATGATGATTTTTATATGCAAGTAACGTTATGATAAAATATTTCCTTTTTGAGAAACGGTTGAAACTAATTGTTTAACATTACTTTCAACTCGTTCTTTTATCTATTCCATTGTCAAAATTTTAAATTATTCATACCGGTAATGTAATCGTTTCTTTAATTTTTTTTTTAGCGATTTATCCAACGCAGTTTGCCCATTCTTGATTAGAAATATGTTACAGAATTTTTTTAGAAAAAGTTTTATTGTTTATATTGACTTCCACAAAAAAATATATATATTATAATTTCATATAAAAAAGGTAAGTTAAGAGATATCCATAAGCGTTGTAATGAAATAAACGTGTTAACACTTATGCCTACAGATTTAAAAAATTAAAGGTGAATGTTTAGTAGGCATTAATTAAAAAATAAGAATATTTTTATAAAAATCAGATAATAATTTAATTAAAGTTATTAATAGATGTTTTCATAATTTTTAACACATCTTCAACGTAATTTTTAAGATTTTTTTTTATGAATTTTTAACCAGTACTTTTTCTGTTTTTTGTATGTATAATACTTTAGTAATTTTATTTTTATTATTTTTAAGATTAATAACTAATTAATATTTTTTAATTTTATTCTCAATAATTAATGTGAATCGCATTAAATAATATGTTAAATATTTAAAGAAATAAAAAATATAATATTTTTTTAAATTATAATTATTAATTCTCATACTTAATCTTAAATGTTATAAAAAAAAGAAAAAATCGTTAAGATAATACTATTTCTGTTTTTTATATTAAAAATAAAAAACTATTTCCTATTTATCTGTATATTTTTAAATGTTTAAAAAACATGAATTATAATGATAAATAAAGGACAGTTACTGTCCCTTACCAATAAACAAAAGAAGTTAAAATTATAATAAATGGAAAAAAATAAGAGTAAATTTTATAAATAAATAATAATTTTTAGGAATTAATGATATTAATTATATTATTAATATAATTTTTCTCCATATCAACAAATAAAAAGAAAAGAAACTGATAAAATACTAGTTAACTAAAGTCAAAATTAAATTAAAAAATATTATTAATGACTGTCCATATCAATGTTATATGAACATTATTAGTATGTTTCTTAAATTGACTGATTAAATTTTGAAGACATTTGCGTAAATCATAAATGACAATGTACGTTTATGGGTCACACACAATAATAATTCAATAAATAATCTTCCCCAGGGAAATCATGTGTCTTGCATTAGAGACTCTGAACGCAAGTAGCATCAAGAAAAGTGCGTCACCGTCATTTTTGAGGTAAAAAAACACAATCGCAAAACCAACAGTATTTTAGTAAAGTTTCAAACCCGATGAGAGATGTTCATCATTAATTAGCTTTTTTGGAACTAAGATTAACCCTTTTCGTCTTCATTCTCTTCTGCTTGCAACTGTAACAAGAACCGCATTTTTCATCTGCATTTGCATTTCTCTTCTCAATGCCATCCTCCTCCAATTCCCCCTTTGCCGGTTATCATTCGGTTCGGTTCGGTTCTCGTTTCCATTTCATTTCACCGAACCGCATTTTCTCTCAGATTCTGTGCTAACCGCTGAGTCCCTTCCTACGAATAAATTTCCATGACCCACAATCGTTGCGTCTCTATAATCATCGGATCCAACAGCTTTTCTCACAGTTCGCTGGATACCACACTCATTTAGTTACTCTCCTGGATTCATATCTCCCTTATGTAAGTTTTCTCAATGTGCTTTTCAGTAAAGATGTTACTTTGTTTTCTGGGTTTGTGTTAAATCTTTATCCTTTGGCGTTGTTATTTTTTGGGGTTTTTGTTTAGAGGAACAAAGGAAAAATGGGCGAGGGAGAAAAATTTCAGCTGGGAACTGTTGGCGCGTTGAGCCTATCGGTGGTGTCATCAGTGTCTATTGTGATTTGCAATAAGGCCTTGATGAGCACACTGCATTTCATTTTCGGTAAGTTCACAAAGCTCTTGCCTGTTATCAAATTGATATGGTTGATAAATCACATCTTATTTATTATGTCTTCTGGTGCCTGTTACAACTCTGCTCCTTCCATTTAAGTGCTTTTGTGTATGGCTTGTTCAGTTGTTCCATAATTCAATGTGGGGTTAGTATTGTTTGACATTGGAGGAAAGGGACTTAATTCAGCTGTGGTTTCATCCATGGAAAAATTAGAGTTGTAGTCTTCCGTGAAGTTTTGTTAGAAGTAGCTCGATGCTTCCCCCTTATAACCCATTTGAGTACACCGTTGAGTGACAAATTGTACTGCTAAGGATTGGAAGTCATGGAAATTTTTGGAAATAAGCAAACCATTTATCTGTCTAATAATGTTAGAAGTATTTATTGGAGGTTGGATTTATCGCATAAGTCAGTTTTTCACATGGCATTGCCATCTATGTTTGGATTTTAGTTTCATAGATATTGTCCCTGGAGATGAGAGGTAGTGTGTCAATATGAAGCATGTCAACTGCTTCTTCTTCAAATGTTCTCCTGACTCAAACACCTGTACGACACTCATACAGCATGCGTAACACACTGCTTATCAGGTGTCCAATTAAAAAATATATATACTTTATCGGCTTGGTCACTTGGACATGCGCCAGACTCTTTGAGGGTGCTCAATTGACACTCAAATACGGCTTGATGTTTGAAGGATGTAACTTGTATACTAAAAATTAAAATATTACTTTATATTTTAAATAACTCAAGCAAAATCAGCTTTAAATATTAAAAAATAATAATAAAATAGTTAAAGCATGAAAAATGTGAAGAGATTTCTCCACAGCATGTTATGATTTGTAAACATCACTTCCTTTGTTTGGTGCTATTCTTCGTTGTCCATCCTTGTTCCTCCCTATTCCTCCTTGCTCTTTTCAGTTCGTCACCTCTCCAAGACATTTCTTTTTTTCTATGAGATTCCTTCTTTTAGTTTGAAGAAGAACCAAAATTATTATTAATGTCTTGCCATGAGCCTGCATTTTGGTTCTTGAAGTCATTATGTATTGTGCTGTGTTTATCACCAGACTAAACTATTTGATGTCAAGTTCAAAGTTGTAGTATAATACCGTGTCTCAGGGTCCTATATTTTGCACATTACTTGTGCCATTATGTCTGCATCTGGTTTCTATGTTGGGAAAAAATGTTGTCCTACTCGTCAAGATTTTCCTACCCATTTTAAATAAATTTGATCATCTTGTGTGAATGAGGGTTTGGTTTGAGAAAATGTTTATTGTTTTAAAAAATAATTATATAATGTCATCTTGTTTCTTATTTCAAAGATTTGTATACAAAATTAAAAGAACAAAGTCTATTTTCACTGTTTCTAATACAAAGCTTTGAAAATAAAAACCAAGTCAGAAAAAGATTGCATTTTTGTAATCATTTGTGAAAATAGAAAGATTTTTCCCTAATTAAATAGGCCCTTAAAGAGTGATATTTTGGGGACGTATCCATGGAGTTCTGATTAGCAAGTTAGATCCCCATGCTTCATTTTTTGTTCCTTCAATTGTTGGTAATTTTCAGCTTGTCATTTTACATTTTAAGTGTAATGTCCTAGAGCTAAGATTTTAATACATATTTCCAAATTCTCATGCAGCTACAACTTTGACAAGCTGGCATCTACTTGTCACATTTTGTTCCCTTCATGTGGCACTAAAAATGAGGTTTTTTGAGCACAAACCTTTTGATCAAAAAGCTGTGATGGGATTTGGAATTCTAAATGGAACCTCAATTGGACTTTTAAATTTGAGCCTGGGCTTCAATTCTGTTGGCTTCTATCAGGTGATTTTTTCTTTCTCTACTTTGTTTTTCTGATGTAATAGTTTGATTTCTGTTGTTTAAGTAGTTTTCCAGGTTTCCTGAACAAGCTCTATTATATTTGGATTCAGATGACTAAGCTGGCAATCATTCCATGTACTATCCTGTTGGAGATCCTTTTTCTTGGGAAGAGATTCAGGTCCCATTACCTCTTATCATTATGGCATTTATAATTTTTTAATTGATCTCTAAGTATATGTCTCAGATGTTTTGTATTCATTTTTGTAAGTTCCATTCAAGAATTGTTTTGTGTACCAGCCTTTTCTTTTTCCCTCCCCCTTTTAAGAAATTAGATCCATACAGTCATTTCTAATAAACTTCAAGTCATCATGTGATTGTCAATATGTCAAGTGCCTTTCTGTCTCTTGTAGCATCCCATAATCAATGTCAAGGCATCTGTGTGGCTTGTTGTTTTGACCTAATCTATCATTATTATCATTATCCAGTATTCTATATTCCTAGTTATTTTTTTCCTGCCATATGACATTGTCTAAGCAGTTGTGTAACTTTTGAACTGTATTAACTGTTTTGACATTGTTGTCATTGCAGTAAAAGAATACAATTTTCCCTTGCAGTCCTCCTTCTGGGTGTTGGAATTGCAACAGTTACTGATTTGCAGCTCAATGCTTTGGGCTCTTTCTTATCTTTGCTAGCAGTGATTACAACATGTGTTGCTCAGATTGTATCCTTGAAGAAAATTCCACTTTTGTTAGCTGCTCAAATTTTTAACATAATTATTTTTTTTTTCACAAATCAAATTAGAGAATCTGTTGTGCTTTAGCCTATATGCATCCTTAAAATGTTTTCATGATAAATATGTTGCTAACTACTTTGAAAAAAAATAGGTGATAGAAGTGCATATTCTTAACCCTATAAATTTTTTCTTCATGGCTATCATACCTGTAACCACACAACAAAAAAGATGTCATCTAAGTGTGCATGCGAGGAGACAGATTTCTTTCCTGAGTTAAATGCAGCTCCTATTTTACTAGATTTTTTACTTTATGTGTAAATCTGCAAGTCTTTATTTGCATGAGCACAGGTTTTACCCAGTGCATGTGCGCCTTATCATTCATTTCATTTGAACATAAATTAGGAGAAATATTTCTTTCTGCTGCACACAACAGCTCATGAAAGATGGCCCTTTTCAGTTTCTGCTTGTAGCTGTAGGCCATTTTTGTCTTTTTTTGTTAAGATCTTAATTAGCCCCTTTCAGATGACAAATACCATCCAGAAGAAGTTTAAGGTTTCTTCTACCCAGCTTCTGTATCAATCATGTCCATATCAAGCTGCTACATTGTTAATCTCTGGACCATATTTGGATAAAATTCTGACAAACCTAAATGTTTTTGCTTTCAAATACACAAAAAAAGTGACGGTGAGATTTAAGAAGACTTATGGGCTTACTCCTGAATTCACTCTTTTCTTTAATGTATTTTCAACTGTTATTTTCTGTATTGCAGTTTGTCATTGTTCTTTCATGCCTGATCTCTATCTCGGTAAATTTTAGTACATTTCTTGTAATCGGAAAAACATCTCCAGTCACCTATCAGGTTCTTGGACATCTGAAGACATGCCTGGTATTGGCTTTTGGATATATTATTGTCCATGACCCTTTCAGCTGGAGGAACATACTGGGGATTTTGGTAGCCATGATTGGGATGATTCTATATTCCTACTATTGCATTCTTGAGAATCAGCAAAAAGCAGCTGAAGCTGCCGGACAAACATTACAGGTTTGTTTTATTTGAGTTATTTCACATGTCTTGTGTTTTTTTTTTGGGGGGTGGGTTAATTGTGCTTTTAGTCCTTCTATTTTGAGATTTTGGTCCCTCTATTAATTTTTCATCAAAGAAATAACATTAATGAAATTTGATTAAATTAATAATTGACCAATAAAATTGGATGAAAAATTATACAAAATTATTAATATTTGGATAGAAAATTAACTCAGACCAAAATTACAAAATCTTAAAACTATGAAGACTAAAATGCCAAATATAAAGTAGGAAGATCAACATTGCCAAATCTCAAAATTAGAGGAACTAAAAATATAATTAAGTCCTGTTTTTGTCTTGATTATATACTGCAAGAACCTACTTTTTGAGTCATTGTTATCCCTATTGTTTCCAGGGAAGAGAAGGTGAATCTGATGCCCTCATTAATGTGGAAAATGGAAATACAGTCTTGAGCAAAAGGCCTCCTATCTGGAGCAAAGAAAATCATCATTAAGAACAGTATATAGGCCTATAGAGGAATTATACCCTTAATTTATATAGTTCTCCAGACTTAAGTCTCAATACTTACAGGTGTGAATTGTTTCGCTCAGTACTATTAGTTTAGCATTGTGGGCATTGATAGCCAACCAACAATATTAGTAAAGGAAAAAAATACATGGTCGTGTCTAAGTTATTGGCCACAGATATTGCTCAGTTTAGCAAATACTTACTGGATATTGTTCATCGTGTTACATATATATAGATATTCCAATTTTGCTTCCTTGAATAAACATATAAACATCTAATGGTAATATTGATTGCATTATTAGAAGATGACAAAATACAGGATTCAAATCCTCTTTTTCAATCTCGCCTCCTTAATAAAACACTTTCAACAAAGGAAAGTCTAAACAATTTCCCCTTGTTTTTCAGTATTTTATTGGGAGATAGGAAGAGGGGATAGAGGATTTAACACCTGCATTATATTGATATCTGACTGGAATGTTTCCTTTTCCCTAGATCCCTTCATTCCCCTGAATAATATAATCAAAACCCAATTTGAACTGTTTGAATTTCTAAGATGACTACATCTCATTGTATAATGTGTTCTTCTCAATTTTCCTTTCTTTTACAAGGAATTTATTTTACCTGTTTATTGCATAGAGGGTAGCATAACACAATAGAATGTGAAGACAAGAAGAGTTGAGGACTCCCTTACTACAATATTTTAAGTTAATAGCGAATAAGCATAACCAATCAACCATATCTATCAAGAATGGGATTTGAATCAGATCAATAAACGGGAAAACAACTGCAATTTCCTAGAACACACTATTTTCATCATCCTCTCAACGATTTTCATAAAAACAATCATCTTTCTTCTGGTAACATCTAACAAGTAAAATCCTACAGCGACAGGGGTATGCTTGATTGAGGTCAACGTTAAAAGAAAAAAAGAAAAAAAGAAGTAAAAACTTGACAGTGTTTCAATCGTACTTTCATTCGTATATTTTAACCTTTTATTGATAGTATGAATGTGTGATGTCTATCATTTATCAAGCACAAGGTAAAATGAGAAGAACCCAACTATATTAAAATTGAGACAATGCAGCAATGGAGTGATGGATTACAGTGAAGTTGATTGAGATTACAATGAGCTTGAATGCTTGTGGTGGATGAAGAATGAAAATGTGGCCACTCTTCACTAAAAATTTCTCAAGATAGATCCGTAACACATGTAACTTGTTTTTTAAAGTAACCTTTCGGCTTCATGTATGGTTGATGGAATAATTTTTCAGCTTGTAAAATCTGGCTCGATAAGAGAAAATAATGTCTAAAGTCAAAAGAATGAATCATAGAGAAGTTTTTCGTTCACACGACGATTCCCATTTTGGCTATATTTAACAGTGGATCGTTTAAGAGGCTGAACTATTATGTGACATCAAAGACAGTAAATATACACTTGGTACAAAGCCCGTTAATAATGATTTAACTACCAGTGACTATCGTTTTGATGGTTTTTACCTGGATATTATTCGAATTTAGTATATCATTTAACTATTTTAATCTTAAGTCTTTCACCACAGATCAATTTTAGTTTTACGTCTTCATGGTCTTTGAGAGAAAAATCAATTCTGTAGGATAAAGAAAAGGTCCACTTGCAAGATAAATGTAAATCTTTTATAAGGGTATGTTTAGAGTTAGTTTTTCGAATGAAAACAGAAGGCAAAGCACATTCTTTATTTTTAATAAATATATTTTTGAATTTCACAATATTTGTAAATAAAAAAAATAATTGATAGATTGCTATAAATTTAATATGTTAATAATATATTCACCTTTATAAAAATTCTATAATTCTTTTAGTTTAAAAATATATTATTTTTTCATCTCTCCCTTTCTATCCGAAATTTCATTTTCAAATTATTCTAAATGTTAAATTCTTTATAAATGTTCTTTTGAGTTCTAAGGTCTGCCTTGAAAAGGAGCACCATCTTTTTCATCTAAAATTTTGATAACACACATAAATGATCCACTTAGAACATCTTTATTGCTGAAATAGTTGTTTTTTTTTCTTCTTCTCTTGAATAGCTATAAAAGTAATATAGAAAAAGTATTTTTGAGCCACTGATTCATTGATGCTTTGTTTGGATCGAAAAAAGAATAATAAAAAAAAAGAAATAAAAAAGAGGAAAAATAAAAAATAAAAAAGATTATTTAGATAGATAGATATATGAGAAAAAAAGTTTTTTTCTTTTATTTGAATGAGTGAAAATAAAAATAAAAATAAATATATTAGTAGTATAAATTTTAAAAAATAAAATTTAATTTTTTACTATTTTTTTATAAATATTTTTTATTTTAAAAAATATATACTAATTTTTATAATTTAAAATAAAAAATTGTTTCTCCCCACCTTTCTCATATAAGAGAAGAGATTAAATTTTATAAATTCTATAGAAAAAAAATTCTTTTTTTCCTATTTTTTTTATATAAACAAACTATAAAAAATCTTTCCATTTCCATTTTTTTCTTTTTTTCATCATCCCACCTCCAACCAAACATATTTTTTTAAAAGAAAATTGAGGTAAGCTAGGTTTGCAACCCTGTATTGTTGGTCTTATTTACTAGTTAATCTATTCAAGTTACGGCTTCAAGAGAGGTCATTTCTATTTGATAGTACAGCCAAAAAGCCTCTCGTTACAATCCATTTGTGTTGATGATCGATGCTACACTCCAAAGCAAGGGAAGCAACATCATCCCTAGTTCATTTGTGTTAATGGATAAAAGAATCTGGTTACAATAGCAGGGAGGAATTCCTCAAAGACCAAGGATTTTGAATTCTGTCCTTTAGCTAATTTTTCTAGTTAGTTTAAATATTTTTTAATAGAAATACCAGTGTTATGCAGTTGTTTTTCACTTTACCGGTATCCATTTAAATCATTCCACCTTAATTATTTTTCTAATACCCCACTAATTTCAATATAATAGTAACTATTTCTTATAAAAATTGGAAAAACTTGTACTCGTAAGTGAACATGATGTAATTTCCTTCTTGTATAAAAAAATGATGTAACTAGAGATTAGCGTTGGATTTAGGAAAAAAACTATTTAATGCTTTACAGGTTTTATAAAGTAACTTGTATAATGTTGTGTTTGAATGGGAGATTTTAATATTTTAAAGAATTTAAAATATATAAATTTGAATTATTTGAATTTTATATTTTTAATATTTTGATTGAATAAAACAATATTAAATTTTTGTATTCCAATTTCTTTGTTTTTATAGATTAATTTAAATTTTTTATATTTTAAAATTATTGTATTTAAAATTTATTATTTGGACAAAACAATCTAATTTGTGTCATAAATAAAATTTTATTTTTGAATATTTATTTAAAATTTATAATCTTAAAAATAAACAATTTTTAAATTTAAACAATTCAAATTTCCTATATTTTAAATTTTTGTTTGGTAGAACAGTTGAAAATTCTTGTGTTTTTAAAATTTGCATTAGACTAAATAAATTTATTTGTAGATTGAAATTTATGTATATTGACAAGAAAATATATTATTGTATATTATATAAGTATTTTTAAATTTTAAAAAAAAATTAAATAACATTATAAAAATATGTATTATTAATAATAAATATTATGTCATATTATATTATGAAAAAATTAAAGGGATATTCTTTTAAATTGAGGATAAAATTAAAAAATAAACCATTAAAATAATGATACATAATCTATATTAATATAATATATCAAAATTTAAAGCTTAAAAAATTAAGATTGATAGAAATTATAATAATTAAAGATTTAGTTTATTTTAAAATAAAATATTTTTGAATTTATTATAATATAATAAAATATAAGAAAGTTGTTGGATTCACAATGAATTTATAGTTTTTTAAAATTTGATTAATTAATTTTTTATTTAAAATTATAAATATTTTAATATAAACAAAATATTTTAAATTTTTTCTTAAATTCTTCACCTAAACAATGGTAATGGAATAACAAAAGTGCTATAATGTAACTAAAAAAAAGGGCGTGAGAGTAATTTGCAAAATACTCTTTTAATATGATTAAACTTTTTTGGAAATAAAAATTATGAATAAAACTTTTTAAATGCAAAACAAGACTCGTATAATTTAATGAGTTCCCATAAATTGTAATAAGTACTATTTTTTTTTGTTATTTCTTGTATGGATAAAAAATTATTAGTAAAAAAGACAACCATTAGTACTCTGTTAAACTTTTACACAGAACAGGTGATAGAAACAAATTTTATCTTTTTTTAAAATAGATAAATAAAAACAAGAATTATATTTATAACAATAATTTGTTTATTTATAAAACTTATTTTATAATTTAAATTTAACGACTAATAATTAATCCATTTAAAATATAAAAAATTTATGATCATAAATGAATTAAAAATAGGTGTAATATATTATATATTTGGTATGATAATTATTTCGTATTATACTTATTATAAACTGAAAAAAAAAAGTATTTTTATTTCTTACATCTTTTAGTTTAATATATTATATATTTGGTATGATAATTATTTCGTATTAGACAGTTATACTTATTATAAACTGAAAAAAAAAGTTTTTATTTCTTACATCTTTTAGTGTAACAGCTGAAGAACATTGATTACAGAATAATAAATGAAATGTTTTCTATTAAATATCATGAAATAAATTTTTTAATGATATTAAATGCTACCCTTTATAATACTATTATAAAACTTGACCAAAAAGAAAATAGTATTATAAAAGATTTTATTTAGTTTTGATTATTATTTAGGAGTTTGGACTTTGGACAGTCTGTTAAAGTAAACACGGATGTGCTGACGGAACTGAAGCCTTTAATTATGCCCAATTACCAAACTCCATTTTCCATTAATTTAATTACACCAAATATGTATTGCTTCCTCACTCCTCAGGCACCAGTTGATTGCAAGCGCGTACTGATAAATAATAATTGATATTGGCGAAGCATTCAGCATTCAGCATCTGCATCGCAATGCTATTCCCGTTCTTCACACCCTGCACCGTTTTTGGGACACATCACTAACTCTAAACGCAATTCATCCCTCCCATTTCCTTAATCGTTAGTTGGGTCCTCTTTCTATTTCACCCTCCTTTTATGCTTACCTTACCACTCACCACTTACACTCTCTTCCTACCCTTAAACCATTGATTCGATCTAAATCTCTGCACTTCTCTTCCAAATCAGTGAAATCACAAGACCCTCTTACTCAATTCTCATCAATTTTCAAACTTTTTCCCTGTCGGCTTCTGGGTAGGTAAAGTTGTTATTTTTGTTTTCTGGGTTTCGTCAATTCTGCTGTTCAATGTCTTGTTATTGTAATTCGCGTGCTGTTTGATTCTCTTTCTCAAGTTTTGAAATATGGGGTGCTTCTTTTTGTATTGGTTTTTCAGGTTTTGGAGCAAAGACAAAAGATGGGTGAGGGAGAACGTTTTCAGCTGGGAACGGTGGGTGCGTTGACTCTCTCTGTGGTGTCATCTGTGTCGATTGTAATTTGCAATAAGGCGCTTATGAGCTCACTGCATTTCATTTTCGGTAACTTCCCCTTTTGGATTGTTGCAAATTCACGCATTTCTTTTCCTTTCTATTTTTTGCTACTTATTTCTATTTGCATCTCTTTACTAACCTATTTGTTCTATTAGCCTTGACAAGCCTTGTGTTTGTGCGATTTCATTCTTGCTATTAGAATCGAAGTTTTTAACCCTCCTCTCTCCCCTCTTGCATCTTTTTTGTTGGAACTTGGGAGTTGTTCCATTATACCTGCTGCTACCCCTTATGCTGTATTGTACTGGTGATGTAGGCTAAGTATTCCCTAGGGTGTGCCTGGTTATGTAGGTGGAAACTTTGGGATGAAAACTGCGCTATACTTGCTAGTTTCAACATAAGCATGAGAAGTTGGAAATGGAAATGTATTTCATTTTCACTTTTGGTTAACAGTCATTTTCTACCAACTGAACCAACCATGCCCTTAGTAAAACTATAGGTATTAATTGGAGATTGGATTTGTCGAAGTTCACAATTTATCATTTGCCTTAATGTTTGGCATTTTGATTCCTTGATACTGTTAGTAGGAATGTGACCGGATCTATTGCTTTCCGTTCTTTTTCTAAATTAAAATTTGCCTCTTTGGAAGTATTGATTGTTGTCTCATTTTCTAGCCGTTACCAAGTTAAGGATTTTGTTTCCCTTACCGCCTTTTCTAAATCAGTACAGCCACTGAGTAATGTGAATAATGGTAATAGATAAGTTACCTCATAAAGAATATAACGGTTTATTTAATTTTTGGAAGAGCCTAAACATTAGACATCTCTTAGCAGGATGTAGTTTTTTATTTACTGATTTTCTGTGCTGTTCATGAAGTTAAATTTATCACCTGAGATGGATATGGTGTATGATGATGATTTGGATCATTTCCATACTATATGCAAAGTTGAGCTTTACTGTTTACATTCTACTGTATTTTCAGAGACTCACAAGTTTTTTAAATCTGTCCTTTGGTATGCAGCTACAACTTTGACAAGCTGGCATCTGCTTGTCACTTTTTGTTCTCTTCATGTGGCACTCAGAATGAGATTCTTTGAGCACAAACCTTTTGAGCAGAAAGCGGTTGTGGGATTTGGGATTTTAAATGGAATCTCAATTGGACTTTTAAATTTGAGCCTGGGGTTCAATTCTGTTGGCTTCTATCAAGTATGGTTGTTTATTGTGGTTCTGTTTTTTCTCATGTGTTAATTTGATTATCATTGACTCTGAATGTCTCTATGATATTTCTTTTCAGATGACCAAGCTGGCAATCATTCCTTGTACTGTACTGTTGGAGACCATTTTTCTCGGGAAGAGATTCAGGTTCCATTTGGCTTCCAAGCAGTACTATGATTTTTATGATTGGTTGCTGTTATATACTTGAAACATGTTATAATAAATTATGTAATGTTCAATGAAAGAATTTGTTCATTCACCTACCTTTTTTTTCCAGTTGTTCTTGTTTGCAATCTCTCTCTTGTTCTCCATGAAGTATCATTTGTTTCTAATTGTCATGCTCATTTGAAGTATCATTGTATCTAATTCTGGTGCTCATTTTACTGTCCAAGCATAGCTGCCTTCAGTAGCTTTTTCTGTGAATAAAATTAATTGTTATCTTTTAATTGTCATTGCAGTAAGAGAATTCAATTTGCCCTTACTACCCTCCTTCTGGGTGTAGGGATTGCAACTGTGACAGATTTGCAGCTCAATGCTATGGGCTCTTTCTTATCTTTTCTGGCAGTGATTACAACGTGTGTTGCTCAGATTGTATCCTTAAAATAATTTCCATTTATATTAGCACCTGAAGTTTTTATCAATACAATGAGATAAATTCTGTGATAGATTGAATAGAAGCATATATACTGTGGACCCAATGTGGAACCGGTTCCACTGTGGCATATTATGTGCATGGAACCATATAAAATGGTTCTTCTCTTCTTGAAGATATTATGCTCCTTACTATATAGGAAAAGAAATGTTGTGTTAGTCTTTGGCATTTGAAACAACTTTGGCTCCAAGGTACATGGGCTATTTGAAGAACCAAATCAACCAATCATATTCCTAACTTGGTATATTTTAGGTTATCTTGTTTAAAATGTGCAAGGTTTTACCTGCAAACTCCTTTTTGGCCTGGCAGCCCTCATTTTCTCTCCGCTTGCCTTTGGACAAGTCCATTTTATTTATCTAGAGATTGCCACTTATGTTATTTGATCATGATTAGGAGAAAAACGTAACTTATTATTGCACTTGAAAGCTTTACAAATATGGTTGTCTGATTTTTTTTCCTGCGCTATCATTTTTCTTTGGCTGTCTTGTCCTTAATCAGCGGCTTTTAGATGACAAATACTATTCAGAAGAAATACAAGGTTTCCTCAACCCAGCTTCTGTATCAATCATGTCCATATCAAGCAGCAACTCTGTTAATCTCTGGTCCATATCTAGATAAACTTTTGACAGGCCTAAATGTGTTTGCTTTCAAGTATACAACACAAGTGACGGTAAGAGTTAAATAGTCTTCCCAACTCTCTTTTCCCTATGTGTTCTCAACTGTTTTTTTCTGCATTGCAGGTTTTCATAATTCTTTCCTGCCTCATTTCCATCTCTGTCAATTTTAGTACCTTCCTTGTTATTGGAAAGACATCTCCAGTCACCTATCAGGTTCTTGGACACCTGAAGACATGCCTTGTATTGGCGTTTGGTTATATATTACTCCATGACCCATTTAGCTGGAGAAACATACTAGGTATTTTGATAGCCATGATTGGGATGATTCTATATTCTTACTATTGCACTCTCGAGAATCAGCAAAAAGTTGTTGAAGCTTCAGCACAATCATCCCAGGTTTGTTTTAACCAGCTAACTTTGCATGTCTTGAGTCTTTGCATTGTCAAAATCATTTACTACAACAACATTCTGTGACCCTGTTTCTTCTAAATGTTTCCAGACAAGAGAAGGTGAATCTGATCCGCTGATTAATGTGGAAAATGGAGGTGCACTTGGGAGTGAATCAGTTGGACAGAAGTCTCCAGTATGGAGCAAAAACAAAGATTAGTATGTTTATGGGCTTTGTTAAATCTTTGTCAAGAACAGTTATAGAGGGTTAACACCCATAATCCATATGGAAGTAGGAACTGCTGCCAAATGCAAGTATTGGTCGTTTTTCTAAGTAGCCTTAGTCTAGTATTTTATGAATCGCTTCCCAACCAGCAATATTAGGGAGGGGAACTAATACATGGTCATGTCCTAATTCTATTAGCCGACAAAAATGGCTTATAGTAGCATACATTTCTTGTTCGTGTTTTCACATCTTGTTACATTTATAATTTTATATACATATTCAAACTTTTTCTTGCCTTGAATAACATATAAACACCTATGTTAGTTCTTTTTCTCCCTTGCCTTTTTCGTATGAAACCGAACTTACTCGAAGCCTGAGGACAACATTGCATTGTTCTCACTTGCTTGAACTTTACCCGTGCCCTTTGTCTTTTATTTGTATCTTGTAATACAAATTGAAACTTGGGTTTTTTGAGGATAGGGCTGAGAAAGGTTTCTATACTTCGCTATTGAGTTTGCTTTATTTGTTGTCTACTTTAATTAAATCGTGTGTCTAATATGTTTATGTAGAGCTGTCAAGGGTTGAGTCAGCTTGAATCTATCCAATAAAATATAGGTTTCAATTTTAAATTGAGTCTAAATTAAATTTAAAGTTTTTTTAACTGGACATAATTAAGTTCAATCCGAACTTAATATTTGAAAAATCTGAAAAAATTGGATTTTTACCGTATTTGAATATATTTTAGGAGTTTGAATTAAATTTAAATTTTTTTGCCGTACTGTCAGAGCTTGTGATCCACATCATGTCTAAGTAAAATGAAGAAAGTGCAGCTGAGGAAAAAAAACATGATAAAAGATCAGACACTAATCCTTTGTTCGAATGATTTGTAAAATAGAAACGAAAGAAAAATAATAATAATTAAGAGGATAAGAAATGAAAAGGAAAAATAAATTATTTGGATGAATTAAAATGATAAAGAAAAAAAAATTATCTTCTTTTGTTTGGATTGAAAGAATGGAAGAAAATAAATTAATAGTATAAATTTTATTTTATATAAATTAAAAAAATATAATTTAAACTTAAAAATTAATTTTTTATTATATTTTCATTTATTAATATTATAGTTTTTTATTTATTTTTTACAAAATATAAACTAAAACATTACATTTTTTAAAAAAATCATCCTCAATTCTTATCTCATGAGAAAAGTTATAAAAATATAAAAATATGGAACCTACAGAAAATAATTATTTTTCTTTATACAAAAAAAATTGATTAAAAAATAGGAAAGAAAAGTGACATTAAAAAAAAAGTGGATCCACTGAAATGCAACGTGAATTATTTTGAAAAACGAAAGATGTCTACTGGGTCGTTGCTGGTCTAGTTTGGGTTACGTTGGGCCACCTGTGGGAAATATTCGGGCTTCACTTTTAACACTTTCCTTTTTTTTGCTATGTGCATCTCTCTTTTTTTTTTAATAAAAAAAAATATTCCTTTATATAAAATAATTTTTCAGAATTTAAATTTAGGAAACTATTTATTGTAATGTTTCCAAAATTTAAATTTTAAAATATATATTTTTATACTTCTAGAAATATAAAACATATTTCCAAAAATATTATTCTACATAAATATGTTCAAAAATGTAAAAAATATATATTTAAAATATGTTTTTACACTTCAATAAATTAATTTTTGAAAGTATAAAATACATTTTCAAATATAAACTTTCTGTAGCCAATGCTAGTAGATTTAAAAAATTTAAAGGGGTGCAAAACACTCTTTTTATTCATTTTAAGGGAGGTACAAAAAGGCTGTTAACGTCGCCGACCGAAAATGATTAGACTATTGCAAGAAGAACGTGCCACTTTGTATGGAAATTTTATTTGCATTCTCCTTTTCTCACCTCTTTCCGTTTTTTTTTTAATAAATATATTTTATAAATTAATTTATATAATAAAATATATTTTTTAAACTAATTTATAAAATATATTTTATAAACTAATTTGTAAAATGTATATTAAAAATAAAAAATTAAAAAATAAAAATAAAAATAAAAGTATAAAAAGTAAAAATCATTTATATTTTAGAAGAAAGTTATTTTTTTTATCTTTCACAATTACTTAGCATCTTTTTACATAAAAAATCCTTAAATATTTTTAAAAATATATTAATAATTTTTTAAAAATATGTTTTTAAAATATATTATTAATTTTTATGAACAATTTTAAAAAATTATTCTAAAATATATTTATGATTAAATTTTTGAAATAAATTTTTAGAACAGAAAAAAAGAAGAAAACTTTACAATTATGTAAGGATATTTTTAAAATGAAAAAAAAAATTAAAAAAAAAGAACGTACGAAAAGTAAAAACAGAAAAGTAACTTCCATTTTAGAATAGAACTAGACTTTTATTTTTCGATATTGATTTTTACAACTTTTTTTTTAATTTTAATTATTTTTTTAAAATTATTCTTGATTCATGTTTGTTTTTTGTTGAGCTATTATTCTTTCAATGATTTCAAAACTTTAATTTTAAAATATATTCTTTATATTTTAAAATCGAAATTTTAAAATAATTTTTTACGTATATTTCAAAAGATATTATTTACATTTTAAAATTTTAGTTCTGAAAAAAAATTAAAATATAAAAAATATATTCTAAATAAAACTTTTGAAATATATTGCAAATAATTTTATCATTTATGTGACGAGAAAAAGTACAAATGAAGATGTAAAAAATTTTATCTTTATTTTTTACATCTTTATCTTCTTACACTCTTTTTTTTTAATATTTTTAAAATTATTTCTATATAAGTGTATAGAACATGCTTTTAAAAGTTAAACAAATTTTAAGGAAATAAAATTATTTATAATGTATGCATTTCAGAAATTGGAGAAAGGTATAAAATTTTGATTATAAAATTATTTAGCACTAGATTTTAAAATAATTTAAATTTTTAAAAATATATAAAACATGTTTTTTATAATAAAACTGATAATATTTAAATTTAAAATATTTTATAAAATATTTTTTTAAATTAACTATAATAAAAATAGATTGATTTAAATTAATTTTTAAATATTTAGGTTTGATTTATTTAAAAATTTTAAAATATATATATATATATATTTAAAAATATATAATATAAAATAAATTAAAATTTATATAAATAATTGATTAAAAAATTATAAAAAATAAATATATTATAAGTTTATATATATTTTATTTTAAAAAGTCGATTATTCTATTTTCAAGCAAGAATAAAATTTAATTAAAATTCTATTATTTGAAATTTTAAATTTCTCTTAAAATATTATATAAATATAAATAATATATATAGATAAATATATTCTAAACATATTTTTTTATAAATTTAAATTTAATTTAATTATTTTTAAATAATTTTTTATAAATTTAAATTTATCTATTTAGTAAATAAATTAAGTTAAATTAAACTTTAAAAAAACTAAATCATAAATTATTATTGCATAGTATATAGTTATTTTCATTTTTAATGTTAATTTTTATAGATTATATAAAATATAATTTTAAATATTAGTTTTTAATATATAAACAACATTTATTGAAATTAATTTGTGAAAATATATTCTATATACGTGTAAATAATATATTTTTAAAATTTAGTTCGTAGTGTGAAAATATAAGGGTGCAATGCAGTTAAGAAAATGTCATCTTTTCATAAACCAAAATTTTTAAAAGATGGGGTAAAAAGGAAAAGACTTTTTGATTGTGCTATTGCTTTTTAGTTTTAAAAAACTATTCGTAAAATATGTTTTAAAATTATTTTTTGAAAGGTAAATTAAAAATAAGTAAAATAAAATAAAATATTGTATTAAAGAAAATAAAAAAAAATAAAAATTAAAAACACAAATTAAAGTTGTTTTAATTTTTAATTTTAAAAGTAGATATTATATTTTAAAACAATTTTCAAAAAATTTATTCATCAAACAATTTTTTTAGTTGTCCAGTTTACAGTTTTTTTTTTAATTATAAATCTGGAAACAAAATAAAATAATAAATATTTTTTAAAAATCACATAAAATGTTGTTTGATTCATGAAAATATTTTTTAAAATTTTAATTTTCACTTTTAATTATGCAATTGTCACATTGTTTTTATTTTTCTATTTTATAAGTTTGTACATTATTTTCTATATAAAGTTTTAAAACAGAAAATAAAATACAAATAAAACAATAAATAAAAAATATTTCTACAAGCCAATCAATTTCTAAAATTTAAAAAATTTGAAACTATCTAAAAGAAAAAAAATACAAGCCTCAGTATGCAATCTTTTAACTAAAATGAGAGTATGCATTTGGATTAAAAAAGGGTATGCAACAAGGGTTTATATTTTATTAAATATTTTCTGTTAGTTTCTCCTTTTAAAAAATTGATAATATAAATCCTTATAATTATTTATTTCAAATGTTTTCTTAATTATTAGAAAAAAATATTTAATACTTCTTATAAATCATTTAATATATGTGCTTTTCATTTAATATTTCAACTATTGAAAAAAAAAAAAGAAGACCGAAAATGGTACTTCAGGGAAGATGTAACAAGATAGTTTTAATTCAAACAAGTTGTATTTTGCAATCAAATAAAAAAAAACGGCCACTGACACTAGTCAGTGGACAATATAAGATAAAAAATATAAATTTTAACTTTAGATTAATTTAATCCTAAACAAAATATAAGTCCACTTAAAAAATAAATATTTATTATAATAAATAAATAAAAATGTAATTTATATTTTTAATTAAAAATTTATTTAAAAACTTAATTTTAAAAATTGAGATTATCAAAACATAAGACTAATTATATTATTGCCTGTTTAACTCGTGACTTGTTTCCAGAATAAACTAATAAACAATACACGCAGCGGAAAATGCTAATGGCACCACGTTTTGGCCCTTCTGGTGCTGGCTGCTGTGTGTTGTAACACTCCCAATTGATGCTCATGTCTAGAAGTAACAACTTTCCATATAGACTGCGCTCTCTTATACACGCGTGTACACTTGCCTATGTCATTCATTCATACTTTTGGTATACAACCGTTTATTATGGAAGATAATTACGGTCAAATTGAATAAAATTATTGTAAATGATATTTTTTTATTTTTAAAATAACTATATCTCAAGATTATAATCTAAAACTCATAATTAAATGGAATTAATATCGTTTAACTAATTTACACGCTAGATGACTGTTATTCATTCATTCATTTATGACAAGGTAACCATTAACTTATATTCTAAAATATTTATCATCTATCTATATCTTAAATTTAAGGTTAATATTTTTTTAATTTTATTTTTAAAAATATAAAAAAATATTATACAATTATAAATAAGATAAAGATAATATAGTATATTTTTATATGTATTATAATCATTTTATTTTATTATATTTATATTTAAAATTTGTTAAATTGTAATTTTATAAAAATTATTAAACTAAATAATTTTGTGAAAAAATGACTGTTAGAGAAAATTTATTCTCATCCAAAGATTATTACTAAACAGTAAAATAATTCATTTAATTTTTAAAATTTATTATAAAGGTAGTAATATTTATAGTAACTAAAAAGAAAAATTATTATTACAAAAATATATAAACCCATTGAAGTCCGTTGGAGTGTCAGTCATCGAATCCTCGTGTACTCACTACTCTAGTGGTGTGCAGAACCAGAAACCAGAAACGTCTCCATTGTGTTTCGCGATGGCCCTGCGAGCCCTATTGAGCCGAAAAACCCTAGGCTCCTTGCTCCGCAACGACGCAAAGCCTATTGGAGTTGGCGTAGCAGCAGCGGCGGCAACTCATTCCCGCGGTTTGCATGTGTTCACGCTCCCGGATCTGGATTACGACTATGGCGCACTGGAGCCAGCCATTAGCGGCGAAATCATGCAGCTGCATCACCAGAAGCATCATCAGACTTACGTCACCAACTATAACAAGGCTCTCGAGCAGCTTCAAGATGCCATCCACAAGGGCGATTCCTCTGCCATCGTTAAGCTCCAGAGTGCCATCAAGTTCAATGGCGGAGGTCTGCTCCCCTTTTTTCGATTTTATTTTTGGTTATTTCCCAGATAAATTAGGGAAACTGCGTCATTTGTTGATTGAAATTAATTCGATTCCTGAATAGGTTATTGTGGATGATGAATTAGTTGACCTTTCTTGATGATAAATGAGATGTGAAACAGAAGCAGGGGATTTGGGATTTGGAATTTGCTTTACACTTTGTTGTCATGCTGGTAGTGATTAGTGAAAGCAACGAATAACGTGTTGTATCTCAGGCTAACCGATGCACGGATAACTCAAAATTGACCACATATCCGTGTCTTATTTGTACTGGATACCTAAGGAACCTAAGGAATGAACAAAAATTTTAAAATTGGTGACTTATCCTTATTGTACCCAATACCTGTACCTGTGCAACAGCGTTCTTAGGTTTTGTACTTGTGTGCGTGTTTGTGTGTGAATTTTTTTATTATAGTCATTTTGCTTGGAAAGGACAGAGGTGGTTGGTGTCTACTGTATATGTTAGGATAGGATGGATTGATTGATGAGAATGAACTGTGGGTTGCATCACTATAGCGTAGTCTGGAAGTTTTTTTTTTTTTTTTTGTCTGTTTAGAGAAATTGTGCCTGGTTTTAAAATGAATCAAACAAACTTTTCAGAGATGGAACAAGGATATATTTTCCGTAATTTTTAATGTTGGTTAATTTAGTTCATGTACAACTAAGAATCATTTACTGCAGGCCATATCAACCATTCTATTTTCTGGAAAACTCTAGCTCCTGTTCGTGTAAGTTTGTACCTTTATTTTGTTTTATAGAAAGTGTTTGTCTTCAGTGGTTCTTTTGCCTAATAATACGTAACACCTTGTGCAGGAAGGAGGTGGTGAACCACCCAAGGGTTCCCTGGGATGGGCCATTGACACACATTTTGGTTCTTACGAAGCATTGGTACAAAACGTTAATGCAGAAGGTGCAGCGCTACAGGGGTCTGGATGGGTGGTAAGTCATGCAGATTCTGAAATTCTCAGTTTATCTTCTGCCCTTACACATCATTAGAGATTAATGTCTCAGTTGGTATTTGAAATGCCTTCTTTCTTTTTACTTAATTTGTTCTGCTTTGCTAGTGGCTTGGTCTGGACAAAGAGTTGAAGAGGCTTGTAATTGACACCACTGCCAACCAGGTAAACTACCCCTTCCACCTCCACTTTTCCTTGCCTTTTCTACATGATGCCAAGAGGCTACGTAGATCAGCTATAGCTTATTAAAAAATGTTAGTAAATGAAAATAGTCTGGTGTGTTTTGGTTTGGCCTCCAATTCTGCCCTTTGGTATTTCTGTTGTACATTTTGTCACACAATTCAAGATTTTTTTGCTGTATATTTCTATTTCAATAAGTCTATATTCTGTACATTAGATGAGAGAGATTCGGCAGTCAAGTTTGTTTCCTTCTCCTGGCTATTTTAGTTAATTCTTTTGATATCTCAAAAAATTGCCTATGCTCTAAAACAATGCTTCATTATTGTAATAAGGCTCTATAGCTTGGTTTGACTTTTGAGGCTCTGAGCTTATTTATACGGATACATACCTCTATATATATATAGATATAGTCCTTATTGCTTTGCTTACTTTTTTCTTATTTGGAATTGGGTTCTTACATACATTTTATTAAATTTAAGGTGAAGTTCTTACCTACAACCATACATTCTTGTTTCTCTCTGCAAAGAACATCTTTCCTGGCTGACAAAATGTGTTGTATGCATATCAATTTATTTGTACCTGCATAGGCCAAGCGTGTTTATCTGTCCTGCCACCTTTTGTATTTTTTGGGGTCTCTTTTATACATTCATTTTCTTTTGGTCTCTCATTGCTGAGACACAGTGATCTCTCTAGTTCTCTCATCTTTTTACATCAGGTCTGACCACAAGAGGTCATGCTACCACCTCCACCATTTTCTTCATAGTCTTTCCCTGCTTCCTCTCTCTAAATTCTTGGTTCCTATTTCTTTCATTTTATGCTTTGCTGATCTGGCTCTTTAGCTGCTGCATTTTATATATTAAATTTGACACAAGCACCAAAACACTGACAGACCTCAGAACTCAGGTGAACCTTTTCTTATTAGCTCTATTTAACCTTTCTGCCTCTGAATTGATGGCTAACTTATAGTTCGAGGGTGCAGAAACTATTTGGGATTTGTTTCTTTCTATTTTTCTAGATCTGGTAAGAGATATTTTATCAATATCAGTTCAGTTTTGATTAAGTTACAGTACAGCCATTAATGATTCCAGGGACTTGATTACAAATTTTCAATATTACCAGAACTCTTGTTCCAAATAAAAAAAGAAGTGTAGGGTCCCATTCAAAATTGAATGACATTGTTGGGACTAGATATATATTTAAGCTTTGTTTCTCTTTTCATGTGCAATTTTCTTCTTATACTCCGGAATGTGGAGGACTTCTGCAAATATTAATGGTGTTCAGGATATAGAAAGATTGCTATAGTGGAAACTGGAAAGAAGAGAAGATACTTGTTAAAAAATTTTCCTCTTCCTCATGCTAGCTTCAGTGAAATATGTTTATGCTCTGTGCCTGCAAATTGTTTCTGGTTTGTTAATTTTTTAAATGTAATGTTGAACATTTTATTTGCAGGACCCATTGGTTACTAAGGGACCAAATTTGGTTCCATTGCTTGGTATTGATGTTTGGGAGCATGCATACTACTTACAGGTTAAATTTTTAACTTGGTGATCCATTAGCGCCAGTGTGGTTGCTGGAGTGACATTATTTGAAAGCTGTTTGTATTTTCAGTACTGTGATTGACTTATGAGTAATGTTGGCCTATTTGGGGTATTTGCAAGTTCTCAATTTTGTTTCCAAATACAAATTTTTTAAAAAAATGTTTTTGGCTAAATTAGAGTTGAATTGACTTTTAACTCAATTTTGAAGCACTTCGAAAATATAGAATTTCTTTTCAAGTAGATACTCTGACTTTCTTTGTCCTGAAAGTTGACCTGCAAACATTATTCTTGAATTCTTGACTGGTTCCAGGGAATCAAAAAATAAAGTGGATCTTGTTTTTATGAATTTAAGGGGATTGACTTGGAGATTCTGATAAGAACCTTAGAAGAACCATACCACAAAAGTTAATTATTATAGTTGGAGAGCTTAAGGCCTTATAAACCTCGCAATAGAATTCCATATTTTCAATGTGGGACTAAGTCTCATATCTTGCAATTGGATTCTAATATTTTACCACACTCCACAGCCTTGGCACCCACTTGGGTAGGTTGTATACCAGCTCCTTGACTAGTCCTGGATGAACATTGCAATGTCGGTGTCATCACCTGTGTTGCTTGTTTACAACTTAGAGATATGGTGGAAGCTTGGAAGGTTCTAATCTCAATTGATAAGAATTGGATTGGAATTAAAGAAAGAAAAGCTTCTATACAGAAAAAAGTAAAAAAGATTCTCATGACTTTGGAGAGGCCTGGACAATACCACAATAATCTGAATCTCCTCTCAACCCCTTATTTATAGGCAACATACCATATCTCCAATTATCCCAATCCCCATCTAACTAACTAACTAATTAATTATTCTATTAACTAACTATGGGTTGCCTATCAGATTCTT
Source organism: Canavalia gladiata (assembly GCA_037954105.1). NCBI lineage: Eukaryota > Viridiplantae > Streptophyta > Magnoliopsida > Fabales > Fabaceae > Canavalia > Canavalia gladiata. The sequence continues at coordinate 54,727,121 of CM075659.1, read as the reverse complement.
TTCAAGTTTTCTAGAAATCTTATTTTTTTATATTTGGTATGAATTTTTTAAAAATATTCTGGTGAAATTAACCTTCACAAGATTATTTTCTTAATTATGTTTCCCACTAAATATCATTCCTATGAAAGGGGTTGAGAATCCAAGATCCTCATGAAAGTAAGAAAGTTTTAACCATATTCATTATACCATTCCCATAAATCTTTTAAACATATTCAAATATATTTATAACATTCTCAACAATTATAATTTGTAGAAAACATAATTCTTGAGAATGAAAAAATAAACTTTTTTTCAAACATTCCTTTGGTGTGAACTTAACCAATACCAAGTTTTGGGAATAAATTTTTCTCATTTTTCATCACTTGTCAATGTTGAAACTCATATTGTGCTGTTATTTTGCAATTAAAAAGAAAAAAGGAAACACGGAGAACACTCTTTCTGATATTCGTAGAAGTATATAGGTTTTCAAAATAGTTTCTGATGTATGTTCTTGTTTTTCTTGTTGCAGTACAAGAATGTTAAACCAGACTATCTGAAGAATATTTGGAAAGTTATTAATTGGAAATATGCCGGTGAAGTGTATGAGAAAGAGAGCTCTTAGTCTGAAAGTACTGCTTGCTATGGAACTTGGGATGACGAGTTTGCAGCACGGTTAAAGATGGAATAAAATTATGTGATGTAATAGAATACACTGTCATTAGGGGTTCTCTGGGTTATTTTATAAAAATAACACCTGTGTACTTTTACTGAAGAGCCTCGAGCGAAATATGGCTGCATTTCTTTACCAAGTACTTGTGATGGTCTGCTCATGTGTTGAGGATTTTTCTGATTCTCTGGTAAGATATTATTGCTGGCCTGTTATGTGTTATTTTTACTTCTAGGATTTGATCCTTTTAGCGGACGAGTGGTATTTTTCGCACCTCCCTTTAGCTACATTGTTTCGCATCCTCTTTAACTGTGTTTTTTTCGTTAGTGTCCACGGAATTAAACTTCCGGAGGTGTAACGGACTTGAACTTTCTGAAGTGTTTTGTTTTTTTTACATTTGTAAAAGTATATTTTCGGAAATATATTTTTATATTTCCGTTTGGAAGCAAAATTTGTCAAAAAAATAAAGGGGGATCTGAATAGCAAAAAGGAGGTGCCAAAATAATGCGCATGCTGGAATAAGCAGTAGAATTATGAAATTCAAGTCCATTAACTAATAGTTTATTTGTTGGACGAACAAGTTGTAGGCATGTATAGTTGCCATGTTTTTTTCCTTATAATGGAAACAATAGGGGTTAAATTTATGATAATAGATGCTTTTTAGTATGATTATCTAAAAAAATAATATAAAAATAAAATAAAATGTATTAAAATAAAAAATTATTAAAATGTATGATAATTAAAATTTTAAAAATCTTAGTCATATTCTGTTAGGTGTAGATATCGGACCTGAGGTATGAAATTAATCTAATACTTTTGTCATAAGAGTTTAACCACAACACATCCCTCAAAATGTGGCTTTTAGGAATGTTTATCAAAGACAATTTTAGTTTGACTCTTACTCATTTAAATATTTTTTATATCATCATTTGCTTACTTCCAAATCCAATTTAAAATTAAATAATTTACGAGATAAGATTAGATTATATTTTAGTAACATAATATATATATATATATATATATATATATATATATATATTAACATTATACATAATTAAACCATAAAATTAAAAAAGTATGAAACTAAAATTAGTATATTTAATATTATATACTTCAAGATAAATAATATCTATGTCAATATTATTGTGCCTTAGAAAATGTTATTAAGTTAAAAAAAAAATTGTTAAATATAAAATTATTAAAAACGTAAATTTTTAAAAAATATGAGACATGAGTCGTGTTAGAACGATCTGAAATATAATGCCAGTCCATCCCCAATGCACTTTGGTCTATTTTTTTAAAACAAATTCATTGATATCAACTTCCAATTGGAAGGATCGGTGCGACCAGACTGGACATGCCTCGAACACCTATGATGGCTTTGTCCAAAAAAAAAAATTAATTAAAATGCAAAAAATATACCTTAGGCGCACTGAGCAAATACTCAAATAGCATCAATAGTTAAAAAAAAAAAAAACAAATCTTCTTGATTATATTTTTTGTCACCTGAATTTTCTGAATAAATATTTAGGAGAAATTGTACATAATTACTATGTCCCTATCCTATATTTTATATCTTTTGCAAATAAATATTTTTAACTTTTATTTCCTTACAATTAGGGTATATAGAATGTTATTAAATTAAATTTAAAAAATAGGATAAAAGAAGATAGACTTTTATCATATTCTTTCTTTAAAATACAAAATGATAATAAGCTAAATATTATTACATTATTCTATCCAACAATTGAAATGAGAAAATAATAATAAAATAAAATACAAATTATATTAAAATAATATTTTTTATCAAAATAAATATAAAATTTTAAAATTAGTTTTAAAATTAATTTCATAATTTTTCAATAGAAACATAAAAAATATTAAAATGATTATATGAATTCTATTTTTGGGTGCGGATAATTTTCAAATTTTGATATTGAAATTATAATATTTTGTTTAAAATGTTTTTTTTTGCAATAAATTATAATTAAAATTAAAATAAATTACAAAAAAATAAAACCATATTTTATATAATTAGTAAAATGAGTTTTTATTTAAAATAGATCATGTTTAATAATTTTAAAAGATTAAAAACCATTTTCATATAATATTTTTATAAAGATATATTTTATCTTATAAAATAATTAACTTTTTAATATTAAAGAAGTCATGATATGAGAGGTAAGAATGGAAAAAAGCTTACGCATCTGGATGGTAGTGGTTTTTTATTTCGAATAAAAACTTGAATTCTATATAAAATATGATAGTTCAACACATAAATTATCATATATTATTATTTTGACAATAATTACAAATAAGATAAGATAAAATAAAATATTGTATCCTGCCATTATATCTTTAAAAAGAATTCAATTTTTAACTTTTTTTATTATTTTGTTTTTGATAATTAATTATTTTAAATATAAAGTTAATCACTATACATAACTCTATATCTATTTTTATATATTATAAAAATATTCTTTCATCCAATCCAAGCAAAATGAATGGTTTTAAAATTAATTTTCACTTAATATATCTAAAGATATTTTTTTATATAATCAATTATAATATATAATTAACTATTCAAATAAATTTTGTTCCATTAATTCAAACACATACTTAATTTTTCAACTACCCATTATTTAAGTTTATTTTTTTATATAATATAAAAAATAATAAAGTTTTAATGCTGAAATTTTTTATAAAATTATTCTAATTTTTAATTTCTTATTAGGAGACCATTGAAGTATCTATTATTTAAGTTTATCCTTCTTTTGATTATCCTTAGTCCACAGGTGATAATAATTGGTCAATATTCAATATATACATATATAAGTTATTTATTTTTAAAATTTCCAAAGTTTCATTTTCACCTTCTAAAATTATAAACTTTAAAATTAATAATATGTTGATGATATATACTTTTAAATTTATTTGATAATCAAAATTTTAAATAACCAATGAAGTAAGCCAGTAACATGTAATTTTGAAAGATCAAATGAAAAAATTGATCTAATAAATCAAACTCGTTTTATCACTTCTAATTGAGGATAGTTAAATATTTAATAAAATTAAATATAATGAAGAAAGTTTTAGTCTTGTTACGCGCCTTGTGTGCGCGTTTGGATCTGCGAAGGAGATCGCTCGGATTTTTTTCCGAAAATTTTTTCACCCGTATGATTACTTTCGACACCTTCCTTGTAAAATGGTAAAATTATTTTTAAAAAAATATAACTATTATGAAAATATATTTCATAATGTGAAATATAAATTCAGAAAATAATTTTTTAAAATTTATTTACATAAATATATTCTATAAACTAATTTTAAAATATTATTAATAATTTTTTAAAAATATAGTTTTGAAATTCAAAATTTTAATTCCATAAGTACATTTTTACAAAAAATAAAAACAACTCTCTGAATAAGGATATTTTTAATATAAAATCTTAAAAAAAATGTGAAAACTAAAAAGGTGTCAAAAGTTTGGGCCTAACCCAATCAAAAACGGATCGAAGATAACCACAGCATGGGGTAGGTCCGCGTCTTCTCGCAAGGCTCATTTTGTTGTTTTTGGAGGGCTTTATGGGGGACGGGCCCAGCCCAATAGGGACAGCACACCCCCACTTCAAGCGCACCTCTGTATCGACTGAACCACGCGAGCTGGTTAGATGCGTGGAGAGGGTTAATATTAATTGACCTTGCAATAACTTTAAGCTATTTTTTTAATTTTTGTTTAAAGTTAGGGTATAAGACTAAAAACAAAACCCTGTGGTAAGTTAATAGAAATAACCTAAAAACGTGCCATATAAAAGGAGCCATTCTGCCATCATCTTTCTCACTTAGCAGCCGCAGAACCCTAGAGAGAGGAGAGCCGTCGTCGAACCTTGGATCGCCGCCATGGTTCGAGATCTATTCTTAATCTCTCTTCCTCTTATTCCGATCGGTTCTCCTTCTCATTCTTGGTTCTTCTATTTTGCAGACATTCAAGCGCAGGAACGGAGGTCGCAACAAGCACGGCCGCGGCCATGTCAAATTCATTCGATGCTCCAATTGCGGAAAATGCTGCCCTAAGGTATTTATTTCACCTTTTCTCACCGTCAAATTTGCGTCAATTTGTTTTTATTCTTTGTGAAAATAATTGTTATTTATTATAAAAATAACAGGACAAGGCAATCAAGCGATTTCTGGTGAGGAACATTGTTGAGCAGGCTGCAGTGAGAGATGTTCAGGAGGCTTGTGTCTACGACCGTAATATTCTTCTCTACCTCCTCTTCTTTCATCGAAATTCTTCTATCTTTATGTTATTTAATTGATTATTATTATTATTATACTATTTGTAGAATACACTCTTCCCAAGCTGTATGTGAAGATGCAATACTGTGTTTCCTGTGCTATCCACTCTCATGTTGTGAGGGTTCGATCTCGCACTGACAGGAGGAAGCGTGACCCTCCACAGCGCTTCATCAGGCGCAGGGTAACTATTTAACCATTACAGTTTTTTATTTCCTTCTTGTTTTTCAGTTTCTTTCCTATCTCTATTTGTTACTCATAGGATTATAGTGTGGTTATATACCTAGAACTCCAGCAAGAGCTTAATTTTTTTGGTTATAACTAGTGAAGTCACCCAATGGCCCTTGAAATTGTGTATGGAGTGCTCTACAGTGTGCAACCTTCTGAGATTGGATCCTGGTCTATTAAACATTGTGCTTGTTACGTTGTTGTGTTTCAGCTGTATATTTGACGACTGGATTTACACAATTGAAACCTATTTCTCTATCCTTTTCTAATTTGATTTTAATTGTACGTGTTTTATAGACTCTTTAATAAAGACCAGCTCCATTCCGTTGTGTTTTAAGATCACAGTCATTTGATAATGGGAATGTGAGTCCTGTTATTTAACAGGATCCTGGTTGTTGTCATATTGTCATCAATAGGTGAACAATGCCATTATTTTGGTGAGTTGTTTTTTGGTAAAGAAAACGTATTGTTGGTTTAGATTTGGAGTCTATAAAATGAAGTAAATGTTTGGAAATGATTATTTGTGGATAAATAATAGAAATAATTGCTTATTTTTCAAAAGCTCTATCGGCTGACATTAATAATTATTATTCTTCCAAAATAAATTGAACCAAACACATACCAAGTCATTTAACTCACAGGCTGCTTTAGGAGAATATGCTATATTTTCTTCAATAATCTTTGGTGTCTATGAAATTGTTAGAAATGGTTTAGCGGATTTTCTTTTAATGCTAAATTATGGCTTTATGTTTCTTTTTTTTTTTTGGTGTTTGACAAGTTTATTTGTTTCTCTTGTCAAGGATGATGCACCAAGGCCTGGTCAACCTGGTCAAGCACCCCGTCCTGCTGGAGCAGGAGCTCCTGCCCGTGCTTAAAAGCAAGTTTAAGTCATTAGGTCTTGTTGGTTCAGTCTTATGTTACAAACTTAAATTCCCATTGTTGCTTATTTCTGAAAATCACTTGTGTAGGGATCTTATGTTTTCTTTTAAGTCTTGTTTGAGGCCTCGGACAATACTTACATTTTTGAATGCTATAATTTGGTAGTTTTGATGAGATTGCAACCTGATATATTATAAAATTTATTCTGAAGTATTTGAGTTGCATCATAACTCAGTTTATCCCTTACACATTTGTTTATTGTTTTGCAATTCCTGTACTCATTACACTTGCCGGGGAGGGGGGGGGGTAGGGGAAGCATCATTTGCTGCCCTGTCAGATTGTCCAGAATGTTTTAATAGTCCGCAGCTTATTTTGGATTGGCGTCTACTTTTGCATGTTGATAGGGCGAACTATGATTTGCACTTTGTAGTAGATATATAGAATTATCGTGGCCAAGCTTGTTATCATGCAGAACAGCCCTAATCCATGATTGAATGGTACAACCTTGAAACATCAATTTGGTGCTCACTAAACTTTGAGCCTGTTTGTATAATTTCTAAAATGAGTTTGATCAAATTGATTTGTTGTCCTATGCCATTCAACTTCGATCAAATCATGCGTAATGAATCTGAGCTGTGCAATTGGTGTCTTAATTTTTTCCATGTTTGATAAAATGTTTAACCAAACATGTTATTTGTTGAACTCCCAAAATGTTTTTTTTAAAAGAACTGGTACCATAACATCTTGTCAACTAGAATCTAATTACTTTACAGGTTTGCCTTTACTGTGATCACATACAGACCTGAGTCTATGTAACATTTTGCTTCATTATCAAAAGGAAATCATCTAAAAAAAACTTTCTGATTTTCCTGGAAGCATATCAATTTTTGAAAGATTTCCTGATGTATGCTTCTGTTTTTCTTGTTGCTGTTAAAGAACGTTAAACCATATTATCTGAAGAATATTTGAAAAGTTATTAATTGAAGTATACCAGTGAGGTGTATGAGAAAGAGAGCTCTTAGTCTGAAAGTGCTACTTAATATAGAACTTGGGCTTGCCAAGTTTGCAACACGGTTAAAGATGGAATAAAATGATGTGACGTAATAGATAACAGTCATTAGGGACTAGGTTATTTTATAAAAAAGAACTATTTATGTACTTTTACTGAAGAACCTCGAGCGAAATCTGGCTGCATTTCATGAACCAAGTATCCATGGTGGTTTCCTCATGTCTGGAGGTTTTTTCTGATTCTCAATTATGATATTATTGTTGTCCTGATATGTATAATTATTGTAGTTATTGCATGTTTAGTTGGGATTATTTATGGAAAGTTCTTTTTTTACAAAATCTTTAAAAGATAAAACTAAAATGAATATTTTTCACAATAAATTCATCCAAACCCGTGGATATTTGAATTATATTAACAATTTACTAAATTAGATATTTGAATTATATAAACAAAGTCCAATAAAAAATATCAAATAGAATACCTGAATCAATTTTTATCCAAAATATTATGTAACATTTAATCTTTGAATTATTAATTATTAGTGTATAAAAATGTTAGTAAATTTTTTAATTTAATTATCAATGTTTTTTTATGGTTAATTTTTTTTTAAAAATTTAATGTAATTGTGAAAAAAGATTAATTTATAAGTCAAGTGTTTTTATGTATAGGTTTGATCCTTTTATTTTTAAAATTAGCAAATTTAATCCTTCATTAATTTTTTAAATTAAAATTCTTAAATTATTATTTTCATAAAGCTTATAATTTATTAAAACATGAAATGGTTTAAATATTTAGAAATAATAAATTTTGTTGAAAGTGAATAAAATTTGAAGGATTTTATATGATTTGTTAATATAATTTGAAGAAGGAAATTATTTTTTTTTATATTTTAAATCATTTAATATTTTGGTTAATGAGTTAAGTATAAAATAATTTAATTATCTTAATTTCTAAAAAGTTGAGTAAAAAGATAATTATAATATAAATATGAAAAAATATTAATTTTTTGGTTCAGATGCATCAAGCATGGATGCACTCTAATATGTGAAGATTGGACTTTGGTAAGTAGAAATGTTTGCAGAACAAAGTCAAACCTTTAAACATTAATTTGGTGCTGATTAAGTTGAACTCCCAAAACTTTTTCATTTTTTTGATAAAAACTTAGCACCATAACACCTTATCAAGTAGAACCATACCACTTTACAGCTTCGCCTGTGCTGTGATCATATATTTTGCTTGATTATAAAAAGGAAATGATGTACAAGTTCATTCTGACTTCAGAAGAAGGGAGATGTTATTCTGTTCCTATTGTAATGGTAAACCAGTCCCACCAAGGCAGAACAAAATTGGTTACCATACCTAATAATTGCTTGTTCCTATGAAGTCTGAGACTAACTAGCAACCAATTCTAGTTTCTCCCAAATTTACATCTGTAAAAACAAAGAAAGGAAAAGTTGATAACTATCTTCAGGTTTGTATTGTCTTCAGCTATAAAGCAACACATTAGAACTCCATTGATGCTATCCTGGATATCCTACAAAATCTCTATATGGCTAGATATTTTCAATCCATCTTCTCTTCGCCCTCAGGAGATTCCTCCTTCCTCTCCATTGTGTCTTGAGATACTGAAACACCAGAATCTTCTTTCTCATATTTTGTAGACAAACCTGGCTCAGTCGGTGATGGCAAAGTCCTGTATGTTCCAAACTCAATATTAAGTTGAGACGACAGGGAACTCTTGGCCTGCTTGGTTAACAGAGGAGCAGAATCTTGGGCTTCGGACGGCATCGTCTTGCAAGTGTTTGGAAGAAGGGGGAAATCTTCCCTTGAGAGCTCAAATGACCTTGTATTACCTCCATCCATGTCAGTCACGGAATGAACCTCCACCAACTGAGCACACTCTTGGGCTTCCGATGGGAAGGTCTTGTGAGTGATTGGAAGAAGAGGGAAGTCTTCATTTGAGAGCTCAAACAGCCTTGAATTACCATCCACGCCAGAATGAAGCTCCACCAACTGAGTACACTCTTCACCTTCTGACAGGATGGTCTTGGGAGTGGTTGGAACAAGGGGGAAGTCTTCATTTGAGAGGTTAATTAACCTTGAATTACCATCTATGTCTGTCTCGGAATGAACCTCCACTAGCTGACCACACTCTTGGACTTCTGATGGTATAGTCTTGCCAATGGTTGGAAGAAGGGGGAAATCTTCACTTGAGAGCTCAAACGGCTTTGAATTACCATTCATGTCTGTCTCGGAAGGAATCTCCTCCACTTGTTGGTTTTTTGGAGGTGATTTAGGCCACGCATTATGATTTCCAGAAGGCAATCTTCTTGGCCTGGACACTTTTAGGCGTATATTCCAGTAGGAGTTATGAGCCTGAAACAAACCATTTAGGGGATGATATGGTGAGTTGTCACAATACAAATAGATAAAGTTTAATAACAAAACTAATATACCATGTCAGGTATATATGTGCCTGTTCCTCGTGATTTCTCTCTCTCTTCAAGGCTGTAATTAGCCTGTGAAACATTTGGATGATAGAATGTTTGTCCTGGGACATACACATCGGTACCCCTTTGATAATACAAGCTCCAGTTTTGCTGTGCCGATGATGCAAGGATATCAGCCTGAGAAGGTGATGATGGAGAACTGTGATTTGCAGTGACTGGCATGGCGCAATTACGATACAGCTGAATATATTGTAGACCACCATAGTAACTCTCACAGTCTCCACACAGGACAGACTCTTCAGATTTTCCAGTACCAAATGCAGGAACAGGAACATCAACATCTGGCCTTTCTCCTTTTCCATTCCTATCCAAAGTGTTTTTGAAAAACCTCTCGAGTGCTCTACCCATGTTTACTCCTGGAAGTTTAAGGATCTGCTTAAGCCTTCGAGCTCCAAACAAAAGAGCAAATCTTATTCGGTGTAAATTGGCTGCAGGTAGAAAGTAAAAAGGTTGGTAAATAAGTGAAAGAGAGATATGCGGTTTAAAAAAGTAAGTGTTACAAATTTGAAATATTGTCATGGAACAACACAATCTCTCGTAATTATTTTAGTAACATATATTAATCTTCAAAGTCATCGCTGGAGCATATCAAATATAAATAATATCTGTGACGATATTTGAGCAAGCGATGATGCATTTTTTGTTGGCATGCCGCATGGTAGCAAACATGTTCCAAACTGTAAATACTTTCCATGGGGTAAGACTAGGATCTGCATTAATTTCTCAAGTTCTTAAAACATTTTGAAGTATGAAAGCTCACATGCAATCAGAAGTACAAATAAAATATTCACCATAACTCATTTATGCTTTGGCGGGCAGAATTACCTCTATTGACACTACGGCCTAGATTGTTGTCATCTCTTAGAGGATCCAAGATGTTCATGAACTTGGTGGGAAATTCATGGGTCATAGTCTCAGATGCCCTTGCTGAAAAAGAGCACAAATCCCTGTAGTTTTTGAGAAATTCTTTCTGGAGCAAGAATTCACCTCGATCACAGTCTGGCATTTCTATGACAATCAAGTTGGGATTCATCAAGGATTGAAGATGAAAATAAATAATCCCATGAAATCATTTATATATTCAATTGCTTATGCATCAAAGCACTTACCAACAATTTCTGGAAGGGAAGATAAGGGTTTTGGACCATCTATACTGACATAATACTGGTCCCAATCAAATCTGCCGTAATAGTCCAAAAATCTGTATAGCACCTGCAAGTAGTAGGGATTCAGTGGCTTTATTCTTCATGAAGGTGACATGCTGAAAGAGTGCAAAGATTATAGATGGAAGACTTGACTCACCTCTAGAGGACCACGCAATGTTGAATGAAAGCGATTAAAAATATATAAGACCAATGTTTCCAGCGCATATGTTGATAACAGGCCATGGTGTGCACCAAGAATTCGGCTCTCATAATAACACCATGCTTTGATTAAGATAATACTGCGTTTCAAAATGTGGTTTTTCCCAACAAGTTGGTCAACCTGAGAATTTATTTTCAATTAAAAAAATTAGCAAACCCTGGACATGAACTGAAAAAAAAAATTGAATTTCAATCAAGAATAGATAAACTACAGGGACAGAGGGAGAGAATGGATAACAATTATTTATCAAGAAAATGCAAGAGTCAATAACTCAATATTTGAGGCCACTAAAAAACAAGATGACTGAATATGATCATAAACTACAGGGACAGAGGTAGAGAATGAATAACAATTACGGATACCCAGAATTTTTTTATGGGATTGTCTATATGATCATTTACTCAGGTTTTGACTCTGCAGCTACCCCAGATATATAAGCTAAAGCATGTAGTACAAATGGTAGAGAGAGAAGGAAAGCAAAACAAATATGTAAAAGTTGCATAACAGGAAAATAATACCAAAATGTAAACAAGGAAATTGAAACAGAGCAGAACATATATAAAAATATATATTTGATATAAATGACAGTTCTGACACTTGATATATTCATGACTAAGACCAACCACATTTTAGGTCTACTCAACTGTAAAGTTTTTTTGATATACAACCAACTTGCAAGTTTAAGCATACATAAAATAAACAGTGCATATTTACAGTACTGCAAGACTGAAATTTAAGCATATAGATTTTAGGCACATAGTATGTAGAAATCAAAGAACATCAATTAGGTGTAGATGTTAATTAATACAAATAAGATTTACCTGCTCCAGAAAGCGCAGAGTGTAGAGTCCAGCCATCTGATTGAAAGAGATGTCAACTGCTAAATTTTTCACGGTGCATTTCACAAGCTGGACCTGCAGCCCATCATCCAAACATAGAAAAGGAAGTGTGAGAATGTTGAGACAAAAAACATTAAACCCTGCTTTCTAATCAGGACAAACACAAAAGAACTGAAAAAATTTGAATATAAAACAATAAATGGCAGTGGAGATCCTCCTTTTCCACATAGTTCCAGAAGGCCAAAGAGACATTAGACACTGACATGGGGGAAGAAAAGAGGGCCTCAGTAGAACCTAGTATACAGGCCAACAAGAAACAGAGTCAGAAACCTCATATGGTTATAGTAGCTTTCGTTTAGTTGTCAGCTCCACTGATTACGTCTATTAATCTTCCTTTTAAACTCAACAATAATAGTGTGAGCTACAGTGACTATTCAGTTCAGATTGTTGTAGAGGTCTAGCTGGATTTAAGATTCTTCTGACTGTAGTGTTTAAGGAAAACAGGAAATATCCTGTTGAAGCTGGGTAAACTTATAAAACATACAAGTCAAAAAGGCAAACAAGAAATCTTTAAAACAATTTCAGATAAAAGAAATTTCCAAACAAATCATAATTTGATAGTTATAACATTTTAAATAGAAAATTGTTTCTAAACCTGAGCACGAATATATTGTATGTCTTTAACTTGGTATTCAGGGTCGTCTCCACTTTCAAGTATACTGCATACTGCTTGTGCCAAATCCTCCTCTGCATTTTCATGACTGAGAGCTGTCAAGTCAACATCTCCATCAGGAAGATAGGTTTTCAGCGGCACAGAGCCAAATGGGAAGACCTGTAAGTGGTCCACAAAAAGGTAAAGCATTCATTTAGAGTCACCACTGTAATGGTATAAACAAGAAGAGATCAACTTATTTTTGGCACTAAAAATCTTAGAAAATTTTAAGTGGCAATTAAGGTTTAAAAAAATCAGTAAATTTGGAATCGAAGCTTTTTTTTCTTTTTCTTTTTCTTTTATGAAAGTGTCCAATTCCTCAAGTCAGCAATGTTCATCATAATCAGTAATGACTAGCAAAACTTACCTCAATATTCTTCAATTCAAGCATTTCAATGTTTCCAAACTATACTACTTTTCAAGATATGGAGAAATCCAATTTGTCAAATGGTAGGGGGGAAGAGACCTACAGTTTGCACAATTTTTGAATTCTGGTTGCAAATTTTAGGCTGCTTTGAGACAAAAAGTATAGGCAAGGTAGTGATCCTATGAAGTATCAGTTCATACAAATTGGATAAAAGTTTTCTTTTTCTAGTGGAAAGAGGAAGTGCGGTTGTAAAGGAAACAAAACACAGTGCATGGAAAGTCAAAGAAAACTGGCAGAGTGTAGAAGTATGATTATATTGATCATAAGACTTGCTAATGATAACCTGGTCTTCCATGATTTTAATGGTTCTTTTAGATATCCAAGTATAAATATAAAATCATAAAAAGACAGAATGGATAAGGGAACATCTAAGGTTGGGTACAAGCACAAAAGAGCCAACAACATAGTTCATACAAATTAAGGTAGTAGATTAAGCAAAATGGCTTCTTAACAGAATGAAACCAAGTTTGAGTCTAACTGCTCTTAAAAGGAAAGAACAGGAAAAAAATGAAAAAGAGAAAAGAAATTTCTACCAATCATTTCTAAACAGAAATCAAATAACATTCATAGCATCAAAACAGATCTGATACACAAATCATTTAGAGCAGCAAACATTAGAAGAACACCCAACTAATTATGAGGGCAAGAAAGCAACTTGATTAAAAGAAGAGAAGACCCAAATGTAGAAAACCCACAACACCAACAGAAAGTTACAAAAATTATGATAGGAAAATATTCTAACCTCTGTTCCACAGTAACCTCTAATCAGCCTCTGAACATAATCAATAACATCCTTTCTGTTCACCTCAGATAGTATGTTTGGTTGAATCGTACATAGTACCTCTTGGGCCCTCTCTTCAGCCATCTGCCAAAGTTCCTCATCAATTGGTAACAGTTGGTTTGGCGAGGAGAATTCTGACAAATTTTGTCGGCTATCATCCATAGCTGCAGATATCAGGACTCAGAGCTCCAGCGCAAAAAAACCTAGACAAAAGCACAAATACTATCTCAGCATTGACTTCAATCACTGCACATAAAACAGAAAACATGCCCTTAAAGCTAGGATCTTTCATGAAAAGAGAACGAATTAGCCAAATTACAATGGGCAAACCTAGGATTGAAGATGGAACAGCTAAACCTAGTTCGATTTAAAATAAATAAGCCGAGATTGCAGGGTCAAATTGTTAATTTTGCATACAAATAAGAAGAAAATCAAATGCTTGGTCACTGAAACAGTCCCTCCACATCCATTTCGTGCTTAATATGCCTCCAGGAACTGCTAGTTTAATAACCTAGATTTGAGAGAGGGGCGAAGAAGAAAAAGGAAAGAAAGATTGTCGAAAGACAATGTAGGATTTATTAAAAAATCGGGTCTAACTTACCCCCAAAAGAAAGATCTAGAGAGGAGGATTTCCACAACTCTTAAAGGAGTATTCTGCCCCTATTCCTAACCAATGTGGGACATCATAACAGCATTTAAAAGTATCAGTGTATTACCACAAAAAATCTGGAACTTTATGGCTATATAAAATCAGAGTGCATTCAATGAGCTAGTAATTACTTGGAATTGGCTCAAATATTTAAGATTTAGGTGCAATGATGGCACGAAGGGTTCAACCTTCGGCTAGGTCACCCGTCCCCCTCTCCTACACCTGCTCACACTTCCCATGTAATACAGACAGCATTCGCTCGCTCAAAAGAAAGACACTATGCAGGGAGCGCAGAAACAGAATACAACAAATGTAATATTACTAACAGAAAAAATGAGAATTAGAAAATGGCAAATTTGAACAAAGAAAAATGATTGTGAATAATTCAGCAGCTGAGATGAGGAAAAGGGAAGAAAGATTTGACTCATTTTTTACCATCAAATTTATAACTGACATGTTACTTTTGTTTTATGTTATTATGAAGTGAATACTGTTAATTCTTCTTTGTTAAAGAACTGTCACAGAATAGGACACAAGGGTCCTCTTTCAACAAAATATAAGGAGAGTATTAGTGACTGAATCAGTTGTACACTTTCAATTGAAAAGAAAACCTAAGCAGTTGACTTTAAGAGCTTCATAGCTGGGCCATAAAAATCTATCAAATCAGACACTTCATAAATATCTGAGATTTAGTATCATAAACAACAATAACAACAACAAAGCCTATCATTAAACAAGTTAGTTACATGGATCAGCGACACTATTTTTCCCTATCAAAATAAAAACCTAGACAAAAAAAAATAATTCTGCCTTTTTAAAAGATTTTTTAATCACTTTATTCAGTCTTCCTCTACCTCTGTTAATTGGGTTGGCATCCATTTGATCCATGATTCTCATTCAGGGCTCCATTGATCCTCGTCAACCCCTACACTTTTTTTCTCTTGTTGGCACTTTCCTGCCCAGCATTTAGTACTGTACAGCGTTACTCATCTAGTAGCTATCCAACAGAATGTGCATATTAAGTTTGATAGGTACTCTCACATCACAAATTATGTCCAATGCTTCTCCCTGAATTTCATTACCCCTTTCATTAAGGTATGTAACCAAGACACTAAGACCCGGTTAACTTGTGCACGAATTTAGTACTTTAAAACAAGAAGAACAAATCAAGGATCGGAGAGAACGTTCCTCGCTATGGATTCAAACGTTACAGCATATCACAACCATGGCACATGAAGGAAGGACACACCCACACAAAAAGAACAGAAAAATAACACGACAAACCCTAGTCCCAAACCAAAGAAGAAAAAGGTCGGTCCTTTAAGCAGGAAACGCTCGAGAATTCAGACCATTCAACCATCCAAACAATGAGCAGTATCAAAGAAGGTACATTGAACAAAGATGGACGAAAAACAGAGGACTCAGAAAAAAGCAAAACGGCACTTTGGGGTCACAGAATTTCTCCCACGAAACCCCATTAAATGCATCCCGAAATGATCATCACCCATAAGAACACAAGTTCAGGGAAAGAGAAATTTACCCCCCAAAAAGGCAAAAAGTTTCAAGCTTTTGTGCCGGAGGCAGCTGGGTCGCAGGCTCTGAAGCTCACCACCAACGCTGAGACCAAATCAAAGCCCTAAGGAAACTCCTTCTCCATCAAAGCCATTCACACGCTGGCCCACAATGTTAGAAGCTGCTCATTCTTATGTGTCAGGAACCAGGATCTTTGTTCCTTATATATCCGAAAAATAATAAAAATAAAAATAAAACACCCAGATTTTGAAAACCTCATCTTATATTGACCCACGTGGACTGTTTCACAGGGTTTTCATCACTTCACTTAAAGAAGCAAATAAGGTTACATCTTTTTTCGTCATAGTTTCAGGCATGTTCTACGCTCTCTCTCATGCTTGTCAACCCTCATGTTCATACTTTCAACATAACCCCTTTACTCCAATTAAATGTGACGGTTCTAAAGCTCCAAACTTTGAGCTTAAAACCCGGGAAAACAGTCCCTTCATTGAAAGGGGTTTGGAATTTAGTACTGGAAGCGCATTTTTCCGGCAAGAGAGCGCCACCGGCCGAGACCTCGGCGTTCTTGCCGCTTCGCTGCACAAGAAGGATAATAACGGGAAATTGCGTGTTCTCGATGCGCTATGTGGGTGCGGAATCAGGTCGCTCCGGTATTTGGCAGAGGCGGAGGCGGATTTTGTGGCGGCGAATGATGGAAATGAGGCGTACGGAAACACAATTGTGGAGAATTTGTCTAGGGTTTCGAGGAAAGAGGATGGAAGGTGGGTGGTTACTCATCTAGAAGCTAATCGTGTGATGATGGATTATTATCTCCAAAAGAGTTTCTTTGATTTCATTGATGTTGATTCATTTGGGAGTGACTCTTCTTTTTTGAGGTCTGCAATTAGTACTTTGAAATTAGGTGGCTTGCTCTATGTTACTTCAACTGATGGATACTCATCTGGTGGCCACCGTCCTCATCAGTAAGAATTTGTTTTCCCTTTTTTTAATTTATTTTATTTTATTTTATTCAGATTCATAGTTCTTTTGTAGTCATTAATTAATAGTACTAATGTAGGTTACTAGGATGCCTTTTGAATTTGATGATTTTTCGTGACTTTTTTTTTGTTCTTTTTTTTATTTTATTTTTTTACATGTGATAGTTGGTAATTGCATGTTCTGTTGTAATGGATTTGGGGACCCAGTTATTGGTAGTTGGTTGACTTTCTGCTTTTGTCATAGTTCTTTAGCTGCATATGGAGCCTATGTACGCCCTATGCCATATTCGAATGAGGTTGGTTTGCGAATGCTTATAGGTGGGGCTGTCAGAGAGGCTTCAATCTTGGGGTACCATATAACTCCCTTATTTTCCTACTATGCTTTTCATGGACCTGTTTTTCGAGTCTTGCTCAGATTGAATCGTGGCAAGATTCATGACACTAGGTAATATATCATTCTGATTGTGTTACATCTTGTTTTTTATTTTTTATTTTTTCGGTGTTAGTGTTTAATTGCTATGTTGTTACTCTTTTATTTATTGCTTTTTAATATCGTAGGCATTATGGTTACATTGGTTATTGTCACCGGTGTGGGAATTCCCATGAATTTTCTTGGGATCAACTTGGTCAAATCAGTTGCTCCTGCAGTGTGCCGGAGGTACGATCTGGTTCTTTTGAGACTAAGATTTAATGTGATAATAAATTATGCATCTCTATTTTTTTAATCCTAAATTCCTATTCAAACAGTTATTAGCGTAAGAAATAATCAGTTTCAAGTATATTCGTTACTTTTCCTTTCTAAATCTTCTTTGACTTGGTAATTATAAGTTACAATAAGACTAAGATGTAAAAAACTGCCCTTTTAGATTCATATTAATATTATTCACTCATGGTTATCTTTTGCCATTTCTGTCAATGTTTTAACGAATGATTTAAGGAACGGGAATGAGGAGAACTGTTCAAGCTTTTTTATATACTATTTATGTGGTTTAATTCTTCTGGAGTTCAAATTACAGAAAGATGTTACTTCCTATGAATGCATAAATTACTTTCTATTTCGTTTCTTTTTAGGTTTCAAAATCCCTTGTGGTGTCAGGACCTCTTTGGACAGGACCTCTTCATGATGCTACCTATCTGATGGACATGTTAAATCTGGCCAAACAATGGGGATGGATAGGCTGTGATGGTAAAGACAGTCTTGAAAAGCTTATAAAACTGATGGTGGATGAAAGTGACCCCAAGTTACCATTTGGGTACATCAAATTGGATGAGGTGCTTCTTGTTGAAGTGAAAGTGATATCTTTGTTTCATGGTAAACTAGTGTTAGTTACTTTGGTTAGAAGAATGGCTGATGGTTGTTTTTTGTGTATTTATCCAGATGGCAAGCCGTGCAAAAATTAATACTCCACCTCTGAAGAGCTTGATGAACGCCATGCACCAGGTACTCTACAAAAACATCGTTGATATGGTAAAAAAATTAAGTCATAATTGGGTATCTTATTGATTATACATTTCTCCCGTGGATGATCTGTTAAGAACAAATCTAACTTACATCTTATTCCACAATTGTGTCAAAGGATTATTGATCATTGCATTCATCTATCATGTCATGCTCATCTTTTCAATTGATGCAACTATATAAATTCAACTACAACGGAATAGATTTCTATATCAAGCCATGGAATCATTTATGGTATAATATTCAGTTGTTCACATGGCACAACCCCTCTTTAGGTAAAAAATGACCCAAATTTTTTTACCAAGTTATTAAAACTGATTGGCTTCCTCATGTAAGGTGTGCCAACATAAAAACCCAAAGGAGTTACCTTTTATTCTGCAGCAATGTTTATCATTATCACTTTGTTTATGAGTTTGGTTGGCTGATTTAATTGGATCAGATTTTTCATGTTAACACTAGAAATCAAAATATTTACTTAACTTCTGTGTTGCCTTATTGCAGAAGGGTTATGCTGTCAGCAGGTCTCACATATCCACAAATGCAATCAAGACAAATTGCTCCATGACAGAATGCATTAAGATTGCCAAAGAACTACTGCAGGTTTCAATCACTTAATGATTAGAGTGCTGAAGCCTGAAAGGTTACTCTTGCTGCAAAACCACACACATAATGCACTCACAACAAACCATGTGTGGTTAATGCTCACAAATGTATAAGGTCAATTCCACTTTCTTGGTCATGTCGAATTTTGTACCCTAACATCTGCGACCTAATATGTAACTATGGATGTGCCATATTAGTTATTTGATAATTCAATTGATAGTGAAATGGAAATGCATTACTGATTTGGATGAGAGGAAAGAAAAAGAGAAAAGACAAAACATGAAAATAATGTATATTTTTAGAAACAAGTATCATAAGTAAAAGGTAAAATTAATACACTGTCCTGTAACTATATTCTTTGTTCTGAATTTTCTTCTAACTCTTTTTTATTGCTTTAATTTGGTTCTCTAATCATTATATGCTAGAAATCACTATATTCTTTCCTTGACCAGCATCAAAGTTCTTGCCAGCAACTTCTTAATCCTTCCACAGTAGCACCTTACACCATCAAGTGCTGTATAATTTTATTATGTAAATAAGATATCTTATTTGTAAATTTTGCATTGAATACCAACTTTTTATTTCTGTTTGTCACTCTTGGTGACCAGTGAAGGACTTATCTTTTTAAATACTAGGGCAAATCTGTCCAGATAATTGTTGAAAGATCCACAAATTTTAGGTATAAAAGCAACACATACATGTAAAAGTGTATCATTAAAAATTTAACATACTATCATTAGATGCTGGAATAGTAAGAATTAATTTTTCAAGTATTGAAGATAATTTATACAAATAGTATGTTATTAATAAAAAAAATTAAAATGGCTATGGGTATCCTCATAATGTAAGAGTAACACGTTTAGTCTGTCAGGTGATATACGCATGACACACATGTAAACATTGCATTTTTATGTACTAACATTTCCAAATAAATTTTTTAAGAAACTATATAAACTTCTATCAAATACCACCTAAAAGTTGTGATCACCAATACATCCTTAATCAAGCCCTTAGGTGGGGCCAACTTCAATTATCTAGAATTCTCATCTGGTGAAATATAACAATCTATATGTTAAATGTATATTTGTATTCGTGTTAAAATACTACAAAAGTGCATTCTTTTCATTATAACATAATTTTATAAAATTTAATTTTTTATTACTTTCAACGAAAATTGTTTATCTTTAAACTCATATCGAAACTAACATAATAAATCTTGTGTTAAATCAATAACTAAATTTTACTGTAGGTTTATTTTTAAGATAAATTTTTTTAAACATAAATCAAATCATTTTAAACTCATTTTTAAGTAAAATTGAAAGTGAATAAGATTGTTTTTTTATATAAAGTTAAAAATGAATAAAGTCATTCAATAAATTTAGTTTATTTAAAATTTAACTTAATTTTATTTGTTTAAAATTTTTTTAGATAAACAAATTAGTTTAGGCATAAAAAAATTTGTTTTTAGCATGTTCAAAAGTCTATTTATCTTTATATATTATATATTTATATTTATTTTAATATATTATATTTATATAATATTAATATATTTACATAATTTAATAAAAAATAAAATTTTTAATTTTAAACAAAAGAAATATTTTTTTTATTCTAAAATAGAATTCTGTTTTACCATTTTTTATCTATGATTCAACTTTTAATTTTTTTTTATAAAATTTTATATAAAAATATATTATATCTAATATATCATCTAGTGTAATATTTTAAAATAAATAAATATAAATTTTTTTAATATAAAATAATTTTAATTTATTTTTTATAAATACTAATAAAAATTAAATTGATAAATTTTATAATTTAAAAAATATTAAAATATACTTTTATAAAAATCTTTAAATTTATAAATTTTTAAATAATATATATATTTATATTTTAAATCTATTTAATAAATTTTTTTATCTTATAAATTTTAAATTTATAAATTTTTTTAAAATATAAATTTTTAAACAAATTTGTAGCACTATAAATCATATATTAACAACATAAAAAATCTTTAACTTAAAACTAAGTTATATTGCCCTATTTTCATCCTTGTTTTTAGGTTAACCAATTCTACTAAATTAAGTTCATTTAAACTTCCATTTACATACGCTCAGCCAAAGACACTAAACAATATGCATATAATTCATTTTTCTTTACCAAATTTGTGAATACATGATGAATTTTTTTTTATTAGATAAAAAATAATAAAATTATTCTAATACATTAAAATAATATTTAATCAATTCAACCGCACGTTTAAATTGGCATAACACTCGGTAAAGTCATTTTAAACACTAAATAAACTAATCCAAACCAACAACTTAAAATTATAAATAAGATCGCCTTTCACCCTAAGATGAAAATAAAATAATCTACAGTTAACGCGTGAGAAAATTTATTTTTACATTTTCAATATCACACTAGAATCACAAATGAAATTTGCGAAGAAAGTGACCAAAACCATCCAAATTCGTAGACAAAATTATTGGGGCTCTCTTCCCATCACAGTTTCTAAAAACATCATAAATCCATTTAGGACAGAAATCATGTGATCTGATACATTAGTAGCTGGCGATCGAGTACACAATTTAGGAAACACCAAGATATCGAATATTTTAACTTCGGCATGTGAGTGTGACCAACAAATGACACCACAGAGAGGATAAAATAAACACTCAGGTTCATTTAGTTCACTTTTTATAATCATGACATCATTATCTTTACATCAACAAATATACAACTAGTAGCATATAAAGGGACTAAAATCCATAGATGGGAACTACTGTGCAGAGTGAGATACTGTAGATGGAGTGAAAATGTACAGTTCACAGTCGTGAACAGCAACTTGAGCACTGAACGATGACACTGCATCTCCATTTACATCCTTGTGCTGCAAGATAATAAAGGGACCAGAAACATTTAAGTGAAAAAAAATAGGGGAAGTATATTAAAATAACAAATAAATAGAAGCTCCAGCAGGAGGCACAGAACAAAATAAGATGATACAGAAAGACTGTCTTGAAGATGTTTCATGTAACTAGGCTAGCTTACCTGCCACAGATCCCTCACAGAAACATAAACTCCAGATTCAAGCCCTAGTGCTTCCCATGAAGCTGTTATATTAGTAACTTCTGAGCACCGATTCCAGAGTGCAACAACCAATCGATTTCCAGACAAAGGACCTGCCCAGACCTGTAAAAGTTTTAAAAGTAAGGTCTAAATTTAGCATACAGTAATATATACACAACATCCTTTGTCACAATAGGATCTAAATAGGAACACTGCCAAAGTGGCTAATACTAATACAGATGGTCAAAATCTATAAATTGAACATAAAAATAGTGCATAACAGTAGTGTAGTCGTTCTTGATTCATTTTTTTAAGTTACGCCTGTGAACAGGTGAAGTTTCAAACAAAAAGATCATGTGTTTAGTATGCCTATGTTTTAGAAGGTAAAGTTAGAAGAATAGTGAAATTATCTTCTTAATCAAGGATGATGATGCTTTTAAGTTCCTTTGCTCTAGATAGACACCGTCAGAATTATGATTAGATTGGATTGGATTACCAAGCAGTTATTTGGGATTTGGATTTCGTAATTAGGGTTGTTAATTATCTACATCAGAAGCATGACTACAATGAACCATGTAAAAACACAGACGAAAGGTTTTTCACATGGAAACTCTACGTGGTGATACAGACTGGTTTACCTGTTTGCAACCATCTGTTCCAGCAACTTGAACTTTCCTTCCCTGGACTCCAAGTGAATCTGCAGAGATACATAAAGAATTAGTAACCATACTTAACCTTCCTGAATTAGATTCCAGGTAACATTATAAACAATACCACCACAAATACACACACAGAGCATTATGCATCAACTTGATAAGAAAAGTAGAAAGTGGAGATACGACCTTGATTTATGGCGATGACTTCTTTATTGCTCAAAATCTCAAGTGTTTCAGTAGTCATATTTCTTACATCACAACCAATCAACAGAGGAGACTGCACAGACAAGTTCGCAATTTTGAGCATGTGAAAGTTTCAAATATAACATTTGTGTCATGATCTTTTCAGGCTTCCTTACGCTTCATTCACAAGAAATTCAAGCCAATATTAACAAAAACAAATTTAGGCCGGCCCTTTTTTTTTTGTTTTTACCAGAAGATCAATTTTGCTGCCATTGGTTACTATCCTAACTTCCTAAGATCTCAAATTGCTAGCTAAATTGTCCGGCAACATAAAGGAAAATGGGTGATGACATACAAATATTGAGAGAAGATTATTAATGCAGAATAGAAGTATGCATCACCAATCGATGCTAATCCCTACAGGAGAAGAGAAAGAGAGAGACAGAGAGATAGGAACTAAGAGCACCACCTTTGCTAAAGCCCAGATGCTGAAGTGAGCACGGTATTCCTGGTAAGTCATGCCGCCATTGCCAACTTCCAACATATCTGGGTCTATCCATAAATGGTAATAATAGAGGTAAGTAAGCATACTTCTGGATGACCTTACATTTTCAATTAATTTTCAAGACAAGATGTGTACCATTCCATCCTCCAGGACCAGCATATGCAGCCCACTTGTCATTAAGATCAGCGATTGTTGTCATGCTAAACAATGAAAAATAACAATTTTAAGAACTAGACTACCCTGTAAACAGATAATTTTGGACAAGAATGCTAATTGATCATACGTTAAAACCTCATAATCACAGTGAGACTTTGGCACACCATCTATGGTTTGCTAAGAAGAACAAAATTTCAAAAATAGCTTCAAGTAATAGATATACAAAAGCATGATGGGAATGTATTAGATTATTTCAAACCAGTCAAACTGAAAATAACATTGATGGATGTTGCAGTATGACCTGCATTCCACATAAATAAATGTAATACCAACTGTGTGCTAATGTCATCTTTATCATCATGATCCAATAGCATTCATGAATTATTTTGACTGGGGTGTTGGAGCTTTCATGAATCCCAGAATCCAAAATAATGCGATGCTAGAGTGCATTTAATTCCTTGAGTCTAACCGCTATATGGCAGCAAGAAGGTAAGATTCGGTTGGCTAGGATTATTTGAGTCCCAAGGAATGCACCCACTTATCTTCTTACTCTTCAGAGAAAGAATTTATACAAGCATAGGTTTATTCTTTAATTATTTTTCCTATTCTGACTGCTAGAAATAGACATAAAAATACCAATTCCCACATCAGTAGTGATATTCTGATTATAAAAATAACATCAACTAAATTGTAAAGTTAAAACTGTTTCTGATATAATTCAAAATTCTATAATTTCCATCAATGTCATCATCACATGCCATTTTTTAGCATAATCTGTGTTCATGCTAGTAGATCACTATTTAATAGAAACAATTGACAAAAGCAAAATTCCAAGGCAGTAATCAAGGACTGATTTGGCCCCATAACTTTTGTTTTATCTGGTTGAATGCTATTATCTGAAGTTATTGACATTAGTGAGCTATAATCAACGCTGATAGAATGTTGAATGCACCACCTATAGATCAAAGTCCAGAATTTTAACCTTGCCCATGAATCATTGATGTCTTCAGTTGTGCGCCAACTATGACCAACCTTATCTGCCCACAAGGCAGGGTTATCAACACCCCTGCAAAATCCAAAGTACAGTTGGAGGATTTCTATCAAGCAAACAGTAACTAAGCTCAAATAACAAAAACAAACATGCCTTATTACCATTCACAGATTGAATAGAAAATTTTACGCCCAGTTGCATTGAGAGCATCACGCATAGGTGGATATCTGGAATACAAGCAACCACATTGACTCAATTTATACATACTAGTTTTTTTGCAAATATTGCAAATAGTGTGAGACAAAGATAAGAAAAAACCGTTTCTTTGGAGGGATGCCTAAGTTGTAGCAATTGTCATACTTCAAATAATCGACATCCTGGTAAAAGGATTGAATGGGAAAGAAAATTACCGGTAATGTAATGAAAAATATCAAAGCAAAAATTTTAACCTCTGAATAATGTTTAGTTAGAATGATTCCAAAAAATCACCTCAAGATATTTTACCAAGCTGAGTCTACTTTTATAGTATAAAAAATATCCATCAACATAATGAAAAAGAGTACCAACTATATTTTATAATTAAATAACTTAAATTTATCAAGAAGTGAGAATAATTTTCTGGTATTACTTTGACATTTACTCCAGAAATTCTGAAGTTGTGACTTAATTATAACAATTTAATTGTCCCATTGTAGACACAATATCTATGAAACTATAGGTCATTGCTAAGTTCCATGAAGACCATCTCAACATAGAAATTTCTATCATATCAATGATCAGAACTATTTGATTAAGAAAGATGTAATTTTCCATTTATTTTCTCATGAACTTTAAAAGAATTTCATTAAATGACCCAATCTCTTATCTATCAATTTTGGTGTTTATGATGGCTCTAATTAGAACTTCTTGTCCAAAAATGGGCATTGTTTCCTAAAAAAAACAAATTAATTCCATAAAAAGAAATATGAGGCTGTAGAGATAAACAATTTATATCAGAAGTGCTACTCACATGCAATGCAAATATAAAATTGAAATAAATAAAGAGTACTTTTGTTCTCTGGACCTCCCTGAACTCCCTGAAATATGTATGGTATTTGATACTATGTTGCAAACTATAAAAATGAGATAATAGAATCTAACCCAAGAGGCAAATAAATCTGCATCATCAGTTTCGAGGAAAAGCGATCCTGGCCGGACTTGACATGTAAAAATCCTAACAATAGTTGGATGTGTTTGAGCAGGTGATTAGAAGATCAGTTTGTCACAATCAACATGGATATCATTTATTTTAGAATGAATTGTTCAAACACCTAGCCTGATTTTTAAATAGCATCCTACCCAGCACTCGAATAAATGCCAAGCTTGAGTCCCTTTCCATGTACATAATCTGCTATAGCTTTGATTCCCGATGGAAATGTCTTATGATCAGGAACCAGTTGACCCTGCATTTGCACACCCAAAACAGTAAGGAGAAACATGTATTTACCTAGAGAATGCTCATAACAGACTTAAACTTTGCTGCAAAACCATTAATTCATGTAGAAAATGGATGGTTTATATAGTCATGTATAGAATACGTGCCTTCCTTCTTGACTTAAGAAATACACTAGCATAGAGCAAGGCTGGAAGCACAAAGAAAGTATTATTTTAAATCTTTGCACAAAATTCATTTCTTAAATATATCTAAGGACTTATTATTTATGTGATATCACTTGGCCAAGACATAACAGATGCCAATTCAAACAACTTTTATTCATCCAATTGAAAGTCCAGATAGATAGCATTGAAATCTGACAAGTGTACTAGATAACAGAAGATGATAGCTATAAAGTTAATCCGGCAAAATTGGAGGTAATAGAATTTCGCTGACCTTCACATTTCTTGTCACAGAAGACCAGCAATCATCTGCACATTGTAAATTGTGATATCAAATGAGTATAAATAGATGAACCGCTGCTAAAATATTCATTTTGAACACACAATAACAGTACCTATGTTGACGTACACATAACCTAAATCAGCCAACCCTGTTGATACCAGTGCATCAGCTGGAAGGATGAAATATATATATCAGTACTGGTAGACATAAATTACCGAAGAAAATATTGAATTTCTGTTGTTAATGGTAAAAATATGAACCGCAACACATGCAGTAAGACAAAATATGTCATTGGACATTATAAATGTAATATCTTAATACAAATATTTATCCAATGCAAGACAAAATTCACAAGGAAAACAAATGATTTTTTGTCTTTGCTAAATAGTTAACCTATTTAGCCAAAGAAGATTACAAAAATATTTCAAAAATGTAAAGTTATTTAAAGCATAGGTAGAGCCAGTGACAAGGAGCAAAATTCCTCCTCAAAAAATCAACTGGAAAAAGGGTTGATCCAGCTTAACCAATGGTCTCAAATTTGGGACCTGGGTTTGTCGTTACTTAAATACTCTGAGGCAGAGGCTTGTCACCCATAATAGTCCTACCTAACTCAAGCAAAATTGTCTCCCTAGAGAATACTTGTGGTCTTGTACCAAAAAATTCCTCCCCCAACTCCTCAAAATATATCGGCTTTTGCAACACATATCATTTTCCACTTTTCCAGGACTTAATTTAAACTCATTTCTTATTCAGTGGCAGAAGGATATAAATTATGATGTTATTAGTAATTAATCGAAACATAGGTAAAATAAAAAAAGTTTGATAAGAGAGGATCAAAACTCAAAAGTTTGGGTATCATAAATCCGTGCATGCGCTAATTCATTGAGGAAATAGAACTGATGCATGTACAGGTGGTGTCATCAAAGCAAGAAAACAATACCCGTTTCCTTAATGACCGTTTCATTGATGTTGCATGCAAAGAAGTTCCAGCTATTCCATCTACACAAGAATTAAAAAGAAACATCAAAGTCAAAACCATCTAATACATCTGTGATTGCGACTCTGTTTGTTCAAGTGAGTCTTTAGTGCAATTCGGGGTTGCTAACATGAAAATTCATATATATTAAGAAATTTCTTCAACGAAAAGCAAAAGAGTCAGAGAGAGAGAGAAAGATAGATACAAACCCCATCTGAGGCGTTCGAGCCAACCCATTACTCAGCTGAAACACACCGTATTTTGAAGTGTCATATATAGACAGAAAATTTGATCTGAAAATGGGTTTCTCATAGCTCTGCAAGAGAGGCACGACCCTCGCAGAAACCGAAACACAGGAAGCACAGAACAAAAGAATCAGCAACTGCACGACAAGAGTGTTGCAAAGTTTCTCCTTCGCCATAAGCCACAGTTCCTTCAAGAGATGCAATTCGGAAAGTTCAAGAGTTTGTGCTGAAGAATAAACACAACACTGTCACTTAAGAGACAAATTTAAAACACCATCGTGTCAGATATTCGTTAGAAGTTGGAACGGTCGGAAAGACAAGCATGGAACACGAACAAAGGGTAATCGATTTGCCATATTTATGTAATTCATTGTTAGTTAGTTTTTTTTTAAAAAAAAAACAGTATTATTATATTCAAATGTTGAAACTAATTATCATTATCGTCGATGCAAGAAATTGAAGAAAATAGCATAGTTTACCAACTATATTTTTTTAGCACAGGTTGACTACTGGATAAGAATCTCTGGTGTAATATTCTCCATCGTCATTTTCTGTATTTTATTACGTGTCAGTGCTACACTTTTTTGCATAATAAAATTGGTAAGTCTCCAAAATTGTTATTTCTTTAATGTTGAATTCATTTAATATCGATGCAAAATCGGACTCGAGCATTATCTAGATCCAGTGAGAATGTACCAGCGATTTGGGTTAGTATTTTATTCATGATTATCATATCCTAATTCCAGTTTATCCAAAAAGCATATCCTAATCTAAATTTATATTTATTTATTCATTTATTTTAAAATTTTAATATGAGTTCTTATATAGTGTCAATAAATATATAAAAAGAAATCATTTATAAGTTTATTACTTATTTTTAAACTAATTTAAAAAATTTAATAAAATATATTTTATATTTTTATATTATGATCTATAAACACACAATAAATCAGACATAGAAAAGGGTATACGCTTCTTCCATCTATTGTAAGTCATCTTCATCTAAATTTGAATATCATATTAGGTTCTAAACACTTCTTTCACATGATGGGACCCACAAAGACTAAATTGTAAATAGTTAGTAGTCTATATTAATAAGAAAAATCTTTTCTAGTAATGTAATTTACCATCCAATGAAACCTTTCCAATTTAGACAAGTGTTGCATTAGTTTACTTAATTAAAGCCATTTCTCTCGCATGAGTTGTCCCAGGAAAAGTCAAAATAAAGATTAAGAAAAAAATCTTTCTCTTCCGATGGATTATGTAAATTTGTGATTTTGTGTTTGACCAAATTCTGTTAACTTGCGAGATTATCATGGTGATGCAAGTACGTTTAGACGTTTAGTCATGTCTTTTTTCTATTTTTGTTAGCATTTATGTCTTTTAACTTTTTGTGCTTGGATTGCATTTATGACATTTTGCATCAATATCAATTGCACTGAAATGGTGTTTTAAGCCAATCGCAAAAATAACCTTAGACAACAATTAACTCGACGTTTAATTGATAAGAGAATATGAGAATGGACTGGCTGATAAGGGAATATGACCAAAGAAATTATAATTGGTTACTCAATTTGGTTTAAGTTTCGTCTGATTTAATTCATGAAACTCCATATCCAAAATCAAATGTCATTCGAATTGACGTAATGATCCAAATTAACACAATTTTTTTTTGGGTTAAGTCAATTCGGGTTTATTGATTTGGGGTTAATTATACCTCATGTCCACCCTATAATTAATACAGTGCCCTTACAATGAAATTAGAAATTAAACTAATTATAAAAAAAATTAAGTATGGTTTGTCAACTTGATTGATGGAACAACAGAACAAATAATCTAATTAGACGATGTAACAATTTTATAATTTAATTTAATAAATAAATTATATATTAATATCTTATATCGGATTACAAAAAGATGTACTTATTTAATAATAAATGCATTTTCAAATAATCAAAATTAATTGCTAATATTATACGTTCATCGCACACTCTGTTGGAATTGTATAAAATATATATTCCCCATATAATTTACACGTATACAAAATTATGATCGTATATATTTAAAAAAAATAGAGTTATAACTAAATTAAATTAACTTTTGAATGTTTAAGTTTATTTTATTTAAAAATTTTAAATTTTAAATTTAAATTTATTTTTAAAAATTTGATCTAATTTAAAATTTATAAAATCTACAAATATATTTAAAATAATATATTTTAAAAATATTAATAAATAATTTTAATATTTATATAAATAATTAATTAAAAAATATATAAATTTAAAATATATAAATAAAAAAATTATTAAATAGAACTAATATATATATAAATTATTTAAAATATTCATAAATTATATAAATATATTAATATAATATAAATATAATATATTATAATAAATATAAATATTTAATATATAAAGATAAATAAATATTTTAATAGGTTAAATTAATTTTTTTAATTTAAATTTAGTTTATTTATCTAAAAAAAATTTAATAAATTTAAATTTACTTATTTATTAAAAAAATTAAATTAAATTAAATTTTAAATATATCAAATTATAAATTATTCATTTCTATCCTTAATTATAATATGTACATTTAATATAAACATGAAATCTATTTTTTATTATTTAAAATAAAAAAAATCTGATTTTAATTTAATAAATAAAAATATTATTAAAAAAACTACTTAACTTATTTAGATGATATCTCTAATATCAAAAACCTTTTAACAAGTATCATAAAAAGTAACTTAGGTCATTATGAATTATTCACATAAAATATCAACATAATTCACATAAATAATTTATTTTTTATAACTAATACTATTAATATTTTTTATTTACATAAATGATTTTAATAATTTAATTATATTTTAACTAATTAATATTAATCTATATAATTAATTATGAATTAAAAATGATGCCATATTTTTTATTTAAATAACATTAATAAAGATGAAATATATAAAAATCAGCAATTGAAAAAATTGCATCCATCAACTCTTTAAAATATAATATTTAATAGAATTGTATTTTATCTATATACATATGTAAATTTATTTCATACAAAAAATATAAATAGAAACTTACAATTAAATAAAAAAGATATACAATACTAAATAGTGGTTTAAATATATAAAATATTATAATTTTATGTTTGAACAAAATATTTTAATATTTTAAATAATTTAAAATATATAGATTTTAATTTATCAATTAAATTTATTCTATTTTTAAAATATTTTATTTAAATAATTTAATTTAATTTTCTTATATACTAAATTAATTTTAAAAAATAATTTAATTTTATAATATTAATACTAAATAAATGATTATTCAATTATATTTATTTATTCATAATTTAATTTTCTAGATTAGGTAGGACCCTTTAATGTTATAAATTTAAAATTAAATTATTAATTTGGATAAGATAAAAATATTAAATAAAAATAAGATAAGATAAGATAAAAATATAATAGATTTACGTTTTTTATTTAAATTTATATTTAATATTACTAGTGAAGATAATAAATTATATAATATTGATTATTTTTATTTAATATTTAACATGAATGATTAATAATAAAATAATTTTAAATTTTTATTAAAATAAAAAATTATTTTTAAAAGAAATGATATTTTAGAAATTAACTTATAACTTGATTTTTACAATTTTCAACAGGAATATATTTTAAAAAATTCAAAATATTAAATAATTACTTTTTTTTAAATAATATTAATAAAACTGATATTAGAATTATTATTTTTTAAATTAATATATTTTTATAATTTAAATTCAAATTTAAACTATTTTTATAAT
The DNA here is from genome assembly GCA_037954105.1 of Canavalia gladiata. Classification (NCBI taxonomy): domain Eukaryota; kingdom Viridiplantae; phylum Streptophyta; class Magnoliopsida; order Fabales; family Fabaceae; genus Canavalia; species Canavalia gladiata. Next base: position 54,695,726 of record CM075659.1, on the reverse strand, counting down.
AACTATAATTAAAAAAATTAAACTAAATTTTTTTAAAAAGTCAAACATTTTTATAAATATATTATTAAAATAAATTTTATACAATAATTTCTTGTAAATATTAAAGTAATATTTTATATAGTAATTAAATTAAATTTCAAAAATTTAAAATTTAAATTTGTGAAACAATAGTAAGATAGTAAGAAAAAAATATAAAATAAAAAACAGATGAGTCATAAATAAATTTTTTAAATTTTACTATTTTAATTTTAAAAATCATTTATTTTAATGTATTAAACATTTTAAAATTTAATATTTTCATTAAAAAAAAGTTAAAAAAACAAATTTTAAAATTTTAAATTTTAAATTTTTAATACAAGATAAATTAATAAAAATAATATCATCTTAACTATATCTCATAATGATGTTAAATAAAATATATTTTAAACTCTAATATTAACCTCACCTAAATTATTATATAATTTTAAAAATACTAATATTTAATTTTTTAATTAGTAAATATGTTAACATTAGATTGGTATTAAAAACTAAAACTGAAGATTTTAGAAACTTTTATTTGACAAATAAATATTTTAAATACATATAAATTATTGAAACCAATATTTAATATGAGTAGTATAAATATACTTTTGATAACATAAAAGTTAAAAAACATAATTCACATTATCCTAAATGTTTAAAACAAAATAATGACAAAAGTTATTATATATAAGTATAGAGTAATATAAATTCTCATTAAATAGGATTGTTTATTTTTTATGTTGACTAGATGAAGTGTGCAAGAACGTATAAATTAATTATAAAAAATATTTATAAATTTGGTTGATGCATAATTTGATGATTTTTATGTTTGGTAAAAAAAACAATAGAGTCATGGGTCTAGGAAAAAGATTTTTTTTTTATATAGCTATCGTTAGTATTCATGGTTTAAGAAATTTGAATGAAAATATGTGAGGAGTGGAATGAGAGCAAGGGTGAGAAGTGGACTGAGGTGGTGAAGCAAAGAAGGAAAGGAACTCAATCAAATCAACGAGAGGAGAATGACAGATGAATAAATGTTGGTATGGAAAGGATAGGATAGAATAGCAACAATAGGCATGCATATCCAAGAGAATATGCAATGCACACAATATCATATTACTTTATAAGTTTCTCTGAAAATTACGGAGAAGCTTTATAAAAGATGTTTAGTAGATGAGGTGTAGTCAACAACGTATATCTATTAAAGAAAATATCGACAAAAAGGACATATTTTGGTTTTGTAAGATTTAAATATGTTCAAAACTCAAAAAGATTGGAGGAACGATTGAATCAAATTTGGATAGGAACATATAAGCTGAGAGTCAATTTAACAAAGTATGAAAGGGGGATAAGAAGGGGAGAAGTAGCAACAAAAGAAAGAAGTAGTAACACTTCTCTGGTGAGGAAAGGAAAGAAATATGCAAACATCGTAAAGAAAGGAACAGAGCAAACAAAGGAAAAGGTTGAATGGAGGCAATAGACCTATAGGTTGAAAACGAAAAATTGGAGATGCTAAAGACAAGCTACGTAGGAGAAGTGCATGAGGTGGAAGACATTTGTTCTTTGCAAGATAAAATATGGGAGGAAGGCATAACAACAATCAACCTGGTACCAATGAGAGGTGAGCTAGTCTTGATCACATCGGACGAAGAAGAATATTTTGAAACATTGGTAGAAGAATCCAAACAAGAGTTCCAGAATTGGTTTGTTGAAATAAGGTCTTGGTTACAAAGTGAAGTTTTGTGAAAAAAGATTTGCTAGGATTAGATGTTAAGGACTTCCATTTCAGGCTTAAAACAAACATAATTCTAGCAATTTTATTGCAGCAATTGGAAGCTTTATAAATATGGATAAAAATACAAAAGGAATGAGGAGGTTGGATTTTGCTAGAATCCTAGTATGCACATCATCCCTAGAGGTTATCAATACAAGGTTAACAGTACGAACTAATAAGATTTTCTTCAACATAAGGTTAATGGAATAGTCATTCTCATGAGTGATGGATAATGGGGAGGAAGATCATATAAAGGAAAAGGAGACAAAACCAATAGAAACTTTATCAGAATCTTATCTCTTGTTTGTACCTGAATCAGAAGGACTCAGATCCAACAATGATGTGGAAGACGGTGATTTTAAACTTGGTGACATCAACAACAAACAAAAAAGTTACAGCTGTAAAGACGGAATTGGAGCAAAAGACAATGTTGAGAAGTTTGAATTTGAAATATGGGGTAACGCTAATGAAGATAGTCGTAATAAAAAATTTAAGTAACCAACTAGGAAAACTACATCTAAGGAGATATACATGTCACAATAGGGTTACCAACATAAGAGGAGGTTAAGGTATATTAGGAAACCTTTAGAGCCAATTGAGGTGATATGGTCAATACAACCTTTACACAATGCTCAAGCCTTTTTTGACCTAGAAGTTGAATTTATTAGGACGATGCAGGCCTAACAAATCCAGTAGGACACCTTTGAACAAATAGAGACCTCAAAATGTAGACTAAAGCACATGAAAATGCAAGAAGGAAGGGGAGCGGAAAAACCTATAAACAAATAAAATAAGCCTAAGGTGGGACTTCATACCAAATACAAGAAAAAAGATAAAATAACAAAATAACTAGCTTGAACGAGAAATAGAAAATACAACACTCCACATGCAAGGAACAAAAAAAGGAGCAAGGCACATGTCAGAAAAAGAAATGATGAAAGATAAGGAAAATGAGGAAAAGACAAAGGAACAAATTGAGGAATAGAAAAATATGAGAATTTTACATAAAAGAATGGGTGAAGAGAACATGAAGGAAGTATATGATGAAGATAATGTGGTGGAACCAAGATTCTCACCAAAAAATCAGCAAGTAATGTCCCACAACCATATGAAGAAAATCACAATGGTTTCAAACATCACCAAAGGAAAACACATGATGCGAGGCAATAAAAACACAATGAAAGGGAGTGAGTACAATACAACAAAATTGGGACTAAAGGAACAAAAGAATGTGGGAGGAGATGCAAATGAGGAAAGCTTGGGTAGACTCACACAAGTGACATCCTTACTTAAAAATAAGCATTAAAGGTGTTTGAAGAAAGTCTCATATAAAAGGTAACAATGGGGTAAAATTCACAAAAGATGATGTTTTTGAAGCTATTGCAATTCTAATTAGCATATGCAACATTGCAAAAGATAACAATAAGAATCATTTGAGTGTATCTTCTTCGAGCTCATCTAAAGGGAATATAGTAGAAAGGAAAAAAGAGAAACTCTTACATGAGATATGGAACATAGAAAAACTAATTGGAATAGTCAATCTTGGAGGGGAAAAGGAGATAGTACATAATCTTATAAAAATGAAAAAAGGAGATAGATTGGCTATAAGAGGAAAATAAATTTATGGAGAGGATTGTAAACACAAATGAAGGAAGAAAATAGTGATGGCTGGGGGACAAGATACTTAGCATGAAGACAATGTCACTTAATATTAGAGGGATAGGGAAAGGGTGAAGAAATGAGAAGTGAAGACAACAATTCAAAAAGAAAGGGTACACATGCTATGTTTGCAAGAGACTAAAAATAAGACGGTAGTAAGATACCATGTGCAGCAATATGGGGGGAGACGATTTTCATTAGACGTGTAAACCATTATAAGGAAACTCTAGAAGATTATTGATTATATGGCAACAAAATACTTTTACTCTAGATGAAGCTTTTGAAGGGAATTACTTCATAGGGGTAAGGGGAAGATATGGAGAAGATCAAATAAAGGTGTGCATAGTAAATATATATGCATCGTGTGAGTTGTCAAAGAAAAAAGACATGTGACAAGAAATCTCACAAGTGAAAATAAATAAGGGTGGGGGTCTTTGGTGTGTGGTAGGAGATTTTAATTCCACCAAATTAAAGGAAGAAAGAAAAGGAAACATTGGGTTCTCAAGAAGAGAGGATATGTCAGTATTTGGAAATTTCAATAGAAATGTTGAACTATTAGACTTACCAATGCAAAGAAGAAAGTTTACATGGTACAACGCATGTGCATGATATATAAATCGACTAGATCGTTTTTTTTATTGTCACATGGGTGGCTTGATAAATGGAGAAACACATCCCAATGAGGTTTGAATAAAGGATTATCCGACTATTGTGTAATTTTAATCAAAGATAAAGATCTCAATTGGGGGCCAAAGTCGTTTAGATTTCTCAACTGTTGGAATCAACATCCATAGTTCAACAAATTATGAAACTTGACTCGGAGGAAACATAGGTAAATGGACAAGTTACTTGCATTCTAAGAAAAACTAAAATGTATCGAGAAGAAACTCAAAGTGTGGAACAAAGAATGCTTTGGGAGCCTAGACTTACAAATCAAGTCAGTAAGGGAAAAGATACAAGTAGATATAAAAAGGAAGGAATCAGGTATGTCCAAAGAAAAAGTACACAGTCAAAAAGAAAATATTATTTTTCTTTGTAACCTGCTGAACATGAAAGACAGTCTGTTGTTTCAAAAATCTAGATTAAAATGGCTAAAACAAAGAAATGCAAATACAAGTTTCTTCCATGGATATATAAATAAAAGAAGGAAATTTTCAGAGATAACGCATATGAATACCTCCATTTTTTTATCCTATTTTCGTTTACAAATTTTACAAGAATAAAAATTAAACAAAAAGCAAAAAACAACAAACGAGCACAATGGTTCACAGGCATAGGCAAACCAAACAAGCAACAACCAACAAAGGCCACAGGTGCCCAAAATTGGCAAACACACAATTTGAAATCAAAAAGAATTTTAACACACTAGTGTAACAGAGATAAAGGTTTAGGTGGTTACAGTTTAAGATCTCATATTACCCAAAATAGTAATGTAAAAATGAAGAAAGGAAAGGGCTCTTTGTTGGGTAGAAATTTCATAACTTTGTGTTATGAAACAGAACCTAAAAAAATTAGGAGGGGATTGGCCTTTGAAAAAATTTTCCATTGTCTGAAACATCTTTAGAGAAAAAAAAATCAAATCCAGTTTGATACTTCTGCTCACGAGGTTAGTTTGCAACTTTTATAGTCATGTTTTTAATTTTATTGAATGTGATGTTTGCTTAGTTTGATTTCATCTAGAATTTATGCCTAAGCTCCTGATTCTTTGCTCATCACAAGGTTAATACTGAAAAAAAAAATCCAAATCAACATACATACATGTTTACATACAAATATAATTAAGGAAAATCAAAACAATATTCCAAATTTATTTCATAGAATCTTAGGTTTATACGAAAGATTTTGATTTCATCAACCAAACATTTTTTTCTTCTTTCTTTGAGAAATTAGAAATTATACATAGGGTTTTCACTTATATTAAAAGCTAAAAACATAATTCTACTCCTCACCTTAACTCACCATCGTTCACCCCTAGCCTACCATGATCGCTGTCGGAGTTTGTTTCCGACTTCTATAGGCTCAATCTGCGCCGCACCTTTCCCATTTACGGCTTCCGCAAACTCAACCTCATGCCTCACTGTCACTATCTTCGACCATCATCATCTCCTTCCTTTCCCTCCACCACATGAGTGATGGCAGAGAGACCTTCTTTCTCTCATCGGAGCTCTCTCTCTCTTTCTCCCTCTCTAGGGCCTAAACTATGATCCATCTTTTTGGTGCAGCGACGCCGCTCACCCAAAGCCGCGACAGCGACTATCTAGTTTCTCTCTCCTTCTTAACCTCTCTTAAATCCTAACCCCAATAAGATTAAAATCAGAATATAGAATTTGCCTCTTTTCGTTTTAGACACGTTTGGACGTGAAAGGAGAAAAAGTTTTCAACTTATAAGTGACATGGGTCATAATTTTTAAATAATACTTAAATAAATTAGGAAGCAATTAATCATAAGCATAAGCTTAGCTTGGTGGTTGGTGTGGCTAAGGCTTATTAAGGTCATGGGTTTGAATCTTGGGGCATTCACTTTTTTAAGGTATTTATTATTTTTCATTGAATGTTGTTAAGTAAAACTTAGTGGACATTTATTCCAACTTAAGCTTCATAGAACTTTGGGTTCAATTCTTAGCCATTGCATTTCTTCTTCTTTTAATAAGATTATTTATTTGAGTCCAAAACTCTATAAAAAAAAAAACAAGCTCAAACTTTCAAATTAAAATAAGTTTAGATTTCTCTAAACAGAAATAAGCCCAATAAAATTAAATATATTTTTCTCTCAATAAAACAAATATTTTTGTAAAATAGATTTACAATAAAAATATTTCCTAATATATTTTATATATAAATTCAAAATAAATAATAATTTTTTACCTTTATTAAAAAAGAAAATAATTTTATTTTACATATAAATTTAAAAGATGATGAAACCAAACTTTTCTTCATGTATATATAAATTGTAGAATAAATTTTGAATAATTTATTATTGAATTTTAAATTAAAAATATGATAATAATATACCTAAGAAAATAGTTTGTTTTTTCTCAATTTTCTTTTATACATTTAAATAAATTATTTTAATTTAAATATTTTAATTGTAAATCTCACGTAACGAATTTTAGACACATATGTATAGATTACTCTATCTTATCGTGTTTGAAGAGTTGTATGGGTTTAAGTGTAACCTACGTTTATATTAAACCTTGTACATATATGGGTTTAAAATATTGCTAAAAATTTTCTTTTAAATAAATTAAGTTTAAATTTATCATTTTATATATTTAATTTAAATATTTTAAATTTAGACCTCGCGCAATGAACTTTAAATGCATATGTATACATTACTTTATCTTATCACGTTTGAAGAGCCGTATCGGTTTAAGTGCAACCAACGTTTGTATTAAACTTTGTACATATGTGCGTTCAAAATATTACTAAAAACTTTCTTTTAAATAAATTAAATTTAAATCTATCATTTTATATATTTAATTTAAATATTTCAAATTTAGACCTCATGCAACGAACTTTAAACGCATATGTATAGATTACTCTATTTTATCGTATCTGAAGAGTCATGTGTGTTTAAATGCAACCTACACTTGTCTTAAACTTTGTGCATATGTGGGTTCAAAATACTACTAAAATTTTCTTTTAATAAATTGAATTTGAATTTATTATTTCATACATTTAATTTAAATATTTTAATTTTAAATCTCACGCAACAAACTTTAGATGCATATGTATATATTACTCTATCTTATCATGTTTAAAGAATCGTATGAATTTAAGTGTAACCTACGTTTTTGTGCATGTGTGGACTCGAAAAAATTAAACATTAATATTTTCAACTATCTTTCTCCTATTATAAAACTCATCTTTTCCAAAATATAATGTTCAATTTAAATGTTTCTTAAAAGTCTTCGCAACTTATTTTTGAACTATTAAGTATAGAACTACGTTACCTTGAGTTTCTCATCGCATCTGAGAATACGTAGGAACAGAATTTAGATTTCTGTCAGGCTATTCTGTGTATATATTTAATTTATTTTTTCTCATGTGTAAATAAATATTTTGTGTACTACTTATTCACTATTGTCTAGTTTTCAGATTTACTTCCGCATCATTTAGTTGTACGATTGGACCTTGTCATTTGTTTAAATTTAGGATCAATTAGTTGCACAATTTAGTAAAGGGTACCGTTCTTTTGGATGAACGAGTAAGGTGCTAATACCTTCCTTATTCGTAATCGACTCCCGAACTTAGAATCTTTTTCAAAGAGTTTTTCCAATTTTTTTCCTTTTAAAATAAATTAAAACTTTGGTGACGACTTTACTTTTCTAGAAAATAATTTCTTCTTCCCAAAACTCATATGTTCGTCGTTCGTTGTGACCCCAGTTATGAAACGTGCTTATGATAATGACTTGATGTCTGAAGTGTAAAATATAAGGTAGGAGATACAATCTTATTTTGAGAAAAAATTCAAGAAACAAAGGAAGGCCAATTCTACAGGAGATGCAATTTAAACAATTTTCTAATGATGATTCAAAACAACTTGTGGTTCCTTTTACTAAGAAAGAAATACAAACAGCAATTTAGGACTGTGACAGTGATAAAAGTCTAAGACTGGATGGGGTGAATTTTGGTTTTATCAAAGAATTTTGGGGATGGTAAAGAAGGAGTTCATAGTTTTCATAGCAGAGTTTTACCAAAATGGAAAATTAGTTCGAGGGTCCAATAGCTCTTTTATAGTGTTGATACCCAAAAAATGAGAGCATACAAAAGATTTGTGACTTTAAATCGATTTTGCTACTAGGATACATGTATAAAGTGCTAGCAAAACTACTAGAAAATAGTCTAAGGAAATTCATCGATAAGGTAATATCTGATACACAAACAGTTCTATCCAACAATTTTATCATTTGTACAACATGTGGTCATCAACAGAAAGACAAGCAACATATTTTTTCGCGTGCAAAACAGCAGAAGAAACATGTAACGGATGCTTAATTTGGACTGATTACTATTATCCATTCCAAAATAACACCAAAGAACACTTTCTACAATTTTGTGGCTTACTAAACGGTTCCAATAAAGCAATAGGCACATGGGTGACGATCTATTTCATAGTAATTTGCTCTATTTGGTTAGAAAAAAATAAGAAGATTTTCAACTTAAAGTTTTTGAATGTAGATGACATAATGAGACTAGTAAAAATTATAGCATGGATATGAATAAAGACAAAAGATAACAATTTTATGTATCTGATTTTCTGTTGGACTAATAATTCATTAGAATGTATACAAGAGACATAAAAGTTAAGGTAAAATAAAAAAAATTATAAAAAGTTTTAAAGTTACTTTTTTTTTTAATTACAAATAAAAATAAATATCCATTTAATATATTTGGGAAGGAAGAAGTTAATAGTATTTTTTTTTTCTATCTTAATAATAAATACTTATATATGCTAAAGATATCAAAGATTTTAAAATTTTTTACTAATATTCTTTTTCATCTAGTATTATTTGGCTTATAAAAAATACAAATATAGAGTAATAACTAAAATAATTATAAAAAAACTAAATTAATAAACGTTCCATTTTAATTAATTTAAGATTTATAAAAACAAATAATTACATAGATCTAAACAGGATTAAAATCAAATTGAATAGTATAGATACTAAATTTAAATAAATATATAAAATTATAAAATATTTGCAATGAATACATATTTAAGATTATTAGCCAAATAATAAACCTTAAAATTAAATTAACAATTAAAAAATCATACTTGATAGAAATATCAACTTGATACGTAATATATGTAAAATACTTATAAATATGTGATCTTCTTTACAACTAGTAGAATGTTGATTAAAAAAAGAGTGACATATAGAAATTAATTTATTCACCTTACTAGATATGACTTGAAACTTTTCAACAGATTTTTGAATATATAACAAATTCTATCATAAAAAAATTAATGTAATTTCTATTAATTAATTATATACTAAAATTTAATAAATAAATAATATTACTAATTTAAAAATATTTTAATTGATTGATTAATATCAACCCATAAAATTAATAATAGATTAATAAAACATTTAAAATAAATAAATAGTGTTCAACTATGCCTTTTTTGGAGCAAATTTTTTAATATCACTATATATATATTTTCTCTATAATATCTCTGTTTTTTTCTACCAAATAAACACCATGACTCTCTCCTTGCACATTTTTCATATCTTCTTTTTTACTTTGGAATTTTGTTTGGTTGGACATAAGAAAAAAAATTTAAAAAATGAATTATCAATTTTTTTTAATCAATTAAATAAATTTTTAAAAATATATTTAAAAAATATTCAAGTGTTTTTTAATCTTTTCTTCAATTATATTTTCTAACACTTTATTTCTTTTCAGTCAACTGGTTTGAACCAGCTTGGGCCCGCTGGATTTCATCCAATCTTATCTGAATCTATAAAGATCTTTATCTGCTCTTTTATTTTTAACCAAAAGAATAAATATATACTCGTTTTTTTAGCTGTTAACGATCCATACATTGGACACAAAAAATTACTGAAAACAGATCAACTCAACAGCCAATTACCTAAAGGGATTAGTCTTGTATTTAAAAATTATATATATAAAGAAATAAAAAAATTCCTCCCACATCTAAAAATTTTTACATCAACGTATCTTATTTCTACTTTTGTATCTCTCTTATTATTACATTATATATTATATCTATTTTTCTATTTTTTTACCATATATTAGTCTTGTATTTAAAAATTATATAAAGAAATAAAAAAATTCGTCCTACATCTAAAAGTATTTACATCAACGTATCTTATTTCTACTTTTATATCTCCCTTATTATTACATTATATATTATATCTATTTTTCTATTTTTTTACCATATTCTTCTTTACCACTCATTACTTTCTAAAATAGGATATAAAAATATAATGGCTCATTAAAAAAGTTGTAAGTTGTATTCATAAAAACATGATTAAAGTCTTACGATATGTTAATGCAAACTCAATAAATATATTACATCCATATTCTTAATGTTTTTAAAATTATATTTCTTTCACTTTAATATTAAAAAGTTTGCTCTTTTGTTTTTACGAATATTAAAAAGCTAACTCTACTTTTTTTTACCACAGTTTTATGGTGTAAAATAATATATTTGTCAAAGAAAGTACTAAAGAAGATTAATGCTAAAACAGTTAATAAAAGATGTAAATTAAATTATAATTAATTAATTAGAAACAAAGGTAAGATTTGTTATCTTGACAAATTCTATCACGGTAAAATATAATGTTTTTTTTCTTGATCGAGAGTAAAGTGTAGTTTGAAAAGACATCCATTGTACCCCTGGAAGTACCAACTACTTGTTTGGGAATAATCAAATCCATTAACTAATTGAAAACTTTAGTCCATGGAAATGGGCTTGAGCGATTTCAGTTTTTTTAACTTTTTTGTCAAATCATAACTTTGAATTTGGGTCATATATTATTGGATCAAGTAAGCCCGAGCGTAAAAAGTCGAAAATCATGAACAACAAATAGCATAGAGATTTGGTCATCCCATTATTCGAGGGCTTGAACATGGCCCAAAAAAAAACGAATGATGCCCTAAAAATAAATAATAATGGGGTTGACTTTCAACATATTACAACTTCAGAAGTACCCATACTTAAATGGCTATTCCAATTCGAGTTCAAGTTCGACTATAGGGTAAAATAAGTTCGGGTTAAACGGTTAAAATTAACTTGATGATAGAATTATAAAATTAAATATCTGTTTGGTTTAGAATTTTGTAAAATTGATAAAAAAAAAAATGAGTGCAACTTTTCCCATGTAAACATTGTGTAATATGAGCACAGGCTTTTTCTCGAACGAAGTTCAGGTTAAATTTATTTTACTTGACGAAAAATATTTACTCAAAAAAGGAAATTAAGATTTGGTTTATATACGAAAAATTTAATAAAAATAACATTATACTATAAAATGATGTGTCATGTTATCAAAATTAATAAAAATATTTCATGCAAACTTTACTTATAATGTCACACTGAAATTTCGGAATCATTATTTGGGAGAGGGTATTATCTATCCGTCACTCTCAACCTACGACCTAGGGGTTAGTTTCATATCTATATTTTTTGACATAATCGGTCAAAGACCGATATAGAAAATTAATGAAGACATATTAGTTTAATTAAGTTTGCTTCGGTCTATGTATAACAACGATACAAATTAATATCTCATTTCATGAAACTGAGATTAATATTATCATATTGGGCTTACCGAACACAATCTTATCATATAACTAATCAATTTGTTGATGATGAATTTAATTAATTACTTCAAGTTTTTTGATCTTGCTAACATGTTGTTAGTATTTTTTTTATTTTAAAATTAGAAGTATCTTCTATTAGAAATAATTCTATTTAAAATGATGAAATTAATTATTTGAGCAGATATTATATATATATATATATATATATATATATATATATATATAAGATTTGAAATTAAAGCCTTAATCAAAGAGAATTAATATCTATTATTTGAACTAATCACTTTTTGATTAATTAGATGTTAGTATATTTCATAATAATATTATCAAAGTGAAAATGAAAGAATGTGACTAAGTCATTGGAAACTCAAATGAGAACTTGTTTCACGTTTAGGTTTATTTGTCATGAGAAGGGAGACAGAAGTGAAGACATAAGTAAAAGATATAGGTTGGACCTTGTCATGTCGTTCCAACTTGCACTTCCAAGTCAAGAAAACAAAGCCAACTACTCAGCGACTTAAATTAAATTTCAAACACATTGTATTCATGATAAGAAAGAGGAATAAGTTATACACTACATTAGAGTAAACAAGAATGTCATCGGTCATATTAGGCGGCTTTATATATATCAATAATATATTGTATCTTATATATGTATAAGGCCAATGTATATTTGGGGTTCCTTAATCATTCTTTGAATCGGACAAAAATAGAGGCTCAGATTTTCTTAGCAAATTTAGCCGTTTCATATATATATATATGATTGTAAAATATGATTCTCGCGAATCTGAAGCTGTGCAAAATGGCTAAAAATTAATTTGGTATGGTTTATGGTCCCAAGATCATAGCAAAAAAGCTAGCGTTGATTCAAAGCATGAAAACCACGGTCAAGATGCATTTGCCAAAGAGTTCTAATTATCCTGGTTGACAAATGGTGAGGCTCCAGATCTGTCTTTGTCCCATGGGAATCTCTTAAAAATTAGGAGTTCAATATAAAAATTATTAAATAAAAAACTTCTAATTTTTATGTTCTTAATAATTTTAATTTCTTAACAACTACTTTTAATATATTCAGTAATAAAATATTTTTTTAATCATCAAAGACAAACGATGCATTGGACTTATTTTAGAAACCACTATTTGAATAAAAAAAAATCTATGTAATTATTTAAATCCAGTTTATTAATGTATCATCTTAAAAATTTAATAAAATGTTAATAAATGTATTTATTTAATATATTGATTAAATAATAAAAATTATATTTTTAATAATGTTATGAATATCTCTCTCATAATTTTTAATGTATTTTCACCATAATTTTTAATTAATTCTTTTACTTGTGTATAACGATCATGCATTTAACTTTATTTGTGTTATGGATACATTAAATTTCTAAATTGATTCTTGAAGTTTCATGGGTCAAATAAATTAATGAGTTTTTTAAAATCTTTTTACTAGTTTCTGAAATTTTTGTATGTTGATTAATTTAGTTGAATGCTTCATTTTCCATTAAAACTAATTTTATCATAATATGATATTCCTATCTCAAAAAAAATAAATTAAAATAACAATCAATTCAAACGTAATTGATATTATAAATACAGGTATGAGTATACCTATCTTACTTCGCGCACACCTATATTAAAATATATTAAATTAAATTATATTTATTAAAATTACATATTCAATCCTTATTAATACTGTACTCAAATTAAAACACTAAAGGATGATAATAAATATAGCATTATTTTATTTCTTATCATATGCTAGCTTTTTTAGTTAAATATTCTAATCTTTTTTTTATCATTTGTTAATTTCAATTGATAGTTTTAGATCAAAATAATATTTAAATTTTAAAGATAAACGTTTATAATTTTTTAAAAAGAATTTAACTTATTTATGTTATTTAAAATCTACAAAATATTATATATGTATTGTTTTAAACAAATTTTGAAGAGTGCAATAATTGTAAATACTAGTTTATGAACTATCTGTTTCTTGATTTTGTATAAAAGTTTAAATTTGTTTAATTTATTTTATTTGTTATGAACATTTAATACATATTATGTTATACAATTAATTAGTTTATTGTATTTGAATTTGAATTGAACTTTAGTTAAATATTTTTTTTGCAAAATTATAATCAGGGCGTAAAATATTATGTTTTTAATTCGAGTGATTAGGTCAGGTATAGGTATCTAAGTATTCACCGAATACAGGATGAGAATTAAAATTTAAAATAGCTACCTATGCTGGTATAGATATATTAAATTTTCAAAACATGAATATAGGGATGGACACTACAGTATCCTACACAGATTTGTGCTAATGACATCCCTAAATAATTTGTTGTTAATAATTTTTTTAATTTAATAAAAGCTAATTAATTATTAAAAATAAATTGTAAGCGATTTTGCTAAAACAATATATTAGTTTTTAATCATAATATTTTAAAATTATAATAAAACTTTATCTCCTTTGTTAAGATTATAGTCTAAATTGCTAAACACATTTAAATAATGATCTCAATCAAATTATAATTTTAGAAAGTAATCCTTTCCAAACAAACTCTAAATAAATATTATCACCTTAATATTTTGAGCTTTGAACACCACTCAAAATATAAGGATCAACGTTTGATTGTCTTTGTTTTTCATATTTTTCATATGACCAAAACTCATAAGATAATAATAATTTTTACATATAAATTTAAATACCAAATAAATAAAAATTATAAAAATTAAAATATTATCCAAAATTAAAAATAATTTAAGACATTATAAATTTCTAAAGATGATGAGTTTTAAATAGTTTATAGAAAATGAACTTAAAAATTTGTTATTATCATAATAAAAGCAAATAAAAAATTGTGATTTTATTTTATACTAGCTCAACTTACAAATAGCTATAAACAAAATATTCTTAGTTAATTTATTTTTTTTGCTTCAACCTGACATTTATTTACAAGTAAAAATGAAAAGAAAAAAAAAAACACCGGACAACTTGACATGTTAGTTTGAAGGTCAATTAAAACAATGTCACTCAAAAAAGTTAACAATAGAATAATCTTAGGCGAGACCCAATTAATGGATTTTCTTCCCGTACAAAAAAGGGGTGGAATTCAAAATTTTATATATATTCATTTTAGGAAATAAATTATATATACTAGTGTAAATTGAGCATATTTACACTGTTTTTAATTTTGTTAATAAACTGTATACTAGTGTAAATTGAACATATTTACACTATACATAATAATGTTTCCCGACAGTAATGAGAGGTTAAGATATTATTATTTGGAAGAGACTTACTTTGAATTTTTTTGATTAATAACTTTATAGTATGAATTTAATAAACTAAACTGTTTGATATATATTAAATTTTAGAAAAGAAATAAAATTTATAAATGCTTAGTTTTATATTTGATTTATATTTTTAAATGGTTTGTGTCGAGTAATATATAAAGTAAACAAATTTAATGTATTAGTAGTTGTATTTAAAGAATTTTATTTTAACATATTATCAATATAAATTTTGTACACCATTAATTAATTAAAAATATGATAAATAATTTTTGAAATATATAATTTTTTTTAATGATTTACGACAATTTGGAATTGAATATCAATATACAAATTATTACATTATTAGTATTTTTCAAGTAAAATTATATTTAAATCATTTCATGACAATACCAAAATATTCAATATGATTAAATATATTTAATATATATATAAATATAATTAATAAATTCTAATCTTTTAAATTTTTTTTACAATTTAATTTCTATAAAATTAAAAAAAAAAAGCAATTCCTATTTTGGTAGAAAGTCATCAAAAGTTTGAGCCGGTGTGATATGAAATAACGTGTTTTGAAGTTGGGCAAATTAATTACACACCTGCACACTTCTTTAAGTACAAGACGACTTGGTTGAGACCGTTTCAACAGCTCAGTATGAATTGTGCTCAACTGCATATACTTTTTATAAATTCATGTATCACACCTAAGCCACATTAATCAAATATGATAATAATAATAATAATAAACTAGTATTCAACAATCACCGGAGTTTATCATTTGGTTTTTTAATTATACTCTAAAAATCATCATTCATACAACAGTAAAGCAAAAACCGAATATGAAAAGAACATGAATATTTCGTATAAATAAAAAGTATAATCCTGCAAGCGTATGATATGATATATAAAGTATTTACAAATTTAAGAAACAAATTAATAGAAAGAAGAAACGCTATGAAAAAAAAATTAAAAAAAAAAAAGTGAGATGAGGAACGAGAGGGCGATGGCAATTGGTATGAGTGAGTGGGTTGAAGTTGCAGTTGACGTATGTGGTGTATCCACTATCCATGTAATCATTCATTATAACCAAATCATAAATGAGTAACTAATTGTTGAGGTCGTTGGTTCCTTTGCTTGGTCCAGATGGCGGCACTTTCGTCCCCTTCGGAAGCATGTTAAGGATCATTGGTCCATATTTGCCGCCGGCCATTCTCATTCCCGGCGACGGCATATTTCCGGCGAGTATCATGTGGTCACATGGTGACACGTGTCTGCCTGCGTGTTCCTCCTCCGGGACCACTCTGTCGCTGGGAAGCGCAAGATTCAAGGTAGGTTCTGTGGCTTCAAGGCTGAAACCATTCAAGAGCCTAGCATATGATGACGACGTCAGAAGCAGAAACACTAGCAGCAATCCTGCAAGGTGGTGGTTTGCGTGTGGATTTGCCATTACTGGAGAGGAAAAGGAAATGAAGCTGTTTGAGAGAGTGAAAGAGGGATTGAGAAATTGAGAGAAGTGGAGAAGATTTGTTTAAATGTTAATTAATGTTTGTTTATTTTATGGAGCGAGGTGTGAGATGGGTTTGGTATTTATACAATGGAGAAGAGAAGGGAGAAACCGCATGGGAAGTATCCTTCGTTTGTCACACCTTGGACTTGGTATACCAATGGGGATATGTGGGTTCCAATTCATAGAGTCAGAAATCACAACACATTTCTCCCAACTTCTGCACCTCTGCTTTCCAAGCTCATGCATCCTTTATTTATTTTGAGTATTTTTAAATATAATAATTTTTTTTTCATTTTATTTAATTATTTTTTAACTAACTTAAAATGTTTTAACACTCGCCAAGTTTACTTTTCTTGCCCGTCAATTTATCCATTGTTCACTAATTACCACTTCTTCTTTGCTTAAGGTTAACTGTTAGCAATGCATTGATCTATTCACTGTCAAGTTAATGTAGCAGCTCACTGGAGATGAATTCAAGCATTTTTTTTTTATCCGCATTTATTACATTTCGGTATAATACTGGCTACGTTTCTATAACTTGTTTATTAAGAGACAAAAATTATTATTTTTAATGTATAAAGAAATAAAAAAGAGAAGATAAAAATAATGATTATACTTTTAAAAATTACCAAATAATTATAATAAAATTATTAAAATGTTTATCTATGTATATATTTTTAGTTTTAGATAAATAAATTAGGATATGTTTGGTAAACTACTTAATAAGATAAATAGAAAAGCTGAAAAAATAGCTGAAACATGAAAACTTAACTAAAATTAAAAAACTAGCTAAAAATTAAAAATTAATAAACTATTAATTAAATAATTTTTAAAAAAAATTAGCTGATAAATATAAAAATAAAAAATAAAGTTATGGTTAAATAATATATTAAAATTTAATTAAATAAATTTTATTTTTTAAAATAAAAAATATTTATTTTAATTTTACATAAATAATGTTTAAATATAAATTTTTTAAAATAATATTTTTATAATTTTAAATTTTTATCAAATGGTTTTCTATTTTTAATAAAATAAAATAAATAGTAATATTTAAAATAAATGTTATATATTAAAAAATAATTTAAAATATAATATTTTATAATAACATAAAAATAAATCTATGAAAATTAATAATATATTATTATAAAAAATCAAATAATATTAAATTTATAAAAATAAATAGATAAAAAAATAAAATTATAAAATTATATTAAAAACAAAAATTAATAAAATATTTCAGTTAAAAATTAAAAACATAAAAATTATTTAGAATAGTTTTTCTAAAAATTTTAGTATTTATTTTTAAAAAAATTAATAACTACTGAAATATTAAAATAATTCAGTTTATTAAATATAAATAAAATATTTACAAAATTTTTAATCAATAATTTAAACATTTAACTAGATAAAACATCTTAACAAATACAATATAAAAAATAATATTAAGGAGCTAATACAAAGCAATGAATAATTTAAATGAACTGATATAGCCTTATATGAATGACGGATGATTAAGGATACATTTGACAGCGAATTTTTTTAATGAAAAAGAAAGGAATGTATTTTAATAATTTTAAAATGAAAAATATAAATAAGTTGGTACAAAGAAGCGATTTTTTTTTTGTTTATTTTTAAAACATCATATAAGCGTATTTAAAAAATTCTCAATAAACTTTTACAAACAAACAAGCTGTTATTTTTCCGAAATAAACTAAATTTAGCATACAGTGACTTCCTTAATTTTTAACAAAGTTTTTTTAATTCAAAATTCTATTTTCAAAAATACTCTAACGAGAATCTAGGTGTTTTTATAGATAAGGACATAAAGATTAAACTACTTAACACAAACTTTTTAATACGTAATTATCTGTAAAGGAACTATGAGTTCAAAAAGTTTGCCGTCCTTGTAAAAAAACATATTTATTTAAATATCCCCTGTCAAAATAATGAATAAACAGAAAATGTTTCGATTTATCTTTTCGTCACAAATTATGAAATTATTCCTTTGTTAGGAAATTCATTAATCACACAGGGTTTATATATTTTGAAAATTATAAAAAAATTAAGAAATCAAAATTTGTTGGGAACTATAGGAAATTAGTGAAAGAAAGATATCAGTTTTTAATAAATAAACAGGAAAAACATAAGAGGAAGGTGTTTTGTGGAAGTGTGAAAGATAAAAGTCAGAGTTGAATGTGGAAGGTGAGGTAGGTGTTGTTGAAATTAAGAGGGAGAGATGACAGAAGAGAAGCATTGTCAATTAGTGGAATTTCGTCTTTGCTTCCTTTCAAGTTCCAATGGTCAATTTCAATGTTAAGTCGCCGAGTCCGCGTACTCGGAACGCAATATGCAAATCTCCACTTCTGCTCTTCTTCCGCCACTCTACACGCTCCACTTCTGTTTTTTAACGCATTTTTCTTACAACTATAAGCACTTCAAATTTAATAATTAAATCAAGTGATAAATATTATTTTAATATATGATAAATACTTTGTATTTTAAGAATGCATGTCAATAAATTTTGTTATCATGATGTAAGAAAATAATGGAAGGCACCGGAATTCAAACTAAGCCCACGCCTCGTGTCTTCCGAGTTTTAGAATTGTACCAAGAATTTTTTTTCTTCCACTTTGATGATATTATTCTTGTCTCTTTTGATTTTAAGGAATATCTTTGAGATCAATGTATACAAATAAAATAAAGTAAATAAGGGATATACATAGCTAATGTATACTATCAAATATGGTGTTAAATATTTTTTATTTTAATAAAAGATTATATATTTAAGAATATATAATAGTTTTTTATTAAAAATTATATGATTTAATATATTAATAATATTAAATACTATAACTTTTAATAAAAAATATTATTTATTAATTATTTATTATATAAGTTTCAATATATATTACAAATGTTAAAATAATAAACTTTTATATCAGTGTGAAAAACCTTTTAATTGACGCTGATTATTTTATTAATTTTGATTGATAGCTTGATCCCCCCGCCCCCCGCATTAATTATGATTGGCAAAACTCGTAACTCATACTTACCCAATTATGGATTCAAATTTCAGTTATGTTTTTAACGAAATGAAATTTATTAAATAAATAAAAACATAAAAACTAAGATTAAATTATTTTTCAAAGTTTTATATAACTTAAATTTTTTTAAGGAATTCCACGCACCTTTAATCGCTTTTAAAGAAATCTTTATTAGATGACATTTTTTTTCTCTAAACTACGAGTGTCTTCCACTAAATTCAATTACACTCATGCAAACGTTTAACCTAATTTGTTCAATTCCATTTCTTTCTGTTTTTGGTACAGAAAATAAAAACTTGAAACACATGTGTTAATCCACTTACTTCCTATGTTCCGTTTACACGTGCTCTGAGTAGCTTTCTCCTCTTTCATTAATTATTTGTTTAAATTTTTATCTAATTTATGTATTTTTTATTTTATAATTAAAAAAATAAAGTTTTAAATTTATATAAATTATTCTAATTTTTAATCTTTTATCATTACAGCAATCCTAATAATTTTATCTAATTTATATATATAATTACATAGAGAATTATTTCAAGCTTAACATTTGATATTCTAAAGAAAACATATATTGCTTCTGCTAGCTGGTAGTTATTAGTTTCTAACTGTTATCAATTATCTGAAAATAAAAACTTGAAACACGTGTTAATCCACTTACTTCCTATGTTCCGTTTACACATAGTAGCTTTCTCCTCTTTTATTAATTATTTGTTTAAATTGTTATCTAAATTATATAATTTATATACAATTAAAAGCATTAATAAAATTTGAACAAATAATTTTATATAAACTATTTAAATTTTCAATCTTTTATCATTAGAACAATCCTAATAGATTTATATAATTTTTATATAAAATTATAGAAAAAAATTATTTCAAGTTTAACTTTTAATATTCTAAAGAAATTTTATATTGCTTATGCTAGTTGATAGTTATTAGTTACATAATTTAAAATTTTAAACTTTTATTAACATACTTGAAAAAATATAGTTATTATTTACTTTGCAAACACATACATACTATCAAATTTCATGTAGAATAAGTTATTAATATTAGTTTAATAAAAAAATTGAGATTAATGTAATTTATATAAAAAATTTAGAATTGAAATAATTTATATAAAAAATTAAAATTAAAATTAAAATAATTTGTTTAAATTCTGAGTTCAAACGCTCTTTTTTGCACATTAGAAAAATCAATGTTAAATGTGCGTCATTTTCTAAGATTTTGTAGCAGAGAAAATATCGGTTTGGTCTCGCTTGGATTTGGATAATTAATTTGTCTAGACGTGAAAGCTCAAATTAATTAGCATTCTCGTGTGATCGGGGTATTGCTTTCCTACCTTGATCATTGACCTAATGGGTTTAATGGTTTACCTATAATTAATATTAATTAAATATTATTTTTAAAATATTTATAATATATATTATATTTAAAAAATAAAAATATATAATAACGAAATATATTAATATTATTATTTTATATAATTAAAAATTATATATTTTTTATTTTTTAAATTAAATTATATGCATATAATAAATAAAATACAATATAATTTTATTTTATTTAAATATTAAAATAATAATATTTTATATATAAATTTATTTTTTATTAATTTTATCTATTTAATATTTATTTATCAATTTTTAATCAATTTTACTAGTTTATTATTAATTTTTTATAAAAATAGCTTTGTAATTTAATTAATATAAAAAAATAATTTAACTAATTAGATCAGCCGATTCAATCCAATTTTTAAAATAATAATTACAACGGCGAGTATTTACAAATATTTTTGAAAAATAAAAATAATATAGAGAAAACATATTTTGTAAATGTTTCCAAAATATAAAATGTTGTTTATTTTTCATTTAAAATAAATAAAAAAATTTATAGTGATTTCATTTTAAATAGTGTTGTGTTGGTTTATTTGATTTAAGAAATTATCATGTTTTACAAAAATTATTGAATTATAGTAATTCAATTAAAGGGCTATAATTTTTTGTACAGAATAATTATAAACATATAAATTAAGGAAGATGATTTATATAAGTATAAATTATGTAAATTAATATGATTATTTATAGATGAATATATTTGAATTGAATTTGTAAGAATATTTATAAGAATTTTTTTAAAGTTTTGAAATATGTTTTAACTTTTATAAGTTGCTAAAATTTAATTTATCTATTTTTTATTTTAAATAAATAAATAAATAACATGTTTATTCATAAAGGTACAAAATAAAATAACTCTTTATACTTCTTGAGGAGTACTTTAAATAGTGTGAAATAATTGAGTTGATGTGTTTTATCATATATAGACACAGTATATCAATAAATACAGAATTCTTTACGCACAATCCGCATTAAAGTCCTATTTCATTCTCTTAATACATTTATAAATATTATTTTTTGTCAAAACTTAAGTTTCCGTGATGCAAATCATATTCAAAGTTTTTTATTATATTATAAAATAAATTTCCCATCAACTTAAATTGCACCTAAGTTGTGGTATTTATGAGGATGAAAAAAGTCCAAAGAAAAATGTTTATTCACATGTTGAAAATATTATACCCACCTTTCTTGGTACTCATGTTTCTACTCTTAAAAAATTTATTCCTACAAATAGTATTTTTTTTCTAAGATAATACTTGACTATACTAATTTTAAATCTATATTTTTTTATTAGATGAAGAAATCGAATTAAACACAATTTTTTAAAATTAAAAATAGTCTTTACATGAATTACTTGAAGGAATTTTAACTCTTTTATTCTCTTAGAAAAATATTTAGAGACAAAAGTCAAATAAAACCTGAACCAAACAAGAGTCCATGAAAGACACCATTATTGGGAAAAACTAAAATAAGGACCCAAACCAAATTGGGCTTTGATGTCGTGGGCTCCTGTGTAATTGACCGATTTACTCTTGAATTGTGATGGCACCAAATTTCTGATCATATAATGCATGCTGCTGTTTATGCCACCATCGCTGACATCACAGATTCGTTGAGTCATGCATCACATATTAACATAAATTTATATGACAAAGTATTTATTATTTTTTATAAAAATTTATAAATATGATTTACTAAGATCAATGTTTCAATTGATAAACTCTGCAGTCTTAAAAAAAAAGTTTATCCTGTAACTTAAATATTTTTTTTGTGTTGTTCTGCTTCTTAAACTGCAATTATCCTTTGAGGTTCTTCAACCTACGAATTTGGTTGGATGTAGAACTTTTTTTACTGATGAAGGTGATCAGGTGGAGATAAAAGGTAGGTTTCAAACTTCTCAAAAAAAAAAAATACGAGATTATCATATAAATATAACCTTGTTTTTGAAAAGATGTATTTATATATGTTAAATTGAAATTATTATTTTTTTAAAAAATTTAATTAATTTTTAACTTTACATTTGAATTGATAAAATTTAATAAATCTTAAAAAATTAATAATAATTTTAATATGTGTCTAATAATAGATAATAGAAATTTATATATGTTTAAGAGAGTGAGAAGGAATTTCGAACGATATGGTAATAATATTAAAAAAAAATCATATATAATCCAAAAAAATTCTTAAATAGATCGATTTATTAAATACAATTATGAATTATCTAATCATATTTTGATAACTTAATATTAAAATCAATTAAATTTAAAGAAAAAAAATATAAATTAAAATTTTCAAAAAATAATTTATTTTTAAAAAATTAATTAATTATAAGGATGAACTATTAAAATTTAATTAAATAATTTATAACCCTACGGTGATGAAATAGTTATGAAGTTTTAGTGATACTGAAACACGTGTACCTTGATATCTTGACCGTTGAATTTAGAAAATGAGTGATGGAAGAAGTACTGTGACAGTAGACGAGAAGGAAATTTCTGCTTTGATTTTGATTATGCTAAGTGCGAATCTGAGAAATAGGAAGAAAAAAAATGAAAATAGATAAAAAATAAATAAATTATTATTATTTGTTTAAATTAATAGTAAAAATATATATATTAGTATAAATTTTATTTTATATAAATTTTAAAAAAATAAAATTTTTATTATATTTTTTAAAAAAATATATATAATAATTTTAACCATTTAATATAAATAAAAAACAAAAAAAATTATTCTCATATAAATAGAAAAAAAATTTTCATAGATCCTGCAATTTTTTTATATATAAAAAAATAATAATATTATTTTTTTATCAAAATATAGGTACGTATTTACCTAGAAACGACTACGAATTTTTGTGACTTATAGACTTGCTGTTGGAACCGAAAGCACAAAATGGGGGAAGGTGTAGACTAAAAACCAACCTATTAATCATTAATTATTAAATTTGCAATTGCATTCACAACCGTGTTGATGTCACACCTCATAACTTTTACTTTTTCTCCAAGTTTAAACAGTATCTTTAGATCTGAAGGAATGTGTGGAAACTGGGAAGAGCTATTCAAATCAACCCACTCCTTTGATTTGACATAGGTGAAACAAACATAGCCACCTTTAATTGTCCATGCACTGCAATTTAAAAGATAAAAAATAAAAAAATATATTTATTTATATCATTAACGTGTCGGTGGGGGCGGAGGGATTCACAAAAAGCCTCAAACATTATCTATTTAACATGTTAACAAAAGACAAAATTGTAAAACAACCAATGAGGATTTTCATCAAAATATATTATCACAATCGACCAAAATTGTTTACTACCAGTGATGTCAAATGTTGAGTATATCATTGTCATGATAATTGCCACCCCAAATTAAACATGGGTGGCAATAGAATCGCCAGCAATGATGTTACTTTATATGAAGTTTGAAGATGGTAAAAGATTGAAGAAAGGTGGAAAGGAATGAAGGTACAATTCTGGCTAGCTCACAGGGTTCCTCGTGCCCATAGACTTTTTCTTTAAGTGTTGTGAATGGACTTGACCATCTTCAGCTTTCGGTTTGATGTTAATCCAAATTAGAATGCATTAGTGTTAATGACATTAGCATGACCGAAGGAATAAGCAGATATGCCAGGATTGGTGGTTGGTTATGAAAGCAACGTTGTTTTCACACTCTCCCATTACGTGGTGCCATTTGGCTGCCTCATTACCAAAAGTTAGAAAGGGTATATGAAATAATATATATATACGAGTAAAAAATTTAATTTATTTTAAAAATAACTTATACTAAAATAATTTATTTTATTTAATAGTATTTTTAATTATTAAATTTTATCAATTTATTTATCAAATGAAAAAATTATTGTATAAATCAAATTTATAAAATTTTATAAAATATAAATTTTTTTAATATTATATTAAATAATTTTAATTTAACGTAAATTAGTAGAAAAATTATATGTAAAATTAAAATTATTTAATAACTTATTAATTTTTTAAAATTTTATAAATTTAATTTACAGAATAAAATTTTTAATTTAATGATTATATTAATAAAATTTAATAATTTAATAAAATTATTGAATAAAATAACTTTAATATAGATTATTTTTAGAATAAGTTGATTTCTTCTTTTTCATGTGTAAAATCTTAATTTTAAGAACTGATTTTAAATATTTAAAATAAAAAAAATTATTATAAATTTTATATTTTTATATTAAAATACAAAATAAAAAAATTATTTTTAAAAAAAATCTTTTTTCTTCATTTTATTATTTAAAATTTATACATATAAATTAAAAAATTTAATTAATATAATATAATATATTATTATATTTAGATTAAAATATTTTTATTTATATTTCCAATCATTTTATTTGTTTTTATTTGACTTTGATAGGTTAAAAATAAAAAAATAAAAAATTTGAAAAATTTAAAACAACAAAATAAAAGGAATAAATAAAATATCAATTTTAAATGCTTAAATGAAGTTAACAAAATTGACATATATATATATATATATATTAATGTATATTCATAGATACATGTTAAAAAATCAAAATAGAAAGTTTTTATTTAAAATGTTTATTTTAAAAAATTAAATACATATATTTTTATAATAATTAAAAGTATTTAATGAAATTTAATTAATACTTTTTAACTTATACTAATAGGTATTTAGTTTAAATGGTATACATTTCACTTTCCTAAAATAAGTTAGTGAATTAAAATTTGTATATATAAAAAATCTCCGCAATGAAAACTAGTCCTACCATATTATGCATGCTTTCGACTTGAGTAGAAATTTCACCTTTATAGAATTGATCCTAAGTTTTATTTTGTCTATTAAATAAATATTATAAATAATTTTTATCATAAAAAAAATAAAATGAAAACTTTTCTCTTCCTTTTTTTATAGATATTTTTATTCGTCAGAAATCCTAATGATACCAATTTCTAATTTTGCATATAAATCTGAATTTTCTTAAGAGTTCCTGATTTTTTTTTTCCCAATTGAGCTAATTCCTTCTTATATATTAATCAAGTGGTCTAGATAAAAAAAAAATACTCTTTAATTAAGAAAACTGGAATACACTTTGAAACTCCCCACTTAGGTCTTAGGTAAAGAAGGAAAAGAGATCTAAGAGGGGTAAAATAAATTTGGATATATGAATAGGAATGATGCAATGATGTGTTGGTCCGAATAGCCAATTCAAAATGAGTTATGGGGAAAAGTATCTACGACGTATGTAGGAAGTGTATATGCTTGATATGTAACTTAAAAAGAAAAGGTATATATGTTTGACATGTGCAGGGATCAGGCCAGACAGATAATTGCATAGCCTCATTATTACATTGTGCTAAATTTGTACATATATGGAGGATGGTGTCCTCCCTATATATGGTCAAAAGGGTGGACATTAATCATGCAGGTTCAATTTTCTTTAATACATTTAGTTTATTCATATAGAAAGGATAAACATGAAGAGAAGAGTTGCCTTTTGTCATTAAAAACATTTATCATATAACAATAGTTATTAGAGATAAGCAATTTGGTCTTGTGCTCTGTGGCCCTTAACCAGCCCTACTTTATGAGAAACTAATTATACTACGTTCCCTACTTTTTGAAAAAAGATTAAGGATGCTATGATCATAGTCTCAGTGGGCTATAAATTATTGAAATGGGCATGACCTTGATAACTTTTGAAGTAACACTCTGATCTTGTGCACTTTTTTTTAGATGATAAAATGTCTATGAGGGGATCTAAATCTAATTCCAGGTTTCTGCTCACTGTCCTACCTCTTCTTCTCTCTTTGATGTGCCAAGAGATTGTAGCAACCAGCAGATTAAGAAGCAAAGAGGGTTGTTCTTCAATTGGCATTGCTTGCCATGTCAAAGTCACTCGGATACATAATCTTCTAGAGATGGATGAATACGGTAATGGCTATGTGTCTTCACCTCATGATGATTATGATTATGACTTCTATAGAAAACATGGGGATATTCCAAGCCCTGGTGTTGGTCACTAATTAAAGTGAGTATTCATCTATGGACAGATTTATTGTTTATTAACATATATACATAAGGCACAGATTAATTTAATTTGTTCCCTTTCCCTTTTTGATTTCTTTTTCAATGTCCAATTGGCCATTTGCTGATGCTGTTCCTAAATTTTTTCTTTGCAGATGGGCTTATGATTGGTGTGCTGAAAGGTTTTGGAGACCAGACTACCTATTGGTTCCAGGAACGTTTGTTATATATGGATTGTGGGTATTTTAATTAGTTGTTGTTTACTGTTTATAATGACATATACAAATTGAGGACCAGATAAATTAAATTTATATAAATTTGTTAATTTATATATAGCGAGGAGATGCAATGTTTGTGTATTTTATTTCTGTCAAAATAAATAATAAAGATTTTTTTTTAATCTTTTTTATTGTGGCATTTGAACTTGAATCCAGTCCTTGATTCGAATCTGTTTCTTCTATCTTTTGTTTGCTACAGCCTACAGGATTATATTTAGCAGTCCTTTCTCAACAAGTAAAATTATTATGACGATGATGATTTTATAATATTAAATTTCACTAATATATATCAATCTATATACTTATTAATTTAACTATACGTTTAAATTTAATAAATTATTTAAAAAATTATTAGTCTATTTAAAATATTCATTTATGAAATATGTTTTAAAACAAGTCTTCTAATTTCAATTGAAAAAACGAAAGTAGATTAAAGTTTAAAATAACTTATATTATATATATAGCTTATATTTCAATTTTGAAAACTATGTCCAGTGTAAATTTTGATAAATTCCAGTATGTATCTCCATTTTCATTCCTATATATGAAAAGAGAGATATAATTATTTAAATGATGAGATCAACAATGATACGCCTTGAAGTTTTTTCTATTTTTTTACTGCATGAATCTATTTGTGAATAAAATAAAGCAAAAAAAAAATTGGTCAAGAATTTTTTTTTAATAATATATTTGAGAATTGAATTTTGCAACAAAACTAAAGAATAAGGTAAACTTTTTGTTTTTAGTACATATTTCGGAATAAAAGTTAAAAAACAGTAATTTTTTTGTTTTTAGTAAATAATTTCAAATTTGATAATTTTTTAAAATATAAATAAAATAATAAATTTACATAAATTTATTATATGTTTAGTTCAATTTATTTTTAGAAAAAAATAATTACTCACTTTTTTTAAAATTTTGAGAGAAATTTTAAAAAATAAGTACTTAATTTAATTTGTACTCAACATACTATTCGTTTCCTAATCTCTTTTTTAAATAAATATTATACAATTAATTAATTTAAATATATTAAAAAAAAAACTTCTCTATTGGTGCCTTTTTCTGGTCGAGGTATTGCTGCCTTATTCAGCCGATGGACTGTGATCCTAGTCCTGTTGGGCCTTTTTGTTTTTGAGCCCAATAATAATAAATTATCCATAGATTGGGCCCAGTCCACTCTATTTACGGCTAGGCTCAATCTAACTGAAATGTGGAATCTAATATTTATGATTATACCCTTAGCCCAATAGATTTCAATAATTCCTTACCCGGCAGAAATTTCTACGCCTAAACAAAGCGATGATTCCATTCAACCTAGTAGGTAAGATTCCGTCGTCGCTGTTTCATTATAAGTCTCACTTTTTTCTTTTTTCTTTCTTTTAAACTAACGAGATATATATAATAAGCCTAATAAGGAGGAAGAAGGTGAGGAAGTGAAAAATAAACAAAATATATTATGAGAGACGAACTCATACATTCACAATTTATGTCAAACAATTTAACTAGTAAAACTGACTCAGAGAAATATGTCTCGGTTTAATTCTTCATTCAATCACTCCCACACACAATTAATGAGTCTTTTTGGTAATATATTTTTTTTGTTGCAATTTTTTTGTAATATACTGCAGGGATACAGCATCAATTTCTAGCGCGTGCACATTTTAGGACAGAAAATGAATATATATATATATAATTATGTTAGTACAATAAAGACTATGATTGAAAGAAAAAATTATGATAAATTTTGTGTTTCATAATTTAAAAACATTAAAGCAGGAGGTTGGAATTTAGAAGTTTAAGCCTTGAATGCAACCTTGACTTGTTCTTTCATACCTTGACTATGTAAGCTGTTTGTAATGACATTCCATATACAAACTTAAATGGTCTCTTATTCACAAGTACAGGACTTGTAGGCTTCAAACATTGATACACCTTCACATGTTCAAGCTTGAATATCACTTAATTTCTTAAAAATGTTAGTTATGAAATTGATAATGAATTTTTCTTCATCCAAGATTATGTTAAGTTAGAAAAATCAATTGACTTAAATAAATCCACCAAATATAAGTTTGAATTTTAAAATTTAAATCTAGATTAATTTTAAATTTTATGATCCAATTTGTTTTAGTTTTTTATCAAGTTAAGAATAGTACATTTTATTAAATATAAAATGTTGACTTGGATCAAGTTTAAATATTTATTTTATAATTTAAATAAAAGATAGATATTTTTTATTTGAGTTTATAGAGCTCATTAAGATAGTTTAATGTAAATTTAATAATTTATTTTACAAATATTAAATATATGATAAATATAGTTCACTTGCTTATGATGTGAATTAAAATAAGGAACAATAGTCATTAAAATTAAAGTTATTTGTTGTCATCAAAATTTATTATTATATTTAGATATATCAAGTAGTTTTTCTTCGTTTTCCATTATACAACTTGAAGATTAACTATTGTATCATTAATCATAAATAATATCATCATTTTTATTCATTTAGTCATGGATAGTATAGCAATCTTTCATTACCATTTTACTAAAATTATTTTTCATGATTGTGTTCTAAACCTTTCTATATTAAATAATACTTAAAAATTTTATTTTTATACATTTTCAGTAGATAATAGTTGGAAAACTTGTATTCGACCAATTAATTTATCATTAATCATCCATTTTTACATACCTAATCTATTTATCTTTTCACTCATCCGTTTAGATTGTTTAGATCATTGTTTGGCAATTTTTAATCTATCATAAATTAATGTTCATCTTTAATTAAACAGACCTAAATATACTTGTAAAAATATTATACTTGTAAAAATATAAGACTTTAACCATTAAATTTAAGATTTAAATAAATTTAAATTTTTGTTAATTTAACTTAATTAATCATGTATGTTCAAGTAGAATAGCCTTCATATACGTTAAACTACTTACGTTTTTACTTTTTTTATCTTTATGTTTATTATATTATATATATAACATATTTAATTTAAAAATAATTAAAATAATTTATAAAATAGATCAATCTTACATAATTTTCAATTAAACTCATTATTTTATAAATTTAAATAACTTAAATAATTGTTTGATTCTACCTGTATAACTCTACTGTATTGAACCAAACCTATTAATATGATAACACAAATTAATACCTTTACTTTATATCTACATTTTTATTTTTGGATGATTCTTAATTAATAAAAAAAATATTTTCCTTCTCTTATAGAAAAATTTTAGACATTCATTTGTTTAAATTTTTTTACTGACTAGAATGTACTTTTTCTCGTGAAATTAATTCTTAATCAAGTGCAATTAGCTATAATTATTCCATGATATATTAGATTTAACCATAAATAATAATTCTTTGCCTTCTCCCTTTACTAATTTTATTAAATCCAATTATACAACTTCACTACAAACAGATTTTACTTTGGTAAAATATTAATTTTAGTAGTTATAGTCTGACATTGCTTTTTCTTGCAAAAAAATGTGGTCAGGCTATTCTTTACTCGTTTTCATGGATGTCGTGTGATTAATTTATGGTAAGAACTTATCCTTAATATTAATTGGGTAATTTTTTTTTTCTTCTCCATTTTTTCTTTTTATTTTTATTTTATATTTTTTTTTCTTTTTTACATGTAGTTTCATACATACATTTCTTTATCTCACTTATTCTCTGAAATGGATCTCTCCAATACTCAGAGGATTCTTGTCCACAAAAAACATGACCTTTCTAACCTGAATCATCCAAGTCTTTTTTTCCCCTCATTAATTAGTGGTGTCATCTATTTTTAATATGCTCCATGCGCTCTAACTTTAGTTGAGCTTCATTAAATTTGACACTGATATGTTATTTGCTATGATCATTGGTTAATATTAGACACTTATCGTTTGTTTATATTGATAGATTTTAGAAAAATAATTTTAAAAGAAAAAATAAAAATGATTCTCTTAGTTATTTGAATGAAATGAAAATAAAAAAAACATAGATTTTTTTTAAAAAGTTGACTAAAATAAAAATATTTTCTAAATAGTAAGAAAACAATGAAAGAATAAAAAGAAAAAGAAAGTTATAGATTTTATTTTAAATAATATTTTATATAATAAAAAATTTTGACTTTTTTATTAAAACACTATGATAATTTTTTTTATAATTATTATAAATAATTTTAGAGAGATAAATTCAAAAGGATAAAAAATAAAATAAAAAGAACTCTCTTAATTATTTGAATGAAATGAAAATAAGGGAAGATGGAATTTTTTTCATGAAATTCACTAAACTAAAAATTGTTTCTACTATGATATGAAAATGATAGGGAAGATAAGAGAGAAAAGAAGCATGAAGTTTTTATTTTAAATAATATAAAAATTTTGAAATTAATTTTTATAAGAAAAATATTATAATAATTTTTTTATTAAACTTTTTATAATTATTATAAAAAGAGTTGTACTACGATCGCTGATTGCAAGCTTCCAAACTATACAAAATGAAAGAATTGAATGAGGGAGGAAAAAATTTGTACCCACATTCTCGTGGTCCTGTGCACATAAAAGAATGGAAGACAATTGTTTCAAACATTTTCACGATTCCGAAATTTTACAGACAATGTTTTATATTAAAATAGTCCTAAAAACTCGTTTGATAGTGAATATAAAATACAGAAGAATATAATATGAGAGTTATACAAAAATAAAATATGATAATTTTTTATTTAATGTATATCAGTATAATAAATTATATAATATAATGTTATTCTATCTAACATCAGATAATAACAAATAATTATATAATAAGATATAAATTATATTTTTTATTAAAATTAACATAACTTATTAAGGTTAACTTTTAATATATATTTTTGAATTTTTAAAAATATATATAAATATTAAAAATCGTTGACAAATTATTTTTATAGACAAATTATATTTAAAAAGTCATATTAAAATTGGAATAAATTTATTTAAAAAATTGCAATTAAAACTAACAATGTGTCTTTTGTGATAAATTATAATAAAAAAGAGTAAATCATAAAATTTTCAAGTTTATATGTTATAAAATGAAGGGAATATTTTTTAACAAGAATAACTTTTTTAAAGAAAAGCTGTATTGCATTTGTTATAAATAATTAAAATAATTTTTATAAATTATTAAAAAGAATGTAAAATATAAACTATAAAATAAAAAAATATTCTTATTTTAACAGATTTCCAATCCTATTATCTTACTCTATATTCTTATGATTGTTACTACATGGGAGCTAAAATTTAATGGGAGATTACGCAATGAAACACCAGCCTATATACAACTCAATATTTTTGACTCTAGCTTCCAATTCATGCCCGTTATCTTGTGCTCTGGCTTTCAGCATTATAGTTCTATATTTTTGTCTTTTATCTTATGGTCCAATCAATTATTGCTTTTCAATTAAGCACTCTATGGCACCCTTACTTCTAATGGATCAATAACAACAATTAAGCGATGCATATAAAAAACCTCCATTGCTTCTCATTTTCTTCCCAACAATTCTGAAGGTGAGATCTTAATGCTTTGTTTGTTTAGGATTAAT
The DNA here is from genome assembly GCA_037954105.1 of Canavalia gladiata. NCBI lineage: Eukaryota > Viridiplantae > Streptophyta > Magnoliopsida > Fabales > Fabaceae > Canavalia > Canavalia gladiata. The sequence continues at coordinate 54,662,837 of CM075659.1, read as the reverse complement.
TAGGAAAAAAAATAACAAAGAGTAAAATAAAATTGATAGAGATTTTTTTTTTTATTTGTTCTCAATTGTTTGATTTAAGAGTCCCATAAAAATAATCTTCCAAACAGAAGAAAATTAGGGAGAAAAAACTATTCTAATTTTTTTTTTGCTTTTAATACTTATATTATTAAAAAATAAATAAAATATTTTTAATTTTATTACTAAAAATTTAATTTTTTGAAGTTTATTTTAATTTTTTAATTAATATTTTTTTTCTAATATTTTTTTTTATTTTCTTTTTATTCATCAAAATAATTTATTTTTTCATCCTATTTATAATTTATTTTTTTCTTCATATTTTTTAACTTTATTTTTACAAAAAATCAAATAAGACAAAAGAAAAAAATAAAAGAGCAAAAAATTAATTAAAAATAACATGAAAAAAGTAAGAAAAAATTTAATTAAATGATCATAAAAATTAAAAAATATTTAATATTTTTTAAGATTATTTTTCAATTTTATATTATATAAATATTATAAAAAATAAATACATTAAAAGAAAAACATAATTCCCACGTCCTTCCCCACCTAAAATCATGCCTATGCTATGCTGGGTGAAAATTTCAAAGTGGACCCCACACACACTTAATTCCGCCTCTCCTAAGTCCTAACAACAAATTCATCCAAACAATTATCGTTTAACTTTCTCCGCGTTTTAACTTTTGACTGCTCTTGTTTTTCTTCTTTACTAATTTCACCATTCCAAACAAATGCTAAGAGTTCAAATGATATCATTTTGATTAATGATTACTTTCATGCTGGTTAAATTATTATCATTTAAGCATCTTCATGCGTCAAGACATATTTGTTAAGTAATGGATCTAAGAGCAATTTTAAAGTCATTGTTTATGAAGTTGCTTGTATTAACTTTGTCAAAAGGTAATCCAACTTACACATGTTGTTTCTATGCTTGTAGACAAGATGTGAATTCAATACATTTTTATTTGGTTAGATTGATACGAATAGCGGTGAGAACATATAAATTCGTTTCTAAATTAATGGATGAACATAACTTAAGATGTAATTTATTAAGTACCTCGTCAATCATATGTTTCTGGGACTTGTATGTCTTTGTGTACTTTTTCTCATAAGCCAATTTAGATATTATTTGTTTTGTAGCCGAATTTTTTAAGTAGTTACTTTGAAAAAATAAAACATTTCACAAGTTGTAAAGAATGGGTATCATTATGCAACGTTGCATGATGTGCAACATTGTCAAAAGGAATGAACATCCATCCTTTGATTCTTCCCATGTTCTACACTCTCTCACAATCATGAAAAAAATAGTAATTTTTCTGTTAGCAACATTCGTCACTGTCGGTTGGTAGAGAAATTTAACAGTCTCCACCTCCACTCTTGTTTGTTTAATCTAGAACATAACACTGGCTTTACCACTGTCTTATATACCTTAACCTTAAAAAAATATTAAAAAAAAGAAATATCCTCAATTCATTTTAGAATTGGATGTACCTGCCTGATTTTTCCTTGAAGTGCCAGCATCAAATGTACACAGCACAAGTAAGAATGAGCTTTCCATTCATGGATTCATAAGGATCTACCCCTAAACATTACCACGTGGTACATGCTGCCCAGCATGATGTATGGGTTTAATTCCCAGAACGTGGTGAGTAAGAGTGAAGGGGAAAAGGCTTATATATATTTTTTAGTTCTGAAATTTAATTTTAGTCTTTAAATTTTTATTAAATTTATTTTTTCAAAATAATTTTTAAATGTCTAAATATTTAATATTAAAAATATTATATTTTAAAAATTTAAATATATTTGACCAAAAAATATAATAAATAACACGACAAAAGAATGTAGTGTATGTTTGATTGTAGTTCAATATCTAGTTGATTTTTGTAAAAGATTATTTTAACTTTATAATAAACATGATAATTGTTTTAATATTGAGATAAAATATTATTATTATTATTTTAAATTATTTTTACCTTTATTTAAAATTTTAGCATTTTATTTTTATTTTTAATATATTTTGATAATGTTTTATTTATTATGATATATTACTTTTTTTATTATTTGTAATATTATATTATTTAGTTTAGTTATTAAGTTTTTATATTATTTATAGTAAAATATTTAATGTTAATTAATAAAACTATTGAAGATAAAATAAATACTTATTCTCTAATAATATTATCTAAAATTTATTTATAAAAATTTAAATATTTTTTAATTTAAAATAAAATATTATTTATTTAAAATATAATTTTTATTAAAAAGTATATTATAAATAAATAAAATTATAAAAAATTTATATTATATAATTTATAAATTTAAAATTTTACCTAAATTTTTAATTTTTAACTACTTGATCCGAAAATTTTACCGGACATAACCATGTTATGTACATATTATAACATGAATTAGTAATTTTAATAACACCTTTATTTTACTTGGGTTAGCAAGCTACTTTCCGAGTTTAAAATGTGGGGATGGAAGGTCTCAATCTTGAAGATGAAACGGACGTGATTGATACCTGTCACAGTCAAAAAGTAGATTTGGGTGAATCCCAGAAGGGACAAAGTGATTCAGAAAATGGGTATAGCACTGCTCAATTGGTTTGAGAAGTGAGATAAAAGGACGGAAAAGGCTGGGCAATGGGCATTAATGTCCTCATAAAGGGTATGTGGAAAGCTGGGGCTTGCTCAATGCTGATGCCCACGTTCACATGTTCAGCCTTCTTCACCTTTTCAAATGCCATTTATATTCATGCACATGCCTCTGCTTTTCATTAGTCCCATTTTATCTTGAGTTCATCAATGTGCTCCATTCTGCCCTTATACTGCTTTCTTATACACAATTTTTACTCTATTTATTTATATTTGTGGTTAGCCTAATTTTGTCTTAACTCTTTCGTTTGATTGAATATCATCGGTTTTTGTCCACGTGTGTGGCTGCTTTAGCTTTGTAATAACGGACCATGGACAATTTCAAAGAGTAGGTGGGTGGGGAACTTTGCAAGTTTGGTTGTTTATGCATACTATGTGTAATGTGTAATAAATAAATAAAATGACATAAATACCCAAAATGAAGACCAGAGAATTAGTGGTATATAAAGTATGTGAGGGAGAATAGAAGGAAAAGCAAAAATCATAACTGACCCTTGAAATAGGCCTCATTTTGGGTAGGCGTTTGGCACTAGTGAATTTGTAACTGTCGCTCAATCACGTGATTTTGCCTTCTGTCAACATCATTGGGACGGTTGCCACATTGTATTTTTATTTTTTCTTCCCAAATTAAATTGGTACACTCACACTTTACACGAATATATTCTAAAATATAATAAAATAATCAAAATAAGGGATATAATAAATCATATGAAGAAAAGGAAGGAAAAAAAAATAAAAAAATTTAAAAAGAATAAGTATATGTTGATAAATAGTTAAATACTGTTTTCATACCGCTATGTAACTTTATAGGTACCTATCCATCTTTGATAATAATATTCTCATTTTTTTCTTCCTGCTATGTGACTTTATGTATCTATCCATGATAATAGGGGGACCGTGAAATTAGCTTCTTTTTGTTCTGTCTTCATCTCCATCATTGTCCCAACTTCCAAGTTCTATTACAAATTCCTAAGGTAGTTCCTTTTCCTCTAAGGCTAAATCATTCTTGTTGGACTTACCAACAAACAGTGAAGTGTTTGCTTTTTTATTACCTTTATGGTACAAACCAAATTAAAAAAAAAATACTGGAAAGTAAAAAAAAGAAGCAAAAGGCCTGATGATAAAGTAAGGTGGCATATGACACAACAGATTTTTTGAATGGTAATAGTGTGGATGAAATACACTTTGCTTCTTTCTTTGCTTGGATGGTTCTAATTGAAGTATATCTGATTAGTGATTAACAACTTATTGATTCTTTCTCCACTCATTCCTTCCTTTTATAATGTTATTTTTTTAATCTTTTTTCGTTTTCACCATACCCATTGAATATCTTATATGAAACTTATGATTTTTATGATAAAGTGTCAGCTTAGGAATACTGCTTTTTTGGTTTTCTTCTGCCTCCCTTAATTTTTGAGGAAATAAAAAATTGTGCTCACCTATCAAGAAGATTTGACAGAGATATGGATGTCATGTGAGTTTATCCAAAAGTGAGTGAATGTTTTCCTTCCTTCACCTCTGATTTTGGGTACATACACAGGATGAGTGGTTGTAATTGCTGGTCTGAGATTCCTTTTACTCTTGTTTCAGACAGTGCTTGTTCTTTAGATTTGTGTAACATAGCGTGTGCTGTTGGTCGGTGCAGATCTGCAACTACCATTAAGCTGTTACTCTCAGTGGGAAGAGCATTGAGGAGTAAGGCAAATGGATCTTGAATCCAGGAATTGTAGGGAAACCTTAAAGGTTAGTGCATTAACTTGGAAAGCCCCACCAACAAAAGAAAGAAAGAAAAGCTTGAAAAATCCTTTTTTTTTTTCTTTCTTTTATATAGATTTCATCTTCCTAAAAGTGAATTAGTGATATCTATGTGGGTTTCTTCATTGGCTGATAGGTGGTTAGTTGGTGGGACATAAAATTTGAGTTCAGAATGCTTTTGAAACAAAAATGAATGCCTAAAGAGTAACATGATAAATTGCATTTCAGAAGGATTCTTGGAAGACTATTCTGCTTTTGGCATACCAAAGCCTTGGTGTGGTGTATGGTGACTTGAGCATTTCTCCATTGTATGTTTACACAAGCACATTTGCAGAAGATATTGAACATTCAGAGACCAATGAAGAGATTTTTGGTGCTCTCTCTTTTGTCTTCTGGACTCTGACATTGGTGCCACTGTTCAAATACGTGTTTGTGGTTCTTAGAGCTGATGATAATGGAGAGGGTAAGCATTTGAACAAACGAGAGAGGGCAATATGCTGCTACTCCTCTTTTTGATGATTTTTCACGCATGATTCTGCAGGTGGTACATTTGCTCTATATTCCTTGATTTGTAGGCATGCTAAAGTTAGTCTTCTTCCAAATCGACAACATGCTGATGAAGCCCTTTCTACATATAAGTTGGAGGAGCCTCCAGAGAAAAATACTTCTGGAGTGAAGATGGTGCTTGAGAAATATAAGGCCTTGCATACAGCTCTACTAATTGTGGTTCTTCTTGGCACTTGTATGGTAATAGGAGATGGACTGCTTACACCAGCTATTTCTGGTAAGATTCCACCTTATTAACCATGTTTTTACAAATAATTTCTTATCAATTTCTTGATTAGCCATCCATTTGTGTAGTTTTCTCGGCAGTATCTGGTCTTGAGGTATCTATGTCCAAGAAACACCATCAGTGTAAGTTCACGTATGGCATCCTCTATATTTCAATTCAAATTAAATGGCAAAGAAGTTTATTTAATTGTCACATGGAGATAACTGGGAGAAATTTTTTTACCAGTATGCATCAGTATAGAATACAATGATGAAAGAGTTCATTCATAGCTTATCATATTAGTTGAAATGGTTAATTTGCAGGATTTCTTCCTTGTTTCTGTATTTTAACCTATTGATCTGCGTTTGCAGATGCTGTGATTCCCATCACTTGCTTCATACTAGTGTGTTTGTTTGCACTCCAACACTATGGTACACATAAAGTGGGATTCCTTTTTGCTCCAATTGTGTTGGCATGGCTACTGTGCATAAGCACACTTGGTTTATATAATATATTCAAATGGAACCCACATGTGTATAAAGCTCTTTCACCGTATTATATGTTCAAGTTCTTGAAGAAGACACGGATAAGTGGATGGATGTCTTTGGGTGGAATATTGCTGTGCATAACAGGTAAAGTGGAAAATTTAAATACATGGTTAAATCTAATGTCTTGCACTGTACTCCTATATTACATTTTTGTCAACTCCCAAACTGTGCCTATATGCAAATGTACGAATGTTTTGTAGTTGTCTTTTCTGCAACCTCAAAGTCAAAACTTTGATTTGACTAGGATGCAGATTAAGTTCTATGTGCACATTTACTTTTGAACAATTCTGAACCCTCCATTATTATTCCCCTAAAAATATTCAACAGCATGCTGTTATTTACATAAAGAACAATTTTAGTTTACTTTCACTATGACCAAACTAGTGATTGTGCCCTCAATAGATTTGAGTTTCACATGGAACGATGTAAAATGTCTATGGTTGCTTCAACATAATATAGTTTACCAGATGACGGACTGCTTTTGTGTTGACCTTGTGAGCAGGCTCAGAAGCTATGTTTGCTGATCTTGGCCATTTCTCATATATGGCTATTCAGGTTAGCTTATAGTTTTCTGTTTCTTACTTTTGTTCTGGAATATTGGTCAGCTCTTATATTATAGGCCTCTGAAAGGTCATTTAAATGTGAAAGATCTTAACAATTTGCCATATGCAGACTGCATTTACCTTTCTGGTATACCCTGCACTTATATTGGCATATATGGGTCAAGCTGCTTACTTGTCACATCATCATGATTCCGAACTCCAAATCAGTTTCTATGTCTCAGTTCCAGGTATTCACTGTCCCAGTTCAGTTTTTATAGATAATTACTTACTAGTAGGCACCAAAATGAGGAGGAAGTCACATAAATAACTAGTTGGTAAAAAGTAAAAACTTCTTGGCAGCATGGTTGTATATATGAACTTATTTACAATGCCTTTGTTAGTTTCCTGAAAGTACATAGTTGTTCTTGCCTGGTATAATAGCACATTATAAAAAACATTATGCATGTTTTTGGCTGCAGAAAGCGTGAGGTGGCCAGTGCTTATCTTGGCTATTCTAGCTTCTGTTGTAGGAAGCCAAGCAATCATCAGTGGAACATTTTCTATCATAAACCAGAGCCAATCTCTAGGTTGCTTCCCTAGAGTTAAGGTTGTTCATACATCTGACAAGATACATGGTCAGGTCTACATCCCTGAAATTAATTGGATACTCATGATCCTCTGCATTGCTGTGACCATTGGATTTCGGGACACAAAACACATGGGAAATGCTTCAGGTAAATTAACATTTATGCATAAATAACTGAATCAGGGTTCTTCCTTATTGTTGAAGCTTGAAGTTTTCTTTGTTGCTATCATTGTTTGTTGATGCTAGATCCTTTGGTTTTACCCTACTGACTGTTGATTCTTAACATTTACTTTCTTAATATAAATCCTCAGCTTGGGGAGTTGGAGATACTTATAATATTAATTTCAGAGATAGAAAGCATGCTGATGTTAACTATAGTGACATATAAATCAATCTTTATTTGGTGCAGGGTTAGCTGTGATGACAGTGATGCTGGTAACAACATGCCTTACTTCCTTAGTAATCATACTTTGTTGGCATAAACCCCCTATCATAGCCCTTTGTTTCCTATTGTTTTTTGGCTCTATTGAATTGCTGTATTTCTCAGCTTCACTGACAAAGTTTTGTGAGGGTGCCTGGTTCCCTATCCTACTGGCCCTCTTCCTTATGATTATAATGTTCCTTTGGCACTATGCAACCATCAAGAAATATGAATATGACCTTCACAACAAGGTGTCACTAGATTGGCTTCTAGCCTTAGGTCCAAGTTTGGGAATTGCCAGAGTTCCTGGAATAGGCCTAGTGTTCACTGACCTCACAACTGGCATCCCAGCAAACTTCTCCCGTTTTGTCACCAACCTCCCTGCATATCATCGCATCCTTGTTTTTGTGTGTGTGAAATCGGTACCTGTCCCTCATGTCCCTGCAGCTGAGAGGTACCTTGTTGGCCGTGTAGGACCGGCTACTCATCGGTCCTACAGGTGTATAGTCAGATATGGATATCGTGATGTTCATCAAGATGTTGATTCATTTGAGTCTGAGCTAGTAGCAAGGCTTGTTGATTTCATCCAATATGATTGGTATCGGAGTAGGAGGAGTAGCTTGAGCATTGAGGATGATGGTTCACACTCCAATGAATCATCAAGTCACAGACTAACAGTGATTGGAACAACCGGTTTCTGCAGCCAACCAGGATATGAGAGTGGGGAGAGTGTGCAGCGAGTGAGTGTATCTGTTGGGTTCCCCACTGTGCAAAGTGTGACAGATGTTATTGAGATGGAACCAATGGGTGTGACTGAGAGGAGAGTGAGGTTTGCTATTGATGATGAGCCTGAAAGTGATGCAAGGTCTGAGGTAGGAGTGCAAATGCAGGAAGAGCTGGAAGATCTTTATGCTGCTCAAGAAGCTGGGATTGCATTCATTCTTGGACATTCTCATGTGAGAGCAAAGCAAGGTTCATCTCTCTTCAAGAAATTGGCGCTTAACTATGGCTACAATTTCTTGAGAAGGAATTGCCGTGGCCCGGATGTGGCACTTAAGGTTCCCCCAGTTTCTCTTTTGGAGGTTGGCATGGTTTATATTGTCTAGAATATCTAACTTGTAATTAGATTTCTTTTTTGTTATGTTTTTGGTATAGAGATTTAGGCTTTAATGGCAAAGCATTGTGCAGTTTCCAAAGGCTTTTGTGAATGGGACTGTGGGAGTGACTCTACCCTTTAAAATTTGACGTAATTTATATAGCATGCTTGAATCCATAGCAAAAGGCTTATAAGACGAGACAATTCCCCACCCTTGGTGTTATTTCAAGATGCAGTTTTGAGATTGAAGGAGGCACTGTTATGGTTATAACCCCCTCCCCCTTTTCTCTTTCTGATGTGAACTGCAGATTTTATAACACTATGAACAAGGACTATATCCAAGATATAGATTGTCCTCATCCACCTGATGCATTGCCAATTTAGGTAACTCCATTCAAACAACTTTCATGATAATATTATATCATTTTCATTACTTGAAATAAATTAACTAACTGTTATCCAACAGTAATTTTAAAAATGTTTCTTAAATGAATTTCACAACTTATGACACACTTTAATATTTTATTATTCATCTTCATTTTTTAATATATTTCTATCTTAATTTGTAAATGCTAAAAGAATGTATTAATTTATAAATTTTTTAATTAAATAATGTGAATTCTGTTGTGAATTTAAGTATTTGCAAAAGAATTTCACAATTCTAGATTTTGTCATTCTTTTTTTTATTTTCGTACTTTTATATTTTATTGTAAAATTTGTTGAAAAGAAGTTTGCACAATATTTTTGTTAGCGTCACAAACTTGTAGCTTAATTCTCGTTCCACGCAGATTGTTTCGGGCTTTTTGACTAATTTAGAACAAATTTAAAAATTTACTAAAAAGAAAATTTTAATTACTAGTTTGTGGGTATTAAAATTTTGATTACTGTGAAGTGAATTTTTATCCTTTAGCTGCCTTTGCACTTATTGCCTTAGCATTTTTGTGAATAAGATGGAAGTTTCTTTTTTTCTTTTGGTTAATTGGAGAAAAATTGTCGTGTCTTAGCATTTTTCTTTGAAAAGAAAAAATCTCTTCCCTAAATCTTGTTAAGATTTGTCCTATTATTTCAAAGATAAAAGTCAAACAAATGAAATGCATTGCTACAATCTCAAGGAACTAATAGAAAGGAAAAAAATTATATAATTCAACATGCACTTTCCACATAGTGCATGCACAGGAACAAACAATCAAGAATTGAGATAACTATAAAAAGTTTATTCTCTCGTTCCTTGTTAGAAACTACCATATTTGCCCGGTCTATCTCTATGTAAGTTCTACAATGAAATTCAATTAATTATGCAGAAAATAAAATTGTGCTATCGGAATTTTATATGATGATATGAATCATAATGGTACAATAAAGTGATTCAAGACTCAATTACTACAACAAAGAATAATTGATCAAGCTGTCAAACGTAAGTGAAATTGAAGTCTTGTTCATGGTAACTACTTTGATTCATCTGGTAGAGTAAATAGAGATGGTAAGTAACCTTACGAAAGATATCAATAATGAGTGAGGTAAATACTTATATGATGAGTTTGGATATAAAAAAAAGTACCTTCAAAGTTTTGTAGTACTCATACTTATTTTTTATAGTCTTTTATCTCGTAAACACACTCATTTTATTCATAATCTTTGAATTTAATTTTGATATACTCGTAAAAATTTCTACATTATCACTCAATTAAAAATTACAGTAGGTATGATTTTAAAATTATAACAAATTTTTATAATGTTAATACATTTAATTTTAAATTTTTATCTTCTTTATAAATGTTAAATTTAAACATTTATATCGGTTAATAATTTTTAATATAATACAAAATTTATCAATGCAATTATTAAATTATATAATAACATTTTTATTATCATGTATATTAAATTTTAAATAATTTAAATATTTATAAATATATTATTTAATAACCTATATTTTTTATATTTTAATTATATATTATATGTTAAATAAAAATATATAATAAAATATTTATTAATTTTTATTTTATAAAATTAATTTATCTAATAAAAAATTTCAAACAAATAATTGAATTGATAAATCTTACATTTTACAAAAATTATTATATAACATAAATATCCAAATTTATCATTTATATTAAAAGATCTTATTCTTCTCTCTATCTATTTATTTACCTATATCTATATATATATATATATATATATATATTATAAAATTAAATTTTGTGGGAGTTATGTAATATTTATTTAAAATTTATAAAATAAAATATGATGCAATATCTTACATGATTTTATGGAAGATAATTTGGTTGAAAAGTATTAAATCTATATTTTAAATAAGATATATTAAAATAAAAAATAGATGAAAAAGAAAAAATAAAATATATTAAAATGAAAATATGATTAAAATATATAACAGGAAGAAAGATATTTATTAATGATTGTGCGGGAGTTACATGATTACGAGCAAGCGAAGAGAATAGAGATCCTCTAATTTTAAGAGCTCTCGAAGGTGCCACATAGTCCACTCTTAACCACCAGGTTTTGTGAGTGGTAGCAATGCTCTGGACAAAATATTGGGAACCACAAGTGGCTGCAATTTCTGGCCTCAAAAACTAAACTAAAACACACTTACACGGTCATATATATAACATACCAACCACAATTCAGAACAAGGGCAGGGTGGTGTGTGCTAAGAGAAGCCAAAATGGGACTTGGAACTCTGCCATTGACTCCTTCTTACACCAGTTTCTCTTCAAAATCAGGACTTATACACAACACCAACAATCACAGCAGGCTCAATACAAACACAAAATTCACAGTTTCAGCCAAACAAGAGAAGCAAGAAGCAAATAAGAAAAAGCAATCTTTGTTTAGCAGTGTAACCGAAGCTCTTGATTTTTCTCAAGTCAGATCCGCAGAGGATGCTCAACTTTTAGAAGATGCCAGACAAGCCACAAGGTCTGGAGAAAAGATGAGCAGAGAACAGGTGTATATATATATTACTCTTCCAATTCATCTTGTTTATATGCATTAATAAAATTTATTCACTTTTATTCTTTATGATCCTTCTAACTACTTTTTTTTTAATACAGTATGGAGCTCTTAGAAGGAAAATCGGTGGTACATACAAGGATTTTTTCAAATCTTATGTTGAAGGTACAATCTCTAGTTATTCTTTTATAAAATATACATTTTATCTTTCAAACAAATGAGACATTAGTGTGTTCCTTGATTAGTCTACTTTTGACTTCCCAACATTCTTCATTTTTTTATTGATCCTCTAAGGTCAATATCCAAAGATTCATTTCTGTATGAGTAGTTGAATCGGTCACTGTTTTACTTAGCATTGAATTGAAACCTTGTCTTTCAATTGAGCAGTGGATGGAGCATATGTTGAAGAGGGATGGGTTGACAAAACATGCAAGGTTTGCAAAAAGGACACCAAGGGCGAGGCAAGGCAAGTGGACAAGTTTGGAAGATATGTTCATGTAGCATGTCTAGAGAAGTCCACAAGTGGAAACTTCTTTACCAGACTCTTCTCATCATGACGTGGAATGATTAAGGGGAAATTCCATTTTCTCATTTACTCATATACCCGGGATTCTAATTACTCATCCAATTGTCAAATTAGATGTTTAGCTTTTGTATTGTCCAATACAAGAATTGAAATAATTGCAGTTTCCTTGTTGGCCAAATGAATTATATCAATCTTAACCGCACATTTTCTTTTACTTATCTCAAGACTTTATTGTCATTGCACAAAAACGAGCATTATTGCTTCAGGGGATCTAGAGTATGGTGATATATTGCCATACTTTGTGTGTGTGTGTGTGTGTGTTTAATTTAGGCGTCAGGTCATCCTTAAATATGAATTCTGATACCATACTAGGATTTATATGCATAATTTGGTAAACCTAAAATTCTGCATAATTTGTTATACAGAGGTTGGATTAGCCAACTTACTGAAAGAAGACGAATTTACCACCAATGATACTTGTCACATATTCAATATTATCGCCAATCAAAGAGTTCAAAGAATCAATCCATAGGGTAAGCTAAAAAGCCTTGTTCTTCAACCTCAACAATCTATATATATTATATTGAATTATAAAGTAACCAAAACTTAGTTGAATCTTCATGATCAGATGATGATGATAGTTTTCAACTCTCCATATATAAAACTTATCTGATGTAAACTTCCGTTGTTTCATAGAAGATAGAAGCACCCTAGAAACAATTCTATGAAGCAAATTGTATTCAATGTCTACGGTGGCATGTGAAATGAAGCAAACTCGATAGTACAGAACCTAACTCCACAATATTGAACTAAAAATTAAACCAAGGAAGATTTAAAAATATAAAATGTCAAGGAAATATATATAAAAAACAGAAATAAAAATAGATGAAAACAAAATAAAACTAACGGATTTTAAACAATATCATATGACAACAAATGAAACAATTTTTATATTATGCATAAATTTTTATATATTCTTCACATGATCTCCAATTGTAAGATACATATTGAAAGTTAGTGTACTTCCATTTTCTACTCGTTTGCAACCTTATAACACACATGCAAGCCATTAAAGACCACGTAATGGTCATTAAATTGTCTTCACCGTTGGCCGTTAAATCTTATTTCATTGAGTTTTAAGACTAACTTGATAACTCTTCAGAAATCAGCTTCATTGTCGCCATCGGTCATTTAATAAATTTGTGAACCATCATTATATATTCAAAATTTCTCATATATACCTAAACATATATAATAACATCTTATAGATAATAATTTTTTATTAAAAATATTGAATTCAAAATATTGGTAATGTTAAATGTTGTTATTTTTAATAAAAAATATTTTCTTATATTTTTATTGTGTTTTTAAATACATATTAAAAAATATTACATATTTTATTAAGAAGATTTTTTTTTTATAAAAATAAATCTACCATTTTTTTAACAAGTAATCCATGATATTATAGTTATTATGGGTGAGCTGAAACCGCGACCCACCAAAATTCAAAACTGACACACCATCAATGTGAACGGATGAGTGAAAGATGATAACAGATTGCAGGAACAGGTAAGAATGAACGATTAGAGATGGTTAAATCGGTTGGAGATGGATTCTACAAACATTATCCATCGAAAATTGAAACTGATCCACGATGTAAAAACTCAACGAACATGGTTATGTTGGCAGAATCCGTGGTATTTTTTACTTAATTCCATGATTTCTTTGCTATATTCTATGATTTCATCCCTCTAAAGTTTTCAAGATTATCTTGTCCTTTCAATATCTCAACTTTCAACCTTATTATGCTATAACCACATCTTTCTCAAGCTTCCTTTGATTGTATTTCATGGCTACCTGTCGTCAAAATTTGAAAAAATTTTACTATTCTTATCTTCTACTTTAACATGTCATAACCATCTGATTTAATCAATCATGGATTATACTTATATTTGACAAACATGATATTATGAACGGATGAGAATGAAAACATTTCCATGAACGACGATTTTTGGTGGTTGAAGGTTTTCCGGTCAAAACCTGTCCTCGTCCAAGAAACACCTTAATAATTCTTTTCAGGTAGCTAAAAACACTTTGTTGAAACAGAGTAATAATATAGTATCATAATAGTTTCCTTATTTTCTTAATTGATAAAAACACTTTATTGAACCTAAGGAGTGATATAGTATCACAATCGTCTTTTTTTTTGTTGGTAAATTATGGTGGTCTTGTCATAACTAATTTCAAAGATGGAAGAGACATATCTAAATTATATTTATATTTGTTATATATAGACATTCATCCCGTGTAATTGAACCTTTATTATATTTATATTTTCTACAAGTAAAAATATGTTATAATTGATAAAATTTATTATTTATAACAAAAGTTGTTAAAATATTAGTCTGAGTTATTATATTGATTAACATGATTAATATATTATTAATTATGAGTTTTATCTGGACGGGTGATTCATTTTATTTTAATGTAATTTTAAGATATTTTGAGGATAAGAACATTTTTTACCACAATATTCTTAATCATGATCATGAATATTGTCTTAATCATAAATTTATTTATATCTATTAAGAGTTAATCAAAAAATTTTAACGAAAATTTATAGACTTCTTTTATATCATAAGCATTTATTCAATTTAATTTAAATGTATTAAAAGAAAAAGTAAATTTTGAAAACCAAAAATTTAAGATAATTTTTTTACACTATTCTAAATTTTTGTAACAACTAAATTGTTGTTTAAATCACTATTATTTATATAAATAAATAAAAAACTTAACTAATATCGAAATAATTACATGTGTATATTAAAATAAAATAATAATTTTCTTTATTTTTTTTATCATAATAATAAAAAGAAATTTATTTTTATTTATCTATTTATATAGAAACTGAAGATAATATTATTTGTTTTTTTAAAATATTTTTTATTTATATATAAAGATAACGAAGATTGAAAATATAACAAAGTAAATAAAAAGTTTACTAAATTATTTAATCAAAATGATTGAATTTTTTGGTCTTAAATAGTTTTTTTTTTCTCTAATCAGTAAATAAGAACAGAGGTTTGGTGAGGTCTGGCCGTAATTTAGTTATCATTTGGAAATATCAAGCGAACTGTGACGAGAGATTGTCATAGTTCTTTACATTGATTTTTTTTTTTAAATATATCTTTATGTGTTACGGAAGTTGTTTATAAAATTGCTTACAAAAAGTGAGTTGCATATATTTGATATATATTTGATATAATCTAACAAGAAGAAAGTAAGAAGGCGCTGTGTTGTTACTAATGGAAATGACAATGTTATTCACAGTCATTAATTAATTAATTAGTCGGTAAAAGAATCAATTAATTAAGGGGGAAAATGGCGGGAAAGAAGCGCCGGACAAGATTTGGCGGGAAATGGATCACCTAGAAAGATGCATAGAACCAGAAGCGTGGCTCATTCCGTCACAGTGCAAGAAAGAGAGAGCAATCGACGAGTTACGACTCAGTGATGGTGGGACCTCAGTACGATTTTCTGGCGAACCCTTTGGGTGCTGTGAGATCCACCTTCGACACTGCCATGGCCTCCGCTTCCGATCCCTCCTCTTTCGACGGCCGTGATTGGGGCGCTCTCGATCTCTTCCGCCACTTCCTCTTCGACCAGTCTCGTCTCTCAGAGGTTCCATCTCTTCCCTCTAAAGAATAACAAAACCCTATTATTTCATTACAGTTATATAACAATTCCCGTTTTCTGATTATTTTAATCAATCGAATAGGTTCCTGTTCTGACCCCTGCCTCCATCAGATGGGTCAAGCCCAATACCCTAGTCCGCTTTCGCGGGATGATACAGGACATGCTTGGGAATGAATTTTATGTGGGCGCTTATAAGGTTTTCTATTCTTTATTTTTATCATCTCTTCAAATTTATGGATTAAGTTAATTGGCTTCAGCATTAAGCTTAATTTTTGGGGGAAATTAAACCTCTTGTTTTGGGTATCTGATACTTGAAGGATGGTTCTGTGTGGAGGACCAACAAATTTATGGATGTTTCTCAGTTTCCTATGGCTTCCTCAGCAGATATGCGAATCTGGGAACGGAGACTGCTTTACTGTGTTCCGGTGAGCTCTCCATTGTGCTTTGTCACTTTCCTATGTCAATTTTTTTTTGTCCTAAGAAGAGGTTGGTAATGGCTTGCTTAGATTGTAGACATTTCAAGGATTAACTTGATTTGTTTTTTATTTTTATATAGGTTCCAGGGTTGAATCGATGGACTGAAACTTCAGCCGAAGCGGTCGGCAATCAATCTATGGATTGGACATCTGAACAAAGAGAAAAGCGAAGGAGAGCAGATGACGAGTCTCCTGATATGCCTGTATTTTCTGGCCTTGTGTTACTGCCTTTATTAGCTTATTGCTTCCATTAAATTAGCATGCCTTGGGTACATCAATCCTCAAATATTTAGGATCCTATGCTCGTATATCTTAGTCGTTTAGGTTCATCTGATAATAGATTTTGAAACCTGTCTTGGTTGTTTCTGTATGCTTCAATACGAATGATGGTCCCTACTGAGTCCGTCTGCAGGTTTTCGTTATTATTTTTAAAACACTGGACTCTGGGTAACGTGGTTTTCATCTTTCTAACTGATCAATGTTTATTCACAGGTCTCTGGTAATGGGGTTCAGGATTCTCCAAATACTAAAAGAATGGTATACTGAGCTTTCATCCAATCCAATTTTGTGTTATGAATTTTACTCGTACAAAAGAGTCATTGAAGAATTAGGTTTATTAATATTTTGTTTGAAATGGTTCGTTAAAAACTTTGATTTTGCTTTTTAAGTTTATTTCTCAATTTCAATTAAATTGAAACCAAGATATTTCTGATCCAAACTTGAGTAATGCCATGTAGGCCTCCAATGAAATCTTCTGTATCCTATTTAAATGACAAATTATAAGGTCTTGAGAAGCTTATAAGTTATACTGACAGATAGGTCCAGTTGTAGTTTTTAATTTATGATATGAATGTGTTCACTAGATGATTTAATTTTATTTCTCCTTGCAAACTTCTGCTGTGGTTCTTTTGAGAATTGATCTTAGTGGTTCTTTTACAGAGAGAAGGTGAACACCCTTCCCTTGCTTCTCAATCTGAGGGAGCTGTCCCCGGGTTTGCCAGCTCTAGTATGAGTTTGGTGCCTGGTCTTGATGGCAATTCACCTCCCTGTCTTGTGAAGGTAAGAACTAGTCTCTTCTACTTCTAAGCTCTTAGGGGTTGTATTTTCTTGAAATGAGATCATTTATTATTGTTTTAATTTCTTGGAATTATGGCAAATCTCTTTCCTCACCTGCCTTTGTATCATGCCAGATATATGATTCTCCAGAGTCTGACTTGAAACTGAATGACATTTTTGAGTTTGTGGGTATCCTTACATCTGATCCAGAGCTTCAGGACAACAATGAAGAATGTGATTTATCAAATGAATTTTGTGAAGATCCTTTGCGCCATTTCCCACCTAACAAGGTATGCACTGTGATGCACATTTGAGTTTCCCATATACATTAGAAGCCCTGTATTGTCCCTTGATGGCAGCTTGATCGATGGGCACTATTAGGAAGCTATATTGTTCCTCTATACCACAGAGGCATAAATATGCATTTCTGTATCATGTCTGTGTCCACCCAGCATGTGGTTTTAAGTTTGCATTTTCCCCCTCTGTGCTGCAGGTGCCACGCCTTCATTGTTTTATTCACAGGAAACTTGCGGTTCAAGACTTCCTTCAGAATAACCCTATTGTAGAGGTAACTTTCTTATGTACCTAATCGCAGTTTATTCATCTGACTAAAGGACTTGTTACATTTGGCATCTTGAATTGGATCCTTCTCTCAACTTGAAAAGACCTTGCTGAAGAAAGCATGTGTTTGATCTCAGGCAAAACCTGACTTGGTCAAAGGCATTAGGGAAGCTTTGCTAAAACATCTCACAGCTGTTCTTGGCAATGATGATGTAGCTGCTCATTTCATGCTGCTGCATCTTCTATCCAAGGTATGCAGTTCATAAAAGATAATTTTCTTTAGTCATTTCATGCATTGTACACGTTCTGGTTATTGTTCTATGTGTAGCTTATTTCCCCTTTCTACTCAGTTTGCATTGTAGGCCTCCTAATTCCCTCCGTCCTCCATTCTTGAGATTATTTGTGATGACTTCTTATTGAACAGGTGCATGCTAGAGTAGATGCTCTTGCTGTGGGAAAGCTCTCACTAAACCTTACGTCTTTTAACAAAGAAACTGTGTCTGTATTTGGAAAGCAACTAGACCTTGCTATCAAGAATCTTGTGCCATTCACACTTTGCATGCCCCTTACAGTGGAATACTTGAACACTGCTTCACTTGCACCAGAAAAGAATTATGATACTAACAGGTAATCACATTTTATAATGCTTCTGAACATGGACCTCTTACCGGTATACAAATATATTTACAGCTTTTAGTGTTAATGCTCCAGACTGGAAACTGGAATCTTGCAACTAGCTGAGGGTTCACACTTGATTGTTGATGAGACCAAACTAGAAGCTGGAACTCTCAGCTCTGTGGGCATAGAGAACGCAAGACTGCTGAAAAATTTAATGGAGTTGCAAAAGGTAATTGTGCGCTTGTCTACCTCTCTTATCATGGTCATGTGTTCTGTTATGCTACTAATCTGCGTTTGAGGGATAAATTTGTCTGCACCTTGTGTGCAACTATTGGGAAGCTCCACGTTAATCAGTATATTGATAAACTTGCTAATTTTCAGAAACGCTTTATTTATTCATTGTTCACAATTATTTTTTGGACTAGCAATTAAAGATGACATGCACTGGTTATGTGTTTCAGGTGGAATATGATTTCAAGTACTATAAAATGGAAATGGCAACTGATGTCCAACTGCTAGTTTTGTCGGAAGGGAAATCAAATATCTTGCCAGCTGATGTAATTGTACCTTTCAGGCCTTCTGCAACCAATTGCTCTGAAACTGTGACTGTGGAAGCTTTGGAAGCCTGGAGGTGGTATTTGGCTACAGTTAGACAACTATCACATTCTATTGAATCAGAAATGCAGAAGGTATGAGTGATGTTAAGTATTCACGAACAAGTTTTCTTCTGGGCCAAACTAGTCAAATAGTTTATTAAGCCTAACCTACCCTTAACATACAAACTCATCAACTAAGAAATTTCTATGTTCCGCAGTAGCAGCATTTTAGGTTGATTTTTTCATTATCCACTTCAATCCTTAATATCTCAAGCTAAAGACGTCCATATAATTCACTATTGATATTTAGAACAGGTTCCAGGGCGCATAATATTGGCATTATTTATTCTTAGGAACTCCTCTTTGCAGATTTCTCTAGTTCCTTCATTCTTGCTTATTTGCTTAACAATAACTTCCAGTGCATACTTAAATGTTATGATGAAAATGTATAATAGGACCTTTGCACTTCTGCTATTATTCAGGTGGTAGAAAATGATTTAGTTGCAGCAAGACAAGCAGACAGGAGCTTGAATCCCCAAGATTTAAGCAGGTTAGTGAGTGACTATTTTACCTGTGTTGGTAGCATAACTTCATTGATCAATTGTTCCCTTTCCTTTTACACCTTTCTCCCTTCTCGACAGATGGTTAACAATGGGCCGCCTCATGTCCTTGAGCTATGGTGAGACCAGCCTGTCATTAGAACATTGGCAAATGGTGAAGGAACTGGAGAGGCTGCGAAGAGATAGGTTAAAATGAAGTACAAATTGTAAGTACAAGTTCTTCAAATTTGTACGAGGTTTTAAATGAGTCAAGCTGTAGATTCAGGAAAATGAATGCAATTTGGGGTATGGCTGTTGGATCGGGTTGCCAGAATTGTCTAATGATTGCCTACCACTGTATTATGCAGCATAATTAACTAGAAAGAACCAGACACTGCGTCATAAGTTCTGCATTCAGTAAAAAGTAATATAACGCCTTTTTATTAATCTTTAAATGAATTTGTAGAGTCTCTTGGCATTAAGGCCAAGTGAAAGCCTTATATTTTTGTCAGCATTCAGGTATCTTTCTAGGCCATCCACCCGTCCCATAAGAGCAGGCACATCCATCCACACACTTCAATATATCCATCTCATCTATGTAACTTCTACTATCTTATTATAATTGTTGAACTTTTACACCTACGTATTCTGGTACTAATGCGCTTGAATTATTCTGAATGCACAAATATGTGCAGCATAGAGGCGTGTGCACTACTGCATTAAGCGTTTTCCCAGCAATAAAGTATTAATGGCTTTAAACATAGAAAAGTTAAGCAGTTTCCTTGGATTTAAGTACAGATCCGTAGAACAAGGTATCATTTATGATTTATGGGATAGCCCCCATAAAGCCTTAGAGGGTGCGCAGCCGGGGGAGGTGGGGCGGGGAACTATACCTTAAACCTTTCAAAGTGAGAGCTAATTACAATTTATATTCATTTAATTTGTATGAAGTTATTGTTTTATTAATATGTCGGTGAATTATTTTTTTAAATAGTCATTTTCTGTTTAAGCTAAATAAAAGGAAGCAGAAGAAAGGAAGAGACATTTGCACTTCACAAAGCTTCATAAAAGTTTTGGAAAGAATGGAGATTATATTTGTAGTTTGGAGTGTAAATAATGGTTGTAAACTATTCTGATACTACTGTTTTTTTTAATATGTAAAAATTTAAATAATGCTAAACAGTATTAAAATAAAAAATGATTTTTTATATATTTTTAAAGATATGATAAAAATTTATATAATAGTAAGTTTTTATTTAATATATTAATAATATTAAATTTTATGATTATAATATAAAATAAAGAAATTAAATAAGAACTAAATATCAAGAAGAGGCGGATCAACAGTGATATACAATACCCCCTTGAAGTTTGGTAGAACTTCAAGTCTGTAAATGTATATAGATGAATTTTCCGAAAGATTATCAGGAATCAAAATCAGTGCGAGGAAAACAATTTTGTGCTTAATCTTACAAACCAAGTTAAAATCTTGCAATCAAAATCAATCATTGGTTTCACCAAAAAAAATCATTGCTTATAGTTTTAGACGATTGGGTATCCTTTTTCTTTAGCCTAAAGTTGACTAAGTTTCATGTAAAAATAAATAAATAAAAGTACAGCCATGTTACATAGCATCACTACACTAAACTTCGAAATAGTATCAAATTTTGACCTTGAAACTCGTCTTTAAAACATATGGCACTGTGATTCATTGGGAATTAAAAATCACTAGGAATAATAATAATAATAATAATAATAATAATATGTTTTGCTGACTTCTAGTTTTATTATTCAGCCATCTTTCCTGCCAGTATCTTTTGACTTTTGCTTATGGTGTCACGAGGCTAGACACAGACCTAACTGCAAGTGTTTGGTGGAGGGCGGTTAAGACAAAATAACGACTAACGAGCCAAGGATTAATGAAAAGAAAAAGAAAAATACTGAAACATTTGTGCATACGAAGAAGTAAGTATATTGTATGATCATACTTTTGGATCAACTATCGTTATCTTTCGGTATAGTTTAGGAAAATTACGTTGATATTTTTAAGAATATATCTATTTTTTGTATCTCATAAATTTTTTTTATTTAAAAATATAATATCATATATCTTTTTTTAATTATACAACTTTATACAATTTTTTTTAATCTTTTATAATATCGTATAAGGGAAAGGTTAAAAGTAAAAGAATATTATATATTTTTTAAATTTTTTTTAAAATATCAATATAATTTATACTATATCTTATAATACTAATACTGAATTCTAATAGAATTCAATAAGTATTCATAATTTCTAATCATGATTTATACTTTATTAGCATAATTTTAAAAAATTCGAATGACTTGGCCGGTTCGACTACTTAAATCCGAAATAGTTATATTATTAATTTAGATAACTCAAAGTTGATAAAGCAAAAAGTCAGACTAGAACCAGTTAAATTAATCAAAATTGTATAAAGACCAATGTTAGAAAATCAATTTGAATCAATTTAAATTAATGATTCTTTTGTTTTTAATTTTTTTTATTTAAAATGTGTAATTAAATAAAGAATCATGCATGTGATTTATGTATAAACTGCTATTATTTAATATATATGTTTTGTGTTGTAAAACATATGATATGGATCTTTTATATTAATTTAAGATTTTAACTAATTTAAATGTTTTATAATTTTATATTAATTTATTATTTAATATATAATATAATATTATATATATAATAATTATTATTAGTTAGATCTTAATTCAAGTACGTACGGTTGAACTAATAAATTGTAGATTACCTTTATGGTTTGAGGGGTAATTTGATATGAAAAATGTGTATGATATTTTCTTAAGAAGTCATAATCATTGGTGGCCGAAACAATCATCATGAAAAATAACGTTAACTATATATTTTCTAATATATTATTATTTACTGAAAATTATTAGGATTTATCTAGGTCTCAATTTTTATTTAATGAATATCTTACACGAGTTTGAAAATTTCAAGTTTTCAACAAACTTAAACAATAGCAAAAGGATGTGTTTGAAAAAGATGTGTTAATAGCATTCCCCTTACAGTTGAAAATAATAGCTAACTGTTAAAATCGAGACGAGAGGTTGCTCATGGCGGGACCGTTTACTATGTTGAATGGGTTAGTCTTTTACCCTTTGGGCTGGGAAAAACGTTGCATTACTATTCTTGGTTGTTGCTATTGATGGTTCTAGTCAACCAAGCGCCCTCGTCCAAGAGGCAAAACAAAGAAATAGACCATCAAATAATTAAGTAAAAGCTAAAATGAAAGAAAAAAAAAATGGTTTCACACTATCACTTCTCGAAATTCTTTATTTAATGAATCATATATACTACTTGGTCCTCCTACCTTTGTATTCAATATTAAAAAATGGAACAAGAAGTATTGAATGCTAGGAAAACAAGTGGGTGCAATTTTTTGTGAAAATTCACTACTTATTAGTCAAAGTTAATTTAGTTATTGAAGATGCAAAAGACTTGTAACAAAAAAGCTTCATTGAAATTGATATAAAATTGCCCCCAAATTGGTTTTGTACCATTCTGGGGATGAGATATACAACAATATTGAGATCATAATCACCTTTACTTAATGAAAAGGCGTTTGATCAACGGGATATGAATGAAAATAAAAAGGACTATAAATTATACTAGGCCTAGCGGGTGCCATATAGCCACCACAGCATTAGAGGCCATGTTGGCCAGAACTACTTATAATCTACCTTTTTTTCCACTCACACTTTAACAAAAGAAGCTAACAAGGCCGTATATTACAAACACAGATTTCAACTTCAATTGGAAACTTAGGTTTCTAAAACTGTGTTCCCTCAAATGTTTGTCCAAATTGCCAGTTAGAAGGCACAATGTTGTTGCTGGTGATAGTCCTTCCATCACTGGTTGTCACCTGAAAAGAGAGGCTTTGACCATTCAGGTAGGAATTGCTCTGCCAATTTTGCCCCCAGTTTCTAGACATGGTTTGCCACCCACTCCTTGACCCCTTTATGGACACAGAATGAACATCTCCAGCTCCACCAACATTTGTGATCAGAACCAAGTTGAAGTATGAGTGCCCATTTATTGTGAACCTGATTCCTCCTTTCTTCACACATGGGACTCTGTTAACAAAAACATGTTATTATATTAATGCATAATCCTAATCAATACTAATTAAACTGAAACCTAAAACTTTAACCCATTTGGTTTGTAAATATATCATTTTTATTTAAAAAATGTTTCTTTTGTTTTCAATTAACAGAAAATGTGTTGGGTGGTCATAGAATTGTTGCTTGTAATGTTTAATTTACCTTCTGAAGGAAACAGGAACAATTCCAGCTTTGTATTGAGCAATCTGCAAGAAAGCAGGCTCAGCAAGATCAAAGTGCTGCAAAGGAGGGTTGCACCAGCCACCATTGGTATTAGACAATGCAAAG
Organism: Canavalia gladiata; assembly: GCA_037954105.1. Classification (NCBI taxonomy): domain Eukaryota; kingdom Viridiplantae; phylum Streptophyta; class Magnoliopsida; order Fabales; family Fabaceae; genus Canavalia; species Canavalia gladiata. The sequence goes on along the minus strand of CM075659.1, from coordinate 54,638,964 downwards.
TTAGGGGGGCAGAAGTTTGTGGCAGTAACGATAATGCTACCGGGGAGGCACCATTTGGGGTCACTGTCACATCTCATCTCATAGCAAGATCCACAACTCAACCCATTGTTGAATAGAGCAGTGCTGAGTGCTGCAGTGTTAGTCCCATACCCTTGGCTGTACAAGTTCCCATAACCACAAGCCCCTCCTGTAAAAATAACAATTTCATGAGTAACTAACCCACATATCCAAGTCACAATAATAGAAGAGTGTGTGAAAAGTAATGGTCAAAGGAGAGTCACTTTTAACTTAAAGGCTAAAAGGAATCATAATATAATGTACACCTAAAATGCCCTTGCCATGAGGTTATGGGCACCACAACACAACACAACAATGTTTGTTATATGTTTTCCTTTTAACAAAAAGGCAAGGCATTATTTGAACTTTGAACCTACCCATTGTGCCTGATGCATCTCCCCCACCATAAAATGTGGCATGACCACCTTGCCATCCTCCTCCATAGTCACCATAAGTGCCTCGGAAGGATAGATTAAGAAGAAAGAAAAGAAGAGAGGTTGCTACAAGTGCCATTGTGTTGTATGGTGTACTATAGAGTGGTTAGAGGAGTAGATAGGAGAGGTAGCTTTACTTGTTGGTGCTTAATGCTTAGCTAAGGTTAGTTTGCTTTATATAGGAAAAGTTAAGCGTAGGTTGGGAGCACCAAAGACTAAAGACTAAGATGTGGGGTCCCATACCTGAAAGAGACAACATAGCATTTCTCAAGTCCAAAAGAGAGAGAGCAAAACCACAAAAACGGATTCACATTTTTTGGAACGTCGAGCAAGAATCAAGACGCACATGCAAATGTTTCGGTTACACTACCAACTGCTAAATCTACGGCCCCACTTGGCACATGCATATCTTAACTGTTCTCTCTTTTTTTTAATTTTTATTATTTCACGTGGTGGTCGTTATGTATACAAACTCAAAACTCTAGTTTTTTCTCTTAATTTCCCTTAAATCACGCTCTATATACCACAAAAATGCCACTAATTTTGGGTCATCTAACCTTTAGATACGTCCAACATTGTGTGCTATTGAGGGCCGCACCAAACCCAGTAGAATTAATGACATTTCCCACTTTTTCATACTTTTCGTTCAATGAACCATTCTATGTTGTAGTAACTTTATTTTCTGAATACCCTAAAATAATAATAATAATAAATAATAAATTTATTTTTTGAATGCTGCTACAATATTAACCCCCATCCCGGCCATTCCTCTTTTAGAACTACATTGCGCTTTCTAAGCTCTCTTGGTTCTGTCTTATTGTGTATGCAAAGGACAAAAAAGTTAGAAGAAATATGTATGCAGAAGGATTTGTCATTTGAGCAAAATAAAAACGACATGAACAGTAGCATTTTGCAAAAACCAAGAGCTCAAGTAGTTTGATTACACGTGTCACATGTGGGATGCTATAGCTAGGGATTTGAAAAATCAATACCGCTTCAAGATTGCATTAATGATAACCTTAACCTAAACTTGGAAGAAGGGCACTTCCAATTCTCTTTGCCCTCTTCTTTTGCTTGCCTAACTCCGTTAATTATGATCCCTGCCATATATTAGTCACTTCAGATGACTAATACTTGAAAAGAATCCTATATTTTTTTTTTGTCGGCTACAATGACGAACCATATTCTAATAACCAAATGATCTTCAAGTTTTAACTCTTCCTAAGTAAAGAAATGTATAAATTAAGTAAAAAAAAAGGAAGGGTATACATTTATTTGCTTTAGAGAAATTAAATTTATAGTTTTAATTTTTTTAACAATTTAATAAAATCTAAGAAATTTATGTCTAAGTAGAGTAAGTATATAACTGTTAAATTGATATGAGCATTGCAGTAATTCTGTCAATTTGTTGAACAGATAAACCATAGTACTATGCCAAAATGGACACGTGGCTGCGTTTAATGAAAGGAGTTGAAGAAGTTTAAACAAAGAGAATAAGAGAGTGGTTAATTTTACGATGCTACTTTTTTGTATGCTCATTTTTTGACGGTGATGTAGAAAAAGTGATGAGGAAATCTTATATGGGCCCTACCACGTTACCAGCACATGCACGTCCCGTTCTTTGCGGCCCATTTTGTTTCAAGTGTCATTTTCACAAAAACAAAAAAGAATTGGGTTTTCTCTGTGGATATTGAAGAAATAAAACTAGTAAGCAATTGCAACAATTTTGGATAATGACTCAATAGATAAACAAATAAATCTCCTACTGGCTACGTATATCAGTGATTCTCTTGCTTTATTATTATGATATTGATATGAGACGTTGATTTTTCTTTTTTATTATTTGCTGATTAACAAGTGCAACTGCATTTATTATTACACGGTGCAGAAATTTTTTATAACCAAAATGCTCATTAAGAACATTTTTAATTTAGGTCTATTGAAATTCAAAATAATCCAGTTATTGTACATTCTCATCCAGTGGTTAATTAACCAAGTAAACACAAATTAAATCTTGAAATTGTATGAATTAGATATTTTCTTCTCTGATATCTTAAAATTATTTTAAATTAAAGATAAACTTTTAATATCTTACCTATATATAGTAACTAATATGAAAGTTACCTCTTAACCAAACTATTCAACAAGGTGGGTGTAATCAGACTGAGATATAGTACTTCGGTTATTTACTTCACTATTGATTGGTTTGAAAATTTACTTGATGCTTTTGTAAAGTATATAGATCTAACTGTAGCATATGAAATCTTCACAACATAGAAGTGGTTGTAAGTATATGATAAGTGAAGATGAAACGTCCTCCTGGGTATTACTTAAAAAAGTAAAAATTAATTAATGGGTAGTAAAGAACCAAAGGACAATGTAATCGGAAACTGTTTACGGTAGCAAATCTTTTGGTTCCATTATGACAATCTTTTCTTAGGATACTAAAAGACGTTACTTTTAAATCACCGAAGGAACATCTTTTGTTGAAGCCAGCAAGCATGTCTTCCTATGAGGTTGTAATAATATTATTGGAGGAGGGTTTGAAGAACTAATCGAGTGTGTGATATTATCTATGAAAGTAGCGTTTTCTACCAATATTCGTGAAGGACGTTTTCAACTTTTGACTTTCACATCCGTGTCACTTCCGGGCTGGGAGTTTCCGTAGAGACATATAAAAGCAAAAGATTAAAAGAGCGAATGTGATTTGGGAGCACTGATTTTCGGTGCTAATTAATGGGTCTAATAATGGCTTTACCGCAAGCTAGAAGAATAGAAGGCAACATCAAGAAGGGACGCCAAAACTTGTCTTCAAAAAGCAGAAGACCAAAATGGAAAACAATAAAGTTCCTTGCCTATGCATTTGTGACCATGCAACATTTCACCCCTTCTTAAAATCGAGTCCATGTATAAATAAAAAATTTTAAAAATTAAATAATTTTTAATTTATTTTAAATTATTAAAATTTTATTTTAATACTTTATTTTTTAAAAATAAATTATTGTTAATATATTTTTTATTGATGTATTAAATATTAGTATATGATACGGGTCAGATATTAGTTATTTAAAGATTTAAAATAATTTAATTTAAAAAATAAAAAATGGAAATCAACCATTTTAAAAAACAAGTTAAAACTAAAATTTTGAAAAAATTAAAAATATATTTAACCCATAAAAAAATCTACGTCCCACCTTATAAAGTACGGGTTGAGAAACTAAAAATAACTTTATCAAAATAAATAGAAAATAATGATAAAATTATATATTAATAATATTTTGAATAAAACAATTAGTTTTAATTTTTTAACCGGATCCTGCAAATAATGATTAACATTTTCATAAATAAATGGAGATAATAATGACAAATATGAAATTAAAATTGAGAGAAGAATTCTTGTTAATGCTTGAATGTTGAAAAATAGAGATAATAATGACAAATGTGAAATTAAAATGGAGAGAAGGATTGTCGTTAATGCTTGAAAGATGAAACAAAGAAAAATAAAAAAATTTCGAGTAGGGAGTGGCTGAACAAGACCAAAAATGAGATCCACAAAAGGGGCATGTGGATAAAACCCATACATTGTTTGTCTAGGGACCATATGAAAGTGCCCTTCACAAGGCCTGTCCCCAAGTTGCAGTTGGGCAACATGCAAAACCCAGAATATGGATTGAAGTTGAACCATTAACAAAGGATTGAAGGGTCACTTTCAATTGGTGGTTAATTGCAATGGTCATAAGAGAATACATATATGGAGTCTTTGAAAGAGGTAGTTTCTTGCATTGTTCAAACTTACAAATTCAAAACATGTTTCAAACCCTACCATGTGCACATAAATGGTGGTGCTGGGGGCTGTAGCCTAGTAGGTCATCCATAACCGTTGCAAGAGAGACTAATTGGTTACAAGTTAGGTGTCTGTGTATCCGTTGAAATGATATGTCGCAAAGGTTTATTAGATGATAGAATCTGATGTGGGGTTAACTGCTTTGGATAATATTTATTCTTCCAATAGCACTTTGTTAGGTACAGGTTGTTAAGAAGTTGAAACTAGCTAGGTGTGGGGCGTGGAAATGATCTTCATCATCCACAATGGAAATAAAAAAAAAAAAGAGGTGCATTGTTTTTGTTGATTGAGATGCTTGTGAACTTAACCAAATGATTCTTGTGAATAATGGAAATGCAGAATAGTTATTGACTATGATAAAATGGAAAAACTCAAAAAGTAATTGTTGGATTAAACTTTGCCCTGTTAATTCTTTGTAGGAAGGAAACAATCTAGAAGGCAATGCAGAAAATTGGCTTCAAACTGTGGGGTTAAGCATCGCCTTCGGTTCTATCACAAATGCTTCCCCTGATCATTTGTCTAGGCACTCCCAAGTTGTTCATTTCCTTCTTTCATTTTCTTTTTAATTTTCCCTTTTGACTTGCAAAGGTTGAACCAATGCATAACAACTCTACTTAGCGGTGCTTGCAAGAGCTTTCAAGAAATTTATTTGGACTTGGAAGTTTATTAGATCATTTAATTTTATAAACTTGATGAAACTGATTAAAATATTTTTTGTTCATTTTAATAAAAGTTACATGTGTGTAAATTAATTTATTTCAAAAAATTAACTTACTAAAAAATTTGATAAATTTAATTATTGAATAATATAATATTAATACGATGATTAAGCATATTAAATTTTTATAAATTAAATTTTATAGATATATAATCTTATGGTCAACATTCAGTTCTATTTAAAAGATATACTATATAATATAAAAGTTATTCAATAAAATATTGATAACATAATAATTCACATGAAACTAAGTGAAATAAATTTAGTATAAATTATTTCATGATTAGATAAAAATATTTTTCTCTATATATAAAATGTGTGTGGGTGTGTTTGTGTGAATGAAACATATAAGGTGAGAGAATAAAAAAAGTTAATCCCAGTTGTATGATTAAAATTATAATTTAAACAATCTTAATTATACTCATTACGATTAATTTAGTGACTAAAATATTTAGATAATTTGTATAAGATCTTGGATTTAAATTCCATCATCTTCATTTTATATTTAAAAAAGTAAAGTTTGATGAGGTTTTTACTTCCTCACTTTTTTTATTTTTAATTTTAATCTTTGACTTTTTCTTTTACAAAGGTTGTTAGTTTCAATCCCTACTTTTAAATATCTCCGTTACCTGACGGTGTTGTTTAAGTAAATATATAATATATCTCTAACAAATTATATCATTTATACTTTGGTTTTCAAAAGATTTTGACATACATAATTTGATATTAATTTAATTATGTTTTAATTATTTTATTATAAAAGTATGCATAATATATGAACAAAATGTAAATAAACTCAACATATTTAGTAACCAAAATATATAAATTGACATTTTTTAAACCAACTAGTCTCAAAAGATTAAAATGTGAACAAATGTATAAATTAAAAAATTAAATTAAATATACGAATATTTTTGGATTAAAATTATAAAAAATTTAATGATAGGGATCAAAACTGTAAATGTCATAAAGTAAGAAACCAAAATCTTAAAAAAATAAGGCGAAAACTAATGTCAAATAGTAAATAAAAACTAAAAACTTAATTATGATAATAACAATAATAATTATTCATATATGATTATAAGATCCAAATTAATTCATTTCATGCTACACTAAATAAGAGGGGAAGAGCTTTGGGGCTATTTTTGTACTTTTGGTTTCGGTCTCTTGTGAATATAGTTTAATTTAATCTGTGATTTTATATATATATATATATATATATATCACTAATTTAACAAAGATCACCATGAATTATTAATTTTAACCATTTTCTAATATATATCTAAGAAAACATAATACAAATTTATATATTACAATAAAAAACCGTTGATTTAATGACCACTTCAGTTTTAAAATATTGTACTAATTTTAATGCTATGCAACGCTTTCCTGCAATCTTATCAGCAAATTAAATGTGATTCAGAAAATGACTGAGAAGGTATTAAAATGAAAAACGAACTGAAAAGACAATACCAAAGGATAAACGGGACCATTACAATAAGAAGCGCTTGCCATTTATTTCCCGCCTATAACGAACTAGTAAGGAAAGTATGTGGACATTTGAGGCGCTCATTCAAATGGCTACTTTAAAACAGACAGGAAAGAAAAACCAACAAAACATGTCTAACTTCTGTTTCCACAAAAACAAAAACATGATGGTCCATCCACGGTATACCATGTCCATATGCACGAATAGTTCTTTGTGCAGCATGGTAGAAAGTGAGAACTGTCACAAACACCTGCTAGTCTGTGCCAAGTGCCAAAACGTGTACACAGACTGAGAAATGTGAATGTTGTTGCATAGAAGATGCAATTATTCTCCCAGTAATAAAATAATGTACATAAAGCGTCAGAATGGATCATGTAACTTAAAAAAATCTCGCATTTCGAACTCCATAAATTAATTTAAAGTCTAACTGATGGAGGGATGGACTCCTTGAACTAGCCAACAAAATATGTGAAATTTATAGCATATTTGTTTCACCTTATTTTTTGGAAAATAGTTTCGTTTTTTCTTCAAAACTTCATAAAAAGAAATGCGAAAAAAAGTTATTCCAAAACAAGATTCAAACATGTACTTAATTGAGTGAAGATAAAATAGAAAAACAAAAAATCAATACCTGTAGGTCTCTCATGTCAGTCTATGAACACTCCAATAAACAGGTGACATGTTGGTTAGTCAAATTTGCATCAAAAGGCATTGTTGATTTTATTAACAGAAATGGAGGGCCCATCTGGCATTAGAACATGAGAAACCCTGTGGCCTATGTCCAGCCCCTGAAATTGGCCTATAGAATCACACGACAACATTTCTGACAAATCATATTGAGAAGCTAGATCAATTTGAGGCACATGGGGAGTAGACACAGTAGATGAGGGTGAATGCAACTGCTGCGTTTGCATGGCCTGAAGTTCGCTCTGGCCTTGTTGTGGCTGATGTGAGAAGAATGAAGCTTGAGAATATGGGAATTGATGCATTCCCAAACCATAGGTATCCGCATGAATTACTATCTCTCCAGTTGCAATCCTTAGCCTATCAACTTCTTTCTTCAAAGCTTCATTTAGAGCTGTACAGTTTATAATTTTTTGAGATGGAAGTGTTGAAGTCATGTTAACAAGTTTTAAATAGCAATATATTAGCTGAAATTTCAACATAACACACACTACTAGCAGGTTATTGATCATGAGAAAGTCCAATTCCTTTTCTGGAATGATGCAATCTAACACTTCTAAATAACATTTCAAAAAGCACCAAAAGTTGAAAACAATTGCCAATAATTTCTCAGTAGGTAATAATCCACTCCGGCTGATTGAAAATCCAGTAAAATTTCATAGGATATATGCAACTGATTTGAAAGATAATTAGGATATCGGTAGCTGATACCAAAGATATTTAGGATATATGTAACTGATACCAAAGATAAACATGTATAGCAAGTAACAGGTGGAAAGAGGGATATTAAAATCGGCATATTTTCTTTGTATGGCTGAAACGTACCATCACATAACATAGCTTGTTGCTCCATGGCTTGTAACTTAAGCTTCAACTCTGTATTTTCAGTAGTCAGACCAGTTGTATCTCTCTGATAAAAAATGTTTCAGAATGAATAAGTCTAAGGCAGTGTATATGAAAGGCCACCATTACATATAAGGAATTTAAAGAATTGGAAACAAAGTGCAATAAAGGAAACAAAAGCGTCATCATTTAAAGAACAAGTGGCTACAAGAATCAAAAGCAAAACAATAAGCCATGAAAAAATCACCAAAGAATGGGGTAACTATTCCTGACATCGACAGAGCAACCCATTCAAACTTTAAAGCAAGCAAATAAAGCATATCCAGCAGGAATTGAATCCAGTCATATTACATGACCATCATGTCACAGAGAACACAATGCAGAACAAGACATCTAAAAAGCCTTGTATTTCAATTTGAAAAAAAAAAGCCTTCCATATATAAGAAATAATAGCAATGCACTCTATCCAAATGAGATTTCACCCATTACTAGTGTTGAAAAGAGTGTAAAAGAATGTGTTGCTAGCATTTTCATATACACATATATGGAATAATACTAGGTGCACATTACCATCAAACACATTGCCTTGCGTGTGAATGAAGGGATCAAGATCCTCTGCAGTTTTTAAAAACTATACAGACAACACGATCACATTCATCCAAATTTTTAATTTAACATCTATAACTCATCTTAAATATATTTAATTAAATCTAAACCATTCAATGGTTCCTGTATGAGGTGATAAAACTAGGTGTAACCAGACCAGCCACTGTGTAGATGTGAATGTCAGTGTAATTAAATATGGGATATTGGAATGATAAATGACAGGACAAAAATACTAATAACACAAGTTTCACTTATCAGGGAGAAGGGCCGTCAACATTTAATGGGTCCCACATGAATTTCACTCATGAGTTTTCCTGAGAGAGAGCATCTAACGCAGTTATCCGGTAATCATTTGCATTGACCCTCCTCCCTCCCTTGCTTCAAAGGGAGACAGACTTCTCAATTCAATTATTAAATAATGACTACGTGATAAAACACATAATTATGCGAATATGCAAGTCATTCTTCTGCACATAGCAACATTTATATTTTATAAATGCAATAAGCTCCCGCAAAGAAAAAGTGCATGTATCACTGGAGACAACTATGTTAGGCGTAATGCAGCTAATGATATATGTTGAAGGTGGTTACTTATGAATCAAGCAAGACAGATTTCAAATCTGAATAAGAACCTGGAAAAGACTCAATTGAGCGGAAAGAGTAGTGGCTTCCGTTTGAAGAGTTTGGATTTTTTTTTCAAGCTCCAGCACGTAACAAGCTTTCCGCTCTTTGGAGCGCGCGGCAGATTGGCGATTGGCCAAAATCCTGTATCAAATGCACCATTCAATGAACCTCCTTCCTTAAGTAACAACAGTACGAATCCAAAGCGAAATTGAAATTGCGTAACAGAGAGAAACCTCTTGGCTCGTTTGGGATCGATGGTCCACAATTCAGCTAGCTTATCAGGAGACATGGCCTTCTTAGCCTCAATGCCGCCCTCCAATGACGCGGAAGAAGAGGCATCGGCGGAATTGCTGCGCCGGTGACCGGGACGGGCGGTTGCGGTTGGGGAGGATTCGGGTTTGGATCCGGATTTGTCGGAGTCAACGTAGGCGGATAGGAGGTCATCGTGTGGAGGCGGATCTTGGAAATGGAGCGGAGGGGCATCCAAATGATCGACGTCGAGGTCGAAGTCGTCTGGGATCCGGAAATGCACCTCCGATTGAGATCGCCGGTGGTGTGAGAACGACATCGTTTCTTGCGAGGAGAGTGGATCCGATGGATTTGAACCGGTCACTGCTCCGTTTCCCTCTGCTATCTCAATCGCCGTCTTGCGCGCTCTCTGCTTATGAAAGGGAATCTCAACGGTGTCGTTTAGGGTTGTTAAACACAATTAATTAAAAACATTCTCGATAAAAACTAAACTGTTGCCGTTTTCATTTGTTTACCAACAATTATTCTTTTCCATTCAAATATTTCATTTATCCATTTCCATCTTTTATATATAACAGCTGATAATATTTTAAAATAAATCCAACAATACGTTACTATTTATATATTTAACAATTTTTTTCTTTGTTTACTTATGTCCAGTATACCTCTTATACCAGTATTAGTCCGTGTTAATTTAATTTATTTTAGATAAATACTTCTTTAACTAATTTTTTAAAACAAAGAATTGTTCTATTCGTAAACATGGCTCATTGTTTGTCCGTGAGACTTTGTTTTATTATATCGTCCTATTGATTCCATTTGAACCTTCCGGGCTCCTATGTCTTATAAATTTGTTTTTACATTTTATTAGAACCATTTGGCTATTTTATATATTTGGTGTATAGGTTAAAATTAGATGTGATAAAACATATCATTTGCTCCACATCAAATGTGTGTGCGTTTCAACGGACTGATTAAAAAAAGTTGGAATTCAAATTCAACTTTTATAATGATGTTTAAGTTGAAAATTTGATTTTTTTTTATATCTTTGGAGATTAAGTTCATATTAAGGTAAAACATGTTTAAAGTTAATTGAAATTTTAAATTCATATCTTATGTTTTATTGAATAGATTTAAATATATTTAATTGGACTAGTATATTTTTACAATTTTATTTAAAATGACTAAAAATAAAGAATTTATTACATCAAAATTTATTTATTAAATAACAAATTATTATATTAATAATAAAATTTATTTATTATACATTTTTTATTTTTTATCTTAATCAATTATAAAAGATAGTCAAATCATTATTAAAAATAATTATCTTTTTTTATTTTTTATCTAAAAAATTATCATAAGTAATTTTATTTGTCAATTTTAAATCCGATCTCTTTTAAAATAATATTTTACATATTGTGTAACATGCTTCTTTTATGTTACATGAAGATTATTACAAATATATTTAAAATTATTATTCTATTTTTTTATAAGAATTATTGATTTTTTAAATTTGTTCAGTGATATATAAAATAATAACTTGTGTTGTAAATACAATTTTAAAATTAGAATATCATTTGTAATGTAAAAATATTTTACAATTAAAAAATATATATAATTTTTTTAAAATTTTAAATTTTAATAATATATATAATTATTTTTAAATTGATGTCAAATATTGACTACTACTACTATTATTTTAACTAAAAAAAATTGATGATTACTCACTAATAAAAATCTAATCGCATCAATTTAGCATACTAAAAATAGCATTTTAATTTTTATTCTATTTTTTAACTTTTTAAATTTATTTTATATAATCTTATTATCTTTAAAATCAATCTGTTAACATTTTAATATCAAATTTATAATATTATATTTATAGATCATCATTTAAATGTATAACAAAATTACATCTTCATTATTTAGTATAAAAAAAAGTAGTTGATGTAAAAAAAATTATGACCAGTAAATTGTAATGCATCAGGACGAACATGTCCTTACCGTAACCATAATCTCATAAAACTATCAAACTTATTACCATGTTTCTTTCATTGGTACCATGTTTCTTTCATTGAAACCAACCAAAACCTTGCATGTGTAATTATAACTTCACAAAATTATTAAACTTATTATCACAAAATTAATATTAAAGTACAATTATCATTCTAACTAGATCATATAATATAGCAACTCTTATCATCTTTCAATTTTTTTTTTTAACTTGGTTAAAAATTAAATTTTAGACCTAACTCAATTCAAAAAATTAATCATATTATTAGTCAATATAAAACTCAAACACACCTCTTTATATTCAAGATTAGACATTTGAAATATAAACATATTATGATGGACCAATTGCAGGAACGAATATCTGCGAGTAGTCTAATAATAGATAATAGATCTATAATACATTTCAATACTATGTTAAAAATTATATTTATGCTTAACTCAATTCCAAATGTCAACTTATGAGATAAGTATTATCCTTATTTTATATACAAATGGTTGACCATATCTTTAGTTAATGTAAAACTCTAATACACTCCATCATGCTCGGAATTAGACATCTAAAACATTAACAATTGTAGATGGACATCAACAATATCCTAATAATGGATCTAGGTTAATCTCTAACCCATTTGTACTCTGAATGGATTAGGCATGACAACAGGATGGGTTAGGAACAGATTTTGTTCTCCTCATCCTTGCCCACTAAAATTTGGGATGGGTAAGGGTGTGGGTTTAAAGGAAGCATAAATGAAACTTTAAAATTAACTCCAGTAAATTATAACAAACTTGCATGAAATTTATATCCTATTTTTTAATTTTTTTTATAATTTTTATGTATTTATGAATATATCTAAATAATTAATATACCAATTATATTCTAATTTAAATAATATATAAAATAGATATTAACAGTTCAAGTAAAACAAAACTTAATAAAAAAAAATTTTTGAACAAAATATGTTAGTTAAATCTTTTTATTTAAATAATATTATAATTATTATAACAAGTTTGAGGTATAAGATAGGATGACTATCTATATTTCAAAACTCAAACCTAACTTTGTCTTTCCAAACCGGATCTAGGTTCTTTTTAAACCCCTAATCAAAGCGAGTTTATCCGTCAAAGTCAAGATAAACTGAATAGGTATTTATGAGTTCAGATTCTAGTACAAAATCTAGATTGAATCCATACATCCATCCTTCTAATTATATCAACGTCAAACTCAATTGTAGTCTCATTGCAATGAAGTCACGTTTATCCTCACATTACCCACCATTATGCATCCTTTGGACAAACTATTTTTAATGACCATGTAAATTTATTTGGTTTTTTTCACCCACCATCTTTTAACAGCCTACAAGTCACTAAATAGAACCAACGAACATCAAAAACCCCCCAAACTACAAATATCTTTTAGAATGAATGAACTTTACTCAACATCCAAAATCACAATTGAATTTCTAAATCATAACACAATCAACTTTGCATATGCTATTTTCATATAATCAATGTTATATTGAATAAAAGTAAAGGAATAAGGAGGGAACAAAACGTTAGATTCCTAAAAAATATAAAAAAATAAATATAGAAAAAAGAAAAAAATATAATAATAAAATAAAATGAGGAGAAGGTGAAGTTGAAGTGGAAGAGGAGAAGAGAAAATGTGTAAGAGAGAATATAACATAAAGAAATACATAAAAAAAAAAGGATAAGATTAAAAGAATGGTTGGACATAAGAAAAGATAGTAGAAAAGATGAAAAGTAGAAAGTGAGAATGATATTAAGATTGATGAAAAAATAATAGAAATGATAAGCGGTGAAATGAGATTGACCTTAAATTATTTGAAACAATAATATTAATTATATAAAAAATTAAAACAATAAAAAAATTGTAAGAATAAAATTGGAATCAATATATATATATATATATATATATATATTTACAATGATAAAATTATACATATATCTAATAATTTAAAAGAAATAATAAATGTTAACATGAAATTTCATTCATCATTTTATTATTTAACATAATTTTATCAATGGTAAGAATTAAAATATGTAATTTTAAAAAAATAAGAGATTAAAATTATAAAAGAAAAGTCAAAACTAAATTGATAATTTACTTTATATATTTTTATAAATTTAATTAAATTATATAACAATATTTTTTATTTTACCATTTAATTTTTATTTATTATATAATTAAAAATACTAATAATTAATTTTAAATTATTTTTAATTGATTGATAATTTCATCACATTAAAATTACAAAATGCATGGAAATCTATTATATCTATATTATAGATAGAGATGGAAGTAGGTCAAGTCGAACTAGACTTTGAATGTGAGTGTTTAAAAATTTTGAGGTCTGAGTCTGGGTGTGTTATCTGTTGAACACTTTTTTTTTTCTATCAAGGTCTGACCTTATTTAAAGCTTACACGGCCTACAAGTCTGTTTAAAAGCCTACCTAACAAAAAAAATCAATAAATAAACTTAAAACATAAATAATTGATTAAAAAAACTTGCAAATTTAAAGTTTACAAGATAAAAAAGCCATTAAATAGGCCTAAAATATATACATATTAATATTATATAAATAAAATATAAAATAAATATTATATAAATATAATATATTAAAATAAATATAAATATATAATATATAAATATAAATAGGCCTCTGAATAGATTAAATAGACTTTTTTATAAGCTTAGGCTTGATTTGTTTATCTAAAAAGACTTTCTAACCAACCTGAACCTATCTATTTATTAAACGAGTCAAACCGAACTAAGCTTTAAACAAACTAAGCCGTAGATTCCTAGCTCATGTCAAAACTGTTTTTCTGATATATGATTTATTCGTTTAGAAGAGCAATTGCTCTTAAATAGAATATATGAGTTTTAATAAAGGAAATTTCTAAATTGTTGCATATACAATTAATTCCTACATTATAGGGTCAACGATTCATTTACAATAAATACAAAATCAGACAGCTAATTTGTTAATTATGACATTTAATTGTGCCTATACATGGAAATATCCTATTCTAGCCAATTTTCAAGGATTTTGACACTCCCCCTCAAGTTGGTGAATGGATATCATGCATTCCCAACTTGCCAATAATGGACTGAAATGTTGTACCGCTTAATCCTTTCGTTAGTACATCTGCAAGTTGATTTTCAGAGGATACAAATGGTGTACAAATAGTCCCATTATCCAGCTTCTCCTTTATGAAGTATCTATCTACTTCAATATGCTTGGTCCTATCATGTTGTACTAGATTATGTGCAATGTTTATTGCTGACTTGTTATCACAGTACAGTCTCATGGGTTTATTCATAGTAGTTCACATATATCAAGGGTCATTGCTCTGAATTCTGCCTCTACACTTGATCTTGCAACAACATGTTGTTTCTTACTCCTCCAAGTCACCAAATTCCCTCCAAGAAAGGTACAGTAACCAGATGTGGATCTTCGATCATCTATAGATCCAGCATAGTCAGCATCTGTGTATGCTTCCAATGTCATCCCCTTCCCTTTTGTAAATAGAATTCCTTTTCCAGGTGTTCCCTTCAAGTACTGCAGAATGCGGTAAACAGCTCTTAAATGAGTTTCCTTAGGATTATGCATAAATTGACTTACCACCCTTGCTGTGTAGGCTATATCCGGTCTTGTATGAGACAAGTAGATTAATTTGCCTACCAATTTCTGATATGATTCTTTGTTAACAGCAGCACCTCCTGTTTCTTCACTTAGCTTATGATTTTGGTCAATCGGGGTTTCCACAGGTTTACAACCAAGTTTCCCTGTTTCTGCCAATAGGTCCAACACATATTTCTGTTGAGAAATGAATATTCCATGGCTGGAATGGGCCACTTCAATGCCTAGAAAGTATTTAAGTTTGCCCAGCTCTTTGACTTCAAATTCTTGTAACAAACACTTCCTCAAGGTCTCTATTCCTTCTGGATCATTTCCTGTAACAACTATATCATCCACATATACAATTAGTGCAATAACTCCCCTTGAGGATGAGTATTTGATAAATAAGGTGTGATCACCTTGGCTTTGCTTGTATCCCATATTCTTCATGACTATTGAAAACCTGTCAAACCACGTCCTAGGTGACTGTTTTAGTCCATAGAGAGCCTTTTTAAGTTTGCATACTTTACCTTTAACTGATTCAAATCCAGGGGTAGCTCCATGTATATTTCCTCTTCAAGATCGCCATGTAAAAAGGCATTCTTAACATCAAACTGCAATAAATTCCACCCGTAGCTAGCTGCTAGAGATAACAAAATTCTAACGGTATTCATTTTTGCCACAGGTGAAAAAGTTTCTAGGTAATCAACTCCATATGTTTGAGTGTAACCCTTAGCTACCAACCTTGCTTTGTATCGTTCTAGTGTCCCATCAGCTTTATATTTAACAGAGAAGGCCCATTTACATCCAACAAGTTTTTTTCCTTTAGGTAGTTCTACCAACTCCCAAGTTTTGTTCTTTTCTAATGCATCCATCTCAACCTTCATAGCATCTCTCCACTCCTTAGTACTCAATGCTTTGTCAACAGTTTTTGGGATTGTGACAGTGCCTAGGTGAGTGAGGAAGCTTTTGTGATTATTAGATAATTTATCATATGACACAAAGTGGGATATTGGGTACCTTGGCTTTTGAGTACATGCTCTAACACCTTTCCTTCTTGCAATTGGAAGATCTCCATCTTCAATGCCCCATCTTCAATGGACATATTCTGTTCTCTTTGCCCAACATCATTAGTTTCTAACATCTCATGTATTGGTTCAGAATTTCCTGGCATTTCAGGTATTAGTTCAGAATCTGGAACTTGTGGTGGTTGGATAACAACCTTGTCCCTTCTAGAGTATACCTGTAATGGATGAGTAGCACTTTGAGTTTGATTCACAATTGTTTTTGGACCTGCAGTAGATGGTATATGATCAAGATTTGACTCAGATAATGAGATATTGTCCCTAAAAGGATTCTCCTGCAAGAATAAATTATCCTGATCTTCTATGTTTGAGCTCTCCCCCTGACGATCTTATTCACTTCCATCCCTACACGCAGACTTCTCTCTTTTAATTAATCAAGTTTCACCTATTATCATTTGATTTATAAATTTACTAATATTTTGCTATCTATAGTCTTTTGACAAGTGTCATAATAAAACATCAAGCTCTACGAGGAAGACAAGAAACAAGAAGGTATCCTTATCTCTCTTCCTCCTCTTAATTAATATCATCGTAATTTTTTAAAAAAGAATCTAATTTTATCACCCCTTTGAAAGAGAAGTTGTTTTGTTGAAAAAATGCAAACTCTTTATATATATATATATATATATATATATATATATATATATATATATATATATAAACTTTGCAAAGTACTCTCCGACTTTTTTTTTCTTTGCTCAAAAACTTCTGTTTGGCTATTAAATGTTATTCAGTCATATTGTATTGTTTGTTTCTTTATCTAAGTTTGTTTTGATTTTTTTGGTTGAACCATTTTTCTTTTTTTTGGGTAAATAAGCTTTAAGAATACTATTATAAAAAATATCAGCCATTATATTTAAAATATAGATAAATATAAAATAATTTTTTTTATATAAGTCAATCATTAATAAAAAATATTCAATGATTTTTTAGTAATGATTGGATTGCATATAAAATTCACCCTACACTTATCCGCACCTTAAATTCAACGATTAATAAATATTTTATTTTAAATATATTCATAACCTGACATCTGGGTAGAATCGGGTGTAAGTTCCCATGCATATGCGGAGGATACTTTTCGATATTTTTGGTCAACTAAAAGAAGAGAAGCCCATTGAAAGCAGATATATAAAAAAGCCCAAAGGCATTCGTTAATTGTACGCCGAACCCGACATAGCCCCTTTTCTATTGTGGCCTCAGCTCCTGAAGTCAGTGACATCATAACCTAGTAACCTTAGTCTCTGCAGCCATCAATTATGGGCTTAAACTATTCCATAACCTAACTAAAAACTCTTTCACTACAATATTTATCATATGGGTTCTCAAAACTTTGATCCATGATTTGAAATTTCCAAAAATGGAAATTTACGTAATTTTTCAGTAACCTTAGCAAGCAGTCAGCTAATATTGTTTGCCTTTTCAATCCAAACCTTATTCTTCCCATCTAAACAACCAATTTCCCTTTAACGGTAAAGGTATTACATAAATTATGTAATTAAATCAATAAATAACTACATTATCAATATAAAATAATTCGATGACATAAAATTCTATACAATCATTTAATATAAAATAATAGTAACGTTAAAATTGTCAATTATTAACTAACCTAATCTACACAATCTACATAAGCAATCCCTATACGAAAATTTTCCGTGACACGATTGCGTGAGAGGCTAGTGATTTAAGTATCAGTTAATTTAATCTTTCATTACAAAAATGTTAGTTTAATTTATAAAATTATGAAAGATCAATCTTATTAGCTCTCTTTTTTTAATATATAATTTTAGGGTCTAAAATAGAATGAAATAATTGTCATTTAATGATTTTAGGATTAAAATAGTATTTTTATAATTTTTTAAGAAAAAATAAAAAGAATTTAAATGTTATAATTTTTAATAAAAATTATTATTTGTTAATTTTTCATTATGTGCCTCTGAATACATATAAAAAAAACTGATAAATTAATTAATGGTTTATTTTTCAACAATTAATGAATAGTGTTAATTAGTAAAGTAGGGGAGAATATAGTAGCGGATGGAAATGATGGAAGTTGTATGGAGAAAAGTGAATGTAGGGGACAGGTGGCAAAGTGTGAGAATGATGAGGAATTGGAAGAAGGAACGAATGTGAAGCTAGACTGCAGTAGTGGACCCTTCCCTGCCATTGGGGTGGGTACTGGCCCATGATGTAGAAATCTGAACCACATCACCTTCACCATGTGCCCACTCTTTTTTTTCCTTCCTATGCCACACATATCATCCTTCATTTTAGATTTTGCATAGTAGCAATAGACACACCCCTTACCTTCATAAAGATGTCACCATCTCATTTAGGTGATTTTTTTAAATTACATGACAAGCACACGACAAGGGAATTTGTATACTTGCACCTACATGTTGCCTTCTTTCACAATCATCTAATTGCAAAACCTTCAGCTGTAACGTTTTGTATAGCCCATCAAACTTGTCATTGAGCTTATCAAAATCAAATTCCATAACTTGGTTTAATTATATGCAAGTGATTGTTAAATCATCATAACGCCAACAAGAAAAAATCTCTATGAAATATCTAACACTTGCAAAAATTAGTAGCGTACTGTGTTGTGATTGCTATTTACATATAAATACAAATTGGAGAGAAAACTTAATAGGTTGTTTGTATTTTAGTCGCAAAGTTCTCAAATCAAATAATAATACATGAATACCGTTGGTCATAATTAGCGGTATTCTAAATCAAAAGCTAAGCATGAACGTTGGATGAGGAAACATTAAAAATGAAGGGAAGAGATTGGTTCAACTTTAAATTAATGGTTGAGTGGAGGAGTGGGAGAAGGATTTGGTGCTAAGAATAAGTGCTTCTTTAAATAAGCTAATTTTGATTAGGTGGGATCAGGTACCATAATCAAAATTCCGAAACCGCCTTTTGTATCTTGATTCTAAAATCAACCATTGTGCATGTCATATCTCACTGCAATAATAAATGGAAGGGGACAACAAAGAAGCTGCTTGCTTTCATTTCATAACATAATATCTATGTCCCAGTTGCCTCTGCAACTTCAAAACATTACAAGGCACTTGAAGACAAAACCACTCCCCATAATATCCACAGAACATAAACAGCTATACCTTCTTTTGCGTCACAAAATTTGAGTCTTTCAATAGTAGTAAGAAGAGAAAGTCCAACCACCCCTGTTGGAAAACAAACATCACAAGTCCGGTAAGACCAATTAAAAAAGTTTGGGAGGCTTCATAGTCATGGCTTGCATGATGATGATGATGGCTTTTGGTCTATGTGGAAGAAGGGTTTAATTGATAGGGCATTAGTGAGTAGAGAGTTTTGAAGTTTGAGTGCTTCTATCTATAACATAAGTGGTTTCAGTTGCGTTGGTTTTCATCCTCTATAGTCTTTGATACTATTCACCACCCCTTCTATGTGGTTCCCTTTTCCTTGTAACCAAAGATATGCTTCTTTGAAAGCCTTTATAAAGTGGGATTCCTGCCACAACTCAAAAGCTCTTTCTTTGTTTCTTGTTGATAAGAAAAAGATAGTTCAAAAACCTTTCTTGCTTGCTTCCGTACACTTGTCTTACAAGCATCAAAATTCTTCAATCCTTAACACTCAAGTCATCAAGTGATGCACAACCATGTACCAGTGCATTTCCAAGCTCATTTGTCCAAGCTTTTCAAGCAGCAGAGATAGATACTTGAGCTGATACCAAAAGGGTACAAGAATTCTGAGTTTTGCTGTTGGAATTGTTGGTGTTTTTTGAAGGGTGAATATATAATGGCTCTTCATCACCGTCCCCACCGCTTGTTGCTTGACAATGATTCAAACTCAACAGCAGCAGCAGCAGGTAACATGAATAGGACAAGTGAGTCTTTCACAGGCGAGGCAAATTTTGACACCAACATGGTGATTATCTTGGCAGCTTTGCTTTGTGCACTTATATGTGCTTTGGGACTCAACTCAATTGTGCGCTGTGCTCTAAGATGTAGCCGCAGGTTTGCTTTTGAGACACCGGAGGAGGCTGCGGCTCGTTTAGCTGCCAAAGGCCTAAAGAAGAGTGCATTGCATCAGATCCCTATAGCTGTTTATGGTTCAGGTAGTACTAGTATTGCAGCCACAGATTGTCCAATTTGCCTTGGGGAGTTTGTGGATGGAGAGAAAGTTAGAGTGCTACCAAAATGTAACCATGGTTTCCATGTAAGGTGCATAGATACATGGCTTCTCTCACACTCATCTTGTCCTACTTGCAGACAGTCTTTGCTTGACCAACCAACCATTTCTAGAGCGACAACACTATCTGTATCTGTGGCTGCAGCTGCAGGAACAAGTCATCATGGACAGAATGCCTTAGGAGGACATCAACATGACTCTTTAGCTCTATCCGTTGAAGAGGTTGGCTAATTGCAAACTTAGAATTCACAAGAAAGAAGGAATGGATGAATAAATGGAGACTAGTTGTTTCTTGAATTTAGAACTTTTTTCATGTTTACCCTGCATTTGTATAATTGTATCAAGAATTGAAGATGTTCAGGTAGATATTGGTGTGGAGATGGTACATGTTTGGATTAAGACCACTCTGTGTGCATGTTTTCCTGACATGAGAAGTAGTGTTAAATCTTGAATGTTTGTTGTCTGTAAATAGAGTGAAAAGCAAGTGATGCACAACTAGTTGGATGCTTGTATGGCATTTTGTCTCCAGAAATTAGAAGAGGGAAAAAAGTCTTGTTACTGAATGACTAGTTCAAACTTAGTTCAATTTTCTTTTCTTTTTTCCTCTTTTTCTTCATTATTTCACTAAAGACCTTCCTTATTTGAATTGAGCTCAAGTGGGTTTTAAAAGTAAACCAAGTTGTTAATGCATATTTAAATAAATATTATATATTTTGTTCATGATCAACATTTGAATTGCTGAACTAACTAAATTTATGACTGAATCCTAATGTCATGTGACCTGGCAATCAATATCAGAAGACCATCAATCAGACATCCCATGAAAGATCATTTATTTGCTCTTCATTTCAAACAGACACTGATGTTCTGTTCCCCTTCCATGTGAGTAGCATATTCTTCGATAAAGGAAAATTCACATGGTCTAAAATATTACAATTGAAATATCCTTAATTAGTACAAAAAAAACCCTTAATTAGCAAAGAGATTAAACAAGTTCTCAACAAGCAAATAAAAAAGACGCTGAGTTGAAATCTGATTCCAAATCTAAATCAGACAAACTAGTCCATAAGCAATAAGCATAAAAGCAGAAGAGAGAACTTCTTTAAAATTACCATCTTTCCACGTGGAAGGCATGTACCAGACTCTCTGGTCAATTATTATTCAAAGTGTTAGCAGAGATAGATAGTGGTTAGACCTTTGGATGTTACATTCCATACTCAAAAAAGTTCAAAATTTCTCCTCTGTCCATTTTTGATATAGATCATAAGGCAGAAAGAGAAAACCTCTCTGGTCAACCTTCCATACACCGACATTCTTTTAAGTACAAAATCCATTTCATGAATCAGGATTCTGAAGACAAACAAATTGTTGTCATGGTGACACCATCAATACAACTGAAAATTTTAAAACATATCTTTATTCTTTTATAGTACTCTTATCAATCAAGCAACGATTAATTTATATTCTCTCTCATTTTTATCCACCACTTAGAGGCTTAAAGACGGGCATTTATCCCAATTCCCCATGCATAAATCTTCTTTAGTATCCACAAGAGATTGCTGTCAAGTGTCATATCACTAGATATATTGCGGTCAAGTTCTTTGGTCTTAATTTGTTGCACTTCAAGGTGAGTAATTTGCAAACATAAATAGAAAAACATCTCCTAGAGCATGATTGGGGCAGAGGCTCCTATGATAACCTTAGCCTTGGTGGTTCTATATTATGAGCTGCTTAGAGAAAATAGAATAACAGCTTCACAATAAGTAGATTGTTTAAAACACAGATTTTAGACGTACACGTGTTGGTTATGTTTTCCTTCTGATGCTGTTTCATGATTACTCTATAGCCACATTTGTCATGATGAACTTTCACGCATCAAATCTTGGAACCAGAAATGAGGGTAGTTGAGATGAATCAGGCCTAGTACAAACACAATTTGATAATAAATTGAACTAACAAACCTAGTAAGTAACTCAAGGACTGGTTTCACTTGGTCCCAACCTAATCTATGTTAGAGATGTTATAGAAGTTTAAATCTATTGCATATTTTCACCTACAACCTAATCTATGTTTGGCAGAGTTTGATCATTGCATGATATTAGACCATCTATAATCTTGTGGTCCAGAGTTTAATCCTTGCTACTCCCACCACTCATTTGATTTCACCTAACTTTTAGGAAATTTAATAAAAATCTTTTGTTCATTGATTATAAACAAATGAATGTGTCTACTCAAAGGCATAGCCGCAAAATTGAGTTATCTAGATCCAATGAATGAGGCCGGTGTTTTTGAACTTAAAATTTATAGCCTATCATAATTCATAATGCCTACACGGCTACATGCGTTTAATTAACCTATGGTCTACTCTAGCGTTAAAAATTTTATTGGTTTAATTGCAGAATATGACGTGTGAACATTTTTCCTTGCAGAATCTGATTAGTGGAAGCAAATGAAAAGAAAAAGAGAACCATTAGTCATTAGATGAGGGAGACTAATTTGTCCATTTAGCCTTTTTCCCCTTTCCCTGTTTGATTTGAAGGGCAATTTGAGTACAAGAGCATAAACACCAAATAATCATGATAGTTCTTCTGTTACCAGAATGGAATCCTAACTTTTTTCAACACCACATGAGTACATACTTCTTTTCTAAAAATAATAACAACCATCTTTATATGATTATTAATTTCTTAATTTATTTTTTCAAAATTAAAAACAGAAGAAGGGAACAGCAAGGGTTTCTTTCTTAGGCCTAAGTTTGGAAAGAGGGTCCTATGGCTGGATTAACTGTGTTGGTCCACCAAGCACACAATTTGTAAACCTACTAAGTTGGTGAACTATTTAAATGACAAAGACATTTGCACCCGAAGGTAACATTTGTTTGGACATGTAAAGATTGGTGCAAAATTGAGACTGAAACTCTTTCTCCTATTTTTTTTTTTTTGTTTTTTATGGCTACAAATGCAAGAATATCCCAGAGCCAGAAGAAACGTCTGTGTCAAAATAGAAAATGTTCTCACAAATAGGATTTGGAACTTTACATTATTGAAATATATGAACTATTACATATCAATAGGTTGTATATTGTTGTGTGATGTACGTTAGTCTTCCACACTACATAAAGGTCACAAATATTATTTTCCTTAAGTTTTGATGGATGTGGACTAGAAGCTCCCGTCACCTTCCTCTACCAACAGTGTGGCCTTATTTTTTCTAATAACTGTAATCGGCACAGTACGAGAGTAGATAATTACAATTGCTCAAATCAGGTGAAATGATAAGAGCGAAAATTATAATTTTTGTATATTTTAATAGTGTCAATATTTATTTAACATTTAGCATTATTCATTATATTTATTTCTTTATTTTGCTTTATTTCTGTCTCAAAATATATACACTCTTTGAGTTGTTTATAAAATAGTTTCCAATCTCATAATCACCCTAAGGTAGAATATTCCAGAAGAAGCATAAGGCATTAGGCATGTGACAGAACGGATCTTTGGTTCAAATTTGATCCAATTTGTTCGAAACGAGACGAAAACATACCTTCATCCATTAGTTATTTGAGAAGAATCACCATGTACTTCAGTCTTAAGCAATCTCAAACCTCCTATAATTGACTAAGGTAAGCCTGGAACGAGTTTATTTTTTAAATTTGTATAAAGTTATGTTAATAAATTTATTAGAGTTTAATTTTGATGTTATATTTGTATAAAAATTATACATTATCAATCAATTAAAATTATAATAGATATAACTTTTGAAATAATTATTATAAAAATTATGATTAAGATAAAATAATTTTTATATACTGTTAATACATTTAATTATATTAATAAATTTATGTAAAATTTAATAACATTATATATGAAATAGCATGTTGTATTATTATATTTGACAAAATCTATCATAAATTCATAATTGTATAATGTACATGTCCATAAAAATTATGCTAAAAAATAATTTATATTATAATAATATATTACACCTTTTTTGTAATATTTAAAAAATATTATAAAAATATAAAAAATATTATCTATTAATTTTAGTAATATTTTAAAAAATATTATATTTGATTTATGTTATAAAATATTAGTAATAATATTTTAAAAATATAAAAATATAAAAAAATGTTATCTATTAATTTTGATAATATTTTTAAGAAATGTTATATCTAATTTATATTACTTAATATATTATATAGTGTGTCGATTAAATCTAATAAGTGATGAAATTTGACTAAGTAGTTAATTCGCATAAGATATTAATTTTAATGCTAGAATCGAAATTTATGCAATGAGAAAACAAAATTATGTCCATATAACTTACCTAAACCCTTGTATTTTATGAGTGATTGAGATATATTATAGGACTCATCTACGCTGATCGTGTATATGGCTAACTTTCACTCATATTAAATAAAACGTTCATTAATTGACCCTAGTCATTTTTTTTTTAAATATTATTACTTTGTTAAAATAAATCCAAATTTGTGTTTTTGTTGAATATCTACCTTCGCACTACACTAATATAATACAGATCCAACTTACTACAAGAGTTCAGCACAAATCAAACCCATAATAAAAGTGCTATAACTTTCATGCCAAAAAAATAAATAATAAAATGTTTATATTTTAAAAACATGAGTATGATAAAATATGAACTACGTATATACTCAATACATCCGAGTTGTTGTTGTTTTTTTAATTTTTCTTTCATTTCAGTTGATTTATTTTAAAAGAACTAATTGTTTTGTTCTTTTAACTTTTTGAAAGAGTTGTAGAATGATTATTTTTTATAAAGAATTGTTTTCCAACACTTAATAGGGTGCCTTGAAAAAAAAAATGATTTTAAAAAATTTTGTAAGAAAAATTAATATAAAAAAAATAAAATAAAACTTATCCAAACTACGTTCTTAAACTTTAGAGACAAACTAAATATAAAAGAGAGAACTAATGGTTTGACCAGGTATTTTTACCCTTTTTTGTGTATATATATATTAGAAAATTTAGAAAATAGGTCTAACCAGATTTTTGCTGAGGTAGAGTTATATTCTTCTTGCGACGATATTTTGGTGTAGGTGGGTTGGAGAGTAGGGGGATGGCCTATGCTGGCCTGCTCTTGTTTGATATCCCCATTCTATACCATTCCTGAAAATGGATCTTCTAAAATTTAAAATTAAATTACATCTTACATAGTTATAATTTCACTTTATAAGTTAAATTTAATTTATTTATATCTTTTATTTAATAGTTAACAAAATTAAAACAAAAAATATTGAACAACTTATATCAAGATATATCATAATGTAAATTACTATACATATGTAACTCGATATTTTCTGATTAGGATGTTTAATTTTTATCAATAATTATAAGAATATAATTTAAAAGAAATGAAGAAAAGAGTATGACACCGTGTTCAGTTTCCTCTTAAATTCTGGAGGATCTTAATCCACCAAGCGAATTACCAACAACTGAAGTAACTGTCCAAAAGTTATACACCTTGTTGTACTTAGGTTGAAAATCCGTTCTATTTTCTTAATATAAATGATATATAAATTCATCAATCCAATTCATGAATTATTAAACTAATTTTTCAATTGTGAACATACAGAATCATGAGTTTCAGAAACACAATGAAAATAACTTGAAATATATAATATAAATTATATATAATACTCAATGTATAATTTTAAATTATAAAATTATAATTATTTAAGACCAAATTATGAGTGAAAATTGATTATGTGAATTTTTAATGATTGAAAAGTGAAAATAGAATAATAAAATAGTTAAATTAATATAATGCATAGAATAATTCAGTTGACATCGTGAAATTTTTATTTTGAAAGAAATTAAAGCATTTGATAATAGTCAAGTAGGATGTGTTTAGTAATACTATTTTAATTTATTTTTATTTAACCATGTGATTTATAAAAAAAATTAATATCTTTTATAAGAAAAGATAGAAGATAAGATAAAAATTAAAAATAATATATGAATCATTAGATATGTGATTCATATTGATGATATGTAACCAATTTATTTATGTATTGTAGAATTCAAAGTTATCTTTCAGAAGTGAAGTTGTATCGAATAATATAATTTGAATTGTAAATCATAAGATTTGAATAACCATGCTCTTAATTATATCATCAATTTTATCTTACATTTTTTCTGTTCTCTTCTGATATTTCTTTCAGACTGAATCATCAACTTGATCTCTAATGTTTACTTATTTTATAATATAAGTTCTAATTATATGAAAAATAATATATTAATTCAACAAATGCAAAAATCAATTAATGTTTGTACATGTTAGGAACTAAAGTATTATTTTTCATACCACAAAAATTCTTTTGATAAAATGAGTAAATATAAGGAATTGATTTGATAATTTACCTTCTTGTTTATACTGTAAGAATTACAGTAAAAAAAAAATTTAGTAAATCATTTATATATATCTGCGTCTGAATCCATATCCACATGTGTAGCCGTTTCAATACCTATATCCTTATCTATTGGCTACCTACATACTTGTATCCAAACCTATCATATAGTCTTCCATTATGAGTTTGTTTAACAATATAATCAATAAAAACCAATAAAAGGATCATTAATTAAAATTAAAATATGTAACTTAAATAAATAAAATATTTAAAGATAATTCAAATATTAATTATTTTGCTGTAGATCATAAATATTTTCTTAGTGACAATCTTCCTTTAAACTATTCGAATTAATATAATGAAAAATAAATAAATTTTAAATAATTTTACATGAGGATCTAGTTTGAAAATCAAGCAATCTTCCTTTAGGTAAATAGAACTATTATGAGGAATAAAATTTTTAATACACTTATATACTTAAAACTTATATTTTAAATCTATAATTAAATTGAATTAAATTCTTACCAATAAATCCTCGTGTTCGGTGGTATTCAATTCTTATTTGTAAAATATTACAAATCTAATTCTTTAATTAAAAATTATATTTAGAAAACTTTCAAATTCTAATTATAAATATAATAAATATGTTATGCAGGTATGAGTAAGTTTGGGTAATATAATATGATACCAACAAAATTTTGTACATAGTGTATTATTCGTATCCGAACCAATATTTATTTAACGGACAAATATCCTATCTATTTTGGATAATTTTTGTGGGTATCCATTGAATTGGGTCCGAATTTCATCCCTAATAGTATGTTACTCGTTTCATAAATACGTACGTTCTCTTAAATTCTACTGATTGGGCTCAGAAGATTGCTTGGTCCAACTAAAGTTTGGGTCATATACGAAAATGGGATTGCTTTTTGCACCCCAAAATTTTTTTTTTCACCCCCATATATGAAAAGACAAAAATACCTTCGTTTATTAAACTTTTTTCTTCTTCCTTCTCCTTTTTTTTTTTTTCTTATTTTTGTTTCCCATTATTACATCTTCTTCCTTATTAATTGAATCCATATGTTCTGCTTTGGTGGGAGAAAAAACTAAGAAAATAAACCTCGAAAAAATGTCGAAGAAGCATCGGAGAAGACGAACGAATTTTGTATTCCGCAAACTAATTTGCGAAATGTTAAACACTTTCCGCAGGTTAGTTTACGGAATGCATCGGTTGTATTCCGTAAATAAACTCGAGGAATGTAATTTTTTTTGTTCCGCAAATTAGATTACGGAATGTAAAAATGTAACTTTCCGTAAATTAATCTACGGAAAACAAAAAATTACATTTTGCAAATTAATTTACAGAATATATTTTGCATTCCGTAAATTAATCTGCGGAATAGACGAATATTTGCGGAAGAGAAAATTTTTTTACAAAAAAGATAAAAAAATATTAAGAATAAAATGGTAATAAAAAAATTTCAAAAAATTAAAAGAGTGCAAAAAGAAAAAAGAGGATCGAAAAGTCAAGCCCATTGATAATGCGTTTTCAAGCGCGGTTGGAAACCTAAACTCATTTCAATGTATACTTGATTTATGGGCCTATAAATATATGCTTGATGAGAGAAACAATTATGAGATGAGAGAGATCAAATAATGCTTTTGTTTTATTTTACATTGTTAGTGAGAATTTATCATCATCAACAACAACAACTGAATCCCGGCCATTCAATAATTTTCATTTTTCTGGTATATTTGTTATTGAATTGATACGACCTTTGAGGTGTTTTACCCAATGAGTTCTTGTATCTTTTGAGTAAGAAAAAATTACATAAAAGAGTGGTTACGAGTGTCATTTTTTAATTACAAGACAGTAAGTGTGTTTGGATCAATTTCTTAAAAAATCATTTTTTTTAAATTTATTTATATTATTACTCTAAAGTAAAAAGATTTGGGAATTCACCACTAAAGTAGAGTTTGCCAGGTTACAAGGCCCCAAAAAGGCCAAGGAAAGAGAGTGAAGAAAAGAAAAAGAAAGAAATATTTCATTAAAAGATACTGAGCTCTTACTAAAAACTTTCAACCAAATATCTGATCAAGTTAGACTCATAAGGCTGATATCAGTGTATATGTATTGTTCAATTTTGGTAAAGATATCATCAGTGTATTTTTATGGATATACTTAGACGCCACCCTTTTTTATTTTGTAGCTGAATGTGGGGTTAGTAATGGTACATACATTAAACATTTTCTCAGGTTCAACTATGTTGTGAATCTACAACTCCTGTTTCTCTAAATTTTTTAGTCTCTCACCTTTAATCTAATTTTAATAGCTTTCTTGTGCCTCTAAATTGAATATTTGAAAAAATAAAGACATAAATATTATAATTGTAACTTTTTAAAATTTGAAAATAAGAATATTTTTTTTATCCATTTAAAACCAAACTATCAAGTTTACTTTAAAGGGACATTTTCACCCCATATATAGTCTATTTATGTTCACTTGGGAATGATTTAAAATTCCTTAAGCTCCACCTAATTATTTCCAATGGCTTAAATATAAGACACACTTCACCCAGTAAACGGTAATTACTAAATTGATAAGTATATTATGTATTATGCTGATATTTTTTAATTTATGTAAAAAATATAAAATAACATAGGATTAGGGGGGAATTTTTTTTAAAAAAATTATAAACTTAGGCAATTAACATTTAAGATGAACAAGAAAATTTAGTATAAAAATCTTGAAACTAATTAAAGTCGAGATTTAAAAATTTAAAATCTTAATGAAAAATAATATTAAAAAACACAAAAAGGAAAATTTAAAAATAACTAATTATTAAAAATATAAAAAATGTTAAAAATAGAAGAAGAAAAAATTAGTACAATAAATTAATGATGCGTTCACGTTAAAAAAAATGTTAACCAAAAAAAATCATGATTATATTATAAGGGGTTGATTGATGTTAGTTCTAACAATACGAAGAATAAGCATTGATAGAGCACTTAAGGATTTGGCATGTCACAAGATTAACATTTATTTCATAAGTTAAATAGCAAAATCCGCAAATATTGTGGGGAGAAAGTTCCAAATACTAGAGCATTACAACAGAGAACACAGATCCCCAAGATTACAGTGATTACAGTGACACAAGACAAAATTCTCTTCACTTGGACAAGTGCTCTGAGAGAGTGGTGGCCAAAGATGAAATGGTTGAGGGAGACACCGCCCTTGTGCCACCAAGGTACCATTTCTTGATGGTCTCTACCACATTGGCATTCTCTACAACATGCTTGGAATCTTCTTTCCCCTCCAAAGTTACCACAATCTGCACAACAAACACAATAAACCATCATGCCATTTCCAAAATTAACTCAAATGTAATGTAATAAGCATAAGCTAATGCTGCTACTTTACCTCAGCAGTTGCAGAATTTGCTGGGAAATGATATGTGATTACTGAATGTTTCTTGAAGTACTTAGACTGGAAAAATTCAACAATTTTTTCCAATGCTTCTTCTTCTTCCTCCTCATATTTGTCATCAGCTGCCAACCTATCCCTCACAGCATTCTCAATCTGAACCCCATATTGTGCACCCTTGATCTCTTTGATCACCACAAGTCTAACAACTTTCTCCACTGGAGCTGCACATATACACCTTGCTCATTCACTAATCACTACTATTACTTACCAAATTAATCCATAATTGGCTCATATTATATATACATATTTGACACAACTTTAGGATTCCTTTGAATCACAACTTACCAGAAATGAGAGCATCAAAGAAGTCATCTTTCTCTTCCAGCTCCTTTGCAGGCTTACCTTTCCACTGCTGCAAGTGCCCTATTACTTCAGGCTCCAAATAAACCCCAATTGAATAGAATTTCACTTGGAGAAAGTGGATCTCCATGTCGGTGATTCCTGATCAAACAAGGAAATCAAGTTGTCTCTACTTGTCACTTACAAATTAATCAAGTCATAGCAAATAATCCAACACTTTTTATTGTTGTGGAACCAAAATCTAGAGTCCATGATCTAGATCCTTTGCTGCCTTTAGTTTATTACTTCAAATTTTTAAACTTGGATGGAAGCTATAGTTTACAACAACATCAACAAATCTAGACCTCACCAACCCCTCATCAAAATCAAATTAAGAAAAACAATTTGGAAGAGCAAGTAGAAACCCAGCTAAAAGTGGAGGATATAAGCAATTTACCATGACCAAGGAGAGATAGGGGCTTGGTAGTTGTGATCTTGGAAGGATAAGGGATTTCATCTACCAACACCTGTTCACTAGCCACTGAAATTAAGTTCACAAAAACAATTTCTCTTAAATATCATATAAGCACTAACAATCAATAACAGAACAGTTAGCAATTCTTTTCATGGGTTGAGAGAGAAAGAGATAGAGCTCTTACTAGTTGTGTATGCAGGAGATGGAGATAGTGAGGGGAGGGAGAGTTATGAAACCTTTAGAGTGATTTAGATTTTTGACAAAAGGGTGAGGTGTAAGACTTGTAGAGTCGCTATATAAGGTTTTTTATTAATACCCTTTGTACCTGACAGGTTCGAAAATAAGGTGGTAGGTAGAGCTAGTTGATGAACCTGTGAGCTTATTAAAACCATTGCTGACTTTTAATATTTTGATAACGTGGGACACTACCTACATCTTTTTGCTCCCATCTCTTCCTACCTAAGAGTTAGGACCAGTGAATCTCTAATTTTTCATTTTATGGTGACATTTCATGACAAATAAACAGACTTTTATTTTACTGAATTACATATTCCATATGCTTAAGAGTGGTTCCAGTGAAATAATATCATCAAATAAAAGTTTGAAAAGTAACATTTAAAATTATGTAAAATTGAAATGGGGTTGAGTTTAAGAATATTGGAATGAACTTTTCAGTCAATTTCGTTGCCTTTGACTTCTTGAAAGTGCCTCAGCCACCCATGCGGTTGGTGGCGCTCGTGCCACCGTTCATTCTACCAACCCATCAATTAGCAAGTGTATTTTATCCACATCAATTTTGTACTCTTCTGGGCCACTTTCATATTCCTTTGTTGTTCAGGATGGACCCAAATCAAATGCAATCATTCAAGTCAAGGAACTACTACTATAGTAACAATGAAAACAAACTGGGTAGATGAGAATTCAGGAACTACTACAATACTATCTTAATTGTTTTCAATCCATGTCTCATTTTCCCATGATTTCCTTTGATCCCAGCAGCTAAAAATCCCTGTTTAACATTTCCGAAAGAGTATAATATAAAAATGGTTCTAAATTTATTATTATCAGCTATGTTAGCTTCTTCAATCCCGCTACCTGCCCTGCTCTACCTAACTTCAAAAACGAATTGTCACACACATTTCATTGATTTTTTATTTCTCTAAACAAATAAAATTCTGAGACTCTATGTTTTGGCTAAACACGTACACATGGATAGATGACACTGGACAGCTAACCTCTACTTATAAAATAATCTATTAACAGCTTTCATATTTTGTTTCCAATACAAAGATGAAAATTCCTTTTTTATAAAATAATTTATTCTTAAAGGTAATTATTTTAACTTAAGATTATTAAATTTTAATGAATAGAAAAGAATATTCAAAATTTACTTATATGAGAGAATTTTACATTAAAAAATAAAATTTAATCTTATATATCAACATAACTTAATTCCCTTGAAAATGATTTAATCCTTAATCTATTCCTTGAGATTGACATGTATCATACTTAGCGTTTCTCTTTTAAATTTTAAATTCAAATTTCTTTAAATTATATGTATACACGTACGTGTATTTGTTATAATTTTTTAAAAATTGAAGAGTGACTGGTTTATACCGAGGTAAGACTTAGCATTCTTACACCATTCATAATTTTACATAAAATATTATTTTTATTGATTTATCTGTTAAAATGTAATTATTATATTGTTTTGACTTTTTTTACAAATTTTATAAAATTTGAATAATAATAATAAAAATATAATAATTTTTTATTTTATATATTTTAAAGTATATATATAACGTGAATTTTAATGTATATTAATAAAATATTAAATAATTTTAAATTAAAGGAAGATCTTATAAACATATTATGTACGATGGAAATATTTAATCGTATAGTAAATTTTGTAAAATATTTACCCAATAACTATTTTGACTTACATCAGTCTTAACTGATCTCTCATTCACTAAATTTTAAAAATACTAGCATATTATATGGAATACTAGCTAACATGCCTTTTAAACATAGAACATGTTTTGCCTCGAATTTAGAGAATTAAAATAGGCTAAATTATTGAAAGACAATCATTTAACTTATATCAATTTTAGGTTAGGTTAAGTTTTTTTATTTAATTTATCTATATAAAAAAAGTGGTCAAGGTTTAAGTCACTAAAAAAATCCTTTTAAATAAATCGAACGTACCCGAGAAAAAACCTAGTAATTTGATCTATTTAAATAAATGATAATAATGTTATATATAAATTTTTATTGTTGTTGCATTAAATTATTAATATAAGATTCTAAAAATATATAATTATTTTTTAAAAACTAATTCATTAACCTACATATAAGTTTATATTTATTAACTTATTTAAAAATAAATATTTCAACTTATTTTAAAAAATATTATCAACTAAATTTTTAGATCAAACCATGCATACATTTAGAAAAGACAGGTTAAGCCTTAAAAAGTTAAAATAAAATGCAAAGTTTAAATCCCAGAAGATAACAGTGAGAATTGTTAGTTAGCATGTTTCAGGAAGTACCATAGGTGGTATAAACGGTTTTCTTTCTTAGTAAACTTGAGAATGATCACAATTTAGTTGTTGATTTTCTTTTCCCTATTGCAGTGTTGTTATAAATTTTAATGGGTTATTCAATTCCCACTTTTGGTAGCTCATCCTATGAGCCTCCAACTTAGAGTCAACATTTTGGGTTTAACCAACTGGGCTATAGTTTTGAACACGGAGAAATCCAAAGTTTCACCTCATGTTCAAGGCCTCATTTCGCTCAGAGCAAACACATTTCCATGAACAAAAACAAAACTAAACATATGTTATTGGACTTGAAACTTTAAAAACATAAAAGGGCACTTTATAGGGAGAGAGGGCGGAAAGCAAAGCAAGAGAATAAGGCCCATACATTAATGAGCCCCCTACGGAAATGGGTCGTAATCAGAAAAAATTTAAGGCTCTACAATCAAAAACAATTAAGGTCCATGATACCACAAATTTGGACAGGGACACGTTGAGGGGAATATGATAATATGCATGTTTATAAAGGATATAAATTTATTTGCCTAACTTCTAATTATATATATTTTTCTAACACCTAGAAATATATTATGATTTATTTAATTATAATGATTAATAATTCATAAATACTAGTTTATCAACATAATTATGATTAAAAATTATACTGACATATATAGAATCTATTTCATAAATCTCAATGTTTATAAATAAAGTAAAAGTGGATAAAATAATAACGTACCTATATATATATATAAGTCGATTATTTCAAGGTCTCTCTACATCTAAATCAACTAATAAATTGTAATAGTGTACTTTATATAATAAAATTCAAATGTGTTTTTTATTGTTTCAATGTTTTTTTAATTAGAAAATAAGTGCCCCACTGATTATATGACTAATATATTATGACTTAGTGCATGTTATTTTTATATTATTATTGATATTGAGATGTTAAAGATATGATAGTTTAAATTTTAAGCTTTGAAACAAATAATTTATCTTGCTGGTATATTGTTATTTATTTTCAAGTTGGATTAATTAGTTTGATTCAAAATTTATTAGCTTGAAACAGAATTATTTTTTTATTTTAAAAAATGACCCATTTGCATCAGAAAAAAAAAAAGAAATAAGTTGTTTTTTTTGGTGCAAAACAATTGATAAATTAGAGTTCATTAATTTGCGTTGATTTGAATTTGAATTTAAACTGATTTGAAATTTTCAAGTTTCCATGACGTCATTTTTTAGAGATAGAATCATGGAACCACTGTGTATGGCTATCCATATTGTTTATATCTCAGTTAATTTTATTCTTATCTACATTATCAAATCACAACAAATTAGCTATTAATAATTAATTAAATCACATTTCATAATCAAATTCATAAATAAACTTTTCACATTATCATCTAGTTTTTATTTTTATTTTTCAAAAATATTTTCCTATTTTTTTTGTCTAGAATATCGTTTCATATTTTAAAAATATTAGATGGAAACAGAATTTGAAAATAAGTTAAGAGAAGATAATATAGTGATTTTCGGTATCCATGTATCCAAAATAAATTTTATGACTATCAGTTTATCACATTGGCTGTTATATGATATATTTAAAATTTTGGTTGTTATCATTTGTTAGAAACAGTTGCATTTCGTAATGATTGTGTTGTCACGAGGAATTAAAAAAGCACGCATACAACGAATACTTGCGTATGCTTACATATTTCCCGCGTTTTAAAACCGCAAAATTGCTGATGTGGAGATCCATTGGTTCCGACGTGTCATCCACGTTGCCCTCTTATTGGCCAAGCTTTACACGGAGCGAATGCCCCCTGTGTGCCCGCCTTCGCAATCCATGCACTTTTCGCGTGCAACCTCGTGCGCCTCTCGTAATCGTTTCTCCACATCACACACCGACCCCACGTACAATCACCTACACTCGCCTCTTTTATACTCCACTACTTCAATTCCATCTCTACCGTTCATTTGAATCTGATAAACTCAAAAGTAATCACAACTTGTGTCCCTTGAACCCGCAAAAAAGATTCCCACTCCCACACTTTATATTCACGCGCATCGCGTGTGAGACTCGTGGAGGAACCCATGAAGCCACGTTCCCATGCAACCCGGGCTCGTGCCGCCTCAATCCCTATTCACTACAGCGCAGACCAGGCTATTGCTTACACCTCGCATTATAAAGCGTCCAACTCAGCCCATTTAACAAAACCATGACAAATCAGTGGTTTTAATTGGAAAGTGTAGCATATTACAACAAACGTTCACCCGCACAGAAACAAAGCCAGGGTTTCTCTCAAAGGAAAGGAACACGAGGTTAAATAAAGGAAGGCAACACTTATTGGTTGGTGGGTTGGAGTCCGAGTCAGAGTCAGAGTCCGAGTCAGGTTTGAAAGCATTACACTATTTATTGGCCATTAATTTGAACGCGTCACTTAAGAAAAGTTATCGTCATCCATTGATCCTCTTATTTGCTCTTCTTCTTTTTCTTTACAATCCTCACAACCCAATCTTAATCTTTCAAATAATCCAAACCAAAACGCATTCACGTATCGCTTTAGCTTTTCTCATTCTTTTCTTTTTCCCTTCCTTCTGATTCTTCTTCGACGCTGCCTTCTCCGGCCATCTTCGTAGATGGCGTCGTCTCTGGGCATTGCTTGCGGCGGAAACACCCGCGTCGCCGCCAATCTCCCTATCCGGAAGCGCTGTGGTCTCACCCTTGCTCCGCCTTCCTCCGTCGCGATTAGCCGTTCTACGGCCAGGATGGGGAGGATCTGCGCCGCGTCGTCGTCGGCGACAGCGAAGGCGACGGGACGGGAGGACCTAACCAGGTTGGAACTGTTTGGGAAGCGCGAGGGAGGGGCGAACGATGTCGTTGAGGGTCAGGAGAGGCTGGACAGGTGGATGAGAGAGTCGGTGGTCGAGATTGTGAGGAATTTGAGGGAAGCGCCGTTGCTCGTGCTGGTTTATCAGAATAGGAACAGCGAAACGACGACGGTGGCGACGGAGAAGAAGGTGATGGTGGAGGATTGGCCGGCGGTTAAGGATAGGTGGGAAGCCGGCGAGACACCGTTGCCGGAGGGAGTTATATTCGTGGAGGAGTTGAGCGGCGATGAAGCGGAGGAAGGTGGCGATGAAAGGACAACGAGGGCGTGGGGGATCGTGGTTCAGGGGAAGGGTGCCGGATGCGGTCCGGTTTGCTATTTATTGAAAACGTGTCGGGTCGGGTCAGGAGCCGGTACTGGAATGGGGATTTGTTCGACCCACTTTTGCTTGGTGAGAGTGAAGAATTTCAGGGAAACGGTGCAGTCGCAGTTGAAGAATTGTTGGCTGTTGCAAAGCCAGTGGCAGTGAAATAAATTGTATATTTTTTATTGAATAATTTTTTTTGATGGTTATGGCGATTATATCAAACATGGCTGTGGATCTGTACAGAGTGAATCTTTTAGCTAAGTGGATCTTCAAACTGTGAAATAGTCTTTATTATGCATTATTTGGAAGACTACCCCGTTTATAGGGGGTTTCCTTTATTCACTTCTTTGTTCTTTATTCAATCATTTGGCTAATAAAATAATAAGAATTTAAGCAGGTCTTCATATACCTTCTTTTAAGACTTTACCCGTTTCTTATGGATCTCACTTTCTTGAATTATTTGTTGTTTTCATTTTATAGCAGTTTTTGTTCAATTTAAATCTAAATAAGATTTGTTCAAAATAAAGTAAACGTAACACTTCTTTAACCATTTGGTTAATCAGAATTAAGAGATGTGATGATAGTATTGCTGTGGGTCTGTACACACAGCAGTGCGAATATATGCTACGATCATGTAGCACGCATCAAACTCTGGTCTCTGAAATAGAAAACACTTCTTTGTAGGAGATTTTTTCTTTTATTAAATATTTCCATGATCGATTCCAGATCTGGGCTTTGCTTTTATTTAATGTATTATTCCGTATCTCCTAAATTCCTAATGAGAAAAAAAAAACATTTAAAAAATGTTTAATGCTTTTGGTACATTGTATTGTTGATGGTACCCATTAATATGTACAAGCAACCATGCCAACTTACAGAAGTAGCCCATTATGTAATAATACATTTACATCCAAATGTAATGGTTAGAATTATTTTTTTTTCAAAATAAAAAAAAAATTCAATGATCATAAAAAGATAGACATATGTGTAATGTTTTATATGTATGTAATGCAATTATTTTCGTATTCGAAATAAATTGCATCTATTTCGTATGGAACAATGATTGGTAAAACATAAAAAATAAGAGATATTAGACCTGATTTAGTATTATATATATATCATCGTTTCCTCATAGAATTTATAATTGTTGGAAATCTGGAATATCATATTTATTTTGATATTTAATCTTTTATTTGAATAAATTATTTTAAAAAAATAAAATAAATTTTAGAGATAATTTAAAATTTTAAATATTGAAATATTATGTTTGTATTTTTTTTAAGAAAATTTAAATTTTAAAATTTTAAAAAAAATTAACAAAGTAAAATGTAAAAATTTAAAATTTTCCAAAAATAGTAATTTAAATTTTTTTAAACTCACAAACAAACATTTATGAAGAAAAATTATTTTTTAATTTTTTTTTGCTGTTAGCCTCTTTTATCTCTCATTTTTTTAATGATTAAATAATTTAATTATATTTTGTTATTTTTTATTATGTATAATAGTTATTATTTTGTTTGAATATACTGTATAATATTTGAATAAAAACATTTATATATTTAAATTTTTAAAATAAAATTAAGAATAAAATTAAAAAGAATTTATAAATATTTAAAAGTAAAAATTTATATTAGTCAAAATTAAATTATTTTATCTAATTAAAATATTAAATTTAAAATTTATCATCTAAAAAAAATAAATTTAAATATAAAAATTTTAAATTTATTTATTTAAAAATAATTTTAAAATAAAAATATTTAAAATTTTCAACTATTCCAAATTTTTGAAATGTTAAAATACTTTACTCAAATTAAGATATTTTTATTTACAAATGTTTGAATTCAAAATTTTCAGATAAATGATTGTGAAAATAACATTAGATGATTTAATGGTTAAGTTATAAAATTTATATTCTAAAAATTATTAAATAGTATAATTTTACAAATTTAACGGTTGATATAAATTAATCTTATCATATATATATATAGAGAGAGAGTGTGTGTGTGAGTGTAGTTTATGAGAGAGAAGATAATAAATAAGAAAGATATGAATAAGAGAGAGTATGTTTATTAATTGAGAGAAAAAAATATTTTTAAAGTTTTTTTAAGAGTAAGAAATTATTCTCTGATTTAAAAAATAAAATTTTAAAGTTTTGTACTTCACTGTATCTTAAATTTTATTCTATTACATAACCATTTTTAAAATTAAACGTAGAATTACTGCTTTTATGTTATCCGATCCTTTTATTTTAAGTTAAACAAACCCTTAAAGCGTCAAAATAGATGGTTACTTTTGTTGAAAGTAAAGGTAGTTCTCTAAGAAAAAAATATCATAGATATCTGAGGTTGCTTCGTTTGAGGTTGCTTCGTTTGCCTTTGCAGAATCTAGCCTAGAAGTCAATAATGGTATGATTGTCAAGGTGGAGTATGCCCTTCGTTGAGGCTGAAAAGTGAAAAGAATTTATACAAGAAGATAAGCTTTAGGTTTGTTTGTTTTAAAATTAAATAGAATTAATTGTTATAAAATAAGTTATAAATCGTTAAATATAATAGGAATATATATTAAAATTAATTTTGATTAATATATATATATATATATATATTAAAATGCAAGTTTAATTTTTTAACTGTAATCTACATAGACACTTCGCTTAAATTATTGCATTTTCAAATATCCATACCCATAAATCAAGGTTAAAAGAATGGCGATTGTTACACTTAGACACTTCCCCATAGATGGATGTGTATGTATAACCGTGAAAATCAGGCAACTTACTCCCACTCTGATATTGAAATAATTGCTAAGCATAAATAAATAAAGCATCATTCTAGTCTCTACAAAATTTATAGTCAGTTATGCTAATTTTTAAAAAGTAGAAATTTTTATTTTTAAATTATTATTTAAAAATTTAAATGATTTTTATTTTTAAAATAAATATATATATTTTTAAAAAATTAATGTGATCAATTTAGAATCTTTTAAGAATAAAATAGTAATTTACCCTATCATTACCATAGCGGTCGAAATACCGAACAAAACTTAAGAAAACCAATAATTATACGTTGCAAAAAGAATACTTAATCCACTTGGGGCAGCTCATGTAGGTTGCAAACTTTAGCTCAACAAAGTTTAAATTTAGTTTGGACTCCTACAATTAGGAATGGAATTAGATAAAACCAAGTTAGACTTTAAATGTTTAAGCGTTTAAAAGTTTTAAGGTATAAGTTTGAGTCTGTTATTTGATAAAGATTTTTTTTTTTAAGGTCTGATCTGATTTAAAGTCTACAAGATTTACAAGTTTGTTTAAAAACCTACACATAAAAAATTAATAAATAAACTTAAAGTAATTGATTAAAAAAATTTACAAACTTAAAGCCTGCAAGATAAAAAGTTATTAAATTAACTTAAAAAATATATATATATTAATATTATGTAAATAAAATATAAAATAAATATTATATAAATATAATATAAAGATATAATATATAAATATAAACAGACCCTTAAATAAGTTAAATAAACTTTTTTATAAGCGTAGAACTAACTTATTTATCTAAAAAGACTTTTTAACATTTCTGAATCTATCTATTTATTAAACAAGTTGAGTCATAGATCCTTGTTAGACCACCCGACAACCTTATTCACTTCCATCTTTACCTACAATAATGATTAAGCTTAATAAAATTTAAAATTTGATTTTTCTACGTGATAAGCCCAAATTGAGATTGATTGGATTTAGGAAGAAAAGTTTAAAATTAATCTCGGGTTAAAATTTAAAGCTCAGATCTACGTAGACAAATATGAAATGATTCATTTTATGTACTCTACTAATAATTATTCTAATATTTAGAATAAAAGTGTTTTGTGAGATAAAATTATCCTTTTCTGAAATATATATTATTAATAATTTATCATTTTTAAAAAATAAAAAGAAATGATTTAGGTTCATTTAACTAATTTTCAACTTTACGGATTGATCATTTAAAAAAAATGTTTAGTTTTGTAATTTCAATTTTATTTTTATATATTTTTTAATTTTACAAACTTGTGATTTTTTTTTTATTATCAAAAAATAAAAAACTATCAATACCATATTGATGAAGAAGAACCTATAGTGGAATCTAATGATAAAGAATATTAGGTTGACAATCATCATAAAATAAGTCAAATAATAATAGTTATAATACAAAATATTACAAGATGATCGAGGTGATAGAAGATGTCAATGATAATAAATAAAATTTGTTGAATGATAATGATAGTAAAAAATGTCAATAACAATAATGATGGTGAAAGATATTAATTGATAACAATATGATGATGGTGGATGTTAGATGATAAAAGTAATAAAAAAGGTATAAATTAAAATAATAATGGTAAAAAAATTGAATGATGATAACAATTATAAAAATATGCTTGAACGATGAATCGACGATAATGAAAGATCTTAAAGAATAATAATCATAATAAAAATGATGATAAAGTATATTAGAAGAAATATAGGATAGTAAAAATATGGTTGAACAACAATAATAAAAAATATCAAAGTAACAATAGTAATAAATAAAAAATACACAACATTTATAAAGCTGAAACTATAATCATAAATATTTTATTAAAGGTTTTAAAAATTAAAATAAAATTTATTTTTAAAAAATTTCAATTTAAACAAATTTTATTTTAAAATTTATATTTAAAAATTTAAAAAAATTCACAACCATCACAAATAAAATCTTAATTTTACAATTATTAAAATAATAATTAATAAGCATTAATGTAAAAATGAGAAGGATAATTTTAAATAAGATAATAAATATATTTTTTATATTGTAAATAATAAATAAATTAGAATAAAAATATTTTATTAAAGTGAAAATTGTTAAAAAATAATTTTTATACTCTAATTTTTATTTTTATTTTATATTTTTTTTTATCACATTACATACATGCTTTTTATTTTCTATTTTTTCTTCTTATTAACAATTTATATACACTCTTAATTACTAAGTGATCATTTTAAAAAAAAATATATGTAACATAATAAATTATGAAATGATTCTATTTTATCATGTTAAGAGATGATAGATGAAAAGTTTTTCTTTATATTAAAAATAATTTATATTTAATTACATCTAGAGATAAATGTTTAGATTTTTTTTTATTTTTTTAAAAATACTTAGATGAAAGGTATATGAAGTGTAAGATCTTATTTATATCTAAAATAACATTGTTCCAATGATAAATATATGGGGATTTTATGATTTTCTTTTTAAAGAATTTTTATAGATTGAATTAAATTGAATTTAAGAAAATTTATATATCATCTAATTTTATTTTTATGATTTTTTATTTTTCAAATAATAGTAAATAAACTCTTAATATATACAATAAATCCAATTTTATTTTTGTTACGAGTCTTGCTGGTAGTAGCATATGTAGACCCTTACTACAGGACCATTAAACTTCGGCACGT
Source organism: Canavalia gladiata (assembly GCA_037954105.1). Taxonomy (NCBI): domain Eukaryota; kingdom Viridiplantae; phylum Streptophyta; class Magnoliopsida; order Fabales; family Fabaceae; genus Canavalia; species Canavalia gladiata. Next base: position 54,596,651 of record CM075659.1, on the reverse strand, counting down.
CTTGCTGGTAGTAGCATATGTAGACCCTTACTACAGGACCATTAAACTTCGGCACAATTGGCAGATATATATAGTGATAGAGATTTGAATTGTAGTTATATGTTTTAAAAAATAGTTTATTAAAAAGTATTATAAATATATTTGAATGGAAAAATATTAATCCTTAACAATATGAAAATAAAAAATAAGAATAAATAAGAATAACTATAAAAATTATATATCAAATAAAATATTAAATTAAAAAATAAAAAATTTGACAATTCACTGAATATATTAATCATGCTATAGTATAGAAGAAGATAAGTTCATTACTTTAGTATATTGAAAAAAAAAACTTAACAATAACTAAAAAAAAAGTTAAATTTACTTTAATTTGTATAAAATAATAATAAAATTTAATTATAAAATATATTTTATTTTAGATTCTGTGTATATTAAGTTAATTATGTATATATTAAATAATATTTTTTAGTGAACATGTTTTTAAATGAATATGTGTTTTAATCTTTTTATAAAGTTAATTTTTGTATTTTTAAATGCTATATTAATGTATTTAAATAAAAAATATAAAATTTATTAATGTGAAGATTAAAATAAATAAAAAAATAACTATAAATATTATATATCAAATTAAGAATAAAAAATTAACTATTAATTAATTAAATTATAAATATTACAGTGTGAACAAAAACAAGCTCATCATTTTAGTATAATGTAAAAAAAATATTACATAACTTCTATTGAAAATATCTTCTATTGAAAATATGAAATTAAAATATACTTTTATTTGTATAAAATAATATTAAAAACCAATTATAAAAGATATTTTAGGTCATATTTTTAAAATTTTATCCCTTAAATTATAGATTTATAATTTATTAAAATTATATTAATTAAATATTTAAAATATATAAAATTTAAAAATATGATTGTCATTAATATTTGCTTATTAAGTTAATTATGTATATTAATGTATTTGAATAGAAAAATATTAAACTTTAATCATGTAAAAATCAAAATAAAAATGATAATTATAAAGATTATATATCATGTAATATATTAAATTAAAAATAAAAAAATTGAATAATCACTAATTATCTGTAGTAAGGTATGGATTAAGATAACTTCATCATTTTATATTTCAAAAAAATAATTACTTAACATCAATTAAAAAAAATTAAATTTATTTTTATTTATATAAAATAAAAATAAACATTTATTATAAAAAATATTTTAGTTTAGATGTGCGTATATTAAATTAATTTTATTTATATTAAATAATATATCTAAATTAACATTTTTTTTCAATGAAGACGTGCTTTAATGTTTTTATAAAGTTAATTTTTGTATTTTCTAATGTTGTATTAATGTATTTAAAAAAATATTAATTCTTATTCACGTGAATATTAAAATAAATAAAAATATAAAATAATTATAAAAATTATATGTCAAATAAATATTAAATTAAAAATAAAAAATTAACTATTAATTAATTAAATTATAAATATTACAACATAAATAAAGACAAGCTGTTATTTTAATATAATATATAAAAATATAACATAATTTTTACTGAAAATAAAGAAATAAAATATACTTTAATTTATATAAAATAATCCTAATAAAATATTATAAAATATATATTTTTAAAATTGTTAAATTTTTCATGTCTTAAATTATAGATTTATAATTCTAAAAACTATATTAATTAACATTCTAAAATATATAAAATTTAAATTATGATTGTTATTAATATTTTTTATTAAGTTAATTATATATTTAATAATTTTAAATGAATATATGTTTTAATATTTTTATAAAGTTAATTTTTATAATTTCCATTATAAATATATCTGATTAAAAAATATTAATCCTTAATCATGTGAAAATAAAAATAAAAAATAACTATAAAAATTATATGTTAAGTAAAATTTTAAATTAAAAATAAAAAATTAACTATTGATTGATCAAATTAATAATATTTTAATACGGATGAAAATAAATTCATTATTTTAGTGTATTGTAAAAAAAATTATTTAACATCAATAAAAAAAAGTTAATTTTATTTTTATTTGTGTAAAATAATAATAAAAATTTATTATAAAAAATATTTTAATTTAGATTGTACGTATATTAAGTTAATATTGTATATATTAAATAATATTTTTTAGTAAACATCTTTTTAAATGAAAATATATTTTAATTTTTATATAAAGTTAATTTTTTATATTTTTTTAACGTTATATTACTGTATTTAAATAAAAAATATTAATATTTTTTATGTGAAAATGAAAATAAATAAAAATTATATATGAAATAAAATATTAAATTAAAAATAAAAATATTAACTATTAATTGATTAAATTATAAATATGACAACTTCAATAAAAGCAAGTTCATCATTTTAGTATACTGCTAAAAAAATACTACATAATATTTATTAAAATATAAAAATAAAATATTATATAATTTGTATAAGATAATACTAAAAAAATTATTATAAAAAATATTTTAGTTTTAACTGTTAAATTTTTCATGTCTTAAATTATAGATTTATAATTTTATAAAACTATATTAATTAACATTCTAAAATATATAAAATTTAAAATGATTGTAATTGATATTTTTTAATTAATTTAATTTTATATATATTTAATAATTTTAAATGAATATATCTTTTAATCATTTTATAAATATATTTTTTTAATTTTCAATGTAGTATAAATATATTTGAATACAAAAATATTAAAGCTTAATCATTTAAAAATGAAAATAAATAAAAATAAATAAACTATAAAGATTATATGGTAATTAAAATATTAAATTAAAAAATAATTATTATTCACTTATTAAACTAACAACGTTATAATACAAATGAAAATAAGTTCATTATTTTAGTATATTGAAAAAAAAAACTACTTAACATTAATTAAAAAAGAAAAAGTTAAACTTACTGTGATTTGTATAAAATAATAGTAATAATCGATTATAAATGATATTTTAATTTAGATTGTGCATATATTAAGTTAATTATGTGTATATTAGAAAATATTTTTTAGTGAACATAGTCTTAAATTAGGATGTGTTTTAATCTTTTTGCAAAGTTAATTTTTTATATTTTCTGATGTTGAATTAATGTATTTAAATAGAAAAAAATTAATCTTTATTCATATGAAAGTTAAAATAAATAAAAATAAAAAACAATTATAAAAATTATATATCAAATAAATATTAAATTAAAAATTAAAAATAATTATTATTAATTAAATTATAAATATTATAAACGTGAATAAAGATAAAATCATCATTTTCGTATAATGCATAAAAAAAATATTATATAACAACTTTTAAAAATAGAAAAATAAAATATACTTCAATTTGTATAAAATAATATTAAAAAAAATATTAGTTTAAAATTATAAAATTGTAAATTTTAAAATTATATTAATTAATATTTTTAAATAAATAAAAGTTAAAATATGATTGTTATTAATATTTTTATTAATTTAATTAGATATATATATATAATAATATCAAATAAATATTTGTTTAATTTTTTTATAAAGTTAATTTTTGCAATTTATAATACTGTATAAATATTTCTGAATAGAAAAATATTATTTTTAATAATGTAAAATTTAAAATAAATAAATATAAAAAATAACTGTAAAGATTATATATAAGTAAAATATTAAATTAAAAATAAAAATTAACTATTTACCGATTAAACTAAAAATAGCATAATACGAATGAAGAGAACTTCATTACTTTAGTGTATTATGAAAAAAAAACTACTTAACATCAATGAAAAAGAAGTTAAATTTACTTTGATGTGTATAAAATAATAATAATAATTAATTATAAAAGATATTTTAATTTGATTGTACGTATATTAAATTAATTATATGTATATTAAATAACATTTTTTAGCGAACAAGTTTTTAAATAAAGATGTATTTTTTATATTTTCTGATATTGTATTAATGTATCTAAATAAAAAATATAATATTTATTAATATAAAAATTAAAAAAAACAATTATAAAGATTATATATCAAGTAAAATATTAGATTAAAAATAAAAAAATTAACTATTAATTGATTAAATTATAAATATTATAGGATGAATAAAAACAAATTCATCATTTTAGTATAATACGAAAAAAAATACAACATAACATCTATTTGAAAATAAAAAAATAAAATATACTTTAATTTGTATAGAATAATACTAAAAAAATATTATAAAAAATATTTTAGTTTATATTGTTAAATTTTTCATGCCTTAAATTATAGATTTATAATTGCTTAACACTATATTAATTAACATTCTAAAATATATAAAATTTAAAATATGATTGTCATTAATATTTTTTGATTAAGTTAATTATATATATATATATAATAATTTTAAATGAATATATATTTTAATTTTTTTATAAAGTTAATTTTTATAATTTCCAATGTTGTATAAATATATTTGAAGAGAAAAATATTAATCCTTAATAATATGAAATTAAAAAATGAATAAAAATAAAAAATAATTATAAAGATTATATGTCAAGTAAAATATTAAATTAAAAATAAAAAATTAACTATTCACTGATCAAACTAACAATACTATAGTATAGATGAAGATAAGTTCATTACTTTAATATATTGCAAAAAAAAAAAATACTTAACATTAATTAAAAAAATTAAATTTACTTTAATTTATATAAAATAATAATAGAAATTGATTATAAGAGATATTTCAATTTAAATTATACATATATTTAGTGAACATCTTTTTAGATGAAAATATGGTTTAATTTTTTATAAAATTAATTTTTGTATTTTATGATGTTGTATTAATGTATTTAAATAAAAAAATATTAATCCTTATTATATGATGATTAAAATAAATAAAAATAATAAATAACTATAAAATTTATATATTTAATAAAATATTAAATTAAAAATTACCTATTAATTAATTAAATTATAAATGTTAGAACGTAAATAAAGACAAACTCATATTTTAGTATAATGGAAAAAAAATTATAATCATAGATAAATATGCACTTTTCAAAATAAATGGGAATTTTGGAGAATGATGAAGAAACCAAAGATGTGATGACACCAAACCTAGAGAAACTGTTTTGTGCACTGGTATTGAAATTCATGTTTTGTGCAGCGGACATGAGTATATACACATCCCTCGGACATTGTTCCATTAAAACAATGATAGCGTATAGTGTCATGAACAAAATGAATTTAAAAGAAAAAATAATAATATCACTTACAAAATGAACCAGAAAATTTAAAAAAAAAGGAAATAAATTATAGTTCAAATTTCAAAAGCTCTTCCACATTTTAGATGAGCAATCTTAGGACCTAGAGTGGTTCCTCAACGAGCTGGTATGTCTCCATCATAATCACAGACAAGTACAATTGAGAACTGACAAGATGTGAATACATAAAAAAAAAAGACTCAAATATCATCATTATTTATTTTCAGAACAAGGATAATTGAAAAAACAAGATTTGCACATTTCAGATCTTCAAGACACCAATCCATCAGGACCAACATATTTCCAATACCAAATTATATATTTATACCAATAAAAAATGAAAAAGAAAATCATTGTCATTGATTCTACTATTTTACTTGGGAGATGGAGGAGCCAAAACATTGTAACAATTGCGAGGCAGGTGGACACATTCGAGTCAGTGCAAGATCTCAGCGTTGGGATCCCAGAGGTTGAGCCAAAGGATGCAGGGAATGCAACTTGTGCCATGTTAATAGCAAAGTGGAGGAACCTGTTGGGCTCGAGGTCTCGGAGAGTGACGGTGCCTAGGGTTTCGACGGAGAGAAAGGAATGGCTCTGCCGTAGAAAAAGGGAGAAGAAGGGGATTGGGATTGTGTCTTTTGTGAGGAAGAGGAGATAGAAGGCAGAGAGTTTCACCTTCCCGTCTCACACTGGTACGTGCCCTTACATTACCTGTAACTTTGTTTTGTCAAACCGTAAAATATTTGAACTCTTGTGCTATGTACATCATAATTTCATCAAAATAATACTTCTGTCATGTTTTATAAAAAATACATAAATATTAAAAGATATAATTAATATTATTAATTTTTTTAAAAATTTATATAAATTTATTTTATTTTTTATTTATATAAAAATATATAAAATAATTAATATTTTTTAAATTTAAGATAAACATATATACATAAATAAATTTTATATTTTTTTATCTATAAATTAAAAAGAATAGAATAATTAATAGATAAGTAAATAATTTTTAAATAATATTATTGGAATACTTGGTTTAATTTTAGCATTATCAACGTAAAAATTCCTAAAACAAAATACAGACTGAACTTTCATCAGATTATTATTAGTGGTGGTAAAAGAAACTTCAACAAGTTAACAGTAATAAAAGATTGAAAAAAATTTGGATTGTTAACAACTTTTAAATTTTAATGGTCTGTTTTGTTAAGCAGTGAAATAAGAAAAAAAATTAAAAATGAAAATAAAAAATTCAATTTATTTGATAAAATAAAATAAATAAAAACTAAGTAGATTATACAAAAGATTTAAATTAATTAAAAAATATTAATTTTTTACTATAATATTTTTAAGATAAAAAACTATCTTATTTATTTTATATTTTTATCATACAAAATAATATTAAATATTAAATTATTAACAAAATCCATAACATCTATTTGTTTTTACTTTCTTCTCTTTTTTTTTCTTAGAAAATATTTTTTTCTACTGGATCTTGTTATTTTTTCATCCTTTTTATTTTTTTAATTCATCCAAATAAAAGAAAATTAATTTTTTACTTACTTTGTTTACTTAAATTTCTTTTTTTTTTAATATATCCATCCAAATAAAATATAAAATTTTTTGGAACCATAAAATAAAATGTAGAGTTGGATAATAAATTTTCTCAATTTAACTAGCAATTTAATAAATTGAAATTTACTAAACTGTAGATTAAGAATTGAATATTTTATATTATACCATGTTATCCATCTAATTACATTTAGATTCGATAATTAATAAAATTATTTTATATTTAGATATATTAAATTTTCTATCATTTTTATTATAAATTTATCATTGGATGTGTTTTCAATAATCTTTCGAAAACTCTTATCTAATCCAATAAAAAAATTATTTGTAATATGAGAAGCAAATTTTTAATTTTCAACCTCCATCTACAAATTCTAAAGAATTCCAACAATTTAAACTTATCGTATGAATTCATGATAAAGAATGAAATAAAAATATTCAAAAATTTGTAAGTTAAATAAGTTTAATGTAATATTTAAGTCGTTAAACTTTTTCATAAATCATAGTTGGTTCTTTAATTGAGAATTAAGTTGTTTAAATGATTATTATATGTTAGACTAAGCTACAAATTACAAAACACATTCAAGTAGATGAAGTGATTAAAAATAATTTAATTGATTTGATTTATAAATATTTGAAGTAAAAAAATAGAATTTTAAAAAATAGATATAAAATCAAAATTAATAAATTTTAAAAATTAGTTAATTAAAAAAATAAAAAATTTAAATTTTGTATAATTCAAATTAAAAAACCATAAAGTAATCAGATTTATATTTTATTTTTTAATTGTAATAATATTTTTTAAAATGGATTGATTAATATAAAATAATATTAATTTTTTAACATCTAATTTATTTTAGTATTTTTATTTTATTATTTTATTATTTTATAAAAGGTAATAATTGGTCAATTATCTTATAATAATTTTTGAAACAAAAATGTACACTAGCTCTAGGATTTTGATCATGTGTGTATTAGTTTTTAAAATTTGATGTGTGTAAATCAAAATTTATTTTTTATAATAAATGATATAAAATTAGTATTTTAAAAATCAGATTAAAGGTAGTTCCACAAATAATGATTATAAAAAATGTTTGATAAAATGTTCACCATTATATATTTTATATTAGAAAGATTAAATCAAATTATTTATAAAATGTCATACATAAAAAATATGATAAATATTATATTTTAATGTGACATCATAAAAAATAATAAGAAATCGCATTAAAATATTGTCAGCGAAATTTAGATATATTAACTTAATTCATCCAACCCAACTTAACTTTAAATTACAGGACATAGGGTCAAAATGATCCACAAGCCCACACTTATAAAATTCATTAAATTCTATATATTAGGGTTAGCTCATGTGCTTAATTTTTTTTATAATTTTTTTCTTTCTACTTTATTTTTCTCTCTCTAGATAAAATAATAACAAAAAATTAAAATAAATAAGAAAATTTAAAGAGAGAAGAAGAAAAAATATGGAGAAAAGTTAATTTTAGAAATAGAGATATAAATATATTAGAAAAATAAAAAAATAAAAGTATTAAAAAATTGAAAAAAAAAACTTGATAAAGAAAGAAAAAATTAGAGAGAAAGAAGATTTTAGAGACAAGTTGAAAAAATATTTAGTAAAAAATAGAAAATCTAAAAGGAAAGATAAACAAATTAAAAAATATTTTAATACAATAAAACATAATGAAGAGAATATTTAAAGAGAGAAATAAAAAAATAAAAAAAATAAAGAGAAATGATGAAATTTTATAGAAAAAATTAAATATAAACTATAATTATATGAGCTAGTACACATCCATTATGCTTAATTTGAAAACTATAGAGTAGAGTTTAAAATTATTATACTTTTATACAAATTACAAAATAGAGTTATAAGATAAGAATAAATGAGTTAGCACACATTCATTCCACTTAATTTGAGGGTTGAGTTAGGATTTAAAAAATTTTACTTTTAGATTAATTACAAAACAGGAGGTTATAAAATAGAGTTAGATGAATTAGCTCATATTCACCTTACTTAATTTGAAAGTTACATAAATTAAGGTATAAAAAATGCTACTTTTAAACGAGTTACAGTATAAAAAGTTATAACATAGGAACAGATAAATTAGCATGCATACATTCATCACATTTAGTTTGGAGTTACATGGATTCAGATTTAAACATTATACATTGAGACAAATTACAAAATAAAAAAAAATAAAAAAAAGGTTAGATGGGATGACTCATGTGCTATCCTACACTAAAGTCACTTAGATTGAGGGATACATGAATTAAGATTTCAAAAAATCCTACTTCTAAGTAAATTACATAACGTAAAATCAGAACTTAAGTTCAAATGAACTAACTCATAGATCACAGATTAATTTGACAGCTCTAATCTTATCATCATTTTTATGTTTAAGATTGAATAAGGTAATATACCACATTAAAAAGATTAACTAGCTCATCTTCAAAAATTAATTAAAAAAAAAAGAATTATTTCAAGTCTTACAAGAAGTGTTTTAGTATTATTTTTAGTCAAAATAAAATATTTTAACAATAAAAATTAATAAATTTAAGAAAATATTCATGTAGTAAAATAATCATAAAAATAGATTAAAATAGATTTGAATTTTTTATATAATAAAAATAATAAAATTTGATTTGAAAATTTTAGATTTGTTTATTTGTTATAAGTTATGAGAGATGTGTTTTTACTTTAATATGGGATGTATTAGAATATAAAGAAAAAAAAATGAAATATATAATGTGATAAAAGGATAAATATAAAAAAATAGATATATTAAAATATAAATACTGTTAAAATATATGTTTATTATTTTTTTATAAATTATTTTTTTTAAAATTGAAGTAGCCTAACATCCTAAAAAATTGGTTTAATTTTAAAGTTTATATAAAAGTGTACACTATGATAATATAATATAATTATGCTTCTTCCCATTTTGTTAGATGTTTTTTTTTATTTTGTAACATATATTTTATGAACATCAAATATTAAATTAAATTAATTTTTTTAGTTATTAAATTAATGAAAACATTTGTTTATTTAATTACTTTAATTAATACACAAATTTCTTTAAACATAACAAAATCTTTACAATTTATCATTGAAATAATATTTTATCAATTAAACTAATTTTTAATTGATAATATCAATTTTTTTAAAGAATTAATCCATCACAATATGAATTTTTTTAACTCAAACAAGATTAATTTCTATAAAAGATACTTATGATTTAGAATAAAAAACTAAATTTTAAAATTAAGAATTCCAAAATTGCATTTTTTTAATTATATTTTTATCATCATCAAAAAATGATATAATTTAAATCCATATTTTACATATTTAATGTATATTTTACCAATACTCAATGTATAAAGAACTAACTAGTCTGATATAAAATACATGAATGATTATAGATGAGAAAATTGAGTCTCAACTATGAAAATTTTAAGTTTTATATAAAAATGAATAATATACAAATTGTAAGTTAAAGGAAAAAAAGTAAATAAAACGTGTTATTTATTTCAAAACACTTTTTGCTAAAATGTTACAAATCATAATCAGCTAATCATAAAAACAAGAGTGAAAGATTAAAAAATTTAATAAAAAAACACTATTAAATATGTAATAAAATCAATTTGGACGTAACTTTGGATGTCATCGTCATAGCAAAAGTCTAAAGCCAAGTATTGCTTAATAACATTATTTAAGGTCACAATCATTTCCGCTTGAATATATATATGTCAGTATATCTACAACAAAATGATTACGCATATACTAAAATCTCAATGAACACAAAGCATAGCAAGGGTTTCTATATTTACAAACTCTGCTAGCAGTTTTCTTGCAAGAAATACAACACTGGAATTACAAAGAAATTCTGTTTGGTATGTTAGCGATTGAACGCTCAAAATATCATGGTGTATATTGTCAACCACACTTGTTGATGGTATGCTGCAGATCTAGAACAAATTAGGTCCCATCTTGCTGGAGGCAGGTTTTGAAGGATCATCCAAAACCTTAGCAAGGGAGCGATACTGCAACTTAACACTCTCTGCATTGTCCAATGTCTTCACCACATACCTGTAGATGAGTCTTCTATTAACAACAGAAGCAAATTTAACGGGGTTCTTTGAAAGCAACATCCTCAAGCATAAAAGTACAGGTATGATATTATTTCATCAAGTGCATTGCATTTTAATCGTAATGTAAATAATTTCCAAGTCTCAACCCACAGATGTGCAGTAAGTTCAAAAAGGTGAAAAGAACGCCATTTACCAACCCCGTCTCCTCTTCTCAAAACAAAAAACACTATCTATAAAGCATTATGTTGGCACCAAGCGAACATTTTATTATATTTCTGTTGGATACACCTCCAGAAAATTTACAGTGGGAAATTATTTATAAAACTAATAACAAACAAAATTCATTTCCACTACATTCAATTAGCTCACTTCCATCAGACAATGAATAGATTGGCATGTTAATATATTAATAAATACTTACTAACGAACACAGCAAACCAAGATTTAATACTAATTGCTAAAAGAAAAAAATATGAAATCACTAACCATCCATTCAGGCATTGAGTTGTTACAATAGCTTCTCGTCCAACAAAGCGCTGTGGTGTCCTCTTGTTTCCCTGATACATTTTCTCTCCAATTATTTGCTTTAATAAATTTAATTTTTTAATAACAAAGAAGCCAGAACACTTCTAAGTAAGTTCAAGCCTGTTTACATACTACCTTAATGATAACCCGGTCCATCACAGCAAATGGAAACTGAACACCTCTACTCCTTGGTGTTTCCAAAATACCTGAATCTCCAAAACCCCCCTGTCCTATGTAAAATATATTTCAGATTAAAAACAAGGGAAAGCATCAAGACAAAACATAAGTAACTTACTGGCAACCTAGGCGAATCCTGATTTTTTCTTTTCATCCCTTTTTCTCACTCTGTAAAGATATTAACATGGTTGGGGAATGGGAATACACACCTGGTCAAATCGTTCTCTTCTTCTTTTGGATGACCGGTAAAATTGTGACTCCTCTTCTCGACGGTATGCTTGCACAGCAGCTCGAAGTGCTGATCAAGGCAGCCAGCACCCGGAGAAAAAAAATGCAAGAAAGAAAATCAGCACTGTGCATAATAGTATTTCCAAATACCAAGTACCATACTTTTCTACAGTCTTTATGTAATTTAAGATATGTTTTATGAAATGTTTTTGCAATTTCAACGACTAAACCAATTAAAAGTTTCAAGGAATAGGTAGCATTTACTTAATTTGTTAAGAGCAAGACCACAGGAGAAAGGCATGAAAACAAAACTGTACATGCAATTAAAGAGTACCTAAAATAAAAAATACAAGAAATGACGAGCAAAATTTAAACTTAAATATGATAGTATTATTGTTTACAAGACCAGAACTTATTTAAGAATAGATATATCAAATTCAAAGTAATTTGCTTACACAGGTTTGGAGAGATTGATTCCTCAGATGTGGGTTGAGAACAAGTGCAGCAAGCTTTCTGAGAATGCATAACACCACCACTGTGTTAGGTAGTTGAAAATATGATAACTCTTGAATGAGAAAATTTCTGATAGGAAAAATGAAACTTGAAACTAACCAGCCAATAGCCAGTTAGCCACTTACCAAACAGGTTAAAGATCAATTTTAAAAGGTGGGAGCCATGTGTACCTCTTCTATAGCCTATTTTGGGCTGATTAGCAACCCAAACATACGACTGGGACCACCATATTATCATTTATTCTTGCATTGCAAGACTACTAATATTACAGATCAATGCAGTAAATTTCTAAGTCAACTTTCTGGATAATTCAATAACCCTCAAAAACCATAATTTGGATTCTAACAAGTAAGCAGGAACAGTTTGAAACAAATCTGCACACAATGTCCATTCTAATATTTTATTATCAATTTGAATATGTTCTTCCACTTGAACCATTGATCAACTTTTATAAAAGTTCAGTTACCATATCCTCAAACACAATCAATAATTTTCCATTCTCAAAAACAAAGCAGAATTTGAATCTGTTGAATCAATGTTGAGATATTCAAGTTTGAGGTTATGGGCTTGCCATCTAAGTTACTCAAAGCATTAGTACATTCTTATCTCCTACAGTTCCACGTGACTCTTCACCTAGTGTTTCTTAAAAATTACTTTCCAATATGAACCATGAAGTTGAGGAATACTATACTTTTTAGCACAAGAAATATGGATGATGGATCCAATACCCATTGGATGTCTGCAAAACATATCCATAATAATAGGATAAATACTTGTTTGATGGGTTTTGACCTGAATATGGGTAAATACTTGCAAAATTTTATGGGTACTATAATATTCATATCCATTAACCCACATTATATAATAATAATAATAATAATCAATATATAATTAAAATTGAAGTTTTAAATTTTATTTAAAAGAAAAACTTAAGAATTAAATTGATATTTTGACTATAGTAAAAACCTAGACCTATGTTTTTAATTAATGATCTTTATTTTATAATGATATTTATATTTTATTAGTTTGTAAAAAAGGTGTTAGGGGAGGCAAGATATCATGTTTAACTAAACTTAAGATAATAGAAACGCGTATGGGAATTTAGGTAACCAGTGATTATGAGGATGAAGATAACCCATTGTTACCCACACAGGTATGGAGATGGGTTCTATAGTACCCTATCCAAGCCCAACCCATTGTTATCCCCAATAATAAAGAACATGTAGGCATTTCCCTACTGTGGAGCCATACAATGCATATTTAATCTTTTTTCTCAATTTAAAATTTTATTGAAAGTATAAGCTCTAAACCATATTTTGTGATAAAAAATGAGCCTTGAATGTTTTCTCTTCACATCAGAAGGATTGCAGCAGACACAAAAGAGTGACACACTTCATCCAGATTCCACCAAAGTCATGAGAAGAACAGAAGATTCTATTCTGTCATAGATCAATGTGGTAAATGAAAGCAAATGATTGTTCTTTCTTTCCCAAAGTATAATTTTGACATATTTTATATGGTTGTGAGAACAGAAAAACACATGCAATCTGAAAACAGTCTAATGTGACCAAAATCATAGCAAAAGCATGAAAGACCAAAGACCAAAAGATGACAATGTAAGATGCAGAAGCAAATCAATGTATGCAATACAAAAGTAGTATACATGAAAGCAGGCAAATAGGCTTATTTCTATGGCTCAGCAGAATCATGTTGCAAAGAAGTACTTATTCACAATATAGTCACTAGTAGCTTTGAGGGTCATGCCATTCTACTGTGTGGAGGCATATATATGAGAAAAAGAGGTTGAAGTTACCAGTTCCATAGTTAATAAGATTTTTCAGATGACTAGTCACAGAAAAGGTCAGTCTGAAAATTATGGCATATGATGGCTTAGAACCCACCATTCTAATAACATGCTGTATTCCACCTCCACCAAATGAATGTCCACAAGGTAATATCATTGCATCGTCCATAAGAGCCCCCCTGTATTATCAGAAGAAGACATCAATCAAATATAAACAGTATAAGTTGGTTTTAAGTATGAATAAGCAACACAGGAAATAAAAACGATATCATCAGATCAAATTTATGTGATAGCATACTTTGTAGAAAAAGAGAAAAATGTAAAATTGCAACACTGGATTTCAATATCCTGCATCACCAAATTTTAGATCTTGACTAAAAGAGAATAAAATGCACAAGGAACTGTTTTCAACAAGTTGGACAGCTTTTTACATGAAGGATCAGCTGATGTTGATAGATAATCTTAGGAAGTACACAGCATATGGCTTTGTAAAGGACCTGAACAAGTTTTCTGTCTGACAATTTCACCAATCTGGTAGAGAAGCACTTCTTGTAAAGGGAAGAAAAGAGGGGCACTGTTTAGAAGGAAAGTAATATGTGTGGTTTGTGGGAACAAGCTGGTGAAAAGGGGAAAATATGTGCGCAATGCCTTGAGCTTTGCATTCTAAACACGAATTTCACATGCTTTGCAGGGCCAATTTGAATTAATTAAACACATACAGATGATTGGATTGGAAAATGTTTGCAACAAAAAACAAATTATGAAAGTTGAACTTGATTAACTCTACATAATATCAAATATTGCTCAACCAATCATACATAAAAGAAAGAACAAGTTGCTTGGAAAAGTTTATTTAAGCTTATGAAGGCGATTTATGACCCCTCTGTAAGCTGCTTTCAGCTTATTTCAAGAAGTTTCATGGAGAAGCTTGTCAAAATAGACTCTATTTAGCCTATTATTTTAAGTTTTACAATCAAGCTTATGAATAAACTCCCAATATAAGAACTTATTGAGTATGTATTTAATTAAGTTACTAATCCAAACACATCTTCAAACCCTTTTCTTCCTCAAAACTCAGGCTGTAAAATGAGTTAAGACTTACTTAACAGGATCAGAAAGAATTGCCCTTAACGACTCCCCTGACTCGCTTGAATACATAGCATCCTTTCTACCACTAAATCCACAGCCATTGTCATCCATCATAGCTTTCTGCACCGAAGCAGACCCTTCGGTGCCTTGCAGATAGTGCGAATAGTAATCCTCACAGTCAGTTTCAGCAACGGTTACAGAATTCTGAGGTTTCCCTAATCCTTCTCGCCGATGATCTTCATCAGTACCACCTGCATTATTATGCACCAATTGCCCAATGTCACCACCATGACCATCCTTCCCCAATAGCTCTCTACCCGAAACTACAATTCAAAAATGACAAAAAATAATGCAATTGTTACATTCTGAAACCTAAAAAGAAGTCGTAACATTTCCATTTTATTCATACCATAAGATGAATGATGGTGGGTTTTCCCGTTTGCCACACCAGGCAAATTACCACCACCGTTGTTATCGTTAACATCATTCATTGCACTGGAATTGCGCTTGCTTCCATCACCAACGAGTCCTTCTACTTCGGCGTCGCCTTCCACATCCTCGTCGTCGTCGTCGTCATCTTCATCATCGTCTTCGTCGTCGTCGGATTCGTCACCGCTAAGAGTGACGGCGCTGCCGTTTCCGCTCCAGTTCCTGGCATCGGGAGGGTCCCGTCGGCCGGAGCAGTCGGCGTAAACGTTGTTCCGGTGGAACTCAGGGCCCTGGGCGGAGAAAAAGCGGTCTCGGTCGATGTACATCTTGTCGTCGATGAAAGCGCCGAGGTCGCGGGTTTTGGGGCCCGGGTCTCCGAGCCGACGCTGTGGAGCGGGGCAGTTGAAGCGCAAAGGTTCGTCTTGGAAGACGAGGGGCGAGTTGAGACCGTTTTCGATCCTCTGGTCGGGAACGAGAGTGATATCTTTGGAGGACATGGTTGTGGAATCTACGGCTGCAAGCGTCGCCTAGGGTTTAGACACGGCGCTTACTGCAAACGGCGTCGTTTGCTTTGCCATTCCAGTGTCTTTGTGAGGATTCAGGTGTTTACTCTCAGCGAGAGTCCTTTCTTCCAGATGCCCAGGGCTTTGCTGGGAAATGAACTGTACGACGTGTCGTTTAACTAAGGATTTCATCTCACAACGACGTCGTCAATGTGTGCGTTGTTCATTTGGGACGTTAGTCATGGTTGAGCACTTTACACATCTTTTTTTGCCGGTGTATCATATATGTCGTATTGTCGTTAGGCATTTTCACATGTTCCATGTTATGATGCACTGGCCGGATCTTGATGCATTTCCACTTTCATAATTGTATTCCAAGGAATGACTTGTAAGAGATTTCAATTTCATTGTTTCAATTCAACCCGATATCTCTTTCTACGGGCCTTAATTTTTGGGAGATATGATTGGTCAACCCTGTGAGATTATGTTTAACATTTGGATTTTTTTTATACAATATAAGAAGTTAGGAGACTCTAACTTAAGATTTTCATCCAAAAATATTTTAATTTTTAATCTATTAGTCCTAATATAAGAAGTTAGAAGACTCTAACTTAAGAATTTTATCTAAAAATATTTTAAGTTTTAATTTATTATTAAATCAATCCTAATAATTTTAACTCTATTAAATTAATTTTAATGATTTTAATGTTTAGATATGTTAAATACACAAATGAATTTTCAATGAAAGCAAAATAGATTATAAATATTTTATTTAAATAAAAAATTTAAAATTATTTTTGGATGATAAGTTTTAAATTTATTTTATTTTTATTTTTTATTTAAATTAAATAATTTAATTTTATCATATATAAAATTATATTTTTAAATATTTATAACTTTTATTTAATTTTTTTCTTATTTTTTATTTACTATAGAATTTAACTGTAACATATTCAAACAACATAAAAACATATAATAAAAAAATATATAATAAATTATTTAATTATTAAAAATACTGTATAACAAATCACATATACAGCAACATTAAAGAAATCAATCAAACAGATCCAATGAGAAGGAATAATGTAAGAGAAAGCTACCTTGAGATAAAGTTGTTTAAGAAATGAGTTGAAAAAGTTTGAATAATTTTGAATTTTATCTATTTTTAAAAAAATTTAATTTTTTTCACATTATCTTATTAAAAAGTTTTTTAAAATTTAATCGTCGAGTGGTTACCATAGATATCTTGAAAGTAAGTTGGTTTGAAACAATTTTGTTTTAAAAAAAAATATTGTTTTCAATTTTTAATATTTTTAAATAAAACTTTAAAAAATAAAAATAAAATAAAAATAATATAACACTTTTATATATATAAAAAAAAATAAAAAACATATTTTTTAAATAAAACAACATCTTAAAAAATATGTCAATACACAAGTTAATGAACAGACATGAAAATAATAAAATATAAATATAATTAGTTTATTTAATTACTTATTTAATAATTTATTTTTTCTAATATTTATGCAATAAAAATTTATGTATAATAAATTTTTATTAAAAATACATGGATAAGATCAATATTTTAATTAAAAATAAAGATACTAAAATGAGTTAGATCTCTTTAATCATCAAACCATTGACAATAGAATTAAGAAATATTAAATTCGATTAAACTTTCAATGTTTAGGTTTATTAAGTCTATATTTGTTATAATTTTTTTTTGTGTACATTAAAGTTTATATTTTTCTAAAATTTATAAAGTTTGTAAATAAAAACTTACAATTTAATAAATTGATTAAATATATTAGAAGTTTATATATGCAAACAATTAAAAAACCTAAGACTTAGAAATTTTTTCAATGTATTTTAATTTCACATGTAAGTTAGGTATTAAATTAATAATACATTATATAAATTTAATAAATTAAAATAAATTATAAATTTATAATAATTTACAATATATAAATTTACCAATATTATACAACCAAAATATATTATATTTATTACAAACATGATATATGAAAGTTAAAAAGGTGCGGTCAATAATTTATCATAAAATATTTAGACAAATTAGATATTATAATATATTTTTTAAATCATTTTAAAATATTAAAAATACAACAAAAATAATAATTATGTTTAAAAATTTAAACATATCTGCTTGTTTAAAAATATTTTTTAACTAGTATTAGTTTTTCTGTTTATTAAATAAGAGATTGTAGACTCTTGTTATATGATTAGTTCTTATTCCTAATCCATTCCTAGATAAAATTCATCGTTTAATTTAAGTAAAGATTTTTTTTATATTTTTTTTCTTTTATATTTATGCAAATATTTCACACATATTTTTTATTTTTTATTTTTATTTTTTTTAAATGGATCTCTCCAATAAATGCATAGGATCTGACTTCTTAACTCATTGTATTCTATCTGATCTATTCATTGAAATGGTATATTACATAAAATGAAATCAACCTACTAGATTATTTTTTAAATTTTGTATCATTAAAAGTTTAAAAAATATATAATACTTATAATTACTTTACTAAGCTATTTTGATTATTATTATTTAAATTGTTTATATTTATATAAAAAATATTATTAAATAGGTTAATTTATTAACCTATCTTAAAATGGAACTAATTGAGATTTCTAACCCATTTTTTAAAACTGAAAGGGTTGATCAAACTATTTTTTTACAAATTCATGAGGTTGGTTCATTTTTCTACCTCTAATTAAGATGGATTAACATTGTGAATAATTTTATGTTATCATATAATTATTGATTCTTATATTATTAAAAATTATTTATATTTATAATAATTACTTTAAAAATGATACCTTCATTATTTTTGAAATGTACACAAGCATAGAAATTTGTATACTATAATGTGTCAAAATAAAATTCTTACATTAAATGCTATAATTTTTTTAAAAAATTATTATAAATTTCAACTAAAATGATTTCAAACGTTTGAAATTTTTTTATTATTAATTTTAAGTTCGTGTGAGATGATTTTTTATTTTTTTAAAATATTTTAAAACATTAAATCTATTTTTAATTTTTAATTTAAATTTTGAATTTTTAAAAATTATCGTAAAAGTGAATCAAATTATTCTATTTTATAAGTTTATTATTAATTTATAAAAAATATAAATAAAAATGTTAATTTAAATTTTTTTATCAAAATAATAAAATTTTAAATTTTAAAAATAATAAAATTAAAAATTATTTTATTATTATAATGATAATAATTATTACCATGATTATAATAGTGATTATAATAATAACCGAAAGAGTAATTTATATAAATTAATAATGATGTATAATAGTTATAATAAAAATAATATTATATAATTATATAAATTTTTATTTTATTTATTATTTAATAATTAATACATAAGATAAGTAATTTTATATTATTTAATAATTATTTTATATAGAATAATATATAATATTATATTAAAATTATTATATAATATAAAAATATAATATTATATATTTAATAAAATTTATATTAAATAATATTATTTATTTTTTTAATATAAATTACATTTTTAAAAATTAATAAAAAATAATATTTAAAAAATAAAAAATAAAATATTATTATTATTATTATAAAAATTATAGTGATTGTAATATAAAAATAATATATAATTATATAATTTTATATTTTACATATTATTTGATAATATAAATAATTTTTATATTATTTTAATAGTATTTTTATATTAAATAAAATTATATTATAAAAGTTTATATAATATAAAATAATATTATAATACTATAAATTAAATATAATTTATATATTAAAAAATATTATAAAATGTTGTAATATTTAAAAAAAGGAAAAAAGAAGTGGCAAGTGATGGCAAACGGCCACGTTCGTCGAAGAAATTGAAGAAAATTACACCGATTTTTAAAATTATACCGGTTTTCTAGAGCCCTTTATTCTAAAATAAAAATATATCCAAATTTAATTTTAAAAAAAGATTTAATCGTTATAGGGATATTTCTAGGACCTCGTATCGTAGAATAATCTTTTATCGAATATGTGATAGTTTAAATTTATTTGTGATTATACTTAAATTTAAAATATTATATGATTATAAATTAATGATTGAATTAGTTAGTAATTAAATTAATTTTAGGTAAAGAAGTGTGATATAATAATTTTAGGTGCCCAAAAATATATACGTATTTATTTATGAATCATGTTAATAAATTTTGTAGAAAATATAAAATGAGTTACCTTAATAAAAATTAATATAAATTATAAGAGTTATAATATTTACACATGGAGTCGTGGAGAAATATTTTAAAGATCCTAGTAATAGATTTAAGTTATACGGATAATATTTTAACGTAATAAATATAGAAAAGTATCCAATTAATAATTTTGGAGTAAAAAAAAATCACCAAGCATTTATATAAATCTAATATACCCCTACGTTATACAAAAAGTATAGCTAACAGTTAACCGGCTTCGTGTATATATATATATATATATATATATATATATATATATATATATATAAACC
This sequence comes from Canavalia gladiata, assembly GCA_037954105.1. Lineage (NCBI taxonomy): Eukaryota > Viridiplantae > Streptophyta > Magnoliopsida > Fabales > Fabaceae > Canavalia > Canavalia gladiata. The sequence goes on along the minus strand of CM075659.1, from coordinate 54,575,879 downwards.
TTTATATTTAACCCTTACTATACAGAAAGCAAATACCAACTATTGGAAGAGATTAGATTAGTAGTTAATTTACATACTAAGTTTTAAGGGATATTTACTGGAGGTTGGAAACCTTGTTTAGGCCGGTAGAAAGTATAATTAAACATAGAAAAATATACATGTATAGAGTTGAACAAACCAAATGATTGATTGAGGACCGTGAGGTCCTGTCCCTTGAGAAGAAGGCGATGCCTTCAAGTAGAGTTGGGTATTAGAATAATTAATCAGCATGCATCATTTGCATAAAAGTGGTTTGTAAATTTAAGATGGGGATAATTTGCAAGCTCTTTTGTGAAAGGGAGCTGAGAAATCTAAGAGTCAGTTCACATAGAAGTATACCGAAGTTCATGATAGTAGGAACTTCCGAGCCTAGGGGTGTGTGAGCTAGGTTTGAGTCTCCCAATGACATGTGGTTGCTCCTTGTAGCCGGGACTACTTTGGTCGAACTTAGCCGCCTCCACAAGATCCTGATGATTATCATTACCGGTCGAGCAATTTCAGAATATAAAAATTGGATCTCGGTACCCCTATTGACAAAACTGCGAAGAAGTTTAGGCTCACATGCATGTGCATATTGTAAGGATGACCAACTTTAAAATAGTGACGATTATTGTAGTATGAGACGCAATAATCTCAGCCTATTATTGAGTCCATCATCATAGAACCTGACAAAAAGAGAATAGAATAATTTTATTCATATTTTGTATAGGATGATTGTTGTTGATAGTGTGTTGAAGAGGTTAAAGAACTTATTCGTTCTTTGTGTTAAAATATAAATGTACTGCTCCTTTTCTTTGCTCCTTTTCTTTGCTCTTATTTGAACGAAGTGTCTCACTCTCCCTCTATTACATTTTGTATGTGTGACCGGAACTCCTTAGTGAACCGGCAAGGTGGATCACCCTCCTTCGACATTGAGGTAATCTTCGACGTAGAAAACAGATAAGGGATTCTTACTCGTGGACAAAGACAACGACTATAAAATAAGAGTGTCAATTCGAACAAGAGAAGCAGATCCTTCTATACTTTAGTTTAGATAAAAAACATATAATGTTGTACGTACCTATCTTATCACCCCAGTGATGGTATCCTAGATTATCTATACTCTGATATTGTGAAACTGATGTAGTTTTAAATGAGAATGTACATATAAGTATGCAATTAACAGGAACTTGTTTATTCGGATATATGCATGATTGGCAAATCAAGTATATTATGATCGTATAATTATTCGGTATCGATACGTATACGTAAAGAATGACATATGAATAATGTTAATAGAATATAGATAATTTGGTGCTAAGACAAATGTTATATAAATTTATAAAATATAAATTAAATATCATCAATAATAATTTTTAAAAATAAAATAAAATTATTATTATTATAATGATAAAAAATAATAGTAACAATGATAATTATAACAGTAATAATAATTATAATTATAACATAATGATTCTGATGATGATAGTATAAATAATGATTTAGTTGTAATTACAATAATAATGCAGTTTAATAGAATTAAAAATAAAAATATTTATCAAGTTTTATTTTTAAAAATAAAAATTTTGAAATAATTTAATTAATTTAAATATTTTTTTAAAACATATTTTAAAATAATAAAATATAATATTTACTATCAATACTAAAATATTTATTATTTTTTAAAAATTATGTTTATCTCTAATTTTTTATTTAAATTTAAAAATATATAAAAAATTATAAAAAATACATTAATCCATGATAAATATTTTTTTAGCATTTTTAAGATATAAAATATAAAAATTTAAATTGGTTTATCAAGTAAAAAATAAAATTAATTTACTTAAATAAAATATTTTTAAAGTTAAAAAAGTACTTAAATTTTCATGTATTAGTTGAATCTACCTCTATGAAAAATATTCCGTAATGTAGAAATACATACCCTTCCCTTAAAATAAGAATACCTATCTTTGTTGGTTAGTAATTCTATGATTTATCTTTTAAAATTAAAAATAAGAATCAACCTAAATATGGAAAGAAAAAAAATACCGCAAAGGTATTGAAAAAGATGCTTCCAGAAGCTATTAAGTCACATGATTTTTCTGACATTAAGTATTTAATTTTTATAAAAGAATTTATTTTAAATATTAATTTAATTCAGATTTTAAATATTTATATTATAATAATTTTAGAAGTATTCTCCTATTTTAAATGAAATAAATCTTAATATTATTATAATTTTAATTGTTGATAATTTAAATTTTAATATATCAAATTAGTAAAATTCTGTTTTATAAAATTAATAATTTATTCTTTTGATTTTAAAATATTTACAATTTTAATTTTATCAATATAATATATTTCATTACTAATAAAAATACTCATCATTAATAATAAAAACATTTATTATTTATTATTTATTTTTAGTTATATTTTTTATTTAACCTTAAAACACCTGTGTAATATACAGATAATATGCTAGTATAATTATAAAAGTGCCCTGCATTTTATCATGTAATAGACAAACAGATAATGTTATCATATTTTTATAATTTATATCAGTTTTTATTTAAACCAAATATAGACATGTGTAATGAGTTGTAAGCATGAACGTCAAACTCACTTCATAAAATCTTTTTTCATCTTCATCAATCTACGTGTCCATTAATTTGGAAAGAATGAAATTAGTTTAAAATTTAATTTATAATAGATGGCTTCAAGTTGTTCACATTAATAATCTTGTAATTGGAGGAAACATATTGAAAGTAGAGATGCTTTTTAAAAATAAACCTCATGAAGATGAGATTACATTTCATATATTTCCTTAAATAGCTAATCTCTATCCAAGATTTTTTAATTAAAAAATATTTAAATTTCCGTGTTATTTTACTCGAGAACAATAAATTTCAAAATGTACTAACTTTGCTTCTAAGCTAACATCAATTGTATAAAAGTTAAGAATTTTCTAATTGCGGAAGTTTTAAAGTAATTAAAATACTTGATCATACTGGTTGATTTTTTAATATTTTGTATGATACTAATTTAAAATAATAACGACAAAACGAGATTCTCTTTTTATTCATTAATGTAAATATTGCATCGATACACAACAAATATGTAAAACCTCAACCATATATAAATTTCAAAAGACTCTGATCAAACAGAGCAAAAATAACCTCAAGTTTAAATTAGATCGGACTTCCAATTCAACATCAGTTTTTTGTTAGATTTGATGAAGCTTTCCAAGGATGACACAGCTAGTGAACCATTGAATAACGTGGTTGCTAATGTTGAAGGTGCAAACAATGAGAAGACAAAAACAAAGATAAAGAGATTCTTGTGCAACTTTTGCAAGAGTGAGTTCTCTTCTTCTCAAGCCTTAGGAGGACATCAGAATGCACATAAACAAGAGCGTGCACTAGCAAAGCATCGTCAAGCTTTGGATGTTGGTAGTTTTGGACACTTTCTTTGTTATTCTCATCCAATTGTTTATAATTCTCATTCTTTCTATGGAGGATCGTTTAATAGGGCACTTGGAGTAAGAATGGAATCTTTGATTCACAAGAATTCTTGGACTTCAAATAGATCTAAGAATGGTCATATTTGGTCACGACAAGATGAAAAAATACAGAACTCATCTCTACTTAATGAGTTTGGAATCATAAAAAGTGATGAAACTCCAAGTTTAAGGTCAGAAGATGTTGATGATACTAAAGTAACACTTTCTCTTTTTGCATATGATACTATGAGTTCATCAAGTTCACTCATAAACAAACCAACTCTAGCAACAAAAAGCAACGATGATTCTTCTATGTCAGGAGAAACTCCCAAATTAGCATCTTCCAATCTTGATTTGTCGCTTAAACTTTAATGTTTATTGGTTCAACTGTCTCTTTATTATCAATGGTTAAAGTCTGTTGTTTTTATTATCAATTGGTGTTCTTGTTTGCTTATGAAATAATAATTTAATTTTTAATAGTATATTAAATTATGAAATTGTTAAGATTTTCTTCTGTTCATTCGAGATAAAAAAAATTATATAAAATAGTCGATTGTCATCATGTTTTTTAACAGAAATTTCATAGATATGTGGCTGATTACGAACTTTCAAGAAAAGTTATATATCCAAAAAATTCCACCAAAATATAATTTACCTTTCTTATATCTTTATCATAAGTGTTTTTTTAGTTGCCTTTCTAAAAAAGTTATCAATGTTAAAAATATCTTCTTCTTTCTTTCTGTTACAAAATAATATTTATTAATGATAAATTTAGAATATATACATATATATATATATATATATAATTCAAGTCATTTATGAGTAATTTTTTCATCAAATTAAGGGTAGTAAGATAAATTTCATTAAATTATTTAATTTTTAATATTTTATTTTAAAAGTTATATTATTATGAAATCATACAATCAATTATATTAAAATTTTTGATTTCCTACCTTTCACAATTTTAATTTTTAATTAATTTTTGAAAAATTAATTACAATCTTAAAATAAAAAATTTAATGAATTAATAAATTCATTCCGTTTACATTTGATAAATATTAGATCTAATTTACCATTTTAATATATTAAAAAATAAAAGTTATTTTTTGAATTTAATTTTGAATTTTAAATATAAAATACAAAATATTTATCATATATACCAAAAATATATTATATCTATTTTCATCCAAGTTATGGTTGTAGGATCCTCTTTTATATTTTTTACAAAATAAACAAATTATCAATCGTTAAATTTATATATAAATGAATGTAGTATAACTTTCGTATATAAATTGATCATTATTCTATAATGTATTAAATAATAAAATCAATCAATTATAAATGTATAAAATTCAAATTATTTATAATTTCAATTGAAATCAACAAATTAACGTTAACTTAATTTTAAAACTAGAATAAATAAATAATATATTTTATACACGATGTTTCAAACCTGTAGAGCCTAAATGTTAAAAGTTTACCTGCAGAGAACAAATCATGTGAAAATATTTAGTTATAATAAGAATGAAGTCACATTTATTATAAGAATGAAAACGAGTAAATATAAATGATAAATAATTAAAATTAAATGTTAATTAATTATATAATTATTTTAAAATATTATATGTATTTTTATAATTTTAATTATTTAATTAAAATCTCACAATTTATATTAATTGTTCTATTTTTTATTATACTCAATTATTTTTATATATAAATGAGGCTAAAAGTTAAAAGTTTATGATGAGAACAAATCATGTAAAAATATTTGGTTATAATAACAACGAATAAATTTAAATAATAAATAAATAATAAAGATAATATTAGTTAATAATTATATAATTATTTTTAAATATTATATATATTTTTTAATTTTAACTATTTATTAAGACCTAATGATTTATATTAATTATTTTATTTTTTTATTATATTTAAGTATTTTTATATAATACTTTATTTATGTGTATATATAATATGTGTGAAAGTGATAAAATTTAAACAGTATAATTATACATTTCTTATCAAAATTTAAAATTTTTAAAATTTATATAATTATTTTAAAAAATTATATAACTTTTTAAAAATTTACATAACTTACATATTTTATATTATTCATGAAAAAAAAATTAATAATCAACATTTATTTTTTCACTTTTATATAAAATAAATCATCTCACAATAAATACATACATAATATATATATATATATATATATATATATATATATATATAATCAAATTAGTACAAGAGTAATTTAAGTTATAGTTATTTTTTAATAATTATTTAATTAAATTTTATTAATTTAATTATTAAATTAATAAATTATATTATATAAATTATCCTTATAAAATTTTAAAAAAATTGATAATTCAAAAAATAAATTCAAATTAATAGATAATATACCTCTTATAATATCCTTTAATTTATATTTATTTAATAAAATTTTAAATATTTATAAAATTTATTAAAAATAATATATATAATATAATTTATCAATTTAACAATTAAATTAATAAAATTTAAAATTACTCTTAAAATAATTTCATCCTTTTCCTGTACATATAACAAATTATTTTTTTTTTAATTTTTAGTAATCCCAATCATCTAGCGTTACTCTACATTGATCTTTTCTTTCTAACTTTTTTTCTTTTACTCATTATACATATTTTGGATCCATTTGTACAAAAGTATACATTGATTAACATTAACCTTTTTCTCTTACCTTCTATCTTTTCATTCATTATGCATGTTTTATATCCATCGATACAAAATTAGAGGAAATGCCGGCTTCATAATAAATTAAAAAACAATTTAATTTCTTTCTCTAATAAAATTTTATGAAACTTTTTAAAAAAATTTAAATTTTCAAATTCAAAATGTGATTGTTGGTTTTTTTAAAAAAAATAAAATAATTCTTGACGTATCATACATTTATTTTTTTAACTTTTATTGTTCTTTTCAAATATGTATTTCTTATGATACCATAAATTTACAATATATCATGCAGTTAGAACACCAATCATATAAACTTCAATTTTTAGTATTGTTATAAAGAATATTTATACTGTTAGTACATTTCAGTTAAATTTTTTTAACAATGTATTTTTATCACCGGGTGTGATATTTTATATGTAAAACCACCAGTTCATCATCTAGTTATTTTTAATCTTTTTTATAATATATGCCGATTGATAAATCATATTAATTCGTACATTTGTTTTATATCTTCGGAATGTGATGAGTTTAGTTTAATTTAATTAATGTTTTAAAAATTAATTTGGTATTTTTTTATAAGCTCTAATTGATTTGGTATTGATTTATATCGAAGCCAGAGATATTTAAGGCAATTCTTGTGGTCAAACTTATAGCATTATATTTTAGGCATATAGTTTCCTCATTTTGATGCTTTATAAATGATGTTAAAAGGTGACGAAAAATCCTTGCACTTCTTGAGTTCTGAAGGAGTTATTCGATTTTTTTTTCAGAAGGTGAGGAAAAGATTAACCCACATGAGATAACCATGATGTGAAATGCCTTTCTGTTATCTATTAGGGATGGATTTATTTTAATTATATCAACTCAGTCTATAATTATTGTCCTATCTTCCCAGAGGCATGTGATTATATTTCCACTTCATAGGAAAGAATAAAAATGAGAAAAAAAATATTCATTCCTAAGTAAATTGTTAAGTTGTTAAGTGACGGATCAAAACACTTCATATTGTGTATGGTTTAGTTTCCTTGCACATATAGTTAGTCTACCGTAATTCCTTGAAGTAATTGGTATCGTATTATAGTGTTTTTTTAGATGCTTGTTGCATATCTTATGATTTTTGGTATAGGGATAATATGTGCATTGTTAGTTTCATGGTTATGATTAAGCTTGGTTTCCTTCATTGTTTACAGTTTAAAAATCTTATGTTGCCATTTCCACTTTATATGATTGAGTGGATTATTTTAAATTTGTTGAAATTGTATTTCATTTAATTCAATTTTATTATATTAAAATTGAATTTGTACCTAATTCAACACAAAAAACTAGTTTATAAAATGAAAGTTGTCCTTGATTTATATTTGTATTATTGACCTTTCCTTTATTTAATATAGAACTTGCAATAAACTTATTTTCTAATGAATGTATGAATTAAAGATTTAGGAATGGTAAGACTCAGTTGAACAATGTGCTAATTCAATTATCAAAATAAAAAATAATATTCGTATATATACACAATGATAAATATTTTAATATATTTTAGTTTTTTTTAACTATCTTAAAAAAATTGTGATGATTTTTAAAAAAATTTGACAATTTTTTTTAAATGGATATAATGGAATGTTTATTATTGTTTATATATATTCCTTATCAGTTAACTTGTTAGTTTTTTTTTTCATAAATCTAGTCTCACATTCTTAGCATCTCCTCAGGCTCACAAATTTTAGTGGACCTTCACTTTTTAACTCCCGTTTACATATTCTTCTCGTTTCGTAGATGAAATTGGGAAGGGAATAAAATATGTTTCTAATATGGTTTATCTCCTATAAATTTTAAGGATGTTTGTAATAACAAGTTTTTCCATCACACATTAACCGGAGTTGATGCAAATTCTCTTCTTATGTAACTCTTTTTAGTTTATATCATGTTGGAAAGTGTTAGTAGTTCTAAGGTTGTTTAGATATGGTTTATAGTGGGTGAGACTTTATATAACTTGAATTATAGATGAGATTTTTTACTTTTCACGGAATATTAGAATGGTCAACGTCCTTTTTTATTTTTTAAGATTATTTCAGCAAAATGGTTAAAATTATTGTAAATTCTAATTTTTCTTAATTATAGCAACAACTTAATTAGGAATATTAAACAAATTTAAAATGAAAAAATATTGCAAAATTTATAACTCAAAATGCTTACCATAATATTTGCTTTGACCATAGTATCACAGGTATGACCAGAGACAGGTGCATCTTCAATAACAGAGCGCATGACATCAATGAAAGCATGTTTCTTCCATGCATTGCCATGTCATGAGAATTGGAAGCCTCAATTCTATTCTTTTTATTTAACATGAGTAAAAAAGACTTATGCTAGAAAGAAAGGAAATATAGATTAGTCTCTTGCATATCTTCAGGCTTATGATTGAATGCTGTCACATTAACTACAATATTCTGATACATGATGCTTGCAACATGCTTACATAATTATTCAACATGCTTGTATTGCTTACAACTGCATGCTAGTTTTGATTCCATTAATTGTCATTTTGGGCAATGTCTATATGTTCAATTAGTATTTGACTAATATTAATTTTATTACTTACAATTCTAATAATATTGGTATTTGATTTGCCATTTCTAGATCTCGGATATTTAGATTAGATTGCATTGTTGATTTTTTTTTATATATTAGAATTATTTATATTAAGGGGAAAATGATTGTTCGGGTTTATGATCTAACCCAGTGTTATTAAATTTGGATCGGACCAACCGGTAAAGTTGAACCAGTACTAATGAATCGGATGAGTGACCACTCCAATTAATTAGTTGGATCGATTATGTAATTAAACTGTTGTAAATCGTAAAGGGTTTGAGATAAAATCGGTGACTCCTTCGTTTGTAGTAAACCAGGGGATTATATCCACCTACATCAAGAGAGTATTTTTTTTTTCTAAGTCTTCATCGTTACAAAGTGACTGCAACCTCATATGCAAGCTTCTCTACAACAAAGATATAAGAGAGTTCTTATTCTATCTGAGAATGAAACAGAAACAGTAAAGGCAAACAAGTGAGAGATGATGAAAGGATGACAAAACACTTACGGGATTTTCACATTTGCTTTCAATTTTTCAATGTTGTGAGTGATGTTTGTCAATGACGCATAACTTTTTACTATAAAGGATTAAGGTAATTACTTGATATTATTTACATTAAGACTATTTCCATTTATTTTCTTTTTTCCTGAACAGAATATGAACTACAGTCAAAGACCCACACCTTACAAAATACATGGTTCCAAAGAAAAATATATTTCTCTCGCACATGGTATTACTAAGTACACATACATATTTAACATTTGAGTACCATGTTTTTATTTACAAACAAGTTCATCAAACAATCATGGAATATATATACTGATTGAACCAATGACTTATCAGTTGAACCAATAATTCATTAACGCAGTATCTTAGTAAAATTGATAATTACTTCAAGTTTAATAACATTAATCTAATCGACATTAGCCTATTTTTTTATTATAATAATATTTTAATATTATGTCTTCTATCTAAAGATTTAAGTTTATTCATCCATATATAAGATTAGTTTTATTAACCTACTTAAGGTAATGTATGATATATTTTAAAAAAGTTATTATCAGATATTTTTTTTAAATAGATGTACTAGTAAGATTATCAAAAGGGTAATGTATGATATATTTTTAAAAAGTTATTATTAGATATTTTTTTTAAATAGGTGTACTAGTAGGATTATTAAATTGGTCCATAATTTATGAATAAACTTATTTGATCTTATATTGTGATTATATTATGTAACTTACTTAGAATTAGGATTTTTTAAAATTTTAATTTATATAATCTTCAATTTAAGTAAATTTATTCTAAATTAGCTTATGAACTAATTCAACTAACTCTATTTTATTATATTTTATTTTATAATTTATCTAAAATTTTAATTTATGTAACCTTTAAATTAAATAGGATGATTGTGAGCTAGTTCATATAATCCTATTTTATAATTTTTTATTTTATAATTTATTTAAAATAAATTTATTTAGATTTTAATCAACATAACCCTTAAATTAAGCGGAATAAATATTTCATATAATCTTATCTTATAACTCTTCGTTTTGTAGCTAATTTAAAAGTAAAACGTATTAAATCTTAACCCACCTAATATCTTTAAATCAAGTGGAATAAATGTGGATTAATCCATTTGTTCTTATCTAATAACTCTCAATTGTAACATTCGTCTAAAAATAGAATTTTATTCTATTTCACATAATTATCAAATAAAGTAAGATGCAAGTAAACTAATTCATATGATCTTATTTTATATTTAGCTATTTTTTTTTACAATTTTATTTTTTCTCTTTCATTTATTTGTTTATTTATTTATTTTTCCCTTTAAATATTTTTTTAATATTTTTTATTGTACTAAAGTATTCTTTAATTTATTTATCTCTCTTTTAGATTTTCTATATTTCTATAAATATTTTTTATTTGTTTTTCTAAGTTTTTTTTTTCAATTTTTCTATATTTTTTATTTTTCTAATGTATTTATATTTCTATCTCTAAAGTTATATTTTTTTTTCTAAATTTTCTTATTTATTTTTATAAAAAAAAAGCAAGTAAAGAGAGAAAAAAATTATAAAAAAATTAAAAATTTTAAGAGAAAAATTTTAAAGAAAAAATTAAACTCATTGATTGATCCTAACTTATTTTATAGATTTATGAACTATCTTAACCCTAACCCACTTGGATTATAGATGAGTTGAATTAGATGGACCAAATTTAATATTATATTTATAAATTAGGTTAAATCCTATAAAATTTATCTACATAAAATAAATAAATTAAATTTAAATCTTAAATTTAAAATTCGAGTTAAATTTAAACCTTGCAAAATCTAGTTTGTTGACTTAAACATCTGGCAGTGTTTTTTTCTTCTTAATTGGGTTAATCAATGTTGAAGAGATCGCAAGACAGCCCATGTCATTTTAAGCAAGTCCCATCCTTTTCTACCCGCATTACATTGTGTATTTATTTATTGGGTCAGGATGTAATATATATTTTGTTTGGTGGGTATGCAGTGCACATTTTGCTTTGGGTCATCTTAGTATTCATTTTTATCTGCGTCTGTTGGGTTCAACAAGGGATGTGGGCCCGCTGTAAATTGGGGACGGTGATGGACTTTCAAAATAGCCCAAAACATGGACACACCAAAATGATGACATTCCCAATTGGGCATTGCTTTCTGCATCTCCAAAATTTATTTTCACACCTCCTGACAGGTAAAAAAGATAAAAATGTCTCTATTTGTTAACCTTTCTTTCTTTTTTTTCCTCTGTCTTCCTCTGTTTTCTCTTTTTTTTTTTCTTTCCCATTTCTTCTTTTATTTGTTATTATTATACTTTCTTCTTTGTTAATCGAATTTAGGTTTGATTTTGATTTTGGTAGGAGAAAAACTAAGAAAATAACGTCGAAGAAGTGTCGAAGAAGTGTCGAAGAAGCATCGAAAAAGACTAACAGATTTTATATTCCGCAAACTAATTTGCAAAAGCTTAAACACTTTCCGCAAGTTAATTTGCGAAATGTATCAGTGTATTCCGTAAATTAATTTGCAAAATATAATTTATTTTTTTTCACAAATTAGTTTACTAAACATAAAAATATAACTTTCCGTAAATTAGTTTACGGAAAACAAAAAAGTACATTCCGCAAATTAATTTACGGAATACACTAATGCATTACGCAAATTAATTTGTAGAATAAAAAAATACTTGCGAAAGAGAAAATCTTTTTACGAAAGAGATGAAGAGATGTTAAAGGATAAAATCTTTTTACGAAAGAGATGAAGAGATGTTAAAGGATAAAATAGTAATAAAAAAATTTTAAAAAACTGAAAAGAAAAAGTGCAAAAAGCAAAGCCCTCCCAATTGTCATCCTAAGTTGGACCAACAAAAAGAAAGAGGATGGTATTCTATGAATGAAGACATTGACAAAAAAACAAACCATCCTCGCCACTGGGTTCTCATTTCTAACTGCTAAGCAAAAATTCCTAGATACGCAGAAATTCTTGTATTCCTGACGCAAAAATCTTAGCATGGGATTTCACATAAATTTAATAATACAAATTTTCCTGAAGGAATAAAATTAAAAATTCTTGTTCCAAGAAAATGTAAAAAGATCTCTAAGCTTTGAGGCTATATAATTGAGTAATTGCTATTTCACGCGAGTCAATGACAATGTACAAAAATGATGAATATTATAGATTTGTACAATAATCTCATAACTCATAATGATGACGAATATTATATATTTGAAAAAAATGATATGTTAATATTTTATATGACAAATTAGCATCCCTTTTCACTGAAATACCTCAGTAAGAAGTAGAATATAATTTTGAACTAAGTATGTATTTAATTGAAATACAAATAAATAAGGATATTATTGGAAATAAATATTTTTGTATTATTTAAAGTAATAATTTTAATTTTTAAATATTTTTATACAAAAATTTAAAAATAAAATAAAAGAAATTATTATTTTAAAAAATTTACAAACACAGTGTGAAGCTTAACATTGTCACCCACAAAAGTAACAATTAAAACGAGAAAACCTATTTATACACTAAGTTTGTATAAATATTTTATAATTAGAAGAGAGATAAGAAAAGAAAAGAGAAAAAATATGTAATAAAAAATATATGATAAAAAAGATAAAAAAAATTACAATTAAATATTATGAAAAATATATGTAAGAATAATTTAACTCGGTTACAAATTTATAAAGTTCTTGCTTTCACCTCAATAATGTTTTATTAAGGAATATTAATAGGATGTTTTCTTTTTCCAATTTTCTTTTATTTGATGAAGTCAATATGAACAAGTTTAACAAAGAATAAAAAATACAAAAGAGAGTGACAAAGAATGTTAACATTTCCTTACATTGCATTTCCTCTACATCTTTATCTACCATGTTGCAGATGTAATAAAACAGTTTCTGGCGTTCAGCAATTTTCCGCTGCATATTTACTTCCATGAAAATGAACAATATAGATCAATATTCAAAAAATTAAAATAATTATTTTTAAAAATCCCTAATCGTCCCTCATCAGCTAGACAATATACATGTGAATATAAGGTTATGGATCACAAGGTAATAACATATTGCTAGTCAATGCGTTTTGGAATCTCAATACGTTGATGGGTTCTTTCATAGAAGTTTGGTATTATAAGCTGGAGCTGATATAAAGATAAACATCTTGGATGATAAAATAATCACAGATATGTGTGCTTTACAATTGGGGGATGCATAAATGTGAACTTCAAAGCTTGAGCGTTTCATAATCTGTCCCTTTTTCTCATGGATTTTGTTAGTTAATATTCTTATCATATTCATTGAGAAATTAATAAAATTAACGGAATGTCTCAATAATGTTTTAATAAAAACTAATCATTTTAATTTTTAAACTAATACTTTAAAAATATTGGTTAATATTTTTATTTTCCTATTTAAAAATTTACATCAATCAATATTATACCCAATACGAACTGCAGTCAAACTCTAAATTACATGGTCTCACAGAAAACAAAAAGTAAAGACTTACAAATAAAAAATTTATGATCATTAAAATTTGGAATCAACGTCACTTGCAAATAAGAACTTAAGAAAAATTACATTGAATAAAATAACTTTTAAATTCACTTCATTTTTGACATATACATTTTTTCTTTGGTAACAAAATTCATAAAAAAGACTGTTTTCAAACTTGACAAGTCAGAATAGAATTGGGTGACTTGACCACTTGATATATTGGATATGGTAAATGAATGGTCCACATGTGCATATTTATTGACGGTGAGAAAAGGCAATAAATGAGGTTTCCTTGGGCCCAACACCGTTTATGTTAAAATGTTAATTTATAGCTAAGTTCCTTAGGAATATAGGGACAAGTCACTGCTTCCAATATATGCACATGGTTTGGTTACCCTACTCACTCCATAAAGTGTTCTTTCGCTTCTACAATTCACTTTTTTCCGTTTCTGTTTTGAAGGGAAGAAAGGATTAGAATATGCGCCAGAAGCCTAGACAAGTGTGTAAATGTTTTTTCCACCAGTTCTTAGTCGCGTGATAACATAAAGGAAATAACAACACTGAACCCAAACGTACATTATTCTACAGTTTCATCTACTTTCGTTTTCTTCCAAAAAACAATACTTAGTTGGCCTAGTAGAGGAAAAGCACAAACCAACTCAAATATTGACCAAAAATCATAACTAAATTATACAAAAATGGTAAGTAATATTTTTAGATATTCGTTAAAAAATTAAAAATAATATTTTTTTTATTAAGTTTTATTAATATACATTCCTTCATGATTTCTAATACAAAACAAACATTATTTTTAAAGACATTGGTTAGAAAGATTATTAAATTATATTACCTTTATTTCTATTAGTATTTACACATGTAGAAGTTTAAGATAATATTAAATATTGTTTTTTTTACTAATACTATCTTCTTATTAAAAAAATAATCGAAGGGAGAGAAATAGAACCAGATAATTTAATTAAATGATGAATACCACATTAAAAAATTATCTAATAGATTTGTTGGTTGTATAATTTTAAAAAATAAAAATAAAGATTATATTTCTTTTGCTAAGATGATGGTGCTAATGATTGCTGTATGAATTATTTTTTATATAAAAATACCTCTAATTAAGTTGAGAGATTATTAAACGGAGATTTAATAATTCATTAAGTAGAAAGATTACAAAAAATATATATTATTAATATTAAGGATAATTTTAAAAAGGTCATATAAATTAAGACAGGTTTAATGCTATTAATTAAATTAACTATATTTTAATTTTCAAAAATTAGTTAATTGATTTTTATAAAAGTAAAGAGTAATAAAGCAGAGTTATTAGCTTCAGCGGATTAAAAAGAATCAAATGATTGGCATTTAAAAATAATGTTTCTTTTAAAAAAACAAAAGAGATTATTTTTATGGTTTGAATAATAATTTGTTTTTATAAATATGTTAAATTTAATTTCAATCCTTTAAAAACATTTGTTAATTTTAATTTTTATAAATTTTAAAATTTATAGAATTAAATTTTCATTATCACTTGCTATATGTCTAACATGGTCTGTCTAAATATATAACATATCATAAAAATATAGTAATAAAACCACTTTTAAATTTTATACACATTAAAATCAACAAACAAAAAACAGAAAATTAAAATTAGATTTAACCATGTACACTATTAAAAATATATTTAAGCCTATTTTTATTGTTTCCTTTGATTTTAAAGAATATTGGTTAATTTTTCATATACAAATAAAAATAAGTAAAAATAGATATAATTATATAGAAAATTAAATATGATATTAATTATTTGTTATTCAAATAAAAGAACTGTAAAAATAAAAGCAATGAAGATTCCAAAGATCTCCTATCATGATTATTATTTTTACTTTTATAATTTTTTAATATATAAACTAAATCATTCAACCTAAAGTACCAATTTTACAATAAAATTATAACCATTTATTTATGAGTTATGATCCTTATCAGTAAAGTAAGGATTCCTTTTAAAGAGATAGAAATTGAGCGAAAAATATAAAAAAAAATAAAGAAAAAAATGGATTTTTTTTTTAAAATTTTATCCTTTATTTATACATTCAACGGTTTCAGCTTGACAGCTACTAAATCCTTGTTGTATTCACCTTGATAAGTTCATTTCTTATAATTGATTTTATTTCTTTTTACAAAAAGTATGTATAGTTGTCAGGGTGTATAAAAGAAGGATATCCAAATATTGATTATTTCTAACAATATTGTGCAACTAAATAAAGTAAATTGCAGAGTGATATTGAGAATAAAAAAGTAAATAGAAATATGAAAAGGTGTGTAGGAGAGATAGGAGGAATTGAGAGGGGGTGTGAACTGTAAAGCAAGGAACATGAGCAGCAATAAATCAGAAAAGAGAGCTTCTGTTCCGACAGCATCATATCGGGTAATATTCTATAATCCAATAACGCAGATTTACCATTCTCATCCATCATCTCCAGGCGTGCTGCGTCCACTCTCTCTCTCTCTCTCTCTCTCTCTCTTCTCCATCACCTCTTTTCTTCCCATTCCATTATTATATTCAATCTTTATATTTAAATAAATTATTGCCTTAAAGTGGGTGCTAAGAATCTAGGAACTCTCAAGCTTCTTCAATCACTTTTGACTTCTAAATTGGCACTTTATTTTAGTACAACAGTTTTTCACAAGTCACTCCTATCTGTCAAAATTCAATTGTGCTTACAACCATATCATTCCAGCACGAAATCAGTGCCAGATCAAAGTAATCAAGAACAATGAGGTGTTCACTTCAGTTTTCCTTTCACAAAATAAAGGACTCACGTAGTAGATCTATTAGCAAGTTGAACTTCTCAAACATTCTTGACAATTGAAAATATTGTTTAGTTTATTATTTTAGAAATTAAATTGATGTTAAAAATGAAAAGTTTCATCTTCTATAAATTAATACGACCGATTCTGAATTTTAAGTAGGATTAAAATGATTGGTTGCAACATTTTTCAAACATTTCCCACCTCAAGAGACTAAAAATAGAAACAAAAATGATATGATATGTGTGGTGGAGGTTGCACTCTTTACATAGACCACATACAGAAAGAGAGGGAACCCAAATACATATATGGTCATTCCGAAACAAGAAGTGCGACAGGAGAACAAACAAACTGGAATGTGAAAGATGAGTAATGGAACAACAATGTTGAAAGGGGTGGGTCCAAAACGGAACCCGGTGAAAAGGAATCCGGCATCCTAGGTGCAGTAGCATAACAGAGAAATCTTAAAACAAACTAGAGACTAACAAGAAAAATATTACAAAGTAACAAAAAATTTATCTTATGAATAAATAAAACCGGATTCTTCTTCCCCGGACAATCCATTTGTCTATGATTCTACTAAAGAAAATTGCAAGTTAATTCTCATCCTAACTCCTCCTGTCCTTCAGAGGGACATCTTATGAGCTCCAATATGTTTACTACCTCTCCCATGTCAGGCCTATTAGATGGAACTTGAGAAGTACATATTAGGCCAAGTTTCATCACAGGAATCGCTTCCTCTGCTGGGAACTTCCCTTGGAGCCTCTCATCAATACATTCCTCCACCCTACCTTCCTCCAAAGCCCCTCTCACCATGTCACAAAGAACCACCACATCGTCCTCCATGTATTCAACCGGCCTCTTCCCTGTAACAATCTCCAATACCAAAACTCCAAACCCATACACATCGCATTTCTCGGTGATCTTCACAGTTTTGCATGCAAATTCTGGTGCCATGTAGCCCAGTGCGCTTTGAATTTTGCTGCTCAAAACATAACGATCTAGCATAGGTAGCAGCCTTGCTAGGCCAAAATCACCTACTTTAGGTTCACCATAACCATCAATAAGGACATTGGTTGACTTGATGTTATAGTGAATAATGTTGGAGTGGTGCAGGTGTGCCAAGGCCTTTGCTGTCCCGAGAATAACATTAAACCTCTCATTCCATGAGAGGAAGTTTCCGCCTGAACCTTCATGGAGATGCTTATACAGACTACCGCCGGAGACATACTCGTATATAAGGAGCTGTAGCGATGGAGTCCAATAATATCCGTCGAGTTCCACAAGATTTTGGTGTCTGACTTTTCCTAATTTCTTCACCTCTCTTTCAAAATCCTCTTGAGACTTGACAAGGCTTGACACGGTGAGCTTCTTTATAGCAACCGAACGCCCATCTCTAAGAACTGTCTGGTACACTGCCCCAAAGCCTCCACGCCCAAGCTCACAATCCTTATTAAGTAAAGCATGTGCACCGGAACTGAAATCAGGCTCACCTGAGAACATGACAAGCTTCCCAGAGTTGGCATCTGTAGTTGGAGAATGGCTGAATTCGTCCCCTCCAGAAAATGTGAGGGCAGCTGCAGATCGAGATGTGGATGACCGAACACGGAGATTAAGAACAGTGATGCTAATGACACCTATTACAATGACAGCAGCTGCACCGATGGCAATGAGTGCAGAAATGCTGAGAATGATTCTTTTGTGACCCAAATTAGGAGGCAGTGAACCTGGGCCAGAGTCGGTAGAGGTGTTGGGATTTAGAACAATAGGCTTTGGGAGGACAGCAGGGCATGATTTGTTCACTGCAGAGCCACAAAGAGATGGATTGCCAGCAACTGAGGAAGGAGATATGGTGTTGAAGAAACCACCAGCTGGGAGCTCACCCTGAAGGTTGTTGTGAGATAAATTGAAGGAAAGAAGATTGGGAAGGTTCGCCAATTGTTTAGGAAGATTTCCGGTGAAGTTGTTAAATGATAAGTCCACAGTTTGCAGGTTGATAAGTTTAGCCACCGCTGCAGGTATTGGGCCACTCAGCCAGTTCTGGGACAGAATCCTACAGAATATACCAAAAAAGAAAGGGGTAAAAAAACAAAGCAAAAAAGGGAGTCAGAAATAATAAAAATAAGAGCAGTTGGATCTTATCTTACAGAATGATTTTTAAAAATTAAACTAAGGACAATGAAACCTACATAATACGCCTATTAACAAAAAAACAACAATGCATGAAACTACAGTAGCATAAACTTTTTTAAAGCCACCCAATAACAACAGATATTTATGTATATAAATATATATATACATATAAAATTGATCGTTCATGTCATTGTCACCATCCATTCCCCATGATGTATTATGGACATCTTTTCTTCAACCTTCTTGCTTTTTTATTTTGTAGGGCATTATAAAAGGTAAGAAGTATAATTGAACTTAACACAGTTATTTCTGCTGAAGTATTAATACATAACTATTGTTTTGTGCATGCAAGATTAAATCGAAACCCAGACTTTTCAGTTGTCTTGTGGGTATTATATTAAGCATTGCATCTCAATAGAATGTGGAATAAACGAGAATGCAAAGAAAAGGTTTCATGGAGGGCATATGAACAATGAACAAACAGGCTGGCTATAGTTTAAATGCATCAAAGAGCAGATTTAGGTGAGTTAAACACCCTATCACCAAATATATAGCATTCAGATTAGCTACATCTGCCTGATGGAACTAACTTTTAACATACAAGGCAACATTTGAATACCTACTGTAAATATAAGCATATGTATAAAATGCCAAAAATGAAGGATGGGACAGGGAAAATGAACTTACAAAGTTGCTAACAAAGAGCAATTCTCAATTGATGTTGGAATTTTCCCAAAAAGGAAGTTCTTTTCCAATATCAGTTCTTTCAAGGACACAGCTCCTCCTATTTCCCAAGGTATGCTTCCGTTGAACTGATTATAGCTCAAATCAAGACTAGAACATGTTCTCAATTCACCAATAGCAGCTGGGATAGGACCTGTAAGAGAGTTATGTGCTAAATTCAAAACCTGCAAGTTGCTTAAACCTGCAACAGCAGTTGTGATTTCACCAGAAAACGCATTGTGAGATAAATCCAAAACTTGAAGACTTTGAACCGCAACTTCATCCAAGGAATACAAGGAGCCTTTCAGGCTACCACTCGGTTTGTTTTGTGATACCAGAACCTTGCCCAAATCCGACTGAAAAAGCCACGAAGGAAGGCCTCCAGACATTGTATTCCGACTAACATCCAAAGCCAAAAGCTTTGTGCAATTCGCCATAGTCTCTGGCAGATTACCAGTGAAACCATTTGCAGAAAAATTCAGCATCTTCAATGACTGAAGATTTCCAATAGAGTTTGGCACCTGACCAGAAAATCTATTGCTTGAGAGATCCAATGTCTCAAGCCCTTTCATCTCTCCAATCCACTCAGGAACCTCTCCTGAGAAAGCATTCCCACGCAAACTAAGGTAACTACACAAGGAGAGTTCCTTAAAATCACCAGGAATACTACCAGAAAACAAATTCTCCCCTAAATCAATAGACCTCAAAAGCAAGCAACTTCCAAACCCATCAGGAACACTCCCAGAAAACCGATTTCTCGCCAAGCTAACACTCCGCAAGTTCTTCAATGCATCAACCCCTTCCAGAATTTCACCCTCCAAGACATTACTAGACAAATCCAGAGACCTAAGTGCACTCAAAGACCAAACCCCAGAGGGAACAGAACCAGAAAAGTGGTTAAAAGAAAGTTCAAGTGAAGCAAGAGCAGCACATGACCCCAAAGTGGAAGGAATGTTCCCAGAAAACTTGTTCTTAGCCAAGGAAACAGTCCTAAGAGACCCACATTGTCGGAAAAAATCATCAGGAACTTCCCCTGAGAGATTGTTGTTACTCAAGTCAATGACCCTAAGGTTATCAATACTAGCAATGTTGGGGCTAATGCCCCCGGTGAGGTTGTTGTTCGCCAGAGAAAGCTTGCGCAGAAACTGTAACCGTTGCAAGCCTCGACCTATTCTTCCAGAGAGAGAGAACCCATCAAGGTTAAGCTCCACCACCCTGTTGGATCTAGGGTTGCATTTCACCCCAACCCAACCACCCCCACATGCACTCTCATCATCTTCGTTCCAAGATGCCAACTTTCCCTTCGGATCTTGTATATCAGCTTTGAACACAATCAGCCCCAAAACGTCGTCGTTCAGAGACGGGTTCACCGCGCTCACAACCACACAAAACAGGCACAGAAGAAAAGCTTTCATGCTGAATAACACTCGCATTTTTTAATACTAAGCACCCATGTGAAATTGAGCTCCGTAAAACAAGACCAGAGGATCAAAGCCTCCGAATTTTGACAAGGGAAGCAAAACCCAACTTCAGAGTAAGCTCTAACTAAAACACAAAAAAAAAAAAAAAAACCGCAAGCTTCTGTTTATTTTTTTCTTTTTTTGGGCAACGGCTAGATTTGAAAGTGAGAGAGAAAAATGGAATGGGTCAAAGAGGAGAGTGTGGAACACGACATAACAGCGGCATTTGCAGAAGGTAGAAACAGAACGAAGACCCAAAAGTAACTAAAATAAGAAGAGCTCACAGAAGGTGAAGTGCACACCAAACCCTAAAAACCACCTCACAAGTAAGGTATCTTGTTTTTTCGGAGCTTCTAAGTGAAACAAAGCAGAAAAAGTTGAAGAAAACAGCACCAAGAGTGTTCTTGAAGACTCGATCCAGAATCAATCAAATGCAGAAACATAGAAGTTCGACTTTAAAGGAAGAATGAACGGCGAACCCACCGTTACTTACCGGGAATGGAAAAAACAGAATGGGTTTTCCGGTAAAGGTAACCGGAAATTCCTCGCCGTCGTTGAAAAGCAATGCCTCTCTCTCTTTCTCTCTCTCTCTCTCTCTCTCTAATGTCTCTCTCTCTCTGCTGTGCTGTCTGAGAACACGCAAGGAAGTAGTAATATTCAGTTTTTATTAACGGCATAAGGGGGTCCCGGTTGGTAGATAGGGAAATAAATGAGGACAATGCCACGTGGCATACCCATGCTGGGTTGATGGTCCTACGTGTCTAACACGTCATCAAGGTCAGTTATGCTTTTGACGTGGATGGCTTACCTGGCTTTCCAACTTCCAAGATTGCCCCTTTCCATCTTTATTTTATGAAAAAATTCTCTCTCTTTTCTTTTTACCCTTAATTAGTTTTTGTAAGACATCAATTTGCATATGATTTCCGCATAGAATTAGAAATTGTTGGTGGAAAACAGAGATTTTTCTTTGTTTTTTTCTTTATCACTTTCTGCGCAGAATGGAATATTGTTAATTGTACAGACGAACTTTAATCTTTCAGTTATTTGAAAAAACCCTACACGTGATTGCACGATTAAAAATTTTTTCTTATAAGCATTTAAATGTAAACATTGATTACTTTTTCTTTTTTATGGGTGATCATTACCTAATTGTTTAAGATTGCGAAAATAAAAGCAACCGGCGTGCCTCAAAAAAAATATAGTTCTGCTTGCCACAAAAACATGTAAATTTTAAATTATTTTTAAAATCTTAAAAACAATAATATTTCTTCACAAATGAAAGTAGTGTATGCTTTCTGCTTAATTTTAAAGTTTTCCCACAAAACACATTTGTCATTATATCAACTCAAATTATAGATTTTTATCCAAATTTTCACATTTTAACTATTGTTGATGTTTTTTTTTCCTAATAAAAGAAATGATTGGTTCTATCTATTCAATTTTGTTTCCTTTTGGGGGGGAGAGTCTTCAATTCTATGTATTCAAACCCTTTTGAAACGTGACCTTAGTAATTGAAACGCACAAATTAATACGCAGTACATGATTATCTGATGTAAAGGAATGAATATGACCTGGGAAAAGGCTATGGGATATATAGCTTATTATATTTTTAGAGTGGCTACCTAAAAATGACAAAATTCAACCTTAGGGTCTTGAACTACCACCGCAATTCTTTTCTTCAAAATTGAAAGACTACCATAAATCAAAGTAGAATATGTAACAAGCTTAACAATATTGGTTGACCGATCCATAGAGGCATTCATTTGGTTGAGTCTATTGAACTTTACTGCTGACTTAAGGTATGTCTTAACAGAAAAACAAAATTTTCTATTGAGAAGAAAGCTCCTCTCTAACTTCACCATGTCACATAGAGATACATGATACCAAAACTTGTGTTATTGATGGCATGTGAGTTTAATTTGAAATGGGGAATGAGCAGGGGTTATTGAGTAATATAGGGAAAAAGAAAGGGCAATTTGATAGTTTGAAGACTTTTAGAGTGAAAGTTAGTTGGCTTCAATCCGTCCTATGCAGGTAAAGAAAAAGAAAAGCAATAAAGGGAAGTAGGTGGCTATGGTGGGTGGTGCAATTAAAGAAAAGGGAGAAAGATGTGCAGAAGATGGTGGAGTATGAATGGTGTGGAGCAGTGCTGGAGTGCTCAGAAATCTAAAGGGGACAGATCTTTTCATGCTTTCTTCAATTTCATTCAGCAAGTGCAGGGTCCCCTTCTATTTCTCATGCAGCAACCACTGTATTTTTATTTTCTCAGAGTTTGTAAACTATATGAGTTATTTATAGTACAAATATATACTATATAATTCATTAAAAATAATTTTTTATCATGTTTATTCATCACATTTTTTATTATATAAATTATTGTTTATATTTATAATATAAATACCATTTTCATTCCTAAATTTACCACAACATGCATGGTAAAAGTTGTGTTCAATTTCACCCTACCACTGTTCAGAAGCATGGCGATCACATCATAATTCACCAACTATTTGTCTTAAGAAGGGTGTTAAAGACATGATACAATGATATAGAATATAAGATTTGAATTTTTTCACATGTAAAATCCAACGGAGATTATCAAATATAATAATAATAATAATTGATTAGAAAATTAACATTTGGTATTGTGATAAAAAAAAATACAAATCTAAATAAATTATAAAGTAATTAAGAATCTGGCTGGTCGTTTAATGTTGTTAACTACAAATTATTATTCTGTATTATATTTTTAAAGTCTTCCCTATAATTTTAAAAAGTTAAATAACAAAACATAATATATGAATTATATTTTATAGACTTAATTTAATTAATTTAGATTATGTACAATTTTAATTTTTTAATCAGTTTACTTTTTATATCTTTAAAATTCAACAAATTTAGCTTTTAGTCAATTTTTTAATTTTTATAAATTTTTACGGAATTTATAATAAAATTAAACATGTAATACCGAAAAGGAATTTTTTTTTTTTAAAAAAGTCATTAGTTCTACGCACCAAACACTACTATTCTAAATTATAAAAATCGTTAATAAGACGTTCTTTGATATATTTTTAAATATATTTTATGAATTTTTATTCAGTTTTATTAAATAATTTAAGTTTACTTTATTTTAATTAGACATACATAAATTTATTTTTAATACATCAATTAATTTTTTTGCTATTAATTATTGGTTCTTCGCATTATTTGAATGTTAAGGAAATACGATGGTCATTATCAATCAAGACGAAGATTATTATATTTATTTATTTTGAGGTCACAGTCAATGCGAAGTTGATTAAAAAGGATGTTATGATTAGCTTCGGCACCCTTCATAAGTTAACAGAGAAGAATGATATCCAAACGAATAACAATTTTTTGCAAGAACAATGTCACTACATCGTACTCACATAATGTACAAAATAATAGGCTTGCTTTGTAGAAAAGAAAATGAAGGGATCGCCGAAGTCGAAAAGGAAAGCAAAATCATTAATTATAAAGTAGTAGTTGGCGGAATCTTCATCTTTACAAAGCAAATAAAAATAAGTTTTACTCTTTAATATATACAGATTGAGCAGAAAAATACGATCTTTTGATGCCATAAAAAGATTATAAAGAATAAACATTTCACTG
Organism: Canavalia gladiata; assembly: GCA_037954105.1. Classification (NCBI taxonomy): domain Eukaryota; kingdom Viridiplantae; phylum Streptophyta; class Magnoliopsida; order Fabales; family Fabaceae; genus Canavalia; species Canavalia gladiata. The sequence continues at coordinate 54,551,269 of CM075659.1, read as the reverse complement.
TCGAAAAACCAGCGATAACGGTTAGTTTGCAATGTATATATATAAATCTTTTAAAACATAAGTATTGTTTATTAGAAATAGATTTTATTGGAATTGAAGAAATTCATGTTATAGTAAAACTAGTTCTTTTAACAACAATATTTTTCATACACAACGTGAATTTGAAACCTGTTCACCTTGACAGTAAAATTATTCTGAAGTAATTAGTTAAATTCTCAATATCATTTTATTTATTGTCAGAGTCATGCTATTTGGTTAATCCTCTATTTCACTCTGTTTAGTGGGTTTTGATGTGAGCTCAGTGTCATACTACCTGGTTAATCCTGAATTTCACTCTGTTTAATTGGTTCTTGATGCAAGCTCAATAATTGGCAAGCATGGTTCATTGTTTTTTAACAAAAAAAAAAAACATACATAATTTTTGTTATATTTATCCTTTTAGTATCTTATTTTATTGCTAAATTTGTCTCCTTCTCTTTGTTTCTTTTATTTCTTTGTTAAAAGGCATTTTCTTATTATAAGAGTTTTAAAAAGTTGAATTTTCTTTCTAAACTAATAGCAAGAAATTAATCACATTGAAAAATATACAAGCAAATAATACCTGACACGCTCGTCGCAAACGCGCAAAAATAATTTCTAGATTTCCCCCAAACTATTGGTATAGTATAAGGTGCAACCTAGGTCATCTCCCAAAGACCATTTCATATTCTTAAGCAAATAAGGAGAAAGTTAGAACAGGGGGATTTTGTAAAGATTGATATTGAGTTTTAAATGCAAAATACAGACTGAAATTAATTTCACTTAACAATTATCAACTCAAGGAATTCAGAGGCTATTTTCATAACTAATCATTGATCACTAAAATCATGCATTGTGTTTATCAACCTAGGATCATCTGGAACCCCTACAATGATCCTTGAATTCTCTACTGAGAAACCTCTCAGAATTTAATTGATTATGATCAACAAGATTTAGTAACCACTTAATCTTTTATCTAAACCAATTTTACAATCAGAATTCAGTTGAAGTAAGTAATAAAATGAAAACCTTCAATTCAATTACTTAATTTCTACTCTTCAAACTTTTGGAAAATGATTTACCAATCAAAAACCAATTATAAATCAATTATACATTAACCAAAATACGTCAACCGATCAAACTTTGATTAAAGAATAAAATTGAAGAATATAGTGAAGCAGAGTAGAAACCACTTAATATGCACGTAAATAAAGATCAAGACCTCAAAGTTAAAATGAAAATAGCTTGAATCCTTGAATTGAAACTACAAACCTAGCCTTCCATGAAGGAGGCAAACTAACAACAAAGAAAGAGGCAAATTAACAACAAATAAATCCTAAGCCTTCCATGTAGGAGGCAAAACTAACAAGAAATAAATCCTAAGCCTTCCATGTAGGAGGCAACTAACAATAAAGAAAAGCTAAGCCTTCCATGTAGGAGGCAAACTAACAAGAAAGAAAACATAAGCCTTCCATGAAGGAGGCAAAACTAACAAGAAAGAAAGGAAGAAAGAAAGAAAGAAAGAAGATGGTATTGGAGTTGATCTCCAAAATTGGTGTGTGTCTCCTCTTGCAAACCCTTCTATTTATAGAGGATTTTTGAGACATCATCTTCAGAAAGTCACCAACTAGGATATTACTTTTCTACCCTTTTCTTGCTTTCACATGGGCTTTGTTGAAATTGCAAAACACTTTTGAATTTTTGCCACCAATGAGCACAACAATTTTGACTTTCTTGCACCGCAATTTCGGATGTTCACATGTCCGAATTAGAGCTTGCCTTCTGAACAAAAGTTGTAGCCCTGGATCTTAGCTGTCCAACAAAGTTGATTTCATCTCAATATGACTTCTATATCTCAAGATATGGCCGGATCTTTGCACACTGTTCAAATTCCACGTCAGCAACACTATCTCATCTTTTGAGATAATTTCGGAGTCCTAAACATCCCATTTAGAATCTTCTCTTGCTTTGTAAATATGGACACTTCTTTAAGCTTTCATTCAAGATAGATTTCATGATTTTTGGATGTCTACAACTCCTATTATGCTCAAAATACTATAATAGTGTCATTTTAATCGGGTAAGCAAAGAAATTCAATTAAACTTCATATGAACCCAAACTCATAAAATATGACAAAGATCACTTAATTGAACATATAAGAAGTCTTAATGAGATAAAAGTGAGAGATAATTATTTATGAAATCTATGCTTATCAAATTCCCCCACACTTATCTTTTGCACGTCTCGGGCAAACTTAAGTTAAGGATTGGTGACTTTTTTTTTTTTTTTTTTTTTTTTTTTTTTTTTTGAAAGAACATCAAAGTTTTGAGTTGATTTCTCAAGAATTTACAAAATTTCATGAAGCATTCTTTCATCACATTTTTGAAATTACTTAGAAAGGCAACTTTAATTTGAAAAACATAGATTGAGAAAGATAAAACCTCACATGATATACTCTGAATCTCTCAAGTGTTTGATTTGGTAAGTGTTTCTCTCAAATTCAATCCATGAAAGATGAACTATCATAGGCTTGCATATCTTCTACTTCTCTACTACTATGTACACATGCAATGCACAAATCAAGAGGTCTTTATTTTGGTTCTAACGGGATTAGAAAGATGAAATGATATATTGAAGAGATACAATGTTAGACCAATGAAAATGGTGAGGATTGAGAATTGATTGTAAGTGCAAGTGTGAGAAACAGATATCACTTCTTCAATTTTTTTTTATTTTTTTTTTTTTTTTTCAATATAATAGTTTATTTATTAATTTATTGCTTCAGTTTTTTTTTTTTTTTTTTTTTTTCAACCATGATATTGATGAACACAACAATAATCTCCCCCACACTTATTGAAACACTTATGGTATGATAAATCCAGTATTCCTCACCTTCTATGGTCAGACAAAGTTGTTTTTTTTTTTTTTTTTTTTTTATTTGTGGTGAGCTAAAAAGAAGAAAAGGCTAATCGGCTCAAAGGGCTGATCAAAGGATAAAATTATATGGTTTAGTTATTTGGCCAAGTGGTTTGTTCAAGAAAAACAGTGCCTCAATCATTTTTGTACAAATCATGTGAAAATGTAGCTTCAAAAAGAATCAATGCAAGTTCTGAAGTAACATATTCCATGGATGAAAATCACACAAGAAAGAAAATAATAATAAGGCTCAAAATCTCACAGGTAATATATTTATCAAATCTAATCTATCCAGTTCAAATATGTGTTGCCAAACTAATTAATCTCGAAATGTAAATCATTTTGCTTCAATTATTTTATGAAATCTAAAGAAAAACATACTTCCACATTCAATTTTTTTTTTTTTTTAAATCATAAGATGCGTATCAAGAGTCAAGTGTAACTCCTTACTCAGCCATCTTACTCAAAGCAAGTTTATGAATCTAACCTAATTTTTTTTTTTTTTTTTTTTTTTTTTTTTTTTTTTTTTTTTGGGTTTTGTTTTGTTTTTTTTTTTTTTTTTTTTTTTTTTTAATTTTAGATGTCGGACCATCTTCCCCCCAACCTATCCAAGACATTGTCCCCAATGTCTTAGATGAAATTTCATATAACAGGAAAAGAAATGTAAGAAAACCATCAAAGTAAGGAAAAGTTATAACCGAAGAGTGGTATCTGGTTCTCTTTTATCTCTGCCATCCTGATTTGGTTGGTTCACCAGCTGCATTGCTTGACTGAGCTCAGATGTAGGATTTTGCAAAATCTCAAGTAGCTGTTCAACAGTTGAAGCAGATACTATGATGTTGCGCATGGATTGTGGCATGAACTCCTGCTCTACTGCATGATCTAAAAAGGATATCAAACCATTATAAAAGCCATTAATATTCAATAAGCCCAAAGGTTTTTTATGAAAATTCCGATAGGCCCAAAATATAATGGTAAAAATTTCTTCCATTGTTCCAAGACCACCAGGTAATGCAATAAATGCATTAGAATTAACCAACATGTGTCTCATACGGTCATGCATGGTTGCAACCTTCAATTCAGTACCCAGGGTGAAGTAGGAGGTGCTCCCATTTTTTAAGCCAACACCTAAGACGTTACACCCCTTTGTGAGTGCAGATCCTGCAACACATCCTTTTAAACCCTGAATCCCTCCCCCATAAACAAGATTGATTTTTCTTGCAGCTAATGCCTTACCAAGGGTAGAAGCTGCATGTTGAAATTCTCCATCCTTTCCAAGGTTAGACCCACCAAAAACACAGATAGTATTGATCTTATCCATATACGGTGTTTGTCTTTTTTTTTTTTTTTTTTGAAAAAATATGTCATAGAGGTGGATAATTTATAGGGACTCAATATCAGACAAGGAGATCGCTTGAATAGTGCGGGATCAGGATTTGGTAGCAAAAGTTTGAATTTTTGCTGCAAAAGTTTGAATTTTTGTTGCAAAAGTTTGAATTTTGGTTGCAAAAGTTTGAATTTTGGGTTCAAGGAAAAGGTGAATGTCAGAGGGGAAAGACTTTAAGCAGGGGTGAAAATTTCAAAAAAAACGGTGGCCCAATAAATTGAAAAGACAATGTAAATGACAAACATACACGCATGAGAATGAACAGTAGTTGTGATTGTGGCTCACATCTTCCTCTGGTTTTACGTCCAGTAACGGCTGAAACGCCTTCTAAGAGTCGAGGATGTGCTTCCCATTCAGTTTTCTTGTAAACTGACAACAGGGTCTTTTAAAGTCAGATTCCCAAGACTATAACGTGCTTTTTCCTTACGGAACAGTTCAAACAAATCAAGAAGGACTCCTTGTACATGCCCACTAGGATGCGTCTCAAGAGTCTGAATGATATCATCCAATGACTCCTTACTCAGTCCATCCTTTATGAATTGAATTTTGTCCTCTCGATTTCTTGAAACCATTCCAGGGTTCTTGCATCTTGTGTTACAGGTCCATCTTGCACACCTGTAGCAAACTCCAATTCTTTTTGCCCTTCTCTTCTTTGCATAGGAACTTCTTCCCATACCTGGCATATTTTTAACAAATGATTCTTGAAATTCACCTGCTAAACGTACCTTAGCTTCAATGATCCAACGGACATCTTCTGGAAGGTCTAAGAGTGTTAATGCTCTCAATCGTTCAAGTCTGCAATTGTAAATGTCTTTAAGAAAATTTCTGGGGAGAGTAGGGAACAAAATTTTGATCCTGGTGAGAGCTTTCTCCATTTTTTTTTTTTTAAAACACTCAAGTTATTATTCCTGCAAGCTCAATGTGGTGTAATAGTTAGGATGATTTAAGAGGTGAAGAAGGAAGTTGAGAGAGTAGTTGAAACTTATAAGCGAGAAATGGGAGAGAGGGAGAGGGAGAAAGAGAGAGAGAGAGAAAGAGAGAAAGAGAGAGAAAGAGAGAGAGAAAGAGAGAAAGAGAGAGAGAGCGAGAGAGAGAGAGACTTCTCTTGAATTTATTGCAGGTATGTGGCATTGTGCAAATGCACTTCTTCTACCGTGTGCTTTTGAAAACCTTCGAAAAATGGTTTAAGACGATGTCCATTCACCTTGAAGATTTTTTCAGTTACCTCATTTTTTATTTCCACTGCACCATAAGGAAAAACATTAGTAACTACAAATGGTCCTAACCATCTAGAGCGTAGCTTACCAGGCATAAGCTTTAGCCGAGAATTGAAAAGGAGAACTTTTTGTCCAACGAAAAACTCCTTTCTTGCCAACTTTTTGTCATGAAAAGCTTTGACCTTTTCTTTGTAAATTTTGGAGTTTTCGTATGCTTCCAATCGAATTTCTTCAAGTTCCTGCAATTGAAGCTTCCTATGGATTCCTGCTTGGTCTAGATCCATGTTGCATTTCTTTACTGCCCAAAATGCTCTATGCTCTAATTCAACTGGAAGATGACATGCTTTACCAAAGACAATCCTGTAGGGAGACATGCCAATGGGTGACTTGTAAGCTGTCCTATATGCCCATAATGCATCAACAAGGCGCAAGCTCCAATCCTTCCTGTTAGGCTGGACTGTTTTCTCTAAGATTTTTTTGATCTCTCGATTAGAAACTTCAGCTTGACCATTTGTTTGAGGATGATATGGGGTGGAGACTTTATGCATGACTCCATATTTGCGGAGTAGGGCTTCCATTGTGCGGTTGCAAAAATGAGTACCTTGGTCACTAATTAGAGCTCTAGGAATGCCAAACCTGCTAAAAATGTTAGACCTGATAAAATCTGCAACAACTCGAGCATCATCAGTACGGGTGGCTTTTGCCTCCACCCATTTTGAAACATAATCAACAGCTAGCAGAATGTAAACAAAGCCAAAAGAGACAGGGAATGGACCCATAAAGTCTATACCCCATACATCAAATACCTCACAAAAGAGAAGTGGTTGTTGGGGCATCTCATTTCTGCGCGAAATACTCCCTATTCTTTGGCACTGCTCACAAGTTATGCATAATCTGTGTGCATCACGAAATATTGTAGGCCAATAAAAGCCTGAGTCTAGTACTTTTCTAGCTGTCCGTTGTGGCCCAAAGTGTCCACCACAAGCTAAGGAATGGCAAAAGGTAAGTACAGACTGAACTTCATGATCTGGAACACATCTTCTAATGATTTGATCACTGCATGTCTTCCAAAGGTATGGTTCATCCCATATGTAGTGTTTGGCATCACTTTTCAACTTGGCAAGTTGCGATTTGGTGAAGTGTTTGGGTATTTCTTTAGCAACCAGATAGTTTACCAAATCTGCATACCAAGGATCTTTCCCGTGCAAATGATAGAGATGCTCTTCTGGGAATGAATCTGCAATTGAATTTTCTTCACAAGGTTGCTGGATCCGACTTAAATGATCTGCTACAAGGTTCTCTGCACCACTCTTATCTTTAATCTCTAAATCAAATTCTTGTAACAGAAGCATCCAACGAATCAGTCTTGGCTTAGCATCTGTCTTCTTCAGCAAGTATTTCAAAGCTGCATGGTCAGAGAAAACAATAACTTTAGATCCAAGCAAATAGGAGCGAAATTTATCTAATGCAAACACAATTGCCAAAAGCTCCTTCTCAGTAGTTGTGTAATTTGATTGGGTTGCATCAAGTGTGCGAGAAGCATATGCAATGACATGAGATCTCTTGCTAACTCTTTGAGACAGTACAACACCAAGGGCATAATTAGATGCATCACACATTAATTCAAATGGAAGCGTCCAATTAGGTGGTTGAATGATGGGAGTGGTTGTCAACCGCTTCTTTAGTTCATCAAATGAATCCTTGCATGCTTGATCAAACACAAATTTGGTATCTTTTTGTAGTAGTTTAGAAAGAGGTTGTGCAATCTTGCTAAAATCCTTGATGAATCTTCTGTAAAAACCTGCATGACCAAGTAAAGAACGTACTTCTCGCACAGAAGTGGGGTAAGGTAGAGAAGAAATAATGTCTATCTTGGCCTTATCAACCTCTAAACCTTTGCTAGATACCAAGTGTCCTAAGACTATACCTTCTGTTACCATGAAATGACATTTTTCAAAATTCAAAACCAGGTTAGTCTCAATGCATCTGTCCAAAACTTTAGAAAGGCTTTCTAAGCATGCATCAAAAGAAGAACCATATACAGTGAAGTCATCCATAAACACTTCCATGCAACTTTCTAAGAGATCAGAGAAAATGCTTACCATGCATCTTTGAAAGGTTCCAGGGGCATTGCATAGACCAAAGGGCATCCTTCGATAGGCAAAAGTACCAAAAGGACAAGTGAAGGTGGTCTTATGCTGGTCTTCTGGGGCTATATGTATTTGAAAATAACCTGAAAAACCATCCAGAAAGCAATAGTGAGATTTTCCTGCTAATCTTTCCAAAATTTGGTCTATGAAGGGCAAAGGGAAGTGATCCTTGCGAGTAGCTTGGTTAAGCTTCCTATAATCTATGCACACTCTCCAACTGTTTTGTATTCTGGTAGGGATTAGTTCATCATTGTGATTTTTGACTACAGTCATGCCAGTCTTCTTAGGAACTACTTGCACCGGGCTTACCCAATCACTGTCTGAGATGGGATAGATGATACCAGCTGCCAAAAGCTTACCTACTTCCTTCTTTACCACATCTAGGATGGTTGGATTCAAACGCCTTTGTGGTTGTCTAACAGGTCTGGTGTTTTCCTCCAGCAGTATCCTATGCATACAAGTAGATGGGCTAATACCTGGAATATCAGCCAAAGTCCATCCAATTGCTTGTTTATGGTTTTTTAAGGTTTGCAGTAACCTTTCTTCCTGTTGTGGTAGAAGGTTCTTTGCTACAATGACAGGAAGCTTCTCATTTTCCCCCAAATAAGCATACTTTAGATGTTCAGGCAAAGGCTTCAACTCCAAAGGAGGTGGTTGTATTATGGAAGGAAGAGATCTATCTGAGATTGAAATGTCTGCAACACTTGCATCTAACATGTCATCTTTCAACGAAGGTTGGTCTGCAGCATTAATCCTGGAACACACAATACATGAATCAAATTCATCACATGTGCAAGTAAAATTATCTAAGTAATCTAAATCAAAATCAAAAAATTTAAAAAGTAGATTGTCAATAGAATAATCATCCGCAAGAAGGTCTATGGCATCAAGTTGAAAGAGTGAATGATTCTCTATGGGATGCTTCATGGCTTCAAATATGTTGAATTGGATGATATCATCTCCAAATTCCATAGAGAGAGTCCCCGTATGCACATCTATCTTTGTTTTTGCAGTTTTGAGGAAAGGTCTCCCTAGGATCAAGGTTGCTCTATTGATGGATGACTCATCTTCCATATCCAAAATGTAGAAGTCAGCTGGAAAGATCAGCTTATTCACTTGAACTAGCACATCTTCAAGTACTCCGGCTGGATGTGCTGTACTTCTGTTGGCTAATTGAATCACCACACCAGTTGGCTTCAGTTCTCCCAGATTCAAAGATTTATAAACTGATGAGGGCATAACATTAATGGAAGCACCTAGATCCAGCAATGCATCACCAAATGTAGAGTTTCCTATTGTGCAAGGAATGGTGAAAGTTCCTGGATCTTTACATTTCTGAGGGAGGCTGGGTTGAATTAAGGCTGAAACATTGCGTCCCACACTAATCTTCTCATCCCCTTTGAGTCTTCTCTTATGCGTGCACAAATCCTTTAGAAATTTGGCATATTTGGGAATTTGCTTGATAGCATCTAGAAGTGGTATGTTGACTTCCACTTTCCTGAAAGTATCTAGAAGCTCCTTATCCAATTCTGCATGAACATTGGGCTTGGATTGAACCATTCTATTTGGAAAAGGTAAAGATACCTTCTGATCAGCACAATTTGGGGTTTTCTTCTCATCAGATGCTTCAAGTGCAGATCGTTTATGGCAAGCTTCTTTTTGTTGATCATTCGATGTCTTATCGAAGGCTGGTGTACTTTTTTCATCAGACTTTCCTTCTGATTCAGATGGCTCATCAGAGATATCTCCAGGTGTGGAGATAAATGCTTCTTTTTGGTGTGGATTAGTCTGATTGAAGCTTTGTTGCTTTAAAATTGTAGGGTCTGTCTGCACTTTCTTCCCACTTCTCAAGGTCATGGCATTCACACTTTTGGGATTTATGACAGGTTGAGAAGGTAGTTGACCAGAACCTTGAGATTTCAATTGGTTGACAGTGGTAGCCAACTGCCCAATTTGAGTTTGTAAATCCTGAATGGTAGAACTTACATTTTGTTGAAATTGAAGATTGTTGGTTGCTAATTGCTTCATCAAATCATCAAGAGAGGGTTCAGAAGCATTAGAGGGTACAGATTGCTGCATATGCTGTTGTTGTTGTCTGAATGGCGGTGGTTGGTATTTATTTTGGGAGTCAGATGTTTGAATCCTTTGTTGTTGTGGAGGGCCATATCTCAAGTTAGGATGGTTTCTCCAACTAGGATTGTATGTTCCAGAAGGTGGTTCAAACTTCTGTTGCTGATAATGTTGAGGAGGCCTGTATTGTTGTCCTGTGCCAAAAATACCATTTACTGCAGCCTCAGGTGTCTCACTTTCTTGCAATGTTGGGCATGCATCAGTAGGATGATCTGCAGAAGTGCAGATGCCACATGTTTTGGTTTTGTCAACAACATTAAGTTGCTGTTGTTGTCCGATGGCCAACTGTCTTACGATGGAGGTTAGTTCTTCAATTCTGTTCTCCAATCGTGTATGGTCTGTCTTGGTGGTCATTTCATGGACTCCTTTAGACAAGGAATTAGTTCGAGAATTGAATTGCTGAGAATTTTCTGCCATGTTGGCAATCAAATCTCGAGCTGCTGTAGGAGTTTTGTCCATAAGTGCTCCACCACTAGCTGCATCAACCATGCTTCTGTCCATTGGCATGAGTCCTTCATAGAAATACTGAATCAGTAATTGATCACTGATTTGATGGTGTGGACAAGTGGCGCATAGTTTCTTGAATCTCTCCCAATACTCATAGAGAGTTTCTTGGGAGTTCTGTCTGATGCCGCAAATCTCTTTTCTGATAGCTGCTGTTCTGGATGCAGGGAAGAATTTCTCCAAGAATAATCTTTTCATATCATTCCAGCTTGTAACAGATGTTGGATGTAGATAGTACAACCAGTCCTTAGCTCCATCATTTAAGGAGAAAGGAAATGCCTTCAACTTGATATGATCTTCTGGAATTCCTTGTGGCCGCATTGTGGAACACACAATGTGAAATTCCTTCAAATGTTTATGAGGGTCCTCACCTGCAAGGCCATGAAACTTAGGTAGCAAATGTATTAGTCCAGACTTCAGTTCAAATGGTGCATCAACATCAGGGTATTGAATGCACAATGGTTGATAAGCAACATCAGGTGCAGCTAATTCTTTTAAGGTTCTATCAGCCATGTTCTTAGCAAAATATTTAAAACTATCAAAATTTAAAGATGAAAAATCACTACTGTTACTTTCTTGGTTATTACTGGATGAATGCCTTCTATGTGCTCTTTTCAAATGGTGGAATGTTCTATCAATCTCAGGATCATATGCATATAAATTTTCAGGATTGGATCGGGTCATACACAAAAAGGTGAATTCATACAGAAAATCCAAGAATGATATACCTAAAGTAAAAACAATTGTTAGAAAGATTAAAATTTTTATACAAACTCCTAAATGAGCCTAGGAAATTAAAATGGTCCCCGGCAACGGCGCCAAATTTTGACACGCTCGTCGCAAACGCGCAAAAATAATTTCTAGATTTCCCCCAAACTATTGGTATAGTATAAGGTGCAACCTAGGTCATCTCCCAAAGACCATTTCATATTCTTAAGCAAATAAGGAGAAAGTTAGAACAGGGGGATTTTGTAAAGATTGATATTGAGTTTTAAATGCAAAATACAGACTGAAATTAATTTCACTTAACAATTATCAACTCAAGGAATTCAGAGGCTATTTTCATAACTAATCATTGATCACTAAAATCATGCATTGTGTTTATCAACCTAGGATCATCTGGAACCCCTACAATGATCCTTGAATTCTCTACTGAGAAACCTCTCAGAATTTAATTGATTATGATCAACAAGATTTAGTAACCACTTAATCTTTTATCTAAACCAATTTTACAATCAGAATTCAGTTGAAGTAAGTAATAAAATGAAAACCTTCAATTCAATTACTTAATTTCTACTCTTCAAACTTTTGGAAAATGATTTACCAATCAAAAACCAATTATAAATCAATTATACATTAACCAAAATACGTCAACCGATCAAACTTTGATTAAAGAATAAAATTGAAGAATATAGTGAAGCAGAGTAGAAACCACTTAATATGCACGTAAATAAAGATCAAGACCTCAAAGTTAAAATGAAAATAGCTTGAATCCTTGAATTGAAACTACAAACCTAGCCTTCCATGAAGGAGGCAAACTAACAACAAAGAAAGAGGCAAATTAACAACAAATAAATCCTAAGCCTTCCATGTAGGAGGCAAAACTAACAAGAAATAAATCCTAAGCCTTCCATGTAGGAGGCAACTAACAATAAAGAAAAGCTAAGCCTTCCATGTAGGAGGCAAACTAACAAGAAAGAAAACATAAGCCTTCCATGAAGGAGGCAAAACTAACAAGAAAGAAAGGAAGAAAGAAAGAAAGAAAGAAGATGGTATTGGAGTTGATCTCCAAAATTGGTGTGTGTCTCCTCTTGCAAACCCTTCTATTTATAGAGGATTTTTGAGACATCATCTTCAGAAAGTCACCAACTAGGATATTACTTTTCTACCCTTTTCTTGCTTTCACATGGGCTTTGTTGAAATTGCAAAACACTTTTGAATTTTTGCCACCAATGAGCACAACAATTTTGACTTTCTTGCACCGCAATTTCGGATGTTCACATGTCCGAATTAGAGCTTGCCTTCTGAACAAAAGTTGTAGCCCTGGATCTTAGCTGTCCAACAAAGTTGATTTCATCTCAATATGACTTCTATATCTCAAGATATGGCCGGATCTTTGCACACTGTTCAAATTCCACGTCAGCAACACTATCTCATCTTTTGAGATAATTTCGGAGTCCTAAACATCCCATTTAGAATCTTCTCTTGCTTTGTAAATATGGACACTTCTTTAAGCTTTCATTCAAGATAGATTTCATGATTTTTGGATGTCTACAACTCCTATTATGCTCAAAATACTATAATAGTGTCATTTTAATCGGGTAAGCAAAGAAATTCAATTAAACTTCATATGAACCCAAACTCATAAAATATGACAAAGATCACTTAATTGAACATATAAGAAGTCTTAATGAGATAAAAGTGAGAGATAATTATTTATGAAATCTATGCTTATCAATACCTTATTTAAAAAAGTAAACATTTACATTTTAAAGCAATCACAAGATGTTGGGACAACCTAATTTTTTTAAAATATTATTTTACTAAAAAAGAAATTTGAAAGAAAATTAATGGGTAGACCTTCATTATTTCAGTCCAGAAGCTGTAAAGTCAGGAGAGGATATGTTTTGTCAAAAAATGGCTAAATTAGTTCTAAAATGGTTATTTCTTATTAAAAAAATTACCTAAACCAAAAAAGAATAATTAACATGGTTTTAATGGTAAATATGACGAATTCAATAGAGCCAACAAAAATCTCAAATTTCAATAAAAATAATTTTCAACTAGATTTTGTGAACATTTATCAGGATTAGTTGGATTAAAAATCAACCCAATAGTTATTTTTTAAGTTATCCGTAGGAGAAGCATGTCAAGATTGGTTGAAAGATATTTAAAAAAAAAAATTGACAAAAATAAAATTCAAGTTGCTAAAAAGGTTAATAAAAAAAGAAGAGATTTTTAAGAGTTGGTTTTAAGTTGCTTTAGACTGAAAATAAAGATGATTCCAAGATTAAAAGTTTCAAATATGATCGAAGAGTTTTTATCAGAGAAGTTATGTACAGTTGGATTTTTTGTTAGAAGTTCAAATACATAAAAAAAACCATTACTACAAGTTATAATTTGAGACACATGGAAAATTTATTTGAAATTGGCAATACGATTGAGACGTGTGTCTTTAAGTAGTTTTTTGTATAGTTCTTCTAAGTATAGCTATTTAGATGTCAAAATTTACACACACATACCTTGTATCTCACACATAATGTATCTCACACATAATCAAGTATTTTACATCTCAATAAGATGCTAACATATAAGTGATCGAAAAAAATATGTTATAATTTTTTATTGATGTTCATTCAGATAATATTTCTATTGGAATTTATTTTACTTTAATTAATTTCCAGCATTTTCTTATTATTATTTCATTGATTTACCATTATTTTACTTTGGTGTTATTTCGTCACCTTTCTTTTTCGTTTAATTTGTCATTCCATTTATTTATTGCTTGTTTGACTAAACACTCATACATTATTAAAGAGTAAAAAAATAAAATTTATTTGCAGATTACTTCTAATTGTTTTTTACTTGTAAACATTAACCATAAATTAACATCTATTAGCTACAAAATATTTTGATTAGTATACAAGTGCATAATTGTACAAGTACGCATATAACATATATAAGATTGAGAACGTGATTATTAAAAAAATATTAATCAATCTGCTCAATCACTAGTTAAGAGCTTTATAGGACCTTCAATGTCGAAAGGTAATTGTGTATTTCCTTCAATATTACTTTTGCATAATCCAAACATCTTCGTTCCTAAAATCCACGCAATAAACATTTGCCTAACCTATTCAAATACCTGAAAATATTAAACACACAGGATCAAATATTCATACACAATTTACCTTTTTATTTTTTAAAATTATTTTAATTACCGTAAAAAATAAAAGAATTAGGTGTATACAAATATTTAATAGTGTGTAAATATGCTTTATCATAATTTTTTAAATATCTTAAATTAAGTACCAATACTTCAATCTTTTGAATATAATAATAATGTTATCTCATTAAAAATATTTGTTTATGAAGGGAGGAATAACACATAATTATGATGAAAAAACCCTGAAACATTGCTAGTAGTTTATAATAAGTTTAGGATAATCTATTAAAAAGATTTATATTAACTAAATAAAAGGATAATTATAGATATACAATATAGATATAACCCTTTGAGCTACGTTATAGGATTGAGTTAAATCATAAATTTAATTTTAATATCATATTAAAATCTATCTTAGACCTGCAAATCTTATGTTCTAATTGGTTCTCAATACAAGAAAGATGTATTAAGAAATCTTATATATTAACTATTTTAAAATTGAGTTAGACTTTAAATATAATTATAATATAATTTTCATAATCTTATATTGCAAGTTAAGTAGGATCGATTGTTAATGTGTTTCTAAAACAAGAAGATGAATATTCTATCAATAAGAATTAATTTATAAAAAAACAAAATGTAGTTAAGGGTAAAATTAAAATAAATGATAATGAATATTTTAAACTATGCTTAAAGATTATTGCATGATTTTATAAAATTTTCACATTACTTTTTAAGTCATCTTAATTTTATTATTCTATAAAGAGTATGAATTTTCAAGCAGACCACTAAAACATTGTAAACTTTCATAATAACTATAGATGATTGTTAATTAATTTTAGCAGCAAATAGTTAGACGTAAATATATGTATCGATGTTTTAATATTTACATCAATACAGTTTTTTTTTTTTTAGTTTTTTTTTATATTCATGTTATTGATGTTATGAATATTTTGGTGTCTTAATTTTTTATGTACAATAATAAAAGTAACGAGATTTGAGTATTTTTTTAATATTTTTTAATATAAGCTTAAAGAAGTGGTTTCATAATAAAACTGTTTTATAACTTTTTTTTTTAAATTTATTATTTTAAAAATTTGAGAAAATTATTAAAACATTTTTTTCCTGAAATTTTATTTATTTATTATATTTTGAAACATATTTTAATCAAACATGGTTATTTTTTCAAAACCATGTTAAAATAATTTAGTCTTACATATAATATTGAGCTTTGTTTTTGTTCATACTATAAAATTAACATTTTGCTCTATATATAAAAAAGTAATAAACAAAAATCATTGAAGATGTAATAGATCGTTATAGAGTATATTAATAATATTTTTAATTAAAATTTTGTATCATTTACGAATTTGCATTTGTCAAGAACTAAAATAAACAAGTTTTAAATGTGTAAACTTGAGAATCAATTTCTTAAAAGAAGGTTAACAATGGAATCCTCTTCAACTTCTTTTCAATATGTTTCTTGTGTACTTATATTTTAAATTATTGTAATCATACTTGTGTTGATTTAAATTTAAATTTTAATATATCAAATCAGTAAAAAATTTGTTATAATTTTAATAATTTATTTATTTTTTTATCTTTAATTTTAACAACTTTATTTTCTTAATTTTTTATTATTATAACATTAATTATCATTGATAAAAATATTTATTACTAATAAAAATATTTAATAATTTTTACTTTATTTTTTATTTTTTATTTTTAAAATTTCAAATTATTCATACAATACATAGATAGTGTACTAACTTTTAATTAATTGATAATATAAATTTTTTATACCAATAATATATATATATAAGTTAAACTCGTTAAAAAGTATAACAATTTTTAATTAATCTCTTAGATACAAAATTTGGGACTCAAATCATTCTATTGCTTTTTTGAAAGGATATCCCTGCCTAGAAATATATTTGACGTGCATTAACAGGGCTTTTTGTTCCCAATTGTGCTATTTGGTGCTAAAGCAACGAAACTCCAAAAAATATCACCTTGTTTATTTTGTAATTATTGGAGTAAGGCAAATAAATTTAAGAAATGTGAAATTAAAAAAATTGATAAAAGAGAGTTGGGAGAAAAAACAAAACGAAAGGAAAAATATTAAAATACAAAAAAAATTCTTTTATCAACATCTTAAAGCTATCTAGTTTAAGCTAGTGACCCAGTATAAGCCCTTACATTTTACCAACAAGCTATATGTAATTATATATTCAGTATATTTTTGTCGATGAACCAAAATTACCTAAATTCGACATAATTTTAGAACATACTTTCATTAACATTAACACATCATTTGTACATAGTTCAAATAATAACAAAACTTTTCTCGCCTAATTAAACTCATAATCAAGGAGCCAAGTGTACAACTTAATATGCCACATTTTATCCTTAAATATTGAAATATCTCAATACTGAATAAATTTGATACTACTCCATTATTTATTTTTTTACAATTATTTCTCCAATTTTTTTATCTGTGCAAACGAAAAAAAGTATAAATATTAAGAAATATAAATGATATTGTTAATTTTTTAAAATTTATATTTATTTTATTAATTTATCATTTGTACTTTAATTTTATATTTATTTATTTATTATAATTTTATTTTTCTCTCTTGTACATAAATTATGAAAAATACTAGGTATAACAGTTTATTATAATTTATAATAACTAAATAGATATAAAAATACAAGTATATGTGAAGAAATTAATACTATTTTTAAAAATCAAAGTTAAATATATAATATTTTCAGCTTATAATAATATAAACATTTGATTTAGAAATTTATGTTTCACAAATTAAACATACTAAATTAAAATGATTTTTTTATTAAAATCTACAAAAATAAATTCATATCCAATTAAAAGTACTAAATATATCTATGAATTAAGAACTTTTTATTTTTTAATTTTTTGTTTTTATATATTTTTAAGAATTTTAGAAAGTAAAAATATATATATTAAAAGATAATTTTAATATATTAGATTGCAAAAGTTCAACGATTTTTTAGATGAAATAAATAAAATTTTAATAAAAACACAAAAAGTTAAAATATTAAAAAATAAAAGTAAAAAAATATAATATTTTTTTTATTAAAATAAGATGTTATGTAATGTTTTAGTGTAAGAACTTTCAAAGTTTATATACATAAAAAATTTAACATCTATTTTTTATTTTTTTTCAATTCTATTTAATTCTTATAAATAATAACATCTATTTTATATACATTAAAAAATTTAATAAATTATAACAAATTTAATTCTTTTAAAAAAATATTAAATACATTTAAAAATAATTTTTAAATAACTACATATTTATAATATATATATATATAGAAAGCATTATAATTTATTGATATTATATGTTAAATTTAATACTTATATTAACTTAATAAATTTATATAAAATATAAGATTTATAATTTTTTTTATTAAAATATATTATATTTATAAAATTTTATATAAAATAAAATTAATAAATATTATATATATATATATATATATATATATATATATATATGTGTGTGTGGGGGTGAGAGAAAGAGAATGAGAATGTGGGAGAGAGAAAGATGAGATACACATGGATACAAATTAATTTAATCAAACTATTACTAAATAACATAGGCTTGTATTCTGATAGCTGTGCATCTTATGAAGTATTTTATATATATATATATATATATATATATATATATATATATATATATATATATATATATATACATATTGATATGATAGCTACTCCAGTAAAATATGGTCGGAATTAAACAAAGAGTTGGTTACTTGGTTTAACTAAATCTAGTTTTTTTATTATTTTCATAATTTATTTTATTGAAATGGTTAGTTTTAGTTTTTATAGTTTAAATTTTTCTATTTTTAATCTCTAAAAATAATGATGTTTAAATATTTGTGTTTACTTATATTTTAATTTTTTAGAAGATTAATTGATCTTAAAAAATATCAATACATATATATATTGATCTTTACATATATTAATTTTATTTATTTTTTAATATTTGTGTAAGAAAAAAACTAATATATTTAAGAATCAAATGATATGCAATGACATTTTTAGATATTAAAAGTATAAATAATGCAATGTTTAGATGACAAATTGTTGTATTTAGTTAAATAACATTATCACTTAAATTGAATTTCTTAATAGCAGAGAAAAAATTACAAATTTTTGTAAAACAAAGAACCAAAATTATAGAAAAAAGATACTATGGATTAAAACCAAATCAAGTGTAAAATGAGATATTAAGATCTCTATTATAATTTTAATATAGTTAATATAAAATTTCTACTCTAAAATAGTTAAAAATTAGAGTAAAAATAATTTTTAAACTAATTATTATAAAATTCTATAATTTTTAACAATGTTACAATTTATAATTAAATAATAATATAAATATATATATATATATTATTAATACATTTTAATTATATTTATAAATAAATAAACCATATTGACCAGTGCATGAAACTTATATGAATTTATCTTAATAAATGAATTACCTATTTTTATATCCGCATGATAAAATGAATGATATTTATAATATTTTGTAAAATTAAAAAAATAATTAATTTTATTGTTAACGTACTATCCGGATTAAATTGTGTGCAATGTTTTTTATGGTTACATATTTACATGATATTTCACTAGAAAATAGTGTAATTAAAAAAATATTGTTACACATCTATATATATATATATATATATATATATATATATATAAATCTTTTATAAATTTAAATGAAAATGAAAATTGTAGACAAGTGGATGAGATTGTTTGTAGTTAGAATATCGAATTGAAAAAACAATCAAAATTGGCCGGCTTATGAAACTTGAATGAAAATAATGTAATGAACAAATATTTTCTAAAAAGAGGAGTTAGGAAATGTGGTGTAAAGAGGTGAGAAGTGAGAAAAGGTTAAAAAAAAAATCCGAAGAACATAGCAGAGGCTAAACAGTGTGACGTGTCCACCCTCGTTTGGTTTACAGTGTGCTGCGGAATCTTATTTGGATATGAAGGGACAAGAGAGAAGATAAGAAGAAGCCCGTGAGTTCCATTTTGAGGTAACAACACCACCCTTCTCTTTGTATTTATGCTATGCTTCATTCCTATTCTCACCCTTATACTCCAACCAACTCAATTCCATATTTTCATCACCTTTCTTCAGTTGCTCCTGCCATGCCACCAGGTTACCCATCATGTCTATTTTTACTTCTAATAAAATGTTCTGTCACTTTAATTTTTTCTGAAGGGATATCCATGCTGTTGTTATTATGTTAGGTAATCACAACTACATCATTAATAAATTAAACAAATTTGATAATAATTATAATTTTAATAATTTTATAATTAAATTTATAACATGATTATCTTGTAAACTATTATCCGAAAGAAAATGCTTATTGTAGTTAATATTTATTATTTTTAGCTACTTAAAATCAATTCAAAAGTTGAATGTTAACTTTTATTCAAAATTAAATTACAGTAAAATTTGATGCTCAATTACAGGGATAAGGCAAAAGCAAACTTACAATTGAAGGAAGAAAGTAGTAAGTGTCTTTACGTGGAAGTGGAGTAAAAGTGAACGGAAGAATGTCAATGGAAGAGAGATGGTCACAAAAGAGTGGTGTCGTTTGGGCCCTTTTTAAATATAAAAGCATTTGCGACTTCCAAAATCAAAGTGGAAGAGAATCTCACAGCTTTAGCGTTTGAGTATTGGTCAATCCTTACAGTCACAGGCTTTACAGCAATGCATTTTTCTCCTCAAAGCTTTGCTGCTTATCTATCTATCATTATCATTTATCAAAACAAAAGACCCTTTTACTTTTCACTGTTTCCACTTTTTCCTACTTCCGAAGACTTTTGCTTTACTTGGATGGGTCACAATTTATTTTATTTATTATTTTTTAAAATTATCATATGATATATTAACTTAATTTTTATTTTAATATATTTCATTTTTATATATATTTTATCTAATATTTTTATAATTTTTTTATTTTTATATCTCATCTTTATTACATCCTCAAAATGTTATATAAAAAAGTGTCAAAATTCTATTTTTACTTTACCACTGTATTTCCATTTAAAAAGTGAAAGACTGGTAGTAATGTCTTAGGAAGAGTCAGACATCAACTGCGGAAAACTTTGGCAATAATTATGTTTTCAGAAAGAAAAAACATTTTTTTCTTTTAAAAGATTTTGAAGTTATTGTTTCTCTTAGTTTACTTTAAAAAATAACATATTTTTAAATTAACACATGTTATAATTTATTTATTTTAAGGTTAATTTTGTAATTAAAATAATTTTAAATTATAATAATCGATTTTAGAACTTCAAGATATGGAATAAAAAATACGAGCGAAGTTTTAAAACCAATTATATAAATATTCAAAATGTTATTTTATCTAGTAAATTTTAAAAATAAAAAAATACGACTTTGAAATTATTTGTTAACGAAATTAAAATTGAAAAGAAAAGAAAAATATGACTGAAAGACTAATTTGCTCATAGTTGTTATCGCTATTAATAACATACTTATTCACGTTAAATGAACTAAATTGTAATGCACTAATTTCTTGGGAGAAAGGAATATAAATTTTAAAATAAAAGATAAAAATATAATTTAAATATTTATAAAAAATTATTCTATCTTTAAAATATATATCATCGTCCAAAACAAATAGAAAATATACATTTTTAAATGACCTAAGTTTGTGCACATAAGTTTCGAAACCAAATTAAAAAATTTTACATGACTATAATCCTTCTGCCTTCTGTTCGAAATAGAAATAACAAACATTGTTACAGTTTCCTTTCTTTTTTTTTTCAACTACAACAGATCATGATGCTTATATAGAATATTTTATATTTTTCCGTTCTCTTTCGCATTAAAATTATGTTAATTGGCACTTTTTTTTGGTAGAAGGCTCTTCTTCTTTTAAGTCTTTAAGATGTAACCATAACAATGCTAATATCCATTTCAAATAATAATAATAATAATAATAATAATAATAATAATAATAATAATAATAATAATAATAATAATAATAATAATAATAATAATAATGTTAATATCAAACGTTCAATTGTTTATTTCATGTTTCTTTTCTTTTGTTTCTCTCGACTGTTTTCACTTTCCATGTAAAAAAAAGTGAAAGGAAACAAACTTGTTATGGTTTAAAATAATAAGCTTATCTAAGTTATTAGTTATAAACTCTCTTATCTGTCTTTTGCTATTTATTTTCTTGTAACCTTTTTACTTTTATGAAAATTTTTAGATTTTTTTTTATAAAAAGTTATTAGTTATAAAAACATCACAGATTTTGATTTAGATCAAAATTGAATAAATTTTTTTATAAAAATTATAATTTTAAATTATGATATTTAAAAAAAAAACTGAAGTCAAAATAAAATAAGCACAAGCAGCATGGAAAGCAGGTATCAAACGGTTCGATAGCTCTGTACTTCCAAATAGGTGGTGAGGTGACAGATCCACATGTTTGATTAGGGTACTTTTTTTTTTTTTTCAATTTCATTTAAATGTATTAGATAAGATAGAAGTAAGTTTTTTTTTAAAAATATAATGATAGGAAAAATATAAAAAATAAGAGGAATTTAAATAAAAATATCGTACAGATATATAATAATAATTTTTTTTTGGGACATCTGATCATGGTACGTATCATATAATGCATGGCCACTTTAACAAAATAAAAAAGGACCTCTTACAGTTAAAATATGCGTGTCTATAATATAAACAGGGAGGGGTTGTCCATAGTACCATTGATTTTGTTATTACAAAAAAAATCATATAGTTAAATACTATAAAAAATTAAAATAATTTACATTAAGATCAACTCACCAAGAATCAAAGAAAAAGGAGGAAGATAAGAGAGGAAATTTTTAAGTTATTTCTTATAAGGGTAAATGTAATCAATGAAGAATAAGAAAATTCAGAAAAAGTCTGCCAAAAAATTAATGTTCGCATGTACAAGGAGTAAATGAAAAAGGAGTGTAGAAGGAGATGTTAGGTGTGGGTTTATGTAAAACCAGCAACATTTTAGTCTTCTTTCCTCATATTTATGACACAGGCAGTAATGTATAATCAAACAATCCAAACACTATAAATTGTATTAAATGTTTATAGTCGTTGATTCTAACGTCCATGTAAATAAAGTTGAAAAATCTATTTATTTTGCAGAGGCATGCTCAAATTGCAACTTATTTTTGGCAGGACTTTCTATTTTGTTCAGGAGACAAGCATACGCCTGCTTTTGCATTGGACATGGTGTTTAAGAATTATCCATTAAAAGAAGTTGATTTGTGCCAAGAAACATTTGGAAGTGTGTTGAGAAAGCCTTTGGGTAAGAGGATTTAGGAACTCTTGATCACATGATACTTAGACAATGCTTCATCAAAGTATTTTATAATTATGGATCAAACCTTTCTTCGTAAGCTTCTCAATACGTGGTCTTTTATAAATGAAAGTTTTCATATTTGAATTTTTTATTATCTGTGTTAATTACTTGCATACATTTTATATATATATATATATATATATATATATATATATATATATATATATATATATATATATATATATATATACACACACACGTACACACGTGTGTGTACACGCTATCTATTAAATTAAGTATTAAATGTTTTAAAATTTAATAGTAATTTGAACAAGAAAAGTTTAGTTATTAATATCAACCTTAAATGAGACGAATAATCCATTCGCAATTTATGAAAATAGTTAATGATTAAAGTTCAAACTCAATAAATGTTTATTATTTGTAGGGCTTCTTATTTGTGACAGTGCTAGAAAAATTAAGCTGTGCATGGCATGTTTGTAATTACAACGTAATAAACCTTACATTTTTCGGTATTCCTTTTCTTTGGTCTCTTTAGAATAAAATTAAAGTATTTTTTCTATGAGCTTTTTTAGATTTCAATTACCAAGTACCTAGAAAAGAAAAATAAAAGCTCTTTAAGCCATTTCTCATGTGAAATATAATCAATAAAAAAAACAAGATAACTCAAAAAGGCCTATAAAAAAATTATATATAAAATATATAGAAAAATACATAGAAGATGAGCGCAAATGAAAATTTAGGTGGAGTTTTATCCGAAGCCAATAAAGGTTCAAGTCTATTCTTATATTTATTGAACAAGTAAATGAAAAAATGTAAGGGGCCACGACTTTGTTCCAATAATAACGTTGTATTTTCAAATAATCTAGATGTTAGAACTTGCATTAAATGGTTATGATTGTTGATTCTCATCAGCATGTAAGTAAAGTTGAAAAATATTTTTATGCTGCAGGCATGTTTAATTTGTTAGATTACTTTTGAAAGGGGTTTCTATAAGCATACTAAAAAAGTGCTTTTACCAGGTATACTTTTATGTTGAGCACAATTCGAAAAAATTATCCATTATGAGAAGTTGATTTGTGCTTTAGAAAACACTTAAAAGTTAAAACCTGCCAAGAAAATGTTTTGATAAGAGGATTTAGGAACTCTCAATCACATGATACTTAGACAATAATTTATCAAATTGTCTTATAGTTATTAATCAAACCATTTTTGATAAGTTTCTCAACCAAGATGATGTGAGATACTTAAAACAATTATTATTATTAATTAATTAATTAATTAATAATCATGAATTGTTTATATTCTTCATCTGCACATTTATCCATTGTTTGGTAAAAAGAAATTTAGGAAAAAAATAATTTATTTTTAAGATTTATATAAATTTTATTTTTCTACATCTATTTTTTTACATTTGTCTTATATAAATAAAATGAATTAAATTTTATGGAGTTTGCAAAAATATTTTCATTCCTAAAAAAAACAAAATGATGAGAAGCTAAATTTTTGCTTATTTTTTATTTATTTAAATTATTAAAATTATTAAATATATAAAAAAAATAAATAAATACTATATTAATAAAAAATATAATAATAAAATTAATTTTTTTAAATTAAAATTTATATTATTAATATCTATTTTTATTATTTTTTCATTCATCTAAATAATAAAAAAATTATTTTATTTTATTATTTATTTTTATTTATCAAAATAATTTATTTTTAAATTTATTTTTATTTTATTTCTTATTTTTATATTTTTTTTCCTTATTTTTTCACTCATCCAAACCAAGCATATGTGAGCGTTCCTTGAATATTCATCAAATGAAGTGCGTAAGATTTTACCATTCAACTGAAGTAGAAAAACCTTAGTTGAACACATTGGTGATTATTTAGCCCACTCTTTTTTTTTTTAATCAAATTTAGCCTAGTCAAAATTACATGCTACCAGCCCTCCTCAGCCCATGCAATAGTTATTGGGCCTGCAATCATACCGGACCGGCCCACTGTTGAAAAATCTAAAGGAAGTTAATACGACACCGTTTCCGACAGCAAACAAAATCCCAGAACAAGAAGTATGACAGAGAATTAATCAGACAAAAACCTAAACCTAAACCCTGCAAAGTGTTGAATTTAGGGACAGTGTATTGTAAGTAAGAGAGAGAGGGAGACAGAAAGTGAGAGAGAATTTGAAGCTGAAAGGATAAATAGTAACAGCACCTGTCATCACTTATTAGAGATGGTTGCCGTTGAGAGCAGAAAGAAATCGGTGGTTTTGGCTCTCTGCAAGCACTTTTCATTGGATCCTGTAAGTACATGCCAAGCCCCATTGTTTGCTTTCCGTTTTGCCACACATTTTCATTGATCACTTCAAAACCCTCTCAGGACAGCTTCATGACATAAATGCCGCTAAACTGGGTTGGGCTTGCATAATTGCATTACATGTACCTGCTTAGTCTGCATTATCACTGTGTAAATTTCAGACATGATTTTCTGTTATCGAAATATCCAACTCGAAATCCGAGATAGAGAGTAAATATATTAATTAATCATAAATACTGCTCTTCAGTGTCATAAATATAATGCAAATTTTAGGGTTGTATCGTTGCTTGCAGAATGTTGTTCCAGCTGATAGTTTAAACAGTGATATTAAGAGTCTTTACTTAGACATTGTAGCGGCATCTGGAAATGGGGTTAATCACTCCGATGAGGTAACCGACTTTAACTCTCACTTTGATTATGGCATTAATGTCATTAGTGGCACATGCCACCGTTTCCTTGCTTATTCCCTTCATCTTTCTCTGGAATCGTAAGCATACTCCTGCAGGCGGTTTAGTCCTTGATCCATCAGAAATAATATCAAATTCTAACTTTGATGGTTGGAATCTAAATTGAATGTTCCTTGGCAAAGTTCATATGCGCTGCTGAACTTGTATCTTTTGTACTTTTTTTGTTAATTATTCTGAGTTGTATATTCTTCACATTTAGCTGTTAAAGTGGGTAGCATTTGCGGAAGACTTTCCTGTGGCCCCTGATGCAGGCTTTGAGAATCTCAGGAGATTAAATGAGGAACTGTCAGGAAAGTCTGTGCTGCTGGGCAATGGATTGAAACCCTCTGAAGCTGATGTCATTGTGTTTTCAGTGATTCATTCTTCCCTGGTATGCACATTCTCATATTCATCAAAGTCACTGCTTTCGTAATAGAGAACCGCCTTCCCCATCACCCTGAACTAAAATAGTTGGTCAGACAGGAATTATTTGTCTTTAATGCTCCCTCTTGTTTTGTCAGGATTTGTGCAACTAACATATGCCAATGTCTATAAGACTTTTGATTTATGTTGAAGATATATCTTGCCATTTTATTTGACTAATGTTATCTTAATCTTCCTTTTTACTAAAGAAGGGCATTGATGATATAGTTTTAACTTTTTAAAGTTTTAATTACATATCTTTGGTTGCTTTTATTGCCAGATCAGTCTTTCAGAGACAAACAAGGAAAAACTGCCACATGTGTTGAGATGGACAGATTACATCCAGGTAATGCTACACTTAAGTGTGCTTATGTTTGTGGCTATTTTTGTATAAGAGATTACACTATGTTGCCACTAACATGATATTTTCTGGTGATTGGTGCTACTTCCACTGTAAACTTTAGACATCTTGAGAATCTGTGCTTATAGTTGGCTTAGATGAATGTTATTTTCATCATTTTATTTCTACGACAAATGGAAAAGAGTCAAAAGACCAAAAACTAATTATCTCTTAAATAGTACAAAAGTTGATAACTGGACCTTGAGAGTTGGTGCTAAAACTGGCTGATGCCTTCTTGTGATGTGATAGATAAAGGTCAAAGAATGTGTTTTATACAGTACAAGCCTTACTTAATTTGTACTTATTTAATTCCCCCATGGTCTCGATAAATATGAACTTAAGTCCACATAACATTTGTGCTAGAGACTTGATCATTTTTGGTGGGTATGAGGTTCGATAATCTGATCGTTGAGTATTTTGTGATTTAACTGGGGAGACACCTCTATATTTTAAATGGAAGTACTACTCACACTTCCAACTGTGTTTCTAGGAGATTTAAATGATTGAGATTCTTACATCAGGTTTAAACTCATTTCATAACAATTTTTTAGGCTTTATGTAGATTACCAAGTTGCTAAATGTTCATGAAGTGTTTCAGCATATATTATGATGTCCTCTTGCACTGTTTTCTAGCTATGCTGAGTTTGCAGAAAAAAAACATTTTTTAATTGTTCTGACTGTGTGTTACTTATTCTTTCACCAGCACAAGCAACAATTTGTAGGTTTATTTGAGAAAATACTGTTGCAGAAGTCTGAATTTGAGCCTCCGGTGAGACATCATTCCCTTATGACTTGAATGTGTTTAATGTTACTTTTTTATTTGCTGTTATTATAGAGTCCAATAGTCCGTTAAAGAATTAAATCGCAAATATAAAAATAGGTTAAAAATTTTAGGTCCTTGCAAATATTCCTTAAAATATTCACAAGAAATTTTATGGTGTTGACATGGTAGTGGACAATGCCCTAGAATTTGCTGATGTGGCAATCAATCTCTATCTAGAACTTGATTCTTGTTTTGGGTGATTTTGGTTCCAAATCCCAATTGAAATAAAAAAAATTGGAAGATCAGTTGAATCTTTGTCTTTCATGGACTAAATTGAAAAATCATGTTCATACATTTTTCCGGACTCTGTAATTAGACCCTAAAAATATTTGTGTTCATTACAATATGGAAATCAACGAGTGCTTGTTCTAAGTTCTAGATTTGTATGTATTATTTTGATTTAATTTGACCTGGTGCTAAGTTCCATATTGCCTGTCTTTTGTGTGCAAAAGCTACTGTCTACTACTGCTAACTAAGCTAATGCAGTGTAACTGAAGACCCCAGAATCTTAATGACCTTTGTTTTACAAGAGAATGTGAGTATCCTTTAAGAATGGTGAAAGCCATTTGAAATGAACATTGTGTATGTGCTCATTGATATGTCTGCTGAAGTTCTATTATGCACCCTAAGATATGTGTACCAAGATTTCTGAGGTCTAAAGCTGCTTAGTTTTTCATTTTCTTGACATTTTTTTGAAGGTAACGAAACCTGTTGGAGTTGTAGAAGCTGATTTAAAATCAAACAAGACTGAGCAAAGCACAAAGAATGTAAACAAATCAGAAGCAGACATTAGCAAAGATAAAAACAAAGCCGAGGTAAACCAATCTCTTTCTTTTTCACAATGACTGGTACTAATTCAATATTTCTGAAAATATGGTTTTTTAACTGAGTCTAATGACATCACATGATCTATGTAGTCGACCCACCTAGGGGATAAGACTTGTGTTGTTGGCATTTGAGGACAACCTAGATTATGAGATATGACAGTATGAGGTTAGGACCTACAATAATGATAGAAAGCCTTTTCTGGGGAAAAAAATGTACATGTTGATGTTAGGCAGATAAATATTATATATACATCTATCTTGATCCATATATAAGATGGGAGGCCCAATGGGGAAATCAGGGTCAATTGGTTAATGGGCCAGATTAAGGGCCCAGAATCTGGAAGGTATATACAAAAAGAGACAAAATGGGGTTGGTCTTGAAGGATTCGTTGATTTGGCAAATCAGTTAGGCTGACCCCGTGGGGGGGGGGGGGGATGGTTATTAACAGCAGATAATGAGGGGGGACAAAATCAGCACTGTTGTTGGTATCCGCCTTTGGTTGTAAAGCTTGGGCAAAGAATTTCCTCTCTGTGGAGCTATTGGCTTTGAGTGGTGAAGGAAAATGGGAGAATTATATCCTTATGGTAATCCCTTTCTGTTTCTTGCTAATCTTCAATAGGACCTTATTTTAATCTGTGTGTGCCTTTTGGTTTCTCATACTATAATGCATAATAACTTCTTGTTTCTTAAGTTTGGAAATTGATCATCTTAGTCAAAATCTGACAACAGTAACAGTCCAAAAATTTAAAAAAGACAAACTGAAAAAATTAAATTGATTGTAAATAATAATTTAGTTCCAGGCTAACAATTCTTGACGTACAAGATTGGAAATGGTGGTTGGTGGTGACCTTTTCACTCATGATTAGTTTTTCCCTCAATGTTGATATTTATTTGGATAGTGTCAGATCTTGAGAGTTACAAGTGCCAATTTGTTTTACAAACTCCTTTTACTTTTGTAATTGCATCTTAACCAGCTGCTTTACTCTGACTTTACATCTTGTTTCATTTATTTTTGACATTAAGGGAAAATCTGCTGGAGATAAAGAACCTACTAAACCCAAGGCAAAGGCTGCTGACAAAGCTGTGGCTGAGAAAGAGAATGAAGTTAGTGTCAGTTTGCTTAATATTCAAGTTGGAGTAATTCGCAAAGCATGGAAGCATCCATCTGCAGATAGGTCCTTTGGGAAACTAACTGACAACTTTTATAAATGAACAGAGTTTTAAACTTACAACAGTAGAGTTGATGCTTCTGTAGTTAGATAACTTTGACACCTGTTTAGGTAAATATTGATAGCGATGAACTTCAATTATGCAGTTTGCTAGTTGAGGAGATAGATGTTGGGGAGGCCAAAATACGGCAGGTTGTCAGTGGTTTGGCAAAGTACTGCAGTCCTGATGAGTTGACGGTAATGTTGTTATCTAATCTAGTCCAATGAAGTTTTCATTTTGAATAACTAACTCTTCCTTATGGTCCTTCCATATGACTTAACTATACAGAATCGTCGCGTTGCACTTATAACAAATGTCAAACCTGGAAAACTGCGGGATGTGATGTCTGAAGGACTGGTATTTGTTTATTTTATCATGCTCATACTTGTTGCATGAGTTAAATAGTTTTGCAGTCTGTATCTTGTGATGATCAAGTGATCCTATTGGATGTATGTATTTGGCTCCCCTTTTCCAGGTCTTATGTGCTTCAAATGAAGGCCCAACCATTGTGGAACCGTTGCTCCCCCCAGAAGGAGCAAAAATTGGGGAACGGATTTCTTTCTCTGGGTAAGCTGTTCAAAATCTTTTAACCCACTTGTTTATCCTCTATATAAAATATTAAAGTGAATATTACTATTTCATCTACTCATGTCTTAGGTGGTAACCCCGAAGTTAGAAATTCATACTTCATAGTTTGCCACAGTTTTCATGTGCCTTCTAAATTTGGCTACTTTCCCTTAGGGTAAAAGGACAATCCACTCTGGATCAGCCAAACCTGGAACAGGTAGGTAATAGCGGCCAAAGTGGGTTTGACTCGCTTTAGCCTGTAGGTTGACCAGTTGGTGATATCTTTTTTCTTGGGACATTTTAAAATAAATTATTTAGAATATTGGATCCAATTTGGACATTTGGGCCTTTGAAGTCATTTCGGGTGGAGAATTTTTATCATTGAATTAGAGCTTTGTTTAAAAGTAAGTGGAGTTTTTACATAAATGGTTACTTGGTTGTGGGGTGGTTCGTGTGTTAGGGGGCCACATTCTGTTTAACCTGCTGGTTAAATGAACTGGGTTTGTAAAGTCCGTTTAAATAGACCTGTTAATTGCCTTGTCATAATCCGAAGTTAAAAAAAGTAGCCTGGCCCTTGCTTGCATGGGTTGTGGGTTAAACCAGCTAGTCCCTACTGGATTTTATTGACAATTTTTTTCCCTTTTGATTTTTCATTGCCTTTAACTGAAGCAATTTACACTGAATTGTGTTAAGGACCTAACAAAGTAGAAAGCGTCCCGGATTTTGTTTGAGAATCCATTTAGTTTTGATATATCCTCTTCCATACTTCGCCAAATATTTCGTCACTTTGTAATATACCTATATGCCTTTCACTGGGTCTGGAGACATCACTTGAATTATCATAAGAAGATCGAATTTCAAGGATCACCATGCCATCAGGAAAATTGAAACTCTTGAATGCTTTTCGTTAGCACTTACTAGAAACATGCATGCGTTTTAAACTTTACTTTGTAGCACTTAATTATCTCATTAAGCTTTAGATATAATTTACTTGAGACCATTACTTTAAGCTGTGCTTTGTTGTTTTTCTAATTTAGGGTTGATGGAAAGCCAGAAGATGTACTAAACCCAAAAAAGAAACAGCTTGAGAAGATTACACCGGTATCTTCTTTCTCTCCTAAGTTTGGCATTTTTAAACTTCATGTTGTTCACATGCTGATGGTCTTTGTCCATGCAGCATCTTTTCACTGATGACAAGGGTGTGGCCACATTCAAGGGAATACCATTTATGACGTCTGGTGGACCATGCACATCATCCCTTCCCAGAGCAACTATTAAATGAGGAAGATATGGCCCATTCATTGTTCTTGTCCACCCAGAGATTGTTGGTACCACAAAATATTGGAAGTTCTGAATTACGTGAACAAGACGTTACTATTGTTCGCAGGTTTATGTTGCAGTTGCGGTTACATGGTCTTAAATGCTACAAATATAATCTTGAATCCAATGATTCCTGAGTTAATAAATACTAGAACTATATTTCTACCTGTGGTTGTTTTTATAAGAAATAGTAGAAAGTATTATTTTATCTCAATTAAAGGAAATATGAAACTATGTTTAAATGTATTAATTATTAAGACTTTTTTATATATCCTTAACTGATTATGAGAATTGTGTTAAAGAGATGATTCTCTACTTCTCATGTCATTAGATTAAATATTTAAATTCTGAATATTTTTGGAATTAATTTTAAATTTATGACTAATTTTTTAACTATCATTGGTCATAATAAATTGATTATTTGTTTTTTTATAAAGTATAGAAGGAAATAACTGGTAAGAAGAACGGCAGAAACAATAACTTAAGTTCTTATGCATGGTTTTAAGCATTTAAAATTCACAAGTTTTTAATCAAAAGTATTTATTACATTAAAATATGTGTAAAATTTTTAATAAAAAATTATCATTTTCTCTAATCTATAGTAAGTGTTATTTTATTAAAGTTTAATTTCTTTCAATTTATTTGTTGCTTCTTTTGATCCTTTTTGTAAGGTTTTTATTAAATTGTATATATTAAAAAATATGCAATAATGATAATTAATATATTAATTTTTTAAAATTTTGTACATTATTTTTAAATTTATTTTTAGTAAAGTAAATATTTTATTGTATATTATTTATAATACTTCTTAGCATTATTAAAATTATGAATGAGAAATATGAAAAAATAATAAATATTTTAAAATTTTTACAAAAGATCTTATATCCATATTAACGATCATAATTTTTTTAAAAGGTTTTATAAAAAAGAATTAAAGGAGTATTTCACAATTTTAATGAAAAATAACCATTTTTTTAATTTTATCCTAAAGTAATTATTATCGAAGAAAAAAGTTAAAATGAAAAATTAAATAAGAAAAAAAATTAATTATAAAATACCAGAGGTATAATAAGAAGTTACATAAAGTTTAGAGAAACAAAAATATTAGTTATGTGTCTTTAATTCCTATATCATAACTTTAAACGATACCTATTATAGATTGAAGTATTTTCGGATATATAGAATTTGTTGATGGTTAGAATAAAGTTATAATACGATAAATTTTACTTTATATTATATTTGATGTACATCATGATAACAGAATAGATTACATTAAATTATTTTATTTAATATTTGAAATAAAAAAATAATGTTAGGAAGAATATCAATTATATTTAAGGTATAAATTTTCTTTTTGTCAAAATTACAATAATTTTAAATATTTTTTCAATTTAATTTCTAATTTTTCAATAAAAATATATACAAATGCTAAAATTTGAAAAAAAAATTATTATTTTAGCATGTAAATAATATTAAAAAGTGATATTGAAACTATAATATTTTTGAAAATTTATTTTAAAATTAAATAAAATATATTTACAATAAATTATAATTAAAAATAAAAAATATTATAAATATTTAAAAACTATATTATATAAAATGATTAAAATATTTTAAAAATATATGAATTTTTAAAAACATTTTTCATATAATATTTTTTGTAAAAATAATATTAAAAATTTGATATTAAAATATAATAATTTTAAATTTTTATAAAATTATATTTATAAAATAATTAAATTGTTTTATAAAATATTAAAGAGAATAAGAGATTAAAAAATTATCTTATTTTAATGATTATATATCTAACATAAATTTTTTAACTATTTATAAACTATAAGATAAACGATTATAGCTATGTTTGGTAAAATTTATTGAAAGTAAAAAATAAAAAATAAAAATTATAAGTAATAAATATAAAATGATAAATAAAGATATAATTAAATAATAGATTATAATATGATTAATTTATATATATATATATATTTAACAATAAATATATTAAATTTAATTAAATAATTTTTTAATTTTATGTAAATAATTTTTAAAAATTTATTTTTATAATTTTATTTTTATCAAACAGTTTCATATTTTTTAATAAAATAAAATAGATAATATAATAGTTAAAATAAATGACATATATAAAATAATAATTTAAAATATACTATTTTATAATAATATAAAAATGAATCATTCAAAATTAATAATATTATTATAAAAAAGTAAAATAATATTAAATTTATAAAAATATATTAAAAATAAAATTGAAAAAAATTATTTTAGTTAGAAGCTGAAATACATAAAATTTACTTGAAATAATGTTTTTTAAAAATTAATAATAGTATACAAAAATTATTAAAATAAATTATTTTATCAATCAAAACTAAAATATATTAATAATTTTTAATAATTTAAGCTTTAAAGTAGTTAGAGTGGCTTTCGAAACACATTCTATATTATGTTGGTTCAACAAATATAAATTTTTTATTTTATTATATCCTGTTATTTTAATCTACCAAACAAATTCTCAAAATACAATATCGTTTAAAACTATTCAACCTACCAACCAGGGGTTATTATTTGGGGCCTTAAATGCTACATTTGAAATCCCGAATCCAATGACTGTCAAAAGATATAGAACTGTACAACTAGCCAGCCACCCACGTGTTATTATCAAAATTGCCTTGGTTGTATTCAACTTTGTTTAAATCAAAATCAATTTTGCATATATCAATATACCGTATGAAAAATCGGAAACTAAACAGAAGTGAACGTTGTTATAAAATGTAAACAAGATAATGAGAGTACTTCTCTTGGATAAAAGTTGAAATATGCTCCAATCAGCATCAACACCAGAAGGAGTTGCTGGAAAATTGAGTCTTAGTCGTGTATCATACCACTGTTTTTAAAGATTTGAACGCATAATCCCAGTATATAAGAGTCTTTTAAATCTTAATCAATTAGAAATTAATTAATAAGATATAAAGTCACCAAATCCAGAAAAAAAGTGTCAAACAGAAAAATGATTTAACTATCAGATATATAGAAGTAATACTTGAATGTTTTGTCTGTTTAAATTTTTTAACAGAAATAATAAAAATAATATTTTCATGTTACAATGAGAATACTAGTTGTACGTTTAAAGTAATTAAAATAATAATAATTGTTAGTAATCTGAATTATTAGTAATCAATAAATAATCATGTTTAAAATCTGTATTTTATAAATAAAATAATATATTTAAAATTGAAAATTAAATAAGTAATTAACATATTTTAAATTGATAATTGATAAATAATAAATATATTTAAAATCAATAATAAATAAATAATAAACATTTAAAATCAATAAATCAATCAAGTCAAATCTAAAATTTTAAAATTAAATATTTTTGGATAAATTTTTAAAATTTAATTTGACTTTTCAACAACAAAATATTGCGTATCCCAAATAATCATAAAGGAAAATGAAATGATCAGTTTGAACTAAATTAATCAATCTAGCATTTTTTTTATTAATTTATCTACAAGTCCATCCAACACATATTCACTAATATAAAACTTTAAAAAAATTTAAGCGTAAAAATGTGAGATTTAAAGCCTTCATGTTGAATAATAAGACAATGAGATAGTGATACAACGATTAAGATAAATATTTAAATTATAGCTAGTGAATGTCATAATTTATCATGTCAGGTATTTGTACAATAAAATTTGTCCACTTTTCCTCTAATGCGGTGATAATGTCTCAGGAGATGATCTCAATTCTGTTGTTATTTAGGGCCACACCCAGTCTTACCCAAATTAAACATTCAGAATCTAAGTACGTACTGTCTGGTTTCACGTTTATCGGAAGGTAGACGCACGTTAATTGTCAACGCTACGTAGAGCTGTGCATGTCTAATCATGGGTTTATCGGTTTTCAACGTCTAACCAAACACGCTCTAGGTATGTGGACGAATCTCGGGATGGATGAACAGGTACGGAAGTTAATAAAACCTTCTCGTAGAAATTTTTGAATAGGTTTAGACTTGTTAAAAATTTTTTTTTATAAATAAGTTAGATCTTAATTTATAAAAAAATATATTTAATTTATTTAAAGATTTATTTATATATTATATATTATATATTTATATTTATTTTAATATATTATATTTATATAATATTTATTTTATATTTTATTTATATAATATTAATATATATATGTTTTAGATCTGTTTAATGACCTTTTTATCTTGTAAATTTTAAGTTTGCAAGTTTTTTTAATTAATTATTTATATAAATTTTAAGTTTATTTATTGATTTTCTTTGCAATGTAGGTTTTTAAACATATTTGAAGGTCTTGTAAACTTTAAATCAAGTCAGATCTTGACAGAAAAAAAAAAAAAACCTTTAACAAATAACAGATAACAGGATCAGATTTAAGCACTCGGCTCGACCTACTTCGATTCCTATAAACGAACGTTTGAATAAACTTGATTTTACAATATAATGAATACAAAGTCATACTTATTATATTTTTATTCTTATTTTTAAAGTTAAGGGGATTTTGGTATTTTTTTTCATTCTTAAAAATTATAATGGTTTGAAATGTTATAAATATGTTTAATATAATTAAAATATTTATGAAGATATTATTATATATATAATATATATAGTTAAAACTTTGTTATCTTTATAAAAATTTGTAGAAGTAGTTTTAAAATTTTGTCCTTTTTTAGAAGGACATAATCTTTTGTGATGTTAAAGACAGGAAAATCAGGGCTTGAGTGCAGTATCTGTGGTTCATGAGATTGGTATTGCAGACATGTGATTGTGAATGAATGACATTTCTTTCCGTTCACGGTCTAAAGGTGTTTAGGGAATCTCTGTGAACTGTGATATTGCAGTGCAATTGCAACTCCAACTTTACTCTCTCTCTCTCTCTGCTGTCCTAAAATGTTACTCCAACCCACCCCTTTAGGCCTTTACATTTCATCAACTTACCCTTCCTTATCTGTTTCTTCTTCTCTTTCCTCATTTAGAAATAAAAGCGACCATATTCTGTGAGCTTTAGCAAAACATTCAACATTCCAACCAAAAACCCAACAAATGGTACTTAGATAACACCAAATCCAACACTCATCTCATCCAATATTCATCTTATATATATGCACTGTTTATTAACGTGACAACGTCAGAAGAAAAATATTAATCAACAACACATTTTCTAATGCACAACGTCTTGCATTCTTTATTATTAATAATGGTTGTTGGCTAAATATTACAGTAGGTTGCCACTTAATAAAAACACTAGGGTTTTTGTTATGAGTTTTTTTTAATGGGAAATGATTATACCCAAATTTAAGGTAGAAATATCTTCCAAACTCAGAAAGTATTTGAAGAAAACTTGTATTTATCCAGCTTCAAATGTAACAAGTCTTATTTTATTCTTCTCAACTAATCTTTGAGATTAACTATAGTCAATTTGACCACTTTCGCACAACATATCAAAATGTGAAATAATACTTCTATATTATATATATATATATATATATATCGACTTAAACTAAAGAATGTATCAACTTTGTTGATGTATAGAAGAATCATTACTTTTTTAAAATTTATCATAAGTTATCTGACTTTATTATAAATAAAATATTAACAAATAAAAAACTATCAAGTTAAGATAGTCTTTATTAACATAATATTTTTCTAACAAAAATTAAATGATTAATATAAAATTTAAAAGTTTATAATAATATATAATATTTATATTAGTAAAATTATTTTCAGGTATGATATATATATATATATATATATATATATATATATATCATACTATTAGCATAAACTAAGAATGTTTATATTAATACTATTTTTAGAAATTTATTAATAAAGATTAATCCAATGTTAAGTCCTTTACAAATGATATTTTTTAGTGTCTGCCTCTAAATAAAATTAAATGATATTTTATTCCATTTTCTTTTAATAAAATTAAAAGTAAGATAATTTTTTAGTGTTTGTCTCCAAACAAAATTTTGTTTTTAATAAAGATTTTATTAATTCTTTTTTTAGGAAGAAATTTTTTTGATTTTTTTGATAATTTTAACAAATATATCATTTAAAAAATAAAAATAAAAGAAAAAAACTACGGAAAAGAAGAATATAAGAAAAGAATAAAAGAAAAAAATAAATAAAAGAGTAACAAAATTAAATTTTTTCTCCATTTATTTAGTTGAATGGAAAAAAAAAGAAAGAAAAAGAATAAATGATATATCTTTTTCAGGGGATAAAGCTTTTATACGGGTGCAACATTTTTTTTTTACAATCAAACAAATATATGATATTTTTTTATCTAAATTATTTTTAATTTTTATTCAAAACAAAGTGTAGTCTATTAAATTTGTCAAATAGAAGGAACAGAAATTAAAAATGAAAAAAATATGTTTGGTTTAATGATTATTTGGTCTGTTAAATTATTTTTTAATTTTACTTGTATTTATAAAAATATTATCTTACTTTTATTTTATATATATCTTTTAAAAATTATTAAAAAATAATTAAAATAATTTTTAATTTTTCATAAAACTCTAAAAATAAAAAATAGAATTTTTTTATATTTTTTAAATAAAAAATAAAAATATTTTCGTAATTTAAATGGCACTTTAATATTTCTTTGTATATTTAAGAGACTAACTAAGGAAGGGAGAACTTTTTTATTGAATGGCTGGTCAGTGTTTCATGCTTTTCTGATATTTAATTTTTTAAAAATGAAATAATTTTATATTAGAAAAAACAATGGAATAAAATTTTACATTTTTTATTAAGGATTTTAATTAATTTTATATATTTATTATTTTCATTTAATTTTTTACTTGCTTAAATAAATAAAAATTAATTTTTTTATCATTTAATTTTTTCATTCAAACAAAATATTAATTTAGACTTTACCATCTTTGACCTAACCGGATCCTTTCAAATATTTGAGAGGCTTATTTTAAAAAATAAAAAATATGTGTCTTATATATATATATATACATATATATATTGGTATTTCAACTATACTCTGAATAGTGGATACTGATAAGATGGGATGGAAGCATGAGCTAAAGTAATTTTTGCAAGTCAAACTAAGTTTTGCATCACTGTCTTTAACTGTTATATATTTAGTAGAGCATTGACGTGTTCAATGGCTGTCTTTGACGCAGAAGGAAACACATGGACACGGGTTTGTTATTTACACCAATTTCTTTCTATCTTTGATGACACAATCACACCCTCACTTTGGATTTTATTTCTGCACCCTAAGATGCTATCCGTACGGTTAAACAGCCAGTGAATAACCAGATTCTCCATTCCACAAATACGTTGAATTATTGCTTTCAATGAAAAATCATATGCTCATTGCACATTGCACATTGTATTTATACACTTCCGTCCCCAAATCAAACACTTGATATGCATAGATTCTATCCAGTTGGCGGAAGCAACTTGAGATACGATCTTTTGTGTTGCTCAGATCCGATAGGAGGAAATATGATAACATCAAATCACTGTGTCCCAAAACAGTTTGATTTACTTAAGGTACGGACAGTGCAATCCAATCATATCAAAGTATAGCATAAGTCATTTCTATTTTCTGCCTAAAATTAAATAAAGGAGCACATGCCATTTATCATATTATACTACTCGTTGTTATACTAATCATATCTTCTCCTCACTTCCCCATCTTAATTCATTGTAGCTACCTACTTTCCTCCTAGATTCCATTTTTGTTTCTTTCTCCAACTTTTGGATTTGTTTATGCCTCTTCTCGTTACTTTGAGTTGACTTTTTGACCATTCAAAAAAGTTAATTTTGATTTTAGATGAATCCCCTCCATGTTCCGTGAATATTGTTTTCGTGGAATGCTTATGCAATCGTGTTTCATGAATAAGTTATAGACTTTTCAAAAGAATACTTTACCAAAAAGATTGCCATTAGTATTAGCTGAATCAACTCCAATCCAGAGTTAAAACATGTACTGTTTAGTAATACTACAATGTGCATCAATTATCTTGATTCTTTAATCATGATCACACTAAGGTTCACATTCTTTCAACTCAATAAACTGAAAAACATTTCATCTTATATCAGACAATCGGTCTTAGCCTTTTCTTTTCAAAGTAAAACATTTAGATGAATTGGATCAAAAGTGTTAAAATCACAAAGTGATTAAGACACAATGGGCAAGGCTGGAAATGGGTTACCTCAAGACCATAAATAAGTTTAAATTATTATTTTACTAAAAGTAAGGTTTGAATCCTTAATATATTTACGTGATACCTGATATTTTTTAAAATATAGTGTCTATTATAAAAATCTATTTATTTAAAAACATGGTAACGAGGTCTTTAATCTGGTTAATATCGTCACATCTAATAAAGTACATTTCAATGTATAGATTGATAAATATATAATTCCAATAATTGTAGAAAAAACAATAAAAATCATTTTTTTTAATTTTTTAATGAAGTGGGTTAATCTAATAAAACTAATTTTTTTAATAATCTAAAAGTAAACCAGTTAGATTTAAAATATTATAAAAGAGTCTTTTTCTAACTTATTTAGTAATAAGTAGGTCTAAATTAGGCCAAACCTAAAGAATCTTGAAAAACGTTATTTGAGCTTAGTTCAATTTGTTCATAAGCTTTTGCGCATCAATCTTATTAATATACCTGTAAATGATAAAAACTTGATAAAATAAGTAGTTCATATAAATTTATTTAAAAGTGTCCTTAATATATATCAAATATATGTCCCAACGAATTACTTGACTTATTTTTTTCTTTCGAACATGACTACACAAAGAAAAAGCTTTCATGCATGGTATGGATAGAAGTCATATGTTATCCTTGGTTGATAAGCCATAAATTTACTATTAAAGTCTATAATTTATAAAGATAAGTGTTAAATAAATTATATATGTTGGATGCCAATAAATATTGTTTAATAAAAACTCAGTTTTATTTTTTAAGCACCAATTTAACATGATAGTAAAACATGTGTTGAGACTCATAAAGCAACATAAATTTCAAATTTTAGTTTAATAAATAAAGGTTATATTAGAGTAAGTGTTGTTAAAACTTCACCAAGTAAAATAGAAAAAAGAATATAAGAATTAAAAGGGTAATTAAAACTCTAGTTATACTGATAAATAAAAACTTACCATACATATATTTTTGTTGTATATCCTTAAATATTATTAAATAAATAAATAAAAAAGATATTGCTTCAACAAAATCATATAAATTTAAAAAATTTATCAAAATTAATTAATGAATCATTTTAAAAAAAGTTATTATAATATCTCAAAATTACGTTTACTTAAAATTAAATTTTATTATCTTATTAATCACAGAAAAATTAAAATAATGTAACATGAATAAAATAATAAACACTTATAAATTTTATAAAGAGTTTGATAATAAAATCTATTAGAACTTTCTAAAAGAGGCTTTATAAATAAAACCAAAGGAATAATAGTTATTTGTAATTTTTTTTCTCTATCTTTTATTTTTCAGTTTTGTTGAAACAAAGCATTAAGCACAGAAGGTGGAGGAGACCCGGTGAGCATCTCAGAAACGTGCATGAATGCCGAGAAGAGAGTGCAGACAATGATGCTGAAATCTCGTCAAGAGAGACAGAAAAGAAAGAAAGTATAAATGAAATGAGAGAGAGAGAGTGAGAGAGAGAGAGAGAGAGAGAGATGAATTGATGATGAGAGTGTAGGCTTTGGTTTTGAATAAACGGTGTGGTGTGGGGTGTGGGGACTGAATCAAATCCATAGATACCCGAAAAGGATCACGAAATATCTGTGACTTGATATTATCTTTCTCTCTCTCTCTCTCTCTCTCTCTGGTTTTCTAAAATTCCTCGCCCACCAACCAACTTCGAATTCATATCCATTTACTCTTCTGTTGTGTGTATATATAGGATATGGTTACCTTCATACAACTCTTGTGACTTTCAACTTCTATTCCCTCTTTATGAACAACGTCTTGTCACCAAAACCCTTTTGTTTTTCTTTTCGTCCTCTTCTACTCCACAATTAATAATATTGCAGCCTCCTTTATTGCAACAGCTGCGTTTATTACCTTGTGCAACATATTTCCACCATTTTACACCTAAACTCTTTATTTGTTAATATCACCGCATGGCTTCTCCTTCTTCTTCAAGTTGGCTCATGGAAACCGCTGATGTTCCTCATGTTCTCGCTGTTGATGATAATCTCATTGATCGCAAACTCGTTGAGAAACTCCTCAGGAACTCTTCTTGCAAAGGTACAACCATTCTCTTTTACTTTCTCAAATTCCTTTCTTTTACCTTTGCTTGCACGTTTCTCTTGTTCCAAATCATACCTTTATGCCTCTTTCATGCTTTTTTTTTTCTTCTTTTTAATAAACTTTTAAATTACTCCTCAAAATCTTACTAATTTTTCAATAATATCAATTTTATAAAATGACATTAATGTAAATTAATTAGGAAAAATAGAGAGCCAAAAATTTAAAAGAATTACTTTCCTAAAAAATCAGGAACTGACGAAGAAGTTTAAATTTTCAAGGAATAAAACGTTTGGATTCATGCATGACACAACCTAGAAATTCTTTTTGTTTTTTTTTTTGTAGAGGTTTAATGCTTTCATTTTGGTGGTTCTGTTTGGGGAAAGAGTTTTGAATGGGCCTTTTGGTTGGGTTGGGGGTTATTATTGGTTTCTAATGCTATTAGCTGCAGTTACAACTGCAGAAAATGGGCCGAGGGCATTGGAGTTATTGGGCTTGACAAGTGGTGGACAGAACAACTTGAATGGTGTAAGTCATAGTTAATTTTATTTTGGGCTGCATAGATTAATCAAAGTCATGCTGTTATGAGAACATTTTGCCTAATTGCTACGTGCTAACTAACCAGGCACACTATTTTTGTTGCTATGCAGAGATCTAAAGTAAATTTGGTTATCACAGACTACTGCATGCCAGGGATGACAGGCTACGAGCTACTTAAGAAAATTAAGGTACATAGTGTTGGTTCGGTTATACTTGTCCCTTTTATTCTTTTGCACATGGATGCATTCAATGGAATGGTATAGTATTAATAGCCACCACAAAACTGCATTCATCTGTCAACAGGAATCATCTGTAATGAAGGAGGTTCCGGTAGTGATCATGTCATCCGAGAACATTCCAACACGGATTAACAAGTAATTCCTAGCATAATAACATTAACTATATACAGCACTATGCCTTGTTTTAATCATATAGTCTCTTCTCTACATGTTTAAATGTATTTTTTTTGTTGTTGTTCAAATTGCTCAATCATTGTTCTGCTTGAAATAGGTGTCTGGAAGAAGGAGCTCAAATGTTCATCCTAAAGCCCCTCAAACAAGCTGATGTGAAAAGGTTGACATGTCAGTTAATGAATTTGGGAAGGTGAAATTTGACTTTTAAGAGAGACTAAGCAAAGAAGGCAACACTGTAAGATGTGTGGTCTGGTACTGTGGGCACCACTCCAGAACCCTGTATTTGTGATGGCCATCTATTGCTAAAATCTAGGCCTTAACCAGAATGTTACCATCTGATTGTACTAGTTTAGGTGTAGGAATTAATGCATTTCATTGTTTTTGAGGATGCTGTACTCTACTTTCATTCACTCTTTCTTATATTCACACCTATATATACCAATTTATTTTCCTACAACTAGAATATAATTCATGGTTTTTTAATGTTTAATCTACTTGGTGTTGGGGAAAGTTAGTTTTAATGCCACAATAATATATATATATATATATATATATATTGTAAAACATCCAAACAACCTTGCTGCAGAAATGATGTAGTAATTAGGCTGAATTGAAACTGAAAACTGAAAACAGGCAGACTTTTGTATTGCCTTTACATCAATTTCCATTACTAATTTTCTTCCAATTCTCTATAGCCATAAGAGAGGGCTGAATTGCTGATTTGAGAGGAATAAATCTTAAAAGGCTTAAACAACTCTTTCAAGATTCCAAATTGTTTATACATCATCAAAAGAATAATGTAAATATATGTACTACCATAGGAAAGATATTGAAGCAAAGCAAGAACCATTTATTCATCCTTCTCAACCTTTCCTAAATCCCCCACCACCACCAAAAAAAATCATGTATAAAGGAAGGTAAGAACATGAAATTGAATGAGTAGTGATTCCTTTAACAACTCTAGCTTATGTCACCAATCAAAGTGCTTGCCATGGTGGCGATGATGATGATGTCTACGTTCATCCAAACCCAAACACTGCACAACAGGGTAACAAGTCACAAACATGCATCTCCCAATACCTCTGAACATACACGAAGCCGCACGACAAGGGCAGCGACAACATGTGACTAATTTGTTGCGTTTTTTGGGTCTACTCTTCCTCTTCATCTCCTTGCTACGTTTCTGCTTCTCAACCTGTTGTGG
This sequence comes from Canavalia gladiata, assembly GCA_037954105.1. Classification (NCBI taxonomy): domain Eukaryota; kingdom Viridiplantae; phylum Streptophyta; class Magnoliopsida; order Fabales; family Fabaceae; genus Canavalia; species Canavalia gladiata. The sequence goes on along the minus strand of CM075659.1, from coordinate 54,507,848 downwards.
CTCCATTCCTACTATATATCAAATAAAAAGAAACCCAGAAATTATATTTGGGGGTTAGAAGCAAAAGCAAAAAACTTTGAATCAACGTAATTGTAACACCTCAACACCTCAAGTTTTGGTGACCCAGAACCAGAAAAATTGGAGTTAAAAAAAAAAAAAGAGAGAAGGAAACAGCATCGGATGCAGTGGCTGTTGGAGAAAGAAAAAGACAGTGATTCTATAAAGAATGAATATATTTAAGCAAAGAATATTCGGTTTGAGAGGTTCCTACTGAGTGAGGTACCAAAAAGCAGAGCAATTAAAATGTTAGGAAGGTTTATTGTGGCCTAGTTCAGAGCTGGACTAGAGCCTAACTCCCTTTCACGCGTTTTCTACTATTCATTTCATACCAATATTTATTTCTTCTGCTTTTACAACTTTTCCCACACTTTCTTCTTCTTTTTGCTCTCTTCATTATGCTTGCTTTATCAATTATTGAATTCACATCTTTAAACCTCCAATCAAACTCATTCATTATAATTATTATATTCATTTAGTTACAATTAAGATTATTTACTATTGTAATTATTGTACCTTATTTTATACAATATTTTTATTTGTATTAAAATTATTAAGTAATTTTTGTTATGTTTTTTATTTTTTAATCCATTTCTTTCCTTAATTGACGTTATTGTAAAGAAAAAAAATATATAATGATAAATATTTTAAATTTCTAAAATAATATTACAAATAATTTCCAGTAAAATGGTAATGATAAAAAAAGTACCGAGAGAGTATTTTATTTACTTCCCCCAAGTCATCAAGTAACCGAAATCATTTCAAATTTTGGTTATTGATTCATTGTTTCTAAAAGGTGCTTTGTGAATATCAGTGTGATGTTGAGAATAAAAAGGGGCAACGGTATGGGGTGATTTGGGGGGCAAATAATGCAGTAAGATGGGTGATAGATCATAATTAATTAGTGGGTGGGGATCCTCTCTTAGATGTTCATCATATTAAGGGAAATTTTAAATTTTATTTTGAAGAGCATGATTTGGTCCTATAAACAAAGCTGATTGAACGGATTGGGAAAGGTGGGAAAACTGCAATTTTGTGCTCTTTGCTAGCATATAAACTCTCTTAAAAAGTGGCTACAAATGCAAACAAAAAAAAACAGAGAAATATAATTCATCTTATTACCGAATACATTTTGGGATAGCTATGAATGGTAATTAAATAATTTAAACTTTTAAAAGAAAGGGTATCTGTGATTATTATACTTGTTTATTCTTCATTTAAAAATAATGGTAGAAATTTCTTTTAATTTTATGGTAATTTGAATGCTACTTTATTCCTTGTCAGTAAGCTCCTCTTTTCTTATTCTCGTTGGTATCAAACCATCCATTTGCGTATACAAATTGGAAATGACAGCAAAACTAAAATGGATGTCAATGAGAGGATTACATTGTCATCATGTGCATTACGCCATGTCAAAAGAGTTGGAGAATGAAAATTATACAAAATAGATAAATACAAAATTTGTGAAGTTACCCTTCAATGAGTTCAAACTAATATTATTAGCGTCATTTTAATTTCATATACTAAATAAGCGATTAGATTTGTACCGTTTGCGTGTTGGCAAAGAATTTAAACCAACTATTACAAAAAGAAAGAAGTTAAGCAAACTATGACTATAACCAGAAAATAAATTCATTTTATAATTGAAGATAGTTTCACTCTACATTTTTTTTTTCATTTTTGAGGTGTAACTTTTTAATTTTTTTAATTTGTCTAATTGACTTAATGTGTACCATTGACTTGGATTTCACAATTTTTTGGGTATAAAGCTCCTTAATCATTGAACGCACCTAATTTTGCCCTTTGAGTCAGTATTGTTA